>JAUCEB010000003.1:2505314-5010629 GCA_033557925.1 Phytophthora x cambivora | reverse complement strand
CTCGGCCTCCCGCTGCCATCGTCGACCTGGCCAGCAGCGCTAACAGCTCGCCTTCAGTATTGGCGAAAGACCGGGGTTTGAACGCCTGCGGCAGGCAACGGTGGGCAAGATAGAGAGGCTAGCACGTGTCATTCGACGTGTCAGGGCTGCTGTGTGGCCGCTGGCGTCGGTGGATCTGGGTAATTGGGGCTGCATGGACGAGGATGGCATTTTGCCCAAAGTTGACACTAATGGAGGGATGTAGCCGTCCGAAGCGTCCCCGTGGCCCAATGGATAAGGCATCCGCCTACGAAGCGGGAGATTGCGGGTTCGAGTCCCGTCGGAGACTTCCTTTTGACGTCGTCAAACCTCGTCAACTTTTATCGGGCGAAAACGCCATCGCCGCCGATGCACTGCCAAGGCTGGTATTACAGGCTCTTGCCGCTTGTCTGGGCGCTGTTTCCGAGTAGAACGGACACTGGGACGTCGTGTACGGCCTCGCCATCTTGAATAATGGCGTCCCGCTGTGGCCGAAATGCACTTACACTGCCGAGAACAGTCGTCTGAGACTGGCTATCGGGCCTGCAGCCGGCGGCCTTCGATGGTAGCAGGCTGACGTCATTTCTGCATCTTCGGGTGACGTCCAAACTTGGTGGGCAGTCTAAACTACCGTGCCAGCCAGTGCTGACACGATACCAAACGCACACACCACCCCGGCCTTGCCGACAACCCCTCTCGGCCTCCCGCTGCCATCGTCGACCTGGCCAGCAGCGCTAACAGCTCGCCTTCAGTATTGGCGAAAGACCGGGGTTTGAACGCCTGCGGCAGGCAACGGTGGGCAAGATAGAGAGGCTAGCACGTGTCATTCGACGTGTCAGGGCTGCTGTGTGGCCGCTGGCGTCGGTGGATCTGGGTAATTGGGGCTGCATGGACGAGGATGGCATTTTGCCCAAAGTTGACACTAATCGAGGGATGTAGCCGTCCGAAGCGTCCCCGTGGCCCAATGGATAAGGCATCCGCCTACGAAGCGGGAGATTGCGGGTTCGAGTCCCGTCGGAGACTTCCTTTTGACGTCGTCAAACCTCGTCAACTTTTATCGGGCGAAAACGCCATCGCCGCCGATGCACTGCCAAGGCTGGTATTACAGGCTCTTGCCGCTTGTCTGGGCGCTGTTTCCGAGTAGAACGGACACTGGGACGTCGTGTACGGCCTCGCCATCTTGAATAATGGCGTCCCGCTGTGGCCGAAATGCACTTACACTGCCGAGAACAGTCGTCTGAGACTGGCTATCGGGCCTGCAGCCGGCGGCCTTCGATGGTAGCAGGCTGACGTCATTTCTGCATCTTCGGGTGACGTCCAAACTTGGTGGGCAGTCTAAACTACCGTGCCAGCCAGTGCTGACACGATACCAAACGCACACACCACCCCGGCCTTGCCGACAACCCCTCTCGGCCTCCCGCTGCCATCGTCGACCTGGCCAGCAGCGCTAACAGCTCGCCTTCAGTATTGGCGAAAGACCGGGGTTTGAACGCCTGCGGCAGGCAACGGTGGGCAAGATAGAGAGGCTAGCACGTGTCATTCGACGTGTCAGGGCTGCTGTGTGGCCGCTGGCGTCGGTGGATCTGGGTAATTGGGGCTGCATGGACGAGGATGGCATTTTGCCCAAAGTTGACACTAATGGAGGGATGTAGCCGTCCGAAGCGTCCCCGTGGCCCAATGGATAAGGCATCCGCCTACGAAGCGGGAGATTGCGGGTTCGAGTCCCGTCGGAGACTTCCTTTTGACGTCGTCAAACCTCGTCAACTTTTATCGGGCGAAAACGCCATCGCCGCCGATGCACTGCCAAGGCTGGTATTACAGGCTCTTGCCGCTTGTCTGGGCGCTGTTTCCGAGTAGAACGGACACTGGGACGTCGTGTACGGCCTCGCCATCTTGAATAATGGCGTCCCGCTGTGGCCGAAATGCACTTACACTGCCGAGAACAGTCGTCTGAGACTGGCTATCGGGCCTGCAGCCGGCGGCCTTCGATGGTAGCAGGCTGACGTCATTTCTGCATCTTCGGGTGACGTCCAAACTTGGTGGGCAGTCTAAACTACCGTGCCAGCCAGTGCTGACACGATACCAAACGCACACACCACCCCGGCCTTGCCGACAACCCCTCTCGGCCTCCCGCTGCCATCGTCGACCTGGCCAGCAGCGCTAACAGCTCGCCTTCAGTATTGGCGAAAGACCGGGGTTTGAACGCCTGCGGCAGGCAACGGTGGGCAAGATAGAGAGGCTAGCACGTGTCATTCGACGTGTCAGGGCTGCTGTGTGGCCGCTGGCGTCGGTGGATCTGGGTAATTGGGGCTGCATGGACGAGGATGGCATTTTGCCCAAAGTTGACACTAATGGAGGGATGTAGCCGTCCGAAGCGTCCCCGTGGCCCAATGGATAAGGCATCCGCCTACGAAGCGGGAGATTGCGGGTTCGAGTCCCGTCGGAGACTTCCTTTTGACGTCGTCAAACCTCGTCAACTTTTATCGGGCGAAAACGCCATCGCCGCCGATGCACTGCCAAGGCTGGTATTACAGGCTCTTGCCGCTTGTCTGGGCGCTGTTTCCGAGTAGAACGGACACTGGGACGTCGTGTACGGCCTCGCCATCTTGAATAATGGCGTCCCGCTGTGGCCGAAATGCACTTACACTGCCGAGAACAGTCGTCTGAGACTGGCTATCGGGCCTGCAGCCGGCGGCCTTCGATGGTAGCAGGCTGACGTCATTTCTGCATCTTCGGGTGACGTCCAAACTTGGTGGGCAGTCTAAACTACCGTGCCAGCCAGTGCTGACACGATACCAAACGCACACACCACCCCGGCCTTGCCGACAACCCCTCTCGGCCTCCCGCTGCCATCGTCGACCTGGCCAGCAGCGCTAACAGCTCGCCTTCAGTATTGGCGAAAGACCGGGGTTTGAACGCCTGCGGCAGGCAACGGTGGGCAAGATAGAGAGGCTAGCACGTGTCATTCGACGTGTCAGGGCTGCTGTGTGGCCGCTGGCGTCGGTGGATCTGGGTAATTGGGGCTGCATGGACGAGGATGGCATTTTGCCCAAAGTTGACACTAATGGAGGGATGTAGCCGTCCGAAGCGTCCCCGTGGCCCAATGGATAAGGCATCCGCCTACGAAGCGGGAGATTGCGGGTTCGAGTCCCGTCGGAGACTTCCTTTTGACGTCGTCAAACCTCGTCAACTTTTATCGGGCGAAAACGCCATCGCCGCCGATGCACTGCCAAGGCTGGTATTACAGGCTCTTGCCGCTTGTCTGGGCGCTGTTTCCGAGTAGAACGGACACTGGGACGTCGTGTACGGCCTCGCCATCTTGAATAATGGCGTCCCGCTGTGGCCGAAATGCACTTACACTGCCGAGAACAGTCGTCTGAGACTGGCTATCGGGCCTGCAGCCGGCGGCCTTCGATGGTAGCAGGCTGACGTCATTTCTGCATCTTCGGGTGACGTCCAAACTTGGTGGGCAGTCTAAACTACCGTGCCAGCCAGTGCTGACACGATACCAAACGCACACACCACCCCGGCCTTGCCGACAACCCCTCTCGGCCTCCCGCTGCCATCGTCGACCTGGCCAGCAGCGCTAACAGCTCGCCTTCAGTATTGGCGAAAGACCGGGGTTTGAACGCCTGCGGCAGGCAACGGTGGGCAAGATAGAGAGGCTAGCACGTGTCATTCGACGTGTCAGGGCTGCTGTGTGGCCGCTGGCGTCGGTGGATCTGGGTAATTGGGGCTGCATGGACGAGGATGGCATTTTGCCCAAAGTTGACACTAATGGAGGGATGTAGCCGTCCGAAGCGTCCCCGTGGCCCAATGGATAAGGCATCCGCCTACGAAGCGGGAGATTGCGGGTTCGAGTCCCGTCGGAGACTTCCTTTTGACGTCGTCAAACCTCGTCAACTTTTATCGGGCGAAAACGCCATCGCCGCCGATGCACTGCCAAGGCTGGTATTACAGGCTCTTGCCGCTTGTCTGGGCGCTGTTTCCGAGTAGAACGGACACTGGGACGTCGTGTACGGCCTCGCCATCTTGAATAATGGCGTCCCGCTGTGGCCGAAATGCACTTACACTGCCGAGAACAGTCGTCTGAGACTGGCTATCGGGCCTGCAGCCGGCGGCCTTCGATGGTAGCAGGCTGAGGTCATTTCTGCATCTTCGGGTGACGTCCAAACTTGGTGGGCAGTCTAAACTACCGTGCCAGCCAGTGCTGACACGATACCAAACGCACACACCACCCCGGCCTTGCCGACAACCCCTCTCGGCCTCCCGCTGCCATCGTCGACCTGGCCAGCAGCGCTAACAGCTCGCCTTCAGTATTGGCGAAAGACCGGGGTTTGAACGCCTGCGGCAGGCAACGGTGGACAAGATAGAGAGGCTAGCACGTGTCATTCGACGTGTCAGGGCTGCTGTGTGGCCGCTGGCGTCGGTGGATCTGGGTAATTGGGGCTGCATGGACGAGGATGGCATTTTGCCCAAAGTTGACACTAATCGAGGGATGTAGCCGTCCGAAGCGTCCCCGTGGCCCAATGGATAAGGCATCCGCCTACGAAGCGGGAGATTGCGGGTTCGAGTCCCGTCGGAGACTTCCTTTTGACGTCGTCAAACCTCGTCAACTTTTATCGGGCGAAAACGCCATCGCCGCCGATGCACTACCAAGGCTGGTATTACAGGCTCTTGCCGCTTGTCTGGGCGCTGTTTCCGAGTAGAACGGACACTGGGACGTCGTGTACGGCCTCGCCATCTTGAATAATGGCGTCCCGCTGTGGCCGAAATGCACTTACACTGCCGAGAACAGTCGTCTGAGACTGGCTATCGGGCCTGCAGCCGGCGGCCTTCGATGGTAGCAGGCTGACGTCATTTCTGCATCTTCGGGTGACGTCCAAACTTGGTGGGCAGTCTAAACTACCGTGCCAGCCAGTGCTGACACGATACCAAACGCACACACCACCCCGGCCTTGCCGACAACCCCTCTCGGCCTCCCGCTGCCATCGTCGACCTGGCCAGCAGCGCTAACAGCTCGCCTTCAGTATTGGCGAAAGACCGGGGTTTGAACGCCTGCGGCAGGCAACGGTGGGCAAGATAGAGAGGCTAGCACGTGTCATTCGACGTGTCAGGGCTGCTGTGTGGCCGCTGGCGTCGGTGGATCTGGGTAATTGGGGCTGCATGGACGAGGATGGCATTTTGCCCAAAGTTGACACTAATGGAGGGATGTAGCCGTCCGAAGCGTCCCCGTGGCCCAATGGATAAGGCATCCGCCTACGAAGCGGGAGATTGCGGGTTCGAGTCCCGTCGGAGACTTCCTTTTGACGTCGTCAAACCTCGTCAACTTTTATCGGGCGAAAACGCCATCGCCGCCGATGCACTGCCAAGGCTGGTATTACAGGCTCTTGCCGCTTGTCTGGGCGCTGTTTCCGAGTAGAACGGACACTGGGACGTCGTGTACGGCCTCGCCATCTTGAATAATGGCGTCCCGCTGTGGCCGAAATGCACTTACACTGCCGAGAACAGTCGTCTGAGACTGGCTATCGGGCCTGCAGCCGGCGGCCTTCGATGGTAGCAGGCTGACGTCATTTCTGCATCTTCGGGTGACGTCCAAACTTGGTGGGCAGTCTAAACTACCGTGCCAGCCAGTGCTGACACGATACCAAACGCACACACCACCCCGGCCTTGCCGACAACCCCTCTCGGCCTCCCGCTGCCATCGTCGACCTGGCCAGCAGCGCTAACAGCTCGCCTTCAGTATTGGCGAAAGACCGGGGTTTGAACGCCTGCGGCAGGCAACGGTGGACAAGATAGAGAGGCTAGCACGTGTCATTCGACGTGTCAGGGCTGCTGTGTGGCCGCTGGCGTCGGTGGATCTGGGTAATTGGGGCTGCATGGACGAGGATGGCATTTTGCCCAAAGTTGACACTAATCGAGGGATGTAGCCGTCCGAAGCGTCCCCGTGGCCCAATGGATAAGGCATCCGCCTACGAAGCGGGAGATTGCGGGTTCGAGTCCCGTCGGAGACTTCCTTTTGACGTCGTCAAACCTCGTCAACTTTTATCGGGCGAAAACGCCATCGCCGCCGATGCACTACCAAGGCTGGTATTACAGGCTCTTGCCGCTTGTCTGGACGCTGTTTCCGAGTAGAACGGACACTGGGACGTCGTGTACGGCCTCGCCATCTTGAATAATGGCGTCCCGCTGTGGCCGAAATGCACTTACACTGCCGAGAACAGTCGTCTGAGACTGGCTATCGGGCCTGCAGCCGGCGGCCTTCGATGGTAGCAGGCTGACGTCATTTCTGCATCTTCGGGTGACGTCCAAACTTGGTGGGCAGTCTAAACTACCGTGCCAGCCAGTGCTGACACGATACCAAACGCACACACCACCCCGGCCTTGCCGACAACCCCTCTCGGCCTCCCGCTGCCATCGTCGACCTGGCCAGCAGCGCTAACAGCTCGCCTTCAGTATTGGCGAAAGACCGGGGTTTGAACGCCTGCGGCAGGCAACGGTGGGCAAGATAGAGAGGCTAGCACGTGTCATTCGACGTGTCAGGGCTGCTGTGTGGCCGCTGGCGTCGGTGGATCTGGGTAATTGGGGCTGCATGGACGAGGATGGCATTTTGCCCAAAGTTGACACTAATGGAGGGATGTAGCCGTCCGAAGCGTCCCCGTGGCCCAATGGATAAGGCATCCGCCTACGAAGCGGGAGATTGCGGGTTCGAGTCCCGTCGGAGACTTCCTTTTGACGTCGTCAAACCTCGTCAACTTTTATCGGGCGAAAACGCCATCGCCGCCGATGCACTGCCAAGGCTGGTATTACAGGCTCTTGCCGCTTGTCTGGGCGCTGTTTCCGAGTAGAACGGACACTGGGACGTCGTGTACGGCCTCGCCATCTTGAATAATGGCGTCCCGCTGTGGCCGAAATGCACTTACACTGCCGAGAACAGTCGTCTGAGACTGGCTATCGGGCCTGCAGCCGGCGGCCTTCGATGGTAGCAGGCTGACGTCATTTCTGCATCTTCGGGTGACGTCCAAACTTGGTGGGCAGTCTAAACTACCGTGCCAGCCAGTGCTGACACGATACCAAACGCACACACCACCCCGGCCTTGCCGACAACCCCTCTCGGCCTCCCGCTGCCATCGTCGACCTGGCCAGCAGCGCTAACAGCTCGCCTTCAGTATTGGCGAAAGACCGGGGTTTGAACGCCTGCGGCAGGCAACGGTGGGCAAGATAGAGAGGCTAGCACGTGTCATTCGACGTGTCAGGGCTGCTGTGTGGCCGCTGGCGTCGGTGGATCTGGGTAATTGGGGCTGCATGGACGAGGATGGCATTTTGCCCAAAGTTGACACTAATGGAGGGATGTAGCCGTCCGAAGCGTCCCCGTGGCCCAATGGATAAGGCATCCGCCTACGAAGCGGGAGATTGCGGGTTCGAGTCCCGTCGGAGACTTCCTTTTGACGTCGTCAAACCTCGTCAACTTTTATCGGGCGAAAACGCCATCGCCGCCGATGCACTGCCAAGGCTGGTATTACAGGCTCTTGCCGCTTGTCTGGGCGCTGTTTCCGAGTAGAACGGACACTGGGACGTCGTGTACGGCCTCGCCATCTTGAATAATGGCGTCCCGCTGTGGCCGAAATGCACTTACACTGCCGAGAACAGTCGTCTGAGACTGGCTATCGGGCCTGCAGCCGGCGGCCTTCGATGGTAGCAGGCTGACGTCATTTCTGCATCTTCGGGTGACGTCCAAACTTGGTGGGCAGTCTAAACTACCGTGCCAGCCAGTGCTGACACGATACCAAACGCACACACCACCCCGGCCTTGCCGACAACCCCTCTCGGCCTCCCGCTGCCATCGTCGACCTGGCCAGCAGCGCTAACAGCTCGCCTTCAGTATTGGCGAAAGACCGGGGTTTGAACGCCTGCGGCAGGCAACGGTGGGCAAGATAGAGAGGCTAGCACGTGTCATTCGACGTGTCAGGGCTGCTGTGTGGCCGCTGGCGTCGGTGGATCTGGGTAATTGGGGCTGCATGGACGAGGATGGCATTTTGCCCAAAGTTGACACTAATGGAGGGATGTAGCCGTCCGAAGCGTCCCCGTGGCCCAATGGATAAGGCATCCGCCTACGAAGCGGGAGATTGCGGGTTCGAGTCCCGTCGGAGACTTCCTTTTGACGTCGTCAAACCTCGTCAACTTTTATCGGGCGAAAACGCCATCGCCGCCGATGCACTGCCAAGGCTGGTATTACAGGCTCTTGCCGCTTGTCTGGGCGCTGTTTCCGAGTAGAACGGACACTGGGACGTCGTGTACGGCCTCGCCATCTTGAATAATGGCGTCCCGCTGTGGCCGAAATGCACTTACACTGCCGAGAACAGTCGTCTGAGACTGGCTATCGGGCCTGCAGCCGGCGGCCTTCGATGGTAGCAGGCTGACGTCATTTCTGCATCTTCGGGTGACGTCCAAACTTGGTGGGCAGTCTAAACTACCGTGCCAGCCAGTGCTGACACGATACCAAACGCACACACCACCCCGGCCTTGCCGACAACCCCTCTCGGCCTCCCGCTGCCATCGTCGACCTGGCCAGCAGCGCTAACAGCTCGCCTTCAGTATTGGCGAAAGACCGGGGTTTGAACGCCTGCGGCAGGCAACGGTGGGCAAGATAGAGAGGCTAGCACGTGTCATTCGACGTGTCAGGGCTGCTGTGTGGCCGCTGGCGTCGGTGGATCTGGGTAATTGGGGCTGCATGGACGAGGATGGCATTTTGCCCAAAGTTGACACTAATGGAGGGATGCAGCCGTCCGAAGCGTCCCCGTGGCCCAATGGATAAGGCATCCGCCTACGAAGCGGGAGATTGCGGGTTCGAGTCCCGTCGGAGACTTCCTTTTGACGTCGTCAAACCTCGTCAACTTTTATCGGGCGAAAACGCCATCGCCGCCGATGCACTGCCAAGGCTGGTATTACAGGCTCTTGCCGCTTGTCTGGGCGCTGTTTCCGAGTAGAACGGACACTGGGACGTCGTGTACGGCCTCGCCATCTTGAATAATGGCGTCCCGCTGTGGCCGAAATGCACTTACACTGCCGAGAACAGTCGTCTGAGACTGGCTATCGGGCCTGCAGCCGGCGGCCTTCGATGGTAGCAGGCTGACGTCATTTCTGCATCTTCGGGTGACGTCCAAACTTGGTGGGCAGTCTAAACTACCGTGCCAGCCAGTGCTGACACGATACCAAACGCACACACCACCCCGGCCTTGCCGACAACCCCTCTCGGCCTCCCGCTGCCATCGTCGACCTGGCCAGCAGCGCTAACAGCTCGCCTTCAGTATTGGCGAAAGACCGGGGTTTGAACGCCTGCGGCAGGCAACGGTGGGCAAGATAGAGAGGCTAGCACGTGTCATTCGACGTGTCAGGGCTGCTGTGTGGCCGCTGGCGTCGGTGGATCTGGGTAATTGGGGCTGCATGGACGAGGATGGCATTTTGCCCAAAGTTGACACTAATGGAGGGATGTAGCCGTCCGAAGCGTCCCCGTGGCCCAATGGATAAGGCATCCGCCTACGAAGCGGGAGATTGCGGGTTCGAGTCCCGTCGGAGACTTCCTTTTGACGTCGTCAAACCTCGTCAACTTTTATCGGGCGAAAACGCCATCGCCGCCGATGCACTGCCAAGGCTGGTATTACAGGCTCTTGCCGCTTGTCTGGGCGCTGTTTCCGAGTAGAACGGACACTGGGACGTCGTGTACGGCCTCGCCATCTTGAATAATGGCGTCCCGCTGTGGCCGAAATGCACTTACACTGCCGAGAACAGTCGTCTGAGACTGGCTATCGGGCCTGCAGCCGGCGGCCTTCGATGGTAGCAGGCTGACGTCATTTCTGCATCTTCGGGTGACGTCCAAACTTGGTGGGCAGTCTAAACTACCGTGCCAGCCAGTGCTGACACGATACCAAACGCACACACCACCCCGGCCTTGCCGACAACCCCTCTCGGCCTCCCGCTGCCATCGTCGACCTGGCCAGCAGCGCTAACAGCTCGCCTTCAGTATTGGCGAAAGACCGGGGTTTGAACGCCTGCGGCAGGCAACGGTGGGCAAGATAGAGAGGCTAGCACGTGTCATTCGACGTGTCAGGGCTGCTGTGTGGCCGCTGGCGTCGGTGGATCTGGGTAATTGGGGCTGCATGGACGAGGATGGCATTTTGCCCAAAGTTGACACTAATGGAGGGATGCAGCCGTCCGAAGCGTCCCCGTGGCCCAATGGATAAGGCATCCGCCTACGAAGCGGGAGATTGCGGGTTCGAGTCCCGTCGGAGACTTCCTTTTGACGTCGTCAAACCTCGTCAACTTTTATCGGGCGAAAACGCCATCGCCGCCGATGCACTGCCAAGGCTGGTATTACAGGCTCTTGCCGCTTGTCTGGGCGCTGTTTCCGAGTAGAACGGACACTGGGACGTCGTGTACGGCCTCGCCATCTTGAATAATGGCGTCCCGCTGTGGCCGAAATGCACTTACACTGCCGAGAACAGTCGTCTGAGACTGGCTATCGGGCCTGCAGCCGGCGGCCTTCGATGGTAGCAGGCTGACGTCATTTCTGCATCTTCGGGTGACGTCCAAACTTGGTGGGCAGTCTAAACTACCGTGCCAGCCAGTGCTGACACGATACCAAACGCACACACCACCCCGGCCTTGCCGACAACCCCTCTCGGCCTCCCGCTGCCATCGTCGACCTGGCCAGCAGCGCTAACAGCTCGCCTTCAGTATTGGCGAAAGACCGGGGTTTGAACGCCTGCGGCAGGCAACGGTGGGCAAGATAGAGAGGCTAGCACGTGTCATTCGACGTGTCAGGGCTGCTGTGTGGCCGCTGGCGTCGGTGGATCTGGGTAATTGGGGCTGCATGGACGAGGATGGCATTTTGCCCAAAGTTGACACTAATGGAGGGATGTAGCCGTCCGAAGCGTCCCCGTGGCCCAATGGATAAGGCATCCGCCTACGAAGCGGGAGATTGCGGGTTCGAGTCCCGTCGGAGACTTCCTTTTGACGTCGTCAAACCTCGTCAACTTTTATCGGGCGAAAACGCCATCGCCGCCGATGCACTGCCAAGGCTGGTATTACAGGCTCTTGCCGCTTGTCTGGGCGCTGTTTCCGAGTAGAACGGACACTGGGACGTCGTGTACGGCCTCGCCATCTTGAATAATGGCGTCCCGCTGTGGCCGAAATGCACTTACACTGCCGAGAACAGTCGTCTGAGACTGGCTATCGGGCCTGCAGCCGGCGGCCTTCGATGGTAGCAGGCTGACGTCATTTCTGCATCTTCGGGTGACGTCCAAACTTGGTGGGCAGTCTAAACTACCGTGCCAGCCAGTGCTGACACGATACCAAACGCACACACCACCCCGGCCTTGCCGACAACCCCTCTCGGCCTCCCGCTGCCATCGTCGACCTGGCCAGCAGCGCTAACAGCTCGCCTTCAGTATTGGCGAAAGACCGGGGTTTGAACGCCTGCGGCAGGCAACGGTGGGCAAGATAGAGAGGCTAGCACGTGTCATTCGACGTGTCAGGGCTGCTGTGTGGCCGCTGGCGTCGGTGGATCTGGGTAATTGGGGCTGCATGGACGAGGATGGCATTTTGCCCAAAGTTGACACTAATCGAGGGATGTAGCCGTCCGAAGCGTCCCCGTGGCCCAATGGATAAGGCATCCGCCTACGAAGCGGGAGATTGCGGGTTCGAGTCCCGTCGGAGACTTCCTTTTGACGTCGTCAAACCTCGTCAACTTTTATCGGGCGAAAACGCCATCGCCGCCGATGCACTGCCAAGGCTGGTATTACAGGCTCTTGCCGCTTGTCTGGGCGCTGTTTCCGAGTAGAACGGACACTGGGACGTCGTGTACGGCCTCGCCATCTTGAATAATGGCGTCCCGCTGTGGCCGAAATGCACTTACACTGCCGAGAACAGTCGTCTGAGACTGGCTATCGGGCCTGCAGCCGGCGGCCTTCGATGGTAGCAGGCTGACGTCATTTCTGCATCTTCGGGTGACGTCCAAACTTGGTGGGCAGTCTAAACTACCGTGCCAGCCAGTGCTGACACGATACCAAACGCACACACCACCCCGGCCTTGCCGACAACCCCTCTCGGCCTCCCGCTGCCATCGTCGACCTGGCCAGCAGCGCTAACAGCTCGCCTTCAGTATTGGCGAAAGACCGGGGTTTGAACGCCTGCGGCAGGCAACGGTGGGCAAGATAGAGAGGCTAGCACGTGTCATTCGACGTGTCAGGGCTGCTGTGTGGCCGCTGGCGTCGGTGGATCTGGGTAATTGGGGCTGCATGGACGAGGATGGCATTTTGCCCAAAGTTGACACTAATGGAGGGATGTAGCCGTCCGAAGCGTCCCCGTGGCCCAATGGATAAGGCATCCGCCTACGAAGCGGGAGATTGCGGGTTCGAGTCCCGTCGGAGACTTCCTTTTGACGTCGTCAAACCTCGTCAACTTTTATCGGGCGAAAACGCCATCGCCGCCGATGCACTGCCAAGGCTGGTATTACAGGCTCTTGCCGCTTGTCTGGGCGCTGTTTCCGAGTAGAACGGACACTGGGACGTCGTGTACGGCCTCGCCATCTTGAATAATGGCGTCCCGCTGTGGCCGAAATGCACTTACACTGCCGAGAACAGTCGTCTGAGACTGGCTATCGGGCCTGCAGCCGGCGGCCTTCGATGGTAGCAGGCTGACGTCATTTCTGCATCTTCGGGTGACGTCCAAACTTGGTGGGCAGTCTAAACTACCGTGCCAGCCAGTGCTGACACGATACCAAACGCACACACCACCCCGGCCTTGCCGACAACCCCTCTCGGCCTCCCGCTGCCATCGTCGACCTGGCCAGCAGCGCTAACAGCTCGCCTTCAGTATTGGCGAAAGACCGGGGTTTGAACGCCTGCGGCAGGCAACGGTGGGCAAGATAGAGAGGCTAGCACGTGTCATTCGACGTGTCAGGGCTGCTGTGTGGCCGCTGGCGTCGGTGGATCTGGGTAATTGGGGCTGCATGGACGAGGATGGCATTTTGCCCAAAGTTGACACTAATGGAGGGATGCAGCCGTCCGAAGCGTCCCCGTGGCCCAATGGATAAGGCATCCGCCTACGAAGCGGGAGATTGCGGGTTCGAGTCCCGTCGGAGACTTCCTTTTGACGTCGTCAAACCTCGTCAACTTTTATCGGGCGAAAACGCCATCGCCGCCGATGCACTGCCAAGGCTGGTATTACAGGCTCTTGCCGCTTGTCTGGGCGCTGTTTCCGAGTAGAACGGACACTGGGACGTCGTGTACGGCCTCGCCATCTTGAATAATGGCGTCCCGCTGTGGCCGAAATGCACTTACACTGCCGAGAACAGTCGTCTGAGACTGGCTATCGGGCCTGCAGCCGGCGGCCTTCGATGGTAGCAGGCTGACGTCATTTCTGCATCTTCGGGTGACGTCCAAACTTGGTGGGCAGTCTAAACTACCGTGCCAGCCAGTGCTGACACGATACCAAACGCACACACCACCCCGGCCTTGCCGACAACCCCTCTCGGCCTCCCGCTGCCATCGTCGACCTGGCCAGCAGCGCTAACAGCTCGCCTTCAGTATTGGCGAAAGACCGGGGTTTGAACGCCTGCGGCAGGCAACGGTGGGCAAGATAGAGAGGCTAGCACGTGTCATTCGACGTGTCAGGGCTGCTGTGTGGCCGCTGGCGTCGGTGGATCTGGGTAATTGGGGCTGCATGGACGAGGATGGCATTTTGCCCAAAGTTGACACTAATGGAGGGATGTAGCCGTCCGAAGCGTCCCCGTGGCCCAATGGATAAGGCATCCGCCTACGAAGCGGGAGATTGCGGGTTCGAGTCCCGTCGGAGACTTCCTTTTGACGTCGTCAAACCTCGTCAACTTTTATCGGGCGAAAACGCCATCGCCGCCGATGCACTGCCAAGGCTGGTATTACAGGCTCTTGCCGCTTGTCTGGGCGCTGTTTCCGAGTAGAACGGACACTGGGACGTCGTGTACGGCCTCGCCATCTTGAATAATGGCGTCCCGCTGTGGCCGAAATGCACTTACACTGCCGAGAACAGTCGTCTGAGACTGGCTATCGGGCCTGCAGCCGGCGGCCTTCGATGGTAGCAGGCTGACGTCATTTCTGCATCTTCGGGTGACGTCCAAACTTGGTGGGCAGTCTAAACTACCGTGCCAGCCAGTGCTGACACGATACCAAACGCACACACCACCCCGGCCTTGCCGACAACCCCTCTCGGCCTCCCGCTGCCATCGTCGACCTGGCCAGCAGCGCTAACAGCTCGCCTTCAGTATTGGCGAAAGACCGGGGTTTGAACGCCTGCGGCAGGCAACGGTGGGCAAGATAGAGAGGCTAGCACGTGTCATTCGACGTGTCAGGGCTGCTGTGTGGCCGCTGGCGTCGGTGGATCTGGGTAATTGGGGCTGCATGGACGAGGATGGCATTTTGCCCAAAGTTGACACTAATCGAGGGATGTAGCCGTCCGAAGCGTCCCCGTGGCCCAATGGATAAGGCATCCGCCTACGAAGCGGGAGATTGCGGGTTCGAGTCCCGTCGGAGACTTCCTTTTGACGTCGTCAAACCTCGTCAACTTTTATCGGGCGAAAACGCCATCGCCGCCGATGCACTGCCAAGGCTGGTATTACAGGCTCTTGCCGCTTGTCTGGGCGCTGTTTCCGAGTAGAACGGACACTGGGACGTCGTGTACGGCCTCGCCATCTTGAATAATGGCGCCCCGCTGTGGCCGAAATGCACTTACACTGCCGAGAACAGTCGTCTGAGACTGGCTATCGGGCCTGCAGCCGGCGGCCTTCGATGGTAGCAGGCTGACGTCATTTCTGCATCTTCGGGTGACGTCCAAACTTGGTGGGCAGTCTAAACTACCGTGCCAGCCAGTGCTGACACGATACCAAACGCACACACCACCCCGGCCTTGCCGACAACCCCTCTCGGCCTCCCGCTGCCATCGTCGACCTGGCCAGCAGCGCTAACAGCTCGCCTTCAGTATTGGCGAAAGACCGGGGTTTGAACGCCTGCGGCAGGCAACGGTGGGCAAGATAGAGAGGCTAGCACGTGTCATTCGACGTGTCAGGGCTGCTGTGTGGCCGCTGGCGTCGGTGGATCTGGGTAATTGGGGCTGCATGGACGAGGATGGCATTTTGCCCAAAGTTGACACTAATGGAGGGATGTAGCCGTCCGAAGCGTCCCCGTGGCCCAATGGATAAGGCATCCGCCTACGAAGCGGGAGATTGCGGGTTCGAGTCCCGTCGGAGACTTCCTTTTGACGTCGTCAAACCTCGTCAACTTTTATCGGGCGAAAACGCCATCGCCGCCGATGCACTGCCAAGGCTGGTATTACAGGCTCTTGCCGCTTGTCTGGGCGCTGTTTCCGAGTAGAACGGACACTGGGACGTCGTGTACGGCCTCGCCATCTTGAATAATGGCGTCCCGCTGTGGCCGAAATGCACTTACACTGCCGAGAACAGTCGTCTGAGACTGGCTATCGGGCCTGCAGCCGGCGGCCTTCGATGGTAGCAGGCTGACGTCATTTCTGCATCTTCGGGTGACGTCCAAACTTGGTGGGCAGTCTAAACTACCGTGCCAGCCAGTGCTGACACGATACCAAACGCACACACCACCCCGGCCTTGCCGACAACCCCTCTCGGCCTCCCGCTGCCATCGTCGACCTGGCCAGCAGCGCTAACAGCTCGCCTTCAGTATTGGCGAAAGACCGGGGTTTGAACGCCTGCGGCAGGCAACGGTGGGCAAGATAGAGAGGCTAGCACGTGTCATTCGACGTGTCAGGGCTGCTGTGTGGCCGCTGGCGTCGGTGGATCTGGGTAATTGGGGCTGCATGGACGAGGATGGCATTTTGCCCAAAGTTGACACTAATGGAGGGATGTAGCCGTCCGAAGCGTCCCCGTGGCCCAATGGATAAGGCATCCGCCTACGAAGCGGGAGATTGCGGGTTCGAGTCCCGTCGGAGACTTCCTTTTGACGTCGTCAAACCTCGTCAACTTTTATCGGGCGAAAACGCCATCGCCGCCGATGCACTGCCAAGGCTGGTATTACAGGCTCTTGCCGCTTGTCTGGGCGCTGTTTCCGAGTAGAACGGACACTGGGACGTCGTGTACGGCCTCGCCATCTTGAATAATGGCGTCCCGCTGTGGCCGAAATGCACTTACACTGCCGAGAACAGTCGTCTGAGACTGGCTATCGGGCCTGCAGCCGGCGGCCTTCGATGGTAGCAGGCTGACGTCATTTCTGCATCTTCGGGTGACGTCCAAACTTGGTGGGCAGTCTAAACTACCGTGCCAGCCAGTGCTGACACGATACCAAACGCACACACCACCCCGGCCTTGCCGACAACCCCTCTCGGCCTCCCGCTGCCATCGTCGACCTGGCCAGCAGCGCTAACAGCTCGCCTTCAGTATTGGCGAAAGACCGGGGTTTGAACGCCTGCGGCAGGCAACGGTGGGCAAGATAGAGAGGCTAGCACGTGTCATTCGACGTGTCAGGGCTGCTGTGTGGCCGCTGGCGTCGGTGGATCTGGGTAATTGGGGCTGCATGGACGAGGATGGCATTTTGCCCAAAGTTGACACTAATCGAGGGATGTAGCCGTCCGAAGCGTCCCCGTGGCCCAATGGATAAGGCATCCGCCTACGAAGCGGGAGATTGCGGGTTCGAGTCCCGTCGGAGACTTCCTTTTGACGTCGTCAAACCTCGTCAACTTTTATCGGGCGAAAACGCCATCGCCGCCGATGCACTGCCAAGGCTGGTATTACAGGCTCTTGCCGCTTGTCTGGGCGCTGTTTCCGAGTAGAACGGACACTGGGACGTCGTGTACGGCCTCGCCATCTTGAATAATGGCGTCCCGCTGTGGCCGAAATGCACTTACACTGCCGAGAACAGTCGTCTGAGACTGGCTATCGGGCCTGCAGCCGGCGGCCTTCGATGGTAGCAGGCTGACGTCATTTCTGCATCTTCGGGTGACGTCCAAACTTGGTGGGCAGTCTAAACTACCGTGCCAGCCAGTGCTGACACGATACCAAACGCACACACCACCCCGGCCTTGCCGACAACCCCTCTCGGCCTCCCGCTGCCATCGTCGACCTGGCCAGCAGCGCTAACAGCTCGCCTTCAGTATTGGCGAAAGACCGGGGTTTGAACGCCTGCGGCAGGCAACGGTGGGCAAGATAGAGAGGCTAGCACGTGTCATTCGACGTGTCAGGGCTGCTGTGTGGCCGCTGGCGTCGGTGGATCTGGGTAATTGGGGCTGCATGGACGAGGATGGCATTTTGCCCAAAGTTGACACTAATCGAGGGATGTAGCCGTCCGAAGCGTCCCCGTGGCCCAATGGATAAGGCATCCGCCTACGAAGCGGGAGATTGCGGGTTCGAGTCCCGTCGGAGACTTCCTTTTGACGTCGTCAAACCTCGTCAACTTTTATCGGGCGAAAACGCCATCGCCGCCGATGCACTGCCAAGGCTGGTATTACAGGCTCTTGCCGCTTGTCTGGGCGCTGTTTCCGAGTAGAACGGACACTGGGACGTCGTGTACGGCCTCGCCATCTTGAATAATGGCGTCCCGCTGTGGCCGAAATGCACTTACACTGCCGAGAACAGTCGTCTGAGACTGGCTATCGGGCCTGCAGCCGGCGGCCTTCGATGGTAGCAGGCTGACGTCATTTCTGCATCTTCGGGTGACGTCCAAACTTGGTGGGCAGTCTAAACTACCGTGCCAGCCAGTGCTGACACGATACCAAACGCACACACCACCCCGGCCTTGCCGACAACCCCTCTCGGCCTCCCGCTGCCATCGTCGACCTGGCCAGCAGCGCTAACAGCTCGCCTTCAGTATTGGCGAAAGACCGGGGTTTGAACGCCTGCGGCAGGCAACGGTGGGCAAGATAGAGAGGCTAGCACGTGTCATTCGACGTGTCAGGGCTGCTGTGTGGCCGCTGGCGTCGGTGGATCTGGGTAATTGGGGCTGCATGGACGAGGATGGCATTTTGCCCAAAGTTGACACTAATCGAGGGATGTAGCCGTCCGAAGCGTCCCCGTGGCCCAATGGATAAGGCATCCGCCTACGAAGCGGGAGATTGCGGGTTCGAGTCCCGTCGGAGACTTCCTTTTGACGTCGTCAAACCTCGTCAACTTTTATCGGGCGAAAACGCCATCGCCGCCGATGCACTGCCAAGGCTGGTATTACAGGCTCTTGCCGCTTGTCTGGGCGCTGTTTCCGAGTAGAACGGACACTGGGACGTCGTGTACGGCCTCGCCATCTTGAATAATGGCGTCCCGCTGTGGCCGAAATGCACTTACACTGCCGAGAACAGTCGTCTGAGACTGGCTATCGGGCCTGCAGCCGGCGGCCTTCGATGGTAGCAGGCTGACGTCATTTCTGCATCTTCGGGTGACGTCCAAACTTGGTGGGCAGTCTAAACTACCGTGCCAGCCAGTGCTGACACGATACCAAACGCACACACCACCCCGGCCTTGCCGACAACCCCTCTCGGCCTCCCGCTGCCATCGTCGACCTGGCCAGCAGCGCTAACAGCTCGCCTTCAGTATTGGCGAAAGACCGGGGTTTGAACGCCTGCGGCAGGCAACGGTGGGCAAGATAGAGAGGCTAGCACGTGTCATTCGACGTGTCAGGGCTGCTGTGTGGCCGCTGGCGTCGGTGGATCTGGGTAATTGGGGCTGCATGGACGAGGATGGCATTTTGCCCAAAGTTGACACTAATGGAGGGATGTAGCCGTCCGAAGCGTCCCCGTGGCCCAATGGATAAGGCATCCGCCTACGAAGCGGGAGATTGCGGGTTCGAGTCCCGTCGGAGACTTCCTTTTGACGTCGTCAAACCTCGTCAACTTTTATCGGGCGAAAACGCCATCGCCGCCGATGCACTGCCAAGGCTGGTATTACAGGCTCTTGCCGCTTGTCTGGGCGCTGTTTCCGAGTAGAACGGACACTGGGACGTCGTGTACGGCCTCGCCATCTTGAATAATGGCGTCCCGCTGTGGCCGAAATGCACTTACACTGCCGAGAACAGTCGTCTGAGACTGGCTATCGGGCCTGCAGCCGGCGGCCTTCGATGGTAGCAGGCTGACGTCATTTCTGCATCTTCGGGTGACGTCCAAACTTGGTGGGCAGTCTAAACTACCGTGCCAGCCAGTGCTGACACGATACCAAACGCACACACCACCCCGGCCTTGCCGACAACCCCTCTCGGCCTCCCGCTGCCATCGTCGACCTGGCCAGCAGCGCTAACAGCTCGCCTTCAGTATTGGCGAAAGACCGGGGTTTGAACGCCTGCGGCAGGCAACGGTGGGCAAGATAGAGAGGCTAGCACGTGTCATTCGACGTGTCAGGGCTGCTGTGTGGCCGCTGGCGTCGGTGGATCTGGGTAATTGGGGCTGCATGGACGAGGATGGCATTTTGCCCAAAGTTGACACTAATCGAGGGATGTAGCCGTCCGAAGCGTCCCCGTGGCCCAATGGATAAGGCATCCGCCTACGAAGCGGGAGATTGCGGGTTCGAGTCCCGTCGGAGACTTCCTTTTGACGTCGTCAAACCTCGTCAACTTTTATCGGGCGAAAACGCCATCGCCGCCGATGCACTGCCAAGGCTGGTATTACAGGCTCTTGCCGCTTGTCTGGGCGCTGTTTCCGAGTAGAACGGACACTGGGACGTCGTGTACGGCCTCGCCATCTTGAATAATGGCGTCCCGCTGTGGCCGAAATGCACTTACACTGCCGAGAACAGTCGTCTGAGACTGGCTATCGGGCCTGCAGCCGGTGGCCTTCGATGGTAGCAGGCTGACGTCATTTCTGCATCTTCGGGTGACGTCCAAACTTGGTGGGCAGTCTAAACTACCGTGCCAGCCAGTGCTGACACGATACCAAACGCACACACCACCCCGGCCTTGCCGACAACCCCTCTCGGCCTCCCGCTGCCATCGTCGACCTGGCCAGCAGCGCTAACAGCTCGCCTTCAGTATTGGCGAAAGACCGGGGTTTGAACGCCTGCGGCAGGCAACGGTGGGCAAGATAGAGAGGCTAGCACGTGTCATTCGACGTGTCAGGGCTGCTGTGTGGCCGCTGGCGTCGGTGGATCTGGGTAATTGGGGCTGCATGGACGAGGATGGCATTTTGCCCAAAGTTGACACTAATGGAGGGATGTAGCCGTCCGAAGCGTCCCCGTGGCCCAATGGATAAGGCATCCGCCTACGAAGCGGGAGATTGCGGGTTCGAGTCCCGTCGGAGACTTCCTTTTGACGTCGTCAAACCTCGTCAACTTTTATCGGGCGAAAACGCCATCGCCGCCGATGCACTGCCAAGGCTGGTATTACAGGCTCTTGCCGCTTGTCTGGGCGCTGTTTCCGAGTAGAACGGACACTGGGACGTCGTGTACGGCCTCGCCATCTTGAATAATGGCGTCCCGCTGTGGCCGAAATGCACTTACACTGCCGAGAACAGTCGTCTGAGACTGGCTATCGGGCCTGCAGCCGGCGGCCTTCGATGGTAGCAGGCTGACGTCATTTCTGCATCTTCGGGTGACGTCCAAACTTGGTGGGCAGTCTAAACTACCGTGCCAGCCAGTGCTGACACGATACCAAACGCACACACCACCCCGGCCTTGCCGACAACCCCTCTCGGCCTCCCGCTGCCATCGTCGACCTGGCCAGCAGCGCTAACAGCTCGCCTTCAGTATTGGCGAAAGACCGGGGTTTGAACGCCTGCGGCAGGCAACGGTGGGCAAGATAGAGAGGCTAGCACGTGTCATTCGACGTGTCAGGGCTGCTGTGTGGCCGCTGGCGTCGGTGGATCTGGGTAATTGGGGCTGCATGGACGAGGATGGCATTTTGCCCAAAGTTGACACTAATGGAGGGATGTAGCCGTCCGAAGCGTCCCCGTGGCCCAATGGATAAGGCATCCGCCTACGAAGCGGGAGATTGCGGGTTCGAGTCCCGTCGGAGACTTCCTTTTGACGTCGTCAAACCTCGTCAACTTTTATCGGGCGAAAACGCCATCGCCGCCGATGCACTGCCAAGGCTGGTATTACAGGCTCTTGCCGCTTGTCTGGGCGCTGTTTCCGAGTAGAACGGACACTGGGACGTCGTGTACGGCCTCGCCATCTTGAATAATGGCGTCCCGCTGTGGCCGAAATGCACTTACACTGCCGAGAACAGTCGTCTGAGACTGGCTATCGGGCCTGCAGCCGGTGGCCTTCGATGGTAGCAGGCTGACGTCATTTCTGCATCTTCGGGTGACGTCCAAACTTGGTGGGCAGTCTAAACTACCGTGCCAGCCAGTGCTGACACGATACCAAACGCACACACCACCCCGGCCTTGCCGACAACCCCTCTCGGCCTCCCGCTGCCATCGTCGACCTGGCCAGCAGCGCTAACAGCTCGCCTTCAGTATTGGCGAAAGACCGGGGTTTGAACGCCTGCGGCAGGCAACGGTGGGCAAGATAGAGAGGCTAGCACGTGTCATTCGACGTGTCAGGGCTGCTGTGTGGCCGCTGGCGTCGGTGGATCTGGGTAATTGGGGCTGCATGGACGAGGATGGCATTTTGCCCAAAGTTGACACTAATGGAGGGATGTAGCCGTCCGAAGCGTCCCCGTGGCCCAATGGATAAGGCATCCGCCTACGAAGCGGGAGATTGCGGGTTCGAGTCCCGTCGGAGACTTCCTTTTGACGTCGTCAAACCTCGTCAACTTTTATCGGGCGAAAACGCCATCGCCGCCGATGCACTGCCAAGGCTGGTATTACAGGCTCTTGCCGCTTGTCTGGGCGCTGTTTCCGAGTAGAACGGACACTGGGACGTCGTGTACGGCCTCGCCATCTTGAATAATGGCGTCCCGCTGTGGCCGAAATGCACTTACACTGCCGAGAACAGTCGTCTGAGACTGGCTATCGGGCCTGCAGCCGGCGGCCTTCGATGGTAGCAGGCTGACGTCATTTCTGCATCTTCGGGTGACGTCCAAACTTGGTGGGCAGTCTAAACTACCGTGCCAGCCAGTGCTGACACGATACCAAACGCACACACCACCCCGGCCTTGCCGACAACCCCTCTCGGCCTCCCGCTGCCATCGTCGACCTGGCCAGCAGCGCTAACAGCTCGCCTTCAGTATTGGCGAAAGACCGGGGTTTGAACGCCTGCGGCAGGCAACGGTGGGCAAGATAGAGAGGCTAGCACGTGTCATTCGACGTGTCAGGGCTGCTGTGTGGCCGCTGGCGTCGGTGGATCTGGGTAATTGGGGCTGCATGGACGAGGATGGCATTTTGCCCAAAGTTGACACTAATCGAGGGATGTAGCCGTCCGAAGCGTCCCCGTGGCCCAATGGATAAGGCATCCGCCTACGAAGCGGGAGATTGCGGGTTCGAGTCCCGTCGGAGACTTCCTTTTGACGTCGTCAAACCTCGTCAACTTTTATCGGGCGAAAACGCCATCGCCGCCGATGCACTGCCAAGGCTGGTATTACAGGCTCTTGCCGCTTGTCTGGGCGCTGTTTCCGAGTAGAACGGACACTGGGACGTCGTGTACGGCCTCGCCATCTTGAATAATGGCGTCCCGCTGTGGCCGAAATGCACTTACACTGCCGAGAACAGTCGTCTGAGACTGGCTATCGGGCCTGCAGCCGGCGGCCTTCGATGGTAGCAGGCTGACGTCATTTCTGCATCTTCGGGTGACGTCCAAACTTGGTGGGCAGTCTAAACTACCGTGCCAGCCAGTGCTGACACGATACCAAACGCACACACCACCCCGGCCTTGCCGACAACCCCTCTCGGCCTCCCGCTGCCATCGTCGACCTGGCCAGCAGCGCTAACAGCTCGCCTTCAGTATTGGCGAAAGACCGGGGTTTGAACGCCTGCGGCAGGCAACGGTGGGCAAGATAGAGAGGCTAGCACGTGTCATTCGACGTGTCAGGGCTGCTGTGTGGCCGCTGGCGTCGGTGGATCTGGGTAATTGGGGCTGCATGGACGAGGATGGCATTTTGCCCAAAGTTGACACTAATCGAGGGATGTAGCCGTCCGAAGCGTCCCCGTGGCCCAATGGATAAGGCATCCGCCTACGAAGCGGGAGATTGCGGGTTCGAGTCCCGTCGGAGACTTCCTTTTGACGTCGTCAAACCTCGTCAACTTTTATCGGGCGAAAACGCCATCGCCGCCGATGCACTGCCAAGGCTGGTATTACAGGCTCTTGCCGCTTGTCTGGGCGCTGTTTCCGAGTAGAACGGACACTGGGACGTCGTGTACGGCCTCGCCATCTTGAATAATGGCGTCCCGCTGTGGCCGAAATGCACTTACACTGCCGAGAACAGTCGTCTGAGACTGGCTATCGGGCCTGCAGCCGGCGGCCTTCGATGGTAGCAGGCTGACGTCATTTCTGCATCTTCGGGTGACGTCCAAACTTGGTGGGCAGTCTAAACTACCGTGCCAGCCAGTGCTGACACGATACCAAACGCACACACCACCCCGGCCTTGCCGACAACCCCTCTCGGCCTCCCGCTGCCATCGTCGACCTGGCCAGCAGCGCTAACAGCTCGCCTTCAGTATTGGCGAAAGACCGGGGTTTGAACGCCTGCGGCAGGCAACGGTGGGCAAGATAGAGAGGCTAGCACGTGTCATTCGACGTGTCAGGGCTGCTGTGTGGCCGCTGGCGTCGGTGGATCTGGGTAATTGGGGCTGCATGGACGAGGATGGCATTTTGCCCAAAGTTGACACTAATCGAGGGATGTAGCCGTCCGAAGCGTCCCCGTGGCCCAATGGATAAGGCATCCGCCTACGAAGCGGGAGATTGCGGGTTCGAGTCCCGTCGGAGACTTCCTTTTGACGTCGTCAAACCTCGTCAACTTTTATCGGGCGAAAACGCCATCGCCGCCGATGCACTGCCAAGGCTGGTATTACAGGCTCTTGCCGCTTGTCTGGGCGCTGTTTCCGAGTAGAACGGACACTGGGACGTCGTGTACGGCCTCGCCATCTTGAATAATGGCGTCCCGCTGTGGCCGAAATGCACTTACACTGCCGAGAACAGTCGTCTGAGACTGGCTATCGGGCCTGCAGCCGGCGGCCTTCGATGGTAGCAGGCTGACGTCATTTCTGCATCTTCGGGTGACGTCCAAACTTGGTGGGCAGTCTAAACTACCGTGCCAGCCAGTGCTGACACGATACCAAACGCACACACCACCCCGGCCTTGCCGACAACCCCTCTCGGCCTCCCGCTGCCATCGTCGACCTGGCCAGCAGCGCTAACAGCTCGCCTTCAGTATTGGCGAAAGACCGGGGTTTGAACGCCTGCGGCAGGCAACGGTGGGCAAGATAGAGAGGCTAGCACGTGTCATTCGACGTGTCAGGGCTGCTGTGTGGCCGCTGGCGTCGGTGGATCTGGGTAATTGGGGCTGCATGGACGAGGATGGCATTTTGCCCAAAGTTGACACTAATCGAGGGATGTAGCCGTCCGAAGCGTCCCCGTGGCCCAATGGATAAGGCATCCGCCTACGAAGCGGGAGATTGCGGGTTCGAGTCCCGTCGGAGACTTCCTTTTGACGTCGTCAAACCTCGTCAACTTTTATCGGGCGAAAACGCCATCGCCGCCGATGCACTGCCAAGGCTGGTATTACAGGCTCTTGCCGCTTGTCTGGGCGCTGTTTCCGAGTAGAACGGACACTGGGACGTCGTGTACGGCCTCGCCATCTTGAATAATGGCGTCCCGCTGTGGCCGAAATGCACTTACACTGCCGAGAACAGTCGTCTGAGACTGGCTATCGGGCCTGCAGCCGGCGGCCTTCGATGGTAGCAGGCTGACGTCATTTCTGCATCTTCGGGTGACGTCCAAACTTGGTGGGCAGTCTAAACTACCGTGCCAGCCAGTGCTGACACGATACCAAACGCACACACCACCCCGGCCTTGCCGACAACCCCTCTCGGCCTCCCGCTGCCATCGTCGACCTGGCCAGCAGCGCTAACAGCTCGCCTTCAGTATTGGCGAAAGACCGGGGTTTGAACGCCTGCGGCAGGCAACGGTGGGCAAGATAGAGAGGCTAGCACGTGTCATTCGACGTGTCAGGGCTGCTGTGTGGCCGCTGGCGTCGGTGGATCTGGGTAATTGGGGCTGCATGGACGAGGATGGCATTTTGCCCAAAGTTGACACTAATCGAGGGATGTAGCCGTCCGAAGCGTCCCCGTGGCCCAATGGATAAGGCATCCGCCTACGAAGCGGGAGATTGCGGGTTCGAGTCCCGTCGGAGACTTCCTTTTGACGTCGTCAAACCTCGTCAACTTTTATCGGGCGAAAACGCCATCGCCGCCGATGCACTGCCAAGGCTGGTATTACAGGCTCTTGCCGCTTGTCTGGGCGCTGTTTCCGAGTAGAACGGACACTGGGACGTCGTGTACGGCCTCGCCATCTTGAATAATGGCGTCCCGCTGTGGCCGAAATGCACTTACACTGCCGAGAACAGTCGTCTGAGACTGGCTATCGGGCCTGCAGCCGGCGGCCTTCGATGGTAGCAGGCTGACGTCATTTCTGCATCTTCGGGTGACGTCCAAACTTGGTGGGCAGTCTAAACTACCGTGCCAGCCAGTGCTGACACGATACCAAACGCACACACCACCCCGGCCTTGCCGACAACCCCTCTCGGCCTCCCGCTGCCATCGTCGACCTGGCCAGCAGCGCTAACAGCTCGCCTTCAGTATTGGCGAAAGACCGGGGTTTGAACGCCTGCGGCAGGCAACGGTGGGCAAGATAGAGAGGCTAGCACGTGTCATTCGACGTGTCAGGGCTGCTGTGTGGCCGCTGGCGTCGGTGGATCTGGGTAATTGGGGCTGCATGGACGAGGATGGCATTTTGCCCAAAGTTGACACTAATCGAGGGATGTAGCCGTCCGAAGCGTCCCCGTGGCCCAATGGATAAGGCATCCGCCTACGAAGCGGGAGATTGCGGGTTCGAGTCCCGTCGGAGACTTCCTTTTGACGTCGTCAAACCTCGTCAACTTTTATCGGGCGAAAACGCCATCGCCGCCGATGCACTGCCAAGGCTGGTATTACAGGCTCTTGCCGCTTGTCTGGGCGCTGTTTCCGAGTAGAACGGACACTGGGACGTCGTGTACGGCCTCGCCATCTTGAATAATGGCGTCCCGCTGTGGCCGAAATGCACTTACACTGCCGAGAACAGTCGTCTGAGACTGGCTATCGGGCCTGCAGCCGGCGGCCTTCGATGGTAGCAGGCTGACGTCATTTCTGCATCTTCGGGTGACGTCCAAACTTGGTGGGCAGTCTAAACTACCGTGCCAGCCAGTGCTGACACGATACCAAACGCACACACCACCCCGGCCTTGCCGACAACCCCTCTCGGCCTCCCGCTGCCATCGTCGACCTGGCCAGCAGCGCTAACAGCTCGCCTTCAGTATTGGCGAAAGACCGGGGTTTGAACGCCTGCGGCAGGCAACGGTGGGCAAGATAGAGAGGCTAGCACGTGTCATTCGACGTGTCAGGGCTGCTGTGTGGCCGCTGGCGTCGGTGGATCTGGGTAATTGGGGCTGCATGGACGAGGATGGCATTTTGCCCAAAGTTGACACTAATGGAGGGATGTAGCCGTCCGAAGCGTCCCCGTGGCCCAATGGATAAGGCATCCGCCTACGAAGCGGGAGATTGCGGGTTCGAGTCCCGTCGGAGACTTCCTTTTGACGTCGTCAAACCTCGTCAACTTTTATCGGGCGAAAACGCCATCGCCGCCGATGCACTGCCAAGGCTGGTATTACAGGCTCTTGCCGCTTGTCTGGGCGCTGTTTCCGAGTAGAACGGACACTGGGACGTCGTGTACGGCCTCGCCATCTTGAATAATGGCGTCCCGCTGTGGCCGAAATGCACTTACACTGCCGAGAACAGTCGTCTGAGACTGGCTATCGGGCCTGCAGCCGGCGGCCTTCGATGGTAGCAGGCTGACGTCATTTCTGCATCTTCGGGTGACGTCCAAACTTGGTGGGCAGTCTAAACTACCGTGCCAGCCAGTGCTGACACGATACCAAACGCACACACCACCCCGGCCTTGCCGACAACCCCTCTCGGCCTCCCGCTGCCATCGTCGACCTGGCCAGCAGCGCTAACAGCTCGCCTTCAGTATTGGCGAAAGACCGGGGTTTGAACGCCTGCGGCAGGCAACGGTGGGCAAGATAGAGAGGCTAGCACGTGTCATTCGACGTGTCAGGGCTGCTGTGTGGCCGCTGGCGTCGGTGGATCTGGGTAATTGGGGCTGCATGGACGAGGATGGCATTTTGCCCAAAGTTGACACTAATGGAGGGATGTAGCCGTCCGAAGCGTCCCCGTGGCCCAATGGATAAGGCATCCGCCTACGAAGCGGGAGATTGCGGGTTCGAGTCCCGTCGGAGACTTCCTTTTGACGTCGTCAAACCTCGTCAACTTTTATCGGGCGAAAACGCCATCGCCGCCGATGCACTGCCAAGGCTGGTATTACAGGCTCTTGCCGCTTGTCTGGGCGCTGTTTCCGAGTAGAACGGACACTGGGACGTCGTGTACGGCCTCGCCATCTTGAATAATGGCGTCCCGCTGTGGCCGAAATGCACTTACACTGCCGAGAACAGTCGTCTGAGACTGGCTATCGGGCCTGCAGCCGGCGGCCTTCGATGGTAGCAGGCTGACGTCATTTCTGCATCTTCGGGTGACGTCCAAACTTGGTGGGCAGTCTAAACTACCGTGCCAGCCAGTGCTGACACGATACCAAACGCACACACCACCCCGGCCTTGCCGACAACCCCTCTCGGCCTCCCGCTGCCATCGTCGACCTGGCCAGCAGCGCTAACAGCTCGCCTTCAGTATTGGCGAAAGACCGGGGTTTGAACGCCTGCGGCAGGCAACGGTGGGCAAGATAGAGAGGCTAGCACGTGTCATTCGACGTGTCAGGGCTGCTGTGTGGCCGCTGGCGTCGGTGGATCTGGGTAATTGGGGCTGCATGGACGAGGATGGCATTTTGCCCAAAGTTGACACTAATCGAGGGATGTAGCCGTCCGAAGCGTCCCCGTGGCCCAATGGATAAGGCATCCGCCTACGAAGCGGGAGATTGCGGGTTCGAGTCCCGTCGGAGACTTCCTTTTGACGTCGTCAAACCTCGTCAACTTTTATCGGGCGAAAACGCCATCGCCGCCGATGCACTGCCAAGGCTGGTATTACAGGCTCTTGCCGCTTGTCTGGGCGCTGTTTCCGAGTTGAACGGACACTGGGACGTCGTGTACGGCCTCGCCATCTTGAATAATGGCGTCCCGCTGTGGCCGAAATGCACTTACACTGCCGAGAACAGTCGTCTGAGACTGGCTATCGGGCCTGCAGCCGGCGGCCTTCGATGGTAGCAGGCTGACGTCATTTCTGCATCTTCGGGTGACGTCCAAACTTGGTGGGCAGTCTAAACTACCGTGCCAGCCAGTGCTGACACGATACCAAACGCACACACCACCCCGGCCTTGCCGACAACCCCTCTCGGCCTCCCGCTGCCATCGTCGACCTGGCCAGCAGCGCTAACAGCTCGCCTTCAGTATTGGCGAAAGACCGGGGTTTGAACGCCTGCGGCAGGCAACGGTGGGCAAGATAGAGAGGCTAGCACGTGTCATTCGACGTGTCAGGGCTGCTGTGTGGCCGCTGGCGTCGGTGGATCTGGGTAATTGGGGCTGCATGGACGAGGATGGCATTTTGCCCAAAGTTGACACTAATCGAGGGATGTAGCCGTCCGAAGCGTCCCCGTGGCCCAATGGATAAGGCATCCGCCTACGAAGCGGGAGATTGCGGGTTCGAGTCCCGTCGGAGACTTCCTTTTGACGTCGTCAAACCTCGTCAACTTTTATCGGGCGAAAACGCCATCGCCGCCGATGCACTGCCAAGGCTGGTATTACAGGCTCTTGCCGCTTGTCTGGGCGCTGTTTCCGAGTAGAACGGACACTGGGACGTCGTGTACGGCCTCGCCATCTTGAATAATGGCGTCCCGCTGTGGCCGAAATGCACTTACACTGCCGAGAACAGTCGTCTGAGACTGGCTATCGGGCCTGCAGCCGGCGGCCTTCGATGGTAGCAGGCTGACGTCATTTCTGCATCTTCGGGTGACGTCCAAACTTGGTGGGCAGTCTAAACTACCGTGCCAGCCAGTGCTGACACGATACCAAACGCACACACCACCCCGGCCTTGCCGACAACCCCTCTCGGCCTCCCGCTGCCATCGTCGACCTGGCCAGCAGCGCTAACAGCTCGCCTTCAGTATTGGCGAAAGACCGGGGTTTGAACGCCTGCGGCAGGCAACGGTGGGCAAGATAGAGAGGCTAGCACGTGTCATTCGACGTGTCAGGGCTGCTGTGTGGCCGCTGGCGTCGGTGGATCTGGGTAATTGGGGCTGCATGGACGAGGATGGCATTTTGCCCAAAGTTGACACTAATCGAGGGATGTAGCCGTCCGAAGCGTCCCCGTGGCCCAATGGATAAGGCATCCGCCTACGAAGCGGGAGATTGCGGGTTCGAGTCCCGTCGGAGACTTCCTTTTGACGTCGTCAAACCTCGTCAACTTTTATCGGGCGAAAACGCCATCGCCGCCGATGCACTGCCAAGGCTGGTATTACAGGCTCTTGCCGCTTGTCTGGGCGCTGTTTCCGAGTAGAACGGACACTGGGACGTCGTGTACGGCCTCGCCATCTTGAATAATAAAGCGTCCCGCTGTGGCCGAAATGCACTTACACTGCCGAGAACAGTCGTCTGAGACTGGCTATCGGGCCTGCAGCCGGCGGCCTTCGATGGTAGCAGGCTGACGTCATTTCTGCATCTTCGGGTGACGTCCAAACTTGGTGGGCAGTCTAAACTACCGTGCCAGCCAGTGCTGACACGATACCAAACGCACACACCACCCCGGCCTTGCCGACAACCCCTCTCGGCCTCCCGCTGCCATCGTCGACCTGGCCAGCAGCGCTAACAGCTCGCCTTCAGTATTGGCGAAAGACCGGGGTTTGAACGCCTGCGGCAGGCAACGGTGGGCAAGATAGAGAGGCTAGCACGTGTCATTCGACGTGTCAGGGCTGCTGTGTGGCCGCTGGCGTCGGTGGATCTGGGTAATTGGGGCTGCATGGACGAGGATGGCATTTTGCCCAAAGTTGACACTAATCGAGGGATGTAGCCGTCCGAAGCGTCCCCGTGGCCCAATGGATAAGGCATCCGCCTACGAAGCGGGAGATTGCGGGTTCGAGTCCCGTCGGAGACTTCCTTTTGACGTCGTCAAACCTCGTCAACTTTTATCGGGCGAAAACGCCATCGCCGCCGATGCACTGCCAAGGCTGGTATTACAGGCTCTTGCCGCTTGTCTGGGCGCTGTTTCCGAGTAGAACGGACACTGGGACGTCGTGTACGGCCTCGCCATCTTGAATAATGGCGTCCCGCTGTGGCCGAAATGCACTTACACTGCCGAGAACAGTCGTCTGAGACTGGCTATCGGGCCTGCAGCCGGCGGCCTTCGATGGTAGCAGGCTGACGTCATTTCTGCATCTTCGGGTGACGTCCAAACTTGGTGGGCAGTCTAAACTACCGTGCCAGCCAGTGCTGACACGATACCAAACGCACACACCACCCCGGCCTTGCCGACAACCCCTCTCGGCCTCCCGCTGCCATCGTCGACCTGGCCAGCAGCGCTAACAGCTCGCCTTCAGTATTGGCGAAAGACCGGGGTTTGAACGCCTGCGGCAGGCAACGGTGGGCAAGATAGAGAGGCTAGCACGTGTCATTCGACGTGTCAGGGCTGCTGTGTGGCCGCTGGCGTCGGTGGATCTGGGTAATTGGGGCTGCATGGACGAGGATGGCATTTTGCCCAAAGTTGACACTAATGGAGGGATGTAGCCGTCCGAAGCGTCCCCGTGGCCCAATGGATAAGGCATCCGCCTACGAAGCGGGAGATTGCGGGTTCGAGTCCCGTCGGAGACTTCCTTTTGACGTCGTCAAACCTCGTCAACTTTTATCGGGCGAAAACGCCATCGCCGCCGATGCACTGCCAAGGCTGGTATTACAGGCTCTTGCCGCTTGTCTGGGCGCTGTTTCCGAGTAGAACGGACACTGGGACGTCGTGTACGGCCTCGCCATCTTGAATAATGGCGTCCCGCTGTGGCCGAAATGCACTTACACTGCCGAGAACAGTCGTCTGAGACTGGCTATCGGGCCTGCAGCCGGCGGCCTTCGATGGTAGCAGGCTGACGTCATTTCTGCATCTTCGGGTGACGTCCAAACTTGGTGGGCAGTCTAAACTACCGTGCCAGCCAGTGCTGACACGATACCAAACGCACACACCACCCCGGCCTTGCCGACAACCCCTCTCGGCCTCCCGCTGCCATCGTCGACCTGGCCAGCAGCGCTAACAGCTCGCCTTCAGTATTGGCGAAAGACCGGGGTTTGAACGCCTGCGGCAGGCAACGGTGGGCAAGATAGAGAGGCTAGCACGTGTCATTCGACGTGTCAGGGCTGCTGTGTGGCCGCTGGCGTCGGTGGATCTGGGTAATTGGGGCTGCATGGACGAGGATGGCATTTTGCCCAAAGTTGACACTAATCGAGGGATGTAGCCGTCCGAAGCGTCCCCGTGGCCCAATGGATAAGGCATCCGCCTACGAAGCGGGAGATTGCGGGTTCGAGTCCCGTCGGAGACTTCCTTTTGACGTCGTCAAACCTCGTCAACTTTTATCGGGCGAAAACGCCATCGCCGCCGATGCACTGCCAAGGCTGGTATTACAGGCTCTTGCCGCTTGTCTGGGCGCTGTTTCCGAGTAGAACGGACACTGGGACGTCGTGTACGGCCTCGCCATCTTGAATAATGGCGTCCCGCTGTGGCCGAAATGCACTTACACTGCCGAGAACAGTCGTCTGAGACTGGCTATCGGGCCTGCAGCCGGCGGCCTTCGATGGTAGCAGGCTGACGTCATTTCTGCATCTTCGGGTGACGTCCAAACTTGGTGGGCAGTCTAAACTACCGTGCCAGCCAGTGCTGACACGATACCAAACGCACACACCACCCCGGCCTTGCCGACAACCCCTCTCGGCCTCCCGCTGCCATCGTCGACCTGGCCAGCAGCGCTAACAGCTCGCCTTCAGTATTGGCGAAAGACCGGGGTTTGAACGCCTGCGGCAGGCAACGGTGGGCAAGATAGAGAGGCTAGCACGTGTCATTCGACGTGTCAGGGCTGCTGTGTGGCCGCTGGCGTCGGTGGATCTGGGTAATTGGGGCTGCATGGACGAGGATGGCATTTTGCCCAAAGTTGACACTAATGGAGGGATGTAGCCGTCCGAAGCGTCCCCGTGGCCCAATGGATAAGGCATCCGCCTACGAAGCGGGAGATTGCGGGTTCGAGTCCCGTCGGAGACTTCCTTTTGACGTCGTCAAACCTCGTCAACTTTTATCGGGCGAAAACGCCATCGCCGCCGATGCACTGCCAAGGCTGGTATTACAGGCTCTTGCCGCTTGTCTGGGCGCTGTTTCCGAGTAGAACGGACACTGGGACGTCGTGTACGGCCTCGCCATCTTGAATAATGGCGTCCCGCTGTGGCCGAAATGCACTTACACTGCCGAGAACAGTCGTCTGAGACTGGCTATCGGGCCTGCAGCCGGCGGCCTTCGATGGTAGCAGGCTGACGTCATTTCTGCATCTTCGGGTGACGTCCAAACTTGGTGGGCAGTCTAAACTACCGTGCCAGCCAGTGCTGACACGATACCAAACGCACACACCACCCCGGCCTTGCCGACAACCCCTCTCGGCCTCCCGCTGCCATCGTCGACCTGGCCAGCAGCGCTAACAGCTCGCCTTCAGTATTGGCGAAAGACCGGGGTTTGAACGCCTGCGGCAGGCAACGGTGGGCAAGATAGAGAGGCTAGCACGTGTCATTCGACGTGTCAGGGCTGCTGTGTGGCCGCTGGCGTCGGTGGATCTGGGTAATTGGGGCTGCATGGACGAGGATGGCATTTTGCCCAAAGTTGACACTAATCGAGGGATGTAGCCGTCCGAAGCGTCCCCGTGGCCCAATGGATAAGGCATCCGCCTACGAAGCGGGAGATTGCGGGTTCGAGTCCCGTCGGAGACTTCCTTTTGACGTCGTCAAACCTCGTCAACTTTTATCGGGCGAAAACGCCATCGCCGCCGATGCACTGCCAAGGCTGGTATTACAGGCTCTTGCCGCTTGTCTGGGCGCTGTTTCCGAGTAGAACGGACACTGGGACGTCGTGTACGGCCTCGCCATCTTGAATAATGGCGTCCCGCTGTGGCCGAAATGCACTTACACTGCCGAGAACAGTCGTCTGAGACTGGCTATCGGGCCTGCAGCCGGCGGCCTTCGATGGTAGCAGGCTGACGTCATTTCTGCATCTTCGGGTGACGTCCAAACTTGGTGGGCAGTCTAAACTACCGTGCCAGCCAGTGCTGACACGATACCAAACGCACACACCACCCCGGCCTTGCCGACAACCCCTCTCGGCCTCCCGCTGCCATCGTCGACCTGGCCAGCAGCGCTAACAGCTCGCCTTCAGTATTGGCGAAAGACCGGGGTTTGAACGCCTGCGGCAGGCAACGGTGGGCAAGATAGAGAGGCTAGCACGTGTCATTCGACGTGTCAGGGCTGCTGTGTGGCCGCTGGCGTCGGTGGATCTGGGTAATTGGGGCTGCATGGACGAGGATGGCATTTTGCCCAAAGTTGACACTAATCGAGGGATGTAGCCGTCCGAAGCGTCCCCGTGGCCCAATGGATAAGGCATCCGCCTACGAAGCGGGAGATTGCGGGTTCGAGTCCCGTCGGAGACTTCCTTTTGACGTCGTCAAACCTCGTCAACTTTTATCGGGCGAAAACGCCATCGCCGCCGATGCACTGCCAAGGCTGGTATTACAGGCTCTTGCCGCTTGTCTGGGCGCTGTTTCCGAGTAGAACGGACACTGGGACGTCGTGTACGGCCTCGCCATCTTGAATAATGGCGTCCCGCTGTGGCCGAAATGCACTTACACTGCCGAGAACAGTCGTCTGAGACTGGCTATCGGGCCTGCAGCCGGCGGCCTTCGATGGTAGCAGGCTGACGTCATTTCTGCATCTTCGGGTGACGTCCAAACTTGGTGGGCAGTCTAAACTACCGTGCCAGCCAGTGCTGACACGATACCAAACGCACACACCACCCCGGCCTTGCCGACAACCCCTCTCGGCCTCCCGCTGCCATCGTCGACCTGGCCAGCAGCGCTAACAGCTCGCCTTCAGTATTGGCGAAAGACCGGGGTTTGAACGCCTGCGGCAGGCAACGGTGGGCAAGATAGAGAGGCTAGCACGTGTCATTCGACGTGTCAGGGCTGCTGTGTGGCCGCTGGCGTCGGTGGATCTGGGTAATTGGGGCTGCATGGACGAGGATGGCATTTTGCCCAAAGTTGACACTAATGGAGGGATGTAGCCGTCCGAAGCGTCCCCGTGGCCCAATGGATAAGGCATCCGCCTACGAAGCGGGAGATTGCGGGTTCGAGTCCCGTCGGAGACTTCCTTTTGACGTCGTCAAACCTCGTCAACTTTTATCGGGCGAAAACGCCATCGCCGCCGATGCACTGCCAAGGCTGGTATTACAGGCTCTTGCCGCTTGTCTGGGCGCTGTTTCCGAGTAGAACGGACACTGGGACGTCGTGTACGGCCTCGCCATCTTGAATAATGGCGTCCCGCTGTGGCCGAAATGCACTTACACTGCCGAGAACAGTCGTCTGAGACTGGCTATCGGGCCTGCAGCCGGCGGCCTTCGATGGTAGCAGGCTGACGTCATTTCTGCATCTTCGGGTGACGTCCAAACTTGGTGGGCAGTCTAAACTACCGTGCCAGCCAGTGCTGACACGATACCAAACGCACACACCACCCCGGCCTTGCCGACAACCCCTCTCGGCCTCCCGCTGCCATCGTCGACCTGGCCAGCAGCGCTAACAGCTCGCCTTCAGTATTGGCGAAAGACCGGGGTTTGAACGCCTGCGGCAGGCAACGGTGGACAAGATAGAGAGGCTAGCACGTGTCATTCGACGTGTCAGGGCTGCTGTGTGGCCGCTGGCGTCGGTGGATCTGGGTAATTGGGGCTGCATGGACGAGGATGGCATTTTGCCCAAAGTTGACACTAATCGAGGGATGTAGCCGTCCGAAGCGTCCCCGTGGCCCAATGGATAAGGCATCCGCCTACGAAGCGGGAGATTGCGGGTTCGAGTCCCGTCGGAGACTTCCTTTTGACGTCGTCAAACCTCGTCAACTTTTATCGGGCGAAAACGCCATCGCCGCCGATGCACTGCCAAGGCTGGTATTACAGGCTCTTGCCGCTTGTCTGGGCGCTGTTTCCGAGTAGAACGGACACTGGGACGTCGTGTACGGCCTCGCCATCTTGAATAATGGCGTCCCGCTGTGGCCGAAATGCACTTACACTGCCGAGAACAGTCGTCTGAGACTGGCTATCGGGCCTGCAGCCGGCGGCCTTCGATGGTAGCAGGCTGACGTCATTTCTGCATCTTCGGGTGACGTCCAAACTTGGTGGGCAGTCTAAACTACCGTGCCAGCCAGTGCTGACACGATACCAAACGCACACACCACCCCGGCCTTGCCGACAACCCCTCTCGGCCTCCCGCTGCCATCGTCGACCTGGCCAGCAGCGCTAACAGCTCGCCTTCAGTATTGGCGAAAGACCGGGGTTTGAACGCCTGCGGCAGGCAACGGTGGGCAAGATAGAGAGGCTAGCACGTGTCATTCGACGTGTCAGGGCTGCTGTGTGGCCGCTGGCGTCGGTGGATCTGGGTAATTGGGGCTGCATGGACGAGGATGGCATTTTGCCCAAAGTTGACACTAATCGAGGGATGTAGCCGTCCGAAGCGTCCCCGTGGCCCAATGGATAAGGCATCCGCCTACGAAGCGGGAGATTGCGGGTTCGAGTCCCGTCGGAGACTTCCTTTTGACGTCGTCAAACCTCGTCAACTTTTATCGGGCGAAAACGCCATCGCCGCCGATGCACTGCCAAGGCTGGTATTACAGGCTCTTGCCGCTTGTCTGGGCGCTGTTTCCGAGTAGAACGGACACTGGGACGTCGTGTACGGCCTCGCCATCTTGAATAATGGCGTCCCGCTGTGGCCGAAATGCACTTACACTGCCGAGAACAGTCGTCTGAGACTGGCTATCGGGCCTGCAGCCGGCGGCCTTCGATGGTAGCAGGCTGACGTCATTTCTGCATCTTCGGGTGACGTCCAAACTTGGTGGGCAGTCTAAACTACCGTGCCAGCCAGTGCTGACACGATACCAAACGCACACACCACCCCGGCCTTGCCGACAACCCCTCTCGGCCTCCCGCTGCCATCGTCGACCTGGCCAGCAGCGCTAACAGCTCGCCTTCAGTATTGGCGAAAGACCGGGGTTTGAACGCCTGCGGCAGGCAACGGTGGGCAAGATAGAGAGGCTAGCACGTGTCATTCGACGTGTCAGGGCTGCTGTGTGGCCGCTGGCGTCGGTGGATCTGGGTAATTGGGGCTGCATGGACGAGGATGGCATTTTGCCCAAAGTTGACACTAATCGAGGGATGTAGCCGTCCGAAGCGTCCCCGTGGCCCAATGGATAAGGCATCCGCCTACGAAGCGGGAGATTGCGGGTTCGAGTCCCGTCGGAGACTTCCTTTTGACGTCGTCAAACCTCGTCAACTTTTATCGGGCGAAAACGCCATCGCCGCCGATGCACTGCCAAGGCTGGTATTACAGGCTCTTGCCGCTTGTCTGGGCGCTGTTTCCGAGTAGAACGGACACTGGGACGTCGTGTACGGCCTCGCCATCTTGAATAATGGCGTCCCGCTGTGGCCGAAATGCACTTACACTGCCGAGAACAGTCGTCTGAGACTGGCTATCGGGCCTGCAGCCGGCGGCCTTCGATGGTAGCAGGCTGACGTCATTTCTGCATCTTCGGGTGACGTCCAAACTTGGTGGGCAGTCTAAACTACCGTGCCAGCCAGTGCTGACACGATACCAAACGCACACACCACCCCGGCCTTGCCGACAACCCCTCTCGGCCTCCCGCTGCCATCGTCGACCTGGCCAGCAGCGCTAACAGCTCGCCTTCAGTATTGGCGAAAGACCGGGGTTTGAACGCCTGCGGCAGGCAACGGTGGGCAAGATAGAGAGGCTAGCACGTGTCATTCGACGTGTCAGGGCTGCTGTGTGGCCGCTGGCGTCGGTGGATCTGGGTAATTGGGGCTGCATGGACGAGGATGGCATTTTGCCCAAAGTTGACACTAATGGAGGGATGCAGCCGTCCGAAGCGTCCCCGTGGCCCAATGGATAAGGCATCCGCCTACGAAGCGGGAGATTGCGGGTTCGAGTCCCGTCGGAGACTTCCTTTTGACGTCGTCAAACCTCGTCAACTTTTATCGGGCGAAAACGCCATCGCCGCCGATGCACTGCCAAGGCTGGTATTACAGGCTCTTGCCGCTTGTCTGGGCGCTGTTTCCGAGTAGAACGGACACTGGGACGTCGTGTACGGCCTCGCCATCTTGAATAATGGCGCCCCGCTGTGGCCGAAATGCACTTACACTGCCGAGAACAGTCGTCTGAGACTGGCTATCGGGCCTGCAGCCGGCGGCCTTCGATGGTAGCAGGCTGACGTCATTTCTGCATCTTCGGGTGACGTCCAAACTTGGTGGGCAGTCTAAACTACCGTGCCAGCCAGTGCTGACACGATACCAAACGCACACACCACCCCGGCCTTGCCGACAACCCCTCTCGGCCTCCCGCTGCCATCGTCGACCTGGCCAGCAGCGCTAACAGCTCGCCTTCAGTATTGGCGAAAGACCGGGGTTTGAACGCCTGCGGCAGGCAACGGTGGGCAAGATAGAGAGGCTAGCACGTGTCATTCGACGTGTCAGGGCTGCTGTGTGGCCGCTGGCGTCGGTGGATCTGGGTAATTGGGGCTGCATGGACGAGGATGGCATTTTGCCCAAAGTTGACACTAATCGAGGGATGTAGCCGTCCGAAGCGTCCCCGTGGCCCAATGGATAAGGCATCCGCCTACGAAGCGGGAGATTGCGGGTTCGAGTCCCGTCGGAGACTTCCTTTTGACGTCGTCAAACCTCGTCAACTTTTATCGGGCGAAAACGCCATCGCCGCCGATGCACTGCCAAGGCTGGTATTACAGGCTCTTGCCGCTTGTCTGGGCGCTGTTTCCGAGTAGAACGGACACTGGGACGTCGTGTACGGCCTCGCCATCTTGAATAATGGCGTCCCGCTGTGGCCGAAATGCACTTACACTGCCGAGAACAGTCGTCTGAGACTGGCTATCGGGCCTGCAGCCGGCGGCCTTCGATGGTAGCAGGCTGACGTCATTTCTGCATCTTCGGGTGACGTCCAAACTTGGTGGGCAGTCTAAACTACCGTGCCAGCCAGTGCTGACACGATACCAAACGCACACACCACCCCGGCCTTGCCGACAACCCCTCTCGGCCTCCCGCTGCCATCGTCGACCTGGCCAGCAGCGCTAACAGCTCGCCTTCAGTATTGGCGAAAGACCGGGGTTTGAACGCCTGCGGCAGGCAACGGTGGGCAAGATAGAGAGGCTAGCACGTGTCATTCGACGTGTCAGGGCTGCTGTGTGGCCGCTGGCGTCGGTGGATCTGGGTAATTGGGGCTGCATGGACGAGGATGGCATTTTGCCCAAAGTTGACACTAATCGAGGGATGTAGCCGTCCGAAGCGTCCCCGTGGCCCAATGGATAAGGCATCCGCCTACGAAGCGGGAGATTGCGGGTTCGAGTCCCGTCGGAGACTTCCTTTTGACGTCGTCAAACCTCGTCAACTTTTATCGGGCGAAAACGCCATCGCCGCCGATGCACTGCCAAGGCTGGTATTACAGGCTCTTGCCGCTTGTCAGGGCGCTGTTTCCGAGTAGAACGGACACTGGGACGTCGTGTACGGCCTCGCCATCTTGAATAATGGCGTCCCGCTGTGGCCGAAATGCACTTACACTGCCGAGAACAGTCGTCTGAGACTGGCTATCGGGCCTGCAGCCGGCGGCCTTCGATGGTAGCAGGCTGACGTCATTTCTGCATCTTCGGGTGACGTCCAAACTTGGTGGGCAGTCTAAACTACCGTGCCAGCCAGTGCTGACACGATACCAAACGCACACACCACCCCGGCCTTGCCGACAACCCCTCTCGGCCTCCCGCTGCCATCGTCGACCTGGCCAGCAGCGCTAACAGCTCGCCTTCAGTATTGGCGAAAGACCGGGGTTTGAACGCCTGCGGCAGGCAACGGTGGGCAAGATAGAGAGGCTAGCACGTGTCATTCGACGTGTCAGGGCTGCTGTGTGGCCGCTGGCGTCGGTGGATCTGGGTAATTGGGGCTGCATGGACGAGGATGGCATTTTGCCCAAAGTTGACACTAATGGAGGGATGTAGCCGTCCGAAGCGTCCCCGTGGCCCAATGGATAAGGCATCCGCCTACGAAGCGGGAGATTGCGGGTTCGAGTCCCGTCGGAGACTTCCTTTTGACGTCGTCAAACCTCGTCAACTTTTATCGGGCGAAAACGCCATCGCCGCCGATGCACTGCCAAGGCTGGTATTACAGGCTCTTGCCGCTTGTCTGGGCGCTGTTTCCGAGTAGAACGGACACTGGGACGTCGTGTACGGCCTCGCCATCTTGAATAATGGCGTCCCGCTGTGGCCGAAATGCACTTACACTGCCGAGAACAGTCGTCTGAGACTGGCTATCGGGCCTGCAGCCGGCGGCCTTCGATGGTAGCAGGCTGACGTCATTTCTGCATCTTCGGGTGACGTCCAAACTTGGTGGGCAGTCTAAACTACCGTGCCAGCCAGTGCTGACACGATACCAAACGCACACACCACCCCGGCCTTGCCGACAACCCCTCTCGGCCTCCCGCTGCCATCGTCGACCTGGCCAGCAGCGCTAACAGCTCGCCTTCAGTATTGGCGAAAGACCGGGGTTTGAACGCCTGCGGCAGGCAACGGTGGGCAAGATAGAGAGGCTAGCACGTGTCATTCGACGTGTCAGGGCTGCTGTGTGGCCGCTGGCGTCGGTGGATCTGGGTAATTGGGGCTGCATGGACGAGGATGGCATTTTGCCCAAAGTTGACACTAATGGAGGGATGTAGCCGTCCGAAGCGTCCCCGTGGCCCAATGGATAAGGCATCCGCCTACGAAGCGGGAGATTGCGGGTTCGAGTCCCGTCGGAGACTTCCTTTTGACGTCGTCAAACCTCGTCAACTTTTATCGGGCGAAAACGCCATCGCCGCCGATGCACTGCCAAGGCTGGTATTACAGGCTCTTGCCGCTTGTCTGGGCGCTGTTTCCGAGTAGAACGGACACTGGGACGTCGTGTACGGCCTCGCCATCTTGAATAATGGCGTCCCGCTGTGGCCGAAATGCACTTACACTGCCGAGAACAGTCGTCTGAGACTGGCTATCGGGCCTGCAGCCGGCGGCCTTCGATGGTAGCAGGCTGACGTCATTTCTGCATCTTCGGGTGACGTCCAAACTTGGTGGGCAGTCTAAACTACCGTGCCAGCCAGTGCTGACACGATACCAAACGCACACACCACCCCGGCCTTGCCGACAACCCCTCTCGGCCTCCCGCTGCCATCGTCGACCTGGCCAGCAGCGCTAACAGCTCGCCTTCAGTATTGGCGAAAGACCGGGGTTTGAACGCCTGCGGCAGGCAACGGTGGGCAAGATAGAGAGGCTAGCACGTGTCATTCGACGTGTCAGGGCTGCTGTGTGGCCGCTGGCGTCGGTGGATCTGGGTAATTGGGGCTGCATGGACGAGGATGGCATTTTGCCCAAAGTTGACACTAATGGAGGGATGTAGCCGTCCGAAGCGTCCCCGTGGCCCAATGGATAAGGCATCCGCCTACGAAGCGGGAGATTGCGGGTTCGAGTCCCGTCGGAGACTTCCTTTTGACGTCGTCAAACCTCGTCAACTTTTATCGGGCGAAAACGCCATCGCCGCCGATGCACTGCCAAGGCTGGTATTACAGGCTCTTGCCGCTTGTCTGGGCGCTGTTTCCGAGTTGAACGGACACTGGGACGTCGTGTACGGCCTCGCCATCTTGAATAATGGCGTCCCGCTGTGGCCGAAATGCACTTACACTGCCGAGAACAGTCGTCTGAGACTGGCTATCGGGCCTGCAGCCGGCGGCCTTCGATGGTAGCAGGCTGACGTCATTTCTGCATCTTCGGGTGACGTCCAAACTTGGTGGGCAGTCTAAACTACCGTGCCAGCCAGTGCTGACACGATACCAAACGCACACACCACCCCGGCCTTGCCGACAACCCCTCTCGGCCTCCCGCTGCCATCGTCGACCTGGCCAGCAGCGCTAACAGCTCGCCTTCAGTATTGGCGAAAGACCGGGGTTTGAACGCCTGCGGCAGGCAACGGTGGGCAAGATAGAGAGGCTAGCACGTGTCATTCGACGTGTCAGGGCTGCTGTGTGGCCGCTGGCGTCGGTGGATCTGGGTAATTGGGGCTGCATGGACGAGGATGGCATTTTGCCCAAAGTTGACACTAATCGAGGGATGTAGCCGTCCGAAGCGTCCCCGTGGCCCAATGGATAAGGCATCCGCCTACGAAGCGGGAGATTGCGGGTTCGAGTCCCGTCGGAGACTTCCTTTTGACGTCGTCAAACCTCGTCAACTTTTATCGGGCGAAAACGCCATCGCCGCCGATGCACTGCCAAGGCTGGTATTACAGGCTCTTGCCGCTTGTCTGGGCGCTGTTTCCGAGTAGAACGGACACTGGGACGTCGTGTACGGCCTCGCCATCTTGAATAATGGCGTCCCGCTGTGGCCGAAATGCACTTACACTGCCGAGAACAGTCGTCTGAGACTGGCTATCGGGCCTGCAGCCGGCGGCCTTCGATGGTAGCAGGCTGACGTCATTTCTGCATCTTCGGGTGACGTCCAAACTTGGTGGGCAGTCTAAACTACCGTGCCAGCCAGTGCTGACACGATACCAAACGCACACACCACCCCGGCCTTGCCGACAACCCCTCTCGGCCTCCCGCTGCCATCGTCGACCTGGCCAGCAGCGCTAACAGCTCGCCTTCAGTATTGGCGAAAGACCGGGGTTTGAACGCCTGCGGCAGGCAACGGTGGGCAAGATAGAGAGGCTAGCACGTGTCATTCGACGTGTCAGGGCTGCTGTGTGGCCGCTGGCGTCGGTGGATCTGGGTAATTGGGGCTGCATGGACGAGGATGGCATTTTGCCCAAAGTTGACACTAATCGAGGGATGTAGCCGTCCGAAGCGTCCCCGTGGCCCAATGGATAAGGCATCCGCCTACGAAGCGGGAGATTGCGGGTTCGAGTCCCGTCGGAGACTTCCTTTTGACGTCGTCAAACCTCGTCAACTTTTATCGGGCGAAAACGCCATCGCCGCCGATGCACTGCCAAGGCTGGTATTACAGGCTCTTGCCGCTTGTCTGGGCGCTGTTTCCGAGTAGAACGGACACTGGGACGTCGTGTACGGCCTCGCCATCTTGAATAATAAAGCGTCCCGCTGTGGCCGAAATGCACTTACACTGCCGAGAACAGTCGTCTGAGACTGGCTATCGGGCCTGCAGCCGGCGGCCTTCGATGGTAGCAGGCTGACGTCATTTCTGCATCTTCGGGTGACGTCCAAACTTGGTGGGCAGTCTAAACTACCGTGCCAGCCAGTGCTGACACGATACCAAACGCACACACCACCCCGGCCTTGCCGACAACCCCTCTCGGCCTCCCGCTGCCATCGTCGACCTGGCCAGCAGCGCTAACAGCTCGCCTTCAGTATTGGCGAAAGACCGGGGTTTGAACGCCTGCGGCAGGCAACGGTGGGCAAGATAGAGAGGCTAGCACGTGTCATTCGACGTGTCAGGGCTGCTGTGTGGCCGCTGGCGTCGGTGGATCTGGGTAATTGGGGCTGCATGGACGAGGATGGCATTTTGCCCAAAGTTGACACTAATCGAGGGATGTAGCCGTCCGAAGCGTCCCCGTGGCCCAATGGATAAGGCATCCGCCTACGAAGCGGGAGATTGCGGGTTCGAGTCCCGTCGGAGACTTCCTTTTGACGTCGTCAAACCTCGTCAACTTTTATCGGGCGAAAACGCCATCGCCGCCGATGCACTGCCAAGGCTGGTATTACAGGCTCTTGCCGCTTGTCTGGGCGCTGTTTCCGAGTAGAACGGACACTGGGACGTCGTGTACGGCCTCGCCATCTTGAATAATGGCGTCCCGCTGTGGCCGAAATGCACTTACACTGCCGAGAACAGTCGTCTGAGACTGGCTATCGGGCCTGCAGCCGGCGGCCTTCGATGGTAGCAGGCTGACGTCATTTCTGCATCTTCGGGTGACGTCCAAACTTGGTGGGCAGTCTAAACTACCGTGCCAGCCAGTGCTGACACGATACCAAACGCACACACCACCCCGGCCTTGCCGACAACCCCTCTCGGCCTCCCGCTGCCATCGTCGACCTGGCCAGCAGCGCTAACAGCTCGCCTTCAGTATTGGCGAAAGACCGGGGTTTGAACGCCTGCGGCAGGCAACGGTGGGCAAGATAGAGAGGCTAGCACGTGTCATTCGACGTGTCAGGGCTGCTGTGTGGCCGCTGGCGTCGGTGGATCTGGGTAATTGGGGCTGCATGGACGAGGATGGCATTTTGCCCAAAGTTGACACTAATGGAGGGATGTAGCCGTCCGAAGCGTCCCCGTGGCCCAATGGATAAGGCATCCGCCTACGAAGCGGGAGATTGCGGGTTCGAGTCCCGTCGGAGACTTCCTTTTGACGTCGTCAAACCTCGTCAACTTTTATCGGGCGAAAACGCCATCGCCGCCGATGCACTGCCAAGGCTGGTATTACAGGCTCTTGCCGCTTGTCTGGGCGCTGTTTCCGAGTAGAACGGACACTGGGACGTCGTGTACGGCCTCGCCATCTTGAATAATGGCGTCCCGCTGTGGCCGAAATGCACTTACACTGCCGAGAACAGTCGTCTGAGACTGGCTATCGGGCCTGCAGCCGGCGGCCTTCGATGGTAGCAGGCTGACGTCATTTCTGCATCTTCGGGTGACGTCCAAACTTGGTGGGCAGTCTAAACTACCGTGCCAGCCAGTGCTGACACGATACCAAACGCACACACCACCCCGGCCTTGCCGACAACCCCTCTCGGCCTCCCGCTGCCATCGTCGACCTGGCCAGCAGCGCTAACAGCTCGCCTTCAGTATTGGCGAAAGACCGGGGTTTGAACGCCTGCGGCAGGCAACGGTGGGCAAGATAGAGAGGCTAGCACGTGTCATTCGACGTGTCAGGGCTGCTGTGTGGCCGCTGGCGTCGGTGGATCTGGGTAATTGGGGCTGCATGGACGAGGATGGCATTTTGCCCAAAGTTGACACTAATCGAGGGATGTAGCCGTCCGAAGCGTCCCCGTGGCCCAATGGATAAGGCATCCGCCTACGAAGCGGGAGATTGCGGGTTCGAGTCCCGTCGGAGACTTCCTTTTGACGTCGTCAAACCTCGTCAACTTTTATCGGGCGAAAACGCCATCGCCGCCGATGCACTGCCAAGGCTGGTATTACAGGCTCTTGCCGCTTGTCTGGGCGCTGTTTCCGAGTAGAACGGACACTGGGACGTCGTGTACGGCCTCGCCATCTTGAATAATGGCGTCCCGCTGTGGCCGAAATGCACTTACACTGCCGAGAACAGTCGTCTGAGACTGGCTATCGGGCCTGCAGCCGGCGGCCTTCGATGGTAGCAGGCTGACGTCATTTCTGCATCTTCGGGTGACGTCCAAACTTGGTGGGCAGTCTAAACTACCGTGCCAGCCAGTGCTGACACGATACCAAACGCACACACCACCCCGGCCTTGCCGACAACCCCTCTCGGCCTCCCGCTGCCATCGTCGACCTGGCCAGCAGCGCTAACAGCTCGCCTTCAGTATTGGCGAAAGACCGGGGTTTGAACGCCTGCGGCAGGCAACGGTGGGCAAGATAGAGAGGCTAGCACGTGTCATTCGACGTGTCAGGGCTGCTGTGTGGCCGCTGGCGTCGGTGGATCTGGGTAATTGGGGCTGCATGGACGAGGATGGCATTTTGCCCAAAGTTGACACTAATGGAGGGATGTAGCCGTCCGAAGCGTCCCCGTGGCCCAATGGATAAGGCATCCGCCTACGAAGCGGGAGATTGCGGGTTCGAGTCCCGTCGGAGACTTCCTTTTGACGTCGTCAAACCTCGTCAACTTTTATCGGGCGAAAACGCCATCGCCGCCGATGCACTGCCAAGGCTGGTATTACAGGCTCTTGCCGCTTGTCTGGGCGCTGTTTCCGAGTAGAACGGACACTGGGACGTCGTGTACGGCCTCGCCATCTTGAATAATGGCGTCCCGCTGTGGCCGAAATGCACTTACACTGCCGAGAACAGTCGTCTGAGACTGGCTATCGGGCCTGCAGCCGGCGGCCTTCGATGGTAGCAGGCTGACGTCATTTCTGCATCTTCGGGTGACGTCCAAACTTGGTGGGCAGTCTAAACTACCGTGCCAGCCAGTGCTGACACGATACCAAACGCACACACCACCCCGGCCTTGCCGACAACCCCTCTCGGCCTCCCGCTGCCATCGTCGACCTGGCCAGCAGCGCTAACAGCTCGCCTTCAGTATTGGCGAAAGACCGGGGTTTGAACGCCTGCGGCAGGCAACGGTGGGCAAGATAGAGAGGCTAGCACGTGTCATTCGACGTGTCAGGGCTGCTGTGTGGCCGCTGGCGTCGGTGGATCTGGGTAATTGGGGCTGCATGGACGAGGATGGCATTTTGCCCAAAGTTGACACTAATCGAGGGATGTAGCCGTCCGAAGCGTCCCCGTGGCCCAATGGATAAGGCATCCGCCTACGAAGCGGGAGATTGCGGGTTCGAGTCCCGTCGGAGACTTCCTTTTGACGTCGTCAAACCTCGTCAACTTTTATCGGGCGAAAACGCCATCGCCGCCGATGCACTGCCAAGGCTGGTATTACAGGCTCTTGCCGCTTGTCTGGGCGCTGTTTCCGAGTAGAACGGACACTGGGACGTCGTGTACGGCCTCGCCATCTTGAATAATGGCGTCCCGCTGTGGCCGAAATGCACTTACACTGCCGAGAACAGTCGTCTGAGACTGGCTATCGGGCCTGCAGCCGGCGGCCTTCGATGGTAGCAGGCTGACGTCATTTCTGCATCTTCGGGTGACGTCCAAACTTGGTGGGCAGTCTAAACTACCGTGCCAGCCAGTGCTGACACGATACCAAACGCACACACCACCCCGGCCTTGCCGACAACCCCTCTCGGCCTCCCGCTGCCATCGTCGACCTGGCCAGCAGCGCTAACAGCTCGCCTTCAGTATTGGCGAAAGACCGGGGTTTGAACGCCTGCGGCAGGCAACGGTGGGCAAGATAGAGAGGCTAGCACGTGTCATTCGACGTGTCAGGGCTGCTGTGTGGCCGCTGGCGTCGGTGGATCTGGGTAATTGGGGCTGCATGGACGAGGATGGCATTTTGCCCAAAGTTGACACTAATCGAGGGATGTAGCCGTCCGAAGCGTCCCCGTGGCCCAATGGATAAGGCATCCGCCTACGAAGCGGGAGATTGCGGGTTCGAGTCCCGTCGGAGACTTCCTTTTGACGTCGTCAAACCTCGTCAACTTTTATCGGGCGAAAACGCCATCGCCGCCGATGCACTGCCAAGGCTGGTATTACAGGCTCTTGCCGCTTGTCTGGGCGCTGTTTCCGAGTAGAACGGACACTGGGACGTCGTGTACGGCCTCGCCATCTTGAATAATGGCGTCCCGCTGTGGCCGAAATGCACTTACACTGCCGAGAACAGTCGTCTGAGACTGGCTATCGGGCCTGCAGCCGGCGGCCTTCGATGGTAGCAGGCTGACGTCATTTCTGCATCTTCGGGTGACGTCCAAACTTGGTGGGCAGTCTAAACTACCGTGCCAGCCAGTGCTGACACGATACCAAACGCACACACCACCCCGGCCTTGCCGACAACCCCTCTCGGCCTCCCGCTGCCATCGTCGACCTGGCCAGCAGCGCTAACAGCTCGCCTTCAGTATTGGCGAAAGACCGGGGTTTGAACGCCTGCGGCAGGCAACGGTGGGCAAGATAGAGAGGCTAGCACGTGTCATTCGACGTGTCAGGGCTGCTGTGTGGCCGCTGGCGTCGGTGGATCTGGGTAATTGGGGCTGCATGGACGAGGATGGCATTTTGCCCAAAGTTGACACTAATGGAGGGATGTAGCCGTCCGAAGCGTCCCCGTGGCCCAATGGATAAGGCATCCGCCTACGAAGCGGGAGATTGCGGGTTCGAGTCCCGTCGGAGACTTCCTTTTGACGTCGTCAAACCTCGTCAACTTTTATCGGGCGAAAACGCCATCGCCGCCGATGCACTGCCAAGGCTGGTATTACAGGCTCTTGCCGCTTGTCTGGGCGCTGTTTCCGAGTAGAACGGACACTGGGACGTCGTGTACGGCCTCGCCATCTTGAATAATGGCGTCCCGCTGTGGCCGAAATGCACTTACACTGCCGAGAACAGTCGTCTGAGACTGGCTATCGGGCCTGCAGCCGGCGGCCTTCGATGGTAGCAGGCTGACGTCATTTCTGCATCTTCGGGTGACGTCCAAACTTGGTGGGCAGTCTAAACTACCGTGCCAGCCAGTGCTGACACGATACCAAACGCACACACCACCCCGGCCTTGCCGACAACCCCTCTCGGCCTCCCGCTGCCATCGTCGACCTGGCCAGCAGCGCTAACAGCTCGCCTTCAGTATTGGCGAAAGACCGGGGTTTGAACGCCTGCGGCAGGCAACGGTGGACAAGATAGAGAGGCTAGCACGTGTCATTCGACGTGTCAGGGCTGCTGTGTGGCCGCTGGCGTCGGTGGATCTGGGTAATTGGGGCTGCATGGACGAGGATGGCATTTTGCCCAAAGTTGACACTAATCGAGGGATGTAGCCGTCCGAAGCGTCCCCGTGGCCCAATGGATAAGGCATCCGCCTACGAAGCGGGAGATTGCGGGTTCGAGTCCCGTCGGAGACTTCCTTTTGACGTCGTCAAACCTCGTCAACTTTTATCGGGCGAAAACGCCATCGCCGCCGATGCACTGCCAAGGCTGGTATTACAGGCTCTTGCCGCTTGTCTGGGCGCTGTTTCCGAGTAGAACGGACACTGGGACGTCGTGTACGGCCTCGCCATCTTGAATAATGGCGTCCCGCTGTGGCCGAAATGCACTTACACTGCCGAGAACAGTCGTCTGAGACTGGCTATCGGGCCTGCAGCCGGCGGCCTTCGATGGTAGCAGGCTGACGTCATTTCTGCATCTTCGGGTGACGTCCAAACTTGGTGGGCAGTCTAAACTACCGTGCCAGCCAGTGCTGACACGATACCAAACGCACACACCACCCCGGCCTTGCCGACAACCCCTCTCGGCCTCCCGCTGCCATCGTCGACCTGGCCAGCAGCGCTAACAGCTCGCCTTCAGTATTGGCGAAAGACCGGGGTTTGAACGCCTGCGGCAGGCAACGGTGGGCAAGATAGAGAGGCTAGCACGTGTCATTCGACGTGTCAGGGCTGCTGTGTGGCCGCTGGCGTCGGTGGATCTGGGTAATTGGGGCTGCATGGACGAGGATGGCATTTTGCCCAAAGTTGACACTAATCGAGGGATGTAGCCGTCCGAAGCGTCCCCGTGGCCCAATGGATAAGGCATCCGCCTACGAAGCGGGAGATTGCGGGTTCGAGTCCCGTCGGAGACTTCCTTTTGACGTCGTCAAACCTCGTCAACTTTTATCGGGCGAAAACGCCATCGCCGCCGATGCACTGCCAAGGCTGGTATTACAGGCTCTTGCCGCTTGTCTGGGCGCTGTTTCCGAGTAGAACGGACACTGGGACGTCGTGTACGGCCTCGCCATCTTGAATAATGGCGTCCCGCTGTGGCCGAAATGCACTTACACTGCCGAGAACAGTCGTCTGAGACTGGCTATCGGGCCTGCAGCCGGCGGCCTTCGATGGTAGCAGGCTGACGTCATTTCTGCATCTTCGGGTGACGTCCAAACTTGGTGGGCAGTCTAAACTACCGTGCCAGCCAGTGCTGACACGATACCAAACGCACACACCACCCCGGCCTTGCCGACAACCCCTCTCGGCCTCCCGCTGCCATCGTCGACCTGGCCAGCAGCGCTAACAGCTCGCCTTCAGTATTGGCGAAAGACCGGGGTTTGAACGCCTGCGGCAGGCAACGGTGGGCAAGATAGAGAGGCTAGCACGTGTCATTCGACGTGTCAGGGCTGCTGTGTGGCCGCTGGCGTCGGTGGATCTGGGTAATTGGGGCTGCATGGACGAGGATGGCATTTTGCCCAAAGTTGACACTAATCGAGGGATGTAGCCGTCCGAAGCGTCCCCGTGGCCCAATGGATAAGGCATCCGCCTACGAAGCGGGAGATTGCGGGTTCGAGTCCCGTCGGAGACTTCCTTTTGACGTCGTCAAACCTCGTCAACTTTTATCGGGCGAAAACGCCATCGCCGCCGATGCACTGCCAAGGCTGGTATTACAGGCTCTTGCCGCTTGTCTGGGCGCTGTTTCCGAGTAGAACGGACACTGGGACGTCGTGTACGGCCTCGCCATCTTGAATAATGGCGTCCCGCTGTGGCCGAAATGCACTTACACTGCCGAGAACAGTCGTCTGAGACTGGCTATCGGGCCTGCAGCCGGCGGCCTTCGATGGTAGCAGGCTGACGTCATTTCTGCATCTTCGGGTGACGTCCAAACTTGGTGGGCAGTCTAAACTACCGTGCCAGCCAGTGCTGACACGATACCAAACGCACACACCACCCCGGCCTTGCCGACAACCCCTCTCGGCCTCCCGCTGCCATCGTCGACCTGGCCAGCAGCGCTAACAGCTCGCCTTCAGTATTGGCGAAAGACCGGGGTTTGAACGCCTGCGGCAGGCAACGGTGGGCAAGATAGAGAGGCTAGCACGTGTCATTCGACGTGTCAGGGCTGCTGTGTGGCCGCTGGCGTCGGTGGATCTGGGTAATTGGGGCTGCATGGACGAGGATGGCATTTTGCCCAAAGTTGACACTAATGGAGGGATGCAGCCGTCCGAAGCGTCCCCGTGGCCCAATGGATAAGGCATCCGCCTACGAAGCGGGAGATTGCGGGTTCGAGTCCCGTCGGAGACTTCCTTTTGACGTCGTCAAACCTCGTCAACTTTTATCGGGCGAAAACGCCATCGCCGCCGATGCACTGCCAAGGCTGGTATTACAGGCTCTTGCCGCTTGTCTGGGCGCTGTTTCCGAGTAGAACGGACACTGGGACGTCGTGTACGGCCTCGCCATCTTGAATAATGGCGCCCCGCTGTGGCCGAAATGCACTTACACTGCCGAGAACAGTCGTCTGAGACTGGCTATCGGGCCTGCAGCCGGCGGCCTTCGATGGTAGCAGGCTGACGTCATTTCTGCATCTTCGGGTGACGTCCAAACTTGGTGGGCAGTCTAAACTACCGTGCCAGCCAGTGCTGACACGATACCAAACGCACACACCACCCCGGCCTTGCCGACAACCCCTCTCGGCCTCCCGCTGCCATCGTCGACCTGGCCAGCAGCGCTAACAGCTCGCCTTCAGTATTGGCGAAAGACCGGGGTTTGAACGCCTGCGGCAGGCAACGGTGGGCAAGATAGAGAGGCTAGCACGTGTCATTCGACGTGTCAGGGCTGCTGTGTGGCCGCTGGCGTCGGTGGATCTGGGTAATTGGGGCTGCATGGACGAGGATGGCATTTTGCCCAAAGTTGACACTAATCGAGGGATGTAGCCGTCCGAAGCGTCCCCGTGGCCCAATGGATAAGGCATCCGCCTACGAAGCGGGAGATTGCGGGTTCGAGTCCCGTCGGAGACTTCCTTTTGACGTCGTCAAACCTCGTCAACTTTTATCGGGCGAAAACGCCATCGCCGCCGATGCACTGCCAAGGCTGGTATTACAGGCTCTTGCCGCTTGTCTGGGCGCTGTTTCCGAGTAGAACGGACACTGGGACGTCGTGTACGGCCTCGCCATCTTGAATAATGGCGTCCCGCTGTGGCCGAAATGCACTTACACTGCCGAGAACAGTCGTCTGAGACTGGCTATCGGGCCTGCAGCCGGCGGCCTTCGATGGTAGCAGGCTGACGTCATTTCTGCATCTTCGGGTGACGTCCAAACTTGGTGGGCAGTCTAAACTACCGTGCCAGCCAGTGCTGACACGATACCAAACGCACACACCACCCCGGCCTTGCCGACAACCCCTCTCGGCCTCCCGCTGCCATCGTCGACCTGGCCAGCAGCGCTAACAGCTCGCCTTCAGTATTGGCGAAAGACCGGGGTTTGAACGCCTGCGGCAGGCAACGGTGGGCAAGATAGAGAGGCTAGCACGTGTCATTCGACGTGTCAGGGCTGCTGTGTGGCCGCTGGCGTCGGTGGATCTGGGTAATTGGGGCTGCATGGACGAGGATGGCATTTTGCCCAAAGTTGACACTAATCGAGGGATGTAGCCGTCCGAAGCGTCCCCGTGGCCCAATGGATAAGGCATCCGCCTACGAAGCGGGAGATTGCGGGTTCGAGTCCCGTCGGAGACTTCCTTTTGACGTCGTCAAACCTCGTCAACTTTTATCGGGCGAAAACGCCATCGCCGCCGATGCACTGCCAAGGCTGGTATTACAGGCTCTTGCCGCTTGTCTGGGCGCTGTTTCCGAGTAGAACGGACACTGGGACGTCGTGTACGGCCTCGCCATCTTGAATAATGGCGTCCCGCTGTGGCCGAAATGCACTTACACTGCCGAGAACAGTCGTCTGAGACTGGCTATCGGGCCTGCAGCCGGCGGCCTTCGATGGTAGCAGGCTGACGTCATTTCTGCATCTTCGGGTGACGTCCAAACTTGGTGGGCAGTCTAAACTACCGTGCCAGCCAGTGCTGACACGATACCAAACGCACACACCACCCCGGCCTTGCCGACAACCCCTCTCGGCCTCCCGCTGCCATCGTCGACCTGGCCAGCAGCGCTAACAGCTCGCCTTCAGTATTGGCGAAAGACCGGGGTTTGAACGCCTGCGGCAGGCAACGGTGGGCAAGATAGAGAGGCTAGCACGTGTCATTCGACGTGTCAGGGCTGCTGTGTGGCCGCTGGCGTCGGTGGATCTGGGTAATTGGGGCTGCATGGACGAGGATGGCATTTTGCCCAAAGTTGACACTAATCGAGGGATGTAGCCGTCCGAAGCGTCCCCGTGGCCCAATGGATAAGGCATCCGCCTACGAAGCGGGAGATTGCGGGTTCGAGTCCCGTCGGAGACTTCCTTTTGACGTCGTCAAACCTCGTCAACTTTTATCGGGCGAAAACGCCATCGCCGCCGATGCACTGCCAAGGCTGGTATTACAGGCTCTTGCCGCTTGTCAGGGCGCTGTTTCCGAGTAGAACGGACACTGGGACGTCGTGTACGGCCTCGCCATCTTGAATAATGGCGTCCCGCTGTGGCCGAAATGCACTTACACTGCCGAGAACAGTCGTCTGAGACTGGCTATCGGGCCTGCAGCCGGCGGCCTTCGATGGTAGCAGGCTGACGTCATTTCTGCATCTTCGGGTGACGTCCAAACTTGGTGGGCAGTCTAAACTACCGTGCCAGCCAGTGCTGACACGATACCAAACGCACACACCACCCCGGCCTTGCCGACAACCCCTCTCGGCCTCCCGCTGCCATCGTCGACCTGGCCAGCAGCGCTAACAGCTCGCCTTCAGTATTGGCGAAAGACCGGGGTTTGAACGCCTGCGGCAGGCAACGGTGGACAAGATAGAGAGGCTAGCACGTGTCATTCGACGTGTCAGGGCTGCTGTGTGGCCGCTGGCGTCGGTGGATCTGGGTAATTGGGGCTGCATGGACGAGGATGGCATTTTGCCCAAAGTTGACACTAATCGAGGGATGTAGCCGTCCGAAGCGTCCCCGTGGCCCAATGGATAAGGCATCCGCCTACGAAGCGGGAGATTGCGGGTTCGAGTCCCGTCGGAGACTTCCTTTTGACGTCGTCAAACCTCGTCAACTTTTATCGGGCGAAAACGCCATCGCCGCCGATGCACTGCCAAGGCTGGTATTACAGGCTCTTGCCGCTTGTCTGGGCGCTGTTTCCGAGTAGAACGGACACTGGGACGTCGTGTACGGCCTCGCCATCTTGAATAATGGCGTCCCGCTGTGGCCGAAATGCACTTACACTGCCGAGAACAGTCGTCTGAGACTGGCTATCGGGCCTGCAGCCGGCGGCCTTCGATGGTAGCAGGCTGACGTCATTTCTGCATCTTCGGGTGACGTCCAAACTTGGTGGGCAGTCTAAACTACCGTGCCAGCCAGTGCTGACACGATACCAAACGCACACACCACCCCGGCCTTGCCGACAACCCCTCTCGGCCTCCCGCTGCCATCGTCGACCTGGCCAGCAGCGCTAACAGCTCGCCTTCAGTATTGGCGAAAGACCGGGGTTTGAACGCCTGCGGCAGGCAACGGTGGGCAAGATAGAGAGGCTAGCACGTGTCATTCGACGTGTCAGGGCTGCTGTGTGGCCGCTGGCGTCGGTGGATCTGGGTAATTGGGGCTGCATGGACGAGGATGGCATTTTGCCCAAAGTTGACACTAATCGAGGGATGTAGCCGTCCGAAGCGTCCCCGTGGCCCAATGGATAAGGCATCCGCCTACGAAGCGGGAGATTGCGGGTTCGAGTCCCGTCGGAGACTTCCTTTTGACGTCGTCAAACCTCGTCAACTTTTATCGGGCGAAAACGCCATCGCCGCCGATGCACTGCCAAGGCTGGTATTACAGGCTCTTGCCGCTTGTCTGGGCGCTGTTTCCGAGTAGAACGGACACTGGGACGTCGTGTACGGCCTCGCCATCTTGAATAATGGCGTCCCGCTGTGGCCGAAATGCACTTACACTGCCGAGAACAGTCGTCTGAGACTGGCTATCGGGCCTGCAGCCGGCGGCCTTCGATGGTAGCAGGCTGACGTCATTTCTGCATCTTCGGGTGACGTCCAAACTTGGTGGGCAGTCTAAACTACCGTGCCAGCCAGTGCTGACACGATACCAAACGCACACACCACCCCGGCCTTGCCGACAACCCCTCTCGGCCTCCCGCTGCCATCGTCGACCTGGCCAGCAGCGCTAACAGCTCGCCTTCAGTATTGGCGAAAGACCGGGGTTTGAACGCCTGCGGCAGGCAACGGTGGGCAAGATAGAGAGGCTAGCACGTGTCATTCGACGTGTCAGGGCTGCTGTGTGGCCGCTGGCGTCGGTGGATCTGGGTAATTGGGGCTGCATGGACGAGGATGGCATTTTGCCCAAAGTTGACACTAATCGAGGGATGTAGCCGTCCGAAGCGTCCCCGTGGCCCAATGGATAAGGCATCCGCCTACGAAGCGGGAGATTGCGGGTTCGAGTCCCGTCGGAGACTTCCTTTTGACGTCGTCAAACCTCGTCAACTTTTATCGGGCGAAAACGCCATCGCCGCCGATGCACTGCCAAGGCTGGTATTACAGGCTCTTGCCGCTTGTCAGGGCGCTGTTTCCGAGTAGAACGGACACTGGGACGTCGTGTACGGCCTCGCCATCTTGAATAATGGCGTCCCGCTGTGGCCGAAATGCACTTACACTGCCGAGAACAGTCGTCTGAGACTGGCTATCGGGCCTGCAGCCGGCGGCCTTCGATGGTAGCAGGCTGACGTCATTTCTGCATCTTCGGGTGACGTCCAAACTTGGTGGGCAGTCTAAACTACCGTGCCAGCCAGTGCTGACACGATACCAAACGCACACACCACCCCGGCCTTGCCGACAACCCCTCTCGGCCTCCCGCTGCCATCGTCGACCTGGCCAGCAGCGCTAACAGCTCGCCTTCAGTATTGGCGAAAGACCGGGGTTTGAACGCCTGCGGCAGGCAACGGTGGACAAGATAGAGAGGCTAGCACGTGTCATTCGACGTGTCAGGGCTGCTGTGTGGCCGCTGGCGTCGGTGGATCTGGGTAATTGGGGCTGCATGGACGAGGATGGCATTTTGCCCAAAGTTGACACTAATCGAGGGATGTAGCCGTCCGAAGCGTCCCCGTGGCCCAATGGATAAGGCATCCGCCTACGAAGCGGGAGATTGCGGGTTCGAGTCCCGTCGGAGACTTCCTTTTGACGTCGTCAAACCTCGTCAACTTTTATCGGGCGAAAACGCCATCGCCGCCGATGCACTGCCAAGGCTGGTATTACAGGCTCTTGCCGCTTGTCTGGGCGCTGTTTCCGAGTAGAACGGACACTGGGACGTCGTGTACGGCCTCGCCATCTTGAATAATGGCGTCCCGCTGTGGCCGAAATGCACTTACACTGCCGAGAACAGTCGTCTGAGACTGGCTATCGGGCCTGCAGCCGGCGGCCTTCGATGGTAGCAGGCTGACGTCATTTCTGCATCTTCGGGTGACGTCCAAACTTGGTGGGCAGTCTAAACTACCGTGCCAGCCAGTGCTGACACGATACCAAACGCACACACCACCCCGGCCTTGCCGACAACCCCTCTCGGCCTCCCGCTGCCATCGTCGACCTGGCCAGCAGCGCTAACAGCTCGCCTTCAGTATTGGCGAAAGACCGGGGTTTGAACGCCTGCGGCAGGCAACGGTGGACAAGATAGAGAGGCTAGCACGTGTCATTCGACGTGTCAGGGCTGCTGTGTGGCCGCTGGCGTCGGTGGATCTGGGTAATTGGGGCTGCATGGACGAGGATGGCATTTTGCCCAAAGTTGACACTAATCGAGGGATGTAGCCGTCCGAAGCGTCCCCGTGGCCCAATGGATAAGGCATCCGCCTACGAAGCGGGAGATTGCGGGTTCGAGTCCCGTCGGAGACTTCCTTTTGACGTCGTCAAACCTCGTCAACTTTTATCGGGCGAAAACGCCATCGCCGCCGATGCACTGCCAAGGCTGGTATTACAGGCTCTTGCCGCTTGTCTGGGCGCTGTTTCCGAGTAGAACGGACACTGGGACGTCGTGTACGGCCTCGCCATCTTGAATAATGGCGTCCCGCTGTGGCCGAAATGCACTTACACTGCCGAGAACAGTCGTCTGAGACTGGCTATCGGGCCTGCAGCCGGCGGCCTTCGATGGTAGCAGGCTGACGTCATTTCTGCATCTTCGGGTGACGTCCAAACTTGGTGGGCAGTCTAAACTACCGTGCCAGCCAGTGCTGACACGATACCAAACGCACACACCACCCCGGCCTTGCCGACAACCCCTCTCGGCCTCCCGCTGCCATCGTCGACCTGGCCAGCAGCGCTAACAGCTCGCCTTCAGTATTGGCGAAAGACCGGGGTTTGAACGCCTGCGGCAGGCAACGGTGGGCAAGATAGAGAGGCTAGCACGTGTCATTCGACGTGTCAGGGCTGCTGTGTGGCCGCTGGCGTCGGTGGATCTGGGTAATTGGGGCTGCATGGACGAGGATGGCATTTTGCCCAAAGTTGACACTAATCGAGGGATGTAGCCGTCCGAAGCGTCCCCGTGGCCCAATGGATAAGGCATCCGCCTACGAAGCGGGAGATTGCGGGTTCGAGTCCCGTCGGAGACTTCCTTTTGACGTCGTCAAACCTCGTCAACTTTTATCGGGCGAAAACGCCATCGCCGCCGATGCACTGCCAAGGCTGGTATTACAGGCTCTTGCCGCTTGTCTGGGCGCTGTTTCCGAGTAGAACGGACACTGGGACGTCGTGTACGGCCTCGCCATCTTGAATAATGGCGTCCCGCTGTGGCCGAAATGCACTTACACTGCCGAGAACAGTCGTCTGAGACTGGCTATCGGGCCTGCAGCCGGCGGCCTTCGATGGTAGCAGGCTGACGTCATTTCTGCATCTTCGGGTGACGTCCAAACTTGGTGGGCAGTCTAAACTACCGTGCCAGCCAGTGCTGACACGATACCAAACGCACACACCACCCCGGCCTTGCCGACAACCCCTCTCGGCCTCCCGCTGCCATCGTCGACCTGGCCAGCAGCGCTAACAGCTCGCCTTCAGTATTGGCGAAAGACCGGGGTTTGAACGCCTGCGGCAGGCAACGGTGGACAAGATAGAGAGGCTAGCACGTGTCATTCGACGTGTCAGGGCTGCTGTGTGGCCGCTGGCGTCGGTGGATCTGGGTAATTGGGGCTGCATGGACGAGGATGGCATTTTGCCCAAAGTTGACACTAATCGAGGGATGTAGCCGTCCGAAGCGTCCCCGTGGCCCAATGGATAAGGCATCCGCCTACGAAGCGGGAGATTGCGGGTTCGAGTCCCGTCGGAGACTTCCTTTTGACGTCGTCAAACCTCGTCAACTTTTATCGGGCGAAAACGCCATCGCCGCCGATGCACTGCCAAGGCTGGTATTACAGGCTCTTGCCGCTTGTCTGGGCGCTGTTTCCGAGTAGAACGGACACTGGGACGTCGTGTACGGCCTCGCCATCTTGAATAATGGCGTCCCGCTGTGGCCGAAATGCACTTACACTGCCGAGAACAGTCGTCTGAGACTGGCTATCGGGCCTGCAGCCGGCGACCTTCGATGGTAGCAGGCTGACGTCATTTCTGCATCTTCGGGTGACGTCCAAACTTGGTGGGCAGTCTAAACTACCGTGCCAGCCAGTGCTGACACGATACCAAACGCACACACCACCCCGGCCTTGCCGACAACCCCTCTCGGCCTCCCGCTGCCATCGTCGACCTGGCCAGCAGCGCTAACAGCTCGCCTTCAGTATTGGCGAAAGACCGGGGTTTGAACGCCTGCGGCAGGCAACGGTGGGCAAGATAGAGAGGCTAGCACGTGTCATTCGACGTGTCAGGGCTGCTGTGTGGCCGCTGGCGTCGGTGGATCTGGGTAATTGGGGCTGCATGGACGAGGATGGCATTTTGCCCAAAGTTGACACTAATCGAGGGATGTAGCCGTCCGAAGCGTCCCCGTGGCCCAATGGATAAGGCATCCGCCTACGAAGCGGGAGATTGCGGGTTCGAGTCCCGTCGGAGACTTCCTTTTGACGTCGTCAAACCTCGTCAACTTTTATCGGGCGAAAACGCCATCGCCGCCGATGCACTGCCAAGGCTGGTATTACAGGCTCTTGCCGCTTGTCTGGGCGCTGTTTCCGAGTAGAACGGACACTGGGACGTCGTGTACGGCCTCGCCATCTTGAATAATGGCGTCCCGCTGTGGCCGAAATGCACTTACACTGCCGAGAACAGTCGTCTGAGACTGGCTATCGGGCCTGCAGCCGGCGGCCTTCGATGGTAGCAGGCTGACGTCATTTCTGCATCTTCGGGTGACGTCCAAACTTGGTGGGCAGTCTAAACTACCGTGCCAGCCAGTGCTGACACGATACCAAACGCACACACCACCCCGGCCTTGCCGACAACCCCTCTCGGCCTCCCGCTGCCATCGTCGACCTGGCCAGCAGCGCTAACAGCTCGCCTTCAGTATTGGCGAAAGACCGGGGTTTGAACGCCTGCGGCAGGCAACGGTGGGCAAGATAGAGAGGCTAGCACGTGTCATTCGACGTGTCAGGGCTGCTGTGTGGCCGCTGGCGTCGGTGGATCTGGGTAATTGGGGCTGCATGGACGAGGATGGCATTTTGCCCAAAGTTGACACTAATCGAGGGATGTAGCCGTCCGAAGCGTCCCCGTGGCCCAATGGATAAGGCATCCGCCTACGAAGCGGGAGATTGCGGGTTCGAGTCCCGTCGGAGACTTCCTTTTGACGTCGTCAAACCTCGTCAACTTTTATCGGGCGAAAACGCCATCGCCGCCGATGCACTGCCAAGGCTGGTATTACAGGCTCTTGCCGCTTGTCTGGGCGCTGTTTCCGAGTAGAACGGACACTGGGACGTCGTGTACGGCCTCGCCATCTTGAATAATGGCGTCCCGCTGTGGCCGAAATGCACTTACACTGCCGAGAACAGTCGTCTGAGACTGGCTATCGGGCCTGCAGCCGGCGGCCTTCGATGGTAGCAGGCTGACGTCATTTCTGCATCTTCGGGTGACGTCCAAACTTGGTGGGCAGTCTAAACTACCGTGCCAGCCAGTGCTGACACGATACCAAACGCACACACCACCCCGGCCTTGCCGACAACCCCTCTCGGCCTCCCGCTGCCATCGTCGACCTGGCCAGCAGCGCTAACAGCTCGCCTTCAGTATTGGCGAAAGACCGGGGTTTGAACGCCTGCGGCAGGCAACGGTGGGCAAGATAGAGAGGCTAGCACGTGTCATTCGACGTGTCAGGGCTGCTGTGTGGCCGCTGGCGTCGGTGGATCTGGGTAATTGGGGCTGCATGGACGAGGATGGCATTTTGCCCAAAGTTGACACTAATGGAGGGATGTAGCCGTCCGAAGCGTCCCCGTGGCCCAATGGATAAGGCATCCGCCTACGAAGCGGGAGATTGCGGGTTCGAGTCCCGTCGGAGACTTCCTTTTGACGTCGTCAAACCTCGTCAACTTTTATCGGGCGAAAACGCCATCGCCGCCGATGCACTGCCAAGGCTGGTATTACAGGCTCTTGCCGCTTGTCAGGGCGCTGTTTCCGAGTAGAACGGACACTGGGACGTCGTGTACGGCCTCGCCATCTTGAATAATGGCGTCCCGCTGTGGCCGAAATGCACTTACACTGCCGAGAACAGTCGTCTGAGACTGGCTATCGGGCCTGCAGCCGGCGGCCTTCGATGGTAGCAGGCTGACGTCATTTCTGCATCTTCGGGTGACGTCCAAACTTGGTGGGCAGTCTAAACTACCGTGCCAGCCAGTGCTGACACGATACCAAACGCACACACCACCCCGGCCTTGCCGACAACCCCTCTCGGCCTCCCGCTGCCATCGTCGACCTGGCCAGCAGCGCTAACAGCTCGCCTTCAGTATTGGCGAAAGACCGGGGTTTGAACGCCTGCGGCAGGCAACGGTGGACAAGATAGAGAGGCTAGCACGTGTCATTCGACGTGTCAGGGCTGCTGTGTGGCCGCTGGCGTCGGTGGATCTGGGTAATTGGGGCTGCATGGACGAGGATGGCATTTTGCCCAAAGTTGACACTAATCGAGGGATGTAGCCGTCCGAAGCGTCCCCGTGGCCCAATGGATAAGGCATCCGCCTACGAAGCGGGAGATTGCGGGTTCGAGTCCCGTCGGAGACTTCCTTTTGACGTCGTCAAACCTCGTCAACTTTTATCGGGCGAAAACGCCATCGCCGCCGATGCACTGCCAAGGCTGGTATTACAGGCTCTTGCCGCTTGTCTGGGCGCTGTTTCCGAGTAGAACGGACACTGGGACGTCGTGTACGGCCTCGCCATCTTGAATAATGGCGTCCCGCTGTGGCCGAAATGCACTTACACTGCCGAGAACAGTCGTCTGAGACTGGCTATCGGGCCTGCAGCCGGCGACCTTCGATGGTAGCAGGCTGACGTCATTTCTGCATCTTCGGGTGACGTCCAAACTTGGTGGGCAGTCTAAACTACCGTGCCAGCCAGTGCTGACACGATACCAAACGCACACACCACCCCGGCCTTGCCGACAACCCCTCTCGGCCTCCCGCTGCCATCGTCGACCTGGCCAGCAGCGCTAACAGCTCGCCTTCAGTATTGGCGAAAGACCGGGGTTTGAACGCCTGCGGCAGGCAATGGTGGGCAAGATAGAGAGGCTAGCACGTGTCATTCGACGTGTCAGGGCTGCTGTGTGGCCGCTGGCGTCGGTGGATCTGGGTAATTGGGGCTGCATGGACGAGGATGGCATTTTGCCCAAAGTTGACACTAATGGAGGGATGTAGCCGTCCGAAGCGTCCCCGTGGCCCAATGGATAAGGCATCCGCCTACGAAGCGGGAGATTGCGGGTTCGAGTCCCGTCGGAGACTTCTTTTTGACGTCGTCAAACCTCGTCAACTTTTATCGGGCGAAAACGCCATCGCCGCCGATGCACTGCCAAGGCTGGTATTACAGGCTCTTGCCGCTTGTCTGGGCGCTGTTTCCGAGTAGAACGGACACTGGGACGTCGTGTACGGCCTCGCCATCTTGAATAATGGCGCCCCGCTGTGGCCGAAATGCACTTACACTGCCGAGAACAGTCGTCTGAGACTGGCTATCGGGCCTGCAGCCGGCGGCCTTCGATGGTAGCAGGCTGACGTCATTTCTGCATCTTCGGGTGACGTCCAAACTTGGTGGGCAGTCTAAACTACCGTGCCAGCCAGTGCTGACACGATACCAAACGCACACACCACCCCGGCCTTGCCGACAACCCCTCTCGGCCTCCCGCTGCCATCGTCGACCTGGCCAGCAGCGCTAACAGCTCGCCTTCAGTATTGGCGAAAGACCGGGGTTTGAACGCCTGCGGCAGGCAACGGTGGGCAAGATAGAGAGGCTAGCACGTGTCATTCGACGTGTCAGGGCTGCTGTGTGGCCGCTGGCGTCGGTGGATCTGGGTAATTGGGGCTGCATGGACGAGGATGGCATTTTGCCCAAAGTTGACACTAATCGAGGGATGTAGCCGTCCGAAGCGTCCCCGTGGCCCAATGGATAAGGCATCCGCCTACGAAGCGGGAGATTGCGGGTTCGAGTCCCGTCGGAGACTTCCTTTTGACGTCGTCAAACCTCGTCAACTTTTATCGGGCGAAAACGCCATCGCCGCCGATGCACTGCCAAGGCTGGTATTACAGGCTCTTGCCGCTTGTCTGGGCGCTGTTTCCGAGTAGAACGGACACTGGGACGTCGTGTACGGCCTCGCCATCTTGAATAATGGCGTCCCGCTGTGGCCGAAATGCACTTACACTGCCGAGAACAGTCGTCTGAGACTGGCTATCGGGCCTGCAGCCGGCGGCCTTCGATGGTAGCAGGCTGACGTCATTTCTGCATCTTCGGGTGACGTCCAAACTTGGTGGGCAGTCTAAACTACCGTGCCAGCCAGTGCTGACACGATACCAAACGCACACACCACCCCGGCCTTGCCGACAACCCCTCTCGGCCTCCCGCTGCCATCGTCGACCTGGCCAGCAGCGCTAACAGCTCGCCTTCAGTATTGGCGAAAGACCGGGGTTTGAACGCCTGCGGCAGGCAACGGTGGGCAAGATAGAGAGGCTAGCACGTGTCATTCGACGTGTCAGGGCTGCTGTGTGGCCGCTGGCGTCGGTGGATCTGGGTAATTGGGGCTGCATGGACGAGGATGGCATTTTGCCCAAAGTTGACACTAATGGAGGGATGTAGCCGTCCGAAGCGTCCCCGTGGCCCAATGGATAAGGCATCCGCCTACGAAGCGGGAGATTGCGGGTTCGAGTCCCGTCGGAGACTTCTTTTTGACGTCGTCAAACCTCGTCAACTTTTATCGGGCGAAAACGCCATCGCCGCCGATGCACTGCCAAGGCTGGTATTACAGGCTCTTGCCGCTTGTCTGGGCGCTGTTTCCGAGTAGAACGGACACTGGGACGTCGTGTACGGCCTCGCCATCTTGAATAATGGCGTCCCGCTGTGGCCGAAATGCACTTACACTGCCGAGAACAGTCGTCTGAGACTGGCTATCGGGCCTGCAGCCGGCGGCCTTCGATGGTAGCAGGCTGACGTCATTTCTGCATCTTCGGGTGACGTCCAAACTTGGTGGGCAGTCTAAACTACCGTGCCAGCCAGTGCTGACACGATACCAAACGCACACACCACCCCGGCCTTGCCGACAACCCCTCTCGGCCTCCCGCTGCCATCGTCGACCTGGCCAGCAGCGCTAACAGCTCGCCTTCAGTATTGGCGAAAGACCGGGGTTTGAACGCCTGCGGCAGGCAACGGTGGGCAAGATAGAGAGGCTAGCACGTGTCATTCGACGTGTCAGGGCTGCTGTGTGGCCGCTGGCGTCGGTGGATCTGGGTAATTGGGGCTGCATGGACGAGGATGGCATTTTGCCCAAAGTTGACACTAATGGAGGGATGTAGCCGTCCGAAGCGTCCCCGTGGCCCAATGGATAAGGCATCCGCCTACGAAGCGGGAGATTGCGGGTTCGAGTCCCGTCGGAGACTTCCTTTTGACGTCGTCAAACCTCGTCAACTTTTATCGGGCGAAAACGCCATCGCCGCCGATGCACTGCCAAGGCTGGTATTACAGGCTCTTGCCGCTTGTCTGGGCGCTGTTTCCGAGTAGAACGGACACTGGGACGTCGTGTACGGCCTCGCCATCTTGAATAATGGCGTCCCGCTGTGGCCGAAATGCACTTACACTGCCGAGAACAGTCGTCTGAGACTGGCTATCGGGCCTGCAGCCGGCGGCCTTCGATGGTAGCAGGCTGACGTCATTTCTGCATCTTCGGGTGACGTCCAAACTTGGTGGGCAGTCTAAACTACCGTGCCAGCCAGTGCTGACACGATACCAAACGCACACACCACCCCGGCCTTGCCGACAACCCCTCTCGGCCTCCCGCTGCCATCGTCGACCTGGCCAGCAGCGCTAACAGCTCGCCTTCAGTATTGGCGAAAGACCGGGGTTTGAACGCCTGCGGCAGGCAACGGTGGGCAAGATAGAGAGGCTAGCACGTGTCATTCGACGTGTCAGGGCTGCTGTGTGGCCGCTGGCGTCGGTGGATCTGGGTAATTGGGGCTGCATGGACGAGGATGGCATTTTGCCCAAAGTTGACACTAATGGAGGGATGTAGCCGTCCGAAGCGTCCCCGTGGCCCAATGGATAAGGCATCCGCCTACGAAGCGGGAGATTGCGGGTTCGAGTCCCGTCGGAGACTTCCTTTTGACGTCGTCAAACCTCGTCAACTTTTATCGGGCGAAAACGCCATCGCCGCCGATGCACTGCCAAGGCTGGTATTACAGGCTCTTGCCGCTTGTCTGGGCGCTGTTTCCGAGTAGAACGGACACTGGGACGTCGTGTACGGCCTCGCCATCTTGAATAATGGCGTCCCGCTGTGGCCGAAATGCACTTACACTGCCGAGAACAGTCGTCTGAGACTGGCTATCGGGCCTGCAGCCGGCGGCCTTCGATGGTAGCAGGCTGACGTCATTTCTGCATCTTCGGGTGACGTCCAAACTTGGTGGGCAGTCTAAACTACCGTGCCAGCCAGTGCTGACACGATACCAAACGCACACACCACCCCGGCCTTGCCGACAACCCCTCTCGGCCTCCCGCTGCCATCGTCGACCTGGCCAGCAGCGCTAACAGCTCGCCTTCAGTATTGGCGAAAGACCGGGGTTTGAACGCCTGCGGCAGGCAACGGTGGGCAAGATAGAGAGGCTAGCACGTGTCATTCGACGTGTCAGGGCTGCTGTGTGGCCGCTGGCGTCGGTGGATCTGGGTAATTGGGGCTGCATGGACGAGGATGGCATTTTGCCCAAAGTTGACACTAATGGAGGGATGTAGCCGTCCGAAGCGTCCCCGTGGCCCAATGGATAAGGCATCCGCCTACGAAGCGGGAGATTGCGGGTTCGAGTCCCGTCGGAGACTTCCTTTTGACGTCGTCAAACCTCGTCAACTTTTATCGGGCGAAAACGCCATCGCCGCCGATCCACTGCCAAGGCTGGTATTACAGGCTCTTGCCGCTTGTCTGGGCGCTGTTTCCGAGTAGAACGGACACTGGGACGTCGTGTACGGCCTCGCCATCTTGAATAATGGCGTCCCGCTGTGGCCGAAATGCACTTACACTGCCGAGAACAGTCGTCTGAGACTGGCTATCGGGCCTGCAGCCGGCGGCCTTCGATGGTAGCAGGCTGACGTCATTTCTGCATCTTCGGGTGACGTCCAAACTTGGTGGGCAGTCTAAACTACCGTGCCAGCCAGTGCTGACACGATACCAAACGCACACACCACCCCGGCCTTGCCGACAACCCCTCTCGGCCTCCCGCTGCCATCGTCGACCTGGCCAGCAGCGCTAACAGCTCGCCTTCAGTATTGGCGAAAGACCGGGGTTTGAACGCCTGCGGCAGGCAACGGTGGGCAAGATAGAGAGGCTAGCACGTGTCATTCGACGTGTCAGGGCTGCTGTGTGGCCGCTGGCGTCGGTGGATCTGGGTAATTGGGGCTGCATGGACGAGGATGGCATTTTGCCCAAAGTTGACACTAATGGAGGGATGTAGCCGTCCGAAGCGTCCCCGTGGCCCAATGGATAAGGCATCCGCCTACGAAGCGGGAGATTGCGGGTTCGAGTCCCGTCGGAGACTTCCTTTTGACGTCGTCAAACCTCGTCAACTTTTATCGGGCGAAAACGCCATCGCCGCCGATGCACTGCCAAGGCTGGTATTACAGGCTCTTGCCGCTTGTCTGGGCGCTGTTTCCGAGTAGAACGGACACTGGGACGTCGTGTACGGCCTCGCCATCTTGAATAATGGCGTCCCGCTGTGGCCGAAATGCACTTACACTGCCGAGAACAGTCGTCTGAGACTGGCTATCGGGCCTGCAGCCGGCGGCCTTCGATGGTAGCAGGCTGACGTCATTTCTGCATCTTCGGGTGACGTCCAAACTTGGTGGGCAGTCTAAACTACCGTGCCAGCCAGTGCTGACACGATACCAAACGCACACACCACCCCGGCCTTGCCGACAACCCCTCTCGGCCTCCCGCTGCCATCGTCGACCTGGCCAGCAGCGCTAACAGCTCGCCTTCAGTATTGGCGAAAGACCGGGGTTTGAACGCCTGCGGCAGGCAACGGTGGGCAAGATAGAGAGGCTAGCACGTGTCATTCGACGTGTCAGGGCTGCTGTGTGGCCGCTGGCGTCGGTGGATCTGGGTAATTGGGGCTGCATGGACGAGGATGGCATTTTGCCCAAAGTTGACACTAATGGAGGGATGTAGCCGTCCGAAGCGTCCCCGTGGCCCAATGGATAAGGCATCCGCCTACGAAGCGGGAGATTGCGGGTTCGAGTCCCGTCGGAGACTTCCTTTTGACGTCGTCAAACCTCGTCAACTTTTATCGGGCGAAAACGCCATCGCCGCCGATCCACTGCCAAGGCTGGTATTACAGGCTCTTGCCGCTTGTCTGGGCGCTGTTTCCGAGTAGAACGGACACTGGGACGTCGTGTACGGCCTCGCCATCTTGAATAATGGCGTCCCGCTGTGGCCGAAATGCACTTACACTGCCGAGAACAGTCGTCTGAGACTGGCTATCGGGCCTGCAGCCGGCGGCCTTCGATGGTAGCAGGCTGACGTCATTTCTGCATCTTCGGGTGACGTCCAAACTTGGTGGGCAGTCTAAACTACCGTGCCAGCCAGTGCTGACACGATACCAAACGCACACACCACCCCGGCCTTGCCGACAACCCCTCTCGGCCTCCCGCTGCCATCGTCGACCTGGCCAGCAGCGCTAACAGCTCGCCTTCAGTATTGGCGAAAGACCGGGGTTTGAACGCCTGCGGCAGGCAACGGTGGGCAAGATAGAGAGGCTAGCACGTGTCATTCGACGTGTCAGGGCTGCTGTGTGGCCGCTGGCGTCGGTGGATCTGGGTAATTGGGGCTGCATGGACGAGGATGGCATTTTGCCCAAAGTTGACACTAATGGAGGGATGTAGCCGTCCGAAGCGTCCCCGTGGCCCAATGGATAAGGCATCCGCCTACGAAGCGGGAGATTGCGGGTTCGAGTCCCGTCGGAGACTTCCTTTTGACGTCGTCAAACCTCGTCAACTTTTATCGGGCGAAAACGCCATCGCCGCCGATCCACTGCCAAGGCTGGTATTACAGGCTCTTGCCGCTTGTCTGGGCGCTGTTTCCGAGTAGAACGGACACTGGGACGTCGTGTACGGCCTCGCCATCTTGAATAATGGCGTCCCGCTGTGGCCGAAATGCACTTACACTGCCGAGAACAGTCGTCTGAGACTGGCTATCGGGCCTGCAGCCGGCGGCCTTCGATGGTAGCAGGCTGACGTCATTTCTGCATCTTCGGGTGACGTCCAAACTTGGTGGGCAGTCTAAACTACCGTGCCAGCCAGTGCTGACACGATACCAAACGCACACACCACCCCGGCCTTGCCGACAACCCCTCTCGGCCTCCCGCTGCCATCGTCGACCTGGCCAGCAGCGCTAACAGCTCGCCTTCAGTATTGGCGAAAGACCGGGGTTTGAACGCCTGCGGCAGGCAACGGTGGGCAAGATAGAGAGGCTAGCACGTGTCATTCGACGTGTCAGGGCTGCTGTGTGGCCGCTGGCGTCGGTGGATCTGGGTAATTGGGGCTGCATGGACGAGGATGGCATTTTGCCCAAAGTTGACACTAATGGAGGGATGTAGCCGTCCGAAGCGTCCCCGTGGCCCAATGGATAAGGCATCCGCCTACGAAGCGGGAGATTGCGGGTTCGAGTCCCGTCGGAGACTTCCTTTTGACGTCGTCAAACCTCGTCAACTTTTATCGGGCGAAAACGCCATCGCCGCCGATCCACTGCCAAGGCTGGTATTACAGGCTCTTGCCGCTTGTCTGGGCGCTGTTTCCGAGTAGAACGGACACTGGGACGTCGTGTACGGCCTCGCCATCTTGAATAATGGCGTCCCGCTGTGGCCGAAATGCACTTACACTGCCGAGAACAGTCGTCTGAGACTGGCTATCGGGCCTGCAGCCGGCGGCCTTCGATGGTAGCAGGCTGACGTCATTTCTGCATCTTCGGGTGACGTCCAAACTTGGTGGGCAGTCTAAACTACCGTGCCAGCCAGTGCTGACACGATACCAAACGCACACACCACCCCGGCCTTGCCGACAACCCCTCTCGGCCTCCCGCTGCCATCGTCGACCTGGCCAGCAGCGCTAACAGCTCGCCTTCAGTATTGGCGAAAGACCGGGGTTTGAACGCCTGCGGCAGGCAACGGTGGGCAAGATAGAGAGGCTAGCACGTGTCATTCGACGTGTCAGGGCTGCTGTGTGGCCGCTGGCGTCGGTGGATCTGGGTAATTGGGGCTGCATGGACGAGGATGGCATTTTGCCCAAAGTTGACACTAATGGAGGGATGTAGCCGTCCGAAGCGTCCCCGTGGCCCAATGGATAAGGCATCCGCCTACGAAGCGGGAGATTGCGGGTTCGAGTCCCGTCGGAGACTTCCTTTTGACGTCGTCAAACCTCGTCAACTTTTATCGGGCGAAAACGCCATCGCCGCCGATCCACTGCCAAGGCTGGTATTACAGGCTCTTGCCGCTTGTCTGGGCGCTGTTTCCGAGTAGAACGGACACTGGGACGTCGTGTACGGCCTCGCCATCTTGAATAATGGCGTCCCGCTGTGGCCGAAATGCACTTACACTGCCGAGAACAGTCGTCTGAGACTGGCTATCGGGCCTGCAGCCGGCGGCCTTCGATGGTAGCAGGCTGACGTCATTTCTGCATCTTCGGGTGACGTCCAAACTTGGTGGGCAGTCTAAACTACCGTGCCAGCCAGTGCTGACACGATACCAAACGCACACACCACCCCGGCCTTGCCGACAACCCCTCTCGGCCTCCCGCTGCCATCGTCGACCTGGCCAGCAGCGCTAACAGCTCGCCTTCAGTATTGGCGAAAGACCGGGGTTTGAACGCCTGCGGCAGGCAACGGTGGGCAAGATAGAGAGGCTAGCACGTGTCATTCGACGTGTCAGGGCTGCTGTGTGGCCGCTGGCGTCGGTGGATCTGGGTAATTGGGGCTGCATGGACGAGGATGGCATTTTGCCCAAAGTTGACACTAATGGAGGGATGTAGCCGTCCGAAGCGTCCCCGTGGCCCAATGGATAAGGCATCCGCCTACGAAGCGGGAGATTGCGGGTTCGAGTCCCGTCGGAGACTTCCTTTTGACGTCGTCAAACCTCGTCAACTTTTATCGGGCGAAAACGCCATCGCCGCCGATCCACTGCCAAGGCTGGTATTACAGGCTCTTGCCGCTTGTCTGGGCGCTGTTTCCGAGTAGAACGGACACTGGGACGTCGTGTACGGCCTCGCCATCTTGAATAATGGCGTCCCGCTGTGGCCGAAATGCACTTACACTGCCGAGAACAGTCGTCTGAGACTGGCTATCGGGCCTGCAGCCGGCGGCCTTCGATGGTAGCAGGCTGACGTCATTTCTGCATCTTCGGGTGACGTCCAAACTTGGTGGGCAGTCTAAACTACCGTGCCAGCCAGTGCTGACACGATACCAAACGCACACACCACCCCGGCCTTGCCGACAACCCCTCTCGGCCTCCCGCTGCCATCGTCGACCTGGCCAGCAGCGCTAACAGCTCGCCTTCAGTATTGGCGAAAGACCGGGGTTTGAACGCCTGCGGCAGGCAACGGTGGGCAAGATAGAGAGGCTAGCACGTGTCATTCGACGTGTCAGGGCTGCTGTGTGGCCGCTGGCGTCGGTGGATCTGGGTAATTGGGGCTGCATGTGTAATGGGGCCAGGATTGGCCAGTGACCTTTTCAAGGAAAAGGGATGTTCTCTAGTGTGGACCACACTGACGGGGTTTCACCACGGGGACGCTTCGGACGGCTACATCCCTCCATTAGTGTCAACTTTGGGCAAAATGCCATCCTCGTCCATGCAGCCCCAATTACCGAGATCCACCGACGCCAGCGGCCACACAGCAGCCCTGACACGTCGAATGACACGTGCTAGCCTCTCTATCTTGCCCACCATTGCCTGCCGCAGGCGTTCAAACCCCGGTCTTTCGCCAATACTGAAGGCGAGCTGTTAGCGCTGCTGGCCAGGTCGACGATGGCAGCGGGAGGCCGAGAGGGGTTGTCGGCAAGGCCGGGGTGGTGTGTGCGTTTGGTATCGTGTCAGCACTGGCTGGCACGGTAGTTTAGACTGCCCACCAAGTTTGGACGTCACCCGAAGATGCAGAAATGACGTCAGCCTGCTACCATCGAAGGCCGCCGGCTGCAGGCCCGATAGCCAGTCTCAGACGACTGTTCTCGGCAGTGTAAGTGCATTTCGGCCACAGCGGGGCGCCATTATTCAAGATGGCGAGGCCGTACACGACGTCCCAGTGTCCGTTCTACTCGGAAACAGCGCCCAGACAAGCGGCAAGAGCCTGTAATACCAGCCTTGGCAGTGCATCGGCGGCGATGGCGTTTTCGCCCGATAAAAGTTGACGAGGTTTGACGACGTCAAAAAGAAGTCTCCGACGGGACTCGAACCCGCAATCTCCCGCTTCGTAGGCGGATGCCTTATCCATTGGGCCACGGGGACGCTTCGGACGGCTACATCCCTCCATTAGTGTCAACTTTGGGCAAAATGCCATCCTCGTCCATGCAGCCCCAATTACCCAGATCCACCGACGCCAGCGGCCACACAGCAGCCCTGACACGTCGAATGACACGTGCTAGCCTCTCTATCTTGCCCACCATTGCCTGCCACAGGCGTTCAAACCCCGGTCTTTCGCCAATACTGAAGGCGAGCTGTTAGCGCTGCTGGCCAGGTCGACGATGGCAGCGGGAGGCCGAGAGGGGTTGTCGGCAAGGCCGGGGTGGTGTGTGCGTTTGGTATCGTGTCAGCACTGGCTGGCACGGTAGTTTAGACTGCCCACCAAGTTTGGACGTCACCCGAAGATGCAGAAATGACGTCAGCCTGCTACCATCGAAGGCCGCCGGCTGCAGGCCCGATAGCCAGTCTCAGACGACTGTTCTCGGCAGTGTAAGTGCATTTCGGCCACAGCGGGACGCCATTATTCAAGATGGCGAGGCCGTACACGACGTCCCAGTGTCCGTTCTACTCGGAAACAGCGCCCAGACAAGCGGCAAGAGCCTGTAATACCAGCCTTGGCAGTGCATCGGCGGCGATGGCGTTTTGGCCCGATAAAAGTTGACGAGGTTTGACGACGTCAAAAGGAAGTCTCCGACGGGACTCGAACCCGCAATCTCCCGCTTCGTAGGCGGATGCCTTATCCATTGGGCCACGGGGACGCTTCGGACGGCTACATCCCTCCATTAGTGTCAACTTTGGGCAAAATGCCATCCTCGTCCATGCAGCCCCAATTACCCAGATCCACCGACGCCAGCGGCCACACAGCAGCCCTGACACGTCGAATGACACGTGCTAGCCCCTCTATCTTGCCCACCGTTGCCTGCCGCAGGCGTTCAAACCCCGGTCTTTCGCCAATACTGAAGGCGAGCTGTTAGCGCTGCTGGCCAGGTCGACGATGGCAGCGGGAGGCCGAGAGGGGTTGTCGGCAAGGCCGGGGTGGTGTGTGCGTTTGGTATCGTGTCAGCACTGGCTGGCACGGTAGTTTAGACTGCCCACCAAGTTTGGACGTCACCCGAAGATGCAGAAATGACGTCAGCCTGCTACCATCGAAGGCCGCCGGCTGCAGGCCCGATAGCCAGTCTCAGACGACTGTTCTCGGCAGTGTAAGTGCATTTCGGCCACAGCGGGACGCCATTATTCAAGATGGCGAGGCCGTACACGACGTCCCAGTGTCCGTTCTACTCGGAAACAGCGCCCAGACAAGCGGCAAGAGCCTGTAATACCAGCCTCGGCAGTGCATCGGCGGCGATGGCGTTTTCGCCCGATAAAAGTTGACGAGGTTTGACGACGTCAAAAGGAAGTCTCCGACGGGACTCGAACCCGCAATCTCCCGCTTCGTAGGCGGATGCCTTATCCATTGGGCCACGGGGACGCTTCGGACGGCTACATCCCTCGATTAGTGTCAACTTTGGGCAAAATGCCATCCTCGTCCATGCAGCCCCAATTACCCAGATCCACCGACGCCAGCGGCCACACAGCAGCCCTGACACGTCGAATGACACGTGCTAGCCCCTCTATCTTGCCCACCGTTGCCTGCCGCAGGCGTTCAAACCCCGGTCTTTCGCCAATACTGAAGGCGAGCTGTTAGCGCTGCTGGCCAGGTCGACGATGGCAGCGGGAGGCCGAGAGGGGTTGTCGGCAAGGCCGGGGTGGTGTGTGCGTTTGGTATCGTGTCAGCACTGGCTGGCACGGTAGTTTAGACTGCCCACCAAGTTTGGACGTCACCCGAAGATGCAGAAATGACGTCAGCCTGCTACCATCGAAGGCCGCCGGCTGCAGGCCCGATAGCCAGTCTCAGACGACTGTTCTCGGCAGTGTAAGTGCATTTCGGCCACAGCGGGACGCCATTATTCAAGATGGCGAGGCCGTACACGACGTCCCAGTGTCCGTTCTACTCGGAAACAGCGCCCAGACAAGCGGCAAGAGCCTGTAATACCAGCCTTGGCAGTGCATCGGCGGCGATGGCGTTTTCGCCCGATAAAAGTTGACGAGGTTTGACGACGTCAAAAGGAAGTCTCCGACGGGACTCGAACCCGCAATCTCCCGCTTCGTAGGCGGATGCCTTATCCATTGGGCCACGGGGACGCTTCGGACGGCTACATCCCTCCATTAGTGTCAACTTTGGGCAAAATGCCATCCTCGTCCATGCAGCCCCAATTACCCAGATCCACCGACGCCAGCGGCCACACAGCAGCCCTGACACGTCGAATGACACGTGCTAGCCTCTCTATCTTGCCCACCGTTGCCTGCCGCAGGCGTTCAAACCCCGGTCTTTCGCCAATACTGAAGGCGAGCTGTTAGCGCTGCTGGCCAGGTCGACGATGGCAGCGGGAGGCCGAGAGGGGTTGTCGGCAAGGCCGGGGTGGTGTGTGCGTTTGGTATCGTGTCAGCACTGGCTGGCACGGTAGTTTAGACTGCCCACCAAGTTTGGACGTCACCCGAAGATGCAGAAATGACGTCAGCCTGCTACCATCGAAGGCCGCCGGCTGCAGGCCCGATAGCCAGTCTCAGACGACTGTTCTCGGCAGTGTAAGTGCATTTCGGCCACAGCGGGACGCCATTATTCAAGATGGCGAGGCCGTACACGACGTCCCAGTGTCCGTTCTACTCGGAAACAGCGCCCAGACAAGCGGCAAGAGCCTGTAATACCAGCCTTGGCAGTGCATCGGCGGCGATGGCGTTTTCGCCCGATAAAAGTTGACGAGGTTTGACGACGTCAAAAGGAAGTCTCCGACGGGACTAGAACCCGCAATCTCCCGCTTCGTAGGCGGATGCCTTATCCATTGGGCCACGGGGACGCTTCGGACGGCTACATCCCTCCATTAGTGTCAACTTTGGGCAAAATGCCATCCTCGTCCATGCAGCCCCAATTACCCAGATCCACCGACGCCAGCGGCCACACAGCAGCCCTGACACGTCGAATGACACGTGCTAGCCTCTCTATCTTGCCCACCGTTGCCTGCCGCAGGCGTTCAAACCCCGGTCTTTCGCCAATACTGAAGGCGAGCTGTTAGCGCTGCTGGCCAGGGCGACGATGGCAGCGGGAGGCCGAGAGGGGTTGTCGGCAAGGCCGGGGTGGTGTGTGCGTTTGGTATCGTGTCAGCACTGGCTGGCACGGTAGTTTAGACTGCCCACCAAGTTTGGACGTCACCCGAAGATGCAGAAATGACGTCAGCCTGCTACCATCGAAGGCCGCCGGCTGCAGGCCCGATAGCCAGTCTCAGACGACTGTTCTCGGCAGTGTAAGTGCATTTCGGCCACAGCGGGACGCCATTATTCAAGATGGCGAGGCCGTACACGACGTCCCAGTGTCCGTTCTACTCGGAAACAGCGCCCAGACAAGCGGCAAGAGCCTGTAATACCAGCCTTGGCAGTGCATCGGCGGCGATGGCGTTTTCGCCCGATAAAAGTTGACGAGGTTTGACGACGTCAAAAGGAAGTCTCCGACGGGACTCGAACCCGCAATCTCCCGCTTCGTAGGCGGATGCCTTATCCATTGGGCCACGGGGACGCTTCGGACGGCTACATCCCTCCATTAGTGTCAACTTTGGGCAAAATGCCATCCTCGTCCATGCAGCCCCAATTACCCAGATCCACCGACGCCAGCGGCCACACAGCAGCCCTGACACGTCGAATGACACGTGCTAGCCTCTCTATCTTGCCCACCGTTGCCTGCCGCAGGCGTTCAAACCCCGGTCTTTCGCCAATACTGAAGGCGAGCTGTTAGCGCTGCTGGCCAGGTCGACGATGGCAGCGGGAGGCCGAGAGGGGTTGTCGGCAAGGCCGGGGTGGTGTGTGCGTTTGGTATCGTGTCAGCACTGGCTGGCACGGTAGTTTAGACTGCCCACCAAGTTTGGACGTCACCCGAAGATGCAGAAATGACGTCAGCCTGCTACCATCGAAGGCCGCCGGCTGCAGGCCCGATAGCCAGTCTCAGACGACTGTTCTCGGCAGTGTAAGTGCATTTCGGCCACAGCGGGGCGCCATTATTCAAGATGGCGAGGCCGTACACGACGTCCCAGTGTCCGTTCTACTCGGAAACAGCGCCCAGACAAGCGGCAAGAGCCTGTAATACCAGCCTTGGCAGTGCATCGGCGGCGATGGCGTTTTCGCCCGATAAAAGTTGACGAGGTTTGACGACGTCAAAAGGAAGTCTCCGACGGGACTAGAACCCGCAATCTCCCGCTTCGTAGGCGGATGCCTTATCCATTGGGCCACGGGGACGCTTCGGACGGCTACATCCCTCCATTAGTGTCAACTTTGGGCAAAATGCCATCCTCGTCCATGCAGCCCCAATTACCCAGATCCACCGACGCCAGCGGCCACACAGCAGCCCTGACACGTCGAATGACACGTGCTAGCCTCTCTATCTTGCCCACCGTTGCCTGCCGCAGGCGTTCAAACCCCGGTCTTTCGCCAATACTGAAGGCGAGCTGTTAGCGCTGCTGGCCAGGGCGACGATGGCAGCGGGAGGCCGAGAGGGGTTGTCGGCAAGGCCGGGGTGGTGTGTGCGTTTGGTATCGTGTCAGCACTGGCTGGCACGGTAGTTTAGACTGCCCACCAAGTTTGGACGTCACCCGAAGATGCAGAAATGACGTCAGCCTGCTACCATCGAAGGCCGCCGGCTGCAGGCCCGATAGCCAGTCTCAGACGACTGTTCTCGGCAGTGTAAGTGCATTTCGGCCACAGCGGGACGCCATTATTCAAGATGGCGAGGCCGTACACGACGTCCCAGTGTCCGTTCTACTCGGAAACAGCGCCCAGACAAGCGGCAAGAGCCTGTAATACCAGCCTTGGCAGTGCATCGGCGGCGATGGCGTTTTCGCCCGATAAAAGTTGACGAGGTTTGACGACGTCAAAAGGAAGTCTCCGACGGGACTCGAACCCGCAATCTCCCGCTTCGTAGGCGGATGCCTTATCCATTGGGCCACGGGGACGCTTCGGACGGCTACATCCCTCCATTAGTGTCAACTTTGGGCAAAATGCCATCCTCGTCCATGCAGCCCCAATTACCCAGATCCACCGACGCCAGCGGCCACACAGCAGCCCTGACACGTCGAATGACACGTGCTAGCCTCTCTATCTTGCCCACCGTTGCCTGCCGCAGGCGTTCAAACCCCGGTCTTTCGCCAATACTGAAGGCGAGCTGTTAGCGCTGCTGGCCAGGTCGACGATGGCAGCGGGAGGCCGAGAGGGGTTGTCGGCAAGGCCGGGGTGGTGTGTGCGTTTGGTATCGTGTCAGCACTGGCTGGCACGGTAGTTTAGACTGCCCACCAAGTTTGGACGTCACCCGAAGATGCAGAAATGACGTCAGCCTGCTACCATCGAAGGCCGCCGGCTGCAGGCCCGATAGCCAGTCTCAGACGACTGTTCTCGGCAGTGTAAGTGCATTTCGGCCACAGCGGGACGCCATTATTCAAGATGGCGAGGCCGTACACGACGTCCCAGTGTCCGTTCTACTCGGAAACAGCGCCCAGACAAGCGGCAAGAGCCTGTAATACCAGCCTTGGCAGTGCATCGGCGGCGATGGCGTTTTCGCCCGATAAAAGTTGACGAGGTTTGACGACGTCAAAAGGAAGTCTCCGACGGGACTCGAACCCGCAATCTCCCGCTTCGTAGGCGGATGCCTTATCCATTGGGCCACGGGGACGCTTCGGACGGCTACATCCCTCCATTAGTGTCAACTTTGGGCAAAATGCCATCCTCGTCCATGCAGCCCCAATTACCCAGATCCACCGACGCCAGCGGCCACACAGCAGCCCTGACACGTCGAATGACACGTGCTAGCCTCTCTATCTTGCCCACCGTTGCCTGCCGCAGGCGTTCAAACCCCGGTCTTTCGCCAATACTGAAGGCGAGCTGTTAGCGCTGCTGGCCAGGTCGACGATGGCAGCGGGAGGCCGAGAGGGGTTGTCGGCAAGGCCGGGGTGGTGTGTGCGTTTGGTATCGTGTCAGCACTGGCTGGCACGGTAGTTTAGACTGCCCACCAAGTTTGGACGTCACCCGAAGATGCAGAAATGACGTCAGCCTGCTACCATCGAAGGCCGCCGGCTGCAGGCCCGATAGCCAGTCTCAGACGACTGTTCTCGGCAGTGTAAGTGCATTTCGGCCACAGCGGGACGCCATTATTCAAGATGGCGAGGCCGTACACGACGTCCCAGTGTCCGTTCTACTCGGAAACAGCGCCCAGACAAGCGGCAAGAGCCTGTAATACCAGCCTTGGCAGTGCATCGGCGGCGATGGCGTTTTCGCCCGATAAAAGTTGACGAGGTTTGACGACGTCAAAAGGAAGTCTCCGACGGGACTCGAACCCGCAATCTCCCGCTTCGTAGGCGGATGCCTTATCCATTGGGCCACGGGGACGCTTCGGACGGCTACATCCCTCCATTAGTGTCAACTTTGGGCAAAATGCCATCCTCGTCCATGCAGCCCCAATTACCCAGATCCACCGACGCCAGCGGCCACACAGCAGCCCTGACACGTCGAATGACACGTGCTAGCCTCTCTATCTTGCCCACCGTTGCCTGCCGCAGGCGTTCAAACCCCGGTCTTTCGCCAATACTGAAGGCGAGCTGTTAGCGCTGCTGGCCAGGTCGACGATGGCAGCGGGAGGCCGAGAGGGGTTGTCGGCAAGGCCGGGGTGGTGTGTGCGTTTGGTATCGTGTCAGCACTGGCTGGCACGGTAGTTTAGACTGCCCACCAAGTTTGGACGTCACCCGAAGATGCAGAAATGACGTCAGCCTGCTACCATCGAAGGCCGCCGGCTGCAGGCCCGATAGCCAGTCTCAGACGACTGTTCTCGGCAGTGTAAGTGCATTTCGGCCACAGCGGGACGCCATTATTCAAGATGGCGAGGCCGTACACGACGTCCCAGTGTCCGTTCTACTCGGAAACAGCGCCCAGACAAGCGGCAAGAGCCTGTAATACCAGCCTTGGCAGTGCATCGGCGGCGATGGCGTTTTCGCCCGATAAAAGTTGACGAGGTTTGACGACGTCAAAAGGAAGTCTCCGACGGGACTCGAACCCGCAATCTCCCGCTTCGTAGGCGGATGCCTTATCCATTGGGCCACGGGGACGCTTCGGACGGCTACATCCCTCCATTAGTGTCAACTTTGGGCAAAATGCCATCCTCGTCCATGCAGCCCCAATTACCCAGATCCACCGACGCCAGCGGCCACACAGCAGCCCTGACACGTCGAATGACACGTGCTAGCCTCTCTATCTTGCCCACCGTTGCCTGCCGCAGGCGTTCAAACCCCGGTCTTTCGCCAATACTGAAGGCGAGCTGTTAGCGCTGCTGGCCAGGTCGACGATGGCAGCGGGAGGCCGAGAGGGGTTGTCGGCAAGGCCGGGGTGGTGTGTGCGTTTGGTATCGTGTCAGCACTGGCTGGCACGGTAGTTTAGACTGCCCACCAAGTTTGGACGTCACCCGAAGATGCAGAAATGACGTCAGCCTGCTACCATCGAAGGCCGCCGGCTGCAGGCCCGATAGCCAGTCTCAGACGACTGTTCTCGGCAGTGTAAGTGCATTTCGGCCACAGCGGGACGCCATTATTCAAGATGGCGAGGCCGTACACGACGTCCCAGTGTCCGTTCTACTCGGAAACAGCGCCCAGACAAGCGGCAAGAGCCTGTAATACCAGCCTTGGCAGTGCATCGGCGGCGATGGCGTTTTCGCCCGATAAAAGTTGACGAGGTTTGACGACGTCAAAAGGAAGTCTCCGACGGGACTCGAACCCGCAATCTCCCGCTTCGTAGGCGGATGCCTTATCCATTGGGCCACGGGGACGCTTCGGACGGCTACATCCCTCCATTAGTGTCAACTTTGGGCAAAATGCCATCCTCGTCCATGCAGCCCCAATTACCCAGATCCACCGACGCCAGCGGCCACACAGCAGCCCTGACACGTCGAATGACACGTGCTAGCCTCTCTATCTTGCCCACCGTTGCCTGCCGCAGGCGTTCAAACCCCGGTCTTTCGCCAATACTGAAGGCGAGCTGTTAGCGCTGCTGGCCAGGTCGACGATGGCAGCGGGAGGCCGAGAGGGGTTGTCGGCAAGGCCGGGGTGGTGTGTGCGTTTGGTATCGTGTCAGCACTGGCTGGCACGGTAGTTTAGACTGCCCACCAAGTTTGGACGTCACCCGAAGATGCAGAAATGACGTCAGCCTGCTACCATCGAAGGCCGCCGGCTGCAGGCCCGATAGCCAGTCTCAGACGACTGTTCTCGGCAGTGTAAGTGCATTTCGGCCACAGCGGGACGCCATTATTCAAGATGGCGAGGCCGTACACGACGTCCCAGTGTCCGTTCTACTCGGAAACAGCGCCCAGACAAGCGGCAAGAGCCTGTAATACCAGCCTTGGCAGTGGATCGGCGGCGATGGCGTTTTCGCCCGATAAAAGTTGACGAGGTTTGACGACGTCAAAAGGAAGTCTCCGACGGGACTCGAACCCGCAATCTCCCGCTTCGTAGGCGGATGCCTTATCCATTGGGCCACGGGGACGCTTCGGACGGCTACATCCCTCGATTAGTGTCAACTTTGGGCAAAATGCCATCCTCGTCCATGCAGCCCCAATTACCCAGATCCACCGACGCCAGCGGCCACACAGCAGCCCTGACATGTCGAATGACACGTGCTAGCCTCTCTATCTTGCCCACCGTTGCCTGCCGCATGCGTTCAAACCCCGGTCTTTCGCCAATACTGAAGGCGAGCTGTTAGCGCTGCTGGCCAGGTCGACGATGGCAGCGGGAGGCCGAGAGGGGTTGTCGGCAAGGCCGGGGTGGTGTGTGCGTTTGGTATCGTGTCAGCACTGGCTGGCACGGTAGTTTAGACTGCCCACCAAGTTTGGACGTCACCCGAAGATGCAGAAATGACGTCAGCCTGCTACCATCGAAGGCCGCCGGCTGCAGGCCCGATAGCCAGTCTCAGACGACTGTTCTCGGCAGTGTAAGTGCATTTCGGCCACAGCGGGACGCCATTATTCAAGATGGCGAGGCCGTACACGACGTCCCAGTGTCCGTTCTACTCGGAAACAGCGCCCAGACAAGCGGCAAGAGCCTATAATACCAGCCTTGGCAGTGCATCGGCGGCGATGGCGTTTTCGCCCGATAAAAGTTGACGAGGTTTGACGACGTCAAAAGGAAGTCTCCGACGGGACTCGAACCCGCAATCTCCCGCTTCGTAGGCGGATGCCTTATCCATTGGGCCACGGGGACGCTTCGGACGGCTACATCCCTCCATTAGTGTCAACTTTGGGCAAAATGCCATCCTCGTCCATGCAGCCCCAATTACCCAGATCCACCGACGCCAGCGGCCACACAGCAGCCCTGACACGTCGAATGACACGTGCTAGCCTCTCTATCTTGCCCACCGTTGCCTGCCGCAGGCGTTCAAACCCCGCCAATACTGAAGGCGAGCTGTTAGCGCTGCTGGCCAGGTCGACGATGGCAGCGGGAGGCCGAGAGGGGTTGTCGGCAAGGCCGGGGTGGTGTGTGCGTTTGGTATCGTGTCAGCACTGGCTGGCACGGTAGTTTAGACTGCCCACCAAGTTTGGACGTCACCCGAAGATGCAGAAATGACGTCAGCCTGCTACCATCGAAGGCCGCCGGCTGCAGGCCCGATAGCCAGTCTCAGACGACTGTTCTCGGCAGTGTAAGTGCATTTCGGCCACAGCGGGACGCCATTATTCAAGATGGCGAGGCCGTACACGACGTCCCAGTGTCCGTTCTACTCGGAAACAGCGCCCAGACAAGCGGCAAGAGCCTGTAATACCAGCCTTGGCAGTGCATCGGCGGCGATGGCGTTTTCGCCCGATAAAAGTTGACGAGGTTTGACGACGTCAAAAGGAAGTCTCCGACGGGACTCGAACCCGCAATCTCCCGCTTCGTAGGCGGATGCCTTATCCATTGGGCCACGGGGACGCTTCGGACGGCTACATCCCTCCATTAGTGTCAACTTTGGGCAAAATGCCATCCTCGTCCATGCAGCCCCAATTACCCAGATCCACCGACGCCAGCGGCCACACAGCAGCCCTGACACGTCGAATGACACGTGCTAGCCTCTCTATCTTGCCCACCGTTGCCTGCCGCAGGCGTTCAAACCCCGCCAATACTGAAGGCGAGCTGTTAGCGCTGCTGGCCAGGTCGACGATGGCAGCGGGAGGCCGAGAGGGGTTGTCGGCAAGGCCGGGGTGGTGTGTGCGTTTGGTATCGTGTCAGCACTGGCTGGCACGGTAGTTTAGACTGCCCACCAAGTTTGGACGTCACCCGAAGATGCAGAAATGACGTCAGCCTGCTACCATCGAAGGCCGCCGGCTGCAGGCCCGATAGCCAGTCTCAGACGACTGTTCTCGGCAGTGTAAGTGCATTTCGGCCACAGCGGGACGCCATTATTCAAGATGGCGAGGCCGTACACGACGTCCCAGTGTCCGTTCTACTCGGAAACAGCGCCCAGACAAGCGGCAAGAGCCTGTAATACCAGCCTTGGCAGTGCATCGGCGGCGATGGCGTTTTGGCCCGATAAAAGTTGACGAGGTTTGACGACGTCAAAAGGAAGTCTCCGACGGGACTCGAACCCGCAATCTCCCGCTTCGTAGGCGGATGCCTTATCCATTGGGCCACGGGGACGCTTCGGACGGCTACATCCCTCCATTAGTGTCAACTTTGGGCAAAATGCCATCCTCGTCCATGCAGCCCCAATTACCCAGATCCACCGACGCCAGCGGCCACACAGCAGCCCTGAAACGTCGAATGACACGTGCTAGCCTCTCTATCTTGCCTACCGTTGCCTGCCGCAGGCGTTCAAACCCCGGTCTTTCGCCAATACTGAAGGCGAGCTGTTAGCGCTGCTGGCCAGGTCGACGATGGCAGCAGGAGGCCGAGAGGGGTTGTCGGCAAGGCCGGGGTGGTGTGTGCGTTTGGTATCGTGTCAGCACTGGCTGGCACGGTAGTTGAGACTGCCCACCAAGTTTGGACGTCACCAGAAGGTGGACGATGGCAGCGGAAGGCCTAGAGCGATCGTTGGCAAGGGCAGTGGTGCAACGGAAATGAGACGGTGGAGATTACGAGATATAGCTGCAATTTCAAGCAAAGACAACGACTACTATGCAGGATTTTGTTGGCTGGGTTGGATATCCGCGTCCAACGTGGCAGCCGGCGGTTCTTAAACCACAAGGTGCTATCCTTGGGAAGATTGTATCGTATTTCGGTCACACTGAAACAAATATAGATTGTCTAACCAAGAGGCTGAAACTAAAATAGTATTGTCTAACCAAGAGGAGTTGTGAATTTTCACCCTGGACCAGCAAGCTCGTGATCAAGCGTTCTAGTGTCTGGCCTTCTAGACGCTAAGCATTTTGGTAGCACAACAGTCTCACCACGCAAGCTCTCAATAGAGCAAGCACCAAATTGCTTGAATCTTTTTTGGTAAAGCAATTGGGCGGGTCGCTTGGAGTTTTAGGCAATGTGCGGGTCACTTGGAGTTTGTATCGGTCGGCGGTACCAATAATATGAAAATTGCGGCAATATTTATTATTGTTTCGCTCCAAATTGAAATCTTTATTATTGGATCGTGCTCCGAACAATCCAATTTTTTATTGTATTGGCGGACCTCTGGTATTGACAGCAAATTGAGCACCTAAAATACAGTCGGGCTTTATTCCTATTCATCTGGAACAAACAGTTTCCGCCGAGGTCGTGGGCTAGTGAGCTGCTGCTCAAATTGGTAGCAACACCCGAAAGCATTTCCTCTGTGCAAGAGTGCTGTATGCTAATCACGTGTGAAGTTGACATATCAAATTTCGTACATAACTAAACATCGAAATTGTGAATCATTCGGCAGTGCATAACGCACTCTCATGCTACAGTATTAGCAGTAATTTTCCAGTGATATACAACTCGTTCGAACTAAGAATATCCAACATGTTGGGGGAAATGTTATCTTAGTAGTATTTGTCGTAGCAGCACCCTCAGCGTGTTTTGGCCAATGGACGCCTTCCACAAATAGCTTAAAAGGGGCTTAAAGTGTTTCTCTAAATTCATCTCTAAATATAAATTGTGTAGAGGTCGCTATATGTCAAAGATCGGCCTGATAATATCAGGCCGACCTATATTATGGGGTCTGGCTGCGATAACAGGGTTATTCTCTGGATTTTATCCAGAGTCCTAGGCGGGATCGCACTGACGTACGATTATTGACTGATTTAATACCCTGTCGAAATCGAGCCTGACATTGCCAAAGTTAAGTACGGTAAGACCTGTATATATTAATACCCTGTGTAGTGTTAAAACTATGCTGGTATGTTGACGCATCCAGTTGAGATTAAGATAAAACCTGTTTACGATAATACCTGTGGAAGATGATAAATCTATGCTGGTGGAACAACATGCGCCATATTTTGTCAGAGAAGCGGATTTTAGCTAAATCTAGAGGTATGTTGGCCCATCCGCTGGAACAGCTTGTACTCAGGACCCGGGTGAACCCAGTGAGGAGGAGTTCCTCGCCGCGCAGAAGCGGTTGAAGCGTAGCAGGAAGAAATAAGATGCTGTGGATGATCGTCAAATTGGCAGCTACAAGTGAACTATGGATATATTGCTTATCACAGCATCCAGCAGCTTCAATTAGATAATTTCATTGCACTACTCTACATCAGTCGCAAACAGAGACAGCGTGCTCTTGTATGTACGTCGGACGCTTAATATCTACCCCTTGAACTCACTGAAGGCCGTGGCCGTGGGGGTACCAGGTGTTGCGGTTGCACTTCGCTGTCTACAAGACTGGGTCCCGACCTCAAGGCACACGGCCTGCGCGTGGCTGGCGCGTGCCTCTAAGGTCTGCAGTTGAAGCGAGGCGAATGGTGCAATCTGATTGACTGGGTTTGGGTGTGCCCGTCCCATCCAAGTGTGCCCGTTGCATTAAAGCGTGTCCGCTGCAGTGCACTGTGATTGGCTGATGGCCCGTGCCCGTCCCAATCAAGTGTGCCCGTCCCAATAAAGCGTGCCCGCTGCATATGCAATAGTCAACTGAAGTCAAACGAGGGAGATACTAGAGAGACTGCATAAGTAGGAAGAAGCTAGCAGGACAAGGACATCTAACTCAAATGAATTCACTTTCGGATTTCCTTTCTACCCCTCATCGACTCCCAGGCGTCGTCTGCACTTACAAGACCAGGTGCAGCGGTCTCACTTCCTTCCAATATTTTGTCAGAGAAGCGAATTTTGCTACATGTAGTGAGGTAGCCTATCGTTCTAGTAGGACTTTTGCCAAATGATGGCACTATTTCGATAATCTAGACAAACGCTGATGACCTTCGCCATGGCACTCCGTTGTATTAGGGGGGGGGGGTCAGAATTGACAAATGGTGTCGAAAATATCTCCGCTCAAGAGCCCACAAAAGGGCCAAACCATTTCCAAAATATCACCCCGGTCAGATATGAAATGACCGGTCATTTCTATTTGACAATCACTCTGTACACGCCCGCAATTTTGACGCTCGAGTCGTGCAGCAGCCATGCCTCGTGTCTCCCATCGTCGGCAGCTCATAGTAGACCTCATCAGCGGCATGGCGGCGACAGCCCTCGACGAGGAGGACTACGAAGACTACCTGTTGCTCGATACCCTGTTTGACGAGGACGGAGATCTCTCGTTGGGCTCTTTTCTCGACGAGGATGGAGATCTGTGGATGGATACGCCGATGGACGATCTCGCTGAGGTTTTGATGTTGGTCGAGGCTAACCGGTACCTTACGCCGCGCCAGCTCTACGACAAAAGCCGCGATTTCGTTGCTGAACTACTTTTTCAACTTGCCTGACGACAGCTTCCGGCAGCTTACGCGCATGTCAAAAGCGTCGTTTCAATTTGTGCTCTCCGAGAAAGAAGGGCATCCCGTCTTTCAAAACGACAGTCTCCATCCGCAAGCAGACGTCGCACTACAGCTTGCTGTCGCTTTGGATCGCCTTGGGAACTACGGAAACGGCGTCTCGCTTGGGCGGACGCTCAAGCTCTGGGGAATCGGTAAAGGGACGTGTGTTCTCTATACGACGCGTGTCGTTGAGGCCCTAAACGACCTGGCATCCAAGTTCATCGTGTGGCCTAACAAGCGCAAGCGCAAGGCAATGTCGAGGCGTATGGCAGCCAAAGGATTCAAGGGTTGTGTGGGGTTCATCGACGGCACGACGTTCCCGCTCTCCCAGAAGCCTGCGGTTGATGGAGAATGCTACTTTGATCGCAAAAGTCGCTACAGTATCAACGGCCAAATCGTGTGTGACGACAACCGGCGCATCATTGCGTTCTATGCTGGGTGGCCGGGCTCATGCTGTGATAGCACCGTGTACAAGAAGATGCAGCTCGCGTAGGATTCCAAGAAGCCTCACTTCTTCTGTCCAGGAGAGTACCTAATTGGAGACTCGGCTTATCCTGCTGATCGTGGCTACAACACACTGGTCCCCGCGTACCGCAAGAACATGAAGGGTACAGACATCGAAGCTTTCAACACGTGCATCGCCCATGTTCGCGTTGTCAACGAGCATACCATCGGGATGCTGAAAGGCCGGTGGGTGTGCTTAAGAGAGCTGCGGTTTCAGCTAAACAAGCAAGAAGACATGGAAAGGATTCTGCAGTGGATCACAGCATGCGTCGTGCTGCACAACATGCTACTCAGCCAAAATGACGATTGGACCAGTGATGATGAGAGCTCCGATGAAGACAGTGATGAGCCAGAAGAAGAAAGCGAGAGTGAAGATGAGGACGAGAGCGACGACGATCAGTTTATCTTCCGCCGCCGCCTCAAAAAGAAAGCTATCCGAAAGGGGAACGAGAGAGGTGGAATTCCTTGGTACCGCTCATACTACATGCATTAGCTAATCGCGTGTCGATCCAACACACACAAAAAAAAAACTCCCGCATGTTAACCTTGCTTGCTCCCTAGCGCCTTCTTGTGCCTTGTTCATTCATGCAGCTCAAATAATGATGGTCCGAGCGCAACTACTCGTCCACTTCATCCGATTCACCAACTCCGATAGGATCAGCGACGGATGCATCCGCTTGGTAAGCGCGGCTGATTTCAGCACGATTGTGCCCGCCGACTTGAGTGCTAAACATATGCGATGGAGCTTAAGCAGGTAGAAGAATTGTTAGAAAGCACATCAAGTTAGCAAATATCAGAATACAAGCGATTACCAGAATACAAGCACTCACGAGTTTGTGCCTCAAGCCCCGCGATGCAGAGAAACTCTTTGATTTCTTGGGGCTGCTTTCCTTGCTGCACAAGTGTCATGATCAACTCATGGCGGCGCACGGCTTCTTGCTCTCGCTTGGTCGCTTTCTGTTCTTGGAGCCACCGCACGTGTCTGATGTTCTCCTTGTTCTCTTCTTGTTCGAGACACCGTTTAAAAATAGCATTTCTGGCCTTCGTGTTCTCTGCGTACGCCATTGTGATCGAAACGCGGTTTCCATGTGCTGTTTGCGGCTGCTCCATGTTGCTTTTTTACTCTGAATCCTCTGATGGTCCCTCTGTCAGCGTAGTTGGTCTCAGTGCACGTTTGTGCGTTGTCTTCTTTTTCTTGCTTGACGTTTTTTTGCTGCCCGATACCTTGCTGGAAGAGCGCTTCTGCAATTGTTTCTTGGTGTTGGTGCGAGCTGCATGCGGGGGTGCAGCCTGCTGGTGATCAGGAACAACACAGTTTTGTTCAGCGCCAAGTCGAGATTGAAGATCGCGAAGATCCTCATCTGATAGCCCCAACTCGTTATACATTACGAGAGCTTCAGGATCGAACTCGACTTGAACTCGATCACCTACATTTTCGCTACTGCGGTTTGCAGTGCTTGGTGGCGGTGGTGGAGAGTAGCTGTCGAAGCGAAACTCTGGTTCATCTCCGTCGATGGCTCTGTTCTTCTCACTGCTACCTCCAGCAGCCGTAGCACCTCCGGCGACATGATCGGCAGCGTGTCCAGCGTTTCGGGATCCTGTTCCAGCATCCGCTGCACCAACCAATGCGTCGTCACGCCGATCATTACGCGCACCAGCAAAAGGGGCTGAATGGGGAGCATAGGGCTCGGCTTCACGCTCAACGCCACTCCCAGCTTCGCGTTCTACACCGCGCTGACCATCACATCCAGCAGCAGGGACATCACGTTCATCGTCACTACCAATGTCAGTGCCAGCGCAACTCTCTTCGTCAGAGCTTGTCTCGCTTTCAACTTCACTAGTAGGCGGAGTTCCTGATGGATTATCATCAAACACCGCCCTCAGCTCCCTCGTCGCGGCAGCGTCCACGTTGTGCTTCTCCCCAAACAGACTCTCCCTTCTGGCGAAGTGAGGGCACATTGTGTCGAGCTTGGCAGGAATAGAGAGACCTGCTTTCAGCTCTTTCTGTGTGAGCCCCATTCCCGTCTCGGAGCGCTTGGCGTTCAAGTTCTCGTGAACTTGCTCTTGTACGTGTTCCATCGGCGCTTCATACTCTCTGCAGTCAGCGGTTTCTTTTTGAGTCCTGGGGTCTTGGTCGTCTTGTGTAGGTGCTCAGCGAGTCGCTTGAAGGTGTCGGGCTTCGTAGTCTTTGCGTCCACAGACGTCTTCTTCTCGCAGCCGTGGATAATGGAGAAGTTGGCGGGATTTTCCATCCAGCAGACGAGAATCAAGTAGTCCTCGCGCGTCAGATGGATCTTGGTCGTCTCGGCTTCCTCGCGCATCGTGTCCTACAACTAGGTGCGAGAGCGGTTAGCTGTATAGGCGCTTAATGTTCACAACTGTGAGGACTGCATCATCGCCCGTACCTGCTGCACGCGGGCGAGAGCCTTGGTCTTCTAAGTGCGCGCTACGCTGACAGATTCAAGACTGAGAGGAAACTTGCCGTTGCGGACGGTCAGATGGTCGACCATTTCAGAAAATGTCTGGCCATTTCAGAAATGGTTCGGCCAAACAGGTGAACCATTTCGCGAAATGGATATGTCCGCTGACCATATTTTTTATGGTGACCATTTCGGCCGAAAAATGTCGGCGAAAAAGCTAATTCTGACCCCCCCCTATTGATAGCACTTAGCTCAGCGCAAGATTCCTCATCTGGTGTTCTAGGCTTGTGGTTTGTACACGTGCACGTGTTGTGAGCGAAGTCAGCAGAGTTTCCACGGTACAGCCATTGTGGTGCGCGAAGAACGAACTCAAGAGGAAGCCCTCGCTCTGCTGCCTCTCGGAACTTAAAACGACTGCTATGAACGAGGAATTAGTCTTGCTAGCGGTGTTATCCTTTCCGGTGCGGGCAACACAAAGTTCTTTATGTGAGTAGTTGCAGCCTTCATATACCTTAGACTCAAAGTTCATCATTACACGAAGTGTTAATGACTTCCCTTAAGTATCCGTCACGGAGAATGGTTAACAGGGCTCGCAATCGCGTACCCGTGTACCCGTACCCGCCCTACCCGCGTCGGGTATACCCGGTTTCGGGTCGGGTACGGGTACCCGAAACCAATCTCGGGTAGTCCACCGGGTACCCGAAACCAACAATAGATTGTGGCGTCTACCTGCAATTAGGCTCGTATTATTATCCCAGTTTCCGCTGTCCCTCGCATTCCTAGATCAGTCAGCCCCTACTCTCATTAACCCCAGCAGCGCTATCACGGGTGCTACGCATGGCGGAAGAGAATTCAGATTCGAGCCATACTCCGCCCGACGAAGACCACAAGGCACGCATTTCAAACATTCGTTCGCTACCTCTTGAAGATCTCAAGGAGAAACCATTTAGTTGCCTCGAAACTAAGTCTGACGACCCGCTTTTCACGCTGCGAGATGTCTGCCTCCAATTCAAGTGCGAAATGTTGGAGTCAATTCCAACATGTCTACGAAAAGAAAAAAGTATCTAGGGTTAGGGTAAATTTTGCTTTCTGTAAGTACCGGTAGGGTCGGCTCGGGTACCCGAGGCTTGGGGCCGGGCGGGTACGGGTACCCGACTCCGGCTGGGGACCCTGGATGGGCGGGCACGGGTACCCGCCTCTGGCCGGTTGCGAGCCCTGATGGTTAAACCCCATGGCACGTAGGGCGGAGATCAAAGAGCTGGTCCTCATGACAGGGAGAACGCTGGTCTGAGGATGGCAGCTTTTCATCGTGGCACGTATAACTAACAGACGTGTTGCAGCCTGACAATAATAAATAGCTGAGTGCCATCATTGCCATCAATACAACGGAATGCCATCCTTTGGCGAAGGTCATCATCGTTTGTCTAGATTATCGAAATAGTGCCCTCATTTGGCAAAAGTTTGTTCTAGTAGTATATGCAAGTATTGACACTAGCACCAGCTTAGAACGTTAAGCGAAATGATTGTATTGTAGACAAGAATGGGCTAAACTACGTGATCAAGCCGAGCACATACATAAGGAGTCTCATCTCCGTAACAAAGCCTCCCTACGATAGTAGCATATTGCAATGCAATAGTAATATATTATAGTCCTGCTTAATAGTAGCTTTTTAACGTAGTACCCGAGCACTATAATAAACTTCAAAGTACTATTTTAGAGTATGTATCACCAGCGCTACCAGCCCAGCCCTCTATTTTATCGCCTGCATTGTCCTCACGACTATCATTGTAGTAAAATTCAAAGGGCGACAAGCAAAACTCTGAAAATCCAGAGCTGTTCCGGGCAACTGCACGGCCTTAGTCTATAATTAAATCAAGTCAACATATTGTGCCTTTCACCAATTCTGCCGTGATAATTTTGGCATAATTCTAATCCCATCTCGCTCTTAATTATGTCTTGGGTTAGCTAATTCCATCATTAATTCAAGGTTATCTGATCGTGGCCGAATTAAGGTGGCGATGGTGAGGATGGATTGAGGCGGAATAAGCTAATCCCGCCCGAGTTAGAGGGAAACAGGGCGATTGGCGGGTTATGGTGTAGTGCCACACCGAAAATTCGGTGGCCTACCTGTGACGCCAGACCGACAGTCGGTGACCCAAGCAAGTCGTCACTGTCTCAGAGTGAGAGCGGTCTGCGACTTTAAGCTGGGTGTGGTATGCGTCTCAAATTGTGAGCGACCACGGTACTGTCTCGCTGAGCTCGAAGGGTCGGCTGAGATCTTGCGGGGGTTACGAAGGGGCTCCGCGAGAGGTCGGCTGGGATCCAAAACTCCCTCATTTCACTAGATATTTGTATGTGATCATAGGAAAGATTAGATAGAGCCCAAGAGGCTCTTCCGAAGATATAACCAAACCAACAGAGCAGAATTTTCTAAGTCCAAGACAAGCGTACACTCTCCGGTAAGTCCCTGCGTGGGCTGGATTATGTCTGCCGTCACCACCCGAGAGGCATAGCTTGTAGGGTGTTGACAGGTAGCGCCAAGAGACTAAGTCGGCCCGGGGAGGGCAAGGTTCGCCAAGTGCGCTATTGCAAGTCTCGCTGAGTCCAGCGAGCCGGTACGCCCGTCAGCCGGGGTGCCGTAACTCTTCCAGCCGAGAAGCCTTTGCTCTCGGTGACCTGTAAAAGCGCTCGCGCGCCGCCGTCCATCCTTTGGTGGAGGGCACAGGGTTTTGTGGAACGAAGTCAGTATGGTGTAGTGCCACACCGAAAATTCGGTGGCTCACATGTGGCCAGCCGGTGACTCAAGCAAGTCGGCGCTGTCTCAGATGAGAGCGGTCTACAGCCTTAACCTGGAGCGATTGAGCGTCTCAGATTGGGAGCGGCCACGGTACCATCTCGTCGGGATCGAAGGGTCGGCTGAGATCTTTCAGTGGTTACGAAGAGACTCCGCGAGAGGTCGGCTGGGATCCAAAACTCCCTCATTTCACTAGATATTTGTATATGACCATAGGAAAGATTAGATAGAGCCCAAGAGGCTCTTCCGAAGATATAACCAAACCAACAGAGCAGAATTTTCTAAGTCCAAGACAAGCGTACACTCTCCGGTAAGTCCCTGCGTGGGCTGGATTATGTCTGCCGTCACCACCCGAGAGGCATAGCTTGTAGGGTGTTGACAGGTAGCGCCAAGAGACTAAGTCGGCCCGGGGAGGGCAAGGTTCGCCAAGTGCGCTAGTGCAAGTCTCGCTGAGTCCAGCGAGCCGGTACGCCCGTCAGCCGGGGTGCCGTAACTCTTCCAGCCGAGAAGCCTTTGCTCTCGGTGACCTGTAAAAGCGCTCGCGCGCCGTCGTCCATCCTTTGGTGGAGGGCACAGGGTTTTGTGGAACGAAGTCAGTGAGCTCAGCTGACTCTCGGAAGATTTGACTGGCTTGGTTGCCTGGTCTCGGCGAGAATCGCCACTACTGTCCCGGAAGGGCCGAACCGCTGGGGACAACCTAGCACAGGCCGATAAACGCCGACTAGCTCGGCGATTGTTGTGTCTGTGGCAAGAACTAATTTTGTGCGTTCTGCTATACCACAACTGGTGCCGCGACCCGGGAACAGGGTGTGCGAATTGTCGCAGGTACCAAGTAACCAAGTTTCGAGAAAACAAGTGAGCAAGATGGCCAAGGGATCGTCACCGCCGAGCCCGGGAAGTCCAGCGACGGCTGGAGGATCCCCGGCCGGATCTCCGAACTCGGCAAGTGAGCGGGCTGTAGACGTGGATGCGAACACCGCCCGCAGTGTCCAGTTTGAAGACGACGATACTCGAGGCCAAGGAAGTGATGAAGAGTATGAAGAGAAGGAGGAGGCTGACGACGATGTGAAGTCGACAGCGGAGTTACTCAGCGAGGTCGACGAGCTGTCGCTTCAAGTGAGCCGGATGGGAATTCCGCGCCCAGTTGAGCGCAACCTCGTCGCCGAACTGAATACAAGTGCGGACGAAGACGATGAAGAACAAGGGGCTGCTCAAGGGGAACGTCCGCCCCTTATCCCAAGAGCAACCCGGAACGCCGACACGCCGAGTGCCAATAAGGTACTTGCGCGCCTCGGCGAAGAAATGAGAACGCAAAGTGAGTGGATGATGATGTTCGCGCCGGTGGCTATGGCGCAATCGAAGTGGCCGGTGCTTGGGCCTGAGCTGACTCAGCCAGTGAACAGCACCAGCATCAACCAGCTCATCGAAGACACGGTACTGCTTCTGAGAGCCATGGGTTTCCGCTGCAACAGTCGACCCAACAGCCTGATTTTGGGTGGGTGGACTCTGAGCCGAGCTGGAGCTGAGATCACTCGGTGGAAACGCCGTCTCCGCGCTGAGTTCGGGCTTGAACGAGCGCCGGGAGCCCGCCAACTCATCCAAGAACGATCGGCCAAGATGTTGGAACTCACTGCGGATCCGAGCAAGGTGCCTCTGCCGAAGACACCGGAAACCAAGAGGGGAGCGAAAACCGAGAAGTTCCGGTCGACAGTAGGCACCCCGTATTTTGAAGACTCGCACATGCAAGCACCGAAGAAAGACCGGCCGAACAGCGGCCGCTTCGATCACCTCTATGATGCAAGCGACAACGCCGAACTCGGCGATGATGACGACGACTTCTACAACAGGGGTGACCAAGAGGAGACAGTGAAAGATCAAATCCGCCGACTCAGCTACGATGACGATGAGCGAGACGACACCAAGTACTTGGAGATTCGCACTCACTTCTCACTCGACAAGATAGCCGAGTTCGATGGAAAGCGATACCGCTCGGACGCGTCTCTCCAGTGGTTGAAGCGGTTTATCTACGAAATGAAAGGCACCAGAATGCCTCAAAACTCGTGGTGCGAGCCTTTCTCGCTGAGTCTGGGCCGAGCAGCCAAGAGCTGGTACCGGCAGTTGCCCAAGAAGACGCAACAGCGCTGGAACCTGCTCAACGAAGCCTTCCTGGATTACTACTGCTCGCAGTTTGACCAGTCAGCTCGCACTCGGTACTACTCGGCGAGTCGGAAGGAGAACGAACCCATATGCGATTTCCTCATCCGACTCAACGGATACGCCCGCACCGCCAAGATCCAATACGAGAAGGGTGGCGCGGATGCGTCCGATCACGTTGAGCAGTTCCTCCTCAATTGTGGTGACGACGAAGTGATGGACTTACTGTATCCACTTCAACTCGCCGACATCCAGCGGGTGGAACAGATCATCAACAAGAAGATACTCGGCGAGAAGAGGAAGAAGCAGCGTGATCGCATGGTCTCCAACCGGACGCGAGACACTCGTCGAAGTGATAACCCTCGGCGAGGGGAGTCCCGCCGAGATGACCGACGCGACCCGCGCCGGGACGACCGACGGAACCGCCGAGACGATAGTCGCGATCGCCGAGTCGCAGTGGCTGAAGCATCAGTCGATGACTTGTATCATGGGGTTGACTCCCGCCAACCGAGCCGCCGGATTAACGCGCTTGGATCCTCAAGCAGTGCCGGCAGTAGCAGCGAGTACAGCGATTCCGAGTCTGATCAAGACCAGAACTACGTGGACGCAGGAGCCGGAAGTGAGCGGACGAACGGACCAAACAACTCGGCGGAACGACGCCGAGATGACCGTCCGTCCCGCCGTGATGACTCCGCCGAGCGTCAACGCCGTGGTCGCCGCGATGATTCACGCGAGGGAAGATCTTTTGACCGACGTGGCAGCCGGGGTGACTCTGGTGAGCGCCCGCGCTACGGCCCGTGCGCCGCTTGTGGTGGCGCCAACCATTCGGCGCACTTCTGCAACCGCCGGTGCAAGTTCTGCAAGCAGGTCCACGATGTTGGCCGTTGTGAGATGTTCCAGCGGTTCGAAAAGCTCACCAAGTTCGTCCGTACCTCCGTCGACAAGTCCACGGCCCCCGCCGACCTCCAAGACATCTATGAGCCGAAGAATTTAAACTAGGTGGCCCGCCAACACCGACTGGGTTGGATAATATCGGGCTGCCACAGTTAGCTGAGCCGGCAGTAGAGGCGAACTATGTGTTCGCCTTTGTCAGCGAAGCGCAACGGCCCGAGATGTGTGGGGCAGAGAGCGCGGGATTTGAATGCGAAAACGACGGACTTGAACGTGAAAGTGACGGGGATGATGAACTCGACGATCCAGAGGAAGATCGCCGAGTCATGGCAAGTGGAATGATGGAGCCTCAGCCACAGCGGCAGGCTGGGGCAGGCGGAGGCTCCAAGACGATGAGATTGTACCCAGGCGAGCGCATGGGGTGGTGGTCAGCGCAGAAGTTCGACCGCCGAGTCCGTATGCGTGCCTTAGTGATGGGTGCAGTGAATGATGTGCGTACGAAGATACTGCTGGATACTGGGGCAAACGTCTCAGCTATTAGCGAATCTTTTGCTAAAAAGCTACGTTTGAAGGCCCGAGCAAGCACGGATAAGCAGATCGACGTACAAGGCATTAACAAGGGCAAGTTGCTCACGACGTCCCGCACGACAGTGAAGGTGACACTCGGCTGGAAGATTGTCTACGAATTCGAGGTGTGGATTATGGATCATCATGCCGGTGTCGACCTAATCTTGGGAACCGACTTCATGATTCCAGCTGGTATCCGGCTTGATTTGTACAATTCGACAGCGAGGCTACCTGATGAGGTAATCATCCCGCTCTTCAAATCACGTGCAGCCGAGATTACGGGACCGTCATATGGTGATCACGTTACCGACGGTCCAGCTGAGTCGACTAGCATTCAGGCCAGGATGATCGCTGAGTTCCAGCTACGACGCAAGCAGCCGAGTGACGAGACCCATGAACTATGGGTGCGACGAACGAAGGACTGGGTGCCAACCTTGATACACAACTCCCACAGGAGACCCACTCGAATTCTACTCACGAATGTTAGTGGTAAGCTCGTATGGTGTCCCGCCCACTTCCCAGTGGTCCATTGGGCCCCATATGGCGAGCTGGCTCCTGACGATGGATACGTCAGGTTGACATCGGCGAGATACCGCGACTGGCAGGTCCTCGCCTACGAAGCCGCAATCGACAAAGACTTGCTCAAACGCGAACAGCGCCTGTACGATGAGTGGCTGGCCAAGCAACCACCGGCAGTGGAACGGCGGCGATATACCCGACCACAAGGGGTGATGAATCGGGATCCACGCCAGCCGGGTGAGGACGGCGTCGGACAGACGAACGCAACGCGTCATGGAGAACGTGACCGGCTGACTGCAGCTCCTATGGAGTCGAGTGGTGTTGAGGAGCCAGCCTCCTATTCGGTAGACTCGGCTGGGGTGACCAGCGAGACCGACGGGTTGGCAGAACCAGTTCCTACAGACGACGCCAAGGGCGAAACGGACTCAGCGATAACCGCGGACGCGGGATCTGAAGAAGCCACTGTCGTGTCAGGACGCAGTCGAGTGCGTGAAGCGGAGGATTCTATCTCCGAGTTGACGCAGTTATTGGATAATGCTCGGAAGCTTGGCGCCGAGTTAGAGACGGATGAAATCAATGGTGGGCGCTCCTGTAGCGCCGCTATGGACAAGGTTCTTCGTGATGAGATTGAAGTCAGCAATTTGTGCCTGGCCGATGATCCTGAAGAAGACCTCCGTCTCCGGTTTGTCGCTGCGATGACACTCTGCGAAGATGAAGCCATTACGATGATAAGTGCTACGGATGAGGAAGCTGCTGAGTTCGAGAGCTCGGCTAACGAGATTGATCTCGCCGACTATGCTCACGAACTGGCATTTCTCCCTGACCTAACCGACTCGGCGCCGACGGTATTGGATTACGCCAGTAAGAATGTGGTGTGCACCGCACACACGGAGAGTCAGCGGACCAAGCTGGTGGCGATGTTGAAGAAACAAGAAGGAATTATGATCGCGAGCGGGAATGCGCTGCCTCCGCCAGCTTACGGAGCAATTTGTGATATCGACGTGCAAGGTCACACACCGATCAAACAACGCGCCCGCCGAGTTCCGCTCAAACATTTGAAGAAGTTGTACGAGCTGCTTAAGGGACTACTCAAGGCCGGGTTGATCGCCTTTTCGAAAAGCCCTTGGGCGTCGCCTATTGTGATTGTGTTGAAGAAGAATGGCGTCGACATCAGGTTGTGCATCGACTACAAGATGGTCAACGCTATTACGGTGTTGATGGAGTACGCCATGCCTCTAGTCGACGACCTACTTACTGAACTGGAAAGTTACCTCTGGTTCTGCTCGCTCGACGCAGCTAGCGGATTTTGGGCGGTCATGATGACTCGGCGAGCCCGCGAGATCTCGGCGTTTGTATGCGCACTGGGGCATTTCGAGTGGCTCAGGATGCCTTTCGGGTTGAAGAACGCTCCGATGATTTACCAACGCATCATAGACAACGCCTTGTGGGGTTACGTGCAGCCACGCGGTGGCTGGGCAGCTCACGCCGAGAAAGTTCGCCGAGCCGAGGCAGCTTCAGCAATCCAGCGGAGCCAGCAGGCGGAAACGAGCAGCCAGCTGACCCAGCCTTCTCCAAATGCAGCATCCAAGTTCGAAGCGGATCATCGTGCTTCAGCCGAGTCAGATCCGCTACAGGATCTCGTCAATGGGCCAGACGGTGATATGTTCACCAATGGCGAAACCGATGAGTCGGCGTTGACCCCGGTATTCAAGCGCCGGTCATTTGTCGACGACATTTGCTTTGGTGGAGCGACATTCGACGAGTGTTTGGCCACGCTGAGTCGACTGTTAGCCAGGTTCGCCGAGTGCAGGATCAGCATCAGTTTTACCAAGAGCATATTTGTGCAACCGGCAGTCGACTTCCTGTCGCATGAGATCTCGTCGAGTGGGATCCGGGCGAATCCAGCCAAGATGACGGCGATCGCCGAACTGCCGTTCCCGAAATCTAAGAAGGGAATGCAAGCATTCTTGGGGGCGCTGAACTACTACAACCGGTTCATCCAGAACATGGCCGTGTATGGGGCGGTCCTGTATCAGCTGAAAGACGACGACTTCGGTCAAGGTGGTGACCTCACTGCGGCCAAGGCGGCTTTCGCCGAGTTGAAGAAAAGGGTAGCTGACGCTCCTATACTTCGACATTTCGACGCGGCCAGAGAGGTCCACGTCATGCTTTTCGCAAATGAGTGGGCGCTGAGCAGCACGCTGTTACAGCCTCACGAGGAGAAACTTCACCCAGTGCGGTTTTGTGGACGAGTGCTCAAGGAAAACGAGCTCGGCTATCATCCAGCTGAGAAGGAAGTGTTGGCTTTGCTACATCTATTAAAGATCTGCCACACTCTTCTCGCCGGAAAGACGCTTCACATCTACACGAGATTTTCCACATTGGAGTGGGTTTACCAGTCGAAGTCTTTGTATGGACGAGCAGTGAGCTTTGCAGTACTTCTGTCCCCATACCACCTGAAGATCAAGCGTGTTCGTGAACAAGACGTCGACTTCGCTCAACTGTTACAGGCAACCGTCACGCCGCACATTGGACTCGACGAGTCCCTAACACACCTGGCCCCGCCATCGAAGAACTCGGCTACAGTCCGACTCGACCCAGAACTACTGTATGCACATGTGCCCCGTGAGTTTGAAGGGTACTTGCTGTCATTTGACGGGTCCGCCAAGACTGAGAAGCATGGCGGCTATGGCAGTTGCTCTTGGATATTGTGGCGTCTACCTTCTTGGGACATTGAGATCGCTGCGAGCGCGCACCTCTCGTCGACCACGGTCAACATCGCCGAGTACACCGGCATGAACAATGGAGTGAAGGCTGCATTAGAACGCGGTGTCACGGATTTGATTATCGTGGGCGACTCTCGGCTGGCGATCCAGCAATCCATGGGGGTGATCGCATGTAGGAAGGAGACGCTGCAGGTCGAACTAGCACGCCACAAGCAAATGACCGAACAACTGAACTCGGTCCGCTATCTGCACGTAGTACGTCACTACAATGCAGCCGCCGACTCTCTGGCAACTGAAGCCCTGGAAGATAAAGCCGGCCGAGTGATACTCAGCGGGGAACGCAAGACCGACCTCAAAGCCCTAAACAGGATATCCGAAATCCTCTATGCCGAAGTCAAGACAGACTCAGCAGAAGCCAAAGCCAAAGTGACAGTGATGACACGGAACCAGAAGCGCCGAGTCCACTTTGAAGAGGAAATGAAGAGCGAGCTCGGTGACGAGCCGAGGATACCGTTACTACCAGGAGCGGATACTGAGGACACTGAATTTGAATCCCCAAGAGTACCATCTCGAATCCGCCGAGTCGAAGGACAAGCCCAGGTCGAAGTCGATGAGAATAGAACCCCGGATGTGGCCGACATCGACCCAGCAGTGGTACAAGCCGAGCGACGACGACGGATCTCAAACGCTCAAGACGAAGAGCTCAGGTGGGCAGACCTGAAAGCATTCCTGCGCGGAGAGCTTGATGGTCTAACGCACCGCCGAGCTCAGAACGCCAGCAAGGTCGCGGATAATTTTGTACTCAGCGAGGACGGACTGCTTTACTACCAAGGTCAGAAACGACATCGCACTGAGCTCGACTCGGCAGATCTCGCCCTCAGACTAGTAGTTCCGACGACATTGATTGACGAAGTCCTCCACAGCTGCCACAACGCGATTGAAGGTGGCCACCAAGGTATAGTTCGGACGTTCTACAGGGTGAAAGCTGAGTTCTACTGGGTTGGACTGTACGCCGACGTAGCAAAACATGTCCAAGCCTGTGAAGACTGCAGTACCAGCAAAAGCAAGCCTCAGCTGAAGGGATATTCTCCCGGAAACGTGGCATCCGAGTTCCCGTTCCAAATGGTGTCAATGGATTTTGTAATCCCGCTACCTAAGACTCAGCGGGGCAACACTGCGTTACTACTATTCCAAGATCACTTCACTGGATACGTCATTGCCAAAGCAATGAGTGAGACTGGGGCACTCGAGGTGGCCAAAGCTTTCGAAGAAAGCGTGTTCCGACGATTCGGAGCGCCGTCACTCATTCGCCATGACCGAGACCCTCGGTTCATGAGCGAAGTGTTTCAGGCGTTCGCCGAGCTGATGCAGTCGAGATCTCGAGCCACGCTGAGCTACCGACCTCAGGCCAACGGCCAGCAAGAACGCTCAGTCAAGACAATGATTCAGACTGTTCGAGTGTACGTGGAGGACCCGCTACAAGCCGACTGGGACGATATCGCTGAGAAACTGGTGCACGCCATCAACAATTCTCGAGACACCACTCGACGGGAGACGCCCTTCTATCTCGTGCACGGGTGGGACGCGCAGTCCACCCTGAAGGCCATGACGTCTACTATCAAAAAGGACCCAGCGAGTTCTGCTGACGCCAAGCAATGGCGACGAGAGGCCAACCGTCAGCGGGAAATCGCCTTACAACTTGCAAAGGAATACCAACTAGCCGAGAAGGCTCGGCGAGCTGAGGAACATAATGCACGACTCAGCAGCAAAGAACAGAGAGCACGGCCGGATTCGGCGGAGTCAGCTGAGGAAGAAGAAGGTCCGCCCACGGACTCAACTGAGTCCCGTAAGTCACTGTTCCAGACAGGAGAACAAGTGTGGTTGTTCATGGAGAGAGTCAGGCCGGGCCTAAAGAAGAAGTTGGCTCACCGGTGGCACGGTCCGTTCAGGGTAAAGAAGAAGCTTGAAGAATTCGCGTATGAGCTGGAACTCCCTGACAAGAGCGGCTACAGGTTTTACCCAGTGGTCCATGTGTCCCGGCTGAAGAAGGTCACCGACTTGGGGCAGAGACCCACAGTCCCGCTGGTTGACGAGCTCAGCGAGAATCAACGGTTCGATTTCGATGAGGAACTATTGCCAGAAGACAGCTGGGAACTCGGTGAAGACGCTGACAAGTACGAAGTGGAAGCAATCCTCGGTGACGAGATGTCAGAGTCAACGAGTAACAGTCGAGCCCAGAGATTGTTCAAAGTCAAGTGGGTCGGGTATGACGAACCAACTTGGGAACCGCTCGTCAATCTGTCGTGCGGAGGGCTCCTGTTCGACTACTTGCGAAACAAGAAACGTGAAAGTCGTCTGCAAATGGTGCAGGTTGCAGACGAAGACTAAAAGCTACTGCACCACACGTTAACCACCACCGAGTGACTATGCAGGCTCGGCGGAAATGGAACAGCTACTGCAAATGCATGTGATACATGTGGAAGGAATGATGGATTTACGCACCTGGCCAAGACAATCATCGCGTGGACTCGACTCACTAGAATCGGCAGCTGTGGGCGGATCGCTGGCAGGAGTGGAGTCAGCAGCATCCGACGTCGGCAAGATGGACGAAGCAGGACCAGTCGCAGCCGAGTTGCCGACATGCGCAGGCCGATACACCAGTTGGGTCAAGACACTCACCAGCTGGGTTCGTATCATGACCGGGGCAGTTATGGTGTAGTGCCACACCGAAAATTCGGTGGCTCACATGTGGCCAGCCGGTGACTCAAGCAAGTCGGCGCTGTCTCAGATGAGAGCGGTCTACAGCCTTAACCTGGAGCGATTGAGCGTCTCAGATTGGGAGCGGCCACGGTACCATCTCGTCGGGATCGAAGGGTCGGCTGAGATCTTTCAGTGGTTACGAAGAGACTCCGCGAGAGGTCGGCTGGGATCCAAAACTCCCTCATTTCACTAGATATTTGTATATGACCATAGGAAAGATTAGATAGAGCCCAAGAGGCTCTTCCGAAGATATAACCAAACCAACAGAGCAGAATTTTCTAAGTCCAAGACAAGCGTACACTCTCCGGTAAGTCCCTGCGTGGGCTGGATTATGTCTGCCGTCACCACCCGAGAGGCATAGCTTGTAGGGTGTTGACAGGTAGCGCCAAGAGACTAAGTCGGCCCGGGGAGGGCAAGGTTCGCCAAGTGCGCTAGTGCAAGTCTCGCTGAGTCCAGCGAGCCGGTACGCCCGTCAGCCGGGGTGCCGTAACTCTTCCAGCCGAGAAGCCTTTGCTCTCGGTGACCTGTAAAAGCGCTCGCGCGCCGTCGTCCATCCTTTGGTGGAGGGCACAGGGTTTTGTGGAACGAAGTCAGTGAGCTCAGCTGACTCTCGGAAGATTTGACTGGCTTGGTTGCCTGGTCTCGGCGAGAATCGCCACTACTGTCCCGGAAGGGCCGAACCGCTGGGGACAACCTAGCACAGGCCGATAAACGCCGACTAGCTCGGCGATTGTTGTGTCTGTGGCAAGAACTAATTTTGTGCGTTCTGCTATACCACATCAGTGAGCTCAGCTGACTCTCGGAAGAATTTGACTGGCTTGGTTGCCTGGTCTCGGCGAGAACCGCCACTACTGTCCCGGAAGGGCCGAACCGCTGGGGACAACCTAGCACAGGCCGATAAACGCCGACTAGCTCGGCGACTGTTGTGTCTGTGGCAAGAACTAATTTTGTGCGTTCTGCTATACCACAACTGGTGCCGCGACCCGGGAACAGGGTGTGCGAATTGTCGCAGGTACCAAGTAACCAAGTTTCGAGAAAACAAGTGAGCAAGATGGCCAAGGGATCGTCACCGCCGAGCCCGGGAAGTCCAGCGACTGCTGGAGGATCCCCGGCCGGATCTCCGAACTCGGCAAGTGAGCGGGCTGTAGACGTGGATGCGAACACCGCCCGCAGTGTCCAGTTTGAAGACGACGATACTCGAGGCCAAGGAAGTGATGAAGAGTATGAAGAGAAGGAGGAAGCTGACGACGATGTGAAGTCGACAGCGGAGTTACTCAGCGAGGTCGACGAGCTGTCGCTTCAAGTGAGCCGGATGGGAATTCCGCGCCCAGTTGAGCGCAACCTCGTCGCCGAACTGAATGCAAGTGCGGACGAAGACGATGAAGAACAAGGGGCTGCTCAAGGGGAACGTCCGCCCCTTATCCCAAGAGCAACCCGGAACGCCGACACGCCAAGTGCCAATAAGGTACTTGCGCGCCTCGGCGAAGAGATGAGAACGCAAAGTGAGTGGATGATGATGTTCGCGCCGGTGGCTATGGCGCAATCGAAGTGGCCGGTGCTTGGGCCTGAGCTGACTCAGCCAGTGAACAGCACCAGCATCAACCAGCTCATCGAAGACACGGTACTGCTTCTGAGAGCCATGGGTTTCCGCTGCAACAGTCGACCCAACAGCCTGATTTTGGGTGGGTGGACTCTGAGCCGAGCTGGAGCTGAGATCACTCGGTGGAAACGCCGTCTCCGCGCTGAGTTCGGGCTTGAACGAGCGCCGGGATCCCGCCAACTCATCCAAAACCGATCGGCCAAGATGTTGGAACTCACTGCGGATCCGAGCAAGGTGCCTCTGCCGAAGACACCGGAAACCAAGAGGGGAGCGAAAACCGAGAAGTTCCGGTCGACAGTGGGCACCCCTTATTTCGAAGACTCGCATATGCAAGCACCGAAGAAAGACCGCCCGAACAGCGGCCGCTTCGATCACCTCTATGATGCAAGCGACAACGCCGAACTCGGCGATGACGACGACTTCTACAACAGGGGTGACCAAGAGGAGACAGTGAAAGATCAAATCCGCCGACTCAGCTACGATGACGATGAGCGAGACGACACCAAGTACTTGGAGATTCGCACTCACTTCTCACTCGACAAGATAGCCGAGTTCGATGGAAAGCGATACCGCTCGGACGCGTCTCTCCAGTGGTTGAAGCGGTTTATCTACGAAATGAAAGGCACCAGAATGCCTCAAAACTCGTGGTGCGAGCCTTTCTCGCTGAGTCTGGGCCGAGCAGCCAAGAGCTGGTACCGGCAGTTGCCCAAGAAGACGCAACAGCGCTGGAACCTGCTCAACGAAGCCTTCCTGGATTACTACTGCTCGCAGTTTGACCAGTCAGCTCGCACTCGGTACTACTCGGCGAGTCGGAAGGAGAACGAACCCATATGCGATTTCCTCATCCGACTCAACGGATACGCCCGCACCGCCAAGATCCAATACGAGAAGGGTGGCGCGGATGCGTCCGATCACGTTGAGCAGTTCCTCCTCAATTGTGGTGACGACGAAGTGATGGACTTACTGTATCCACTTCAACTCGCCGACATCCAGCGGGTGGAACAGATCATCAACAAGAAGATACTCGGCGAGAAGAGGAAGAAGCAGCGTGATCGCATGGTCTCCAACCGGACGCGAGACACTCGTCGAAGTGATAACCCTCGGCGAGGGGAGTCCCGCCGAGATGACCGACGCGACCCGCGCCGGGACGACCGACGGAACCGCCGAGACGATAGTCGCGATCGCCGAGTCGCAGTGGCTGAAGCATCAGTCGATGACTTGTATCATGGGGTTGACTCCCGCCAACCGAGCCGCCGGATTAACGCGCTTGGATCCTCAAGCAGTGCCGGCAGTAGCAGCGAGTACAGCGATTCCGAGTCTGATCAAGACCAGAACTACGTGGACGCAGGAGCCGGAAGTGAGCGGACGAACGGACCAAACAACTCGGCGGACGACGCCGAGATGACCGTCCGTCCCGCCGTGATGACTCCGCCGAGCGTCAACGCCGTGGTCGCCGCGATGATTCACGCGAGGGAAGATCTTTTGACCGACGTGGCAGCCGGGGTGACTCTGGTGAGCGCCCGCGCTACGGCCCGTGCGCCGCTTGTGGTGGCGCCAACCATTCGGCGCACTTCTGCAACCGCCGGTGCAAGTTCTGCAAGCAGGTCCACGATGTTGGCCGTTGTGAGATGTTCCAGCGGTTCGAAAAGCTCACCAAGTTCGTCCGTACCTCCGTCGACAAGTCCACGGTCCCCGCCGACCTCCAAGACATCTATGAGCCGAAGAATTTAAACTAGGTGGCCCGCCAACACCGACTGGGTTGGATAATATCGGGCTGCCACAGTTAGCTGAGCCGGCAGTAGAGGCGAACTATGTGTTCGCCTTTGTCAGCGAAGCGCAACGGCCCGAGATGTGTGGGGCAGAGAGCGCGGGATTTGAATGCGAAAACGACGGACTTGAACGTGAAAGTGACGGGGATGATGAACTCGACGATCCAGAGGAAGATCGCCGAGTCATGGCAAGTGGAATGATGGAGCCTCAACCACAGCGGCAGGCTGGGGCAAGCGGAGGCTCCAAGACGATGAGACTGTACCCAGGCGAGCGCATGGGGTGGTGGTCAGCGCAGAAGTTCGACCGCCGAGTCCGTATGCGTGCCTTAGTGATGGGTGCAGTGAATGATGTGCGTACGAAGATACTGCTGGATACTGGGGCAAACGTCTCAGCTATTAGCGAATCTTTTGCTAAAAGCTACGTTTGAAGGCCCGAGCAAGCACGGATAAGCAGATCGACGTACAAGGCATTAACAAGGGCAAGTTGCTCACGACGTCCCGCACGACAGTGAAGGTGACACTCGGCTGGAAGATTGTCTACGAATTCGAGGTGTGGATTATGGATCATCATGCCGGTGTCGACCTAATCTTGGGAACCGACTTCATGATTCCAGCTGGTATCCGGCTTGATTTGTACAATTCGACAGCGAGGCTACCTGATGAGGTAATCATCCCGCTCTTCAAATCACGTGCAGCCGAGATTACGGGACCGTCATATGGTGATCACGTTACCGACGGTCCAGCTGAGTCGACTAGCATTCAGGCCAGGATGATCGCTGAGTTCCAGCTACGACGCAAGCAGCCGAGTGACGAGACCCATGAACTATGGGTGCGACGAACGAAGGACTGGGTGCCAACCTTGATACACAACTCCCACAGGAGACCCACTCGAATTCTACTCACGAATGTTAGTGGTAAGCTCGTATGGTGTCCCGCCCACTTCCCAGTGGTCCATTGGGCCCCATATGGCGAGCTGGCTCCTGACGATGGATACGTCAGGTTGACATCGGCGAGATACCGCGACTGGCAGGTCCTCGCCTACGAAGCCGCAATCGACAAAGACTTGCTCAAACGCGAACAGCGCCTGTACGATGAGTGGCTGGCCAAGCAACCACCGGCAGTGGAACGGCGGCGATATACCCGACCACAAGGGGTGATGAATCGGGATCCACGCCAGCAGGGTGAGGACGGCGTCGGACAGACGAACGCAACGCGTCATGGAGAACGTGACCGGCTGACTGCAGCTCCTATGGAGTCGAGTGGTGTTGAGGAGCCAGCCTCCTATTCGGTAGACTCGGCTGGGGTGACCAGCGAGACCGACGGGTTGGCAGAACCAGTTCCTACAGACGACGCCAAGGGCGAAACGGACTCAGCGATAACCGCGGACGCGGGATCTGAAGAAGCCACTGTCGTGTCAGGACGCAGTCGAGTGCGTGAAGCGGAGGATTCTATCTCCGAGTTGACGCAGTTATTGGATAATGCTCGGAAGCTTGGCGCCGAGTTAGAGACGGATGAAATCAATGGTGGGCGCTCCTGTAGCGCCGCTATGGACAAGGTTCTTCGTGATGAGATTGAAGTCAGCAATTTGTGCCTGGCCGATGATCCTGAAGAAGACCTCCGTCTCCGGTTTGTCGCTGCGATGACACTCTGCGAAGATGAAGCCATTACGATGATAAGTCCTACGGATGAGGAAGCTGCTGAGTTCGAGAGCTCGGCTAACGAGATTGATCTCGCCGACTATGCTCACGAACTGGCATTTCTCCCTGACCTAACCGACTCGGCGCCGACGGTATTGGATTACGCCAGTAAGAATGTGGTGTGCACCGCACACACGGAGAGTCAGCGGACCAAGCTGGTGGCGATGTTGAAGAAACAAGAAGGAATTATGATCGCGAGCGGGAATGCGCTGCCTCCGCCAGCTTACGGAGCAATTTGTGATATCGACGTGCAAGGTCACACACCGATCAAACAACGCGCCCGCCGAGTTCCGCTCAAACATTTGAAGAAGTTGTACGAGCTGCTTAAGGGACTACTCAAGGCCGGGTTGATCGCCTTTTCGAAAAGCCCTTGGGCGTCGCCTATTGTGATTGTGTTGAAGAAGAATGGCGTCGACATCAGGTTGTGCATCGACTACAAGATGGTCAACGCTATTACGGTGTTGATGGAGTACGCCATGCCTCTAGTCGACGACCTACTTACTGAACTGGAAAGTTACCTCTGGTTCTGCTCGCTCGACGCAGCTAGCGGATTTTGGGCGGTCATGATGACTCGGCGAGCCCGCGAGATCTCGGCGTTTGTATGCGCACTGGGGCATTTCGAGTGGCTCAGGATGCCTTTCGGGTTGAAGAACGCTCCGATGATTTACCAACGCATCATAGACAACGCCTTGTGGGGTTACGTGCAGCCACGCGGTGGCTGGGCAGCTCACGCCGAGAAAGTTCGCCGAGCCGAGGCAGCTTCAGCAATCCAGCGGAGCCAGCAGGCGGAAACGAGCAGCCAGCTGACCCAGCCTTCTCCAAATGCAGCATCCAAGTTCGAAGCGGATCATCGTGCTTCAGCCGAGTCAGATCCGCTACAGGATCTCGTCAATGGGCCAGACGGTGATATGTTCACCAATGGCGAAACCGATGAGTCGGCGTTGACCCCGGTATTCAAGCGCCGGTCATTTGTCGACGACATTTGCTTTGGTGGAGCGACATTCGACGAGTGTTTGGCCACGCTGAGTCGACTGTTAGCCAGGTTCGCCGAGTGCAGGATCAGCATCAGTTTTACCAAGAGCATATTTGTGCAACCGGCAGTCGACTTCCTGTCGCATGAGATCTCGTCGAGTGGGATCCGGGCGAATCCAGCCAAGATGACGGCGATCGCCGAACTGCCGTTCCCGAAATCTAAGAAGGGAATGCAAGCATTCTTGGGGGCGCTGAACTACTACAACCGGTTCATCCAGAACATGGCCGTGTATGGGGCGGTCCTGTATCAGCTGAAAGACGACGACTTCGGTCAAGGTGGTGACCTCACTGCGGCCAAGGCGGCTTTCGCCGAGTTGAAGAAAAGGGTAGCTGACGCTCCTATACTTCGACATTTCGACGCGGCCAGAGAGGTCCACGTCATGCTTTTCGCAAATGAGTGGGCGCTGAGCAGCACGCTGTTACAGCCTCACGAGGAGAAACTTCACCCAGTGCGGTTTTGTGGACGAGTGCTCAAGGAAAACGAGCTCGGCTATCATCCAGCTGAGAAGGAAGTGTTGGCTTTGCTACATCTATTAAAGATCTGCCACACTCTTCTCGCCGGAAAGACGCTTCACATCTACACGAGATTTTCCACATTGGAGTGGGTTTACCAGTCGAAGTCTTTGTATGGACGAGCAGTGAGCTTTGCAGTACTTCTGTCCCCATACCACCTGAAGATCAAGCGTGTTCGTGAACAAGACGTCGACTTCGCTCAACTGTTACAGGCAACCGTCACGCCGCACATTGGACTCGACGAGTCCCTAACACACCTGGCCCCGCCATCGAAGAACTCGGCTACAGTCCGACTCGACCCAGAACTACTGTATGCACATGTGCCCCGTGAGTTTGAAGGGTACTTGCTGTCATTTGACGGGTCCGCCAAGACTGAGAAGCATGGCGGCTATGGCAGTTGCTCTTGGATATTGTGGCGTCTACCTTCTTGGGACATTGAGATCGCTGCGAGCGCGCACCTCTCGTCGACCACGGTCAACATCGCCGAGTACACCGGCATGAACAATGGAGTGAAGGCTGCATTAGAACGCGGTGTCACGGATTTGATTATCGTGGGCGACTCTCGGCTGGCGATCCAGCAATCCATGGGGGTGATCGCATGTAGGAAGGAGACGCTGCAGGTCGAACTAGCACGCCACAAGCAAATGACCGAACAACTGAACTCGGTCCGCTATCTGCACGTAGTACGTCACTACAATGCAGCCGCCGACTCTCTGGCAACTGAAGCCCTGGAAGATAAAGCCGGCCGAGTGATACTCAGCGGGGAACGCAAGACCGACCTCAAAGCCCTAAACAGGATATCCGAAATCCTCTATGCCGAAGTCAAGACAGACTCAGCAGAAGCCAAAGCCAAAGTGACAGTGATGACACGGAACCAGAAGCGCCGAGTCCACTTTGAAGAGGAAATGAAGAGCGAGCTCGGTGACGAGCCGAGGATACCGTTACTACCAGGAGCGGATACTGAGGACACTGAATTTGAATCCCCAAGAGTACCATCTCGAATCCGCCGAGTCGAAGGACAAGCCCAGGTCGAAGTCGATGAGAATAGAACCCCGGATGTGGCCGACATCGACCCAGCAGTGGTACAAGCCGAGCGACGACGACGGATCTCAAACGCTCAAGACGAAGAGCTCAGGTGGGCAGACCTGAAAGCATTCCTGCGCGGAGAGCTTGATGGTCTAACGCACCGCCGAGCTCAGAACGCCAGCAAGGTCGCGGATAATTTTGTACTCAGCGAGGACGGACTGCTTTACTACCAAGGTCAGAAACGACATCGCACTGAGCTCGACTCGGCAGATCTCGCCCTCAGACTAGTAGTTCCGACGACATTGATTGACGAAGTCCTCCACAGCTGCCACAACGCGATTGAAGGTGGCCACCAAGGTATAGTTCGGACGTTCTACAGGGTGAAAGCTGAGTTCTACTGGGTTGGACTGTACGCCGACGTAGCAAAACATGTCCAAGCCTGTGAAGACTGCAGTACCAGCAAAAGCAAGCCTCAGCTGAAGGGATATTCTCCCGGAAACGTGGCATCCGAGTTCCCGTTCCAAATGGTGTCAATGGATTTTGTAATCCCGCTACCTAAGACTCAGCGGGGCAACACTGCGTTACTACTATTCCAAGATCACTTCACTGGATACGTCATTGCCAAAGCAATGAGTGAGACTGGGGCACTCGAGGTGGCCAAAGCTTTCGAAGAAAGCGTGTTCCGACGATTCGGAGCGCCGTCACTCATTCGCCATGACCGAGACCCTCGGTTCATGAGCGAAGTGTTTCAGGCGTTCGCCGAGCTGATGCAGTCGAGATCTCGAGCCACGCTGAGCTACCGACCTCAGGCCAACGGCCAGCAAGAACGCTCAGTCAAGACAATGATTCAGACTGTTCGAGTGTACGTGGAGGACCCGCTACAAGCCGACTGGGACGATATCGCTGAGAAACTGGTGCACGCCATCAATAATTCTCGAGACACCACTCGACGGGAGACGCCCTTCTATCTCGTGCACGGGTGGGACGCGCAGTCCACCCTGAAGGCCATGACGTCTACTATCAAAAGGGACCCAGCGAGTTCTGCTGACGCCAAGCAATGGCGACGAGAGGCCAACCGTCAGCGGGAAATCGCCTTACAACTTGCAAAGGAATACCAACTAGCCGAGAAGGCTCGGCGAGCTGAGGAACATAATGCACGACTCAGCAGCAAGGAACAGAGAGCACGGCCGGATTCGGCGGAGTCAGCTGAGGAAGAAGAAGGTCCGCCCACGGACTCAGCTGAGTCCCGTAAGTCACTGTTCCAGACAGGAGAACAAGTGTGGTTGTTCATGGAGAGAGTCAAGCCGGGCCTAAAGAAGAAGTTGGCTCACCGGTGGCACGGTCCGTTCAGGGTGAAGAAGAAAGTTGAAGAATTCGCGTATGAGTTGGAACTCCCTGACAAGAGTGGCTACAGGTTTTATCCAGTGGTCCATGTGTCCCGGCTAAAGAAGGTCACCGACTTGGGGCAGAGACCCACAGTTCCGCTAGTCGACGAGCTCAGCGAGAACCAACGGTTCGATTTCGACGAGGAATTACTGCCGGAAGACAGCTGGGAGCTCGGTGAGGACGCTAACAAGTACGAAGTGGAAGCAATCCTCGGTGACGAGATGTCAGAGTCAACGAGTAACAGTCGAGCTCAAAGATTGTTCAAAGTCAAGTGGATCGGGTACGACAAACCAACTTGGGAACCGCTCGCTAATCTGTCGTGCGGAGGGCTCCTGTTCGACTACTTGCGAAACAAGAAACGTGAAAGTCGTCTGCAAATGGTGCAGGTTGCAGACGAAGACTAAAAGCTACTGCACCACGTGTTAACCACCACCGAGTTACTATGCAGGCTCGGCGGAAATGGAACAGCTACTGCAAATGCATGTGATACGTGTGGAAGAAATGATGGAATTACGGACCTAGCTGAGCTCTCTCGGGACTACTTACGAACTACCTACTACTCAGCTGGATGAAACAAGAACACTTACGCAGACGCGTCGTCCGAAGCCTCGAGAATGCTCTCGAAGATGCTCAGCTCCTCACGATTGGCAGGAGTCGGCGCTTGAGCAGAGCACAGAGGCGGAGTCGGCGCATTTGGATCCACGTCCTCAGTAACCAGGCTGCGAACTTGGGCATGATCGAAATCAGCCGAGGTAAACACCGGGAACTCCGGATGCAGCGGCAGGAAACACTTGTTGTACGGGTGCAAAGCCGGTTGGCGGAGCCACCAAGCACGCCACGGTTCTGCCCAATCGACCGACGCCGACGCTGCACACCAATCAGCACTCTCAGGAACCCACGGAAGATTGGCTGGAGGCGCAAATGGAACCGACGGATCGAAATACAACTCTGGATCCAGAGTCGGAGCAGGCTGGTCATTCGCCGAGTCGACGACCTTCGACGCTTGGTACAAGGTGCCGTACAGCTCGTTGAGGACTGGGCGCAGCGCATCGCTACGACGCTTCCGCTCGTGGCTGTACTGCTGCCACAACTTGAGAGCCAGTGCGAGCTCGGCTGGAGTCCGTCCAGGGTTGAGATCAGGATGCAGACCGAGGATGACGCTTGAATCCACGACCCAGTGCATACGCTCGTACAGAGCAATGAAGATCTTCATCAAGCCCGGACGATCCCCTCGACACTTGAGCCAGCACTCGACGACGATCTCGACGGGCGGCGCCGTCTTGGGGGATGACCGCCGAGACTCGACTCGGTGAAGCACCTTCGGCGACATGAAGAAACCCAGCTCTGGAAGCTTGGAGCGAAGTCGCTGACACGGGTGCTGAGTCGACGTGACATCCAGGAACGCAGCGATACCCTCGGGAGACGAAGAAGTCGGCTTGACACAAGATTTGCCGCCGACGGTCTCCATCTCGATAGTGACAACACACGACGTCAGGATCTTGTCCCAGCACTTGGCTGACCCCAAGTGGAAGAAGGGGGGATTCCTCCATATCTTCATCTGGGCCGGCACACGAGAATCACGCGCAACAGCCTGAGAAGCCCGAGTCCTCAGAATCGCAATCGGCAGCGTCAATACGTCGGGGAGATCAGAGCTGGTGGAGCTGCCAGCCGACGGGCCAGACGACGCCGAACCCGACTTGGTGGCTTTAGCCACTGCCGACTTGGAGGGCGCTGCCTTGTGCGCAGTAGACTGGGAGGGCGCTGACTTGGTCGGCGCCGACTTGGTCGCCGCTGACTTGGAAGATGCCGATTTATGCGCGGCTGACTTGGACGAAGTTGACTTGGACGAAGCTGGCTTGGACGAAGCTGACTTGGACGAAGCTGGCTTGGACGAAGCCGACTTGGACGAAGCCGGCTTGGCCGACGAAGGCTTACTTTTCACAGCCGTCGGATTTTTCCGAGCCTTCTTGGACGACGACTGGGGAGAAGACTGGCGAGCTCGTTTAGTTCCTCCCCGAGAAGACGAAGAAGCGGCGGGAGTCGCAGAAGCCGAGTCGTTGACTGTAGCAGGAGGTGCAGGCTTGTCCTCGAGTTCTTCATCCTCTTCTTCATCGTCGTCAGCATCGTCGTCTGCGTTGGCATCTTTCATCTTGGTGCTCCACGCGTGAAGGGTTTCCAGAGCCTTAGCGTCTTTAAGACGCCGGGCCGAGCCATTAGCAGAATCGCCTGACTCCGAGTCGGAGTCGGCGGAAGACTCCGCTGAGTAAGAGGCCGAAGAGACCAACTCATCAGTTTCCTCGGACTCGGATGAAGCACTCGACGATCCAACGATTACTGGGTTGTCAGCGGAAGCCGACGGAGTCCCATCAGCATTGCCCAGAACGGCATCGTCCGAAGCTTCCAGGGTCTGGATTTCGAGCGCTTGGAGAACACGCGCGTTCTGGGCCGCCATCCGCTTCCCAGTTGTGCGCGGGGAAACTGACTTCTTCGCCCCAGCCGACTTGGCCGACTTAGCACCTGGCTGAGAAGACTTGACGTTCCGCGAGGTTGACGCGGATCCCGAAGCTGCTGAAGCGGCCGGTGGAGGAGCCCTCTTCTTCTTCTTCTTCGTGGAAACCGAACCCACGGAGACCGGTGTAGCCGGACTCGAAGTCGAACCGGGTGTAGAGCTCGGCGGAACGCTGATACCAGCAGCAGAGGAAACGACAACCGAACCAGCACTCGAGTTCGTCGGTACCAGCGATGCCTGGTCGCCAACTTGACTCGTTGACACAACCGATACCGCATCTCCAGATGCAGAAGAGGTCGCAGCCGGAGCAGCCGAAGTCGTCGGGAGATGTACGGAGGGCCGAGTGGCTGGAGTTAGGTGGTCGCGGGCGTAGCGACTCCCAGGAACTCGGCGAGGCTCCACAGACGGCACGTCAAGGTCCAGAGTGGATTCGTCGAGCTCAGCGGGTGAAGCTGAGACTACTGGAGTCGGAGTAGGCACACTTACCGGAGGATTCACAGGAGCCACAGGCCCGCTGACTCGCAGAGTCACCTCACGGAGTTCGTCGTCCGAAATTCGCGCCAGCTCAGGCCAGCGAGCCTCAAGAAGCCGACATAACCGAGCATTGATGGATAGCTCACTCGGAGACAAGCCAGGTGCCTCCAATCCGGCAGCAGCAGCCATTGCCAGAGTTGGATCCGTCACAGCGATCCGACCATGGTGGCGGAGGATATTCTTCTGCTGCTGGATGACTCGGCGCTGCTCGTGGATGGTTTGGTTGGCAAAGCGCAGGGCGCGAGCTTGACCACCAGACGAGACGACTTCTGCCGCCTCTTGAATCTGAGCGAAGTATGACGACGACACCCCCTGAAGAGCAGTATACGCAACGTCACGCTCCTTGAGGTGACCCATCAAGCGGTCCAAGTCCTTGTCACGCATCTCGACCATGTTCCGGAGATGGTCCACAAGCATCTGAGAAGAATCCACTCGGCGGTTAGACTGCCGAGACATCTCCCGCATCTGAGCCTCGTGGGTACAGACAATCTTGCGGAAGGAAGTGATCAGCTCAGTGTGTCGCTGAGCCTCCTTCCTCCACTCATCCCGCTCACGAACCAAGACTGCCATCTCGTGAGACAGCCGAGTAGACTCGGCCACCGCCGTCTCCATTCGACGAGCGAGCGCATTGTTTTCGCGCGTCAGCTGAGCGTCTCGGACTCGCAACTCGGCGAGCTCCTTGGTCGAGCATGGAGGCTCCGGCGCGTCGGCTTGGAGGATCTCCAGCATCTGGGACGATGAATCAGCGGAGAGGAGATCCCGGCGAAACGCGGCATCCGACGAGGTGGGAGGACGAAGAAGAGCATACGCCGTCAGCCGAGCCTGGTTCCTCTCGTGGTCCCGACGAGCATGCTCTTGACGCTGGAGCAGACTCCACAGATCCGCCACCGTTGTGGGCGTGGACTCGTCCTCGGCGACCGAACACGGCGAGCCAACCAGCGAGGGAGGCGAGTCACTGAGAGCGGGGTGCCCAGACGACGGACGAGGTGATCTCGGCGGCGACCCAGAAGAGTCAGCGGGTGGCCGACTCGGAATTCCCGCTTCCATCAACCCGTCCGGTCGAAATCCGGGAGGCACTTGAGGACGAGGAGGACTCGGCGAGCATGACGACAGCGACGAGTTTGTCTTGCTGTACGCCGGGGACGAACACGGGGAGCCAGACTCATCGGGATCTGCCGGGGATGCCGGCGAGATCGGCCGCATGGCAGGATCATCGCGAGTCGGCTGCTGGGGAGGTTCCACGAGAGGAAAAGAACCCCCAGCCGATCGGTCCTTCAAGATGGAGCGAAGTTGAAACCCAGGCCGCTGTGATTCAGGGCCCGACGACACACCCGGTGAAGGCGGCGGGCTCGGCGACTGCGCTCGGAAGAACTCCTCTAGCTCCGACGGCGACTCGAACAGTGGCGCATCAGGAAACCTTGGCCCCGACGCAATGCCAATGGCAGGAGCCCAGACCGAGGGGTTGCAAGGGACTGGAGACAAGAGTGGGCGAGCAGAAGCCGAACCGACCTGCAAACAACCACGATGAAGTCAGCTTCGAATACTCAAGCTGTCGCTGACTCAGGATCAACACACCTGGCTACGAGCATCCACCCGGGGACTCGGCTCGTCAACATCCGCAGCAGCAGGAGGGTCGTTGACCGGAGCTGCCCCAGCAGAGTCCAACGCAGGAGAAGCGGACGAAGCAGGACCAGCCACGGCCGATTCGCTGACTTGCGTGGCCTCAGCAGAGTCGGGAACAGCCGGGTCCGCCATGTGAGATTGCTGCGAGTAGACGATGGGTGAAGCAGTCAGCTGGAGTGAACATGGAAGACGCAGCGACGCAAGCTTACCGGCAAGAAGTCGCGCGGAAGGCCCCTGGCGACGTCGTGGGTCGGAAAATTGTGGCAACCAAAGTTGACACGCTGAGTGATGGGAAGAGATCCAGACGACACACCAGTTGGGTCAAGACACTCACCAGCCGGGTTCGTATCATGACCGGGGCAGTTATGGTGTAGTGCCACACCGAAAATTCGGTGGCCTACCTGTGACGCCAGACCGACAGTCGGTGACCCAAGCAAGTCGTCACTGTCTCAGAGTGAGAGCGGTCTGCGACTTTAAGCTGGGTGTGGTATGCGTCTCAAATTGTGAGCGACCACGGTACTGTCTCGCTGAGCTCGAAGGGTCGGCTGAGATCTTGCGGGGGTTACGAAGGGGCTCCGCGAGAGGTCGGCTGGGATCCAAAACTCCCTCATTTCACTAGATATTTGTATGTGATCATAGGAAAGATTAGATAGAGCCCAAGAGGCTCTTCCGAAGATATAACCAAACCAACAGAGCAGAATTTTCTAAGTCCAAGACAAGCGTACACTCTCCGGTAAGTCCCTGCGTGGGCTGGATTATGTCTGCCGTCACCACCCGAGAGGCATAGCTTGTAGGGTGTTGACAGGTAGCGCCAAGAGACTAAGTCGGCCCGGGGAGGGCAAGGTTCGCCAAGTGCGCTATTGCAAGTCTCGCTGAGTCCAGCGAGCCGGTACGCCCGTCAGCCGGGGTGCCGTAACTCTTCCAGCCGAGAAGCCTTTGCTCTCGGTGACCTGTAAAAGCGCTCGCGCGCCGCCGTCCATCCTTTGGTGGAGGGCACAGGGTTTTGTGGAACGAAGTCAGTGAGCTCAGCTGACTCTCGGAAGAATTTGACTGGCTTGGTTGCCTGGTCTCGGCGAGAACCGCCACTACTGTCCCGGAAGGGCCGAACCGCTGGGGACAACCTAGCACAGGCCGATAAACGCCGACTAGCTCGGCGACTGTTGTGTCTGTGGCAAGAACTAATTTTGTGCGTTCTGCTATACCACACTGCCCGCCATTCTGTGTTTATACCGCCGTATCTCCATTGATAAACTTGCAAAGCCGATCGCGGGTGTTAGGGGAAGTGCTCACAACCATAGGCATAATTAGCATTAAATAAAGGAAGGTCGCCCTTTTATGGATCTAATTCCGCATGAATTAACAGCCCACCCGCCAAAATCGGTGAAAGGCACAATATATGCAGTTGCACAATGACAGGGTGAAGCAACCCCTCGTTTAACTCGGTCAAGTTTTACGTCTACGTGAATATACCGGTAAGTTATCTTAAATATATATAAGATAGCTAATATTGTGAAAACCGACGATTATGTCCTATTTGTTGCAAATCGATCGCTTCAAGCGCTTATTAAGCGGATGAACCCTTGTTTTGATATATATAAACAGGATGCCACTCCGATTTGGCGTCCCCCATCCCTATTCATATACCACTCCGTTCAGGAAAGATAGCACAATACCACTGTGACCGCTGTTCCAGAATGAAAGCACAAACTAACACTTGATTTAAGTATTACGAGGTACCTACAAAACAGCTGTCTGAGTAAGTATTTGCTCTGCTCGATGGCAGCAACGAATCGCCACGGGAAGTCTTCCCTCCCGCTGCAGCTTCGCTTTCTTCATGTGACGAGGTTTGTAGCTATTGTCGCCCTCTTGGGCGATGCAATCGTCCATTGAGCACTGTAAACAAAAAAAGCTGCGTTAATGGTGCGCGTCGGTAGCTCTCAATACGACTCAATGACCGCTGCAATGAGCTCGTCAAGTGTACGTGCACACTTCTTGCGTTGGCGAGCTTGAATAGCTGAAAACAGCCCGAGATCATTGCAGTCGAGATCCGGGCTGTTGGGGGAGGGGGGGGGGGGGGGGGGTTGCGCAGCACTACATTGCATCTTGATGTAGCAGCAGCTTCAGCAAAAGCTGCATCATCGGCAGCAATGTGCGCTGGAGCGTTGTCTTGCTGGATGACAATAGGGTTGCCGTCGGTTGTAGAAGGCCAACGGGAACGCAAGCAGGTTAGCAATAAGCATCGAGCGGTAGCTCGTCTTGGTTACCGAGACGTCATTGGTGATGATCGTCCCTGCCGGGCGCCGCACCGAGGATCGCTGAGCTGGCACGTGCTCGAGGAAGGGCCAAATGCCCAACTTCCCATGGAAAATCTGATGCGTGGAGGTCGTACCGGGGGCGGCCCACAGCAGACAGAAACATCACCTTGTGATGACTCGCTTGCTGCGCAAACGACGCACCGGTGCCACTTCGTCCGGTAGCAGCAGGAATCGGCGGGTGTGCTGCGTGATGTAGAAGATCTTCTCGTCCACCTGTACCGTGTCCAGCATGTTGTCGAACAGCATGGTCTCGGGGTGAACATGCGAGAGGGAAAACTGCAAGCGCTGCAACTTGTTCGCCTCCGTCAAAACGGGCTTCACCACGCTTGTATGCGTGCGCAGGTTGCCTTGCCGCAGCTGACCAAACAGCGTCGTGGGGGCCATACCGCACGCTGCAGCAGCTGACCGCACGGTCGATCGTGCCTCGACAGGTACAGCTCGCAGACGCTCAAGCGTCGGAGTGTGGTCGGACCCTGGTCGTCCGCTGCGACTTCTGCGTGACGGCGATTCAAAACGGCCAGTGCTTTCCGCCGCAGTCCTTGCTCGAGCCCAGAGTCGAGAAATGGTAGAGGGGTGGATGCCCTCCGCTGCAGCAACAGCCGAGAGGTCTCCGCGTTTCAGGTGTCCGTTGTTGGAGCGCAGTAGCAAGGCACCAGGATCTGATGCCGCTGGACGTCGGTCAGCTTCGTCTTACGGGGAGCTGTGGTCTTGGTCATGATGCTGGTTGGGGTGCTTGAGGTGAGGATGGGCGAAATAGTTAATGAGCCTTTATGTTCCAGCGCACTCCGACACGCTGGCTCCGGACAACCAGCCATTGCGACGTCAATACTTCGTCCCATATAGATCTGAGCACACCAAACGAATGGCGACGACAAGCTACGTCTTTTGGTACTGTCTGCACCTTGGTTTGGGATAATTAGAAGGAAAGCGCAGCGAATTTTGAGTTTTGTGCTATCTTTCCTGAACGGAGTGGTATCGCGGATTGGCGTCGATTTATAAGCAAATCGCTTCGAATGCCCGGTATCAGCTGGGCATTCTGAGGGCAGCTTGTATATATAAACGGCATCCCAAATCAACGTGGGCTGCGAACTCGACGTTGTAGCATATATAAATCCCAATGAGCACATATAATACATATATCTCCGTATATTATGCGCGGAGCTACTTTTGCACGAGCAGTAGCTGCTTGTACTCACAGCCAGAGCTACTCTGGCTGCTGCACCTCTGCGGCTATTTAATTAGCCCAGGAAGCAGAGCGTTCATTAGCACTTCGCCGAGATTTGCATATGGACGCTCTATCGCCAATCCTACGATTTAGTATTTTCTGTACCCCTTTTTATATGTTTGCTACCCCTCCTTATCAGCTTAACTGGACTGGACATCTTTGTCGGTTTTCACAATATTTCCTCAGACGATTTTTACGTCTGAGTAAACGAGAGATCACTTAGCCCTTTCAATGTGCAACTGCATAAATTTACACTTGAGTTTAGTATAGACCAACCTTTTATAGCAACTGCATATCAGACCGACCTTTCACATATAGCGACCTCTACACAATTTAAAGGGAGAAACTAACGAGCACAATTTTTGATTGTGCTTGCGAAGAAAACGTGCAGAAGTTCAGCTGGTAATTACTTCGAATCGAGCTCACTTCAACTCTTGTGCAGCAGCTGCTCTTCTTTGCTGGAAAGTGTGTATGTAAGTGTGCCGAGTGTCATTGATCAAATTCCTACTATTAATAGGAGTTGAAGACGCGGAACGGCGTGGCATATCGTTAATTATAGAAGTAGGCATTATCAAAGGGCGGTAAACAAATATAGACCCCACTCGCCAGGCGCCAGTTCGACATTTGCGTTCTTCCGTTGTGGTCACCAACATGGAAAACACGGCCGGTCAACCACACGAATTCAGCATACCACCTCCCCCAGAATGCATCTACCGTAGTCAAGACGCCGCGGAAACTGCACTTCACAAGTGGACAAAAGCGAACGGCTTCAACGTATCCAAGAAGAGTGCTGCATACGTGAAACACACGAAGACCATTCATACACAGTATTATGATTGCGATCGAGCAGGGAAACCTAAAAATTCTGGTCGTATTGTGGATAGTGAGCGTGTGAGAACCATGCGCGGCTCAAAACGAAACGGGTGTCCTATGAAACTGAAGTTGTGTGCCGTAGATCAGGATCAAATAAACGGAGCTTGGGCTATTGTGCACCGCAAACAAGGAAGTACAATTCACAACCATCCCCCGTCACTTGACGCTCGTGTGCACGCGGCTCATCGGAAGCGTGCGGCTCGGGATATCTCCAACGCTCCCGTAGCATCCGTTCACGAGTTCGTTAGAGCACAGACCGCTGCTGGTGTGGCTGTGGCCAACATTCATGCTTGGTTGCTTATCACGGATCCAACGTCCATGATTACACCAAAGGATCTTGCCAACGCAAAGAACGCGGCGCGTCTGGAAGACATCGCGACTTGAACTCCCATCGAAGCCTTGTTTGCTGAGCTCGGCACACGACAGTTTTTTTATCGGCATTCGTTGAACAGTGATACGAACGAGATACGATACTTGTTTTGGGCGCATCCGGACACGACAACGTTGTACAAGTCTCACTACGACGTTATCATCCTAGATTGCACATACAATACGAATCGCTACAACATCCCGTTACTCAACATCATCGCGATGACCGGGTTCAACACGGCTCTTCCGATCGCGCAGTGCTGGCTTCCCGGACAGGTTCAAGAAGACTTTGAATGGGCACTCGCAACCCTTGTTGACTACATGCAGACACACAATATCCCGATACCCGGAATATTTGTTTCGGATCGCGAGCAGGCATGTTTAAATGCACTTGCCACCGTCTTTCCGACTGTTCCTGCACTCATCTGCAGGTGGCACATGAATCGAAATGTGTTGAGTAAGGCTCGCGAAATTTTAGGACAAGTCGAACTTGATCAAGTTGCACCTGGTCAAGACCGCTTCGAGAATACCTGGGAGACAGGCTCCTTCATGGCATCTTACTTTGATGCTGTGAACTCAGAAACTGAACAGGAATTTGAAGAACATCGCGTCACTCCAGCTGCAAAAAGTTCTATTGTAGCGAGCTATCTTGATCGCCATTTTTAGAGTGGTAAACGGCCTTCCAATTGAGCATTAAAACTTTCCTATGGAAGCCTCAGTGTGGTAAGCAGACCTACAAAGGTTCTGCCTGTCTTCCGCGAAGCTGTTCACTTCGGTCTTTTCCCTTCGGTCTTGCGTGTGGTGAGGTGATCCAGATCCGTTACAGCGGGTCCTCTCTGAGGTCCTTGTTCTGTCGATTAGGGCCCCACGCCAAGCCTAGTAATGTATTCTGACTGTCGTGTTCCACTTAGTGGAGGGGAAATCATGAGCAGCGAGGAATCCCAGGTCCTCACTGTTGGTGCTTGAACGTGGCGCCAGTGGCTCACCAGGCCAGGGGCGTCGTGGTTTACTTCCGAAATCCTTGAACACGTGGAGATCATCAAACCCTCAGTGTTTGGTTCATGAGCTGGGTGAGCGCTAGGCTTCTCTAGGTCCTCTCGCCTTGGTAGTTGTCGGTCTTGTGCACTTCGAGGGGTACCAGGTCCTCGTTGTCTTGGCAATGCAATCGGGTTGAACGCGAAGGGTCTGCCGGGCCCGTCGCATCTTGGTGGTAGGTCATCTTCATCACTTGTGGTCTTGTTCATGGCTTTTGCTCTGTTCCATGACACTAACTGTCACAGAGGATCCTCCTCACTGGGATACTCGGGCATGCGCAGGCAATCCGAAGCTTCCAGAGTGGACAAGGTTCTGGGAGTGCTTGGATCTGGAGACAGTCTTTTCTCCACGCCGGTGTGCGAAACATCGTCACCGGGGAGGTTTAGATCATGTGCAGCTTGGCTTCAGCAGAGTGCGGGTCCCTTGACCTTTGTGGTGCGTTCCTTGACAGTGATCGTGAGCGCAGGAGGGCCACCGAGCCCTCGAGCGCCTTCGCGGCGCGATCTTCGTATTGGTGGTTGACACCAGGCACGGCGCCGCGTCCGTGTCCGGCGCCCAGGAACACCCCATCTCGCATTCTCGGCCCCACGCTGGGGGGACTTCGCCCGAGAAAGGAGATCCTCCGAAGAGGCGCTGGGGATCTTCCTGGAGCCACTTGAGCCAGAGGGCGCGAAAAGCGAAGTGAGCTATCTTGATCGCCATTGGTGGAAGTACAAGACTCAAATTGTACGTTGCTGGACGAAGCAATACTCTCACTTTGGGTACCAAGTAACTTCTGCTGTGGAGGGGACCCATGAAAAGTGCAAAAGATGGTTGCACACACCCCGAGGCGATTTGTACACTGTGTTCCATAAGTTGCTTCCGTGGTGGATATCAGCAGCTCGCGCACGAAGTCTTTTCACTGAAAGGAATGCTACCATTACCCCTTATCGACTTCAAGTCAATTGGTACTCGTCGGTTGTCCGTATCGTCACTATCCGGGCTTTAAATGCCACCGATCTAATGGGGAAAGAGGCTGAATCAGTTATTTTCCAGCGACGTAAGCGAACGCAGTGTACAGGCTCCTTCAGAAGAATCCACGGCAGGCCGTGTGTTCATGAGTTAATCGGCATCATCGAGTCAAATGGTGTGTTAAAGTTGAAGTCATCTCACTTCCATCCACATTGGTGGGTCCGCCGAGAAATTGCTTCAGGAATGCAGCCTCGCATCGAAGAGCCTGCTGTGATACGAACTTAACGTAAAAAACGTGCCAATAGAAACCATCAAGCAAACAGGCCTCACCGGCACAGCACGCGACCCAATATTGAGCGAAAGAGTTGATCGGAATCACCCGGCGTCACCTCCCCAGAATTGGCATTCCCCACAGGTCACGCTGGATTTCGAAGGCGCTCCGCCCCCACCCCCCGTTCCATCGATGCTGGCCGGCTTTGGACAGATCGACGATGCCCAAGAAGGCTTTAATGAAGATGAACTCCGTGATATGATGCGCTTCTCCGAGTCATTTACGCCGTCTCGGTCCTGGGGATATGCAGGCTTGCGGCTTTACCAGTAGGGATATTGCCTACATAGGAATGCGATACGAATACACATCCATAAATTAGTTGATATTCACAAAATAATGCACTTCAAAGTTGTGCACGATTATTGATCTTGGTTAAGGTCATCATTCGCTGGCTCATGTTGCCTTGTGTTGGATCCGAGCTGGGCTTGCAAGTCGTTTGCCCAACTCAGCCCTCCCAATGCAGTCCTATCGCCCCGCAGCGTCTCGCTTTGGTCGAGCCGAGGACGCGTCAAGAGAGCCGAGCTGGGCAAATGGACGTCGTTAGCGACTCCCTTCAACTCACAGCAGCTGCTGCACAAGAGTTGAAGTGAGCTCGATTCGAAGTAATTGCCAGCTGTACTTCTGCACGTTTTCTTCGCGAGCACAATCAGCGAGAGCTTTGCATAGGCTGGGATAGCTAAAGAACTTTGATTGAAGCGAAATGCGGGGCACTGGTACGGTGCATTTGTACTGTATTTAGTGATGACTGTGGCCTTTTCAAAAATGAGAATCATTTATAGGCAGTGATGGCCTACCATAGATGCAGAGTACATGTGAGTCGGGTTCACTTGCCTTCGACCGAGAGGGCCATCTGGCGCGCCTGCTTCGCAGCCGCGCCATCTGTCTCGTGCACAGGTAACTGGCAAACTAGCAAGTATACTAACAGAAAGACATCGTTAATTCAATTTACAGGTAGGCGAGACAGTGAAGCTAGAGCGTAAGGTATCCAATCAGGAGTCCGCCAGTTTTGCGCTAATCGGTGCGAGGAATTATATAACTCGGCAGCATGATACCCGCAGCATCCTGAATGGCATCATGTGCATTATATTACTATGGATATGTCGCGTGCAGATACTGCGGCTGCGAAGCAGGCGCAGGAGATGCGCAATTTCACGTAAACGTGTATTTAAGATCGGCGCTACCAGCCCAGCCCTCTAGTAATAATATACTATAGTCCCAAACACTACATGTATCCAGGGGGGGGGGGGGGGCTACGCGTACTTATGTCGGCTGGCTAAGCAGCATATTAGTCGTCATAAAACATCAATACCGGTTAGCAGCTTCAGTTTTACCGGCTACAGTTTTACCGGCTTCAGACTGAAGCGGAGCCAGCCCGAAAAATATGGGGGGGGGGCATGGTGTGACCGATTCGCCCATAATCGGCTATAATCCCCCCTTTTTTTGCCTAATTCCAAGGAAACCGAAAATTTTCTCCAAAATCTGGGGGGGGGGGGCAGATGCCCCCCCCCCCCAAATAGACCCTGCCTCCGCCCCTGGATTCAGTTACCGGGCGACCGCCTAATTAATGTGTGTTGGGCTGCCACGGCACTCCCTCCGGGGTTACCCAGAAAAATTGTGCTCGTTAGTTTCTCCCAATTTAAATTTAGAGACAAATTTAGAGATACACTTTAAGGCGCTTTTAAGCTAGTTTTGGTAGGCGTCCAATGGCAAAACAAGGAGCAAGTTCCTAATAAAAACCTCGGGAGTCAGGGTTTATCGGTTCGGCTTTCGTCGTCACTTCCTCCGACAAAGCAAATTGGGGGAACCAACGTTCGGTCAATCTTCTGAGGTAGCACCTCTCAAAATACAAATACACTTTCAAGTGGGGTGCTGTCGGTTACGAACCGAACGACCAGCTAAATTGACGACAACATCGACCACCGAAGGGAGGCCTCTGCATACCGAGTCGGCATTACCGACGCAGCGAGGGCGTGTTGATGAACTGCCTTGGTCACGCAGAAGTCTGCGGAGTCTGACTGAGCTCGGAGCTTGACGAGTTGCTGGAAACGTATAGTGCGTCGTGCTTGAGGAGAGAGATGTAGGCGACCACAGCTGGATGGTCTTCACGCTGCAGCCCAATGCGACGAAGTGTCTCCGTTTGATTTTCTATTCTTCCCGTTTCCTGTGGTGATGGTGCTCCGGCTTCTGGAGGTTCAGTAAACTGGGACGCGCCTCCGTTGCTTTCTCTTTTGCTGAAGAGCATACTGTGAAGTGAGCTGCAGGCACACAAACAATCGTTTTACGGTGGAGGATACTTGGTGGTGAGAGAGACTATACCTCGCTTTGGCCTCGATATCGCATTCGTCACCCATGCTCGACCACGAGCACTCCTCACCTGCGCAGTGGACCGCTAGGACCTACACTTCTGACCGTCACTGTGCCTGCCACTTCCCACTGAGTTTGTCGCTTCTTCGGCAATGGTAGAGCCTTGAGCGTGGTCCAGCATCGTGGACGTGGGTTGTTGTTGTTGTCAGTGAGGATACATTTCGGTGTGCGTCGTGGACGTGGGTCAAACCGAAGCACTCGGGGCAGCTCAATTTCAGCTTTGTCTGACTCATATGATGTCCGCACAATAAACTATTTCGTGATGGACTGCACTACGTCATTCCTCCTTACGGGTGAATCTTCTTGGAGCTTTCGATTGAGTTGCTGAAGCAGATGGACACCTGCTCTTTGCTTGCAGGAAGTGTGAAAGTTTTGTATTGGGTGATTGCTCTTGGTGGTTAGCTGTTCTTAGTGCGGGTGAATATTTTTCTGCTGTCGTTATGTGCTCGGATACCAAAGGCTAGATGCTTCAGCGAGTTGTGTACAAGTATTCTTAAGGACAAGGCTGCATGGACAATTACTTGCGATGAATACGGCTGCACACGATAAACTATTCGATATAATTATTTATTCACATTGTGTTCTAAGTCTGAGCACCGACAAGTCCACCAGACTTGCGGAATCCAACTTCCTCCTGGTCGAGGATATCATGCTTGAAGGAGGATGGACATGCGATCATGATTGGCTTCGAAACGGTGCGTACAACACTGGTTGACGATATGGTGGCGACTGACTTTAGCAAAGAAGCGGCTCCTGTGACTGCTTAGAAGCATGTACAATGCGGACGAGCAAGCAGTCCAGGATTCTATGAGGACGCCGGAAGACTGTTGGAGAAGGGTGATAACTGATGTCAGACGAGGCTGTTAGCAGATCGTGTTTAACTCACGTCCAAACGAGGAGAAAATGGCCACGATAACGCTGACGGTGCGAGTTGGACACGCAGAACACCAGATCACTGTAGTGTTGAATCAGCTCTACTTTATAAAGTAACAACTCAACTCGCGAACGCATCTTTCTCGCCAGTTTATACATCGTTCCGGTGGTTTGAGCGCTCGAACATCCACCGCCAACTTCCCGATCTGCAGAGATGCAGTTTACTCGCGGTCGATTTAGATTACTTGTCTTACGCGTCAAAAGTATCGACGTTCCTGCGAAAACTCGACTGCAACATGCGGGTTACGATTCTGCTGCAACATTGAGTGCTACCAACGTTGATGCATCTTGAGCTATTACAAGTTCACTAAAGCACTGAGCTATCGAGTTTCACTCAATGAAAGCATTCTTCCGTTGTGTCAAACTAAGCGCGATATCTGTCATGATGTTGGAAGCAATGGATTTGCTGGTATTTTCTTCTTTCAGCAGCAACTATCTCCCTCGAAAGCCTATGTAATGCGGTCATACATACCAATCATCTCGTACGTTGGATACCACGCCCCCACCGCATCGTGCTTCAAGTTGAATGGCATTGCTTGAAAGTCTGGTGCTTGGTTGCTGCTGTCCGTCCTCCACAGACCCTCCTCGACAATAGCCTTAATCGCGAGGCACCGGTTGACTGTTCCCACATCGATCTGCAATTTCCACCGCAGAGCTGGTGGGTGGGTGCCACTGCTGGTGAATGGCCACGAGCATATTTCCACGACGAAGCTGTTAGGTGACATGAGCTTTCCGCGATAGTCCCCGTAGCTGTGCGCACCAAGAGGAACTGAGCTAGATATACCACTTGGGAAATGACTAAAGATTCGCTGTCGACTATCCAGCAACAACATCATGCCGGACGCGTTGTCTGACGCGTTCATTGGGCTCCTAGTACGGGAGCCACACACGTTCCAGTCGGATAAAATCTCCAGCGACTGCCCATTCACCGGCCTGATGTTGATACGGGCGATCTCGCGCATGAATGTCAGCAGACAACCTATCGAGACGTCCGTCGCAGAGGAGCCTCGGATCGGCGTCAGCAGCGAGCGATGTCCGTTAAACACCCACGAGCCGTCAAACATCGACGTCTGGCTCTCATCTCTCCATGCCAAGTTGCTGCGACTTGGTGCTAGCTTGGCCTGCTGTAGGAGGAACTGCGCGCGAAGTTGCGCCACAAACTCGTGCATGCCGAACATGGTGTTAGCAGAGAGGACATTTAACAGGGTCGATCGCAGCGGCTTCAGGCGGTCGTACTTAAACACGACCGTCGTGACCTCTTCACACAGGAGAGCCAGCGATGTAGACGACGAAGCGGACAGATCTTCGCTCCAGCCTATGAAGCGGTCCACCAACTTGCACATCAACTTGACAGCTTCCACGTAGCCAGCTCGCAGTCGGCTTTTGTCCAGCAGTGCTGCACCATACGACCGGAGGAATCGTTGATACAGATCTAAGTTCGCACTGTCCAGCGCCAGCCACCCGGCCAGGTTACCGCAGATGTCCACTAGGCGTTGCAGTGGTCCGGGAGCGCCTTCTGCACTTGCAACTTCTTCGTCAAGGCTGTCTCCATCGCTATTGACGCGAGCGAGCGGCTCGAGGAAGGCCCACGACAGTGGTGGCTCTGATCGTGGGTTGGTGCCGTCACCCTGTTCGCATCCCTCCTCAGCTACCGAGTGGTACCCTGCAATTTGGTCTCTGAAAAGCACGCTCAACTGCTTCAAGAATGGCTGGAACGATGAGGCATCCAGATGCCGCAGGAAGTAGTAGAGGATGGCGAGCTGCTTCGAGGACGTCATGATGTCCGGGTGGCGGCACTCCCACAGCTTCCGGTCCTGCCAGAGCGCCTCTTCTCGGCCTGCTACCTGCTGCACTCGGGAGGCTGATGGCATGTCGTCAATCACCACCGAGCCGTGCGAGTTGCTGCTGCTGTGGGCGTCGACGTCCGCAGTGACGCTGAGCTGGACGCCCGCTGCCACTCGCAGAGCTTCCAGAGCCTCGCGCTCCGCTCGCACTTCGCTAGGAGCTCGGCGATAGGACACGACCATGAACTCGGACGACGAGACGAGCCCCACGACGCGCAGCTGCGACTGCGCGCGCTGGAAGACGTAGACCCGCAGCGCGTGCTTGGTGAAGCGCTGCGCCTTGGTGGCGGCGCTCTCCCACTCGTAGTACCATCGCGCGCCAGGGTTGATCTGGAAGAGGCTGCTGTGCTGCGCGAGGGAAGAGGAACGAGCGTTGGTCAGAAACGTCCGCCACTCGAGCTGCAGGCATCGACCGGCCGAGTCGCACGTACCTGGGCGCCAGCAGCGTCGCGCACCTCCGAGCCTTCGATCCACGTGCCCTTGGGGGTCTGCTCCGTCTGGAGGGAGCTCGCGACGGCGTCGTAGTCGATCGTGGCGTCCAGTGCCAGGAAGTTGGTCTGCGCCTCCTCGAAGTGCGCGAACACCAGCAGACTGCTGGGGCTGGTCGTGGAGACGGTCGTCGTGTCCACCAGCTGCTGTGACTGCTGTACGAGCGCCACGCGCACGCAGAGCGACGAGCCGCAGTAGCTGCGGCTGAGGTGCTCGGGGCAGCAGTGCGGGAAGCAGCGCAGGATCTGACGGCGCGCGCCAAAGAGAAGCAAAGGACGTCAGACTCCTCCTTTGAGTGTGGGTCGAGTCAATGGGCAGGCAGGCAGAGTGGAAAGGCGCCAAGTGGAGGAGGCTAAGTAGATACTATAGCAGTGCTCGGTGCAGTACCTTGGTCTTCTTGGTGCGATTGGTCCTGCGGCAGCAAGCAGCATGGACACACTTCAGTTCTCGAGGACCCTTTTCCTCTCGCCCCTCTCCCAGGATTCTGTCTATCTGTCTGTCTGTCTATCTACGGTAGGCATGGACTCATGGCTGCATACCGTTTGTACTCGCCCAGGAACAGCGCTGAGTGGCGGCAGCCTCGACGCTCGAAGTGGCACGTGACGGCGTTCATGCAGGCGACCAAAAGCAACGAATCCTACTGCGGCGTCCGAGTTGATAAAACGGCGACTGGCATTGGGGCGTCCGCCAGAGTTGGGCGGGCCATTTCTAGCCGCAACCCCTTCAACGAGGATGGGCCGAATCGGTCCTTCTTCGGCGCCGATTGGTCCTCAGGCCCGACTTGAGGCCAATCGCTGCTGCAGTGTCCTTCAGCCGCTCCGATTGGCCCCCCCCGTCGTGAAACTTGTGTGCGATTGGTGGGCTAATCCGCAGCCGATTTTAGCGTTAATGAACAAAGCGATTTTTTTGACAATGTTGAAACGCTTGCGAGGCGGCCCCAAGCTCTGCTTGTCTCTTCAGTGTTAGTGGAAATTTACCATGTGAACTGTTAACACCCCTGTGGTCATTTCTTTCACTGGGGCAGTGCACTACTGACTCAACATCTTTAGATGCGTTATCGTATTTGGGCTATACAAGCGTCGGAGCTGGGGGTGACTTTCGGGATTGTCGCCCTCGGCAAAGTACAGAGTAGAGCGTGAGAATGAGACGGGCAAGACTCGATGCCGTCATACTTTGATTGCTATCCGACGTCACAGGTTATTGCAGAGTGGTTTGCAATAATCATTTGAACAGTCCTTCAAACTAGGATATATCAGGCGTCTCGTTCTCACACCGAGCACAGGATCTGCCGGATGAACAGCGGATCTTGTGACCTCGAGCATTTTACATGCGTTTTGATCTCAAATTCGGTTTCCAAGATCGAAAAATGAGGGGCGTCTCGGAGGGTATTATAAGCAGCTCGCCTCAACCAAAATGTATGTGTTGGTCAATAGTGAAAACTGCGATTTCGAGTGATCGAGCCGCGGTATGTCAAAAAAGTGTACCCGAAAGTGATGGATTCAGCAGGCGATCGCGACAAGCTAAATGCGGCAAAGGAGGATGTCAAACCGTTTCCCTGCGAGAGTCCTTTTCGCAACTATGCCAAAATGTACGTTGATCGACTCAATCGAGGCCATTCTGGTCACTGGAGAAATGGAGGCGTTGTTGCCGCTGGCAAGTCAGCCATAGACTACGGGCGATTCGTGCCATACGCCGCCATGTGTCATGACTCCTGGCCGAACGAACGTTTCACGTCGGCCTTATAGACGATGCTCTGAAGAGGCAAGCAGAGCTTGGGGTCGCCTCGCAAGCGTTACAACATTAGCAAAAAAGTCTGTTTGTTCATTAACGCTAAAATCGGCTGCGGATTAGCCCACCAATCGCACACAAGTTTCACGACGGGGGGGCCAATCGGAGCGGCTGAAGGACACTGCAGCAGCGATTGGCCTCAAGTCGGGCCTGAGGACCAATCGGCGCCGAAGAAGGACCGATTCGGCCCATCCTCGTTGAAGGGGTTGCGGCTAGAAATGGCCCGCCCAACTCTGGCGGACGCCCCAATGCCAGTCGCCGTTTTATCAACTCGGACGCCGCAGTAGGATTCGTTGCTTTTGGTCGCCTGCATGAACGCCGTCACGTGCCACTTCGAGCGTCGAGGCTGCCGCCACTCAGCGCTGTTCCTGGGCGAGTACAAACGGTATGCAGCCATGAGTCCATGCCTACCGTAGATAGACAGACAGACAGATAGACAGAATCCTGGGAGAGGGGCGAGAGGAAAAGGGTCCTCGAGAACTGAAGTGTGTCCATGCTGCTTGCTGCCGCAGGACCAATCGCACCAAGAAGACCAAGGTACTGCACCGAGCACTGCTATAGTATCTACTTAGCCTCCTCCACTTGGCGCCTTTCCACTCTGCCTGCCTGCCCATTGACTCGACCCACACTCAAAGGAGGAGTCTGACGTCCTTTGCTTCTCTTTGGCGCGCGCCGTCAGATCCTGCGCTGCTTCCCGCACTGCTGCCCCGAGCACCTCAGCCGCAGCTACTGCGGCTCGTCGCTCTGCGTGCGCGTGGCGCTCGTACAGCAGTCACAGCAGCTGGTGGACACGACGACCGTCTCCACGACCAGCCCCAGCAGTCTGCTGGTGTTCGCGCACTTCGAGGAGGCGCAGACCAACTTCCTGGCACTGGACGCCACGATCGACTACGACGCCGTCGCGAGCTCCCTCCAGACGGAGCAGACCCCCAAGGGCACGTGGATCGAAGGCTCGGAGGTGCGCGACGCTGCTGGCGCCCAGGTACGTGCGACTCGGCCGGTCGATGCCTGCAGCTCGAGTGGCGGACGTTTCTGACCAACGCTCGTTCCTCTTCCCTCGCGCAGCACAGCAGCCTCTTCCAGATCAACCCTGGCGCGCGATGGTACTACGAGTGGGAGAGCGCCGCCACCAAGGCGCAGCGCTTCACCAAGCACGCGCTGCGGGTCTACGTCTTCCAGCGCGCGCAGTCGCAGCTGCGCGTCGTGGGGCTCGTCTCGTCGTCCGAGTTCATGGTCGTGTCCTATCGCCGAGCTCCTAGCGAAGTGCGAGCGGAGCGCGAGGCTCTGGAAGCTCTGCGAGTGGCAGCGGGCGTCCAGCTCAGCGTCACTGCGGACGTCGACGCCCACAGCAGCAGCAACTCGCACGGCTCGGTGGTGATTGACGACATGCCATCAGCCTCCCGAGTGCAGCAGGTAGCAGGCCGAGAAGAGGCGCTCTGGCAGGACCGGAAGCTGTGGGAGTGCCGCCACCCGGACATCATGACGTCCTCGAAGCAGCTCGCCATCCTCTACTACTTCCTGCGGCATCTGGATGCCTCGTCGTTCCAGCCATTCTTGAAGCAGTTGAGCGTGCTTTTCAGAGACCAAATTGCAGGGTACCGCTCGGTAGCTGGGGAGGGATGCGAACAGGGCGACGGCACCAACCCACGAGCAGAGCCACCACTGTCGTGGGCCTTCCTCGAGCCGCTCGCTCGCGTCAATAGCGATGGAGACAGCCTTGACGAAGAAGTTGCAAGTGCAGAAGGCGCTCCCGGACCACTGCAACGCCTAGTGGACATCTGCGGTAACCTGGCCGGGTGGCTGGCGCTGGACAGTGCGAACTTAGATCTGTATCAACGATTCCTCCGGTCGTATGGTGCAGCACTGCTGGACAAAAGCCGACTGCGAGCTGGCTACGTGGAAGCTGTCAAGTTGATGTGCAAGTTGGTGGACCGCTTCATAGGCTGGAGCGAAGATCTGTCCGCTTCGTCGTCTACATCGCTGGCTCTCCTGTGTGAAGAGGTCACGACGGTCGTGTTTAAGTACGACCGCCTGAAGCCGCTGCGATCGACCCTGTTAAATGTCCTCTCTGCTAACACCATGTTCGGCATGCACGAGTTTGTGGCGCAACTTCGCGCGCAGTTCCTCCTACAGCAGGCCAAGCTAGCACCAAGTCGCAGCAACTTGGCATGGAGAGATGAGAGCCAGACGTCGATGTTTGACGGCTCGTGGGTGTTTAACGGACATCGCTCGCTGCTGACGCCGATCCGAGGCTCCTCTGCGACGGACATCTCGATAGGTTGTCTGCTGACATTCATGCGCGAGATCGCCCGTATCAACATCAGGCCGGTGAATGGGCAGTCGCTGGAGATTTTATCCGACTGGAACGTGTGTGGCTCCCGTACTAGGAGCCCAATGAACGCGTCAGACAACGCGTCCGGCATGATGTTGTTGCTGGATAGTCGACAGCGAATCTTTAGTCATTTCCCAAGTGGTATATCTAGCTCAGTTCCTCTTGGTGCGCACAGCTACGGGGACTATCGCGGAAAGCTCATGTCACCTAACAGCTTCGTCGTGGAAATATGCTCGTGGCCATTCACCAGCAGTGGCACCCACCCACCAGCTCTGCGGTGGAAATTGCAGATCGATGTGGGAACAGTCAACCGGTGCCTCGCGATTAAGGCTATTGTCGAGGAGGGGCTGTGGAGGTCAGACAGCAGCAACCAAGCACCAGACTTTCAAGCAATGTCATTCAACTCCAAGCACGATGCTGTGGGGGCGTGGTATCCAACGTACGAGATGATTGGTATGTATGACCGCATTGCATAGACTTTCGAGGGAGGGAGTTGCTGCTGAAAGAAGAAAATACCAGCAAATCCATTGCTTCCAACATCATGACAGATATCGCGCTTAGTTTGACATAAAGGAATAATGCTTTCATTTAGTTAAGACCAGTGCATTGGAAAATTGTAACATATTTTGTGTAGCCCCTACGTTGATAGCACTCAGTATGTTGCAGCAGAAATCGTAACTCGCAGGTTGCAATCGAGTTTTTGCAGGAGTGTCGATACTTTTGACGCGTAAGACCAAGTAATCTAAATCGACCACGAGTAAACTGCATCTCTGCAGATCGGGAAGTTGGCGGTGGATGCTCGATCGATCGTTCAAACCGCTGAAAAGAATCAGCGATTGTATAAGCTCACGATTCAGAGAAAGAAACAGTTCACGAATTGAGGTTGTTATGTCTTACGAAGTACGATTCAACAGTACACTATGGTGTTCTGCATGTCCAACCCTGCTGTGACGCACCGTCAGCGTTATCGTGGCCATTTTCTCCTCGTTTGGACGTGAGTTAAACACAATCCTCGTCTGACATCAGTTATCACCCTTCTCCAACAGTCTTCCTGCGTCCTCATAGAATCCTGGACTGCTTGCTCGTCCGCATTGTGCATGCTTCTAAGCAGTCACAGGAGCCGCTTCTTTGCTAAAGTCAGTCGCCACCATATCGTCAACCTGTGTTGTACGCACGGTTTCGAAGCCAATCATGGTCGCATGTCCATCCTCCTTCATCCTCGACCAGGAGGAAGTTGAAACCCCAACGTCTGGTGGATTTTCGATGCTCAGACTTAAAACACAAATGTGATGGAATAATTACAGCATATAGTTTATCGTGTGCAGCCGTATTCATCGCAAGTAATTGTCCATGCAGCCTTGTCCTTAAGAATGCACAACTCGCTGAAGCATCTTGCCTTCGGTATGCGAGCACATAACGACAGCAGAAAAATATTCACCCGCACTTGGAACAGCTAACCACAGAGACCAATCACCCAATACAAAACTTTCACACTTTCTGCAAACAAAGTGCAGGTGCCCATCTGTATCAGCAACTCAATCGAAAGCTCCAAGAAGATTCACCCATAAGGAGGAATGACGTAGTGCAGTCCATCATGAAATAGTTCCTTGTGCGGTCATCATATGAGTCGGACAAAGTTGAAGTTGAGTCGCCCCGAGTGTTTTGGCTCGACCCAACCTCGCTTTGGTCTCGCTATCGCATTCGTCACTCATGTTCGACCACTAGCTCCCCACCTGCGTAGTGGACCACCAGCACCTACACTTATGAGCGTCGCTGTGCCTGCCACTTCCCACTGAGTTTGTCGCTTTTTCGACAATGGTAGTGCCTTGAGCGTGGCCCAGCATCGTGGACGATGAATCCTCCGTGTTAGTATCCCTCACGACCGAGTATCCTCCACCGTAAAACTATTGTTTGCGTGCCTGCAGTTCACTTCACAGTATGAATTTTTAGCAAAAGAGAACGACGAAGACGCGTCGCAATTTCTTTTGCAGCATGAACTGCCCCCCCCCCCTTCCCCACCGCCCAATATGCTGCTTATAATCCCACTCGAGTCGAAACTTATTGACTTATTGAGCAGCTCGGCTATCCAGACATCAAGTCCTTCCCTCGGTGGTCGAATTGAACGCACGCTGTCAATTTAGCCGCTAACCCGTGATGGTTACACACTCGACATTATATTCGCTGGGATGGCATACACTGTGACTCTTGTCGTTGGGTCCATGTACTGTATGCACACATTTGGAAGCATCGGTGAAATCACATCAGTAGCCACGGCCCCGTCTGAGGGTAAGCAATCATGTCCTCTACCGCTGGACAACCAGACACTATTATCTCATTAGCGCTTCCTTCCGTCCACCAAACTGACATCACCATCGCGATCGTAAAATCTATCCTCTCCATCTAACGCGAGGCCCATCACCAAACCTGCTTAGCTGGAATATTCCACATTTCACTGCCAAGATAACTTCACCGGTACGATGGGAGCGACAACGAGCTCCATGTATCGTAACTGATCACCGACCATATTGTCTAGCGTGATGCTGTGGTGATGGTGCGCTTGGATCTTTCCATGATGCCCAACAATCCACGAGCGCCTGTAGCACGACCCCACAACGTAGCAGCAATACGTCTCCTCACTGAGGCCTGAGGAGTCCTCAGGCCACGCCCTCGCTCTTCAAGTGGCATCAGACCTTATACCAAGTCCGTGGCAAGTGCAGTAGCCCAACGAATGAGCCTGACACAACGTTTTCAGCCGGGACGGTGCCGGCCACTCCAGAAAACAGTCAATGCGACGCCTTCCTGAGGCTAAGAGCTCAGCGCAGCCGAAACGATTAACCTGTCAACCAGAGTGATAAGCGTCCACCGCGAAATAGTTTCATATCCAAAGCGCCACAGTCAACCACAAACTATGACGTGCCTTCCCGTTTGAAGATCCAGAACGTATCCACCAACAGCAGCGCCGCTCTCAACTACATGTACCAGTAGAGCTCGAAACACCGTTGCCAGCCCCCCCACCCTGCCAAATAAACTTCGTGTGCGCCTGTTCTATCGTCCAACTTCCTCTGGTGACCATAGTCGACGACACCAACGAGATCCTGACGCAATAGGCAGCTTCCCGCATTATTGGCCGCATTTTAGAAGCCGAGCTTGCTCCAGTGGCGTTGTCATGCGCGTACCCCTTTGTCCGTGCACTCTCAAGGCCCCACGCCTCGCTAACAGCAAGTCTCAATCTCTCTCTCCAAAACGCCCAGGAGTCTCGTGCACAGAGCCCAGTCACGTCCTCATACGGCGCGTCATCAAGCGTCCATTCTCTCGCGCCATGTAATACAGTACATGTCATGTAATCCGATCGGGGCTTCCTTCTTCCTCGTCAGACATGGCTGGTGTCCTTCCCGACGCATCGGTTGCGGCAGGCGCGGCGAGCAGATCCGTTCAGGCTGAACTTCAGCTGGTCGAATGGGAGGGAGATCTCAGACGAGGGAGTTCGTAACCGATAGGAGGTTCTTAACGGCTCTGGGGAGGCTTCAGGACCTGTTTCTTCACTTCAGCACCAAGTACCGCCGTCCTCCCCCCAAACAAAAGCTCTGTGGCGCAGAGCGCAGAGTCTGCACTGGTTAATGATCGACTCGAGTGCGTTCTGTCAGATCTAGTATCGAAGAGTCGGGACCTCAATTGCGTTCATCGACTCGAAGTTGTTGTGACTGAGACGAGCAACTCAAGCGATGCGCGCGTCACAGATTTACATGTCTATAGCTGTGCCAAAACCTGGGTACCTTCCATTCTACGTGCGTCACACCACATCTCTACTGAGCTCTTCCTGGCCACACTCGGTCATTGGCTGCAAGAGACGCACATCTCACTGCATTGACCATGTTGCGCGCAGCTCGACAGCTCTCCAGAGCGGCGTCTCGTCCTCTGCGCGTCCACCAGCCGCCTCTGCAGCTCCTGGCGGCTGCTTCTTCTCCACTCCGCAGCGCCCACGTCCTCTGCCCACCGCGTTCTAGCCGCTTCCCTCTCTACGCGCTGCAGACGCGCAACTTCTCAGAGTCGGCGGCGCTGGCGCTGGACGCGGCGGAGCAGCAGGGCATCACGTGGCCGCAGGACGTGGCCAGACGCGTGCACCGCCGGATGCGCAGCTTCCCGCGTAACTACGAGGCCAAGGAGCTGGCGGTGAAGGCGGGACTGAACCCGGCGGAGTGGGCGCTGGCAGCGTCCAGTTTCCGCAAATCCTTCCTGTCCGAGCCGTCCAAGTACTTCGACGACCTGGAGGAACTCACCGCCTTCGCGAGGGTATTAGAATGCTGCCTTTTTCATGCTGAGACGAGCTCTAGAAGCTGAGATATTGACTGGTTCGTGTTTTTCTCTCTCTGTGCTGCAGGATATGGACGACGTCAAGAGACACAGCTCCTTCATCTTCTACCCGTACTTCCTGGACTACGCCAAGGCCAACCACTACATGTCCACGGACGAGGAGAACGACAGTGCGCTGTCGCTCCAGCAGCTCACGGACTTGAGACTGCCCCATGAGATGTACCCCTACGCTACGGCCTTGAAGCGGAAGATCATTTACCACGAAGGACCGACCAACAGTGGCAAGACGCATCAGGCGCTGGAGAGGTTGAAGCAGGCGGGAGAGGACGGAGGCATCTACTGCGGCCCGCTGCGTCTGCTGGCGCTGGAAATCTACGAGCGCTTGAACACGGACGGACTGTACACGTCGCTGGTGACTGGACAGGAGAAGAAGATCATTCCGTACTCGTCCCACGTGTCCTGCACGGTGGAGATGGCGAACATCAACAGACCGTGGGATGTGGCTGTGATTGACGAGATTCAGCTCATCGGAGACCCGCAGCGTGGCTGGGCGTGGACGCGTGCACTGTTCGGGTTGCAAGCGAGAGAGGTCCATGTCTGCGGTTCTGGCGAAGCTGTGCACCTTGTCAAGAAGTTCGCAGAGACGACAGGAGACGACTTTGAACTGCGGTCCTATGAACGCCGATCGCCGCTGGAAATCTCGACGACGCACCTGAAGAATTACAGCAACATTCGCCCCGGAGACTGTGTCGTTGCCTTCTCGCGACGCGACATTTTCCAGATCAAGCGCGACATTGAGATCAAAACTGGACAGAAGTGCTGTATCATTTACGGACAGCTCCCGCCCGAGACGCGCTCTCAGCAGGCTCGCTTGTTCAATGACCGCAACAATGACTTCAACATTTTGGTCGCTTCGGATGCCGTTGGCATGGGGCTGAACTTGAACATCAGGCGCGTCGTGTTTGCCACGGTGAAGAAGTACTCGGGCGGCAGCAGCGGAATGGTTGATATCCCAGCTGCTTTGGCGAAGCAGATTGCTGGACGCGCGGGACGCTACGGCAGCGATTTTGCATCTGGCGAGGCGACGTGTCTACTCGAAGAGGATTTGGAATACCTCAAGGAGTCGTACGCTGAAGTGCCGACGCCGCTCACATCGGCGGGTCTGTTCCCGTCCTCGGAGCAAATGGAAGAGTTCGCCAAGCAGCTGCCTGGAATCTCGGACCTTGCTGACCTCGTGGATAAGTACGTGATGCTGGCGCGTCTGGATGGTGATTACTTCATGTGCAACCATCAGGACATGAAGGATGCGGCGACGCTGCTGCGAGACACGGAGCTGACGCTTTCAGATCGATTCACATTCTGTATGTCCCCCGTAAGCCTACGCAACCCCTTGGCCCGCAAGGTCTTCCTCGAATATGCTCGGGCTCATTCCCTGGGCCAAAGTGTAAAGCTGGATATCTACCTGCCGAAGTATCCTCCGCGAACGGCTGAGGCGCTGGGTGATGTCGAGATCAAGGCCAAGATTATTGACCTGTACCTTTGGTTGTCATTCCGCTTTGAGGAGACTTTCGTGGAGAAAGACCTGGCAATGGAGTTGAAAGTGCGCGTGCTGGAGCTTGTGGAGCAGGGTCTCGTGAACACGACGTACAACCGCGAAGAGAAGAAGACGCGATGGGGCAGTGGTGTCGGATACGGCCGACGCTCAACCCACCTCGATCGCTTCCGGGACCGAAGCAATGGTAAGCAAGATCGGAGATCAACACAGGGTGAAGAGAAGACCTTGGAGGCTCAATGTGATACTAAGACTGCTCAGGACGCCAGCGGGGTGGCATAAAGGCATTTTGTAGACGCGATTCTGTTACCGGTAGATCCATTGTGCCCCATATCGATAGATGCATGTGGAAAAGATGTGTTATCTTTGAATGCAAAGCTACACTACAAGTGCGAGTATTTCTCTCGTTAATCGCTACCCAACAGCTTCTCTACTGCTTGTCAACGCAACCGGATGCAGTTCTGTACGCGCTCGCACGTCTCGTCGATCGCCTTCTGTGCCTCTGGAACCAGGTCGCCGTAGATGAGGAAGCCGTGCGAGAGCCCCGAGTAGATCTTCAGCGACGACGGGACCTTCAAGAAGGACAACCGCGTGTAGAAGTCGACGCTGTCGTCCAGCAGCGGGTCCAGGTCGCCGACTACCAGCGACGTCGGCGGGAACTTTTCAAGCAGTGAGTCTTCAGCCAGACCCGGCGACACGCACGGGTCATGGATGTTGAACTTGTACTGGTTCGAGTGGCCGTGCGACGGGTAGTACGAGGTGAGCGCGAGCTCGAGGATGCCGCGCGGCAGCACGGGGTCGTTCTGGTGCAGGAATCGTGACGGCGACGGAGACAAGTGCATGTTCAAAGCTGGGAACATGAACACGTTCCCACTCGGCAGCTCGACGCCGTCCTGAATGCATCGGATGCACATTGCCGCCCCCATGTTCGCACCTACAAGCGGACCAACACAAGTAAGTCAGCTACTCAAACTATGGCAATCGAGCTGCGGTCAGGCTCGACACGCACCAGCACTTTCACCGAACAGAGCAATCTTGCCAGGTCGGAAGCCCAATCCACCGTTCAGCACCCACTTGTACACGGTGTAGCATTGGTTCATGGAGTCCGGGTACTGCGTCTCCGGCGCAAGGCCGTAATCTACAGCAACGGACAACCCCTTATCAATCAGCACAAAACCTTCTATCGATAGGAAGGTTAGATACGACAGCTTACCGACGTAGACGATGACTGCACCCAACACACTCGCCCAGCTCGTTAGGTTGTAGAAGTCCTTCGCAATGAAGCGTCCGAAAAAGCCTCCGCCGTGGATGTACAGGAGTACCGGACGTGTCGATGGCAAGCCACACGCGATCATCCGCGTGGTCAACGGTGTGCAGGCGTTCGTCCACGTCCCAGCCTTGACGGACTCCATCGGTCGAGCACTGAAAAGGTGAATCCCGATGTCAGAGGCTTCCTGCCGCTTCTTGCTCAAAGCCGAGCCGTCTGCAGCCAGGAACTGCTCCTCAAACACGGGGATCTTCGGACACTGAAGACTTGTGATGAGACGCACTAGCCGAGACTCACCGAAAACCTGCCACCCCATCCGAATCACGTCCACGTTCGGGTGATCAATCAGCGTGCGGGTCGTGTAACGTGCCGCCTTCGCGTTGCGGATAGCGTAGTACGGAATGGCCATCACAAGCAGCGGCGGGCCCAAGAACTTCAAGAGCAGTTTGTTCTGCTGCCCAAGGATCGAGTGGGCGAACGCGCTCGAGGCGGTCAAGACGTTGGTGCCGATCTTGAAGGCGGTGAACCCCCAGGGCTCCGACGACCGGTCGTAAAACTCCGCGGGTAGCGGCACACGCTCCACCAGCAGCGTCGTGGCATTCTTGAGGTCGTCGTCGATGTCGGCTTCCATCGGGTTGTCAATCAGCAGTCGGTGGTCGGACGCGTTGCTGATCGGCCGCGCGCGCTGCAGCACGTGCTGGCAGAGCAGGAAGAGCCTGAGCGCCATGAGCACTCGCGCGTGGTGCACCTTGATGCGCCTCAGGTTGGAGAAGCGGTACATGGCTCGGTTCCAGTAGTCGGCCACGACCAGCAGCACGACGCCCCACTTGATCATCTGCCGCGTGGGCAGCACCTGCACCAGGAACTGCTTGAACGACGTGCAGATGCGGAACCGCTTGTACAAGAACACGCAGGTCACGAGCAGCACCACGGACGTCCTGGACCAGCGGTTCTCCCGGTCCGGGTTGTAGCCGGACTGCAGCTCCTCGAGCACCTGGCGCGTCTCCTCGAGGGACTTGGTGGCGTGCCGCAGCAGCGACGCCACGCCCCCCGACAGGATCGTGTACCTCTCGTCAGTGGGGATCAATGGGATGATGTCCTTGAGTGCCGTCTTGGCGCGGAAGTCCACGGGCGCGCGGCTCGCGTAGTGCTTGGAGGCCACGACGATCTCCTCCTTGATGAACGTGTAGAGCACGCGCTCGAAGGACGCCACGGTGAGCGACAGGTGCTGCAGCTCGCGCCCCACGCGGCCGTACGCGTACTCGCGGATGATGCGGCGCAGCACTTGGATGCACGACAGCACGGCCGTGCTCGTGCCCAGCAGCGTCTCGTAGCCGCGGATGCGCAGCTCGCCCTCCTCCGTCGTCTCCTGCACGTCCACGCGCACGCACTGGTCGATGAACCCCATGAGCTGCACGGAGCTCTGACTGCGCAGGCTGTCGCGGAAGGAGCCGCCACCGCCGACGTCTGCGCTGCTGCTCATGGCGGTGTGGGTGGTAACGGGTGCGAGTGAGTGATCTTGAACTGAGCGTGCGTGTCCCTTCGCTCGTCACGTCGAAAAGCGATTGGATTCTGAAGCGCAGGCACTTCAACTTGGCCCATACAAAATACAAGTGAATAAGCTTTTTGCTGGCCTGGATGTGACAGGTTAAGGACGTTGAAGTTTTAGCGAAACGGACAGCACAAAGCACTTGAAGCGATGCCGCGACGTCCGACCACGGGGAGTCAGCGCAAGGCCACTGCGGCGTCGTTGACGGCGAGTCAGCAGCCTTTGCAGGGCAAGTTGCGGCCGCAGTCGGCGGCGCTGCTCACGGGGGCTCCACCTGCTGCTGCTGCGCCGGAGTCGCCGACTCGGACCGTCTCAGGTGCAAATGGGGAGCGCGTGGGCGCCACGAGCGACGAGTTGATACGCGACCTGGAGCACAAGGTGCGCAAGGTGGTGGAGCTCAAGCGCGCCAAGAGCGACAAGCTGCACTTCGAGGTGGCCAGGAAGCGCGAGGAGGTGGAGAAGGCCAAGCTCGTCCTGCAGGACCTGATCAAGGACAGCGAGGCGCTCGGACTGCACTACACTGGCGCTGGGAACCAGGTCGAAGACGCTGCGCGAGGACCAACAGCCAAAGCGGTGGACGCTCCTGACGACAAAATCGTGGAGGAGCCCAACCGCCTGCAGCCCATCGCGTCCATCTCGAGGCGACCAGTGTACTCCAAGCACACGAAGATCAACGAGCTGGAGGCCAAGCTCGAGAAGCGAGCCCAGGCTTCCCACGACGTGACGCGCAGTACGATGGTCCTCGAGCACATCAAGAAGCGGCTGCTGAATGAGCGCATCGAGATCACGCAGGAGACGAACGAGCTGAAGGCGCGATTCGCGGAGCTCAATCACGAGACGCAGGAGCTCCAGAAGAAGGAGATCAACGCCAGCGAGGCCGTGAGTCAGATCCAGACGCGACTTGCGCAGCAGAAAGCCGACATGGATGCCAACCTCCGCAAGTACAAGCGCGAAGTCGAGATGCGGCACAAGTGGGCGCGCGAAAAGGCCAAATTCGAGAAGTACTACAACGACCAAATGCAAACGCTGCTGGATGCGCAGAGCCCTGGAACTGACGCAGCGAACTCAACAGCACACGACAAAGCGAACTCTCCCACTGGACGTCGCGTTTCTCGATCTCGTGAGTACACAAACATCGTCCTGGTAGACAGACACACGTGGAGAAAAGCTTTGAGCTCACTACGTGGTTTTTTACTCGACAGGTTCGCCAAACAAGACGCGCAGAAACAGCGTCGTGGCACTGACGTCGTCGGATGAGATGGGGCCACAGGAGGAGTATCGTCAAGCTTTTCTCCGCATGGGCTTCGGGCATTACAGCGAAGGAGTGGATCCGGAGGAAATCATCCGCACGTGTCTTTCTCATGAGGAGATCAAGAAAGAACTGGATGCCAAGCACGACGAGGACATGGAGCGCATTGCGATGCTGCGCGACCAACTTGTATGTATCAGTTAGAATTTATAGAGAACGTAGTGGTCGATCCTCACGTCTTCTCTTGTTGCCACCGCTAGGCGAAATCCCGGAACATTGCGACCGAGAAGATTCCATTATCAAAGCGAGGCACATCCCAGCGTCTCGAGGTCAAGGAGATTGAAATCTCTAGCGTGGAGCGTGCACTGGCGACCGTCGTCGACCAATACATGTTTGTTGACCAGAGTGTCCGGCCGCTAAAGGTTTGCCAACCACGTTCTGAAGTCATTTTTGAACTGCTATCATGCTAAAGTTTTGTGTGCATTTCTGCAGATCGGACTGCAGCAAATTCTGCAAAATATCACCAACGAGACCGTGAACGTCGATGACATGGCTGGGATCGAAAACGCGCTCATGAGTTCCATTGACGAGATGATGAAGCTCGTGCGCGAGACGCAGCAGGATTCGGGCAGTCCGTCTAACCCGCCACCATCGAGTGGGTCTCAATCTCCAACTGACGCTGCCCCCGCCACCACAGAAGGGGAACCCCCCAGCAGCTCGAAGGCAATTGTGAAGCTGGGCGTCGTGTCTGCAGACAACTTCACGTCACCGTTCAACATTCGCATTCCGCCCAAGCCGAAAGAGCCGTACTATGTGCTCGGGGTGAATACTTCCCAGCCGACGTGCAAGCCTGCAGACGACGGCAAAGGTGAGTTCCGAGTTTTCGTCGTTTATTTGAAGGAAGTTATCTCACGAATTGTGGGGAATGCTGCAGAGCCCGAAGACTTCGACCTCGACGTCATGGACCGGTGCACTGTGAAGCGCATTTCGTCGGTGATCGTTTGCACGAGCACGGGAAAGAAGAGCAAGGAAGTCGAACGTGATGACAACCATTTAAACTTAAAAGTTTAAGGATACGCAGTATTCGATGAAGTGTATTTCTCCTTCAAACGCTCATGATGGTGACGTATAGAAGCGGGCGTATTGCTCACGATAAGCCTCTTGACACGCGGAGCCACAAAATGACTTGCTAGTTTGGTCATCATGCACCAACGCGTCCACTTGCACTACGCGGTAGCACTGCCAGCAGCTCTTTCGTTCTCCCGGCTCACACCCCGTTTCAGTTTGCTCGACAGGAGACGCTGAACAATTCGCTGCCGATTCACCTGAAAGCTTGGCGTCACCCCCGATTCTCCACGCCAACAGAGCCTCCTGGAAGGAATTGTGCGCTTCCTGCTCATCGTACGTGCCTTCCAACAGAGCACCTCCGCTGCTTTGATTGTCTGCGCTACTACCGCTGAACACGGGATTCACCCATTCTTCTTCTTGGTTCGACGTCGCAGCAGGTTGGTTTGAATCGCTCTCTCTCCACTCTAGTAGCGCTTTCATGAACGAAGCGTGGCCTGCTTCCTCATCAAACGCACCATCAGCCAAATTAACAGGTTCACAACCATCGTCCACTGCAACGGCATTGTCCGAGAGCGGGGCAATGTGAGACCAATGGGTCTTTGCCGCCAGTTTACTCGGTGGTGACGGCATTTCTGGCACAAGTTGAGTATCTCGGAGCTTGGGGTCGATGATTTCAGCCGCCTCTGCGCTACTTCCGCTACGCTTCTTCGGTTGTTGGGCACGAATCTGCTCCATCTCAGCGAGGAGGCGATTGCGAGCCGACAGCTTGAAAACGCCAAGCTTCTCGTACCCGTCGGGGGTCAAATCGAGCAGAGTTTGGCCTGTAACTTGGTGGAACTCGAACCCACTCTGGAACTCGTCCAGACCGATGACCGCCAGCCACTCGAGAACCTGAGGAACCGTCCACCGCTGCACCGTAGCGGGTGAAAGTATCGCAACTTTGGTTCTCGACGAGCTTTTATTGGGCTTGGAGCCACTTGACGCTGCCACATTTCCAGACTCGACCTCCCTCTTGCTCTGCTTCTTGGAGTATTTTTTCAGCTGAACGTCCTTCGCGTACTGCCGCACACTCCCCCGATCTTCGCGAGCACTTCGCCACCGGTTGCCTGCGTGCTTGAGGGGCAGCTCTGCATCTCGCTTCTGCTTCTCCTCCATCATATTCACCCGAAGTTGAAGCAGTCTCGCCTCCATGGCCTGCGCATCTTCCTCCAGTCGATCCGACGCCTTGCCCATTTTGCTCCGCAGAGTCTTGGGCTTCCCGAAGACGCCATTGATGCCTTCCTTCGCCATCTCCTTCCTGCTCTCGCCCTTTGAAGCGTACAGCGTACTCGACTCGAAACTGAAACCACCCTCAAGCTCACTTAGGGGTATCTACACCACTGCAGCACTTTCAGCAGGAATTCACGGGTCAGAGCGTGGTTGAAGGAGACTAAATCCGGTCATTGATGTCTGCGATGGTGCTTCCAACGGTACGACGCCTGCACGCTCAGAGCTGTGGGCCCATGGGGTATATTTGGTGAAGTTCTTGGATGGGAGTGAGACTGCTGCTCCCTTCATTGCGCCAACCACCGCGATGCTGAGACCGTCGAGAAGTCCCGCTCGGGTCGACAAGAAGAAAGTCTCGACCACGCCGCCCAAACCATGGCAGAGTCCCGTCATCCTGCCACTCGCGCGGTGCTTGTCAACCCCCGTCCAGAACGGAAAACCCGTCCAGCTGCAGACTTCGTCCATGACCCCTCCACCGCCTCAACGCCGTCACGAACGACCGGGAGAGCGTTCCGGCAGCGGGTTGTTCGAGAGAGCCAACCCGTTCGAGACGGACTTCACGGACAAGGAGCTCATCGCTCAAGGCGGCTTTGGCAAAGTGTACAAGTGCAAGTCCAACGTCGACGGCCACTGGTACGCGGTCAAGCTCGAGCAGTTCTGGTTCAAACCGGAGACGTATTTCAACCCGTCGGAGGTGCGGGACGTCATGATGAACGAGGCGCTTGTGCTCGCCGGACTCGATCATGAAAACGTCTGCCGCTACTACAACACGTGGGTGCTGGGCTCGCTCATCCCTGCAGTGAACAAGGGCCAGGAAGTGGAGCAACCGGAGAGTCCGTGCTATTCGCCGACGTACTCGCTTACGAGACGGACGAGTAGTCCGGCGGGTTCGAGCCCCACTGGACGCTCGAGCTTCTCCTCCGTGAGCGAATCGAATGACCAAGACGATGAAGTGGACATGAGCTCCTCCAACTACTCGGACGCGTACTCGTACGACCCGGACGATGAGTGCGTCGCCAGCTTTGGAGACCTGGGCTTTGAGATGGAGGAGGAGGAACGCGATGTCAGTCCCAGGATGTCACTTGCTCGTTCACAGCGTCTAGCAGCAGGGAAAACCAGCCCACAACGCATCAATGAAGACGGCGACGATACATTCAATCGACAGGAGGAGAGACTCCGTCCCAAGCCTTTGGACTCGTCCCCAGGCGCCTTCATCACGCAGATCGACGTGTACATTCAGATGGCTCTGTACGAAGGTAATTCACTGCGAGACTGGATGGAGCAGCGGAAGCCTGGCGAGGTCGACGCCGTTAAGAACATGCACATCTTCCACCAGATCGTCAACGGCTTGAGATACGTGCACAAGCAGGGCCTCGTGCATCGCGACATCAAGCCGGCCAACATCTTCCTCACGCGCGAGTCTTGCGTGAAGATCGGCGACTTTGGGTTGTCCAAGAACACGCTGCAAAGCAGTCTCAAACTCCACCCTTCTCGATATCTTTGTGAAGAGGGCGACGACAGCTACGACACCTTGACGTACAACAGCACCGACGAAGAAATGGAGGAGGTCTCCGAGTTATCGATCGGCGTCGGTACCCCACTGTACAGCAGCCCGGAGCAAACCCACGGACACCAGACGTGTGCAGCTCCTAGTGATGTTTACAGTCTCGGTGTTCTGCTGTGCGAAATCTTTTGCACGTTTACGACGCAGATGGAGCGCTACGTGGTGCTGAGCAACGCTCGAAAGGGTCAACTGCCGCCTTCGCTCCTCGACGAGCACCCGCAGATCGCAGAGCTCATTTGTGCCATGGTGCAAGAAGACCCTCTCCTGCGACCGACCTGCGCTGACATCATGGACTGCGGGATTTTCCAGCACCAGAAACTGCACTTCAATCTCCGCAGTCCGTGCTCCGGTTCTGCTGGTGTCGGTCCTTTGGCTCGGGCTTTGTTGAGCCACGGCAACTGCAGCTCGACCGTGTTGAATTTACTGCGATCGATTGCGCGACTCGAGCAAGAAGAGGAGACGCTACTCCTCAATCTCGAGACGACCGATAAGCACAAGGCTCAGGTCTTTTTCCCAGACACTGAAGACAACGTGCGTCCAGCTGAGAGTTTGTCGGAGAGTCCGATATCTCCAAAGTCCGTCTCACCTACTGGGAAAATCTTACCAACCGGAGCGCTGACTGGGAAAGCGATTCACGAACTGAAGCGTCTGGGCAACGAACGGCGTCGACTTTTGGACAGTGCTCTCCACGAACTTCAGCAGTGAAGTGGTCCATTTGAATCTGCCGCCTCCTTGCATGATAGTATTTTTCATCCACTTCACAATGTATAATAATTGACGCGTCCACCATAGTGTTTTCATTTGCGTTGCACATCCCTGAATCATGCGTGGATTCAAATTCCAAAAAGCAGTTCTACCTAAGAAAAAACAATATCGCGACACCATGACCCGGAGCAAATACTTGCCACTGTAAAACATACAAAGGCAAAGATATCTCGGGAGGAACACATTTCGTTTCAAGATATTACTTCAGAAATATTAGGCCACAAACAACGGTCCGTGTTAGCGACTCCTACTACTCCTTCTCCATTGGTAACACCTACCCAAAATGCCTGACATCATTCAGTGCCGTTATGGGATATTCCGTCGTTGAATCTCGTCAGATAATCGTGTTGTACCCCTGGCGACGCCGACGCAGCAAAAAGACCAAGATGACTGCAGCCAGGAAGGCACAGCCCACGACTATGCCGACGATCGAAGTGACAGAAAACTTGGACTTCCTCTTCTTCTCGGAAGACTTCTCCTTGCCTTCGTTCTTCCCTTCGGCTTCCCCTTCTTCTTCCTCTCCACTGCCAGACTTGCCGGAAGCATTCACACCAACTGACTTGCCGTTAGCTCCCTTCTTCTCTCCTTCGGGTGCTGCGGCAGCCTTGGCGATCACCTTCACGTGAAACTCCTGTCCAATACGCATGTCGAGGCGCGATAGAACCAGCATATCGGACTGCGCGAAGTAGTCGGCCTTGATTGAATGCTGTTTCGGGGGGGCCTCACCGCTGGAGGTCACGAGCGTTGACTCCATAGACGAATTGGCGGTAAAACCATCTCCACGCACACCATACACGCGAACCTCTTTAAGGTCAGCCTGCATCTCGGGTCCCGCATACCCATGAAACTTGACTGTGCTGTTGAACTCGATCGTGTCGCTCGAATTCTGCAGCACACCAAACCGCATCAAAGTGTAGCGATGGTCTTCCACAGCTAGAAGCGAGTCCCCATCGTCCACGTACAGTTCTCCAAAAGCTGCGGGGTTCTTCTCTGAAGTGTCGAGTGCTGCAAGAAGCGTGAACGACCCACGTCGCGATAACGCAGTTGTCGTGAGAGATTGCTGCGTCGGAACGATGTAGCCTCCTCGAAGGTGCACCTGCAACTTCGGCAACGGTGTCAGCAGACTCACGCGTCGATTCTCGACTGCTGCGGGGTCCAGCGTCAGTTTTCCACTATGCGCATCGTACCAGTGAGCATCAGGAAAATACACTTCGGTCGAGATAGCACCTTCGTGCACCACTGGCGACACCATAAGAGCAGGACCCAGCAAATACTGGTGCTCGATGTCCCGAGCGCTTTTGTCGTCCGGAAACTCAAACGATAGCGGTCGAACCACGGGGCTGCCGGAGCGATGCGCCTCGTAGAACAAAGTGTACATGTACGGCAGATATCGATAACGTCTCAGCAGTGTCGAGCGCAAGATGTTCAACGCATCAGCATCGAAATCCACAGGAGTCTGCTTCCCTCCGTCATTTTCAGCATGGTTACGCAGTAGCGGTAGGAATGAAGCGGCTTGGTGCCAGCGCACACAAAGCTCCGTCGAAGACCGACCACGTGAGCCGCACACATTGGGACCCGTCAGCGGAACACCCAGCAAATTCATCTGCAGCGTACCAGAAATCGACAGCCGGAGCTGCTCCCAAGACGCCTTGGCGTTATCACTCAACCAGTGACCAGCGTATTTCCCGCTGCCGGAAAAAGTCGAGCGAGAAAGCAGCACACTGCGCTTCTGGACGATTTTATCAAGCGCATGACGAGTAGCGCGCGCTTGGGCGTGGCCATAGAGCGAGTGAAGATTGTAGTGCAGCGATGAATGGTGGAGCGCCGCCATGGGGAGGGTAGCCGAGTTCAGATTCCCATGACCACCTTGACGAGGTTCATTCTGCCCCGGGGCGAATGGCTGGCGATACGGGTCGAAGGGGAAGTTCACGTCGCGCGTGCGGATAAAACCACCATCACCTTCAACGGTAACCTCTTCCAGTGACACAAGGCCTCCCTCCTCGCGATCGGTTGATTCACCTTCACCTTCACCTTCATCGCACATCCTAGCGCAAACATCGTCTTGAGCGGCAAGATCGCAGTCACAACTGCTGCTCGGCTCGTTCATATCTAGCCACAGACCGTCGAAAGGAAGCACATACTTGTGAAAATTGGCGAGCTGCTCGTGCCAATACTGCGATGCCTTTGGGTGGAAGAAGTCCACGAATACGGCCCACCCCGACTTGAACGCCTTCTGCGCATACCGCTCACCATTCACACCCTTCACGAAAATGTCAAGTTCTTCACCCCGGGCTAGTGGGTCCCATTCCTGCTCACCCTCCTCGCTTCCACCTCTTTCATCTTCATGCTCGTCACTAGCACTTTGATCGTCATGATGACCACGGCGACTCCGTTCACCACTGTCACGGCTCTGGTTGTCATAGCTGCCTTGGTCACTGCGGTCATTGCGACTAGAACGATCCGCGCCACCATCGCCACGGCTACCGTGACCACCATCGTCGCCGTCACTTTCTGCGCCAGCTTGGTCATGCTCCAAGTTCGTTGCAGCACTATATCTCGGCATTTTCTCACCGTGTTGATCCTCCATGCGCTCACTGGATGAGCTCGAGGAGGTGATGGCTGGGACTTGGACGCATACAAAGTGTTGGTTGTGGAAGTGCAGGTCGTCGATGAAAGAGCGCATGTCACGGTGCGGGAATTTGCGCTCGTCCAAGGAGAGACCACGCCCCTGGTCGACCATGTAGTCAAAGTCCTGCCAGTAGGCATCCATCGGCACCCCTGCCGTCCGAAGCTGCGTGACAACCTTCGTGGCATCCTCCACCGACGTGTCATCGCCCCCACGTCTGCCAACATGGTAGCCCAAGGCCCAGTACGGTGGCATCGCCGGTCGCCCCACAATGTCCGTGTACTGCTCGATGACATCCTGCGGCGAAGGCCCAGAGAATACGAAAACGTCGAGAATGCCGCCCGTGATTCGGTACGTGAGAGCCTCTCGACGTGCCACGACTTCCATAGCATTGGACGACAGCACAAACACGCCATGTGCGCTACCCGAGTGACCGTCTTCCAGCTGCAGGACGAAGGGGTGGACGCCGTACAGATTGTCCCCACCACTGCGGGTGTGGATCGGCGCCGTCGCGTTGGGCGCGCGTGCGAACATGGGATAGAGGTCACCTCCTTCATCGGCGTGAAGCCGCGCAGGTCCCACACGTTCTCCAAGCCCGTAGAGAATTGGCTCGTCGCCGTCTTCAGTATCCTCCAACTGCGTCGAGAACTCGAGGAACTGGTTCTCAAACACCAGCCCACTGAAGCTTGCTCCGTCTTGCTCCCGTTCAATGGGCGGCGTCGAGTTGAACAGCACTTCCCCAGAGTGTCGTCGTGTGACTGCGACTCCAAACGGCCACGGGGTGAAGTGCACTTTGTAGTCGCTCTCGTTTGCACCAACATCGTCTCCATGCTCTTGACGTCGAACGGGCAGACCGGGGACTTCGTATCGGGGGAACGCTGGGTCGGTGATGCGGATTCGCAGTTGGCTCGACGACTCCCGCACCACGTGGAGCTCCAGCAGCGGCACGTCGTTCCCAAAAGGCCCACGATTCCCATGACGCAGCGCCAGCGTCCCGCGCCAGCCGTTGCTGGTCTCGTCCAGCGTCAGCAGCTCGTAGCCGTCGCTCATCGGCTGGAAGCAGTCGCCGGCGTCAAAGCAGCAGCCCGCCGACTCGCACGCGTCTTCATCTTCCAGCACCTTTGGCGACGCGAATCTCGGGTTTCGACACGCCAGACGCGACGGCTTGGCCACGTTCTTGCACTTGGCTCGCGCCGGTGGCTCCTCGACTGCGAACGCGCAGGGGACGCCCTCGTTCTCCAGACTCTTCCAGCAGCAGCCTTGAGCCAGACACAGCTCCTCCGTCGGCTCGGGGAAGTTCGGGCTTGGCGGGTAGCAGTCCACGCGCTGCGTCGGCTCGTTGGCGCACTGGACGGTGGAAGTCTCGACAGCAGCAGACACCAAGTCCACCGCTTGGCTGCCACTGGCAAGTGCAACTGCAACTACCGTCAGCGCAAGTTGAAGTGGGACCATCACTCTCGACCGTCGACTGGATGGACAAACTCAAGACGTCTGCGCTCCAAGCCGCAAATTGCGTTATGACGTCCAAAAGACTCGAGCCAAACGCTGTTGCCGCAATGGAGGCTGCCATCGTCCCGCCGGGTCGCAGGCTTGCTCCTCATTCTCCACCTTTTACTTCAAGGCCCAACTGCCACGTTGAAGAGCGGGTCAGTCTGTATAATAGGTCAACTAGGTGTGACACGTTAAATTATGATGTTATAAAGTTGTCCCATGTGGACCACGTCTATTGCGATGTTATCTTGAAGTTTGTATGCACTTTCGATTAAGGATTCGCGGCGCAACGTAACAACAGGAGCAGAGAGGGCGAGTATGGAGCCTCTGAGCCTCCTCCCGCACGTGGACGAGCTGGTGATGGAGTATCTGCTGTTCCGGGGCTTCACCAAGGTACAGGCGCGTCTTTCCCCGCCGCCCGCAGTCTCCTCGGCTGTGTCTTCACCGAGATATTAACAGAATTGTGTCCGCCAGAGCTTCCAAGTGTTCAGCGCCGAGCGCAAGCGCGACCGCGCGCGGGGCTTTGACGTGGACCAGATCATCTCCCAGCTGCTGGTGGCGGTGCAAACGTGCGTCCGATTCACGGCGGAGCGGCGTCCGCAGCCGCGCTAGAAGCCGAGATACTGAGTTTTTACTTAACACTACTGATTTGTGTTATTTTCTCAGGTATCAGATTGAATCAGTACTTGAGACATGGAGATTCTTGACGGCGAGGTTCTTCAACCACTTGGACGCGTCCTACGCCTCGGTACGACGCTTCTAACTTAAGTTACGACGTGAAAACTATATTCTTACTATTTTTTATCTTTTATTTTTTATTTTTCCTTGTCCTAGACGCTGCAGCAACTCGAGACGTCGCTGCTGAGACTTTACGTGGTAAATGCAATCAAAACTGGGCACAGGGAGAAGGCCGCCGAGTTTTTCCAGCTCCACGCCGACAAGTTGAACGCCTCGGTGGCTGCCCACGGGGGCTCAGGCTCGGACTCGTGGAGCCGCTGGTTCATTTTGCCCTACATCGAGCATCCCGAGAGCGACGCGTACTTCCAGGTGTTCTTCAGCCACTCGTGGCTCGAAGCGTTCGTGACGTCGCTGCGCAACTTCCTGTCGCTCGTGTTCCGGAACCTGCCGCTGCCGAAGCTGTTGGCCTTTCAGCTGGCGAGACTGGAGGAGCCGACGCTCAAGCTGCGGCTGAAGGTGAGCCAGTCGGAAGCCACGAGGTTGAGACTGTACAACAGCGAAGCGACGACCAAGATCAAGAAGCTGGAGGAAGCGGGACGCCAGCTCCACTCGATTCTGCGTATGATGGTGCAGCATAACTTCATGGAGCACTTCTCAACGTCGGGGCCTAGTTATGTGGATGCAGCGAGTGAGAATCGTAACAAAACCAGAAGTCGGAGTCGGAGCTATGGGGCCCCAATACCTGGTGTTGGACTCACGCACAAGCAGATGAAGGAGATCGGAGAGCTTTTCGGCATCAGCAGCGAGGAAAGTCCCCATGTCGAACCTCCGGTTCCTGTCGACCCGCGAGACATGCCACGCGTAGCAGAGGTGTACCTGCCAGTAGATGAACTGAGTGATGATGAGGTGCTTGACCAAGATGACGAAGAGGACGAAGTCGATGAGGACACCTTAGACGTGGCGACGCAAGACGATATACGTGATAGTGATACACCACCGCCCACGTTCTCGCTGACACCCACGGAAACCAATCGTCTAACTGAAAAATGCGACGGAGCTCTCACCGAATCCAGCTTGACGCCAATCGAGAAACCATCGAGGTCTGCTGGTGCTGCTGACGAACCAGCAGGCAGCGTTCAAGCGTCTCTGATCCGTGAATTTAATATGCTAAACGACTGGGAGCCTACAAAATCAGCGATGACAGCTAGAAGCCGCTTTTCATCAGACGGAGAGTTTCTTGCGATCGCGAAGCTTGGCAATGCCCACATCGATATTTGGTCTACGAATCGAGTGGTACTTTCACCGACGTCTACTATCCAGCTACCAGCAAAGTTGACCGGTATGGAGTGGTTGGGTCCGGGTCCAAACAAACAGGTACGGTGTTTATATTGTAAGGGCTTGTTACCCGTTCTTTATGCCACGAGGACTTACCCGTTGCGGTGTGCCAATATGTAGCTCTTGGTGTGCACACTTGAAGATGCCGTTACGATACTGTGGGACTCGGATGGACAAGAGGTTATTACGTGCCCACCAAACGAAGACAACTTGCAGGTCCAACAGCTGATGTGCGCGCGGGAGGCACCGATCGCTGCGTGCCTGTTTACCAGTCTTGATGAAGAGGATAATGCGCTCCAACAAGTCCTAGTTTTGCATGGAGGTATGGAGGAGCCAATGCAAGACTATTTCCCTATGGAAGACAAGCAACTTACCTGCTTGGCGTGGAGCAACATGGGGGACGTACTCATCACTGGAAGTCAGACGGGGGATATTGAATTTATTGATGTAATCCGTCCCGAGCGGATACACCGATGCAACCTCGTTTCCTGCTGTGGGTCATCTCGTATCAACGGTGGCAGTTTATCAGCAATTTGTCTGTCTCCTGACGGGAGGTCAATGTTGAGCGTACACGAGAATGGCGGTGTCGTGATGGAATGGTCGATCGGCTCAATTTTGGTAGCTGTTACCTCTCCATCTGATGCGAGCGATGTGAGAGGAAGCGTGATAGACGTGAAACCGTCCCTGGTATTCACGTACGAGCTGGACACGCCGTTGGCATCTCAAAATTCCGAACTGGACACCAGGATTCGCTTTCTTGCTGCGGGTGAATACTTCGTGGTAGCTGATTCTGCCCGTCTTCACATCTTCAAGGTAAGAAGCGATTTGATGCATGGCATTCTGTCTCAGAGCGACTTCGCTAACTTGTTTTTGTGTATTACCATCAGTGTGGCAAGAAACATGCCATCTCGGGTATTATCCCGAATCAAGCTAGCTTAGCAGATCTAGACTGGCACCCGAAGCTTCCGGTGTGCTGCTCCGCTAATCAGGATGGGGCCATCGCGCTGTGGAGCATGAAAGCCTGATTCAATCTGACCGGCCTCTCTCAAAAATAAACTATTTTGCCAGCGACAAGTGTCAGAATAGGACCCGCTTGATCAAGCCTCGATCCCTGGCAATTGACACATTGTCACGAACGATGAATAGGAGATTGGCCTTCGACAATCGTCTGTGCTATGAGCGCGATGTCATCCGGCAGCAAGCGCTTCATCAGCGCAAGCTCGATCAGGTGGTGCCTACGAGCCATTCCCCATCACGAGTTTACCTGGACAGCAATGCCCCTGTACCTCAGCCTCACTTGGTCATCAACGCCAAGCGACAGCAGATCGAGCGAGACAGACAGCTCGACATTTACCACCAAAACCAGCGTCTTGCCAACAAGATGGACCAGATCATGAACCGCCAGGAGAACGTCGTTTTAGCTGGCTCGTCCTCCTCGGCTGCTAGAACGCGGTTGGCTCCACGCAGCCTCCCCAAACCTGGCGAGCCTTTAATGCCGAGAGTGCCAGTTGGAGGTGATGCAACTTCTCGGGCCAATTCACAAGCAGCAACCTCGTCACCGCGATATCAATCGCCACGAAAACCTGTTCACAGTCCAGCGCACATGCACATGCCTGGAATTCGGCTCGACGCAACGCAGACACCTCTTCTGGATTGTCACCTATCTCCCGAGTACGCGATGGGCCGTGGAGATGCCTGCAAGAAGCCGACACTCGTGAATCGTGCTGTTCAAAAACGCCGGCAGAACGCGATCGATCAAGAAAACCGGCGACTGAAGGAGCGACTGGCGCATTTGAAGCCGTACTACAACACCAAGAAGTGGGATGGCGAGTGGCAGCAGCATGCGCACAAGTTTAGTCACCTGCACCAAGACACCACGGTCGGATACCTGTTGCCACACCCCAAGACGCCAGCTAAGAATTTGGCTTCGCCTTCACGAGGAGGGTGCAAAACTACTCGCGAGCGCAATTTATCCAGAGGTAGCGCCTCGAATGTGCGCGGACTCCCCTCACTTGAGAGCAAGAGTAAGTCCAATGCTAGTCGCGCAGGACGACTGAGGGAGCTGCAAAGCCGTCGCTCCAACGCTTCTGTACGTGAGGAAGATGACGTTGACGTGGTAGACGAGGAAAAGGGCCCGCAGTGTCGGGAATTGCCACCTTGTTTACTCTTGGAGGCCACGACTCGACAAGGAGTCGAGGTCTCGGTAGACGAGCTGCAGATTGAGCTAACTCGGTCTGGCATAGCTGAGCTTGGAGATCGGTGCGTAGAACCCCTTGCGAATGATAGACTGTGCTGCAGACCAATTGACAACTTTGCTTTGTGTACTTTTAGCGGACTGCTGATTCATGGATCCTGGAAAGATGACATTGTTGGTGAATTTCTGGTGGACCACGATAAGCTGGTGCAAGTCGCTCAAATTGTGGATGATCTCGAGATCATGTAAGTGAATGCCGGCGAATTTACAAGTGAAAACTTTCTACTGACCACCTTTGGAATTGTACTAGCAGGATTAAGCTCGAGACGGTGTCGCAAGTGCCGAAAGCAGGAAATGTTCCAAGCCTCTCGTCGTTGTTGACAGATGACGAACTTCAAAAACTACTCGTTGGTGTGGTGCAGCAACTGCGCTTCCAGGTGGCCCCGACTCCACCGAATATCGCGTCAAGCTCGCAGCTGTTGATTTCTTGGGTCTTACCGATACGAGGACCAAACGATGGCAGCAGCTCTAATTCCCCACGCGAGCGCTTGCGACCACGAACATGTCCATCGACGATCGTGAGCGAGAGTGAAGGCGAGAGACACAACGCTGATCAGCCAGATGAATGCAACTTTGACGATGGCGGACAAATGTTTGGCGCTGAAGCTGATACCGATCCTCTCGAGCTCGACTGGGCCGTTAGACTCAAGACAGCGGCAATTCTGAACTTAGACGGTCGACGTTGGCGCATGGTGCTTCGCAAAGGATTCGCGATGTACCTGATCTCCTCGTGGTTTGAAGAGGAGACAGGAGTGCAGACAATTAAAACGGTGGGTGTTGGGTCCGCAAGCGACACCAATGTACCGTTAGTTGAGATTACGTACGACATCAACGAGATGCAAGAACTCCTCCGACAACTTGAAGGGGGTACACTAACTGTACCCACACTACTGGAGAAGATTTTGGCGCCGCTGCTTCCTTAGAAGGTCAGCTCCAATGATAGTTCAAAACAAAACGATGGACCCAATGTTCAAGATAGATACTTTTTCTTAACGCCCTCTAGCAGAACATGCTCACGGTAAGCATATGCCTCAAGTTGAGTCGGGATTTTGGATACGCGATCAGGCGCAAATTGCTGATAAAGCTCTCGCAGCTCTCGTTCGATTGTCTCTTTCTTGGTTTTGTAGAAAGCCGAAAGCTCCTTCTCCAAAATCGAAAAGAGTGCTTCATACTCGGTGCGCCACTCGAGGAGTTTGTCGTCTCCTGCACGTTCTTCCTTCTTTTCTGCTGGGTGGAGCCGAAAGAAAGCCATCACGTCGAATATAACCTGCAGCGGATACTCAGCGATAGAATTCGATACATGGATCGAGGCTCCAAGTTTAAGGAGTACGATGGCACATTGAGGATCATGACAGCGCAGCGCAAGCAGCAGCATGGTGTCTCCCTCAACGACACGATCGAAAAGACCCAATGTGTTTGATGAAGCCGAGCCAGCCCTATCGAAGAACCCTGCCAGTCGATCGAGTTAAGCGTCAGGCTGGAAAGATAATAAAGTTTTAGGACTTACCGAACGCGTTAAACTGCATTGGGGCCCCGAAGCCAAACACTTTTACTTGCGTATCCACTGCTGTGGCAGCGAGGCCTTTAATCTCGGTGAAAACACGCGCCAATTCTCCAGGATCTCTTTTTGATAATGCCTGTAGCGCATGCATATCCCAGCGGTGGGGAATCAACTTGGCTCTTGGCGCCATTCGAGCTGCGCTCGCCGATCTCGATTCAAACCCGGTCTTGGCAGCGGTTTCACGAAGTAGGCCTTAGGATAAATTGGAAGACGAACTTCAGGGGCTCGCGCTGGGTTTTATAATGCGATCGCATAGTAATAATACCAAATACTACTACGCGCGGCTATCGGACTTCAGGCAAGAGATACATGTTTTGTTCCTCGATGGAAGAGTGTTGAACGATTCTTGGAAGCGATTCCTGCCTCGAGAAAATAATCTTAAAAGGGTTAAGAAAACTGTTCAAATTGTTGATGGCCGAGTACGTCAATGCGCACAACGCGTCGAATTCACATACAGGACATGTATGCACAGGTACATGCAGTATTATGCCATGTTATTCATTGCTCATCGTCGAGAGCAGCGTTGCCGGTACATGCACCTGTATATGCATGTACATGTACTTACATGCACTACATGACACATGTACATCTTCACGATGTCAACAAAATGCAACACGACGATTGTGCGTGTATTTTGTGCCGGGCGCACAGCAACATGCTGTCAGCAAAATGTCCCGAGTGGGAACGGTGGTCACCGTCTCGGGTACGGTCCTGACCGTCCTCCGGTCGCCCGCCAATCGACGTGCGAGCTACTACTTGAAGAACAGCTGGACGAAGATGAGCTGACCGAGCAGTCATCGGACTTTAGCGAGGATTAACTGGCGGCGTGCAGGCCCAGCGAGCAAGGAGTCACGATGGAAGCGGTGGCGTGTTCCGCGAGTGGGAGGTGCCGTGAGGTCGCAGGATGGAGGTCGCTAGCGTGACGAAGCTCGGAGCGTGAACCGTGGTGTGAGCCAAGGACGAAGGAGTGTCATGACAGGAGGAAGGGTTCGAAGGAAGCGTCGCGACGGCGCGCAAGTTGAAGAGAGTCTTAGGAAGAGCGTGAGGGAGAGCCCTCCGTGCCAGGTGAGTAGGTCAGTCGTGAATTTGTCTTGGAAACAACAAGTTGAATCTTTGCATTTGACTTAATTGTATTCTAACCGTTCCTTAACTGTCCGTACCGTCCTACTTCGTGCGCAGCGGCAGCCGTCCCTTCCAGGACAGCTCGCGACACGTGGTGGAGAAGCAGGGTACTGGCTTCGCTGTGAAGTAAGCGTCGGACAGTCTGGTCAAGTCGAGCGTCGGGATTCGGGAAGCCTTTGTGAGGTGACAGCAGCGCGCAAGAGTCGCGATCGAGAGCTCGTCCCTGGGGTCTTCAAGAAGTCTCGGCGTCCGTGCAAGATTTGTGAAACGGTCCGGTCGGAAGTTGGAGTGAAGAACGGCACGCTCGGTGCCTGGAAGTATTGGTCTACGGCTCGCTCGGAGCCCCTGAAATTGGTCTACGGCACGCTCGGTGCCCCTGGAAGTATTGGTCGACGGCTCGCTCGGAGCCCCTGAAGTTTGAAGCAAGAAGATGTCTGGAGTTGGAGAAGGTGAAGGGTCCGTGGAACAGCGGACCGTGCAGGAGGAAGTGGCACGCCTGGAAGCTGAACGGCTTCGCAGGGCGGGCGAGTTTGGTGGGTCGGCGTCGGCGACGTCGTCGGCTGGCGACGAGAGCGGAACAGGGACGGCGGCCAAGGTGACGAGCGCGGCCGGACGTAGGTCCCTACGCCAAGAGATGATGGGAGATCTCTGGGCTGATGAAGAAGGAGATGAGTTCAAGGACGCTGAAGAAGAGCGTGAAGAAGACGGTGCTCAAGCCGAACAAGAGCCCGAGGAGAAGAGGACGGTGCCCGACGCGGACGAGCATCAAGACCGTGACGTCGAGGGTTTGAGTGGCCCGACTCCGGCGCATGGAGTCTATTGGTCCCAAGGCTTTGGGTATGATGACCCGATGCCGGTCGAGGAGTCGCCCATGCGGTCATTCTACGGAGCCTACGTGAAGGAGGAACCGAGGGAAGTGCCCTCGCGAAGCCCGAGTGGGTTCATCCCGCTGTACACAGGGACGGAGCGGCGACTGCCGAATCCTCCCATGTACGGTTGGAGCGTCGGTGCCCAACCTGGATATCACGGTGGGTGGGGTGCGACCGTGAAGACAGAGCCGACTGTCAAGCCAGAGGTCAAGAGAGAGCCAACCAGCATGGTGATCTGAACCAGGACACCAGCCCCAGGCGCTGCACCAGCTAAGGGTACAACAGGCCCCTGCGAGTCACGGTGGCGCGTACCGCACTGTGGCTACGCGAGCCCCGACACGAAGAGAGTACGACTTGTCGTCGATGGTGTCGAACGTGATGAAGGTGCTGCCGGTGTTCTACTCGGACACGGCGACTACCGAGAAGGCTCGTGACTTCTGGGAGCTGTTCGAAGCTCACACCTCGCACCTGCCTGATCAGTCAAGACTATTGGTGTTTAGACAAAAGATCAAAGGGAGACCTGCGGAACGGTGGTGGAACAACTCTACCATTAAAACCTTTAGTACGCTGAAGGTTCGGTTCCACAACCAGTTCTTGAGCAGAACGGCCGACGAACTATGGGAACGGTTGCAGACGACGAAGCGTGAACGCGGTGAATCCGTGGAGGAGTGGGACGATCGGGTCTCCGACCTCTGCGACTCATTGGACTATCCCAACCCGCAGATGAGATATCAGTTGTTCAGACGCGGGCTGCGCAACAAGCGCATGCTCGCTTCGCTCGATTCCGGTCCGGCGCGCGACATTCCCGAGGCCTGCGAGTGGCTATTGGCCAAGGAAATGTCCCGTCCCAGAGAAGAAGATGACGAGTTCCCCGAGGACAAGAAGACTGCGGGCGCTAGCTCGGGCTCGGCGGACGTGAACTCGGCCGAGACGACGTCGAAGCTGGACAAGCTCACGGAGACGATGGCCACGTTCGTGACCCAGCAGCAGCAGTGGCAGCAGCAGATGATGCGGAGCCAGTGGCAGCCGCCGCGCTCGCCGAGGAACCGCATGCCGAATGTGTCGGCCACGACATCCAGTCCCGGCCCGATTGGGAACGGTCAGCCTGGGAACGGTCGACCTCGAGGGATTCGCATGGGGGCCGATTCACGGACGCAAGAAGGAGCACCCGTGTGCGGACGGTGCGGCTACGTTGGACACTCGCGTGAGACTTGCCGACGACAGATGATGATATGCAACCAGTGCGGAGAGCTCGGTCACATCGCCGTGGAGTGCGAGGAAGGACCTAGTCGTGGTCGAGCCGGTGGCCAAGTTCCGGCAGCCAGGAACGGTGGTCGAGGACCCATGAAGTGCGGGTTTTGTAAGGAGGACGGTCACTCGTTTGCGGGGTTCCCCGAAGTCGCGGCGCTCCGAGGTCTGGCCGTGAGTCTGCGGGAAGGTGCGCAGACGTCTCCGCCTCAATGAAGAGGGCGGGAGGAAGGGGAGGAGAGAGTCACTCCTTCCTCTTGTCTAGTGAATGACTCGGAGGGCGAGGATCGTGACCGTGACGGAGTGGAGAGGACGGTCTCGACGGTGGATGTTTGCATGAATGTATCGGCGGAGCTGGACGGTAGGGAGCCTACCTTGGATGATGATTTGCATGGAGAAAACAAGAACAAGATCGAGAAAAAGAAAGCTGAGTTTATTGTGGTTAGTACGGATGACGAAGGAGAAGACCTCGTGGTGAAGGTCGACGAATTGAAGCACGAGAAGGTCTACGAGGGCTGGACCTCCTCGAGGACCGACGCGGAGGTGCGCGTCGTGTCGGGGGGCTTGGACTCCTCGTCGAATGAGGTGGAGACGAGAGATGTGGAGAAGGACGAGTCGGTCGAGGAAGAGACCGAGATGACGGAGGCGAACGCGGGCTGCGTGCTGCGCGAGGAGGAGCTCGGAGACGAACCGCACCGGGCCGTCGCGATTGAAGACCCGAGCTTGGACGAAGAGATGCCGGCGCCGTTTGCGGACGCGCCGCCGCCGTATGTGGCGAATGTTGATGGAAGAGGAGGTGCCGGCGCCGTTTGCGGACGCGCCGCCGCCGTATGTGCCACCGTCGTACATGGCAAAGATCGAGGATGAGAGTATGGAGGAGCCGCCGGCGCCGTTTGCCGACGCGCCGCCACCGTACGAGTGGGGCGATGAGGGGTACGACCTGTCGGACTGCCTGTTCTCGACTTGGACGGTGGGAGAAGCCCCGCCGACCGAAACGGTGAAAGAGGACGGCACAGTCCCGCCGGAAGTGGAGACCGTCTCGAGCTATGATCGTCTGTTCACGGACGAAGAACTTGATGCGATGGAGAACGGTGAACCTGGCCTGGAGGCGTCCATCCTCTCTGATACGGTCGTCGCCCCTGAGCCCGAGGAGTACAACAAGGAGCTCGAGGACCGACTGTACCCGCTGGACGAAGTGGAACTCCATAAGCGTGTCGCCAAGAATGCGGAAGCTCAAGCCGAGCCGTCATCGGAAGATCTGGCTCGCCTGCTTGGGATCCCGCTGGAAGTGGTGGAACGAACGCGGCAGGCGTCCCTAGAAGTGCATGGTTCGCCAGAGTATTGGCAGAGCTGGTTTGAAGAAATGCTAGACAAGTCTGAGGAAGCCAAGCGTGCGAACCGTGACTTCCGGAGCCCAGTGGTCAGCGTCGTCTACGGTCCGTCGGTTGAGGCACTGGCTCGCCCGGTCGGGCGTCCCCCGGACGATCCTGGTGGAACAGTCGTCGTGGGCGAAGTGGTGCCCGTCCTGAGCAAGGTGCGAGGCGTGGATTCGAAGGTCGCGCGTGCGGTGGCACGGCAAGCAGTGTTCCGCTTTCTGCAGGAAGCTAGGAGCTATGGGAACGGTCAAGAGAGAACCGCCTAACAACGAGGAAGGGACGGTGGAAGTTGGCGCGAGAACCGCCTAACAACGAGGAAGGGACGGTGGAAGTTCCCCCTCTGCGTGACAAGGTTCCTGAGTTTGATGAAGAGCGACTCCTATGGCACGCCGACCGTGTCAAGGAGCTGATGAGCGTGAACACCAATTCTGGTGCGCGCCTGCGCTCCTGGATGAGGACCTACTTTGATGAAAAGGTTCGGAGAATATGGTTAAAGCTATGGGATCGTGTGGGGCGGTCAAAGACGCCGAGTGCTAAGCGTCGCCGTCGCCGTCGCCGTCGCCGCGGCAAGGTGGTCGCTTTCGATTTCTCGTCGCTTTACAAGCCGTATGCCGAAGTAATGGACGAAGTGGAGTTCTTCCCTGAGCGTGACGAGGACGCTTCTCACTACGTTGAAGTGGTGAGGAACGACCGTCCAGCTCGGACATCACTGCCAAAGACTGGTCTGGTGGACGTTGTCACGGTGGATCTTCCTAATGGTTTTGGAGTCTATGATGAAGAGGACGCCGAAGATGATGCGTATCGTGCCGTAGAAGATGGACGTCGAGTGGTGTGCGCAGTTGGCAACTTTGAGGCTCTCTCAAGTGGTTATATTGACTGTTTACCGTCTCAAATGCTGACTGATACTGGCGCTACCCTAAGTCTTGTTGATCGTCGTGTGCTGAAGCGACTGGGACGGGCTTCGGAGTCGCTCGAACCGTACGAAGGGCTGGTGCGAAGCTCGTCGGGGCGCAAGTTGCGGATCCGGGGTTGGATCAGCTTGGCGTTCCGTCTCGGAACGGTGGAGGTCGCGCTAAGCGTGCTGGTGGCTGATAAACTGCATATCGATGCGATCCTGGGCGTGGATGCGTTGGGCGCGTTCGGCGCCGTGATCGACGTGGCGGAACGCACGTTGACTTTGAAGACTACGAGTGAAGTATTGCCGCTAGGATTCACGATGGTGCAGGAGACGATCATGGCAGCGATGGCGACGTCGGTGCGATTACCGCCGTTTGGCCAAGCCCTCGTCACGACTCGAGTCGTCGGCTCTATTGGAGACAAATCCACCGTGTTGGTCGAAGGTTCTTTGGGTCTGCCTCCTACTCTGTGTGTGGCACGGTCGCTAGGCACGGTCGAGGATGGCCAGGTCATCGTCGAAGTTTGCAATGCATCTACGGATGAGTTCTGGATCAGGAAGGGAACGGTCATTGCGAGCACGTCCGTGATCCCGGAATCGGCTTTCGAGTCGGCTACGGTGGGACACAAGGGGACGGTGCCTGCCAATGATAACGAGCCCGGGGTTGAGCGCGCGGCGTCCGTGTCGGAAGCGAGGGAGCCGGACGTCGGCGAGAAGGGAAACCCGAAATTCTCCCCGGACAAATCGGACGGCATGGAAGCCGATTTCTCCGAGTCGAAGTTGTCCCGAGAGCAGAAGGAACTGTTCCAGGCGGAACTGGACAGTTTCCAGAATATGTTTGTGGGTTCTTCAAAAGAACCGGGACGGACGGATCTACTGCAGTTTGAGATCGACACGGGGATTAGTGCTCCGATCAAGTCACAACCGTACCGTGTATCATTAGCCGAAGGAGAGGTCATGGAAGCGGAAGTCCAGCAATACTTGGAACTGAACCTGATCCGTCCCTCGAACAGTCCGTGGGCGAGCCCGGTCCTGATGATTTGAAAACCGGACGGTGGAATACGGTTCTGCATTGACTACCGCAGATTGAATGCGGTCACGGTGAAGGACTGTTACCCCATGCCGTTGATAGATGGCATCTTGGATGTGCTGGGCGACGCTCAATTGTTCTCGACAATGGACATTGCGTCTGGATACTGGAACGTGCCAATGCACCCGGACAGCGTGTCTAAGACCGCTTTCACGTGCAAATACGGTCTGTATGAATGGTTGGTGATGCCTTTTGGCCTTTGTAACGCGGTTCCCGCATTTGAACGGTTGATGGAGACCGTTCTGGTGGATCTTAAGTGGCGAATCTGTTTGGTCTATCTCGGCGACTGCGTCATATTCAGCAAGGACTTTCCTACTCATCTGGTTCGCGTGCGTCAAGTGCTGACACGGTTCCAGCAGGCTGGGTTCAAGCTCAAGATGAAGAAGTGTCATTGGGGACGCAGCCAAGTGGCGTTCCTAGGACACATCGTCACCCCGACTGGAATCCTGCCTAATCCTGAGAAGGTGAAGGCCGTGATGAATGTGAAGCGTCCGGTGGACGTGCATGGGATCCGTTCATTCTTGGGCCTGACGAGCTACTTCCGTCGGTATATCCCCGGGTACGCTTCGATTTCGGCACCTCTGGAACGGTTGAAAATGAAAGACGCACCGTACATGAGGAGCGAGGACTGTGAAGCTGCCTTTAGACAATTGAAGCGGGCGCTGTTGAAGCCGCCGATATTGGTCTATCCGAACGGCAAGAAACGGTTCAAGTTGTACGTGGACTCTTCACGCTACGCGGTCGGCGCTTGCTTAATGCAGGAAGTGGACGGTCGCGACCGTGTAGTGGCCTACGCGAGTAAGCTGTTGACCGGATCCCAGAAGAACTGGATCACGAATCAGGACGGCATCTCTGAGATCGAGTGTTGGGGTGTCGTCTGGGCGACGCGGAAGTTCCGATGTTATCTCGACAAGCGGGAGTTTGACCTGTACACGGATCACCAGGCTCTGACTTGGGTTTTCAGTCCTGGCAACCGTACTACGAACGCTAAGTTGGCACGGTGGGCTATGGAACTCTCTAATTTGCAGTTTAAGGTACATCACAAGCCTGGAACCTCTATGGGGAATGTGGACGGTCTATCGAGGTTACCTATGGACACGGTGGCGGCTCTCTCGATGCGTGACTTGCTGAATCCGGAAGGCACGGTCGAGGACGCGCTTCCGACTTCAGTCGGGGAGCCAGCTGGGGCCGACAACGGACTCGGGTTGGGCGGTGAACGTGCAGATGGGCACGTTGACGACGAGTGTCCTGACCAGCCAAATGAAGTCGCGAGTGGCGCCCCTGCGGGAGACACCCCTCTGACTCCAGTGGACCGGTTTGGACTCGACTTCGACCAGTTCGTGCAGGCTCAACAGGAAGTCCCGTGGGTGAAGGCGCTGGTGGGATTCCTGCTGGACGGCGCGCTGCCCCTGGATCCGTTCCTGAGAGCTACGGTCATGAAGATGGGGTCGCGATACGTAGTGATGAACGGTTTGCTGATGAGAAAGGTACACTTGCCGGCTCGGGTCGGACCTGCTCGGTCCTTGACCGTCCCTGTGGTGCCCTTACCGTACATAGAGACCGTCCTACACTACTGTCACGCTGACGTGCTGTCTTCGCACTTGGGTCTAACCAAGACGCTCGAGAAAGTGAGGCGACACGCTTTCTGGCCGGGCTGGAGGAAGGGCGTCACGGAGTACGTCCGCGAGTGTACACGGTGTGGAAGAGGAAAAGGGTCGAGACCGTGGCAGGCTGGACAGATGCAGCGGATGCCGGTGGCGGATCTCTCGGGTCCGTTCTCGATGTTGGTGGTGGACGCTGTGGGTCCTCTGCCAGAGACTGAACGAGGAAACAAGTACATACTCGTGTTTGTTGACTACTTTACGAGGTGGGCTGAGGCATTTGCGGTGCTTCGCCTAGACTCGGTGACCTTCGTGGAAGTGATGGTAAATGGAGTGGTTGCTCGGCACGGTGTGCCGTCACGGTTGCTGAGCGACAATGGCCGAAACTTTACGTCGGAAATTGCGAAGTCCTTCTATCAGACGCTGGGGATCAAGAAGCTGTATGGTTCGGCGTACCACCCGCAGACTCAAGGGCTGGTGGAGCGTTTTAACGGTACGCTCATGAGCATGCTGAAGATGCACGTGAGCGAAGCACAGACGGATTGGGATCTGTATTTGCCGAGGGTGTTATTCGCCTACAGGACGGCCTACCACGAGGCGCTAGGCGACTCTCCCTTCTTCTCTCTCTACGGGCGCGATCCAGTGCTGCCGCTGGACGTCGCGTTCCTGAACTTGGGCAAGAAATGGAAGAGTAATGAGGTGGCAGCGTACCGCCGTGAACTCTACCGTACTTTGCGTGACTCCCGTCACTTGGTTGAACGTCAGCTCTTGAAGGCGCAGGACCGACACGAGCGGCGGCTGAGTGACCGCGGGGAGGTGCAGTACGAGGTTGGCGCTCCGGTGTGGGTCTATCAACTCTTCAGGAAGAAGAGAGGCGAGTCAAGAACGAAGAAGCTGGCCTTTGCGTGGCACGGTCCGTACCGTGTCGTCGGCAAAGTGAACGAGAATGCGTATCGGATCGATATCCCGACTCACCCTGACAAGACGGTCACGGTGAACGTCAACCGGTTGAAGAAGTTCCGTGGACGGTGGACGCGACCGTTCATGGATGAGGTGCCAGAAGGAATTGAGGAGGACGGTGAAGGATTCGAAGACGGTCCGCTATAGGAAGCCGACTTGCCAGCGTCAAGTTTCACGGAGCGGGTGACCATAGGTCGCGGGGATACGGCCCTCACGGGGGTTACTTCGCCGCTGCTGGAGATCGTTGCTAAACGAGTGGTCAACCGTGCCGCTGAATACCTGGTGCTCACGGCTAACTATGAAAATCATTGGGTGCCCCGAGCCGATGTGATGCCAGAATATGGAGAGCTGGTGACGAGTTTCGAGCAAGCTGAAAGAAAGAAGCGGCGCCTGCCTGAGCTAAGACGAAGTTCACGCTTGGAGGAGGCTAACGATGAAGTGGAGGATGAAGACCTGCTCATGACCTAGCAGGGCCGTGAGAGGTGTGGTTGGTGGTCCTAAGGACGGTCGTATGGGAGGGAGTACGGTCAATTGGACACCAAGAACGGTGGAGAGTGAATTATGTGTTTGAATTTGAATTGATTAAACGAAGGAACGCTAGTGGAATTGGAGAAAACTGAAATGAATGACTAGCGAAGCGTCCCTGAGAACGACTGAGAGATCACTTGGACTTGGGAGAGGCCGGAGCCGGGGTGCTCTTCTTCTTAGACGAAGTGGCGGTGTCCTCGTCGCCGGCGCTGATCTTCTTGTCGTCATCGGTGGGTTTGGAGGTGGCCGAGCTGTTGTCTTCGTCGCCCTCGAGCTCTTCCTGGTCTCCATCGTCGCCTTGGTCTTGACCAGCGTCGGGCGGAGACTCCTCCAACTCTTCGGGCTCGCCGTCGTCCACCTCGTCGAGGTGCGGCGTCGGAGGCAGCACGGTGAACATGTCTTCATCGTCCTCGAAGTCGGAGTAGTCGTCGCGCTGCTCCTTGTCCTCGTCGTACGCCTTCTGGGCCGGGAACGGTAGCTTGCCCTTCGTCGCAAGCGGCTTGAGCTTCTTGGCGAGGGCTCGGATGCGAGCGTCTCCCAGCAGGACCTTCCAGGTGCCGGAGCTCTTGTTGCCGACCCACGACGGGTTGGGCGGGTTGCCGCCGGTGACGTCGATGACGACGCGGGCGAGAGCTTCGGCACTGAGGCGAAGGTGAGGTGGCTTGGTCGGGTTCAGCGCGTCCGTCTGCTCGAGGAGGTTGGAGATGGACTGGTAACCGTCCTCGTCCACGCGGTACGGATCTAGGGCTCGGGCGAGGATGGCCTCATAGCGGCCACGGTCGTTGCGGTACTGTGGCGGAGCGGGATCGGCCAAACTCTGGTTGAGGCCTGATCTGGCTACCACAGCGCCCAGACACCGACTAACGGAGGGGGTCCCCCTTGATCCGTGATCAGCTGAACGGTTCTCACCTTGTGTACCCGTCGGCGGGCTGGATCTGCTCTCTCGGGGCTCCGAAGATGCAGCACTCGGTGAAGATTGAATGTCTTGGCGAGACGTGGGGATGGGATTGGAGCAGCGCGGTTGTGGTGGAGCGGGATCGGCCAAAATCTGGTTGAGGCCTGATCTGGCTACCACAGCGCCCAGACACCGACTAACGGAGGGGGTCCCCCTTGATCCGTGATCAGCTGAACGGTTCTCACCTTGTGTACCCGTCGGCGGGCTGGATCTGCTCTCTCGGGGCTCCGAAGATGCAGCACTTGGTGAAGATTGAATGTCTTGGCGAGACGTGGGGATGGGATTGGAGCAGCGCGGTAATCTTCGTTCTGTGTCCGGTTATGGGTCTCGATCGAGGGTTCTTCGCTCAGATCGAGGGGTCTGGATGTGATCCGAGACCGGTAGTTGCCTTTCGGGTGTGTTTGTCGCTTCCTATAGCGAGATCGTAGTCGAGAGGAGAAGCGATCGCCAGCCAAACAGCTTAATCTGGTCGATCGAGGTTCGCACTTGAAGGAAAGGTCTAGAGCGGGTAAAGTTGGCCAATATATTATCCAAACTTAAACCACACTACCAGATCCACTCTTCCTGGGCACTTGTCGTTCCGCCGGGGCCAATGTAGTTCCCGAGGCGGAGGATGACTTGGGAGCACTTGTGATGTACAGTGCAAATTCAACTCTGATTTATGTTTAGCCTCTACGTCCCTACGGCTACCATCCCAACCTGCATCCTACAACCATACAACAACTTGATTCTTGGCCCGGCTGCGCCCCTCGGTTCCTCCCATCCTCGGTCGCGATCTCGATCCGCAATCCCGATCGGCGATCTCGATCCGCGATCCCGATCCACGATCTCGATCCGCGATCCCGATCTGCGATCTCCGTCTCGATGGCCCCACTTTCGACTGGGGCCTCGCATGACGCCATCTCCGTTATTCGTTCGGTTCTGTCTTCAGTCCGTCGCCAGCTTCCATATTTCGACGGCGACTTCGTATCAAGCACCTTTCTCTGGCGGAGGCCGCCAATCGGGCCTGGGACGTGTTGGCTGCCCCGATTCTACCGGATCCGGACCCCTGGCGTCATCTTGCTTGCACCAGATTCCCCAGATCGCGCCAGTTCGCACCTGCTTCGCATCCACATCTCCGATGTTGTGCTCCCTCCTCCAAATTTCCTCATGTGCTTCACCACATCCGCCCCCTGTCCGTCAGTTGTGTCGTACAACGGCTCACTGCGGGCCGCCAGTACCACTCTGGTCCCACTTTCGCATTCGCCTCATCCGTCGCAGGCGCCATGAGTTCACATCATCCGGACCACTCCGACGGGGATCGATCTCCACCTCCTTCACCCCGCTCAGCCCGATCTACCACCTCTCGTCGCTCGGCTCGGGCCCCTCGTTCTCCGGCTGGCGAGATCGCCCGTCTAGAGCAAGAACTTCGCAGTACTCAGGCGACCCGGGCTACCTTGTTTCGGGATCGAGATCGCCTGAATGATATCGTCAATCGTCTAAACACCGAGCTCCAGGATCTGGAACGACATCGTTGGGGGGGACGAAATCCGACGTCTCCGCACCGAGATTGATGACCTCCAGCAGGCGTCCAACGGGGGAGGTGACCGACGGATCCAGGATCTGCGTCTGGTTGCCGACGGACACGCGGCAGCGCTCAACGAGACCAACCGCCGGCTGGCTCGCACTGAACAACGACTGATCTCCGTGGAAGAGGATCGTGACCGCCTGGATCGGGAGCTTGATCACAGCGTGGAGGAGGCCGTTCAGCTTCGGTCGCAGCTCGACGATCAGGCACACGAACTTCAGTGGACCCAAGACGAGCTGGCCACCTCCCTCCGTAGCCTGGATCGCGTGACGACTGCTCTTCAAAATGCTGAGGCGGAGTTAGATCGGGAGCGGGCCACCCCGAGCGGATCCGCCCCACCGGCGCCTACCCCCTCCGTTCCGGCTCCGGCAGCGTCGGGATCAACCTCGACTAGCGTGACCCGCCTCTCGGAGGAGCTTCGTCAAGCGCGTCGAGATCTCACTTCTCTCCAAGCTGCCCGAGACGTGTCCACCGGCCGAGTCGTTCAGTTGGAGGGTGATAACCGGCGACTCCGAGAAGAAGTCTCCAAACTCAACCAAGATCAGGCGACCTCAGCCACCGAGAACTCCAATCTGCGTACGTAACGTCTTCCGGATCTCCGACTAGCCTCGATCGCTAACTTCTGACCATTATGTCTACAGGGACGAAGCTTGCTGACGCTAACCGAGATATCCGGGCTCTGGAGGCCCAGTTGTCTGACGTGCAGGACGCCTATGCTGGCCTTCGGCGTGCTAACGACGAGTCTGAGGGTGGCCTAGAGGATGTATCCACTGCCTTGTCGCGGGTGGTCGAATGGATCCGCCTCCGCCATGCCGCTGGGGCTGTAGCTTCTCCCAGCCCAGCGGCCGGGGCTGCTGCTTCTCCCAGCTCGGCCTCCACCACTCCAACAGGGAAACGGGCGCGTGATCGATCCGTATCACCCACTCTTCGACCTCCTCCGCTCAAACGTGCCGGATCCGTATCCTCCCAAGTTCCTCCTTCGCGTAGTCGATCGCCTTCTCCAGCTCTCGCGCTGTCCTCCGACGAGGAGATCGACCAAGGACCTGGCGGCCCGGGAGGACCCGCCCCTCAAGAAATAATCGAGATCCACGACGACGGGTCCGGGTCCGAGTCCGATCACGCAGGTCCAGGAGCCGATCAGGGTCCGCCCGCCGGAGGGCACGCCGGATCAGGCACTCCTTCTGGCTCGGGGGGTTCTCCTGAATACGGATCTCCCCCAAACTGGGGTAATGCCGAGGAAGCGGAGGAGGAGGAAGAGGAAGAGGAAGAGGAGGAGGAGGAGGAGGAGGAGGAGGAGGAAGAGGAGGAGGAAGAGGAGGACGAATCCGATCCTGAAGCACTCGCAGCTCTAGCTCGTTCCCGTTCTGAAGCCCGCCGTCGGCAATCTGCCTCTCCTCGGTCCAAGGCGCCGCCGTCTCCTCCTGCAACTCCACGTCGTCGATCTTCCTCGGCTGACTCGGGTCGCTCCCGTTCCAGCACTCCTGGTCCCAGATCCATACCTCGATCTCCTCCTGCGAGCCCCCCACCACCTCGTTCCCCGGCCGGATCCCCGCCCGGGTCGCCCCCTGGTCCTCCTGGTTCGCCCCCAGGTCCGCCTGGTTCGCCCCAGGCTGGAGCTTTGGTGCCACCTCTGTTTCCGATCGCCACCTCCATCCCCGGATTCAACGCTCCTCGTGCTCTCACTCAAACCGAGACCGACCCGTGGCCCGCGACCCTTCTGAGTCACTGGCAGATCACGGCCCTGATCTTGGCTTCGCTGGCTCGAGATCTGGTCATACCTTCCGGTTGGTTGTTCCCGGAGCACGTCCGAGGTACTCGGAAACCCGTTCCGGGAGTCGGGTATCGAGATGACTTGATCACTGGTGCCAACATTCAGGCCTTGATCAACAGCCAACCATGGGCAGTACTCGCCAATCCGGCGACCCCGTTGACCTTCGATCTGGCTCTGCACCGGGGCGCTTGGACGAGATTGGGCCGGATTGCTGACGCCTATCTGGCCTACGAGGAGCTGCAACGGTGGACGTACTGGGAGACCACGCATTATCTCCCGATCACCCGCCCGCAACGAAATGCCGACCCACTGCTCGAACAGTATCATGCGGCTCGTCGTCATCGTCGTATAGTTGCCGGGGAGAGATGGCGTCATCTCCTTCGCGACATGCTTCCGATGTTCCGGGAGCAGTGGGCCGATGTCGATCTGCTGTTGGATTCGTTCTTCCTTCACCTTCCTACCGTTCAGGACGAGGTCACCTGGTATCCCGGCATCGTCTCTCGAGCTGCCAACGCCGGCAATCCTGCTCAGCATCAAGGAGAGCCAAACGATCTGCTGGAGGCGTTGGTCGAGGCGGACAACCATGACCCCTGGCGCAACCACTATCGCGATCGCCCTCAGGATCATCCTGCCCGACGGATCGGGCGTCTCGTCGCCAAATTCAATCCCGCGAACCGACCCCAGCCTCCACCGTAGGAGTAGCCAGCATCTGTGGCGCACGATCGGCTTCAGTTCCCTTTCATTCTTCTTCGTATTGTCCACTAGTAGCTCGATCACGTCGGCTAGGCTTCGCACTTTCATATACACACATTAACTCACACCTTCTCCTCCGATCGGTGGCCTCCCCACCGATCCGTCCACTCTCTCATCGAGGGAACCAACTTCCGTCGACGGCTCCGCCTCACACTTCCTCGTGCGATTGCATCGCGCCGAATCGATTTCGATTCGTGCGATCTCGGTGGAACTCGTGCAGCAACGCCCCGCAATTGAGATCTGCCTCATCGACCCAGTCTGGTGTATCGTAGCCCTTCCAATGTACCAAGAACTCCCGGAAGGTCCGACCGTAGCGTGTTCTTCTCCCCGTTCTCATATCGGTTATACCCTCCACTTCGTACTCTCCTGCCTCCTGATCTGGTCTCCAGCTGTCTTCCGGGAGCAGGGCTTCGTCGAAGTCGATCCGATCGGACTCGCCTAGAGTGAGCTCTGTATCCGGTCGATCAGGAAAATCTCGAACCGGCTTCAACATGGACACATGCACGATCGGGAAAAGGCGGTAGTCCGTTCCGCCTGTCTGCAGTTTCACGGTGTATTCGTTGATCTTGTCGACGACACGGAACGGTCCATGCCACAGGTGGGCGAGCTTTCGGGCGTATCCTTCCTTCACCCGGTCCAGGTAGAGCCACACTTGGGATCCGGCTTGGATCGGGTGTGGTCGGACCTCTTCATTGTGCCGATCTGCCCGATCCGCTATGGCTTCCGCCAACCGGGAGTTGACTTGGCTGCGAGCAATGCCGTAGTGTCTCTGAATCTGATACCGCCACCTCCGCGGATCCCGGTTTTGCGTCCGAGTACTGCCCAGTGGTAGAGTGGCTTCGAGTGTCGATCGAGGGTCCCAACCATGTACCAAATAGAAAGGGGTATCTCCTCGTACCCGATCTTGAGCAGTATTGATAGCAAAGGTTAGTCTCTCTGCATATTCGTCCCAATCCCGTTGGTCCAGATCCTCCACATACATCTTCAAAGCTCTGGTGGTAGTCTGGACCATTCGCTCCGCAGTTCCGTTAGCTTGGGGTCGATAGGCCATCGTCGCCCGTTGCCGTTGACCTAGGATCTTGTTGAAGGCGCGGAAGAAGTCCGCCATAAAACCGGGCTCCCGATCGTGGCGGATCGCTTCGCTCGCCCCGAATCTCCGGAAGACACACTCTTCATAGGACTCCGCGATCGTCTGTGCGGTGCGAGATGCGCTGGCTTTAGCGATCACGTATCCGGTGAACAGATCGACCCAGATCAGCAACTCCGTGTTACCTTTGTAGGACTTCGGCAGCGACGGGATGTGGTCCATGGCTATAATCTGGAATGGGTAGGTCGCTTGGATATTTCCGGGTGACTCTCCCCTGATCGTTGGTCGCCCCTTGCCCGTTTCACAGTCTACGCATTCCCCAATGTATTGTTGGACGCTCTTGAAAAGACCCCTCCAGTGGAAGTGGTCCCTGATCCGCTGATAGGTACGCCCGATGCCTTGGTGTCCGCCCTCGAGACTCGAGTGGTAATGATGTAGCACATCCTGATGTAGCGTGGCAGGTACTACCAGCCGCATCAGCCCGTCCCGGTCCGCGGAGGCCCGCTTGGATGGGGCGCAGTAGAAAAGTAAGCCGTTGTCATCGATCTCGTAGTCGTGAGCCAGGTTGCCGTAAGATCGGGCTTCCTCTTGGGTTAGATCCACTACGCTACCCTCCAGATACCTTTTCATACCCGCTATCCACGTTTCCTCGTTCTGTGCGGTACGAATCCGGTCGATCCGTAGCGTTCTGACGAATTCCTCGTGCGGCGCCGGCAGATCGTGGCTGGTTCGGGATGATCGAGTTCTCACTGCGGAGACGCTCGCCATAGGTCCTTCTGCCTGGACGGTCAGGATCTCGTCTAGCCGATTCAATGTGACCAGGTCTTGTCGATCTGACTCATCTTCCACAATAACTCCACTTTGACGCTGAAGTGCGGCTCCTGCCAGGCTATCTGCACTGCCGTTCCAGTCTCTCTTCACATGTATCAGATCGTGTTTCGGCCATTCGCGTAGTCGATCTAGCACTTTCTGTCTCAGCAATACCAGCTTAGGGGCTTTACAGTCTATCTCGCCTCGCACTTGCCTCACCACCAGATTAGAGTCTCCACATATGACTAGTCGTCCTCGATCTAGATTGTCCAAAAGGTCGAAACTCAGGAGCAGGCCGTTACATTCCGCTTCGTTGACCGTGAGCCCTTCCGCATAGCCCGATCGGGCTTCCACCACATTCCATTCGGGTAACTTCCACACAATTGCGCTGTAGGCGCCGCCGCCGCGCTTGACGCGAGCTGATCCATCGAAACTTACCACCAGCAGCTCCTCATCTGCCTGCACCGTGGGGATTGGGGCCTGGATCTGGCGCCGAGGTTCCTTCTGGGGTGCGATCGCGACAAGTGCGTCGTCCACCGCAGATCGGGGTGTTATGCTGGCCGCCAATACTCCTAAGATCTCATCTTCCCCCTTCATACTCTTCTCGATCTCGAGTGTCCAAGGCGAAAGAAGGGCAGCCCACTGGCCCAATCCGCCCTGTAGTCCTGACGATCTGAAGAGCCAAGCCAGGGTAGAGTGCCTCGCCAATACTTTGATCGGACGCCCGACCAACAGATTGTAGTTGAGATCCAGGATCCTGAGGAGAGCCAGCACCTCCTTTTCCACCACGTTATAGTTCAGCTCATTCGATTTCAACGTACGACTGGCGAACGTAACGGGATAATACGTGTGATCGTGCTCCTGCAGGAGCGAGGCGGAGATCGCCCACTCGCTTGCGTAAACAACGACCACTGGCAGCCGATCCGGGTCGAAGTGTCGTAAGATGGGTGTTGTACCGATCTTTTCTCGTAATGTCCAGAATGCTCGGAATGCGTGCAGCCACCTCTCTTCCTTCTCCTCCGGATCGCCCTTATTCGCGACGCCGCCTGACTTACCGGCGTCGCGATCTGCGTGTTTCTTCTCCATGCCATTCCAGATCTCTCGTAGGTCTGCCCATACCTTCAGCTCTGCAAAATCCACTTCCCGCAGCTCGTAGAGCGTGGACGCGTAGACGGCGTAGTCTTCCAGGAATCGACTGTAGTAGTTCAGGCTACCCAGAAAGGACTGCATAGCCCGCAGTGAGCCTGGAAACGGCAAATCTCTCAGAGAAGATAGATCCTTGGGTTTTGCCTCTAGCCCATCTTCCGAGACTTGGTGGCCTAGGTAATCTACTTTCTTCATCCCCCAGTAACTCTTTTCGACACTGATCGATAGATTCCACTGATCGCATGACTCCAACAGGACTTCCACTCGTTCGCAAGTCTCATCCCACGATCCCGCGGTCACGAGAATGTCGTCGATATACGATCGGCGGCCGAGCACCGAAGGTTGTCCCGGACTCGCGGGTTCACCGGACTCGATCAGATCCGTAGAGCATTCAGATCCAGGCCGAGGGATCTGGGTGAACCCATACAGGGCGTTATCTAGTAGCCGCTGATAAATTTGGGGTGCGGTTTTTAGTCCGAATGGCATCCGGTTCCATTCAAACAGGCCGAACGGGGTAATGAACGCCGAGATCGCCCGAGCTTCGATCCGTCATGCTTACCACCCAGAATCCACTGGCCATGTCGAGGGAGCAATACCACAGGACTTTGTCCAAGTCTTCTAGCAACTCGTTGATCAACGGCATCGGGTAGATCATCAGCCGAGTGAGGCCATTAACCAACCGATAATCAATACACAACCGGATATCTACCCCATTCTTCTTGATGATCACGACGATCGGCGACGCCCACGGCGATCGTGACGCTGGGACGATCTTAGCGGACAGCAGGCCCTTGAGTAGATCAGACACCTTCTCTCGAAACTGAGGGGCGATCTTTCGCACCCGCTGAGCAATCGGTTTTGCCTCCCCCACATCAATATCGCACACCACCCCCCGAGCGGCAGGAGGAAGCGCGTTGCCCTTGCCGATCAGGAGGTGTTTCTTCTTCCAGATCATCCGGCGCAACCGGTCGATCTCTTCGGGTGTGTTCATGGTCAGATCCCCTACCTTAATATCGTCGATAGTCACTTCGTCCGTCAGTGAGATCACGATTTCTGGGATAACGGCCAGTTCTTGTTCAACGTCTTCGGCCGACAACTCTCCCCCTTCATGAAGGTAGACTTGATCGGTTGCAGTTGAGTCGTCTAACAACCCGGGTTTCCCGGCGGCCCTTGAGATCGGGATTTCTTTGACCGATCCGGTCTCCGCCTCCGCGTTCCGCTCTGGGATCAGTCCTTCTTCGGACGGCTCGGCTTTCACGATTGTCTCCTCGGTCGGGACCATCCCTGCCTCCGCCCCCACGATCTGCTCCGGGGTCGGTACCTCCTCGGGCGACTCGTCTTTCACGATCTGCTCCGGGATCGGTGCCTCCTCGGGCGGCTCGGCTTGCACTCCTGGTCCCGCAGGCACCTCCGCCCCCACGACTGGCTCTGGATGCTCCGGGGTCGGTATTTCCTCTGGTGGCTCTACCTTCGTGGTTGACTCCGAGATCTGGTCTTGTGCGTTCCCAGCTGGCGGTGATTTGTCCTGTATAATCACAGTGACCGGGTTCCGCTTTAATATCGCCCGGGGCGTGGGGTAGCTGGGTCTTTCCACAGCCGATCCCAGCGGGACTTCATACGTTTCATCTCGATCGGACCGAAATTCGCTGGTCGCCTGGAAAGCTAGGTTCTGCCACTCCGCGTATCGTCTGGATCCTACCGAAACATACCCCGGCAGACGAGGTACGCGGTCTCCTGCTAGCCATATGCCGATGCGTTCGTCTCCTTGCAGGATGAGTTTCCGGTCACTGATATTGGTGATCTCAACATATTTGATCCGTCCGGGTCCGTGTACGAGGCTAGGTACCCATCGATCTCCGCGGGTCAGCCACAGTTTCTAGTGATCAGACGCTCTAAACCTCAGTGGTATCTCCACCGACTCCCCCACGTCGATCTGTGAGTGTTGATCCAGTCGGAGCATCCGTGCTTTGTCATTATAAAGCTGCCGTCTGCCGCTGAGCTGGATCTTCACCTCATCGGGCAGGCATACGGATCCATCCGCGAGATCTAGGCGGATCCCTGCTGGAACCATGAAGTCCATACCCAAAATCGCTTCTTGTCCTCCTACCCATATATCGAAAATGTACACCAGCGATCCGGCGAGCGTAATCTTTATCCTTGTTCTTCCTTCCGTCGAATACACGTTCTCGCCAATCCCCACACAATCTTGGCTCTGACTGGTATCGATACAGCACCCTTCCTTACGAGCAAAGGTGGTGTCCACAATGGACACCTCGGCACCGGTATCTAGCAGTAAGATAGCCTTCTCATTGTTGATCTTCCCAGTGATCTTGGCTTGTCGGAACCACTTCCCTGGGGAATGATGTTTCCAGTATCCCCGAGATTCTCCTGGGAGTAGATCGGGCAACATCGTCCCAGATCGGCGGACCTCGCTGACCTGTGGCGGCGCGGGGGGCTGCCTTTCGGCGATAGATTCCCCTTCTGACGGTTTGAACCAGTCGTCAGGAGCGCGTCGCTTCCAGTACCCTCTAGTCTCTCCCAAATGAAGACCTAGAGGTGTCTCGCCCCCCAGTCGGCTGAATTCATTCGACACGCGGAGATTTGACATCACAGCGGCAGGTTTCGCATGCAGGTCACATGTATTACCGCGTAGATCTCGCTGTCTCCTTAGTCGATCTACCGTATTCTGGTTCACAAATGCATAGATGCAGTATCTAGAACGCTCGACTCGTACCGGGTTCCATCCCGGCGAGCGTCCTAGTTTAACATCTTTTCCACGGGCGCCGGCAGCATGCCGGCGTGTTTCGTGGGATTGTACCACTGGCGGATCTGGTTGTAGAACTCTTCCATTGGACACTTGCCCATGTCGTGAAGCTCTCCACATCCACGGCACACGAAAAGACAATGCTCAGCCGGGTGACCTCTCTTCCCGCATTTCTCGCACGTCAGACGTCTCCAGCAGCCCAAGTCGGTATGCTTGCGAGATCCGCAGTGCGAGCACCGTACGTTGCGGTCCGATCCACCTTGCTGGGCCCTTGGTCGTGGCGAATCCGGGTTGATCTTCCCGCGGTGCGCCGGCTCTACAGACTGGGCCTCATCTTTTGCCTCGTGTCCCTTGTCTTCGGCTGACGCGAGGTAAATCCTCCGGAGATCGCCCTCCGAATCTGATCCATCTGAACCTGTATCCGATCCGGACTCTGGGGCCGATCTCTGAACGGCGTGGACCGATCGTTTGGCAGGCGCTGCTTGCGCCGGGGTTGAGGTCTTCTGGCGGTACTTCGATCCGAAGGCCGAACGTTTCTGCCTTCCTTTAACCCGGTCGCGGGCTCGCAACACCTCTTGCAAATCGTCCACGTCATTGAGGCGCAGCAGGGTCAACCGGTCGGTCAGATCTGGGTCTCCTAGAGTCTCGATGAAATGCTCCACGTGTTCACGGCGCGTCTTTGAGTCCCCGTCCTTGATCTTGAGTTTGGCTCGGAGGGCGGCCACATTCAGCCGATAAAGGTACTCCAATGGGGACTCTTCGGACCGCTTCCGGGAATAGTAATACTGCCACGCGACGTATACCCCCAATCCGCAGTATTGGACTTGGAAGCTGCGCATCAGTTCACTCCACTTGTTCCGGGTAGATCGCCCTAACTGTCTGTACCAGTTCTTCGCAGGTCCGGACAGCAGATCAGCGAAAGTCAAACACTTCTCTTCGTCCGTGGCTTGGTCCCTCAAGAAGGCAGATTTCACCTTACTGATCCATGATCTAGCCCGATCTTCATCTTGATCTCGCCCTGTGAATTCCTTGAGGTCCGAGATCGCCGAGATCCGGACTCGCTGGATCATCGAGGAGTTGGCTGGTCCTGCTGCCGCAGTAGCTACTACGGCGCGGGCAGATATGGGAGGATCCACATCGTCTGGGTCGTATTCCCAGTGCGAAGACGTAGGATCGTGAGATCCGGTGGATTCCATCTCCACATCCTGCGAACCAACATTGGGGGTCTCCACTGGAGTTATCCTTCTGGCCGACGCTTGTTGCTGCTCAGAAACCTGCTCATCGCGGCTTGGAAGTATGACTCCAGTTTGTCTGTTGATTCTTCTGTTCGAGTCGTGTTTGCGATTCGATCGATGGCCGCAGGCTTCTGCTTCCTCGATCTGGACTTCGGACGTTCAGGTCGAGCCTCCTTCGCCCGGGCTTCGAGCATCGCCGCTCCCGATGGCCCGAGTGACATGCGTCGTGGCTCGGAGGATGAATCCGACCCAGGCTCAGCCGCTGAGAGATAAGGAGACGCCGTTCGGTACCCGGTAGATCCGATCTGGGGAGAGGATCTGGGGTCCGGGGTCGTGAGGTCCTGGTCGGCGGGGATCTCACCCACCAGGGCCTTGAGTTTATCAAACAGCCCCTTGGCTGACGATCGGATGACCTCCATGTCCAGATCGAACAACTCATCCGCGTCGAACGGGCTTGCTACCAAACCTGTCTCTTTCAGCAAGCTCAGAAGGCCCTTGACTAGATCCAGCTTGTTTCCTGAGGCTGTCGGGGCCGCGACAGGTCCCTTCGGTGTGCCGATCTGCCTAGGTCGCAGGATCTGCAGCACCGGATCCTGATCGATAAACTTCTGCAGCTCCTGTCGGTTGTACGCGAACTCCAGCGCGGCTTCCGACCACCTGGGTTCTGATCCCTTCTCCTCGTCATCCTCCAAATCTGGGGCCTTCATCTTCTGTCGTGGGAGAGATGTCTCCTTCGACGAATCCCAGCTGGGCACTAGTGTGGAGGGGTGTTTCTGGGGAGTCGGCTTGCGTGATCTCTTCGCGAATAACTCCAAGAGTAACTGTCGATCTGCCTCTGTCTCGAGCTTGATCGACTTGCCCGCGAAAGTGTATCGGTACACTCCGGCTTTGGTTGTTTTTGTTAGCGGGTCTCGACTTGCGTCAAGACCCACTGGGGTCCCCGAAGGGACCTGGGGAGGATATTGAGGTTTCTCTTCTAGATCTGTCTCCAGATCGCCCTCTATTCCGCCGGCAGAGTTCCTCCCAGCACTCTGTCGATCCGCGGATCTTGTTTCGTTCAGCAGCGTCTTCGTCGATCCGTGTTCCGACGACGCCTCTTCCCCTGGTTCTTTCTTCACTTGCGCATCTTCTGCAGACTCACGGTGAAATCCGGAGTCCCCAAGAGATCCGGGCACGCGCACCATTGTGGTGGAGCGGGATCGGCCAAAATCTGGTTGAGGCCTGATCTGGCTACCACAGCGCCCAGACACCGACTAACGGAGGGGGTCCCCCTTGATCCGTGATCAGCTGAACGGTTCTCACCTTGTGTACCCGTCGGCGGGCTGGATCTGCTCTCTCGGGGCTCCGAAGATGCAGCACTTGGTGAAGATTGAATGTCTTGGCGAGACGTGGGGATGGGATTGGAGCAGCGCGGTAATCTTCGCTCTGTGTCCGGTTATGGGTCTCGATCGAGGGTTCTTCGCTCAGATCGAGGGGCCTGGATGTGATCCGAGACCGGTAGTTGCCTTTCGGGTGTGTTTGTCGCTTCCTATAGCGAGATCGTAGTCGAGAGGAGAAGCGATCGCCAGCCAAACAGCTTAATCTGGTCGATCGAGGTTCGCACTTGAAGGAAAGGTCACTAGAGCGGGTAAAGTTGGCCAATATATTATCCAAACTTAAACCACACTACCAGATCCACTCTTCCTGGGCACTTGTCGTTCCGCCGGGGCCAATGTAGTTCCCGAGGCGGAGGATGACTTGGGAGCACTTGTGATGTACAGTGCAAATTCAACTCTGATTTATGTTTAGCCTCTACGTCCCAACGGCTACCATCCCAACCTGCATCCTACAACCATACAACAACTTGATTCTTGGCCCGGCTGCGCCCCTCGGTTCCTCCCATCCTCGGTCGCGATCTCGATCCGCAATCCCGATCGGCGATCTCGATCCGCAATCCCGATCCGCGATCCCGATCCGCGATCTCGATCCGCGATCTCGATCCGCGATCTCGATCCGCGATCCCGATCCGCGATCCCGATCCACGATCTCGATCCGCGATCCCGATCTGCGATCTCCGTCTCGATGGCCCCACTTTCGACTGGGGCCTCGCATGACGCCATCTCCGTTATTCGTTCGGTTCTGTCTTCAGTCCGTCGCCAGCTTCCATATTTCGACGGCGACTTCGTATCAAGCACCTTTCTCTGGCGGAGGCCGCCAATCGGGCCTGGGACGTGTTGGCTGCCCCGATTCTACCGGATCCGGACCCCTGGCGTCATCTTGCTTGCACCAGATTCCCCAGATCGCGCCAGTTCGCACCTGCTTCGCATCCACATCTCCGATGTTGTGCTCCCTCCTCCAAATTTCCTCATGTGCTTCACCACAGTACAGCGTGGCGAGGTCCGTCGCCGTCGTCGCATCCGTGTTGCCCTTGACATTGGCCTTCGCGGCCGCCGAACGCAGAGCTGCCTTGCCACCGAGCCACATGAGGGTGTCGTGGGAACCGTTCTCGAAGACGTCGAGGAAGTCGTAGAAGCCGAGCTCGAGGATGTTCAAGCTGAGGAACGCGAGCCGCGCTTGGCCCGCGTTCGACTTCTTCTTGCGGCGGGCCGTGCTCTCGTCGGAAGGCGCGTAGAGCGCGCAGGCGAAGACGACGTCGCGCCAGTGCATCCAAAAGCGCCAATGCGCCACGTGCAGCGCGGGGTGCTCCTGCGGGTCGTACCAGGGCGCTGCCCGACCCATGGGTACGCCATGCGAGGCGGGGACTTGCCCTGGGCGGCCGCCTGCTTGATGATCTTGGCGATGTCACGGCGGATGGCGGCCGAACACTTGGCGGGTAGCGGGAGCTCGTACGTCTCCGTCCCTTTGGCCTCGGGAGCGTCCTCCTCGTCGTCAGGTTCGTCGTCGTCCTGGTCCTGGGCCTTGGACCTGCGTTGTTTCTTGGACGGTGGAGCTTTCGTCGATCCCCGGGACGGTGAACGCTTGGTGGACGAGCGTGCCGGAGCCGCGGGAACGATGAATAAGTCGTGCGCAGGAGCAGCGACGACTTGCAGAGCGTCGGGCGGTGGCAGCAGGGTCGCGGTCGCCGACAACTCGATGGGGAACGCCACGTCGTCAGCGAGAGCAGCGAAGGCGACGGCGTCCACGGCATCCACGTTCGTGGAGCCGCTGTTGGCGAAGAGGGCGGCGCGCAGGCGGACGTAGAAGTCCACCTGGGCCCGGAGCTGAGCGTCGGCCCCGGTATCAGTTCCCCCCGAACGGCGGTCGAGGCGGGCGCGCAGGCGACGCAGGACGGCCTCCTTGTTGGCCTCGCGGGACTTGGCCATAGTGGAAGGTGGTGGCGTGGCGACTTGTTCTCTCTTCGGCGAAAGTCGAAATGGGAGGCACTGCAAGTTGCCGTAGCCTCCACTGACGCATTTCGACCTGGTCGTTGGAAGATTTGGCTACGAGTTTCTTTTCCAAGAAATGGGAAAGGTACGGTCGTCGTGAGACGAGCAAGTGATTGACTACGCCGAGCGACAGCCCATCAACGGTGGGTTGCCCGTCACGGTGGATACACATGACGATGGTTGTGGACGTGTGATGCGATCGGTGACCGTGGCTGGCGTCCTAAGGCGAGGACATTTCGTTTCTTTCGGCCCCGCGACGGGTATGGAAACCGTGTCGGAGTTGATCGAGTGGTGCTTGTGGCACTCGCTGTCCCTGTGGACGAGCGTGTGGTGGCTACTGTGCGACCACTGGCCGTCCGTGCTGCTACTACTGATTGGGGCGGTGGGCAGTGTGGTCACGAGACCGCTGTGGCGCCTTGCGGGACGACTGATTTGGACCGTGTTCGGCTTTGCGTTCAAGTGGTTGTCGCTGTTGAAGGTGTGCGTACGACGTTACCGCAGGTTTGTGAACGGACCGTCCGTGCAGGGTCGACCGTCCGCTGAGCGTCGGTGGAAGACCTTCGAGGCTATCTGGGCTACGCCTATGGTAGTGCTCGAGACTCGTGGTGAGCACGAGGATGGTTTGGGTCGGCTAATGTACAAGTGGTTGGAGGCGTATCACCCACTGTGGTGCGTGTTCCTGCCGACGTGTTGGAGTTGAGCTGCAAGTCTACCGTGAAGTACTGGAGTGGGTCGAGAGCCGAGTGCCGACGCACTGCCGACCGTGCCTGCTGCGTGTGGCGTGGGCTGTGGGCGTTCTTGTCACTGTCGGTGTATGCCGTGTTCTACACGGTCGTCTACGTGTATGACTTCGTCGATGTGGTGTGTCAAGGGACGATGGGCGTGGGAGTGCTGCTCCTGACTATCAACTACAGTTTGGCAGACGCCGGACTCAATCCCGACGCCACGGTGATGCAGGGGAGCTGTGTGGTGGTGACGATCGGGATCGCTGGTCGCCTACTGAAGAAGTATGAAGCAGCGTCAGGAGGACGGTCACCGGTGAAGATGGCCGAGGACAGCTACGCTGACTGGCTCCGTGAAATCGAAGAGCTGCAACAAGCTGAGCGACTGAGTGAGGCTTTCCGGCGAGCGGATGGGTGCGTGGGAAGACCGAAGCCGGTGCAGACTATTAGTGGACTACGAGCACAGCAGCGTGTTTTACGGGCCAAGATGAAGGCCGACAAGGAAGAGGAGACCGCTCAACGAGGGCGTCGAGTTCCAGTCGGGGAGGATGTCCCGAGTGGGAACGGTGGTCACCGTCTCGGGTACGGTCCTGACCGTCCTCCGGTCGCCCGCCAATCGACGTGCGAGCTACTACTTGAAGAACAGCTGGACGAAGATGAGCTGACCGAGCAGTCATCGAACTTTAGCGAGGATTAACTGGCGGCGTGCCGGCCCAGCGAGCAAGGAGTCACGATGGAAGCGGTGGCGTGTTCCGCGAGTGGGAGGTGCCGTGAGGTCGAAGGATGGAGGTCGCTAGCGTGACGAAGCTCGGAGCGTGAACCGTGGTGTGAGCCAAGGACGAAGGAGTGTCATGACAGGAGGAAGGGTTCGAAGGAAGCGTCGCGACGGCGCGCAAGTTGAAGAGAGTCTTAGGAAGAGCGTGAGGGAGAGCCCTCCGTGCCAGGTGAGTAGGTCAGTCGTGAATTTGTCTTGGAAACAACAAGTTGAATCTTTGCATTTGACTTAGTTGTATTCTAACCGTTCCTTAACTGTCCGTACCGTCCTACTTCGTGCGCAGCGGCAGTCGCCCCTTCCAGGACAGCTCGCGACAAAAACAACGGTACATGTATGTTCGAGCTTGTCAGTGGGCTTGCAGCTTCAAACATCCGTCCTATCTTCATGATGGTGAGTTTCACTTTCGACATCTTTCGTTGCTTGTCGTTGAAGGAGAAAAATGATCTTGAAAGCGGCAGCTAATACGATTCGTACGAAAGATGCGACACAAGTCACCCTAACAACATGCAAACTGTATCATACCATAAGTACCCTGCATTTCCACACGAAGAGTGGGAACCTTCACCACTAACAGCTTCTTTCACAACACTTAGAATTAAGACGCTGAGAACAGTCATAAGCGCTGCGTGAGGACGCCATTGCAGTTCAGACCTACGCACAAGTTTGCATACATGGAGAACACACGTACGATTTGCACCGGCCATCTTTGCGTGATCGAAAGAGAGCTACCGGTATGTTCGGTCGGAAGGCAACTTCTCATCAGAGAGCAGACGAATTTCCCCGTCGGCCATTCTGTAATTCTTCCACGCGGACTCGAATCGACGAGTTTACGATGAAGGTCTATGCCTTCCTGTACGCCGCTGTGGCCCTTGCCACGGTAACACAAGCCCAAGACACGCTCCAAGTTCAAGGAGTTACTCAAGCCCAAAGTGCTTCTCAAGACCAAGGCACCATTACCACTCCGGCGCCCACTGTCAAGTACTTGAACATTTCGGGGTTACTCCACACGACGTCACCACTTGTCACCCCGAAAAATGTACCGCTGCCGTCGACGAGGCCGGACCCGCGAGCGACGGAACCTCCGACGCCTGCGCCAACGCTAGCGCCGACCCCAGCGCCGACTCCTGCTCCGACTCCGGATCCGGGCCCGTGGGCGACTACCACCATCGACCACGACCAGGTGAAGCCGTTCCCACAACCTGAGCCGGTTACGATCTCGGAGAAGGCTGCAGTCAAGTTCAAGCCGCAGCTCCATATCACCAACGGATGCCACGCATACCCTGCAGTGGGCGAAGCCGGTCAGACCGGCGGTGGTCATAAGACCAAGGGTGCTCCTAGTGCTGGCTGCAAGGGGTCTGGATGGGGCTCGCAAGTTTACGGCCGCTCGGGTTGGTACCAGGACGTCTGGGCCATCATGTACTCTTGGTATTTCCCCAAAGATGAACCGTCCACTGGCATTGGCCATCGCCCCGACTGGGAACATGTCATTGTGTGGATTGACAATCCTGACGTCGAGAACCCCAAGATTTTGGCTGTGACACCATCGGCTCACAGCGGGTACCACAAATTTGCCCCTCCAAATGCTGGCACGGTCGATGGCACCACTACCAAGGTCGCGTATGAGAGCCACTGGCCCATGGACCACGCCCTCGACTCCACTTCGGAGGCGGGCGATTTCCAAGACCTCATTATGGTGGTAAGTGGCCTTCTATTTGAGCTTAATTCACTGACCTATAGAAGCCTGATATGTAGTGAGACAAGACCTCATTATGTGGGACCAGCTCACTGAAAACGCTCGCAGGGCACTGAACTCGGTGAATTTTGGAAGCGCCAATACGCCTATGAACGACGGCAACTTTTAGTCCAAATTGGGAAGGGCTGGCCTTTCAGTAGCTAGACGTACTGCACATGTATCGTATTTTGTGATCGCAACGTCGTATAAACCCGTTAGACTGTTGCCTTAGCAATTCGTTTTGCTTCAGTATTTGTTTTTACCACTCCCAGCATTGTCAATAGTAGTGGTTGTCATGATAGCATAATTCTGGACGATTTCATTGCACTAGTACCTTAGCACGACAAACAAACATACTACATTATTTAGAATGTTGAGTCCGAGAGGCAAAACTGTAACGAATTAATTAAGTCAAATGGCACATTTGGACACGTGTAAGGTGAATTAACGAGATGTATTGTGTGGTATTATTGCTGCGTCGGGTCGATTGCAGAGACTCACGTCTGTTTACGCTTCGCCGTCATAGTCGAAGGAGTGATCCGGCTGAATTTCATCTGTAGACGAGATATCACAGCTATATGGCTCTTGAGTCCGCGTCAGGATCGACGATTGGACCCTCTCCTTCGCTGCTGGCTGCGAAATCAACAATGTCGCTCACGTTTGGCCGCTTAAGTGCCCTCGGTAGCACGAATTCTGTCCGTTCGGGTTGCGCTGCCAAGCCCGAGATGACTGCAGCCCGTTGCGCTACTACTCGCGAGCTAGATTCTCTACTTGCATTTTAGAGTAAGTACAGACAACGATGCAATTATAAACGAGGCAATAATTGCATTCTAGAGTAAGTACAGATACAGACAACGATGCAATTACAAGGCTGTTCGGCCATACTTGTATGCAGATGCTGCGAAGCAGGCGGAACAGATGTGTAAGTCTTACAACCTAAAGAACATGTGCTCCTCAAACGTGGTTAATTCTGGTACTGTTTCTTTTGGTTTGGTAGCTGTTAGCATTGTACAATAGGAACACTAGCGAATATTCCGACGTTATCATCAATATATTAATTTGAAGCGAAATACGTGGTCGCCTATATTTCAGAGCTTCTTCGTGCAACGCACGACGCTCAAAATCGATGCCTGAACCCAAGTTTTTTTTTGGTCTGAATGATTCGTGATAATGTGCTCGTGCGAAAAGATGCCGACTGCATGTGGCGCCAGCCTACCTTTGCACAGAGGGAATCATGCCACGCAGCTCGAATAGCTCTGGCCGAGTGCCCACAGAATACTTTGACGGCGCACTACCGTCAGTTTTTCCACGATGGCGACCGTGGAAACAGGGCCACCGATTATGGCATACATATTTATGAAGAAAGATATCATTGACAAACCGCTGAAGAAACTCGTGTGCTCCGGAGTTTCGAAGTACGCTGTCATATCTCCTACAACGTTGCTCGCGTGGCCGCGTCGACGTACGTCATCGGGTCCTCAAGCCCGAAGACGCATTCCGACATGACATCTGGCTCACCCACGGTACTTAAGTACGTAATCAATACTGGTGCTAGATAAACCGGTGCAGCAAATTGTTCATGAACGAGTGGCCTTGGCCGCGAAGTTTCAACGCCTGGCAAACCTAACAGGGTTATGCGTGGCGGACCCGTTAGTTTTATTTGTTAGACTGGTTTAGGTAGACACAGACCTTTATCGCGCGCCATCAAGCTCCTAAAGAGTTCATACATCGACGAGAAGTTAACTACGGAAAGTTAACCGGCAAAATTGACGCACCTGTTTGCAGAGCACACTTCTCTAGGCACTTGAACGTGGCAATGCCAGGCTGGCATACACGTGATAACAGGACAACTGAATATGAATTATACACATCGTGACTCGCTCGTCTTTACTGGTCGGACATACAGACAACGCGTTTTCCATCAGATACCGGTACTCCGTAATTACTTTTGGGTCCTACTGATAACCGGTTGATACTAATACCATCTGCTTGCTCACCCTAACGCTGAGTAAGCGCACAACGCGATAAAAGGATTGGGGACTGGTTTGTTCGCATGGCTTTGCGAACCGTAAGATATCGACCACGATCGGGGCGAGCTGTCTCTTTGGCTGAGTGTACGAATACATCGCTGCACGACAGCCTCATTCTCCAATTCACCAGTACAAGACGCGTCTTCTACCGGGGATGAAGCCCCGCGCCCTGTTGTTGGCTGCAGTTGCTGCAGTTGTGGTCCAAGCTGGAAATGTCGGCAAAAAGCAAGACCAAGTTGAGCACCCCTCGGCCTCCCAGTCGGGAGAAGATGTCTCTGTCGGTGATACCTCTGCCTCCCAGTCGGGAGATGGTGATGTCCTTGTTGGTGACGCCTCATCCACCCCAAAGACTGTGACTTATCTCAACTATTCCGACATCTTCGACAAGTTACCGCCAGTGATTCGTAAAAACAATACCATTGTAGGAACGCTTAGGCCGGACCCAAGAGCGACACTTGCCCCGACACTTCCACCGACACCTACCCCGACTCCTCCACTAACGCCCGCTCCAACGCCGGACCCAGGTCCGTGGGTGGCCAAGTGGATTATCCACGACCAAGTACAGTCGTTCAAGCAGCCAGAGCCGGTCACCATCTCCGAGAGGGCCGCTGTCAAGTTCAAACCTCAGCTTCATATCACGAATGGGTGCCACCCGTACCCTGCGGTGAGTTGGTGGGGTGAGACCAGTGGCGGTCTCAAAACCACGGGCCCTCCCAGTGGCTCATGCAAAGGGTCTGGGTGGGGCTCGCAGGTGTACGGTCGCTCCACCTGGTTCCGGGGTGTTTGGGCCATCATGTACTCGTGGTATTTCCCCAAGGACTCGCCGTCGCCTGGGCTGGGCCACCGTCACGACTGGGAACACGTCATTGTGTGGATCGACAACCCGGAGCTCGAGAACCCCAAGATCTTGGCCGTGACGCCGTCGGCGCACAGTGGCTACTCGAAGCAAGTCCCTCCAAGTCCTGACTGCCTCGTTGGCACGAGCGTCAAGATTCAGTATGTAAGCCACTGGCCGATCAACCATGCGTTTGAGTTTACTACCGATAACGGTGAGTACCAGGACCTCATCATGTGGAACCAACTGTCTGAAGACGCGCGCCGAGCGCTAAATTCCGTCGGTTGGGGGTCAGCAAACACACCGATGAGTGACGGTAACTTCGAGCCGAAGCTGGCAAAAGCTTGGCCGTTTCGTTAAATTGACAGCACACGTAGCAGGTATGGTGCCAACGTTTCTTTTACCAAATCGGAGTGTTTGGCACTTCGTCTTCGGTTGATGTTGAGTGCATGAATCTTGAAGACCATTCATCTAAAAAATCTCACTCTTTCAACTTAATTCGGCAAAGGCTACGGCCTCGTATCTTACTTATGTACAGAATAAGTATTGGGAGTTCTACACCAAAGGCGATTGGTTGAATCGACCGAGCCCAATCGCCGGCCCAGGGTTCTGGAAAACCCCAAAATTTCAACATCAAATGGGGGTTTGTGTACCACCATGGGTGGATGGATTAATTGGACAACAAAGTCGTGCTTCACAAGATGAAAAGCTCTGAAATTATAGCTGCAATAAGGTGGTGATTATGGGCGGTGATGGACACGGCACAAATGCACATTGTCGGAGACATTTTGTTTAATCACACGGGAGATGGGCCAGCCCCACAGGTGTACATCACCCCTGAATTTTCACCCAGTACACCACATGGGATTCACAGAAGGGTGTCTATGTGGACCACGGGACGGGCATTGTTGGCCCAGGCAGGGAGGGACCCCGGAACCGACAGCGGAACCAACAGCGGCGGCCTTCTTCAACAAGGCATATGCTGCCGATGGTTTCTGCATAAAATGGAACGGAACGCAGCTCCACCTAAGCTGTACATCCCTGCTGCAGACACTCGTAGGCCACACGAAGCACGTAGCCCTCCAAACACGAGGAGCTCTACAGCTGGAGTGGTTGCCTTTCGCGGAAATTGGTACACTTCAGGTACATGCACGGGATGGAGTTAGAAAAACATTAGCGGCAGCGAGCGGTATGCACTGCAAATCCAACTCTACCTTACGTGATCAGGCGCAGTGGAACCGGACGGCAAACGGGCAAGTGGTCTTCAATTTTCACGCACTAAAGGCGCTGGAGACTCAAAGGGCCAAAGCTGAGGAACTGGCGATAGTCCTCGTAGTCAATTACCCGGAGATCGCAACTAGGGCACTTCACTCGAAAGAAGTCCATTTCACGGCCACACCCGCAGACCACCCTGTGGTTGCACACCTACGCGCCGACGAACACGTCGAAGTGCTGATACACGACAGTGTCACTGGACCACCGAACATCCAGCGGGTGTGGCACCACGGGGCATTAATCAACCAGCTGACACGATTCATGGCGCCGGACGCGGAAGTACGCCACGTACACCCCCATCCGACGCTCAGCAGACTGGTATGTTTATGGGTGGGGCACAGGCGCTGGTCGCGGCGGCGGGGAGAATACAAAGCCAGGGTGGCTTCTGCCTCGGCAAGAAGAGGGGCAGACAGCCTGACGAAGCGATCAACTAAGTGGCAAAAGCTCAGTGGGGCTGCATCTGCAGGACTCGGAAACCTGGAATGGAAACGCATACGAAGAATAGTTGGAATGGGCCCCTGGGGCGAACAGATTTTGATCCGCCTGAAAACTCACGCGTTCTCGACCTTTGATGTCAGGAACAACAAAATGGGCTGCCCACATGAGCAGTGCTGTCATCAGCATGACGTAACGCTCCATCACATCTTTTGGGACTGTGACGCCGCAGTGACGCTACGCCGGCACATGTTACAGGCGTGGCGGCGACTAGGCCTACGAGACACTGGGCTTGAGCAGGCTTTTTTTAGCCTCCGGTTGCCAGAGTTGCCGGCAGGAATCTGGGAGGTAGTGGACGGAGAGAGAAATGCCACCTCCGATGCTCGCCTGCCAGAAGCGGTGACGGCGATAATGGAAAGCTCATGGAGGATTGGCGCGGCCATTTACATACAGGCCGTGTGGAGATGGCGAGTCAATCACTTCGATGACCTTAACAACATAACCGCGGGCCATCATATAACGGCGATGCACCGGAAGCTACGACACGGATACAATACGGTACATCAACACCTACAATCCACATTCCCCAATGGGATCGGAGAAGTGGCTGCAGCTCTTGTGAAACGAGCACTAATCGAAGGCAGCACTGCTCGGGACACACAAATGTCGACACCCCGTCTCAACAGCTATATGCTGCTCTTCGGAGGACGGACTCGAGGCAGAACAGGACAGGCTAGCTCCGGAGCGATACTACTCCGTCTACGTAGCACGCTTGCCGACGCGGAGGTGTGCTGGCTGGCGCATATGTCCTATGCATCAGCCAACATCACACAGCACACTGCGAGTAGCCTAGGATTGCTCGCTGGCCTTAAAGCGTGCGAACGGAACGGATATGGCCCCCTCCATATAATAGGGGACAACGCTCCACTAGTGGAGCAACATCGCCGGCGTGTACCACCAACAGCGCCCCATCTCAAAATGGTATACTGGAGGTGCCGTCGCCTAGCGAACCGACTGAAGATACTGGGGTGGCACCATCAACAGCGAAGCAACAATCTGATGGTACATGCGCTGACCACTATGGCAATGGACGGACGGAGGAGCAGACAAGTTCGAACTGACGGCGACACTACTGCTACACAACAATGGAATATGGTGACCAGGTATCTGGACAATGACATGATCCCATGGATTGAGAAGATGGATGACACAGCACAGGAGGATGCTGTGGCCGCCAGCCACCAAGGCCGACGGCGCGAACCGGGGAGGCGCAAGCCTGGATCGGAGAACTGCTAGTAGTTGGCGTAAGGACGACTACTCGGACGGACATAGACGTCGTTAGCGTAGCTAAGTGAAATCAATGTACCTCACTGAAAAACGAAATAAGGTGGTGATCGAATGTTATTTGCTAAAAAAAAAAAAAAAGCGCTGCTACGCGGGACGCGGTCGCGCAAGCTCTGGTTGTTCTAGTCGGTGGGTTTCGTCTAGAGCCTACTGGGACGGAGTGAAGCACGACTTCATCCACTGCGTCCGTACTCCAGGCGCGAGCTGCAAGGTGCAGCCATCTAGCCTGTTTGCCGTTCACTAAAAATGTACGGCCATCTCATATCTGACCTGGGCGATGTTTTTGTAAAATGTATCGTGATTTCGGCCACCCTAATGCATTAAGCTTAACATGAAATTGCGCATCTCCTGCGCCTGCTCCGATCTGCGCGTTTCCTGTGCATTTCGTAATGTTGTAGAATGTACGAATGTTATTATAGGCCAGTACGCAGAACCGTGGAATTATTATAATTCCTCATTCGTCGTCATTCCCAGTATACGAAAGTCTTGTACTACCGGTACTACATGTGGCTAACCTTCATGCAACATTGAGCCAATGCAATTGGCTGATAGATTCCAATAATCTGAGCTAATTGGCTAATAGATTTCGCACTTAGCTGAGGTGGACGACACAGGTAACATGCGGGAAATTTATCGTTTTGCGCGAGATATTGTATCCAACAAGAAAAAGACAGCGATATTCTCTTCAGAAAAGATGACTGATTTAGCAGGGTATTCGACTTCGCAAAAACAATAGCTAAGGAGGTGGTGCCCACTCGCACTACCTCCTTAGCTCTGAAATAAATTTCAGAGAATTACCCCCTAGCCCTGTTACCAATTATTTAAATTGGCTGGAATTCAATCATGAATCGAATTGCGCCCACTGTCAAGTTGGTTGGCTCTCAGCGCGAGCACTAGTTGCTACGCGGTAGCTCATCGGGCAACTTGACTCGCAGTTTCTCACTTTGGATGTCACAACCCAAACCCAAGCCTTTACAAAACCCCGCTCGCCAGCACCAAATGGTGTCAATCTCCAATCCCATATCGCCCCGCGAAGAGCATCCTTCGCCTAACACGGAGCCAATCGACCGCTCTGTTCGCCCAGGACGCAAGTCTGACCCATGTGGATGTCGACCGTCAGGGCTGCGTCTGGTGCAAGAAGTGCTAGCAGCTACTACAGACTACTGGCCGTAACCACGTGGAGCCGATCAAGAACCATCTGCCCAAGCGTTGCGCTGCTCGGTCGGCATTTATCCTGATAGCAGAAGTGTTATCCCACGCCTCAAGAGCGACACCACGAATCAGTTCCAAGAGCAGCTTGCCTGGTGGGCTTATAGCACTGGCATGCCGTTCTACGAAATCGGACATGCCAGTTTGCTGGGAGCACTACATTTACTGCACCTCGGTGTTGAGGTGCCTACCCCCGAGCAGCTTGCCACGATTTTTCTCGACCGAGCGTACACCAACTCGATGAAGGTCCTCACGGTGGCTTTGGCCGGCAAGGTTGTGACCTTAGTCACCGACGTCTGGACATACAATAATGGCCAAGCTGTGGTCAACTACGTAGTGGTTTGTGGTGAGTTCACTTTATTTCTGGAGTCCGTATACCCCGGCACCCAAGCCCACGACACTGAGCTCCTGACTGCTGACGTCGAGCGCGTCATTACTAAGTACGATTTCCTTGAGGTCGGTGCTGTGACAACACCAGGCCACTTGGAGGGCCCTGCCCAAGACGGTTTTTCACGGTTGCGTGTATCATCAACTGCACCTGATTGCACGAACATCGTCAAGAAGATCAAATGGATGGCGACCTTGCATAGCGGGTGCAAGACACTAATGAGCTTCTTCAAGAAGAATCACAAGATATGGGCTGATCTCTCAGAGCGCTTCGAAGCGAAAGACCTTCGCGTGCTTGCCAAGCCAGGAGACACAAGGCGGGACTTGTTGTTGGGTTGCTTCGAGACAGTCTTAGCCGCTGAAGTCAGCCTGTTCTCTTGTGTCTCTGCTCGTGGATTTTTCCATGCAAAGCCACATAAGCAGAAGATGGTCCGTCGAGTGGTGTACGACTTGGTGACTTCAGCTGCCTTTGTGCCGCGCCTCAAAACGGCCGTTACCTTGCTCAAACCCATTGCAGCCGCGCTGAGGCTGTTCGCGAGGAATGATACACCTGTCTCTGAGGTCTACCAAGTCGTCGTCGGTCTCCCTACGAAGATGAATAGTGTAGGACTCCCTGCAGCTGAATTGAAGATCGTAAAAACGTTGGTCAAGTCCCGCTTCGACTATATCTATAGAGATGCTGATGGAATCGCATACCTGCTCGACCCGCACTATGCTGGACTCGACATGGACAGCACCGTTCGAAACGCAGTTGAAAAGGTTTTGGAGGAGTGGCACGGCAAGGATACGAGTGACGCTCTCATGGGGAGCCGGTAGCATATTACCGTCATATTCGGGATGCCAACCCCGGCAGTGGAACCTCTTATGCGAGCGAAAGATTCTTCGGTTCGACTTTTGGTGTGGTTTGGCTAAGTTTCCACTTCTACAAGATGTTGCGCTGCAGTTGTTTCGGTGTGTGGCTTCCAGTGCTGCATCGGAACGCAACTTTTCGACGCATGCGTTTATCCACTCGAAGTTTTGCAACGCTTAGCACCGGATCGGGTGGAAAAACTCGTGCATATTTTTTTAATGCGAAGAAAATTAAATTTTGCGGCGAAGACATTGAGCGGTACTCACACATGGAAGAACTTCTGCGCGAGTGGGATGAAGAAGAGACGATGGAAGAAACTAAAGTCGGAAACCGAAGTGAAGACTACGTGTACTACTAGGCAGACAGGTGATGCGAGGATTAGACATTTTTGCTATTACTATTAATAGTAATACTAACTCGTGTTGCCCAACTCGAGTTTGACCTTCTTCACAGGTGTGGTTTTGATCCGTACAGCAGGGTGGAGTATGCCGATCCGTCATAGCAAACAGAGTTCGCAGACAGACCGTTGCGGAACACCATGGCTTTGCAGCCCCCTATACGATACTACACGCGCAACCAGCAACTGCATTGCAATGTACCGAACTACAGCGGGGTTTGTGTTCATACGCTCACGATTCTTCGGCCCGATGCCCCCTTTGCTGCAAAAGAAAAAAAAAACAAGAGTGAGCGTGTATTTCAAAAGCGCACTGTGGGATTGGTATTGACATTTGACGGATAGGATAGGTAGACTTAGCCATATACCCAGTAACACGGAGAGAGATTTTCCTTTCAGGACACGCGTCTTCCATTTTCCGGAGCTGGGAAGTATATTGCCCCCTCCGACGACCAAGGAATGCTAAGCAACGCAGGAAGAATGCACTATAGACCCCGGATTGCTTGTTCGGACTGCACACTCATCTCCACCACTCAAGATCCCACTAGAAGGAGGCAGACAAGTACGAAAATGAACAAGGAACATTGGGACACACCCAAAGGACAAACCCACGTAGATCGCGTATATTCAAGACGGATCTACACCCTAACGACTGGAGCGTGAAGCGTTTTCACGGCAGCGTCAACCGAATCCCTTAACCCTTTCGCGATAGAAGGGCACAATTTTCGCCCTTTTAGGGCGTTTTCAAAACACGGTGTAAAAGTACCGCCTTCAACAAGGACGCATCCTGTGCCCTTTTACACAAGTTCAACCGTGAATGTACCATCTTTTATGACAAATCATAAACAGTACAATCATTAATCATGACACCATACACATATTAAGTAGGATGCATATGATCGTGGTGCATCAGCAAACCACTGCAGGTACTTTGTTGCAAGAGGCATGCAAAACGAGTACCGTGATTTTCCTTATGGGCGCATTCTGTGCCCTTTTAGAAGCAAATTACTTAGGCATGTATAGTATAATTAAGCCAAGAGGCAAAAAAAGGGTTAAGTGCCGTTCACACCAGCTCAACCCAAGATCAATCCCGACATCTTCCCGAATCACCCGGGAAGAGCATAACCGCCCCCACTGACGGGTGGGTACACAAGGTGAGTAAGATCTGCAGGCCCTTTATGGCAAGCGGAGTACGCCCTCCGTTAGTCGGTAGTCCTGGTGCCTCTGTGTGTATGTGCGTGAAAACCTTCGTGAAGCCACTACGCCGCACATGAAATCGACCATCTCGTCCCGGAAGGTAATTTATGCGTAAGATCTGCCAAGCGGTGAAAGTACAGCCCCTTGACTCGGTTGTCATACATCTGATGCCATTGGAGCACGGTCGTCAAGAAACGGCAATCGTTGTCCGGATCGAAACGCGACTTGAGTAGATGGCCCCATACATCCGAAACGCTGCGAAAATACTGTCGACCGAGGGTTGAGGTGTCGCCGATGTCGCTCTTTGTCCGCGCTACCCAATCGAGGTATTAGCGCTAAACGCGTGAGCTTCGACTGCTCCTCGTTGTTTTTCTCTCGATCGGAGGCTCTCGAATATCACTGTAGTCGATATAACCGCAAAGACAGCGTCGTCGAGTACGTCTACGCCGTGTCGGAATAGACGCCAAAACGGAGCCGCATGGCTGTGCTTTGCGAGGTGCCCGAGCGCCCCAAACTCGACGATGACAATACCGCCTCCTTCCCCGGGGGAAAACGCTTTATCGGCTCGGTGGGAGGAGTTGAAGCGGTATCGGTTGGACTTGTTGACTGTGTGCCGGTTGACTTGCTTATCGACACTGGGGCTGTGGCCAGACTCATTGATGCGAGGATGCTGAAACTCATTGGTCGCGCGGATGCCCCGCTACGACCTTGCCGCCGCGACCTTAACTGTGCATCCGGCTACCCTCTTTGAATTAAGGGAGCGATAGTCCTACCGCTGCAACTTAGTTCCTTGAAGAAACAAGACCATTCATTGTGGTCGACAAGCTGCATTGATGCCTTCCTGTGCACCGACGCTCTTAAAGGGCTCCGAGCTGTGGTGGGCTTTGCTGAGAACGAGGTGACTCTCAAGAGCACGAGCAAGAAGTTCTCGATCGGCTCTCCCTGCGTGAAGGAAAAACGTACTCTTCCCGGATTAGTTCCACCGTACAGACCCACACAGGCAGCCAGGCCTAGGTTGACAGACGTTCAAGGTGAGATTGCTGTAGATGTGACAGTACTGATGAAGGACTCGTGGATCTCGATGCCATGGTACTCGTGCGCACCGTACATGAGAAGAAGGTGATCGTGGAAGTGTGCAACCCGTCGACCTAGAAGATGATCATCAAGAAGGGCACGCCTCTAGTCGCCATATCGGTGGTACTCGAGTCCATTTTCAAGGCTGCCGCTCAGTTCGCGCCCGCCGAAGAAGCAGAATCGGCCTCACTGGCAGAGAACACTTCGTCGAAGCGTGAGTCCGACTGGATTCATTCCGCGATCGCCGCTTCTATTACAGCTGAGGACGCTTTCTCTGACTGAACCCATGCCGGAGCTCTACAACGTGCTGGAGACTGAACTCAGGGTGGACTTCTCGGACTCTAAGTTGGGCGGCGAGCAGAAGGAGCTGTTCACCGGTCTCCTAGACTCTTTCCAGGACCTGTTCGTGGAGACCTCCTTGAAACCCGGCAGGACCGACCTGCTCGAGTTCTCCATCGACACCGGGGACAGTGCCCCGATCAAACAACGTTCCGACCGCGTTTCTAAGGCTGAGGGAGACGCCATGGAGTCCGATATCCAACAGTACTAGTATCTGACCTAATCCGAGCCCCCACGAGCCCGTGGGCCAGCCCCGTCTTAAGCCGAAAGGATGTATCCGCTTCTGTTTTGATTACAGGCGTCTCAACGCCGTGCCAGTCACAGATTGCTACCCTACGCCGCTCATAGAAGATATCCTGGTCGTCCTCGGGAACGCCGAACTGTGGCGTGGAGATCCAGCCGAAAAGTGTCATCGGCCGGGCCGCGCTGCAGGCACACTCTGTCGTATTCGCTGACAGAAAGGAAGTTGCCGTTGTGACAAGCTTTTACTCTCATTTACCTCGGTAGAGTGACAGGTAGTAACTTTGGCCTCGGTGGGACCTCATAAATACCCGACCGAGGCTAAATACGTCAGACTCAGTGATATTTACGACCAAAACCTCGGTCGTACTTAAGTGGAAGCCTCGGTCGCACCTCGAGGTACCTCTGGCGTAATCACCGTCATTATTGATGAGTGTACAGAAGTCGCCACATCGAGATTCGTTTTATACTAAATATTTGTATGTAGGATTAGGATTAGCTATAGGATGATCTGGAGAGGCTCTCAGAGCCTCTGAATATTCAGTAATAAATCAGCAGTCTTCCCCCCAAGTCTTCAGAGGTTAAGTCCGACTCCGGTAAGTGTTAGCTAGCTTATTGTAGTGCCTGGATACGCCTGGCTTAGTGGTATGGCTGTTGGCGGACTAGAGGTTTATTAATTAATAGTCCACCGAGGCCATGCCAAGAGTAGGCGTGGCCGAGAGGCTGAGTGGCACTTAGAGTGTCGTTCTGTGTGTGTGTGTGTGTGTGTGTTTAAGTCCCCTAGAGTATATGTTACTACCGACCGAGGATTATCTCGGTCCCCTTTGTATTAGGCCTAATCAGCCGGTACCCTTCCATCTGAGGGACTGCAAAAGGGTTGCGCGAAAGCGCTATATTGCATTTTAGCCCTCGTTCGTAGTTAGTGCAGGTTTTGGGTTGACCGAAGACAACCTTGGTACACAGAGGCTTATATCCAACCCGGTGTAAGGGATCGTTCCTGAACCTTCAGGTTAGATCCAACTTTCGTTGACCCTTTCGGGGAGACGTGTGTTGTTGGTGGGACTCGTACCGTACGGTAGCGAGATTTTCAGCGTGTTCCTACACGACAGAACTCTTTAAACGATGGACATCGCCTCCGGATACTGGAATGTGTCATGGCTGCGGGTAGCGTTGAGAAGACAGCGATCACCTGGAAGTATGGGCTCTATGAATGATTAGTGATGCCGTTCGAGCTGTGTAATGTGATTCCTGCGTTCGATAGAGAGCGTGTTGGTCGATCTGAAGTGGCGCACTATCGCCAATCCTACGGTTTAGTATTTTACGTACCTCTTTTTATATGTTTTATACCCTCCTTATTAGCTTAACTGGACTGGACAACTTTGCCGGTTTTCACAATATATCCCCGACCTAAATTATAGGTCGGCTTGTACGTAGGGATAGATGATGTGTCGTGGGCTCCTCGTTTGCCTCACTGATTTCGCTTCGCTCATGGCCGACAAGACGTCAGTAAATAGACACCACCTCCTTGTAAGTGCAACTATTCCGGCCGACGCGCCCACCATTGCAGACCTACGCTTCGCTTCGGTTGCAAACGGTCTCTCTGAGGCCTCATTCGGCGTATTAAGTTTACACTGTAATACTCGGACAGGGCGGTTGGTTGTCAACCGCTCGTCAGTCGACCTTCCTTTGTAATTTCATTAAGTATACATTATCAGAGTTACTTCCATCGACATCCCTTTTAATTGCATACGATATGCAGTATAAGAGTTATTTCCACTGTAGGGCCTGGTGTGGACGTTGACGCTTCTTTATGATTTTTGTCGAAAAGGAATCGGTTAGTTGATATTTTTGTCCAATCATAAGTGTATAGGTCGGTCTAAGTACAGCAGCTGAAAATCACAATAATAGGGTTTTCTATACTATAACATCTCGATTTTACTCGAACTCCATTGTAGCGGGGCTACACATTCGGCTAACCTCACGTTAGTGCAACATGCACTAATGGATACATTCAGGTGGGCCACATCGCAGTGTGGTCACCATTTATATTAGGAAGCAATCCTATTGGTCAGAAAGCAGGGCCTTTCTACCAGTAATACTCAAGCATTAGGTCAGGCCACTCGTTGGCAGAACCCCTCTTTATAGATATCAGTTTTAGGAGGAAAGCCACAGTTAACATTCAATTCAGTTCTCATTTTACCGCAAAAGCTACTATTTGTACCTTTATTTAGATCTAATTATACTTGTGGATACACATATACTTACTCTAAGTTAAATACACCTTACGCTTCCTCATGCGCTCACGTGTAAGCTAAAGTATTGGGCTAAGTAAGCCCATTACACCTGGTAGCACTTTGTAGTCCGCCCAACGACCGACTAGTTACGTATCGCATGATATTCGATACGGGGGCTGAGGACCTGCCTGTGGACGCGAGTATGTCTACTGGTAACCCAAACACGGGTGCAACGCATGTTGTACGCGAAGACTGTCTCCACCTGGCGGATCCAGAGTTGGAGGCGTGTCGAAGGTCATTGGAGAAGCGGCCGTAGCGACCATGCTACGCACGCTATCGCCGACAGAGCAACACGGTGTTGGTCTAGGCTTCATCATGAAGGAGCAGCGCGAGACCGCTGCTCGCGCAACGGTGTCGACTCCGTCCACACCGCGCATGGAGTCATTGAAACTCCACGTGAACAGCTACGTAGGAAGAGAAGGCGAGCCTCTCCTCCGATGGCTTGTCGAAGTTGACACTGCCATTACGGCTCAACGTATCGTCGACCCGTTGTCGAAGGTTGCGTTCGCCATGTCATGCCTTGGCGGGCGAGCAAGGAGTTGGGCGTACGGACGCCGACTCACTGACCCTACGTGCTTTAGCAAGTACGAGGTGCTCAAGGAGGAGCTCAGACAAGGGTTTGAGCCCCCGCAGAATGAGTTCAGATCGAGGGCCGAGTTCCTCGACCTGAAACAGGGCAAGCATTACGTACATGCTTACGCTCAAAGGGCGCGGTACCTGGTCTCGAACATCGTGACCAACCCGATAGACGAGGCGACTAAGGTCGTCACGTTCATGAAAGGCCTGAAAGATGGGCCTGTGAAGACCTATCTCTTCCGAGAGTACCCAAGTACTCTCGAGTCTGCGATTACACTTGCAATGCAAGAAGAGTTTATGCAATGGGGCCAGGATTGGCCAGTGACCTTTTCAAGGAAAAGAGATGTTCTCTAGTGTGGACCACACTGACTGGGTATCATCCACTATGATGGGTACGGTGTAACAGTGATCCTTATATAGAGTGTTCACGGTAGTGATCCTTATATAGAGTGTCCACGGTAGACCCCCATGTACTGAGTTAAGTTAGCTCGGTCGTACTTAGGACGAAGACGCACGGGAGCCAACCGCTGAGGAAGATCGCCATTTAAACAGGGATTCAGTATACAGATAGAAAGCAGTAGATAGAACCTTTAGAGTGTTATTAAATACAAGACAGTTTAACTCTAACCTACAAGTGTGCAAGTCCCTTTAGGTACTCGGTACTAAAGAGGACCGATAAGGCAAGGCCTTTTGCACAAGCAACAACAGAGACGCCAGGCGTCTGTTGTGGTTAGCGTGTTACGCTTCCTCCTAGCTATTGTGCGTGTGACCCCCGTCACACCTGGTAGCACTTGTAGTCAATCCCGCGACCGACGCGGATCTCTACAATCAGGGTCTCTTTGAGTATGGAAGACTCAGGGAGTCGGCTGCCGGCGCGGCAGGACTTTCCTCACCTCTCCGATGCCCACTGGGCTACGCTGGAGCAGATGGTCAGCCTGCTAGGCGAGGCATCCGTCGCTGGATTCCCCAACCTTCCTGCCGAGCAGCAAAGGGCGCGCGTGGAACGCTTCGACAAGTACGAGTCGTCGCTGATTGCTCACGTGAGCGCTGCTGCGCAGGAAGCCGCTCGTGCGACGATGCGAGCTGAGGCACAGAGTGCGGCACAAGCGTCCCCCACGAACACGGCCTCATTTGCTGCGCGTCCAACCACGACGAAGCCCGTCAAGATGTCGGTACCGACGTTCGACGGCAAAGACTCAGACAGTCTGGTGTTCTGGGTCCGCGAGATCGAGATCGCGCTAAGCGCTGGTCAGATCTACGACGCGCGGACTCAAGTGGCGTTTGCGCTATCCAACCTTGGAGGGCGCGCAAGCGCATGGGCTATGGCCCGTGAAACGGCGACTCCGGGGTATTTCACCTCGTGGTCGTTCATGGAAGAGGAGCTACGCTCCACATTCCTCCTTGCCAATGTGGCATACCGCCATCGCTCCAGTTTCTTGCGATGCAAGCAAGGCAAGCGGTCGCTTCAAGACTACGTCATGGAGCTCCACAACCTAGAAGCTGCTATGGCCGGCGCACCCCTCTCTGAGGACGTCAAGGTGAATGTCTTCATGGACGGTGTTCGTACGGGTCTGGTTCGGACATAGCTCTTCCGGCGTCAGCCGAAGACCTTCAATGAGGCGGTCCACATCGCTATGTTGGAGGACCACTGCGTGCGCTCCGCGCAAGGGCACACGCCTCATGTTGAGGCCAGTGAGGGTCCCACTCCGATGGAGATCTCCCTTGCCGAGTCGGCACGCTCCCAGAAGACGCAACGGGCGAGTGGTCGCTGTTTCGGTTGTAACCAACCTGGTCACTTCCGTCGAAACTGCCCCACCAACCCTTGGAAGGCGCCACGCGACAAGAAGTACGCGGCGCGTTCGGCTCTTAATAGCCTCGAGGCGACAGAGTCGGAAAACGGCGACTCCCAGTAGGGGCGGGACGCCCTGCTGGGAGACTTCGCTCCTCTACGAGGAAGGTGAATCCCTCACCAGCCTCTCCAAAGGAGCAAGTCCCTGGGACGACACTTCTGTGTCTCTCCGTGGCCGCCGCGCGGTCTAACCTCGTGGTCGTCACTGCCAGCGTGAAAGGGTACCCCGAATCGATGACGGTCCTGATCGATTCAGGAGCGTCGTTTAACTTTGCGACGAAAGCCAGTGTGGCTAGGAACAGTGCATTGTATGCTAGTGCTTTAAAAGCGTCTAAGAGTAATACCAATGTATCTGTTCGCTTAGCGACTGGCTCCATCGTGTCTACACGCAAGGTTACGGTACCCTTAAGCGTGAAGTTTGACGACTTCAATTCGGTCGAACCGTTCATTGTCTTGGACATGGATGATCGGTACGATCTTATCCTCGGCATGCATTGGCTTGCTAAGCACGAGCCGTGTAGACTGGCGTAGTCGCACCATTGGTGCCAGCCACAACCCCCTCGCGGACAGAGCCCTGGCGGGTCATGCCCCCTCCTCTTCCCGATACGGGTTTGTGCATGAGCACCGTCTGCCACGCGGCGAACGGCAGTTTGCCGGCACTTCGGAAGTGTTGGAATTGCCCATGGCATTGCCTCCACGAGCGCGGGAGCTCGAGGTAGGTGGTGGAGAAGATCCGCAGGATCCTAGTACCTCTCCGGGTAGAGGACAGGGTTCTGCAGTTGGCAACCGAGTTGCACTTGCCCACGGGGCAGTGGAGACTCAAGGCGCGGACGCTGTAGCAGCTCGCGCAGGAAGGGGTGGTAGCGTCCGAGCTCCCCCTACGCAAGGCGTGGTGGCTGGTTCAGCCCACGTCGAGCAAGGCGCTGGAGTAGTTGCTCGCGCAAACAAGAGTGGTCGAGTCGGAACTCCCACTACGCAAGGCGTTGTAGCTGGTTCAGCTCGCGCGACAGAAGGCGCTAGAGCTGGTGCTCGCGCAACCACGAGTGGTCGAGTAGGGGCTCCCACTTTCAAGGACAACAAGAGTGACAAGGTCACGAGCGCGCCCAAGGCAGAGGCGTCTAGCCGCGATGCGGATTCCGCGGCTGAGGACAAGGTTCCTCAAGTATTCGACGTCTTCACGGGCGAACCCAAGGTGGGGGAGGTGTTGACTCCATTACCCACAGTAGCAGAGCTACTTGAGCTCGAGGAGCTTTCGTATGTCGAGTTTATGGACTCTCTCAAGGCGGGAGAGTTGGCAGAAGTGGTTATGCTTCGCCCAGAAGGTAGCTCACTAGAGCTCAACTCCTCGTCGGTCATGGACCCCGAGGTGTTAGAAGATGAACGAACCTCTAAGAGGCAGACGCGGTATGGCGCTGCCATCTTGAAGGACCCCTCGGATCCGTATTACGGCCTTCTGAAGGAGTTTTCGGATGTCGTGAGCGACGATCCCCCTTCGGTCCTTCCCCCGGATCGGGGCGTGCGGCATGATATTGACTTAGTGCCAGGCACTAAGTACTGCACCACGCGGCAGTGGCCGCTTCCGAAGGAGCAGGTCGACGTCATCGACGCCTTCTTTGCGGCAAAGCATACCGCTGGCATGGTGTGCGAGTCTAAGTCGCCACATTCGTCACCGACGTTCTGTGTGCGCAAGCCCAATGGGAAGTGGCGCATGGTGCACGCCTTCAACAAGTTGAACGCGGCAACCATTCCGGCGTCGACGCCTATTCCTAGGAAGGATGTGTTGCAGAACAACATGGCTGGTTGCACGATCTTTAGTGCACTCGACATGGTCGACGGCTACTATCAACTGTTGATGCGTGAGTCGGACATCCCGCTTAGTGCTGTGAGCACTCCCAGCGGGATGTTGTGGGAGTGGTTGGTCATGCCCCAGGGGCTGCCCAACGCACCCGCCACGTTCAACAGGCTCGTAACACAGCTCTTCAAGCCGATGCGGCAGTTCGTACAGACGTACTTCGACGACATATTCGTGCACAGTCGTGCGTCTGAAGGAAAGACGGCTGTCGAAGCCCATCTTGGCCACCTCCGCGAGGTTCTCTTGTGCATGCGCGAGAATCGACTCTACGCGAACATCAACAAGTGCATCTTCGGGGCCGAAGAGATTCCCTTTTTGGGCTGCTTCCTTGGGAAGGACGGTGTCCGTGCGGACCCGGAGAAGGTGTGTGCCATTGCACAGTGGCCGGTGCCCGCCTCGCAAAAGGACCTGCGTATGTGGCTCGGCCTGGCCAACTACTTGCACAAGTATAGCGCCAACTACGCCGAGATGGCACGGCCACTAACGAATCTTCTCAAGAAGGATGCTGTGTGGTCATGGACCTCTGAGGCGCAACAGGCTTTTGAAGCCATCAAGAGTAGCCTTCAGAGCGCTCCGATCCTGGCGCTGCCCGACGAGGAGAGCCCTTTCAGCGTGGTATGCGATGCATCCGACTTTGCCATTGGCTGTGCCCTGCTGCAGGTGGATGCCGAAGGCAGGGAAAGGGTAGTGTCTTTCCAATCTCGCCAATTGAAGGCGGCAGAAAAGAACTACCCTGTCCACGACAAGGAGCTCTTGGCGATGAAGTACGCCTAGGTCAAGTTCCGGGTGCACCTGCTAGGTCAGAAACCCTTTGTGATCTACACAGATCATGCCTCGTTGAGGACGGCGACGTCGTCGCCCCACCTCTCTCAGCGCATGGCGCGGTGGCTCTCATGCTTCGCGGAATATAACTTCACGGTGGAGTACAAACCGGGAAAGCAGAATGTCCTCGCGGACGCGCTCTCCCGGCGACCAGACTACGAGTTGGCACATCTGGCCTACCTTGAGTCACCGCTCTATGAGCTTATTCGCGAGGCGTATGCCGCAGACGACGACCTTGCAGGTCTAGTGGAGGCACTGAGTGCTCCAACCAAGGCCGTCGAGCTCACGGCGCGACAGCGCTCGCGTCTGCACCGCTACTCGGTAGTGGAGGGTTTGCTCTACTACCAAGTAGACAAGGGCGACGAACCTCGCATTGGCGTTCCCAACGACGAGGACCTGCGTCATCGTGTCCTCTATGAGGCTCATGACACACCGCTCTGCGGTCACCTGGGGCGGGAGAAGACGTATACGTCTGTGGCCCGCAACTTCTGGTGGTCCCACATGTACAAATGGGTACGTACGTACGTACAGACATGTGAAACATGCCAGCGTGTCAAGCCTGCGCCCTCGGCGTCCGCTCCGTTGATGAGCTTGCCGGTGCCGGCGGATTGCTGGCGCTCTGTGAGCATGGACTTCATCTTCGAGCTTCCGGCCGACGCGCGTGGCCACACTGGCATCTTGGTCTTTGTGTGCCGCCTTAGTAAGATGGTGCGGCTGGCCGCTGTGCGGAAGAGTGTGACTGCGCCTCAGGCGGCCCAGCATTTTGTGGACAATGTCTTCCGCCATCACGGCCTCCCCGAGGCTTTCGTGAGTGACAGAGACCCAAGGTTTGTGTCTCACTTTTGGCAACACCTCTTCCGCCTGCTAGGCACGAGGTTGGATATGGCCACAGCGGACCATCCGCAGACCGACGGTCAGACTGAGCGGGTGAACAGGGTTCTGGAAGCCATTCTTCGTAGTGTCTGCGCAGCAGAGCCCACGAAGTGGAGTGTGCTTCTTCCACAAGTGGAGTTTGCACTCAACAATGCAGTGCATTCGTCCACGGGCTTCACCCCGTTCTACGTGAACGGACTGCGGCACCCGCGTACGCCACTGACGTTGCCCCCAGCCTCGAGTTTGGGTGGGGGGGAGGCTAATGCCGAAGACTCAAGGGACCTTAAAGGCCTAAGAACGTCCGTCAAACGGAACCTGCTCTCGTTTATCGAGACTGGTGAGGCTGTCAGACAGCGCGTTCGTGACGCCATGGCGGCCGCTCAAGACACTCACAAGGAACACAGTGATCGCCAAGGGCATAAGAACACGCAAGTGTTTCAGCTGGGAGACCAAGTCTTATTAAACGCCAAAAACCTTCCTACTCAGGCGGTCTCCGCTGTGGGCAGCACCAAGCTGCGACCTCGCTTCGTGGGGCCGTTCACGGTCATCGGGGTCCACGGCCACGCCTACACGCTGGATCTGCCATCATCCATGGCCACGCACCCGACGTTCTACGTTGGCTTGCTTAAGCCCTATCGCCCGGCGGGGGCTGTTGAGCCTGAGGAGCCGACTGCGTCGCAGAATACTGCTTGAAGGCGTTCGCCATCATCCGAACGAGCTCTTCCGAGGGAAGCTGGGCAGGCGCAGGAGCCGGAGTCGGATCAGGAGCACGAGCCGCTACGCGGCGTGCCTCTTGGGCCTCCAAGCTCCCCACGCGATCGTACAAGGTACGAATCCAGTTCAGGTGTCGCTCCAACACCTGACGCACCGACGCGTCGTTCTTCTCGCCTTGCGAGCGCCAGGTCTCTAAGCGGGCAGCCTCGTTGTCCAGCTGCCGAGGCAGATCCCACACGCTGTTACGCAGGCAGTCCAAGTCCCGACGGACATCCCGGAGGTTCTCCAGGCGGGCCTCCGCATCTTGGATACGAGCGCGAAGCGCCACCATCTCGGTCCGATGACCATCCAGCAGTCGCTGACAAGACTCCACCCCGGAGAGAAGATCCTCCAGTTCAGGACGGGAGCCAGTCGAGCGACGCTGAGCGTCTTGGTCAGAGACCACTGCCGCCGCGGGCCCCGCCGCCTCTGCTTGGTAATGAGGGCGTCCTCTACTACCATGTCGAGAAGCTACTGAAGCGCCGCGGGCGTAGCGGTCAGCACCAGTATCTGGTAAAGTGGCGTGGTTACCCGAGTAGTCGAAACTCGTGGGAGCCTGGGGCTCGCCTCGAGGAGGACTGCGCCGACCTCGTGGTCGCTTTTGAGCGTGACCACGGACCTGGTCGGCGCTGACAGGGCCAAGAACACTCTTAGGCTCTATCGCCTGCGACTGCCAAGATTTCTGAATCTTCTGCAGCACCTCCTCGAGGATGACGCCCGGCATGGGCTTGTGGCGATCAAAGAATCGACCTGACCAAGTGTCGTCAGCAACCATCTTCGCCATGCGAAACCGAAGACGACGCTGAGCCAGCCAGTCGATCCGATAAGGAGAGTTCAAGAACTCGGGTCTGGGATAACCCAAGTGGTCCAACCACCCCTCGAACTCAGTCTCGTTTCGCTGGCGGGTCAACCCGGTGTCCACCAGGAGCACGACCGGACACTTGTCGCACTGCGGCGCGCCTGGGCCAGGCATTCGACTCTGGCGAAGGTGCTCGCGGTACTCGTTCCGAGTCCAATATCGCAGCGCGAGTAGTTGCTCGCGGGTGCGAGGAGCGTGGGTCTCGCGGGTGCGAGGAGCGTGGGTCTCGCGATCGCGTTTGGTCCCCACCGCCTGAGAGGCCTCCTGACGGGAACGATCGGCCAGGTGTTGCCGATTATCCGGCTGAAGCAGCTCAGGAGGGACTCCCTCATCAACACCAGCGTTGGTGATGACCTGGGGCTCTGGCACCTCAGCAGGCGGGTCGTCTCGGCGAGACTTGGACTCCTCCAAGAGTCGGGCGCGTTCCACCGCCACCACAGTCTTCGGAGACATCGGGCTCTCCGGGTGGAGAACCCGTTGGGCATCAGTGATCCGTGGCGGTGACCACTCAACCTCACCGTCCTCTTGGTCAATGTCGGGTTCCGACTCCTCGTAGTCCACTTCCAAGGATGGATGCGGCGACGGACTACGCCCCGGAGGGGAAGTGGGCGCGTCTTTAGCGGAAGCTGCATTGTCCTTCGTGGACGCCTGAGCTCCAAGAGCAGGTGAGCCGGCGCCACTGACATACCCGGGGTTCGGGATGTCCGTGTCGGACGAGTCGCTGGACACCTCCTCGTAGGGGCCGGGTAGCCGCACATCCGTGCGCTTGGGCGGCAGCTTGGGCGCCTTGGGGGCCTCCTTCGCAGTCCCCTTCTTCTTCGGAAGCTGCTTGGCAGCGGGCTTCTTCACTGCGGGCTTCTTCGAGGCAGGCTTTGACGAAGCGGCCACCTTCTTCGTCGTCCGTGTAGACTTCCGCGGGGCAGGCGCCTTCTTCGCCTTCGCCTTCGACTTGGTCGCCGCGACCACGGGCTTCTTAGAAGCGGGCGGTTTCTTCGCTTCGCCCGCGTCCTTCGCGTGCTTCTTTGAAGCCGGGATCGTCTTCGCCTCCTCCGAGTCATTCGCGGGCTTCTTGAAAGCCGACGCGGCCTTCGCCACCTCCGGATCGCCCGAGTGCTTCTTGGAAGCAGGCGCCGGAGGCTTCTCCTCCATGTCGCTTGAGGTGGCCGTGTCGGCAGGGGTCTTGATGGGGCCTACAGCCCGAAGGGTGTCTTGGGCGGGCCGCACGATGATCCGGGTCTCTGTCGTCATGCCCGGTGGGCGTAGTGGCGCGCGCGTGTGCTCGGTTGAGCGTGAATTGCAGAATGAGCTTGTGCTCGCGTTTCCGCTGGATTCCCCGCTGGGAAAGGTGCTTCCCGTTTGGGTGAGGGACGGTGTAATGGGGCCAGGATTGGCCAGTGACCTTTTCAAGGAAAAGAGATGTTCTCTAGTGTGGACCACACTGACTGGGTATCATCCACTATGATGGGTACGGTGTAACAGTGATCCTTATATAGAGTGTTCACGGTAGTGATCCTTATATAGAGTGTCCACGGTAGACCCCCATGTACTGAGTTAAGTTAGCTCGGTCGTACTTAGGACGAAGACGCACGGGAGCCAACCGCTGAGGAAGATCGCCATTTAAACAGGGATTCAGTATACAGATAGAAAGCAGTAGATAGAACCTTTAGAGTGTTATTAAATACAAGACAGTTTAACTCTAACCTACAAGTGTGCAAGTCCCTTTAGGTACTCGGTACTAAAGAGGACCGATAAGGCAAGGCCTTTTGCACAAGCAACAACAGAGACGCCAGGCGTCTGTTGTGGTTAGCGTGTTACGCTTCCTCCTAGCTATTGTGCGTGTGACCCCTGTCACAGTTTAGCCTGCGACAGGCTAAGCTCCATGTGAACGTCCCGCGGCCGATGCCGCGACCGATGGTAAATCCGTCGGGAGGTCCCGAACCAATGGACCTCTCGAGTGCGACAGCTGCTGGATCTCAACAACGTCGTGAACCAACGAATGCCCGCTGCTTCCCCCGAGAATGCACAGCGCCTGTGCAGGCGGCCAAGAGCCGGCTTGACGATACCGGGTATCGCTACGGGCAATAAAAAAAAACTAGAACAACCAGCAGGCGCGGGGCGCCCTGCTGGTGATGCAGTCGAGCGTGTCGATATTGGACACGCCGTATTGAAGACAGCTGCCCCCAGTGAGTTACTCTCACTGCAAGAAGCAAGATGACAGGCCAAACCTTGTCATCCTGAATGTTATCTTGAAGAGAGAGATAAGTCTCTTCGTGCGTTGGTGGATTGTTGTGCGTCGAACAACTTTGTTCGACTACAGAGCCTAGCGAGGCTTGACTTCGAGGAGGTTGTAATGCCTCGAAGTCTATTGGAAGTAAGACTAGCAACGTGTGTCGTTGTTAGAACCGAGAAGCGTGTCGTACGCGTACGCTTCTCGTATCGAGAGAAGAAGTTCGTGGACGAGCTTATCGTACTTGACTTAGACGATAAGTTCGACATGGTGTTGGGCATGCCGTGGCTTGCACGGCATGATCCGGTGATCGACTGGACAAAGCGCACGATCGTGCACTTCGGGAGTAGCAGCGCGACAGAGAGCGATGACCCTGTCGGCGCAGCACGTGCACCTCGCGGTGCACGCGACCCACCAGGAGAGACAGCGCGACGCGCGGCTGTCTCCGGTCACCCCGCGCGGACACCGAGGACTGAGAGAGTTGTCGGGAGAAAATGTGAGTCGAATCAGAATACTCAGATTCGATCGGATTCGAGAGGTTCTCGAAGCGTCAAGAGTGACGCGGTCGTGTCGACTATTAGTGTCGACATACAAGTTCAACCAGAGGAGCCAGTCACTAATAAGGACAGTGACTTGGACGCGTCACCTCAGGGAGCTGATGCGATTGGCCCAAACGTCGAAAGACGCTCCGCCGTCAGGCGTCGAGGTAAAGAAAGCGCACCGGCTCTGGGAGTCGACGTTGCAGGCAGTGCGGACGGTTGCAAACGTCCCGCACCGGGAATGCTTGCGTGCTCGCGTGCAGCCGGGCTGCACGACGAAGCAGTACGCGATCAAGCAGGACTTGATTGCGTGCTCCCGCGGGAAGAACCCGCCGGCGACAACAAGAATCGCATTGCGTGCTCACGTGCAGCTGGGCTGCACGAAGAAGCGATACGCGATCAAGCCGGGCTTGATTGCGTGCGCCCGCGGGTTGAACCCGCCGGCGATCATAAGGAAGATCTGTCCGCGGCCGGGCCCGGACAAAACAAGACGCGCGGAACCGGGTTCCGCACAAGAAGCGAACGGCGCAAGCGAGCAAAGCTGCGCAAGTCTCGGTCAGGGACCGAGACACTACTCGCAGAGTCTGCCGGGCAGACACAGGAACTGGAGACGACCGTCGAGACACTGAGTGTCTTGACGCGTATGAATACTGGTCTCCAGTATAAGAAGATGAAGTTGGAGAACCCTCCGACGTTGGCGTCGGAGTTGACTTCGCTTCCAGCTACGAGCTGGAGGCGCTTCGCTCGCGACCTGCACGATGGACGCATCGAGCAGATTTGCATCCTCTTGGATGTCGAGAGGATGAAGTGTGACGCGGAAGAGTTGAAGCAGCTCGTCACTGAGGGCGTCGACGCCCTCAGCGCCAAGTCGAAGAAGGAACGCTTCGACGAGCAGAGTTGGGATTCGCTGAAGTCGAGCCCCTTCTACGAGGTCTTGTGTGAGTACAGAGACGTACTCGGGGACGATATCCCTGCGGAGTTGCCGCAGAACAAGGGTATTCAGCACGAGATTGATCTCGTGCCGGGAACAAAGTATTGCATAACGCGGCAGTGACCACTGCCGCGAGAGCAAGTCAAGGCGATCGACGACTTCTTTGAGAGTCGTCGCAAGGCTGGGAAAGTGCGGTAGTCGAAGTCCCCGCACAGCGCGCCTACGTTCTGTGTCTAGAAGGCACATGGCGGGTGGCGAATCGTTCATGCTTATAACAAGCTGAACGACGCAACGGTACCGGCGCAGACGCCAATACCGCGAAAAGATGTAATCATCGATTCGATGGCCTTGGGCACTATCTTCAGTGCTCTGGATCTGAGAGACGGATTCTATCGGATCCTCATGCGTGAGAGCGATATACCTCTCACGGCGGTAAGCACTCAGAGCGGTATGCTCTGGGAATGGCTTGTAATGCCACAGGGACCCTGCGATGTTCAACAGGTGCGTAGCGCACTTGTTGCGCTCGGTGCGCGACATTGCACCGAGCTATTTCGATGATGTGTTCATCCACAGCCGGGCTGTGGACGGGAAGTCGGAAGTGGAGATGCACAAGGAACATCTCCGCAAGATGTTTGCGCTTATGCGCAAACACAAGCTTTACGCGAACCTGAAGAAGTGTATCTTCGGGGCTAACGATATACCCGTCCTTGGGTGTCTCGTGGGGAAGAGCAGGGCTTGACTGAGGCGCCGATCTTAGCGGTGGCCGACCAAGATCGTCCGTTCCACGACGTGTGTGACGCGTCCGATTTCGTAATCGGATGCGCTCTAATGCAACACGATCACGAAGGATGTGATCGCTTGGTCTATTATCAGTCGCGTCAGCTGAAGCCAGCTGAGCCCAACTACCCAGTACATGACAAGGAACTCCTTGCCATGAAGTATGCATTCGCGAAGTTTCGGGTGTATCACCTTGGGAGTAGACCATTTGTGGTCTACACCGACCACGTATCATTGCGTACGGCGATCAAGTCGCCGCACATCTCACAAAGAATGGCGAGATGGCTCTCATTCTTTGCGGAGTACAACTTCCAGGTTGAGTACAAACCTGGAAGGTTGAATGTTGTGGCCGACGCGTTGTCGCGTCGACCTGATTATGCGGTGCACAAGGCTGACGCCAATGCAATTTGCGTCGCACGGACGTTTACTCCCTCGTCGTCTTTTTTAGACGACGTGAGGTCCGCATACACGAACGACGCGGACGCGAAGCAGTTGTTGGACTACTTCGCTGCTCCTTCTGACAAGTCTCGTCGGAAGCTGGCGAAACATCTCCGTGCACGTGTACACCGTTATCGTGTACACAATGGTGTGCTGCTTTACAGCGCAGTAGACGACAACGCTTGTCGTGCCAGACGATCATGAGCAGAAGCTCAGGATCACTTACGAGTATCACGATACCCCGACGTCGGGACATCCGGTGAGAAGACATACTTGCTTCTCACGCGTGACTTCTATTGGAGTCACCAGTACAAGTGGGTACGCAAGAACGTTCGTCCTTGCGAGGTTTGCCAGCGCGTGAAGCCTGCATCCTTCTCGCAGGCTCCACTTCAGTCACTACCGACTCCGTCGGAGTGTTGGCAGTCCATTTCAATGGACTTTGTGTTTGGTCTTCCGCCTGATAACAAGCGGAGGACTGGTATTGTGGTCTTTGTTGACCGCTTCAGCAAGATGGTACATCTTGCTGCAGTACCAGCCGAAGTGACAGCCAAGCAGACGGCACGTCTGTTTGTTGACATGGTGTTTAGGCACCATGGCATGCCGATCGACATTGTGTCTGATCGTGATCCGCGCTTCACAGCGCGTTTCTGGCAAGAAGTGTTTGACCTTCTTGGCACGCAGCTGTCCATTTCGACTGCGGACCATCCGCAGACCGACGGACACCCTGAGCGCGTCAACCGGGTCTTGGTTGACGCTCTGAAGAGCTCCGCTCACTCGTTCCAATACTGGAGGGACTGCTTGCCGATGGCAGAGTTTGCCATCAACAACTCGGTGCATGTCTCGACTGGACACACACCGTTTTACGTGAACGCCATGAGGCATCCACGCGTACCGAGTGTACTCGGTGCGGTAGCTCCTTCCTTAAGTGTGTGTGTGTGGGGGGGGGGGGGGGGTATCCGGTTTCAAACAAACCGAATGAACACGCTGATACGAGCAACATATCAGCTGTGTCGACACGCGCACGGACTACGCGTAGTCCAATCGACGAGAGCACAATGTCTACGCCGGGCGTAGACACTCTCAACAACAATAACCACACACAGGGTGGGCCTGTAGTGAACAAGAACAACGGGTTGAACAAGGAGTTCAACTCGAAGGCAATGGACTTTGTCCAGCGCCGCCAAGCCGTAATACGGTTTGTGCAAGATGCTATTGCAGCTTCTGTCGATCGACAGAAGCTGAACGCAGACAACAATGGCAGAGGAAACACAAATGAATTCAAAGTGGGTTCATTAGTTCTGTTAGCTACACAGAACCTAGCTAGAAATGTCGTTTCCGACTTCGGAGCAAGCAAGCTTGCCCCGCACTTTATCTGCCCATTCACCGTGTTGGCGAAGCATGGAAACGCGTACACGCTAGTCATACCGTCCAGCATGCGCCTCCACCCAACCTTTTACGTTGGGCGGCTGAAGCCTTACTCGCAACACGAGTCACCTACTCCCGGGGACTCGGCGCGATCCTCGCCTCGAGCGCGGAAACACGCTGCTCCATGCGAGCAACGACCTTCCCCAAGCTCACTTGGACGTTCGAAGCGGTCTGCCCGGCCTGACCGATCCGAGCCTTCAAAGGCTTCAGCTCCGTATCTCAGCGGGCTCAGCCGTCTGGAGGTTCTCCACCACCTCCAAACGATCCCAGACCTCGGCCGGCGACGGTGCGTGGTGTCTTCCCGCCGCCAACGCCCCCGTTGCGAGACGCACGCGGGGAAACTCGCTGGCTTGTCCAGCGAATCGTTGATCATCAGATCCGGACCCAAGGTCCGGATCATTTTCTTATTCGTTGGTTAGGATACTCTCCTGACCAAGTTACGTGGTAGCCGCGGAACGTCCTGATGAGCGACGTTCCGGAAATGGTGACGGAGTACGAATACCGCCACCAGCAGCTCCGCCGAAGGGCGTAATACTTGAGCGAGAGCTGTAGTCGCCTACAGCCCTCGGCTTAGTGTTGCGCTCACCCTCAGCACTCTCGGACGACAACTGCGTGATCAACTTCTCACGCAGTGTCTTCAACTCCACAGGCACACTAATACCAGTGTACCCGTTAAGGTCCCGTTCGGACAGCCGCACTGCCCCAGCTTGGCAGCGCTCGCACGCAACGCCAGCCGGTACTGCGCACGGAATCCCCGCCTCGACTGCACCATCGTGCAGCCGCAAAATCTTGGGCCGCTTCGAGAAGCGCTCGTAGCGCTCGCTCGCAGAGCGGACTCTCTTGCGGTAGCCAGCCGGGTCGCGGTGGAAGTTCTCAACGAACGCGTCCCAGCTTTGGCAGAGTGCCCCCCACTCGTCCACCTTGCTCTTACGGGAATGCTTCTAGAATCGGAGCTCATGGAAGAGCCCGATGTAATAATCACGTCTTTGATCCGTCGCCGGATCAAAGTCGAGCTCCTTGGCAACATCGTCATCAACGATGCGTTGCAGGAGTACAATGCGTGACCGGCGTGGTATTGCCGTAGCGAGATCAGATCTCGCTCGGAGACGGCATCCACGGGTCGCGCACCGGATTAGTGCGCGACGTCACAGTCGCGGACGGAGTGGAGTCGTCATCGTCTCCACCCCGCGGAGTAGACAGCGGTCCAGCATCGGCAAGCGGCCTGTCGCTGCCGCTTCGCGAGCGCTTTGAACTTGATACGCCCGAGTCGTCCTCACGAGGACGACGCGGCCCCACGCTTGCTTCATCGCGTCCTGATGACGAGGATTCTCTCTCTTCCTCGCCCTCCTCCATGTCGGCATCCTCGATGTCGTCAAAGAGGGTTTCGCTGGCATAGGTAAATTTGCCACGCGTCTTGTGATACCCCCCAACCGAGATGGTACGCTTGGGGAAGCTTTGCGTCGTCACAGTTGAAGTGACGACCGCGTTCGCCGCTGCAGATGCAGCGGGTGCGCCGGAGGTCTGCGTCGTTGGTGTGCTCATTTCGAAATGAGCACGAAGTTATCTCCGAAGAAGACTTTGGGTTGATGTGTCGAGACCGGCACATCAAGTCCTAACGGGGGGATGGTGTAACGGGGCTACACATTCGGCTAACCTCACGTTAGTGCAACATGCACTAATGGATACATTCAGGTGGGCCACATCGCAGTGTGGTCACCATTCATATTAGGAAGCAGTCCTATTAGTAATACTCAAGCATTAGGTCAGGCCACTCGTTGGCAGAACCCCTCTTTACAGATATCAGTTTTAGGAGGAAAGCCACAGTTAACATTCAATTCAGTTCTCATTTTACCGCAAAAGCTACTATTTGTACCTTTATTTAGATCTAATTATACTTGTGGATACAAGTATACTTAATCTAAGTTAAATACACCTTACGCTTCCTCATACACGTGCGCTCACGTGTAAGCTAAAGTATTGGGCTAAGTAAGCCCATTACATCCATACCGTGCAGGTTCGGACAAGCTCAGTTTGCAAAAGGAATTCGGACAACCCTTCACATTTGATTTATTAAATTAAAAAGCAATACTAGTGTGGTGTACATTAACCTTTTGGCAACCCGCGAGTGACGCAAAGATAGTGAGTTAGTGACCTGAGGAAGGCGTGCTGAACAGCAGGTTTGAGTGCGGCAACGACGGCGTAGAGTGCGGCGACGACGGCGTGGAGTGCGGCGACGACGGCGTGGAGTGCGGCGTAGAGTGAGGGGTGATCGAAGGCGTTGGGTGCGGCGACGACGGAGTGGAGTGCAGGGTCATCAGCAGCTTGGCCTGCGGGGTGATCGGTAACGTGGAGTGCGACGTGATCAGTGGCGTGGAGTGCAGATTGGGAGGCAGCGTGTGGGCGGCGGCGTGGAGTTCGGATTTGGCGGCAGCGTGAAGTGCGGAGGGGTCTGCGGCGTGGAGTGGTGCGTGGAGTGGTGCGAGGAGCGGTGCGTGGACAGCTGCGTGGAGAGCGGGGTGATCAGCGGTGTGTGGTGCGGCGACGACGGAGTGGAGTGCGGCTTAGAGTGGGGAGGGGTGGTGGTGGCGTCGAGTTCGACGTGGGAGTTCGGAAGGGACTGCAGCGTGGATTGCAGCGTGGAATTCGGCGCGTACATCGGCGTGAAGTGCGACTTGTAGTACGACTTGGAGTGCAGCGCGGACAGCGACGTGTAGTTCGGAGTATCCGTCAGCGTGGAGTGCAGCGTGGACTCCGAAGAGATGACTGGGAATGAGAAGCTGCGATGGACGAAGATCTAATAGATCGAGGTGAGCATGGTGGGTTTTGTTGGTATGCATTGAAATCGAATATCTAATTTGCTGACTTTGAGTGTTCAACATGTCGATAGACCCTGCTTCTTTTAGTGCACCACTGCTCTTCGTGGAGGACGAGAGACCTCCGACGACCTGCCTCAGTGTCCGACGTTGTCTGAACGAGGATTGGTAGGCACACTCTGGGGAAGTAGCATGTGGACTGTCCGCGGGTGAGACGCAGCCGCTGTGTGGTGTCGAAGTATTTGGCCGTTCCAAGATGTTGACCTCGGCATCCTCACCCGCTTGCAAAACCTGCGCCTTCGTGCCACTGACATCGTACCCGTCCGGTAAGAAGAGTTTCATGAATCCGATTGCGACCTTGGCCTCGTGATAGCGCCTGCGATTCTGACGCTTGATGTTTTGCATATCACAGAACCATTCGTACCAAACAGACGACAGCGATTTAGCACGCGCCCGCTGTGGTTTCGCCCGACGTGGATGTTCAACTTCCGGAGCGACGTCGTCATCCGGCCGTGAGCAGTCTTTCGGAGATGTTTGAGTGGTAGGGCCTTCTACCGATGCGACACGATCGCTCAGCGTTTCAACCTGGCTCGACAACTTGTCGATCAGCTTCATTTGCCGCTGTATGCTTCTTTACCAGGTCATCTCAGGTCGGGGCAACTGATGGCTGCTCGTTAGACTGTTCAAGTTTCGTCTTGCGCTGAACGAAGTCGCTTTGAATGGTGAGTGACCAACTCCCAAGCTCCGTTTCAGTGACACGGACCTGACTCATTGCTTGTTGTACTCGCACGATGTAGGGACTTGTAGGTGCCATCTTCAACATGTCGTGGCAGTGCAGCACCGCAACGGCCATCAGCACTTCAACGACGTCATCTCAGAAATTCAGATTTCAGATCACCAGAGAAGCCAAACGCGGATGCAAATAAAATCTCTTGAAGTTGGCGGATTTTCCCCGAAACAACTGGTGTAGTATAGCAGAACGCACAAAATTAGTCCTTGCCTACAGACACAACAATCGCCGTGCTAGCCGGCGCTTATCGGTCTGCGCTAGGTTGTCCCCAGTGGTTCGGTCCTTCCGGGACAGTAGTGGCGGTTCTCGCCGACACCAGGCAACCAAGCCAGTCAAAGTCTTCCGAGAGTCAGCTGAGCTCACTGACTTCATTCCACAAAATCATGTGCCCTCCACCAAAGGATGGACGACGGCGCGAGAGCGCTTTTACAGGTCACCGAGAGCAAAGGCTTCTCGGCTGGAAGAGTTACGGCACCCCGGCTGACGGGCGTGCCGGCTCGCTGGACTCAGCGAGACTTGCACTAGCGCACTTGGCGAACCTTGCCCTCCCCGGGCCGACTTAGCCTCTTGGCGCTACCTGTCAACACCCTACAAGCTAGGCCTCTCGGGTGGTGACGGCAGACATAATCCAGTCCACGCAGGGACTTACCGGAGAGTGTACGCTTGTCTTGGACTTAGAAAAATATTCTCTGTTGGTTTAGTTATATCTTCGGAAGAGCCTCTAGGGCTCTATCTACTCTTTCCTGTGGTCATATACAAATATCTGAAATGAGGGAGTTTTGGATCTCAGCCGAGCCCCTTCGTAACCACCGTAAGATCTCAGCCGACCTTTCGATCTCGGCGAGAGGCACCGTGGTCGCTCTCAATCTGGGACGCTCAACCGCTCCAGGTTAAGACTGTAGACCGCTCTCACTCTGAGACAGCGTCGACTTGCTTGAGTCACCGACTATTGGTATGGCGCCACATGTGAGTCACCGAATTTTCGGTGTGGCACTACACCATACTGGATCGAAGACGTGAAGTGTTGGTAAGCATGGCTTAGACTTTGCACCCCACCCGGCTAAAGCTTTTCCGACCTGTTGATCTTCTTGCGTCGTGCTGACAATGTAGTTGAACGCCTTGCTAATAGAGGTCATGCTCCAGCCCCCACGATCCAGAATCCATGGAGTGCTTAGCTTGCTGTTGCTATTGACGTTTTGGGCTGCCTCGCGGCGGAACGAGTGCGATGACAAGCCCGCGGTCACCTGAAAGCCGGTTTTCGCACGCACACTCACCCACCCACTTCTGCAAGAGTCGGTTAACATACGCCTGCATGCCAGGGACAGCAATTCGTCTTGGAGGAGGTGCAGCGGAGGGATCGTCGGAACCAATAGTTGCGTCTGGTTGCCCGTCAAGTCGAGCAGCCACGAGCTCGGCTAGCGGACTCGATGCGACGGGTGGACTCTCATGTGCTTGAGTGTCTCGAGGAAGCTGGTCGAGAAGAAACTCGCTGGGTGCTGACTTCATGATGCTTGCGATGGCTAAGGCATGAATGAGACACGTAACAAACTCCCCGAAATCGTAAAAAAGGGATGCACCTTGACAGTAAGCCGATTTCATTCGTTTGAAGTGAATATAAATGAAGCCGCCTGCAGCTCAATAAATCGCGTTAGCCAATAATCTGTAACGGGCCTAGTGAATACCCGTCACTAGCTTACACGTAGCGATGAGGAAGCGCGCAATGCTCAGTAATACTGAGACCAAGTATTAAGTCCAAAGTAAAATCAACTCTGTTTTATTATTGGGACCAGGGTGGGAGCCCGTGATCTAATGTGAACCACTCAAATGCAGGTCGACAGCTGATTGGCTGGAATGGGGTCTGGCTCCCCCACTTTCAGCCAATCAGATGATGACATGTCAGCACACGCTAGCCGTGTGCTGACTGTGACTACTTATGTAATATCTGTAAGAGATCTACCTACTTATGTAAATGGGGAGGGCCCATTACATCACCCTCCTCTCAAGGCAGCACTCACGCACAGTGAGTGCAAGCAAAGACAAATCGAAGAAAACTGGGAGACGACGGTGGCGCTACGCCAACGGGATGATCGGGACGGACACAGGCGGCAGCTCCTGCGTTTCGCAGGAGCACAACCGAACTTGCACGGCGACGGAGAAGATGCAGGCGACGAGAGCGGACGCGGGGACCTCGACGACGATCGCGAGCTCGGGCAACGCGGCGACGACCACGGGCGCGAACAACTCGACGACAGCGACAACGGCAAGCGCGGGCACACCCGCGCTGCAGACTCCATCACTGTTGAGCGTGATGGATCGCGAGCTGAAGCCATGGGGCTTGTACGACTTGATGGGCGCTGAGTCGCCAGAACCGCTGGCGACAAGGCAGGCCTACTTCCGCCGGTTCCGTGCGCTGCGAGGGAAGAGCGTCGAAGGCGTCGCACACGACTCGCTCCAACGCTCGTGGTGTTCCATGATCACCCGGTGGAACCGGATGCATCGTGCGAAGGCCAGCTTCGTCGAGTGGCTCGAGGCTCGCGAGGAAGTCGTCGGCAACCACTCGCTGCGGGATCTGCGTGCGCGCGTCTACTCCAACGCGTGGGATGTCGGTTGGATCTGCTACGTTCAAGTGCGTGAAGGCTGCGCCGTCTGTGGGAGCTCGGAGAACTTCTCCGAGGCGGATTGGCAGCGTGAAGTCGCCGAGCAGCCGCTCGGTGAAGCGGAGCAAGCTTGGCTTGCGAAGTACCGGCGTGCGCTTGCCGAGGTCTCAATGTCTTCTAGTCGCGGCGGGGGCCGCCGCGCTCGTTCTCGGTGGGGCTCTTCTCCGTCGGCGCGTGGTCGTTCGCGTTCTCGGTCGCCGCAAGGTCGGCGACAGTCGCGTTCTCGCTCGCGATCTCGTCCTCGTACTCGCGAACAACGTCCGGGACATCCCGGAGGAGAGTGGAGCGTGGCTCCCATGTATCATCGTCCGGTGGAAACCCAAGCCAACGCACCCGGTAACGCCGCGCGGCAGGAATCCCGCGCGTGGCCGGACTACTCGTACGGACACGGGTACGAGGCGTGGCACGAGGCGGGTCCTCGTGCGCAACAATATGGTCCACGATCCAACGCGTATCACCAGCCGAGTCAACAATCGGCGGGGGGTGGCTCGCGGCGGTAGCTCGTACGCTTGGGTAGCCCAAGATGACCTGGAGCAAGCTGCGAATCGGGCGTGGGACGCTCAGGCGGAGGCTGAGGCGGCGACGACCCAAGTGGCACAGGCTCGGACGGAACTTGAGGTGGCGCGCCAGTCGAACCGAGAGCTGCTGGCGCGGACTCGCGAGCTGGAGAGGCGTGTCTTCGGGGCGCCGCAGGCGGCAGCTCAACCTCGCCAGTCGGCGGCGAGGAATGCGCGTCGCGAGGGCCGCTCGCTCTACGCTCCGGTGCCGGAGGGTTCGTCGTCGACGGGACAGTAGCAGCGTAGTACTTCTTGAGGCACCCGACGTAAAACGTCGGGTGCAGCCGTAACGACGAAGGAATATCCAACGTGTAGGCTTCTCCATTTACCTTCATGACTTTGAAAGGTCCAATGAATCGAGGCGCGAGTTTGTTCGCGCCAAGGTTGGTCACTGCTGATGACCGAATGCCGTCAGTTGACAGGAGCACTTGATCTCCTGTCTCGAATGTAGCCATGTTCTTACGCCCATGCTTGTCAGCATTTTCCTTTTGCTTGTCCACTGCGTCCTGCAGTGCGTCGCGCACAAAACGGGCAATGGATTGCCGTTGCAAGACGAACTCCGAAACAGCGGCGTTGTCGACAGGACGCGCCAGAGTCTTCGGCGCGTAGTTGGCAGCAACTGGAACCCCAGCATTGCCTGGGTCGATCAATATACGAGCAGTCCATGTCGCAAGAGGAGACGCCGCAATGCCCGGCGTCGCGAGTGCCTTCTTCGTCTTCGAGCGGGTGACTGCATTCAGCGTCACGTCCTCGTGAGCTACACGCGTCATGTCGTTAACACCATCTTCATCCCCACCCAGAGTGGAGCCACGAGGCGCCGTGGGGTGGCCCACGGCGATGAGAGCAGGCACGCGCGAATGGCGCGCGTTGTTGGCGAAGAATGGCGTCAGGCCCGTTGACGCGTGCTCAGCGTTGTTGAGTGCAAACTCAGCAAGAGGCAGGAAGGAGCTCCAACTCGCGAACGACGTCGCGTAGCTTCGAAGCGCGTCTTCGAGGACCCGGTTGACTCGCTCCGTCTGGCCATCCGATGTGCTGCTGTCGACATCGACAGCTTCGTACCCAGAAGCTGGAAGAGGCTGGACCAGAACGCGGACGTGAAGCGCGGGTCGCGGTCGGAGACGATCGACTCAGGCAGGCCGTGATGACGGAAGACACAGTCGATGAAGTGCGCCGCGGTCTCGGCCGCGGTGACCGTGTCACTCACGGGGATGAGGTGCACCATCTTCGTGAATCGATCCACGAAGACCAAGGCGCCGGTTCGACCTTCGGCGTCGGGTGGGAGCCCGAAGATGAAGTCCATGGAGACTGAGCGCCAGGCCTCAGTCGCGATCGGCAATGGTCGCAGGGGAGCCTACGACGACTTCGATGGCTTCACCCGCTGGCAGGTCTCGCAAGTGCGCACCCACTTGCGCACCCACTTGTACATGTGGGGCCAGAAGAAGTCGCGCGAAACAGCCGCGAATGTCTTCTCGCGGCCCAGATGCGCGCCCATGGGACTGTCGTGGAACTCGTGGATGATCCGAGCTCGCAAGTCGTCGTCGTTGGGCACGACGACTCGAGGAGCATCGAACTTGTCGATGTTGTAGCACAACAGATCACCGTCAAGGTGGTAGTGGTCGATCTGGTTGCGCGTGTTGCGCGACAGAGCCCCCAGTGTCTCGTCACTGGGAGCGCGGAGGTACGCCACAATGCCGGCGTAGACCGCGTCGTCTGCGTACGCCGCGACGATCTCGTCGCGCAGATCCATCTCCGGGGACACGTTCGTCAGGTTGATGCCTGACGCGATGCACACAGCACAATGGTCGTCGTCTTCATCTTCGTCGTCAATCACTTGACGACCTAGCACAGTCCGAGGATCGTAATCAGGTCGCCGAGACAGTGCATCGGCGAGGATGTTGTTCTTGCCCGGCTTGTAGTGGACGACGAAGTTGTATTCGGCGAAGAACGACAACCAGCGAGCCATGCGCTGGGAGAGGTGTGGCGACTTCATCGCTGTCCGCAGCGATGCATGATCCGTATACACAGCGAATGTCTGCTCGCCTAGCAGATACACTCTGAACTTGATCAGAGCGTAGCGCATCGCAAGGAGCTCCTTGTCGTGGACGGGGTAATTGCGCTCCGCCGGCTTCATCTGTCGTGACTGGTAGCTCACGACTCGCTCGCGACCTTCGTCGTCGAACTGCATGAGCGCACACCCGATAGCGAAGTCGCTAGCGTCACACACAACATGGAAGGGCTTCGAGTCATCTGGAAGCATCAAGATTGGCGCTGACGCCAAGCTCTTCTTCACCGAGTCGAACGCGGCTTGGTGCTCAGGACGCCACAACCACGTGGCGTCTTTCTTGAGCAAAGACGAGAGAGGCGGGATCAATCCAGCGTAGTCCTTCGTGTACTTGTGCAAGTAGTTCGCTAGACCCAGCCACTGACGAAGCTCAGTGGGGCTTGTAGGCGTAGGCCATGAACAAATAGACGAAATCTTCTCTGGGTCAGCGCGTACACCATTCTTGCTCACGTAACAGCCAAGCACCGGAATCTCCGGCGCGCAAAAGACGCACTTCTTGAGGTTGGCGTATAGCTTGTTCTCTCTCATCACTTCAAAGACTTGCCTCAAGTGCCGCACATGGACTTCGACCGCGCTGAGATCTCCTTCAGCGCGACTGTGGACGAAGATATCGTCAAAGTAGCTCGGTGCAAAGTCACGGAGCGGGCGAAGCACATGGGACACCATGCGATTGAACGTCGCAGGTGCATTCTTCAGACCTTGGGGCATGACAAGCCACTCCCATAGCATGCCGCTGGGAGTACTGACTGTCGTGAGAGGGATGTCGCTCTCTCGCATCAGGATCTGGTAGAAGCCATCGGTCAGGTCGATGGCGCTATAGATGACACTGCCCGACATGGAGTCCAGTACCATGTCCTTGCGGGGGATCGGCGTCTGCGTCGGGATGGTAGCGTCGTTCAGCTTGTTGAAGGCGTGGACGATGCGCCATCCGCCGGTGGCCTTCTTTACACAGAAGGTCGGACTCGAATGCGGCGAGATACTCTCGCGGACGTGGCCGGCTTGCCGGCGACCCTCGAAGAAGTCGTCAATAGCCTTGACCTGGTCGCGCGGCAGTGGCCACTGCCGTGTCACACAGTACTTCGAGCCAGGCGCGAGGTCAATCTCGTGGCGCACGCCACGATCTGCTGGCAGCTCCGCTGGGATCTTGTCGGGGAAGACGTCGGCGAACTCGCGAGCCGTCTCGTAGATCGGGTTGCCCGACGCCTTCAACGACTCCCAGGACTGCGCAGCGAAGCGCTCTTAGGTCGTGACGACATGTCGTCCGCGCCCACGGAATTGATCGTATGAGACACCGAGTCACCATCGGTGATCAAGCACACTTGCTCGATGTCTCCGGCCTTGAGGTCTCGGAGGAACTTCTTCCAGGAGAGGCCTGGGAGACTCGTGATGGACTTGGCGTCGCGAGGCGGACTCACGACCTCGATGACACGAGTGCGGTTCGGGGCTCCGTCCACATACTCGGCCGTGCAGACCGACTCAGTCGGGGCTGAGGGTGGATCCACCGCACGGCGAGGCTTCAATCGCCTCTGCGATCGACGGGACGTCTTCGTGCGTCTCGAGCCCCTGCTCGAGACTGAGGTGTCGCTCTCGCTGGACGAGGCTTCGCCCTCCTCTAGGCGCGAGAGCTCGTTCTCGACCGCGCCGTTCACGCGCGGTGGCAGCTCCTGCTCGCCCGCGGCATCGTCATGCGGGAGCCCCTGCTCGACCGCCTCAATAGCGTGCGGGAGCCGCTGCTCAACCGCCTCGTTGGCATGCGGGAACCACTGCTCGACCGCCTCGTTGGGAGACGGGAACCCCTGCTCGACTGCCTCATTGGTGGACGGGAGCCTCTGCTCGACCGCCTTGTTGGAAGACGGGAACCACTGCTCGACCGCTTCCTTCGCATACGGGAGCCGCTGCTCGACCGTCTCATTCTTCACCCGCGGGAGCCACGGATGCTCAACCGCTCGCCTCTCACCCGCGCGCCCACGCGCGGGTTCTTCATCTTCATCACCAGTCAGCAGCACTGCGCATGTCGTGCAGAGAGGGGGGCCATCGCTCGCTCTGCGCACAACGTGCGTCATGGACGTACCGTCCACGACTGTGACACGGGGCCAATCTCTTGGCGCGACCAAGAGATGCGTGAAGACTTCGGTCACGTCGAAGTCTTGACGCCGCTTGACCGACCTAGCCAACCAGTCGATCTGGGGCTGGTACCGAACCAACCATGGGATGCCCAGGATACAGTCAAACGCGTAGTCCATGTCGAAGACGATGAAGTTGTCGTTGCTGTGGAAACCATCGAACGTGTACGGCAACGACAACTCTCGCCGTGCGACACGGCGAGGCTTCCCATCCGCAAGCTTGACAACTACATCTCCAGGAAGATCTCGCACGGGAACGCCCGCGGGGAGGATTGACAGACACGAGGCCCAGAAGAAGTTGTTTGTCGCTCCTGAGTCCAGGAGCGTGCGGAGAGGTCGCCGAGCACCGGCGACAAAGAGGCTGACCATGATCAGCCTCGAGTCGCCACTGGCAGTGGTGGCATTGAAATGTGCATGAAGCACGGGGGGGGGGGCTAGAAGGTCGGGCTGCCACCGGGGGACCCGGACCTCCATTTCAACCAGTAGGGCGCCCCGCCCCTACTGGTCCCGGTCGTTTTTTGGATGTGCGGCCGGGGTCTTCTCGTCGGACGCAACATGCTCCATGTGCGCAATGACCGGAGCCGGCGCGCGATGTCCAGACTTCCGGCATCGGAATCAGACCAGCGCACGTGGTTCACGACCACCTCGTCCTCGCCCCGAGGACGACCACTGTTGGCGCTGCGACGCCTCAACGGCGTCGATCTCCATGGGCTCGGGCCCGGACGAGGGAACCTCCGCAGGCATCTGCCGTGCGTACGACGACGTCACCACGTAGTCCTCGCGTAGCGCGAGGGCGAATGCTTCTTCCAGAGTGGCGGGCTCAGCTCGCGTGAGACAATACCGCGTCATGCCCTCGCGCATGCCGAACACAAAGACGTGGACTTGAGACGCCATGTCGATCGGCTTCGTGACAATACACGAGGCGAGGTGGCGCGTCGTCTGAACATAGTCGCGCATGGACATCTTGCCTTGCTTGAGCGCGAAGAATGTCGCGCGGACGCGCGACTCATCTTGAGGAGGCTCGAAGGCGAGGCGCAGGTCACTCTGGAGCGCCTCCAGAGTCGGGAACGCGAGTTGGTCGACGACGAGCTTGCCGAGGGCCCATTCCATGGCCTTACTGGGGAGACGGGACAGCAAGAAGTTCACCTTCGCTGAGGGCGCCTCGATCAGCCTCGAGGCGATCGCGATGTCAATCTCCCTGAACCAGCGGTTCAGAGGGAGGCGATCTGGGCCAGTCCCAGAGTATGAAGACGTCTCCATCTTCACGGCGTTCTTGGACGCGTGCGAGGGAGTTGACACTCGCCGCTTTGCTTCGGCGAGCTCGCGATCCATGAACTCTTGGATGGCTTGGCGCTGTTGGTCAGGCGTCGCTGAGCTCAGCAGCGACGTGACGACAACTTCTCCGGACACCGCCGCGAGGCGGTGGAGTGCCTGCCACTCGATGGACGTCAGATGGGGGAAGGCCGCGTGCTCCAGCGTCATGTCTGGAGGTCCGACGGGCTGGTCTTCACTCATCTCGAACTTGGTCATGGGAAGGACTACTAAGTGCTACCAGGTGTAACGGGCCTAGTGAATACCCGTCACTAGCTTACACGTAGCGATGAGGAAGCGCGCAATGCTCAGTAATACTGAGACCAAGTATTAAGTCCAAAGTAAAATCAACTCTGTTTTATTATTGGGACCAGGGCGGGAGCCCGTGGTCTAATGTGAACCACTCAAATGCAGGTCGACAGCTGATTGGCTGGAATGGGGTCTGGCTCCCCCACTTTCAGCCAATCAGATGATGACATGTCAGCACACGCTAGCCGTGTGCTGACTGTGACTACTTATGTAATATCTGTAAGAGATCTACCTACTTATGTAAATGGGGAGGGCCCATTACATAATCTTAACAAGGTTAAATCAACAACATACCGGAATAAACAGCGACTTGACTCTTCAGTAGACACGCAGTATCAGATGAGCGTCCAAGAAGGTACCAAAGCAAGCTTAAAAGCGAAGCATCCTTGTAGTCATCAGGTGTCGTCGCGCCACAATAAATTACCGTGAGAAGCGCGCGGGGATCAGATTTTGTGCCCGGAGGCGCCTGGTGTGTGAAGTCGGTGTCCCGCTTGGCACAGTACTTGTCCAGAATCGAGGCAATCCTCTGCAAGAGCCGCCCTGAGACGCCGCTAAGCGCCGGGAAAAGCTCGAGGGGGTGGTCCTTCACATCCCCAAATTAGCTAGCGACGGAGTTTTCCGATAGAACTATTCCTTTAGAACTTTCGTGGAAAGCTAGGTGCATGGCGAATTTGTCTCGTCCGCCGCTATCATTAAGCAAATCTGCTTGACAGTCATGCCTTCCGATGTCGTGAACCGCTCGAATACATCAAGCGCCGTTAAGCGCGCCCGCTGGGAGTTGCCTGGTATCAGGGCTTTCGTCGACATGTCTGATGGCTAAATGGTGATAGTGCCTTGTCTGCCCAGACACCATTTATTTTCCCTGCTTAAAACGATATGTGTCCGATCTCGCATGGTATTTTTAAAATATGAGATGGTATTGCGTTCATTATGAAAATATCAAATATTTTTTTATGATTGGACAAAGTATGTCCGAATTGTCCACTCTGTTACTAGCGTCGGAAAATGAGATTTGAAGCACGCCCATTGGTCAAAAACGTTATACAGAGTGATCTGATTGGCAAGTTGCTGTGGTCATATTTGCATTGCGAAATTCTTATGTCCGAACTTAAATGCTTCTACCATAGAATTTCTTCTACGCCGCATGACATGAGTTGAGCTTGACATTGTCAAGCTCAACTCGCTTGAAGTACGAAGCGAGCTTGACATGCGGCGTTGTAGAAATTCGCTTTAGGTTTGTAAAAAACGCATACCGGTACACCATTTCAAGGTCAAATAGAGAGAAGTCGTGGTTCAAATTGAGAGTCGCCAAAATCAAGTTGAGAGAACCTGCAATACCATATATGATTATAATCTAATCCCCTTCTACACTTAATATTATGTACAGAGCCACTGACTTGTCTGGAAAAATCCCTTCGGAAAGCTTTAGCCGGGGCATTGCGCCTTTTCTTGGATGATCTCAATTCGATTTTGGCTGCTCTCAATTTGAACTACGACTTCTCTTAATTCTCTCAGCCTAAGCTGAGAGTATACCACTGCAATTCCGTTTCTAAACGAGCCGTTCTTCAACTTGAAGGATTTATAGAGATGCTTTAAAACATTTTTGTGAAATCCGGACTGTTTTTAACGGAAGTGTTGCAAACTGTTTTTTTTTCATCACTTGGCGTTTGTATGTCCTGCCCGTCTACAAGACTCGCATGGGACGCCCCTTCATATTTGTGAATGTGCTCAAACGTAGACTACTCTGTCTCAAAGAATTCTCCCCTTGAAGCCGCATACTATTTCAGCAAGGCACGGTACTACCCCGTTTTAACCCCCCCCAGCGCGAAGGGTTTTGGTTCCCACCATCTCACCAATCCCTACACACGTTAACGTTTAGCAATAGGATGGGCTTCCATACTATAACTGTGTTAAATTTTATCGTGTCTGTAGCAAAGACAGTTCACACCCCCACCCCTATGTATGCTATCGTGTCTCCCTCTTACAAAAGTGTCTTAGTGAAGACACGATTCAATCCGTATTGTGTCTATCGAGAACATAGGCTGCACAACAAAGATATAGATAGTACTGATCAAAGGTCAGGTTTCTGGCGACATTTCAGAACGAGTAACAGCTGGGAGTGCATCAAGCACAAGTACATTCAATGCAAGTAAAAAATAGAGTCAGAGACCGACTAGTTGTCGTCCGCACCAAGCGCGTGCTTGTGCCAAGGCGACCTGTCAGTGACACACCCTGCCACTTCTCCATTTGTTGCGGGAATGGCCCATGGAGTCCCCATCGATAGCATCGCTACCTTCTTTAGTTTCTGCTGCGTTTCTTAGGTTTTCAAGCTCGAATCTTGCTTTTGTCCTGTGATGTAGGAATCGATGAGCCGTTTTCTCAATGCTTGTGCCATAGTTCGGTTTTCTCACTTGTGTATCCATTATTATCGTCCCAAGTAAGTCAGTATTCATCGACCGCAATTGCATTACCAGTGCCAAAACTTATCCAATACGGCCAGGCGGAACACGCGCGTTCCTGGCGTGCCGATTACTTGGTGTAGCTCTCGCACCACCGCTACCGGACTAGCTTTCTCGGAAAGGTGCGTGCTATGGTCGCACATTTAGCGCTTACCGCAGTAAACCTAAAACCTGTATCATACGCAATAAGACCATGGTTAGCATGTACCAGACACGATAAGACAACTTAGGGGTTAAATCAAGCATGCCTTGAGGCGCGCATATTTACCTACCGGTTCCAGTACGCGGGCTGTAAACAGCATATATTGAAGAACTTAGTACCCAATATATAGGACTTCCAAGGGTTCCCAACTTCACTTTGTTTGGCGCAATTGCACTTGCGATCAACAGGTCGATGAAACCACAAATTCTCTACCAAAATATCTTGCGTAACCAGCAACGAGATTATATTGTTTAGAACACAACATCCATTCAACTTCATATCCTTCAAAATACCCGGATGCGTACTGCCCCGATGTATGGTGTCCAACCCTCCGACAACGTCGACTAGCAATGGTTCGAGCTGCATGTCAGGGATGATACCACCGTCTTCTACCATAGTCAGCACCATCAGCGCCAAGCTTCTCGTCGTCGTCAATGACCGACATGTTCTCACTCTCGCTATCTGAGTCCAGGGCTGCATGCTCCGTCACATCTTCGCCAGGCGCGCAAATGTTGTGCTCGTCTAAGAAATACACGTACACGATAGAGTTCAATAACATGTATCCATAACGTGTATGTACGTCATAAACGTACCCGATGTCATCGTTATGTTTCTTGCATCGTCATCTTTGGTTTCTTCATCTGGATCCGGCGCACTACCCATTGAGCCGTTGGAGTCGTCCACGCGATATTCGCTGCTGTCTGACCCACATGTATCGTCAAACACAGCGATGAGGTTGCGTCGGGAAGTATCTATAGTTGCATACAAAACAACAAGGTATCAACAATAAATTAGATACAGCTAGTACATTGAAGTCGTACAATCATTGTCCTCACCACTCAGCGCGTCCGGGTTTGCCGAGGTCGTTATAGAGGCTGAACAATACACGATAACATTAGAATCAAAGCACGTATGTACAGCATAAGCCAAGCGCACCTTCATTCGAAGCTTCGCAAGTGCTTGCAGGAGCTGCGTCCATGCTAGCAGCACATGGCGTGGCTTCTGTCCCGCTGTCACCACCCAATGCGTCCAGGTTTGCCGAGGCCGCTCCCGAGACTGAACAATACATCATAACATTAGAATCAAAACACGTATGTACAGCGTAAGCCAATCGCACCTTTGCAATTTGTTGTTCCTCCGTTTCCTTGCGCATTCGGTCTTCGTGGGTGGTTTTGACGACTTCGCAACTTGCTTTCGCATCTCCTCGGACATGTCAATCAACGTCAAACGCAAGAACTACGCATTCACAAGTACCACAAACGCTTACCCAAGCCGACACGATCCAGATAGCTACTTCTCACCGACGAAGAAGTCGACTCCACGCTGGTCTTGCTTCGTCTTGCCCGGCTTCAGGCAGGTATGGACCCGTAGGCGCTCTCGAACGCCAACCTTCTCGACACTGCTCGCACCACCGCGCTCGACTCCGGACATCTGCGGGGTAGCGGGGGGAAATTCTCGAATGAGTGGCGAGGCGTGTGGCGACAGAAAATACCTGTAATCCCCAATACTGGTTTGTGTGCAGCCCATCACGAACCTCTATCTCTTAATTGTTGAAGTGCCTGACTCTTGTACGGCATCCCGGGAAAGATCGGAAATTAGCCTAGCCCTCGTTGACTACACGTTTGTATGGTCCCATACAAAAACATAGTATAAATTCCTTAACGTGTCTGATACAGGATAAGCTTTTTGACGAATCGTGTCTGATACAGGCCCTCGCGTTGGGGGGGTTAAGTTAATGCTATTCTAGTGCTATTGTGAATTCCGTTATAGAAATACACTTTTCCGGGAGCTTACGGTAGAGGATCCGAGGCGTCGCCAGCTCGCTCGCTAAAGTGTACATGATCACTTATTAAAATATACATCTGACCCCGTTTCGGCCAATGAAAGCGAGTCTCTAAATATGGGCTGGGACCTAGCGTCAACTGGTACAGCTCAGAACTTTAGAAACGGTACACCTGCACACGCGCAGGTGTACCGATACTGTACAACGTTCGGTGACCTGAGCGCGTGCAGGTACACCGTTGGTGAACGTGCACACCACGTCTAGAGTGACGGCGGTGCGTTGGGGAAGTTTGGATGGAAGCAGAGTTAAGAAAGGGTTAAGGAAGTATTGCGTGCAGAAGGCTGAGAGACCTCGCGCGCGAAGAGCGCTACTGTTTGACCTTTTTAAATGGTGTAACTCACGCTTGCAGTTAGTTCACGAAAGATTTGTGAGTCACTCGACCGGTACATGTGCACGAAGTTTCGTGACAACACGTGTTTAGGCGTTGCATACCGATTTGGTCAGTTTCCCCGATGTTAGCTCAATCACTACTGAATGTTGACCCGCACGGGCTCAAACAGAAACACTGGGTTTTACGTTGTTCTCCTTTGGTTTGAAGTATTAAGAACAAGGACGACGTGCGGAGCATATGTGGAGAAAACTTAACTCGTCCTACACCTATAATATGAATAGCGTGCTCTCAAAACCTACGTGTGTTGTCAGCTCCACATAAGGGCTCCGGGAAAGTTTATTGTCGATCCTACGTACACTGTGCATGTACTGAATTGTATTATTGTGTTCGCGCGGCTCCACAACACTGCTCAAAAGAGCATAACAGCCGTGCCCAGCGAACCAGTTGGTTATTGGGGTGACGGTCAGAGGAGATACCAGTAGGGGTGTTGGATACTTCCCAGATTGTACTGCGGCTGTCATCCGACCTGTCGCGACGGCATGTTCTTGAGAATCTGCCTGGATGGATTTGCTGTAGTTTGTTCGGTACACTACCACCACGCACTGTGCGTCGCACATGCACAGTACCGTGCAAAGACAGCTTACCGGGGTGTCATTGTGCTACAGGTACATGTACACTGTATGCGATCTCTGTTCATCCTCTTGCTGCGCCGCACGAGGAGGTCATCCGTTTCTTTTTTAAAACTTAAAAGTTGCCAGAGACAGACTCGAAAACACTAAATTAAATTAAAATAGTCGCTAACGTTTTCATAATATACAGTATGTAGCGATCGGATACAGTATGAATTCACACATGGCAGCGCTATTTGTGTGGTATGGTCAGGCCTCTCTAATAGAGGGAAATTGACCCGTTTTCCCTCGCTATACCTATATTAAGACCTCGGGTCATCCCTCGCATAAGAAGGTTCAACATACAGATTTTGCATCGATTTGTTCGTAAAGTAAGCAAAAAAAAGAAAGCGAAAGCGAACTGAACAGACGCAGTGTACTGCAAGTACTCTATTCACGCGGATAATGCGCGCCATCTCAGTTTGTGCACCCTGGTGCTTGGAATCGGTACTCTGCAACTAGCGATGAAGAGAATAAAACGTTCTTATCGACCCAACCTCTACAGTACAATACAACATTGGCTGATGTCGATCGCGACCTGCCATTATATACTCTGTAAGCAAGAGATCTATCGTCGAAGATCTTGTTATTTGAAATGATGTGGGGGGCTTCCACTGGAAGCGCATGGAAATAGCTTAAATGCGCTATCTATTTTCAAGCCTGTCAATGTTTTTTTTTTTTGTATATCCGCGCGGTATGTGCTGCAAGCTTCATTCACACCGCTATTCTGCATTCTTGCTCGCCGTGGGAAGTGTTCAGGGTACCCCCCAAAGCGATTCGGTCAAGTATCCGCACTAAGTTCGACAATGGGAGTGATTTTATCTTAGGTTCACTATACAGGAATTCATACCTCGCAGTACCTATATTAAAAGGTGTTTTCATCCCTCCATTAAGCTAATAGAGGTATTCGAGGGAAATACCTCTATTAGAGAGGCCTGGGTATGGTGGTGATCCCGTTGGCTCAAGCATACGAGTACCGGTGTGTTCTTACAGGAGGAGTACCATTCACTTGCAAGGCCTCACTCCGTTTGAGGCCTTCAAGAATTTACGGTTCACATTGCATGGCTCTGCGAACAGCAAGATAACATGCTGGATCGGTCGGCGCCGTCTCTACTAATGTCCGAAGGGATATTACATACTGGAGTGTTGCTCGTACACTCTATCGCATAGGCTGAGTCTACGGCCCATTCTGCAATTCGTCCACCGAGACGAACTCCATCGGACGATGAAGTCGTACCTCATCCTCTGCGCCGCTTTGGCGGCCGTGGCTTCGGTGCAAGCCCAAGAAGACGCGACCAATTCGTCTACCAAGACCATCGACTTCTCGACCTTGAAGAGCGGGTCAACGACCTTGCCTGGCACTGCGAAGGGTGTGGTACAGGAGCCGGAGGAAGAATCGACCAAGTCTCCTGTCAAGTACATCGACTACTCGAGTCTAAGGAATGGGCTAGGCAGGAAGAAGGTTGTGCCACAGGAGCCGGAGGAAGAATCGACCAAGCCTCCTGTCAAGTACATCAACTATTCAGGTCTGACGAAGTTCACGAGGGCGCCGACGGCCATGCCGGGCACGAAGAAGGGTCTGCCGCAGGAGCAGGAGCAGCAGCAACAACAGCAGCAGCAGCAGCAGTGGAGCATGTCGGGGTCTTCGGAGCAGGAGCAGCAATCAAGCATGTCGGGATCTACGGAGCAGCAACAGCAATCGAGCATGTCGGGATCTACGGAGCAGCAACAGCAATCGAGCATGTCGGGATCTACGGAGCAGGAGGTGGAGATTGAGACGCCGGAGCCGAAGACGCAGCGTCCGGATCCTCGTGCGACCGAAGCTCCGACGCCCGAGCCGACCCCAGCGCCCACTCCGGCCCCCACTCCGGCCCCAACGCCCGCTCCGACTCCGGATCCGGGTCCGTGGGTTGCCGTGTGGATTGACCACGACCAGGTCAAGCCGTTCCCGCAGCCCGAGCCTGTCACGATCTCCGATAAGGCCGCGGTCAAGTTCAAACCTCAGATCCACATCACGAACGGATGTCACCCGTACCCTGCGGTGAACGAAGCCGGAGAGACTAGCGGTGGTCTCAAGACGAAGGGCGCTCCTAGTGCTGGATGCAAGGGCTCTGGATGGGGCTCACAGGTCTACGGACGCTCCTCCTGGTTCCGTGGTGTCTGGGCCATCATGTACTCCTGGTACTTCCCCAAGGACTCGCCGTCGACGGGTCTGGGCCACCGTCACGACTGGGAGCACGTCATCGTGTGGATCGACAACCCGGAGCTCGAGAACCCCAAGATCTTGGCCGTGACGCCGTCGGCGCACAGTGGCTACTCCAAGTACGCTCCTCCGAGCCCGGGCATCATCGATGGCACGAGCGCCAAGGTCAACTACGAGAGCCACTGGCCCGTGAACCACGCCACGGATGCGACCTCGCAGGGTGGAGACTTCCAGGACCTCATCATGTGGGGGCAGATGTCCGAGAACGCTCGGCGTGCACTCAACTCAGTGGGCTGGGGCGCGGCGAACACGCCCTTCAGCGACGGCAACTTCCAGAACAAGCTGGGCAAGGCTTGTCCCTTTGCGGAACAAGCGGAACAAGCGGAACAAGCTTAGAAAGCCTATGTGTGCGGTTGCAGCACTTCGGTTTTCGTCCGTGTCAATACCAATACCCCTTTGCAAAGCGCAAAGTATTATACTTCCCAAGTACTACTTCTTATAAGGTGCCACCTGAATTCTTGATCCTGTGCTAAATTATGGGGTGGAGAATGCCGCACGGTGTAGCCATTTCGATGTGCCTTTACTTAGCCTTGCTTCGCATGATCAAACACGTCAGTTTTGTCCTGGTTCGCATCCGTTATCGGTCGGTAGTTTCATGAAATCCACGTCCCAAGCTCAGCGGGCGGCCAAAGTTCGATAGGAAACTGAACGAGAATGGGCTGCTGCTCCAATACGGAGCAGGTGGGTGTTAAGGATGGCGTTGCCTTGCAGGGGGTGGCGCCTGCCAACTCTCGGAAATGTCGGGACGTGCTCTGCGTTTTGCTGTTCGCGGTTTTCTGGGTGGGTATGGTCGCCATTGCTATCGTCGGCTTCATGCACGGCGAGCCCAAGCGACTTTTGTTCGGCACGGACTACAACGGCACCACGTGTGGCACTGGCAAGCACGACAACCAGCCTCTGACGTTCTACCCACGCATCACGCAGGACTTGGTGGAGCAGGCGTCCAACCCGTCGCTATCTCCCGAAGACTTTTCCTTCTACGGAGTCTGCGTGGCGAGCTGCCCGGATGCTGGTACTTACATCTGCAACTACGAAGCGGAGGCGAAAATCCAAAGCGATTCGTCGCTAACGACTGATGCAGAACGTGAAAAAGAGCGGAAGACAAGAGCTACGAGTATCATGGTCCTTCCCAGCCATCGAGAGTGCTGGTTGGTGGCTCTACCAAGTGAGCAAGTGTTCTACCGCTGCCTTCAGATCACGGAGACCAACTCGACGTCGGTGGAGAAGTGTGTCGTGCCCGGAGACGAACCAGAGTACTACGACCAAGTAAACGGTGTGAAGACACCAAACGACAAGTGCGAGATCAAACGAGTCGTGACCACGTCGGAAGCTGTGGGGCCCGCCCAGGACAACCCGCTGTATTCCACGCTTCAGACTGCAGGGGCTACGATCGGACGTGTTATCGGTGACTTGCAGGACACCTGGCCAGTATTCCTCCTCTGCGGAGGTGTATTAGCGCTAGTGCTGGGGTTCGCATTTGTGGTTTTGCTGCGATTTTGCGCTGGATGCGTCGTGTGGCTTACGTTGTGGAGCTTTGTGCTGCTGCTGCTACTGTTTGCACTAATGTTGAGCACCAAGGGCGGAATTATCGGCAGCTCCGAGCTCAGTGCGCTTACGTCGGAGATCGCGTTAGCTGCAGCGGCGGCTGGGGTGAATGCAAGTGCAGTGAATGCCACAACGATCGTGTTGCCGCAGACGCTGCAAGCTAGTCAAGACAAGCAGAAAGCGTACGCGGTAGCAGCGTACGTGTCGTACGCCTTGGCTGGCGTTGCTCTGCTACTAGTGTGCTTCTTCCAGAAGAAAATCCGCATCGCAGTCGGTATCGTGAAGGAGGCATCGTGTGCGCTGCAGAGTTTGCCGATGCTGGTGCTGTTCCCGATTATCCCGTTCATTATGCTGCTGCTTCTCTTCGCGTACGCCGCAATCGTCGGCGCGTACATCTACAGTTCAGGAGAAATGAAGCTCTCGTCGCTGGCTGGTGAGCTAGCAGAGCAAGCTGGGCAAACCGTGAGTAGCAATGCCACTACGACCTTGAACACGGTGAGCCCAGACCAAACCATGAAGATTCTGGTGGCGTATCACTTTTTCGGGTTTCTTTGGACGGCGCAGCTCATCAACGCCATCAGTATGTGCACCATCGCTGGTGCTGTGAGTCGCTACTACTGGAGTCGAAACAAAACCAACGAGGAGATGGGGCGCTTCCCCGTGCTCGAGTCGTTCAAGAACTGCTTCCGCTTCCACTTCGGCTCCCTGGCCTTCGGCGCGTTCATCATCGCGGTGGTCCAGTTCATCCGCGCTGCGTTGCTGTACTTGGACCACCAGACGCAGGACCTGCAGAAGTCGAATCTCGTGCTCAAGGTCGTGATGAAAGTCGTGCAGTGCTGCTTGTGGTGCTTGGAGAAGTGCCTCCGCTTCTTGTCCAAGAACGCGTACATCCTCATCGCCATGAAGGGCCACAGCTTCTGCTCGTCGGCCAAGGACGCGTTCAAGATCTTGCTCAGCAACATCGCGCAAGTCGGCGCCGTCTCCACCGTGACATTCCTGCTGCTAGGCGCCGGCAAAGTGGCCGTCGCACTGAGCTGCGCCATCGCCACGTTCGCCTACTTGGAGAAGAACAGCGACGACTACGGCGTGGGAGGAGCCCACGAGTTGTCGTCTCCTATGGCTCCTATCCTGCTTTCACTACTGTTGGGCTGGTTCGTGGCCTCCACGCTGCTCGGAGTGTACGAAATGGCCATCGACACCATCCTGCTCTGCTTCTGCGAGGACCAGGAGCTCAACAAGGCGTCGGGCCAGTTCTTCATGAGCGACTCGCTCAAGAAGTTCGTGGCCAGTGTCCCCACCAGCCACAAGCCTCAGTCTCCCTCCAGCGCCGACGTACAGACCGAAGCGTAGTCACAACTTCACACGTACATACAACCTGCATCAATGTCTCCACTCCAAGTTGAAGTTAGGGTCCTCTATAAAGGTCACTCCTTTCCTCATTCGTCAAAATGCTTCTGCCCATTATTAACCAATCCACGTCATGTCCGTTACGTGGCAGCAGTATCAGTACACTGTGCACTGTATCAACTGGTTGAATTGTGTCATGGCGTTCCTGATGCGTGGGCGTCGTGTTGAGCTGGTGGTGGCGTGTGCCATGACTGCGTATGTGTTGCTCTGTCCCTTTGCAAAGGTGGAGGAGAGCTTCAACCTGCAGGCGACCCACGACCTGCTGGTCTTCGGACTGCGCAATGTGGACAAGTTCGACCATCTCGAGTTCCCGGGCGTGGTGCCGCGCACGTTCGTGGGCTCCTTGGCGGTGGCGGGCGTCAGTCGCCCCTTTGTGTGGCTGCTGCAGCTGCTGGGATTGAACAAGTTGTGGCTGCAGGTGGCCACTCGGTGGGTGCTCGGGATGATGACGCTAGGCGGTCTCGTCTTCTTCAGCGACGGCGTGGGGATGCGCTTCGGCCGCGACGCGAGTCGCTTCCTGTTGTTACTGTGCGTCTGTCAGTTCCACCTGCTGTTCTACATGAGTAGAACGCTACCCAATGTGTATGCACTGGCGCTGGTGTTGTTCGCACTGGGGTTCTACCTCCGGGTATGGTTTTTAGTATTTTTTATTTATTTGGAGAGGTCTTAAGTTTTTTTTTTTGCGAAAAAAAACATTGTTCAGGACAAGTGGCAGCGCTGTGTGTTCCTGTTCACGTTTGCCACTGTGGTCTTCCGAGGTGATACTGTGGTGTTGTTTGCGCCGTTGGTGCTGAATATGCTGCTGTCGCGTCGGGTTTCGTTCCTCACGATGGTGTGGTGGGGACTTTCGGCGGGATTGGTGTCACTGGCGTTGACAGTGCTGGTGGACTCGTACTTCTGGCAGCGTTGGCTCTGGCCTGAGGGCGAGGTGTTGTGGTTCAATACGGTGGAGAATAAGAGCAGCGAGTGGGGGGTCAGTCCCCCATTGTGGTACTTTACGTCCGCACTGCCGCGTTCGTTGCAGGCGACAGCTTTGCTGATCCCGCTTGGACTCAGGTTTGTGTTTTTTGCCATTAAGTTGACGGCTGAATTGCTGGAGTTGAGACTTAATCGTGCTTTGGTTGTTGTGTTATGGCAGTACACTTCTTCCGACGCTGCTGAAGAGCAGGTCGCTGCATGATATCGTTTGGTCGTTCAAGACGGCACCGATAGTGGATTGGAGTGTGCTCTCGCTCATTTGGCCCGTGTTCGTGTACTTGGGACTCTACTCGTTCCTCCCGCACAAGGAATTGCGCTTCATCTTCAACGCGATTCCGATTCTCAACATGGTGTCGGCTGTGGTAGGTTGTGCATTTTTGTCCAGAGGGTCATAACTAGTTGACCCAAAACGTGCTGTGTCAATGCTACAACAGGGACTCGCCAAGCTCTACCGCAACAGAAGCAAGGTCAGTTGTTTTTCATCGTTGTATTATCCAAGCAAACATTCTGGCTAACTTGTGTGTGGCACAGGCGTTTCTACCGTTTGTTGGTGCAATTGGATGCATGCTGGTCACAGTTATTGGCACGTTGTTCTTGCTTACAGCCGCCCAAATCAACTACCCCGGTAAGTTTATTCTTACTGAACGTTTTCAGACGTCGTCGAGTTTCGTATCTGACAATTTGGTTCCTAGGTGGCGAGGCTTTCGTGCGCCTGCACCAAATTGGGTTGAACGAGCGTGATGTACCTCGTAGTGTTCACATCGATGTTCCCGCTGCCATGACTGGTGTGTCTCGATTTGGAGAAGAGTTCCCTGCATGGAGGTACGTACCCTGAGCGGGCGGATGCCAAGTTTACGCACTTGTGGTTCATTGTACTAACCTGTTTCATTTGCGCTGAATAGATACTCGAAGGACGAGTCGTTGACTACCGTGGAGCAGTTTACGCAGTTTGACTACCTGCTGACAGCCAAGGACCCCACTCTGTTGGAGGATGATTTCCAGTACATTGCTGGTTTTAAAGCTTTCGCTGGAGTTGGTCTAGTCGACCACCGCATCACTCTGAAGACGAAAAAGCTGGTGTTTCTGATGCGCAACCGCCTGCTTAGAGCACAGGGCAGTACCTCTTTGTGGTTTAGCCTTTGAATAAGAGCCGCACAATGAGAAGAGGTTGATTTCCTTGTCGTGATCTCACATGCAGCACCGCAACATTTTTTTTCTTCCAAATGCCCAGACGTACTTCGTAGTATTGCTTTTGCGATAAAGGAAACATCTTGACAGTACAAGTACGTGCCACACAGGCCCAGACACACTTTGATTTTATTACTACAAGTCATGAGTTATATGCAGACCACTTTAACCCCTCCAGACCGGGAGCCCGAAAGAACATCTAAACTGCATATGCAGCGTAATTAGACTGGGAGTTTGTATACTAAAATGGTTAGGGGTTCAAGGGGGTTATCCTGCCGGTGACAATAGCGTGTTAATCGTGCATACCGACAGTTTAGCAACAACCCAGTCGTTTCCCCAGACTGAATAATGCAGCTTACAGGAGAAATAGACAGGGCACGGACCCAAACCCGCCGAACAGAAACTGAAGTCATAGCTACTCCGATTTTCCAAAATTATGAAATCAAACTTCCCATACTGAAGCACAAATGAAAAGTTGGGATGTCACCCCGAAACTTAGGGCAAGCTCGTGATTGGTCTGTACAGATTCTATGCACAATACAAAAGTCAAGTGAATTCGATGGCCAACTCACGCAATCAAGTAGCACACTTGATTATGCGTGAAAAGATGCTGCGTATGATGCAAGTCGGGATGGGGCCTGGGCAAGAGCGAAGCGACAGTATGCATCGACGTTATTACAACTCTCAGCTTCAACATACTCTGCAGACACACTGATTACTCCATGCTAGACGGACGCACATTCATCAACTGCTTCCTGCATATATGCAGCTTAAGGCAGCATAATATGCAGCTTACGGACTACGGGTTTGTGCGACGTCTCTTTGTAGATGCAGGAGTTCCTGGTGTTGAAGGTGTTCCCGGGGCAGTCGCGTCTGCTTTGCGGCGAACTCGGAACGACTTTGTGGCTTCCACTGGGATCAGCTTTCCATTGGCCCACTCCTTGTGCCAGATATCCCAGCACGTCATGGCCACCCCGCGCACCTTCCGCTGAGCCTTCATACACAGAAATATAGGCCCCACTTCATTGCAGGCGCCGCAGAAGTACGTCGTTGTCGAGGCGCGCTGCTCGCCGGAGCGCAGAGCAGAGCAGACCTTGCAGGCGCGCTGCCTGCGCTTCGCCTGCGTGCCTTCATTGCGCCACTCGTCGACTTGGCGTGCTGTGTGGGTCGAAGGCGGGCCAACACCAACTGGGATAGGTTCGTAGTTTGGGCTGGCTGGCTGCAGCTGCGTCCCGAAGCTGTTTCCTTCGTACACGTCTGTCGCTTGAAGCTGGGTAAGCTGTAAGTGGAGCTTGATCATGAACTTGACATGCGTGAGGTGGCGCGACTCCTTGTTTTTGTGGTAGGCCTTGTGGACGATGTAGGCATTGACAATCGCCAGGTCAATCAGACCCAGCACTAGCGACTTGTAGTACTTCTTGAAGCGGAGCGCGCGTTGCAGCGAGTAGCGCTGCAAGCGCAGCTGATCGTGAACGTCCACGCCCCCCATGAAGGCGTGGTAATCTTTGACGACCCGCGGGCACGGCACCTCCACCTGCTCGGCACCTTCCTGGCGCCCAACTCTATCAATTTCAGCGCTCCCGCCCGTGCAAAGGAAATGCACTGGGCGAGAGTCCCACCAACTGATTGCCGTCATGTTCGGAACAAGCTTCGATCGCGCGATCTTGAATGAGCCTCGCCGAATAGTGGCTGGCCGTGTCTTCTTCTTCACAATGACTTGTTTGCAGTAGCCGAGCCGATTCGTCATGATAGTGCCCACGCAGTAGAACCCCATTAGCAGGAGCTGAATGGCTAAGGCCACGGACGTGTAAAAGCGGTCAACAACAACTAATCGCATTCCTGGCTTCCGTGCCTCAGGTCCGAACACCTCCAGCAAGTTCCTCACGACGGCAGCAGGTCCTGACTTCATATCGGGTTTGTGCGCGTCGCTGGCGTGTTGCTTCTTGCCACAGTAGACTTCAAAACTGTATATATGCAGCATAGTGAAACACAAAACTAGAATCAATAAGCTGCATAATACAGCACAGTCAGATTGATGAGCCAAAAAAAACTTACCGAATGCAGTACGCTGTGACTGCACTGCACAACATGAACAGCTTCGTGCCCCACTTGTGCGGCTTGGCCTTCAGGTAGACTCGCATCTTGTTGAAGGACGAGCGACTTGGCAGAACTGCTTCGTCAAATGCCAACTGGGATGGCGCGATGTACCCTCGTGCGAACGTCCTTTGCAGAACTTCCACCACCTTCCTGATCTTCCACGCTCTGTCCGTTTGGGCCCTGGAGTCGCTGTTTGGGTTGAAATGGAGATTTCGTGAGATCTCCATGAAGCGGTCGCGGGAAAGCACCGAGCCAAAGCTGCCACGAGAGATTGCTCCAACATCAGTCATCTTCCAGTGGTTGGCCAACTTCTCACGATTTGGCGCAATGGTTCTCGCAACCAACAGGCCGACAAATCGGCAGAGCTCATGTGGCATGATCGGCTTCATCGTTTCCATGTCATGCTGGATGTCGCGGCGCGTCTTGCGAGGTAGATCAGGATTGCGCCGCCGCTTTTTCCGGTACCGCTGGAATGCTTCTTCAATTCGGCGTGGTAGCATCTCGCGGTGGTATTCGTTCGAACACGCAGCAATATGCTGCCACAGTACCACCGGTAGGAAGTAGAAGTATAGTGCCACAGGCGAGTCACCATGTCGAAGTGCCTCAGCCGTCGGGCCGGAATAACCTTGCCGCAATCCAGGATAGCTGCCAGCATTGTCAACAGGCTCGTACGGAGCCATCAGATGTTGGTGGATGTCAGGTTCGACCACGTCCTCCCATCCGGTAGCTGACATGATGCGCAACACAGGGTTCTTCAAGTTTCCAGCAAGCACTTGGTCCTCTCCACCAAAGCTCTCCAGGAAATTCTCCGCGAAAAGAACTTCGGCAGCAATCTCGGACTCGGACTCTTCCGGATCATCTGCAATATCTTCAGGTAAGCAATGGGCCTCCACGTCTTCGTCGGTCTCGTACTCGCCAGTTTCAACGTCGTCTTTCTCGGCCTCGTCGCCGGATTCGATAGCTCCAAACTGATCCACTGCTTCCGTTTCGATGCTATTCAGATTGTCGTTGTTGTCTGCCAACAGCTCCGTCCCCCGTGCAGTAACTTCAGCCTCGTCGTCATCGTCGTCTACAACAATTCACGAGAACAACACGTTAGTATGCAGGGCAGAATGCACGATACGATACAGCATAAGATGCAGCTTAACATGCTTCATAATATTCAGCATAAGATGTAGTACAACATTCAGCATGATATGCAACATACCTTTATCTGCATCACTTGACTCAGCGGGGGAAGCCGTGTCGACGTTGCTGCCTGCGCAGTGAGGAGGCGTCGCGATGGTGCGGCGACCACGCAGCGGTGTCCTTCGCAGCGCGTCTGGCGTCGCGTCAAGCGCACGCCTCACCGAGCGTCGAGCAGGCCGCTTTCCGGGTGCTCCGCGGCGAAAAGAGCTTGATGGTGTCTCTGAGGTGGTAGATCGCGTCGAAGCCCCTGCCGCTGACTCGCCGCGGTCAGCAGCAGCTGGAGCGACAGGTTGGCGTGATGCTTCAGCGACTTGAACAACTTGAGCTGCAGCTGGAACATCTTGAACCGGAACAGGTACGTCTTCACTGGTGTTGGCAGCCATTTCGACGCTAACAGCAGCAACTGGAGGTCGACGCGTAGCCTCCGTTGTAGTAGCAACACGTGACCGAGCAGCGGCGGCGTGTTCGCGGGCTACAGCAGCTTCGATCTCAGCGCCATACGTCTGCCGCACGACTTCGGCAGCAGCAGCAAGTTGGGCGTCTCCGGGGGCTTCACGCGCAGCAGGAACGGGGACACGTGCGCGCTTCCGCAGTACTACATACAACCACCAAATATCGCTAGTGTAGGCTCAACACCATAAATCAAATGAACATACCGTTTGCGTAGTATTCCAGTACTGATTCCTCCCCTCGAAAGAGGTCCACGCCTTCCTTTCCGCTCAACTCGCAGCCTGGCCGGATGTAGAAGTAGCGATCATCAAGGCTGCGCCTGGGGGGGCGGTTTGCGCGTCCAGCCTTCAGCCCTCAGCTCACGCCAGACTGACTTGAAGGACAGGTCACGCGCCGTCACCTCGCTGTCCCGCAGAATCTGGCCACGCGGTTTCACCATCTTGGCCGCAGTCGACTTGAGCCCTCCGCGCGCAAATTCCCGAATGAGCCTGATTTGGAAAAGGCGGGAGGGGGTCGAACGCATGCAGGCCAATCGTTTGGTGAGGTGGTCCACAAAACCTCGTAGACAGAATAAGATACCCAACATAACGAATAATCCAAATTTTGACAAACACTGTTCTTTGTCCACTTGTATATAAAAAGGCATGTACAGAAAATCAACAACACCTTATCTTAAAGTTTGTATGCCCATGTTGCGGGGGAAAGGACACCAATACAAATTTCAAGTCAAAAATCGCTTAAACTGCATATATGCAGTTTAAGCCTTCAAATCTATGCTGCATTATGCAGCATCCGGTTTGGAGGGGTTAAAAGTGGGAGCTTCCACATTTCCCGATTTTAGCTTAGATGTGACCATATTTTTGGATAGGATGTGGGAAAGTTGGAACCAATAGTTTAATTAAGTTAGTGCAAAAGGCCTCCCACTTTATAGACCCATCCTAGTAAGTCGATCATTCCAACAGCTGATGAAGTTTGTATGTGAAGCACTTGGAATCGTCCCAACTTCAGCGGCCATTAGGAAGTGGGAAATGTGGTAAATTTTCGGATTTTCCCACTTTTAAAGTGGTCTGGTTATATGATACCCAGGGTAACTTACCCTACATCACCACGATCATTGGCTTAGCTTCCCAAATTGTCCAGAACTTCACGAAGTTGACGACTACAAGTACATGCATACAAGTACTTTTTTCATCCGGAAGTTGAAGTCTGAAGTTGAGACTTACTTCGAAGTACATACCAATGAGCCGGAGACTGCTGGAATGAGTTACGAAGTCTGGGGTACCGTATGGGGATTGCGGTCGTCGGGCAACTCTCGCTGAAGAGTCCGTAGAACGAAAACAACTGTAGTATGTTTCGGGGCACCGCGATGGAAGTAATCTCTGTCTCACATGCACTTGCTGTCGGCGGCCCAACTTCTGCTAGCGCCAATCTGACGCTCTGTCGGTGACGTCACCAGATGAGTGGGCTGGGCTTGCTCTCCACTGCAACAACATCAAAATCATCGACAGCCTATAGCCCCGACCTGAAATTTCGTAGTGAGAATCAATCCAAACGCGACAGCAAATTATTGCAGAACTTGATAAAACGAAATGCACGTTTCGATCCCGAGAACGTCCCGCAAAAGTAAGAAAAGCAATCGAAATCCTTTTTGCAGTATGGTGTGGTCAGAATATGCAACACAGGCTCTGAGAAATACTAAGTAAGCGTCAAATTCTCTGTCCCAAGCAGCTGACGTAGGTTTGCCAGCCGATACATGTACTGTAGTAAGTTACTACATGCATCGGCTGGCCTCATTTGCATGGAGTAATCTCGAGCGTTACTACTGTAGTAACGCTCGAGATTATTCCATGCACATGTAATGTAAACTTCACCATATCGACCCCCTGCCTACTGGTGCACGGCAGGCAGCCAGTCGATAGAGAATGCGAATTGCGCTTTGCCTCTTCCCTGGAGGCGCATTAACCTAAAGCCACAAGAGCATTGCCGACTTCAGTTCGCAATTCACCTCCAACCTGTCAAGTCGCTTCAAACACCAGCAATGTTGCTGCCCCGCCTCGCTCTCTTCATCGCCCTGCTCGTCGGTACAGGCACCAGCTCGGCAGTGAACCTGCGATCCAATCCAGCCCTCGTTACTGGCGAACTCGACGGAGGAAACGTCAAGAGGTCGTTGAAGGTTCGCAACACGGGAGATTCTGTTGACGTCGATGGCGCTTTCGACCGAAGCGCTGAAGAGAGAGTATGGAGCGTGGGCGATGTACTTAACAAGGTCAAGCCCTACAAATTAGACCTCGAGAATGCCTCAACAGCGAAATTGGAGAAAATTCTGGGGAGCGAAAGCAAGAAACTGAAAGCATTCAACTACCTCAACGACCACGACATTAACCCCCAGATGGTGTACGTTCGCCTGGGGGGACCGAACTCTGCTAACTTCCCAGCAAAGGAGAACTTCTGGAAGGCGTATCTGCAGTGGCACAGTCCTACTAACTAGACCAACAGAACCATGAAGAGCACAAGTTTGTCTAGACTTCGTCGTGAAGGAAACCCACATCAACAGAACGTCCTAACCACAACACAAAATAAAAGAAAGAAAAAGGTTATGTTCTGGAATCTCATGCTCTCAGCACCTACACTACTGTATTGTGTACCAGTAAGTTACACTAGGCAACCAACTAATCTCAAGCATCGCGTGCGAGTGAAAATCCCCAAAACGCGACAACAAATTAATAATATTGAAAATTAACTCAAAAGTTTGGGTGAAGCCCACGCCGGCTACAACGTTTTAACCAACGTTAAGATCAAGCCAAGCGGCGAACTGGAAATCAATCACCTCCGAATTATGTGCTGTCAGCCAGGGGCGGAGCCAGCAGTCAAACTGCGTTACAGTAACATGTAAACGGGGTCATCTACACAGTGTTCAATGACTCACCCAGAAACTTGTGCCAATGCAAGCAAAAATGACACCAACGACATTCACCAGCCCAGGATAAGCAACTTCAATCAAACACCTCCTCGCCGAATCGACACGACGATGCTCAAGCTGCGACACAGTGCATTACTGTAGCATGATCTTGAAGCTTCGTAACCTGTGGCAAGAACTACTGTAAAAAGCCAATGAACTCCAAATTGAGGGCGATTCCACTCCACAGACGTTTTTGATACCCCTAGAAGCCCATTTTGCCAATGCGAAAATCATAGAAACTTTCTATCGGGAATGGTAGGATTCAGCAAGCAACGGAGGTACAGTCGTACCCCTCAATATGCGCAGGGGGGTTACAAAGCGATTTGACAGGGAATCATGAGTTCTGTGTAGTGATTGGCTGCGTACTCCAATATAGACAATCGGATACGACAGGGTATTTGAAGGTATGGGTGCGCATATTGAGGGGTACGACTGTACATGTACATGTAAGAGGGCAATTCTTCTCATTTCTTGAACACATGCAACTGCAGTATTTAGCGTTCAAATAGCCTGGGTAGCCACTACGTCAACTTAAAACCGGCAGGTAATCAACACACAATTCGGACATCATGGCCCCTTTGGACCAGGCCTCTTCAACTGGGTAACATACCCGACGAAACACAGGAACCGCAACACGTGTCTCGCGTTCTCCTCGCGTCGAGCAGGACTCGTGCTCTCGTGAAGAGTCGAATCGCAGCGAATAACCTCTTCCAGCTTAAACGGCTCGGCCCCGCGACCTCGAAGCCACTCCACCACTCTCGACTGGTCCGCCGAGCACTGGAACTGGACGTGCAGTTGCGACTTGAGTGCCTCATTCCCAAACATCTCGTCGAGAATATACGTGTGCTTGCCGGTGTGAGTGATTACTCGCAGTGTCTGCTTCCTTTTTGGCTTCGGCTTTGGCGTCCTCTTCAACGCGTGGTGCGACGGCTGGTCATCACCACCAGCGGCCTCCTCCTCACCTTCGTCAGGTCGAACGTGTGGGATTTCATCAGCACTCACCAACACAGCCACCGGGTTCACGCGATACGCGGCGTCCTTGAATATTTTCTCGTGTTTCAGTTTGAGTCTTGGATTCGTCAGATCCACCTCGAAACTCGTGCAAGAGGGAGATCTCTTCAGGTTGTGGAGTAACCCCAGACTGACGAGGTCCTGCATGTCCTCAGTGCACAGATACTCCGGCAGCAAGTCGGTCATCTCCAGCTCTTCACTCGCGTCGTGTAACGACTCGATGCATGCTCTCACGTGGTTTCGAACCGACCGTGTTCGGTTCCGATCGCCAGGGTACAGTTGCAGCCCCATCCGCCATTGTTTGTCACCCCACGCAAGCTGCTTCAAGGCCGAGAAGACCAAATCTTGACACGTCATTGACGCTAACTGGACCTCGAGCCACATCGAGTTCGGTCCCTGAGTTTCAACCTCAAACCACGCGCCTGCAGGGACATACGCGACGGAGCCAGGCTTCAGCATGTGTTCGTCTTGCTCTCCGCTTCCGTTGACATCAAAAACATGGAGGTCGTCTCCTGGCGGACCCAAGAACCCCAGCGCGTCCTTGTCCATCGAAGCCACGCGGTGAGCCTTGGCAATTTGAGCTGTCGTCTCCAGTAGCCACGAATCGGGGTGGAAGCAGTGAAGCGGGTGCTCCACGTGACCCATTTTCAGCTTCCAGAGCGACTTGCCGCCCAGCTGAAACACCACAGTCTCAGTGCGATGGAATCGCCAGTCCAGCAGCGTCTCTGCTTGCGGGCAGCTCACCAAATGGGCCTTGTGTCCGTCCATTGCATACCCGAGACCCAATTCAGCGGCCAACGGCACGATAAAGTGCTCGGCGACACTGCGAGGAGCTGGGAACCGCAGTGGAAGTTTCTCGAGATTGTGCGCCTTCGCTTTGGACACTGGTTCCAAAACGTCCTGCCCCGTGCTGCGCTGAGCCCCTGGCTGCTTGACTCGAAGCTGCACTATAGGACCGTCCACCTTTGTGTCCACAGCGTCCAGCAGATCCTGCACGCGCAGGTGCCGCAACCCCGTGACGTCGTCTCGAATCAACTCCTGGAACCGAGAAATGGGTCCATGTCCTGCAAAAACCGAGTGCTGAAATGCGCCCTTCAGCTTCTTGGCCAGTGCTTCCGACCCCATCAACTGCACGATCGACTCTGCACTATTGTGGTTCAAAGCGGCTTCGGTCTTGACGTGTGGGGCTTCTGCAGCCGCTGGGGGTAAAGGCACCGCTGGTTTTTCTTCGCTTTCGTCGACTTCAGCGAGTTTCAATGCAGTTTGTTCATGGCGTCCGAACGGCTCGCAGCTCATCAAGTGTCTGGCAGCAAGCCCACGGGAAGCCGTCACCGTCGCCCCACAATACTTGCAAGTCATAGACGGTGTAGCTGGCGGTGAAGCGCCACTTGCACTAGCTCGGTGGAAGTGGTTCATCACGGCTTCATCGGGAAGTAACTTAACCGGGTACGTGAACTTCGGGGGCCCCATCTTGATCCGTGAAGACCGACGCAATGGTGATGGCTCTTCGTTACCAGAGGCGCCAGTCTCAGCACTGGCGCGGGACTTCTTTGGTTTCTTGACAGTCGACTGTGCAGTAGCAGCAACAGTTTTCAGGTGTCCATCAGCGTCCCCCTTGTCGCCACTTTGAGGGTCGCGTTGCTTCCTCTTCCGCGACTTGGTCGATTTGTTTGCCATCTTCTTCGTCTTTAGTGTTGGGCTTGACGATTTCTTTGGCTCGACACTTGGATCAGGCAGAGGTTCCTGGTCTTTCAGCGGTGCTGGTGCATTGTCTCCGAGTGGTTGCTCTTGTTCTTGCTCTTGTTGCTGCTCCGGAACGTCGCTCCTCTCGTCATCCGCTTCACGCGCTGCGTCTCCACTTTGCGGGGTCTCACTCACAACTTCGTCGTTCTCGGACGTATGTGGAATCTTTGCAGCGGGTTTCTCCTCCTCCTCCTCGTCAATCTGCTCGTCATTCTCGTTGTGCAGCTTCTCCACTTCACTCTCCACTTTCGACTCCTCCGCGGTATCGAGCAAGTTGCTGGGGCGAGGAGTACCGTCGCCACTAGTCGATTCGCAGCCGCTGCTGCCGTCTGCCAGGCCTTCAGCTTCTGCTGATCCGAGCGTCGACGAAGGCACGCGATCAATCACTACATCGGAAGGGCTCGGAGTGACAGCCATGAGCTCGTTCTCCTGCCCCTCATCAGTGGCAGCAACGGCATGCGAACCCTCCTCGACGACAGTTGTGTCGGTGTGGTGCTCCACCTCCACTTTCTCCACGGCAGCAGGCGGCGAGTCCTTCTCCTCCTCCTCGTCGCCTTCACTCACCAGTGGGGACTCTGGCACGTGCGTTGCGTCCTCTTGCTGCTCTTTGCTGTCAACTTCCATCGCTTCGTTCCCCCCAAAGTCCTCGCTGGCCTCACTCGCACCCGTGGAATTCACCGTGGGGATGTAGTCGAAGCTGTTGTCGACCTCTTCGTCAAATTCGTCCTCATCATCCGCACGGTAGTCACGCTCTTCACCGGAAGGCAGCGCAGGGAAGTGCATGGGAGGCGGCGAGTCCGCCCCCATTCCGGCCGCGCTCATCTTCCTCAGGAATTGCATCGCCGTCGCCGCCAAACTCCGGCCGCCCTCGCGCGGCAGCTTGTCTTGGTCCGGAATCCTGCTCTTGGCCTCCTGGGCGAAGCAAAACGACAACTAATTGGCTGGGAGAAGAGAGAGAAAGAAAACCGAGTCACGGGACGAGACGCTGAGCGACGGGAGATGACGGAGCCTGCATCAAGTCAAACCACTTCATTAAATATTGCACACATCAACACACCACCAAGCTCCTCGTCACTCCTCGCTGAACTCGGTCCACTCCATGTCGAGTACAGCGGACAGCGCCGCCTCCATCTCCGCCTTGTTCGTGTACAGCGGCAGCTCGACGCGGTTGAAGCACGTGTGCACCTTGGGGAAGCCGCGCGTTTGGTTGGGCAGCGGCCGCAGCGAGAAGGGGCAAATGCGGCCGTCGTAGCTCGTCAAGCCCTTGAAGCCCTGCACGGGCACGCGCGAAGATCCCGTGGAGAACTGCAGGAACCGCGCGCGCTCGTCCTCGGAGAAGCCCTTCAGCACCTCCCAGAACCAGTCGACGACCAGCGGCGCGTCTCCGAAGCTGGGCGCCACCACCGTGTTGCGCTTCCAGTCGAGCAGGTCGATCTCTGGCAATCCACAGAGCACGAGCTCCAGTTCTTGGTAGTCGAACACCAGCAGCGCTTCCTGCGGGATCACCTCGAACAGACCGAGGGACAGAGCCTGCAACTGCGGCGCGTAGCGGTCCAGCATGAGATATCGGAGCTTTAGGTGCAGGAACTCGGTCTTATTGGCGTCGGTAACAGCTTTGTCCCGTCCATCGGGCACCAAGTCCACCGTAACCACTTCGTCATCGGCACGTAACTCTGTAACGGAAAAGGTCAATTCCAGTGCGTCGACGCCGTCATTCTCACGTATCCACATCATGCTGGTGTACACTTCTGGGTCGACGTACTGCAAATCGGAAAAGGTGATGGGGGTACCCAAAAAGTGCTTGAGAATGGGTAAACACAGTCGCGCTTGCATCGTTTGGCCTTCCAGCAGCGCGCGGCCGAGCAAACGCCCGATTCCCCTAAAGTAGAGCAAATGGTCGGCGGTGCAGTCTTCAGAGTGCGGGTTGATGGCCACGGCTTGCGTGTGGCGGTGGCAAGTCATAAAGAGACCCAATTCGTCGTCCAATAAGCGCCCAAATAAGATGGAGAACCATTCTCGTTGCAACCCGCCGGCGTCGATTCCCGCCTCTCCCACGAACTCAATTCGCAGTGGGAAATGGATATGTTCCGGTTGGATACCCAAAAGTTGCTCCATACTTTCCACGAGAATGTGTTCGCGTTGCACGCGCAATTTGATGCGGCCTTCCTCCCAGGGGCGCAGCAACGCACCCATTCTCTCTAAAAACCAGGCGTATTTTTTGGGAAATGGCAACCTGGAAACTCGGTCCAGCAACTCCAATTCCCTCGCGCTGAGTTTGTACCCACTTAACGTTTCCGCGGCGTCGAGTTGCGAAGCTTCGGCAAATGTGAAGCGTCCGGCGTCGCCCATCATGGAGGACCGTCTCACCATGTGCGTAACGAAGCCCACGGAGATGCGGTGGCCTCCCTGGTTAGCACCAGTGGTGTTAACCACGGTGAGGCGCCGTGTCGCAGCGGCAACATCCGCGCGGGTCCAAAAGGCCGATTCGCCATCTTCGCCCAGGCAACGGACCCATTCTTTCCGTCGTCTGGCGTATTTTTGCCGTGGGTTTAAGGTAGAGAGTCGGAGTGGCCGCAAACTTGCCCTTGTGCCGGCACTGAGCACTGACGACCGTTGCGTGGAGAGAGAGGGGCGAGCCAACATTGTCACGGAACTGGCGGAGCTGAGCCTCTCGTCTCTCCCGGCGATGGAGAGCTTCAGTCGCGGCAACTCCTCTCTATCCGAGACTTGGCGAGCGTATTTTGCGTTCTTTGTGCCACACAAGACGCACGTGGGGCGGTCCGCAGTGTTGCTGAAGTCGCACACGGAGCACTTCCAGCGCTCGGCGTGGGCCTCGCCACGCTCCAGGTCCAACCTTGTGATGGTCTCTTGCTCTTGCAGCAACATCCTAACATTGGCAAGAAGATATGGTTATGGTAAAGTTTTAACACTAGCTTAAACGGAGAGAGAGGGGTTAGAGAGACGTACCTGGCCAGGAAGGACTGCGACGCGCCTCGGAGCTGGTTGCGCGTGCGCAAGAACCACAGCAGGCCGGCGAACACGAGTAGCAGCATGAGCGACACCATCGGCAGCAGCACCGACATGGAGTCGTCCGACTCCATGTCGAGGGAGGGGAGAGCGAGGTGTCCGCCTTCGCCTTAGGTGTCTCTAACCGCGCTGCTGGCAAGAGGGCCGAACGCGGACTGAAGAGCCCAATTACACATGGCGCGAGTGCAAATGTATGAAAACAGCCGTTACGCACACTTGGGCCTTGTTGGCAACAAGTTGTTGCACACGAAAGCGAGCAGGAACTGGGCACTTTTGCTCTTTTTCTTCCGCCAGCTGACGACGGCAGCGGCACACTCGCTCTCATTCCGCTCGGCCCAAGTTCCGGCGAAACTTTGCTTCGCGTTGCTGCGGTTCCATCTGGGCTCAACACGGGCCTCGGTCGGTGATGGGGAGCCACCGAAAGAATCGCTGCGGGTCTTTGCCGCCACGGAAGTGGAAGGCGCTGTCGATGCCGTGTGAGGGAATAAGTCAAGGTCGTTGTACATGTACTGCAGTAACTACACTGAAGGAAGGATAGACTTCTCTAAACGAAGCTGGAGGGGCACCGTTGCGCGCGACTTAGTTTCCTTCTGACTCGATTGTCTGACTCCTTTCCGATTTGTGTCGGGAAAATGGGCGGTCGAGACTCTCGAGTGAAGAATTGGGTCAACGGTGCCCACCTGCTGCTGGCAAATACTTGGCGGCCGCGAGTCGCCGCGAACAGGTGGGCGGGTGTGTGCCGCATAAGACCTTGACGCACTTGTGTCCGCCCAAGTTGAAGCAGTAGAGAAATTGATATCTACCGGCATTGTCTCCAGTCCGAAATTGGGTACAATGGTATGGCTCAACTACCGGTACGTGTAGGAGCTCAAACGACGAGAAGAAATGTATTCAATTCGACTTAGTTAACCTTTGGGCCGCCCATTCCGGCCGGGCGCATTCCGTACCACAGAGCGCCGGCCCCCATCAGCGCCACGAACGAGATGCCGTAGATGTAGTCGAGGTAGTACGACAAAGCGTACCACTTGTCGGGGTTCTTCTCGGCATACGAGCGGACCTTCTCGAGCTTCTTCTCTGAAATCTTGTTGGGGTCCTTGCCCAGGAGGGACTTCAACTTGCTAATGACTTGCGTCGCCCCTCGCTCTTCCTCGTCGACGTCGGTCTTTGCGGTTTCGGGGGCTCCTTTGAGCTTGCGAGGTGAATTGTCGCTGTTGGAGAGCTTTAAGTGGGAGGGGGTAGCCTTCTCTGCAACTGCAAAGTCGCTACAGGTTGCGAGGGAGGCGACTGCCACCAAAAGAAAGAGAACACCCGCCCGCATAATGATGTTTCGGATGCACACAGGAAGCCACTCGTGTTCTCTTGCCGACCGATTCCAAAGTGAGGACAAGAAAAAGCTGCTTGTACACACGTACAGTCCAATGGATCTCATCTGCGATCGCAACCACGATGTGCCTGCGACACAGCTCAAGCAGCTTCATCATTATCGACTTACCGCAAGAGCTTCGAAATGAGTCAGCCTTCAGGGGATATTGCGAGTGGCAAACTGGTTACGCCTTACGGTCGGCGCCGCAGTCGGCGCCGCAGTCTACATTCTAAAAAAAATTAAAGAGTCATGGTCTCAGATGTCTGAAATACTTGTACCGGTAGCAAATAGATATTTCGACTTTCATTTATTACGGCTCTTTTTTACTGAATAACTTACTGCAGTATAATACAGGTAGAAGTACATTAGTCAGGCTCTGACTGTATAGACTGGAAGGGGTGAATGAACTGAGTTAGATTAATAGTTGAGGGAAAGTGTCAGGTGGTTGCAGTGGTAAATGAGAGGTCCACAATGAATAGCAATTATTGCAGTTGCATGTTGCATGCATCATTGATAAAACCATCACCATGCCGTCAGAACCGCAACCCAAGCACTCCAAGCGGACGTATATTCGCCTGACGCTCGGTCAAAAGGCCATGTTGTGCAAAAGGGCTCGTGAGCAACCTGGCAAACTGGAAGCCCTGCAAGAATGGGCAACGCAAGAGTTCGACCTGCCCCGACCCCTTTCGAGTCGCACTCTCCAAGGCATCCTCAACGCCGAAGCCAAATTCCTGAACTTACCCGAAGCCGCCTACACGCACAAGCAGCTCGCCGATCCTGAGACCGACGCGTTCGACCAAGCGCTACTCGTTGAGCTTCACCGGATGGAGAAGGACATCTCAAAGATCACGGACAAGGCGCTGATGTACCGCTCGAAGCTCTTCTTCGAGGCCCATTTCACCCACTTACCAGCGGACAAGCGCCCCGGCTTCTCCAAGGGCTGGGCGCATCGCTTCCGAAAGCGTCACGGCATCCGGAAGCACGACAAGGAGAGAAAAGAATGAAACAATAGGCAGGCAGACTTCCTGCCCCATAGAGTTGATTGATATTCTGACGAAGACACTTCAGTTGGCTCTCGGACTGCCCATGGTGGCTGGACGCCACCCGAGGAAGAGATAACCGTAGGCTATGAAGGCTGTGAGTGCGACGCCCACCGTGTACGTCAGGTAGTAGGTCATCGCATACCACTTGTCCGGATTGCTTTTGGCATACGTCTGGAGTCTGTCGAGCTTGGCCTGTGTGAGTCTGGTCGGGCCCTTGTTCAGACCCAGGAGAGATGAGACTTTGCTGACCGCTTGCTTCGCTCCTCTCTCCTCCTCCTCGCTGAGAGGCGTGGCCCGTTCCCTCGCGATTGGCTTGAGAATGCCCCCACGCAGGAGTTTGGTCGTGTCTGCCACGTCCACGGCCTTCTCGGCGACTGCCAGTTCGAGAAAACTTGCAACGAAGACCAACGCCACCACCAGAGCCAAGAAACTTGTCCGCATGATGAAGCTTTCGACTTTTGTATTGGGCAGCAGCTCTTGCACGCTTGACAGCCGATTCCGAAGTGGAGAGTGAGCAGGATATCCAGGATTCTAGTCGAGATCGTGAGGCTGGGAGTCCCAGCCAATGTCCCAGCCTGGGACATTGGCTCCTTCCCGTTGGACGGCTGGAGGAAGAGCAAATCGCAGCACTTCCACCCGCTCATTTTACATTTTTTTCATCATGAATCTTCAACTTTAAGCAACACTTCGACCTGCCGGTAGATGAATGGATAGATACTCATGTACAAGCATGTACCTTGGGAAATGATGCAACTCAGTAATTCTCATGCCGATATTCCTCCACTTCGAGCTGGGAATCGGACTCAGTCGGACTCAGTCGGGCAAGACAACGGCAAAGACTCGCAATGACATCCGTAGTCTGCAGACCTTGACGTGCTCTACTCCTTGTCGGCCTCTGCCCAGCACGGCTGAATGTCCGACAGCACGTATAGCAAGTCGTTGCCAGTGAGCACTTCGTGTGGCTGAGGGTTCACGTACACGTATCCGAACGGCACGCTGCGGTCACCCTCCGGGACTTCGATGCGAGCTCGTGGGGCGCTTTTCGTCTCGTTGGTCCATTGACCTTCATTAAGCAAGTGGACGGACGACGAGTGCAGCATGGCGTCCGGCCGGCAGCGGTAGAGTCCGATGACCAAAATGCCGTCCGAGGACAGCAGGTAGTGGAAGACGAACTCGAACGTGCGACCCACAAAGTCCATCGGCACTTCCACCGCGAAGAGGGAGCTGCGCTGCACGCCCATAGCCGACGAAGTCGACAGCGTTGGGGATGCCACCGCCTCTCCGAAGCCACAACCGACGGTGGCCGGGGTACTGGGCAGCGTCCCGACGCCTCCGTCCGTCCACGAGGCGAAGATGAACTCCCGTAGGATGTTTTTGATGCGCGCGTTGAAGAACTGGTTGATCAAGAGGCTGTCGCAGAGCGACGTGCTGTACGTGAGTCCGGCGGCGAAGGCGGGCGACACGGCGAAGTTGCGAGCCAACTCGAGCGAAGAAGTCGATGCAGCTGCAGCATCGCACTCTGCAAGAGGGAACCAGCCGCTGACCGAGAGGTTTTGGGCGATGAAGTGCACGTTCGCCCGGTTCACGAGCTCCGTGATGATGCGAGGCGCGCGCGTGGGTCCGATGAACGTCGTCACCGTCTTGTGCAGCGCGATGCAGGCCTACGTACAAAGCGTAGTGCAGTGAGAACAACCGGCGGGTTGCAAGTGTCTGATGAAAAATGCCCCGCGTACTTACCGCATCCTGGAGGAGCTCGGACGTTCCGGTGTCCGACACTTCGCCTTCTGCGCCCATGAGCACAATGCGGAAGGCTCGTTGAACGCCAGCTCTTCGCAGGGTGCTCTGACGGAACGGGTCTCCCACGACAAAGTGGACGCCTTGGAAGCGACAGAAGTGCTCGTAGTCGTCGACGTCCGGCAGCGTTGCAGTCACGATCACCACCGGACGGTGTTGGCGCAGTGCACGCACACGAAGCGGCCCGATGAGGTATTCGAGGTGGTGGGGGAACGACGAAGGGGACAGCACGCACACCACAATGTGACCGACTTCGAAGTGCAGCGAGGCCACGTCCTGGACAACCGCCGCTTCCGCACCGATAGCGTCAATAGGAGAGAGTCCGCTGGTCTTGATAGCCACAGGGTCATCGTCGTCCTCTTCTGGCTTCCACGTGCCTCGGTTCTCCTGACTAAACGTTGACGCGGGACTTGACGCCTCTGCCTGCCAATTCACGAACCGCGACTGTCGTCGGTGGGGTGAAGACACCCCCTCAGAACCGCCCAGACTGCTTGGAGTATCGTTTCCAGTGCTGCTGCTGCTTGTCATCGATCGACGCTTCACCTTGCTACTAGCTCCGCGCGAGAGTTGTCTCGATTTGGAGCCTCTGCGCTGAGCCATCCAAGCATCAGGCATCGTGTCGCTCGCCTGCATGTCCGTCACGGCGCTAGCCTCGCGTCGATCTTGGGCGATCACGAACACAGTCTCCTCCCCAACGCAAGTGTAGGAATCTCCAGGGTTTAGCAGCAGTTTGCCTCCGTTCCCCTTTGACGATTGCGATGTGGTGATCGCGAACACGATCACTCCGGAGCACTGAGCGTAGGCCAGCGAAGCCACCTCCGAAAACGTCTTCCCGTAGACAACAGACGCTGGAGGCAGCTCCACAGAGTACACCTCATGACTCGACCCGTGCAAGTACCGGTCTTCCCACGATGCGTCCGCTGCGGGAGGTTCATCGTAGTCGCTGCTCGCATCGTAGCTCGACGTCGACGTGAGGCTGTACATGAAAGTCGAGAAGCCTGGGCAAACGCAGTTCTGACCCAGCAGCGAGTGCATGACCTCGGAGAAGCAAAGCACGTTCGACACGCCTAAATCCGCCACAAGACCCCGGTTTGCCGACAGGTGAAGCTGTGCGAACACACGGGCTTTCGGAGCTTCGCGTCGAGCTGCTAACACTCGCATCAACGCACGGTGGTCGCAACTGGCCGTTGTCTCTCCAGCGACGCGTCGAGCGAGTATGAAGATGGCGTCGGCTGAACCGCAGGCTGCTCGTTGTGCATCATCAACGTCGAGTAACGAGCCTTGGATGAAACTCGCCCGCTTCTCGAAGAAGGGGTCCATGAGCAGCGAGATCAACGACGTAGCTGGTTCCTCCTCGCTCAGCACCACTACGTTGATATCCACCAGGTCGTGGTCATCGTGAAACACTTCTCGGAAGAAATGGTCGATGCGTGACGGGGTCAGATCTCCACAGAGTATGATGTGCTTGCTAGTCGGGGACGGAGTGTGACTCGCGAGCTCGTACGGGGAGAAGGAACTGCCAAGCGCCAGAATTTGCGAAACTTGGTACGGCACGACCAAGATGAGAACAAGCACGAGAGCACCCACACAGACCTTAGCCAGCGGGTTATCGGCGGGAGGCGACTGGATCGTCACAAACGCCAGCACCGAGTTGAAAAACGAGTTGAAGAACGTCCACTCCCCGAGGTTTCCATTCGCGTACTTCTCGTCTGCAGTCTCAGCGATTTGGATAACACCAGCCGCGACTGCGATGATAATCGTCAGCTGCAGGTAGCAGAGCATGGCAAACTGCTGCACCGGGGACATGAGTCCATGACAGCGACTCAGCACCGCCTTGGCCTCGATGTAGCACATGGCGAAGCGCATCGGATAGAGGAATCTCCAGTCCGAAATGTCATACCAGAGAGTGCTGTCCCAACAAAAGATGAAAAGGTTAGTTCTAAACAGGTTCCAAAACTCTCACAACACAACTACTGTCACTCAACTGGTACTGGAGGAAGAACGACGTTGGCAGCACGGGAAGCACCACAGCCAGAGTCACAAGTCCTGGGAACGACAGCATGTAATCCCGGCGACGACTGGAGAGGTAGATACCCCGGAACAAGAAGTCCACAGCCAGGAGACCAGCACACACTAGATCTGTCACCCACAGACTGTATGGCATCTGCGATTCAATAACAACCACCACCGGTCAACCAAGGCCATGGCGCAGGACACATAGAGCACGTACGTCGTTTGAGGGGATGTAGGTGTTGGCAATGTATGAGCTTGCGAAGACGACGGAGATCAGCACCAAGAAGACATCGAGCCCCACTCCGAACGAGCTGTGGTCCAGGTATCTGCGCGAACAGGTCACTTAGCCAAGTGATCGACGAAATAGAATGAATGGGGCTCTCCCGTCCGTACCGACTGAGGCGATCTCGACTTCGCGAGCCATGTCCATCGCTGAGGATTTTGGTGGTGGAGGACAGATCCCCGCTTTCCGGTTCTGCGGTTAGCACCATCAACGCGTTAGCGGTAGTGACGAGGACAACTGCACCTGGTTGACCTTACCGAAGTTCAGAGTATGCTGGTGATGATACTGCGGACTGTGAAGTTGTTGCAACGCGCGCTTCACCGGCGAAATGGCTCCGTAGCTGCTGTGCTCGTGGTGGAGATGCTGGTGCTCCGACATTGGAGTCGAACTCGAGATATCTTACACTGCGGGCGAAGCGGTGCCGTCGGCGGATACGGCAGTTAGCAGCTAAGCTAAGCGTCGCCCGATCTTGTAGTTGAAGTCCCTGTCCACCAGCCATTAGTGCATGAGCTCGCGGGTAGACTCGTCATCGCCATTCGTGCCGGAATCCCCTGTAAGACACGATGGGCGTCTTCTCCAGCAGGACAGAAGTTGAGGATCTGCGTGCCCACGATTCTGCCGTGGTGGTTGAGATGAACTTGCCGAATTATCATTGCCCAGCGTCGTGGCGTTGCCGAAGGACTCGATCAGTGGGTTGCTTTCCAGCACGCGCTCCTCGAATTTGCCTAGCGCGCCGGACATGCCCGCGCCGTCCACCTCAGGGGCACCGGAACTTTGACACCACAAAAGCCTAGAAACGTATGCACGGCAGCGCAGGTCGACCACAATACTACCGGTAGTATGCTTGAGCATAGGCCTTTTTTGGTGGGATGAAGTATAAATGATTGCCTAGCAAGGGAGAATCAACCGCGAAAGTTATCAAGGTGAATCGAACCAGCACAGCTAAGGATAGAGGGAAATCTAGTGCTACCGTCATGAGGCAGATCGTATTCTGAGAATACTATTCTCATGGCTTATCTTGGAATCCTACCGGTAGTTGTATTCACAACTATCGTTTCATGAGGAATCCACTGTCCAGATCGTCGATCAGTCTCCTCTATTGCGTGCTGCCACCTTCCACATCTTCTCGTTCCAATACTCTTCGTACCCAAGCCACTTTTCAAAGCCGGGGGTTGCTTTTCAAAATGTTTTCCCTTCTACCAGCGAAACGAAGGCCGATGTCGAACCCCGTCGCTTCGAAGTATTGTGCTGGTGTGATGTTCTTCTTGAAGAGCGTTTTGTAGGGGACGTCTTCGTCGATCAACCGCTTGGCCAAGCTCACTTTCTTGGCCGACCTTGTTTTCATCGCCGCCTTATCCCAGCCCCCCTTCTGGGCCCACGACAGCAACTTCTGTCCGACTTCAGACTCGGACGCCAAAGCCTTGAGCTTGTTGGCTACCTCCGTCCCGCCCCTCTCTTCGTTGGCTGCGTCATTGATTAACGCGAGGCCACGAAGCGATCGTTTGCCGCCGTTGTCCGTCTGGACGGCATGACCCACGTTCGAGGGACTCAACTTGGACGTTTCGATTTTGGAGACAGCATCGCCACCATCGAAAATGGCAAGCGCAACCACGAGTAGAAGCAAACACTTGTGCATTGTACAGTATGAGGTGTCGTGGCAGAAGCAACTTGGAGAATGAAGCTTGTTGACGACTCCGGCAACCCCCGTCACAGGGCCTGTGAGCGCACATGCAAGGTGATTGATTACAGACGCTACGTTTGGCAAGCCCAAGCATCCCACAAACCTCATGTACGAGCTCACCGTCATACCGTGACTAATCATTGTAAGGTTTTGCAGTGCAACGGGTACCGAATTCCCTTTGTTGGGACGTACTCCTTGTTGTGGGTTCTTGGCGGCTCAGGCTGATACAAAAATCGTGTATGGGGGTGTTATCATGTAGTGCAGCTTGCTAGAAGTCATGACCGGATGTGATCTCTATTTCCTGATGCACACATGAAAAGAATACAAAAGGTTCTAGTGTAGTGCAGTCGTCTTCAGACAAGCCACTGACCTCCCTCAAGTCTTTGGGGTGAGGACGCCCCGCTCTGCTGGCTTAAAGCCTGGTCGTGATCGGTGTCAACGTCCGCCTCGCCGTCGGTGGTCTGTCCACACGCAGAGTCCAGGTAAGTCGTTAGACAACGTGGTCAAGTTGAGCTCTGAAGTCGATTGACTCATGGCTCGGCGCCATCTGCACGTACAGGCCTCGCGGTGCTCTGCGGGGAACTCCGAGCGGTAGTCTGAGACGCAGCAGCCTCCTGGTCCGTCTGCGTCTTCACTTCTACACTGACGATCTCCGCCAGCTCCTGCAGCTCCGTCTTGGACTCTTCGATGCGCAGCTGAAGCGCACGCAGGTCTGCACGCTTCACCGCTTTGGTCGACGGGCCGCTCGAAGGTTCGTTGGCGGAGACGGCTCTCCTCGTCCGTTGGTAGCGACGCACTGCAGCGACGAACACCAGCAGGTGTCGCTCGATGTCGCGCAAGAGCATGAGACTCCCTGGACCCGTCGACACGAAGCCTGGGATTCCAATGCGGCCGACGGGGTCGATGCGATCGGGAACCGTCGACCTCTCCGCCTGCAGGATCACAGCCTCGACGATACTCGAGAGATCATCTTGTGACGTGCGGATGCTGTACTCAAGCCCCTCCAGCTCTTGGAGATTCTCGGTTGCGTCCTGCACATGCGGCCCGGCGCCTTCTGTTGGTCTCCCGCTCTTCTTCTGCCCCTCAACGGCCGCCTCCAGCGCCCGTTGTCGTCGATCCACCGCCGCCACAGACCGAAGCAAGTGCACGTCCACGTCCTGCAGCAGCTGTGCTCGCCAGCCACGCGCCGTCAACGACGACATGTACTCGCTGAATTCTGCCTGCTGACCGACGGCAACGTGCGTGGCCTGCTCCAGTTTCACGCGCGGGCTCACGCGGATTCTGTCCTGCTCGTCCTGAGCAGCAGAACGCGATTTCCCAAATCTCCGTCGACGCTTGGGCAGCGGGGGCTTCTCAGGTGCAGACTTCTCCGCCGACTTGCTCCGAGCAGTGGAGAGTTTCTTCCGGCGCTTCCACTTGCGCGGCTCGGAGCCCGCGCCAGCAGCGTCACCCGCCGAGTCGGACGAGTCTCCGAGGCCGTCCTCATCTTCTGCAGAATTCTGCTCTCCAGCAGCTGCAGTAGCAGCAGAATTGGTAGAGTCGGCGTCGGACTTGGACGGCTGCGTGGGCTCCACGTCGGACTCGTCCGACTCGGTGGAGAAGTCCTCGTCCGGCAGCAAATAGCGTAGTCCGCCTAGCAATGAGAACGAGCCATTTTAGTCGGTCATTCTACCCGTTCTACCTTTTCTGCCGCATGAAAAGGTAGAAGCGCCCTCCCTACCTCGTTTCAGAATGAAAGCGTAGAGTTCCCCCTCGCCCACGAAAAAGTCCCGCCGCTGCTTCAGTTCTCCCTCTTCTTCTGCTCCGTCCTTCTTGACGCCGGGAACGTAGTACAACTTCTGCTGCTGTAGGCCGCGCGGTTCGACGATCCCCCACTTGCGCTCTTTGATGATTTTCACGACTTCTTTGCCGCTGATGCCGATTTTCTTGAGCAGCTCGCGGGGCGGCCGCTTCTCGTGGGACATGGCTACACCGTGCTGGCTGCTGCGTAGCGTCGTCACCGGTGGCCGCTTGAGGGCACCACCAACGGGAGGCGGCGACGGCGACGTCATTATTGACAATATTGACTGGAGCGGAAAAAAGCCGTAGTACCAGTGTACCACTTACACCAAATTCCGAATAAAACACAAACCAATTACAATAAACACAGGAATAATCTTGAAGTTGAAGCAACCTTTCCTTACATTGTTGCGCGAATGTCGTCTTATTCAGTAGAGTTTCTAAGCGGCTTTAGAAACGTGAACCCATTTCATTTGATCCCTTGGTCCACGAAATGCTGCGACTCGGGCTGCGACTTCCGACGCTGGGCCAGCGCCTGGCGCCGACCGCCACGGCCTGCGGCTCTCCGTATCTGACTTGCGTGCGCTTCAAGCGCTCGGCCGCCAAGTCTGCGCGCGTGAGCGCCGCGTCCGGCTCCGGTGCGGCCACTGCAAGCCGAGAAATGGGCCTCGCAGCGTTAATAACGAAGTGCAACGTGTTTCTGCAGACCGCAGTGCGGCGCTGACGATGGCCATCCGCCAGATCGAGAGCAGTTTCGGCAAGGGCGCCGTCATGCAGCTGGGGTCGACGTACGCTGCCTGCAGCAGAAGTTATGGCCAATTGTGACAAAAGTTGATACTCACTTGTTTTCCTTGATCCAGCAAGATCGCGGAGCGCGTAGACGTCATTTCGTCGGGCTCGTTGTCGCTGGACTTGGCTCTAGGGGTCGGCGGCATCCCACGAGGGTGCGTGAGTTGAGACGGAGGTGTGAAAATAGGACTGCAACTTTTGACATTTTTGCTGCTGGCAGACGTGTGGTGGAGATCTACGGCCCCGAGAGCTCCGGCAAGACGACGTTGGCGCTGAGCTGCATTGCTGAGGCCCAGAAGACGGAGGGCGGAGTCTGCGCCTTCATCGACGCAGAGCACGCCATTGACGCCCACTACGCCAAGGCTCTGGGCGTCGACATTGACGCGCTGTACGTCTCGCAGCCGGACTCGGGCGAAGAAGCTCTGGAGATCGCCGACACGCTCATCAGGTCGGGAGCGGTGGACCTCGTGGTGCTGGACAGTGTGGTAGCTCTGGTGCCGCGTGCGGAGCTGGAGGGTGAAATGGGGGACCAGCAGATTGCACTGCAGGCGCGACTCATGAGTCAGGCGCTGCGGAAGCTCACGGGGTCGCTGTCCAAGTCCAACTGCACCATTATCTTCCTGAACCAGATTCGCCAGAAGGTGGGGATCATCTTCGGATCTCCTGAGGTTACGTCGGGTGGCACGGCGCTGCGTTATTACGCGTCTGTAAGGCTGGACATTCGTCGCAAGACGGCCATCAAGGAGGGCGACCAAGTTGTCGGCAACGAAACGGTGGTGAAGGTGGCCAAGAACAAACTTGCCTCGCCCTTCAAGGTGGCGAACTTTGACATGATGTTCGGTCGCGGCATCGACCGTCAGTCTGAATTGGTACGGCATCATGCGTTTGAGCATTTGAGTTTAGGTGGTGCCATGACTAACCGTGCTTCTTTTTTTTGCTTGGTCAGCTCGAGTTGGGCGTGCGGCATGGTCTTCTGAAGCGTTCGGGTGCATGGTACAGTCTGGCTGGAAACGACGGTGAGTTTAGCCGCATCTCTATCAGTATGTCTGTCTGTTTGTCTAACAGCTCGTGATGCTCATGTGTGCAGAACCTATTGCCCAGGGCAAGGCGAAGGCGAAGGTATTCCTGCAGGAGAATCCTGATATCGCGAAAGACCTCGAAGCCAAGCTGCGTCAGATGCTCTTTGAGCCAGCGGCGGCTGAAGAGGAAGTTGAAAAGGCTGGCCTGGAGACTGATAGCGAAGAGTCCGACGAGGACGCCGAGGTGGGGTTCGAAGTAACCAGCGAGACTGACAGCGACGCTGGCAGTGAAGTCGAGAAAATTACAGGATGAGATCCTATGCTAGATGATGCCACATTCGTGTCCGCGAAAAGTCTTCCAGCCGTCGACAATCTACTGTGACTTTATTTGTGCAAAGTTGGCAACTTGGTTGGTCTGAATGCCCGTGAACTGCTCGCTTGTATTCTGCCTTTTGTTACTTGTTGTTTCCTCGTTGTCCGAAGGTTGGCGAGCACGTATCGCTTTCTGGGCTTACGCCAGCCAGCGTGGGGAGTTTACGCACCTACGACCTAGAGACCGAGCTCTAAATATGTAGCTCACAAATACAGACTAGACCAACTAAAATGTCATACTAAACGATGTCGGCGGAAGCACGTTCGCCACCTGGCATCGTTCCGCTTTCGAGTAGCGCTTCTTGATCACCGCCAGGTTGTTCGACGGCGAGTTAGAGTACAGTGTCTGAAGCTCTCCCATACACTCTTTCAAATCCGACCAGTCGTACTGGCAGGCATCCACCAGCTCTTTTGTCTGTAAAACAATATACCAGTGTTAGCAACGTGCACACTTGTTCTCAAATTTCGTGGAGCACACTAACCATCGGGAACCCATCCATCGTGTACATGGCCATTGATAAGCAGCAAGCCGCCACCACCGACGGCAGATACTTCAAGAACTGGTACTCTTGTAGCGCCAGCTCGAGTAAGTAGTGCGCAAGCATGGACGTCTTTTTCTGAATAGGCGGGATCATGCGCTCGTAAATATTCAGGAAATCCAGCGCTGATCACACAAGAGAAGGCACGACGTGAGACAAAGTTTACTCGAATTGTGTGGCAAGCCAGTAGGACTTACCAGTGGGCACCGAGAGCGTAAAGTTGAGAGTGTTCAACAGTTTTTCTTCCATCTCCAATACTTCCACGGACGTGTATACGTTGTCGGCGCACATGGCGAGATCCTCCACGCCAATGTACGACACGTCTTCGCATTTTGACGCAACGTGCAAGCAAGTCGCCCCAAGCAATTGAAACTGCGTCTTTTTCACCATGACAATGTCCAGGTAGCGATCGGTGTAGTTGACCGCAAGGAACGCTGTACGCAGACACATCTCGAACACGTCCACCACTGACAGAGCACGTAAGTCTTGCAGTACCGAACAGTAAAAGTAAACATCATAACATAGCGTACCTTCAATTAGCCAGTCAACGAGCATTGATCGATGAGCGGGTCGGAGAGTTTTTTGCCGGCTTCACGAAAACAAAATCGCGTTAGAACCATGCGTATGTACATGGAGTAATTGGATCCATGGCCTACGCACCTTAAGTACTTGATTTCCTTCCACGAATCCATTTCTGTCTGACGCAGGTATGCGTGAAACAGCTCCACATGCTCCGGAGTTGGGCCAATTCGTGCTCGGCTCATCGTGTAGCACATTTGGTCCATAGGAATCTTAGGCGTGAGCGGCAAAAACGCAGGTGCCTCATCGGAGAAATACGGGTGACGAAGCGCGTCTTCAGCGGTAATGCGCTGGTCCGGGTTATACACAAGTAACTTTGTCAACAAGTCGATACCGAGATCCGAAATTCCCGGGAACAGGCGATTCAAAGGTCGACGCTTCCAGTGAGGGAACTCGAAATGATAGTTCGGCAAAGAGGAGAAACCCGGCCACGTTTCTGAAGTGGGCGTCGACAGTTTGCTGAAGATCTGGAACAGTTGATCGATCTCCGATATGCCGGTGAAAAGTGGTTTGCCTTGGGCCATTTCGGCGAATATGCATCCAACAGACCAAATGTCGACGGCCGAAGAGTATCCACGGACTCCCATGAGGATTTCAGGGGGGCGGTACCAAAGCGTAACAACCTCCATGGTATATGTGCGACGAGGGATTCCTGTTGCTCGAACCAACGCAAAGTCGGAGATCTGTAGGGTTGCATCACCTAAGTCACAAAATGATGTAAGTACATGTATATTATATCCACGATCGTGAACGTGAACGGGGAACTCACTGAGATTGTCTGGGTCTGACGTCTTGATAAGCAGGTGCTTTGGCTTGAGGTTACGATGCAAGACTCCGCGGCGATGGCAATACGCGATAGCATCCAGAAGTTGGTGGAGAAGCTTGCGAATCTGCGATTGCATGACACTCAGCATTAGAACGGAGATTTATCATGTCGAAGGCCTTCAAATTACTTACCACAGCCTCTGGTAACACACGACCACCATTGGGATCACCCGACGGGTTTATAATTTCGTGCAATGTTTTGTCCACGTATGGAAAGAACACGTGGAGTTCATCCTTGGCAAGGCTGATCAATTCAAGGGACGCAATGTGATCGTGCTTGATTCCCTTTAGCACTGCCAACTCTCTGAGCATATAATACGGAACGCCCTCTCCCTAGCACAAAGTATAGCCATCATCAGTGCTCGTGAACGCAGCTCAACGTGAATTACTACCCAATCGCCGCGTACCTTGGGGAATACCCGGGCCTTCTTCATGGCCAGAATTTTGCCAGTGGAGCGCTGACAGCACTTAATGCATGTGCCCTCGGTCCCCTTGTTCTTGACGCCCAAGTTCTTAAAGTTGATCCAGTTGACCGATCCCTCCGGAGTCACACTCGGGAGTGATCGGTACAGCGATCGTCGACTGGTCAGGTCCTTCCACTTCTTCGACACCTCCGACATGCTCTTCAGGTCGTTCGCCGTGACCAGGAACGAGAAGACGTGGAGGATGATGTCGATCGGCTGCAGGTCAAAATGCTCCGAGGGTGTCAGCACAGCCTCCACCTCCTCCATCTTCACCTCAGGGGGCGCGCTGCCTTCCCAGCCCTCGTCGTCGTTCGCAGCAGGCGACGCAATCAAAATCTCACGACGCACCACTTTGCTGGCGCGGTGCTCAACCGCGCGCTCCGACGGGTCGATGGAGAAACCTTCCTCGCCCGCCTCTTGGCTGTGGATGTGCTCCCTCGCATAGGCCACAAAGTCCGTCGTCTTAATCTCCACTTCATCCTCCCGCTTCCTCTTACCTGCTGCAAAAAACAACAACTCGCAATCAGCACACAACTCAAATGTCTTCTCTCTCTCTGCTGCTAGGAAGACAAAGCTCCTACCGAAAGGAGTCGACTCCACTCCGTACTTGGTCTCCACAGCTTCCAGCTCCGGCTTCACCTTGACCTGATTCTGCTTCTGATTCAGCTTCTGATTCTGATTCTCACGGGGCTCCTGCTTCACCCTCACAGGCTCCTCCTTCACCTCCAGGACGCGGGGCTTCTCCTCCTCCTGCTCCTCTTCCTCCTCCTCCTCCTTGACGCCGTCGCCCAACGACTCGGCGCTCGTCTGCGAGGCCAAATCCAGCGGCTCCGGCTCCGCGAACCCCTTGGCGGCGGCCGCCTGCGAGCGCGGCGTGCCGCCCAGCGCCGCCAGGAGCGGGTTCTCGGCGCCGGCCGTGCACAGCAGCAGCGGCAGCCCCGCGCGCTTGCGCTCGGGCTCCGGCACGGGCAGCGCGCTCTGGCCGGCGGCGCGGCGCTTCTTGGAGGGCGTCGCGTCCGACGACGACGCGGCGGGCGGCGGCTTGGACTCCATCGGCCTCGAGGGCTCTGGCTGCGGGACGAATTAAGCTCCGAATTAGCGCTGGAGAGGGGGCAATAGAGACGAGGATGTGTATGTGACTTCATGTATCTATTTACCTGGCTGGGAGGCGACGGAGGCGGACGCACGGACGGCAGCGATGGGGCCTCTGAGAGTGCGGAAGTCCCGAGGCTTTGAGATCTCAAGAGAGTTCCCTTTTCGTTTTTGTATGGGAGACTGGGCGGCGCGCGCGCTCTTCCTCCGTTTGGTTCCTTTTCCTTGTCTCCCATTGGACGACGAGCGGAGACCATCACTCTGGCGGTTTCGCTGTACGGGGATTGGCTGCGGTTTCGTGAAAGTGTGTCGTGATTGGCTGGAGAGGAAGGGTGTTGTGGGGTTGTGCGGATTTTGGCGGAAAATGGCTACGAGTTTGTAACGTGGTGCTTGAAGCTGTCTGCTCGCTGGCTGGCTACCTGCACGTCGGGGCAGTGGAGAGAGAAGGTTGTTTGTAATTTATAATGAGAGCGTGGTGATGCTTGACAATTGCAGGCAGGTCACAGACTCTGTGTTGCCAGCTTACCAGCTGGACAGGCTCGAATCATCGCGATGATACATGTACAAGTCGCTTCTCGGTGTGGCGATTGCAGTTGCTGAGGCTGAAACTGCTAAGTTGCAACGCCCTGCTCCAAGTCTAACTGACGATCTCAAAACGCCTAATAAGAGCAAAATAATAGTCCTAAAGTATTGTAAAAGAATAGTACTAAAGTATTGTAAGTATAATATCAGATATATAATCGTGGAAGCCCCTTGCGATTTTTTACTATGGGGAACCGTACCCACTTTTATAGAAGGTGTGACGCATTGTGTAGGGCTTTTCCGGCCTATTGATTGGCTAATATGCGTTTCATCCAATTACAGACACCGGCTTTTTTTCGCCCAAAACACACTATTAGTAGACCGTATGTGTACCACACGAACTTGCAAAGGGTGTGCAACCATGTGGTATTTAGTCTACTCTAAATGGTAGCAAAAATTACGATTTGTGATTTGTAAGGCACAAACGTTCACAGAATCAGCTACTTATATACATTTCTTGGGGGTTGTACCGTTCGCCCACTATATTAGAGGCTGACCGTTTTTTTGAGAAAAACGGTAGTGAAATACACGTAGTGTTGCCCACAAAACTTTTCGAGCACGAACGTGTTTTTCACTTCCGTCGAGCGGTAAGGTTGGGCCTTCTTACCGCTTTCTGTAATCCAAAAACACGTAGCAACAAAACACAAGAAGCGATGCGAACTAAGCGATTTTAGGCAAGTACGAGGTCAAATAACTGAGAAGGAATGAAGAAGACGTTACGATGGCTAAGTGCGCATCATGCTCGATATTTTTCACCCAAATGTGCTCCGACACCCTCGCTACGTGCTTTTGCTACGTGATTTTGATCGACGCTATCATTGAACCCAAGACTTCAGTAGAAAAACACGTACTAAAAGTCGGTATCGTTGGCATGTGTATTTGGCTACGTGTTTTTTTTTGCGGTGCTTCTGAAAGCCTCTTAGTGAACCCGAAGCTTCCTGTCACGCTTTATGCTATTGTCTATATGCCAGCCTAATCTTTGAATGTGCAGAATACATTGCACCACATCGTTGATCAATTCTCTGTGCATTGTACAGTCACGCCGCTATATGGTATACTCCGCATATAAGATACTACTTAAGTAAAAAAAGTATACAATATAATAACTGGAATTTATAGTAAATTGCACTTTACAGTGCTGTCAAAACAAACATGTGCGAGTTGCGATAGGTTCTCCACGTCTGGCCACAGGAAACGCTAATGCAGCCTCATTTGTGTTTGATGTCTCTGAGTTTTGTAGCGCATAATAAAGGAGTTGACTCTGCTTCGCGTCACGATTTTCTGGAACACGTTGAAACCTAACGCAAACTATCTAACGCTAACTAAAATGAACGTAGATTCTGAGCACGAATCCTTTAATTGATGCGGGACTCCCGTGCCATGAATAATATGCATAATGAAGTAGAGAGTGATGATAGTACTCAGTTTGGATGCTTGACAAAAATGAAGATACTACAGTAGAAGGGGTAGAAGTGTTTGGTCTTGGGACCAAACAAATCCTCCATAAGCTTATCCTAAATAAATTGCAAGCATGCAACACGTTCATGCTAGCTGATACAACGGAGAGAATCCAAATTTGTGACGCAGGGTGTGTTGCCTGACAAGTGGAGTAGATAAACCATTTATCAACGTGATATTTGATTTTACCGTTAGATAATGCTGAATGTGAAGTAATTATTTCTTTTTATCAGATACTATTTATCCCGGGTAAGTTTCAAGCCACAATTACCATCGGATTGCAAAATGTATGCATTATGTTAGTACTGTATTAGCCCCAGTTGGACTCCTGGGACGGACTCAGGATATAAAATCCAGGAAACAGTCACAACACTCTGCGATGGCCTCTGAGGACGAAATCTTCCACGACTAATATCGTATACAGAGAAATTGTTGTGTACTATTCCACGTTATAGATTGGATCGTGCCACAACAACAGAAAATCCACAGTATTGGTTTTTACACAGAAAATCAGCTACTTTTTACGTATTTTCGGTAACATATACGGTTTGAAGGTAGGGGGTAAATTCTTACAGAAGGAGTGTGAAAGTGAGGTCGCCGAATCCAGCCAATTTGCCGGCTTTATATTTGTAAATGCGTTCGTTGCTCGCGCTTCCACGCCAGGTGGCTGGGCCGTCTCGCACGTTGTCATTATGTGAGGCCAAACATGTCTTCACAGTTGCGGTATTGGCCCAGCGAGGCGCCGATATTTTGGGGATTTGAGGGCCATGACATCCATTCCTATTTAGGAGTTATCATTTTCTGTTGCTCTAGCTAAACCAGATTTTTACATAGTAGGGGGGGGGGGGGTCATAATTAGCAAATGGTACAAAATATATTGTAGACTGTCGGACGAAGAAATGGTAGGAACACTTGCAAAATATGACACGGTTCAGAATTGAAATGGTCATCCATTTCATGCAAACTATCCGAAGTCCCCAGCATGGGTGGAAAGTCCCCGCTCGAGAGGGAGGCCGCTGCGTGTGCTGAAGCCCCCCTCCCCCGAAAACGCACTGCAGCTAGACTCGGTATCTAGATGTAGTACACACGCGAACCAGTACATATACGACCTGACCTGCGTTTTAGGTGTTCTCCACTGCAAGCCGCAGCTCAATGGCCGTAGTGAATAGCCAATACTTATTAGCGATACAAACTTCAACACAAAAAAGTGTATATGGCGCTCTGCTGCGAAAAAATCACGATTGACTGTAAAATGGCATGTGGATGGCTAACCATTTGGGGAAATTGTCGACCATCTCAAAAATAGTTTACCTCTGGAGGTATTCCATTTCAGAGATGGAAATATTCGCCGACCATGAAAAATATGGTTGCCATCTCGGCAGGAATATGTAGCAAAAAAGCTAATTCTGACCCCCTCTATTATATGGCATTTCCATTTGGAATGCTTCACTAAACTATGTGTTTTAACTTGAGCAACCTCCCCGCCGAGCGAAGCGAGGGGGCATTTCACGCGTGCTCGGCCTTTCCCTGCGCAAAAAGCCCCGCTTGCGGGGCTCTGCTCGGCTTGTCAGATATATAATCGTGGAAGCCCCTTGCGATTTTTTACTATGGGGAACCGTACCCACTTTTATAGAAGGTGTGACGCATTGTGTAGGGCTTTTCCGGCCTATTGATTGGCTAATATGCGTTTCATCCAATTACAGACACCGGCTTTTTTTCGCCCAAAACACACTATTAGTAGACCGTATGTGTACCACACGAACTTGCAAAGGGTGTGCAACCATGTGGTATTTAGTCTACTCTAAATGGTAGCAAAAATTACGATTTGTGATTTGTAAGGCACAAACGTTCACAGAATCAGCTACTTATATACATTTCTTGGGGGTTGTACCGTTCGCCCACTATATTAGAGGCTGACCGTTTTTTTGAGAAAAACGGTAGTGAAATACACGTAGTGTTGCCCACAAAACTTTTCGAGCACGAACGTGTTTTTCACTTCCGTCGAGCGGTAAGGTTGGGCCTGTGGAGAAGTGGGATCCTTGAAAACCGTTCTGCGGTCTTCTCAGCTCCGTCTTCGACTCACAAACGCAGCGTCTTCGTTATCGCGGGTAGACGCCACGTAATCTCCCAGAACTTCGCTAGCGTAATTCCAGTGATGGTAGGTTGGCAGTTGTTGTTGCAGGTGACAGTCACGTCACTCTGAGGTCTTGTGGTTGGTTGTTGGTGGCTAACGCGAGGATGAGCGTCTCACGCTGCCGAGTTGTCTCTTCTTGGTTCCTTCTTCCGGTCTACGCAGGGCCCTATCGTTTGCCGCTGCGGTCCGTTCTTCCGTTCCGTTCCGTGCGGTCCGTTCCGTGCGGTCCGTTCTCCCGTTCCGTTCCGTTCTTCCGTTCCGTGCGGTCCGTTCTCCCGTTCCGTTCCGTTCTTCCGTTCCGTGCGGTCCGTTCTTGGTCACACCTCTGCCCTATCGTTTGCTTCGATGTACCGCCGTCTCGCTCCGGGAAATGCGTCCGTGCGATCCGTTCCTGGTCGTGCTGTTGGCCCTATCGTTTGCCTGCCGCACACCTCCTTCTTCTCCGTCGGTAGCTCGGCCCTTTAGCTTGCTCCGCCCCGACGTGGCTAATTTAAAGTGCCTTCCTGTCAGACACTGGTGGGGGGGTTGAGTACACGCAGCGACTCCGTCGTAGCGCCCCGTGCAACGTCTTGAGCGGCCGAGGTCGATTCTTCTACAGCGGGTAGTCGTAGGCTCTAGGAGCGGGGAAGTCGTGGACAACGAAGTGTATTGACTTGGTGTTGGACTTGTGCTCTTGAGCTCTAATTGCGGACTGATTGATCTACTCCTTTGCCTACCTTGCCTATCCGTCTTACCTGACTGCATCTACAGCTCCCTCACGCTCTCATCCATCCATCGCTGGTGCGCTCTTCCATCTGTTCCGGTATTTCTGGCGCTGTCGTTGCATGGGCACATCTGATGATTGGTTCACTTGCTCTCAGTATAACCGTGGAGCCGGATCGGGGTTTGGGTCTTGGGCCCAAAACCGGTATACACCGGTACGTTCCGGTCTTGGTCGGTACCAATCAGTTGGTACCTATGGTCGGCCGGTAGATACTGGTATCCGTCACGCTATCTGCTCCCACACTAGCGCCAACGACACAACTCCGAAATCATCCTGACTCACTCCACCACAGCCGCCCCGACGATAGCTCGACGTACTCCCCAGGTGCGACGAGGTTCCGGAACGTATCCTTCTCTCCGCCGCCACTGTTTCCTTCCAATCTTTGCATACTGACCTCTCGCAGTATAACCCGTGCTCCTCGCACCACTGGCCTTCCCAGCGGCTACCTCCAAAGCGCGTCTGCTTGCGCGACTATTCACCCGATCCCGTTCCTGCGGTCTCACCTTCCTCGTGAGATTGCATTACGTGGAAACGGTTCCGCCCGGCCCGAACGCGCATGAAGTCATGCAGGAGGCCCCCGCAGTTGAGGTCGGACTCAGCGACCCACATCAGATCGTCTCGGTCTTTTCGTTTGACCTGGAATTCCCGCTGTACACGTCCGAACCGGGTAGCCCGACCTTCACGCATATCCAGGATCCGTTCCACTTCGAAAGTACCTTCACCGAGCTCTTCCGGTCCCCAACTATCTTCGGGGAGAAACTGCTCGTCAAAATCAAAACGATCTTCAGGCTCGACTGTTAGCTCGACACGCGGTCTGGACGGGAATTGGCGGACCAACTTGAGCTTCGACACATGTACGACCGGGTACAAGCTGTAGTCCGTGCCCCTAGTTTCCAGTTTAGCTGTGAACGTGTTCATCATTTCTTCGACCCGGAACGGGCCGTGCCAGAGATGGGCTAGCTTTCGAGCATACCCGGTCTTAACACGGTCGAGGTATAGCCAGACTTGCGACCCCGCTTCGATGTGGTGGTCCACCACCGATTCGTTATGGAGTGCGGCCCGTTCTGCGACCGCGGCCTTGATCAGATCGATTACTTGGGCCCGAGCTTTCTTGTAATGTCGTTGGACTCCCATGCGCCAGCGCCGTGCTTGAGTGTCTTGGCGTCGAGTGTTGCCGACAGCCAATGCTGATTCAAGGGTCGTCCGCGGGTCCCAGCCATGAGCGAGATAGAACGGGGTCTCGCCCCGAGTACGATCTTGCGCGGTGTTCAGGGCAAATGTGAGTCGTTCCGCGTACTCGTCCCAATCGCGCTGGTCGACGTCTGCGATGTACATCTTGATCGCACGGGTGACAGTCTGAACCATGCGTTCCGCAGCCCCGTTTGCTTGGGGGCGATATGCCATCGTAGCCCTCTGTCGTTGCCCCATTAAGCGGTTGAAAGCCCGGAAGAAATCGGACATGAAGCCAGGTTCACGGTCGTGTCGAATAGCTTCACTCGCACCGAACCGTCGAAACACAGCCTCCTCGTATGCTGCGGCCACTGTCTCCGCAGAACGGGACGCGTTCGCCTTGACCACTACAAATCCGGTGAACAGGTCGACCCACACCAGCAGCTCCGTGTTGCCTTTGAAGGATGCCGGAAGTGACGGAATGTGATCCATTGCAATAACCTGGAACGGGTATGTAGCAACGATATTGCCTGGCGACTCACCTCGGATAATGGGTCGCCCTTTGCCCGTTTCGCAATCAGTGCATTCGCCGACGTACCGCTGAACGCTTTTGTACAAACCCGGCCAGTGAAAATGCCGCCGGACACGTTGGTACGTCCGACCAATACCCTGATGTGCTCCTTCCAAGCTGGCGTGGAAGTGATGCAAGACGTCATCTCGTAGCGTTTCTGGGATAACCAGTTTGAGGATCGTGCTTCTGTCTTCTGCATCTTCCTCGCCACGGGAGTGGTAATACAGGAGCCCCTCTTCCCCTTCTTCATACTGATAGGCCAGTTTGCTGCAGTTCTTGGCTTCCTTCCTCGTGAGAGAATCCACATCACCGCGAAGGTATTGCTTGAGATCTACGATCCAGCGTTCTTCGTTCTGGGCCGTGCGTATCCGTTCTAGCCGAAGTCGCTGGACTACAGCCCCCTGCAAGACCGCAGGTGATCTAACGCTTCGGGATGTGGCTCGCGCCGCAGCTCCCCTAGTGATCACCGGTGTCACACGTGGTACCTCGATCGAGGCTTTGGAACGAGTTGGGTCGACTTCCGTTCTGGTCCGTTCCGGAACGGACCGAGTGGGGTCGACTTCCGTTCCGGTCCGATCCACCGCGTTCGCCGCAGAGTCACTTCCTTGGGGCTGAAGGACCTCGGGCAAACGGTTTAGCGTCCGAAGGTCTTCCAAATCATTCGCGTGTTGTACTAGTAGACCCGCGTGGCGTTGTAACGCTTGTCCGGCCAAGAGATCCGCGCTCGCATTCCAATCCCTGCGCACATGAAAATATTCCCGTTCTGGCCACTTCTCTAGAGCTTTCCACGCTCGTCCTCGAAGTAACACCAGCCCAGGCGATTTACAGTCCATCTCCTCTCGAATTTGCCGTATCACAAGATTGGAATCTCCACAGACAATCAGACGCTTCACTTCCTCGTTGTGGAGCAGTTCGCATCCCAGCAACAGTCCTCGGTACTCGGCCTCGTTCACGGTCAGGTCCGTGTCATATCCAGATGCGGCCTTGACAACTTCCCAACCTGGAACCTTCCAAAGGACAGCCCCAAATGCACCTCCCTCCCGCCTAGGCTTGGCAGATCCATCGAAACTAAGCACATGCAATATCTCTCCGGTCTGCAATCGGGGTGTCGGAATCATGGTGATCCTGGCCGGTCTGCGTCTTGGCGCGATGGCTTTCAGTGCCGCGTCAACATTCTCCCTTGGTGTGATGCTCGCAGCGATAGCTCCAAGTATGTCGGCTTCCCCGCGGTCCGACCTCTCAATCTTCAAGCTCCAGGGTGACAATCTCGCGGTCCACTGGGATAGCCGCCCTTGCAAGTTGTTGGAACGGAATAGCCACGCCAACGTCGTACGCCGTGAGAGCACACGGACTTCCTGCCCGGCGAGCATAGTGAAACAGTCGTCCAGCACCTGGAGTAATGACAAGATTTCCTTCTCCACCGGGTCGTAGTTAACCTCGTTTGGTTTGAGTGTCCGACTCACAAACTTTACCGGCATGTAGACCCCATCATGCGGCTGAGTCAATGCCGCTGACACTGCCCAGTCGTTTGCATATAGGATGACTACAGCCTCTCGCCCCGGGTCGAAGTGTCGTAAGATCGGGGTCTGAGCTACTTTCTTCTTCAGTATCTCAAACGCTTCCAACGCGTGATCCCACTTTTCGTCAGGTCCGTTCCGGTCCCGTATTCGCCGTGAAATGAAATCTTCCTCCGTCAGCGAGTAGAGCGCTGCGGCGTAGACCGCGAAGTTGTCCATGAAACGATGGTAGTAATTCAGACTGCCTAGAAACGACTGCAATCCCTTCAACGTTTGCGGGAATCCCAAGGTCGTTAATGCATCAAGGTTCTTGGGCTGAGCGGACAGGCCGTGTCGTGAGACCGCATGACCGAGATAGTCAACCTTGTCCATCCCCCAGTAGCTCTTTTCCACGCTGATAGAAAGGTTCCATTGCTCACACGCATCAAGTAGACGCTCCACCTTATCACACAGATCGTCCCAGGACGTGCCTCCGATGAGAATATCGTCGATGTACGATCTCCGACCTAGAACGGATGGTCGGTCTGGGTCGTCAGCCTTGACTCCGGTAAAAACATCCTGGCCGGCCACCTTGGGGATCCTGAGGAAACCATACAGCGCGTTGTCTACAAGCCGTTGGTAGATCTGCGGCGCATTTTTTAGCCCGAAAGGCATGCGGAGCCACTCGAACAGTCCGAACGGGGTGATAAAAGCCGAGATCAACCTCGCTCGGTCGGTCATCGGGACGACCCAGAAGCCACTGGCCATATCCAAAGAGCAGTACCACAGGTACGGCTCGAGGTCTTCCAACAAATCGTTGATCAAGGGCATTGGGTACACCATGAGTTGAGTCAAGCCGTTGACGAGGCGATAATCAATGCACAGGCGAATGTCCACCCCGTTCTTCTTGATAATGACTACGATGGGCGACGCCCATGGCGATGTAGACAGCCGAATCATTCCCGCACTCAGCAGACCCTTCAGCAGTTCCGACACCTTCTCTCGAAACCGTGGCTGAATCTTGCGGACCCGCTGCGCAATTGGTTTGGCGTCTCCAACATCGATATCACAGACAACTCCAATGGCTGCAGGTGGGAGCGCGTTCCCCTTCCCAATCAATAGTTTCCGGCGCTTCCAAATGATCTGACGCAGTCGGTCCCTTTGACTAGCCTCTTCTTCAGGAGATGACGACTTCGGCATTCCAACCTTAATATCTCCGATCTTCACTTCTGCAGTCAATGACACCTCCGGAAGAATCGCCATATCCCGTTCCATATCGTCTGCAAACAGGTCAGACCCCTCGTGGTAGCATACTTCCTGATCCGCAACATCAGACTCGTCGTTTAGCTCTGTATTAGTGGAGCCAGACGTTGTTGGCGCCGACTTGGGCTCCGTAGGGACGCCAAGGTTAGCAGCCGGCTCAACAAGTTCCGTTCCGTTCCGACCCACATCGGGTCGTTTTTCAGGGGATTTTCCCCCTGCTGGATTGGGCCTGTCCTGCGGTGTCGACTCCGATTGGGACGCCGTGTCTCCTACACCCGTGGCTTTGCGTGAATCAGGATTTTCCGCACGGGGGGTCGCCTCTCCGAGGTCCGATCCGCACATCGTCGGCTGAGGACCGTACTTTGCCGCAGGTCGGACCGTATTCATCGCGACCTTAGCGAGGACTTCGCCACGTCGGAGAATTGACTGCGGTGGCTGGTATTGTCGGCGCTCTGTCAAGGGGGTGGGATCTTCTACGTGGGGAGCGTCTTCGTTGTTGATAGCCGCTTCGTACACGAGGTTCTGCCACTTTTGATATTTTCGCGACCCGATCCGAACGAAACCGTATTCGCGAGGTAGCTGATCCTTGGCGATCCACATCCCAAGTTTGGTGTGTGTATCTAGCGCCAGGGGGGCGTCCGACAGATTTGTCACTCGTAGATAGGGTGCCCGCCCGCCAATCAGAGTAGTCACCCATGACTTTCCCCGCGTGACCCACAGCTCCTGCTGGTCTTGCGATCTAGATCGTAGTCGCACATCCCAATCTCGATAAGCTTCGATTCGGAGGGGGGTGTCCGGCTTGATCAGATTGGTTCGCGTTCCGTAGAGCGGTCGGCGTCCAAGCATCTGCACTCGCACTTCATCCGGCAAACAAACCGTTCCGTCTCCTGCATCTAATCTGATGCCCGCAGGCACCATGAAGTCCATGCCCAATATCGCGTTCTGGCCCGCGAGATCGCCAACCCAGGCTTCGAAGAAGTATACTAGGTTTCCCGCCAGGGTGACCTTAAGTCGGGTTCTTCCCACGGTATAGTACGTTTCGTCCCGGATACCCACACATTCTTGCGTCCTGCTTGTGTCGATTAGGCAGCCTACCTCACGAGCAAAGGTGGTGTCCACAATAGACACCTCGGCGCCACTATCGAGTAGCAAGACAGCTGGATGGTTCTCCAGTTTTCCACGGATCTTAGCCTGACGAAACCACTTTTCGGGGGCGTGATACTTCCAATATCCTCGTTTTTCACCTGGCAGCAACTCCATCACCGCAATCGGTGGAGTTCTGGCGTATGCATCAGGGTTCCGTTTGAAGCTTAACACTTTCGAGGCTTGTGTCTGAGAAAATTCACATGTATTATCCATAGGAGTTCTCGGCTTCTCCAACCTGGGCGTAGGTCGTTTTCCTACATAAGCGTAGACGGAAACAGACCGCTCGTCTCGTACTGGTTTCCAAACCAGCGAGCGATCTAGTTTAACATCTGCTCTGCGGTCCGAGGCAGCATCCCCCCATGTTTAGAGGGATCATACCACTGACGTTGTGTGTTGAAGAACTCTTCCATCGGGCACTCCCCGGCGGCGTGGACATCGCCGCATGCCTTGCAGGTGCGAAGGCACCGATCTGAAGGATGATGCCCGCCGCACTTGCTGCACGTAAGCAATTGCCAGCAATCTGCCTCCACGTGACGTGTTGATTTGCAGTGGGGGCACGGTAGGCGCGGTCCGTTCTCGGTCGGGTCGTCACGACGCGCCCCGGGGTTGCGTTGCGCGGTAACGTACAGTCTGGCGCGTTCGGCATCGTCGTAGGCTTGGCCATAGTCCCATGATTCCTCTTCGTCGAGTTGGATCGAACCTGGACCAGTCTCGGCTTGGACCGCATGGACCGCTCGAGGCGGTCCGTTCTGGACCGGACCTTTCTGTCGGTACTTATTCGACCCAAACAGGGACTTCTTTTGACTGTCGAGGCTGCGCTGACGCTTCCGAAGTACACTTTCCAGCATTGGGACATCCGGAACCATGAGCATCGTCAGCTGCATGGCCAACTCGGGTTCCTGGTGACCCAACGTACGCACGTAGTGTTCCACATGCTCGCGTTTCTGCTGAACAGATCCTTCCATGATGTGGAGGCCCGCGCGAAGGCCGGCGACGTTCAATCGATAGAGATAGTCCAGTGGGGTCTCGTCGGAACGCTTGGTCGCGTGGTAATAGCGACTAGCCATTGATACGCCCTTGCCGCAATATTGGACCAGGAACTGTTCGGTCAGCTTCTCCCATGACGTCCTCGTCTCCCGTCCAAGCTGAAGATACCATTGACGTGCAGGACCAGTCATCAGATCTCCAAAGAGGGTGCAAACTTCAGCTGGGCCCATTCCGTCGCGTCGAGCCGCAGAACGGACTCGGTTGAACCAAGAACGGGACTTTTCTTCGCTGGTTTCACGGCCACTGAACTCCTTCAGTTCTGAGAACGCAGACATTCGCACCCGGGTAAGAGACGGTTGTGCCGTTCCAGCTGTCGCGGCCGCGGCCACCGAAGGTCTTCCAACCAAGTCTTCACCTAGATCGAAAAAGTCCTCAGGATCTCCGATCAGCGCGGTCCGATCCGGGTCGGACTGGGTCCGGGAGCTTGCAGATCGCATCGACTCATCCTGGTCCTCGTCGGGTACAGCTGGCATCTGAGGCTTGTTGGCAGCAGCATGGCGGGCGGCGTAGCTACGCATCATTCTGGCAAAGGCGTCTTCAATACCCGGGGGAGCTGGGTCGGTCGACCACGTTCCCGTTCTAACGTTCTTGTGGATGCCAGATCGTTCCCGTTCAGTGGTTTTACGGGACAACCCGACATCGCTGTCAGTGTCCGATCCTTCGACCGCTGAAGACGCTGACTGGTATTGGGACGACCCAGTAGATCCTTCACGCGATGAGCCTTGTGACCACTGCGGTCGCTCTCTCTCAGCCCGGACCGTTCCGACCAAGATCATCAGTGAGTTAAGCAGTTGTATCAGCATTCGCTTCCAGGTTTTGAGGTTCCAGTCGTACACACGCTCCATCTCAGAGATACCCAAGACGTATCCAGCATCCTTCAAAACACTGAACGTTGCTTGTGCGACTTCGGAAATTTCCGTCAGTCTCGCTACGTCCGGTTCGAGAACGGGTCCCGTCAGCTCTCCAACAAGAGTCGGTCGGAGAAACTTCATGATCGGGTCTTTCTTCAACATTCTGGCCAATGTGACCTGATGCAGACTCCGTTCTGGATCGTGAATCTTCTTCACGGACTCCGAACCTTTCGCCAACCCCGACGCATAATCATCACAGTCGGCCTCTGGGGATTGCACCTTCTTCTTGTTCTTTGTTGATTTGCGCTTTTTCTTCTTTTGCATCGACCGCCCTGATGCGGCCTGCAACTCGTCCGTGTTTTGCTTTGTCTCAACCTGTTTGGGTCGAGACTCAGCAGGATCGCAGTGGGAACTGCGACCCTGGGTGGCTCCAGCAGGAGCCACATCGGGAACAGCGAACATTGCTTCGTACGCTTCCTCATAGTCTTCGCTGACCTTTCGGTCTGTCGTGGATGTTCCCTCAGAATCCAACGACGCGGGGGGTCTCATTCGTCCGATATCGGTTGTCGTCGACGACCCTACAGTCGACGACTCTCGGGCCTCAGGTCCCTGCGTGATGCCTGTACCATCTTCTGGACTAGTAGTCCCGGGTCGCGGCACCATTGTGGAGAAGTGGGATCCTTGAAAACCGTTCTGCGGTCTTCTCAGCTCCGTCTTCGACTCACAAACGCAGCGTCTTCGTTATCGCGGGTAGACGCCACGTAATCTCCCAGAACTTCGCTAGCGTAATTCCAGTGATGGTAGGTTGGCAGTTGTTGTTGCAGGTGACAGTCACGTCACTCTGAGGTCTTGTGGTTGGTTGTTGGTGGCTAACGCGAGGATGAGCGTCTCACGCTGCCGAGTTGTCTCTTCTTGGTTCCTTCTTCCGGTCTACGCAGGGCCCTATCGTTTGCCGCTGCGGTCCGTTCTTCCGTTCCGTTCCGTGCGGTCCGTTCCGTGCGGTCCGTTCTCCCGTTCCGTTCCGTTCTTCCGTTCCGTGCGGTCCGTTCTTGGTCACACCTCTGCCCTATCGTTTGCTTCGATGTACCGCCGTCTCGCTCCGGGAAATGCGTCCGTGCGATCCGTTCCTGGTCGTGCTGTTGGCCCTATCGTTTGCCTGCCGCACACCTCCTTCTTCTCCGTCGGTAGCTCGGCCCTTTAGCTTGCTCCGCCCCGACGTGGCTAATTTAAAGTGCCTTCCTGTCAGACACTGGTGGGGGGGTTGAGTACACGCAGCGACTCCGTCGTAGCGCCCCGTGCAACGTCTTGAGCGGCCGAGGTCGATTCTTCTACAGCGGGTAGTCGTAGGCTCTAGGAGCGGGGAAGTCGTGGACAACGAAGTGTATTGACTTGGTGTTGGACTTGTGCTCTTGAGCTCTAATTGCGGACTGATTGATCTACTCCTTTGCCTACCTTGCCTATCCGTCTTACCTGACTGCATCTACAGCTCCCTCACGCTCTCATCCATCCATCGCTGGTGCGCTCTTCCATCTGTTCCGGTATTTCTGGCGCTGTCGTTGCATGGGCACATCTGATGATTGGTTCACTTGCTCTCAGTATAACCGTGGAGCCGGATCGGGGTTTGGGTCTTGGGCCCAAAACCGGTATACACCGGTACGTTCCGGTCTTGGTCGGTACCAATCAGTTGGTACCTATGGTCGGCCGGTAGATACTGGTATCCGTCACGCTATCTGCTCCCACACTAGCGCCAACGACACAACTCCGAAATCATCCTGACTCACTCCACCACAGGCCTTCTTACCGCTTTCTGTAATCCAAAAACACGTAGCAACAAAACACAAGAAGCGATGCGAACTAAGCGATTTTAGGCAAGTACGAGGTCAAATAACTGAGAAGGAATGAAGAAGACGTTACGATGGCTAAGTGCGCATCATGCTCGATATTTTTCACCCAAATGTGCTCCGACACCCTCGCTACGTGCTTTTGCTACGTGATTTTGATCGACGCTATCATTGAACCCAAGACTTCAGTAGAAAAACACGTACTAAAAGTCGGTATCGTTGGCATGTGTATTTGGCTACGTGTTTTTTTTTGCGGTGCTTCTGAAAGCCTCTTAGTGAACCCGAAGCTTCCTGTCACGCTTTATGCTATTGTCTATATGCCAGCCTAATCTTTGAATATGCCAGCCTAATCTTTGAATGTGCAGAATACATTGCACCACATCGTTGATCAATTCTCTGTGCATTGTACAGTCACGCCGCTATATGGTATACTCCGCATATAAGATACTACTTAAGTAAAAAAAGTATACAATATAATAACTGGAATTTATAGTAAATTGCACTTTACAGTGCTGTCAAAACAAACATGTGCGAGTTGCGATAGGTTCTCCACGTCTGGCCACAGGAAACGCTAATGCAGCCTCATTTGTGTTTGATGTCTCTGAGTTTTGTAGCGCATAATAAAGGAGTTGACTCTGCTTCGCGTCACGATTTTCTGGAACACGTTGAAACCTAACGCAAACTATCTAACGCTAACTAAAATGAACGTAGATTCTGAGCACGAATCCTTTAATTGATGCGGGACTCCCGTGCCATGAATAATATGCATAATGAAGTAGAGAGTGATGATAGTACTCAGTTTGGATGCTTGACAAAAATGAAGATACTACAGTAGAAGGGGTAGAAGTGTTTGGTCTTGGGACCAAACAAATCCTCCATAAGCTTATCCTAAATAAATTGCAAGCATGCAACACGTTCATGCTAGCTGATACAACGGAGAGAATCCAAATTTGTGACGCAGGGTGTGTTGCCTGACAAGTGGAGTAGATAAACCATTTATCAACGTGATATTTGATTTTACCGTTAGATAATGCTGAATGTGAAGTAATTATTTCTTTTTATCAGATACTATTTATCCCGGGTAAGTTTCAAGCCACAATTACCATCGGATTGCAAAATGTATGCATTATGTTAGTACTGTATTAGCCCCAGTTGGACTCCTGGGACGGACTCAGGATATAAAATCCAGGAAACAGTCACAACACTCTGCGATGGCCTCTGAGGACGAAATCTTCCACGACTAATATCGTATACAGAGAAATTGTTGTGTACTATTCCACGTTATAGATTGGATCGTGCCACAACAACAGAAAATCCACAGTATTGGTTTTTACACAGAAAATCAGCTACTTTTTACGTATTTTCGGTAACATATACGGTTTGAAGGTAGGGGGTAAATTCTTACAGAAGGAGTGTGAAAGTGAGGTCGCCGAATCCAGCCAATTTGCCGGCTTTATATTTGTAAATGCGTTCGTTGCTCGCGCTTCCACGCCAGGTGGCTGGGCCGTCTCGCACGTTGTCATTATGTGAGGCCAAACATGTCTTCACAGTTGCGGTATTGGCCCAGCGAGGCGCCGATATTTTGGGGATTTGAGGGCCATGACATCCATTCCTATTTAGGAGTTATCATTTTCTGTTGCTCTAGCTAAACCAGATTTTTACATAGTAGGGGGGGGGGGGGTCATAATTGGCAAATGGTACAAAATATATTGTAGACTGTCGGACGAAGAAATGGTAGGAACACTTGCAAAATATGACACGGTTCAGAATTGAAATGGTCATCCATTTCATGCAAACTATCCGAAGTCCCCAGCATGGGTGGAAAGTCCCCGCTCGAGAGGGAGGCCGCTGCGTGTGCTGAAGCCCCCCTCCCCCGAAAACGCACTGCAGCTAGACTCGGTATCTAGATGTAGTACACACGCGAACCAGTACATATACGACCTGACCTGCGTTTTAGGTGTTCTCCACTGCAAGCCGCAGCTCAATGGCCGTAGTGAATAGCCAATACTTATTAGCGATACAAACTTCAACACAAAAAAGTGTATATGGCGCTCTGCTGCGAAAAAATCACGATTGACTGTAAAATGGCATGTGGATGGCTAACCATTTGGGGAAATTGTCGACCATCTCAAAAATAGTTTACCTCTGGAGGTATTCCATTTCAGAGATGGAAATATTCGCCGACCATGAAAAATATGGTTGCCATCTCGGCAGGAATATGTAGCAAAAAAGCTAATTCTGACCCCCTCTATTATATGGCATTTCCATTTGGAATGCTTCACTAAACTATGTGTTTTAACTTGAGCAACCTCCCCGCCGAGCGAAGCGAGGGGGCATTTCACGCGTGCTCGGCCTTTCCCTGCGCAAAAAGCCCCGCTTGCGGGGCTCTGCTCGGCTTGTCAGATATATAATCGTGGAAGCCCCTTGCGATTTTTTACTATGGGGAACCGTACCCACTTTTATAGAAGGTGTGACGCATTGTGTAGGGCTTTTCCGGCCTATTGATTGGCTAATATGCGTTTCATCCAATTACAGACACCGGCTTTTTTTCGCCCAAAACACACTATTAGTAGACCGTATGTGTACCACACGAACTTGCAAAGGGTGTGCAACCATGTGGTATTTAGTCTACTCTAAATGGTAGCAAAAATTACGATTTGTGATTTGTAAGGCACAAACGTTCACAGAATCAGCTACTTATATACATTTCTTGGGGGTTGTACCGTTCGCCCACTATATTAGAGGCTGACCGTTTTTTTGAGAAAAACGGTAGTGAAATACACGTAGTGTTGCCCACAAAACTTTTCGAGCACGAACGTGTTTTTCACTTCCGTCGAGCGGTAAGGTTGGGCCTTCTTACCGCTTTCTGTAATCCAAAAACACGTAGCAACAAAACACAAGAAGCGATGCGAACTAAGCGATTTTAGGCAAGTACGAGGTCAAATAACTGAGAAGGAATGAAGAAGACGTTACGATGGCTAAGTGCGCATCATGCTCGATATTTTTCACCCAAATGTGCTCCGACACCCTCGCTACGTGCTTTTGCTACGTGATTTTGATCGACGCTATCATTGAACCCAAGACTTCAGTAGAAAAACACGTACTAAAAGTCGGTATCGTTGGCATGTGTATTTGGCTACGTGTTTTTTTTTGCGGTGCTTCTGAAAGCCTCTTAGTGAACCCGAAGCTTCCTGTCACGCTTTATGCTATTGTCTATATGCCAGCCTAATCTTTGAATGTGCAGAATACATTGCACCACATCGTTGATCAATTCTCTGTGCATTGTACAGTCACGCCGCTATATGGTATACTCCGCATATAAGATACTACTTAAGTAAAAAAAGTATACAATATAATAACTGGAATTTATAGTAAATTGCACTTTACAGTGCTGTCAAAACAAACATGTGCGAGTTGCGATAGGTTCTCCACGTCTGGCCACAGGAAACGCTAATGCAGCCTCATTTGTGTTTGATGTCTCTGAGTTTTGTAGCGCATAATAAAGGAGTTGACTCTGCTTCGCGTCACGATTTTCTGGAACACGTTGAAACCTAACGCAAACTATCTAACGCTAACTAAAATGAACGTAGATTCTGAGCACGAATCCTTTAATTGATGCGGGACTCCCGTGCCATGAATAATATGCATAATGAAGTAGAGAGTGATGATAGTACTCAGTTTGGATGCTTGACAAAAATGAAGATACTACAGTAGAAGGGGTAGAAGTGTTTGGTCTTGGGACCAAACAAATCCTCCATAAGCTTATCCTAAATAAATTGCAAGCATGCAACACGTTCATGCTAGCTGATACAACGGAGAGAATCCAAATTTGTGACGCAGGGTGTGTTGCCTGACAAGTGGAGTAGATAAACCATTTATCAACGTGATATTTGATTTTACCGTTAGATAATGCTGAATGTGAAGTAATTATTTCTTTTTATCAGATACTATTTATCCCGGGTAAGTTTCAAGCCACAATTACCATCGGATTGCAAAATGTATGCATTATGTTAGTACTGTATTAGCCCCAGTTGGACTCCTGGGACGGACTCAGGATATAAAATCCAGGAAACAGTCACAACACTCTGCGATGGCCTCTGAGGACGAAATCTTCCACGACTAATATCGTATACAGAGAAATTGTTGTGTACTATTCCACGTTATAGATTGGATCGTGCCACAACAACAGAAAATCCACAGTATTGGTTTTTACACAGAAAATCAGCTACTTTTTACGTATTTTCGGTAACATATACGGTTTGAAGGTAGGGGGTAAATTCTTACAGAAGGAGTGTGAAAGTGAGGTCGCCGAATCCAGCCAATTTGCCGGCTTTATATTTGTAAATGCGTTCGTTGCTCGCGCTTCCACGCCAGGTGGCTGGGCCGTCTCGCACGTTGTCATTATGTGAGGCCAAACATGTCTTCACAGTTGCGGTATTGGCCCAGCGAGGCGCCGATATTTTGGGGATTTGAGGGCCATGACATCCATTCCTATTTAGGAGTTATCATTTTCTGTTGCTCTAGCTAAACCAGATTTTTACATAGTAGGGGGGGGGGGGGGTCATAATTGGCAAATGGTACAAAATATATTGTAGACTGTCGGACGAAGAAATGGTAGGAACACTTGCAAAATATGACACGGTTCAGAATTGAAATGGTCATCCATTTCATGCAAACTATCCGAAGTCCCCAGCATGGGTGGAAAGTCCCCGCTCGAGAGGGAGGCCGCTGCGTGTGCTGAAGCCCCCCTCCCCCGAAAACGCACTGCAGCTAGACTCGGTATCTAGATGTAGTACACACGCGAACCAGTACATATACGACCTGACCTGCGTTTTAGGTGTTCTCCACTGCAAGCCGCAGCTCAATGGCCGTAGTGAATAGCCAATACTTATTAGCGATACAAACTTCAACACAAAAAAGTGTATATGGCGCTCTGCTGCGAAAAAATCACGATTGACTGTAAAATGGCATGTGGATGGCTAACCATTTGGGGAAATTGTCGACCATCTCAAAAATAGTTTACCTCTGGAGGTATTCCATTTCAGAGATGGAAATATTCGCCGACCATGAAAAATATGGTTGCCATCTCGGCAGGAATATGTAGCAAAAAAGCTAATTCTGACCCCCTCTATTATATGGCATTTCCATTTGGAATGCTTCACTAAACTATGTGTTTTAACTTGAGCAACCTCCCCGCCGAGCGAAGCGAGGGGGCATTTCACGCGTGCTCGGCCTTTCCCTGCGCAAAAAGCCCCGCTTGCGGGGCTCTGCTCGGCTTGTATGCATATATATACAAACGCGTGCCACTTCACCACTCTAGCAATGAAGCATTCGAAATACCTCACATTTGTCAGCACTGGGGCCTTTTATTACAGTGCTGGCCATAAATACGTAGCGCCCGGTTTTTCACCGCTAATTACGTCAATTCTTCGCGAATTAGCCTAAAACGCTGTATTTAAGCTAGTTAGACCAAGAGCTATCCGATGATAAGGTACGGCGCCAGTTTCGTGCCATTTCGATTTCCCAATACAGTTTTGAGCACAACTTTTTACTCGATTATTCGTTTTGAGCAGTGAAGACATATCTGACAAGAACAGCATCTCGACGTTTTTGCTGTGTTTTGACAGATTTGTTCGACGATTAACCTTGCAATTAGACACCGCGGATGGATGGAGCCAATTTCTGCAAAGAACCAGTTTCCTGCCTCTTTAAGCTGTAAGGTAGCAAATCCAATTTGGCTTTTCGACAAGCTTCCAGCAAATCCTTCGCAATGCGATACGACCCGACCCAACATCGGGGTTGAGAGGGTATAGTTTATTATACGCATGCACACAATATTTTGTAAAATGGGTATTCTAATATTAAAATATAGTCTAATTTGTGATTTTAGGCAGCGCTGCCATAGCTTAATAGTAAAGCCCTCGGCTCATAACCGAGAGGACGGTGGTTCGATCCCACCTGGCAGCATTAACTCAACTCACTACTAGTGTGCTGACTTTCAGTTGGATCACTCGGTGGCTGTCACAGATAGTGATGGAAAAGAACCTGGTGGGTTTAAAAAGATTTTAACGTTGTAAACCTTTTCAACCGTTTCTAAACATTTAGACCGGTTTAAAAACCCAGTCAGCTAACAGTTGTCTACCACAATAGAGGCCCATACTAGAATAGCAACCTCGCTGTCGTCAACTAAATCAACTGGGGGCATCAACGGGCTGCATTCCTTCGGAACTTACCAAGTTTCATGGGAAGTGCTACCCTGGAAACTGTCGCCACAAACGAAAGTGCGTTCACGCATGCAAACGAGCTGCGGCGCTTTTTCGACGGCCATGCCTGGTCGCACGGCCTCTTACGCATGATCATCTCCATCCCTCTACGACGCGAATTATCATCTCCACGTTCCCAGCGTACGGGGGATGCTATGCTGCCTGCCTGCGACGCATCAGGCGTCCCAGTCACACGCATAAGGTCGTTCCAACGTTCGCCTGGTATTAATTAATGGGCACGCCCTGGTTGAATTCTATTTTTAGTAGCGGTAAGTTTTAAAACTGGGTTTTCAACCTTGCGGTAATCAACCTTTATTTGAAAAACGTTTAGAACGGTTCTTTTCCATCACTAGTCACAGAACTGCGAAAGCGACCGACGGCTGCCATCGAGTGACTGATTGACCGCCAGTATGCTCAGTACCATGAGTCGGGCTCCCCTTCTGATAACGGATTGAGATTGTAAACCTCGACAACCGGAAATCACAGCGGACCCAGGCATACAGAGGGATATCGTATCACTATGAAAATAGAAAAACGTAAAACCAAACAAATGAAAAGAAAGCGTAAAGTGCGCCGCGGACGCGTGCTATTGAGTTAAACATTTCTAGACAACAGCCTCAAGCACAACATCATCTTGGCAGAATGACGCTTGTGGGCAGCGTGCTGGCTATCGCCGGGGGAAGTTGTCGCCTTAAGCTTCGGTGCTCGTGTCACTTTCTTGGTCGTCCTCGGTGTTGGCGTCTTCTTCGCTTTCTTGGGCGGCCTAGCGATCTTGTCCAGTACTTCGCGGGTCAACAGGCGGCCGGCAACGGTGACAGTCTTGCGAACACGCTTCCGCGCGGGCGGCAGCACAAGCACCTCATTCACTACGGCTTCCTTGATCCGAAGCCAAGGGGCGAGACGAGCGGTTGCTGGAGTGCCGTTTCGGATGAAATTGTCCACGCAAGCATCCATGCGAGGCTTGGAGGGAGGGAGCAAGCCGCATCCTGCGAAGCCAGCCTTGATGTTCTTGCCCATATTGCAAGTTAGCCACGCGGTGCTAGCCATCTTGATTGCTTCCGCTTTGTCGAGAGAGTTGGCACCAGTCTCCCCCACGTAGATCTCGGTCAGCCGACGAAGCTTGGCCTTGAACGTCGAGAATACTGCAACATCAAGGGGCTGGAGAAGGTGAGTGGCGTTAGACGGTAGCAGCAATAGGAGCACACCCAGTTGTTCTGCTTCAAGGATGATATCGGCGCAGTAATGCGAGGCACAACCATCCATGATGAGCAGCAGAGGGCGCTGTACGCTGTCTGGAACACTCGCTTCGAAGAAGCGAAGCCACTCGATGAACAGGTAGCTGTTCATGAACCCTGAGCCATTTCCTATATGAACGAACAAACTAGTTTGCCGCCCCAATTTTTTCACCATGCACTTCAAACTTGAACAGGCTTTGAAACTAAGTCTAGAGAAGTATAGCTAACTATTTGGAGGCCGCTAGCGACGCCAGAGCGCGCGCAAGCGCGCGAAGTTTGCAGCGCTACGTACTTTTGGCCAGGTCAAGAGTGATGGTCTCGACAACTAGGAATCGCCTGCAAGAAAAAAAGGTATCACCGGATAGCTCTTGGTCTAACTAGCTTAAATACAGCGTTTTAGGCTAATTCGCGAAGAATTGACGTAATTAGCGGTGAAAAACCGGGCGCTACGTATTTATGGCCAGCACTGTAATGATGTCTGATGCGAAGGCGGCTATCGAAAGGCATTTAGCTGTCGTTGGTATGTGGCTGAATAAGATCGTCCATGCGACTTCTCATTGTCACCAAAAGGGCTTGGCGCAACACGGGCACACCAGATACATGTGGGCAATAGTGATATTATATTATTTTATTTTTAGGGAACTCCGAGCAAGATCGCACCTAAACGAAAATCTACTGTGTCGTTCCCGTAATTTACCGTTGTAAAATACTATTTTTTTTAATTTAACGATCTCTGAAAATGACACCCCCTCTCCCACGTACCTCCACCCTCGAGACCTCCCAGCCTCTCATTTGCAGATCTACCCACCCCCGCCAAAAGTCAGCGTCGCAACGTGATCTCTGAAGGCTCGTACGAACAGCAATAAAAGGTCAGCTTGTTTGAATGGTTATCTTACCTGTCTGTCTGCAGGAAAACATGGGCGACAGCGAGCCAGAGCTCCAAGTTCCGCAGGCGACGTGGGTGGCCCCACCTCCGGACGTCGAATGGCATGAAAGCTGGGATGATTTCTCCGAATACTTCACTCAGTATCAAGAGCAGACCCGCCAGATTTTTCGGCAGCGCACCTCAACTTCGGTGCTCAAGCGGAATCGTGTGATAACAAGCCGTGCTGCGCGAAGGGGAGGTGGCCTACAAGTAGATGAAAGCACTGAAGCCACTGAGCCAAATGAAGTTCCAGCAGATCGTTTGTTACCGGAGGCGTTCAAGAACTTCTGGATTAAATTTGTTTGCACTCATGGCTGGTCTCGCAAAAGTCGCGGAAAGGGGATACGGAAGTCTTACTTCGAGAAACTTACGGGGTGCTAGGCGAATGTCAAGGCGTGTGTTTGCTGGAACGAGGCCGAGGGCGTCAATGAGTTCATGGTGCGCGTTACCGGCTTTGATGTCAGTCACAACCACAACGTGTCAAAGGCAATTTACGAGAACCACGCGTCTATTCGGCGGGTAGATGATCCTGCGGTACTCACGTTTCTCGACGAGCTCCAAGCGGCGGTGTCGAAGTCAAAATTGATCATGCAATTCGTGCACAAAAAAACTGGTACGTTTTTGAGAAGCTTATGTTGTAGCCCCTACTTACGCTTTTACTATTTTAGGTAAAAACGTTGCGCTTCGAGACGTCCACAACATGGTGGCAAAGATGAGAGAGCGCCGGCGAGGAGGAGCAACTGTTGAAGAACGTCTTGAAACTGTGTTGCGCTCCTTCTGCCAGACCCGTGGTAACCGTGCTTCTGTATATGTCGACGATGCGAAGACAGCGCAGACGATTACTTCGCAAAATCGGCAAATGCGGCGATGGTTCAAGGCATTTCCCGAGGTCCCCCTGATTGACGCAACGCACAACACGAACGAGTCGCGCTACAAGCTATTTGTCTTCATGGTGAACGACGTGTACGGACATGTATGTGGAGCGATTGTATTTGTACTGAAGTTATAAAGAGAGTACTCGAGTACATCGTGTGTATCTGTAGGTACAGTTGAGTAGCTGAGCTACATTCATGTAGCTGCAGTAACATATATGTACCTACAGTAACACTGGAGTACTTCAGACACTCTGTCGTACGTTTTTCGCACTACTTCTTGTTGTGTTCTTAGGGGCAGTATGTTCACTACAGTTTGATGGAAAATGAAAGTGCTGAGTGCCTCTCCGATGCCATTCAATCGTTCAAGTTCAGCGATCCATCGTGGGACGCAGCTTGGCAAGTTCAATATTTTTTTTGCGGCGCGGGTCAAGGTCATAGTGATTGACAAGGATATGGGGAACTGGGGTTGTTGGAAAAAGAATTCGGTGACGTTCGAGTTATTTTGTGCCACTTTCATCTGAAGAAATACATCAGGACGGAGATGGCGAAGAGCGAATATGGAGGACCTTCGAGTTGTGACAAAGATCAAGTCGAAGATGCTGTGGATTTGATGCGATAAGCTACTTCGTTGGACGAGTACACAAAGTACTTGAAGTACTTATACTTCTTGTTGGATGGTGTCCAGCTAGGTGTTGGTGACGATGTTTCCGAAGCTACACATCCATTCCTCAAGTATTTCATGCGCGATTGGAACGCCATGAAAGAGCGAGGGGCTCTGTATGCGCGCTCGGATATCCCACATTTAGGAAATCATACAAACAACAGGTAATGTATGCTGTACACTGTCATTTATGAGGAGTTACTAAGTGTTCTCTTGCTTTGAATTTCCTAGGCTCGAATCATCGTGGGACATATAAAGGATATTTTGAAATCCGACATGGCACTTGATGAATGTGTTGATACTTTGATGTTCTTGCAAGCTGTTGCGGAAATGGAGTACGCAAAAAAGATCACGGGGGTTGGTCAAATGCGCTATGATGGAGCCGGCGAAGAACTGGAGAAAGTCGCATGCGAAGTGAGTCCCTACGCGTACCGACTTGTGCAAAGGCAGTACTGGATAGCGAGAGACCGCAAAACGCATTATAACATGAACGCGATTCATCCGACAATGAGTGTTCTCACAAAGGAAGGTGGCCACACAGTGTCGTACCATGTGGATTCGTCGGTACGTATTACACGTAAATTGCTGGATGAGAATGATTATAACACGTACTGTATTTCATAAATATCGATGTTCATGTGTGTTTGTGAGAACAATGCTGCTGCCATGTCGACACATCATGTACTGGCGTTTGATGCAAGGAAAAACAGCGATCCCAGTTCGCCACATTGCATCACGATGGAGACTCTCATGCAAGTTAAACCAGCCAGCCGAAGAAGAAGATGTCCCGGAAAAGGAGATTGCTTGTACCAAATTTCAAGTCCACGAGTCAGCAATGCGAGCAAGACGCCGACAAGTTCTGAATGGAACAACGAAGTACATACACGCTCTTAAACGTGGAAAGAGCATAGCGGACATTATGAGCAGGAACGGCACCTTCGTCTTTGGAGAGATGATGAATGCTTTGAAGGCATTCGAAGAAATCACCGAAGACGGCGTTGCCCCCAATGTCGCTCGCCGAAGGGTGAGTGCGACGGTCGACCAAGGCGACGTCGACGCGAGCAGCGAACGCAGTGACATTGTTGAAGAAGTGTTGCGACCGACGCGTGGTCAATGTCAAAAGCCCACCTTGAATGTGCCTGATGGCACCGACACTGTGCCTACAGGTACAAGCGCCACCCCGAGTGTGCCTGCAGGCACAGGTACAGCGCCTGAACCTACAAGTGCAGTTTCGATTGGCACTTGTGACGATGTCGCGGTCCCGAGTCATGTCACCGTGGAATCTACTGTATCGAAGCGTCCACATGAGACGAGCAGCTCGTCTGAGTCTGCAGATTCGTTCCACATAAATAAGAGCGCCACATCTCGAGGTCGTCCTAAAGTTCGCAAGCAGCAAAATCTGAGCCAGAAAAAAACAACGTATGGATCAAGGTCGAAAGACAGCTGCGAAACTAGTTCAAGGAACGCTGGACCCGGTTCGAAGTGTTCGCAATGTTACAGCTGTACTAAACAAAGACTATAGCTATGAAGATGCGCAGCAAGTCCTGACTTCCATAACCGTACGGACTTTGCCGAAGACCAAACGAGTGATCGCTGGCATACACTCGCGAAGTGATTTCCAAACCGACATTCCCTACGTCTTCCCGCACCAGCTCGTGGGTAAAGCGCAGTCTGCGATTTTAGCTTTTCGCAGAAGTTTAGCTGATGGAAGCTCCGATGATGGCGTCGCTGTGAAAGTCCCTCGTTTTGGGATTTATGTCTCTGATGATATCAATGCTATGGATCGGTGGCATACCGCCATGGAATATCTTTCGGATTCCGAAGAGGCGATCAATTGTTTTGCAGTGAGGTACATTAATGTCATTTAGTGTAGTACTAACGCCACCTAATGCCCGTATCCATCCGGAGCCATTACTTCTCTAGACGTCCTGTGCAGTCTGATCCGTGGTATCCACGATGTCTGGCCGCACCCCCACCGCGCTTACACAGCGCCTTCGCCGGGCTCCGAAGAGTCCTCCTGTGCGGTCACCTCATACCAGTGACCTGCATCGTGCAGTGCGATTTGCATGATGCTAGCCCGTTCCGGGCCGTTCGCCAAGCCCGCTATGGACTCCAATTCTACGGCAGCCCCCGTGTCCATAACCACCTTGGCCATGGCGTGTGCGGCATGGTTGTATTCGCGCTCCGTATGCGTCCAGCTCTGTGCCCCAATTCCATCCGCCATCCTGCGGGTCTTCCAGTATAGATCGGCCAGCCGGCGCACCCTGGGCGGTGTGCGAGTCGCGTATTGGCGTAGTACGAGCTCATTGTCCCCAACGACTTGAACGGGGGTCCATCTTGCTCGCCGGCAGACCTGCATCCCTTTCAGGAGCCCAAGATGGGCTGCCGCCAGCGGCGTTGTCTTCGCCCCAATGTAGTGAGCCCCACTCATGTGCATGATGGTAGTATGACCAGACGTTCTAGACACCCTCGCGACCACCGTACCGCTTGCCGTGCTCTCCGGCGTACGTGTCGAGCTGCCTGTGTTGAACAGGACCCATCGAGTATCGCCGGTTCCTACGACCGGCCCGGGCCCCTGCCGGCCCGCTCCTAGCACTGCGCAGATGGTGCGCTGTAACCGCAGTCGGAGTCTGCCCTCGAAAGCAGGGATAAGATCGCGTGTGACGTCAAGGTGTCCATTTCGGATCCTGACCGCTAGTCCGGCTAGGTGATGCTCCTCTGATATGTCGTTCAGTGGGTCAAAATGAGCCACTCTCCATCTCCATGCTGCGAGCAAATATTGAGCGGCACCTAGGCTCCAGCATGCTGCTGTGCTGCTTTCAATGGTATCCCCTAGCGCCACGACCTCTGCCTCCTGCGCTGACTCTAGTACCTTGCTAGTTGCAGCGATAACACCAGATGGGGTTGCCGGCAAGCAGAGCGAGAAAATAGCCTCTTCGTATGTGTCCAGTCGAAGGCCTGCAGAAGCCCACCTAGCCGTGAACACTTTCCTCAGCTTCTCGAAGAGGCGATCAATTGGGCGGTGAGTACGAGTAGTAAGCGTATTGGTGTTCCTGAGGAATTGGACGACGCAGTTCCGGGTGATCCACAAGAGTGGGAGGTCGCACTTAAGCGCATACTACTACGTGGTGTTCGCTCAACTCCGTTTGGTAGCGTGTCATATCGCTCATTACTATCATTCGTGGGGGATAATTGGGTGGACGATGCTGCAATGGGACATGGTAATGCCCTCCTGCAACGTGAGCATGCAAATTTAGGCGTGGTGAACCCTATTTTTCATCGTTTCAAGGAACGAGACGACCAATTCAAAGCAGTGCTACAAGGGAGTCCATTTCAAGAGTCCAACCACCATGTGCTGATACCACTTCACGTGCAGGACAATCAATGATGTGGCGTAATCTTTGATTTTGGGCGTGAAAGCAGATGGATCACGATATTTGGTCTATTGCAAGCCAATAAGTCCAGATATTACGATGCATGCGAGCAAAAGTTGGAAGGATTTCTTTGCAGAATTGTGTGAACGCCTAACTGTGACTTGAGAAACCAAGTTGCGCCAGCCTGATGCCGGTAGTTGTGGAGTAGTGGTGCTCTTGTTCTTTGAGTGCAAACTCCGTGGTATCCCCCTACCGTCGAAGCTGACACCAGCGCTCATTCGGTTCCTGAGGTTGCGCTACCTTCTTAAATGCCTCCCATAGCTGTGCGTAGTTAACATCACTTGCATGAATGAATACATCACATGAACATTGTCCAAACCATACGTCTTATACGTTTCATCCTACATACCGAAGTGATAAACTAGTCAGCCGTGAGGGCAACGGCCTTGCGACCGCGAGGGCAAGCACCCAGTTAAGAATCTGCGGCGTGAAGGACATGTGCTTCGCGTTGCGACGCGTTTGCCAAAGATAAGGGCAGACGTGCGAGTGGTGACTACGGCTGCGCAGATTTGCACAGCCGGCTGGGTCGTAGACGGCGTGCAGAGTGACGAGGAGCGGCAGTAGACAACGAGGTCTCTGATCTTCGAGAGCACGACACGTGGGCGCTAGGAGCAGTTGGCAAGCTAGTCCGTAGGCAGTAGGGCATTGAGACGAGACTTAGTTGTTGGCAAGTAGCTAGCTTCTATTTTACGAGAACGAGTAATACAAAGTAGGAACGGACGCATACGTAGGCGGACGGTCTGGTAGGGGGGGGGGGGGGCAAGTGGATTCCTGACGGCCAGTAGCGAGTTCCGTGACCGCGAATTGACCACAGCGAGGCGAGGCGCAGTATCAGCACTGGGGTCTTACGACCACCGGCGATCAGGTGTCCCGAGACTTGTTACATGGTGGTCACACAGGGGCCTACAAGAAGCGTTCGGGACACTACGACGGCTTCGACCTTGGCGAGGACGAAGACTCTGACTAAATCCTGCATGGCGCGGCGGGTGACGAGACACACGACGAAGAATTCGGGCCCTCGCTCCTCGGTGCCTCTGTCACTATCGGTCGTATGATACGACCGATAGTGACAGAGGCACTGGACACGGCGACAAAGCGAAGGCACCGGGTTCCTCTTCCGACGCGCAGCACGCGGCGAAGCAAGACCCGCCGCAACAAGTGCCCACTCGCGCCGAAACGCCGGCTCTCACTGGGAGCGACGGTGAAACCGCGGTGATCGGCGAGCGCACGACGCTGGAAGTCGTCGGGACGACGAACAGCGACGCGCCCTCCAGCGAGTCGGCGGCGACGGCGGAGATGACGGCGGCGCTGCAATACCTCGCGACCGTAAAGTCACCGGCCTGCAGGTGCAGACGGCGGGGACGATGGGGCACGACGAAGGTAGCGGTGACGGCGATGGGCGCGGAGTGACGAGCCCGGCAGACAGTGTGCCGATGGCCACACAGCAAGACCCGGCAGCAGCGATGGTGGTGATGCGAGCGGCGACGAGAGACCGAAGTGCGCCTCGCGCCGAAACGGCGCGACACGGAGTCGAAAAGGCACGAGTGACGGGTTCTGCAGCGGCCGGTGACACAGCTGGCACCGGAACTGGGGTTCAACGAAGGGGCGAAGCTCCACCTGCGACGACAGCGACACCATCCGCGGAAATGACAGCGATGGCCATCTATAGCATCAATCAGAGCAACGTGCTGTCCGTAACGGGAGGTGACACGAATGCCATTGGATGAAATTCGCGATTTACGACCTTCATTGGGTACAAATACTGCTGCCGAGCGCAGCGAAGGCGGCCCCACCGGTCGATATAGCGGGACCGCAGGGCCCGCCCTTCATCGGATTTACCAGCATAGCACCGCGAGTAGTGCAGCGAGCCGACGAGGCGAGCGGAACGGGAAGCGCTACTGCCGTAGCGGAGCGTAGGCAGCCTGTATTTAATAGCGATGCGAATGTAGTGAGCTGAGCGGCTCCAACCAATAAAAACTACCGCCACGTAGCGGCGGCGCTTGGCTAGTTGCCGTCCAACAGCTGACAGCCATGGTGACGAGGCTGCAACAGTCCGTAACAGTAGGTGCGCGGCCCACGGTGCAGCGTTGTCAGGACAGCGAGGCAACACGGGTACCACGCAGGACATTATCCTGGTCCTCCTGACGACGGCAGCAGCTCGTCGGAGGCGGAGAGCAGCAGCGATGACGGCAGCGACCCGGACGACAGCGCCGGTAGCGATTCGGGGTGAGACGACGACGACAGCGACGCGGGTGGCAGCTCGGTCGACGACGACGAAGACGGCTCGGGCGAGCGGCGTGCGCGGCGTGACCGCCGTCGTACTCAGCAACGAGAGAGACGCAGCGAACGGAGGAATGAGCGTGAAGACGAACGGCAACCGAGACGGAAGAGTGCGAAGGATCTGGGGCTACTGACCTACACACCCTCCCCGAAAGTCTCCGTCTCGACTTGGATTGACAGGGTCGACCTGGCCCTGAAAGGTGCAGAAGAGTCCGGCTGAGGGAAGTGGACCGACAAGGCCTTGTACTACATTATGGACAATAAGCTCATGGAGAACGCAGCGCGCTGGTGGGTCAACACGAATCGTCGACTACCCACCCGCAAGAAGACCTGGAGCAACTTGAAGAAGGCTCTACTCCGGCGCCATGGTGAAAAGCTGGACAAGTCGGCCGCTGAATGGCGCCTGAGCATGCGCCGGATGATGCCCAGCGAGACCTATGCCGACTTCGCAGCCGAACTGAGAGCCGTGGCGGGCCGGAACAAGATCAGTGAGCATGTATTGTTGGCGCAGCTCTATCGCTGCCTAGACAAGACGAATAAGAAGTTAGTTCGCCAATCTCCTGAGCCTAAGACACTCGAGGAAGCAGTAGACAAGGCGACGGACATTGATGATCCTATGGACAACGTGACACAGGGGATTATTAATGTGGGACTCCCGTGAGTGACGGCTCCGAGCCCGTGCCTGATTCCTATGGACGGCACCACCGGCCAGTGACGACGACAGCCGGTGTCTGATCGTCAAATAGCTGCGGGTGTATCGGCAGCTACGGGGGACTACCCGCCTAAGTACTGAGCATTACATTAATACAGGAGAGGCAGCCCCGATCATGTTAAAAAGACGCAGGCAGGCTCAGACCGAGGACGCGGTCGTGGAGGCGAACGTTCGCAAGATGTTGGCGGCCGGCGTAATTGAGGAGGGTAACGGCGCGTGGACTTCCCCGCCGTCCTGGTGAGAAAAAAAAAAGATGGTGAGGTTCGGTTCTGCGTGGACTACCGAGCACTCAACAAGAGCACGAACGATGATGTAGACCTCCTACATCGAATTGACGAAACTTTGGAGGCTCTCGGTAGTGCACTGCTGTTCAGTACATTGGATCTGAAGGCCGGGTACTGGCAGATTAAGATAAGGCAAAAACTGCGTTTCTAACGAAACAAGGTCTTTACCAGTTTGTTAGAATGCCCTTTGTCTTGGCAAGTGCACGCTCTACCTTCTAGAGAATGATGAACAGCGTACTACGAGAGCTGACGTTGTAATGGGCTTACTTAGTCCAATACTTTTGCTTACACGCGTGCGCACGTGTATGAGGAAGCACAGGTGTATTTAACTTAGATTAACACTCCTAATCCGATCGGAATTCCGGATTATCCGTTATGTTTAACATATGAATTAACGTATACCAGAAAATCAGTACAATATATCATGATCCAAGCCCTTTCGCATGACACGTGGTCAGAACGAGTCCACTGATTGGCTAGACTAGGGTGATGTGCAGAACAAGAAAGGCGAAAAAAAACTCTGCATTGCAATCTTCCTGCAAAACCGTTATTCCCAACAGCAACGACAGGACAACCACGGTCTAACAAAACGACAATCATTCTGCAAAGCAACCCTCAACTCAATTCTCACTTTAGTCCTCTTCCTCCGCCTCATCCGCTACCTCTGGCCTGCGCTTCTTGACGAACCGGATCTTGTGCTGCAACTGCGGCAGAATAGCAGTCCCATTCTTTCAACTATGATGCCACACTTGATCGCACGTGAGAGCGCTGCCGTGCTCCAACCGACGCAGCTTTTTGCAAAGCGTTACCCCTCCTTTCTTCTCGCGCGAGCATGTTGCGCAAAAGAAACTTGTCTCGTAGCTCCGCACGCCAGCACCAGCATACGCAGAACAGACTTTACACAGCCACTGGCCCCGCTTGTTCCCATTCATCTCTACGGTCTTTTCAAGGATGTGTGGAAGGCGTGGTAGTGGCTCCGTCACGAGATTCTCCAAGTCGTCTCCTCCAACGAAGTCTTCGTTGGTTGGGTTTAGTAGGTCGATGTGGAGGCGTCTCATGAACGCTGCATGCGTGGGAACTGGCTTACCACGACGTTGCATCACGATCTTGTGCACGATGAACGCGTTCACCAGAGCCAGATCGACCAAGCCGAGAAAAATTGTCTTGTAATACTTCCTCATTCGCATTGCACGCTTGATGGAGTATCGTTGTAGTCGTAGTTGATCATGAACACCCACGCCTCCCATAGCTTCATGGTACTCACGTACCAGCCTAGGGCAGGGAACTGTTGAGACTGAGCCGTTCCGCTCCCGCCGAGTGACTTCAGTTAGCTGGGTTGAGCAGCCAGTGCCGAGGAAACACACGGGCTTGTTGTCCATCCATGCCAGCGCCACAATCTCAAGATGTCTCGTCAGACACCAACACGATACGTCCCGCGAGGCACCCTCTTGGGACGATTCTTCTGCGTGAAGCCAATGGCCTTGCACCAGTCTTTGCGATCTTTTCGCATGGTCCCAACGTGGCAATGCCCTATGCTAAGTAGCTTGTGCGACAACGGGATGGAAGTGTAGAAGTTGTCTGTGCAGATCAGACGTTGAGCAGGCTGACCTCGGAGCACGTGCAGAAGATTCTTGACCACAGCACGTTGTGCAACAGCCTCCTCGTTAGCGTTCGCCTTCCCGCAGTAGATTTCAAGCCTAGCCAAACAATGAATACAACACGTTCAGCATCCTCCTGAATAAACTGCGGAGCATACCGAAGGTATAACGGATCATCCGTTGAAAATAATTCCGTACCTGCCTCAATACGTGGCGTCAAGTAGAACTTCGTACCCCACTTGTTGGGCTTCATCGGCATGAACCGGCACGTCGGGTTACGGCGGTGCCGCATTTGAACCATCCCTTCGTCGAAGGAGATGCGAGCCCCCATTAGATACCCGCAAGAAAACGTTTTCTGAAGTGCTTGGATGACAGGTCTGATCTTGAAAGCCCGGTCACCACTATCAGCATGCTTGGTATTGTCGTTGAAGTGGAGGTAACGCGCGATATCGTGGAAGCGGTCCCGACTGATAAATTGTCCAAACGTCCCGCATGATAGAGCTCCTTCAACCTTGGTGATCCAGTGGCGACTTAGACTTTCACGTCGAGGCTCCAGTGATCGTGCAATCAGAAGACCAATGAATCGCACGATCTCGTGAGGCTGTATCGGGTTCCTGCGCTTCAACTTAGTCATGTACTCTTCAACAGAGAGCACAATGGTGGAATGGGTCGTCTCACGTCTTGCACGTGCTTGTTCTCGCATTCCCTGCGCATTCTCGTCGATGCTGTCGGTGCGGTACCTGTTCGTCTCCTTGGCAATCATCCGCCAAAGCTCCTTGGGCAGGAAAAAGTAGAAGATTGTTAGCGGGCTCTCTGCATACGCAAGCGCAGCTCTCACATGCATCATACAGCAGCATGGGACCGAGAAGAACTTGTCCGGAGTGTTGCTCGTCGAAGGTATCCCATCCATCAGCCTGCAGCTGATCCAACTCCTCATCAGTCAGCTCAAACTCTACTGGAAGCTCCTCGACGTCAAGACCTTCGCCATCTTCGGACTCATCATTACTTCGACTCTCTTGCGCAACTGAAGCGCCGTCGTCGTCCGGATCACTTTCGTCCTCGTCGAATAGTATCGATTCTTCGTCGCCTTCAGCGTCAGAATTGAGTCCAAGGAACCAATCAGCATCGCCAATGTTGAGATCGTCCGGTTCAGAGGATGTAAATAGTTTGTTGCGCTTCAATGCGTCCAAGAAGTCATCCGAGTCGAAGTCGTCCAGCGACACATCTGTCATGGACTGTCGAGCACCCACTTGGTCAACACTCTCCGTTGTAACAGCATCTTCAGTCGAAGGCGCCGTGTCCACGTGACTATCCGTAACGACGACTGGATCTTCCGTAACAGCGTGATCCGGGGAATCCACAACAACTTCAGTCGCCTCCGGAGTTGTAATTCCACTCCTTCCTGAAGACAAGGCGTCGACTCCGTAATGGCTTCAGCTGGAAGATCCGTAACAGCTCAGCCAATTAGCATGACGTCATCAGAAACGTTTAGACACGAAACTTACCGCTCTTGCGCCTTTTTGAAGCTGTCTGCTTTGCTGGCGCCCGTTGTTTTCCCGTCGAAGCATCCCCTTGCTCTGGCAGCGGAGTCGCGGCAACTTGTGTGGCCTTGCTTGCAGGCTTTGGCAGCTTGCGTGCGACAGTCCTGTCAGCAGCTGGCATCTGGGCGGCTGATTCACTCGTTGTGGCTCCAGGTTGAGACGCTGTCGACGGCAACGTGCCTTGCGTGCTGGGAACAAACTCCAGCCACCCGTGATGCCGGCAGTAGTGCATTAGGCTGTCCTCACCTAGAACGACACCGCGTTAGTCCGAAGCTTGCATGTACCGTCCCGTCGCCCTCGTACCAACGAAATAGTCGATGCCTTCAGTTCCTTTTAGGTTTCCATTAGGCGGCAGGTATATCTGGTCGTTACTGAGGCCTGTCGATCTGCGGTACGTCCAGCCCTTCTTGGTCAGCTCGTACCATATCTGCTGGAAGGACTTCTCGAGTAGAAGCACAATATTCATGAAGGATTGTCTCTCGTCCGGCGCTGATTCCGAAATGAAAGGCTGGCAGAGGCCACACGCCTCTCTGGATATTTATATCCGTTACCCTAACCCCTTCCAGCAAATCTCATGTCTCATCATACACAGACACTATTGTACCCGACATTGAACAATGTTCCAGGAATTGTAACATCCGAGGCAAACGACCGTAGCGGATTCAATTCTTGGCCGACAAGACCGTTGAGGTGTTCTATAGATAGCTAAGTATGCCGACTACGTTAATAACATAGGGCGAGGAAGCCCACACACTTCTCAATTAACAAAAGATGTAGTCGAAGCACGAGTACACCCCCCTGGAGAAGCGCATGATTCTGAATGCGTACAGGTTTTTCGAAGCGCAGAAAGCTGAGGGCTTTTCAAAGGCACACGGACAAGAGAATTAGTTGGCACATGCCTGGCCTGTCACCGCAACACTGTTGATTCAGTGATGAGGGCGGAGCGCGAGTCCCCCGGCACCAACTTTGAGGTCAGTTCTGAGCGTGCACTTCATAACTGCAACATAGCTGTTAACTTTAAAAATTAATATTTGTACAAAGACAAACGACAGCAACAGAGGGCGTGAGCGTGATTATGATCTCACAGAAATCGAGCCTGTCATTCAGCTTTTTATTGAAAGCGAGAATACCACGACTGTTCGTAATAGCAACCATCTTCGGGACATGACTCAGCTATCACTTTCAGAGCGTACAATGCAACGGGTGCTCGGCGAACTAAATTTTCACCACATCAGGGGAGAAAGTCGCCACATATATGCCGAGTCGGAGGCAAGCATTGCATTTCGGACGTCGTATCTGCGGAAGAAGGTGGCCAACAGGGTCGGCACAGCTGTCTCTCGCCCCGAGGTATATACCTAGATGAGTCATTCTGCAATGTCAACCATGTCGTGTCCAAGACATGGTTGACATCGGAGAAGATTCGCTACGGAAAATCCCGCAAAGGCGACCGGTAACTGAAACTTTCACTTAAATACTGTGATATTTGACTTTATAAAAAACTGACACATTCCTCTGTTGCAGAGCATGTATCATAGCTGCTGGAATAGTGAAAAGTCGAGGCCGTGTTACCTCTGCTAAGTTTGTTGATGGCTCAATTAAGTGTTGGAATGCCTCATCAAAGCGCAAAAACTATGATCCTGACGATTATCATGGAAAGGTTTAGTCGGAGATGTTCGAGCGCTGGTTCAAGTCACTGTGTGCGAATCTGAAGGACAAATACGGCTTCTGCAACGTCCACATGGACGGAGCCTGCTACCACAAGCGCCAAACAAACGAGAATCCAACCACTCGGTCAACCCGAGCCTGGCTGGAAGATCATTTGAGCACCGTCGTATGCTTTTGTTTTGTGTTTTTGTACAAATTTGACGTTAAATATTCTGTTATAGCGCTTTTGGTGTGCAATAGAGTTGCCAACAGAGACGTTCTGCTCCGCCTCGCAAAGCTTAATGCGCCAACACCGATATATGCAGCCAACACAATCGCAACTGGGCACGGTCATCTACTGTACTACACGCCCCCATACCACCCAACACTCCAGCTGATTGAGTTAATATGGGGTCTTGTGACAAACAGAATCACCATGGATCCACCTAAAAATGGTAGTGATGCTGTTGCCAAAGTGCTGCAACAGCTTGCAGCTATCAAACCGGAGGAATGGCTGTCGAGATTTCGACATGTACAGGAGATAGAAGACCAGTATCTCGAAGCTGCAGATGATCTCGAAAGTTAATATAGAAATTTATGTGACAGACGTCAAGTTAAAAGGGGATAGACCCGATACGACAACACGCTGCCTTTTATCTATTCTAAGCATATGATCTAGACTCTAAACCAATCAGATATCTCTATATTGTTCAACCCGATTCCCTAAACTTGCTGCTTTTGGAGTGGCTGTTTTCGAGTGCTTGTAGCTTCTAAACGGCTTCGAACTGATCTCGGAATCGGAATCTAAATGCCCTAATTCACCCTATATCTAAATGTCGATACAGGTTTTTCCAGAATTAGCTCCTCTTATGCTCACAGACAGTCTAGAACATTGTTCAATGTCGGGTACAATACAATCGACCTGCTAAAATTTGTCACATACAAATCTCTGTATGCGGATTTTGGCTGCGTCAAAACCTGCTGCGGACATTGCTGAATAGTTTCACCTCTATAAACTAGATTCCGGAGAATCCGTAATGCCGGATTGGAAGGGTTAAGTATTTTTGTGTCCACAAGTATAGTTCAACCTAAATAGAGGTACAAATAGTAGCTTTCGCGGTAAAATGAGTACGGAATTGAATGTTAACTGTTGTTTTCCTCCTAAAACTGATATCTAGAAAGAGAGGTTCTGTCAACGAGTGGTTGGCAGAAACTCTGACCTAATGCATGACTCTTATTGGTGGAAAGTCCCTGCTTTCTGACCAATAGGACTGTTTCCTAATATGAATGGTTACCACACTGCGATGTGGCCGACCTGAATGTATCCATTAGTGCGTGTTGCACTAACGTGAAGGTTAGCCGAATCTGTAGCCCCGCTACAGTATGTCTGGACCAGCTCTTGACGATCTATCAATCGAACTACTCGAACTCGTCAGAGACACGCGGCTCCACGGATTGAGCATGTCGAGGAGGGTCATGGCGATTGTGCTTCCCGTCATCGATTAGCTGTACGAAGCCCCTGGCTTCTTCCTTGGCAGTCTCGACGAACGAGAGCAGACTTGGGTGCTTGATGGAGAATCGGTAGCCGAAAGATCGATTGTAGTTTTCTGAGGAATGGTTGGTCCGCATTCACGTCAGCAGCGGTCATTCTATCAACGTTCCAGAGGTCGGCGCCGTACGACTGCATCCAGGTATCCGAAAGTAACGCCAGAAAGCATCACACTTCGTCTTGCCGCAAGTTTCGGTAATGTTGCTGCGCACAAACCTAAAAACAAATTAATTTTAGCACTCCCGATACAAAGGTTAATCAAATAACAGGAATTCAGTACCTTGTCGGCGATTTTTGGTCCACATGAATGATGGTCAGGATGTCAGGTCCTGAGGGATCCGCAGCTCTAACATCTTATGACGGAGTGCCTGCTTCCAATGGAATAGACACCCGTCGATCTTGGCAAGCGGGAACTGGTCCGTGTAACCGGTGAGTGCCTTGAAACCCTGCACGTGCGCGCACATGAGCTCGACAGTGCAAGAAAAATACGAAAAGCTCAAGAAGAAACTACATAGCCAAAACGCTGCAACACAGCCGAGCCAAATCACGACGTGGCTGCAAACCCGAGCATCTAAACTGGAACTGAGCGAACAGCGGTTAGCGACTGCTCAGTCAAAGCTGAAATGGAGAGAAGCCCTGTTGAGCAGCAAAAAGAGGAGCTGGAGAAGAAACGTGTAGCATTGCAGGAACAAGAGCAAGAGCAAAAGGATGAGCGAAGTCGCTTGAAAGCTCAGCGCTTCATGTTGGATGAGGAAATCACACGTCATGAAGAAAAGGCGAAGACGGATAAACAAGCACATGAAACTCATATGGTGGAGCAAGAAGCAATGCTGGGCCAGATTATATCGGCAAGTCGCAGACCATCTTGAGTCAGCACCAAATTGAGGATGTGCTCCTCGGCCGCGGTCATTGATGCCTCGTTTAAAAACGGCGAGAAAGCCGGAGGCCCTTTTTGGTGGCAGCAAAAATGCATGTTCGGTAGAGTCCGTAAATCCGTCGAACACGCGCACAAAGGTCTTGCTGAAGAGGTTCTTCCTCGCCAATTTTGATATCAACAACGACAACTGGCGCCGTCATCCGCTTCAAGAACGTTGCCCGGCCCATCGATTTATAGTGAACTGTTGCGCGAATAGCAGGGTCGTCAACGTGAGCAAAGGGGAAGTTCTTCAGCGCAACGAGTTTCGTCCAGCCAAAGTTGTCTGCAGCATCCTTGTGGGCAAACATGTTGCGTATATGAGTGCAGCCCTTCTTCGCGCATTCTTCAGCGGCGCTCTCGAAGCCAGCGTGATGGCCTTGTAGGTGGATGATGAGGTTCTTGTATCAGGACTGCTTTTCTGCTTCACTGCCTCGTTGCATATACTACAGGTTCGCTCCGTGTCGGTCGGACCCTTGAAGAGCAGCTTCACAGTGTCGGTGTTCTTCATGATGGTCGTTGGTAAGGGTGGGGCTGGGCTTGGAGGATTGCTGTCAAATTGGACAATGGGTTTACCAACTATGATACGGTTTCATCACTCCGTGTGAGGGCGAATTGGGCGCGAAACGCTGGTTCGAAGTGTTTACTTTGTTTTCTCAAGGCTCGATTTCAGTGATATGGTTAGTGTAATGCGCTAGTGATCATGTTGATTAGCATTTTGGGCTATAGGACGCTAGGAACACAATCAGGAAATTGTGATTGAACATTGCTTCGGCGCCACAATCACTTATTGTGATTGTCAATCTCGGCACTCTGACAATCCCAATATCATTTTCCTCCGCTCTGGTGACCGCCCAACGGTCGTCATATATCTTAAAGTTTGTAGTCAAATCGAAGTTGGCGCACATATGCTGCACTAAGTGCTAACTGCCTGTGCGTTGGCAAGTGGAAGCAAGGCTACAGCTACACCAAGTTCAGCAAATTACTTGAGATTGCGCGCTTCTCAGTGAGGGACGTTTTCGCCCACTTCAAAAAGCATAGCCACTGTGTTGTGGATCCTAGTAGCGGTCGCCCCCGGATCGCCAGTGTCCGCGATGACCGCCGCATCGTCCGCGCCACGGAGGCCATCCGCTTCGTCAGTGCTGCTGTACTTGCAGCCGAGGTTTCAAAGAAAACCGGGCACCCTGTCTCGCCCCGAGTCGTGCGCATTCGCATCAAAGCTGTGAGGCGGAACTGATGTTCCGCCCGTAAGAAGCCATACATATCGAAGAAGCACCGCATGCAGCACTTTGCCTACGCGCGGAGACTCATTGGCATGCAGAAGGAGGTATGGGAGTCAGTGCTCTTCACGGATGAGGTTCCCGTGGAGCTACATGGCAGGACCAGACGAGTGGCCGTCTGGCGCCGGACGCACGAGGCCTTTTTGCAGAAGTGCATCTTGCCGACGTTCAAGTCCGGCCGCAAATCGCCAATGGTTGGGCGCCGGCGTCGGGACGATGCACTTCTGCGAGAAGTCAGTAAACAGCGAGTACTACCGCAACTACGTGCTGGGCGAGGAAATTCCGGTCACTCGACTACTCCTAGGTCTGTCTCAACCTACGAACTTCGTGCCGGACAACGCTCCAGCGCATAGCGCCAAGGCCACCAAGACGTTCGCCACGAGGCTGCAGCTCAACGACCTGCGACACTCGCCTCAGAGCCCGGATCTCAACCCGATTGAGAATGGGTGGGCGATCATGAAGCGTGAGCTTAATGGGAACCCCGCCAGCTCCATCGAGGACCTAAATGTAATTCTACTTGATATCTGGACGATAATTGACGACGAGGTGATCCAAGTTTGTCGTGTCGATTCCGGCTCGCATGAATGCGGCCATTGCCAACAGAGGAGGCCACACTAAGTATTGACTTTACACTTGATTTGAGTATGATTCTCATGCTGGGCGGTGACTTTTCGTCACCGTGTTTTGGAATTTAGTTGGCGTTTCAATGATAAGAATATAACCCCCAATGCGTTACCTTCTGTGCTTTGCTCATGCGTTGTCGAGCCCTGCACGAGCGCGCAGGTTCTTCTCCCGTTTAAAACTATGAAGTGAAGGGCTCATCATGTATAAATAACAGAGCAATTTCATAGGTGGGCGGTGACTTACTGGACCCACTGTACTACGAAGAGGCATGTGCTGAGGATAGTCAGTAAGCCGTGCGCGCTGGCGACTGGTGCCTGGACCGATATCAACAGTACGTCAGTCATCAACTATGTGCTGCTCTTCTCAGACATGACGGCGCTCTTGAAATCTGTATATACCTGATCCGATGCCCATGACGCCCCGTTCCTGGCTGGCGATATCGAGCGCGTCATAGCCAAGCTCAACTTACTGTCAGTGCCTGCGGTAGTCACGGACAAAACTGAATCAAACTGATTGGTGTGCAGAAGAAACACCCGAAGGTATGTTTCCAAGACTGTGTGTCCCATGTCGCAGTTAAAGATCTCCTGCAACGGCTGCCTTGGCTCTGAAAGAAAGAGTCTAACTGGAGACAGGTTGTGCGGTTTTTCAAGAAGAATCAGCAGCTGTGGTACGAGCTCAAGCGTTTCTAGCACCTGAAGGGCAAGCCGGCCCTTATTATTCCGGTTGACACTCGTTACATGGGACTTTTGGGCGGTGATTCGCCTCGGTGCTAGTACCCGAGCAGAATATGTACGCTTTCGCCACCTACGCGAGGTTCTATAGGGTCGCAGCAAGGAACAGAAGGCTAAGAGACGTGACGTGTACGATGCTATCGCTATCAAGGACTTCGTGGTACAACTGGAAAGGGCGCTTGCAATTCTCCGTGGGCTTTCAGCATTCCAGAGGGCCTCCAAGAAAAATTCCAGGCCGCCGTCGGACGTGTACTACATGTTCCTCGAACTGCCGAGGCAGTACAATTAGCTGTAAATTCCGGTATCCGAGCTGGGGAAAGATTCGGCGCATTATCAAGGAAATGTTCGACTTCGTCTATGGAGATGCTCATGGCGTCGTGGGTCAGCGCTATCTGGGCGCGAGCATGAACAACAACACGCGAGAACAGGTCAAGAGTTTCATTATTATGTTGGGCGGAATCGTGCATGATGAAGTTGAACAAGTATCTGGGTTCGCCGCGCAACGCCTCTCTTGAGGCCATGCTCATTCGCAAGGTGCCAGTTTTCCAGTACTGGAAGTGGCTTTCATGGTCCCTCTGCTGCGTGAGATCGCGCCGAAAGTGTTGTGTTGTCGGCTAGTTGTTCCAGTGCTGCGACTGAACACAATTTCAGTTGACAAATAAAATGAATGACACATTTTAACAGCCCATACTGGGGACCGCACCGTTCTGTTTGAAATCTGGCCGATACCTTTTATCTAGAAACGTCGGCGATAACAGTACATTTTCCTCTAGTTTTCGCGCCATCATTTCTTGCGAAAAGGTTGAATTGCCTTGATACGGGCACTGACACATGGTTACGAAGGGGGTGGAAACCGACGTTGCAGTTTTTAGCGAATAAGTCCAATCAATAAGACACCCCGTCGGTTTTTTTTGGGTTCAATAAGAAGCCGAAACTAGATATACACATCGATTTTTTATATCCTTATTATCGTAAAATTGAACGAATATATTTCATATTAGAGTTTACCAGATTCTCATGCATAATAGAGCAAGTAAAAATAGCAATGTCGAGGACGATGCCAAGAATGAAGTCATGTTCATCCTTCTACCCAGGTTGCTTACTTTTCGTTTTCCTCAACTCTAACTTTTCGCGAAGACAATGGTCCCAACCAACCCGTGACAGAGCCATGCCATTCTCTTCGAGCGCATCGGTGGTCGCTTGGCGCATCGAGGCCCAACAGCTCTACGCTCAATAAGCTATAACGCAGAAGAGGTAGAAGAGAACAGCAGTGATGATGAAGGAGAAGACGATGTTGCTTTTATCTCCAGAGGTGGTAGAACTGGAGTTAGCACTTCCGGTGCATAAGAGTTCGCGGTGATGCGACTCTAAGCCCAGCAGCGCGTCAACAGCGTCGTATTCTTCCTCGTTGAATGGGAAGCCTTCGCCGAACTTCAATTGATCCCTTATGCTGACATATCATGGCATTCCATCGCCGAGTTCGAGCGCGAGAACACCGACGCAATCAGAAACCTGCAGCCTGCTGGGGCAGGCGTCACACGCTGAAGCGACTGCGACCGACGCGAACCAGCCCCCGCCTTCGAGGTAAGACTTGCTGGAGTGATATCATGTTAGTATCAATACATATGTAACATATATTCTTGCGATAGATCGCAAAGCACTTAGACGTCAGATAGGTCGAAACATGGTAGATTACCTGCATGATACCAGCGATAAATTTTACCTGAATACAATAAGGGGCAGGTCGCAGTCGAAAAAAGAGGTCGCATAAAGAGGAAACAGAGCCTTTCCTCTTTTTGTATGTACACTCCCAACTAGAGATGGCGGGGGTCTTTTAACCTCTTTATCTGCTATAGACGCGCATCCATCCTCAATTATAACATGTTTATTATATTTTAAAATTAAAATAGCATGATCTTCTTCTGTCTTGAACGCGGACGGCGCGACATTGTCTCGTGTTGCGCCCTCAACTTGCGTGCTTGTGCATTAAAAAAACAGCAGCGACTCAATAAGAGCATCACCCCCACTTCTCGATGCGTTCGTTAGAGATGTCTGCCGTCGCAGTACCCCAGTAAGCTCCCTCCCCAGCGTCTCCGTCGACCTGTTTCGCAGCTCAAAGCTAAATTTACAAAGAGCTCAGCACTAAATCTCTTAAACGAGACCTGGGAAAAGGAGCTACGACACGACCTCCTCTTTATCAGTTAGGAAAGAGCCAAAAAAGGAAGAGCTGCGACCCGCCCCTAACCTGTAAAATCTACTTTTGAACGAATGGGGTGGGTGGGTTGCCCCAATATTCATTTTTTTCATTAAGCAAAACCCCTCCCGCACAGCCAAGTAGGTAGATAGAGTTACATAAGTAGGTAAAAGTCACATGGCTACATACACAAAAGCAAACGGCTAACACGTGTCATGTTGTTATTACCGGCGCGGGTGAAAGTGGAGGGGGGAGGGGGGGGGGGGGGGGGGCAGGCCGATTCCAGAGAATCAGACATCGACTTAGATTTGAGTGGTTTACAGGAGGACGGAGGCCCATAAACGAACTGCTAGTCAACTTGTGCAGATCATAGCAGGATAAGAGTTGTAACCAGCTGATTCAGATTCAAAATAGCAATTTAACCGTAAAATGAATGTCGAACACAAATATGCGCAAATAGTAGTTATATCCCTAAATCACTGGTTCCAAAAAACACAGTAGGACTGTTTTTCAAACCAGTAATTTCAATCTCCTGCCAATAACTACCACATCGCATCTAGCGCAGTGGGTAACAAGGATGGTGGCGTCAGAAAAGAAGAAGAGGCGCTTTTTGACCCAGGCAGAGGAGAAACAACATCTCAATACTATTTTAGCGCATGTAACACGTAATAATGCGTTAAGAACCGACATAGGAATCAAGTCAACTGCATGGACGCTAACCATTTCGCACATGGGGAAAGGACATAATTGCTGCTGACAAGGGTACGTATTCGACATGTATATTGTTAACGTAGACCTTCCCTTTAGATCACTGCCGCTCTAAGTACTCGTGTAGTATGATGCTTTCAAGCGCATTTGTGATATTAGCGGTGTTGGGTGGTGAAGTACGACAAACAGCCCCACTTTTTACGAAGAAGGATGGCAAGCGCTCGCGCAAGCACACCCACGCGATGCGGGTCTCTACAAGCGTGCGGACGGCTTTGCTCACGCGAACACGTGTGCACTTCTAGCTGGTGATTCACGTGCTACTGCTAAAGATGCTGAAACAGTAGTACAGTTTGACGCTAGCGTGTTGTTGCGGAGTCTACCTGATAGCACCAGCGAAGTTGATGCCATTGATGAGAGTGCGCCAACAAGCACTGACAAGAAAACCCCAAGCGAAAAGGGGAGCAAAATACTATTCCAGTAAAATTGTTCGTACCTCCTAGCGTAGGCAAACGTACTGAACGTATAAAGTGCTACCGGGACGGTCGCATGAAAAATAAAGAAGCTGCAACAAAGGATGATGCCAAGGAAGGCGTTGCGTTTTTCATGGGAACAGCGCGGTCTTACTTTCAGATGATGATGAAGCTACTAGAGCGAGAGATGGATGCTCACGGGGTAGTAACACAAGTGACGCATGATCTTTAGTGCAGCTAGATAGGTACTCAAAAACAAAATAATATTGTATACCAACATATTATGTTGGTACAAGCTTGGTTAGATTGACATCACCATTCTAGGCATAGCATACTACTCTGCTTGGCTCTTGATTCTCAACTCATGCCAATAAACTCCATTTTCTACGTGAGCACGTCCATGATAGGGGACGCAGCGGTGGACATTAACGGGTTCTTCCAATTAATGTACCCTCTCCAAATATTAAACCCTTCCAAATACAAAACCCTACGTCTTTAGTATAAAAATATTATACCCAACATCAGTCACTGGGTGCCTACCAAAAATAGAGAAATCACCCGACATAAATGCAGCAGATATGACAGGTCTATAAGGAAGTATGGCGACATATCCTAAAAATCGGCGTACTAATAAACTAACTCTGTTCGAATCGAATAGTCTCATTTCAAGTCTTTATTTACGATATATGACATTTAGTACGGGACACATGAGAGCTGAATCTTTCCACGTTCGCTTGAAGTTCGCCATTTCCCTTCCTTTTCCCTCGTGCACGAGGGCGACGATGTTTGACGGGGACGACGGCATGGTCCTGCTTCTTCTCTACGAGGCGTACAAGACGCACAACGAGCTCGGTGCGACGCCCGCCGTGACGTCCATCACCTACTGCTAGAGGAGGAGTAGCGCATGCCCATGCGCGCGCGCCATTACCTCACTACACAGTGTCTCGACGTGTCGTGCGCGTCGAGCTGGATGACTCTGTACGAGTAAGACACTGATATCAACTTTTTGAACGCTACGAGTTTGACGCGGTGGGTTCCTTGAAAGGTCTGTATTACGTCCCTATTCTAACTCTGCTTCTATGAGTGTAGTAGCCGGTTCAACCAGTTACTGTGTAGATTTTCCTGCTACTAATACATGCCGCCGCCATCATAGCGAGGACTCCCGCCCAAGCTGCGCTATTTGCACCAAGTGCTGGGGCTCATTCTTACCTTTTATGTGGGGGCTATCTCTATGTATCATCTTTGGGGTTCCTCCCAGCACGCGGGTTCCTCCCAGCACGCTCTCCAGGACTCTGCGCAGAGCAGAAGAAGCGCTGGCGCAGGCGCTGAATGGCTACACGCCTGCCGGTATCTCCTGGTCCTCACCCTCTCGTCAGGCACGCATGGTCAACAAGCGTGAGCCTACACTGACCCACCCGTTTGGGTTTATAGATGGGAAAAATCTACGATGATGTTGAACGTGTCTATTGAGTATCTGAAAATTGTATTGCACTGTTCTATAGGCGCAGGAGCCTTCTAACGGTGACCTTCAAAACGCCAGGTACAATGGCTGGTTGCACTCGGTCTTCGTGACCGGAACTAACTGCTTCGCAGCCGACGGCTGCATAATCTGGTCAAAACACAACTGTCGAGGGTCGTGGAACGACTCGGCACGTCCTTGTAGTTCCGCACCAAGCTGACGGACCCCCAAAACTGCCCCGACTATCGCATGAATGTAGTATCCAATTCAGCATTCCCGTGTTCCACGGCCATGACGGGAAGGATCCTCAACTCGTTGAAGGACGGAGATATCGAGAAAATGGAGCCTCCACTGCGTGCCTCTGCACGCACCCTACACAACGCTATCACGTCCATTCGGCAGGCTGCCGAATGGGGAATGGGCAGCGTGGAAAAGGTCTATAGTAGACTTAATTTGTCGCTTCCGTACGACCCGGACGTACGCGGCATGTGCATCGGCAACCTGTTCAGGTTGGCGAACAACAGAGCACGCACGGTCGGCATCTCCGAGATCAAGACAACGTTCTCGGGCGCGATGGAGATGCCTGAGTAATTAGTGCTATAGTAGTGAGAATGAAGTGTTTCTCATCGCCATTTTTAGCTTTCACATAATATGTAGTACAACGTAGTCTTAGCGTCGTTCGTGCAGCGTGCTTGATAGTAGTTACCAATCAAATACACGCTGGTAAGTCTCGTAACGAAAGCTAAGTACATGGTATGCGCGACTTGCTGCTCACGACTAAGGGTTGTATTGAAAATGATACGCTACTAAATGCACTTCCTCCCTCACTTTGATGTCATTGATGTCTTCGCCACTGCTCAGTCTTTCTTCGTTGGGGCACCCAGGATGAGCAACAGCTCTTGAGTGCGTGCACGTGCGTCTTCCTTGTCACGACGGGCGCGCTCCTCCGCCTCCAGTTTCTCCTGACGACGCCGCTCCTCCGCATCCAGTTTCTCCTGACGACGCCGCTCCTCCGCATCCAGTTTCTCGAGACGGCTCCGCTCACCATCTTCCGCTTTTTCCGCAAGATAGCGGGCCTCGCGCGCAGCAAGGTCGTCACGCCGACGCTGCTCTTCTTTGGTGCGGCGATGTTCAGCCTTGTGCTCACTCTCTTCGCGCATTAGCAAAATCATTTCAAGCATGGAACCGCCCATGTTGCTGGCGCTGCTCTCCAAGTCGGCCAGGCGCTTCTTGAGATCGGCGGTAGCCCTGGCAGCCTTCACGCGCTTCACTTTAGCGATACTAGCTTCTGCGAGCTCCTCCTCGTCCTAGAGAGTACGCTTGCGCCCCACGGTGTCACGATAGTCAGCCGAGTCGATGCCTCCGATTCGGGTGGAGGAAGTGGCGTAGCCTTTCAGCTTGAACTCCTTCTTTCTCGGCGTGTGCCCTTTAGCGCCTTGCTGTGGCCCAGACTTATCCTTACGGAAACTGGCTGCTGTCGTAGATGCGGCAGCGGCCGCCGCTGCAGCCGTGTGCCCTTGCCCAACCTTATTTGCTGAGCTAAAGCGCAACTTGTGCTACGTCGACTGTCCCGACGGCGCAGGGGGGGGGGGGGGTGACTGTGCAAATGCCTCCAGCCCCTCGCAGACGCCGGCTGCGTCGAGAAGCCCCGACAGGTCCCCGTTGCACACGCTTCTTGCATCACCGACCACCGCCTGCACCTCACCGGAGTGCATTGAGTCGTTGGAGGTGATGCTCCCGCCCGTGTCAGCGTCGTCGCGCCCCTCGTCGCCCTCAAAGTCGAACGAGAAGTCTTGCGGATACTCTTCCTCCTCGGCTTGGTCGACAGCGTCCATGTCGACGACGCTGGCCTTGTAGTCGATAGCTTGTTTCAACTGTTTCGCCAGCTGCACGTGGGGCGGCATGCCGGCTACCCCCGTAAGTTTACGTGCACCTTAAACTTTCGACGGAGGCTCTCGTGGTCGCGCTCGGCGACGCCTCGGTTCGCGTTGTAAGAGTTAGCAAGTCGCTCCCAATTATCCTTGCCAAGCGGGGGGGGGGGGGGGGTAGTGCTCGACGAGCGCCAGGAGGCGCCGCACTTCAGACATCTTGTAGTTTGTACTTCCGCTCAACTTCGCCATCTATAACAAAAGCAAATTCATGTTGACGTCAGTGTCAAGTAGTAACAAGTTATTGTTAATGTGACGTGACGAGAGCTGTCATGGGGAGAGCAGCGTACATAAGACGGAGTAGGAGGGGGGGGGGGTGAGCTGCGTCGCGTGTGGGTGGGGAGTTGTGCTAGTCTTAGCAAAAGCAACAATGACAACGACTGGAGCGTCGTGCGTAAAGAGCTCCAGCGGGGCAAGCACAGCTCCGCTACCTTGAAGTGAGTTGGTGCCTAGAACTAGCCAGATACCAAATACGCGCGCAATCCGAGCGAGCTCGCAGCAGATCCAAGAAATCGCATACAGCCTCACTTCGTTCATTTTGGCGCCATGGTCGCGGCGGTCTCTACTTCTCGACTTCAACCAGACCTTGACCTTGCGAGCGACGCCTAGGGCGTTTGATCGTTGGGATGTCGCTGTGACGGCAGTTCGCGTGGCCACAACGGCACACGAACCAAAGATCCGGTCCATAGTCCACGGTAATCTCATCGCCCTCGTAGATGGCATGCGTGGTGGCCGCCAGGACCACAGTCCGGCGCCCATTCGCAACCTCCAAGAAGCGCCACCGGCGCACACGAGTGGTTGACGAATCTCATGAGTCCTCCCATATGCTGCGCGTTGACAGCTACTCGGACGGGGTGGCTTGGTGTCGCGGGACTCTGCATCATGACCAGCCGATAGCCTTCGTTCCATGGACGAGCAGTATGAGAGGCACTCACGTGATCAACCTCCCCCAGGTAATCGCCCAAAATCATGCCCGCAGCGATGAACTCCTGGGCCACCACGGCCAATTGTCTGGCGACCACGTTCCTCATCTAGGCAACCGAGGTCGATTCAACCACGCTTTTGCCACAGTTGGCGCCGTATGGGCAACAGTTGACGTTGCAGTAGAGCTGCATCAGTGAGTTGCGGCAACGCCCAACCCGGCAAGGGTCCTCACAGTCGCACCAGCCGAAGTGCGGAACCCTCGAGAAGACCACCCCCGTAGGATTGAACTGCGCGTGAAGATGGGCGACGGAGAACGGCCACCCCGCTGGAACGAAGCGACCTTGCTGGTGAGCACCACGCGGGCGAGCTGCACGCGCCGGAACGAGAGCTGCCGACCCACTGGTTGCGTGCATGACACCGGTTGGTGACATGTCGGCGATGTCTCGTCACGACGACGCTTGTGACAGCGTGGGTACGGCCCAGCAGTTGCTCGTCGCTCGTTGCGTGAGGTTCGGCGCTCACGGAGCGACTGTCGGGGTGTCGGCGACGGAGGCCGCGGGCGTGGGATGGTGGTTCTTCGAGCAAGACCGGATACGATGTTGTTGGACTACGAGGGTTACGTGTGGGCGGCAGGGTTGCAGGCGTAGCTGTAGCCGTTTCGGTCGCCGTGGGCGCCATGGGTGCAGAGGCGCCAGCCGTCGAAGCCTTCGACGGGTGAGGATTTTGACACCTCCTTCGTGGTGCGGAGGCCGTGCTGGGGTGACATTTAGAAGAGCTTCGCGATCCCCGTGGAGCTGGTGCTCCTGGGGGAGGAAGACTTCGCACTCTCGGCTGGTGCTTCGCCACCGCCTCGCTGCACGTCCGGCTGCGCGTTTTCGTCTTCACTCGACGAGTCCAGGATGCATCGTGCGCTCCAGTGCACGGCGGAGTGTGCGAGGCGAACCATTACTGCGCGTATTAATAGAGGATGTTAGCATAGTCTCGAACAAGCCGCTAGTCGTATCAGGCCATACCCGTCCTGTTGCAGGGAGCGATGCCGGCAGCTTCTCACGTGGTCGCCACTTTTCAAAAGTGAGAGGTTGAAGCTTGCGGCGCACGAGATGAGTTATGTCGCCGACAAAATTCTACGAGTGATGGTCAACAAAATTCATTCAAATTTCAACATTAGTTTTTATGATGGCTACACGATATAAGTCTAGGGGTAGGTCTGTTTATTGAGACCATTTTTACGTCTCACGAGATGTATGCTCCGTTAAGACCTGACATATCTGCTGCATCTATGTCGGGTGATTTCTCTATTTTTGGTAGGCACCGACTGGTTCGTGTCAGGAAAGCGAACTTTGCTACGCGCTCGAACCTCGGTCACAAGTCAAATTGACTGGTGACCGCACACGCAACGCTACCAACAACTTCTCCTATGGCCCGCCAACGCGTTTCCAAGACAATTTCCGAGAAGAGGGGGGTCCTTGATTGGATTGACAGGCATGCAAACGGCGTGCCCTCTTGTGCACTCCGACAATTTATCGTAGAGAAAGGCTGGAAGATTTCGGCTGCACAGATTCGCTATTGGTACCAGCATCGTGACACCATTCTACAAGCCGTGAACGACCAGCTGCAACTTTGGGGTGGTGGAGCTTGCCTGCGCCTCGGCGAGATAGAAGACATGCTCTTCGACGACATTGAATTCATGCGTACGCAGCACCAGAACGTTTCCCGCCAGTGGATTCAAGCTTCAGCCATCCACCATGCTCGCACAGTGCTGAACAACGACACGTTCGCTGCTTCAGGGCGGTAGCTCGGTGGTTTATGCACCGCTACGGCCTTTCACTAAGGCGCACCACCAATCTAACGACTCTGAGTGATGATGAGCTTGTACAACGTGCTATCAGTTTCATGAGATAGCTCTCAAAGCTGAAATCACGGGTAGATTTGGCTCGCACTGCCCTTATGGACGAAACAGCCGTATACTTCAAGGACCCGCGCCGTGAAACGGTGGACTTTGTTGGTGCACGCCACGTGGTGCTGTGCACCACCGGCATTGCGTAGATAAGGGTGACGGTTGGGTTGGCCATGACCGCCGAGGGCACCACGCTGCTACCTCTCGTCATTTGGAAGAACGGTTCCACGGGCACGTCGGGTATCAGCTCCATGATCAAAATAGTAGGTGGGATCTACGTCGTGATGAGAAGCGTGCGTGGGTCGACAGCACGTTGCTCAACCGCTGGCTTGATCTAATTTCCCCTGTCCTAATGGATCACTTACCTGGAAAGGTGTTGATCGGGGACTGTATGAACGCGCACATATCGAAGGACATCAAAGCCCGATGCGCAGCAAAGAAGAACGACATGACCGTCGTACATGGTGGCTGCACGCCATATCTCCAGGCTGGGATATTGGTATTTACAAGTCATTTAATGACCGTATTGCTCCACTCATCGATGAGTGGAAGACGTCCAATCGCGTACAATATACGCGAGGAGGCAATCCGCGACCGCCATCGGTAGGCGAGGTTGCTGGCTGGATCAAAGAAGTATCGGGGAGTGTGCCGGATGACGTGGTTATGATGTCTGTCGGGGATGACGTGGTTATGATGTCTGTCGGTGGAATGGGCTTCTACGGCGACTACGAGGGCTGACGCGTGGATAAGCACGAAGTTTACGGCGACCCATTTTGTGCAGAATGGCTGCGCACTCTAGACGAAGCAAGCGCCGAGGAGGTTGATGGTATGCATGTAGATGAGGACGGCGAGTTGATCTGCGAGTTGTAAACCCTCCAAATAAAACACCTTCCGAGTAAAGAATATCCGTTGCCAATGGTGCACTATTGCTATTATACCGGTACACTATTCGAAAGAACCCATTAGAGGACAATGGTAGACAATCTGGGACGAGACGTAAGACAGCTGGGACGAGGTCGCTTACTGTGTGGAGTCGATTGGCGGGTTTTCAAAAATTATGATCCCAGCACCATCTGGAGCTGTCTCCTATCGTTTTAAGCATCACCGCGGATGTCGTACTCCGTCGACATTGTGTTTGAGACCCAGTCTCTCCAGTTCTTGGCGGTTCTAAAGGCAAATGAGAGTACTTCTTCGGTAATAGCGTCATCGCAATCACTTTCATCCCCGTCGTCCATGTCTAAGTCGCAACTATCTTGACGCCGGATAAAGTTGTGCACACATGCACAAGCATAGATGGCTGTCTTAGCCATTTCAAACTCGCACTCTATAGGGACGCGCAGAATCTTGAAACGTCGCGTTAACCCCTGAGCGACCAAACGTATTTGCACTTGAAAGAAAGTCCCATCATGCTGTCAAATACAACCAGTTATTTCCAGACTGTATTTAAAATTTGTATAGTCCCGGGTAAGTACGGGTACGTTTTCTGAAAAACGCGACACATCACTTTCACTGTACCTCCAACATGCTGGAATATACATCGTCGCTAGTTGCTTAATGTTGTATCCTCATGCATGTTGTGCATAAAGTGGATATCACGTACAATCTGATGTTGGTTTTTATCGAGAAACCGGGCCTCTCATCGTCCATGAAAACGAGCGGTAAGCAATCAAAGCTAGAACAGCAAAACATACTGATGTAAAAGAGACAAATCAACAACATCCATTGTTTTAGGGTTAGCTACCAACACATGCATCGAATAAAGCGTCTGCACGAAGTGCGGCCATCCTCAGGTCTATCGCCATATCAGATTGGTCTCCTTCGTCCGCTGAATCCCGCTCTTCTTTCCTTGGCCCTCACTTTGCTGTCACGTCCAGCTTCTCTACGTCCTACCGTGTTATCAACTACGGCTTCGTCGCGCCATACCTACGCAGCTATTGTTTCCCAGCACCGCTGCTGATCTCGTGGCTCTAAATAACGCGCACACAAAAATTGAGGACCCCCGGTCCGATTCTTACGTTGGTAGTGCCGTATCTGATAGCATGTGTCACCTGAGGGGGTATCGAGATTTATTATCACAGCAGTTGGGTCACACCTTGGTCAACGAACGGTTGAGACTAGCATTTGTCAACCTCTTGGGCGTGTTGTACCGTGCTACAGTCGAGCATGAATCTATTTACATACCATATCAATACAAGTTCCTATTAGTATACAACATATTAACTTAGAAAAAATGAGGACGCAAGGGTCCACGTTGTTCATGGGGTAATATGATGTCACAACACAGCATGCCATAAACGACTTGGCTTCCCCTTGTGATGTATGTCAGTAGCGTGCTGGCGTGTTGGGACGTACAATGAGTTTATTACCAAGTTAACCAAGATGTTAGATAGCCACCAGAAATTTTTTTGTACAATGAGTTTATTACCAAGTTAACCAAGATGTTAGATAGCCACCAGAAAAAAAATAAATTTTTCACAATTTATTTTTCGTATTCGTGTCATATCCGCATTATAATATACGTACGCATCCACGGTGCCATCACCCAAGTCAGTGTGGGGAGTTAACTGGTCTGCTCACTCAATCGCTTCCGGGCCCCTCCTCACCGATTTTCGGCTCACACTTGGCATTGATTTGCTGTTGTAGCTACTTGGAAGCAGCGGTTGCATTTCTCACCTCTTTTATAATCGCCCGGGCGTCTGGCTGCGAGGCTTCTTGACCCCTGCATTTGTTATACAATCGAACGCCTTCGTCGGTACGACTGACGTCTTGCCTTGTCGCATCTCTATCAGCATACACAAACAAATACATCAGTAGAAACATGTTGAATAAAAACCAGGTTGTTTCTACCTTTCAACATATTTTGCTCTTCTCGTCCTCCTTAGTATTCTCCTTCTCTTCACTCATCTATCCCCCTCCTTTCCTATTATCGTTGTCATCGCCGACGCCCTCTTCTTCCACGTCGTCGTTGTCTGGCACACATAGCTCCTTTCGTCGATCTGCTTCCGAACTAACGTCATCTGACCATATCCGGCATCAGTCTTTGCGTCGACAGCGCTGCCCATTACAGACCCAGCCGGTTGCTTGCGCGCACATACGAAGTGTCCTCCACCATTGGTGCGAGTCGAGGTTGCTTGAAGTCTTCGCTCTTGTTAGTCTGCCAAAGCAAAATTAGTTTCCTTAACCTCTATCCCCCATTGAGCCTACTAGTAGGCTTTCGATCCTACTAGTAGGCTCGCCAAAAAAATAGTTTGTCAAGCACACAGGCACCGAATGCGCTCCGCTTTTAGACCAGAAGGAAGATAAGATAACAACCTATTGCGTCATTAGTTTTCAGGCTCATCAGTGCATGCTAGCATGGGAAAACTGATCGTCGGATCACGGGTAATCGGCAAGTTGAAGAAGCACCAGGGCAAAATTGGCGTTGTGCATGCTGTGAGCAAATAGTCGAGGCAGTACACCTACGACGTTCAATGGTCAAATGGGTCTCTATAAGCTGTTGCGGCGCGCTCACTCGCACGTGAAGCACCAGTAACAGCTACGCGGTCTCGCGATGATCAAAGCGATTCCGATGCAAGACCCCGCCTACACTGCAAATCTTTGGCTCAACTCCAAATTGAACTTTCTCTAACGTTTCTCGAAGTTTTTATGAAAACCGTATGCTCCCCAATACAAACTTCTGAATAAAAGTATCTGCTCCCGAGCCTACTAGTAGGCTTTTGCCTTGCTACTAGTAGGCTTTGGACCAGGGGGATAAAGGTTAAGCCTGCCGCATTTCAGGTATTATCTATACTATACATGCATACCTTAGTGGGGTGGGAGTGGTCGTTGTCTCAAACCGTTAACGAACACTGGCGCTTCTAGCACGGATAGCGCCCGACCAACGGCGGCTTCTCCTCGGCGCAGCAAACTCTCGAATTGACACAATCTGCACTTTTGATCGGATGATTTCCTCGACCTTTTTATAGTTTCCCGCAACATTTCTATTGTACCAATGACTTTTCTGTTGATCAAATCTACCTACCCCTGTGCGTCGACTTGTTTTATGAAGGATTTGCTTATACTTGATTTTACTATAGTTTGGCCGTTTTATGAGCCAATCTCTATACAAACGTGTTAAACATACAACGTGAATTCATTCTTTTTATACAACCTTGGGTGTTTAAGCAGTCGTTAAGGCGCTCGACTACATTCCGAGCTTTGGCATACCTCCAATTGAACAGCTCCTTCTCCGTCTGCGGTCTACCTGAGCGCTCGCCGAATTCTTTTAGGTGATAGCGCACACTACGGAAGGGGTGAGCACCTTTGGGTGGAACGCGTACCGGCATCAGCCAGCACGTACGACCCCGAAGTGGGTTATGCAACGTTGAATAGCCCTAACCTCGATAAAATAACGTTGCTAGAAGAAGGATTGACGTTGCTTTCAAGCAGTGGCGCGTGGAATAAACGAAGTAATTCTGTACTTAATCGGAGACTCCCAGCCTTCCATTCCCGAAATTCCCTTCGTTTAGAACAAGCCGATGGAGCTGCGAAGCCGCGCGTCCAAGCGCGCTCCGACGTACCAGGATTTCGGGTGAGACCACTCACGCTACGACGACAAGTCCCTCCCCCCCCCCCCCCCCCCCCCCCCTCCCTCCGCGCTCACGAGGACGATGCCTCAAGCGCAATCGACCAGTAAGTTGCCTGAGATTCAATTACGTTGCCCTACTAAGGGCCTGGTTCGTACCACTGGGTGTGGTCAAATATTGTATAGGGTTAGGTGTCAAAAGAATTCTTACTGGTCAAAATGGCTGGTGTGGAGTGGGCAAACGACTTTTGGTTTAACCCGACAAGGAGTCGAGTAAAAGAGAAAATGAACGACAGGGTATTGCTGGAGATAGTGGCTTTAGCCGTATGTGGAGCTGCTACTGCAGCGACACTAGCTGTGGCAGAAACTAGTCGTAAGGAGAAAGAGAATCGCTTCCGCGTTCCAGTACTCATGGATGTCCGCACTGCAATGGCGGACGGATCCTGCATGGAAACAATGGTTCAAGCTAATTTTGCGTTGCTCGCAACACACGTTTAGCATGCTATGCGTGCTTCTAGAGCCAAACCCACTCCGTTCATTCTAACTTTGGAACAGGTGTGGCGTGCACACTTTATCACCTGGCCTCCTCGGGTGGATTTCGCGAGACAACAGCAGCAATGGGCGTTTCCAAGGCATGGTGCGTTAAATCTGTGAATCGGATGGTGCATGTGCTCTGTGAGCTGAGCAGTGAGCACATAGCAATACCGTGGGCAGATAATGAGTGGGAGGAAATCGAGGAAGGCTTTTGGGCTGTAAATAGATTTTTATGGTGTGCTGGGGCCGTTGACGGTACCCTCGTCGATGTTCAACGACCGCATAACAGTGAGGGGTGGTACAATCGAAAAAGTAATGATGCATCTAGCTAGCACTAAAAATTCTGACTGAGACTATACGTTTTCTTACCACAGGAAGAGCGTCTATCAACGTACAATCTATCTGTGATCATCGAAAAAAGGTTTTGGCGTTTGACATCCGACCGGGATCCTGGAGTGACAGCAAAACCATGAAGCACTCAAAATTTGGTAAACACGCGGAGTCAATCGCTCCGCGTGGATATCATATTTTGGGTGACTCGGGCTATGCTTTTCTTCCTGTGCTTACGACGCACTTTCCAGACGATGGCAATTTATGCGAAGAACAGCGGCTCTACAACTGCATTCATTCGTCCACGCGTATGAAGATTGAAGGTGCATTTGGGTTGCTGAAAGAGCGTTTTCGAGTGTTTAAGAGAGCACTTCCTGAGAAAACTACTACTGGTGCTGTGAGGACAATACTCACCTGTACGGTGTTGCATAATATCATGCTTGACCTCGAGGACGATGGCGTTATCGAGGTTTTGCTGGAGAAGTCAAGAGCCGAAATAGATCACCAAGATGAAAGTGTTTCATCGTCAAGCGACGCGTTGTTGATGAAGATAGGCAAGCAAAAACGAAAAGAGATCGCGCAAATGTTGACGGGATTAGCTGGTCGTCGTTAAAACGACGTAGTGTTCGTGCTCTTACTTCTTCTACTTCTTGTCAAGAAGCCCAATCAGACTGGCTAAGTTGCTGTTCTGAACATGTAACTGATCAATAACAGTGTTGAAGCGGTCTTCCATGACGCTTTGGAGTGTAGTTGCATGTACTGTCGGTTCCGTAGGCTCGTGGCGATGCGCAATGGCTGCGGCCACCGCATGAAACCCTTCAGACATCGCCTTCATACCTTGTTCCATCTCTTCTGCGAGTGTATTCGCCCTTTTCCTCGAGCTTGAGCTGTCATCGTCGCTGTCAGACCCAAACAGCTCTCCGATGTTGTCATTATCAGCAAGAGTATCGCCGCGCATTACCGTCTCACTAAAACACAATATCAAACCCAAATAAAACATAATAGAAGCAACATAGTTGTCAATGATGAAATCCTACCTCATCAAATACTCATCCATCATGGCAAAACATGATGGTTCTGCAACTGGGTTATCCACATCGTTGCCAGTCGTATTGCGGTCGGAGCAGTATTCGGCTCAATTCATTTTCAACGCTTTGATCTACCCAGATAAAATAATAATACATGAAGCAGAAACAGATACAACTAAAATAATTCGATAGAAAATACCTTGTTCTTGCAGTGGTCTGACGAAATCGGTACGTCATGCTTCTTACTCAGCTCTGCCGCCAACAACAGTCACGCAGCACGGATCATGGCGTTGTTTCGAGCGTTGGTGAACTTCTTCTGGTACGTCTCGTACCGCAGACGCATCAACGACTCTGTCATGACGTCACTCCACTCGATCGCTTCGGTGCCCTTCGCCTTATGAGGCTTACCCTTCTTCCTCGGCGTCCGCTGCGGCTTCAAAGCCTTCGAGCGCTTCGAGCGCTTTGAGCTAGACTGCGGTTCTAACAGCACATCATAGACAAATACGCTCAGAAATGTAGTGGGTATAAAGACAAGGAAACAAAAGAGCTCAGCTACGCACCCGGTACCGTGTCGCCCTTAGCAGCTTCTGGTGGGGTCGTCGCGACTTGACCTTGCAGCGCTGAAGCGCTATCAGAAGCAACTGTGCTTAGTGCTGCTTCGATGCTCGCACCCGAACTCATCCAGCTTAGCTTGTCCCTTCGATCAGATTCTTCGCGGATGACAGGAACACGTACGGGCCACGACGATATTAACCTCCATTTTCACCTAGCCCTAATCTTTTAGGAGATTAACCGTGACGAGAGAGGCCCTAATGTTTCAGCAATAGCATTGTATGATTAATGTTGCATTACTAACGTTGCTCTGCCCACGTTGCTATACAGAACCCAAGTCGAAGAAAGCACGCATGGCCCGGGTTGTCGGCTGTGACCAAACCTGTTTCGTCCGAGGCCATGCCCTAGCGTGCGTAAGACTGCGCCGGCGCCCGTTCCGAAAGCCGTGTCCAAGTCCGCGCCCCAACACCGCACCGGCGCCCAAGCCAAAGGCTGCACCGAAGGTCGAGACCAAGACAGTGTTGATGAGCGGCGGTGTCCGTGCTCATATTCGTATCGAAGACCGCGTGGTTGTGGTGCACAAGAAGGCCACAGCCCAGACTTTTTCTTCCAAGACGTGTCCGTAATATTGATCTAGTCTTCAATGGTGTAAACTAACGTTGCTTACCAGGTGCTAAATGCCTATCACAGATACTACCCCACCGCAGTGGGAGGCCTGATGTCGGGTGCTCTCTCCTCATGTCCAACTATCTAACATCGAGAGTGGGAATAAAATAACTGTTCTTAATCTTTATCACCCAGCCCAAAAGCCCACCAGTGGGCTTAGTGGTGAGCCCACGCGTGGGATGACTGAACCGATACCAAATATGAAAGAAAATGTATTGAGAATGCATCGTTGTGGCTTCCTGTACTAGACTACGGCGTGCTCAAGTGCAGTGAATGGCACTCGCGGCCGGTTTTCAGCCCACACACCCCGAAAAAGTAATCTTGGTCGAGTTGCGAGCAGCCAGAGCAAAAAAAGAAGCTTTGCACCCACACACACTGCATTTGCGTTGAGCTCTCAAGATTGTGCCACTCATGCGTTGGTACTGAGGCAATGTGCCAAATGCAACCAATGTATGTGTCGGAGCGGGAACTTCATCCCCAAAGTCACTGCCACCAACCCGCGTGGAGCGTTTCATCGCGAAGTCGTTAAATATCAGCTGATAGACAAGTTGGGAAATGAATGCATTGAAGTCCACGATAGAAGAATCCAGCCCCCCTGACTCGGTTGCCTCGTATCTGTACGCTAGATACGCGTCCACGACAACCATGCCAAACAAAGTTGAAAAGAGTCGATGATGCCATCGCTTTGTGTGCCAAATGCGCTCAAATTCTAAGCTTCCTTGCCTATAGTGATCGTGAACATCAACGCATGAGAACTTCGAATAAAACAGCTCAATCATTTGCGGGCGTTGAACACGGCGCTCGTACTGCAAAGTGGAAATTTGGTCCCCGTCAACAATCAGTTTGTGCCGGCGCCGGACACTATCGCTCCCCGGAAGTGATGTACCTCGATTTGAAATAATACACTTTGACTTTCTGTCGGCCCAGCATAGAGCATACATTGTCGACCCTTTCGGTGTTGTACTCTGAAGTAATTTGAAAGTCCCACGAGGGGGTTCAGTGGCAAACCACTCCTTGAAATAGTTTTTGGGGTACCCATTTAAAGCTGTTTTCACCATTCCCATGAAAAGCAGACCATTGAGTTGCTCTAGTTGTCTTGACTGATGAAAATGCGCTGTCTGCGACGACAGTTCGCCCGCTGCCTCTGTAAACTTCAGTTAAACGGAGCACGATTGCGGTTCCCTCGCCGAATAGTGCGTGATACGACTTCAGCTTTTGTCGTGCGGCCCCCTCAACGAGATCCAAGCCCAACAAAACCCCGGCGTCTCCATCTGCTACAGACTTGAGCTCGGCCCCAACACCCTCTGGCTTTCTGGGGATCTTTGTTTTGTGTGGCATGCCGTCGTGGCAATACTTGCCTTCTTTACCTTGCCATGAGCTCATGCACTCGTCGACACATAGTAGCTCTCCTGGCGAAACAACATCAAGCCGCCGACTATTAAATCCATTCACGATTGGTCGGATCGGTTTCCAGGGGTCGTCCGACACAACATCATCCGAAAATGAGAGGGCACTAGCGATGTTCTCAAAAGTGTGGCGTGACATTTTCTACCTTTCACCGAAATTAGCAGCAGTACCAACGTAGCCATCTTGTACTTCTTTGTCCCAATACACGCGGACAGCACCACGCCTCGGCTCCACTGCCATCGCCAACCTAATGCCAAGCCAGCGAAAAATATCGCCCTCCGCGATTTTTCGCTGCCGACGAGCTATAAGCTTTGGTGTACTGGATGGTGTTCTGCAACGTCGACCACGGGTACATCAAGTACAGATACTTGGCAAAAGTCCGCTCGCCGAGTTGGAGTACTGACGGCCATCGAAAAAATGTTTTTCGCTTCCGCTGCATTGCAGCAGGATCCACAAGCACATCAGCACAAAACTCCCACACGCGCCCATTTGCTGTGATTTTTCCATCGTCCGATATCCCGGTATCACCCATTAAGTCGTCTGGTGTCTGTCGTTCCTCCTCGGTCTCTGAATTAGAGGACGCAGAGGATTCTGAGCCTTCGTAGGTGGCATCAGGGCCCAGTAGTAGTGCAGTTAGTGAGTCTGCTGTGATACGTTGAGAGACCTGAGACGACTGAACGTCATCGTCTACAACAGGGCCCACCGACCGTGCAGCCACTCTATTGATCATCCCGTCATCCCACCGGACTTCATACCATGGCTGTCTTGAGCTGGAGTCGACTGAAATGATCACCCCGCGCTTACTTGCATGAGCTCTGCTTTTGCCTTGAACGCGATCTCCAACAACCCGTTTTACCATGCCGGCTCATTCGTTTTTGATCGGAAAAATGGCGCTGGGCTGCTTGGGGGTTCTACTTTATTTATACATCATGAAGCGTGCTAACTATCTTTGGCATGGGCACAACAACTATTTTAAGTGAGCCCACGCGTGGGCTCGAGATCCCACGCGTGGGCTCATTGGGTGATAAAGGTTAACAAAGCAGCGTTATTGATATAGCAACGTTATGGATAGAGCAACATTATGGATAGAGCAACGTTATTGATAGAGCAACGTTATTGATAGAGCAACGTTAAACAAAAGACAACGTTAACAATACAGCGACGCTAGTGATGCAGCAACGATTCACATGACATCGATGAGCAAATGATAAAATGTTTACAGTGTATCTGCAGAGCTATCTAAAGTTACTTTAACCGTATTGTGAGTGCAGCGCTAATTTTTAGTCCAACGTTAGATCGTAAGCAACGTTATTGTCAGGGCGACGTTAACGATGTAGTTCAACAGTATCCCTATCGTCATAGCGGATGTATTGCTAATAACACGATGCAATAGCACCATAGATATAGATGAAGAAGGTACACCTTGAGTGGTTTGCGTTCCTCACGAACCCTTCCTATACTCATTTAAACCGGCCAATACCTCAGGAATAAAATACATGTGTACGGTATTTAGGTCAAGGTCAGACTCGTAATTTATTTTATAAATAACTGAATTAATAAAATAAATTACGAGTCTGACCTTGTCCTACCATGTACCCATATCCTTTTTAACGTTGCAACAACTCGTTTACGTTGCCATAAGGGTGCTGTGACGTTGTAAATCAGGTCAAGTTAGCGTTGCAGGAACGCCATTCCGTACGACCCGTCTGCAATCTCTTGAACTAACTCGCTGCGGGCCAGAATCATTGAGTCGTGGGCAACGCCCTCTGCGCCGGGTATATGTAGGCTACGTTTAGTTGCCAGTCCGAAGCAACGAGGACGTTGGTAGATGTCCGTCTTTTGCGGTTTCGTAATCGTTCTGCGTCATCCGCCGAAACCAGGATTGGTACATGAACGCCGTCGATCGCCACTAACGCTTGGTCAGAGTATGGGAATGTTTCGGCGCAGTCCCTATGTACCGAGTCAGGATTCGGTATGGTGTCCGCTAAGGCTCGAATAATTGCATAGAGACCGCCGTGTCGGTAGCGATGAACGGCAGAATAGGCCATCCGGAACTCGATCTCTTGGTCTCAGCAAGCCGCAACTCGCCCAAGCCAGCCTAGCATTTCAGCAATCACTTCTCGCCGATATTTGATGCCCCTGGGTATGAAAGGGGCACACACATTATTAAAAGCGTTGTACACATTTTGTTCCATTCGGAAATGGTCACGCGATAAGAATGCGTTAGTCGAAAAAGCGTTTATCGTTAGGCGCTCTGAGCGACGTGTCGATTCAGAGCCGCGAGCCCCCTCGACAGTCGCCGAAACCGGCGACCCGCCAAAGTCGTGGTCCGAAAGCGACGCTCCGCCCCAACGAGGCGACCTTTCGCCTAGATGGTCCGCCCCTGCTTGTTGATGTGTCCGGCGCTGGCGCTGGATTGCCGAGCGCATTGTGGATCATGATACACGTAGGACTCGCGTGATGGGTTCGGTGCCAATGTCCAGTCGGGAACGTGTGTCCAAAAGGCACTACCGGGCCTGCTGGCTTGGATTTCCGCCAGCGGATGACAAGTAGGGGCCTCGGAAGTGTCTGTTGGAGGCCATTCCATATACCGTGAAGGAGTCCGGTGCCAAGCTCGCACTGGTATCCGGCGATGGCAGCTGGGAAGGCGATCATGATCTCTTGAGCACCATCGCTCACAAATTCCGGCGACGAGAATCCCTGACGCCGTTGAGACCAGCACCAGCAATGAAGTTCCAGCAAACAGTCGCGGCGCGAACAGCTTCAACGAAACTGATGACGGTCACGCCTAAAGGAGTGTTGACATGGACGTTTCAGAAACTACGTCGTCCACTACGAGATACACCGATCGTAGCGTCATGCCCCCCTCGGCATTGACTTGCTTCGCGCGGGCCTGAAGGAATCGATGCCCCTGTGAAGCGCCCACCCGACTTCACGTTGCCGAGCAGACCCGAGATGGTTGTAGCAGCACTCACGTTGGGTAAGTGTAATTTGAGAAAGGGGTGATGTAACGGGCTGGTTACGGTTACATATGTAGGTAGACAGAGTTTCATAAGTAGCTAGAAGTCACATGGCTACACATAGAAAAGTAGGTACAAGCACACGGCTAGCGTGTGTTCTGTTGTCATATTTCTGACTGAATGAAAGTGAGGAGACAGACTCATTTCAGCAAATCAGGCATCGACTTAGATCTGAGTGCTTCACAAGAGGACGGGAGGCCTCCGGTCCGAGATCCACGTCAAGCCCCTGGATTGCATCCACCTTTGTAGCAGGGTAGAAAGTACCGTCACTAGCGTACATTATGGTCGCAAAATGAAGCTCGCAATAGTAGCACCAAGTGAAAGGCTTGAGGAAAATCTAACTGTTTGTTTAGAAGATGGGGGCGGTCAGAACGCCAATAAGGATTCACGGCTTTCGGGATGTTTCTACTGTCGTTAATGCGCGACTAAATCCTTTCGCGCGCAATGACGCGCCACGACATGTCCAGCGACTACATATGCGAAATCTCGTCAAGGATATGATCCTCAATGTGTCATCGCCGCCGCGCAAGAACATCAGCAATAAGCGCAAGCGCGTCGCAGTAGGAGGGCGGCTTCTAACACATGAGGTCTTACAGGTTATCGGGTCTGGTGGCTAAAGCCCGGGTTCAATTGGGGCGACATGAAACGTCCCTAATACTTCTCTAAAAGCTCTAAATATGCTCTAAAATTTATTACCAAAATTCCAACCTTTTTCGACATCTTGACCTAAAAATGTGATAAATTTCCTGAACCGGTGTAATTTATAACTATACTAAGATTAAGTTACTAGCTCTAACAATCTAAGCCAATCAATTAGAGGCTCACTTGAACGCCAAGTTCCGACCACCACATTCCTCGTTTTACAATGGAGTACAAAGGTTTCATATTTTACCGCCAGCGCATCGTCCAAGGGACTGGCACTACGTATTATATCTGCTCCCGTTATCGAGCTAGCTGTAGGGCTCGTCTTATCATATGTGCCAATGCGGTCATGTCACGCATCAACCACACTACAACGTGGATGTTGAAGCTACCCAAGCCGCCGCCATCACCGATGTGCTGAAATGCGGACCGCTCACCAAGAGGCTGGTATTTGCAATCATTCCCTGTCACCTAGCTGGATTTGGGAGCGCGTCATGGCTTCATTTCACGAAGCCTACCCAACCGCGACGCTAAGCACGATCCCGAGGCTGCCCAGCATATCCATCGTCGACAACTCGATGACACAAGCGACAGGAAGTGACGCGTTCCGCGCCATCGAGAGCGTTCCGACCAGGAACATCGCGGAAGACAACCGTCACCCTTGCCTCCATTTCAATGTTGCCAAGTGGACAACACAGATATATGGGGTTAGGACATCCAGACCTCGTTTGCCTTCTCCGTTACTCGAGCTCCGCTCTCCTAATCGACGCCACGTCGAAGATGGTATATCGCCCGTGCATCATTGTGATGGTCAAGGATCTGGGGTGGACGTGTACATCCCAACAATGTACTTGCTGCTGGATTCACAGCTGCAGGAGGTGTATTGGAATGCACTCATCTACGTAATCATCCAGACAGGACATCTGCCGAAACCAGCGACTGTCACCTGCGACTTTTAACAAGCGGGGCATCGAGTTCCTCATGCCGGCGCAGAGCTGATCTCTGTCCGAGGCACTGACCGCCGCCTCGTACTGCCAGCAGATGCGATCCATAGCCTCGTACCCTTTGCCCGATCTTCGGATGCATTCTATCTCCCCAGTAGCCACATCCATTTTATAGACGTTAATACCTAGCTTGAAGCAGTCCTCGACCTCATCAAGCCGAATGAGGTCAATAGGCTTAAAGCTTTTAAATAGACTCAACGAGTATTTAACCTCCTTGAAAGAGCAGTAGTGCTTGAATGCCTCCTTTACCTGAGCCTGAATCCTACGAGGGTCCTTCTTAGTACTCTGGAATGTATGCCAGGCGATACAGTGAAATACACACTTGTTGTTAGTCTTCGGAAAGTTGATTAAATGCTTATTTTCGCGAGTAATCTTAGGGATGACAGCTTCACTATCTCCGAGAGAATGCTCGCGATGGTAAATGAAAATCTTGAATGCAGTAATTGCTTTGAGCTTATAGCCGGATTTTGGATAGTTCAGCTTGTCAGCCAATTCCATAGATCTAATCTCCGAAATATTTTTTACGGATGTCAGCCTTGCTGTTGATAGCGACTGGCGTATTAAATACGTTAGTATTTGCGAGATTCGGGTAGAAGTAGCGAGTATCATCAGGATCGATATTACTTACAAGCTCGTATCCGAGCGCAATATTTACCTTGAACGAACTCACTTGAGTAGAAAGAACGTTCTCTAGCTTGTTATAGAAAACAGAAGGCTCAACTTCCTCATATAGGTGCGATTCCATATGGTTACCATTGTAAAAACGGTACTTGGGGTCAGCCTTGTAGTCTGGCGACATATGCTTCTTAAGAGTATCAATGGAGACATTGTACTGCTTGGCAACCAGTCTTTGATTAACCAGTCGTGAAATATTACTCACATAGACCATCTTACCAGTCCTACCCCGCACCTTGACGCGGTAGCTGCTACCCCACTTGAAAGCTTGAATATTTAATCTCTTTAATCCTTCGAGCTCGTATGCAAACATGTTGCCTATATATGCTTGGCTATATTATTCCCCGTAGAAATGACTATATAATTATTTGCCCCCGATCAGGATCGTCTGCTATATTTGGGCTGAGAGATTTTTTTTTAGCTAAGTTCGCTTTCATTAGTTTAGTTAAGTTCCGACTTGCTCGAATAATTCTTTTTCTTACGAGCACGAATTTCCGTGCGGTGCTTCTCATCGTATTCACGCTGCTTCGCCTGCCGCCTGTCCCTTGTCTTTAGATAAAAGCGCTTTTGAGCAGCCTTGATGCGCTCCTTATTAAGTTCGTATTGCTCGGATGAGTATGCCATTGTATTTTCCATATACAGTACAGTGTTCACGGTAATTAGTCTGAGTGCAAAAATAGTTTGAGTTCGTTAATAGTCTAAGTCATACTATTTATTGTGCTAGCTCAATTTTAGAATTCGTAAATAGTCTGACCACTTCAAGCTCAAAATTAGTCTCACCTACCGGCTTACCCCGTACCAGACGCCTAGGTGTTAAAATATAAAAGCAAGTATACTGGACGTTGTGTTCAAATACAAACACAAGGCATTGTATTGAAGTGTCCGACTAAAAGTCCGAAGTAGGGATGAATAAGATCGAAAGTCGTTTATATTAGAGTCCCCTAAACTTCTAGAGCGAGGAGAGGGCCAAGTCAAGCAAGGCAAACCGTTTTCAGAGGCTTCTGGAACTCGGTACGTGTACGTTGAGATCACCTTGCAGTCGGTGCTCAGCGTTTTCAACTCGATGTTGCTGTTGTACAGGCGTGTAGCTGCGGACATTTCCAATTCACCAACAGACGTACTTCCGTCCACGATTACTGACAAGTATTATTCGTCACTTTATATTTATATTTAACTGAAAATAATTGGGGGGGGGGGGGGGGGGGGGCAAAAGACCGCATTAATTTCTTTTACCCACTTTTTGTAGTACGCCTACTCGTATCTGTTGGGGATCGTCTCAACGATTCCCTTTTCGGCCATAGGAGTCGTCATGGATAGTATCTCATTGTGTGTGTGTGTGTGGGGGGGGGGGGGGGGGGTAGCGATGCTGAGTGTTGAGTAACGTTTGATCGGCCTCCTCATCATCCTTAGACTTCTTGATGGACGCTGCATTCCTCTACTCGAACCAACCCATCTTCACTGCAAGCACCTGCGCCAGTCCTTTGTCCTTGGCAGCCTTCAGTTTCTCCATCGCCCGCTTTACCGAAGCCTCTGCTTTCTGCACCGCATCTTTCGCCTCTTCCTCCGCATTCTCCACCGCTTCCTTCTCCTCCCTGAACACTTGCTCATGCTCGTCAGCCGATTGCTTTGCTTTATTGTTCGCGATATCCATCTGGTCTTTGGTCAAGTTGGTTGCCTGTTGCAGCTGAATGCCTTGTGCGTTGAGAGATTCCATCTCTTGTTGCAACGCTGCTCGATACATCGCGTTGGTTGGTTGAGGTCTTGGCGGATGAATGCGGAATGGAAGGAGAGCGGGGTGGTTGAGTGGAGTGGTTGGGGAGTGGTCACGGAGTGGTTCAGCGGCTCTGAAACAACCGAAGATCTAATAGCCGTTGCTTTAGTTCTTAGGTGGTCTAAAGGTTGCGTCGACTATAACTATCAGCTGTACATATTTAACGGTTCAGGGGATTTGAAACCATCCCGAGATTCAAAGGACTGTTCTTTGACTCTCAGGTGGTCGAGAGGTTGTGTGGTAAAAACACCTCCTGTCCCAAAAGAAGATTCTAGGATTGTTCTTGACGGTAATTTACGGAAAGTAAAAAAACAGCGGCGTCCGCGTCGAGGCTGGTGGCGGCGTCCGAGCTCAAGTATGGCAAGCTGCGCCTGATCAGCAGCAAGGTGCCTGGTCGTTGGCGGCGTGTAAGGCGGTGGCGTCGCTAAACATTGCTCCGTATTGCTTTTGCATGCTACAGCGGCGTCCGCATCGAGGCTGGTTGCGGCGTCCGAGCTTGACTATGGCAAGCTGCGGCTGCCCAGCAGCAAGGTTCGTGATCGTTGGTGGCGTGCATGGTGGTGCTAACGGACCTATATCGTTTTGAATATTGCTGTTGCAGCGGTGTCCTGCACGCGTGACCGAGGGTGGTGGCGGCGTCCGCGTCGCGGATGCAAGCTGCCGCTGCCGAGCAGGCGGTTGATGACCCCGAAAGTTGGGCGGAGCTGGCGCTACTAATCGAGCAATATACTTTGTTGACTTATATGTAACTCATACAACAAGTCATAATTCTTTATCAAAATCTCGCGAAGTAGTCAAATGAAACATAAATTCAAATTCAAATTAGAGAAGCAGGTGCGCAATGCGCGGGTCCTCATCTAGCTGATCCAAGTCTTGTTTTATGTTGTCACACACGCGAAGAAAGTGACGATGATCAAAACTTCCAGGCAACTGATGATGAACTCGCGTCTGCTCTTTCTTGGCATTGTTTGAACTATAGAGACAAATTGAGCAACCTGTTAGTCAAAATAAACCGCAATAATTCAGAGCACCAGCTACGCACAGTCGTTGACCCGGTGCTTGGCGAAATCGTCAATGCGCCGTTCGGTGCGGCAGCAGGCATCGATGGAATCCACATTTTTTTTCATGAAACAGTTTTCGTCTTGAAGACTTTCTAAAGTCGCGTAGGATGCCCTTGCCTATGTCACCTCGTTTTCAGCTCGGATACACTTCTGTTTCCAGTCGTGATCATCGTGACGGACAATATGGAGACAGACAAAGCAATCTCTCGCAGAATCGACGTTTCGATAGTAGGCTGCGCTGCTCATCGCTTCAACCTCGCCGTTTAAAAGCGCTTGGCGCTTCACACGATGCTTATCAAAAAGGTGAGCACGCTAATGCGTAAACTAAAAACCGTGAAATGAATCGCGAAGTTGAGGTAGCATAGGTGTGATTATAAACCGGTTCCACTACACGAGCTACGCTGGAGCGGCTGCTACAGGATGTTGGAGCGGCTTGAAGACTCCCGCCACTACTTACATATCTTTCCGGACAGCTGCGACGTGAACCGTGACCTTCCCGCTGATGCACAATCGGATGGCATTCGCCGCATTGTGTTCGTAAAACTCATCCTTTCGACAGGTGAAGAGCGAAACATCCACGCTCTGTTGGACGAGATGTCAGCTTTTGACGGGATCACATGAAAGCTACAACGTCACGACATGACAGTGGTGACCGTGCATGGAAATTTCGACGTCGTTTTGGACGACTATGACAACATGGAGAGGTGTCTAATATCCGACGCGGACATCGTTGAGTGCCAGGAGTTTGAGCGTGATCTAGCTAAAGTTCAAGCTGGTATGTAGTCGACTCTCTATCGAGGTGAGCGCAAAGTCCTGCACCGTATAATGGCGGAGCCACAAGTCGTGCCTCGCCTGACACCTTCAGCGGCGACAGAAACGGAGTCGAAGCGAAAGCGTGCTGCCGAGGTACTGGACGAAAAATCAACAAAAAAGCAAACTGCTCTACAATCCAAGTAGATCGATATTAGCTGGATCCCCGCAACGTCTGCTGTTGTTGAACGATTTTTTCCACCGTCAAAAGCACTATGGGATACTTGCGGAAGAGTATCAGCGCGTTGAAACTCGAAACAGTATTGGTTTTAATTCTGAACTGGAATCTCGTTACACTTGCAGATGTTTCCATAGCGGTCGAGAACGCTAAATGCACTGACCCCTCTTAAGCAGGCACACGACAACAATAGAACGCAATCAATGCCATGTAGATTGTTAGAATTGCAATAATTTATTGTGTCACAACGAAGGATTCAATCAATCATCAATCTTTATTTTCACAGCTCTGGGCGGTCACTATATTTACACCCTATTTTGGTTTTACATGATTGGCGGAATAACACTGCTCTGTGATGCGATTAGCTTAGGTTTTTGCCTGCGGCTCGCCTGGTGTGCGCCGAGTCTCAATACGATTAATGGATGCGAAGGTATAGCCTTATCAGCATGTTGAAGTTGCCTGGGCGGTGACTTACTGGACCCTCTGTAGGTGTCGAGGAGCGAAACAGCCAACTGCTGACGTGTCGGGACAACATCCGGAGGTGCCAACTGCTGCATCGCTATATCCAACGTCTAATGGCTCACTTTGTGGAATGACATCCCCGTGGAGTAGCACCACGTGCCGAATAGCCTCTCGTACTCGCAAAACTTTGCCGGGGCAAGCGGGACAGAACGCCGAGGTGATGAGAACGGGGGGGGGGGGGGTCTTGAGGCGTTTCGAGCACTTCATGCTGAATTGATAGCGGGCCCGCTCGACATGAGTCTTCCCTGAACTGTGAATGATCTCCTTGCACTAGAAGCAAGACAAGTCTTCAAGGAGCACTTGATCTCAGACGGGGTCTTGGGGCCGCCCACCGCACCGGGTGGAAGGTTGGAGACCTGCTGTTTTGAGCCACCATGGAACCAACACGGAGTCAGCTGTTTTTATTCTGACTGGGAACACCGTGTCGTCATGTTTGATGGAGAACTGCGAGGTATCAGGGGCCGCTGTGAAGACGACACCCACGGGCTTCATGAATACGGATTCATATGAGATATGGCTACATTTGTTTCGGAGACTCGATGCCTAAGTCCGTTCAAAGCTCACGTGTGCTGAACCTAGACGGCTGCGCAGCACTTCCTCACGCGACGATCGTGAAATAAAATTTTATAATAGGCTCTGTATTCCAGACGTTGCTTGAGCCTCGGGCAGTAACTACTTTCTTGGTCTTGAGTAGCTTTTTGCAAAACAGTCTCGTCCATGTTGAAATCACGTCAAGTGTCTAGTTTCAACTCAATGACGAGTTTAGCCAGAACGCCGCTAGAGTAGTTACAGTACCTAGTCTGCATTCATAATTTGGTTTATTTCTCATGTATAGGGCGCAATGGAGTCGTCAAACGTGGATGGACCGCCTGCAACACTGTAATAATGTGTTTTATCACTGAAAACACAGAACGATACTGTGGAATAGGTAGGTCGAGACCGCTGAATGGCGTGGTCGCCAACACTGTATCAGACCTCTTGTATGTCTAAAAGGATATATGCCGTGTGTTAGTCTTGCCACGTTAAGAAATATGGGTGTGTTGTGATTTTCATCTCCGGAGGTGGTTTGATTGAGAAATAAACAAGTAGGGATCGTACAAAAACAAGGAACATTAAACACATGCATCCAGCTTCTCTGATAGGTTTGACTTCCTCTATTTTGTGTGTCGAAGCTCTGAAATATACGTGCGCAGATATATTTGTGAGAAACAGCCAGAATACACTCGAGGAATCGCCCGCAAAAAAAATCAATGATTTGCATGCCGCAGCTGAGAGGAAAATCACACGCAAACTAATTCAACAGCCAATGCCTGCAACTATTGGCACTAATTTAGTAGAAAAAAGCATAAATTCGAGAATTCAAACGTGTGTTGATACTTTAGCATCCCATATGTTCGAGGATTTATTGCATCATAATGACTTACATGAATCATCACTAGCTATAAGGGAAATTGCCAATTTTGGGCCGATTTTTAAGTGCCTGTGTCAACTGCCTACAACTTCGGCTCTACTTATCCGATAGTATAAAGCGTGGCAGGTAGCGAAAGCCCTTGATCTCTACTTTTTTCTGGTATTTTTGCAGCGCACAGACCAATCTAAAATGGTGTATAATGCCCCATCCGAGTCACTCTCATCGCCTTGTTGTGCAGTCGCAACTCGGACGGCATCCTCTAACGCGGCGTCATCTTCACCCCCGTCGAGGCCGTCTTGGCTTGGGCGTGCCGTATAAGTTTTAAACTTCCGGCGCACTCGAAGTCGCGCTCGGGGGACGTCCGGTTACGATTCGCGTTGTAGTGGTGAGCTACCTGCTCCCACATGTTTCGACCAAGCGGCACGGTCTGCTCCACAATCTGGCAGAGTAGCATCTGCTCCTGCACGAAGTAATTGTTGTATCTCTGGCGTCTTCCGCGCCGCGGTAGGAACTGTCACCAAACACCAGCCGTTAACAAAGTCCATTCGAGAGCTTAGTTGGGCTCGTGCCCGAAAGAGGACTTACCCCTGCCATGTTGGCACTCTTCCTCAAACTTCTCGCGCGCAGCTGTGGGGAAATTGAAGAGTGAGCAGTAGAGGGAGAAGATCGGTCAAAGAAGGAATGAAAAACCTCGTGCCGACGGTTCAAACATCTTAACCTCACTATAGAAAAAAATCAAAACCTCGAAAGATCGCGCAAGGCGTCTCAACTTCAACATCTCGCTACAGAGTGCGGTACGTCCGGTAGATGCTGGATATCGCGGTGATGGCACCCGATACAGCGGCACCGACACACAAACCAGAGTCGGTTGCCGTACAACACGGTGACCTCCTCGCCGCACGCAATCTCTCGCACGGATACTGCAACGACAGTGAGCACCGAACCGGTCTGGACCTCGTGAAAACGCGCCGTTGGATCGCACGCGTGATTCATCAGCCGCAAATTGCTGCCGTATTCAATTGCATCGAGACCCGCATGCTTCTATCCGGAGGTACGGGTCTTCAAATGCATGCGGTACCCGTCGTTGACGGGCCCGTTCCGGCGCGGCGGCCCGAAAAGCTGCAAGTGCCCAGGTACTGGCCAAGTACCTCGCCGGCGGGAATACTAGCCGTAGCAACCAACCCTCGCATCCACGTCCTGGAACTCCTGGCAATGGCAAGTGAAGGACTCTCGGACAATGCGTTGCCGCACATACCTCCGAAAGCACAATTCTTGTCGCAGCAGAAGCGACTCTCTCTAGCGTTCAAACAAGTTGTGGCGCTGCACCGTTCCTCGCACCCACAACCAGCGCCACCACGACTTCCGATGGATACGCGCGGAAACTGCCACTTTAGTGGATTCCATCGCTCCTTCGAAAGAGCATCCTCTGTTGGCCAATATTCAGGAACCCACTCTTCACTGACTGGTGGCGGTTGAAGCGCAACTGTAGACGTCGGACTGACGGCGTGGTCCACGCTAGGAGCCGGAGGTGCAGGATGCAAACCCTCTATGAGTTCGAGAGCTTCGTAATCGTAGCCGTCTGCGTCAGCGAACCAAACGGGAATCTCACCATCGGGCGTTCGAGGGGTGTGAATGCACGACGTTCCAGGGACAGGAGAGGTTGATGCTGGGGGCGTCCTCGGGTTCGGAGTATCTTGTAGAGGAGACGAACTTGCGAACATTGGTCGAGGGGTCCAGTGAGTATTGGGGGATGATCTTGACAGCAAGGCCCTTGGAGTTGTTGGCGGCCCTGAGCGTGGTGTCAATGAAGATACCGCTGATAGGTGAGGCGACGGCGATCCTATGTCAAAGACGTCCGCACATCGAACTGGGGACCGAATGGAAATGGTTGACGACCCGCTGGACTCGGTAGACTGAGACGCCTCTTCCCCCCATTAATTCCACAGCAGTCGTCAGCGCAGCACAACCGGACTCGTCGGATGAATCCTGCGAGCCGAAGTCCGATATCACACGGGGAGGCAGCTCAAACTGTGCTAACGCTTCGACTTGCATGGTCGCTGCTTCAACAATCAGAGGATGGCGAACGACGGGGCCCGAACGTAGATTTGGACACGCGGCGTCTACAGACCCAACCCTCTTCTGTCGTTTAGCGTGCAGACCCATATCAGCGCTGGGAGCTGCCGAACCCGCGCGTTTGATGGCGAAGCTTGTTGATCCCATCGAAGCTAAACAGCAGACACGAAGGTCGATGTGTTAGACGGTAAGATAGTACATCCTAAGGAGCAGTACGTACGGGCGATCTGCCGGTCGTTCTGTTCCTGCACGAATACCAGTTACTATGCTCAAGATCCTTGTGCACGACGCCGATCTTCTTCTAACCAACACGACTTCTGCACCTACGTCAAAGACATGGTGCGTAAACAGCAGCGTAACGTTAACCTCCCAGTACACGCCGCCACGTAAAGGCGGATTTGAAACCTTGAGCTCGATCTTCGTTACGACATTCGCAGAACGTTGGTTAGACTGTCCACCCACGACGCGTAACTATGGACGACTCATTTCCTACCTGCCCGCTTCCCCCGAAACTCAACTTGATGTGCGGCGCTTGAGCTCCAGCAACCCCGTCTTGAAATGAAAGTTTCTCCTTTGGGCGCGAAAGCAAAGCCTGCGCAGTTTGAAATGGCGCCCTTCGAAGGTCTTCAAACACAGCTTGCTAAATAGGGGAGTGTTTGAACCTATAGTTAGCTCAAGTGATCGTTTTAGTTCGTTGCACAATGAGGGGGGGCATTAACCACGATAATCCGTGATTAAACTAATTGTTTGGTCCGACCACTTTTTGGTCGGACGAAACAATTCGGGTTTGATCAAGCAGTTTAATACACCCTAACCCCAGCGATTAAAATTTTTAGGTTTTTTTGGAAGGCACTCAGTGAACTAATACATTGTATGTTTTAATGAAAAATCGCAAATATAATAATTCGCAGTAAACCTTCCCCTACTTCAACTGAATTATCTTGCTGACCTGAGGACTCTGGTTTCATACTTTATGCCGGTATAAATTCGGCCCTTAATTGGCAATCGGCCCAAAATCAAAGGAGCAACTTGAGCAAGAGATTCAAGAGTGAAGGCCCTGTCAACGCAGACCGAGACGAGGCAGAGCGCGAAGATGTAGTCTCCGACGGAACGTCCGCCGCTGGAACCGAACAAGAGGGTGACGCTATCAGCCAATATGCACAGCGCTCCAGTCCACCACCAACACCCCAGACGCAGACGACTGGGACTATTGTGACCGGAGATGGGACGATCGATGTCAGTCTAGTGCACTTGTTCAACCTGTCGGGAGACTCCTCCTCCGACGGTGAAGACGACACAAACGCCAACTCCACCGCCGCTCCACCGTCCAGTGCCCAGGGGACTCCCTCCCAAACAGGTGCGGCGTTGGCCGCTCCGACCGGTACCGCTTCAGCGACACCCCAGAACGACATAGTGCAACGAGGCGACACCACTCCGTGCGCTGGAAGTGAACAACCTCGACGCACGGCTTCTTCTGCTGGAGCTGCGTTGCCGCGAAGCACTGACCGTCCTCGTTCAACTCGACGAGGGCCCAACCCGACGACAGCTTCACCCGATGGGGCGATGTTGCAGAGAGACCCAAGCCGGGCGGAAGAAGATGATCGAGAGGTCGACGAAAATCGTAATCTCCACGTCGCCAGCAACAGGCTGGGAGGTCACGACCTACGTGTGCTTCGTGACAACGTCGCAACGGAAGATCTAGTGAATGTAAACGGGAAGCGGGGCCCAAGAGGCACAGACACAACCTCAACAATCCGTCTTACTCACAGAACAAGCGAGTCCGAGCCAAGCCGAGACTCGACGAAATCCAACGCGAAATCGACGATCTTGAGAAGAGACAATCATCCTCCGGGGTTGACCTGATGGGCATGTGACTTCTCCTTCAGAAGGACAGTGATCGACGTTTAGAGTCCGAGGAGCGTCGTCGCAGAGAAGATCACGAAGAGAGAATCGAAGCCGAGAAACGGGAGAGAGCTGAAAGAGAGCAGACGCGCCGAGAGGAAGCGGAAGCTGAAGCCAGACGCCGCCACGACGCCGCAGAGGCCACTCTACAGCTTCGAGAGGATATGCGCCGCGAGGATGCCGCTCGACAGGCGGCGCTGGACAGCGAACGCGAGGAGAACGAACGCCGTTACGAGGAGCGCCTTTCGTTCGACCGCGAGGAGGCCAGGCAACGTCACGAACAAATGATGATGCTACTATCAAGCTTGCAGAAGTAGTAGAGCTTGAACTAGCAAGATCACCCGGAACAGGGTGAGATGTATGTAATAATGCTGCGTTGTTTACATGTTTACTTGTTGTCTTCTCTACCATGCACAAACACTGTGCGGATCTGACTAATCTCAACTGCACGCACACGATAATTCGCTAGCCTGAACAAGTTGTTGCGTCGCAGCTTGCGCTTCTCCTTGTCGTACGGCAACGGATGCAATAAGCGGCGGAAGACCTTCTCCACAGATCCCAAACCCCATTCAGCAGTCTGCCGTACGAAGGTGATGGCCGTCGACTTTAGCTGAGCGACAGCACGAAGAGAAGGCACGAGCTTACCCAGATCACCGTCTTTCAACGGTGTCATTATCCGATCCACCATGTCTTCCCCACAAGGGAATGCGCTATCGGCGATCACCCCGTAGCGCGGGTCGGGATTCAAACTCGGGTCTGACAGCTTTTCTCGGAATTCTAAGCTTGTGTCGGAGTCGTCCGGGACAGTTGTGCTTACACCAAACGATGAGACCGTTAGCCCCGAAGCACAACATCCCGGTAACGTAAACGCAGTGCAGCCAGCCATTGTAGTGAGCGTTCTGGACATCAGGGTGAGAAGGCTCCTGCACCTACAAACGTGACAAGTACGACATTCCATAAGGTCTATAATCCTCAGTAAGTACACGAAACTCGTACACAAAACTCACGCTGTAGTTTTTACCATCTTTGAAGCCCCATGTTAACGGAAGCAGGGTTGATCGGGCCGCAGTTAGTCTCGACAAAGCCTTCGGGCGAGCGACGGTCGGCCACACAATCCTGGCCGGAGAAAACCCCGCCAGTGTCTCGTTCGTTGCTACCTCCGCGTCTGCTAGTACGCGACTCAACGTCGAATGGGGGAGACCAAAGGTTCAACATAGCGGCTTATGCTGCATTGAGTCGACACAGCAAGCCGAGGACTTGATGGTATTCCTGCAACTTCTTTGGGTGGCCTCCTTTGGGGCTGAAGCGAGGTATATTATAGAAGAGCTTGAAGCGCTCTAGAAGTCTGTTGAAAGAACGTCTAGCAGAGCATCGCAAACAAGCACAGCAAGTGGATTACAAAATTCCGTGCGCAAAGTTGACAGCAAGCGTACCGGCATAGACTCGTCACATTTAGGAAGTTCTCGTCTGTGCCGAATAACCACATGTACATCCACGGCGCCACATCCGGCCTCGGAAGGCACGGAGCGGTGATGTAGTGCCTAATTCGGACAAGACGGTCGTGTTCAACACGCATGAGTCCCTCCTTGAGGCGTCGCTGCAGATCCTTGAGGGACCTATGAGCTTGAACGAGCGCACGAGACATCCCCGCGAGGACCACGGCGACCCTGGCATCCGGCATATCCATATGCGCCTTCCAGAGGGATAACTTGAGCGAGTCGCCACGGGAAGCTGGAGGCAAAGGGAGAAGATCGCAACAGGGAGGGGGGCAAGGATGAGATCATACGACCCTTTGAAAGGCTACATATCAGCAAATACAGCCGAAATGTGTCCTCCTAGAATTGCCCGGTTCGGAAATGCATACAGAATATAAGCCATCTTCTTCAATAGGGACATACACAGCTGAACAGATTAAAAGTTTAATGTTGGTTTTGGACGTCGTTTTCAACTGCTTCGTCTTTATGCGTCATAAAAGCTGATCAAGACCTGTTTAAAAGGGGTATAAAACTGAGGGCGATTAAACGTTTTTATGCAGGTTTTGGAAGGCACCCACTGCGCCATCAAAGAAAGTTTCTCCATTTGGCCAAGTCGGCGGAGCTGCTGGCGTGGAGCTGGCGCCGGAGCAGAAGGCGCTGGCAGAGCAAGGATCACCGAACCAGTCAACAAAGTTGATAGCGTCGCTGCTGATGGTGGAGCTAGCGGTGCTGTAGGTGGTGGAGCTGGCGGTGCTGCTAGCGCCGGGGGTGCCGGCCCCAGTGACGGCGCCGGAGCTGGCGGAGCTGCTGGCGCCGGAGACGACGGCGCAGGTGACGGCGCAGGTGACGGCGCTGGTGACAGCGCAGGTGATGGTGGAGCAGGCGCCGGGGGCGGCGACGGCGCAGGGGATGGTGGCGCTACTGGCGCTGGAGACGACGACGCATGTGATGGTATGGCAGGCACCGGGGGAGACGACGGCGCAGGTGCTGGCGCCGGAGACGACGACGCATGTGATGGTGGAGCAGGCGCCGGGGGCGACGACGGCGCAGGTGATGGTGGCACTGCTGGTGGCAGAGCTGTCAGGCTGGCGGTGCTGCTGGATGCGTTGGCGCAGGTGTTCGCGCTGCTGACGCTAGAGTCGCCGGAGCTGGATGAGTTGATGGCGCCGCTGCTGACGCTGGAGTCGCCGGAGTCGGCAGTGTTAATGGCGGCGCTGGGGTCGTCGGAGTCAGCGGAGTTGAGGGCGGCGCTGCAGGTGGTGCAGCCGGCGGGCTGTCCGACGGAGTGACGGCAATCGGTAAAGCAAAGATTGCAGCGGCGTACTTGGTCATGCTGGACAAGCGTTAGAACGCAGCATCGACAGCGATAACCCGTATTAAACGCAAATGTTAGTTTCGGTTCTGGAAGCTGCACCTAAGTGTCTAGAACTCCCCACTTTCTCCTAGACGACTACCGAAGTGACGATGTCTTGTAGGTTCGCCGACGTAGCCACTGTCGTAGATATGGCTTTTCGCCTCAGGGGGAAGGACAGTCTTCGGTCCCGGTCTTGCAGGCTCTAACGACTTTCGTTGCTTGGCCGACGCTACCCACTTGAGGATCGTGCGGGGGAGGACCCCTGAAGACCTGGACACGGCGGCTGCGCTGGCGCCGGTTTGGACTTGAGCGACGACGTTTTCCTTCAGCTCAGTGGAGTACTTGACCATAGGGAACAAACCAAAAGTGGCGCCAAAACAAGTTTCCGCGGTTTGCCTTAGATTAAGAGCATACATGTTTCGTACTTAATTTGATTTGCCCAATCAAAGTTTGTAATTCTACAATCTTGACTAGGACTGGTCAAAATTGAAATCGGCCCTGAATTGGCCATCGGCCCGAGATTGGCCATTCCCCTTATACACACTAGGATTCGTAACCATCGTTATTGCTGCGCTAGGTTTAATATATTTGAGTGATTTTGTAGAGTTGATTTTATCCAAGAAACTATCTTCTAGATGCCTCATCGCACACCACCTGCGATTTTTTGTATAATTAGGTCGAAATATCCTGTTGAAAGTAAACGAAAGCGCCCTTTTTGCAGCAGCATCAGCAACGATTTATTGGAGATACTCTATTCCAGCCCTGACATTCGTATAAGCTTACTAGGTATGCAAACTATACAAACTTACGCATCTTGAAGCAGATTGGCGAAAACAAAAGCGGTGGGAACTCAACAACTGGTGACAGAGACGCACAAATCTAGTTTGGTAGCCTTAACGGCAAATTCATTTCTCAACCAGTGCAATGGCTAACACCTACCCGAGAGAGAAGAAGCAAGCTGCTATCGGTCAACTTCAGGCGGGCAGTGCTGAATTGTGTAGTCAGATCAGCGGAGATGGCGCAATTGAGCTTTAGAGAGAGCAAGTGGGCTGACTGACAAGTGCCGGATAGATAACGCTCTTTAAAGAGCTTGCACCATCACTTCCTGATATTTTCACCACAACCAAGCGAGGCCACCTCCTGCGCGTTTTGAGTGATCGCAGAGCGCTTCGAAAGGATGTTCAACGCGCTGCCGGCCGGCGGTCTGGTCGCAGAGATGTTGCCACTTGGGGAAATAATCGATTAGACCCCGTCCGTGCAGCACTCGGCGGTCTACCCTCCTCTGTAATGGTTAGCCACTTCCGATCGCCCTCTCATGAACAACGCTGGTAGCGGCGATATCGACAAAAATGGAGCTGTTTTAGCTTGCCCTGTCAACGGAATTATGCACTGTTTTCCCGCTTGTTCCGAATTCGGTAAATTGCACCTTATTGTGCCTTGGTTCTAAATGGTGACCACAATCGGCTTCTGTAAATACATATTCACAAAATATATCACTACTAGTCCACTTTCGCATTTATATAACCACGATCAGGTTCTGCAAATACAGCAAATACATTTTTTATGAGCTCACGGTGGTACCGCTGCCGTATTTACAAACGCCCATTGAAATGCACAAATCGCCGCATTCGGAACCAGTAGTGATAATTCTACTACCGATATCGGCACTGGCGGTAATTCTGAACTCTGCTCGAGTATTTTAGCCCCCCCCCCCCCCTCCGGGCTGTGAACTCCGGTGGACCTGGGATCCGCACTTGAGGGTAGATCACTAGGAAGGTCTAATCTGGCCAATGTATTATCCAGACTTAAACAACACTAGATCTCTCACCGCTGTGTCTTCTACTCCTCGTAGGGCCAATGTAGTTCCTGTTTCCAGGCGAGGGAGAAGGCGGTTGCGATATCCAAGGCAAATTCGATACTGATTTATGGTTAAGTCCGATCCCATCCTATCATCCTATCCTTCTATCCAGCTATCATCCCATCCGTATCTACCGGCTCTGTAGCCTCCCTTTACCTCCACCATGGCGTCAGCCGGGCCTCGGGCGTGTCGTAATCGCCAGATCCGCAATACTGGATCTGGATCCAGATCCGGAGTATCAGATCCATCTGATCCCAGATCCAGATCCTGATTCACCTAATCCCGGATCCAGTTACTCCTCCCCGCGAGATTGCCTCACATCAAATCGGTTTCGACTCACGCGATCGTGCTGATAGTCATTCAACATAGCTCCACAGTCGAGGCCTTTTTCATTTAGCCACGACGGGGATCGCCGTAAATCGGTCTCGGTCGACAAAATCTCGTCCAAACGATTCAGTGTGACAAGATCGTGTAGGTCTCCTACATCTTCTACCACAATCCCGCCTTGCCGTCGGAGCGCGACTCTAGCTAGACTCTCATCACTGCTATTCCAATCACGCTTAACGTGCAAAACTTCGTGATCGGGCCAAACCCGGAGACGATCTAGAGCTTTCTGCCTCAACAGCGTGAACCCTGGAGCCTTGCACTCGATCTCGCCTCTTACCTGGCGGATCACCATGTTGGAGCCTCCACAGATCACCAGCCGTTTCTGATCTTCTCCTTTTAGCAGATCCATGCATAGCAATAACCCTTGGTATTCCGCCTCGTTGATGGTCAGGCCATTAGCATACCCGGATCTCGCCCTTACCACGCCCCACTCAGGTAGCTTCCACAAGATGGCGCTGTAGGCGCTCCCATCACGCTTGACACATGCAGATCCGTCAAAACTGGCGACCCAGAGTTCTTCGTCAAGGCGAACTGTCTGGATCGGCACCTGAATTTCATGTCGAGGCTCCGTCTCGGGTGCGATCGCGGTCAAAACTGGCGACCCAGAGTTCTTCGTCAAGGCGAACTGTCTGGATCGGCACCTGAATTTCATGTCGAGGCTCCGTCTCGGGTGCGATCGCGGTCAAAGCTCGCTCTACTTCGGATTGGGGCGTGATACTGGTGGCCATCACCCCCAGAAACTTGTACCCACCATTTGCGACACTCTCATTTAAGTCACACGCGATCCCTCGTGTAGCGGGCGGCAACGTGCGTCCATTATCAATCGCCAGATGTTGGTTCCTCCAGATCACCTGCAGATGGTCGATCTGTTCCGCGGGATTGAAAGTCGGATCGCCTGCATGGATGTCGTTAATGGTCATTTCTTCCGTCGCCGACATGACTTCAGGCAATACAACCATCTTCGCCTCAATATCTTCTGCGCACAGATCGCTACTCTCGTGGCAGCAGACTTGGTCGTCCGCGACCTGGTCTGCGCTAGAATCATCTGAGTTGGCGACTTGATCATACGCCTGGTCCCACCCCTGTCTCTTCTTGTAATCCAGAGGCACGCCCCTTCCCATCTTATCGCCTACTAAATCGTGCGAAACAGCCGGATCCAGGTCCCTTTCCATGCCACCATATGTTCAGTCAGCAGATCCCCTCCATGGCTCCGGTTGAATACCACCCGATGTGACAACGAGTTGGTCCGCCTGTCCCAAATCATACAGATCCGCCGAATCTCCATCACGTTGCGTGTCGTGCGTCGGGCCTTGACGTGACATATCCCTGTCCCAGTCGTCTGCACGAACATGGTTCTGGATCCGGCGTGTGTTCAATGAGTTGGTCTTGGGCTATATCTGGGGTGGCGTCGTCTGTAGACACACGATCCGCAGCTTCCGTCGCGTGGACGAACACTAAACATATAATTCGTGAAGGGTTGGCCATGATCTCGTTCGGTTCTCTGATCTTATGGTTCCTCGGTTCGGTCGCTCCGGCTGTATACCGCACACAGTGGTATGGGCTCAGTCGGCGTGATCTGGGCATATTCATGCCCTGCAGACCCATCGTGCCACGTGCCAAGCCTCGAGCCTCGAGTACTCGCGACCCGTTGGGGGTAAAATGTCGCTGTCTCCCAAGAGGTTGGTATTGTTTAGGCCGTGACCTGGCGGGCCATTGGCAGGTACATCCGGATTCCGACTTGCCCTCAACGAATTTCGCTACAGTAGATCTGGGGTCGTCGCCACCCGTAAATCCCGTACATGCCCTGTATTTGTAGTCGTCGTGGTCTTGTCGCGTACAGTTGTCAGATCATGACGGTCCGACGGCTTCCCTCTCTGACCACCCTCCGAAAAATGCGATCTGCCCCCCCCCCACTTGCTGGTTGTGCACTTGGTCTCGCTTCCACAGTATCGCACGCGGCACATAATACTTAGTGCGCTCGACCATCGGCACTGGTGGGACTTCTGGGAAATTTGCGTCCGTGGATCTAGCATCGGTGGTCGCTTGTAGTGCGAGGTTCTGTCATTCCATGTAGCGGCAGGATCCGACAGACACATCACCAACATCGGTGAGAAGAAGCTGGCGATGCAACGCGATGAACGGATCGGCATGTGGCTTGCTGGGAACCGGGTCCGGCGTCCCCAAAGTTAGTGTCTTGCTTGGTCCATAAACCACCTTTAGCACCCATAAATCTCCACGCGTTACCCATAACTTGTCATGATCCGATGTTCGTACGCATAGCGGAAGGTCCACAGACCCCCCGATCTCATGTTGCAAGTGCTGCTCCAGCCTCACGAGCCTCGCCTTGTCGTTGTAGATCTGACGGAGTCCGCTGAGATGGATCCGGATGTCATCGGGCAAGCAAAGTGATCCATCGGCCAGATACAACCAGATCTCAGCCGGAACCAGGAAGTCCATGCCCAGGATCGCTTTTTGGCCAGATAAATCTTCCACCCAGATGTCGAATGTAGGAGGGGGCTACACATTCGGCTAACCTCACCTTAGTGCAACACGTACTAAGTGGATACATTCAGGTGGGCCACATCGCAGTGTGGTCACCATTCATATTAGGAAGCAGTCCTATTGATCAGAAAGCAGGATCTTTCTACCAGTAATACTCAAGCATTAGGTCAGAGTTTCTGCCAACCTCTCGTTGGCAGAACCTCTCTTTATAGATATCAGTTTTAGGAGGAAAACCACAGTTAACATTCAATTCAGTTCCCATTTTACCGCAAAAGCTACTATTTGTACCTTTATTTAGGATTAACTATACTTGTGGGTACAAGTATACTTAATGCAAGATAAATACACCTTACGCCTTCTCATACACGTGCGCTCACGTGTAAGCTAAAGTATTGGACTAAGTAAGCCCATTACACCTGGTAGCACTTTGTAGTCCGTCCAACGACCGAATAGTCACGTATCGCATGAAATTCGATACGGGGGCCGAGGACCTGCCTGTGGACGCGAGTATGTCCACTGGTAACCCAAACACGGGTGCAACGCATGTTGCACGCGAAGACTGTCTCCACCTGGCGGATCCAGAGTGGGAGGCGCTCCAACGACTGTCGACGGTCATTGGAGAAGCGGCCGTAGCGACGATGCTACGCACGCTATCGCCGACAGAGCAACACGGTGTTGCTCTAGGCTTTATCATGAAGGAACAGCGCGAGACCGCTGCTCGCGCTACGGTGTCGACTCCGTCCACACCGCGCGTGGAGTCATTGAAGCTCCACGTGAACAGACTGTCGGTACCCATCGACTTCCCCTGGTCACCCACAACGTGTCCTGATCCGAGGTTTGCCTCCGCATGGGCACTTCCATTGAATCCCCTACGTCAATCTGCAAATGCTGATCCAGCCGGACGACTCTTGCCTTGTTGTTATACAGCTGACGTCTGCCGCTGAGCTGGATCCGCACCTCGTCCGGGAGACACAGTGACCCATCGGCTAAATCCAAGCGGATCGCTGCAGGCACCATGAAGTCCATCCCCAAGATAGCTTCCTGGCCCGATAGATCACCAACCCAGATGTCGAACAGGTACACCAGATACCCTGCCAGCGTGATCTTGATCCGCGTCCTTCCGGCGGTCGAGTACACCGTATCTCCGATGCCTACACAGTCGTGACTCTGGCTCCTATCCACATAGCACCCCATTCGCTGGGCGAACGTAGTGTGCACGATAGACACTTCGGCGCCAGTGTCGAGGAGCAGGATCGCCTTCTCATTTTTGATCTTCCCTGTGATCTTAGCCTGCCGGAACCATTTCCCGGGTGCATGATGCTTCCAGTATCCTCTCGATTCTCCGGGCAACATATCTGGACTCGGATCTCCGGTTCGCTTATATTCAGCCACGAGACTAGACTGATGATTCGGGGGAATGTTTTCCCCTTCCGTAGGCAAGAACCAGAGATCTGGGTCCTGTTGTTTCTAGTACCCACGCGAGGTACCAGGGTTGAGATCGATCACTTCGGCGGCCTCCGCTCTGTCGAAGTCACCCGCTGGGCAAAGACTGGATATGGCGGCAGTGCGTTTCCCATGTAGATCAAATGTATTATCACATAGATCTGGCCTTCTGCTAGCTCAATATTTTGATGGTTTGTTCACGTATGCATAAATGCAATACCTAGAGCGCTCGGCTCGTACCGGATTCCATCCCGGCGAGCGTCCTAGTTTAACATCTTCTCTGCCATCTCTGGCAGCATCCCAGCGTGTTTAACTGGATCAAATCACTGCCGGATCTGGTTGTAGAACTCCTCCATCGGGCACTTCCCCATGTCATGCAGTTCTCCACATCCTTGGCATACGAACAGGCAGTGATCCGCCGGGTGGCCTCTCTTTCCACACTTCTAGCACGTCAGGCGTCTCCAGCACCCCAGATCGGTGTGCTTCTTGGAGCCACAGTGAGAGCATCGCCCCCGGTCGGTGCCGTCCGTTTGATATCGTGGCCTCGGATCTCCGGGCTGAGGGTCCGGAGCACGGCGATCCGACGATTCGCGATCCAAAGTCTTTGGCTCTTCTCCGGGCGGTGGGGTTTCCTCACTTGCGGCGAGGTAGATCCGGCGATGCTTGTCCCGGTCGGAGTCCGATCCGTCCGAGTTAGAGTCCGACTCCGAGTCCGGTGCTTGGATCTGTATCGCACGTACTTGCTTGGCCGATGCAGCTGGCGCTGGCGACGGGGCAGCTTTCTGCCAGTATCGGCTGGATCCAGCGGTCGTCTTTTTCTGGCGACTCTTCGCCCGGTCCAGAGCCCGCAGCACTTCTTCCAAATCATCCGCGTCCGACAGTCGTAGCAACGTCAGCTTGTCGGCCAACTCAGGGTCTCCCAATGTTTCAATGAAATGGTCCACATGTTCCTTCCGTTCCTTGGCACCACCGTCCTTGACTTTCAGTCGTGCTCGTAAACCCGCCACGTTAAGCCTGTGCAGATATTCTAACGCAGACTCATCCGAACGCTTCCGCGCTTGGTAATACTGGCGAGCCACTGAGATCCCAAACCCACAGTACTGGACTTGGAAGCTCTTGAGCAGTTCGGTCCACTTGTTGCGTGTAGATCTCGGCAGCTGTCGGTACCAATTCTTCGCCGGTCCTGATAACAGATCCACGAGGGTTAAGCACTTCTCTTCATCATAAGCTTGGTCTCGCATAAAGGAAGACTTCACCTTGCTGATCCAGGCCCTCGCTCGATCCTCATACTGGTCCTTTCCAGTGAATTCCTTCAGGTCAGATAGAGCAGAGATTCGGACTCGTTGGATCAGTGTCGAATCCGAGGATCCGGCCGCTGCAGTTGCGACGGCTGCTGGTGCTGCTGTGGGGAGATCTAAATCATCCGGGTCATATTCCCACTGTAGTCTCTCCAAGTCGTCCGATCCGGCGGATTCCATCTCCACATCTCTAGTCCCTGGATTCGGAAGGGTCTTGGCTGCCAAGTTTGGCATGACGATCTGTTGTTCGCGAAGGAAACGACTCATGGCCGCTTGGAAGTAGGACTCCATCTTGTCCGCCGAGGTCGTAGCGTCTTCGCTCATAACTACGATATGGGGAGGGGAAGCCGTCGGCTTGTTCATCGTCCCTGGAGTCTTCTTAGCTTTGGCTCGGGTGGGCTTCGGTCGTGACACCTTGGATCTGGCTTGCAACATAGCGGCACCAGTGGGGCCTAGCGACATCCGTCGTGGTTCTGACGACGCGTCCGCCTCCGCCTCAGCCGCTGACACGAAAGGTGAAGAAGTCCAGTCACCTGTGGAGCCGATTTGCGTCGGCGAGTCCGGGCTTGAGGTCATACTGGGGTCCGTCACCTTCTCTCCTACTATTACCTTCAGCTTGTCGAAGAGTTTTTTTGTTGACATCGGGAACATCCGTAGCCCCGGACGGAACAAGTCATCGGCGTCGAATGCTCCCGCAGACCCGCCTCCCATAGTAGGTTCATGAGGATCTTGATCGCCTCCAGCTTATTGTCTGTCGAAGCTGGTGCTGTCACTGGTCCGAGTTGATCACCGATCTGCGTCGGTCGTAGGATCTGCATGATCGGGTCGTGGGTCATGAAGTCCTGGAGTTCCTTCCGGTGGTTCCTGGACTCCAGATCTGCCTCGTTCCTCATTGGGTTTGACGTCTCCGTCTTGACTCCGGCTGGAACTAGTCCGCCCTTGGGCTCGTCCTCCAGATCTGGGGCCTCGAGGGCCGTCCGCTTGGCGGGCACCTTCCCTTCCCACTCCCAACTGGGTTTCAACATCGGAACCCCTGCCGGCAGCTTGACGAGCGAGTCGGCGAACGCATACCGGTCTTGTCCGGCCTTAGTTTGTTTTGTTAGTGAGTCTCAATGTGAATCGAGACTCACTGGGGTCCCCGAAGGGACCTGGGGAGGAGGTTGAGGTTTATCTTCCAGATCCGGATCTGCCTCCTTTCCGTCGATAGAGTTCCTCCCAGCACTCTGTCGATCTGCGGTTCTTGCTTCATTCAGCGGCGTCGTCGTCGATCCGAGGTCCGATGACGCCTGGTCCCCTTGCTCTATCTTCACTTTGACTTCTTCTTGGGACTCACGGTGAAATCCCGAGTCACCAGAAGATCCAGGCACGCGCACTATTGTGGTGTTGCTGGATCAGCAAAATCTGCGAGATCGCTAGTCCGGCTTACCACTGCGCCCGAACACCGACTAACGGAGGGGGTACTCCGATCTGCCGTGACGTGTGCTGAACTGGGTCACCTTGTGTACCCGTCGGTAGGGCTGGATTTTGCTCTTCTGGTGTCTTCCGAAGTGTCAACGCCTTGAAGTCGAGACAGGCTTGGCGAGACGCGGGGATGGGGTGGAGCGGCGTGGAAATCTTCACGCGGCTCGCGGTTGTACTTCCAGATCAAGTGTTCTTAGACTTGGATCTGGCGGCCTGGATCTGGATCCGGCCGTGGGGTTGCCTTTACGGGGTCTTGTCCTTTACGTTCCCTTACAGGTTCCTTTCCTTGCGATGCTTGCCGCTTCCTATAGCGGGATCTGTGGTGGTTGTGTGTCGAGGATCCGACCGGCCAAGCTGTGAACTCCGGTGGATCCGGGATCTGCACTTGAGGGTAGATCACTAGGAAGGTCTAAAGCTGGCCAATATATTATCCAGACTTTACCAACACTAGATCTCTTACCGCTGTGTCTTCTACTCCTTTTAGGGCCAATACAGTTCCCGTTTCCAAGCGAAGGCGAAGGCGGTTGCGATGTCCAAGGCAAATTCGATACTGATTTATGCTTAAGTCCGATCCCATCCTATCTACCTATCCTTCTATCCAGCTATCATCCCATCGATACCTATCGGCTCTGTAGCATCCCTTTACCACCGTTATGACGTCATCCAGGCCTCTGACGCGCTGTCATCGCTGGATCCGCAATGCCGGATCTGGATCCCGGTATCAGATCTGATCCCGACCTTGGCTCCAGATCCAACTCCTCCGATCCTCTTCGGGCCACTTGATCTAGGTGACCGCCGCTGGTCCACGCTCGCTCTACCCTTTCAGCGCCCTGTCAGCGTCCGTCCTGCACCTCCCTGCTTCCTCCTCTGTGTAGATCCCGCCAGGTCAGTGTTTCGTAATAGTGACCAGCCGGGTCCCAGTCTCTCACTTGTCAATCAACGGCGATCTCCGATTTCTCGGATCTCGCTTCTCCACACTTGCTTCTCACGCGTGACTTCTATTGGAGTCACCAGTACAAGTGGGTACGCAGAGTCGGAAGTGGAGATGCACAAGGAACATCTCCGCAAGTTGTTTGCGCTCATGCGCAAACACGAGCTCTACGCGAACCTGAAGAAGTGTATCTTCGGAGCTAGCGAGATACCCGTCCTTGTGTGTCTCGTAGGGAAGAACGGCGTACGCCCTGACCCCGGAAAGGTCAGAGTGATCAATGAATGGCCTACGCCTTCCAACGTCAAGGAACTGAGGCAGTTCCTTGGACTCGCTACGTACTTATGCAAGTACGTGAGCAACTACGCGGGCAAGATTCGCCCGCTGTCGCAGCTCCTAAAGAAGGATGCTGCATGGGTTTGGACTGCTGATTGTCAGCAGGCCTTTGATGCAGTCAAGGAGGGCTTGACTGAGGCACCGATCTTGGCGGTGGCCGACCAAGATCGCCCATTCCACGTCGTGTGTGACGCGTCCGATTTCGCAATCGGATGCGCCCTAATGCCCCACGACCACGAGGGACGTGATCGCGTGGTCTACTATCAGTCGCGTCAGCTGAAGCCAGCTGAGAACAACTACCCGGTACATGACAAGGAACTCCTTGCCATGAAGTATGCACTCGCGAAGTTTCGAGTGTATCTACTTGGGAGTAGACCATTTGTGGTCTACACCGACCACGCATCATTGCGTGCGGCGATCAAGTCGCCGCACATCTCACAAAGAATGGCGAGATGGCTCTCATTCTTTGCGGAGTACAACTTCCAGGTTGAGCACAAACCTGGAAGGTTGAATGTTGTGGCCGACGCGTTGTCGCATCGACCTGATTACGCGGTGCACAAGGCCGACGACAATGCAATTGGCGTCGCACGTACGTCTACTCCCTCGTCATCTTTGTTATACGACGTGCGGGCCACATACACGAAGGATGCGGATGCGAAGCAGTTGTTGGCCTACTTCGCTGCGCCTTTTGACAAGTCTCGTCAGAAGCTGGCGAAACATCACCGTGCACGTGTACACCGCAATCGTGTACACAATTGTCTGCTGCTTTACAGCGCAGTCGACGACAACGCTGATCGCATTTTCGTGCCGGACGATCATGAGCTGAAGCTCAGGATCACTTACGAGTATCACGATGCCCCGACGTCGGGACATCCGGGTCGTGAGAAGACATACTTGCTTATCACGCGTGACTTCTATTGGAGTCACCAGTACAAGTGGGTACGCAAGTATGTCCGTGCTTGCGAGGTTTGCCAACGCGTGAAGCCTGGGCCCTTCTCGCAGGCTACACTTCAGTCACTACCGACTCCGTCGGAGTGTTGGTAGTCCATTTCCATGGACGTTGTGTTTGGCCTTCCGCCTGATTTTAAGCGGAGGACTGGTATTGTGGTCTTTGTTGACCGATTCAGTAAGATGGTGCATCTTGCTGCAGTACCAGCCGAAGTGACAGCCAAGCAGACGGTACGTCTGTTTGTTGACATGGTGTTTAGACACCGTGGCATGCCGATCGACATTGTGTCTGATCGTGATCCGCGCTTCACAGCGCGTTTCTGGCAAGAAGTATTTGAACTTCTTGGCACGCAGCTGTCCATGTCGACTGCGGATCATCCGCAGACCGACGGACAAACCGAGCGCGTCAACCGGGTACTGGTTGACGCTCTGAAGAGCTACGCTCACTCGTTCCAACACTGGAGCGACTGCTTGCCGATGGCAGAGTTTGCCATCAACAACTCGGTGCATGTCCACACACCGTTTTACGTGAATGCCATGAGGCATCCACGCGTACCGAGTGTACTCGGTGCGGTAGCTGCTTCCTTAAGTGGGGGAGGGTATCCGGTTTCAACCAAACCGAATGAACACGCTGATACGAGCAACATATCAGCTGTGTCGACACGCGCACGGACTGCGCGCAGTCCAATCGACGAGAGCACAATGTTTACGCCGGGCGTAGACACTCTCAACAACAATAACCACACACATGCCGGGCCTGTAGTGAACAAGAACAACGTGTTGAACAAGGAGTTCAACTCGAAGGCAATGTACTTTGTCCAGCGCCGCCAAGCCGTAATACGGTTTGTGCACGATGCTATTGCAGCTTCTGTCGATCGACAGAAGCTGAACGCAGACAACAATGGCAGAGGAAACACAAATGCATTCAAAGTGGGTTCATTAGTTCTGTTAGCTACACAGAACCTAGCTAGCCATGCAGTTTCCGACTTCGGAGCAAGCAAGCTTGCTCCGCGCTTCATCGGGCTATTCACCGTGTTGGCGAAGCATGGCAACGAGTACACGCTAGCCATACCGTCCAGCATGCGTCTCCACCAAACCTTTTACGTTGGGCGGCTGAAGCCTTACTCGCAACACGAGTCACCTACTCCCGATGACTCGGCGCGACCCTCGTCTCGAGCGCGGAGACACGTTGCCCCAAACGCGCAACGATCGACCCTAGGTCGACCTGGATATTCGAAGCGGTCTGTCCAGCCTGACAGATCCGGGCCTTCAAGAGCTTCAGCTCCTGCCTTTACTCGGCGAGCTCAGCCGTCTGGAGGTTCTCCACCGCCTCCAGACGATCCCAGACTTCGGCCGGCGACGGCTCGTGGTGTCTTCCCGCCGCCACCGCCCCCGTTGAGAGACGCACGCGGGGAAACTCGCTGGATTGTCCAGCGAATCGTTGGGCATCAGATCCGGACCCAAGGCCCGGTTCATTTTCGTATGCGTTGGTTAGGATATTCTGCTGACCACGATACATGGGAGCCGCGGAACGTCCTGATGAGCGACGTTCCAGAAATGGTGACGGAGTACGAATCCCGCCACCAGCAGCTCCGCTGAAGGGCGTAAAACTTGAGCGAGAGCTGTAGTTGCCTACAGCCCTCGGCTGAGTGTTGCGCTCACCCTCAACACTCTCAGACGACAACTGCGTGATCAACATCTCACGCAGTGTCTTCAACTCCACAGGCACACGAATACCCGTGTACCCGTTAAGGTCCCGTTCGGACAGCCGCACTGCCCCAGCTTGGCAGCGCTCGCACGCAACGCCAGACGGCACTGCGCACGGAATCCCGCTTCGACTGCACCATCGTGCAGCCGCAATATCATGGGCCACTTCGAGAAGCGCTCGTAGCGCTCTCCCGCAGCGCGGAGTCGCTCGCGGTAGCCTGAGGGATTATTGTTGAAGTTCTCAACAAACATCCCCCAGCTTTGGCAGAGTGCCTCCCACTCGGCCACCTTGCTTTTACGGGAATGCTTCTTATTCCCGTAGAATCGGAGCTCATGGAAGATCCCGATGTAATAATCACGGCTTTGATCCGTCGCCGGATCAACGTCGAGCCCCTTGGCAACATCGTCATCAACGATGGCGTTGCAGGAGTACAACGATGGCGTTGTAGGAGTACAACGCGTGTCTGCTGACGGCGTGGTATTGCCGTAGCGAGATCGGATCTCGCTCGGAGTCGGCATCCACGGGTCGTGCACCGGATTAGTGCGCAACGCCACAGTCGCAGACGAAGTGGAGTCGTCGTCGTCTCCACTCCGCGGAGTGGACAGCGCTCCGGCATCAGCGAGCGGCCTGTCGCTGCCGCTGCGCGAGCGCTTTGAACTCGAAGCGTCCGAGTCGTCCTCGCGGGGACGACACGTCCCCACGTTTGCTTCATTGCGCCCTGAGGACGAGGATTCTCTCTCCTCCTCGCCCTCCTCCACGTCGATATCTTCGATACCGTCGAAGAGGGTTTCGCTGGCATAGGTAACTTTGCCACGCGACTTGTGGTACTCCCCAACAGAGATCGTACTTTTGGGGGAGCTTGACGTCGTCACCGTGGAAGTGACGACGGACACCAAAGAGGCTGAAGATGTGGCAGTCGTCGCTGTGTTAGCGACGACCGCGTTGCTTGCTGCAGGTGCAGCAAGCTCGTCGGAGGTCTGTGTCGTTGGCGTGCTCATTTCGAAATGAGCACGAAGTTCTCTCCAAAGAAGACTTTGGATTGATGTGTCGAGACCGGCGCATCAAGTCCTAACGGGGGGATGGTGTAGCGGTGCTACACATTCGGCTAACATCACCTTTGTGCTACACGCACTAAGTGGATACATTCAGGTGGGCCACATCGCAGTGTGGTCACCATTCATATTAGGAAGCATTCCTATTGGTCAGAAAGCAGGGTTTTTCTACCAGTAATACTCAAGCATTAGGTCAGAGTTTCTGCCAACCACTCGTTGGCAGAACCCCTCTTTCTAGATATCAGTTTTAGGAGGAAAGGCACAGTTAACATTCAATTCAGTTCTCATTTTACCGCAAAAGCTACTATTTGTACCTTTATTTAGGTTTAACTATACTTGTGGGTACAAGTATACTTAAACCAAGATAAATACACCTTACGCTTCCTCATACACGTGCGCTCACGTGTAAGCTAAATTATTGGGCTAAGTAAGCCCATTACATCGAAGAAATATGCGAGTAATCCAGCCAAGGTAATCTAGATCCGAGTTCTCCCCTCCGTTGTGTACCGATCCCAACGCAGTCTCGACTTTGACTCCTGTCGATGTAGCACCCAACCTTACGCGCAAAAGTGGCGTCTACGATAGACAGCTCGGCACCTGTATCGATAAGTAAAGTCGCCTTCTCGTCATTGATCTTGCCGGTGATCTTGGCTTTTCGAAACCACTTACCCGGTGAGTGGCGTTTCCAGTATCCTCGAGATTCTCCAGGTTGGAGATCTGGGGACACAGGGTCACCGGGTCGCCCGTACACAGCGACGCGACGGGATTGTGTGACCTGAGGTCCATCCTCCCCATCGACGGGTTTGAACCAACGATCTGGATCTTGTTGCTTCCAGTAGCCTTGGGGCACTCCGTGGTTGAGATCCATAGCCTCAGTCGTATTGCGCGTTCGATTCCAAATTGGATTGGGCGATTGGTCAATCGGCCCGGCCAAATCGCTCCGCCAATCGGCCCGGCCACGAATCAACTCGTGTTAAGTACGGATTGAGCTTGACATGTGGCATGGCGCCATATGTTCTGGGGACGGGCGATTGGACAAGTAACTTGACTTTTGTATAGAGCGGTTCTCGGAATCGCGCCGACTCGGCAAATTTGGCCGGAACTCACAATATCGAATCTCGCAAAATCGTCGACTTGGCAAAGACTCGAGATCATAGTTACACGTACCCCCTTGTTGATCGAATGTGTTGCCGCGTAGACCAGGTCGCGTGCTAGCTTGGTCAGCCGGTGGCTTGCTCACAAATGCATAGATCCAGTACCTAGAACGTTCAGCTCGTACCTGATTACAACCCGGTCAGCGTAGCATCGTCTCGGCCATCGCTGGCAGCATCCCCGCATGCTCGGCCGGATCGAACCACCGACGGATCTGGTGGTATACTCCGCCCTCGGGCATTTGCCAATGTCGCGGAGTTCCTCACAACTGCTGCACACGAAAAAACATTTGTATGTGAGGTGTCCCTTCTTGCCACACTTCTGGCAGGTCAAGCACCTCCAGCATCTAAGATAGGTATGCTTCCCAGACCCGCAGTCCGAACAGTGACTGTAATCGGGTCTATCAGCCTGGGTCCTGGATCTGTGATTACAAGGTGCTTGATTCGGCGAGTCGCGGTCAGGTTGATTTCGGACTGGAACGTTCCTATTTCGACTAGCCGTATGCGGTTGTTTGTTGCCAGCGGCGAGGTGATCCGGCGATAATAATCTTCATCATAGACATACCCATCAAATTCTGAGCCAAATGTCGAGCCAGACGCCTGGATCTTGATCGCGCGCACATGTTCTGCAGGAGCCGGCGATGGGGTTGGCGGACCCTTCGGCGGGCAATTGGCTGACTCAATTGCTACGACATCTTCCGCCGATTCTTTGCTCGGTCTAGAGCATGTAAGACAGTTTCCAGCTCATCAGCATCCAGTAATCGCAATAGCGTCAGCTGACCCGCCAAATCTTCATCCTCCAAGGTTTCAATGTAGTGATCCACATGCTCGCGTAACTCCTTCGATCCTCGATCCTTAATCTTCAATCGCACTCGCAGTCCAGCACCATTGAGGCGGTACAGATACACGAGCGCGGACTCTTCGGGTCGCTTGTGGGCTCGGTAATACTGATGCACCACCGAGACTCCAAATCCACAGTACTGGATCCGGAAAATTCGAAGAAGTGGTTGCGTGTGGATCTGGGTATTTGGCGATACCAGTTCTTGGCGGGTCCAGAGAGCAATTCAGCGAGTGTCAAGCACTTCTCCTCGTCGGACACCCAATCTCGCGTGAACGATGACGAAACCTTGCTGATCCAAGTTCTTGCTAGATCTTCAACTGGGACCTTCCCTGATAATTCCTTGAGTTCTGAGATTGCTGAGATCCGAAATCGCTGAATCGTCCTAGACTCCGCGGATACGGCAGTTGCCGTGGCCAAGGCAGCAGGACTGGACGGTCGAAAGTCAATGTCATCTGGATCGTACTCCCAATGAGAATAGTCAAGATCTTGAGATCCGGTAGACTCCATCTCCACGTCTTGTGATCCAGGGTTATGGGACACCTCTGCTACTGGGGCTGGTACAAACGTCTCAGTTTTCTTCAGGGATCGACTTATTGCAGCTTGGAAGTACGACTCCAGTCTACCGGTCAAGGCGTCGAAGCCCGGAGCCATGGCAGTAGGACCAGATGGTCCGAGGGACATTTGCTGAGGTTCGGGTGGTGCGTCTGATCTAGGATCCACCGCAGCAATGTTGGACGACGACGTCCAACCTCCTGTCGGACCGATATGGAGTGGTGATACTGGATCTGGGACCTCGGGGCCCGGATTGGTTGCAGTTTCACCCACCAAAACCTTCAGCTTGTTGAACAACATTAAGTTCGATGACTGGATAACCTTCGCATACAGATCGAAAAGGTCGTTCACATCGAACGCTCCTACGACCAGGCCGGTCACCTTCAGTAGACCCATCAAACCCTTCACAGCATTCAGTTTGTTCTCCGTCACCACGAGAGCTGCGACGGGTCCCTTCAGTTCACAGATCTGCGTCAGTCGTAAGACCTGCATCACTGGATCGTGATCCAGGAACTCATGCAGCTCCTTGCGGTGACACAGGTATTCTAAAGCGGCTTCGGAGCATCCAGGATCGGTTCTTTTCATATCTTCCTCGTCCAACTTTGAAACCTTCATCTGCTTCCGCATATGCGACGTCTTCACCTGAATCTGGTCGTACCGGGAGACTATCGGTCGGTATGGCTTCCGTTTAATTGGTGAATCAGCAAATGTACACCGATCCGATCCGGCCTTAGTTTGTTTTGTTAGTAAGTCCCGATGTGATTCGAGACCCACTGAGGTCCCCGTGGGGATCTGGGGAGGAGGTTGAGGTTTGTCTTCCAGATCCGGATCTGCCTCCTTTCCGTCGACAGAGTTCCTACCAGTACTCAAAGTTCCTACCAGTACTCTGTCGATCCGCGAATCTTGCTTCATTCAGCGGCGTCGCCGTCGATCCGAGGTCCGATGACGCCTGACCCCCTTGTCCTATCTTCACTTGAACTTCTTCTTGGGACTCACGGTGAAATCCCGAGTCACCAGAAGATCCGGGCACGCGCACTATTGTGGTGTTGCGGGATCAGCAAAATCTGCGAGATCGCTAGTCCGGCTTACCACTGCGCCCGAACACCGACTAACGGAGGGGGTACTCCGATCTGCCGTGACGTGTGCTGAACTGGGTCACTTTGTGTACCCGTCGGTAGGGCTGGATCTTGCTCTTCTGGTGTCTTCCGAAGTGTCAAAGCCTTGAAGTCGAGACAGTCTTTGGCGAGACGCGGAGATGGGGTGGAGCGGCGTGGAGCGGAGTGGAAATCTTCACACAGCTCGCGGTTATACTCCCAGATCAATTAGTCTTGCACTTGGAACTGGCGGGCAGGATCTGGATCCGGCCGTGGGGTTGCCATTACGGGGCTCTTGTCCTTTACGTTCTTTTTCTTGCGATGCTTGCCGCTTCCTATAGCGGGATCTGTGGTGGTTGAGCGTCGAAGACCCGACCGGCCAAACTGTGAACTCCGGTGGATCTGGGATCCGCACTTGAGGGTAGATCACTAAGAAGGTCTAATCTGGCCAATGTATTATCCAGACTTAAACAACACTAGATCTCTCACTGCTAAGTCTTATACTCCTCGTAGGGCCAATGTAGTTCCTGTTTCCAGGCGAGGGAGAAGGCGGTTGCGATATCCAAGGCAAATTCGATTCTGATTTATGGTTAAGTCCGATCCCATCCTATCTACCTATCCTTCTATCCAGCTATCATCCCATCCGTATCTACCGGCTCTGTAGCATCCCTTTACCTCCACCATGGCGTGAGCCGGGCCTCGGGCGTGTCGTATTCGCCAGATCCGCAATGCTGGATCTGGATCCAGATCCGGAGTATCAGATCCATCAGATCCCAGGTTCAGATCCGGATCCACCTGATCCCAGATCCAGATCCACTTATCCCAGATCCAGATCCTGATTCACCTAATCCCGGATCCAGATCCACTCGACACCGATGTTCTCCTTACCATTGGCCCACGGACCACCGACGTCCGCTCTCCTCGCGCTCCTCGTTTCCTCTCGGTGTAGATCAGCTCGATTCTAGCATGTTGATCTTTCGCGTTTCTTGAAAAACACTTTACCACAATAACAAGTACTTGCGGCTGAGCTGATACTCAATACGACGTTCATCGTCGACAACTATGCCGAAGCTCGAGTTGTGACTGCACGTTGTTCCCGCGACTGTGCAATGCTCGAGTCGGGTTCAATTGCTGCCGGGCGACACGGTTGCACTGAGTCATCGTGCTCGCAACTTGCCGGCGGAGTGATTGCCCCCTTGTTGGGCCGGCGAACTCAACATCGAAGCACCTACCTCACCGTGGTGCATGATCGAAAGAGACAGAGATAAAGCTTCACCACTCGGACTAGCACATTAAACGAACAATGTCACGCGCTCCTTCTGCCGACAGCACTGGATATTCTTCTAAAGCGTTCGAAAGCCACATGCCTAGCACCTTGATCACCAGGCGATCAGCACCCGCATTTAAAAGCTTGGTAGCCCCTCCAATCCTGTCGGAGTGGGTCGAGTACCGTGTTGGATCGAGGCCTGCTTGTGTTGCTGCTTGTTTTATGATCTCCGACATTATCTTCGAAGTGATCCCGCTGTGACGTGATGTTGCCAGTTTCGGATCTCCAGAGCTCGTACCGTAACTCGAAGCTGCTTTGTATACCCGCCGAGCGCCTAATACCGGGCAAATAGTAGCATCACCAGACGCATGAAGGTATTGGTCATTCGTTGCGCCATTCAGTTTGATGCGGATGATGTGAGCTCGGCGAGGACTTGTTGTCTGGCCCTGCTCGTCCCAAAAGCCGATGTTGCCCAGCCGAAGGATGTATTCATGACACGTCTTGCCGATGAAAAAATAGTCGGAGCGTCGAAGAAGGAAATAGTACGCGAGAAGCAGCCCACCCCAAACCAGTTGATGCCGTCGCTGAGTTAGGTTCAGGATCGCTCGAAGCGCGTGAGTAGAGGCACCGTAACTGGCTGCTTCTCGCGGACGGGTTCTGTAAAGCGACCGTAGAAGGATTTCCAGGTGGTAAACAGGCGGGTACATCTGAACGAGTGACCTCACTTGGAGTGGCGTGTGTACCTTGCGTAATCTCCTTCTCGGGCCGTTTGGCTTCGGCTGACGAAATTCCGCCTAGTAAGTTGTTAATACAGATGTAGAAAATATTATAGTACTGAGCGCTGACGAATACCTCCGAACGCCACTCCAACGGTTAGTGAGAAGCACTGATCTACTATCCAGATCCTCCTCCAGAGTTAACGCTTTCGCGAACGGAGACCCAATCACTTGAATTTGTATAGTATACGAATTCAAGCGATTTGCAAGTGAAATGCCCTGTTTTCCAAAATCACTGTACACTAGGTGCCCTTACAAGCCCACGATAGCCGTATCAAAACAAGGTAACAAGTAGAAGGGCGCAGAATGCCCCGTTCTGCGTTGCCGAATCAAGGCTATCCATTGGCTAAAAACATCAGAGAAACATGGCCAGTGCATGCATGGGCCAGTAAAACCGATGCTAAAACGAGGCTTATCTTTTTGATCTCCCCCTTTTGTGTTCAGTCAACAGCGGTCTCGCGATCAGCACTGTGGTAAATATGCTGATTTCAGTATAGTAGTTGTGACCAAGACAGTTTATACTACCTTTGTTATGGAGCCGTGTCTCTGGGTCAGAACCGGATCTTCAAAAGCATGTTGGTTTTACTATGCTGTGTACGACACCCTATCTTATGGAATACTGAGGTATAAACCCTCTCTCCCTCATGACGAAAAAATGGCGCGCGGCGAGAAGCGAGGACCGGACGACAGCGAGAGCAGCATCAGCAAGCGCCGCCGCGCAGCCCCCCCCCCCCCCTTCCTCCTGCTGACAACGCCACAGATGCGTGCATATTTAGGGAGGCATGGCGTGTGTTTCGTGGTGCGGGCTGGTCGGCAAAGCGACTGCCTACGCGTAGTCTCGACACTCGGTACAAATGTGTACGTCCTGGCGGAAAATCGTTCGGAAACGAAGGCGTTGACTATGTGTTGGGTGAAGCTGGTGTGGTTGCTGAGTACATGAAATGTATTAGTCCACATGAACATGGCGTTGCTGTAGCCGCTGATCATGATGGTAACAGCTTTGGCGCCAGTAGCGTCGGAGCTGACGTAGTTCGTGGCGGTGCTATAGGCGGTGATCGTAGTGGAGTCAGCGTTGGCGCCGGTGGCGTCGAGGTGAAGTACTTCGTGGCGGTGCTGGAGCCGCTGCTCGAGGTGGCATCGGCGTTAGAGGTGTTGGTGCTGGAGCCAATGGTGGCCATCGTAGTGGTCGCGTCCGTGGTGGTACTGGAGCTGCTCGTCGTGGTGGCGTCGGCATTGGAGCCGATGGCGCTGGTGGTGGATCCAAGGATGACGGAGGTCGCGGTTGGGGTCGCGGTCGTGGAGGTGCTGGAGCCGCTGCTTGTGGTGGCGTTGGCGCTGGAGCCGATGATGTTGTTGGTAGAGCTAAAGGTGGCGGTCTGATTTTCTCCCTCTCCCTCTCTACCTCGCGCCATAGGGATGTCAGCAACGGCGAAGGGAAGCGCCACATAAATATAATTCGTATATATGACATGTACTGCGAAGGTGACGGCGCCGTCGCGACGGGATAAAAGCGGCGAGCGGAAGGTTCGGGGGGGGGGGGGGTTGATAATAATGCGCGGGGTCCGCTGCGTAAAATCGGCGCGTCACGGATCCAGATGTGCTGATGCAAGAAGGCAATATGAATGAAGCTGAAGCAACCCCAAGGGGGTAGACCCTTGGAGATAGTAAATCAGCGAGTTCGACGACACCAATCCGCGTTTCCGCTTGACCAAAACCCAGCGCTGCAGAACTGTTGCAAAGTGTAATCGTTCTGGCTGTCCTATCGATGTCCGGGTTTATAGTGGTATCAGCCAAAAGGTCATCCTTATTTTCGGGGTCACTAACAAGCGCGCGAGAATTATACGACAACAATCCGAAAATGGGGCACTAGAAACGATAACCTTCCGCGAAATATCCAACGCGGATAGCAACGGGTTTGATGTAATCTATCACAATCAGACTAAGCTTCTCGACCAGAAGCGGCGAAATCGCGTTGAAAGATAGCACTACAATCGACAAATATAGAAACCGATGGGACCAAATGGTAGTCATCTGCTCCAGAAAAACATAAGGGTAGTTCATCGGCCGCTTGGACACAGGATTCCTACGACTGTAAGCGAAAAGAATCGCTAATTTGGCTGATCCAGTTGGTTTGGAAGGATGAGTAGGTGGGCTTGCCGGCAGTGTATGGTCGACGATGTCGGAGCCTTGTTCAGCGATGCGCCAGCCCGCTGACATAATTACGTTTTTTTTTTCATCCCAGAGGTCGTCCCGGGATTGAGACACGCCCAATAGATATGACATGGCTCCCCGCAACGATGACTGATGAATGGCGGTTTTGCTGCATCGGTGCTTGGGCGTGTTGGTGGCGTTGTCGATGATCTGCCTTGTTTCTGTTTACTGGCCGGTTGAACTGGCTAAGGTGATTGCGGGGATGAGCACTACATGCGCCCTTGCAACACTGAGCGTGCTCGATAGACCCCTGCACTGTTTTTGGGAGTTTTTAGATATGTGACAACTACTGCAGTGTCAACTCGCTAGTTTTCTGAAAAAACCATCGTTTCGACATTTCAGGTAGCCCCATCGGCGACTGCGAGAGTTGCAGCATCAACCAAAATGTGTAGTCCTACTGAGTCCCGTATACCCGCAAATTAAGTTTTTATAGCAGCTGGTAGTCGTTATCGCTGTCACGAAATCGCAATCTGCTGTTTAAGCACAGCCCCACACACGTGATGAGCCACCACGCATGTTATTAAACTCGCGGTACCACGACATGGCATCAGGACCCAGGCGAGGCGACTCCGCGGGAAAAATTGTCACCAATTTAGCGGACGCCTCGTCTGGGCTTATGCACGCCGTTTTCTTCTAGATGGCGTCTCGGAAAGCTTTCGCTGAGGTAGTGCTGGTCGAGAAAACCAGCGGGGCCAACGAGAATTGCTACAAACTCTTTCATTTTCTTGTCAACGACGTGTTTGGGGAGGTAATCTGAATTTGTACATAATGTCGTATGATTTGGCGAATATGGATGAATATCGTGACGGTGCCGACATATATCGTTATGACTTGGCCACTCTATGACAGCGGTGGCCCAATCAAGTAGCGATATCATAATATCAGCGAATGAGATGGCTGTCAAATCTCTTTTAGACCAATTAGATCGGTTAGGGTTAGGTGTACATGCCGCCGACATCTTGCCGACGTATAATGTCGGCAGGGCTTTGTAAATACGTAAATAAACTATAATGGAGTCAAGTGATCAAGTGATCATGCGCATATTACGTGCAGTACCGATAAATACTTAGGAGTTTGTATTACCCCCTTGGTGTGTCCTTGTATTACCGTCAAGACGCTTTCACATGTTTCACCAATTCAACCGAGATTCCTAAAACCAAATCGAGTACATGTAGTAGACATATAGGAGACATAACTAATGAAAGCCCGCTTATAACTTAACTCTCTGTTTCGCGGTGGTGTATGATTCGCACGCATAATGCATGCTGCCCTCAAAGGATCAAGGTGCATGTACCGGCATTAATAATGTCGCAATTGATAGAACGAAGCATAGTGCATGCTATTAATTAGTACTGCATTATTTTCTACACCATGCAGCACTTGCACAGCCGGCGCCACGAGCTGCACGCTTTCTTCCTCCACCGTCGCTACCTGCACGCTGCCCTCGACGGAGCGCTGACCTCCGCCGCATGCAGCCCCAGCCGTCTCCGGCCCCAGACAGTCACCCGCCGCACGAAGTTCTTCGCCGTTCACCGCCGCCGCCTGGCACCCGCCGTTCTCCGACGCCACACTCAGTCCTCCGCCGTCCTCCTCCGCCGCCACACGAAGTCCTACGCCGCCGCACGCTGCCCTCCGCCTCTGCACACTCCCCTCCGTCACCGCACTCTACCCTCCGACGTCATCCGCCGCCGCCTGCCACCATCCGTCCTCCGCCGCACCACCGTTCCCCGTTGCACGCAGTCACCCGCTGTCTTCCGCCACACCCGCCGCTCGAAGCCCTGCGCCGTCTACCGTCGCCGCCTGCTATCCACCGCCTCCGACGGCCACTCCGTCCTGCCCCGTCCTCCGCAGCCGCACGCAGTCACCTTCTGCCCCCCGCTACACGCAGTCGTCCGCCATCCTCTACCGTCCTCTGACGCGTCGATCCGCACGCCGTCCTCCGCGCAGCCTGTCCTCTGCCGCAGGCCTTTCACCACCGCCTGCCACCCGCCGCCTGCCCCCCGTCGCCCTCCTCCACCCTCCGGCGCACGCCGCCCTTCACAACCCTTCGCCGCACGCTGTCCTACTTCGTCCTCCACCGCCACCTGCCACCCGCCGCGTCGAGGTGCATGTCGTCCTCCGCTGCCGCAACCTCATGCGTTGCTGGCTAACACAGGGTCATTGTCCCAATTTGTGACGACTGACATACAATGCTACCCGAATAGTTTAAGCCAATAGACAAATTCTATCAATTTAGCCAATCAGAAGTGTGTCGGCCGCCGTCGGCCGCTGTTGGCACCCTCACGCTTTTGTACCGGTTATTATCTGACACTTTTGGCTTTCATATCTAAGGTCAATAGGTCCATCACGCGCTCGTTGAAATCCGAAAACAAACTTGTTGTTCTGTATGAACGAGGTGTCCTGTGTTTCTTCAAGCAAGCGTTTCCCGGCATGTCAGGCAGGGGGTAAATGATGAAATGAGCGGGTATCATGGTGTCGCACATGTTATCAAATATAGAGATTCATAAGAGATATGCTTTCAATTTAACAAAGGTGTAAAAAACTTTTCTGTAATCGTTGGGCTCATCGTTTGAAGAAATGATTAACTGAAACCCCCTTTTGGGTATTTGATGTAAAGTACACCAAAACAAGACAGTCGAACGATTTAAGGCCCCACTACAGTCATAAATTGTTTGTATAGGCATCAAGACGTGTGCTCACGAAAGGGTTAGAAAAGAAAGAAATTACTAGGATGATATTGGGTTATAACTACTGGGCTCAAAATTACTCTGGCTTCAAATTAGTCTGGGCCAGATTAATTCATGAGCCCCCAGATAGCAGCCTCTTCATATTTAGTCTGGGCAAATATATTCATAATTAGCTTGCCTCTGGTGGACTCTTTTTGACGGTCTTGCCCATCAATTCCAACTAGTGCGAGCGCTTATTACCATGTCTATGATGCGATAAACTATCATGGGGTACGGATTGGTCACATCGCAGCGTTTCCTCCATAATATCGAGAAAGAGTAGCGTCTTAAATATTATAACATAGATCCTCAGAAAGTACCTACGGTAAACCAAGAATGTAAGGAATACGTAATACAAACGGGAATATATTATGGACTGATCTTCTGTGCATTTTTAACTTGTCACTTGAAAAAGTACAATACAAACTAGTTACTTTTACATATTCAACTTGTCACTCGCGTCCTTTTCTGCGCACCGGCCGCTTCAGTTACACTTTCAGCGTACCCTGGGTACACAGGGCCGAAGGGACGCACTATCAAGCGCCAACAGCGCCAACGCCCGCCGAAGGCGGGTCCAGCCCACTACCGAGCGAAGCGAGGTGCTCTCCCTCCGGGGGAGGTAGAGGGGGGCTTAGGGTTTTGTGCACTCGCTGTTAAGGGTTTAGGGATTAGGGTGTATTAGTTAGCTAGTCATGAACGCAATGGCAGGCTGGAACGCCTCCCCTGTGGTTTAAGGGCCGTGTGCGAAGCACGCGGACTTAAACCCAGGCTAAATCCAATCACGATCGCCACCTGTGGTTTAAGGGCCGTGTGCGAAGCACGCGGACTTAAACCCAGGCAAAGTCCAATGCAGAAAGCCACCTGTAGTTTATGGACCGTGTGCGCAGCACGCGGGCGTAAACTCAGGCCTACACAGAATAACTACAAACGTATAAATGCAATTATGTGTCTATTTTACATTATCACTTGTCACTTTTGAGTTGTCGGCTAGTCACTAGTAACTAGTCGACCATGAATAAGTGACTGGTTACGCTATGAATTTCTGAAAGTGACAAGTTAAAAATGCACAGGTGACTAGTTTAAAATTTCCACCCAATACAAACAAGCAGCGAGCGATACAGAAACCGGTCAAGCTGGGCGAAGCCTAAAGAATGCAGCAGCCGTGGTGACTGACGAAGCACTTGTTTCATATGGCCTGAAACCACTGGTAGTGACGGCCATAACTACATACAAATACACGTTTCTCACTTGGTAAAGCAGACTAAAATTGGTCTTTCAAATTTGTCTAAATTCAAAATTATTGTGTCCCGTTTGCAGACTAATTTTGGTGAGCCAGCAAAAAGTGCTGTTCAAAATTAAACTGGGCCAGACTAATTACTGTAGTGACTGTAGTAATGGAGGGTAACATATATTTATGCTGTGGACTATAATGAGATATTTTCTCCGGTCGCAAGGCATCAGTGACTATGATTTCTTTTTGAAATAGCGGCTATTCATGATTTACATCTCCATCAGATGGATGTTTCGGCTACAGAACGTTGTTTGAGGAAAATTCCATGCAACAGTCGTGTAGGGAAACACAATTTATCAAGTTCTCTTTCTTCCTACTAAGTAAGGACAGCGAGCCCTACGCTTTCCCGTTAATGTCGGCGATATATCGTTGGGATAGAATCTGAAGACCAGATCCGATCCTTGTACACCGGGCTGGGATGTGCTTGAGTGCGCCGTTGGGTCAGGCAGCTATTGCTACAGATTTAAATACACATTTAGCCACGAACAACGGCTAGGGTGCGTACACAGTTTACGCTTAGCGCTTACCCCCTGTAGTCCCTAAAAAGGAAGGGTACCGGGCCAGTCGAGGCCTTTTACAGGGGGGGGGGGGGGGCGAAGTAAACCCTCAGTGAGGGTCAAATATACTGGGGGGTTGTGCCACTCTCCCAGTAATACACAGTGAGGTCTCTAATACATCTCAACAATCGGCCACTTCTCTACTCTTGGCCTTACCAGCATGGACTCTCAGTCAATGTACCTTAAGATCACCGGTAGACAACCCACGTCGACCGAGTGTATCCTAAGGCTACGGCTAAGCTAGCTAGACTTACCGGAGACGGACTTGACTCTTGTGGCTTGAGGGGGGAATTTTACTCTGATTTAGTGATTAGAGGCTGTGAGGCCTGACTATTTCTAATTACTAATTCCTAATGTCTATACAAAGACCAAGTCTAAACCGAGCCTTCGGACCAATCTAACAACCGGACGAGGCTTCGTCCTAAGTCCGGATTCCTACTAAAAGGCAAAGAGCGGGTACAGATGTGGCCGGCCGGAGGTCACGACGGGGTTTGTATAAGAACCCGCCGTGACTCTCAGCCACTAACTAGTCTACTGGCACTAAAATGCGGGAAATGTATGTAGCCAACCAGAGGCCTTGGTTACCTTTCTCCACGGGGTTCAAGGCCGTTAGACCTCGGACGAGGCCGCCAATCAAGTTCAAAACTCGACATCACACAACAACTGTCTCAGCGTATATGCGTATGATATCACTATCGGTGCAAGTAAAATGATAATCATGGAATATTCTAAGGCCAAACTCGCGTCACGGTTTATTATGATGGACATGGGCGAGATTCAGTTCTTTCTTTGGATAAAAATATCCTGAGTATGTCCAAGCACAATGTGTAATGGCCTTACTACAGATGTGTAAAATGACTGTGTCCCATAGCTAATATCTTAGGCGAGAAGTGCAGTAGCTGAGAAAGATGACAACATGAGTCCAGAACTAATATTAGCTCACCCATTCGATTATATATGATTAGTGGGATCTCTACTGTTTGTTGTTTCCAAGTGAGAGTAAAATGTTGTTGTGATAAATTCTGTACATTTATGCTCTTTTGGCTTTCATCATCAACTGTAATGCCATGATCGCCTCTTGTTTCGCTTGTTGATCCAGGTTGCATCAACTTCTAACCTTATAATAAAAAATCGGCCGTTGGTATCTGTATGTTATCGGCTGGATATCCGTGAGTACAACCTACCTGCTTCCGAAGGTAGCTAATTACGTGAAACTGACAAACTAGCTGACGAGCGTCAGGGAAAGCTTCGGCCGGCTATAATGTATTTCTCCTTGATGGATTTGTCCGTCGCCACTACCTGGATCCTGAACCACGCGGGATTCGACTGTTTGAACACGGAAGCGACACCAGACGCTCAAAACAGCCATGCTACGCATTTGGCGTCGGCGTTAGACTTCCATGGTGTGTCGAGAGAGCTAAATACAGCTGGGTGGACGTCCATGCTGCCGCGCGGCGTTGAAAACATACACCTTTTCTCAAGCAAACTGATCGTTTTTTTTTCAAGCAAATCGGTTTTGAGCCCCTTGTGCAACTTAATAATAAGACGTAAAAAGGTCAACTACCAGTCAAAGTGGTTTTCTGATATATTTTTACCAAGCAAAGTGGTTTGTACTTTAAGTTACTTACCGAGCTCCATATCCTCGCCGCGCTCGGCTAAAAAAATGCTTTTAAAGCAGTGTCGCTCCATGCGCATGACCAAGCGCTGAGTCAAGATCACCTTACTCACTTCCACAGCCTTCTTCTTGAGAGCCATTCTGTGCGCAGCCAGCGAGTCGTACTCGCCTCGCAGGAGCAGCTCGCAACGCTTGACGGCAAGATGCTGATACATGCTCGCTTTCAGTACATTAAAGCAGCCCTCGATGGCATTGCCCATCAGGCTGACGCAGGATTACCAGCTTGTTGCTGTTGACAATTCCGTCAGCAACAAGATGCTCACGTGCCAGCGTCTCCACCTGGCTGTGGGCGGGGGCATTGTCGGTAACAACGACGATCTTCTTGCCCACGCAGCACTCCTTGTACTCGTCCGAGTTGAGGGCGGCGACGAACAGGTCTGCAACGAAACGCGCGTTCTCCTCCATGCCGATGCAGCCCTCGCGCGTGCGAAGCAGCACAAGTCCGTTGCTGGGCGACACGCCGCCCTGCACGTGCAGATTCTTGCCCTTGGACGGCGGCAGCGTTATCACTGCGCACTCGCCTGCCCGCGCCCAGCCCTGGTTGCGCGCCAGGTAAATGTTAACATTTGTTTGATCATGATAAACAATCATGTCGCCCGCAGACACGTGCTTGATCTGCGCAATGGCGAACTCCTTGCGCTTGGTGTTGTCACGTCGTTGTTCATGGTGGCGCCTCGATCCTGAGTCCCATGGAGAGCGCGGTGGATGGAGGAGATACTCACGTCGCTGAGCAACCGCTCCCTCATGACAGCCATGGTCATGTCTGCCTGCTCGTCCAGGTACTCCTCGAGCTTGGACATGACCTCGACCGTCATCTTGATGCACACGCTGCGCACTCCGCCGCGGGGCTGCTGCTCAATACTACCCTTCGCAGTAATGCGACGGGCAGTACTGACAGACACGACATTGCTGGCAGCGACGGCAAACGAGTCTTGGCCCGACAGGTACGCGTCATAAACGCGCTTGTTGGCGCTAGCGCTCGGACTGCTTTGCTTCGCGTGATATTGGAGGCGGCGAAGCCATTGTCTTGGTGAAGGGCTTTGTACGCAGTGGTGAATTCGCGAATGAAAGGCACGGGCGCGGTGGCGGCAAACAGCAATTCAAACACCAAGTGGTTCCCCGCCACCGAATCACTTTGCTTGGGAAAAATCTGGCGCCTCACTTTGCTTGCAAAACCATATTTTAGTTTTTGTTTTAGAAAAACCTCAATCAACCGCTTTGCCTGAAATAAAAAACGATCAGTTTGTTTGAGAAAAGGTGTATATTGATATGCTCTCCCAGGTTATGCGGCTACCGGACACGAGGGTCATGATTTCCTGCTTGGGGAAGAAGCTGTGTTGGGCCACTTCGTGAAACATTCTGGTTGCACTACTTCCCTGCAATCACGTCGAGTTTGGTATCTAATCAATATGCTACCAGCTGTATATACAGATAACCCCCAAGTTGTACATGATGGCAAGGGGCTGTGGCACACCACGGAAGCCAATTCAAGCGCTGCCACCGATGGTGGCGTGGTGTATGCTCCCGGTCGTGGATTTGGTAAAGGCGATCGCGGTGCTCCCATGAGAGCTCGAGATGGTGGTTGTGGATGGTGATGAAGATTGGGATACTTCCGGACGTGGGGACTGGTGGACGCTTCATGCTCCTGGCTATGGTCGTGATGTCTCTTGACCAGCTCAAGGTGCGAAGGTTGCGGCGGAGCCTGCGCGTAATTGCTCAAAATGCTTGGACAGGTGGCGTGGCGACGACACCTAGCTGACAAGCTCTTTTTTCTAAGATCAAAACAATGTGACTCCAACAGCATGGACTAGCGCCGCAATAAGTATCGCGATTCACAATCGCGCTCCAACTACACTAAGTATTTTGCATCTTTTGCTGAAGCAACTGGTGATTTTTTGCCGTAAAAAACGTGGATGCAGAACCACAAAACCAAGATTTACAGATGTGTAGGTATCGCCTATATCGGGGGCCGAGTTCTGCAAGTTGTGTGGCTTGATACCCAGTTTCAAAATGCTGTTAAAGCGCTCACAGTAGTGACTGCACAACGAAGTATCGATCATTATCGGACCCTTATGCGCCTACCCAATAAACCGACGAGGTGGGATGTGACAGACGCGGTTGTTGAATATATACTCTAAATTTGAAGATCGTGTTTTCCTGATTGGGGAGATAGGAGTGGTGGTACTCTTTCCAGCAAGTGCTGGGCTTGTTCAACCGCTACACCAGATTTAGCGCAAAACCTCAAATAGCTTCGAATCAACTTGAATCTACGCAGACTCATTACAGTGTCCAAACTAGTAGATGCTTAACCAAAAATCGCGACTTCGGTCCGTTGCCCCCAGTAGTTAGAATATTCACCTGTGTTGGTGAGGGTCGTGTTGAACATGATGCCAAGAAAAGTCATGTGCTCTTCCATTGTAAACGGTTTAGTGATTCACATCGTCTTAGCAGCTGCATACTGATTGATGTCTAGGACAGCTTACTTGGAATGTAGGCGAAGAAACTCGAAGAGACCGAGTGAGCAAATATATGGCTGTATTTATGTAGTAATTGTGTCGTAGTGCTGTCATCTGGGTGATTTTGCAAGTCGCTGGGGGGCTCCATTTCCGGTTCGGGCTCGAAACACATGCTCGTCACTGCCTCGACCTCTAAAATACTCGCTGGCAAAAACCGTTCGGGATCCCCCAGCTCGTAGGCTTTTTCATTATATGCAATTTCAAGCTTATCAAGTAGTAAGTCCAGATTCTGCTATGGCAGCATGTTTTTCGCGAAGAAAATATTAACCAAGCAAAAGAGCGGGCCATGACATCTCAGTTAAAAAAAAACGTCAAAACTACGCTTCAAACGACCCAAATGAAGGTGACGCTCCAGGTAAAGGGTGATTATTTAGCTGACGCAGAAAAGGGCAGAGGGTGGGCGACGATGAAAGCAAGCCCGCGCCGACACAAGGCGTATATACGCATCTCGTTCCAAGCAGCGGCGCCCATCAAGCGTTCACAGTGATTGAGCGCTCTATCACTGACGTCGATACCTCTCCCATTGCTACTTTCTCTGTTTTGTTACCCCTGACATGCTTAACACCATCGTTTCGAATACAAACGTACGCACGCACAGCACGCAAGCAATAGGAGTTCTTTAAATTGTAACGAGTTGATGACTTGGATAGGTATTGCGGGCAACATGGACATTAATCGAATATCACGTCCACACGAGTTCTGGGCTTGGGGTCAGTCATAGTCCACCTATCATTTCACAGATTACATGCGCTGAGATCGAGTTGATCCAATTCAGTGGTTTCATCATCTCTCTGATACTAAAAACGAGTCGGCTGACTGGCATTGAAACGTGGAGCCGCTGTAGTCTCCATTTAAAGCAAAGTTTGAAACCTTTCGGTGGCGAGGCGGGTGAACGCCGTTTGACCGCCCAGGGGTATAGAGCTGTGCTCCAGACTCTGGAAGGTGCTTCCGGTCAGGAAGCCCTCCACTGGGAACGCCTGAACGTAAACATCCAGGTAGCGTGTGCTCCTTGTGGTAACCCCTCTAGGTTCGTTTGTCTTCGAACCGGGAGATGCACCGCGGGGATAGATTGTTTTCCATACCAATGTCGGTCTTTGGAGAACAGCGTAGCGTCACCAACTTAGACGTAGCTCCAACAACCAAGATATCCAAAATCAATACAGAGTTATACACACAAATATACAGCCGTTCTTGTTCTTAGACCCTTGAACGGTGGTTCGTACACCAGTCAACTTAGCTGCACTTCCAGGACACTGGTCAGTCCCGGTCAGCCTTTACAAACGCGCACAACCTCAGAATACACAGAGGATCGTTTCAATACAGTATCACTACCTATCACACAAGATGTCCTTCGATCACGATCCTGAATGGGACTTTCTTTCACTCTTTTCAGGATGTATATGGGATATGAAATATAGGATCACCACAGCGCACACTACAACTAGGATATGAAATAGGGCAGATTTACCACGGGCTCCACACCCGCTACTCACCCTAATTTGGACTTGGAGTATTTGGGGGGGGGAGTCCACACCTCTGGACGTCCTTCCTCAGATGGCCTTTCGCCTTCAGCACTTGATCGGGGCCGCCGGTATTGGTCCGGCTGAAGCTGTCCGAGCGCTTGCAGGGTACACGGATAATTATACTCTGTTTGGTTTCTATCTATCTCTTCCTGCAATAGACATACATTCAGCTTTTGACTTACTTTCCGTATACCTTGAGTCATACGATGAGATCAAGTATGCCTCAAGGCATACTTGATCTCATCGTATGTTGTGGGTACAGTCGTAGGACTTCAATGGTCCACGGAATCTTCCTGGAACCTGGTTGGTCGTCCTGGTCGGTCGGATATCAATTGGCTTGAATATACCTTGATCCTCTCGCCATTGTTCTTCGGTGTTCTTTGGTGTTCTTCGGTGTTATATGCCACGTTCAGTCATGTCAAGACGGGCGGCCACCAGTCTAATGTAAACTGGGGCGCTTGGTCGCTCCCGTAGGCTTGACCCGTCGTCCGGTAGTTGACCCATCCAGACTCATTACGTCTGGGTTACTCAACCCGATCCATGGCTGAACGTGAGAACGCCACGTCCCGCAGATAACACCATGTCCTAACTCCATACCCACTGATGTATTCATTTCTCGTACCCGGAACCAACGTTAGTGTCGATAAAATGATGATTCGATTTTCAACTATTTCACCTCTATCCTGTTGTTTGAGCATATGCGATGTCTAGGAATCGGTGCTTGTGGGCCTGTATAGTCTAAGTCGGCTAAAAAAAAACAGAAATGAGCTTTCGCAATGATAAAACGCAAATTCACCCGTGGAAAACAATTCAAAGCAAATATTTCGGCAGCTTAGTGGTCATATTCTGGGTGGATAATAGGCATGTTCAACTACTGTCTACTATTCATCACATGAATGGTCATTGAGGGCGAGTGCATGCACTCTTGAATGAACTTTACAATCGCAGCCAGTGTGCGCCTTCAATTTGGAGACTCCACGCGCAAGGTATTTGCGATGCCACGCTACATTGATGACTCATGAACAGTGTTGACAACGCAGACCAATACCGATCATACTATGCTACCCAGCTCAACTCGTTCAGGATGTGAATACCAATAATTTATTGGCTTTTGGCTACCACCATTATTAATGCATCCCTCTATCACCAAAACGTTTGCGCTCGAGCTGGTTGAGAAGCGCACGCACACCGAGCATTTCGACGCGAGTTATCGTGGTCCCTTATCACGGCCAGGCCGAAGAAGCCTACAATTGCGCCTGGAGCTCTGCACCTGCCTATTTTTCATGCTCGACGACTCTTGTGTGAGCTGTGTTGATGCAGAGGTGAAAAGCGACATACAACGGTAGTCTGTGGAGCATGTAATATGCCCTTGTGGTTGTCTTCGCGTCGAAATTGCTTCACCGAAAAGTACACATGTGACGGAGCAAGTTTGAAGGAAGGTCAGCCCTCGCGAGCTCGTCTAAATTCTGAATCTCACATGGCTGCATAGCGACATGTATTTTTTACTACACAAATTTGAACTGGATCATAGATGTTCCTGCTTGGACATGGCTAGCAGCTCTTGTCAATTGGTCGGGCAGCAATCCGTGACGTTTCTTGAACTTGATTACCCAGCTTGGCTTGACGGTGCCGCCGATACCGACACCGCTTCTTCCACAGCGGCGACACATACGCCATAACCGCAAATCCATCGCCGTCTGGGACACACCACAAACAAGTCGACTAGAGGAGCACTAGCGATTTTGACTGGTGTGAAAAATCGTTGAAATTTCGATTACGGAACGGTCCAGATCGTTAAAATGTTGGATAGCGTCTTCAGAAAATAGAACGACCGTTGGGCATGCTCTAATTCGCTAAAAAAAAAACAATGTCGGAATTTTATAGAACACTGCAAAATGCCGCGTATATGGGGGGATCTCTTATTGTGAGAAGCAGTTTTTTGTCTGGCGCGACGGCTCCATAAATAGGACGTAGCAGCCAGAAATGAGATGGCTAATTCGGCCAGATGATGCTTAAATTAAGTTTTTAATACGTGTAGGGTGTAATATATCGGGGTAAAAGCGGATGGTGATCGACCAGTAGTTTAAGAGTCGAGTCAGAACAAAAACGGAGGTGAAGGAGGCACGATGTATGGAGCGGAATTTCGATCGAGAGCAGTGGTTCTTCACTACGTCTACGGGGTGCCCTGTAAGCGTGTCGGTCGCATTTTCGGTATCAGTGGCCGAACCGTGCTCCGATGCTACCAGCAGTTCAAGAGTGAGGGTCATGTTATGCCAGGGAAGCGAGCAAAGAAGACGAGACAACCACCTCGTGTCCAGCGGTTTGTTGCTGAGCGGATTCGGCGCGTCAGCTTTGCTGCGGTTGCTCAAGTTCGATTTTGGCCGTTCCAGGAAAGTACTGGAGTGTAGGGCTCGTGAGGCTGTCCCGCGCGAGATCGAGGATTTCCTGGCGAAAATGAAGTGCTGGTACAAGTACCCGGAGCAGCTCGTCTTCGTGGATGAGACGTCGAAGAATGGCATTGATAGTATGAGGCTCTATGCCTGGTCGGCGCGAGGTGAGCGTGCTGTCATGCGCGTCCCATTCTTGCGTGGCAAGCGCGTCAGCATTCTGGCGGCGTGTGACGTCGGCGGGTTTCTCTCGTGGAACTGCACTAGCGGCACGTATACCCGTGTGGAATTCCATAGGGCGTTCTTGCGCAAGCTGTTCCTAAGTTGAACCCGTGGCCACTGCCCCGCTCGATTGTTGTCATCGGCAACGCCTGTATCCATATGTATGCAGGGCCGGAAACTGCTGTCATACGTGCGGTGCTATCATGTTGTATCAACCTCCCTACGATCCGCAGTTCAACCCGATTGAGGTCATGTTTGGACAGCTCAAGCGATGGTTGGCTAGGCACGCAAAGTTTGGGTTCCCGCAGAATCCTGGGCTGGTTTTGGAAGTCGCTATGCGAGCTTGTGCAAAGAGTGAAGACGTCGGGCGTGAACCTGTTTCGCCACTGAGGATATGGAGATCAAGGCATAGAGAACCGCGTGTTCTTTTGCGAGCTGGCGATCCATGGTGACCGCGGGGAGGGCGGAAGTGAGGAGTAGGGTGGAAGGTGAGGAGGAGGTGGGGTGGGTGGCGCGAAATCCCCGAGAGGAGGGAGGGAACAAAGCTGTAAAACCGAGAAAATGCATCAGAAAAAATGACTGTGTCTCTTGTTTTCCTAGTCCTCCTGGTGGCCCACGTCTTCTATGTCTTCCTCAGGTTCCGGTGGCGGGACAAACGCTGAGAAGATTCCGCTGCCCATTGCGTTGTGGCTTGGTAGACCGAGTATGGAGCGAAGGCCCTGAACGTTAAACGTAAGCTGTAGCTCGGTCGAGCCATTGATACGAACAGGAATGTTTTGGAACACAGCCTCATCACGGTCCTCGGGAGGGTTAGCTGCTCCAACGGCATCCAGGTGTTGGAGCTGCCGAAACGTTGCAGTCTCAGGGACGACAACGGCAGTTCCTGCTGGCTGACGCTCTTCGTTCATCTCCCAGTGCGTACGAGCGATGACACCAACTTGATCTTTGGGGCGCTCTGCAAGAAACTCGTCGGTGTCTTCCGCAGCCTGTTGAATACGATTGCGTGTTGCACGCCGCTGTGTTACGTCTCCTGCCTGATTTTCCCTGACAGAAAATGAGAAGAGCTCCAAGCAGAGCGGCCCTGTGTTCTTGCGACGCCGCTGGAGGTTGGTTCGGACCGTGGTCACAATAGCTATCCAATTTGACTCAGTTAAAGCCACCCAACCGTGCTGATTGGCGCCTTGACTTGGCTTAGCGTAGAGGTTAATATCAGGGCGCAGCGTTCTAATATCGAAAGCACCTAGAGCGGCTACGATGCGCTCTTCAGCGCTCGCATAGAGGTCATCAAAGCTGCCCTCTGGGTCGAAGCGAAACTCCGCGTCCTCGACACGAACGCTGGTTCTGCTCGTCCTGTTGATTCCTTCGATTTTGACTGAGATCTTAGCTAGCGTTTGCATTGCTGCTTGCTTGGTGGATTTATTTGTGCAGACTTCCTCGGAATGCTGAGGTTGGAGCTGACATTTCAGCCTATTTAGAGACCAAATCGATTCCGACTCTAAAATAGCTTTGACGAGATGCTGCATAATACCGATTATAAATAGTGGCATCCAGTTCTAAATAAGGGGTGACTCGTAATAAATAAGGATTCTCGTCTCTAAATAATACACTAAAACAGCTGATGTACTATCCGATCATACATTCCTAGTTCTTTTCACATTACACCATCTTTTGTTAATACGCCAAACGCGGGAAAATGCCGCGTTTGGCCGCGAAGGGGTTAATAAGTTCCCACGTGCCATTCTCACCAAGGCTCGTTACTCAACTTGCAGTACCGCCTCCCACTGTTGGGCATGCGGCCCTCGCGTGGATTCTTTGATTGACCTAGGAATATGTATCTCTTTAATACTCTGTGCAACAGTGTTAATTGCTACAATATAGTCTTTTAGTCGATAATTCGGCTTGTATTTGCGCCAAGGTCTGAGAATAAGATGTATTACCTCACGTTAACCCCGGTCTCTCACTGATCCTGCACTCATTGGAGAAGTTGACGGGTGCTCCACCGTTTGTCTTTGTTTCGCTGTTCTGTGTGTAGCTTCGCCACACACCATATTTCCCAGCTCACACATCTATTTTATCGTTTACTCACTTACTTCAATTTTCGCTGATGGAAATGACCTCATAAATAGGAAGTTACATCAACCCTCCCAACTTGGGTCTATTCCCTTTGACAAAGTGGAAGTTACATCAACCCTCCCAACTTGGGTGATGGCGTGCCTATTCCCTTTGACAAAGTGGAAGTTACATCAACCCTCCCAACTTGGGTGATGGCGTGCCTATTCCATTTGCCATTTAATATACGATACTCTATGTAGTTGTCGGATAATCCGAGGAGTTTGCACTCGATAGCCTACGACTGAGTTGCTTTTTTGCCCTGGCATATGAGCACAGCACTTACTACCTCCTCTTCTAAATGTCAATCCGCCTGGATTGTTTCCTTATAGGTTTCTCCCTTCATTTTGCCGTAGCTACTCTGTTAACTACAGCAATCATATAAATTAACGCTTCCCTACCATACCCATATGATGGCTTTTATTACATCAGTGCATTTGCTAAATTGCTTCTGCCTTTTTGCCTGAGGTTGATTACTGTTCGAGGTCAGCGTGGATCCCAAGCAGTCCACTGAATCGCGGCGTTTCGCAGCGTTCAAAGTAGCATTGTGCTCGCGCAATCGCTTGAACACAACCCGTAGATGCTCTAAGTGATCGCTCTCGTTCTCAGCTCAGAATATTGTCGAGGTACACGATGACGGAAGGTAAGTCTCCAAGCATTTTCTCCATGCAGAACTGGTACTCGTCGGGCCCCGTCGAGATCCCCATCGGGAGGCGTTGAATGTGTTCCCTTCTGCCGACGTGAACGAGCCCGTCACCGTTTCCAACGTGGAGCTTTTGAACTCCAATTCTTCCATGAAGTCGGTGGAAATGATGCTGCGAGAGCATCCACTATCGAGTAAGGTGTGGCACTGTCCTTTGCCGTCGTTCAACTTTATTATGATACGCATCGGCAGCGGCGATGGGTTCGATGGGGCGCGGGCTCCCACGAAAATGTACGTTTCATCACTGTAGCCGTGCGCACGCTGCTCTACACGCGCTTGCTGATTATAGGCTTGTTCATGGAGTTGCCGAGCGCTACCACGGCACTAATGATGAGTCTGTTGATATCCCTCGTGCTGGCGGTTTTGTTATAGAGCACGTCAGTCCTTAGTGTTGTGCGTGGTTGTCTTGTGACACGTACAGTACATTTTGTGGGCGAGCTATTGCCATTACTATCGGCGTTGCCTCGCCCTCGATTGCCACCGCGGGGTTGCTGACGATTGTTGTTGTGTTGGTGGTAGCTATTGATGTGGCTAATGTAGCTGTTGTGACACCCGTTGTTGCCCAAGCTGCTGCGATTGTTGCTTTTCCGGCGGTCCTGGTCATGCGGGCTCAGGACTGGGTAAAGAGGCTGCTCGTCTTGCTCGATTCGCTCGAAGAACAGGACAAACGCAGCAACCGTCGAGTAAACTTGTCCACTGGTGTCGTATTTATTCTGCTATTCAAACGGAAGAACACGCATGAACAAGCGGCATTGTGCCTCCTTCCACAAGAAAACGTTCTCGCTCAGTCCGGCCAGTGTCTTCTCCATTCGGGTCAGCGCTCGGAAACGCTTGCTGTATTCGGCGAGGGACACGGCTCGGCTCTTCTTGATCCCCAAACCCCCTTCCCAGAGCTTTTCGCTGTAGTATACAGGTATGACCACAGCTTAGAGCGCGTGTCAGAATTCATCTTTCATTCGAACATCTCAATCAGTGATGGCTGCAAACGCGCAGGCCATCTTCCACCAGAAGTGAAGTGTTGAGAAACTTATCCTCAGCGCTCCAGTGATTTGTGGCTGCGAGCTGCTTGAAGTGGTACCCCCACTCGAAAAGGTCTGTGAGTCCCCCATCAATGGACTTGGGCATTTTCTTGGAGACGATTTCTATTTCCATTCCTTTATCTTTGACGACATGACGTATATAAATGGAGTACGTCAAGTAGAGCTCCTTATCATCTTTGCGCTTGGAGCCGTCCGCCATGGCATGTTTGAAGCGGAGGGGGGGGGGCTGATTTGAACCTGTTCAAAGGGACAATCCTCGCTGCTTGAGCTCTTATGAGTAAAATGATAACTGAATGAGATTCAGAGATAGCTGCTAGCGCAGTCCTACTTCCGCGTGCTCATCATTTGTTATCTACCTTAGATATGTAACCCATGTGTACTCTTCATTAAGACGCCGTGAACTTGGTAAAGTTGGCGAGCCGATCTATCTGTTGGACCCAGGCGCAACAAGGTGAGAATGGGTGAGATGGAAAACTTGTCTGCTTGGCGTTGTCGTGGTCATGACAACCGACCACTTCAACGCGAGCAACTGCTAAGTAGCGCGACGCGCATATTTCCTAGTTGATGGGTAGCTGAACCCTGCTGCAAGTACCTAAATTAAAGTTGTATAATCAACCTAGGCTCGTTAATATTGTAGGTTCAATCCGAAAGGGCCCACACAAAACAAGATAAAATGGTGATCATTCACCGGCTTGTAGCATATATCTGGCCACTTGGGCCTTCGCAAAACATTAAGTGCTACATGTCGACTCATGGGATGATGCCCGGTCTTCGCTTCTTGGTCATATTGCCGCATCAGTCCATGCCTCTCTCTCTTGCTCGCTATTCCATCACACGCGCCTTCTTGTCTGCAAGCTTGGTCTTAGATCGGTCTCTATCCGCCTTCGCGCGCGCCTCCTCATCCTCCAGCGTGGTTATGTCTCGGTCGCGCTCCAACTTCGCGAGCGCATTTTTCAAGTTCCTATCTTCTTTGGCTTTCTCCTTCTCTTCCGCTCGGCCAGTTGCTTATCAGCTCGGGCAAACTGTTTGTTTTAATGGGGTCAGCATCCCATGCGTAAGAAGCACGCCAACCGAGAACTGCTCGTCGATGCACGTGCTTTTATCTCTGCTCTTCGTCACCGGTGTGGCCCTATACCTTTCGGCTATGTCCACCACGTTCAGGACGCCCATGATCAGACCTTGGCACTCCATAAAGCGCAGTTGACGCTCAGTAAACAGGAGCGTTTGAACATGCAGCAGGATGACGGAATGGTGCCGAAGCGTTTTAATATTGGTAGACGGTTTATTGCCGATCAGGCGTCTTAGCAGTTTTTTTCAAAAAGAGCGGATATATTTCGCTTTTTCAAAAGCCTTCCTTGTTTTCTGTGGGGCATAGGCCTTATTGAATGGCAGTTTGGTCGTGTTCATAATGCTCTCTTTTTTTGACAAAAATCCTGTCGTGAGTGTGAATTTCTCCAGTGCCCCTTCGTAGAGACGGTTAAACAGCTGGTAAACACCAGGGTCAAGCGGTTGTAAAAAAAAGAAGATATAAGCCGGCAATACAAATAGATCCACGACGCGCATTATTGCCCAGGATATCGTGTCAAAATCAACATGAGCGAAACGACCATTTAAGATCAAAAGATGGGGGGGTGCTTCAGAAAGCTGACCAACCACCCTTTTAACCTAGTATCTGAATATATATCCATTATTGTTTGACGACTCAGATATAGCACACACATCCCCAGGGGAGCATCCGACATCCACTGCACATTGCGACGCTGGGCGGCGAAAATATACATCGGTAGCGTGTGGCTCCCCGCTGCATTCATACGGCCCATTATACGCACATCCAGGCGATCCGCCGAGCGCTGAAAATTTGCAGACCTGGTTTTTGGCACGATGACACACTGTTGACAGCGTCCTTGGGGTCATACAGCAGTGTCGCCATAATTCCATATCTGAAAAATTCCGTAACTTGAGCTCGTCAATAGCGGATTCGAGGTTTTCATAGTAATAACGTAAGAATTCTTTTGTAGAAGCATCAGCGCGTTTCCTCTTTAAGTTGTTAGCCATGCGAAACGAAATCTTGTCCGAATACTTCTTTATCCATTAAATGGATCAAAATTTATCAAATTTTGATAACAAATGTGCGAGCAGGAAAGCTGCCCGGGACAGGTCGGGTTGAGGAGATAATGGCAACTTCCCTAATCAAATAGCAGAGCTCCGCAGAACCAACACAAAAGCCACGTAACGCCCGATCCTTAATCACTTCAAGAAGACCTTCTTCGGTCCCCTTGGACAGATACGTTAGCGTCGGTCCGCTACTTTATTAGCCACACAAAAACGCAGATTTTCCTTTGATACGCTCAACATCTCCGCTGCCTTTCGGATCGACATTCCTCCCTTCACCCGCCACAAGCCTCCTTGCACCCCCATCAACCTTTTCAGCCGTCTTCCAGTATTTTTCAGAGCGGAAGCGAGGTACCGAGTATCGGGTATTGAAGCGCTGTGTATTACCCTTGAACGTTTGGGTTTTCCATCACGCTGGCGGGGGCAGGAAAATAGATTCAGCCGTTCCGACAGCAACATGAGCTCCATTTTCTATTATGTATGCGAGCACCTCGGTAAACGTTACACGCCTCTCTTAAAAGACGACTGTAATCTCGTCTGCACTCGGTTTGATGATTTTGCTTCCGCAATTCACAGAAAGGAATCAGCGCTGACGAACCTATGGGGATTCGTCGATGGTACAGTTCGAACGATATGCAGACCTGGTGATAGTGTGAAGCAACGTGCGACGTATAACGGGCATAAGCGATCCCACGCAGTTAAGTACCAAGTCGTGACGACCCGGACGACATGATTGTGCACATGTTCGGTCCCGGAGAAAGTCGTACCCATGACCTCAACCTACTCGAAGATTCAGGCCCAGAAAAGATAATTAGCCGTGATCAGCGCTTTCGTGAATAATTGCTCTATGGAGACCCTGCGTATGGCCAAACAGACGTTTTCACATCTCTGTTAGACAAAATGGGTGCGACGAGTGAGTAGTTAGCCACGAACAAGTCACTGAGTAAAGTGCGTATTGCGGTGGAGTGGGGGGTTGGAACGAATATCAATGAGTGGGTGATGCTGGACTTCACACGCGAGATGGCCATCGGCAATGTCTACGCTATGGGCTTTGTGACAATTGCGAGACATCAAAATGTCCTCAGCAGCTACTTCAACGTGGTGCCCACCACATTTGAAGAATATTTTGCTAATCTGAGAACGAGTCGTGCATACTTAAAAGCCATTTGCATTGGTGCCAACGGGAGGCTTACGTGCTGGCACAACAAATTAGCTAGGTGATGCTGAAAACGAATGATGCGCGAAATCTACTGAGTCGATCAAGCAAGCATCAGCCTCTGAAGTTGACAGCACCATTGGTGATGTGCTCCGTGGTGATTTTGTTCTGGTCAACCAACAGTTCCACAATTTATTTGAGAGTGTTGTCTCTCGCCGCTTGATCCGCCCTCTCCTTCTCCATCATAGCTTCTTCTTTGAACCCCAAATGATAACTTTGGTCAAGAACGACCGCCCCGATCGACTTCTGGTGAAGTTCGGTCTCAAGACCCGACGCCGCGTGAAGATTTCCGCGCGTGGGTCAAACAACCCCGATCTCGAGTGCAGTTAGCACGGACCCGATCAAGACCCCAAAGTCTCTTCGAGAACACCAAGAAGAGCGTATCCAGCCCAGGCCGACGGTTACGCAAGGTGAATCCACGCTCAGCGTCCCACGGACAATCGGAGTACCCCCTCCGTTAGTCGGCAGTCTGGGCAGCCGTTGGTAAGCCAGTGACTCTCGCTGCACCACAATTTTTGGCTCGTTTTTTCTGAGATGACAGGTGCAATCTTGCGGAGATATTTTCGCAATTATCCTAATTTGATTATTTTTCTTAGGGTTTAAGTATTGGGGAATATAGTTTTTTACGTCGGGCTGCGTTCTCGTAAGTACTCTGGATTAAAATCCAGACAATACGCATGCTGCTACATTGTCTAGTGCTCTGACGTACAGTCGGTTTATCGTTTTGTCGATGATGGGGGGGGGCTATGACGGTGCCGCAAAAAAGCAAAGACTATCTGCTCGATATCACTGCACGTGAAAACGAGCGACTTGTGCGAGATGGTTTGCTCGAGACAGTTCGGGGCCAAAATCAACCCCAAAGCACTAATTTACTAAGGACTACCCGTTAGAATTGTCATCTGTGTAACGGGCTGGTTACGGTTACGTAAGTAGGTAGGAGCCTGATGGCTACATACACAAAAGTAGGTACAGGCACACGGCTAGCGTGTGCCCTGTTGTCATTACCTGATTGGATGGAAGTGGGGAGCCAGACCCATTTCAGCCAATCAGGCATCGACTTAGATTTGAGTGGTTCACAAAGAGAACGGGAGCCCCCGCTCCCGTTCCATAAATAAACAGAGTTAAATTTGCCCCAAACCTGACACTTGGTTCTACTATTGCGAGCTTCCTCTTGCATCTATAGTGTACGCTAGTGACGGTACTTCTTACCCCGTTACACCTGGTAGCACTTCGTAGTCCTTCCAATGACCAAGTTCGAGATGAGTGAAGGCACGCCGTCGGTGGCCCCAGCGATGACGCTGGAGCACACGGCGTTTCCCCATCTCACCACCGTTGAGTGGCAAGCGCTACACCGCCTCGCGGCGGTGTCCGGAGAGTTCGTCGTCACGTCGCTGCTGAGCTCAGCGACCCCCGACCAACAGCGCCAAGCCATCCAAGAATTCATGGAGCGCGAGCTCGCCGAAGCGAAGCGGCGAGTACTAACTCCCTCGCACTCCTCACGGCACGACGCCGTGAAGATGGAGACGTCGTCCTACTCCGGCGAAGGACAAGACCGTCTCCCGCTGAACCGCTGGTTCCGCGAGATTGACATCGCGATCGCTTCGAGGTTGATCGAAGCGCCGACGGCGAGAGTCAACTTCCTGTTGTCTCGCCTCTCCGGAAAGGCCAAGGAGTGGGCCCTTGGCAAGCTCGTCGTCGACCGAGAAGCGTTCCCGACTCTGGAGAGTCTCCAGAGTGACCTCCGACTCGCGTTCGAGCCTCCGCAAGACGAGTCGCGCACGCGTGCGACGTTCTTCGCCCTTCGGCAGGGCAAGATGTCCATGCGCGACTACGTGCAAAAGACCCGACATCTGGTTTCGTGCATCGTCACGAACCCGATCGACGTCGCCTCCCAAGTACACGTCTTCATCTTCGGGATGCGTGAGGGCATGACACGGTACTGCCTCACGCGAGCGGAGCCGTCGACACTCGAAGCTGCGTTCGCACTTGCGCTGCGCGAGGACTACACGGTCGCGTCCTCCTACGCGCGAGCGCTGACGCCGGACGCTCGGGCCTCCGCGCCCGAGCCCATGGAGATCGACGCCATCGAAGCCGAGTCGAGGTCGCGGTCGACCTCGACTGCACGTGGTCCAAGGTTCAACAACGACAACCGCCCGCGCGACGGTCGTCCACTGGTCTGCTACCGCTGTCGCAAGTCCGGTCATCGCGCAGCGGTGTGTCGCGCGCCAGCTCCAGTCCTGGCAAGCGCTGAAGTCGTCGGCGAGGCCGACGACACGTTCCCGACCGCTCTTCCAAAAAACGGTCGGGACCAGTAGGTGCGGGGCGCCCTACTGGCTGGAACGGAGGTCCGGGTCCCCCGGTGGCAACCCGACCTCCTAGCCCCCCCCGTGCTTTACGCACACTTCAATGCCACCACCACGAACGGCGACTCGAGACTGATCCTCATCAGTCTCCACGTCGCCGGCGCGGAGCGTCCGCTCCGCGCGTTGCTTGACTCCGGAGCCACGAACAACTTCATTCGTGACGATTGCCTCGCTCTCCTCCCGCCGCATGTGCGTGTGCGGGAGGGACCGGGCGAGATCGTCGTGAAGTTGGCCGACGGCAAGCCCCACCGCGCTCCGCGGCGGGCTGTGTCGTTGGCGTACGCCTTCGACGGCTTCTCCACCAACGACGACTTCTTGGTGATCGAGCTGAACTACGCCTTCGACTGCATCTTGGGGATGCCGTGGCTCGCTCGCTACCAGCCGGAGATCGACTGGTTAGCCCGTTCAGTTCGCCGACGTGTCGGCTACGACGTCAGTGAGGTGTTCACTCACCTACTCGTCGCCCCGTCGCGTCACGTCGCAGTCGTGGACCGGACATCCACGACACAGCCCCCACCACGAGAGAGCGATGGCCCTCGCTGTGTGGAGTGCGCGGCCTCCGTCATTGGTCCAGTCAGCAACCCGCCCTCGCGAGCGCGCGAGGGCCTGAAGAGAAACACGGTCGAGCAGTGGCTCCCGTACGAGAACTACGCGGTCGAGCAGGGGCTCCCGCACGTGAAGAACGCGGTCGAGCAGAGGCTCCCGCCTGTGCTGAACGCGGTCGAGCAGAGGTTCCCGCATGTGAAGAATGCGGTCGAGCAGCGGCTCCCGCTCGAGAATGCGACGGTCGAGCAGCGGCTCCCGTTCGCTGATGATCCCGTCGCGCAGCAGGTCCTGCGCGACACCGGCATGGTCGAGACCGAGCTCCCATGCCTAGAGGAGGGTGAAGTGTCATCCAGCGAATCCTCATCCAGCGAGACTTCGGCCTCGAGCAGTGGCTCGAGGCGACTGAGGAAGTCCAAGCGCAACCGATCCGGACGCCGCCGTCTGCGCCGGAGGTCTACCGCGGTCGACCAGGCTCCATCGAGCGAGATCCTCAACGTCGTCGAGTATTCGGAGGGCTCTCCGAACCAGGTTCGCGCGATTGAGGTGGCGAATCCTCCCACCGACGCGGCGACCATCACGCGACTTCCAGGCCTCTCCTGGAAGCATTTCCTGCGCGACCTGAAGGCCGGTGAGATCGAGCAAGTCTGTCTCCTCACCGGCTCCGAGCAATCCGACGCGCTCGCCAACGCAGTCAGCGACGACGCCTCGTCGTCGCGACCGAAGGCGGCTGAGCCGAAGTCTGTTCGCGAGGCACGCTTCGCGGCGCAGTCTTGGCAGGCCCTCCAAGACTCGAACAACCCCGTCTACTCGCTCGCACGCGAGTTCGAGGACATCTTCCCCGAGAAGATTCCGGCGGAACTTCCTGCTGAGCGAGGCGTCCGGCACGAGATCGACCTCGTGCCCGGGTCGAAGTACTGCGTGACGCGGCAGTGGCCACTGCCGCGGGATCAGGTTCAAGCCATCGATGATTTCTTCGAAGGCCGCCGCAAGGCTGGTCATGTGCGAGAGAGTATCTCTCCGCACTCGAGTCCGACGTTCTGCGTGAAGAAGGCGACTGGCGGGTGGCGCATCGTCCACGCGTTCAACAAGTTGAACGACGCCACCATCCCCGCGCAGACGCCCATTCCTCGGAAGGACATGGTCCTCGACACCATGTCTGGCAGCGTCATCTACAGTGCGATCGATCTGACAGACGGCTTCTATCGGATCCTGATGAGAGAGAGCGATATTCCTCTCACGGCCGTCAGCACTCCCAGCGGCATGCTCTGGGAGTGGCTCGTCATGCCACAGGGTTTGAAGAATGCGCCGGCCACCTTCAACAGGATGGTTTCGCATGTGCTGCGTCCGCTCCGTGCTTTTGCACCGAGCTACTTCGACGACATCTTTGTGCACAGCCGCGCTGAGGACGGCCTCAGCGCCGTCGACGTACATCTCCGGCATCTGCGCAAGGTTTTCGAGAAGATGCGCGAGAACAAGTTGTATGCAAACCTCAAGAAATGTGTATTCTGTGCGCCGGAGATCCCGGTGTTAGGCTGCTATGTCAGCAAGAGCGGCGTGCGCGCCGACCCTGAGAAGATCTCGTCGATCTGTTCTTGGCCGACGCCCAAGAACCAGACGGAGCTGCGTCAATGGTTGGGCCTCGCGAATTACCTTCCCAAGTACACGAAGGATTACGCCGGCCTGATCCAGCCGATGTCTTCGCTGCTGAAGAAGGACGTGGCATGGAACTGGCGTCCTGAACACCAGGACGCATTCGACGCCGTGAAGGAGAGCCTCGCGTCTGCGCCCGTCTTGATGCTGCCCGACACGTCAAGACCCTTCCACGTGGTGTGCGACGCGAGCGACTTCGCCATCGGATGCGCCCTCATGCAGTTTGATGCTGAGGGCCGTGAGCGCGTCGTGAGTTATCAGTCACGACAGATGAAGCCGGCGGAGAAGAACTACCCTGTCCACGACAAGGAGCTCCTCGCGATGCGCTACGCTCTGATCAAATTCAGAGTGTACCTCCTCGGCGAGCAGACGTTCGCAGTCTACACGGACCACGCTTCGCTACGGACGGCGATGAAGAGCCCGCATCTCTCTCAGCGCATGGCGCGATGGCTCTCGTTCTTTGCCGAGTACAACTTCGTCGTGCACTACAAGCCGGGCAAGAATAACATTCTTGCCGACGCGCTGTCCAGATGGCCCGATTACGATCCTCGGCGCTTGACGCGTCATCAGGATATCCCTGACGACGATGACGATGATGATGACTGCGCGACCTGCGTGACGCTGGGCATCAACGCCACAGTGTCGAGCCCCGTTCTGCCGCTGCGTCAGCAAATTGCTGACGCGTACGAAGAGGACGCCTTCTACGCTGCAATCATCAGGTACCTGCGTGATCCAACAGCAGACACGCTCGCCAAGTTTACGCGCCCAACGCGTGATGCGATCACGCGTTATGACCTCGACGGTGATCTTCTGACGTACGCCATCGACACATTCGACACGCCGCGTGTCGTCATCCCCGCGGACGACGACCTTCGTGCTCGTCTGGTGCACGAGTACCATGATGCACCCGCCGGTGGTCATCTCGGGCGCGAGAAGACGTTCGCGGCGCTCTCACGTGACTTCTTCTGGCCTCGCATGTACAAGTGGATACGGAAATGGGTCCGTTCCTGCGAGATCTGCCAGCGCGTAAAGCCTGCAGCGTCCAAGCAGGCTCCGCTTCGTCCGCTTCCCATCGCCACGAGCGCGTGGCGATCTGTCAGCATGGACTTCATCTTCGGCCTTCCACGTGACGCCGAAGGTCGCACCGGCGTCCTCGTCTTTGTGGATCGCTTTAGCAAGATGGTCCATCTTGCTCCAGTCGCAGCAGAGGTGACAGCCGACGAGTCGGCCGAGTTGTTCCTCGACCTGGTATTCCGCCACCACGGTCTGCCGGAGTCCATCGTTTCGGATCGCGATCCCCGTTTCACGTCCGCGTTCTGGACGCGGCTGTTTGCGCTGCTGGGCACCCGCTTGCTTATGTCCACGGCGGCCCATCCAGAGACGGATGGGCAAACGGAGCGTGTGAATCGCGTCCTCGAGGACGTATTGCGTAGCTACGCAACGTCTTTCGCCTCTTGGAGTTCCTTCCTGCCGATGGCCGAGTTTGCATTGAACAACTCGACCCACGCGTCGACAGGCCTGACGCCGTTCTTCGTGAACAACGCGCGGCACCCGCGCGTTCCGGCTCTGTTGGCCGTCCGAAGTTCGAATGCAGCAGCGGTCTCCACTCTTGGTGGGGGGGGGAGTGGCACCGACATCGAAGTCGGCGCAGGATTCGAGCGAGCCCCTGCTGCCCCAGTCGGCCAAGTCCAACACAGGCGACGCGCCACTCGAGGGCCACGCCCTTCACGGCGTGGTATACGAGGACCTCTTCGCAGTTGACGTGGCTTCACCCGCCACGTCCGCCGTCGCCAACTTCGCCCCGGCAGCAACTCCGACGCCCATCGACTCTGCAGCAGTGTCCGAGTTCCTACTGCATCGCCAAGCCGTCACGCGGTTCGTGCGTGACGCGCTCCAAGTTGCTGTGGATCGACAGAAGGCTAATGCAGATCGGAGGGGCCGGAAGAACACGTCGTCCTTCCGGCGAGGCGAACGAGTACTTTTATCCACGGACGGCATCCAAGGCACGGCTGTGACGAACTTGGGTGCGAACAAACTCGCGCCACGCTTTATTGGACCGTTCAAGATTTTGAAGGTTATTGGTGATGCCTATACATTAGACATTCCTACTGCGATGCGACTGCACCCGACGTTTTACGTCGGGCGCCTCAAGCCCTACGTTCCTGCGACGATCCCTGCGCCGGAGACTGAGAGTCCACGGCCGGCGCGTAATTCGGACAGCCCTGATGTCGGCGCTGACGCCGAGTCGGCAAGGGCCCTCGCTCCTCACGCGAGGGCATCGCCGAGCGTGACCCGAGCGACTCCAAGTGACGAAGCCACCTCGGCATCACGCGCCGCACCTGCTTCGATCGAGTCGCAGCAGTCTCCACAGCAGCCGCACACTCGCGCGCAGACTCAGCGAGGTCCTGAGCCTCTATCGCGTCGCTCCTCGCGTGATCCGCCCCCTGCTCGTTCGTCAGGCGCTCCGAGCGACGTGTCGATTCGGAGCAGCGAGACCCCTCGACAGTCGCCGAAACCGCTGAAACCGCCGAAACCGGCGACCCTTCAGAGTCGTGGCTCTGAAGCGACGCCTCGACCCTACGAGACGACCTTTCGTCGAGATGGTCCGCCCCCGCTTGTCGATGCGTCAGGCGCTCGGCGCTGGATTGCCGAGCGCATCGTGGATCATGAGACGCGCAGGACACGCGCAACGGGCACGGCGCCGACGTCCCGTCGGGCGCGTGCGACCGAACTGTTCTATCGGGTCCGCTGGCTTGGATTCCCGCCAGCGGAGGACACGTGGGAGCCTCGTAAGCGTCTGATGGAGGACATCCCAGACGTCGTGAAGCAGTACGAGGCCACGCTCGCACTGATCTCCGACGACGACGGCTCGGAAGATGATCATGACCTCGTGAGCGCCATCGCTCACGAGTATTCGCGGCGTGAGTCCCCGGAGAACGACGACGCCATTGCGACCGCCATCAGTGATGAAGCTCCAGCGAACAGTCGCGATGTGAACAGTCGCGACGCGAACAGTCGCGGCGCGAGCAGCCGCGACCACAGCGATGACGATCACGCCGCCAGAAGTGTTGACATGGACATTTCAACAACCACGTCGTCGGCTACGAGCTCCAGCGCTCGTAGCGCCATGCTCCCTTCGGCCTGCACTTGCGTCGCGCGTGCGTGAAGACCTTGAGGACCCTTGTGAAGCGCCCCACGCGGCTGTGCATTGCCGAGCGACCCCGACGGCGCCATGGATTGAAGATTGAGCGCGCAGCGCCTCCGCTGCGCGCGCCCGTCGGCCAGTTCGTCTCTTCATTCACTTCCCGATGCGAAAGCACTCACCGTGGGTGAGTGCAACTTTGAGAGGGGGGTGATGTAACGGGCTGGTTACGGTTACGTAAGTAGGTAGACAGAGTTACATAAGTAGGTAGGAGCCTGATGGCTACATACACAAAAGTAGGTACAGGCACACGGCTAGCGTGTGCCCTGTTGTCATTACCTGATTGGATGGAAGTGGGGAGCCAGACCCATTTCAGCCAATCAGGCATCGACTTAGATTTGAGTGGTTCACAAAGAGAACGGGAGCCCCCGCTCCCGTTCCATAAATAAACAGAGTTAAATTTGCCCCAAACCTGACACTTGGTTCTACTATTGCGAGCTTCCTCTTGCATCTATAGTGTACGCTAGTGACGGTACTTCTTACCCCGTTACAATCTGCGTGCATTGCGTCGGGTTAAGTTTTTGTGGGGCCCCATTACTAAGGTTTCAGATAAGGTGTTACAGCACGGACCAAACTCACAAAATCGAGCTGAGGCCGCCGGAGTATTGGCGAAGATGTGGACTTTTGATTTTATCTTTCACGTCGGATTAATGATTTCTGTTCTAGCAAAATCAGACACGTTGTCTATGTACTTACAAAAAGAAGGACATGAATATAGTGACAGCCTCCCATCTCTTTGAGCAAGTGACAACTGAACTGTACCAAAATGTTAGACGACAGCCTCAATGAAGATAATAACGCGGGTTTCCAAGCAATCTGGAATCGTACACCTCAGTTTTGAACGAGCATTAAATCCGATGGTTTTCAAGCGATACCAAATGCATTGGGATGCGCGGGGCAGGCGTGGTGGACGCTCTCGGGGGCGTGGTATACCTGGTTCTGATGCACCTCGTCGACTTCATGCGAAGAGCATTACCAAGACGATGTTCTCAAATTCGTAGTGCATGGTATTGTATATGCGCTCGAGGCTCGATTTAACATGATTAGACTGATAGCGGCTTGTCACCTCGGAACTCTTTAAAAGCTGGAATGTTTTCGAGATTGTTGAAATTGCGGTTGCCTACTACGCTGATAACTTCGACTCTCAGATAGAGTGTTTAAAATCTGAGGCAATACGATTCGGACAGTTAGAAAAATGCGACAAACGCTTCTCCGGATTACAATCTATGGAGAATCTCAGTATCTCGCTGTTTAAGACTGACATGAACACAACATTTTCGGTTTTATATCGGCTAGTTTGCTTGGTGTGCGTTCTTCCAGTCCCCACAGCTGGATCAGAGAGAGCTTTTTCGGCCATGAAAAATATCAAGATACGTCTTAGAACCTCAATGGGCGATGCATGGCTGTCCAGTCTACTAGTTCTCTCAATGGAGGGTGATTTGACAAAGCAACTCGACAAAAAATCAGAGTTTAATTCCTTTAGCACGATGGTAGATCGACGAATTGCAATGCAGGCAACCTGATAAAGAACCGAACAGTTGTCATGAAAGTTAAACAATCTGTCCCATCGTCCTGATATTCCTCCTCCACGTTTGCATTCCTTCTTCAATTCGTTTTTCGGTGCTAGCTCCGCCCCTGTCACAGACCCTCCAAGCGCCTCCCAGTCGTCACCTCCGTGGGCTTCGGCGTGCAACGAGATGCAAAAATGAGGATTTGCTATAAATGCCAATGACTGAGTAAATGCATAGGACATGTTCACGAGGCAATTGCGCTGCCAATACGGATGCGCGTGATGCGGTGTGTGGTGTTTCCTTGTGAAGAATACAAACCTTCCTAGTATAATTTTACGACTGAATGACTCGGACGGATAATTATCACTATCCGTGGGGGACATATTTCGGGGCAGGAAATATTTCGGGGCAAGGGCTCCACATACAAATCCAAGACATTAAGGAAAAATAGACTCCTGCGCAATCATTCACTAGCTCCAAACCGACTCTTTTAACGCTGTCGTACCTACCGTATCCTGAAAGGAGGGAAATGCCTCTTTCCAACAAGCCATGGCGCGCGCTTCTACGACTTCATTGACCAACACAACGACACCCCCAAGGACCCCTTTTGGAACGCCCTCAGCATCACCTTCGCTGCGCAGTCAGACGGTCTGACTCAGACCACAGCCACAGCCCGTCCGGCCGCGCTTGCGTTGCGCCCTGTCGTGCACTTCGATGACGAAGAAGAAGAGACCAGAGGAGCGCAAGGAGGTCTCCGTCAGCACCTGGGCAGCTGCGCTCGCCGCTGTCAGCGCTGGTATGCCGCTCCGAAAGGCAGCTGCGACCTACAAGGTCTCGTGCGAGCCTTTACGACTACGTCATAAAGGCCTTGTGCCTATCGATGCACGTACCGGACCTCAGCTCATGTACATTTCGGAAGGTGGCGACAAAGGGCTACTCGAGATAATACATTATCGCGCTCTACATGGAATGTGCATTGATTTCGAGGAACTGCAATGCATGTTGCGCCAAGTAGCAGAGGAGACCAGTACGCGTCCATTAGGCGACGATTTTCCGAACAGCAAATTCGTCACGCGATGGATAGCAAAACACCCGGAGATATCTGTTCGACGCTCGCAATTCTTGGACGTAAAGCGAGCGGAAAGTTCGTCGTCCGATGCGGTCATGAGGTACTACAATAATTTGAAGGAGGTTTTGACGAAGCTCAATATTGTGGATAAACCTGAGCGCATTTGGAATTGTTATGAAACTGGGATCTGCCCTCAAGGCCATGGTGGTGCACGCGTTATTTGTCCGAAAGGACTTCGAGCCAATGTACAGGCAGCTAGTGACCGAGAAAGCACTAGCATCATGGGTTGCATCAGTGCATCGAGTGCCCGACTGGCACAAATGTATATTTTCAAAGGCAAGTACCGAACGACAAGTTGGATGAAAGGAACAGAGGACGTCGCGCGGTGTGCAATGATTGAGAGCTCAAATATTAACGGTAAGCTCTTCTTGCATTGGTTCAAGTGGTTCGTGGAGCTACTTCCTCCAGAGCGGCCGCAGCTGTTGCTACTTGACGGTCATTTTGCGCATATTCAGCTTGCAGTTGTTAAGTACGGCATGGAACATGACGTCCATCTCTTTGTGCTGCCAGCACATACCTCTCATTTTCTCCAGCCATTGGACGTGTCGGTTTTTGGTCCATTCAAGACTGGCTATCTTAACCCCTTAGTTCCCGTATGTTGTACGGTACTACATAAGAGGTGTATACCCTAATTCACTTTGTTCGCAGCATCTCTGGTATGTTGGAGGTACAACATAAGAGAGGAATATACTTGATCTTTGTATTGCACAAATCACAGTAGATCGTATACTCAAGTTAAGACGTTTGCCTTTCATAAAAAAATCAAATGCACAGGTTTAGGGTTTTGCGGAAGGGGGATCAGTTGAATGTGATAGAGAGGGAACACCGCACCCACCACAAACGAATGGCACAGCAGCCGTCAAACGCTCATTCTCCAAAAGACGACTCAAAGCCGACATGGTTGCACCAGTTGGCAAGTCCCCGCGACACCAGCTAACGGAGGAGGAGCGGCGTCTGTGCAGAGAAGCACTGCTGAGTGAGCGCCATGCTCGCCGTGTCCGACGCGCGCAGCAGAAGGGTCCTGATGATGTGGGCACGGGGGGGAAGAGGCAAGCAGCCAAGCGAACAACTGCAGAGATGGAGATTGCAGAGTCCAAGGGGTGTGCTCCAGAAACGGAGACGGCGGAGGCGAAGGCAGAGACGGTTGTCCAGGAGTCAGCGGAGGCGAAGGAGTCGGCGGGCAAGAAGAAGAAAGCCGCTAAGGAGGTGGCGGAGGTGGCGGAGGTGGCGGATGTTGCAGCTACGAAGGAGGTTACGGCAAGGGACATGATGGGGCCGCCTGCGAAGAAGGCAGCGGCCAAGAGCGCTGCCACTGCTTTGGTTTCACTACGAGCTGCGTCAAGCGCAGTCCCATCGCCCGATGCTGCTGTTGGTGAAGTGGTAGCTGACATGGTGACCTCGGTGGAAATCAGTGAGCATCTAACTACTCCTGATCGTGCGCCCCGACCTGCAGCGGAGACGGTACCGACGACGGGCACAGCAAAGCAGAGACGAGCTCCACAATCCTCGTCACGGAAGCGCCGGCGCAGCGTTCTACAAGACGACGAAGATGACGAGGTAAGTTATGTTGATCATATACAACATAATGTATTTTGTTGCAAGCGGTGTCAACATAAGGAGTAACATAACACTGTGTGTTGGCTCTAGATTGAACCAAGTGACGATGAGACCCGTGACGGCCCAAGTGCTACATTCACTGTTCCCGCGTGTATTGTTGATTCAGACCCAAACATGATGAACGACGGAGCTGATCAGTGCACTGGTCTGGATTCGGATGAGGATTCCGAACTCGAAGAGGAACCAGAAGAAGAAGATGAATATGCTAGTGATGACGACTGGGACGGAGATTGGGATATTGGAAGTCTTACGGATGAAGAGTCGGATGAGGAGCACGAGGAGCTTCCTGACTCGGTGTGGTCGTCGACAGCAAAGGACAAATCCACAATTACTCGGATGCGCGACAACGGGTGGGAGTACGGTGCGTTTAGCTGCAAAGCTCCAACATAAGCTGTATTGACGGTGCTCAGAGTCATCATAACAGCTAACATAACATTCATACTGTATTTATTTGAACAGACACCTCCAAGTTTGGCCCCGATCCGAAGTACGAAGACTTGTACGACGGTCCATACGGGCCTAGCGACAGTGTTCTCAGTGTGGCTGATGACCCATTGGCTTTGCTCTTCTACTTTTTACCGCCGAAGCTATGGGCTCAGATTGCAGTCGAGAGTAATCTATACCACCGGCAGACCATCGCCTTGCGAGCACGGACCCTTCGCTCACAGCAGCGACGAAACGGTGGAGACGTGGAAGACCTTGGCGAAATTCGACGACGTCTCGCAGCTGTGGAAGATATAGAAGCTTGGGAGATTTTACGAGTTGTGGCGCTGCTGGTCGCAAGAATGCTGGCGCCGATACGAAAGGGCATTGCTGCGCACTGGTCGCTGAAGAAGGTTGGCGCGCTACCCGCTAATCGATTCGGCACTTTCATGCCGAAGAACCGGTTCTTCCATATTATGGGTTATCTACATCTGTCCAACAACAAGTCGCCTCAAGCACGACGCGACCGGGCATGGAAGATTAGACCCATGATCGACGTTCTACAGCGCACGTTTGCACGCGGCTACAAGATGCCCCCCGTCATTAGTTTCGACGAAGCCACGCTGCCCTCCCGTTCGCGGTACAACCCCATGCGCCAATTCAACAAAGACAAACCGCATCGTTGGGGGACAAAGGTGTTTGTTGCTGCATGCGCCAAGACGGCGTATTGCATGAGGTGAGCAAGAATGACTGACGTGGCAAGCTTCGGCTTGCCACGGTTTTTTTTGGCCCAAGTGCTTATGTTGGATTAGACATAGCGTCTGGGCGGAGGGTCTAATCATACAACATATCGCTAACTTATGTTTCCTTGTGGTTTGATGTTTCAGAATTGAGGTATATTGCGGCGCGAAGACGCATCTCCAAACGCCAGTTCCCAAAGACAATAATTCTGGAGAAGCAGCCGTACTGCGCAACATGAATGCGCTTCTGCCTCCATCATCGACGTCTCCGTGGCGTCTAGTCGTCACAGATCGATTTTACACCTCCGTGAAGCTGGCTTTGGAGCTTCTTCATCGCCGCCTCTACCTTACAGGAACGATCCAGACGGACCGATCCGGGTACGCCAAGGACGTTGTCACGGCGAAAAAGACAAAGACTGTGAACAAGCGGAAGGTGATGGTGCCGCCGCAGGGCACGACCAAGCTTGCCCAAAACAAACTGTTCCCACAGATAACTGCAGCCATGTGGATGGATCGAAATCCAGTTCACATGCTGTCCAGCGGAGGCAGCCGAGAGAGCTGCACAGTCAGTAAGTTGTCATTGCACGATGTCTAAATGAAGTTGTCGTGCTAACTTTATATATTATTTTACAGTGCGGCGTATCAATGGGGAACTCAAGCCTGTTCCTGCACCGGGGCTGGTCCGCGACTACCACCGCTGGATGGGTGGGGTCGACGTCCACGACCAGCTCCGCATGCAGCGGTAAAGCGTTCAGCTGTGCTACAAAACCCGAAAGTACTACAAGACATTATTCCTGGGCCTACTAGACATGGCACTCGTGAACGCATTTATCGTGTTCCGCTACAACAAAAAAGTGAACAACAAGCGTCCGCCCAAGCACTTCGCGTTTTTCGAAGAACTCATGGAGCAACTTATTGCGATCGACTCTGCTGCAGCTTTTGCCGAGATCGAGGTATGGTGTATGTTGCTCAGTCAACATAGGCATTTTGTGGATACAGTTCCGTATAACATAAGGATAACTAATGTTGTATTTGTTTTATTGTAGAGAGCGACAACGGCAAGGGATCGAACGGCAGCGTCGCCAGCTCGCTCGGAATCACGGCACAACATCTCGGGCCCAGAATCGGATAACTCAGGCGGTCATTGCCTTGAGGAGAACCCAGACACCGTCGACAATGAGCAGGGCGTCAAACGGCGCCAGCGTTCGTGTAAGGTGTGCGCGCTTTTCAAAGTCAAGCCCAGGAAGTTTACCAAGTATTTTTGCCCGGAATGCTCCACGGGCAATCGGCGGTACGTGTAGCTTGCTCTTCAAAATGATGCTTGTATTTCTAATAGTTTTGTGATGCTACAGTAAGTACCTATGTAATGTTGTGCGCGAAGGAAGACAAAAGACGTGTTTCCAGATTTGGCATGCTGAATGGGGCAACGGAAACGATATCCCGCGGCAGCTGCTGCAGGAGCACAAGGTTCGCGACCGCCGGCCTCCTACGCATCCCGGTAAGAAGCGGCGACGCTGTACTCATGCACGCAGTGAAGCTGTCAGCGAGCTCGGAGATGCAACGGGCGCTGGTGATGGAGGAAGTGGAGAGGAGGAAGCTGGTGAGAATGGAGATGATGACAGCGCGGGGGAAGGAACAGCAATCAACGAGTTGTAGGCACCACGTCTTTGCTCGTGTGCAATCAATGGAAACGTGTATTTTTGCATAATTATCATTGGACAAATGCACATGGTGACCATTGCTGGACGTTTGCAACGTTTCAAAAGTTGGACAACTAATAAAAAGGACGTTTGGTATGTTGACATAGCTAACATTCGCCTGTCAGCGACGTTATTTCGACGACATAAGAGTGGCTTATGTTGGACGTGTCTCCACTTTACGCAGTAGTATCCACTCATACCCACACCGAACCCCGACGTACTTTAGTGGCGCGGCATACAAATCTCAATACAATAATATATGGGATAGAAGAAAAATATACCCTCGTGAATAGCTCCGGGAACTAAGGGGTTAAAGCGTTGAAGCGATTCCCTGCAAACAATGCAAACAAGATGCCAACTAAATACGATATCGCTGGACTTGCACGTTATCCATTGATCGACGCATGCTGCCCTAAAAATGCAAAAAAGGATGTAAGAAGATTGGAATATTTCCACTGTCTTTGGACGCAATGATGCAAGGAAATATCGGCAACGCTCCTGATGTGTCGAGGGATTCACTTCCTCATCTCTCATTGATACTCGGCCAGATTGTTCCTCCTCCGTCGCTGTTGAACGTGTCAGAGCGACAAAAACGAGTTCTCCGTGAGCTGAACTTAGATGTGGACGCGCTCAATGTGGTCAATCTGCTGCGTACCTCGGCAGTTGCTCCAATCCCACAGAAACGAAAAAGGGGAGAGTGGGTGGACGAGAACTATTCGGGCGGTGTTTTGCTGAGCTACGACATGATGGTTGCCGCTGTCAAAGCTAAAGCTGATGCCAAAGCTCAGAAAGAGGCCAACAAGAAGTCTGCTCCCTGCGAGAAGGTTGCGCGAGAACTGATGAACCTGCACGACAAACATCAGCATCAGACAGTGAAAACAAAGCGTGTGCTTCTGCGAGCGGCGAATCAGATGGCGAGAGAGGAACGAGGCGCTGTGAGCACGAAGCGAAAGACCACGGGGGTGTTCAAGCTGCCTCACAAGCGCGCGAATGTGTCCGACTCGGCTACGCGAGAGCAGGATATAGTGATGTCAATGGTTATATGAACGTACTTAGTAGAGGGTATGCGGTATCCTATAGCTAAGACGCATGCTCCAAAATGTGTCCAGATGCCTACCACATACATACAAAAATCAATATAGTTGAAATCTGCCCCGAAATACGTCTCGCACGGATACTGGCCACAAATACATCAACATTTTTATCACCAGCGCGGAAACTAGAAGATGGCTATAACAGCGTTCTGATTGGATGATAGCCTTGAAGATGAGCACCCTTGAAGACAAGATGCGGTTTCGATATTTTGCAGACCGATGCCTGGAATTTGTTAGAGATACTTTAAGAGTATTGATATCCTTAGTCAGTTATGAAGACGAAGAAAGCATATATTATATGCGATATTATACCTTTCAGCAGTGTTGGTTCACTATCGCACAGCCATGGAACCCGGCAAGGTCGATCTCATGACCAAGTTCGGCCGGCAGACGATCTACATACAAGACGTCTTCGCTACGGCTCAAGACAGCACGGATTTCCTGTGAGTTTACGTGATCAACGAAAACAAGTCAATCTACCAACAAAATCATTCCGGGCCCACCAAGATATGGAAGTGCATGTCGGAGTTGTGCGACCGGGAAGTGACGCTGACTAAAAAGCGTCCTACAACGCGTACCAACACAAAGCTGGGTTTCTGTCCCGGAATGGTTGGTTTGTAAGCTCTATGGATCTAATACACATTCATCAAGTTGTGACGCAGTGCGGAAATGTTCGTCAAAGTTGTTGGCAGAGTTGCCAGGATTCAAAAGCGCAGTCTTCAAAGGTGTCAGTAGTGCTAGGCTTCGCGTGAATTCCTCTGTGAACGCTGTCGAAAATATCAATCTGGATCATCATCCAGCACTGGTATAGGGCGATCGCGCGTACTAAGAAGATGATGTCTGACGAAGAAGAAAATTACGACAAATTGCCAGCATTTTTCAACTCGTTTGCCCGGGAAAACCCTGGGTCGAGGGTTTGCTGCCAGCTCGACAGTAAAGGGCATTTTTTCGTGCGTTCCTTTCGGTTGGGCCTCTTGTTGCTGCTCAAGACAATTGGGTGCCCCTTGTCGAGTGTGACGGAACACATTTGAAAAACGCGTAATATAATGGCATTTGTGTTCTGCTTGTTGGCAAAGACGGCGACTGGGGAAATATACCTGTAGCCGTGGCTTTCATCCACACATATAATGCAGACAATTTCGAATGTTTTTGGTGCAAATTGTCTCGTCGCAGGCATCAAGCTGCACGACCGAGCTCTTTTTTCGGACAGAGAAAAACAGCGTGACGCTCAAGTTCGGCTACAACAGCGAGGTGTACAGATCAAACTCAAGTTCTGTACGATGCATATTTTGTTCAACGTGTTTAGTCACTTCCGCGTTGTTGAGCCGAGCATTGAGACTATCAGGGGGCTTTGTTTAGTTTACAAACAACGACAACGCTTGTCGAGTATGATGAAGTGCCAGCAGAGATCGCCGACCGATTTCCTTCACCGTTGATGTCCTCGATTGTGAATGTGAGCTCCTGAGGTGCCGGAATGTCTTGCAGCACGAAAATTCCCAAGCTAGTTAATATTGTCATTTTCACTACCAGCAGTTAGCTTTTCCATTTGCACTTGTTAGCTGAGAGACCTCGTGCACGAAAAGAGCTCGACAGAGCACTCGAGCTCGCAACGCGTGCTGCTGCACTACAATACTGGACCAGGGTATTGTGGGTTGTACTCGAAATTGGACTGGGTGGTTGATTGAATCAACCGCCCGTCAATCAATCTCCCTTTGAAATTGGACTAAATATTCATCATGAGTGTTATTTCCATCGACATCCCTTATAAACTATTCATTATGAGAGTTGTTTCCACTGCTGGACCTACAGTGTACATGTACTCCTGGTAGTGCAACGGGTACGTTAGTGGTCCTCAGTTCTGGCAGCAGCAAGATAGCGCCAAACCAAATGGCACTGGGTTTCATCCAATCAGAGTCTTGGTCATTCTCACTCTCACTGAGAACCCCTTTTGCATGCACGGCGCAGCAACTTGGGGCACTGCTCGTTGCCATATCCGTTTTGGACCTCCATCTATTTCACTAAAGCCGATTCGGCTTCTCTTTTCCGTGGCTTCTCCGCCGTGAGACTGACTAGAGAGCTGCACACTAAGCAGTCTCATAGATGCATTAGGTCCATCGCTGTCGCCCAGCATGCGTTGGTAGGCTAGGCCTTCTTCCACGTCGAGGACAGGTGCCGCGAGGTTTGAGCTCTGAAAGGGGGGGGGGGTGCTTGTGCTACAGCATATTCGTTTTGATGGTGAACCTCCTTGTTGCTGCTGCCGTGCTATGCTGCACCAAAATCGAGGCAGGATAGAAAGTGGTCGGCAGCAAGACCGCGACCGTATTTTGACCAATCACCGCTCGATTTGATTGTGCGCTATCTTGCTGCTGCCAGAACTGAGAACCACTGTTGTACGGACAGCCCTTAGGGGATTAATTCGAATATGTGGACCACAAAAGCGTAGTGGATCAATACAATTATCAAGAGTAATATCTTATAAAAACACGTTTTGATATCTAATTGAGTAGGTTATTTGTTGTCAAGGCTACGCAGATATAAGATTGAAGAGTTCGGAGAGAGATTGATAGCTGTTAAATACGGTTATTAACGGTCCGTTAAATATTCTGGTGTAAATGTAGCCCTTTAGCGTCTTGCGTAACAAAATGTGGGATCACACGAGGCTCACCGAGCCCATGGCGTTAGAGGCGCGACGTGATTTAGACTTAATAATGGCGCACTACACCATTGCACGGCGTTATTCTCAAAGTCAACACTCAAATTCAAAATGTGAACGCTCAAATTCAAAACGGCTCTGAAATTTTATATCTTTTCAAGTATGTATTTATAAGATAAATATTGGTTGGCGGCAATGGCATGGCGGGAACTTTGTTGCAAACACTGCGCGTGTGGTGGCCAGCTTCAGTTCCAATCTGGCAGCATGTCAGACACCAAGTACAAGCAGTACCCACGGCAGGTGCGCGCGTGCATCCTGCAAGTGGCCAAGGACGCGAAGGACTGGAAGACCGTGGCAGAGCTCCACGGGGTCAACGAGCGCACCGCGAGGGGTTGGATTAAGGCCGCCATGGAGACCGGCGACTGGAGCGGCTGCCAGGGGCCCCGGGGCGGCTCGAAGAAGAAGCTCGTTGACGCCCACGTCGACTGCCTGCTCGGCGAGCTTGCCGCCACGCCGGAATTGACACTAGAGCAGATGGCTGAGCTCGTCGAGCAGAAGTTCGACGTGAACGTCAGCCGTGAAACGGTTCGCAGAGCTCTCGACGGGCGGAGCTTTACGCTGAAGAAGCCCCATCGCGACGTTGTCAATCGCAACAGCCCAGTCAACAAGAAAAAACGCTACGACTACGTGGTGAAATTCTACGCGGCGCTCGCCAACGGCAAGAAGGTGTTCTACTTGGACGGGACGAACTTCAACTTGTGGTGTTCGCGTGGGCGTGGATGGAGCAAGAGAGGCCGCAGAGCGGTGCAAATAAGTGTGGCGAGTAAAGGCAAAAACATTCATGTTATTGCTGTAATATCAAGCACGGGTCTCGCCTACCAGGAGTCTCAGTTCGGCTCGTTCACATCCGACCTGGCAAACGAGTTTATTCGCCGCTTCCTCCGCCACATCCAAGCTACTACTCCGTTGAATGAGATCGTCCTCGTCCTTGACAACGCGCCGTGTCACACCAACGCCAAGGACGTGTTCGATGAGGAGGAGTTCGCGGGTGCTGAGGTGCTGAATTTAGGCCCGTACTCACCTATGCTCAACCCGATTGAGAATGTATTCTCAGTCTACAAGAATGCTGTGAAGCGCTCCCTCGCGCGGCAGCGCCCAGCGAGTCTTCGTGTTCCGGAGGGCGTGACGATCACGGAGCATCGATCCAAGTTCCTAGAGCTTGCGGCAGACCCTCTGTTTGCTGAGATCGTAACCCCGGAGCTGTGCAATCTCACGTTTTGCCACTCCTTGCCCCACCACCAGCGTGCACTGCGCTTCGAGGACATGCAGGTTGGTAGTTAGCTGTATGCAATTAGATTGGACAGATTATTACTTTTCATAATGTATTAAATCTGTTAATCATTTGAATTTGAGCGTTCACATTTTGAATTTGAGTGTTGACTTTGAGAATAATGCCGTGCAATGGTGTATATTCTAGCGGAGGTATTAATTAAATACATTTACTGCTAGCGACGAAAACACGCTGGTGCTGTACCTTGCGCACAGCGTAAGGTTCAAAATGTACGTGGTGCCGTGCCTAGTATAGATGCCAGCGATAGCATCAAGCCGACCTTGTTCGAAGTAGCGGGCGGCGAAGACGATTGCGTGCAGTCGTGAGCCGTGAGTCTTGCCCGGTATAGATGCCTCAAGCCGACCTTGTTCGAAGTAGCGGGCGCCGTAGATGATCGCTGAGCCGTGAGTCTAGCTGTTTCGGCACCACAGCAGCCGAGATTGAACCGTGGGTACGGGGGGCAGGGGGGGGGGGCTGCTGCGACGACCGAAAAAGCTAGACTGGTGGCAGCGGTGGTGGCCAAGCCTGCTCGCTAGATTGATTGATAGTGCTTTGATTGATATTTGACCTTTCTGGCTCAGAATTCCGGGAACCCCCTACGGATAGTTCCTTAGAAACCTCATGGGTAGTGGTTAGTAGTACTTTCTGAAATAGTACACCACGTCAATACTACTACCTGATTTTTTGGGATAGTAGTAATACTACTACCATATAGAGCGGTATTCAATATTAGTGATATTATGCTATCACCAGCTCTGTGCTATAGTACTCTTCAAGTAATACTTTTGAAGGACAGCAAACTCGGTTCTCATCTTGCAATTCTAGTTTGAGTGGCTCTGAATTAGAACCTCATTTGGAAAGACCACCATATTCGAAAAGTGGCAAAGCACAACAAATGAAGCATGGGTTGTGCCATGAAAGATTGCCAGGAAGGCGATGAAGTCAAGTGTGATCCTTACGTAGTAAGCCCGATAATGAAGCTCATAATTTTTTATAGAGTGATTATTTTTTAATTTCAGAAGTTCGAAACTAAATTACTACGAAGTACGGTACACGACAAGCGCTGAGGTTATTTAACGTGCGAGACATTTTCCCCACAGAGATTAAGTACGGTGGGTGCTTATCCGAAGGTGACCACTGCAGCTCAAGTAGTAGTGGAGTAGTACTACTAATATTACTACAACTATTACTACCCAACTGTTGGTATCTGCTAAAGTTGGCAATGTTTACGTTTAAAAGCGTAGTATCAAAAGAACGCGCTACCAGCCCAGTCCTCTACAGTAAATGCTCCTGATTCCGGTACTAATTACAACTGATATCCTCCTCAATATGATAAAATCGTTTTATGGAGGATTCGTATTGGCGGGAAGCCGCTAGCACCACCAATAAAGCGCGCGGAGCAGGAGCAGCGTACCCACACCGCCGACCAGTCATCGCCTGGCTGGTGCCGCGCTCATGTGTCCACGCCTCACTTCTCACAACCGAACTGGAGCCGTGCAGCTCCTACAGCACGACATGGGGGCCTGGATGAGGATCCACCAGAAGCGGGACCTCATCCAGAAGGCGTATGAGTGTCCGACGATGACGCAACACGAACTGGGCGCGTGGACCAAGGTGGCGTTCAAGCTCAAGCGGGCGCCCGCCCAAACGACAATCGCAGACATCTTGCGGAAGGCGCCCGCTATCCTGAGCGAGGCGTACGGCGACGGCAAGTGTCGCAAGCCGATCGAGGTGACGTCGTTGGCGCTCGAGGAGAAATTGTGGGCGTGGATCCAGGCCGTTGAGGCCCAGAACGTGTGCCTCTCGCGGGAGCTGATCAAGATGAAGGCGCAGGACCTGCAGAAACTGTGCGACGCGTGGGAGTTGAACTTCTCTGACGGATGGCTGAGTGGGTTTCAGCGCCGTCATGTCCTACGTTATCGCAAGCGTCATGGCGAGGCCGCATCCGCCGACGCTGCGGCTGTTTATCTAGGTAGACAGCAGCTGCAGGACTTAACCGACCAATACGCCCCCCCCACGATGTATTAAACATGGATGAAACGGGCCTGTACTACGCCATGGCGTTGGCCCGTTCCATCTGCACAAGAAGCGCCAGCGGAGTGAAGAAGACGAAGACACGGATTACCATTGCGCTCACGGCTAATGCCGACGGCTCCGACGCCCTACCTCCGCTTTTTTTGGGGCGGGCCAAGCAGCCGTACTGCTTCAAGATGCGCTCAGCGTCTCAGCTCGGCTTCGAGTACAAGGCAAATCAAAAAGCGTGAATGACGGGTCAAGTATTCCGTGAATGGCTGCTCAATCTCGACCGTGACATGCGAGCGGCGGGAAGGACCATCTTGCTGCTAGTCGACAATGTCTCCTCGCATAGTATAGGTGAGATTGTATGCACTAACGTTCGTCTAGAGTTTCTGCCACCAAACACGACTGCTTTTCTGCAGCCAATGGATGCGGGAATAATTGCCGAGTTCAAACGTGCGTATCGTCGAAAGCAGCTACGGTGGGTGTATGAGAAGATTAAGCGTGCCGAGCAGATTAAGAAGAGTGACGTCTACAAAGTCGACCAGCTACAAGCCATGAAGTGGAGCAAAGAAATCTGGCAGGAGCTGCAGGGCAAGGCTACAATTGAAAATTGTTTTCGCCACACCGGTATTGTCTTCAACGGAGTAGACGAGCGTAGCAAGAAAGAAACTAGCTACTCGCATGATGTAGAGGTAGAGGATATTATTTTGCGCACTGCAGACTTGCACCTCTAAGCTCTATAAAGCAATTGCAAATCCCACGATGTGGTCGGACCATGGTACCGGAAGTGGTAGGATTTGCTGTACCGTATAGCAAATGTCATATCCAGCACCTATATTCAACAGGCGATAGATACCTGTCTAAATCGATATTCACAAATCATATCATAATCAATAGGTAAATGACATCTGGCTAGCAAATCATGGGACCTCATTGCCGGACAAAAGTCACATTTAGGGGAAACCGCCACCAGAATCGAATTCAGGAGGGGGTTTACCCCGAGAACCTCCCCGCCAAGCAAAAGAGATTCAACGAAGTCCTGCATGTAGCGGTTGCAGCCGTGTACATGCGCACACACGCGGTGGATGAAATAAGACGTTGTAAACGTCAGCATATTCAATGCCGTTAACCACTCTATCAACGTAGTCTTGATCTTCAGCGACTTCACCCACCCGCTTATCCAGCAAGTCTAGCTGTTCTAATCGAGCTACAATCTGGTCGACCTGGTGCTGGGAAGCCCCATCTTCAACGCCCTCCTGCAGTACCGCTTTGAAGCCATTCGCAATTGTGTCCGCGCTTAGCTCGTCCCAGGCTTGAGCAACCCATTCGACCACATCTTCACGTGCAGGTGTGATCATCTTGAACGACTCTGCCGCAGCCATTGCCGCCTCGTGTATCTCCATCTGGCGCTCTAAGTATGCAATCCATCGTTCTCTAAGTCGAATCTTCAATGGACGATTCCACGCGACATCAGCAGGCTGACAGACCCCAGTGCACCCTGCAGGAACTCGCATGAGCTCCACGTTCAGATCTCTCGCACACGCTAGAGCTGCATCCGTCCAGTGCCCACTAAACTCGTCTAGTAGCAGCAGCACTGGGGTAGCCATGTCGCTCCTTGCTGCAAAATGAAAGCGTAGGAAGTCAATAGTCAGCTTCTCGTTCCACCAGCCGTTACCGTTACCGAAGATGACGACATCGTGACGAGCTTGCAGTGGCTTGAGCTTTCTCCAGAGCTGTACTCCAAATCCGTGGCGCTTCTTGTCATTCTCAGCACGTGTGGACGGCACTTTTGACGGCTTGGTTTTGATGACCAAATACGGAGCGTACTTCCGGCCGAGTGAATCTCCAAGCAGCATGCACGTGAGCCGCTCCTTGTCCTTTCCCGAAGATCGAACCCAAACCGTACGAGCGCCCTTCGTCGAGATCGTGGACTTGGGCAGGTACTCGAAGAATACCGGGGTCTGGTCTGCGTTGTAGGCGACGTCGATTCCAAGCTCAGCCATCTTCTGCTTCACCTGTCTGTTGAAGTCCAGCAGTGCCTTGGCAGCGTCCGCTGGTGGGATCTGCCCTTGGCGTGTTCTTGCCCGGAGTGACATGCGATGTCTGCGTAGAAAGCCCTTGGCCCATTCCCTCGAGGCCGCGAAGATTCGAACAGGGATTCCGATGTCGCGGCCAACTGCGAGCGCTTTCCGGTGAAGCATGAGGCTTGATACGGGGAGCCCTTGTGCCCTATATGCATTAATCCATTTGACGAGATGCACCTCTGCGGCACGAGAAAGAGTCGTGCCTGTACCTAGTAGACGAATCTTGCGCTAGTTGGCTGTGCCTGTCGACTGGCATAGCTCCACAAGTCTCGCCTTCTGCTTACGCCACAGGTAAACGCTTGTGCGTTTCGTTCGGAGCTGTGCGCCAGCTAAGCCTGTGTAAAACTTGTCTAGCGTCTCGTCCATGCTGTGGTCTTCGAAGAAAAGCACAACATCCAACCGAAACTGGTGCGTTGGCACGGAGCGTTTGTACGCCCGAGGCTTCCTCCCGCCGTTCTTGGTGTGCTTCTGCCTGCCCTTGACCATTTGAAAGTGAGCTGTTTAGAAGCTTGCCTAACTGTGTCCAGCCGAAGTGCCGCACTTTGTTGTCCACCAATTTGGTGTCGGATAAGACAATTGTTTTTTAAAGGTACTAATGCTTGATTTTGATTGGCTGCCTAGTGTTGTCGGATATGACATTTTGGTGGATATGACATTTGCTATACGGTAGTTAAGTAGGTGCGGACGTAGGAGCTTGCGCATGATTTTTGTCTGATCGGATTGGTTAGTTGATGTTTTTGTCCAGTCATATGTGTATAGGTCGTTTTGCAGGAGACTACTCTAATTCTTTCAGCAAAGCTGAAAGCACTAGGGTTTCTAAATGTACCTGTTTTGATTTTTATTGTTTTAAAGGTCTATTTCAGATTTTAGTGTGTTGTTTTAATCAGTTTGACTTCATTTCAGTATAGCGCTCGCTCACATGGGACACCCACAATCTCGACGTTTGGAGCGCTTAGCAACGCAAAACCGCTATTTCTAATTCTTGTTATTTTGACGCGTTTTCCTCGATCAGGTTTAGCTCATGATTAACTTTGTGTCGGAGAGACGTTTAGAAATAAACTTTAACGGGGAGTCGCGGTGCTGTTAAGTATCCGAAGCGTCGCTTCCCAAAGTAGCCCCCGACTCTTCGCCGCGCAAATCCCTAAATATGGTAGGGCTACTCACTTGCTATTACTATAAATAACAGCAAACATGAACCCATTTCAACGGTCACTCGCGACCCCTGGCGTTTAGAAATGAACTGGTGACGCACACCAGAGAGCATCGGGTTGCTGTATGGCTGTCGCATCAGTAGAACAGCTCTTAGGGCAGGACCAACGCTAGCGGCAGCCTGCTGCTGCTAGCGCTGCAGCATGCAGGGATACATGTATCAGGCTATTGCGGCGATTTGCTGCCACCACGACAGCGAAACTCCGTTGAAATTTGTTTTAAACGTTCGTGCGTACCGGTATATACACTTTTGAACAGACGTATTTACACTTTTTACATACACACAGGCGTAATTACCCATACAACGTTTAACTCTATGTCACTATGCCCCATTTTGTGCTGGACACTAGACCGTCTGCTAATATGAACAGAACTGTAATCCCGCACAATTGGTACAGTGTACCCACCCAACGAACGTTCAATGGGAGCACAAAAAACGTATGGTATGTTCAATGAGGCGTAATTACAGTAATTTCGAAAAAACGTTTGTACAGTCTGCTGCCAGCACTGTTACACAATCCAATTGTGAAACTTACGGCAATACTAATGCACGTACAGCGTGCGTCAATAGGTACAGTAATGAACCTATGATATAGACAGATAGAAGGCTAGTCGCCCGCACATTACTGTATCTCGTCGAAAAAATATGCCCCACTAAAAGGTGGTTGTCCCTTTTCGAATGATGTATGTCTGTTACAAGCTGCGAGGCTGGCCGGCCTCATGCTTACACAGCCCATTTCGAGGGCTTCAGTCCACAAACACGTATTGGAAGTCATTTATTAATATATGGACTGCTCCCTGGATCCCACACCAGCTCAAGCAAAAATGAAATGATGAACCCTGCGATTAAGTTCAACTGAGTTTTTGATCTTTATACTGTTGTGCGTTGCTTGAGGCAGAAACACAAAGTCCACATTTGAGCTGAAAGACCTCGTGCGCTTGCAGCGCGCTACTGTTCTCTCAGCCTAAGCTGAGAGTATACCACTGCAATTCCGTTTCTATCTATATACCACTGCAATTCCGTTTCTAAACGTGCTGTTCTTCAACTTGAATGATTTATATGAATGTTTTAAAACGTTTTTGTGAAATCCGGACTGTTTTTTTACGTAAGTGTTGCAAACTGTTTTTTTCATCACTTGGCGTTTGTATGTCCTGCCCGTTTACAAGACTCGCATGGGACGCCCCTTCATATTTGTGAATGCGCTCAAACGTAGACTATCCATTGTCTCAAAGAATTCTCCCTTTGAAGCCATTTACTTCTGCATACTATTTCAGCAAGGTACGGTACTACCCCGTTTTAAGTTAATGTTTATACGGTGCTATTGTAGTTCGCGTTATAGAAATACACTTTTCCGGAAACCAACGGTGGAGCTCAGGAAGCGAAGGGTCGCCCACCTCACTCGTTAAAGTGTACATAATCACTTGGTAAAATATACATTTGACTCGTTTCAGCCAATGAAAGCAAGTCCCTAAATATGGGCTGGGACCTCACTCGCTTTCACTATGGTCTCCCCAGCATCAACTGTAGAAACGGTACACCTGAGCTGAAGGACATCCCTCAACGTAAAGACTTTAGAATAGAACCGCTGTGTCACACAGCCTGTGTGGTACAGTGTGTGCATGTGGTCACTGTGCGGAGGGCGACGCGTTGGGGTCGTTTGAATGAAAGCTATTGTGTGCAGGTGGTAGTCGTTCACTGTGCGGTGACGGCTGCAGGGCGACGCGTTGGGATAGTAGCTATTGTGTGCTGATTAAAACGAAAGAGTTAATAAAGTATTGTGTGCAGAAGGCTGAGAGACCTCGCGCGCGAAGAGCGCTACTGTCCAAATATAGCTGGAAATTATAATAAAACTCAACCAAGTTGAAGTCGTATCGTCCGCCCGCGTTATGTGGCGCACACCGTCCCTCCCCCTTGCAAACCGATCAAAGATACGTGTCAACGCCGCGCAGCTCATCTCGTGTACTCATTGCCCAAGTCGCCGTCCAAGGCTCAACCCCTCCTCCCTATCCCCTCACACACTAACACACACAAGCCATGGCATCAGGCCACGCCACCGTGAAGGCCGTCCTCTCGGGCGACACGCTGGTGCTCATCGGCGCGGCCACCAACGGCCCGCCGCCCGAGCTCATGCTCACGCTGTCGTCGCTGCAGGCGCCGCGGCTGGCGCGCTCGCCCGAGCAGAGCAACGAGCCTTACGCGTGGGCGAGCCGCGAGCACCTGCGCAAGCTGTGCGTGGGCAAGCAGGTGCGCTTCCAGGTCGAGTACCGCGTGGCCGCCATCAGCCGCGACTTCGGCTCCGTGTGGCTGCCGCCCAACGCGCGCGGCGTGGAGGAGAATCTGTGCGTCATCCAGGCGCGAACAGGCTACGCCAAGGTCAAGACGCCCGAGCAGTCGCGTGACGGCGCGTGCGTGGACGTGGAGAAGATGCTGCAGCAGGAGCAGGTGGCCATCAGTGAGAAGAAGGGCATGTACGCGGACGCGGGCGCCGAGTCCAATGCCACGGTGCAGTGGCACGGCGCGGACGCCGCTGCGCTCGTGAGCGAGTACAAGGGCAAGCTCGTCCCCGCCATCGTGGAGGCCGTGCGCGACGGCGCGTCGCTGCGCGTGATCCTCAAGCCGTCGCTGCAGCTGGTCAACTTCGGCCTCTCCGGCGTGCAGTGTCCGCGCGTGAACGCGCCGGTCAACGCGGCGGCGGAGGGAGAAGGTGACAACGCCACGCCGGCTCCTGTAGGCCCCGCGCCGCACGCGCGTGAAGCCAAGCACTTCACGGAGGTGCGACTGCTCCACCGCGACGTGGAGCTCAAGCTCGAGGGCGTGGACAAGTACGGCAACCTCTTCGGCAGCGTCGTGCACCCGTCCGGCCGCAACATCAGCGTGGAGCTGCTCAAGAACGGCCTCGGCCGCATGGCCGACTGGAGCTCGGCCTTCACCAGCGCCTCGGCGCGCGCGTCCATGCGCACGGCCGAGAAGGAGGCCAAGCAGCAGAAGCTGCGCGTGTGGCGCGACTACGAGGCGCCCGTGCTGCTCTCGGCCAAGCACCTCACGGGCACCGTCGTGGAGGTCATCAGCGGCGACTGCCTCGTGGTCTACGTGCCGGACGCGGCCACCCCCGCCGAGCAGGAGAAGCGCGTGTACCTCAGCTCGCTGCGTGCCCCGCGTCTCGGCAACGCTCGTCGCCAGGAGCCCAACGCGCCGTACGCCGCCGAGGCGAAGGAGTTCCTGCGCCACCGCGCCATCTCCAAGACGGTGCACATTGAAGTGGAGTACGAGAAGCCGAGTCCGTCCGGCCAGGGCGACGTCATGACGTTCGCCTCGGTGTTCCTCGAGCCGACGGCGAACGCGCTCAAGAAGAACCCGTCAGCCAAGGGCGCCAACCTCGCTATCGACGTCGTGGCCGCTGGTCTGGCTGAAGTGGTGCGTCACCGCCCCGACGAGGAGAAGAGCGAGTACTACGATGACCTCGTGACCGCTGAGACCAAGGCGCAGACGCAGAAGAAGAACCTGCACTCGACCAAGGAGCCCCCTGCCTCCGAGCGCCGCGTGACGGACCTGTGCTTCGACGCCACCAAGGCCAAGCAGTTCCTGCCCTTCCTGACGCGTGAGCGCTCGACCCGCGCGGTGGTGGAGCACGTGTACTCGGCTACGCGCGTGAAGCTGTTTGTGCCCAAGGAGAACTGTCTGTTGAACTTTGTCGTTGCTGGTATCAAGTGCCCGCAGCCTGCTCGTCATGGAGCCCAGGGAGTGATTCTCGCCCCCGCCGAGCCTCTTGGAGAGGAGGCCAAACTGTTCACCAAGCGCAGTGTCATGCAGCGTGAGGTGATGGTGGAGATCGAGGATATGGACCGTGGTGGCAACGCCTTCGGCCCTCTGTTTGTGGTGCCCAGCGGCGGCAAGCCTCTGCGCGACGACCAGCACAACTTCGGTGTTCGCCTCCTGGACGAGGGCCTGGCGTGGGTTGACTCCTTCAGTGTGGAGCGCACGGCGCTTGGCAACGTACTGCAGCGTGCTGAGGAGCGTGCCAAGGCTCAGAAGAAGAAGTACTGGTCCACGCACGACGCCCAGGCTCAAGCCAAGGCTGCCCAGGCGAAGCAGGTGAAGACGAAGGATGAAGTGATCCCGCGCGTGAAGCTGTCCGAGATTGTGAACGGCACGCACTTCTTCATTCAGAATGTAGCCGACCGCAACTGCGCGGCTGTGGAGGAGAAGATGAAGGCGTTCACGCGTACGCACGGACTGTCTGGCAAGGCCTTCGAAGTACGTCGCAATGCCGTGTGCGCCGCCCTGTTCGATGACGGCAGTGGCCCCGCTTGGAACCGCGCTAAGGTGGAGTATGTGCACCCGGACGGCTCCGCCCGCGTTCGCTTCCTCGACTACGGTAACCAGACGACCGTGACGGCCAACCGTCTTCGCCCGCTCGATGCCGATGTGCTGCAGTTCCCCCCGCAGGCTAAGGAGGCTGCGTTCTCTTGGATCAAGCCGCTGGCTGCCACGGAAGAGTTTGGTGCCGACGCTGCCATGCGTCTCGGCGAGGTTGCCTGGGGCAAGACCCTTTCGTGCCGCATTCACAGCACTGAGGACCACGGCCGCCTCCAGGTCTCGCTGTACCTGCCGGACGGCAAGAGCGTTGCCGAGAACTTGCTGGAGGCTGGACTGCTGCGCACTGACCGTAAGGCTCTTCGCTCCTTCCTGCCGTTCCAGAAACCCGTCGTCGACGGCCTGCTCAACGCACAGGAGACCGCCAAGAAGCAGCGTCGTTGCCTGTGGCAGTACGGTGATATCGAGTCCGACGACGAGCAGGGCCTCTAGATGTGTCGAAAGACCAACCATAGGAGTTCGTAGCACTTTCAAATCAAACGTAAAAATGTAAAGAAACCTAAGAAAGTGACAACTATGTAAACGTTCTTGCAGCGGGTTGATGCACTAAACTCTGAATTACTCAAGCGCAGGCATGTCGTCAAACTCCTCGGCCTCCGCTTTCAGCTTCTCCTGCTTTTCAAGCTTCTTGTTCTTGGCCTGCAAGCGGTCAAAGATCTTTTCCTTGTAGAGCTTCTTCTCGTCTTCTTTGTACTTCGCTGCGTACTTGTTCAGCAGTGCCTGCAGATAACCCCAGATCAGTGAGTGAATGTGTACACAGTACAAACAACCAGGAGCAGACATACGTGGCTTCGCTTGAGGTCTGCCACCGCAAGCAGCATCTTTTTATCATCGTTGCCAACGAGCTCCTTCGCTTTCTCCAGACTCTTCTCAGCCTCGTTAACATACTCGTAGCCCTTATCGACGATCCAGAACTCGCCCTTCTTTTCCTTTTCAAGCTCACCCTTCAGTTTATCTGTGAACACAAGACCACGGCGGAAGTGGCCCTTGCTGTTCTTCGGGTCAATGAGAATTGCCTACATGCAACAAGACACATACCGTTCAGTTCACATGGTGACTGGCGCTACTTTTCCAGGAAGATGCTACCTGATCACAGTCCCAAAGAGCATCTTCGATCTTGGCGAGCTTGATCTTACATAGTGCCCGGTTCAGGTACAGCACGAGCTTCACGTTGTTGACCTTGTCCTTATCTTCTTGAGACACAAAGTTCTCCCATTCCTCTTTCGCATAAAAGATGTGTACAAAACCCTACGAGCAGTGCAGCCGCCATGAGCATGGGTAATCAACCATATACTAGCAAGCATATCGATTCACTTACCGAGTCGTAGCACTTTTGGGCATGCTCGTAGTCCTTCTTCGCGATCAACGCGTTGCCCTTCTCCTTCTGCTCTAACGCGCTTTCAATGCGTTCATCTAAGAAGTCGTAGCACATCGCATAAGCTTAGAAATCCACCTGCACCCATTCAAACAGATAATCCGTACCGACGGTAGGTGGAGGGTTTTCCTCCAGCGTCTTCTTGTCCTCCTCGTACTGCTTTTTGCGGGATTCTGCCAGTTCAGCTTGGGTAGGGAAGCGAGGAAGAGGGTCCTGCTCAGCAAATAACATGACAATGTATCAAAAACACCACACTCACCCTAGAAAAATTCCAGCTCCACCGAGCGCACCTTGAAGTTCAGCAACTCAATTTCAAAGTCCAGCGTCTCGTCCGGCTCGACCTTGGGCGCAAACCCCTCGTGTCCATATCCGTACTGAGGGGCGATGATGAAGCGCGCGACCTCGCCCACATTCATCGTAGCCACACCAATGTCCCAGCCCTTGATCACCTTCTCTGCAGTAAAAGAAAAAAAAAACACGAGAAGAAAACTGTAAGTTCTCCCTCCACAGAAAATAAAACCCTGCAAAATTGCACCAACCTCGACCAAGTTGGAACTCGAACGGGTCATCCGTTCCACCCACATGCTTCCCATCAATAATATCTCGTCTGCAAAAAACAAAACAACAAAAAATCAGCAAAAAACCCCTCCATAAAAAAAAAATAAAAATAAAAAATTCTCACGTCGTGTCGAAGATCGAGCCGTCCATCAGCCGCCCCACATACTGCACGAACGTGGGGCAGCCTTCCTCCAGCTTCTGCTTGCCAGGTGCCTCCCCCTCCCGAATAATCTAACAAAATAAAATAAAATACCTAATTAAATAATTTTCCTTATAAAATAATATTGTTGCTGTCATTTGCGCCACCTTCTTGAGCACGCCGCCGTCTGCCGCGGGCGAAATGTCCACGAAGCCCTCGTCCGTGCAGAATTTGCTGCTGTTTGGGTCGAAGAAGGTCTTCGTCACGCGCGCGCAGTGCGTGCAGAGCCTCTGCGGGTTGGTCACGAGCCCCACGCCGAAGCCGCCGCACTCGACGCAGCGCGGCAGGTCCGCGGCGTTCACGCTCTGGCGCAGCTCCGGCTCGGACTCGGAGTCGGACGACATACCTAATGGATACTGAACCTATTCTCGATTTTTGGGTATACAGCGCACAATACGTAATTGGGCAAAATGACTGATGAGAGGAACCCATAATTGGGAATATTTGCAAGCATCATTACATAGTTTCACTTCTCAATGTTGCAGTCGGATGACTTCATTTTTTCTTACCGAGTGCCCAGGCGTGTAGGGCTGTCCAGCTACCGGTAGGTTTCTTGTATACAACAATCATTGTTGAAAAATGGCTACAGAAGTTTGTGTTCAACAGCACGTGACATTGTGGCCAAAGAGCTGGTGCTTGTCAAAACCTAGAAAACTTGCAACAAAGGACGGAGATGTCGCTGTAGTTGCCATCGTGAGAAGTGCATGTGCATCGATTTTGACCAGCGTGTTCCCACATCTGTTTAGCTGCCGTGGCGATCTTCTCGTGATGATTCCTGTTTCTGCTTCTGCCTCCTGCAACCCCCTCGGTGGCGTCACCATCGTCTACATGTATTTTAGAGCTCTCTTATGGCAAGTACCATGAAACCAGTTCCCGTTTCTGAATAAAAAAGTTTGCTCTCCTCTCTTTCGTTATCATCGACTTAATCAACTAATACTGAACGGCGATCAGGAATCCTTCCTCAGGAAAGGGAGTGGCTTCACGAAGCAGTGAGTCGTCTTTTAGCCTGGTCATAGATGCTCGCAGATAATTCTTTCAGCTCTGCCATGAGCCCTTCAATGTGTAGCTGCAGCGGCCACAAATCCACGACTTCGCCTGCTTGACCAGACGCAGCTGACGATCCACTCTGACTAATCGAAGCCTTCGCTCGGCGATATCGACGCACAGCTTCGCCCATCAGCAGCAGATACCGCTCAATATCGCTCATCAACACCAAGCTGCCTTCACCTGTTGACACGAACCGAGGCGTATTGATACCGTGCACGGCATTTGCGCCCCGAGCACCAGACAAACTTTCCGCCTGGGCGATAGTAGCTGCAACCATGGAAGAAAGACGCCTTTGCGCCGCTTGAACTCTGCTCGCTGCAGTCTCCAACTCTCTCAGAGCCTGCATCGAGTCTCTTTCAGCAGCTTCACTGGAATTCAGTTGACCATCAGCGCTAGACGCCTCAGTTGTTTCCAGGCAGCTAGCGATTTCCGCCACAGCCCGAAGTAAGTGCAGATCCACGTCCTTCAGCAGCTGTGCGCGCCAGCCTCGGGCGCTTAGCGCCAACTCGTACCCGTCCACCTCTGTCCGCTCGTGAGTTGTGTCTGACAGTGACAGCTCTTCGCGTTGACTATGGCTTTGATGAGCACGGGGCACTTCTGACACCGCTTGTCGAGCACGCTCAATTTCGAGATCCGTCACATGTTGCTGCCGATCTTCATTAAGGGTCTGGCTCTGGGTCTTCTTGCTCCTTGTCACGAGCTTCTTGCGTCGTTTGGGTCTCCGTTCCGGTGCAGAAGCTTCAGTACTTGGCAAAACTTCTTCGTTTTCTGCAACCGATAATTCTGCAGACAAGTCGTCCGTGACTTGCTCGCGTCTTGAACGATCTTCAGTACTGGTTATAGATGTATTGTGCCTTTCGGCCATTTTGCCCTCAGATTTAAGGTCCTACGTAGGAGTAGCGGTCCTACGTAAGACCTCCTAAAGGATAGTCTGATGGTAATTAAATTTAGCATGTCCTTTGTTACAAGAGTCGATAATGGAAGATGGCTGAGCAGCAGCTCTTTCGTAGGAGTAAATGGCCGGCGAAAAATGGCCATTCGGACCTTAATTGCTTAAGGGTACCCTTTAGACCAAAGGTGAGCCCTTACGTAGGACCTAAGACACAAAGGTAAATCCCAGCCATCTGCATCGCAAATCCTACCAAGAGCCCTAACCCCTCCTGCTAAGGACCTACTTTTTGCAGTCCGATTGGCCATTTGATCAGAAAGGCACAATAGCAGAACTGATGAAAGACGTATCTGCTTGTGCAGAAGTATCAATTCCGCAAGTCGCAGAAGTATCAATTCTGCTTTGTGCAGAAGTACCGGAACTTGCTGCCTGTCTGGCGCTGTGCAGTCTGATCGTTCGGCCCTGCCTGTCGTCGTAGATGCCGTTCTCCGTCGCGGGGAAACTCGGGTCCGGTGTGGCGTCCATGAGCTCCTGCCGATTGGCCGGCGACAGCGCGAGCCACGCGGTTCGGAGGTGTTTGCCCTGGCGGTTGAGCAGCCACTTGGTCGTCCTAGCCACGTCCTCATCTCGCTGTGTGGCGATCATGGCCGCGTGTGGCGTGCCGTGCTGCTGCACGAAGGCCCAGAACGCGGCGTGGCACCGCATCCAGCAACTCTGCACTGAGATAATCCTGCAATGCAGGTTTCCTAATTCCGCGCGTAAATTATGTCCGATTTTCGTCTTATACTGATATCAAGTACTAATGAACAAACCTCAGAAGGGGTTCCAGAATAGTTGTGGTATTGCATCCTCTCACCTCCACTATATTTTAATTCATTTGAGTGCTGTGGTGATGACCGAAACATCGCTCATCCACTCCTCAAACTCCGACAAAACTGCAGAAGTCGAAGACGCCGAAGTAGATTCAAATCGCTGGGGCGGAAGTCGTGAAAGTCCTTAAAGGACGAGGCTGGGAAGTTTGTGAGCCCAAGGGGCCCGAGGAGCACACCAGGAGACAAAGCTACCGGTAGTGGCCAAGACTGTGTCCTGGGTGAAGACGAGTTGTACGTCTACATTCTGGACAGAGGTATGTTCTTGTTGCTGTTCGCCCCCATCGAGGTGAAGAGACTAAAAACTCTGTAAACTGCAAATGGTTGGTCTCAAATGCTGGTCAGCACTTGGGTACTGACTGACACATGACCTCGTTGTCTCAAGAGAAGTCGGTGTCTCGCCAATCCGATGCCTTGACCAGAGAAATTCCCGCAAGACCCCAAAGCGTCCAGAATCGCCAGAAGAAATGCCGCAAGCAGCAGACGACACCGGAGTAAGCACCATTCTCCAACCAGCAGTAAAGTGAAAAGTCTCTCAGCTACACCCCAAGCCGAAAGCGCAACATTGTGATCCTAGACCTTCTTCGGACGTCGGCGTACTCTGAGAAGAGAGGGGAAGTACTTCGCACCGGTACCCGCTGTCAAAATGTCGCCCCACCTCGTAACAAATCGACGCGGTTGGGATAACTCTTCCACATAATTAACCACTGCAGTAGCGCTAATTCTCTTGGAGGGATCAAAGCAGCACATGCGAAGTATGAGACTCCATTCGTCATCGTTCAGAGCATCGGGGCGTGGCAGCAATTGTTTCAGCTCTGTGACATTGTATCGTACAACTTGATCAGGCATTGAGCTCCCCCATGGCACCTGTCCCGTTAACGCTTCCACGATGCAGACCCCGAACGAGTAGATATCAGACGCAAAACTCGGCGGTTCGCCCTCCAAGCACTCCGGAGCCTTCCATCGAAAAGCGCCCAGGGCTCCATTTAACGCAGCAACCACTTCAGGTCGATTCGCGATGAAACTCATGCCGAAGTCCGCCAGCTTCACCCCATCGTCACACACTAAAATGTTGTTCCCTTTGAGGTCTCCGTGGACAATTCCGTGGTCGTGGAGGTGCCGCAAGCCTAGCAAAGCTTGGTGGATGTATCTCCAAATTTCCGGTCGCTCCTTGCCTTGGACAAACGACGTTAGCGTGCCGCGAGCAGCTCGTTCACACACGAAGAATGGTCGTTCCTCGTGGCTGGCACCGTACAGCTTGATAATATGCTCGTGGTTCAAAGAGAACCACAAGTCGGCTTCGGCCTTGAACTGTTTCTGGTTGTCAGCGTCTGCCTGATCTGTAAGAACTTGTTTGACCACCACTTTCGATCCGAGCCACGTGCCTTCATACACTGCGCCAAAAGACCCACTTGAGATATGCCGCCCTAGTTCAATCTGATGCACAGGGATGAACCACATAGGAAGGTCCCCAACTTCGTCCTCTCTGATCGGCGCCAGCCTCGTCGTCTCACCGGACTGAGCTTTTGGGTGCCAATGATGCACTTCTGCCGTATCGTTCAGCGTGGATCGAGCCAAAAATCTGTCAATATGTTGGTGAACGCTGTAGTTCTTTCCAGCGATAGTCCAGGATTTATACTCACTTGAAAGCGTGCCTTCATCGTCAAGTGAGCGAATAAAACCTGAGAGAAGTAGAACAAAGTCTTCCACTTCAAGCTGCTTGACCACGGTGTTTTGTAGTTGCATGTAGATGTCGACGAGTCGATCAAGCACAGGTTGGTGGACAGAGCTGGATTCGTCAAGCTGGTTGCAAAGGGTTTCAGCATCTTCCAGCATATCGCTTATCGTTCCTCCGTTGTAGGTGTAGGCATCGATGTTCGTGACGACCGCCTCGGTATCATCACGTCCAGAGATCCCAATCCCATCTTCTTTTCGTGCTAACTCGTCGATGTTCTGGACGACTTGCAGCATTGCGATTCTGTCAGCGGGATCTTCGGCGCACATGCCTACGAGAAGACCCCACTCCTCCTCGCGCACCAACTTCGGTCGAGCGCCAAGACGCCGTGATCGTACGTACCTCGAAATTTGACGCCTTGCTCGGAGCCTACGGAGGTGACTTCGTAGCATGTGGTGCACGGGAGCATTTGCCGAGGTTACCATTATCTCAGCCATGGTAAATCCAAACGCTTGGATGTCAGATAGCACACACGGAGGATCGAAGAAAACCTGTCTGGTCCTCCTCTTGCTGATAAGGTCCCGTCGGTAGGAGACTGCGCCATGGCGGATGTCTGAGATGAGTAGCCGCACCATGTTGGATACTGGGACGGGTTCTGCATCGCTGTGGAATAATTCTCTGGCCAGAAAAATGGGAAGCACTACCGAACCCGTGTCACTAATAAGTTGTCCACACCTTCTAACGAGCTGGGACTTGGATGCATCTTCCATCCGCACTAAATTGGTGCCACTCAGTACCGCCTTGCCGTCCAGATGCTGACGCGCTGTCCAAACGATATTTCCTGCCGATAGAGTTGTGTGGACGAGTCCACGGTCATGTAAGTACGCGAGACCACACGCAGCGTCGAGCATGTGGTCCCACGAAAAGGCCCTGCTAGTTATGGGCAAAGTTTTTTCGTGGACAATGAGCGGGTTCCCGACGTGGCACGCCCCGAAAAACTTGCGAATGTTCGGGTGGTTTAACTCGCCCCAAATCGAAACAGTCCGCAGACATTCCTCTTCCCCGCCTGTTAGTATCGACACTTGTGCATCTTCCCATTCCATTTCCGACGTCGTGAACCACTCCGGAGTTTTGACCACCACGAGGTCGAAAAGTCGAGCAACGGTGTCATACGCCGCAAATATCACGTCTCGCTCATGGTCAGTCAACGCATCGCCGTAGCTTTCCACGTTGTGCTTTAGTCGGGTCAAGAACTTCAACTGTTGAATTTCGCCGCCAATTTCAACCGAGACACGGGTGGAATCCTGCAACATTTCCTTGAAAAACTCCATTTGGCGATCACGCTCCGCCTGCAGATCTTGAAGCCATGTCGTTAACATCTCCCGCCTCTCAGCATCTCTCGAGTGAACAATATTCACTGCGACCCCGATCGCAGACATAAGAATGTGTGCGAGTGGTGCAAAATTTGCCAGCTCGAAGAGAATTCGACCTTCGTACGTTTCGGTGCCGTAGTAGGGCCACAGCTGCTCCATCACGCGGTTCCAGCAAGAGTAAATGGGCAGGTCGACGGACTCCCTCCACCCGATGCGGGCAATAAGAAGGACGAGGTTGTTGAGAAATGTCTGGCCAAGTGCGCGGTGCGGAAATCGTAAATTTCTCCACTGCGCTTGAGCCTCGCGCAGCTTCTGCGTGAATTTCTTCCCGACCCGCATCTCTCGACTCGATGTTCTCGGCGTTCAAATGAGAAATGAGCTCTCTGAGCTCTCTGAGCTCATTTCTCATTTGAACGCCGAGAACGCGTCGAGCCAACCCTCCGGCAACAAAATGCAGAAAAGTACAGATTCACGAACTTTATAGAACAACCTCTGCGGGAAATTCAGGCGCAGTTACATCTTCATTTAGGATAATTATCGCAACTGACCGTGAATACATCAAACTTTTTCAAACTGACCGCAAATGCGTCACGCTCTCCCGACCGTTTGCAAACGAAGCGAAGCGGAGGTCTGCAATGGTCGGCGCGCGGGCCGGAGTAGTTGGCCTTACAAGGAGTTTATATCTATTTACCGACGCCTTGCCCGCCATGAGCGAAGTGAAATTGGCGGTGCAAACGAGGAGCTCACCAGCCAGTACGTCATCCTTCCCGACAAAAAGTCCACGGCTGACAAGGTATAGTATTGCATTTGCGGCCAGTTAGGAACAGTTTGATGTAGTTGCGATAATTATCCGTTCACCCGTCATAGCAAACACCTCCCGCATCTAAGTATTTAGCAGCATTGGGGTGTACAGTACATGTACTTAGTACTGTAGTGGTTGTCCCTCAAGATAGCACTTCTTGTGTTTCTGAATTAGTAGTTTCAGTGTCCTGCAGTATGCACCAGTCCACACATCTGATGGTATAGTCGGCTGACTCTCCCTTTCTCCTTTTGCTCACATCAGTTCTGAACGACTCACTTGCAATAGATGGCGGAGCCAATCTCGCTTGCCTCGGTGTTGAACCCAGCGTCGCAGTCATCGCAGGTGGAGCATAAGTCGCGGAAACAAAGTCGTGGTTCCGACCGCTACGCCAAGCCGTCCGAACTGCTCCAGCAAATCGGCCTCATGGGGAAGGAAGTGGTGAAAATTCTCAAGCGCATGGGCTGGGAAGTTTGTGACCCGAAGGCTCTTCAGGAGCACAAACTCTACTATGCCCCAGGGGGTAGAGCCAAAGGTGAGATGGCCGTCCAAGGCGAAGACTTTTTCGTTGGTGAGGGCGAGGTCTATGCATACATTCTCGACAAAGGTACAGTACAGTTAAAGAAGTTCGAACCAATTCTCCCCTGTGTATAGATCCGAGTACTAAACAATGTCGTTGTGGTACTTTAGGGGGTATTCGCTTCCTGCTACCGGATGAAGATTGGTCGTCAGAATCCAAGGTGAAATCAGAGCTCGATGTGAAGATAATGAAGCAGCCACCAGTTCAAGCGGAAACAACGCAGCAAACTTTAAATCCCACGACAGCGCTAAAGCAGACGTTGCCACCAGCAAGTGCAAACTCAAGTTCTCAACAACCGCAGCGGAAACGTCGTAAGAAACTCTGCACAGCTGATGGTAAAGCAAAATCAAAAGCCAAGCCGGTCAAACGCCAGGTACGGAAACCTCGCAAAAAGCTTGTTGCAACCCAAGACGACACCAAGCTGTCCGCATCGACCCAGTCGGTGAAAGAGGAGTCAATCCCCTTCATTGCAGCTGACGGTTGCGGCCAACTCGTACAATTCGGGGCGTACGAGGCTGCTCTGACGTCCCGTGGGTGGCGAGCTCAACTGCTCCAAGACATTGACCTTCACTTACTGCGCTCTGTCGCTGGGATCGCTCGCCGTCAGTTCGCGCTCGCAGCCATATGTGATAAATCTCCTTCTCGTCCTAGTGAAGACGCAGGCCCACCACACGAAGGAATCACTCAAGAAGTCAAGACCCTCTCTTCAGGCATAAAGGCGTCTCAGAACGATCTGTCGTCGATGATCGCCGCTATCATTGCGCAGGCTGAGCGGGTAGAACTCCCACAACGCATTGAATGTGCTGCTGGAATTGGGGTCCCTGCGTTCGTATCGGGCAATTTGGTGCTTCTACGAGACATCGAGAGGCACGTGCTGCTCATTGTCGCGGCACTGCGGCAATATTTGAGGGTGAGGAACATTGTCAACCTCAGCGAGTGTGACAGGTCAGCGCCTGGCGGGGCGAAGCGACCTGATCTGAGAGCCCTCCAATTGAACATTGAGAAAATGAACGCAGAACTGAATGAGCTCTCGACGGTTATCAGCGCTCAAGCAGAAATCCAGTCCCGCACGAACTCGACCACAACATCGGTACGTTCTGGTGGTTCACAACTTGCATGGAGTTGTTCGTTTCTGCGAGACGATCTAACGTGGAGGATGCTATAGATGAATCTCGACGCTGGCATGGAGATGGATAGCGAGCAGTGGCTTGTTTAATAAGCTGAACAGGCAGTTGAGAACTGAATAGAGAAGTTTTTTTTGTTACATGGTCAATTCCAAGTTTTTTCAAAAAGTTTTTGCCCCTGACAATATTTTTTTCGCCCGTACTAGTAAAAGCGCTCGTGACAAGCACTTCGTTCTGGGTGGCGCGAACGGACCCACGGCGTAGCAACTTGAACGATTTGACGAGAAGCGCATCATTCATCTACCCACTAACCGCTTGACAGGAGCACTGCCAGATTCGCATCCGCCGCAAGTCTAATACGGTTTTATCCTGCGGTAAAAGTATCGCGGTATGATCTCTCACCAATGTGTCTTGCAGTATCGCAGGTTTTAACTTCACCCTGATCTATTCGAATTCTAAATTCCTGACTTGTTTTCACTAGCTCGGATCCCTAGGAAAATTCTATCCCAGCCTTCGCGAAGCCCTAGTATTTGTCCTAGATTTCTGGGCTGTTGGAGCTAAGGTCCCGGTAAGGCACAGGCTGAAGTTACGGGGATGGACATTTTGCTGGGATCTCTTTATCCCCCCCCCCGGACAAAAAGGTATCATATAGTTGCCTTTTGTACAGTACAGTACGTGGTATTCTATTTTTCGAAAAGCAGGTAAAGATGGAGGCTTAAATGGTATCATACGTTCAGTACGGGGAAAAACTCCACCCATAATTAACCAGTGCAGTAGCGCTGATTCTCTCAGAAGGATCAAAGCAGCACATGCGACCAATGAGCTTCCATTCGTCATCGTTCAGAGCATCAGGGCGTGGCAAGAATTGCTTCAGCTCTGTGACCATGTGCCGTACAGCTTGATCAGGCATTGAGCTCCCCCATGGCACCTGTCCCGTTAACGCTTCTACGATGCAGACCCCGAACGAGTAGATGTCAGACGCAAAAGTCGGCGGTTCACCCTTCAAGCACTCCGGAGCCTTCCATCGAAAAGCGCCTAGGGCTCCATTTGACTCGCCTACCGTTTCAAGTCGATTCGCGATGAAGCTCATGCCGAAGTCCGCCAGCTTTGCTCCATCATCACACACTAAAATGTTGTTCCCTTTGAGGTCTCCGTGGACAATTCCGTGGTCGTGAAGGTGCCGCAAGCCCAGCGAAGCTTGGTGGATGTAACTCCAAATCTCCGGTCGCTCCTTGCCCTTGACAAACGACGTTAGAGTGCCGCGGGTAGCTCGTTCACACACGAAGAATGGTTGTTCCTTGTGGCTGGCACCGTACAGCTTGATAATGTGGTCGTGATTCAAGGAGAACCACAAGTCGGCTTCGGTCTTGAATTGTCTCCGGTTGTCAGCGTCTGCCTGGTCTGTAAGAACTTGTTTGATCACCACCTTCGATCCGAGCCACGTGCCTTCATACACCGCGCCAAAAGATCCGCTTGAGATATGTATCCCCAGTTCAATCTGATGAACAGGGATGAACCACATAGGAAGGTCCCCAATTTCGTCCTCTTTGATCGGCACCAGCCTCGTCGCCTGACTGGACTCAGCTATTGGGTGCCAATAATGCACTTCAGCCGTATGGTTCAGTGTGGATCGAGCCAAAAATCTGTCAATATGATGGTGAATGCTGTAGTTTTTTCCGGCGATAGTCCAGGATTTACACACACTTGGACAGGCGTCTTCATCATCAAGTGAGCGAAGAAAGCTTGAGAGAATTAGAACAAAGTCTTCCACCTCAAGCTGCTTGGTCACGGTGTTTTGTAGTTGCTTGTAGATGTCGACGAGTCGATCAAGCACAGGCTGGTGGACTGAGCTGGAGTCCTCAAGCTGGTTGCAACGGTCGTCAGCCTCTTCTAGCATATCGCTTATCGTTTCGCCGTTGTGAGTGTAGGCGTCGATGTTTGCGATGACCGCGTTGGCACCAGCACGTCCACAGACCTCAGACCCATGTCCCTTTCGCGCTAACCCATCGATGTTATGGAAGACATGCACCATTGCCATCCTGTCAGCGGGATCTTCGGCGCACATTCCTACTAGAAGACTCCACTCCTCCTCGCACACCAACTTTGGTCGAGCTCCAAGACGCCGTGATCTTACGTAGCTTGAAAGTTGACGGGTTGCTCTGAACGTACGTAGCCGATTTCGTGGCAAGTGTTGCGCAGGAGTATTATCCGTGGTTACCATTATCTCAGCAATGACAAATCCAAATGCTTGGATGTCTGACAGTACACACGGAGAATTGCAGCAGCCCAGTCTGGTCCTTCTCTTGGTCATAAAATCCTGTCCGTAGGTGACTGCGACATTGTGGAGGGCTGAGATGATTAGCCACGCCACATTGGATTTTGGGGCGGATTCTACGCTGTTAAATAATTCTCTGGCCAGAATAGTAAGAAACGCTACCGGACCCGCGTCACTGACAAGACCACACCTTTTAACGAGCTGGGGCTTGGATGCATCCTCCATCCGAACTAAATTGAGGCCACTCAGTACCGCCTTGCCAATGGCAGGCAAGTTGCCATCAAGCTGCTGACGCGCTGTCCAGACGATGTTGCCCGTCGACAGACTTGTGTGGACGAGTCCACGGTCATGTAAGTACGCGAAACCACACGCAGCGTCGAGCATGTAGTCCCACGAAAAGACCCTGCTAGTTATTGGCAAAGTTTTTTCGTGGACAATATGCGGGTTCCCAACGTGGCACGCGCCGAAAAACCTGCGAATGTTCGGGTGGTTTAACTCGACCCAGATCGAAACAGTGCGCAGACATTCCTCTTCTCCCCCTGTTAGTGTCGACACTTGAGTGTCCTCCCATTCCGTTCCTGACGTTGTGAACCACTCCGGAATCGCGACCACCACGAGGTTAGAGAGCTGAGCAACGGTGTCGTACATCGCAGATATCACGTCTAGCTCGTGCGCAGTCAACACATCGCCGTAGATTTCCACGCTGTGCTTTAGCCGCGTCAAGAACTTCAACTGCTGGGTTTCGTTGCCAATCTCAACCAAGACACGGGTGGAATCTTGCAACATTTCCTCGAAAAACTCCATTTGGCGATCACGCTCCGCCTGTAGCGTTTGAAGCCATGTCGTTAACATCTCCCCCCCTCTTAGCTTCTTCTGAGTGTTCTGCGTTCACAACGACCCTGATCGCAGAGACGTGAATATGGACGAGTGGTGCAAAGTTTGCCAGCTCAAAGAGAATTCGATCCTCGTCTATTCCAGCGCCGTAGTAGGAGCACTCCTGCTCCATCACGCGGTCCAAGCAATTACTAATGGCGAAGTCGACGGAATCCCACCCGATGCGCTCATGAAGTTGGGTGGTGAGATTGTTTTGAAATCCCTGGCCAAGTGCGCGGTGCGGAAATCGTAAATTTCTCCTCTGCGCTCGAGCCTCGCGCAACTTCTGCGTGAATTTCTTCCCGACCCGCATCGCTCGACTTGACGTTCTCGGCGTTCAAATGTGAAATGAGCTCAGCGTAGAATGCGTCGAGCCGACCCTACACAACAAAATGCAGAAAAGTACGGATCAAGTTTCTAGACCAATATGAGCAGTTACTTGCAGTTACTTGCCCAAATTTTCCACAAGTGAACCACAAGTTCACTTGACAATAATGCAGTCGCCCCAAGCACAAGAAAACGTTAGTGAATCCCGTCCGTCATACTACTGTAGTTGCACCGCTTCTGTATTCAAATTAGCAGTCCCAGTGCCGTGCGGTCTGCACATCTGATGGCACCTCTGTTTTTGCTCATCAGATCTAAAACCTCTCTCGAAACAAAACACTCACTCGTAATACGAGTCGTATCGATGACGGGGCCATTCTCATTTGCCTCGGTGTTGAACCCTGAGTCATCACAGGCGACGCATGGGGAAAATGTCGTGGTAGACTAATTTCATTTATGGAGCACACGTCACGGAACCGAAGTCGTGGTTCCGACTGCTACGCCAAGCCGTCCGAACTGCTCCAGCAAATCGGCCTCATGGGGAAGGAAGTGGTGAAAATTCTAAAGCGCATGGGCTGGGAAGTTTGTGACCCAAAGGCTGTTCAGGAGCACAAACTCTACTATGCCCCAGGAGGTAGAGTCAAAGGTGATATGACCGTACACGATGAAGACTTTTCCGTTGGTGAAGGGGGCCTCTATGCATACATTCTCGACAAAGGTATAGTGAACCCTAAAAGGGCTCAAAACAATTTTCCCTTGTGTATATATCCGAGTACTAAACAATGCCGTCGTCGTGCTTTAGGTGGCATTCGCTTCCTGCTACCGGATGAAGATTGGTCGTCAGAATCGAGAGACCGATGTGGAGATAATGGAGCAGTCATCAGCTCAAGCAAAAACAACGCACCAAACTCTAAAGCCCAAGACAGCGCTAAAGCACACGTCGCCAACATCAAGTACAGATTCAAGTTCTCAACAACCACAGCGGAAGCGTCGTAAGAAACTCTGCACAGCTGATGGTAAAGCAGAATCAAAAGCCAAACCGGTAAAACGCCAGGTACGAAACCCTAAAAAAAAAGCCTGATGCCACCCAAGACGACACCGAGCTGCAGGCACCGATTAAGTCGGTGAAAGAGGAGTCGATCCCCTTCATTGCAGCTGACGGTTGCGGCCAACTTGTGCAATTCGGGGCGTACGAAGCTGCTCTGACGGCCCGAGGGTGGCGAGCTCAACTGCTTCAAGACATTGACCTTCACTTACTGCGCTCTGTCGCTGGGATCGCTCGCCGTCAGTTCGCGCTCGCAGCCACAGATCATAAATCTCCTTCTCGTCTTAGTGAAGACGCAGGCCCACCACACGAAGGAATCGCTCAAGAAGTCAAGATTCTCTCTTCAGGCATAAAGGCGTCTCAGAACGATCTGTCGTCGATGATAGCTGTTATCATTGCGCAGGCTGAGCGGGTAGAACTCCCACAACGCATTGAATGTGCTGCTCGAATCGGAATCTCTGCGTTCGTATCGACCGGCTCGGGCAATCTGGTGCTCCTGCGAGACATTGAGAGGGGCGTGCTGCTCATTGTCGCGGCACTGCGGCAATATTTGAGGGTGAGGAACATTGTCAACCTCAGCGAGTGTGACAGGTCAGCGCCTGGCGGGGTGAATCGACCTGATCTGAGAGCCCTCCAATTGAACATTGAGAAAATGAACGCAGAGCTGAATGAACTCTCGACGGTTATCAGCGCTCAAGCAGAAATCCTGTCCCGCATGAACTCGACCGCAACATCGGTACGTTCTAATGGTTTACAACTTGCATGGAGTTGTTCGTTTCTGCGAGACGATCTAACGTGGAGGATGCTATAGATGAATCTCGATGCTGACATGGAGACGGATAGCGAACAGTGGCTTGTTTAATAAGCTGAACAGACAGTTGAGAACTGAATAGAGATGTTTTTTTGTTACATGATTATTTCCAAGTTTTTCAAAAAAGTTTTCTCCCCTAACAATGTTTTTTTCGCCCGTACTAGCAAAAGTACTCGTGACAAGCACTTCGTTCTGGGGTGGCGCGAACGGACCCATAGTGTAACAACTTGAACGATTTGACGAGAAGCGTATCATTCACCAGGAGCACTGCCAGATTCGCATCCGCCACAAGTCTAATACGGTTTTATCCTGCGGTAAAAGTATCGCGGTAGAGAGGTGTTATTCTCCCACCGATGTGTCGTGCAGTATCGCAGGTTTTAACTTCACCATGATCTATTCGAATTCTAAATTCCTGACTTGTTTTCACTGCTGTAGCTCGGATCCCTAGGAAAATTCTATCCCAGCCTTCGCGAAGCCCTAGTATTTGTCCTAGATTTCTGGGCTGTTGGAGCTAAGGTCCCGGCAAGGCACAGGCTGAAGTTACGGGGATGGACATTTTGCTGGGATCTCTTTATCCCCCCCCCCCGGACAAAAAGGTATCATATAGTTGCCTTTTGTACAGTACAGTACGTGGTATTCTATTTTTCGAAAAATGGGGTGTCAGAATATACAGATTATTGGGTCAAAATACACACTTTTGGGGGCAAACCATACTGCAAATAACTACATGTATCACGCTATCACGCAACTCGCACCCCAAATACCCTGTTATGAAAGTATGTTATACATTAGCAGGTAAAGATGGAGGCTTAAATGGTATCATACGTTCAGTACGGGGAAAAACTCCACCCATAATTAACCAGTGCAGTAGCGCTGATTCTCTCAGAAGGATCAAAGCAGCACATGCGACCAATGAGCTTCCATTCGTCATCGTTCAGAGCATCAGGGCGTGGCAAGAATTGCTTCAGCTCTGTGACCATGTGCCGTACAGCTTGATCAGGCATTGAGCTCCCCCATGGCACCTGTCCCGTTAACGCTTCTACGATGCAGACCCCGAACGAGTAGATGTCAGACGCAAAAGTCGGCGGTTCACCCTTCAAGCACTCCGGAGCCTTCCATCGAAAAGCGCCTAGGGCTCCATTTGACTCGCCTACCGTTTCAAGTCGATTCGCGATGAAGCTCATGCCGAAGTCCGCCAGCTTTGCTCCATCATCACACACTAAAATGTTGTTCCCTTTGAGGTCTCCGTGGACAATTCCGTGGTCGTGAAGGTGCCGCAAGCCCAGCGAAGCTTGGTGGATGTAACTCCAAATCTCCGGTCGCTCCTTGCCCTTGACAAACGACGTTAGAGTGCCGCGGGTAGCTCGTTCACACACGAAGAATGGTTGTTCCTTGTGGCTGGCACCGTACAGCTTGATAATGTGGTCGTGATTCAAGGAGAACCACAAGTCGGCTTCGGTCTTGAATTGTCTCCGGTTGTCAGCGTCTGCCTGGTCTGTAAGAACTTGTTTGATCACCACCTTCGATCCGAGCCACGTGCCTTCATACACCGCGCCAAAAGATCCGCTTGAGATATGTATCCCCAGTTCAATCTGATGAACAGGGATGAACCACATAGGAAGGTCCCCAATTTCGTCCTCTTTGATCGGCACCAGCCTCGTCGCCTGACTGGACTCAGCTATTGGGTGCCAATAATGCACTTCAGCCGTATGGTTCAGTGTGGATCGAGCCAAAAATCTGTCAATATGATGGTGAATGCTGTAGTTTTTTCCGGCGATAGTCCAGGATTTACACACACTTGGACAGGCGTCTTCATCATCAAGTGAGCGAAGAAAGCTTGAGAGAATTAGAACAAAGTCTTCCACCTCAAGCTGCTTGGTCACGGTGTTTTGTAGTTGCTTGTAGATGTCGACGAGTCGATCAAGCACAGGCTGGTGGACTGAGCTGGAGTCCTCAAGCTGGTTGCAACGGTCGTCAGCCTCTTCTAGCATATCGCTTATCGTTTCGCCGTTGTGAGTGTAGGCGTCGATGTTTGCGATGACCGCGTTGGCACCAGCACGTCCACAGACCTCAGACCCATGTCCCTTTCGCGCTAACCCATCGATGTTATGGAAGACATGCACCATTGCCATCCTGTCAGCGGGATCTTCGGCGCACATTCCTACTAGAAGACTCCACTCCTCCTCGCACACCAACTTTGGTCGAGCTCCAAGACGCCGTGATCTTACGTAGCTTGAAAGTTGACGGGTTGCTCTGAACGTACGTAGCCGATTTCGTGGCAAGTGTTGCGCAGGAGTATTATCCGTGGTTACCATTATCTCAGCAATGACAAATCCAAATGCTTGGATGTCTGACAGTACACACGGAGAATTGCAGCAGCCCAGTCTGGTCCTTCTCTTGGTCATAAAATCCTGTCCGTAGGTGACTGCGACATTGTGGAGGGCTGAGATGATTAGCCACGCCACATTGGATTTTGGGGCGGATTCTACGCTGTTAAATAATTCTCTGGCCAGAATAGTAAGAAACGCTACCGGACCCGCGTCACTGACAAGACCACACCTTTTAACGAGCTGGGGCTTGGATGCATCCTCCATCCGAACTAAATTGAGGCCACTCAGTACCGCCTTGCCAATGGCAGGCAAGTTGCCATCAAGCTGCTGACGCGCTGTCCAGACGATGTTGCCCGTCGACAGACTTGTGTGGACGAGTCCACGGTCATGTAAGTACGCGAAACCACACGCAGCGTCGAGCATGTAGTCCCACGAAAAGACCCTGCTAGTTATTGGCAAAGTTTTTTCGTGGACAATATGCGGGTTCCCAACGTGGCACGCGCCGAAAAACCTGCGAATGTTCGGGTGGTTTAACTCGACCCAGATCGAAACAGTGCGCAGACATTCCTCTTCTCCCCCTGTTAGTGTCGACACTTGAGTGTCCTCCCATTCCGTTCCTGACGTTGTGAACCACTCCGGAATCGCGACCACCACGAGGTTAGAGAGCTGAGCAACGGTGTCGTACATCGCAGATATCACGTCTAGCTCGTGCGCAGTCAACACATCGCCGTAGATTTCCACGCTGTGCTTTAGCCGCGTCAAGAACTTCAACTGCTGGGTTTCGTTGCCAATCTCAACCAAGACACGGGTGGAATCTTGCAACATTTCCTCGAAAAACTCCATTTGGCGATCACGCTCCGCCTGTAGCGTTTGAAGCCATGTCGTTAACATCTCCCCCCCTCTTAGCTTCTTCTGAGTGTTCTGCGTTCACAACGACCCTGATCGCAGAGACGTGAATATGGACGAGTGGTGCAAAGTTTGCCAGCTCAAAGAGAATTCGATCCTCGTCTATTCCAGCGCCGTAGTAGGAGCACTCCTGCTCCATCACGCGGTCCAAGCAATTACTAATGGCGAAGTCGACGGAATCCCACCCGATGCGCTCATGAAGTTGGGTGGTGAGATTGTTTTGAAATCCCTGGCCAAGTGCGCGGTGCGGAAATCGTAAATTTCTCCTCTGCGCTCGAGCCTCGCGCAACTTCTGCGTGAATTTCTTCCCGACCCGCATCGCTCGACTTGACGTTCTCGGCGTTCAAATGTGAAATGAGCTCAGCGTAGAATGCGTCGAGCCGACCCTACACAACAAAATGCAGAAAAGTACGGATCAAGTTTCTAGACCAATATGAGCAGTTACTTGCAGTTACTTGCCCAAATTTTCCACAAGTGAACCACAAGTTCACTTGACAATAATGCAGTCGCCCCAAGCACAAGAAAACGTTAGTGAATCCCGTCCGTCATACTACTGTAGTTGCACCGCTTCTGTATTCAAATTAGCAGTCCCAGTGCCGTGCGGTCTGCACATCTGATGGCACCTCTGTTTTTGCTCATCAGATCTAAAACCTCTCTCGAAACAAAACACTCACTCGTAATACGAGTCGTATCGATGACGGGGCCATTCTCATTTGCCTCGGTGTTGAACCCTGAGTCATCACAGGCGACGCATGGGGAAAATGTCGTGGTAGACTAATTTCATTTATGGAGCACACGTCACGGAACCGAAGTCGTGGTTCCGACTGCTACGCCAAGCCGTCCGAACTGCTCCAGCAAATCGGCCTCATGGGGAAGGAAGTGGTGAAAATTCTAAAGCGCATGGGCTGGGAAGTTTGTGACCCAAAGGCTGTTCAGGAGCACAAACTCTACTATGCCCCAGGAGGTAGAGTCAAAGGTGATATGACCGTACACGATGAAGACTTTTCCGTTGGTGAAGGGGGCCTCTATGCATACATTCTCGACAAAGGTATAGTGAACCCTAAAAGGGCTCAAAACAATTTTCCCTTGTGTATATATCCGAGTACTAAACAATGCCGTCGTCGTGCTTTAGGTGGCATTCGCTTCCTGCTACCGGATGAAGATTGGTCGTCAGAATCGAGAGACCGATGTGGAGATAATGGAGCAGTCATCAGCTCAAGCAAAAACAACGCACCAAACTCTAAAGCCCACGACAGCGCTAAAGCACACGTCGCCAACATCAAGTACAGATTCAAGTTCTCAACAACCACAGCGGAAGCGTCGTAAGAAACTCTGCACAGCTGATGGTAAAGCAGAATCAAAAGCCAAACCGGTAAAACGCCAGGTACGAAACCCTAAAAAAAAAGCCTGATGCCACCCAAGACGACACCGAGCTGCAGGCACCGATTAAGTCGGTGAAAGAGGAGTCGATCCCCTTCATTGCAGCTGACGGTTGCGGCCAACTTGTGCAATTCGGGGCGTACGAAGCTGCTCTGACGGCCCGAGGGTGGCGAGCTCAACTGCTTCAAGACATTGACCTTCACTTACTGCGCTCTGTCGCTGGGATCGCTCGCCGTCAGTTCGCGCTCGCAGCCACAGATCATAAATCTCCTTCTCGTCTTAGTGAAGACGCAGGCCCACCACACGAAGGAATCGCTCAAGAAGTCAAGATCCTCTCTTCAGGCATAAAGGCGTCTCAGAACGATCTGTCGTCGATGATAGCTGTTATCATTGCGCAGGCTGAGCGGGTAGAACTCCCACAACGCATTGAATGTGCTGCTCGAATCGGGGTCCCTGCGTTCGTATCGACCGGCTCGGGCAATTTGATGCTCCTGCGAGACATCGAGAGGCACGTGCTGCTCATTGTCGCGGCACTGCGGCAATATTTGAGGGTGAGGAACATTGTCAACCTCAGCGAGTGTGACAGGTCAGCGCCTGGCGGGGCGAAGCGACCTGATCTGAGAGCCCTCCAATTGAACATTGAGAAAATGAACGCAGAGCTGAATGAGCTCTCGACGGTTATCAGCGCTCAAGCAGAAATCCAGTCCCGCACGAACTCGACCGCAACATCGGTACGTTCTAATGGTTTACAACTTGCATGGAGTTGTTCGTTTCTGCGAGACGATCTAACGTGGAGGATGCTATAGATGAATCTCGATGCTGACATGGAGACGGATAGCGAACAGTGGCTTGTTTAAGCTGAACAGACAGTTGAGACCTGAATAGAGGAGTTTGTTTTGTTACTTACATGGTCAATTCCAAGTTTTTCAAAAGTTTTTTCCCCTGACAATATTTTTTCGCCCGTAAACTTACTAGTAAAAAGAGCTCGTGGCAAGCACTTCGTTCTGGGTGGCGCGAACGGACCCACAGTGTAACAACTTCAACGATTTGACGAGAAGCGTATCATTCACCTACCCATTTCGCGCCGAACGGCTTGACAGGAGCACTGCCAGATTCGCGTCCGCCGCAAGTCTAATACGGTTTTATCCTGTGGTAAAAGTATCGCGGTAGAGAGTTGTTATTCTCTCACCAATGTGTCGTGCAGTATCGCAGGTTTAACTTCACCATGATCTATATTCCTGGCTTGTTTTCACTAGCTCGGATCCCTAGGAAAATTCTATCCCAGCCTTCGCGAAGCCCTAGTATTTGTCCTAGATTTCTGAGCTGTTGTGGCTAAGGGCAAGGCACCGGCTCAAGTTGCCAGTGTGGGCATTTTGCTGTGGTCTCTCTATCCCGCCTCCCCGGACAAAAAGGTATCGATGCAAAGCATATACATGTAGTTGCCTTTTGTACAGTACAGTACATGGTATTCTATTTTTCGAAAGAGGGTGTCAGAATATACAAATTCTTGGTCAAAATACATACTTGTGGTCAAATCATACAGCAAATAACTCTATCACTACTCGCACTCCGTGTGAGTCCAAAGACCATGTTTTGAAAGGATAAAAGTATATGTTCTAAGCAGGTAAAGATGGAGGCTGAAATGGTATCGTACGTTCAGTACGGGCTGTTGTGCTATCATAACCAGGAAAAACTCCGCCCATAATTAACCACTGCAGTAGCGCTGATTCTCTCGGAGGGATCAAAGCAGCACATGCGACGTATGAGGCTCCATTCGTCATCGCTCACAGCATCAGGGCGTGGCAAGAATTGTTTCAGCTCTGTGACCATGCGCCGTACAGCTTGATCAGGCATTGAGCTCCCCCATGGCACCTGTCCCGTTAACGCTTCCACGATGCAGACCCCGAACGAGTAGATGTCAGACGCAAAACTCGGCGGTTCACCCTTCAAGCACTCCGGAGCCTTCCATCGAAAAGCGCCCAGGGCTCCATTTACAGCAGCTACCATTTCAGGTCGATTCGCGATGAAGCTCATGCCGAAGTCCGCCAGCTTCGCTCCATCATCACACACTAGAATGTTGTTCCCTTTGAGGTCTCCGTGGACAATTCCGTGGTCGTGAAGGTGCCGCAAGCCCAGCGAAGCTTGGTGGATGTAACTCCAAATCTCCGGTCGCTCTTTGCCTTTGACGAACGACGTTAGAGTGCCGCGGGTAGCTCGTTCACACACGAAGAATGGTCGTTCCTCGTGGCAGGCACCGTAGAGTTTGATAATATGGTCGTGGTTCAACGAGGACCACAAGTCGGCCTCGGTCTTGAATTGTCTCCGGTTGTCAGCGTCTGCCTGATCTGTAAGAACTTGTTTGATCACCACCTTCGATCCGAGCCACGTGCCTTCATACACCGCGCCAAAAGACCCGCTTGAGATATGTATCCCCAGTTCAATCTGATGAACAGGGATGAACCACATAGGAAGGTCCCCAACTTCGTGCTCTCTGATCGGTGCCAGCCTCGTCGCCTCACCGGACGGAACTTTTGGGTGCCAATGGTGCACTTCAGCCGTATGGTTCAGTGTGGATCGAGCCAAAAATCTGTCAATACGTTGGTGAATGCTGTAGTTCTTTCCGGCGATAGTCCAGGATTTAGACACGCTTGGACAGGCGTCTTCCTCATCAAGTGAGCGAAGAAAATCTGAGAGAAGTAGAACGAAGTCTTCCACCTCAAGCTGCTTGACCACTCTGTTTTCTAGTTGCTTGTAGATGTCGACGAGTCGATCAAGCACAGGCTGGTGGACTGAGCTGGATTCCTCAAGCTGGCTGCAACGGTCGTCAGCCTCTTGTAGCATATCGCGTATCGATTCTCCGTTGTGAGTGTAGGCATCGATGTTCGTGACGACCGCGTTGGCATCACGTTCAGAGATTCCAGTCCCATTTTGTTTTCGTGCTAACCCGTCGATGTTATGGACGACTTGCAGTATTGACATCCTGTCAGCGGGATCTTCGGCGCACATTCCTACGAGAAGACTCCACTCCTCCTCGCACACCAACTTTGGTCGAGCTCCAAGACGCCGTGATCTTACGTAGCTTGAAAGTTGACAGGTTGATCTGAACGTACGTAGCCGATTTCGTAGCAAGTGTTGCGCGGAAGTACTAGCAGTGGCTCCCATTATCTCAGCAATGACAAATCCAAATGCTTGGATGTCTGACAGTACACACGGAGGATTGCAGCAGCCCAGCCTGGTCCTCCTCTTGGTCATAAAATCCTGTCCGTAGGTGACTGCGACATTGTGAATGGTTGAGGAGATTATCCACGCCGCACTGGATTCTAGGTCGGATTTTAAGCTCTTATCTAATCCTCTCTCCAGAATAGTAAGAAACCCTACCGGACCCGCGTCACTGACAAGACCACACCTTTTAACGAGCTGGGGCTTGGATGCATCTTCCATCCGAACTAAATTGAGGCCACTCAGTACCGCCTTGCCGTCCAGATGCTGACGCGCTGTCCAGACGATGTTGCCCGTCGACAGACTTGTGTGGACGAGTCCACGGTCATGTAAGTACGCGAAACCACACGCGGCGTCGAGCATGTGGTCCCACGAAATGCCCCTGCTAGTTATTGGCAAAGTTTTTTCGTGGACAATATGTGGGTTCCCAACGTGGCACGCGCCGAAAAACCTGCGAATGTTCGGGTGGTTTAACTCGACCCAGATCGAAACAGTGCGCAGACATTCCTCTTCTCCTCCTGTTAGTGTCGACACTTGGGCGTCTTCCCATTCCATTCCTGACGTCGTGAACCACTCCGGAGTCTCGACCACCACGAGGCCGGAGAGTCGAGCAACGGTGTCGTACATCGCAGATATCACGTCTAGCTCGTGCGCAGTCAACACATCGCCGTAGTTTTCCACGCTGTGCTTTAGCCGCGTCAAGAACTTCAACTGCTGGGTTTCGTTGCCAATCTCAACCAAGACACGGGTAGAATCTTGCAACATTTCCTCGAAAAACTCCATTTTGCGATCACGCTCCGCCTGTAGCGTTTGAAGCCATGTCGCAAACATCTTCCCCCTCTCAGCTTCTTCTGAGTGTACTATATTCACTACATCCTTGATCGCAGAGACGTGAATGTGGACGAGTGGTGCAAAGTTTGCCAGCACGAAGAGAATTCGATCGTCGTCCAGTCCAAAGCCGTCGTAGGCACTCGCCTGCTTTGTTACACGGCTCAAGCAAGGCAAAATGGCAAGGGTGCGAATACGTTTGAAAGTATCATTGCGAAATTCGCGACCAAGTGCGCAGTACGGAAATCGTGAATTCTTCGACTGTGCTCGAACCTCACGCAGCTTCTGCGTGAATTTCTTCCCGACCCGCATCTCTCGACTCGACGTTCTTGGCGTCCAAATGTGAAATGAGCTCAGCGGAGAATGCGTCGAGCCGACCCAACAGCAACAAAATGCAGAAAAGTCCGGATTCAAGAACTTTCGAGACCAGCCACTGCGGGATATTGAGCAGTTACTTATCCAAATTTTCCCCAAGTTCACCTGCGTCAATGTCGACGCTCCAAGCGTAAGTAAGCGTCGTCCGTCGTAGCAAACAACTCCCGCACCTAACAAGTTTGCAGCAGTGGATGCGCACTATTATGAAGTGGTTGTCACCTCAACAACCGCCAATGCAAGCGATAACGGCTCCGTCATCTATGCGAGTGAGTGTTTCGAGAAAGGGAGAGTCGGCCGACTGTACCGTCAGATGTGTCGACCGCACGGCACTGGGAACACCAACCTATGTCACGGAGCCGAAGTCGTGGTTCCGACTGCTACGCCAAGCCGTCCGAATTGCTCCAGCAAATCGGTCTCATGGGGAAGGAGGTGGTGAGAATTCTCAAGCACAAGGGCTGGGAAGTTTGTGACCCGAAGGCTCTTCAGGAGCACAAACTCTAGGAGGTAGAATCAAAGGTGATATGGCCGTACAAGGTGAAGACTTTTTCGTTGGTGAGGGGGAGCTCTAACATTCTCGACAAAGGTACAGTTAAAGGGGTTCAAACCAATTCTCCCTTGTGTAAATCCGAGTACTAAACAATGTCATCGTGGTGCTTTAGGTGGCTTTCGCTTCCTGTCACGGTAATTAATCTCTACTGGAAAATAATCTCACACGTTAAATAATCTCAGCGCCTGTCGTATAGATTAATTTATGTGAGAACGAAATCCTAAAATTGAAAAATAATCTCACTTGAAAATTTATATGGGCTTCACTATATCACTTGTGTGGTGGTTACCGGTAACAATTAAGCCTAGCTATCGCCGGCACTATCAGGTTTAATTGAGCTAATTAATGCCCGTACCAACAAGCGCTTCATCGCGATACTTGATCTCGGTTGATTTCAAAGGTAAAATTAGAAGTGTGTTGGAAAGCTGTGTGACTGCAAGTTGCCCGTTTGCACCATCGAGCACAACAAGCTGATCTGCGACGAGGTGTAACGAGAAGAGAATGCGTTGTTTAAGAGAGCTCAGTAACTAAGATTCCAAGAAGTAACGAGGTAACGCGACTGAGTCGCGCCGAGTTCTGGCAATTGAGAGCCCCCCCCCCCCCCGACGGATTGCAATAAAGTGCATTGAAAAGAAGGTGGTGCTCGCGCTACTGCTGCTCCTAAGGTGTTCCAAAGGCTCCCCCGTTGCTCATACTACCGGTGCACCGGTAACATAAGTATATTGCGTATGAGATATCTAGCTGTACGATTCAACAGACTTAAATCAACAGTAAGTAGATACATGTATATGGGAAGATCGAAGAGATACCCCAATGGCCCATCGTTAGCTACGAACATGAGGTGTGGCAAATTATTGGATGCACGATGCCGAATATTGCAGTTCTATTGTGAGGAGAACGGCCCAATAGATTATCATACCGGTATTGGATAACGGAATTCAAGCAAATAATACTTCGGTTGCCCATTTCTTGTGATGAATAGATCGCAAAACCAGTTATTGAGTAACTAAACGTAAACTTGCTGCACCCCAAAGCATCAAGGTTTTATATTGGGCCACCGCGTTTTCAATTGTGCTGCCGGTGCTTTTTTGGGAATTCATGAGATTGAGCAGACAAGCCAGTGACAAGACAGAAAGCGGCAACACGCGGATTGCACCGAGTATTTAACTAAAAACCTGACTACGAATTAAATACTGGCTAAAACGCATTTAGAAAGGATATAACGCTCGTTTAGCTGCCCCAAGTGCTCGGGAGAGCTCATCGAAGGAGCGTACGACGTGTCCTCCTTCTCCTCGTCATATTCGCTCAATTCCGTGTCCGAATAGCGAGCCAAACAAGCGTATTTTTGCTCGTTGCTTCCTCGACATCTCCCAAGCCGCCAAAGTTGTCAATAATGCTTTTACGTGTGTGCCCAACGCTAGCACGGGCAATGTGAGTGCTGCTGACTGCTCATGAGGCAATTTGAGGCAGCCGACCTCAAGCAAGAACGCGTGAGGGGGATCGGAGCATTGCAAACATGGGTTGGGAGTCGAACTAGCGATCAGTCGGTCGAACGGGCGGGGACCGTGTTAGACTTGTAATTCACCGAGTACCTCGTTGAATGACAGCCTAATCACTGATTAGTAATCAGCCAAAATGCTTTGTAACGAGATGGAATGTTAAAGCACGCGATACTGCCTTATGTATGACGGGATAGCATGTCTCGAGGTCCGTACCAAGTCACTCGCTGATACCTCAGATACGGACCTGGTAAGTGACCTGCGTGTCTATACACCTATGTCGGTAAGTTGGAGGAACACTTACGAGGTAGCATTTGAATAACTGGTCTAGTAGACCAGTAGGTCTAGTAGACCTCCATACCAGTTATTCAAATGCTACCTCGTAATAAGAAACTCTGCATGTGTGAAACATATCGAGCGATAGATTATGGGTTCGGGTCTAGAAAACTAAGACAATAAATATATTGAGAGTATTTATTCCAATTACTGCTGCAACAATTTATTATTGCATGTCTGGGCAGGGTACGATCGCAATCAGGACAGCAATGTTACTATCGAGTGGGAGGACGAGTGCACGATCCGCATGCTCCAGGTGATACTTTTGAAATGAGGCAACAAGGTCGCTTAGATGACGTAGTAGTGTGATGACACCGAGATACTGTAATGTTCGTTCAGCATTTGTATTAAGATCAATCAAGTGCTGTTGGCGATCGAGGGACATCTTGGCATTCATTTAATCACTCAAACTGAACTCGCATTCGACTGGTGGCAGGTTGTATTCGTACCTTTGACCTCGAAGCTGCGGGTCTTTGTGAGATTATTTGAGGTGTCACGTCAAATAGTAGCAGTGTGATTATTTTACCATACACAATTTAATCTGGATTCATAAATAGTTTCACGTCGATCAATTTGTGTGGAAGTTAAAAATATTTCCCCACACAAAATAATTTCAATGAGATTCATTACCGTGACCACTGTACCAGATGAAGATTGGTCGTCAGAAACGAAGGTGAAACCAGAGTCCGATGTGGGGATAATTGAGCAGCCACCAGTTCAAGCGGAAACAACGCACTAAACTCTTAATCCCACGACAATGCTAAAGCAGACGTTGCCAACAGCAAGTACAAACTCAAGTTCCCTGCAACCACAGCGGAAGCGTCGTAAGAAACTCTGCACAGCTGATTGTAAAGCAGAATCAAAAGCCAAACCGGTAAAACGCCAGGTACGAAAACCTCGCAAGAAGCCTGTTGCCACCCAAGGCCACACCAAGCTGCCCGCACCTGCACTTCGGGGCGTACGAAGCTGCTCTGACGGCCCGTGGGTGGCGAGCTCAACTGCTTAAAGACACAGCTGATTGTAAAGCAGAATCAAAAGCCAAACCGGTAAAACGCCAGGTACGAAAACCTCGCAAGAAGCCTGTTGCCACCCAAGGCCACACCAAGCTGCCCGCACCTGCACTTCGGGGCGTACGAAGCTGCTCTGACGGCCCGTGGGTGGCGAGCTCAACTGCTTAAAGACATTGTCCCGAGTGAGAACGGTCCGTACCGTTCCAGCGGCATCCGTCCTCGCTCGGGATCGCCCGGGGAACAGCTGTTTGAAGCTGAACCCCGTATGGGGCAACGGGTCGTGCGAACGGACATCTGATTTGACTTCGTCCCTGTATGGGACGACCCCGGGTGGAATTCTATTGGCAGCCCCGCGTTGCCATTTGCGGATTGCGCGTGCAAGGAGGATCGGGAGCGCCCGCGGTCCGAGGACGGACGACAGGACTCAAGGAGACAAGGGAGGACAAGCGGGCGCAGGTCGGGCGCTAGGAGGGGTGAAAACGGATGCGAGGAGCGGTCTACAAGCGTGGCGTGCGACTCGCGTCATCAAGAGGGCGCGGGAGCGTGGTGCAATAATCCAAGAGAGCAAGGAAGACATGAAGAAAGGTTTGTTAGTCGTGAATTTACCTTACATATAACAAGTTGCTATATTTTTAGTAGCTCGTTAGTGTCTGCATCTTGGTTTGCCTACCAGCCTCTGGCCTCTACTCCCATACAGCGCACGGAACGGTCCCCCCTAGGGAACGGTTCGCGACACGTGGTGGAGAAGCAGGGTACAGTTCCTCGCTGTGGAGAAGCCAGCGTCGGAGGTCTGCTGCAAGTCAAGCGCCGGTTACGTGAGTATCGAGCGTCAAGTCCGCACCCAGTGTCAAAGAGCTACACGTCGACCAGCAGCTCCAGGAGCTAGCGCAAGTCGGGGAAGGGCAAGGAACGTTCGTGTGGCACGGACTGACGGAACGGTGTTGAACTAGACCGTTCTCCAGTGAACTGAAGGAAAAGAAGACGATCAAGCGTCGGGCAAGTTGGTCAGAGAATTACAAGGATACAAGGATTGAAGATGGAAGACTCGGAAGAAGAACGAAGTGTTATTGAAGAAGAAGCTGTGAGTGAGCAGTCGGGGGATGTCAGTAGCGGAGCAGCTGCCGGACACGGTTTGGAGCCTCGGCCTAGAGGCGTGTTTGAAGAATTGTGGGAAGAAGAAGAAGCAGATGAGCTGAAGGAAGATGCAGAGGAAGAAGAGGAGGAGGGTGCCGGTGTCAAGACCGAGCCAGAGACGGAGGTCAAGACGGAGCACGGCGAGGAGACGGAACCCTATAAAGAGTCGGGCTACTACGAGGCCGAGGAGGTGTACGAGACCGAGCCGTCGAGAGTAGAGCGTTCTCAGTACGGTCAGTCTGCGTACCCGGGGTACGGTGGAGTGTACTATACTGGACCTGGGTATGGTCAGTATGGCGACTATGGAGGCTACAGTCAGCCGTTGGAGTACGAGGGATATGGGGAAGCTTACGAGGAGCATCGGTACCATCGGGGGCCTAGCGGCTTCATCACGAGGTACACGAGTCCCGAGACGAGGAGGATCGAACGACCTACTTTCAGCTGGAGGCCCTCGGCGCCCCGTGCGCTGCGGCCTCCGACGACTAGGATGTATGGGCCCCCTCCGGGATGGCAGGAACGGTATGGTGGGACGCCTGTGCCCAGACGAACGGCTGCTCCGTCCGCCCCGAGCCGGACTGTCCCGCCGCGCGTCGTCAAGAAACAAGTGACGGTGAAGACCGAGCCGGTGTCGAAGCCTGTGAAGCCGTCGGCGAAGGCCCCGACCGTTGCTAGACCCTCGAAGTCTGCGCCTGTTAAGGCCCCTACGTCGACGAAGCCTGTGGCGCGTGCTAAGCCTCAGGGTGGAGCAGTTGGAGCTAAGGGAACGCCTCGAATGGCACCTCGAACGGTCCGATCCCAGTCGGCCACGCCTCTGACTTCGATTACCCTCACGCATGCTGTGTCGAACGCGGTGAAGGTATTGCCCCTGTTCCACTCGGCCGGAGTTACGGTTGAGAAAGCGAGAGACTTCTGGGAGGCGTTCGACGACACCACGAGGGACCTTCCTGACCGTTCCAGACTGCTAGTGTTTCGTCAGAAGACCAAGGGAAGCGAGGCCGAGCGGTGGTGGAACAACTCGAGCATCAAGACGTTCGAGACGTTGAAGATCCGTTTCCATAACCACTTCTTAAGCCGAACGGCTGACGAACTGTGGGAACGGTTGCACTCGACCAAGCGTGCTCGGGGAGAGTCCATCGAGGAGTGGGGAGACCGCGTGTCTGACCTCTGCGACTCGCTAGACTACCCCGACCCGAGGATGAGGTACCAGCTCTTCCGCCGGGGACTCAATAACCGCCGTATGCAGGCGATTTTGGACTCGAGCCCCGCCTGTGCTATCCCTGAAGCGTGCGAGTGGCTTATGGCCAATGACATATACCGTCCGGCAGAGGAAGACGAAGATTTCGACGATGGAACGCCTGCGAAGAACGGTTCCAAGTCTGAAAAGTCTAGTCTGCTCCTGCCTGTGCTGGATCAAGTGAACGCTCTGGCTCAAGAGGTGAGGACCTTCGTAAAGGGTGAGAAGGAATGGAGGAACAAGGTGAATAACCAATTGCAAGCTCCTCGCCCGAACTCTTACCAGGCTCCGTCTACGGTTGCTGCGATCCCGCCGCCAGCTCCGCCTGCGCGCCCGAGTCCGCCGCCGAAGCAAGGGAACGGTCGACAATTCCGGGGAATACGGATGGAGGAGGACAGTCGTGCTCAGGACGGAGCGCCGATCTGCGGACGCTGTCACTTTCTGGGGCACGGTCGGGAGACCTGTCGCCGACAGTCAATGACGTGCCGCCGGTGCAACCAATTCGGCCACGTCATGGTTGAGTGTGAGCAACCGTCCAACTCGAGCTACTACTCGAGCGAGAAGCGTCACTGCGCTTTCTGCGACGACAACAGCCACTCGACGAACCAGGGTCCTGCTATCGCGAGGCTGCGAGCTTTGGACGCTCAGCAGAACGCTGCGGCGAACCAGACTGAACCTCATCTCTGAAAACGGCAAGAGGAAGGGGGAGGGAGAGCCGCTCCTTCCTCCAGCCCGAAGAACGGCTCGGGGGGTCATCGCGGACGCTTAACTATTGAGAAGCGTGCCGAGGTAGCCGTCCCAAGAGAGGTGGCAAAGAGAGAGAGTGAGAGTAGAACGGAGTCGACGTCGGCGAGGGCAGCCAGGGAATGGTTATTGCCGCCAAGGGCGACAGAGAGTGAGGAGGATGCAAGAACGGTTGAAGTGAGCAAGACGGTTGGAACCGGCCTGGAGGTCGTGGAAACGGTCGAGCTCGTCGCAGTCCAAGAAGAGGTGATCGAGAAGGAAGCAAGTGAAGGAAAGAGAACGGAGGAGTCGGTCGTGCCCGAAACGGAGGCGGTCGTCCCTGAGGGAGCAGTGAACAAGGTGACCGTTGGGGTCGATCCTGCCGTCGGAGCGTCTGACTCAGCTCAAGAAGAGAAGGCTGAGGAGCCCGCGTGCGAGATGCCGATCTCGAACGGAACGGACGAGTCGACTAGCATGGAGAGTGTGGGAATCTCGACGGAAGAGATGGAACGAAAAGATTACCAACGCTTGTTCACGGACGAGGAGCTTGACGCGATGGAAGCAAGCTCTTCGGGACAAGAAGGAACGGTTTTAGTGGGTCAAGAAATAGCGGTTGAAAAAGAAGAATACGACAAGGAATTAGAAGACCGTCTGTTCCCGCTAGATGAAGTGGAACTCCTGAAACGCGTGAAGAAGAACGCTGAAGCGCAGAAGGAACCGTCCCTCGAAGACATGACGAAGCATTTGAACCTGCCTGTGGAAGTATTGGAACGGACGAAGGAAGCGTCTCCGGATGAGATGTCGTCTCCAGAATATTGGCAAGAATGGTTTCAGAGCACGCTAGAGAGTTCCGAGGAGGCGAAGAGAGCTAACCGCGAAGAGATCGATCCGTCCTTGGTGAGGTCTATTGCTCGATCGATGGTGTACAAGATGCTGAAAGACTTCAAGAACGGTGTGTTGGGAACGGACGGCCCCGGAGAACGGACGTCGGACCTGGAAGAAGCAATTAAGAGGACGCCTGAGCGTGATAAGGTGCCGGTCATGGACTGGGGGCAGTTCCGTCTGCGAGTGAGCTGTCTAGCTGAGAAGCTCGAGCTCCCGAGTCACTATTAGGACCATCTCCTGAAGTGGACTGAAAACTACTACTCGGCGAATGCTCCGAGCATCTGGAACAAGCTATGGGATCGCGCGGGCAGAGCTCGGGCTTCACACTCTCGCCGACGCAAGCGTCGAGACAAGAAGAGGGTGCGCTTTGACTGTTCTGCTTTGTATGTCGACCGTGCCGAAGCAGTGGGTGGATTGGAGATGAATCCAGAGGACGACGAGGACGTCTCGCACTACGTGAATGTGGTGGGTCCGCTACGTCACCGACCGGAACGAAAAGAAAAACGCGGTCTAGTCAAGGTGGTCACGGTTAACTTACCGAACGGTTTCGGTACGAGAACGGATGAGGACGACGAGTGCGAAATACCGGAGGTCGTGAAGGGTGGTCGGCGAGTAGTCTGTGCCTTAGGGAGCTTCGAGGCTCTCTCGGGAGGGATGATCGACTGCCTACCTTCGAGTATGCTTGCGGATACCGGCGCTACGCTAAGTCTGGTCGATACCAAGGTGCTGAAACGGTTGGGTCGGGCGAGCGAACCCTTGAAGCCCTACGATGGTCTGGTACGGAGTTCTTCGGGACACCCCCTTCGCATCCGTGGCTGGATGGTCTTGCCGATCCGCCTGGGCTCGTTGGAGATCACAATGAGTCTATTGGTGGCTGACCAGTTGCACTGCGACGCTATCCTAGGCGTGGACGCTCTAGGCGCTTTCGGAGCGGTGATCGACGTAGCAGAACGGACGATGACTTTGAAGAACACTCAGGAAGTATTGCCGTTAGGAGTAACCGTGGTGCAAGAGACTTCCATGACCGCGAGGGCTGTCTCGGTACGACTCCCGCCGCGAGGGCAAGCCCTGGTGATGACGAACGTGATCGGCAAGGCGGCTGAAGACGCTACCATGTTGGTGGAAGGCTCTCTGGGCTTGCCTCCGACGCTTTGCGTGGCTCGCACGCTATGCACGGTTCAGAAGGGTCAAGTGATCGTCGAAGTCTGCAACGCGTCCACGGACGAGTACTGGATCAAGAAAGGGACCATGGTGGCCTCCACTGCCGTGATTCCCGAAACGGCATTCGCGCCAACCCCTCAACACGAAGAAAGTAACCCGGAGAACGGAAAGCAGGCCGCTGAGAACGCTGAGGGCGAGCCAGAAGCCGTCCGGTCTGTTGCCGAAGAACGGCTTGACCATACTGAGGAGAAGGTAAAGGCCCCGAAGCCCGATATTCCGCCGGACAAGGGTGCCGAAGCTGACTTTTCTGACTTTAAGTTGTCGAGTGAACAGAAAGCTTTGTTCCAGGATGAACTGGACGATTTTAGTGACCTTTTCGTGGAGTCCTCGAAGAAACCTGGGCGAACGGATCTACTAAAGTTCGAGATCGACACCGGGGATAACCGTCCAATCAAGCAGCAACCGTACCGTGTCTCGGTCGCTGAGGGTGAAGTTATGGAAGCCGAAGTGGACGAGTACCTGGATTTGGGATTGATCCGTCCTTCGAATAGCCCCTGGGCGAGTCCGGTCCTCATGATCAGGAAGCCCGACGGCGGGATTCGGTTCTGTATCGACTACCGTCGCCTGAACGCTGTAGCCGTGAAAGATTGCTATCCGATGCCCTTGATCGACGACATTCTTGACGTCTTGGGAGACGCTCGACTGTTCTCTACCATGGACATCGCGTCCGGCTACTGGAACGTGCCAATGCACGAGAACAGCGTAGCTAAAACTGCGTTCACGTGCAAGTACGGCCTGTACGAGTGGTTGGTGATGCCGTGTGGTCTTTGTAACGCGGTGCCGGCTTTTGAACGGTTGATGGAGACCGTTCTTGTGGACCTGAAGTGGCGCGTGTGTCTCGTGTATCTAGACGATTGTGTCATTTTCAGCAAGGACTTCCCCTCGCACCTGATCCGCGTTCGACAAGTTCTGACGCGTTTCCGGCAAGCGGGATTTAAGCTCAAGATGAAGAAGTGTCACTGGGGACGCAGTCAGGTAGCGTTCCTCGGCCACATTGTGACGCCCACGGGCATCTTGCCGAACCCTGAGAAGGTTAAGGCGGTGATGAACGTGCAAAGGCCGTGTGATGTGCATGGGATACGGTCGTTCCTCGGCCTAACCAGCTACTTCCGCCGTTACATCCCGGGATATGCGTTGATTTCGGCTCCGCTAGAACGGTTGAAGGTGAAGGAGGCTCCGTTCTTTTGGAACGAGGACTGCGAGAACGCTTTTCAGCAGCTGAAGCGTGCCCTGATGAGGCCTCCTATCCTAGTCTACCCAGATATGAAGAAACGGTTCAAACTCTACGTGGACTCGTTACGCTACGCCGTGGGAGCGTGCCTCATGCAGGAATCTGAGGGCCGCGACCGTGTTGTCGCCTACGCGAGCAAGTTGCTAACCGGGTCTCAGAAGAACTGGATCACGAACCAGGACGGCATCTCCGAGATAGAGTGCTGGGGCGTGGTCTGGGCGACGCGCAAGTTCCGCTGCTACCTCGACAAGCGCGAGTTCGATGTGTTCACGGACCACCAAGCGTTGACTTGGGTCTTTAGCGCTGGCAACCGTACTGGGAACGCTAAGGTAGCACGGTGGGCTATGGAGTTGTCTAACCTACAGTTCAAAGTCCATCATAAACCTGGTACTACTATGGGACACGTTGACGGCTTGTCACGGTTACCTATGGAGAGCGTGAACGCTTTGACAACGGCTGATCTCCTGAATCCGGAACGCTCCGCTGAGAACGGAGCTCCGTCTTCAGTCGGGGAGCCGTCGGAGACCGCGCCTGAACATGAGGATGCCGGACCCGATTCGGGAGGAAGGAATGACAGTGACAGCGAACCTGAGCTCGAGGATAACGACGAGCTGGAGTTGGAGTACGCTACGGAGCCTACGGAGGTGGAGACAGGCGAGACTTCGGCTACGCCCGTGACGCCTTCGTCAGTTGACGTGTTTGGGTTGGATTCCGAACTGTTCCAAGCTGAACAGCAGGAGGTGACGTGGATACGAGCGCTAGTGGCGTTGCTGCAGGATGGGGCCGTTTCCCTTTATCCGTTCCTACGGAGGCGTCTCGTGCAGATGGCGCCTTAGCATTGCGTCGTGAACGGCCTGCTGATGCGAACCGTTCACTTGCCAGCCAATGTTGGGCCGGCCCGTACCGTGACTGTCCCAGTGATCCCGCTTCCGTTCGTGAATACGGTGTTGCCCTTCTGCCACCGTGACTTGCTTTCGTCACACCTGGGGCTGACGAAGACGCTAGAGAAGGTTAGGCGTCACGCCTACTGACCGGGGTGGCGCAAGGACGTTGCCGAATACCTGCGTGATTGTATGAAATGTGGCGGAGGGAAGGGACCTAGACCGTGGACGTCTGGCCGAATGCAGAGGATGCCGATCGCCGATCTGACGGGGCCGTTCTCGCTTTTGGTAGTGGACGCTGTGGGAACGTTACCTGAAACCGAACGAGGAAACAAGTATATTCTTGTCTTTGTGGACTACTTCACGAGGTGGGCTGAAGCGTTCGCGGTCGGAGCTTTGGACTCGATCACCTTTGTAGACGCTATGGTGAACGGAGTAGTGTCTCGTCACGGTGTTCCGTCACGGTTGCTTAGCGACAACGGTCGCAACTTCACGTCGGACGTCGCTAAGTCTTTCTATCAGACTCTCGGAATCAAGAAGCTGTTCGGGGCCGCCTACCACCCTCAGACACAGGGGTTAGTAGAACGCTTCAACGGGACTCTCATCGGAATGCTACGGATGCATGTGGACGAAGCACAGTCTGACTGGGATGTGTATTTACCACGCGTTCTGTTTGCGTATCGGACGGCCTACCATGAAGGTCTTGGAGACACTCCCTTCTTCACGTTGTACGGCCGTGACCCGGTGCTCCCGTTGGACGTGGCGTTCCTGAACCTCGGCAAGAAGTGGAAGAGCAACGAGGTGGCACAGTATCGGCGAGAACTGTACCGTTCCCTGAAAGACTCCAGACATCTCGTAGAACGACAACTAGTGAAAGCGCAAGCCCGTCATGAACAGAGACTACGGAACCAAGTAGAAGTGCAGTTCGAAGTGGGTGACCCGGTAGTAGTAATAGAGGACCCGAACACGCTACCATTTTTTTTCAATAGTTATATTCCAATCGAAAACGGATATATAACGTTATATTTCATCGTAGAAATTTAGCTAAAATTGTTCCTTTGCATAAAATGGAATTATTTTTGTTAAATCTTCGTCGGAAGCTCTAGAGCTCTCTCATTCTATCAGTCAATATAAAGGAAATAGAAAGGTTATTTCGTAAAGTCGAAGCTATAGTAAATAATATAAAGTTCAATCAGAATCATAATCCAACATCTCTAAAATAAAGTCCATCCTGATATAAGAAAATATAAAGTACAATAACAACATATCATACGATCAACCAACCAACCAACAACAACGATGAACGCCGATCTACTCCCCATCCTACCTACGGAGGAAGAAGCCAACATTAACTTCTTTCCGCACCAAGAAGCTAACTTCGTGAGTACAGAACCAGGCTTCTTTATGGAAGTTGACGACTTCTTTGTAGAAGAAGAAGAGGACATTCATGTAATTCTGCCTAGCGAGGAAGATGCCAACGTTAACTTCTTTCCGCATGAAGACGAGGACAATCATATTATTCTTCCTAGGAAGATGCCAACTTTACTCATTTCCACAGGAAGAAGACACCGATGAAGACGCGTACAGATTTCGTTGCAATGAGGATAATTTTGCGCGATACATGATCTATGATGATATCTTTAGAACCTATGAAGAAATGTACTTCTTAAATGATGAAAATGTATGGCAGGGTGTCTTTGGTTTCAGACCGCACTTTGCATACTCCAATAGAAAACTAATTAACGAGCAACTACATACGCGACTATTCCGATCACAAATCGCCGAAGAACTAATCGCAACCGTGATGCATCCTTGTCGCATCCAAAATCAAATGAATCAGTTCGATGATATCGAACAATTCTTCACAGCTATGGGATGCTAATTAGATGACCCATCAGCTACATTTTTTTTTTGCTCATGTAAAAAGATAAAAAAATATCCATGGTTTAATGAAGTTCAGCTAGCTCAACTACAAGACGCGAGCATTTCTCTTTGACAAACTTGTTATTTCTTAACCAATCGGTATACTCAGGATCCAGTTGATGAACAGTTTTTAACTTTCTTCCTTTGTATTTACCCCAATTCATTACGTAATCATCGTCAGTATCATCTTGACTTAACTTGGACTCAAGGAATTGCAGCATTTCATCATTCAGTAGATTAGGTTGACTCTTCAACCACCGACAATAACCAGGATCAGAAGAATATACTTCTTCAATGGTCTTGGTACGGGAAGATTTTTAAACAGGTCACCTGCAGGTCTGGTCCCGTTTTGGTCCCGTAGACAAATCATGGACCAAAAAAAAGTATCACAAAAAATAGACTCCGAAATAGTCAAGCACAATAAATAGTTTTGATCTACCTCTAATTTCGAATACATACTACGATAGGATTCATATGTGTTATTACAGGTGTTGTGGATAGCTGAAGTATACTGCCTTGGTTAGACTAGCTTCTTGCTGTCATGCTGCGAGTAACTAGGTGCAGCCCTTGTTCCGCGAGCAGACTGAGTCGAGCTGCACAAACTAACGATGATTTGAATATAACAAACACGGGTTGAAGGGGCCAGCTCTGAACAAATGGCGACTACCGCACTACCGGGCTCCGCTAAAGAGGTGGCTAGCCTCTCCATCTGTCGTCTTTGCCTTTACGTAACCTTTTTCAACCGCCTATTCAAGTGTTAGTCGTAGATTTAATTACTTTAATGTCCTCCACAACAAAACAGAACCGACCTAGAAACGATCCTGTATTGGCCGAGTTCTGTCTTTAAATTTCATTTCGTACAATACAGCTATCGATACTTACAGACATTGACTCGCATAGCAATACCACAACAGGTATTTCATTTTGTATAATATATCATGAATCCAAGAATCACAAATCAAAGCACGCGGGTTCCACAAATACATATTTTATTTTTGATACCAACCGAATCGCGGGATCCACGTGGGACCGGTCACAAAAACACACTGTTTTTTGTCCGGACCAAAACGGGACCAGACCTGCAGGTGACCTGTTTAAAACCTTACCTTGGTACGGTGCTTGCCGAAATTCAGTACTGAACTCATGCTTTGTTATGTGATGTATCTATATACATAGCCACCAGTGAATTTCTGAAAATAAATAAATTAATTCGAAGAAGGGAGTATAGATTCAAATTCCTTTGAATGAGAGCTTAGTTAGCTGTGTATTCAAGTACCTCTCCGGTTAAGCGATTGAAAGTTAATTCATTTTCGAACGCGACCAGTACAATCATGTTCATACCTTGGCACGAGGCGTTAATTCCCATGATCTGAATAGCCTGAGGTACATCCTTGTCGGTGAGACGAGATACATCAGCAATCAGAACGCGGTTAGTTTGTTGCCAAGTCTGATAATCGAGAAGACCATTCGAAAGCTCAGCCGTCTGATCACCATTAATTGCATTCAGCTTCGAGAATTCATTGTAGAAGTCTTGGAAGTCATAGTCATAGCTGATGTCGAAGCAGTTCTGAGAGCCAATCTTGACATTGAAATTTCTAATCGACGAGCCAGGCTGAACAGTCCATGGGGCACTGTCGAAAGGCGATTGTCATTGCTGTACCGTAGAAGCTGTGGCAAAGTTGCCTGCACTTGTTTCAGCAAAAGGAAGAAGTGCAACGTACTTCACGTTCTTCAGCGACGCAGATAACTGTAGATCGAATGCAACGTTTTGTTGCCCAGTACTAACACCAGAACCAGCCTTGTTAGGGAACCACTGAGCGTAATAATCGTGATAACGAATGGTCTTAACAGGTTTTGAGATGATCGCCTGAGGGTTTTCCAGATCGGGGAAAGGAACGTACAGTCGCGAAGTCGTGAATGGGAAGTAGGTACTATCCGTTTCGAGTGTATTGCTGACTACACCCCAAGCAACCGTGATCGCGCCACTTGCTATGCAAGAGCAGACGGGATCACACCACTATTAGGAGCGGTACCAGAAGATGAAGAAACCATGACCGGGCAGGTAGTACCAGAGATTGTCGTTGTCGACGCGAGAGTCAATGCCTTAGAAGCACTAGCTCCACCAATATTGATCACCGTTGAACCTTGATTAATACGGAGACGCATGCGAATCTGAGGGTTAGCCATAAGATCAAGTTCTTTAAAGATCGGATGGAGATCCACGAGGCGAATCTTAAGCATGTAGTTCCAGCTTCCAGCGACTGTATTAGTAGCAACCGCCGTACCAGTAGTATTGCCAGGGACAAAAGCACCACGTCCGAATTGATTCGCAATGACGATAGCAGCACCGGATGCAATCGTAGGCCAACCATTAGTATTCGCTCCACCAGCGGTAGGAGGGTTAGAAAGTAGTCGTTTCACGAAACCTTCATTCGCGGGAAGAACGCCAGCACCTGTAGAAAGCGTTCCAAGAGCAGGCGTGATATCGGAAGCCGTGTTCGAGTAGCCATCACCGAAGAGGCTTGCCGCGCTGTTGAATACCAACGAGCCGGACGTATCAGGGTATAGGAAAGCTTCCGCGCCATGCTTTTGAATGTAATCGACCGATGCCTCAGTCTGAGCGCGAAGGTTATTCGCGAATAGCTTGTACTCTGACATCGAAATGATGCTCTTTCCGTTTAGCTCCAACGACATCGCATCGACTACGTTCCAAACACCACACTTTAGACCAAGCGACAGACGGTTAGCGGGGTTAGTAAGAGAAACACTTCTCGTATTCTTCATGGTGACCTTGTATGGAAGCATGATGCAGGCATCGCGAAGGCATGCGTAGCCCTCAGCTCCATTTAATTGAGAAGTAGCATCAATCGTGATGATTCCATTTTGGTACGAACCCTGATTGAGATCGATAACATACGGGACGCGTTTGCGAGAAGAGACGTTGACGGCCGGATCGCTCTTGAGCGAGGTCTGATATAGAAATTGATCGGCGAGTTGAGTATCCGACATAGTTGTGTGAGCACTTATATACACTTCGATATAGGATTGGAGAAAATAAATTAATCCATATGGATCTCATCAAGCCGGTATCATCAGATCACGATCTCATTGCTTTAGCTAAAAAGCTTGATATTCACCTTGATCATATTTACGAATCGAACGAGATCAAACAGGCTCTTCCTAAGAAATGATCATTCCTCATCCTTCTACGTAAGCCTAACCAATCGGTCGGCCATTGGACAGCAGTTCATGATCATGAATATTATGATTCTATGGGAGAAGGCCCGCCAAAGGAGTATGGTATCAGCAAATACAACGAGATTCAGACTCAGTCAGCACATGGTTCGTATTGTGGCATATGGTGTATCTTGTGGTTATACGCGAAGCAACATAACCGCATGGATCTATTTAAATCAATGATTAATTTAAATATCACTGTACTTTAATTCTGAATTAGAATATACTATCAAGCAAAACTACGTTGTCTCAATGTATCGCGAATTAATCGTTTCGAGTGGGGTCCCTGCTCATAAACTGCGCAAGGCTGTCAAGTCTGGCAAACTATCACTCACAGCAGCGGAGCTGTCGGGGAGTGGGGCTAAGCTACATCTTCATCCCGAGTCTCATGAGAAGGCACTAAAAGCTAAGAAGGCTGGGCGTGGAGTAAGACTTCACATTACGAAGCATGAGGTCAAGAAGGGGTACAAAAAGGCTCAAGGCGGATCAATCTGGTCTAAGGTATGGAGCGGTATTGAATCAGGATTCAAATTCGCTAAAGACAGTGGACTGCTAAGCAAGGCAGTAGATGGTGTTGTTCCAGCATTAGCAACCTATGCTGGCCAACCGACTGCGGCAGTCCCAGCCAGATCTGCGATCAAGTCTCTCACAGGTATTGGTTTCGACACCGATAGTGATGATGAGGAAGGTGGTCGTGTCAGCTTTGCTGATGTCAAGCGACATGCAGGCAACGCGCTCAGATATGCCAAGAAGCGTGGTCTCATCACGGATGCCATCGATGAGGGTGAGCGTTTCCTACACACCAAGGCTACCAAGCCAGAACATCATGATCTTATTACTACGGTTCGCAAGGGGGTTCGTGTACGATTCGGGGTGGGTGTGGCAAGCAAACGCAAGGGTAAGTTCGCGAAGGGTTCTCCTGAGGCTAAAGCTCATATGGCTAAACTTCGCGCTATGCGCAAGAGCAAGCACGGAGGGAGTTTTACGATGTGAGCCCAATGAAAAAAAAAATATATATTTTTTTATGCTTATGACTTGCGCTTACGAAGCAAGAGCATGATATTCACGCTGTTGTCTCTGAACTTGACAGGCTGATTATTTTGATTCCATATACTGATAGTAAGAGTAGATCTCGCACCATCATGAGTTCGACACCAAGTTTCGTGAGAAGGGAAATATTGAATTTGCTTACCGATACCAGCATCGCCTTTGTCGAAAACAGCCATGATATCTCCTGAAATAACAAAATCGTTCTTGATCAAATCACAATGTACGACATATGATGTTGAGGGACTAATAGCCGGTATAGTATTGCTTAAAAGGCTTGTAGAGGTTGTTGAGGAATTAGTAGGATACGTTCCAGCTGTAAAGCCCAGTAACGATCCAAAGTTGGCATTGTTGATAATCAATCGCGGGACTCGGCTCGTACTTGGTAGACCTGTCCCCGTCGTCGAATATAAGCCCGTTGCTGGTCTCGTGTATCCTGTTGGTAACGAAGTTGGTGTAGCTGAGCAATCTGGTTGGCAAGCGTAATAGGTTGAATTCTCCTCAATTTGAATGTAGAATACTTGATTACCACTCGCATCGATCAGATACGCACCGGCGGTGACCAACGCGGTTTGTATATTACGATTGATGTCAGCGTATAAGTAGTAACCGTCTTGAAGATTGACGCTAATAGTAGAAGTGGTAGCAGCAGTAGGCATTTCAATTTGGAAAGAGGTGTTAGCGAATTGCGATGAATCGACATTGAATTCAGAGTTGTACAGACTGATTGACTGAATCGACCCTTCGACATTTTTAAAATTACACGCTGAGCCAGGGAAACTGTATCGCCATGTATTGTTTAATCCGTTTGGAACCAGGCAAGTGTTATCAATTTTGACAAAACTCGACATCTTTGCTATATCAATTCATCAATAATTTTCCCCGATTTTAATTACTTGGTCAAAATTATACCTAATTTGACCTCTTACAGAGTCGAAAAACAGCATTTGACCCTTTCCTCGCTCGACAGCTCGATTATAATAACGTAGAATGCCTTCCTCGGTCAAACCGGGGATATTAAAGTCGGTAATGGGAAGCTTTAGATCGCGGCGTGAGTTAGCGCGGAGGATCGCCACGTATTCAGTATTGAGTCTAATCATCTTGTCAGTAGCGAACCAGCTGTGACTTAGGAAGATAGTCGATAGTTTGAAATGCCGACCCCTAGTAAAATAGTGACTGAATACATTCTTCTGAAGACTCTTATCGTTACTATAATCGTCGATGATGACAAGCTCAGGTTTGTTTCCGGGGGTTCGTCTGATTGTATCCACGTTCGGAGGCGTTTCGTGAAAACTAACGAAACCTTCCAACTTATCGCGGAGATAGTCGTAAAGCTCCTGATGGGGATTACGTGCGATGATATGGAGATGGCTGAATACATGTGGAGAATGCTTTAGAATATGAAAAACCATATTGTTCTTACCTGAGAAAGAAGGACCAAGGATGACCATTCTAAATAGTTTTTTAATACCAAGTTCGTTGATATCACCGACTGACTCGCTTTTATATTTCTTAGGAAGCGATCCTCCATAATCGGGAATAGAACTCATGACTAAGAAAATCGCTTGCACTTATATAAGAGAACATAAATACTAATCAACCTTAGAAAATCGATCGATTTTAGTGCTTGCAATCTTCAATTTGATGAGCGGATTCAGTTATCCACCACCTACATTCGCTTCTTCTTGTTACAATCCAGCATTCTATCTGTCACTTGATCAGACTGGCTACTTAACATATGCTTATGCTCAAACTCTCTATCTTGCTAGAAATGACTATCGACTAACCTACATTACAGGTATAACACCTGGCGTTGCTTCACCTAATATAGCCCTCGTCGTTGGTTCTGATGGCTCCCTTAGCGGGTTAGGAGCACTGAGTTGTTCAAGTCTGACTGTAAATGGTTCATCGCTAGCATCAGCGCCATCTTATGTTCTCAGCATCACCCCGGGTACAGCTAACGCGAGCAAGGCGCTCGTTCTCGATAGTTCAAGCAACATTTCGGGGATCGGTTCTCTATCAGCAACAAGCCTCAGCGGTACTTTACAAACCTCGAGTCAACCTAATATTAGTTCGGTGAATGTTCTCAATATCAGCCAGCATGACGGAGCAACAAAAGGTCTATCAATTGGAGGAGTACTGATTACAGCATCAGCTTCTGAACTGAACTACGTCGATTGTATAGCTGGTACAGCAGCTCCATCTAAAGCTCTGGTTCTTGACAGTTCAAGCAGCATCACGGGTATTGGATCTTTATCGGCAACAAATCTAACTGGCACTATACAAACCGCGTCGCAAGCTAATATCACTTCACTGGGTACTCTAACAGGAATTACATGTAGCGGATCGCTGACATTGAGCGGGGTCTCGTCAATACTAAGCCTTACTGGAGCGTCATCGTACATCAACGCTACCGCTTATCGCCAAGGAGGAAATGTATACGATATCAGCTTAGTATCATCTCTATCGGGGCTGACTGCTGGAACAGCAACCGCCTCTAAAGCTCTCGTTCTCGATTCGAGCAGCAACATCACTGGTATCGGATCTTTATCGGCAACAACTCTAACTGGTACCCTTCAAACTGCGGCACAGCCTAATATTACTTCGATAGGCACTCTTCAATCTCTGATTATCTCTAATTCTGGAACTCTTTCCAATGATCTGCTGAAGGTAGTTGAACCAAACTTGGCATCAGGCCAAAACATCCTTATTAGATTAGGCCTTAGTTCTGCTATCAATGCCGGCGGTTATTTGGCTTATTTTCATAATTCAACTACGACAAGTCAATATCTGTGCCTTAGCACAAATCTAAACACTAATCAGTTGATCGTATCTAATAACGGAAACGTCGGCATCAATACAAATACTCCAGCATATCGACTCGATGTAAATGGAGGTGCTTACTTCGCAGCTTCTTCTAAGATAGCTTCTAATCTGGTAGCGAATGGGCTCACATTTGGTTTAGGAAGCTCAGGGAGCCAGTCAGCAACGAATAGTAATATTAGAGAGGTTTCGCAGTCTGGTTTTCCATTCCCATTCCCTCAAACTTGTCTACAGCGGGACATAAAATGTACATTTTGCAGAGCTCTGTGGGAAATCTCCCATGGAAAACTGAATTGTGTGGGAGACTTGCCACACACCATTGGCTGGCAGCCAGACTTTCATTCCCTCTTTCTCTACAAGCTGCATAGTACAAGTATGAGCGACGAAAAACGCAGGAACTACTCCGAAGAAGAAGACGTGATGCTGCTGCGACAGGTCCTCGGAGATCGGCCTTTTGAAGCCCAGAGAGGCAAAATCACCGGTGCGTGGGATGCTCTCGCTGCCAAGCTTGTGGCAGAGGACTCATTTCCGCGGCTCAAGTTGAGCGGGAAAAACGCGCAGTCTCGTTTTGACAAGCTTGTCAAGACGAGACGGCAAGAAAATGAAGAGAGCATGGCGGCCTCGGGTGTCTCCGAGGAGGAAAGCGAGAAAGCTTTGCTACTTGATGAGCTGATTGAACTCGTTGACGACCACACTGAGTCGGTGTGCGCTGCGAAGGTCGCGGTCACACTTAAGCGCCAGCGTGACGAGGAAGCGTCTGCGACGGCTAGGCGCCTCGCGATGGAGACGCTGGGAGAAGATCAAGAACGATCGCTCCAAGGCAAGCGTCTAAAACGGGAGGAGCTGCTAAAGGACATGCTGCTGGAGTTGAAGGAGAAGGAGCTGCAAGACAAAAGAGAGGCAAGGGAGCTTATGGCCGCGCAGCGGGAAGCGGACAGGGAGCACATGTTCGCTTTAGTTCAGTCCGTGTCGAAGAGCATTGTAGACTTGATCAGTCTGAGCAAGAAGGACTAAGCTAAATACAGCTAAGAGAAGGGAAATATTTTTAAGGTGTTAAGTATTCGTCTAATGATGGAGGATCTAATCCAAAGTACTCACTAATCTGATTACCACCGTAGTAGCAACAGTGACAGTTGAGATTAAACATGCTAACTAATACATACTTGCCCACGAGCGACTTTTTGTAGTCGACAAATGCGAACTGTGTCTTGAGGTCACCGAACTTCCACTCCACTGATTCTCTGACTGAACTCATCATCTTGTTGAACTTCTTCTCATTCGCCGACACTCTAGCTCCTTTGAAGCCCGACACCAGAAATGTCTGTATTCCATAGGCTGGGTCGCCGTAGATAATGTAGCCATTAAAATACATCGTGATGGTCTGCCATATAATCAGCCAGCTTGCTTTCACGCAGCATTGTGATGTCATGCCGACGCCCTTCCATCGGGCACCAGCAGTGGATGGCTAAACCATCAGGCACAACAACCGCCTGAAAGTTCATGCAATGAACTCGCTTGTGCCCGGAGGGATCGTGGTCCCATCGATAAAGCCGAACACATTTTACATCGGGGCGCCGCAAGCATGAACAGCATCACAGTACATCTGAATTCGCTCAGCACAAACGCGCTTCCGGAAGTATATGATCTCTTGATATCTATTGTACACATACAATACTACAAATAGCAGCATAAATATTAGAATACAAAATATTCAATCTTCAAACAAGCAAAATAGTACCTATGTGGCTGAATAGCCGCGAGAGTGCGCTGGGAGAGCGCCCAAACCTCTGCATCATGTCGTAGTTGCGGTTGGGATAGCTGAGCCGGGCAAGCAGGATGCACACAGCCTCGGTCTTGTGAGCTTTGTCGCGCTCAGATGTGATGACGAACTCGGGGGGTTCAAACAGGCGAGCCAGCTCTAATACGCCACGGACATCGAAGCGGAACTCTTTCTCAGCGTTTGCGTCAGCTATGGACGCGAGGTTGAAGCGGATGTCGGGGATGACGGGTCGCTCCGGGTGGTCGTAGAGGGTCAGCAGCATGTACAGCTCCTCGCTGTTCAGGTCCAGCAAGAAGGGGAGCGCGTCGTTCATTGTTAAAATTGCCGAATGGCTGGCGTCGGGGCGCTTTTTACGTAATCAAATTTGACGGGGCATGGGTGTGGCAGAAGCACAGCTGCGAAATCCCCACTTAAATTCATGGCTTCCGCTCCTGTACCCATATGCTGTTTGTGGGAACAGGAGAAGGAGCAGGCATTGCGAAACCTCTATTCAATTTTGGGGATCTACCCTTAACCCCAGCAGGTTAATCTCTATAGGAGTTCTGATAGTGGTGGCTTAGTGATTGCCAGTACCTGCTCGTCAATAAGCTCTAATATCGCATATCCGTTACTGAATTTAGTATTCAGCGATAACGCGACGACCATATCACAGAACGGAGCATCTGTCACTAGCCAATCGTTATTCCAGATGTGGCGTGGAGATTTGGCCGCGGCGCGGCAGCTCTGTTGCCCATGCCGCCACCGTCAAACCTTTCAGTGAAATGCTGTTCTGGGTTCTGTTTGGTGGATTACATTTCCCGCGATAGAGTGACATGGAACTCGGTAGTGACGCAAGCCTCGGCGGGCCATAATAAATACCCGACCGAGGCTAAATACGCCGATTTAGTAATAGGTCCTCGGTCGTACCAAGGTGGAAGCCTCGGTCGTACCCCCCGAAGCCTCGTCGTACTTAAGTGGAAGCCTCGGTCAGACGACCGAAGCCTCGTTCGGACGACCGAAGCCTCGGTCGACCCTCGAGGTACCTCTGGCGTAATCACCGTCATTATTGATGAGTGTACAGAGGTCGCCACATCGAGATTCGTTTTATACTAGATATTTGTATGTAGGATTAGGATTACCTATAGGACGATCTGCAGAGGCTCTCAGAGCCTTTGAATATTCAGTAATAAATCAGCAGTCTTCCCCCCAAGTCTTCAGAGGTTAAGTCCGACTCCGGTAAGTGTTAGCTAGCTTGCTGTAGTGCCTGGATACGCCTGGCTTAGTGGTATGGCCGTTGACGGATTAGAGGTTAATTAATCAATAGTCCGCCGAGGTCAAGCCAAGAGTTGGCGTGGCCGAGAGGCTAGAGTGGTACTTAGAGTATCGTTCTGTGTGTGTGTGGGGTGTATTAGTCCCCTAGAGTATATTTTACTACCGACCGAGCATTACCTCGGTCCCCTTTGTATTAGGCTTAATCAGCCGGTACCCTTCCATCTGAGGGACTGCAAAAGGGTTGCGCGAAAGCGCTATATTGCATTCTAGCCCTCGTTCGTGGCTAGTTAGTGCAGGTTTTGGGTTGACCGAAGACAACCTTGGTACACAGAGGCTTATATCCAACCCGGTGTAAGGGATCGTTCCTGGACCTCAGGTTTTGATTCCAACTTTCGTTGACCTAATTAGGGAGACGTGTGTTGTTGGTGGGACTCGTACCTTACGGTAGCGAGATTTTCAGCGTGTTCCTACACGACACAGATCGATTGGAAGCAATCAGCCATTTCCACGTGGAACTCCCAAACGTACAAGCTCATGCTTGACTTCGGCAACACGAGAAATTACAAAACTGGTTATCCAATGACCCATACAATAGCGAGTACAGCAGACGCTATTTGTCTCAACGCTGGAGGATCAACTGCGAACCCATGCGGCGGTTGTATCTACCTGGTAAGCGATACAGTGAATAAATTGTTGTTTAACACAGACTCAGCCATTGGTTATTCCACCTGGGTAAAGCTAACGTTAGCCTCAACGGAAATCTTGCGATTCAATCGAATAACAACTTCTCAGACGGGTCGACAAGCTCCAACACGGGACTATATATACAGGGAGGAACCACGGCAAATCCAATCGGCTTCGCATTCCAGTTATCGACCGGAGATAGCACTACGAGCACTAACCCAGTGGTCATGGGGACGACGAGTTCGAATGATCTCAGATTCATGAGCGGCAACAGCTCTAAAATGATCATTACTAGTACTGGACGAGTTGGCATCGGAATTATGGCGCCTCTATATGGTCTTCACGTTACTTCAACCGTATCAGTTACAATCGATGCCTGCGCTTCAGGTGTTGCGTACTTTAAAACGAGCGGCGGCTTAGTTTCGACAGTAGGACCGATCAGTGGAGTTGCAGGGGGTATAGCCTGTAGTGGTGCTCTCGTGGCTTCAACTGGAGTATATTGCTGGTCAGACGAACGCCTAAAAAAAGACTGGACAGAGCTCAGCGATGAAGTTGCAGATGGGATGCTAAAGATAAAGCCAAGGCTATACCGTTATAAGACGGATCCTGATAGCTCCTCTCTTCAAGTAGGATATTCGGCTCAAGACCTCTTACGGGCTAACTTACCGCATTGCGTTACGTTCCACGAAAGCAAGGGCTTGGAAATTCAGGACGCAGAGACTGATCTAAAGGATATATCCTACTCGGTTGATTACAGCAAAATGTCATGCTTGCTTCATAGTCTCGTTTTAACCCCTCAACAACCGATGCTGTCTTTTGTCAACATGTAAAAAAACTGACATGTATACCGGTCAACATGTCTATATAGCAATGGCTCGGAAAAACCGTTTTTCATAGTATAATCAAGACAAATGCCGATAATCACGAGAAAGGTCATCAGCTCGTTTCTGGCAGAATGCACAGGGGTAGGTACCGAACGGTCAGGAACGGGGCGTGAATCAAGGCAGTGTTGATCATAGACGTGACCGTGGACGACCCCGGTCGCGACGCCGTCTTATCCCGCACGTTAGACGTGAAGGCGCCAGCGCCCAGGCCGAGGAAGGTGTCGAGTGCTGGCGACGTTAACACGGCCCCAAGTAACCAGGGGGCAACTGTCGAGAACACATATGCCGGTGCAAGACAGCCTGCCTTAAATGAGATCCAGTCGGGCGTCGAGATCGTCGAGACTGGCACTGTATGAATGTATGCTAGTGTGTGCCAGCCACCTCGCGATATGTATGTGACTTACGACTGAAATACGTTGATTGCTTGAGATGCATATCTTCATTGCTCATTTAAATGGACGTTTTGTGGTAACTACTTGCCTCTCGCCGGTATCTGGCATTGCTAGCTTGTCGTAGACTAAGCGGTCGTCCCGACTCTCAATAGAAAAGCCAGAAGCTTCATGTGTTTCTGTCAACATGTTACCACCGTTTAGCGTAGAGATGCCCCGAAGAGTAACATGTATGGGAGCCATGTTGACACTGGCCGTTCCCACCTGAAAAATGCATGTCGCGTTTTTCAGAAACGTGCGTGCGTACGTTTTGCAACCAATACAAAATTCAAGTGTTGGCACGTCCTTAGCAAGTTGACCGGTCAACATGTTCCGATTTTTTTTAATGATGACAAATAAATCATGGTTGTTGAGGGGTTAAGGCAGCAGAAGCAAATCGAGGTCCTTGAAAAGGATCGAATCGACATGCAAGCATGTCTTGATGATCTTCTAATACGGATAAACACTCTTGAAGGCGATAAAGCTGGTGCTAAAAAAACTATTTAAATGTAGGCTAATTAGAGAGCAAATGTCTTCACAGTATTTTTTTTCTTCTTGTAAGCCCAAACGCCTGAACCAGCCTTAGATTCCGATTTCTCCCACTGATCGCCAGACGTATCGGTTTGAGTCGAAACTGACTTTTTGGATGTGTATGGCTTGAGATCCGAAGCCCACACAGCGGGTCTCTTGTTTGAAGGGACTTCCTTCACGAGCAGATCCTTCATGATGTGCTTGAGCTCAGTCAAGTTGCGGTCGGCATTAAGGTTGTAAAGACCTCCGCTCTTGGAAATATTTCTTGGATCGAGAACCAACATGGTCGCTTATATCAATCGAACGATAATATCCTTGAACTCATTATCAGAAATTAATCGATTTGAATACATATCGACACAAATGACCTTGAGTTGCTTCAGGATCGAGGGATTGTCATTACCAAGCATCAGTTCGCCCTTTAGCATGTCGTACCCATTCTTAGGCTTTCTAACGGATCCTCAAGGTGCTGATCAAAATTGTACTGTAAATGAGTCATTTCGAGAATCTCTTTAAAAAGTTTTTTATCTTCTATGGATAAGATATCGTATTTTTCCTGACTGATATCGTTTCTGAACACCAGATCCTTGATCATAGCTTGTAGAGAATCGCTGATTTCACGCATAGGTCCTACTTTCTTACGATTCGGTTGAACGATTGTCAGGGTTCGTTTATCGAGATCTGGTAAACGAATGAACTTTGACCCAAGCTTGCGGTATATGTAAGCAGAGGGAGTTGCCATACCCTGAATATCATTTAAGTTGTAGGTCTGATTGGTTTTACGCTTAGCCCCGTCAAGAGGTCTCATGCCAGCTCGACGTAGTCCACGACCCATGAGACCACTACCTCTCGGAAGTTGTTTGAAGTTATATTTCGCATAACCTTGGTCGGCAAATGCATCAGGATCAATATTGTCGACGGTCGGGTTTCTGATCTTTACCCCGTGAGCAGTTAGCATATATCCGAATAAATTAATAGAATTGGCCAATGGTTGAGTTGTTGCCTTATCAAGCTTTTCCGAAGAAAGTAGAAACGTTTCCATCTCCCCAATGTAGCTAATCAATAGATCAAGAGTAGCGGTCCATTGTATGCGCTTGAAAAAGTTTGTATGAGCTTCACCGGATAGCAACGGATGCTTCTTAACGTTTTTATTTCTAACCTTGAGATTGTCATTAACCACACTGAAATAGTATTTATCATTGGATTTCCCGCTTACGATCGGAATCAAATGAATGGGGAATATTTCAAGATTTTTAGCTTCTTCAACAAAATAATCCGTGATAATTGACTTCGCTTCAGCATCTGGGATAGATAAATCCGTTTCAACGTCTGGACCGGCCAACCTGCCTTTGTACCAAATGCCTTGAATTGATTTAAATCGGTTTGGATCGGTATCTAATATTGTGTCTGGTGATGGCTCGAACTCAAATGTCAATCCCCTTGACTTAACGGTCTTACTAAACAAAGACAGTGTCGATAACCATGAGATATCAGCTAGACGTGAGCGCTTATTTGGCTTAGTTTCTTGGTTTCGAACGTTGAGATCACCCTTAGTGTCGATAATCACAGAGTGATTACTTAGAATCTCTCCATCCTTCAGAACTGGTCTAATTGAAATATTGGATCCAATCAGTTTTTTGCCGTACGATTTTAGCATGAACAGAAGCTTCGATTTGGCGCGATCCTCATCAATCTCTGTTGATGATGCCGCATCGTGAAACCACGTGGGGCGTACATGAATTTTATTTGTCGAACTATCGGAAGGCATATCTTCACGTCGCTTATTACCAGTGATATTCTGATATGGTGTGTTAGCATCCTCCGACCGCATCAAGCTGACTTCATCAATACTATTTAACTCACCAACAGAACGAAGATGCATTAGAGCTTCGGCGGTTTTAGCCCAATCGATGTATTTAGAACTAGAACTTTTGTTCGTTTTGACCCTGAACAATTCCCCGTCTTCCCCGATGTATCGCTTCCTATCTACTGTATTGTTAATTTTGATTGGTTTATATTTCAGCGCAATCCAGTTCGTATTAGATCTGTAGAGATTTGCAATCCATTTCTTAGCAATAAATACATCAGAAATTCCTACATCTTCCTCTTTTCCTTTAGCAACTGGATCAGGAATAACTTCAGGTACATCCTGAGATTTTTCCGTTGGAGGGTCGACCTGCGATCGTTTATCGTCCCCAGGTGAGGCAACTGTCGCTGGCTCACTTGTGGAAGTATCAGATGACGGAGGGGTCGTTTCAACAACGGGTTTAGTTGCCTGAGTCGAAGTCGCTACTGAAGCGTTTCTTAAATCACCATCTCCGGCCTGATCATTCGAATCCTGAGTCGGTTTCTTCCCAAGGGAGGTGACTTTATCAGGATCAGTAGCCCAGGCTGCTTCTGCATACATTTCGCGTTTTTCATTAGCCTGTTTTACACGCCGTTGAGCTCGTTCTAGTAACTCTTGACGGTTTTGCTCTCGCTGAGCTAGACTTGTAAATGATGGAAACATGGTCTATATTGATTGATTGAAAAAAAGAAGCGTATTTAAACTGAAACCTGGTTTGAATTTGCTGTTTGTGTGGAGCTATCTACCTTGCTGCTATTTAAGGAGATAGACTTATCAGCATCTGTAGCCCATTGTGCTTCTGAATACATAACTCGTTTGATTTTAGCCTGCCGTAGTCGTCGTTGAGTTCGCTCAAGTAACTCTTGACGTTTTTGCTCTCGTTGAGCTAGACTTGTGAATGAAGGAAACATACTTCTATATTGACTGATTGAAATTAAGTGGTTATAATTTACCAATAGCTAGGCATGACTGAGTCCTGTTGATATGATGGCGCATATGAATGACATATACGATTTCTTTCGTTTAAAAGACATAGATATCGTTTCTTTATATGATGAAACGGGATACGAAATATATCTTCGAGTTCTCGTGCGTATTCTCTGTTAGTTATCGTTCTTTTGTATGATGCAACGGGATCAAGATTCGTTAACATAAATTTGATTCGGCTTACCTCCTGGACCACCCATAGCTTTCTACGCAGCGAGGCGAGTTCTACACATTTTTTACAAGCCATACTTGATATAAGCTAATCTCTATTTATATAGTATACAAAATATTTGAATTTCTGTAAGAAATAACAATACATATATAGTCAATATGGATGCGAACCTAGAGTTCATTGACTATGACCTTTTTAATGATGGTTATGTCTATGACAACTCAACGCTACTAGAAGATAGTTCTAAAATCCCACCAAAACGTAAGCCAGTTGAAGAAGCAATATTCAGGCCAAAATTGAGAAAGGTGTCGCCTAAGGGTGATTTTAAGCGTCCATTCATACAAATAGCACGTGAATAATATTCTACATGTTATTTTATGTGTCCTCCAGTATTCCTTTTCGAGTGTACTCTGCTCGTTTTTATTAATCAGTCGCAAATTTGAGAACGGTTCCCATGTTGGTTCTTCGTAACCCTTCCACTTAACAAGGTACTTCACTTTGCCTTTTTCACTTTTTTGTGCTCCAATATTCGCTCAGCTTCATAAATCTGATTGTTTTCAATGGGTGCGTCTGTCGGTTTATCTTTAATAGTTTTGATATCGTTAGGCGACTTATAGAGGGTATGACCATTCTTAGACCGAATTTGAACTCGATAACCATCGATTCCTACGATCTCGTAAATAGCTTTACTCCATCGCGCGTCTTCTTTACCAAATTGTTTCTTTTTTAGTCGATATAGAACGCTACTCCCAATCTCTAACTTAGTTTCGAGTTTATCCATATTCTCGCGGTTGAATTTTAATTCGCTTTCAATCACTGTGCCTTTCGCTTCGTTAGGAGTCATTCCGATCGAACGGTGAGTTGTGTTGTTGTAATTAAATATAACATCGCTGAGTAGCTTAACCGTTAGAGGTTTGTTAATCTTAGTTAAGCGCGATTTCAACGTTCTGTTGAAGCGCTCGATCTTACCCATCGTGTTATGATCTCCAGCTTCGTTATTGTAATGCGTGATTGACTTACTTTGAAAATATGCTTGAGCTTGCGCATTCATGAATTCGGAACCGTTATCAGTTGTTATGATATCAACTTTCTGTTTTTCGAGCAATTCCATGCCTTTCAATACACTACCCCACTGTTTATTCTTTAGAATATGAGCAAACCCAATTCGACTATTGATATTGATAGCCGTAAGTATCACTTTACTTTTATAAAATGCCAAATCAGCTTGCCAGCTATTTGGATTATGCGAAGTAATTTTGAAGTCATCAACGCTGCGTTTCTGTTCTTGAAAACGCTTAATATCAGCTTGTTTGGCGTACCACTCTTTTACATCTTTAAGTCGTATATTCGACTCTAGCTGCTTAGCTTTCTGATAAAGAGCATTAACCCCAACAAAGCCAGTCTTTGGATCGTAGTATAATTCGCTTAGGAGACGCTCCATTTTGTCGCGTCGGCTCTATAATATACGACAAAAAAATGAGCCATAAAAGCTCCTATATTTTTATAATGCCTTTGAATATAGGCGCTTGAGACAGTGGACCGTCGAGTTGAGGGCGGAGCCCTTTTGAAACTACTTAGATTGGAAGAGGTCGAGTCGAAATACCATCTTCAATAATTTGGCGCTTGTCGTAGTAGTAATTGAGAGCAGTTTTGGTTTGACTATACGTGATGATAGAGTTAGTCTCTTTACTAATGCGGAAGCCTGTGTTGTTACCTTTGAAGGTTACTCGATTTTTGACAACTGATTCAAAGTTTTCAGGAGTAAGAACATCGCTATTTTTACTCTTCTGAACGCCCTTGGCTGACAGCTTTATCTTCTCTTTACCAGTTTCTTTATCAATCTCGCCAGATAGATAGCAAATATAGTTTTTTGAAGACAATGATACCATGGCATTACATCTAAATTCCTCTTTGAAAAGACCAGGTGTACGTCGATCAAAAGCTGAATTCTCTAAAGTGTCATCTCTAGGAAACCAATCATATTTATTTTCATTGAAATGCTCAACTAGGTTCGGCTTGATACACTCTTCAAATGGGTTTCACAGCTAAACGCAATAGGGGGGGGGGGGGCGAACCTGGCAAAAACGGTGCTTACATTTTGGGAGCGTTTCTGCTTACGTTTTGGGGAAATTTCTGCTCATTTGCGAAATAAGCCACCTCCGGAGGTGGCTTATTTCGCAAATGAGCTGCTTACTTCAAACTTCAAGTTGCTGGGCTTCTAATTCCCTCCCTGTTGGACCCCCCCCTACTTGCCTTTCACTTCCCTTCTCGCAACGATATCAACTCCCCGCTGACCGATGGACATAGGCGGCATCAGCAGTGGCAAACACGTTTGCTCTACTAGCTCCCGATGTGAAAAAGCTTAAACAGATAACATATTATTTGGCAAAACGTTTGTATATATAGCTGCGTTCGATAAAGACGAATTAACTGGTTGATAAGTACATATGCACAGCGCGCATGATGGATAAACTATGCATCATGGGTCGACACTGCGGGGGCGGCAGCAGCAGCAGTCTGCACCTGCACCCACCTGGGCGACACCAACCGGAGGGTCTATGGGGGTCGGCGCTGCGAGATCTTCCATCCTCACGGAACAGCGTGCCCGACACTTGCTCGTCCACCGTCCTGCGCGAGATCATTGTCGTGTAGGAACACGCTGAAAATCTCGCTACCGTAAGGTATGAGTCCCACCAACAACACACGTCTCCCTAATTAGGTCAACGAAAGTTGGAATCAAAACCTGAGGTCCAGGAACGATCCCTTACACCGGGTTGGATATAAGCCTCTGTATACCAAGGTTGTCTTCGGTCAACCCAAAACCTGCACTAACTAGCCACGAACGAGGGCTAGAATGCAATATAGCGCTCTCGCGCAACCCTTTTGCAGTCCCTCAGATGGAAGGGTACCGGCTGATTAGGCCTAATACAAAGGGGACCGAGGTAATCCTCGGTTGGTAGTAGAATATACTCTAGGGGACTTACCCCCCCCCCCCACACACACACACCCAGAACGACACTCTAAGTGCCACTCTAGCCTCTCGGCCACGCCAACTCTTGGCTTGACCTTGATGGACTATCGATTAATTAATCTCTAGTCCGCCAACGGCCATACCACTAAGCCAGGCGTATCCAGGCACTACAATAAGCTAGCTAACACTTACCGGAGTCGGACTTATCCTCTGAAGACTTGGGGGGAAGACTGCTGATTTATTACTGAATATTCAGACGCTCTGAGAGCCTCTGCAGATCATCCTATAGCTAATCATAATCCTATATACAAATACCTAGTATAAAACGAATCTCGATGTGGCGACCTCTGAACAATCATCAATAATGACGGCGATTACGCCAGAGGTACCTCGAGGGTCGAACGAGGCTTCGGTCGTCCGAACGAGGCTTCGGTCACCCGAACGAGGCTTCGGTCACCCGAACGAGGCTTCCACTTAAGTACGACTATGGTTGTAGTCGTAAATAGCACTGAGTCTGACGTATTTAGCCTCGGTCGGGTGTTTATTAGGTCCCACCGAGGCCAATGTCACTACATGTCACTCTACCGAGGTAAATGAGAGTGAAAGCTTGTCACAACGGCAACTTCCTTTCCGTCAGCGAATCCGACGGAGTACGCTCGCAGCCTGGTCCGGCCGAGGTCACTTTTCGGCCGGATCTCTACGCCACAACTGCCCCCGCCACGTCGTGAACCTGGCACTGGCGAACGGCTCGGCGCAATGTCTCGCCCTCTGACTCGTCCCGAATCTCGGTCGTTGGTATCGGCCACCGCGCGCGCGTTCCGATCCTTGGGCTGCACTGGCGAGGTAAGCACCTTCTTGCGCGGCTCGTTCTTATCTTGATCATCTTGGTGCTGACTTGTGTCCTCTTTGTTCATCTGCTCAGAGCGCCCTGGACGTCCTCGCCGAGGCTACGCAGCCTCAGCCGCATCTACCCACTGGTGCCCTGTGCCAAAACCATAATATTACTGTATGCATGTACCAATCCAGCCCAAGGAGTTCCCAGGTGTCAAGTTCATTGTATTGTCGTCAAAACATTTGAAAGCGTATCCTCAAGGGCGTCGTTGTTCGCAAACGAAGAGCACCAACCTCTCACTTTTTTTTTTCTCTGCGCAGCCGAAGCACCGTCCTCCGCTGGACATCGTCCGCGTGGTGGTACTCCATCAACCGCTTCTCGGCCTGGCGGTGCGGCTTCGGCGGCTTCCAGACCCTCGGTCGAGCACCCAGGGCCTCCAACAACCATCCTGGGTCCTTTCCCCGAGTCGACCGAGGATCTGGCACCTGCAACGACGGAAGGACCGGGTGAATCTCCGTATCGCTCGCCTCCGACTTCTCCGCTGCGCACCAATCCCCCTCCATCGCCAACTCCCGCGCCTTCGGTATCGTTGGCAACTCGCGGGGCGTCGGTCGGGGATGTGGTTGCTGGAACAATGGTTGCTGCGTCCGCAGCGGGTGTGACCGAGCCTCTCGCGCCCGTATTGACGGCGTCAGACCGCCAGTTCTACCGGCTCGCCGAGTTGGTCGTCAGCGTCGCTCGCGCGCCTCCCGCTCGGGTCGATCCGGTGTTGGATCGGCGCCTTGAGCACGCCACGACCCTCGAGGAGGTGGCTGCTGCTGCCGTGGCTCCTCGGCGTCTGCCTGTTGCCGAGTCTGAAGAGATGATTTCCCTTCGTCAGGAGGTGGACCGGCTTCAGGCTCTGGCCAAGGACACGGAAGACAAACTCCACGTTGAGATGGAGCTCCGTGTGAAGTCCGACATCTTTTGCGTGCAGACGTCGACCGAGCTTCACCAAGCTCAGGATCGGCTCGACGAGCTTCGAGAGGAACGGCGGACGATCCTCGAGCGGCTGGCCGAAGCAGAAGCTACCTTGGGGTCCCACCGGGAGGTGACCGCTTCGCTCGAACGGCGTCTCGTTGACACCAACGCCGAGGCGACCACGGCTCGTCAACAGGTCATAACGGACCGCGAGCGGTTGAAAGCAAGCCTCGTTGCGCACACCGCCCAGCTTGACCGCCTTCGGCAGCAACTAGCCGACCAAATCCGAGGGCAATCCGGGGTTATTCCCGCCCGCATCCAAGCGTTGCAAGACGAGAACAACAGCTTACGCCGAGCGAACTCGGTCTTGCGGCGTCACTCGGCGATGCACGAGTTGGACGTGGACACCCTCGTCCTGGCATCGGCGGGCGTCTCTGCTAGTGAGATCGACTGGACGCTGTTGGGTCTCAACCCCCCAGACGTCATCGTCGGGTCTCCGCAGAGTGGTGATGAGTCGTCGAGCCCAGATGAACCACCCACCGAGGCGTCGTCAACTCCCGCTGTCCCTCGTTCTAGTCCTCCGGCGTCGCCCTCGTCCACGTCCTCCTCGTCGAAGCGCAAGCGGGACTCATCTCCTCAGTCCTCGACCGAGGGCACGGCCGCATCACAGCTGCCCCCGTCCAAGCGCCTCGGCCGTGCGTCCGTTGACTTGCGCGCGAGAGCTGCAGCTGCACAACGTGCTAGCGAACCACCAAGGGGTCAGCAACCTTCGGTCGGCTCTTCTTCGCCTTCCGCTACGCTCGATTCACCTGCTGGTGGGTCGACCGAGGGCGGCGGTGCATCTCCGGCTCAGGTGTCGTCGTCGGCTTCTGGTAGTCCGTCGTCTCCTGCCGCCCCGGGCCCCCCATCTACGCAGCCGGATGACAGCATGGGTCAATCTGGCTCGCCCGGTGGAGGTGATTCTTTGAGCGGGGGTGGTTCCCCAGGGTCTCTTGCCGGCGATTCGCCTGGGTCCCCAGCTGGTGGTTCACCAGGTTCTCCGGCTGGTGGTTCGTCTCCCAGTAGTGGGGGAGGTGGCAGTCCGTCGCCGCCAGGCTCCGACGATAGCGAGCATTCCGGAGAGTCTTCCAGCGGGTCCGGCGGGTCATCCGCCGCGTCGGACGGTAGCGAATCCCCTCCCGCAACACCGCCCTGACAGCCGGCAGCTTCGTCAAAGAACTTCGACGACTTGTCCCCAGACACGCTCGAGCGGGCCATGTTTGGCTCGGAGAGCGAAGACGAGAACTTGTCTTCCTCGGTCGGGGCTGGGTCTCAAGCCTCGTTCACACCCGCTGCGTCATCGCCGGCGTCTTCCGCATCCGGTACACCACCGGCCGAGAGTTCGTCTGCTGTCCCGCGACGCGGACGTCCTCGGTCCGAGGTGACTGCCACTCACTCGGCTGCCCCTGGTACTGTGCAGACCGGGTTCACGCCTGTCGTCACTAGCGTGTCCGACGTGGCGGAGGGGTCTCGGAAGTTGTCCGAGCTCGGCAACTTGTTCCTCGTGCCAGGCTTCACAGCCCCAGGTGCTCAAGAGTGCTGGTGTCTGCTTCAGAACCTCAGCGTGCCGGACATCCCCGCTGAAGACCCGGTGTCACCATGTTCGGAGGCTGGCATAGCCTCGTTCGTTGATTGGATGAACCCCCTCCATCCATGGCAACTGGTGAGAGTCAAGTTTCCCGCCGAGCCCTGTACCTTCGGCGTCGGTGAGTTCACCGACGGCGTACTGATCTCGGTTCGGGCGACCGGTCAGGCTCTCCTCGTTCGGCTCTGGCGGCAGTTCCAGGGCACGTCCACTGACGCGACCGAGAAGGCCGACCTAGGCTTCGCCCTGTGGGAGCGCCGCCACTGGGTCTCCGTGTCCGCCGTTGAAGCTTACTTCAGCGACTTGTCCGCGAGGCACGGTCCTCGTCACCCGCTCCTCCTCAGGCTTCGCCAGCTCTGGCGAGAGTACACCCGAGGTCGTAGCCTCCGAGCTGACCGTCTCCGGCAGCAAATGGTGAAGCGACTGTGGACGGGTTGTATCGAATACAACCGCGAGCCTCAAGTGTTCCACACTGAGACTCTGTTGGAGCCCACTTACCTCCAGTACTCGTTCGAGGTTGTGAAGTGGGCTCCCCGGAAGGGGGATTGGGTCGCGGAGGTAAACGAGCTGGACGCTCGTCAACCGTGGCGTAATTGTTGGATTGACGCCCCCGAAAGTCACCCTTTCAACACGACGTTCGCCGCCTGCAACCCCGAAGTTTCGCTGTTCGTGCCGCGCGGGGCAACGAGCGAAGAGGTGGCAGCCTCGGTGGTCGTGGAGCCGTCTCTTCCTGCGTCATGGGTGACCGCTCCATGGGTCACCCAGTTTGGTGCCGGTCGTGACGATGACGCCTCAGACGAGAAGTCGAAGGACTCGCCGAACGTCGGCGCAGACACTCCATAGGCGCTCCTGCCCTCGGTCGCCTGTCAGTTCCCTTCTCCAGCATCAACTCTCGCCGCTCCAGTATCGTCCGACGCTTTAATTTTGCAGGCGGCTCGTAGGGTTGTAGTTCTTCGTTTCGTTAATTCTCCATAATCACTTTAATCCATTCGTAACTTCTTCCCTGCTGCATCTTCCGCCGTGAGCTTGATCTACCCCTCGTTCGGTGTCCTACCTTCTTCGTCTTGGTCCTGCGATTCTTCTGGTGTGCCGACCGAGGGGTAGTTTCGTGTTCTTGGGTCGTCATCTTAATTCGTTCACATGTAAATATGCATTGTTCGTTTGGTATATTCTTTCGTCTGCTACTGCGAGCCAATTGCTCCTCGCAGGCAGTTCATCCCTCGGTCGCCTCTGCAGTGGGTCCTCCTCGTTCATCTCCAACCCTTCTGCGGGCGACCGTGTTCCCAGTAACTTCTTTCGTCTGTATTTGCGAGCTGGTGCCCCTCGCAATCAGTTCGTTCATCGATGACGCCAATCCCTAGTCCTCGTCCGCAGTCTGCGCCATTTGTAGACGTCGGTCGCTGCGTTTCTGACGCAAGTAGTCGTAGAGCAGTCCACCACACGGCAAGTTGGTAGCTGGTTCCCACGTTGGCTCCTCGTAGCCGAACCATTTCACCTTGAACTCTCGGACTGCTCGATTAGTGCTTGTTGACAATTGCGTACGGTCGTCTAGGATAGCTTCGACTTCAAATTCGCCCGACGGGTGGTCCGGCTCCCAGCTGTCCTCGGGGAGTAACTCCTCGTCGAAGTCCACTCGTGACTCCTCGTCTACCTCTGGTGCCAGGCGGACTTTAGGCCGGTCTCCGAACTCACTCACCGCCTTCAACCGCGAGACGTGTACAACCGGGTAGAAACGGTAGCCGCTCCGATTCGGTAGTTCTAGCTCCTCCACCTTCTTCTTGATACGGAATGGTCCATGCCATCGGTGCGCAAGTTTCTTCGTCAGGCCGGGTTTCACACGTTCCATGTACAGCCACACGCGGCTTCCTGGCCCGAACAGCGACCTCGGTGGGGCCTCGTTTGGATCCGCCTCGCCTGAGGGGCTCGGTAGCGATTCTCTCTCCTGCCGCCCGAGTGTCTCGTTGTGTTCCTTGGCCCTCCGAGCCTTCTCCGTTGCTTGGTACTCTTTTGCCATGCTGAGTACAATCTCCTGTTGTCGGTTGACTTCGCGGCGCCACGCTAGGGCGTCAGACTGTCGCCCGGAGCCTCGTTTGAGGGACGAAGACATCGCCTTGAGTGTCGACTGTGCATCCCAACCATGAACGAGGTAAAACGGGGTCTCCTTCCGGGTCCCATCCTGCGAGTTGTTGATAGCGAAGATCAGCTTTTCTGCAATCTCATCCCAGTCCTGCTGCAACGGGTCTTCCGCGTACACGCGCACGGACTGCATGACAGTTTTCACTGATCGTTCCTGCTGTCCATTTGCCTGCGGCCGGTAACTCAACGTAGCTCGTGACCGGGACTGCATCATCTCGGTGAAGGCCTGGAACACTTCGCTCATGAACCTCGGGTCTCGGTCGTGACGAACCAACGAGGGGCACCGAACCTTCGGTAGACACATTCTTCGAAAGCTTGGGCAACGACGAGTGCCGTGGTGTCCGCCATGGCTTTACCCATCACGAATCCGGTGAACGAGCACTGAAATAGCAGTAGCGCTGTGTTTCCTCGCCGAGACCTCGGTAGCGGGATCATGAAGTCCATAGAGACCATCTGGAACGGTCTCTCGGCCAACACGTTTCCTGGCGAGTAGCCTCTCAGCTGGGGTCGGCTTTTGCTCGAGCAGCAGTCTGGGCAAGACCTGACGTGCTTCTCTACATCCGCGTACAGTCCGATCCAGTAGTAGTCTGACTTCACTCTGTGGTAAGTGCGATTAATACCTTGGTGTCCACCTTCCAACGAGTCGTGGCAGCTCTGTAGCACTTCTTGAACCATCGTTGAGGGTACCACTAGACGCATCCACATTTCTTGCTGCTCGTCTGGGTCCGAACGACGGTTAGTTCCCACAAAGTAGAGTACTCCGTCTTCGCTCAGGACGAACCGGTCCGCCATTTTCCAAGCGTCACGCGCTGCCTTGTAGCCTAGGCTTGCATCTTCGCCTCGGAGGACCGCTCTCAGGTTAGACCATCTCAGCTCCTCTCCTTGTGCAGCTGCGACTCTCCTCCGACGCTCTTCTTGCACGGTCAACGGATCTACATCCTCGGCATCAGGCGGGGCTGTGGTGGCAGCCGTCAAAGCCTCGGTGGCCGGTAGCATTTCTTCCTGCACGTTCTGGGCCTCGTTCGGCACCGCGTTGGATTCGGCAAGTCGAGCTGCATCGTCCTGACCCATGAACGACACTTCGTTCGCGAATCTGACTCGCTTCGTCTTCGCCTTTGCCTGTTGCCTCGTCGTAACCGTCACTCGACCCGAATCTCGGTCTTCGGTCCGCACAAAATCGAAAAAAGTCTTCCTCCGGGGCTCTTCGCGGGTCATTGATGCCCGCAAGACGCTGACCGAGGGTTTCTCTTCCGTCGTTCTGTCCACCGAGGTTTCGTAGATGACTTCGTTAATCCGGTTCAGAGCTCTCAGTTCGGCGATTCTCGCCTCGGACGTCGTCACTGTCGACACCTTAGACTCCAACGTTTCGCTGGCCAGAGAATCTGCTGCCGCGTTGAATTCTCGTACTGCGTGCAGGTACTTGACCGAACGAAGCTTGGCTACAAGTTCCCGATAGTGGTTGAGTTGCGTCATCAGCGTCTCTTTCCGGCACGCCATCACCCCTAGTGATTGCTGAATGGCGAGTCTCGAATCTCCGACGATGACTAAGTCTGTAATGGCTAGACCGAGCGCCGCCGAGACGCCATTGTTCATACCGGCGTACTCGGCGAGGTTGACTGTAGTGGTTTCGAGGTAAGCACTGGCAGCGATCACTATCGTCCATTCCGGAAGCTTCCATAAGATCCATGAGCAACTCCCATAGCCACCGTGTTTCTCCGTTTTCGCTGAACCGTCGAACGAGAGGACGTGGCCACTGTACGAGGTCGGTAGTCGAGCATATAACATATGCGGGTCCAAACGAACGTTCGGTGACCCTTTGGATGGAGGAGCCACCGAGGCCAACGACTCGTCCAAATCGACGAAGCTCGTCAGTCCAGCTTGGAGCAGCTGAGCGAGCGCACAATCCTTTTCTTTCACTCGTTCGACCACCAGGTGCCACGGCGACAGCAAGACGGCAAACTGGGTGGCCCGACCGAAGAGTGTCTTGGACTTGTGCACCCACTCGAGCGTTGAAAACCGAGTGTAGACTCGGATAGTCTTCCCAACGAGCTGAGTATAGCACACCTTCAAAACGAGCAGTAGAGCGAGAACCTCCTTCTCGGCCGGGTGGTAGTTCATCTCGGCTGCCCTCGTGTTCTTGCATCAGAGTAGAGCTAAGGGCCCACTCATTCGCGAACAGCGTGACATGGACGTCCTTGCCCCTGTCGAAGTGGCGCAGTATCGGAGCGGCTCGGACACGCTGCTGTAACATGGCAAAGCTCTGTTTGGCAGCGGCGAGGTCACCCCCGGGCTCGAAATCGGCATCCTTCAGCTGGTAGAGCGCTGCCCCATACACCGCAAAGTCTTGGATAAAACGGCTGTAATAGTTGAGCGCTCCGAGGAAAGACTGAACTCCCTTCTTCGACGCGGGGAATTTGAGCTCGGTCACCGCTGCTGCCTTCTTAGCGTCGGGGGCGATGCCGGCTGCCGAGACGTCGTGCGACAGAAAGCCTACCTTCCGCTGTACGAACAGGCTCTTGGAAAAGCTAACACTGATCCGACACTCTTGGAAGCGACTTAACAGACGGTCTAGCGTCGACAGACACACTCCGAAAGTCTCGGAGCCGAAGCAGATATCGTCCACGAACGAACGCCGATCAAGCACGGGTACCAACGAGGACTCGTCCGGTTCCCCACTGGAGTACATGTCAGCCAGAGGGCTGTTCACGAGGGTTGCAACGGCGCTTTCGGTGGTCGACAGGGCTCGGTCGGCTTCGAACTTGGTCCGAGGAGCCTCGTTCGGGCTGACCGAGGCCTCGGTCACCCCCGCCCGGTCTTCAGCATCGGCCGTTTCGGCTATCCGCATCTTCTCCGAGAAGCTAGCCCAGCCCCCTTTCGGTTGAACGAACCCCCAGAGGGCGTTGTCAATCATTCGTTGGTAGATCATGGGTGCGTTCTTGAGTCCGAACGGCATGCGCAGCCATTCAAAGTGACCCAACGCGCAGACGAAGGCAGAAATCTTGCGGGCTCGGCGAGTCATCATCACCGCCCAGAATCCGCTCGCAGCGTCCAGTGAGCAAAACCACAAGTAAGCCTCCATCTCGGTCAACAAGTCGTCGACCAGAGGCATGGCATATTCCATGATTGCAGTGATCGCATTCACTCGTTTGTAGTCAATACATAGCCGGATGTCGATCCCGTTCTTCTTCAGCACAATAACGATAGGCGAAGCCCACGGGCTATCCGAGAACGAGACCAGTCTCGCCGTCAGTAGACCCTTCAGCAACTCATAGAGCTTCCCCAGGAAGCGTAGCGGGGTCCGCCGAGCTTTTTGCTTAATCGGAAGGTGCCCCTGCACATCGATGTCACACACCACACCGTAAGCTGGTGGGGGCAAGGCGTTGCCGCTCGCAATCATAATCTCCTCGTGCTTCTGGAGCACTGACACGAGTTCCGCCTGCTGATCGGCCTGCAGGTCGGAGTTCTGGACATTCGGACCCGAGTAGTCCAGCGTCGTCGACGACGGCTCCGTCAGATCGGGCAGGAACGCGAGCTCGTGTGCGTAGTCTGTCAACTCGATATCGTTCGGTAGGTGCTCCGCTGTATCGTTGGTGCCCCAGTCAGCATCAGCGACTGTTTCCGGACTGCCTCCAGCCATGACCGAGACGTAGACAGCTTCCAGGCGCTCTGTGTCCGACTTGACATGTCGTCCGTCGGTTGGCTCGGTGATTCCTCTGTCTGTCGTCGCCTCACCTTCCGAGTCACCCCTGTGTTCGGTCGTCCCACAAAAGCCTGCTGGATCAGCACGGGAGTCGTCACCAGTGGCCACCGAGGTCAGGATCTCCCCTGATGCGCCTGGAGGGCGTGCCGAGTCGTCGATTCGGACCTCGATGATCGGATCTCCCGACTCGGACGGTCCTGCGACCTCCGTGGTGGAGTAATCCTCGGACGGCTCAGAATCCTGTTCTCCATCTCTCGCCCGACAAGGTCCGGTGTCGACCGAGGGCGGCCGGCGATCGCCTGCTTCGCTAGCGCACACAGCGGGGTCCAGAATGTTGACCGTCGCTATTTGGCCATCGTCATCCTCGGCATTTCAGCACACACCGAAGCCTCGGTAGGCCGCCGGAGGAGTGCCCGAGGAGTCGGGTACTCGCGTCGTTCCACAGCCGGGGGTTGAGTGGCTAGCCATTCTTGGTAGAGCTTGCCCTTGCGTCCGAACAGAGTTTCATCTCTGCTCTCCGCGTACGCCAGCACTTGCCATTCCCGATACTTGTCGGACGCCACACGCACGTAGCCTGCCTCTCGAGGGAGTTCTTCTCGAGGCACCCATAACACTACAGGTTCGTGCGCCGAGCAACTTGCTCTCCTCGTTGTAACATTAGTCAGCCGGATCCAGATCGGACGGCCTCGTTGACTCTTCGCCACTGTCGGCACAAGCCTCGTTGACCTACGAATCCACATCTCGTGGGTCGCTCGAGACGGCTGCCGGCGAGGTAGGCGGAATTCTCGCCATTCCCTGCCAGGGATCGCTAACAACTCTGTAGGACCTCCCACGATGTGGTTGCCGTACGATACCGGCTCGTCCGATTCCTTCGATTTCACGAGAGGTACCATTTCCTCATCTGGGAGCTGGGCGGTACCGTAGAACAGGTCCAGTCGAATTCCGGCCGGGACCATGAAATCCATGCCTAAGACAACGTCTACGCCGGCACTGTGGTCCATGATCCACACCTCGAACTCATAGGCGTGTCTCCACCCAAGGGTGACCTTCACCAGCGCTCGTCGCTGGGTTTCCATAATTCCAGGGTTGATGCCTCGTACTTCTAGGCTACGACCGTGGTCCAGTATCCCGCACTCGGAGCTTATTGGCAAAACTCGCCGAGATCACACTCACATTCGCACCGGTGTCGAGCAGGATCGGTATCCGGGTGTCATCCACTGCGCCCTTGACCAACGCGCGCATCCTTTTCCTCTTGTCGTATCGTTGGGACGACCACCACCCCATTCGTTCGCCAGGTAGTAATTTTATTGCCCGACCGAGGGTTCGGTCGACCGACTCCACTTGAGCCATACTTGTGATGACAGCCTCGGGCGGGGCATGCACGCGTTCTCCATCACTTGTTTCATCAATTCCATTCTCACCGAGGCCTAAGCCTCTGTCACTTCCATGTTCCGTCGTATTCACTCGTTCGCTGTTCTTTCGATCGTCGGGCCATTTGCTTTTGCCTGTGAACGCAAACAGATAGTCTGCGTTGACAGCAGGCTCAGCTAACTGTGGCAGCCCGATTGGGACCAACCCAGTTTCAGTTGGCGGGCTGCCTAGTTTAAATGGCTCCCGAACACCAGGCTTTGCAGCTCTGGGGTGAGATCCTTCTTGTCGACTTTCGTTCGCAGTAGACTTGTCAGCTCTCGAAGGGCGTCGCACTTGCCAGCATCGTGTACTTGTTTACACAACTTGCACCTCCTGTTACAGTAGTGCACCGAGTGGTATGGACTGTTGCATGCCGCACACGGTCCGTACTGGCGACGTCCCTCTCGTTCGCGCTGGAATTGGTTGCTTCCGCCTGACTGACGACGATTGTCCGGTCGAGCGAAGGTCCCAGCCGCCGCGGCTCGACGTTCGTTGTCGTTCGTCGCATCCACATGTCCGCGATCGTCGGCCGAGACTTCGCTCGAGTCCGATTCCGTGTCCGAATACTCGTCGGCGTCGTACGACGCGCCGTGCAGACTGCTGGTCTCGGTCGCATCACGCCCGTAGCCGCGAGCAGATTGGGTATCCTCGTGGTCCCCGTCCGAGGCTCTGATGTTCAAAGCGGTGACAACATCGGCCAAAGCTTCCACCAGCGTAATCCTCGACCGGTGTGGGGACTCGTCACGTCGGTCTCGGCGTCGGCCTTCGTCTCGGTAGCGTCGTTCGCGGCCGAAACCGCCTCTCGTAGCCTCGTTCGGCCGGTTTTCACGGCGTCGGTCGTCATCTTGGCTTCGGTGACGCCTCACCGAGGGTTCGCGCGCCGTTTTCCGTTCTCTACTACGCAGGATGTCGTTGATCATTTCTTCCAAGTCGTGGATGTCCTTGACCCTCGCATGACACAGTCGCTCTTCGAAGCCTCGGTCGTCACATGAATCAAGGAAGTGATCCACGTGATCCTTCGCCTCGCGTCCACCGTTCTCAAATTGCACGCCGGCGTTGCGAGCGTACTCGTTCAAGCGGTTGAGGTAGTCGCACACGTGCTCCTTGTCCTCTCGCTTCGCCGAGTAGTAGCGAGCCTTCGCTGACTGGGTGAACTTCGAGCAGTAATACTTGATGAAAGCATCACTCAGCAGCTTCCACGTGCGCTTCGTTTTGCGAGGGAGCTGGCGGTACCAATGGAGTGCCCCATCTTGAAGACTGAGCTCAAACGCCATGCACCACTCGTTCGTCGGAGTGTGCGTCCCCTTCATCTCGTACATGAACTTTCGGAGCCACTGCATCGACCGCTCGCTCTTGTTGCGAGTACCGAGGAACGGTTTGATGTTACCGAGAGGGAGGTGCGTAGCGATCTCAAGCCTCGGTGTGTTACTCCGGCCATTCGCTGCACTCAACTCCCTCACTTGGCGTGCCCACTCACCCGCCTGGTCACCGTCGTAGTAGTCCGGGTCAAAACGATCTTCGTCGCTGTCCGACGACTCCACTCGGGCCTCGAACTTCTTCTCGGGGGGTCGGACAGTCGTCCGACGAGTGTTCGGCGTAGTGAACGAAGCCTCGTTCTCCTTCGCTAAACGATCACTGCGGTCGACTGACCTCGGTGTCACCATGTGCGAGTCTTGCATGTACGGGGACGCCGGGCCTTTCGCAGCGAACGTCCCTCCATTGAAATCGGTGATCCCCTTCTGGGGCGTCGGTGGCAGCGGCACTTGCGACGGATCCGTCTCGGTCTGGACAAGGTAGGTCTTCGCGCCAAACACCAGGGTGGCTACGCTCGCGTTGGTAGCACCGAACGCCATTTGTAGCTTCTTCTTCCACTTTGAGAGGGCAGTGGCCGCCTCGGTCGGACTCCAGTCGGCAAGCGCCATGGTCGACGGGTACATTTGGGAGTCGCACCCCATCGCCCGGAGTAGTCCTTCAGTCTCTCGGGCGACTGCCAAGGTGCTCGTTGAGTCGATGGGAGCGGCCAGCGCCTGTCCGAGGTCTGCCCACAACGCCTGACGAACCATCTTGGGCGAGAACTGCCTCATCCAGTTGCTCTTCGTTCTCATCAACTCCACGCACCGGCCCAACACCTTGTTGGCCGCCGGCGTGTCTCCGTTGAGCGGCGGACGAGTTCCCGTCGGCTGGGTCGTGACCGCAGCAGCCTTCGGGAAGTCTTTCGCACCATCTTCTCCGTCGTCTTCACCGAAAGCTGGCTCCGGTTTGGCGACGTCGTCGAGTTCGTCAACGAGGTTCCGGGCGAGCGGTCGCACACCACTGCTTCGCCCTGCAGACACTACTGCCGCCTCCGCGGCCTCGTTCACGGTGCCTTTGACTTCCCAGTCATCATCTTCGTCTTCTTCCATGGCGTCCGAGGGTTCAAACGCCGAGTCGTAGGTCGCCGGATGCTCGTCGACCCTATCCATCGTCACGGTCGCCAGAGACTCGAACGAGCTTCCGGAGTGGTCCAACGCCTCGGAGCGTGACCCGCTCGACTTCATCGGCGTAGTTGGAGCCGTAGACTTGGTTCCTCGCGCCATCTTCTTCTTTTTCTTTGTTGTTTTCTTCTTCTTCTTCTTTTCTTCTTTTTGCTTTTTCTTCTCCTCTTTTTGCTCGTAGGGGTTGAGACCTACAACAACCAGAATACACAGAAGGTTATTCCAATCCCGGGTCGCGGCACCAGTTGTCGTGTAGGAACACGCTGAAAATCTCGCTACCGTAAGGTACGAGTCCCACCAACAACACACGTCTCCCTAATTAGGTCAACGAAAGTTGGAATCAAAACCTGAGGTCCAGGAACGATCCCTTACACCGGGTTGGATATAAGCCTCTGTATACCAAGGTTGTCTTCGGTCAACCCAAAACCTGCACTAACTAGCGACGAACGAGGGCTAGAATGCAATATAGCGCTCTCGCGCAACCCTTTTGCAGTCCCTCAGATGGAAGGGTACCGGCTGATTAAGCCTAATACAAAGGGGACCGAGGTAATCCTCGGTCGGTAGTAAAATATACTCTAGGGGACTTCTACACCCCACACACACAGAACGATACTCTAAGTACCGCTCTAGCCTCTCGGCCACGCCAACTCTTGGCTTGACCTCGGCGGACTATTAATTAATTAATCTCTAGTCCGTCAACGGCCATACCACTAAGCCAGGCGTATCCAGGCACTACAGCAAGCTAGCTAACACTTACCGGAGTCGGACTTAACCTCTGAAGACTTGGGGGGAAGACTGCTGATTTATTACTGAATATTCAGAGGCTCTGAGAGCCTCTGCAGATCATCCTATAGCTAATCCTAATCCTACATACAAGTCTAGTATAAAACGAATCTCGATGTGGCGACCTCTGTACACTCATCAATAATGACGGTGATTACGCCAGAGGTACCTCGAGGGTCGAACGAGGTTTCGGTCGTCCGAACCAGGCTTCGGTCACCCGAACGAGGCTTCCACTTAAGTACGACTATGGTTGTAGTCGTAAATAGCACTGAGTCTGACGTATTTAGCCTCGGTCGGGTGTTTATTAGGTCCCACCGAGGCCAATGTCACTACCTGTCACTCTACCGAGGTAAATGAGAGTGAAAGCTTGTCACAACGGCAACTTCCTTTCCGTCAGCGAATCCGACGGAGTACGCTCGCAGCCTGGTCCGACCGAGGTCACTTTTCGGCCGGATCTCTACGCCACATCATGGCCACACCGTGCACGATCTTGCCGCTGTCGATGATGCGCAGACTGCCGACGTTCGACGTGCTCACGATGTCGTCGCCGGGCAGGTCGTCGACGCCATGCGCGATGACAGCAGCTTGTACGGGTCGTCGTCCTCCTCCTCCAATGTCGCTACGGCCATCACGTCGACAATGTCGCGAAGAAGCCGTTGGCGCTCGCTCACTCCTGGCATTCTGCTTGCTGTCAGGGGGGGGGGATCGGGGGGAATCTGTAGTGTGGCAGAGATTCCCTCCCCTTCTTCAAGGAAGTGCGAAACACAAATGAGCGACGAGTAACTTGACTCCCCCATGCACTATTTTTTTTGTCTTAATTCGGCGACACTTTTTTGCTCAGATATTGGGAGTCGTTTGGCTCAGATTTTGGGAGAGATTTTTTAGGTTCGACCCCCCTAATATATCCACTATCGGTATCCATTTCTTGATACTGAAAGTCACTTCGATCAAAGTAGAAATCGATGCAATCATAGTAAAATTCTAGCATACGAAGCTTAGCGAGCTGATAGATAGCCATAGATACATGGATCGGATTGTTTAGCTTGATTCGTCGTTTGTTCTTGACTAACTCAACGACATCGTTACCAAACTCTGTTTTTGATATGTGTGTATAGTGCTCAATAGCCTTAGTAATAGCGTCTTTATCCGTCTCGTACGCTACTTCACGATGCTTAGCCATATCCATGCCACTACGACCAAATGCAGCATTGCCAACGAGCTTCATCATATCAGCGATCATAGCTTTGTCTTCACCCTCCGCTAACGGCTTCATGTTTACAAGTAGGTCATATATATCAACAAGATATTGCTTACCCACAAGTTTGCTTAAAGCAACATCTATATCCCATGGAAACGAAAGAATCTGGCCCGAGCGACATATCTTTACGTGCAACATTACACTTGATGCAACTAATCAAGACGTTTCCATCTTCATGACCAAGCTTATTATTGATTCGATCCGCTGAAGCGGTCTCTTCTGTCACTGGTAAATAACATAATCCACATCGATACTTCTGCTTTTGCAGCAGTTCCTCAAGATGCTGCATAGTCATTGAGAAATCACGACCCGCATCTTGATCTTGTTTTATGTAGCCTAAATATCTCGATTCAGGGAAATCAAACGCTGGAGCTGCGCGGTTAGAAGGTCTTTTAAGATTGGACATCACAGTTTGATACATGATTTTCTCACTTAGCCCTGGTAAACTAACACCGTCAAAGAACATATCAAGATCAAAGCCCTTAAACATCTTTCGATGATTCTCAACTGCGAGAATAAATGGTTTTACATCTAAATTATTATACCAAATGAGAAGATCCTTAATCGATTTCATTTCATAGTGAGACCATAAGAATTGTAAACGTTCATAATCCTTATCGCTTATGTTCGTTTTACGTAGCTTGCTATAAAAAGCTGATTGTGGTGGGATAGTAGTTTCGTTAAGCACATCAAAACTTGTGATATATTCATACGGAAAGATACCTTTAGTCAATCCACAAGTACAGCGTATTTTATCTTTACATTTGCACTCGCCTATGTAAGTTTTAAGATATTTAGCAACGCTAACACCTTGGGGAACGTAATTGATGATATCTAGAAACTTGTAGTGATTGGTCGATATCGACATGTATCCACCATTCTTAATTACCTTCATTTTACCCGATGCATTTAATATCTCGAAGAGATGGGTCTTGATAAGATTGATATCATAGCTGCCGCTATTGAAACCGACAACGGGTACTTGCTTCAGAATACTTAATAGACGAGTGTCATCTTTATTGACAAAAGCGCTAGAGTTCTCGTCGAGTAATGCTGCAAAAGATGGATAGATTATTTTACCACCCTCTGTAACTGGAGATGTTAAATCAGTGTTAATCTATCGTGATAAATCTTTGCTAAATATTTTCTCTTCGCAATTCGCACCTGGCAGCATCGTAAGACCTAGAGTATGGATAAGTGTCATAATAAGATTCTGAAATTTGTTCACGTGAGCCTCAAATATTTTGTCTCGAATTTCACGAACATAGCGCATCATATCGTGAACTAGTACCTTAGGGTGAGGACCAACGATGCATTTAATTTCTTTACTCAAGTTGTCGGATATACTAACGCTAACTGGGACATGTTCATTATAGAACTCAGTGCTCTCTCCATGCTTTTCATTTTTTGGTGCCAAGATGGCTTCAAGATCAAATGCAATAAAGTGGTCGATGTAGTGAGACGCTCCTTGCATTTTATATTTATTCAGTAAGGACTGAATAGTATTGCGATTAGGTAAATAAGGTGTTGGTTCTCTTACAAAAGAAGCGATATTGACTAGATCACATTTATTTTTAGCGTGATCTGCTAGCTTAAAGCAATCACTAAAAGCCATTGAGCACTTCGAGCAAATATATTTGCTCTGTACCTTATCAATATTCGTGATATAGAAAGCATGATTGTCGTGGGATAGGATGTTAATGGTATCGTCATATCTGCTATTGGTTGACCTAATGCATTCAACGTTATTAGTTTCGATATCTAAACCATAAATGTTGATGTTTAACTTGAAACATTCCTCAAGCTCATCGAAATGTAAGATATCAATCGGCTTAAAGTTCTTGTACAGACTTAAAGAGTATTTGATATCCTTGAATTTACAATATTCCTTAAAATTATCTTTAACGGAAGATTGGAGGCGATCAAGTCTCTTTGGCTCAGTTTGATTATGATACGCAATATTAAAGAAAACGCATTTGTTGTTTGTCTTTTTAAAATCAACAATATAGTGGTGTTTTTTAATAAAATCTGGTACGACAGCATCGCTGTCACCTAGTGCGTGGTCACGATAATCGATAATAATTTTAAAGCCGGTAATGGCTTTAAGTTTTACACCAGACTTTGGGTACTTTAGTCCGTCGGCAAGCTCTCTAATTCTGATATCAGAAACAATTTTGCGTGCATCAGCACGACTATTGACCACAAAAGGCTTATCATAAACAGCCGTATTCGCGATATTAGGATAAAAGTAGAATTCTTGGTCGCTGACAGGGTCGTAAAGAATGTAACCTAGAGCGATATTCACTTTGTAAGCCTTTTTCTGATTTAGAAGAACGTTTTCAAGCTTATCATAAAACTCTTGAGGATCAATGTTCTCATACAGATGATACTCGCCAAACTTTCCTTTCATAGGCTTGTATTTATGATCAAGCAGACATGTGCTTGTCAAGCTGTTGACCTGGAACACCGCCAATGCTCAGCGAACGACGACGGACTCATGGATTGATGAGAGTGCCAGAAGCGGCAACCAAGACGACGATCGGTAGTACCTCTACATGGTCTCATGATGTGCGGAACATTTTATTCTAAAATGTTCCAGCCCTGGTACAGTAACCGCGGTCACTTCCGGTACTGGTATAATCTTATACCCTGTATTTGGTGATACCATCGGTTTGGAGAGGTGACACACCGTTGGGTGGAGTTTTGGCTCGAGCAAGTCAAGGCAGCGGGTTGCACACGCTACTCGTTGTCGCGCACCACTCCGTAGATCAGATACATGTATCACCCCGCAGTGCGAGGTCGCATATGTGGATAATTGTTACCTCCTCCCTCCTAACACACACAGCGCCTCATGGACAAAGTCCGCGGCGATGGCAAACGAAGCAGGCCGTTGGAATTGACCTCGGCGTCGCTGCAATAGCCTGCTTTGCACTGCATTATGTCTGTCTTCAACGGAGAGTCCTAGTCTGACGTACACATAATACCTGTACTGTAGTTACCGGTAGTATGAAAGAGGGCATTACCAAAATTGAGCTAGGCGTTTAGGCACGTGTTACCTGCAAAATCTGATAGCAAATCCTTAGATGTGGTCGGACCACGATACCGGAAGTGAGAACATTTACTGTACACTTATATATTAACCCCTCCAAACCGGGAGCCGAAAAGAACATGTAAACTGCATATGCAGCGTAATTAGACTTTATGTTTGTATACTAAAATGGTTAGGGAAGATAGGATGCACGATGAGCAGCGGCAAAGGCGTGCTAAAGCAGCATATAAGCTGCATAATGTCTCCCAAGTAGTGTGCCCATGCTGAATAATGCTACTTATCGTGAAAAGGGACAGGGCACCCGCGGAACAGAAACTTGTGCCTTGATAGTCCTTATTTTCAAAAAAATCAGAATTCAAAACTTCCCATACAAAAGTGTCAACAAGGAGTGGGGGTGACACCCCTAGACATTTGGAAGTGTATTGATGTGTCCGGTGATGTTCTATGCACTATACAAAACTCAAGAGCAGCTGACAGCCGTAAAAAGTATTCGGTGGGGAAATCACTTGACACGCTCAATCATGCGGCAAAACCGGACTGCTAAGATGTAGATTAGGATGTGAAGGCGCAAAGAAACGTTGGTCGCTGTGAAGTTCAATGTGGTCGATAGAGAAGAAATGAGTTCGAACACCAAGTTGATCAACGGGAGAAGCATCGGCCTCAGATTCGTAGGCTGGAGTAGATGTTATCTTCTGTGCACTAACTGGGTCGCCATCATGCATATTCTTGGCCCGCTTTGTGCTGTTTTATATTGTGATCGCGTTTGTCAGAGGGCACGAATTTGAATTTGTTTGGTAGACTTTGAAAATGATTTCGTCGTTGATGAATTCAAGTTGGCCAACTCAAGTACCATGCCAACAAGTCTGTTTGAAATAAATTGCGCTTACAGTGCTACACACTGTGAGCGGCACCTGTAGTGGGTATCCATGCTCAACATGATTGTCACAATATTAGACATGTTATTTCAACAACGAGTGCGTTTGAACTCTCCTTTATTATTTGGGTTACGTGTTTGCATCTCATCTTCGTCTTCACCAGTCTCGACGCCGTCCTTATTTGCTTCATCACAAAGTTCAACCACACACGACGGCGCTGGCCACGCCCTCCACGCCCCGCAGCGCGTTCTCGACCGCGGCGCCGCAGTTCTTCTGGCATATCATGCCCTCCACCAGCAGCTCCAGCTTCAGCTCACACGTCTGAATCTGCGCTGGCGGCTTCACGGCGGCGCCGAAGCCCACGCACTCCACGGCGTCAACCGACCTGGTAACTATTTGAAGACTTGTCAACGGGATGTTGTCGTCGTTGTCCACCAGCAATTTGTTTCCGCAAGCAGTCAATTCATCGTCGTCGTCTTCCGCATCTATAATACGAGATACATTGATACGCAGCACATCATTCAGGTTAGAATGCATCATTATATGCAGCGTAACATTCAGCAAATTAAACAACATACCTGTTCGTTTCATGGGCGCGCGTCGTGGAGACATCGCCACGCGATCTGGTGTAGTGGGCGCAGCATCTCGAGCAGGTGCATTTCCTCGGGCGCGAGGAGGGGGTATCAGCTTGGGCTGGAGTAGGAGTTCGAGCGAGATCAGCAGTTTGATAGCGCGTTGCACGATGATCGAGGGAAGCCACTTGAGGGGGATCAACAGCAGCTTGAGAAGGAGCACCAGTTGCTGGTTGGTCACAACAACAACAACAACAACAACAATACCATCAGTTTCTTGAAAAGCGGCAGCTTCGATTTCAGCCGCGTAACGGAGTCAAATAATCTAGACAGCAGCGGCAACGACGCATTACCAGGTTAGCATGTGGAGCAGTGGTGCCGACAGGAAAGTTTGACCGCCTCTTCACAGGACTGCGCACATCAAAGGCAACATATTAGCGATGGAGCACAACAATAAATTGAATACTGACATACCTTTCCCAAAGGCTTCGCCATTCTTCTGTCGAGTTGGGTCCTGGCCGCGCAAATTCGAAAATGAAGCTCATTTGGAAAAGGCGGACGGGAGCGCCTGTGAGCCACTCGCCAACTTACCTCAAATATTTAGTACAAATCAGCCACCGGGACCCAGCGCCCTATAAAATATAATATTCCGAATTTTGACAAACACCGGCTCGTGCCCGTCCGAAATATAAAAAGGCGGGTACAGAAACTAAACTCGATTTTATCTTGACGTTTGTATGCCCATGTTGCGGGGGAAAGGACACCAATACAAATTTCAAGTCAAAAATCGCTTAAACTGCATATATGCAGTTTAAGCCTTCAAATCTATGCTGCATTATGCAGCATCCGGTTTGGAGGGGTTAAGTGTTCAGAGGCCGGACAGGTATCATGTGAGATACGGTTGAGCTGCAAGCACGCGCAGAGGGAATCAAGGGAGGCGCAACAAGCTTCGTAGGTTAGTGGAGAACGAGTAGGCAGATCGAACTAACTTCAAAAGCTCACTTCGGTTTTTACCTTCCAACTCACAAGCATCTCAACACAAGCTCATCAATAGAAACATTGTAAAACTAAGAAATAAGCTGCTTGTTTCTTAAGTTAGATGGGTTGCTAACAAATACTACCTTGTTGGTTCGACCACGAACCTTAACACGGTAGCTAGTGCCCCATTTGATGGCTTCAGTCCTTCGAGTTCGTTAGCAAGCATCGTTGTATATATGCGCTGGTTATAGTTTAAACTATATTATGTACTATATATTATCGCGATTGTCCTTCACGATAGACTTTATATTAGACTCGAAACAAAAAAAAATAACTAAAATTAATTATTTTCATCTACATTGTTTTTAATTTCAGCTTCCAAAGTCTGTGTGACTTCAATTTTCAATGGAAGTCGCTTGGATTTATTTTTTTCACGTCTACGTTCATTAATTTCTTGACGATGGGCATCGTCGTATGCTTTTTGCTTAGCTAGTCGAGTTGCACGCGTCTTCTCGTAGTAACGCTTCTGCACCACCTTAATAGCTTCTTTTCTAGCAAGATAGATTTCAGGTGAATACGCCATGATACTTATTTAGTGATACGACTTGTTATATTTATGACTTAATATGTATCACGTTCAGAAATTAAATAATAGAGTCATCGCTCCGATACTGAAGGTACAGACGTACCCCTCAATAAGCGCATGGGGGTTCCGAAGCGATTTGACAGGGAACTAATCACATAGATCAGTTCTACAGCTGAATTTCCACATCTAGATGATCGGATACGACAGGGTATTTGAAGGTAGCGGTGCGCATATTGAGGGGTACGTCTGTACCGTCTCAGCGGATAGTCGCCGTATACTAGCATCGCTTCGATACTGGTGGTACCGTCTCAGCGTATAGTTGCCGTATACAGCACTAGCACGGCTTCGATGCAGTGTGGTACCGTCTCAGTGTATAGTCGACGTAGCATCGCGTCGATCAGTGTGGTACCGGCTCAGCGTATAAAACGTCAAGCTGCCAGCCGGTCCGCTGTTTTAGCGGCAAGGCTTATACATGTAAATAAAACGTCGAGCAGATGGTCGAACCGCTGATTTAGCGACAGGCCTTATGGATAAAACGTCAAGCTAATGGTCGAACCGCTGATTTAGCGGCAGCCCTTATTAGGAGATATTGGTATTTGTAGCGACGAAAAAAAATACATAGTGTATTATTTTTGGCTAAATCCATTAGTTCTATCAAGCATAGCCAGGTATCATACCTCATTCCCTCGATTAGCTTAATGGAGGTATGTCACGGCCAGTTAAGTGAGGTCCGGTGAGGTCCAAGGTGCAACTATAGTGAAATTAAGAAGAATCTAGCTATCTGCTATGGCTAGTGCATTCAATTGCGTGAACTGCTTCGAGTGCAGCAATCAGGTGCATGTTGACTAGGTTACCACATACAGTGTGGAAACGCACGCGGATGTCGAGGTATGACGTGCCCTGGACACTGCCGACATCAAGCGCGAGCGAGTGCGCCCAGCACGTTTTGCAGATGATGGATGCGATCTAAACTCGCAGCACAGACCGCTCGAATGTAAGAGGCGCAACGCGCATCCGTGACCCCTCGGAGACAACCAATCGTCAGCACCCTCTGTGTGGTTCGTACATGAGCAGCCGCAGATCGAAACGAGGCACCATCGCTAACATACCCAACCAGCAGCTGAAACAACTTCGGCGACGAAACGTGGACGTTGTATCCATTGCTGTTTTGGCTTGGCGTGAAGATACTAAGTGCCTTGGCGCGGGATAAACATCGACTGGGTTGAACAGCAAGCCACCGATAATTTCATCAACAATGGTACCTTTGACTTCGAGCTGGAAAGGCTCATCGCGCTGGAAATGTGCCAGCATTGTGTTGACGTAGTTCGGTGCAGCTTCAAAAAATGCCCGTTTGCCTTCATCATTTGAGGCCGAGTACTGTTCCCAGCGATGCGGATGGCACGTTTCATGATGGCGTCTGATGTTATCGGCACGGAAAGGAAACACCCAGATTTCAAGCTTCCAGGTGAATCACAACCAAATTGCTTCCCTATTGATAGAACGTAGCGGCCTCGAGTGCTGAGCACGTTCTCCCCTGTAAGTCTAAAAGTAGATATATCGCCAGGTTTCACGCTTCCTGGTGACTCACAATCCATTTTGGCGCCTCAACCAGCCAGCTCGTTCCGCGCGTTCAAGCACAAAATGCCCCGGGACTTGCTGACCCTGTTTCAGCCTGGACACGAGCTCAAGTACGGGTTACAGATCGCAGAAAGGCACCCAGACTCAGCAAGAGTGAAGTCCGTGTCGTGCAGATTCTGCATCAAGTTTGGTCGTGAGTCCAAGCCCAATGCAAAGCGAAAGAAGACCGCAAACACCATGTGCGGGCGATATATCTACTTTTAGACTTACGGAAAACGTGCCCAGCACTCGAGGCCGCTACGTTCTATCAATAGGGAAGCACTTGACTGGTGTTGCTCATGCTCTGGTGTCTTCCGGCCATCTTAACCTAGGTATGGTCGGGCTTCTTAATTGAGGTACTGTGAGGGAAATGGTCCGATTTCCCTCAATAAGAGAGGCCTGAGCATAGCCCTAACGTTTGTTTCATCATCAAGCTTTCTCGATGACCATAAATGAGGTTTTTCTGGCATTGTTGATGCCCATGCTTTATGCTTTGGATAGGTACAATGGTGGGCAAAGTTCCAACGCTTTATTTCTTTACCACAAGGACACATTATATTTTCATGAAGACGAGCTCTTAATATCTGAATTATCATTTGGTCAGCTGGATCAATACAATATACAGCTTCAGGAAACTTACTAATGGGATGCTTGGCGCATCTTTCCTTTGAAGGTGACTTTTAGCAAACGATTCCATTCTTCATAATATAATTGCACATGACTACTTAGTAGTCTACTGTTACTGGTTACTATATATTTTATAATTCTTGTATCAGGATGAAACGACAAAATTAGAAAACAAAATATGATTCTGATTGAACTTTATATTATTTACTATAGCTTCGACTTTACGAAATAACCTTTCTATTTCCTTTATATTGACTGATAGAATGAGAGAGCTCTAGAGCTTCCGACGAAGATTTAACAAAATAATTCCATTTTATGCAAAGGAGCAATTTTAGCTAAATTTCTACGCTGGAATATAACGTTATATATCCGTTTTCGATTGGAATATAACTATTGAAAAAAATTGGTAGCGTGTTCGGGTCCTCTATTACTACTCCCGGTCTGGGTTTATCAGTTCTTCAGAGCCAAGCGTGGTGAGAAACGGACGAAGAAGCTGGCGTTCTCCTGGCACGGTCCGTACCGTGTCATAAGCAAAGTCGGGGAGAACGGCTACCGCATTGAGATCCCTTCGCATCCCGATAAGATTGTGACAGTCAACGTCAACCGGTTGAAGAGGTTTCGTGGACGGTGGACCCGGCCCTACATGGACGAAGTACCCGATGAAGTCATTGAGAACGGTGAAGAAACCGGGGACGGTCCCCTGGACGAGACGGACCTACCCGCTTCGAGTTTCACGGAACGGTTGACGATAGGAAGGGACGATGTGGCTATCTCCGGCACGGACGCTCCGCTGCTGGACGTGGTCGCCAAGCATGTGGTGAACCGTGCTGCTGAGTATTTGGCTCTGTCTGCGAATTATGAGACTTTCTGGTTGCCGAGGTCGGCTCTAATGCCTGCCTACTCGGAATTAGTGAACGCTTTCGAACAGTCGGAACGAATGAAGAGAGGGCTTCCTGTGTTGAGAAGGAGTGCCCGGTTGGCAGACGCCAATGAAGGCGTGGAAGATGAGGACTTGCTGCTAGTGTAATATTCACCGAAGTGCTTCCTGAAAGATTGAAACGACTAAGATAACATGGAGAACAGTCAAGATGAAGATTTCAGGAACGGTTTGGTGATTGCAGAAAGTGTGCGTGTTGAATTTGAATTATTTTGTTAAACGACTACTTTGGAACGGAACGCATGAAGAAACAAGTAACGCTAAAAAGAAGAGAGTGCGTTCCGGGGTGAACTGGCCACCTTTCACGGAGTCTTGCGGAGATTCTTGTCGCGTCCCTTGTCGTGGCCCTTGCCGCTGAGCTTGTCGTCGCCTGGGCTGGGCGTCTTGTTGCTCGGGCTGGAACTTGGAGTGGCCGCTGCCTCCTTGTCAGCCTTGTCGTTGGTGCTGGCGTCGGCTTCTTCTTCGTCGTCGTCCGAGCTCTCGTAGACGTTGCCCTTGGGAGTCTTGTCGCTGGGTTTGTCGTCCTGCTCCACGTCGCTGGACTCATCCTCGCTAGCTTCAGACTCGGACAGCCCCGTGTGCTCCCGCCTCTTCTTCTGGGCTGCCTTGAGCGTCGGACTGACGGAGGTCTTACGACGCGTGGGAGGACGGATAGTCGGGAGACCGTCGATCTCGTAATCCGAGTCGTCCTCGCCCTTCTCCGTGTCCTGGAACGGCTTCTGGTTGAAGACGGCTACTGGTTCGCCCTTGACCAGCAGCTGTTCGACCTCGTCGATCGTAGACTGCAGACTCTCACTGGCCAGCAGCTTCTTCCAGTCGCCGCGGTTCGTGTTACCCACCCAGTTGGGGTAAGGCGGATCGTTGCCCTGCACGTCCAGCACGACCCGAGCCAAAGCACGGTTCGTCAAACGCAAGTGTTCTGGACGCGAAGGATCCAAAGCATGCGTCTGCTCAAGTAGTTCCGGAATCGACGCGTATCCGTCCTCGTCGACGCGGCTGGGGTCCAGGATACGCCCGATGATCGTCTTGTAACGGCTCGGATTGGTGCGGAGAACGGTGGCGAGGTCCTCTTGGGCGGGGACGTCTTCGTCGTCATGACCGACCTTGGCGGCCTTGGCGCTGGCCGAGTGCTTGGCAGCTTTGCCTCCCAGCCACATCAGGTTGTCGTGGGCTCCCTTCTCGATCAAACGAAGGAAGCCATAATACCCAAAGAGCTCGACGTTGCGGCTCAAGAACAGGAACCGCGCCACGATGGCGTTCAACTTCTGTTTGCGGCGATCGTTCGCCTTGGTAGTAGGTGCGTACAACGCACAATCCAGGAAAACGGAACGGTACTGCATGAAGAGACGGTAGTGAGCCAGACAGAGCTTTCCGTACACCACTGGGTCGTACCAAGCGCGCTGACCACACCATCGATACGCCGAGCGGACGACGACCGTACCCAGGTCGGCGGCAGCTTGCTCCAGTTGTTCGAGATCGGCTCGAAGCTTCGCGGCAACGTGGGCGGGCAGGTTCTGCAGGAGGGAGGGAGCCCGGCGCAACTGCCGCTGCTTCTTCTTAGCCGAACCCGCCCCCTTGGAACCACTACGAGCACTGGGACGCTTACCGTGGTACGGGGAAGCTACGAACGAGAAGAGAGGGTGCGCCGGGACTTCACCACGCACCGACGCGTCTGGGTGCGGGACGATCACGACGGTGTTGTCCAAGACGGGCGGCAGCGCGTCGGCGGCGGCCAACACGGACAGGGCCAGTGTGTCGAGGGCCTCCAGCCCCACAGAAGCGTCGTTGGCGGCCAGGATCGGGCGAAACTGGTCCCAAAACTCCACTTGGGCCCTGATCACGGCGTGCTCGTTGTCTTCGTCGGCGTCCAGACGCGCGCGCAGCTCCTTGGCGATCGTGGTGGCGGCCGACGCGGTCGTCGACCGTGTGCGGGGCTTCGACATGACGGTGGGCATTCTCGGCGGTGGCAGGGTGTGTGGAGAAGCGAGATCCGAGAAATCGGAGATCGCCGTTGATTGACAAGTGAAAGACTGGGACCCGGCTGGTCACTATTACGAAACACTGACCAGGCAGGATCCACGCCAGGGAGGACCCAGAGAGACGCGACAAGGCGGCCACAGAGGCGTTGAAGGAGTGGAGCAGGCCGAGGAGGGTCGTCGCGATCCAGATCAAGTGGCCCGGAGGGGATTGGAAGATTTGGATCTGGAGCCCAGATCGGGATCAGATCTGATACCAAGACCCAGATCCAGCTCTGCGGATCCGGTGATGACGACACGCCAGAGGCCCGGATGACGCCGTAATGGAGGTAAAGGGAGGCTACAGAACCAGTAGATATCGATGGGATGGTAACTGGATAGGAGGATAGGTAGATAGGATGGGATCAGACTTAAGCATAAATCAGTATCGAATTTGCCTTGGACATCGCAACCGCCTTCTTCCTCGCCTTGAAACGGGAACTACATTGGTCCTGCGAGGAGTAGAAGACACAGCGGTAAGAGATTAGTGTTGGTTAAGTCTGGATAATACATTGGCCAGATCTAGACCTCCCTAGTGATCTACCCTCAAGTGCGGATCCCAGATCCACCGGAGTTCACAGCTTGGCCGGTCGGGTCTTCGACGCTCAACAACCACAGATCCCGCTATAGGAAGCGGCAAGCATCGCAAGGAAAGGAATCCGTAAGGGAACGTAAAGGACAAGACCCCACAAAGGCAACCCCACGGCCGGATCCAGATCCAGGCCGCCAGATCCGAGTGCAAGACTACTCGATCTGGAAGTACAACCGCGAGCTGCGTGAAGATTTCCACGCCGCTCCACCCCATCCCCGCGTCTCGCCAAGACTGTCTCGACTTCAAGGCGTTGACACTTCGGAAGACACCAGAAGAGCAAGACCCAGCCCTACCGACGGGTACACAAGGTGACCCAGTTCAGCACACGTCACGGCAGATCGGAGTACCCCCTCCGTTAGTCGGTGATCGGGCGCAGTTGGTAAGCCGGACTAGCGATCTCGCAGATTTTGCTGATCCCGCTACACCACAATTGTGCGCGTGCCCGGATCTTCTGGTGACTCGGGATTTCACCGTGAGTCCCAAGAAGAAGTCAAAGTGAAGATAGAGCAAGGGGGCCAGGCGTCATCGGACCTCGGATCGACGACGACGCCGCTGAATGAAGCAAGAACCGCAGATCGACAGAGTGCTGGAAGGAACTCTATCGACGGGAAGGAGGCAGACCCGGATCCGGATCTGGAAGATAAACCCCAACCTCCTCCTCAGGTCCCTTCGGGGACCCCTGTGAGTCTCGATTCACATCGAGACTCACTAACAAAACAAACTAAAGCCGGACAGAACCGGTATGCGTTCGCAGACTCGTCAGTCAAGCTGCCGACAGGGGATTCCCTATTGAAGCCCAGCTGGGAGTGGGAAGGCAAGATGCCTGCCAAGCGGACGGCGCTCAAGGCCCCAGATCTGGAGGACGAGCCCAAGGACGGACTAGTCCCAGTTAGGATCAAGACGGAGACGCCAGACCCGACATGGAACGAGGCAGACCTGGAGTCCAAATACCACCGGAAAGAACTCCGGAACTTCATGACCCACAATCCGATCATGCAGATCTTACGACCAACGCAGATCGGGGATTATACCGGACCAGTGACGGCACCAGCTTCGACAGACAACAAGCTGGAGGCAATCAAGATTCTCATGAACTTACTATGGGAAGCGGGTCTGGTGGCTGGAACATTCGACGCAGACGACTTGTTCCGCCCAGGCCTGCGGATGTACCAGACGTCGGCGAAGGAACTCTTCGACAAGCTGAAAGTAATAGTCGGAGAGAAGGCAGCAAACCCCAGCACGACCTCAAGCCCGGACTCACCGACCCAGATCGGCTCCACAGGTGACCGAACTTCCTCACCTTTCGTGTCGGCAGCTGAGGCGGATTCGGACGCGTCGTCGGAGCCACGACGGATGTCGTTAGGCCCCACTGGTGCCGCTATGTTGCAGGCCAGATCCAAGGTGTCACGACCGAAACCTACCCGAACCAAAGCGAAGAAGACTTCAGGGACGGTGAACAGCCGACGGCTTCCCCTCCCCATGTCGTGGTCGTGAGCGAAGACGCTACGACTTCGACGGATAAGATGGAGTCCTACTTCTAAGCCGCCATGAGTCGTTTCCTTCGCGAACAACAGATCGCCATGCCAAACCTGGCCGCCAGGACCCTTCCGAATCCAGGGACCAGAGACGTGGAGATGGAATCCGCCGGATCGGACGACTTGGAGAGACTACAGTGGGAATATGACCAAGACGACTTGGGTCTCCCCACAGCAGCACCGGCAGCAGTCGCAACTGCAGCGGCCGGATCCGCGGACTCGACACTGATTCAGCGAGTCCGGTTCTCCGCCATCTCAGATTTGAAAGAGTTTACGGGAAAGGGCCAAGACGAAGATCGAGCGAGAGCCTGGATCAGCAAGGTGAAGCCTGCCTTCATGCGTGACCAAGCCTCCGACGAAGAGAAGTGCCTGACCCTCGCAGACCTGCTGTCAGGGCCGGCAAAGAACTGGTACCGGCAGCTGCCGAGATCCACCCGCAACAAGTGGACCGAATTACTCAGGAGCTTTCAGATCCAATACTGCGGGTTCGGAATCTCAGTAGCTCGCCAATACTACCAGGCTCGGAAGCGCTCAGATGAGTTTGCGCTAGAATACCTGCACAGGCTCAATGTGGCGGGCTTACGAGCACGGCTGAAAGTCAAGGACGGTGGCTCCAAGGAACGGAAAGAGCATCTGGACCATTTTATCGAGACATTGGGAGATCCTGAGCTGGCCGACAAGCTGACGTTGTTACGACTGTCGGACGCAGATGATTTGGAGGAAGTGCTGCGGGCCCTAGACCGGGCGAAGAGTCGCCAGAAGAAGACGACAGCCGGATCCAGCCGGTACCGGCAGAAAGCAGCCCCATCGCCGGCCCCAGCCGCATCGGCCAAACAAGTGCGTGCGATACAGATCCAAGCGCCCGACTCGGAGTCGGACTCTAATTCGGATGGATCAGACTCCGACCGAGACGAACATCGCCGGATCTATATTGCTGAGAGCGACGAAACCCCGCCGCCCGGAGAGGAGCCGAAGGCTCTGGATCGCGAACTGGCGGATCGCCGTGCTCCGGACCCCCGACCTGGAGATCCGAGGCCGCGATATCAAACGGACAACACAGACCGGGGGCGATGCTCTCACTGTGGCTCCAAGAAGCACACCGATCTAGGGTGTTGGAGACGCCTGACGTGCAAGAAGTGCGGGAAAAGAGGCCACCCAGCAGATCACTGTCTGTTCGTATGCCGAGGATGTGGAGAACTACACGACATTGGGAAGTGCCCGATGGAGGAGTTCTACAACCAGATCCGTCAGTGGTTTGATCCAGTTAAACATGCTGGGATGCTGCCAGAAATGGCGGAGAAGATGTTAAACTAGGACGCTCGCCGGGATGGAATCCGGTACGAGCCGAGCGCTCTAGGTATTGCATTTATGCATACGTGAAGAAGCCATCAATAGATCAAGCTAGCAGAAGGCCAGATCTATGTGATAATACATTTGATCTACATGGGAAACGCACTGCCGCCATATCCAGTCTTTGCCCAGCGGGTGACTTCGACAGAGCGGAAGCCGCCGAAGTGATCGATCTCAACCCTGGTACCTCGCGTGGGTACTGGAAGCAACAGGACCCAGACCTCTGGTTCTCGCCTACGGAAGGGGAAAACGTTCCCTTGAATCATCAGCCTAGTCTCGTGGCTGAATGTAAGCGAACCGGAGATCCGAGTCCAGACCTGTTGCCCGGGGAGTCGAGAGGGTACTGGAAGCATCATGCACCCGGGAAGTGGTTCCGGCAGGCTAAGATCACAGGGAAGATCAATAATGAGAAGGCGATCCTGCTTCTCGACACCGGCGCCGAGGTGTCTATCGTGGACACTACGTTTGCCCAGCAAATGGGATGTCACGTGGATAGGAGCCAGAGCCAAGACTGTGTAGGCATCAGAGATACGGTGTACTCGACTGCCGGAAGGACGCGGATCAAGATCACACTGGCCGGGTACCTGGTATTCCTGTTCGACATCTGGGTGGGTGATTTATCCGGCCAGGAAGCGATTCTTGGAATGGACTTCATGGTGCCAGCGGGGATTCGTCTAGATCTGGCAGATGGATCGCTATGCCTCCCAGATGAAGTGCGGATCCAATTCAGCGGTAGACGCCAGCTGTATAACGATAAGGCAATAGTTGGCCGACTAGACCAACATTTGCAGATTGACGTGGGAGATTCTATGGAGATACCCATGCGAAGACAAGCCTCAGATCAAGACACACTGTGGGTGACCCGGGGGAATCGATGGGTGCCAACGGTGGGTAGAGGACCCGGTAAAAAGCTATACTTGAAGATCACGAACATCGGAGAAAAGAGACTGATTCTACAAAGCGACGAACGGATAGCGATGTGGCTGGCCGGAGACCGGGCGCCTCGACTGCAGGGTTTTGTGACAGTCGGATCTCGCCGCTACTTAGAGTGGCAGAATCTGGCTCTACAAGCAACCACCGACGCCAAGGTATCGGAGAAGTATCAACACCCAGAACAGCAAGATCTACCTGCGGTGGAACGGCCAACCTATCCGACCCCACGGGCGATACTGCGCAAGCCCAGCCCAGGCAACGGCCAACGACTAAAGCCGGCAGAGCAGAGGTTTGTCCTACCTGTCCAAGTGGCTGCAGATTTGCCAGATCCGGAAGCAAGAGGACTCATCCAACTGGCTGCAGATCCGCCGGATCCGGAAGCGGAAGGAAGCGACGCAACGCCAACTCTCCGAAGTCGAGATCTCAAGTCAACTGCTGAGTCAGATCTGGATGGACAGCCTGTAGACGAAGCAGTGGATGAGTCGGAGAGCCAGAGTGCGGGAGGAGTGGCGAACGTCGCGAAGGAAGACCCGGAAGAAGTGGGAGAGCCGGCTCCTGAGGCGGCACCGTCGGATCCGACTTGTGGAGGGGTAACCGCCGGAACCGCTGCCCCGGCAGAAGATGAACAGGTGTGCTATCATGAAGGAGGCGATCTTAGAGCCGAAGAGGTGGAGTCCGAGATGGCTGTGTTGCCTGAAGTCACGCAATCGACCGAAGACGTGACGATAGAGGACATCCAAGTGGGAGATCCAACTGTCAACTCGGCTGAGGAGATAGATCGACTGCGACGGCTGATCTGGAGGCGCCGACACCTGCTCATCGGAAAGGGCAACGCGCTGCCCCCCGCAGCAAGAGGAATCGTCTGCGATATCGATGTGGGAGGTGCCAAGCCCATCGCGCAGCGGGTGCGAAAAGTAGCCCCTCAGTTTCGGGAAAAGCTCTCCGATCTGATCAAGGGATTGCTTGGGGCTCGGATCATAAACATGTCGACTTCACCCTGGGCCTCGCCGATCGTGGTGATTATCAAGAAGAATGGAGTGGATATCAGACTCTGTATTGACTATCGGTTGGTCAACAGCCTGACGCCCCTATGATCTACCCGATGCCTCTGATCAATGACTTGCTGGAAGATCTGGACAAGGTGTTGTGGTACTGCTCGCTAGATATGGCAAGCGGATTTTGGGTGGTGACTATGACGGACCGCGCACGCGCGATCTCGGCGTTCATCACCCCCTTTGGACTGTTCGAGTGGAACAGAATGCCCTTTGGTCTGAAGAATGCCCCGCAGATCTATCAACGAATGCTCGACAACGCGCTGTACGGCTTCACGCGGATCCCACGATTGGAAGGGGATCCTGTGCAGAAGCAGCCAGACCCGAAGACAAGCCCAGATCTAGTACCCTCCGAACCCAAGGAGGACGGCAAGAAGTCGGTGCTGGGGTGCAGATCTTACATTGATGACATCCTGATCACGGCCGAGTCCTGGGATCACCTCTGCGACAGAGTTGAAGGCCTGCTCGACGTGTGCGACGAGTGGAACCTGTCAATCAGCGTGGTGACGAGTTTCTGGGGCAAAGGTCAAGTGGAGTATCTCGGACATAAAGTGTCGAGCAATGGACTGGAGGCGAACCCGAAGGATCTGTCGGCCTTGACGGATCTACCTTTCCTAGGTTCTCTCCGAGCAATGCAATCCTTTTTGGGGAGCCTCAACTACTACAGCAAGTTTATTGAGGATTATGCGATCTACGCCGCGGTGTTGTACGAACTGCGAGAGGTGGACTTCGCCGCCATGAGCAAGCCGGAAACTAGATCTCGGATCCAGAGTCTAGCAGCGAGAAGTAATATGGAGGAAGCAGGGCAGTCCCCCGAAGCCGATCGACGCTGGGTCCGGGCTCACAAGTCGTTCTCCAGGCTGAAGGAGAAGGTGTCATCTACGCCAATCTTGCGCCACTTCCGGCCAGAGTTGCAGCCGGTGGTGGTCGTCTACGCTAACGACTGGGTGATCTCCGCAGCCCTGATGCACGAGCACGACGACGTGTTCCACCCTATTATGTTCGCCAGCCGTACACTGAAGTCGAATGAGTTGAACTACGGGATCGTGGAGAAGGAGGTGCTAGCCTTACTCCGCGTCTTGGATCTGGGGCATAATATGTTGGTGGGACGCGAGATCAAGGTGCTGGCCCGCTACTCGACCCTAGCCTGGTTGTTCAGATCCTCTGGATTACAAGGCAGGCTCGGACAGTGGGCGGCTCTGCTATCCCCTTGGACCCTCGAAATCGTAAAATGCACTAAAGGGGAAGATGAGATCCTGGGGGCGATAGCCGCTACCATTACTCCCAGAGCCGAAGTAGATCAAGCATTAATCGCCATCGCACCTCGGAAGGAACCGCTACGCAAGATCCAGGTCCCGATCCCGACAGTATACCCGGGGGAAAGCCTGTGGGTAGTTAGCTTTGACGGATCTGCCTGCGTCAAGCGTGGTGGAGGTGCCTATAGCGCGATCCTGTGGAGACTGCCCGAATGGACAGTGGTAAGAGCCCGATCGGAGTATGCAGAAGGCCTGACAGTCAACGAGGCCGAATACCGAGGCATACTGCTGTGTATGGATTTGTTGGAGGGAGAGGACCGGCAACGTCTGGTGGTGTGTGGCGATTCCAATCTGGTGATCCGACAAGTACGAGGAGAAATCGACTGCAAGGCCCCTGGCCTTACACTACTGAAGCAGAAGGCGCTGGATCGTTTGCTTGCGTGGCCAGATCATGAGCTGCTCCACGTCAAGCGGGACTGGAACGGGAGCGCGGATAGCTTGGCAGGTGCTGCCTTACAACGTCAAGCCGGAGTTGAAGTGGAAGAAGATTCCGACTTTGAGAACCTGGTGACACTGAACCGCCTGGAGGAGATCCTAGTGGTGAAGGAAACCGAAGAACATCCCTCAGCTAAGGTCAGCCCAGTAGCTACGAGAACCGCCAGCGACCCAAGATCCACCCCCGCGGTGCTCCAGGAGAAGATTGTATGGGATTTGCGGATCGGACGGATCAGACAGGCTCAAGACGAAGAAGTGTGGATCGCCGGTCTGAAGAAGTACCTGCTGGGAGCTGTACACGACCTACCCCCCGACGACGTCAAATCCTACAATGTTGTCGGATCCGACTACGAGATAGATCTGGACGGATTACTGTTCTACTGTCCACCAGCTAAACGGACGACGGAAGAACGTGACGGACTGATGCGGCTGGTGGTCCCTGAGACGCTGCAGCAGGATGTGCTGCACCTCTATCATTCCAGTCTCGAAGGAGGACACCAGGGGATCGCGCGCACATATCAGCGGATCCGGGATCGTTTCCATTGGAGAGGGCTCTACCGCAGCGTGCAGCGCTATGTTGGAGAATGTGTGGACTGCGAGACGGGGAAGGGGCGGCCCACACTCGAAGGGGAATCGCCAGGCAACATCCAAGCGACCTACCCATTCCAGATCATCGCGATGGATCACATCCCATCGCTGCCCAAATCACACAAAGGTAATACTGAGTTATTGATCTGGGTGGATTTGTTCACGGGGTATGTAATCGCGAAGGCGAGCGCGTCGCGAACTGCGCAAACGATAGCGGAGTCCTACGAAGAATGCGTGTTCAGGAGATTCGGGGCCAGCGAGGTGATCCGACACGATCGGGAGCCTAGGTTTATGGCTGACTTTTTCAGATCCTTCAACAAGATCCTGGGTCAACGACAGCGTGCCACGATGGCGTACCGACCCCAAGCGAACGGGACGGCCGAACAAATGGTGCAGACAACCACTCGCGCGCTCAAGATGTATGTGCAGGAGCTAGACCAACGAGATTGGGACGAGTATGCAGAGAGACTCACATTCGCCATTAACACGGCCCAAGACCGGATCCGAGGGGAGACACCTTTCTACCTAGTACATGGAAGGGATGCCAGATCTACACTGGAGGCGACTTTGCCGGTGGGCAGCACCGCACGCCGGGATCGAGGACCTCGGAGATGGAGATACCAGATTCAACGGTACTACCAGCAGGCGAGATCTCAAGTCGGCGAAAGGATTAGGGAAGCCATTTCAGATCGAGCAACTCGTCACAACGAAGAGGTTCGCCCACATGATATCGAAATCGGGTCTCAGGTGTGGCTGTATCTGGATCGAGTGAAGGAAGACTACGCTAGGAAGCTGGCCCATCTGTGGCCGGTCCTTTCCGGGTGATGGAAAAGATCGGAGAACATGCAGTCAAGATCGAGACTGCTGGTACGGAATACCGGCTGTTCCCTGTAGTGCACATCTCTAAACTCAAGTTGGTGAGGACCTTCCCGGACAGACCCACAGCTCGTTTGCTCGACCAAGAATTGGATCGTGTAGATCTGGACGAAGCCCTCCTCCCTGAAGATAGCTGGACCCGTGATTTGGACGAAGACGAATACGAAGTAGAGAAGATCACGGACATGAGGACGGGGAAGCGTACTCGGTATGGCCGGATCTACCGCGAGTTTCTAGTGCATTGGCACGGATATGAAGATCCAACCTGGGTTGATGAGGCGGATCTCAACTGTGGATCGTTACTGCATGACTTCCTACGGAATCACACCAGTCGAAACCGGTTTGGAGTGATGCAGTCTCACGAGGAGTAGTGAGAGGAGATCTTGGAGGCGAGTTGGTCGTCTCCGAGCGAATAAGAGAAGATGGATCTGCAGGAAGGGTGCAGATCGGTGGAAAGGAGGAATGAGTGTCTATATTCAGAAAAGAAAGAAGGCGAGATGGCCGGATCGTGAACGCTAGATCGAGGTCGGAGCAACATGCTGCAAGTCGGAGACCGATGGAAGGAAAGAAGACAATGATGACTCAAGGAAGATGGATTAACGATTATGGGAACTAGACGAAAGAGTTGACGCAGGCGGACGTCAAAGAAAGTGAATCCAGAAGTTACGCGGCATCTTGAGCCTGGATCCCGAAGAACTTGTCTTTAAGACGAGAGATCAAGTGGGCCGGATGCTCCTCGGGCGCGTCACGAAAGTGATTACGCCACGGATCCTCCGAGACAGCTTCGTCCAGGGCTTCAAGGGGGTCAGTAGGCTCGACTCGGTGAAGCTTGGGATCTCGGAGGTTAGCCTGACGCGATGCCAGCCCTGGATACCAGATCACCGTCTCGGATCGCTTGGGAAAGTGGAGGAAGAACGGATCCAACAGCAGATCTAGATCACACCAGCCTTCGCGCATTGCCACAATGAAGATCTCCAAGAACGCTTTCCAGTGGGCGCCGGCATGCGAGCGACGGTTGTTACGCTCCTTCTTGTAGATCGCCAGCCAGGGGTGCTTCTTTATCATCGCGGGGGTAATCACGAAGGAGTGAGTGGACTCCCAGTACGACTGCAGGCAGTCAGGCTCATGGGTCTGATACCGCTGGATCGCGACCCCGAGACGCCCCCCCCCCCCCCCCCCACGTCGTCTTCGAAGGAGATTGGATCAGCGTCAGAGGCCCTCTCCAAGACTTCCCAGGGTCGGGAGTCCAGTAAAGCCCGCACGTTGTCCTCCGTGATCAAATCCACGCAGTAATCTTGAGGCTTGTATTGACGCCGATCCGTAGGCGCGATCCGTGGGAACAGCCAGCCTGGACGAGTCGGGAGCACCGGGAACAGCACGCTGATCAACATGGAGACCATAGCCTTGTCCGCAATCTGGTCAGCCAACCAAGGGTCCACATCACGTTGGATCATGCATGGCGCGCGCGTGGGCTCGCCCAGGAATGCAAATCTCCGCTCGGCCAAAGAGCGCCTTGGGCTTCATCGGATCGGGAGGGGAAGATCCGGCCGACTGACGGCGAGGCGAAGCGAGTGGAACCCCCGAAGATCCAGTGCTGGGAGCGGATCGAGGGGTCGGACTACCATCAGAGTCAGAGCCGTCAGACCCGCCCGATGGAGCGCCGGATCCAGCCACCTTGGGCCCACGTCGGGGAGAAGCTTGCCGTCGCCGACGCTCAGCAGAACGAGATTGAGCAAGAGCTTGCAAGGTCTGATCCTCGAGGAGGTCGTTAGCGACCTCTGCGGTGTCTTCGTCCTCTTCCTCGTCGCTGCCCGAGTTGGCATCCGAACCCTCATTGCCACCAGACTTGGCTGAACCTGGCGATCCAGAGCCAGCGTCCGAATCCGCGCCACCGGCGTCAGACGCCACCTGGCCGCCGTCGGCGGAGTGCCCGTCGTCTTGGGTCAAGTCGACCGGACTGGACCCACTCCCACCAGCCGAAGACTTGGATCCGGGGTCGTCGTCACGATCCGGAGACAAAGGAACGGCTCGACGCTTGGCAGGAGGTGTGGGACTGGACCCAGGCGACGCCGGCGGACTACGCGGTCGCTTGGATTTCGAAGGCGAAGGAGCAGCACCAGATCCAGGCAGAGCGTGATCCTGAGGACCGGCCGAAGTGTCTTGCGCGAGAGGGCCAACAGGCGTGCTACGCAGTGAGTGTGGCACGGCCGCTGGGCCAGAAGCACCCCCATCTGTGACCGAAATCGGCCCCACTGTCGCGGCCACAGTCGCTATCTTCTGGTGCGCGATGTCAAGATCGCGCTGGAACGCGTCGCGCTCTCGTCGAGCCTGATCGCGTGCGTCACGGGCGGTGTTTCTCTCGCGTCGCAGCACTCGGACCGAGTGCTCCAAATCATGGAGGCGACGTTTCGCGTCCGCGAGCTCCTTGGCTGGAACCCCCTGCGCCTTCTTAGCGGTAGCCAATTTGGCATCTGTGAGAGATATAGGAGGAGACATCACAGAAGAGTTAGTGAGGGAGGTCGAGATCGGCAGAGGAAGAAGAAGACGTACCGAGATCCGAAATGTCGCCCCGAAGGCGATCGGCGTCATCCCGCGCGGCGTCGCGATCTTGGACCGTGCGGTTTAGATCGTTCGTCGAGGCCGCTTGGAAGGCCCGAAGGCGATTCAACTCTGCTGACGAATCCCGACACGAGTGTTGGTGGCCCCGGAGATCTTCCTCCACGGCGCCCAGGTGGTCAGTAGCGCGGGCAGCTGTAGCCCGAGCCGTATCACGTTCCCGAACCAATCGAGCCAGATCAGTGGGAGTCGCACCTGAAGTCGCGGCGAGCCTCGCCGCCTGAGATTCGGCCTGCTGTAGGGCCTCAGTGGCCCGGGCCAAGCTGGTCTCCGTAAGGAGCAACTCGTGCTCAGCGTTTTCACGCGCACGATCCAAATCATTCCGGTCCCCCTGGAGCTGCTCGATTTCGTCCCCAGCCAGCCGCACCTCTTCAGCTAGATGGTCACTCTGATCCTGGAGGACATCTCGCTCAAAGACTGCTTGATCAAAGCGTGACTCGAGGCCACGGAACGCAGCCTCGTGTTGCCGGATCTGAGACTCGAGTTGGACTACGGTCGGATCGCGAGCGGCACTGGGGTCACTTGGCTCTTGGAAGGCAGAGATCTCCGCGCGAAGACGCCCCACCTCTCGCTGCTGGGACGCATAGAGACTCTCCAGATTTCGGAGGTCGTGGGTCTAAGGTGCGTGAAAGCCGATGCTGGTCGTCGGCTGTCGAGCTTCGGGAAGACGCAGACGTCTGGAGATCGGCGTTCGCGTGTGCGAGACGACCGCGCAACAAGGAGTTGAGGCGCCGAAGGTCGTCAGCGCTGGTCGCAGCCGGAGGAGACTGGCTCGGCGATCCCGGAGGTGACGCGGAGGACGACATGGAGGCTGTGAGCTGACAGACCAACCGGACGGTGTGCGCGGATAAGAGTGACACGAAGGTGGGACGAACCCCGGAGTGATGGAAAGTGCTCGCAGTGATGTCAGTTGGGTAACAACGACTCCGAACAGGAGGCGACTGTGGAGAAGCGAGATCCGAGAAATCGGAGGTCACCGTTGATTGACAAGTGAAAGACTGGGACCCGGCTGGTCACTATTACGAAACACTGACCAGGCAGGATCCACGCCAGGGAGGACCCAGAGAGACGCGACAAGGCGGCCACAGAGGCGTTGAAGGAGTGGAGCAGGCCGAGGAGGGTCGTCGCGATCCAGATCAAGTGGCCCGGAGGGGATTGGAAGATTTGGATCTGGAGCCCAGATCGGGATCAGATCTGATACCAAGACCCAGATCCAGCTCTGCGGATCCGGTGATGACGACACGCCAGAGGCCCGGATGACGCCGTAATGGAGGTAAAGGGAGGCTACAGAGCCAGTAGATATCGATGGGATGGTAACTGGATAGGAGGATAGGTAGATAGGATGGGATCGGACTTAAGCATAAATCAGTATCGAATTTGCCTTGGACATCGCAACCGCCTTCTTCCTCGCCTGGAAACGGGAACTACATTGGCCCTGCGAGGAGTAGAAGACACAGCGGTAAGAGATCTAGTGTTGGTTAAGTCTGGATAATACATTGGCCAGATCTAGACCTCCCTAGTGATCTACCCTCAAGTGCGGATCCCAGATCCACCGGAGTTCACAGCTTGGCCGGTCGGGTCTTCGACGCTCAACAACCACAGATCCCGCTATAGGAAGCGGCAAGCATCGCAAGGAAAGGAACCCGTAAGGGAACGTAAAGGACAAGACCCCACAAAGGCAACCCCACGGCCGGATCCAGATCCAGGCCGCCAGATCCGAGTGCAAGACTACTCGATCTGGAAGTACAACCGCGAGCTGCGTGAAGATTTTTACGCCGCTCCACCCCATCCCCGCGTCTCGCCAAGACTGTCTCGACTTCAAGGCGTTGACACTTCGGAAGACACCAGAAGAGCAAGATCCAGCCCTACCGACGGGTACACAAGGTGACCCAGTTCAGCACACGTCACGGCAGATCGGAGTACCCCCTCCGTTAGTCGGTGATCGGGCGCAGTTGGTAAGCCGGACTAGCGATCTCGCAGATTTTGCTGATCCCGCTACACCACATGTGCGTCCGGAGCAAGAAATTGGCAAATGAGAGGAAATTGGCGACGGTGGATGGGAAGTTGCCGTTGATGGGGTATGACCTTGAAGTGTGGTCAGTCGGTCCCCATCTATCTTCGGGATCGGTTCACTCGGAACGGTGTACCGTTCCTCCTACCCGATACTGGGTGGAAACAGCAGTATCTCTAGTCGGGACATTTATGTACCTGGACGCAAGAGACCGCGGGTGGAAGCGACCGGTGACGCCTGCGGTCTTCCTCCTCCTGGACGGTTGAAGTGCGGAGCGCCCTTGAAGATGAAGGACTAGGACGCCGTTGGCTTTCAGTGAAGTCGGCTCATTTTTGATTTAGAACGGTACCCGTCATGGATGCTGTGGCTAGTGTTCTCCTGTGGGGTCTCGAAGGTTCGGTCTCGCTGGTTGTGACCGGTTGGGCGTTCGTCCTTACCCACTGGCAGTGGTGGTTGGTGCTCTCGGCGTTCGCCGTTGTGTGGACGGTCACCGCTCCGCTCCGTGGGCTAGTCGGGCGACTGTTGCTGGCTACGGGATCGTTCGTCTACAGGTGGACGGAGATCACCAAAGCGTGCCTACACCGTTATCGTAAGTACGTGCGTAAACCGGAGATGTTGGAACGGCCGTGGTACTCTCGCTGGCACAAGTCGGCCGAAGCATTAATTGGCACACCTATGGTGGTGCTGGTCGCTCGAAAGGAACACCTCGACGGAGTTGGACGGCTACTCTACAAGTGGTTGGACGCTCAGGACGCGTGGTGGTGCGTCTTTCTGCCTGACACCTTGGAAACGGCATGCTGGACGTCCGTCCACTACTGGGAAGGCCTACACGTCGAGTCGGCGAGAACGGCGGACCGTGCCGGAATCCTCGCCTGGACGGTTTGGGCGGTGGTCACGGTGAGCTTGTACGCTCTGAGCGTCTGTGTACTGTTCATCTATGAGACTGTGGAGGGCATTTGCCAAGGGTGGCTGGGCGTTCTAGGCGTCCTAAGTGTGGTGAACTACGTTTTCAGTGGCGAAGAGGGACTGGTGATCACGGAGGGCGTGGCATTGAACAGAACGGTCGCGGACGTGAGCCTGGGCGTGCTGTTAGTCGGCTGCGCTAGCCGTCTGTGGCACCTCTTCGAGACCGAGGAACCTTCGCCGCTAGACAGGGTTAGCGAACGCTACAAGGAGTGGCAGTTGGCTATGGACGAGCAAGAACAAGCTGAACGGCTCGCGGACGCCTTCTGGCGCATGGACGGTGGAATTGGGCGCGCGCCTGCGGGTGCTGCTGCCGCTGTACGAGCTGCGAACGCAGACCGTCGGGCTCTGAGAGAGTCGAGAGCCCGGCAGCGTGCGCGTTGGGAAAGTGCTCGTGCCGAGGAGTTTGCCAAGGCCGAGACCGCGAAGGAAGAGGCTCGGCGAGGACGCCGAGGTGTCGTCGGGGAGGATGTCCCGAGTGAGAAAGGTCCGTACCGTTCCAGCGGCATCCGTCCTCGCTCGGGATCGCCCGGGGAACAGCTGTTTGAAGCTGAACCCCGTATGGGGCAACGGGTCGTGCGAACAGACATCTGATTTGACTTCGTCCCTGTATGGGACGACCCCGGGTGGAATCCTATTGGCAGCCCCGCGTTGCCATTTGCGGATTGCGCGTGCAAGGAGGATCGGGAGCGCCCGCGGTCCGAGGACGGACGACAGGACTCAAGGAGACAAGGGAGGACAAGCGGGCGCAGGTCGGGCGCTAGGAGGGGTGAAAACGGATGCGAGGAGCGGTCTACAAGCGTGGCGTGCGACTCGCGTCATCAAGAGGGCGCGGGAGCGTGGTGCAAGAGACCAAGAGAGCAAGGAAGACATGAAGAAAGGTTTGTTAGTCGTGAATTTACCCTACATATAACAAGTTGCTAAATTTTTAGTAGCTCGTTAGTGTCTGCATCTTGGTTTGCCTACCAGCCTCTGGCCTCTACTCCCATACAGCGCACGGAACGGTCCCCCCTAGGGAACGGTTCGCGACAACATTGACCTTCATTTACTGCGCTCTGTCGCTGGGATCGCTCGCCGTCAGTTCGCGCTCGCAGCCACAGGTCAGAAATCTCCTTCTCGTCCTAGTGAATATGCAGGCCCACCACACGAAGGAATCGCTCAAGAAGTCAAGACCCTCTCTTCAGGCATAAAGGCGTCTCAGAACGATCTGTCGTCGATGATCGCCGCTATCATTGCGCAGGCAGAGCGAGTTGAACTCCCACAACGCATTGACTGTGCTGCTCGAATCGGGGTCCCTGCGTTCGTATCGACCGGCTCGGCAATTTGGTGCTCCTGCGAGACATCGGGAGGCACGTGCTGCTCATTACCGCGGCAAAGCGTCAGTATTTGAGGGTGAGGAACGTTGTCAGCCTCAGCGAGTGTGACAGGTCCGCGCCTGGCGGGGTGAATCGACCTGATCTGAGAGCCCTCCAATTGAACATTGAGAAAATGAACGCAGAGCTGAATGAACTCTCGACGGGTATCAGCGCTCAAGTTGAAATTCTGTCCCGCAAGAACTCGACCACAACATCGGTACGTTATGATGGTTTACAACTTGCATGGAGTTGTTCGTTTCTGCGAGACGATCTAACGTGGAGGATGCTATAGATGAGCTCGACGCTGACATGGAGACGGATAGCGAACAGTGGCTTGTTTAATAAGCCGAACAGACAGTTGAGACCTGAATAGAGAAGTTGTTTTGTTACATGGTCATTTTCAAGTTTTTCAAAATTCCTGACAATATTTTTCGCCCGTACTAGCAAAAGAGCTCGTGACAAGCACTTCGTTCTGGGTGGCGCGAACGGGCCCACAGCGTAACAACTTCAGCGATTTGACGAGAAGCGTATCATTCACCTACCCACTTCGCGCCGAGCCGCTTGACAGGAGCACTCCCAGATTCGCATCCGCCGCAAGTCTAATACGGTTTTATTCTGCGGTAAAAGTATCGCGGTATGAGAGTTGTTATTCTCTCACCGATGTGTCTTGCAGTATCGCAGGTTTAACTTCACCATGATCTATATTCCTGGCTTGTTTTCACTAGCTCGGATCCCTAGGAAAATTCCATCCCAGCCTTCGCGAAGCCCTGGTATTTGTCCTAGATTTCTGAGCTGTTGGGGCTGAGGCCCCGGCAAGGCACAGGCTGAAGTTGCCAGCGTGGACATTTTGCTGTGGTCTCTTTAGCCCCCTGTCGATTCAATGCATATAATTGTCTTTTTGTACAGTACAGTACATGGTATTCTATTTTTCGAAAGAGGGTGTCAGAATATACAGATTCTTGGTCAAAATACATACTTGTGGTCAAATCATTCAGCAAATAACTCTATCACGCTACTCGCACTCTGTGCGAGTCCAAAGACCCTGTTTTGAAAGGATAAAAGTATATGTTCTAATCAGGTAAAGATGGAGGCTGAAATGGTATCGTACGTTCAGTACGGGCTGTTGTGCTATGATAACCAGGAAAAACTCAGCCCATTATTAACCACTGCAGTAGCGCTGATTCTCTCGGAGGGATCAAAGCAGCACATGCGACATATGAACTTCCATTCGTCATCGCTCACAGCATCAGGGCGTGGCAAGAGTTGTTTCAGCTCTGTGACCATGCGCCGTACAGCTTGATCAGGCATTGAGCTCCCCCATGGCACCTGTCCCGTTAACGCTTCCACGATGCAGACCCCGAACGAGTAGATGTCAGACGCAAAACTCGGCGGTTCACCCTTCAAGCACTCCGGAGCCTTCCATCGAAAAGCGCCCAGGGCTCCATTTAACGCAGCTACGAGTTCAGGTCAATTCGCGATGAAGCTCATGCCGAAGTCCGCCAACTTCACCCCATCGTCACACACTAAAATGTTGTTCCCTTTGAGGTCTCCGTGGACAATTCCGTGGTCGTGAAGGTGCCGCAAGCCCAGCGAAGCTTGGTGGATGTAACTCCAAATCTCCGATCGCTCCTTGCCTCTGACAAACGACGTTAGAGTGCCACGAGTAGCTCGTTCACGCACGAAGAATGGTCGTTCCTTGTGGCAGGCACCGTAGAGCTTGATGATATGGTCGTGGTTCAACGAGGACCACAAGTCGGCCTCGGTCTTGAATTGTCTCCGGTTGTCAGCGTCTGCCTGATCTGTAAGAACTTGTTTGATCACCACCTTCGATCCGAGCCACGTGCCTTCATACACCGCGCCAAAAGACCCGCTTAAGATATGTATCCCGAGTTCAATCTGATGAACAGGGATGAACCATATAGGAAGGTCCCCAACTTCGTCCTCTCTGATCGGCGCCAGCCTCGTCGTCTCACCGGACTGAGCTTTTGGGTGCCAATGATGCACTTCTGCTGTATCGTTCAGCGTGGATCGAGCCAAAAATCTGTCAATATGTTGGTGAACGCTGTAGTTCTTTCCAGCGATAGTCCAGGATTTATACTCACTTGAAAGCGTGTCTTCATCATCAAGTGAGCGAATAAAACCTGAGAGTATTAGAACAAAGTCTTCCACCTCAAGCTGCTTGACCACTGTGTTTTGTAGTTGCATGTAGGTGTCAACCAGTCGACCAAGTACAGGCTGGTGGACTGAGCTGGATTCCTCAAGCTGGTTGCTGTCCCGAGTGGAAATGGTCCGTACCGTTCCACTCGGGCTAACTACCGTCCTCGGTCGGACACTACAGGCAATCAGATGTTTGAAGCGCCGCTTTGCGAAGCGACGCGAATCAGACCGTAAACGGTGGGTGACTGACCCCCCGTGGAGCGCCTATACACGGTGTTTGACTATAGGAGAGCTGTCGCAGTGGGCGCGGCGGTGGCACTCGGCCTCCCATTCTGTGAAACAGATCTGGGGGCGCGAGGGTGCCAAGGCTAGAAGACGCCGGCGCTGGCGACTGACGGCGCCGTGCTTCGTGGGCGTCGGGCAAGGACGGGTGAGCTAGAGGGAGCACGGTGGGACCTCCGGGCTCCCCGGGATGGGCAAGGACGGATGGCACGACGCCCGGGTGACTGGGCGTGCGCGGTGAAGGTGCGAAGGGATGGAAGGGGTGTCGCCGAGGCCTGAAGATGACGCGAGTGTGGCGCTGACCCAAGAACGCAAGAAAAGAAAGAAGAGAACGCAGAGAGAAGACGGTCAGTCGTGAATTTACCTTTAAAGCTAACAAGCTGCATTTTTCGTATTTGCGGTCTTGTTGGTGCTCACTTACAGCTTTTGCTAGCAACCTTCGCATCCGTTCCCATACAGCGCAGGACGGTCCCACCCAAAGGACGGTTCGCGACACGTGGTGGAGAAGCAGGGTACAGTCCTCGCTGTGGAACAGTGTTGGAGGTTGCCGTAGCAGACCAAGCGTCAGTTGACTGAGTTCGGAGATCGATCGGAGCCTAGCGCCAAGGAGCGTGTCGACCAGCAGCGTCAAGGATCGCTAGCGCAAGTCGGGGCTGTGCTGAACGAGTCGAGCCAGGACGGACGCAAGGAACGGTTCAAGAAAGAGGACCGTGCTGCGAAGCCGTTAGTGAGTCGTTTGTACCGGAGAGAAGTTTGTTTTGGAGAGAAAGTTTGTTGAAGACCGTGAACTAAGTGAATTGGAGAATCGAGAGTCGAAGATGTCGGAAAGCAGTGAAGAAGACCGTGTTGAAGAACCGTCGACCGTGCAACCGTCGCCTTTGAGGCGCAGTGTGAGCGTGGGAGGCCAAGAGAGTGAGAACCGTACCAGCGTGCTCCGTGCTTTGTGGGCGCAGCAGCACCAGGAAGAGCAGAAGGAAGCTGAAGAGAGGTTTGCCGCCGAGCATGGCGATGAAGATGAAGATGATGAAGATGATGAAGATGATGAAGATGATGAGGATGACGAAGATGAAGAGGATGAAGATGAAGGTGCAGACCAAGGGGACAGAGTGAAGACGGAGCCTAGCTACGAGCGAGAAGCTGAGGCCGCTCGCTACCGTCGGGAGCTCGAAGAACGCTACGTCGCTGAAGCAGCGCGAGCACGGTGGATGTCTCCTGGTGGCCAGGGCTACGGTGGGTACGGTGGATCGTACTACCCGCCGTCGGTTGAGTACGGTGGATATGGGCGTGCTCAAGGAGAGACCCCTCAAGGCCGCCGTCCGAGCGGGTTTATCCCGATGTACACTGGTGCCGAAGTCCGCCGGTCCGACAGTCCGGCGTACGGTTGGAACCAGACGGCTTGGCCTGCTCCGCCTCGTGAGCCTCCGAGACCGTTCGGTTGGACGCCTAGCACTGGATGGAGCCCGGCTCCGGCCGCGAACGCTCCGGCCAAGGTTGTGATTAAGATGGAAAAGACGAGCAAGCCGACGAAAAAGAAGGTGACGACGGTCGCGAATACCGCGACGACGGCGAAGCCTTCAACCGTTCCGGCTCCTAAGAAGAAGAAGTCGACTAAGAACCGTGGAATTCCTGCTACCAAGAGTGGAATGGCAGCTGGGGTGAACGCCTGGGACGCTTCTCCGTTCCCTGCGCAACCTTCGGCAACCGTGCCAACCAATTTGATTGCGGTCTCGCAAGCTACTTCGCATGCCGTGAAAGTACTACCGTTCTTTTATTCGGACCTTACGACCGTGGAGCGGGCGCGCACCTTCTGGGAAGCGTTCGAAGCGAACACGGAGAGTTTGCCGGACACGAGCCGTCTGCTAGTATTCCAGCAGAAGTTGAAGGGCCGTGAAGCCGAGCGTTGGTGGAATAACTCGCACATCAAGACGTTCAAGACGTTGAAAGTGCGTTTCCATAACCACTTTTTGAGCCGTACGGCGGGTGAGCTCTGGGAACGGTTGCACTCGACCAAGCGCCAGAAGGGAGAGTCGATCGAGGAATGGGGTGACCGTGTCACCGACCTTTGTGACTCACTGGACTACCCCGACGCCCGGATGCGCTATCAACTGTTCCGTCGCGGTCTAAACAACCGTCGGATGTTGGCTATCCTGGACTCGAGCCCGGCTCGTGACATCCCTGAAGCGTGCGAGTGGCTGATGGTGAAGGACATGTACCGTCCTGTGGACGAGGACGAGGACTTCGAGGACGCTACACCGTCCAAGTCGGCCGCTCCGTCCAAGTCGGCCGCTGCGTCCGAGACGCCGGCTATCCTGAAGCCGATGGTGGACCAGGTCAAGGCTCTGGCTCAGGAAGTGCGTTCGTTTGTGAAGGACGAGAAGGAATGGAGGACAAAGGTGAATAACGAGCTGCGTGCCTCGCCTCAGCCGCAATATGCGATGCAGACGATGGCAGCCGCACCGTCCGATCCCCCACCTCCTGTGCAACAACAGCCTCCGAGGAACGGTCAAGGGTTCCGAGGTATCCGCATGGACGACGATGGGCGAGACCAAGAAGGGGCTCCTATTTGTGGACGTTGCCAGTATCGAGGGCACGGTCGTGCTAACTGCCGCCGTCAGTCGTTCACGTGCCGCAGGTGCAACCAATTCGGCCACATGCAAGTCGAGTGCGAGCAACCGCCGCCGCCACAGCAACAACCTGGAGGCTTCCAGGGTGGCAACGGGAACGGCCGTCGCTGGTGTTCGTTCTGTCAAGTCGAGGGTCATACGATGGGGAGCTGCCCAACAGTCAAGAGGCTGAGAGACCTCGACGCGAAGCAGCAGGCCGAGCAATGAAGACGGCAAGAGGAGGGGGAAGGGAGAGCCGCTCCTTCCTTTGGCCTGTAGAACGGCTCGGAGGGTAACCGTATGCGTGAGGGAGAGAACGCTGCGGTTGCCGTCCCGAAGGGTGAGGTGAGCGTGAAGAGAAGTGACGAAACGGAGACGAAGAGAGAACGGACCTGGGTGTACCGTGCTGCGGACGCAGAGCTGGCGGAGCCCCAGAACGGTGATGAAGTGAAGGAGTGCCCGGTTGTGGGTAATTGTGACGAGATGAAAGAGAGCCCGGTTGGGCGTGTTGAGGAGCCGGAGGGCGTGGCTGTGCTGAACGAGGCGGTCGCGCGTCCCGAGGCGAGCGAGTTTATGGAGGAGAAGACGGTCGACCAGAAGAACGAGTCGATCGACCGTGTGGAGAATGTAATTGCCGTGAATGAGACGGTTGCTGAAGAGCTGGACGAGAGCGTCGGGACGAGTGTTCGTGAGCCAGTGAACGAAAGCAGGCTCAGGACCGTGCCCGGCGAAGATGAGAGGGCCGAGTCGTCTGGAGAGACCGTGGAAGTTGACGCTGACAAGGACGAGCCGGGTGGCACGGTGGAAACGCCGCCCCTCAAACGCTTGTTTTCGGGCGGTGAGTTGGACGCCATGGAGAAATGCGCGCCGGGCCAAGAAGTGAAGAGTGTGCTGACTGAGAATGAAATGGACGCTAAAGACGCTGAAGCGGTGGTGTACTCGAACATTGGAGTCCCTGCTAGTGACGGTTCGGTGGAGGATTCCGCCGGGAGAGACCGTGAAGGAGGAGAGGAGCAGACAGTGGAGACTTCGCCACGGAAGATCCGTGCTCTGGGAAGAAGATCTGTGTACGAATGGCTGAAGAAGGTGAGGGTCGAAGGAACGCCCCGAGAACAGTCTCTCCGTGACCAAGTGCCCGAAGTGGACTGGGGACAACTTCTTACCGTGACGACCGAGTTGACGAAGCGTGACACCGTTCCACTGCCTGACTGGGTGACTTTCTCGGAGTGGGTGGAACGCTATCACTCGAAGTGTGGCGAACTAGTCTGGAAAAAGCTACTAGAACACGAAGCTGACAAGGCGAGCCCGAACGAAAAAAAAAGCGAAGAAACAAGGAACCCGTGGGTTTTGATAGCTCGTGGTTGTATGTGGAGGTGGCCGAAACCGTGCACGGCGTGTGTCTACACCCCGAGCGCGATGAAGACATCACCCACTACGTGGAGGTCGTGAGGCCCGGACGGCTTCCGCCGGAACGGTCCGAAAAGCGTGGTCTCGTGGAGGTGGTGACGGTCGAGCTTCCGAACGGTTTTGGACTCCGTCAGGATGAAGCTGAAGAGACGGGGGAGCCTGGAGTAGTTCCCGGGGGTAGCCGTGTCGTGTGTGCTGTGTGGGGTTATGAAGCCATCTCTGGTGGGTTTATCTACTGTCTACCGTCGAGTATGTTGGCCGACACTGGAGCGACGCTGAGTTTAGTCGACAATTTGGTGTTAAAACGGTTGGGACGGGCGAGAGAAAGCTTACGTCCGTACGATGGTCTAGTGCGCAGCTCGTCAGGACAGAGGCTTCGTATCGGTGGATGGATTACGCTGCCTGTGCGTCTGGGGTCGCTCGAGGCCAACCTGAACCTACTGGTGGCCGAGCAGTTAAACTGTGACGCTATTCTCGGAGTGGACGCGCTAGCCGTGTTTGGAGCGGTGATCGACGTGGAAGAACGGACGATGACGCTCAAGAGCACTAAGGAAGTACTGGAATTGGGAACTACGGTGGTGCAAGAAACCTACTTGACGGCTATGGCCGTGTCCGTCCGTCTGCCTCCCCGAGGGCAAGCCCTCGTGACGACCAACGTCATTGGAGATGTGGGCGACAAGGCTACGGTGCTGGTGGAGGGTTCGTTGGGCCTACCGCCTACGCTGTGCGTTGCTAGAACGCTTTGCACCGTGCACAAAGGGCAGGTGATTGTCGAAGTTTGTAATGCGTCGACGGATGAGTACTGGATCAGAAAGGGAACGGTGGTGGCTGCCACGTCCGTGATTCCTGAGTCAGCCTTCACTCTGGTGGAGCCACCTGCGGAGCGTCCGACTCCGACGAAGGGCGTGTCGGGTGACGCGAAGGACGGTGTGACTGCTGGGACCGTGAAGACGATGTCGGAAGAGAGACCGGACCGTCCGGCTGAGATTGCAGAAGCGCTGAAGCCCGAAATCCCGCCAGACAAGAGTATGGAGGCCGACTTCTCGGACTCTTCGTTGTCGGTCGAGCAGAAGGGTTTGTTCCAGGACGAGTTGAACGGTTTCATTGACATGTTTGTGGAGTCTTCAAAGAAACCTGGACGGACAGAGCTTTTGAAGTTTGAGATTGATACTGGAGATAGCAAGCCGATCAAACAACAACCGCACCGGGTATCGGGTGCGGAAGGTGAAGTCATGGAAGCTGAGGTTGACCAGTACTTAGAGATGGGCTTCACTCGTAGCCCTTGGGCCAGCCCGGTGCTCATGATCCGCAAACCCGACAGTGGGATTCGTTTCTGCATCGATTATCGCAAGTTGAACGCTGTGACCGTGAAAGACTGCTACCCTATGCCGTTGATCGATGACATTCTCGACGTGCTAGGGGGAGCTAAACTGTTCTCCACGATGGACATCGCGTCTGGCTACTGAAACGTGCCAATGCACGAGGACAGCGTGGCCAAGACGGCCTTCACGTGCAAGTACGGCCTCTACGAGTGGCTCGTTATGCCCTTTGGCCTCTGTAACGCTGTGCCTGCTTTCGAGCGTCTCATGGAGACGGCGCTAGTGGACTTGAAGTGGCGAGTATGCCTCGTTTATCTGGATGATTGTGTTGTCTTTAGTGATGACTTTCCGTCTCACTTGGTCCGTGTTCGTCAAGTGCTGACACGGTTCCGCGAGGCCGGATATAAACTCAAGATGAAAAAGTGTCATTGGGGACGGAACCAAGTGGCGTTCCTTGGTCACATCGTGACGCCGTCGGGTATCCTGTCGAACCCCGAGAAGGTGAAGGCCGTGATGAATGTGCTGCGTCCGATTGATGTGCATGGAATTCGATCGTTCCTAGGCTTGACTAGCTACTTCCGTCGGTACATCCCGGGGTACGCTTTGATATCTGCCCCGCTAGAACGCTTGAAGGTGAAGGACGAACCGTTCCATTGGAACGAAGACTGTGAGAGCGCTTTCCAACAGTTGAAGCGTGCATTGATGAAACCTCCGATCTTGATCTACCCTGACATGAAGAAACGGTTTAAGCTCTACGTGGACTCCTCTCGCTATGCGGTGGGAGCGTGCCTGATGCAGGAAGCGGACGGTCGCGACCGTGTCGTAGCCTACGCTAGCAAGTTGCTCACGGGATCGCAGAAGAACTGGATAACCAGGATCTCCGAGATCGAATGCTGGGGCGTTGTCTGGGCGACACGCAAGTTCCGGTGCTATCTGGACAAGCGAGAGTTTGATGTCTTCACGGATCACCAGGCTTTGACTTGGGTCTTCAGTCCTGGCAACCGTACGACTAACGCCAAGTTGGCACGGTGGGCCATGGAACTGTCGAGCCTTCAGTTTAAGGTGCATCACCGTCCTGGAACTTCGATGGGGCATGTCGACGGCTTGTCGCGACTGCCCATGGACGGTGTGAACGCGGTGACAATGGCGGACATCCTGAATCCTGCGCCTACGATGCCAGACCTCCTGAACCCGGAACCGAGCTCGGTTGAGCCCGAAGTCCCGTCTTCGGTCGGGGAGCGTGACCGTGCTGCTAGGGACGGAGAGGACGCTGAGTACAAGGAGAGCGAACCTCCAGAACACTCCTGTGACTTCGACTTTAACGACGACGTGGAGTTGGAGCTGGAGCTCGAGAACGGACCCACGGACGTGGAGGTCGGCGACGCTTCGCCGCAGCCGACACCTCCCTCGCTAGTCGATCTCTTTGGGTTGGACTCGGAACAGTTTATGGAAGAGCAACAGAAAGTTTCCTGGATCAAGGTATTGATCGCGCTGTTGGAAGACGGAGCGCTGCCTTTAGATCCGTTCCTGAGACGACGGATCGTGGGTTTGGCTCCCAAGCATCTTATGGTGAACGGTTTACTGATGAGGTATGTGCACTTGCCGGCCAACGTGGGTCCTGCGCGGACGGTGACGGTTCCTGTGGTGCCTCTACCGTACGTCGAGACGGTGCTGCACTTCTGCCACCGAGACTTGTTGTCGTCTCACTTGGGTTTGACTAAGACGATCGAGAAAGTAAGAAGGCACGCCTACTGGCCTGGATGGCGTAAAGATGTCGCCGAGTTCGTGAGAGAATGTGCAAAGTGTGGAGGAGGAAAAGGACCTCGACCGTGGACGTCTGGAAGAATGCAGCGGATGCCGGTCGCTGACTTGACGGGACCGTTCTCTCTCCTGGTTGTCGACGCTGTCGGTCCGTTACCTGAGACTGAGCGTGGCAATAAGTACATTCTTGTGTTCGTGGACTACTTTACACGGTGGGCCGAGGCTTTTGCCGTGGCTGCTTTGGATTCGATCACGTTTGTGGACGCGATGGTGAACGGTGTGGTCTCTCGGCACGGTGTGCCGTCCAGGCTGCTCAGCGACAACGGACGGAATTTCACGTCGGAAGTGGCCAAAGCGTTCTACCAGACGCTCGGCATCCGAAAGCTGTTCGGCGCCGCCTATCACCCGCAGACGCAAGGACTTGTGGAACGGTTCAATGGAACCCTGATTGGAATGCTACGGATGCACGTTGATGAGGCCCAGACGGACTGGGATGTCTACCTGTCCCGGGTGCTGTTTGCTTACCGTTCGGCGTACCACGAGGCGCTCGGTGATTCACCGTTCTTCTCACTGTACGGCCGTGACCCGGTGCTGCCTCTGGACGTGGCCTTCTTGAACCTGGGAAAGAAGTGGAAGAGCAGCGAGGTCGCTCAATATCGACGCGAACTGTACCGTTCGCTAAGGGACTCTAGACATTTGGTGGAGCGTCAGTTGATCAAGGCTCAAGACCGTCACGAACAGCGGTTGAGGGACCAAGTGGAAGTGAACTTTGAAACCGGCTCGCAGGTCTGGGTCTACCAGTTCTTCAGGGCGAAGCGAGGAGAGACACGGACCAAGAAGCTGGCGTTCTCGTGGCACGGTCCCTACCGTGTTCTCGACAAGGTCGGGGAGAACGCCTACCGAATTGATATACCGTCGCATCCGAACAAAGTGGTGACCGTGAATGTTAACCGTCTAAAGAAGTTTCGAGGGCGCTGGACCCGACCGTTCATGGATAAGATACCGGAAGGAATTGTCGAAGAGGAAGCTGAGGGTGAGGACGGACCTCTGGAGGAGACGGACCTGCCACCCTCGAGTTACACGGAACGCTTGACGATGGGTGCAGAAGACACGGCCGTCGTTGGAACGGAAACTCCATTACTGGAAGTCGTCGCCAAGCGCGTGGTGAACCGTGCGGCTGAGTATCTAGTGCTGACCGCGAATTATGAGACTTTCTGGCTACCGCGGGCCGCGTTAATGCCGGTGTACTCGGCGTTGGTGACCGCTTTTGAACAAGCAGAACGGAGGAAGAACGGGCTCCCAGAGCTCAGGAGGAGTGCTCGGCTGGCGGACGCCAACGCCGTTGCTGATGACGATGACTTGCTGCTGGTGTAAGTCACGGTGGAACGGTTCCCTATGAGTGATGAACAGATGGATGAACAAAAGGAACGGTGATGAAATTATTGCAATTGGAGAACTGTTAACCGTGATCGGCAAGCGTGTGTTTTTATTTGTTTTTACGTGTCACGACTACTGGAAGAAAGAAAAAGAAAGATAATGAAAGTGCGAGAGGCCCTTCCCTTGGGGGTCTTCACTTGGAGTCCTTGTTCGCCTTGTCGTCAGGCGAAGTGTCGCTGCTGGAGACCTTCAAGGTGCTGCCGACGCCCTTGCTGCCGGTCTTCTTGGCGGGGCTTCCCTTTGGCGGGTCAGGCTCGTCGTCGCTGCCGTAAGAGGCGTTCTCGTCTGGCTTGTCGTCGCCAGAAGCGTCGCTGGCCGCGTCCTCTTCGCCGCCGGATAGTTTCTTGGGGGGAAGCTCTTCGTCTTCTTCCTCTTCGTCGCTGCTGTCCGTGAGGCCGGTGTGGTCTTGCTGCTTGGGGGCAGCGCGCGTGGACTTGGTGACGGGAGGCGTCGGGGGCAGGATCACGGGCGCGCCGTCGTCTTCGAAGTCGGAGTCGTCCTCGCCTTGCTCTGACGCCTTGAACGTCTTGTGATCGTACTTGACGACGGACTTGCCCTTGCCGAGACGCTTGTCCAACTTGGCTTGGACGGAACGGAGAGTGATGTCGGACAGGAGCTTCTTACACGGTCCCGTAGAACGGTTGCCGACCCAGTTCGGGTTCGGTGGGTCCTTGGTCGACACGTCCAAGGCGATCCGGGCGAGAGCGTTCGTAGACAACCGTAAGTGCGCCGGTCGGGACGGATCCAGAGCGTTGCTCTGCTCGAGAAGTTCACGGATGGAGGTGTACCCTTCCTCGTCGACACGGGTGTGGTCGAGGACTCGCTCGATCACGCGCTCGTAGTGGCTGGGGTCGTGACGAAGAAGTTGCGCGAGCTCGTCTTGGGGCGGGTCCGCGGTGTCATCACGAGACTTGGCCTTCTTGGCGCCGGTGGAGTGCTTGGCCGCCTTGCCGCCCAACCACATCAAGTGGTCGTGCGCACCGTTCTCGAACAGCTCCAAGAAGCCGTAGTAGCCAAATTCTTCAACATTAAAGCTGATAAACAGCAGCCGCTTCTGGCACGCGAGAGACTTGAGCTTGCGGCGAGCGCCGGCGTCGTCGGTAGGCGCGTAAAGCGCGAGGATCAGGAAGGTGGGACGGTGCTGCATGTAGAAGCGCCAATGCTCGAGGTGGAGGTCCGGATGCTCCTTGGGGTCATACCAAGCGCGCTGGCCTCGCCAACGATAGGCGAGCCGCACTGGAGTCGTGTCCTGCTCGTCCGCCTCGTCCTCGAGGCGCGCAAGGTCTTCCTTGATCTTCTTGGGCGCGTTGTTGGGCAGCTGAAACCACGAGCGCCTTGACTTGAGCACGGTGCGTCGCTTCTTGGCGGGCGGGGCCCGAACTTTGCCCTTGCCACGCGGGTTAGAGCGCTTGGAGCCTGCTGCGGTGGCCGACGGAGCAAACAGGGCGTGCGCGGGCGGATCCTGAGGCGTCTGGAGGTCCGCCGACGGCAGGATCACGGCCGTACTTGGAAGCGAGAGCCTGGTGTCGGAGTCGCCAGCGATCGCAGCCATCGCGAGGTCGTCCATGGCTCCAACCCCGCTGGAGAGAGGGTGAGCGGCGAACGCCGTGCGGAGCCGCGCCCAAAGCTCGACTTGAGCACGGAGGGCAGTGTCGTCGTCGGCGGTCTGCGACTCGTCATCGAGGCGCTCGCGGAGCTCCTCGGCAGTCGGCGGCGCGGCCGAACGGGTCGTGGGCTTGGTCATGGGGGGCGTAGCGCTGGACAGGAATGTCTGGGGTCTTGGGCTCGTGGCGAATTACGGAATGAAGAAACCTGATGGAAGTTGCCGTTGATGGCAACCGACCTGAGAGGTGATCCGGCTCTGTGTCCGTCCACGTCAATACTAGTCTGAGATTGGACGGTATGGCAACTGCCGTTTCGAACGGCCACGGACGTGGAACGACACTTCAAGTAGGACGGATACGGTGTATTACAGCTACAACTGATTGACACTGAGTGAACTTGGTCCAAGAGACCGTCGATTATGAAAGGCGAACGGCTCCACGCTTTTGAAGAGCGCTGCCGTGGGGCGTTCGGCCTCGCCCGCCGCAGTTGACAACTAGACGCGTTCAGGAGATGGAGTTTGTAGTGACGCATCGTGTGGAGTTGACGTGGGTGGCGTGTGGGCTTCTGTTGGGCGCTGTGTTGTCGCCCTTGCACGGTTTGGTGACGGGACCGTTCTGTGCCGGGTGCGACCTGGTTTACAAATGGACGGGCATCGTTCGTCAGTGCTTCAAGCGCTACCGTAGCTACATGCTCTGCCCTGAAGTGCAGGATGCTGGCACGCTACGCCGCTGGTGGATGCTGAGTGAGTCGTTGTTGGGGACGCCGATGATCGAGTTGGTGGTGCAAGATGAACATCAGCACGGTTTCGGGCGCGTGGTCTACAAGTTCTGCGACGCGTTTCACGCTTACTTCTACGTGTTCATACCTGAGACTGGCGAGTACGGTTGGAGGGCGACGACGCAGTACCAGGAGGATCTCCGTTCCAAGTGGGGAGATACCTTCCGCCGAGCGTGGTTCGTGCTGTGTACTGGCTGGGCGGTGATCCAGACAACCGGCTACGTGGTAACCTACAGCTTTCTCTCGGCGTACGATCTGACGGAGACCGTCTGCCTGGGGTGGTTCGGTGTAGTAACCGTGCTAGTGGCTGCGAACTACTACGTTGGGAACGGTCAAGGGTTTGTGCTCTACGGTGATATCGAGATCGGTTGGTGGCCGGCGTTGGGAAGCAGTGTGGTGGTGCTGACCGGCGTGGCGAGTCGCGCGTGCCGGTGGCTCGCCTACACAAGACCATCGCCTCTTGCCAAAATCGGGGACCTGTGTGAACAATTGAAGGAGACTATGGAGGACCGTGCACAGATCGAGCGTCTGGCTCAAGCATTCTGGAAGGAAGACGGAGGCGTCGGCCCTGTGCCTCGAGATGCAGTGGAAGCCCTGCGTGCTGCTCGAGCTGCGCGGAACGCTTTTCGCGAATCGCGTGCGAATCACCGAGAAATATGGGAAGAAGTGCATACCGTCGGCGAGACGGACGAGGAGCCTCGACGAGGACGTCGAAGCACGGTCGGGGAGGATGTCCCGAGTGGAAATGGTCCGTACCGTTCCACTCGGGCTAACTACCGTCCTCGGTCGGACACTACAGGCAATCAGATGTTTGAAGCGCCGCTTTGCGAAGCGACGCGAATCAGACCGTAAACGGTGGGTGACTGACCCCCCGTGGAGCGCCTATACACGGTGTTTGACTATAGGAGAGCTGTCGCAGTGGGCGCGGCGGTGGCACTCGGCCTCCCATTCTGTGAAACAGATCTGGGGGCGCGAGGGTGCCAAGGCTAGAAGACGCCGGCGCTGGCGACTGACGGCGCCATGCTTCGTGGGCGTCGGGCAAGAGCGGGTGAGCTATAGGGAGCACGGTGGGACCTCCGGGCTCCCGGGGATGGGCAAGGACGGATGGCACGACGCCCGGGTGACTGGGCGTGCGTGGTGAAGGTGCGAAGGGCTGGAAGGGGTGTCGCCAAGGCCTGAAGATGACGCGAGAGCGGCGCTGACCCAAGAACGCAAGAAAAGAAAGAAGAGAACGCAGAGAGAAGACGGTCAGTCGTGAATTTACCTTTAAAGCTAACAAGCTGCATTTTCGTATTTGCGGTCTTGTTGGTGCTCACTTACAGCTTTTGCTAGCAACCTTCGCCTCCGTTCCCATACAGCGCAGGACGGTCCCACCCAAAGGACGGTTCGCGACATTGCAAAGGGTTTCAGCCTCTTCCAGCATATCGCGTATCGTTCCTCCGTTGTAGGTGTAGGCATCGATGTTCGTGACGACCGCGTCGGCATCATCACGTCCAGAGATCCCAGTCCCATCTTCTTTTCGTGCTAACCCGTCGATGTTTTGGACGACTTGCAGCATTGCGATTCTGTCAGCGGGATCTTCGGCGCACATTCCTACGAGAAGACTCCACTCTTCTTCGCGCATCAATTTCGGTCGAGCGCCAAGACGCCGTGATCGTGCATACCTCGAAATTTGACGCCTTGCTCGGAGCCTACGGAGGTGACTTCGTAGCAAGTGGTGTACGGGAGTATTAGCCGAGGTTACCATTATCTTAGCCATGGTAAATCCAAACGCTTGGATGTCAGATAGCACACACGGATGATTGAAGAAAACCTGTCTGGTCCTCCTAATGCTGATAAGATCCCGTCGGTAGGAGACTGCGCCATGGCGGATGTCTGAGATGAGTAGCCGCACCATGTTGGATACTGGGACGGGTTCTGCATCGCTGTGGGGTAATTCTCTGACCAGAAAAATGGGAAACACTACCGAACCCGTGTCACTAATAAGTTGTCCACACGGTGTGGACCACACCTTCTAACAAGCTGGGACTTGGATGCATCTTCCATCCGCACTAAATTGGTGCCACTCAGTACCGCCTTGCCGTCCAGATGCTGACGCGCTGTCCAAACGATGTTGTCTGCCGATACAGTTGTGTGGACGAGTCCACGGTCATGTAAGTACGCGAGACCACACGCAGCGTCGAGCATGTGGTCCCACGAAAAGGCCCTGCTAGTTATGGGCAAAGTTTTTTCGTGGACAATATACGGGTTCCCGACATGGCACGCGCCGAAAAACTTGCGAATGTTCGGGTGGTTTAACTCGACCCAAATCGAAACAGTCCGCAGACATTCCTCTTCCCCGCCTGTTAGTGTCGACACTTGGGCATCTTCCCATCCCATTTCTGACGTCGTGAACCACTCCGGGGTCTTAACCACCACGAGGTCGGAGAGTCGAGCAACGGTGTCATACGCCGCAAATATCACGTCTCGCTCATGGTCAGTCAACGCATCGCCGTAGCTTTCCACGTTGTGCTTTAGTCGGGTCAAGAACTTCAACTGTTGATTTTCGTCGCCGATTTCAACCGAGACACGGGTGGAATCCTGCAGCATTTCCTCGAAAAACTCCATTTGGCGATCACGCTCCGCCTGCAGATTTTGAAGCCATGTCGTTAATAACTCCTCCCTCTCAGCTTCTCTCGAGTGCACGATGTTCACTGCGACCCGGATCGCAGACACGAGAATATGTGCGAGTGGTGCAAAATTTGCCAGCTCGAGGAGAATCCGATCTTCGTACGTTTCGGTGCCGTAGTAGGGCCACAGCTGCTCCATCACGCGGTTCCAGCAAGAATAAATGGGCAGGTCGACGGACTCCCTCCACCCGGTGAGAACAATAAGAAGGACGAGATTGTTGAGAAATCCCTGGCCAAGTGCGCGGTGCGGAAATCGTAAATTTCTCCATTGCGCTCGAGCCTCGCGCAGCTTCTGCGTGAATTTCTTCCCGACCCGCATATTTCGACTCGACGTTCTCGGTGTTCAAATGTGAAATGAGCTCAGCGGAGAATGCGTCAAGCGACCCTACGGCAACAAAATGCAGAAAAGTACAGATTTACGAACTTTATAGAACAATCTCGGCGGGATATTGAGCAATTACTTCTCCAAAATATCCGCAAGTTCACCTACCCGTGTCGATGTTAGCAAACACCTCCCGCATCTAAGCATTTAGCAGCATTGGGATGTGTACAGTACTTAAGCTTAGTAAGCTTACTATAGTGGTTGTCCCCTCAAGATAGCACTTCTAAGCATGGGCATTAGGTGGCGTTACCATAGGTTAATTGACACTAATGTACCTCACTTCAAATTCAAATTCAAGATGGCACTTCTTGTGTTTCTGAATTAGCAGTCCCAGTGCCCTGCAGTCTGTACCAGTCCACACATCTGATGGTATAGTCGGCCGACTTTCCCTTTCTCGTTTGGCTCACATCAGATCTGAAAGACACTCGCAATAGATGACGGAGCCATTCTCGCTTGCCTCGGTGTTGAACCCAGCGTCGCAGTCATCGCAGGAGACGCAGCAGGCGGAAAATGTCGTGGTAGACCAACGAGAGCAATCCATGGAGCATAAGTCACGGAAACAAAGTCGTGGTTCCGACCGCTACGCCAAGCCGTCCGAACTGCTCCAGCAAATCGGCCTCATGGGGAAGGAAGTGGTGAAAATTCTCAAGTGTATGGGCTGGGAAGTTTGTGACCCGAAGGCTCTTCAGGAGCACAAACTCTACTATGCCCCAGGAGGTAGAGCCAAAGGTGATATGGCCGTTCAAGGTGAAGACTTTTTCGTTGGTGAGGGCGAGGTCTATGCATATATTCTCGACAAATGTACAGTTAAAAGAGTTCGAACCAATTCTCTCTTGTGTATAGATCCGAGTACTAAACAGTGTCGTCGTCGTGCTTTAGGTGGTATTCGCTTCCTGCTACCGGATGAAGATTGGTCGTCAGAATCGAAGGTGAAATCAGAGCTCGATGTGAAGATAATGGAGCAGCCGCCACTTCAAGCGGAAACAACACACCAAACTCTAAATATCACGACAACGCTGAAGCAGACATTGCCACCAGCAAGTACAAACTCAAGTTCTCAACAACCGCAGCGGAAGCGTCGTAAGAAACTCTGCACAGCTGATGGTAAAGCAGAATCAAAAGCCAAGCCGGTAAAACGCCAGGTACGAAAACCTCGCAAGAAGCTTGTTACCACCCAAGACGACACCGAGCTACCTGCACTGATCAAGTCGGTGAAAGAGGAGTCGATCCCCTTCATTGCAGCTGACGGTTGCAGCCAACTTGTGCAATTCGGGGCGTACGAAGCTGCTCTGACGGCCCGTGGGTGGCGAGCTCAACTGCTTCAAGACATTGACCTTCACTTACTGCGCTCTGTCGCTGGAATCGCTCGCCGTCAGCTCACGCTTGCAGCCACAGGTCATAAAACTCCTTCTCGTCTTAGTGAAGACGCAGGCCCACCACACGAAGGAATCGCTCAAGAAGTCAAGATCCTCTCTTCAGGCATAAAGGCGTCTCAGAACGATCTGTCGTCGATGATCGCCGCTATCATTGCGCAGGCAGAGCGAGTTGAACTCCCACAACGCATTGACTGTGCTGCTCGAATCGGGGTCCCTGCGTTCGTATCGACCGGCTCGGCAATTTGGTGCTCCTGCGAGACATCGGGAGGCACGTGCTGCTCATTACCGCGGCAAAGCGTCAGTATTTGAGGGTGAGGAACGTTGTCAGCCTCAGCGAGTGTGACAGGTCCGCGCCTGGCGGGGTGAATCGACCTGAACTGAGAGCCCTCCAATTGAACATTGAGAAAATGAACGCAGAGCTGAATGAACTCTCGACGGTTATCAGCGCTCAAGTTGAAATTCTGTCCCGCAAGAACTCGACCACAACAACGGTACGTTATGATGGTTTACAACTTGCATGGAGTAGTTCGTTTCTGCGAGACGATCTAACGTGGAGGATGCTGCAGATGGAGCTCAACGCTGACATGGAGACGGATAGCGAACAGTGGCTTGTTTAAGCTGAACAGACAGTTGAGAACTGAATAGAGAAGATTTTTTTGCTCTTAATACTTCGAAGTATTAATTAATAGTGGTCGCCATCTAGCGTCTAAGAACGTCAGCAAAAATTGTCATCTAACTAAACTCAACATCTATCAGTCCTCCAGGAAGGCGCGGACGCGCCTTCTGCGCTGGAGCCATGAAATGGCAAAGTGAATTGGTGGGCAAAAGAGGCTTGTTACAAAGCTACTTAAGTACAAGCCTTGCATGCCATGACATGGGGTACGGCCTGCTCTGCTTTCTGGGTTTCTACTCGTTCTTACCAACATTTTTAAATGTAAATTAAAATTTAAAAAATGTATTCTGCCTTCCAAACATTTAACAGAAAAAAATGTCCGACGAAGCTTCGTTTGGCCGGGGCAGCTATGTTGCTGTTCTCTGCACTCACTTTTGATCATCGCACACAACATCGCACTACGATGGCATAGGTTATTCGGTATACTCATGTGACGCCGACTATCCACCAGCAGGCGGATAGACCTGGTTTTAGCTCCAACAATCAGCGATTTTATCCTGACTTTGTCCGGTTTAGTCCAAATTTAGTCGTACACCTCTTATTAATACATGTATTAATACCGGTACCGTATATCTTGAGGATTTTTAGTGGACTGTTCAAGTTGAACCGCTCAACAGTTATTAATATTTATTAAATTAATAGCTCGGCACTTATCAGCTCGACAACCGCGTAAAGGCCCGTTTTCAGCCAAACTTCTAGTACATGTATCCGTTGACTCATCGTATCATGGATATGTCAGGTTTTTCCTGGGGCCACGAGATTTCCCATCGCGTGTTGCTGTTTTTGCTGTTCGGTTATTCCATACTGTTCAACGAAATGCATATTGTGTCGGGTCGACAGTGTCGTAGGCTACGACTTATACATGTAGCTTTAGGAATTGCTGCACAGTACTATACCGGTCCGGTACATGTAGGGCGCTGCTGCCTCTCCAATGCCGCCATTTCCTTGGTCTCACTTCTCAGTTACCCAATTTCCCCAAGATGAAGACAAGTCCAGTCCTGCACGTCTTGCTCGCAGCCCTCTTGGCCGCCTCGTCGTCCGCTGCCAACACCAGCAACACTGAAGTTGGCACGCTGCAGGCTTCCAGGGCCAGCCAGATACAGCAAGACGATGTCTCGTTCCCGTCATCTACCACGACCGATGCCGTTCGGGGCATTTCAGAGTGGGGCGCTCCTGTTGTCAAGGACACCGGCAGCAACCACACGAGCGCCAAACCAACTTTTGGCAAAATCACGTCCAAGTCCGGCGAGTGCGTCGTCGCAAGTCCGACCGAGTACATCAGCGAGAAGTACTTGGACTGGGTGTGGCAGAACCGCATTGGCCCCAACGCGGTCGTGGTGAAGGATAAAAACTGGAGCGTCATGGCCAACAAGAACTGGCTCATGGACAAGTTGGTGCACAACAAAGGCTCCATCAACTACTGTGTGCGCTGGTACGCCAATCGCAAGCTCGACAAGACCACCGCGTCAAAGCTCCAGGTCATTCTGGAGCGCCACTTCAACGCGTGGAACGACTGGCTGGTCGGCTACAACTGCTGGCCGTTCAATCAGCTCAAGGTCAAGATGGTCGGGTGGGCTGCCAAGGAAGCGTCCCAGTTCGGGTGGAAGGACGAATCCCTTGGTAAAATCTATGAGGGGACCATTGACCAGTCCGACGGCGTGCCGCAGTGCCCCGACGAGTGCTACCGATACTACGACAACGTGAATCAAATGTGGTCGGACACGAGCGCCTGCCAGGGTGAGCCGTTCGACGTCTCGTTGTCGCTCAAGGAGGACATTCCGTACGGCTTCGGCTTCGACTGGGGCCAGGAGGTGAGCCTCAACAACACCATGGAGCACCTGCACGACAGGAACATCATGTTCATTGGCCACGAAATCGGTCACGGCTTCGGTCTGCCAGACTTTTACGAAACAAAGGAGAAACCCGCCAAGGACTTCCCCAACTCCATCATGATGGCGTACAGCTCGACCACCATCACGCCAAGCGACGGTTGGATGCTGCGTCGCGTTCTCGACCACGTCCGAGCCCGCTACAAATTTTAAAAGTCTCGTGACAACTGCTGCAGTGCGCTCTTGAAGCGGTCAATTGCTGTATAGAACGAAATAGTGATCAGCAGCAGCATCTTCGCTGGGGTATCTGGCGACACCAACTTTCCATTGCTGGGTGCAGTCTCACCAATAAATGTTTTAGTGTTAGTTCTTAGACGATATGCAGTCTTCGTGTCATTCTACTTCTCGTATTCAACACCACTAGGATACCTACTCAGAAGTTCGGAGTTCGCTGTCCGAACTTAAGAACGCGCCAAAGTCCTGTAGATTATACGATAATCCTTATACTTCTCACTGAGTTATCATGGGCGCAATTGGCAATCGGCGACCTGGTAGCGACGACATTGCTAAAACTAAAAAGAAAACAATATTTGCCCGCGCTGTTCCTTATGCAGACTCCGGATAGTTCGCGTCCAACCAACCTCCTAGCTCTCACCCAAGGCAAACTCTTCTTGATACGCTCGACAGCTCCGGGGGTTAAATACCAAGCTGCATAAACAAAACCATCTCAAACGTACATGTACGTGGCATCGTACGACTTCGCCTATTTAATAGCACCAGAATGGTGGGTGAACTCGCGGGCGTGTTCAGGTGAAGGCGGTCATCTCAGCGTACCGGTAGTCAAGTGGCTACATGAACATGATCCAACAATAACGGTTGGGATCATGGACAACGCTGTGCATCATGGATATTTCGAATTGGTCCAGTGGCTCCACAAACATCGACCAGAACAATGTACAGCGGCAGCGATGGATAATGCTGCATCTAAAGGTCACCTGGAAATGGTAAAGTGGTTGCATGCCAATGGCGTTGGAGCTTGCACGCCGGCTGCGATGGACAGAGCTGCTGCAAACGGTCATTTGCACGTGATCAAGTGGTTGCACGCTAACCGAAGCATGGGGCCTACGGTGAACACACTCAGCGAGGCAGTAAGAAATGACCACCTGCATGTGGCCTGTACAGAGCCGCACGACCAGCCCTCGACCACCACGCACCATTCAAAAGAACTTTCACTTTCGTTTCATCAAACCCTTCGATTTCAGCCAGTGATTCCAACCCGTAAAGATACTGCACGATCTCTAATCTCCCGTAACCCGCAGCCAGCGCAACCACGTAGTCGGGATAGGTAGCAGCATATGAGATGTGTTTCAACAGGCACTTCACACTGTCCAAGTGGTCGTTTTTCATCGCAGCATCCAAAGCGTCGGAGTAGTCTTGTGTTAGTGGGTAGCTGCAAAGATACTCCAGCACGTCAATGTGGCCTTCTCCAGCTGCTATGTCTACCAATTCATTTGGGTCTTCAAGCTCATAGCTATCGCAAAGTTCTGGTCCTAGGTGGTTCTCCGCTAGCCATTTAACCACCGACAGATCACCATTGCGACATGCCGCTTTCATAGCGTTCTCCCAGGCAATAATGTACGAATCGAGTGGGACCTCTAGCTGCTGGATGATTCTCTTGATTAGGTCCAAACGCCCAACTTGAGCGGAATGCTCAATTTCCCACAACACAAACGCTTTATTCCCACGAAAACGCCCGTCGTCAAGCATCCACTCGATCGCTTCAGGTCGCGGGCAGGCAATTGCGTATTCCAGCATTTATCTGCCTGGTGGCAGTAACAGCCTCGCCAGCTCGAATTCACCGGCATCCAACGCCCGCTTGATGACAAATCCCACTTGCGAAGAGGAAGAATCTAAAATATCCAGATCATAAATTCATCGGACAAGAAGGAAGTGTTGATTTTCAGAGGCTGCTAGGATCGCGGTTGTTGCCCAATTGACAGCAGTATTTCCACCTCCGACATTGAGTCTACACGACTCGGTCGTTCATTGTTTCTTCAGCACGCGACCATCTTGTCCTTGACCGTCAGTGCTGTAGCCCCAAAGGAACTGCAAAAAAGACAACTGTCCAGCTTTCGCAGCTTCCTTAATGCCCGACGCAGGCACTTGACAGTCCAAAAAGTGTGCAAGTAGCCACTCAAGAACCTCCAAATCACCTCCACCAGCAGCTTCCTTCATTGAGTTTTCAAAACGACCACTTGTAGTAGTGACGGTCTGTGCGCAGGAGGTTGCAAAGCAACCAGCGAGACGTTCGGGTGTCGACAGTTGGGCAACTGCTCTCCCACATCCAGTCTAGCAGCTTCGTGGAACCAAAAGAGCACGCTTTGCTTAGCGACAAGCTTCGCGACGGTCCCAGGAACCTTGAGACAGCTTTAGTGTCTTGCTCAAGCGCATGCGCAGCTGGGTGTCGACCAAACACAAGAGCTACTGACGTCAGCATATTTGTTGTCCTTACTTCCAGACTTGATGGAATATGGAGGCCTTCTCTTCTCTCTGGGAAGTTGCGAAACTATCTGAAATTTATTTCAGGAGGCGGTGCATGTGCGATTTTGCGAAGTCGAATACCCTGCTAAATAGCGATCTATTTTGCAGAGACTATCCATACGGTTCTCGTTTTCTTGCTGGGATATCCCGCGCAAAAACAATAAATTATCTGCACGTCCACCTCAATATAATAATGGACCGATTCCCGTAGGATCTGTCGCGGCCATTTTGTACAGATTTCGTACAGAATTCCATAAAACAGCCATTTTTAGACAACTCGAGTCCGCCGTCGACTCGACAGATTTCACTTCTGTCGGAGGGTACCCCCCCCTCCGACAGATTTCTAGATGTGTAGATGGTATGGCTAGAATGGTGAATATTGCTCTCTCACTCCTGCACTGGTCACTGGGGCTGTTGACACTGGCAAGCATAGTGCGGACGACAAAGACGAGTTCATCTGCGAGTCTACGAGCGCTGCCGGCGCAGGGCGAGGCCACCCGCAAGCGATGTCAGCGAGACAGAAGCAGTCTGATGAGGGTGGGTTTGCCACGGAACTCGAGCTCCCTGTAAATACGCCCTCGCCAGACTGCTTCTGTCTCCTGCCAGGAAATAACGCTGCGTTTAAGCCGGCCTCGTCGTCCAAAGTCATGTTGTGGACCTTTTGCAGAATTAGTTGGCTAATTTCAACCGCTAGAACACAGGTAATGGGGCGACGAGTCTTCCCACTCGGTGACACCGGCATGAGAATGTATATCACAACCCTCGACTGCCGCAAGACGCCCATTGCACAAATGACGGGCCCGATCCCATTCGTTCGAACACGTAGTTCATTGATGATAGTTAGCACCGCCATAGTATCGGGATCGCTGTAGCCATGCGGTCCCTGTGGGCCCGCCGCGCTTGCTTGCAGGCGCCATGATCGCTGCTAAGTGGTTGAGCTTGCCAGGGAGTGCAATTGGCGTGCGTGTGTGAGGGTCACTTCAACTTGAAAGTGGCTCCTCGGATCTGTACCGAATCTAGACATTTAGACAGCAAGTGTCCTGCGGGCTGTACGAGATCTGTACACGATTTTTTAGACACGAAATCTGTACGAAAATAGCCCACGGGAATCGGTCCAATAATATTGTATTGTATTGGATTGTAAACGCGGTATCGCGAGCCGTCTTGCCACCGTAGTGGTTCAACTTCCGCATGCGTCGGGTTATCTCTCATTCTCTATATCTCTTTCTGTTCTCGGCCAGAGGCCATCAAGCGGTAATAATAATAATAATAATATATTATTATTATTATTATTATCGCCCTTCTACCGCGAAAGGGTTCACCCTTTCGCGAGGAGCAGTTATAATATCTTCTATACTATAGTATACAAAGTTAAGTCAAATCAATGTAAAAGGTCGCAAATATCGCCCTTTAAGCCGTTGGTAGAGACAGGGAGGGTGAGCTAATCACTTATCTAGCAAATTTGAAGGAAAATGATGCTACGCAATATGATTGGATGAAATTAAGCAAGACGCTGCCGCTTGGTTGCTAACGTTGAAGTGGTCTGTTCTCGACATTGCTGTGCCTCTCGAAGTAGCCGAAGAACAGTGGTGACCGAAAGCTCTGCAGCCCGACGTTTTTTTGATGTAGCTGTAAGGTGTAAGTTGGACATCCCAACGCGAAAAACCTCTGCAGCCTCTTGCTCGGACATATCGACCCGTACAGCTGACCCAGCCGACTCTGCTGCTTGCTTGATGTGTCGTATCAGTACACCCCAGTCTGAGAACATTTTGTGCAGACGTTTGCTCGGGAGGTCATGAGACCGAATGCTTTTGAATGGGGGTACTTCATGTGGTTGTCTCCAAACCACCAGAGCTTCCAAGCTCCAAACGGCCCAGTTTTCGGAAATTCAAAAGACTTCGGAAGCAAATGGAACTTTCCGTCGTAATAGTGTACAGGTTGTGCGGTGCTCGTACATTCGGCAGGGGAATCTGTTGGTGTTTGTGATCGCGCCATTCCAGCCCTCACTAGCAGCCTTTCGATCGTCGATTCTAGCTGGCCATTAGTGATGTTTCCAGCCGCAACGCCTTTGTCTTCTATCAGGTGGCCCATTCCTTCTAAAAGAACCGACGGCAAGTTGTTAATGGCAGATTTCATTGACTGTAGTTGCTTGTAAAGCTCCACATGCGGAGGAATGCCCGTCGGGATCATCCAAGACGATGTATCTACTACAAGTTTGGACCGGAGTTGCTCCAAATGATCATCGTGTCGGAATAAAAATGTCGAAAGTAGAGGGTGAGAAATAGGCAGCGTAGCTCTAAGATAGCTGGCGTGAAATACCAGGGAGCCAATACAGAGTTTGAGAATGTCTTGAAGCGGACTGTCATTTTTCAAAGTAGGAAACATCTCAGTCACACATTTGCAAAGTGTAGAGTCTTGATTGTTCTCAAAATGAGGAGGAAGAACAGCAAAATCCGCAGAATTAAGCGAAAGACCCGCAACAACTCGTCCAAGATACTGGTCACCCGCTGATTCATACCGTATGTATCGATCCTGCACCCCTCCTAAAGACCAGCCAACTCGCAGACACACACTCGCGATAGATGGTCCACCGGTAGTGCCGCTACAGGCGAACGTGGCAACGCCTTTGCGAATAGAGTGCGTCCCGTAATGGTTTAACCCTGATCGCCCAACCATAAGCTGTCTTAATGCTGTGCCAAACCGGGATTTTTGCTGGGACCCCAGAAAAAGAGGTCCTGGCTGCTGGGTGGGTCGGCAAGCTAAATAAATTGCCAGTGCTGTTATCCAACACGTTGCAGGATTGAAAGGGTTTGAGTAGATGTGGCGGGGGTCTTTTGGTCCACTACCCTCTTGATTCGTCTTGGACTTGTGAATCACGCACCCAATGCTGTCGTCATGGGCACTCAAGTGCTCGGTGCAAAGGGTTTGAACAGATTCAGATCGAGACATGAGATTCCATTGCGTAGTCAAGAAAAAATGGGAGAAACCACTATCTTCCCGCAGCAAAGTTGATTTACAAAGATCCTGGTAGATAGAATATGGCAGCGGATCCTTGCCTGACTCACGAGGGGCACCTGCTTGATGTTCCGAGGCTTGGAGCCGTTTTAATCCGGAAAAGAACATCGACATACGCTTCTCGTAAGACGTGGGGAGAGGAATCTGCTTGCGTCGGTAAAGGTCTTTCACTGCGCTCCGATATCCATTTAAAGTGCTAATTCCGACAGTCTTCCGCTTCTCCACTAAAAACTCTTCAAAGTCACGTGCCGTAAATCGATCGAGATTAATTTCTCCGCATCTATCAAGGTAGCTGCTTGCCTCGTTGCTTTTGGTCGATACAATCCAGCGCGAAATGGCCCTAAGACTGCCTGCGTATGCATACTGCGTTCTTCGAGCTATGCACGCGTCACGCACATCTTGTGCGGTCACTTCCTTTGAAGCAATTACTCTCTCCACCACGGCAGCTGCTGTCATCCTCGCATCATCGGCTGAATCACCCGCGTCGACCACCGGAGCCAAACCAGGCGCGCCCGTCGCTGCGGGCACAGCAACATCCACGGGACTGGATATTTCTGCCCTAGACTGGATCCGCGAGCGCGAATGAGCAGCTTCCTCGCTGGGAGTACTCTGTGTAGCCATCTTGGAAGTAGCAGCACGTATCGATGCACGCTGGTTTGGAATGGGCTCAAATGCACAGTGAGGGCCGGGCCACTGTGCTTCGGCACCGCTGGCGCTGTCGGTACTGCGACCAATATGCGCTTCGCGCCTCGAAGTTCGCTCCAGAGAGGCTGAGAGCGTGGGGCTGTCTCTACTGCGACCAGTGTGCGCCGAAGCTTGCGCCTTGACGTTCGCCCTGGCGAGACTTCGAGCGTTTGGTGGATCCACGCTGTGGCCAATCCCAGGAAGCTGTTTTTGTGTAGGATTTTTTGGCTACAAAACAAGCGCAATTAGCCTTCACACGACCTGCATACAAACATTAGGTCACTCGGCCTCTCACTATTTTGTATATCTGCAAAATCATCGGAGATTTTTCCTACGATTGCATACAAACTCCTAGATACTGGCTACGAAACTACGACAATCACTTATCTAGCAAATTTGAAGGAAAATGATGCTACGCAATATGATTGGATGAAATTAAGCAAGACGCTGCCGCTTGGTTGCTAACGTTGAAGTGGTCTGTTCTCGACATTGCTGTGCCTCTCGAAGTAGCCGAAGAACAGTGGTGACCGAAAGCTCTGCAGCCCGACGTTTTTTTGATGTAGCTGTAAGGTGTAAGTTGGACATCCCAACGCGAAAAACCTCTGCAGCCTCTTGCTCGGACATATCGACCCGTACAGCTGACCCAGCCGACTCTGCTGCTTGCTTGATGTGTCGTATCAGTACACCCCAGTCTGAGAACATTTTGTGCAGACGTTTGCTCGGGAGGTCATGAGACCGAATGCTTTTGAATGGGGGTACTTCATGTGGTTGTCTCCAAACCACCAGAGCTTCCAAGCTCCAAACGGCCCAGTTTTCGGAAATTCAAAAGACTTCGGAAGCAAATGGAACTTTCCGTCGTAATAGTGTACAGGTTGTGCGGTGCTCGTACATTCGGCAGGGGAATCTGTTGGTGTTTGTGATCGCGCCATTCCAGCCCTCACTAGCAGCCTTTCGATCGTCGATTCTAGCTGGCCATTAGTGATGTTTCCAGCCGCAACGCCTTTGTCTTCTATCAGGTGGCCCATTCCTTCTAAAAGAACCGACGGCAAGTTGTTAATGGCAGATTTCATTGACTGTAGTTGCTTGTAAAGCTCCACATGCGGAGGAATGCCCGTCGGGATCATCCAAGACGATGTATCTACTACAAGTTTGGACCGGAGTTGCTCCAAATGATCATCGTGTCGGAATAAAAATGTCGAAAGTAGAGGGTGAGAAATAGGCAGCGTAGCTCTAAGATAGCTGGCGTGAAATACCAGGGAGCCAATACAGAGTTTGAGAATGTCTTGAAGCGGACTGTCATTTTTCAAAGTAGGAAACATCTCAGTCACACATTTGCAAAGTGTAGAGTCTTGATTGTTCTCAAAATGAGGAGGAAGAACAGCAAAATCCGCAGAATTAAGCGAAAGACCCGCAACAACTCGTCCAAGATACTGGTCACCCGCTGATTCATACCGTATGTATCGATCCTGCACCCCTCCTAAAGACCAGCCAACTCGCAGACACACACTCGCGATAGATGGTCCACCGGTAGTGCCGCTACAGGCGAACGTGGCAACGCCTTTGCGAATAGAGTGCGTCCCGTAATGGTTTAACCCTGATCGCCCAACCATAAGCTGTCTTAATGCTGTGCCAAACCGGGATTTTTGCTGGGACCCCAGAAAAAGAGGTCCTGGCTGCTGGGTGGGTCGGCAAGCTAAATAAATTGCCAGTGCTGTTATCCAACACGTTGCAGGATTGAAAGGGTTTGAGTAGATGTGGCGGGGGTCTTTTGGTCCACTACCCTCTTGATTCGTCTTGGACTTGTGAATCACGCACCCAATGCTGTCGTCATGGGCACTCAAGTGCTCGGTGCAAAGGGTTTGAACAGATTCAGATCGAGACATGAGATTCCATTGCGTAGTCAAGAAAAAATGGGAGAAACCACTATCTTCCCGCAGCAAAGTTGATTTACAAAGATCCTGGTAGATAGAATATGGCAGCGGATCCTTGCCTGACTCACGAGGGGCACCTGCTTGATGTTCCGAGGCTTGGAGCCGTTTTAATCCGGAAAAGAACATCGACATACGCTTCTCGTAAGACGTGGGGAGAGGAATCTGCTTGCGTCGGTAAAGGTCTTTCACTGCGCTCCGATATCCATTTAAAGTGCTAATTCCGACAGTCTTCCGCTTCTCCACTAAAAACTCTTCAAAGTCACGTGCCGTAAATCGATCGAGATTAATTTCTCCGCATCTATCAAGGTAGCTGCTTGCCTCGTTGCTTTTGGTCGATACAATCCAGCGCGAAATGGCCCTAAGACTGCCTGCGTATGCATACTGCGTTCTTCGAGCTATGCACGCGTCACGCACATCTTGTGCGGTCACTTCCTTTGAAGCAATTACTCTCTCCACCACGGCAGCTGCTGTCATCCTCGCATCATCGGCTGAATCACCCGCGTCGACCACCGGAGCCAAACCAGGCGCGCCCGTCGCTGCGGGCACAGCAACATCCACGGGACTGGATATTTCTGCCCTAGACTGGATCCGCGAGCGCGAATGAGCAGCTTCCTCGCTGGGAGTACTCTGTGTAGCCATCTTGGAAGTAGCAGCACGTATCGATGCACGCTGGTTTGGAATGGGCTCAAATGCACAGTGAGGGCCGGGCCACTGTGCTTCGGCACCGCTGGCGCTGTCGGTACTGCGACCAATATGCGCTTCGCGCCTCGAAGTTCGCTCCAGAGAGGCTGAGAGCGTGGGGCTGTCTCTACTGCGACCAGTGTGCGCCGAAGCTTGCGCCTTGACGTTCGCCCTGGCGAGACTTCGAGCGTTTGGTGGATCCACGCTGTGGCCAATCCCAGGAAGCTGTTTTTGTGTAGGATTTTTTGGCTACAAAACAAGCGCAATTAGCCTTCACACGACCTGCATACAAACATTAGGTCACTCGGCCTCTCACTATTTTGTATATCTGCAAAATCATCGGAGATTTTTCCTACGATTGCATACAAACTCCTAGATACTGGCTACGAAACTACGACAATCACTTATCTAGCAAATTTGAAGGAAAATGATGCTACGCAATATGATTGGATGAAATTAAGCAAGACGCTGCCGCTTGGTTGCTAACGTTGAAGTGGTCTGTTCTCGACATTGCTGTGCCTCTCGAAGTAGCCGAAGAACAGTGGTGACCGAAAGCTCTGCAGCCCGACGTTTTTTTGATGTAGCTGTAAGGTGTAAGTTGGACATCCCAACGCGAAAAACCTCTGCAGCCTCTTGCTCGGACATATCGACCCGTACAGCTGACCCAGCCGACTCTGCTGCTTGCTTGATGTGTCGTATCAGTACACCCCAGTCTGAGAACATTTTGTGCAGACGTTTGCTCGGGAGGTCATGAGACCGAATGCTTTTGAATGGGGGTACTTCATGTGGTTGTCTCCAAACCACCAGAGCTTCCAAGCTCCAAACGGCCCAGTTTTCGGAAATTCAAAAGACTTCGGAAGCAAATGGAACTTTCCGTCGTAATAGTGTACAGGTTGTGCGGTGCTCGTACATTCGGCAGGGGAATCTGTTGGTGTTTGTGATCGCGCCATTCCAGCCCTCACTAGCAGCCTTTCGATCGTCGATTCTAGCTGGCCATTAGTGATGTTTCCAGCCGCAACGCCTTTGTCTTCTATCAGGTGGCCCATTCCTTCTAAAAGAACCGACGGCAAGTTGTTAATGGCAGATTTCATTGACTGTAGTTGCTTGTAAAGCTCCACATGCGGAGGAATGCCCGTCGGGATCATCCAAGACGATGTATCTACTACAAGTTTGGACCGGAGTTGCTCCAAATGATCATCGTGTCGGAATAAAAATGTCGAAAGTAGAGGGTGAGAAATAGGCAGCGTAGCTCTAAGATAGCTGGCGTGAAATACCAGGGAGCCAATACAGAGTTTGAGAATGTCTTGAAGCGGACTGTCATTTTTCAAAGTAGGAAACATCTCAGTCACACATTTGCAAAGTGTAGAGTCTTGATTGTTCTCAAAATGAGGAGGAAGAACAGCAAAATCCGCAGAATTAAGCGAAAGACCCGCAACAACTCGTCCAAGATACTGGTCACCCGCTGATTCATACCGTATGTATCGATCCTGCACCCCTCCTAAAGACCAGCCAACTCGCAGACACACACTCGCGATAGATGGTCCACCGGTAGTGCCGCTACAGGCGAACGTGGCAACGCCTTTGCGAATAGAGTGCGTCCCGTAATGGTTTAACCCTGATCGCCCAACCATAAGCTGTCTTAATGCTGTGCCAAACCGGGATTTTTGCTGGGACCCCAGAAAAAGAGGTCCTGGCTGCTGGGTGGGTCGGCAAGCTAAATAAATTGCCAGTGCTGTTATCCAACACGTTGCAGGATTGAAAGGGTTTGAGTAGATGTGGCGGGGGTCTTTTGGTCCACTACCCTCTTGATTCGTCTTGGACTTGTGAATCACGCACCCAATGCTGTCGTCATGGGCACTCAAGTGCTCGGTGCAAAGGGTTTGAACAGATTCAGATCGAGACATGAGATTCCATTGCGTAGTCAAGAAAAAATGGGAGAAACCACTATCTTCCCGCAGCAAAGTTGATTTACAAAGATCCTGGTAGATAGAATATGGCAGCGGATCCTTGCCTGACTCACGAGGGGCACCTGCTTGATGTTCCGAGGCTTGGAGCCGTTTTAATCCGGAAAAGAACATCGACATACGCTTCTCGTAAGACGTGGGGAGAGGAATCTGCTTGCGTCGGTAAAGGTCTTTCACTGCGCTCCGATATCCATTTAAAGTGCTAATTCCGACAGTCTTCCGCTTCTCCACTAAAAACTCTTCAAAGTCACGTGCCGTAAATCGATCGAGATTAATTTCTCCGCATCTATCAAGGTAGCTGCTTGCCTCGTTGCTTTTGGTCGATACAATCCAGCGCGAAATGGCCCTAAGACTGCCTGCGTATGCATACTGCGTTCTTCGAGCTATGCACGCGTCACGCACATCTTGTGCGGTCACTTCCTTTGAAGCAATTACTCTCTCCACCACGGCAGCTGCTGTCATCCTCGCATCATCGGCTGAATCACCCGCGTCGACCACCGGAGCCAAACCAGGCGCGCCCGTCGCTGCGGGCACAGCAACATCCACGGGACTGGATATTTCTGCCCTAGACTGGATCCGCGAGCGCGAATGAGCAGCTTCCTCGCTGGGAGTACTCTGTGTAGCCATCTTGGAAGTAGCAGCACGTATCGATGCACGCTGGTTTGGAATGGGCTCAAATGCACAGTGAGGGCCGGGCCACTGTGCTTCGGCACCGCTGGCGCTGTCGGTACTGCGACCAATATGCGCTTCGCGCCTCGAAGTTCGCTCCAGAGAGGCTGAGAGCGTGGGGCTGTCTCTACTGCGACCAGTGTGCGCCGAAGCTTGCGCCTTGACGTTCGCCCTGGCGAGACTTCGAGCGTTTGGTGGATCCACGCTGTGGCCAATCCCAGGAAGCTGTTTTTGTGTAGGATTTTTTGGCTACAAAACAAGCGCAATTAGCCTTCACACGACCTGCATACAAACATTAGGTCACTCGGCCTCTCACTATTTTGTATATCTGCAAAATCATCGGAGATTTTTCCTACGATTGCATACAAACTCCTAGATACTGGCTACGAAACTACGACAATCACTTATCTAGCAAATTTGAAGGAAAATGATGCTACGCAATATGATTGGATGAAATTAAGCAAGACGCTGCCGCTTGGTTGCTAACGTTGAAGTGGTCTGTTCTCGACATTGCTGTGCCTCTCGAAGTAGCCGAAGAACAGTGGTGACCGAAAGCTCTGCAGCCCGACGTTTTTTTGATGTAGCTGTAAGGTGTAAGTTGGACATCCCAACGCGAAAAACCTCTGCAGCCTCTTGCTCGGACATATCGACCCGTACAGCTGACCCAGCCGACTCTGCTGCTTGCTTGATGTGTCGTATCAGTACACCCCAGTCTGAGAACATTTTGTGCAGACGTTTGCTCGGGAGGTCATGAGACCGAATGCTTTTGAATGGGGGTACTTCATGTGGTTGTCTCCAAACCACCAGAGCTTCCAAGCTCCAAACGGCCCAGTTTTCGGAAATTCAAAAGACTTCGGAAGCAAATGGAACTTTCCGTCGTAATAGTGTACAGGTTGTGCGGTGCTCGTACATTCGGCAGGGGAATCTGTTGGTGTTTGTGATCGCGCCATTCCAGCCCTCACTAGCAGCCTTTCGATCGTCGATTCTAGCTGGCCATTAGTGATGTTTCCAGCCGCAACGCCTTTGTCTTCTATCAGGTGGCCCATTCCTTCTAAAAGAACCGACGGCAAGTTGTTAATGGCAGATTTCATTGACTGTAGTTGCTTGTAAAGCTCCACATGCGGAGGAATGCCCGTCGGGATCATCCAAGACGATGTATCTACTACAAGTTTGGACCGGAGTTGCTCCAAATGATCATCGTGTCGGAATAAAAATGTCGAAAGTAGAGGGTGAGAAATAGGCAGCGTAGCTCTAAGATAGCTGGCGTGAAATACCAGGGAGCCAATACAGAGTTTGAGAATGTCTTGAAGCGGACTGTCATTTTTCAAAGTAGGAAACATCTCAGTCACACATTTGCAAAGTGTAGAGTCTTGATTGTTCTCAAAATGAGGAGGAAGAACAGCAAAATCCGCAGAATTAAGCGAAAGACCCGCAACAACTCGTCCAAGATACTGGTCACCCGCTGATTCATACCGTATGTATCGATCCTGCACCCCTCCTAAAGACCAGCCAACTCGCAGACACACACTCGCGATAGATGGTCCACCGGTAGTGCCGCTACAGGCGAACGTGGCAACGCCTTTGCGAATAGAGTGCGTCCCGTAATGGTTTAACCCTGATCGCCCAACCATAAGCTGTCTTAATGCTGTGCCAAACCGGGATTTTTGCTGGGACCCCAGAAAAAGAGGTCCTGGCTGCTGGGTGGGTCGGCAAGCTAAATAAATTGCCAGTGCTGTTATCCAACACGTTGCAGGATTGAAAGGGTTTGAGTAGATGTGGCGGGGGTCTTTTGGTCCACTACCCTCTTGATTCGTCTTGGACTTGTGAATCACGCACCCAATGCTGTCGTCATGGGCACTCAAGTGCTCGGTGCAAAGGGTTTGAACAGATTCAGATCGAGACATGAGATTCCATTGCGTAGTCAAGAAAAAATGGGAGAAACCACTATCTTCCCGCAGCAAAGTTGATTTACAAAGATCCTGGTAGATAGAATATGGCAGCGGATCCTTGCCTGACTCACGAGGGGCACCTGCTTGATGTTCCGAGGCTTGGAGCCGTTTTAATCCGGAAAAGAACATCGACATACGCTTCTCGTAAGACGTGGGGAGAGGAATCTGCTTGCGTCGGTAAAGGTCTTTCACTGCGCTCCGATATCCATTTAAAGTGCTAATTCCGACAGTCTTCCGCTTCTCCACTAAAAACTCTTCAAAGTCACGTGCCGTAAATCGATCGAGATTAATTTCTCCGCATCTATCAAGGTAGCTGCTTGCCTCGTTGCTTTTGGTCGATACAATCCAGCGCGAAATGGCCCTAAGACTGCCTGCGTATGCATACTGCGTTCTTCGAGCTATGCACGCGTCACGCACATCTTGTGCGGTCACTTCCTTTGAAGCAATTACTCTCTCCACCACGGCAGCTGCTGTCATCCTCGCATCATCGGCTGAATCACCCGCGTCGACCACCGGAGCCAAACCAGGCGCGCCCGTCGCTGCGGGCACAGCAACATCCACGGGACTGGATATTTCTGCCCTAGACTGGATCCGCGAGCGCGAATGAGCAGCTTCCTCGCTGGGAGTACTCTGTGTAGCCATCTTGGAAGTAGCAGCACGTATCGATGCACGCTGGTTTGGAATGGGCTCAAATGCACAGTGAGGGCCGGGCCACTGTGCTTCGGCACCGCTGGCGCTGTCGGTACTGCGACCAATATGCGCTTCGCGCCTCGAAGTTCGCTCCAGAGAGGCTGAGAGCGTGGGGCTGTCTCTACTGCGACCAGTGTGCGCCGAAGCTTGCGCCTTGACGTTCGCCCTGGCGAGACTTCGAGCGTTTGGTGGATCCACGCTGTGGCCAATCCCAGGAAGCTGTTTTTGTGTAGGATTTTTTGGCTACAAAACAAGCGCAATTAGCCTTCACACGACCTGCATACAAACATTAGGTCACTCGGCCTCTCACTATTTTGTATATCTGCAAAATCATCGGAGATTTTTCCTACGATTGCATACAAACTCCTAGATACTGGCTACGAAACTACGACAATCACTTATCTAGCAAATTTGAAGGAAAATGATGCTACGCAATATGATTGGATGAAATTAAGCAAGACGCTGCCGCTTGGTTGCTAACGTTGAAGTGGTCTGTTCTCGACATTGCTGTGCCTCTCGAAGTAGCCGAAGAACAGTGGTGACCGAAAGCTCTGCAGCCCGACGTTTTTTTGATGTAGCTGTAAGGTGTAAGTTGGACATCCCAACGCGAAAAACCTCTGCAGCCTCTTGCTCGGACATATCGACCCGTACAGCTGACCCAGCCGACTCTGCTGCTTGCTTGATGTGTCGTATCAGTACACCCCAGTCTGAGAACATTTTGTGCAGACGTTTGCTCGGGAGGTCATGAGACCGAATGCTTTTGAATGGGGGTACTTCATGTGGTTGTCTCCAAACCACCAGAGCTTCCAAGCTCCAAACGGCCCAGTTTTCGGAAATTCAAAAGACTTCGGAAGCAAATGGAACTTTCCGTCGTAATAGTGTACAGGTTGTGCGGTGCTCGTACATTCGGCAGGGGAATCTGTTGGTGTTTGTGATCGCGCCATTCCAGCCCTCACTAGCAGCCTTTCGATCGTCGATTCTAGCTGGCCATTAGTGATGTTTCCAGCCGCAACGCCTTTGTCTTCTATCAGGTGGCCCATTCCTTCTAAAAGAACCGACGGCAAGTTGTTAATGGCAGATTTCATTGACTGTAGTTGCTTGTAAAGCTCCACATGCGGAGGAATGCCCGTCGGGATCATCCAAGACGATGTATCTACTACAAGTTTGGACCGGAGTTGCTCCAAATGATCATCGTGTCGGAATAAAAATGTCGAAAGTAGAGGGTGAGAAATAGGCAGCGTAGCTCTAAGATAGCTGGCGTGAAATACCAGGGAGCCAATACAGAGTTTGAGAATGTCTTGAAGCGGACTGTCATTTTTCAAAGTAGGAAACATCTCAGTCACACATTTGCAAAGTGTAGAGTCTTGATTGTTCTCAAAATGAGGAGGAAGAACAGCAAAATCCGCAGAATTAAGCGAAAGACCCGCAACAACTCGTCCAAGATACTGGTCACCCGCTGATTCATACCGTATGTATCGATCCTGCACCCCTCCTAAAGACCAGCCAACTCGCAGACACACACTCGCGATAGATGGTCCACCGGTAGTGCCGCTACAGGCGAACGTGGCAACGCCTTTGCGAATAGAGTGCGTCCCGTAATGGTTTAACCCTGATCGCCCAACCATAAGCTGTCTTAATGCTGTGCCAAACCGGGATTTTTGCTGGGACCCCAGAAAAAGAGGTCCTGGCTGCTGGGTGGGTCGGCAAGCTAAATAAATTGCCAGTGCTGTTATCCAACACGTTGCAGGATTGAAAGGGTTTGAGTAGATGTGGCGGGGGTCTTTTGGTCCACTACCCTCTTGATTCGTCTTGGACTTGTGAATCACGCACCCAATGCTGTCGTCATGGGCACTCAAGTGCTCGGTGCAAAGGGTTTGAACAGATTCAGATCGAGACATGAGATTCCATTGCGTAGTCAAGAAAAAATGGGAGAAACCACTATCTTCCCGCAGCAAAGTTGATTTACAAAGATCCTGGTAGATAGAATATGGCAGCGGATCCTTGCCTGACTCACGAGGGGCACCTGCTTGATGTTCCGAGGCTTGGAGCCGTTTTAATCCGGAAAAGAACATCGACATACGCTTCTCGTAAGACGTGGGGAGAGGAATCTGCTTGCGTCGGTAAAGGTCTTTCACTGCGCTCCGATATCCATTTAAAGTGCTAATTCCGACAGTCTTCCGCTTCTCCACTAAAAACTCTTCAAAGTCACGTGCCGTAAATCGATCGAGATTAATTTCTCCGCATCTATCAAGGTAGCTGCTTGCCTCGTTGCTTTTGGTCGATACAATCCAGCGCGAAATGGCCCTAAGACTGCCTGCGTATGCATACTGCGTTCTTCGAGCTATGCACGCGTCACGCACATCTTGTGCGGTCACTTCCTTTGAAGCAATTACTCTCTCCACCACGGCAGCTGCTGTCATCCTCGCATCATCGGCTGAATCACCCGCGTCGACCACCGGAGCCAAACCAGGCGCGCCCGTCGCTGCGGGCACAGCAACATCCACGGGACTGGATATTTCTGCCCTAGACTGGATCCGCGAGCGCGAATGAGCAGCTTCCTCGCTGGGAGTACTCTGTGTAGCCATCTTGGAAGTAGCAGCACGTATCGATGCACGCTGGTTTGGAATGGGCTCAAATGCACAGTGAGGGCCGGGCCACTGTGCTTCGGCACCGCTGGCGCTGTCGGTACTGCGACCAATATGCGCTTCGCGCCTCGAAGTTCGCTCCAGAGAGGCTGAGAGCGTGGGGCTGTCTCTACTGCGACCAGTGTGCGCCGAAGCTTGCGCCTTGACGTTCGCCCTGGCGAGACTTCGAGCGTTTGGTGGATCCACGCTGTGGCCAATCCCAGGAAGCTGTTTTTGTGTAGGATTTTTTGGCTACAAAACAAGCGCAATTAGCCTTCACACGACCTGCATACAAACATTAGGTCACTCGGCCTCTCACTATTTTGTATATCTGCAAAATCATCGGAGATTTTTCCTACGATTGCATACAAACTCCTAGATACTGGCTACGAAACTACGACAATCAGTAATGATGTTGTTGATAGTCGTAGCTTCGAACCTAAAAGGGCGCATAATGCGCCCTTTTAGGCTGCATTTTGATTGGCTAAAAGTTGAACATCGGCAGTGATCGAGTCCGCTTCAGCACTCTACTGGCGTGATTGGTCAAAATAATTTGGCACATTGTACCGACGCGGAAATATAACGGCGAAAGTTACGAATATATTCGCCTCGCCGACCTTTTTTTGGATGATGACGCGCCAGCGCTGTCCGAACGATGATGCTCGCGTCGTAGCAGCTATCGCGCTCGGCTTCTGCTCGTGCTGCTAGCCAGCCCCACCAACCTCGTCAACGCGGAGTGCTCTGACGTCCACGTCGTCTTCGCTCGCGGCAGTGGTGAGATGCAAGGACTTGGCCTCTGCGGTGAACCGCTGGTCAGTGGCATCACCTCCAACCTCGGCGACATGAGTGTGTCCTCGTACGCGGTCAACTACGCCGCCTCCATGGACCAGTCCAGTGCTAGTCCGGGTGCCACAACCACGTGGTGTCTGTTGCCAAGGAGTGGCCCAACACGGTCTTCGTGCTCGGTGGCTACTGGCAGGGTGCCAGCGTCACCGCGACGCTCGGCTCCGGTGACACGATGAGAACTTGGCTCCAGCCAGACGTATGGACCCATCTACGGCGTAGATGTGTGACATCAATTGATGCATGTATCCTAATCTATGTATGCGATAAGAGGAACATTGTATATGCAGCACTTTGCCATCAATTCCGGTCACTGAGCATTCCGTAAATGTGTGACGTCAATTGATGCATGAATCCTAATCTATGTATGCGATAAGAGGAACATTGTATAAGCAGCACTTTGCCATCAATTCCGGGCACTGAGCACTCCGTAAATGTGTGTGGCATCAATTGATGCATATATCTTAATCTATGTATAAGATGCAGCACTTTGCCATCAAATCGCGGAGATAACCTCTCCGTAAATGTGTGACATCAATTGATGCATATATCTTAATTTATGTATGAGATAAGAGGAACATTGTATATGCAGCACTTTGCCTCCAAATCTTGGCGCCCAAATTTTCGTGGACACTCTATTATCATATATCCTTGATGTTCGAATGCGAATAAGACATGAAAGGTGATACAATATCTCTTTCAAATCCCCTTTATATTTTCTACAAATTGACGACGCGTATCAGCCTTCCATCAATACCGGATTCATTTGGAAATCAGGACCGCCCGGAATGAAGCGGAAGCATGACGAGCCGGTCGGTGCTAGAAAGCGCCGATGCGTATCATCCCGGTATCCTATGGAGACAGCCAGCAGTCTTGGGGGCGTTGCGGTTTTCAAGGACGTGTGGGGGGCGTTGGTGAAAGCTGGCTGGACGTCTAAGCGACCATCCAGCAAGTGCTTGGACACGCGCTACAAATACATTCGGCCTGGGGGAAGGCACGATGGCGCCGAGGGGGTAGACTACCTCCTGGGAGAGCTAGCCGTCCTGAGATACATTGAGGACCTGCGCATCAGCGAGGTTCCTGCAGAAGATGCAGCTCTGGGGACAAGTAAGCAAGGATGCGGTGCAGACGTCGCGGAATTTTTGTTCTAGTGTTGTTGTTAACATCGTGTTTGTTGCTGGTGTCGGTGGCGCTGTAGGTCAAGCTGTAGGTCAAGAGGTGGTCGCCGGGCGTGGTGCGGGGGAGCGTGGTGCAAGAGGGCGTGGTGCGGGAAGAAGGCATGGAGGACGTACGGCTCGACAAGGTGCGGGTACGACCTGCCCAGAAGGCGTAACATGCGTTTGAGCCTGCTACTGGTGACGTAGTTCCTGATGTTGTGCTTGCTGGTCGTGCAGGTGTTGAAGCCGAAACCGGTGGGGTGGGCGACAGCGTCGGCGTGAGCGCAAGTGATGCTGCCGGCCAGGCAGGCGTCGCTGAGGATGGTGTGCGAGGGCATGGTGGTACGGCTGGAGGACGTGCAGATCAACAAGGTGCGTGTTCAGTCTGCCCAGACGGCGTACTTGCTTTTGGACCTGCTGTTGATGAAGCTGTTCCTGACGTTGTGCGTGTTGATGGTGGTGTTGAAGCCGAAACTAGCGGGGTGGGCGACAACGTCGGCGTGGGCGCAAGTCGTGCGGCCGGCCAGGCAGGCGTCGCTGAGGATGGTGTGCGAGTGCTTGGTGGTGCGGCAGGAGGACGCACAGATCAACAAGGTGCGTCCCAGTCGGCGTACTTGCGTTCGGGCCTGCTGTTGATGAAGCTGTTCCTGACGTTGTGCGAGTTGGTAGTGCAGGTGCTGAACCTGATAGCAGTGGGGTGCGGGACAGCGTTGGCGTAGACGCCGGTGGCGCGGCTGGTCAGGCAGGCGCCGCTACAAGCGGTGCGAGAGGGCGTGGCGCACGAGGGCGCAGTGCAAGAGCGCGTGGTGCAAGAGGGCGTGGCTCGGCAGGAAGACGTGGAGGACGCACGGCTCGACAAGGTGCGTGTTCAGCTTGCCCAGAAGGCGTACTTGCGTTTGGGTCTGCTACTCGTTACCAAGTTCCTGACGTTGTACGTGTTGGTGGTGCAGGCGCTGGCAGTGGGGTGGGCGACAGCGTCGGCATGGGCACCGGTGGCGCGGCCGGTCAGGCAGGCGTCGCTGCAAGTGGTGCGAGAGGGCGTGGCGCCCGAGGGCGCAGTGCGAGAGCGCGTGGTGGAAGAGGGCGTGGTTCGGCAGGAAGACGTGGAGGACGTACGCCTCGACAAGGTGCGCGTTCAGCCTGCCCAGAAGGCGTACTTGAGTTTGGGTCTGCTACTCGTTACCCAGTTCCTGACGTTGTACGTGTTGGTGGTGCAGGCGCTGGCAGTGGGGTGGGCGACAGCGTCGGCATGGGCACCGGTGGCGCGGCCGGTCAGGCAGGCGTCGCTGAAGGTGGTGTGAGAGGGCGTGGTGCACGAGGGCGCAGTGCGATAGCGCGTGGTGCAAGAGGGCGTGGTGAAGCAGGAAGACGTGGAGGACGTACGGCTCAACAAGGTGTGTGTTTAGCCTGCCCAGAAGGCGTACTTGTGTTTGGGCTTGCTACAGGTGACCCAGTTCCTGACGTTGTGCGTGTTGGTGGTGCAGTCGCTGAACCTGACAGCAGTGGGGTGGGCGACAGCGTCGGCATGGGCGCCAGTGGTGACCTAAGGGAAGGTGTTGTAGTAGCCGACTCGCTACAGCCGGGGCGTGCAGTGCCAACAGGAGCTGCAACAACTCCTACATGTGCACCGCCCATCATGCTGCAGGATGTCTACGTCAGCAAATTGATTGCATTTTCGCCCGATAAGGAGCGATGGATGAAAGCGAAGAAATACAGGCCTATTGGTACTACCTACATTATTGGCCGTGTGTATCGCCAAGTCAAGAAAGGGAAGAACGCTTCACTTTTTCAGATTCGTTGGCTGGACAGCCAATTCCAGAGCGCAGTGGAGCATATCAGTGTGGGAATGGTGCAGCTTGGAATCAAGAACTACATTGCGCTAACACGAGTGAAGAACCCAGATTGGCGGATATTGGTTCGGCCAGATCCAACCGACGAGATTGACTTTGAGGACGCCGATTCTGACTGTGACGAAGAAGCAGAAGAAGTGATTGAGGCGTTTGACCCTACGGAGCTACTTCCAACCAGCCTCTCAGAGGTTGAAGCTATCCGAAACATGAGATTTGTCCCGTCAGGACAAGTTGAAGCGCCATCATATTTGTACCAACATGACGACGGTACGAGTAAAACCTACTTGCGTCCTGAATTCAAGCATTTGTTTGAGCACTCGGCTAGTTCAAGTTTCTTTGCGTATATACCTCTCTACTTCTGGCGCCAAGCCCTACACGAGACCAACAAGTACGCTGTGGTGAACAGCATACGAATGGCGACACCGTTCACGCTCGACGAGTTGATGACTTTTCTCGGCATTCTCTTCTTCATGGCCATGAATGATAAGGGCGAGGACGCTAATTACTGGGGCCAACAAGCCGAAGATCTAATTTTTGGTGGTGTTACCACATCGCTAGACGGCATCATGACCCTTCACCGATTCAAACTTCTGCGTCGATGTTTGAGCTTCAATGCTAGTCCTAACACAATAGACCAAGACGCCGCAGCTCGTATCCGGCCACTTTTGAATTTGCTTAAGATTACTGGTGGTCAATATATTCACGTCGGTCGAGATGTTGCTCTCGATGAAGCTAGTGTTGCCTGCCGCTCGCGCCAAGGTCGTCACATGATTGTGTACAATCCCATGAAGCCGACAGGGAAGTACCATTTCAGGCTTTACATGGTGTGCTGCTCTACAACGTGGGTAGCATTGAATTATAAGCTTCACTGTAATCGTAGTGATATCTTGGATCGACTAAGTGGTGTGGCTGATCAAGTTGAGGCGCAAAGCTTGAGAGAGGAACTGGAGGAAGTGTCGAAAATCCGGCAGCATGTGTTGGAGGTGACGAGGCCACTGTTTGGAACAAACCGCGTTGTTAACATGGACAACTATTATACCTCCGTTCAGCTACTTCAGGAGCTTCGTCTGAAAGGACTATACGGACGAGGCACTATCCGTGCGAATAGCAAGCACTACCCGGCACACACTATCTTACACAAGGATGATTGCACCCGTGGCGACTATCGCCAAGCTGTCTCGCACGACCACAGTATGCTGGCAGCATCGTGGTGCGACGGAAATGTCGTCAACATGGTCTCCAATGCAGACTCTACAAATGTTACTACTGTAACACGCATGGTTGGCAGCGAGAAACAGCCATTTCCAGCCCCAGAGTGCGTCGCTCAGTACAACGCCAACATGCAAGGCGTTGACAGGCTGGATCAAATACGAGGCCGATTCTCTACTTCGGACGGCCATTCGTACAAACGTTGGCACAAAAAGCTGGCCCTCGCTCTAATCGATGTGGCAAGATCTAATGCGTATCTTACGCGACGGTTGATAAAAACCGAGCCAGCGGCTCGCGATCCGAACAGGAAGTTTGTAATGGAGCTGGTAGGAGAGTTGTTGAACGGGCAATGGAAGAATGCACCAAGTGATGGTCGCATGCTTTACAGTGGAGAAATTCTAGACGATGAAGATGAGGAAATGGTCGGCACTCCTTCGTCGCAACGTCCTATTGGAAAAGCCGTTGTACTCGCGACTGCTTGTACATCGGTGTCGTCTAGACAAATGCATGCGGATAGCAGCAGGAAGCGGCGCCGCTGTATTGTTTGTAGATGGGAGGGGAGGTATCCGACAGAGGTAACAAACTATTGCCTCACACACGGTGTCTGTCTGTGCTAGATTGTACACAATCATCCCGCCAAGCCGTGGATGTGTCCGTCGACGACGTCAACATGCTGGGATAAGTTTCACCAGTTCTACTACCCCAACGATCTATTTACTGAGAAAGGAAACGTGCGACGCCACTCTGCTCTCGCCAAGTTGAAGGCCACGCATGAGCCTCGACCTGAAGTCGTACAGCGGCCTCGCGTTGCACGACAGATCGCTTACGGGTCAGGAGGCTGTTCTGCCTCTCCAGGACTCGGTGTTGCTGCCAACCACCGGCTCGGTAGTGGTGCTGCCCAAGAGCATGAAGGTGGAGCTGATCGCGGTGGCACGAGCCTAGGAGGTGACGGCGAGGAGAATACTGTTGTTGGGCTTGCTGCGTTCGGGACTTGCAGTAGTCTTGCGCTTGGAAATGCTGCCTTTGACACTATACGTGGTGGTGGTGGTGCTGCTCAAGCAGCACTTGCCGGTGACGCGGGCCTGGGCTTCGGAGGTGCCCGCCGAATCGGACCTGCTGCTGCTCAAGCAGCACTTGGACATGGCGGCGACGGGGCTCTCGGCTTCGGCGGTGCTCGTCGACGGCGGTGTTCGTCGACTCGGTGCTGCTGCTGCTCAGGCAGCACTTGGGCATGGTGGCGACGCGGCTCTCGGCTTCGGCGGTGCCCACCAACCTGGTGCTGGCGCCGCTGAAGCAGCGCTAGGACGTGGCGGCGACGCGGCGCGCGGCGACGGCGGTGCTCGTCGACTCGGTGCTCGTCGACTCGGTGCTGCTGCTGCTCAAGCAGCACCTGGGCATGGTGGCGACGCGCATCTCGGCTTCGGTGCTGCTGCTGCTGCTCAAGCAGCACCTGGGCATGGTGGCGACGCTGCTCTCGGCTTCACTGGTGCCCACCAACCTGGTGCTGGCGCCGCTGAAGCAGCGCTAGGACGTGGCGGCGACGCGGCGCGCGGCGACGGCGGTGCTCGTCGACTCGGTGCTGCTGCTGCTCAGGCAGCACTTGGGCATGGTGGCGACGCTGCTCTCGGCTTCGGTGATGCCCACCAACCTGGTGCTGGCGCCGCTGAAGCAGCGCTAGGACGTGGCGGCGACGCGGCGCTTGGCGACGGCGGTGCTCGCTGACCCGGTGGTGGTGCTGCCCAAGCAGCACTTGGACATGACGGTGAGGCGGATCGCAGCGCAGACTCGGTGGTGGTGGATCAAATGGGAGTGGCGGTGGATGTTTAGCACTCGGACTTGGCGACGAGGCGGTCGGTACTTTACAGTATTGCTAGCTCAGAAAGTGATTCATAATATTTTGTGGTATATGTATATCGGATGTAACGCCGCCTTCCAGCTACAATGTACTTCTATCTTGCGCTCCAGCTTCCAGTGTTTACAAAAAGGTTCCGAGCACGAGGAGCGATGCCTCGGGCAGAACGGCGATGTTGCGATGACCACGCGTGCCCTTGGCATTGCGCTGAGTTCACGTGAGACTACCAGCTTTGCATCTTCTTCAAAAAGAAATATGTTCGCAAAGACTATGGTGGCTTCACAAATGGGAGGTTGCCTTGACATCGAAGCATCTCTAACATCTACATGTTTGGGCAGCACCTTACCAAGTCGCGGGTGATGCTTGAGCTGTTGTTGCATAGAGCAATGTCCGAGTGAGACGAGATCACTGCGAAGCTCGACGCCAATACAAGCTCTAACGTCTGTTGTAAGAGCAACTTGGACGAGAATGTTGCCCACGCCAGCTCCAACATCGAGAAAAACATCAGCTTCGCCGATTGTCCCAACAGCTGCAAGTATCAGGGAGACACCCGACGGCAAAACTTCACCCGCATTATCGCAGGTGCGACCAGCTTGCTGTCGAACGTCGTTCGCACTGATATTGCCGAAAATTGAAGCCACTGCTTCATGAGCTTGCACTTGATTTAGTTTGGGTGAGTATTGGCAGTGGTCGACAGCAACCCCACCACTCACGACATTCTCGCCACCAGCACCCTCAACGTTTCCAGCACCTACAACAACAGCGCAACATCAGCCACATTATAATTATCAGTAGCCTAACAATGCCATCCACACCCGTAATGTCGTTGCCATCCACACCCGTAATGTCGTTGCCATCAGGTTCACCGGCACCGACAACGGCAACTGCGTACACAACAAGCAGAACAATAGTATCATTGCATGGATCAATAGCCACTCCACGCATGCCTCACCCGATTCACCAGTCACGGATGCTGTACAGGACCCACAGTCGCTCTGCACGCCCAGATCATGATCTCGCGTGTCGAAGCCTTGAACGTGCGACCGAGGCTCAGAGGGCACGCAGGTTGACCGCTGAGAAACGTGAGGACGTGGCGGTGGTGGCCCTCGCGCACGAAGTAGACGCCGTGAAGTCATACCGCTAAAAAACAAGGCGGGAAGTCGCTAAGCGACTTCCCGTACGTCCTCTTAAGGTTGGACAGCCGGATCTGTAGCTGCCGCGCAGTGCGCTTTGTCTTCATGCGACGCCCCACATAGTCCCAAGTTATCCGCAAGCCCTCCCTCTCGAACTGAAAGGCAATCTGCACCAGCAGCTTGTCTTCCGTGTCGGTGAAACTTGTGCGCATGTCTGTTGATTAAAGTATATCAAAAATTGAATCAGGAGTGGTGCATTTGACTTATCTTTTGTATGGTGATGTGGATGGCTGAACAGCAATCCTGAGGTCTCACGGTTTGCGTCACACTTGGTCGATGACGCGGTCGTGTGGCAGGGGTCGATTACGGTCATCGAAGCAATAAAAAACCACTCGAAGAGCAGACAATTCAAAATTACCCCCAGCCCTATTTACAGCTACTACTCTGATTGGTAGAAACGAAACCCGGTAGTCAAAGAGCGGGATGGAGCTAAAAGGGTGCATTCTGCGCCCTTTAAGAAGATGGTTTACTACCGTGTTTTGGTAACAGCACTAAAGGGCGACCCTCTCACCGCGAAAGGGTTAAGCTCATTGCATTAGCTCAATGTTGTACAGTACTTGTACAAGTACGAAGGTTAGCCCATGTAGTGTAAGACTCCATGGATGTTATACAGTATTGGCACAATACCTGGTACTGGGAATAGGATCTGGCCGAGTGAGCGACGACTACGTTCAATCTTAGTAAGGGGCGAAGTTCAGCCGCTGAACTCATTTTCCCCCAAATCCAGATCTACCGGTACAGTACCCGAGAGCGAGGTGACTCTTGGCACACATCGCCATGGGGGAGATCTGGGGGAGGATTCGACAGCTGTGTGCGTGTCGAGAGCGAGAGCGTCCGGATTCCAGGGGAGAACCCCCAAACGAGTTCGGCTATTGCTACACCCACATCCGCATCGACTCGTCTCCACCAGCGGCTGCAGTCAACAACACAAATGCGTCAACGCTTCGACTCGGGAAATCGACTGAGCCAATCGACAGCGACCCCCGATTCGCTCAGTGGTCCCTCCTCTCGTGGTCGCAAAGAAACCTACTGGGGCGCCACTTGATAACGCAGCTCGACACGGAAAGACGGCGGAGGGAGCGTCGCACCCCCGTCTATATCTGCTGGGATCACCTGGTTGACAAGCTCCAGCCGCACGACCACGACTACCACAGCCTCGAAACGAGGCGGAGGAACTGGTTTGGGGAGACATCGACATCAGAGGAGGAAGCGGACAGGGTCCGGCTTATGCAATTGGCCAGCTTCGCCCCTATTGTGAAGATCCTAGAATCGACGATCGACGCGGCGATGAAAATAATGAAACCTGCTGACTTGAGTACAAGAAATTTGTGGCGCCAGCATCTTCAGAGCGAGCGTGATGAGTTGATGAGCTTTTTCGAACTGCTGTTGAAAGACAATGCGCGATTGATGGGGGCTATCAAAGAAGAGGACGCGCAGTTGGAAGTTTTGACGTGGATAAAGCACAGCTTTGACTTGCACAGCGATGCATTGACTCCACGAGAGATGGACGTGATTTCCGCAACTTTTGACAGGGTGGTCCAGCTATCGGGTGTTGTGTTGGGGAGCTTGCCGGAGTGGTTTGCGATCTCCGCCGACAAATGGGACAAAGCACACGTATCTATAGTTACCGGAGGGGAAGAGAAATGCTTGAGGACTGTGGCTATTTGGATTGAACTAAACCACCCGAATATTCGGAAGTTGTTTGCCGCGTGTCATGTAGGACAGCGGATCTTTATCCATGAAGGGACTACTGCTGTTTTGGCCGCTGGCGGCATGTTTTCATGGGAGCGCATGCTGGATTTTGCTCACGGATTGGAGTACCTACATGACCGCGGTCTTGTCCATACGGATCTCTCGATAAAAGACTTCCACCTATCGACGGTATCTGAAACCCAATGTGGAAAAGGTGTATTGAGTGGAATCAAACTGATACGGGTTCAAGAGTGTGAAAAACGAATGTTGTATGTCTTCAATGGAGACTTAGAAGCCCCTTCACATTTCCCCATTGAATGGCTCCTTCGTAACCAGAGACGAAAGCGGCGAACGTCAGACTGGGTTGCATCGTTTTCCACAGATATTGTGTCATTCGGAGGCGTTATCGGCAATCTCTTGGAGAATACGCGTCATCTTCGGCGCATAAAAATATTGTCGCCCTCTCTCGCCGAAATGCAACGCGACACACAAAAGACCATAGTCGAAGCACTGCGCGAGAACCCACCAACGCAGCCCGAATTTGTTGCAGATGATGAATTCAAGTTATTACTTGGGATGTACGCGGCTTCTAAGGAAACCATGACGACTGCGCATGTTGTATACCAGATACGGGTGCTTTCACAAACTGAAGCCTCCATAACCAACTCAAAGATCGACGAAGACGGCTCCATCGGCGATATAAAACTCTACAAATTCCAAGGCGAACGGCTGTCAGATATGCTTGACGAAGCTGGGCGCTTATGCTCCAGCTTGAAAGAGCTCGAATCTATCAACCGACCCATTCTTGAGCGTTTGCTGGAGATTTACTCTCAGTTTATCAAAGGACCACAACGAAAACGACTGATTGAAGACTTTAGCTTGATTCTGTCACGCTTTCTGGGCTCAATGGATGATCGGTGCTTTGCAAGCCAGACTGCCAGTATATGCGCGTCTCGGACTATTGCTGGAAAGAACTATAGCCTCCACCACGACATTGACAGACTCCTTCTTGGGGACTCGGTCTTAGACAAGACAGCACCAGTCCACACCTGGCAGCCGAGGTGGGAATTATGTCGTCAACAGCAGATAGCGCGCTTGCGAGAGTGTGTAAAGAATCCGAGAGCATTTATGGGCGATCTGGAGAGTGAAGGGGACCGTAGACAAGCTATAGTGTCGTTGGCGTTTGAATCCCGGATTTATGGTAGCGCTTCTTTAAATCCGACAGACCAAGCTAAAAGCGACGAATTTAACGACGCCGATGTACTTCCAAAGTGGTTTATCCCAGCTCATCAAGTTGAACTGAGCAATCATTTAGCGGATGGCGCATTTGGTGCAGTGTATCAAGGGAGATGGCTCGACACAGACGTCGTGATAAAGCAAGTTCTGACCGACCAGAACCAAGATGAATTTCGCCGAGAAGTGGATCTGTGGTTTTCATTAAACCACGACTACTTGATTAAGCTGTATGGCGCTTGCCACGAGGGCCGGGCATTCTTTGTGTGCGAGCAAGCCACTCACGGAACACTCGTTTCTTACGCTAACGGAAAACCTCGGCTAAAGATTTGGGAGTGCATATACGAAGCAGCACTTGGGCTCAAATATCTCCATGAGCGAGGCATTGTCCACGGTGATCTGAAGGGAAACAACATCCTAGTTTGCGAAGACGGTGTCAAGTTAGCTGACTTTGGTTTGAGTTTTATCGCACATCATTCTGATACGGTAGCAGGTGCCAATGGTGCTCTTGGTGCGTACCGTTGGAAGGCACCCGAGTGCTTAGCTGGCAGTCGGCCAACGTTCGCATCAGATGTGTACTCGTTTGGAATGTGCATCATCGAAGTTCTCTCGGGAGAGTGGCCGTGGGGAAAATCAATGCCGGATAGCGCTGTGATATCCAATGTGATGGAGAAGAAGCTTCCTCAGCAGCCACAGACCATCGACTCAGCAGAGTGGAAGCTCATCTCAAGCATGTGCTGCTTCGACACTGACCGCAGAATCAGCGCAGACGTTGTCGTTAGTTGCGCATTCAACCAATGTCGAGGTCTCGAGTCGTGGCGGTGGGAGTATCTCACACAGTAAAAGTGAAACATTGCTGCTGACATGGAGTGACTGCAAGTGTTGTTGGGTCAATTATATAACATATTTGCAACACAGATACCCCTTGACTTTAGCCGAGAGTCTGGCTTGGTTCGCTCCCCACATGCTCATATACTGCGCCGCATACTTGTTAACGTCTTTTTGCCCGAATTCTTGCATCTTCGTCCCAATTCGCGGTGGAATCACCTTTTCAGCAATCCACTGGTCCATTTTTATTGTCATTGCAGCATCTTCAGCCGTCGCTGGTAGGTTCGCCGCCTTTTTGGGATACTTAGCCAGGTATCGGGCATAATACCGTGCGAAATTATTGAAGTTCTTGCTGTTGAGACTCGTAATCTTCAGCTTCTTCATGGCCTTGGCAGGTTTAAACCCTCGTTTCAGCAAAATTACCCACTTCGCCTTCGCTCGCATAGCCTTCACCGCCGTGGAAACGACCTGCGCCATACCGACGTCCCTCTCCTCATCACTCACAGACTTTGAGACATCTGCCCCATTGGTGTCACGGAGTTTGGTCGCCACTCGAAGAAATCGCCTGATCGGAACGTCGCTTTGGTCAGCAGGAGCTCCGATTGAGGCAGACTCAGCAGCTGATGTTTGCCCAGCGTAAGCGACGAGAAGGAAAAGGAAGAGAACCACGCGGTTGGGACCCATGCTGGAGCACTGCGCGGACCTGGAGGGGGGAGTGGGTTGGCTTGACCGCTGTGCAGGGAATCAAAGACTGAGGAGGGTGACAAGTTGTGCAAACGCGCAGTCGTGGGAATGCCTATCCGGAGATAACTTGATTGTGCTCCATGCACCGTACTAGAGAAACGCTTAGCATTTTGTTTGCCTCACTAAGTTGACCGATATGATGTGTTGAAACGCTTCAATTTGAAGATTTCATTGTATCATGAAGAATATAATACATCGTCAATACTTGTGCTCGGGGGACTACTGAATGGAACGAGTACGGATACTTCTTGCCATTACTGACTACTATGTGGGTGCCTTGCTGTCGTTTCCTTGCTAAGAAGACCGCTCTTCGCTAAGCTTGGTTTCCACAAAATTGCGAAGACCCCGGCGTGGGCTCTGGACTAACTTCTAGCGCACAATATCTTCATTCCTAGCTTAAACTTCTAGAGAGTTCAACTTGCTTCTTACCCCACATGCTGTAGTACGGCTTCAGGTACTTGTTGATGTCGGGGACTTGAGCACTTTGCAGCCTGAACGCGACTTCCTGAGGAAGGAGGGGTCTCGGGAGGCCAATCCACTTTTCAAGCGCAATGGCGGCTCCACCGGCGTCCATGTATTGCCCCATGTACTTGCTGATGTCCGGTACCTCCGCATTTTTTAACTTGAGCGCAATGTGCTGGGGAAGCAGCTTATTGTCGAGCCAGTTGTGAAAGGCGACGTTGGCTCCACCGCTCTCCATGTATTGCCCCATGTACTTGCTGACGTCCGGTACCTCGGCACTTTTCAACTTCTGGGCGACTTCTCTAGGAAGAAGCTTATTGCTTGCCCACTTTTCAAAGGCGGTGGTAGCTGCACCGGCCTCCATGTACTTCGCCATATACTTCGAGACGTCCGCGATCTCCAAGTCCTTGAGCAGTATGTTGACTTGAGACGGAGGCCGCTTTTGCTGGGCCCACTCCGTAAGCTTCGGCAATGCAAGAACATCGTCGGAGTCCTTGCTGTACAGCTGCAAGTATTTGTTCACGTTCGTCGAGCCAATATCCTTCAGAGCCTCCTTGACTTGGGACGGACGGAGCCTCTGTCCCAGCCATTCCGTCAGCTTCGGCAGCACGACGACATCTTCCGCCGTCGCTGGTAGACTCGACGCCTTCTCCGGGTACTTGGCCAGATATTTGGCATAATACCTAGCAAAATTGTTAAAGTTCTTGTCCTTGAGAGTCGTGACGGACAGCTTCGTCAGAGCTTTCGTCGGAGAAAATCCGCGCATGAGCATGATGTTGATCTTGGCCTTCGCCTTCATCGCACTTGCTGCAACTTTGGCAACTTGGGCGACGTCCCTCTCTTCATCGTTGAGAGTCGGCTTCGTAGCAGCCAGTGAATCTGTGAGCGTGCCCTCACCCCTAAGGAATCGTTTAATCGGAGCGTCGTGCCGTTCAGCGGAGACCGATGAAACCCCAAAGGCTGCGTGAGGTGAAGTGAACGTGAAACCCGCGTCGACCCGACCAGCCAAGGCAACCACGACGAGCACCAACAGCACCAAACAGTCTTGACGCATTGTTGTCCGGTTCAGGCCCACGTCCTCAAGAAACAAGTGTGCTTTGCGAAGCGCGGGGTTACACACTTTGCGCCATCCTTTGACCGTCAATACATGTAGTTGCACCAGTTTTTGTTAGTACAGATGATCATCCGATTTGACATCGTCATGTCGGAGCCATGCGGTACCGGCTGCACCATTTCAAGGTCGAGAAGTCGTGGCTCAAATTGAGAGCATGTCCAGCGAGATTTATAACATGTAAACTTTTATTAATAAGTTTACATGTTATAAATCATTTAAAAATAATCGTTATGGTGCTTTGCAATGCGTTTGTCGTTTTTAGCGCGTATAGCCTACATGTATCACACACCACACAGAGCAGTATGAGAGCGTCAGTGGCCGGCGGCATTTTGGTGCCACCGAGGAGATTATTACTTCGTAACAGGCAAGGAATAGGTCTGCAAATAGGCACGGTTTAGCTCCTTTCGTCTACGATTTGTTGGGGGTCGATCTAATTAATCTAAGTAGGTTGGCTCAATAGCCCAGCCATGACAACTAATAACCCCACAGACAACAGATTATCTCCTATTTTTCACGCAATAATAAATATATCGGATATTATCGGATATTCCGTTTACTTTAGAAATCGTAAACGGAGTACGACAACATTGTTGAGGCAACCTTACCAGTGGTACATTGTACAGTAATTACTGTACCGACTTGGTATCAAGGGTCTCTATGATGGTCACGGTATATTAATAAAATACATGTATTATAATACTGTGCGTGCACAATGCACATTGTACAGACCTACTGTACTGACTGTACTGTACATGTATGTATGTGATATACATGTAGTATGCGCGAATACAGTGATGACATCATCGCTATGAAGTTGTCGATGCACCACCATACAAGTACATGTAGATGATCCAGGATGCATGTCGTGACAGAATTGATGGCGCTCGTTTGGGATGCGAAGCTCTGGAGTTGCGTGACTTGATATTAATTTGATAGTATTAACTAAAAATATATTGGCGTTGATATTACTATTATTAATGCTAATTTGTTGCATCTTCCTGCCCTAACCTCGAGAATGCAGTACTGAAATCTGAAGTGTGCTTCGAAGTACAAAATAATGATATCAATTCGTGTACTGTAGAACCAGAAATCAATGTTCATATTTTGCGAATGAAATTGCAGAATAAAGCTATGACTACACCCGTAAAGGTGTAGCCTGCTTGATGTTTCTAGTACGGGTGAAAGGTTTTGGATAACTTGAGTTTCAGAAACGTTGGAAAGCGGAACTCGAATCCAGGTTATTAGCGATAGATTTTAGTGAATTTAATCCCGAACTGCCGACTTCTCTGCTATTTAAGCAGCTAAATTGCATGTTCGACGCGGTGAATACGAAGTTTATATATTCTGCGTCTACTAAATTTGGGATCACACGTATCTATCTGTTCAACACAAGCAACTCAGGGCTGATAATTGTAATACAACGTGGCTTGGCAGTTAATTTACCCAGAAAAGATTTATGTGGCCTGGCGGTTTCAAACGCATTGTATCATCGGGGTCTTGCCTTGTAATTCTGAAAGCTGTAAGAATTCACTGATCTATGAGCAGTGTCTACAAGTAACTTAGACATCGGACATAAAGTTAGGACTGCATCGAGCTTTGGCCCTAATTTCATGATGGCTTCCGGCAATAGGAAAACAAGCGATACTACCATTGGTCGATTGTGCGTTATTTAAAAACTAGATTTTCAAAGTCTACTTTGACGTTTTCGATAGAATACATGCCACGAGCGTGCGAGTAAGTTGAATTTGAATTGAATACATATGTGGAAGCTGCACGGAAACGGAATACCAAAATGTGTGAAGGTCGTGATCAAATCGCAACACAGAGATTTAGTACTCGGCACTTGCAATGGGTGTATTAATAGTGGAGCGATTCCCGCAGCCAAAATCCTAGTCCTAGATCCCAGACCCAATAAGAAATATGCAGAAAAGGGGCGGGAACAAACGCCTGAGCCAATCAAAAGTCTGTGCGAGGGGGGTACCCCCTCCGCCAGATCTTATTTGGGGGAACAGACTTGTAACAGACTGCTGCGGGAATCGCTCCAGTAGCCTGCTGCGAGCCGTACATACGGGATCATCATTTCATTAGATAAAATCTGCAGCGATACTAAGGCTCCATGCTTCTACGATTACATTTAGAGAGCGTTTAAAAGGTAATAGTCGGTGGCCTGGTTAGCTTGTACTTCGAAGTACTTCGAAGTAGGTTATCTGTCACAATATTCATAACATATTTGTTTTTGTATTATACGGATTATTGCGTTACTTCAACTTGATTTCGCTGAATTCTTGTCAAATATTAAAAATATGGTAGGAATGTGATATGGCAGCACTTAGAGAGGAAGTGCGGCGGGCATTGGGAGTCGAGATGATGTGGGGAAAATAAAAACTCAAATTGAAATTAGCACCTTCGTCCTAGTACTGAAGTATTCCTTAACACTGCTGGTTTTGAATTCACATAACTTCAACGCCTATTATAATAGCTTCAAGCACATCGTATCGTGCCTGACTAACTTCATTCAGATGACGCATTGGACGTGGCTCACACATCTCAATCGTGTTCGTGCTACTTCGATCTCCACGAAGCCAGCAGATCGCTACCCATTTTCGTGTTGTATGTGCTTGTAGTTAACAATACCGTGATATTATGAATTGGTTGCTGGAAGATACGCCTAGCAGTGCCACCGTCAAAACGCGAATTGGAAGCCCCAGATTTGACGCGCAGCTAGCCCCACTGATCGTGTTTGTAGTCAACGATTGTACGCTGCATAAGAGGAGGAGCGAAAACAAATACGCTACTGCTTTTGCAATTTTAATTAAAGGTTTTCTTTCTGAGCATTATTACGGAGAGTGGTTAGCTATGACTGATATCGTACCAGTGTGCTAGCAGATGTACTGGAAATTGATCGATTCATCGCTAATAATGGTTTACGATTTTTGTAGCTGAAAGGCAAACAGTTGAACAGTTCTTGTATCCGTAATATTTGCTATTTCATAAATCTAACACCACGATTGGCTTCAGCTCGATGAGATCTGTCCAAATCCGCTGTATTTGAGTGATTTTCAGCTCTTTGAAGAAAATTTGTTGTGCAGCGTGTCGCGAAAAAGTACAGAAGCATGACTATTTGCGAAGCACGACTAATTAGCGTGATCGGTGTATACATGTACATTTTTATATTTATGAATTTGCCTTTGAAAGTCTAACTTGCATGTCGCTATACATATTGCGGTACTGCTCGAAGTATTTGTAATTCGGTTGCCCGCGCGCTGACGCCCATAGGCCTGTGAGTCCCAATTCCGCGAACACTTGAGGCGGAGAAAGATTATTATCCAACCAATTGCGCAACCTCGACTGCATGATATCATCTGCTGTCTTGGTTGGCAGATTCGATGGCTGCTTCGCAGGATACTTAACGTAGTACTTGAAATAGTACTTGGCGTAGTACTTGTAGTTCTTGTCGGTCTTGCTTGCAACCTTCAACTTCTCGAGTACTTGTTCCGGTGTTTTTCCTCGCATCAGCCAGTATTTCATCTTGATCTTCATCTTGACAGCGTTATACAGCATTCCGAGGACGTCCTTCACTCCTATGCGCTCTTCATTCCTTGTGGATGTTGTAGCACCTGCACTGTTCTCCACCCTCTGGAGGATCCTCTTGCGGAGACTGTGGGTGCTCTCAGCTGTGAGTGAGTGAGGTTTATCAGAGACCTGGACTCTCCGAGAACTTGTGGAGACAGCATCGCTGAACGTGAAGAGTGTAAGCGCGACCACAACGAGGAACATCAACCTCATTGCAGTACTTGCGCGGTTCACGAAGTGAGGAATGACAGCTTGGACCGCGAATTGAAGAATGGTGGCTTGGATGGTGCTCACCGAGTGGTTGTGGTTGTTTTTCCGCAGACGTAATACCGGTACATGAACAGCAGTGGGTGTCATTGCAGGCTCTATAACCGGACCTGCTGCTCAGGTAGAAAATATTAAAAATGTCAAATCTGATCGTCACAAACTGTACAGTTGTGCACCTCATTTTCGGCAGGGTGGATCATATCTAAGATTAAGCTCAACTAAATCCCAGAGGTATGCATGACCTACTACGACATATTTTCTGCTCAAATTATTATAGATTACTCCAAATTATAAGTTGTAGAGGTGCCCTAAGGGCCTTACACATAAGGATATTGAATATGGCACACAAAAACTACAGTATGACGTCATTTGCCGATGGGTGAGTGCATGTGCGCGCGAAGCCAGGAACTATTGGCTTTTGAAATCACCGTATACACACAGAATAAGGAAATAAGATTTTATTCACGTCGAGCTTTACATTGCTCCGTTCTACAGAGCTAAGCTATTGTGCGGTAAATACTTGTACTCCCATTGCTTCTGAAGTACTCCCATTGCTTCTGACCAGTGTTGGTTACGCGTCTCTTATTTTCTCACTGGACAGATGTGCACCGTAGTTACTGAAGGTTTGTAATGTGCTGGGCTAGGCACACAAAGCTCAATATGTATTATATTACTGTATACATGTATAGCAGCTTCTTGTCGGCGCTTACGGTAAAGCTTGACTCGAACCTGCATTTACTAGCACATGAATCACATTAACTGCGGCCATATTCCTGTTTTTGAGTCTGCCTCTTTGCGGGGTCACCTGGTCAAAACTGGACTTGTCCCAGCACCAACTTGAGGACAAAATTAAAATACATTTATGATGTACTACAGTAGTAAAACCCTTTACTGTCCCCGACCAAAATTCGATTTCACTTGCTTTGAGTATGGGTAAGTCAATTGTGGACGGTGAATCATACTGAACTCAAGTAAAATTGAGTTTTGTCCTAAAATTTTTAATTTAACCCTTTCGCGAGCCCCTTGCTTAAACTATACCATACAAGGTCGAGATATCCCGTACTAAAAGGGCACAAATATCGCCCTTTAAGGAAATCACTGTACTCACCGGAGGCTTGATTGCTGCTCACTATCCTCCCGGATGCGTTATAGAGAAAGACGGGCTGGCTAAAAGGGAGCAGAAAGCGCCCTTTGACAAATTCACGGTAGTTTTCAAGAACACAGCGGATTGGCTACTTTTTTCTTTTCTTGCGGCGACTAGACCAATTCGACGTTCATTGGTCGAAATGCAACGAAATTTATGCGGTAAGAAATCGCATCCCATGTAATTTACCATGAGTGCCTCGTCTCCGCACTGACATTGATGACGCGTTCTGGTGACAGCGTCGCCAAGACGGAGCTACAGTAATTGACACCGAGTTTATAATATTATAGCGCTTAGTAAGCGCTGGGAGATACCGAGGCCCGTTCGTTGAATATGCAGTTTAGCCGAACATAAGCGACTGTAGAGAGCTGGTTTGATGGCACAGTTCACCAACAAATGCAGCGAGGAGCAGCGGTTCTCCAACGAAGTTTATACTGTATGTTGTTCCAAGATACACCAAAGTATGCATATAATTAGCCAATTGTATGCCCGTCGGTCCCGCCGGTCCCGCTCTTGTGATAAGAGTCGACGCACGCAAATATATTGGTCTTACTATGTAATGTACTGTATTTCGCATCGAGAGATTCGAGCGCCAAAAATTGGCGCGAATCTGTAAACATATTACCTTCTCAAACCGATACATATCTGTTCTGGATACGATCCAATTGCGTATGAATGTCGTACTCCTATCAATCTATTTTACGAGAAATGCCCTGCCACTCGCGCCCAGACCACACAATCGATTTTGCCCCAGCGGCATGCCGAAGCGAGCGCGCGAAGAACAGGACAACGGGCCGGAGAAGCGGCGGCGGCGACGACAACCGGGGTCAGCTCCTGCTGCAAGTGGCCTGGGGGGTGTCGTCGCGTTTAACGATGTGTGGGCGTGGTTAAGAAACGCTGGCTGGTCCTCAAAACCACCCCCCAGGCGAAGTTTGGATCCACGCTATCGATATATTAGGCCTGGAGGAGATGCCAACGGCCAGGAAGGTGTCGACTTCCTTCTTGGCGAGAGTGCCGTTCTTCAATACGCTGCCTCAGCAAATGGTGCCATGTTGCGTTGTTGTTGCGTCCTTGTGTACGTGCTCTAATCGTACATTCCACTTTGCTACTGTAGCATTCACAGCAGTCAGTACGAACAGCGGTGACGGCGACGAGGGCGACGACGTCATCCAAGCGCGCGAGCAAGCAGCCGCCGAGGATGATCGAGGCTAAGGACGAGGACGTGGAAGTGGTGCCTGCGACGGCGGTTGTGGTATCGCAAATGGTATAGCGGAACTTACTTCAGGTTGGTTTGGCTGCGTGTGCTAATATAACGGTGTGGTGGATAGATGCAGCGGCCGCTCGAGCCAGTTCGGGCAGCGACGAAATCGGCGGCGCCGGTCAAGCGCCCACACACCCAGACCCCGTGGCTGCCGGGGCAGCAAGCGCCCGTGCTGAGCAAGGTCAAGAACAAGGAGGTAGACGTGGTGCCCGCGGCGGTGGTTGTGGTATGGCAAATGGTACAGCGGAACTTACGTTCGGTTGGTTTAGCTACGTGCTAATATTACGGTGTGATGAATAGGTGCAGCGGCTGCTCAAGTCAGTACGGGCAGCGACGGAGTCAACGGCGCCGGCCAAGCGCCCACACATGCAGACCCCGGGGCTGCCGGGGCAGGAAGCGCCCGTGCTGAGCAAGGTCAAGGACGAGGCCGTGGACGTGGTGCCCGCGGCGGCGGTCGTCGCGCCGCCAACGGTACAGTGGAACATACTTTGGGTTGTTTTGGCTGCGTGCTAATATTACGGTGTGTTGGTAGGTACAGCAGCCGCTGAAGCCAGTACAGGCAGCGGCGGAGTGGACGGCGCCGCTCAAGCGCCCGCACATGCAGACCCCGTGGGTGCCGGGGCAGCAAGCGCCCGTGCTGAGCAAGGTCAAGGACGAGGCCGTGGCCGTGGACGTGGTGCCCGCGGCGGCGGTCGTCGCGCCGCCAACGGTACAGTGGAACATACTTTGGGTTGTTTTGGCTGCGTGCTAATATTACGGTGTGTCGGTAGGTACAGCAGCCGCTGGAGCCAGTACGGGCAGCGGCGGAGTGGATGGCGCTGGTCAAGCGCCCGCACAAGCAGACCCCGTGGGTGCCGGGACAGCAAGCGCCCGTGCTGAGCAAGGCAAAGGACGAGGCCGTGGCCGTGGACGTGGTGCCCGCGGCGGCGGTCGTCGCACCGCCAATGGTATAGTGGAACATATTTTGGGTTATTTTGGCTGCGTGCTAATATTACGGTGTGTTGGTAGATGCAGCAGCCGCTGGAGCCAGTACGGACAGCGGCGGAGTGGAGCGTACCACCCAAGCACTCACACAAGCAGACCCCGTGGCTGCAGGGGCAGCAAGCGCCCGTGCTGAGCAAGGTCAAGGTCAAGGACGAGGCCGTGGACGTGGTGCCCGCGGCGGCGGTCGTCGCGCCGCCAACGGTACAGTGGAACATACTTTGGGTTGTTTTGGCTGCGTGCTAATATTACGGTGTGTCGGTAGGTACAGCAGCCGCTGGAGCCAGTACGGGCAGCGGTGGAGTGGACGGCGCCGGTCAAGCGCCCGCACAAGCAGACCCCGTGGGTGCCGGGGCAGCAAGCGCCAGTGCTGAGCAAGGTCAAGGACGAGGCCGTGGACGTGGTGCCCGCGGCGGCGGTCGTCGCGCCGCCAACGGTACAGTGGAACATACTTTGGGTTGTTTTGGCTGCGTGCTAATATTACGGTGTGTTGGTAGGTACAGCAGCCGCTGAAGCCAGTACGGACAGCGGCGGAGTGGACGGCGCCGGTCAAGCGCCCGCACAAGCAGACCCTGTGGGTGCCGGGGCAGCAAGCACCCGCGCGAAGCAAGGCCAAGGACGAGGACGTGGGCGTGGTGCTCATGGCGGCGTCTCAAATGGTACGGCGGTGCAAGCTTGGGTTGGGTGGATGTGGGTGTGCTAACCATGTGTGCATTAATATGGGTTTTTGTATGGCAACCTAGAATTAAGTGACCCTCGGCAGACAAGTGACTCACTCGAGACGTCTCAAGTCACCGCGACTCCAACCGACGGGCAGACGCCTGATTCGTCACGTCGGACGCCGACGCGAACACCGGCAACGATGCTTCAAGTGGTTTACTTGGACAAATTGGTGGCATTCACGCCGGAGCGAGAAGCCTGGATGAAGTCGAAGCTATATCGACCCGTCGGATCGACATACATCGTAGGGCGTGTTTGTCGGCGACCTCTGCGAGGCAAGTACGCCTCCCTTTTTGAGATTCGCTGGCTTGATAGCCAGTTTCAGAACAGTGTGGAGCATATCAGTGTCGGCTGTGTTCAACGTGGTGTCGAGAATTATCAGGCACTTACCCGGTTGATCGGCAACCCTGACTGGCAGGAACTGGTTACGGCTGATGTCGATGACGATATCGACGTAGACGATGAAGACGACCTACAAGTGGTAAACAACTACGAAGAATACGATCCTGGTGTTTTGCTACCGGCTAGTTTGGAAGAAGTCGAAGCCATTCGAAGCTTGCGCTTTGAACCACATGGAGAAGTTGATGCACCGACCGACCTTTATATGCGCACCGACGGATCAACAATGACGAAACTCCGACCTGCGTATAAGCACCTATTCGAACACTCGGCCACATCAAGCTTTTTCGCCTACTTGCCTTTGTACTTCTGGCGTCAAGTGCTGTTCGAGACTAACAAGTACGCGGTCGCGTATGGCGTGAAGATTTCGACTCCGTTCACACTTGGTGAACTGATGGCGTTCTTGGGCATAATGTTCTACATGGCATTGAACGACAAAGGAGAATACGCAAACTATTGGGGCCAGCAGCCCGAAGATATGATATTTGGTGGGAGCTCAATCTCGTTAGATAGTGTGATGTCCCTCAATCGCTACAAACTACTGCGGCGTTGCTTGAGTTTCAATGCTGAGCCCAGTACACTAGATCGCGATGCTGCAGCTCGAATTAGACCACTCCTGAATTTGCTGAAAGTCACTGGAAGCCTCTACATTGATGTCGGGCGTAATGTGGCCTTGGACGAAGCCAGTGTCGCGTGTCGGTCTCGGCAGGGAAGACACATGATTGTATACAACCCAATGAAACCGACAGGAAAGTATCATTTCCGACTCTACGTTGCCTGCTGTTCCTCTTCTTGGATCGCGCTCAATTACAAGCTACATTGTAATAAATGCGATGTTGGAGACCGACTTGATGGTGTTGTTGGGCATGACGTAGCGCAGTCGCTGCGAGTAGAATTCGACAAGGTGTCAAAGATTCGCCAGCATGTATTAGAGGTGATGAGGCCGTTATTTGGTACGAAACGCATCGTCAACATGGACAATTACTACACTTCAGTCCAACTGCTTCAAGAGCTCAAGCTCAAAGGACTGTACGGCCGGGGCACTATCAAGTCTAACAGCAAACACTTCCCGCGTCATACGATTCTTGACGACAAGAATTGTTCTCGCGGCGATATCCGCCAGGCCATCTCTCAAGATTACAGTATGATTGCTGCATCATGGTGTGACGGAGACGTCGTGAATATGGTGTCGAACGCTGACGCATCTACGATTACACCTGTCTCCAGAACGGTAGGCAATACTTCAAATCAATATGCAGCGCCAACATGCATAGGTGAGTACAATCAGAACATGCAAGGCGTGGACAGATTGGATCAAATCCGAGGCAGATTTTCAATCGCCGACGGGCACTCTTACAAGAGGTGGCATAAGAAACTTGCTCTGGCCATGATCGACATTGCCCGTTCGAACGCATACTTAACGCGCCGATTGGCAAGTCCAGATCCGACCGTGCGTGACCCGCATCGGCAATTTGTGATGGACTTGGCCAGCGAACTCATGAACGGAAAGTGGGCCGAAGCTCCGAGCGAGGGCCGAATGATTTACGGAGCACGTTTGATGAACCAAGACGTTTCCGTGAGTGATGGTGGAGAAAATGGGGTAACGCCAAGTCGACGGTCAGAGCCAAGTACCGGCAGTCCTCTCCGGCCGTGCATTGCTGTTGCCTCCAAGCAAATTCACGATAAAAAGAGCAGGAAACGACGCAGGTGCATAATCTGTCGCTGGGAAGATCGCTACCCGACGGAGGTAACCACGTACTGCCTCACGCACGGCGTGTGCTTATGCAGAGAAGTGAACGGAACACTGCCAGCAACCTGGATGTGCCCACAGCAATCGTGGACTTGCTGGGATAAATTCCACAAGTTCTATCTGCCGCAGAAGCTGTTCACGGCGAAGGGAAATATCCGCCGGGGTTCGTTGCTTGCACAACTAAAGCGCACTCAGACTGGCGTCGGTCCCACCGAACCAAATCTATCTGAACCAGATCTGTGCAACCCAAAGCCCCATGTCGTGCGTCAAATAGTTATATAACTACTGCGGACGAGAGGAATAATCTGAACTTGTTGGTTGCCACGGACGTCGCTGTGGAGCATTGTGCCCTGGATGCGTCAGGATGTGCGGGTGATCACGGACGCTGTGGAGCTTGGCACGGATGCCGCTATGGACGTAGCGACCAAGCTGTGGCTTGCTGCGCCTGACGCGCTAAGTGCTGCTGGACACGGCGGCCGCTGCCGCAAAAGCCGCCGTCGGACGCGACCTGCCAACTGTAACTGGGCGTGAAGCTGGATACCACGTGTTGCTGGACGTGGGGCTTGACGCAAGTGCCGCCATAGCCGCGATCACCGAGGTGCTTGAAGTGGGGCTGGACACGGATGCCGCCGCAATCTTGACAGCTGAGTTGCTGTGGAACCTGACGCACCGAGTTCTGCTGGACGTGGAGCTGGATGCAGCCGGTACCGCAGACGTGATGTCTGAGCTACTGGAGACGCAGGGATGGTGGTTGACTGCTGCAGGCGACAATGGTCATCTTCAAGGTCAAGTCACTTATTTCTAGGTAGCAATACAAATATTCATATAAATACACACATCATTACCCAAACAGAAGTATGCACCACCGTGCCAACGGAACACGAGTCGACGCCCGCGCCGGCAACCATAATGCCCTAAGTTAAGTCAACCATCGCGCCTGCATTGACGCCCTCGACGCCGTACAGCCACGACGCGCTGACCACCACGGATGATGTGCCCGAGGCTCCGACGCCCGCGCCGACCGTGATGCCCGAAGACGAGCGAAGTTGATGTCGCTTACTGGCATCCACTCGATATCATGAAGCTGCTCTACTGATCATTGCAAGCGGTGACGGCGACCGACGCGATGCACCTCCAGAGACCAGGCCCAGGGTCGGAAGTTCACCACCCTAGCCTGCGAGCATACAGTGCACTGACAATGCACGCGAAATGGTGGTGGATGTTGAACGATTATCAGCGAAAGTGATGTGTCGTTTGGTCAAATGAGATTGACGCTCAAAAGCAACACAACGCGGGCCTGCCTATTGGCTCTAGTGGTCGTTCCACGCCGCTGCCAGCTTTTCCTAAGACGATTTTGCAGTAAAAACGCGAAAGCACTTCGGCGTGGACCTGGCTACTTCAATATACCCGCCTCCTATTGGTTGATGCAGTTCAACATACATGCACAGGCTACGTTCATTATCATTGGCACCCGTATATCTCATGGTCTTGGGATCACGTTTTCTTTGGTATCGTGAGTTGTAGTTTCCCAGTTGAGATGATTGGTATCGATAGACAATCAATGCATCCATTATTCACTATTCTCTGCGCCATTTGACTACTATCCTGCTCCTTGGCGATCGATTACAACCGCAAACAACCCACGCGTTGTTTCAGATCGAACAATGCCAGTTTGAAGTTGTAGACAAGAACGAATACGGATAGTGTATTGTACTTAAGGATGCCTAAGTTGATATGACATGGCTCATATGCACAACTTGAGGTGCGTGACAACATGCATAGGGCTCTTGGCTGTGGAGTCGCCTGTCCTATTAGATCCGAGCTTCGTGTGTTTGCTCTTGACAACGACCGCCATCGGGTGGACTGCGACGCTGTTGGTAGCCATACGCGTCTTCGCTGGCGATACGTGCAGAAGACGCGAGTGCTGCTTCAGGTCTTGTCGACCAGCATGTCGTGAACCCCCTTGATGTCTTCGTACTCGCCGTTGAAGTGCTTCCTAGGATGCGATTGTGTTCTCATCCAGCAGCGGACGCGCTCGCTCTGCTGTCAGCACGAGGCAGTCAGGAGACACGTCAGCCTCTCGGATCTCGATCTCAAAGTACTTTCACATTATGTGCCAGCACACCTGGACGTTAGAGCCGAACACAATGTTGGGCTTCTCTTACGACAGACTGGCGGCTGTTGGAGTTATCAATTCGACGACTCTGGACTTTTGACGAGACGTAATTACCCTCGCAGATGAGCGAATAGCAGCGTAGAATAATGGCTGGCTGAGGTTGCTTTAAGGTAGATCAGCCTGGTAGATAGCTCTCACTTTCGGTTGATAAAGCCACTGAGGAGGCCCCGGCGGGGGCCGAAACGCGTCTGGCACGCGGTCAACATGAAAGTCATTTCATCTCCATTTCCCTGCTTTCATAGGTTATGAGCCCAAGCGGGATCCGCAGTGGGCTGAGCCGACACACGACCGGAAAGGCCGGCGTGAAGAATCGAGTGAAGACGCCTGCGTAGGAACCTACTCTGTGCAAGTCGGGGATTGGTGCTGAGTGATGATCCGTTGAGGTCAGTGAAGAAAGTTGAGAAGCATCGTTCAAGGAAGGCGCCACAACCACACCAGGATTGCTCAAAGTTATCAATGCGTGAAGGACCCAGAGACCAAGATCCTGATGTATCCATGCAAAGCAACATTCTGAAGTACGACGATCGCGAAGCATATTCCGCGAAGACGAGCAAGTTCGTGGTCCAGCACTCTTCTCATTGAGGGAGGGTGTTGGAGTTATCAATTCGACGACTCTGGACTTTTGACGAGACGTAATTACCCTCGCAGATGAGCGAATAGCAGCGTAGAATAATGGCTGGCTGAGGTTGCTTTAAGGTAGATCAGCCTGGTAGATAGCTCTCACTTTCGGTTGATAAAGCCACTGAGGAGGCCCCGGCGGGGGCCGAAACGCGTCTGGCACGCGGTCAACATGAAAGTCATTTCATCTCCATTTCCCTGCTTTCATAGCGGCGATAGGATGGTCCTTCCACTTGCGCTTCATGGCGAGACCGGCCAGCATGATTGCCTCGGACGAACTGATTCAACCCGTAGCGTGCGTCCGAGGCTCCGATGCCCGCACCGACCGTGATGTCCGAAGCCGTGTCCACCATCGCGCCAACCGCCACGGAGAGTGCAATCGAGGCTCCTACGCCCACGCCGACCGTGATGCCCGAAGCCGAGTCTCACATATTTCTTGGTAGCCATACAAATATTCAAATAAATACACACATGAGTACCCAAAACTATAGAATGGTGTATTTTAGGTTGGTAGCCATACACATAATTCTCTGAAATTTATTTCAGAGCTAAAGAGTGATGCGAGTGGAGGTGCGATTTTGAAAAAACACATATCCTTGCACTATATGATGTGATCGGTTTAAAAAGGAAAATATATATTCCAGCAACAACGTTAGCTGAACTGAATACCCCGCTAAAAATGATGAATTACCTGCGTGTTGCCTGTGTCGTCCACCTCAGCTAAGTCCGAAATCTATTAGCCAATTAGCTCTGATCGATGAAATGTATAAGCCAATTAGAGCGCATGGGTGTTGCGCGAAGGTCCCCGGCACCGTGCGTGGAAACTACCCACAATTTGTATTTTGTGGACCACAAAACGTGTCAATGTTCATCAAAACCGATACGATTGGCTAAAATCTACAAACCTGTGCAGCAACTTGCTGTCAGCAAGGCATAGCACGAGACAGCGTTGCTCCACAGCGCGTTCAGCGCCCACCAGATCCCCAAGTTCGCATCACACAAGAATACCAAGAAGATGTACAAGAAGATGTATACTTCGATGCGCCGCACCACTTCGAGGGGTTATTGGTCGTCTCGCCACCTATTATATGAAATCCAAGCGCTTTGGATACGACGCGCTTGTCGTTCACAACTCCAGTCGAAGATATACCTGTTCACGCTTACAAGATTGTCGTTTTGAATAGGAACAATATACTTGTTTCAGTACTTTTACTGCGTTGTGTCGTTTAACGAAGCCGATGTGGGTTGTGTAACGACGATGTCGAAGAGCTCGATGATGACTACGGTATGCTCTTTGAATGACTCCAGCATTACGAGCCAACTCTCGTAGAGCTAGCATCAATGCGTCTTGCTTTGCGGCATACTCTCGTTCTTTGTCCTGATAGCGAATATATTGAGTGAAGCGCTGTAAGGTGATAACTGCAGCCATCTCCTCGTCCGATTGGCACTCCAGAACCCATTGTCACCAGCAGTTAAATCTCCCAGCAACACGATCGATGAACAGCTTATCAAACATTGCAACTAGTCGGCGTGAAGCATTCAGTTGCAATCGCTTTTGCGTTGCGCTCCAAGTAGCTTAACGTGCCAGACCATCAATGCCTTACGGAAGATAAAGTTGATGCTGACATGAACTTCTAGAATAGCTGCTGACGTAAAGGTCGTGAACCCTTCGCATTGGCGAGCTTTAAGACTGGAAAGTGTCCATGGATCCGTTTGGATGTTGCAAACCCAGCGCAAGAGACCTCATCGGGGGCCTTAAGACATACTTAAGTAATAAATATTATTTCTCCGCTAGTTTTTTCAGGTGGTGGTACAATTGGATTTGAACGACCTTGGTTGTTCGCTTAGCTGAGGTAGACGACACAGTTAACACGCAGTTATTTTATCGTTTTGCGCGGGATACAATAAAGGGCTCACGTAAAGATAAGATAAACATGTAGTATCGTGGACAAAAATTCAGAAGCCAAATTTCAGAGCTTCTTCGTGCGCAGCGCGACTTTGTCATATAAATACACGTATGCTTACCCAAAACACATGCCACCTTTACTTCTCGATGCAGCCGGCACCGCGGACATGATGGCTGCGCTACTGGAAACGCAGGGGTGATGTTGGCTGCTGCTGGCTACAGCCTTTAACAACCCTGAAAACCCGGGCACTGATAGTTTTTCTCCCTTGACTGTGCAGTTCACCTGAACTACGTCGTTCGTGTTGCTGCGAGGAATTGTGAACTCGACGACACTTTGGCTGGGGTCGTTGCTACCATCGTCGCAGCAGCGCATAGCGTAGCATCCCGTTTGCCGACTAGCTTGCATACTCTAGCCTGATGCTTTCGCGTCGTCACTGCGTAGCGTGGTGGCTGTGCACCTGCAATGGGGGCAGTAGAATTCCCCAAAAATGTTGATCTCTGTTGACACAACTAACTCCAGATTGTTGACGTTGCTGCAGTCCCCGTAGGTGTAGCCGGTATTGATCGGACAGTAGTCAGGGTATGAGTCGCCTCCCTTGGTCGGGGCGCCCGGAAAGTAGCGATACTCGCTTGGGATGTTCTCACCGGTAAAAAGCGAACAAACGGAGCGTGACGTCGCATCCACCGAGCAGCTTTCAGCGCTGTTGCTCGTACAGAAGTGGTCGCTCGCGATAGAAACTCCAGTTGCCGGGTTGATGCACTTTTCGGTGGCAAAGTCGCACCCGCGGTTCTCTCCGAAATGCAGTCGCTCGGCTGCGGACACATTGGCGCGATACCATCCCGAGTCTTCGAAGAACGCAAGGGTCAGTGCACTGAAGACGTTGCGAAAGCTGTCCACCGGTGACATGTACTCAGGCTCGAAGATGCGTTCTTCCCAGTGCGAACCCAGACACCCCGAGCCATCTTGCTGTTCGATCTCAGCTCCACTCAGCGAGTCGCAACCGAAGTGGGCCTTCGCGAACGCGGCTACGTTGGGGGTTACCATTTTGGCGACCGAGTGGCCTCGCTCAGTCGAGTACTCCACGGTGTTCGTGCTCGGTTCGACGTAGTAGTTCATTGTCGAGCCGTCTGGGCACGTCCCCGTCTTGTACGTTGGTGGTCTTCCGTTTGCATCGCGTGGGGTTCTCGGGGTTCCGTCAGGGTAGCGCATTAACGGGAAGAACTGCGACGAGAAGCCCAGTGCGTGGGTCATTTCGTGCATGGCTGTCGAGACTTGCGACTCGTATTCTCCAGCCGCTGTGCTGATCATTTCAGGGCAGAAGTTGACCATCCCGAAGGTGGGGCGATCGTACTGGTCTTTCTGACACGAAGACGCGTAGGCCAGAGTGCGAGAGCCGCAGTTGACGGTGGCCGACGACCGAACGTAGAGCAAGAAGTCGGTGTTGTCAACCCCCTGAGCGTCACTGTACGCACAGTCGCCACCTTTGCAGCCGTCGGCACTTGGGCAGGAGTTGCAATAGCGCGTGGCTCCGAAATGCTCCGCTGGGATCACCATCTCCAGACATTGTTCGTTCTGAACGAAGTCTTTGCAAACCGGAGGCGTTGTCTGGTAATATTGAGAGCACGTGTGCTGAGCAGCCAACTTGCCTTGAACTGGGACGACCTTCAGCGCATTCTGAAAGCGGCCGATAGCGTCGCCAATGACCTGGTAGAGGATTGCTCGCTTGTCCTCTGAGATGAGGCTCAGCGAGGCTTCGTCGTAGTACGGAGTGATGCGAATGGGCTGGTAAGCAGCATCGGCTGAAGTGTACTCGTTCGTCTGGGAGTCTGTCACGTCCTCACCGTCGAGTTTTCGCTTCCTGTTGGCGACGTCGAACGGGTGGCTGTCCCCGTAGTGCTGGAAGCTGTCGACCACCTTGTGATCCAATTTGTCGTGGATACACCCTTGGACCAGCTGCAGCAGTGCAAGAAGCAAGACGATGCTCCTCGCCATCTTCAACCTCCTCGATGCAGCGACAATGGGCAAGTAAGATCATCCTTGCTCCATTAGACCGATCCACCACCGCAGACCAAGCTCCACAGGCGTTGGTGCTCTCGTGTATCAAAGCACTCTCAGCCTATTTTCAGTCAGACTCAGGCCCCGAAGGTAAACGAGGAAAGCATTCGTCCCCATTCAATCCAAGCTAAGTTGAGAGTCGCTGCTAGCGATTGATTCCTTCAATATGCAGAGCAGCTCTTGTGAAATACGACAGGAAGCCAATTGTTTCTTATGCTCCAACTAATAGTACAGCACTAACTACCACCATTCAACTACAGAATTACCCAAACGTCAAAATAGTCATCAGAGGTCGTGGTGCACGGTGATACTTGCTGGTCAATGGCGAGGTCGTGGTGCACGGTGATACTTGCTTGTGTTAGGTGAGGTCAATGGCGAGGTCGTGGTGCACGGTGATACTTGCTTGTGTTTTGAGTACTCATGTGTGTATTTATTTGAATATTTGTATGTCTACCAAGAAACAAGTGAGACTCGGCTTCGAGCATCACGGTCGGCGACGCGGGCCCTCCGTGGTGGTCGGCGCGATGGTAGACACGTCTTCGGGCATCATGGTTGTCTCGTTTTCAGGGTCCGAGGCCGTTGGCGCGGGCGTCGACTCGTGTTCAGGCGTCGAGGTTGTCGGGTGGGCGTGGGAGACTCAATCACACCCTCCGTGGGGGTCGGCGCAATGGCGGACTCGTCTTCGAGCACCTCGGTCTTCGGCGTGGACGTCGGAGCCTCAGACGCACCCTCCGTGGTGGTAGGCGTGTACGTGCTGTATGGCGTCGAGGGCGTCGATGTCGACGCGGCTTCGGACATTACGGTCGTCGGCGTCGGAGCCTCGGTCGCACACTTCGTGGCGGTCGGAGCGATGACAGACTCGTCATTACTTCGGGCATCACGGTCGTCGCGAGCGTCGGAGGCTCGGGCGGACCATTCGTGGTGGTAGGCGCATCCGAGCTGTATAGTGTTGAGGGCGTCGATGCCGGCCCGATGGTTGACTTGGCTTCGGGCATTATGGTCATCGGCGCGGGCGTCGACTCACGTTCCGTTGGCACGGTGGTGCTTACTTGCGCTTTGGGTAATGATGTGTGTATTTATTTGAATATGCTGGACGAGTAGGTGGATACGGACGCCTCGATGCTCGAGCTGCTACTGATATAGATAAATCTTAGTTCGAGATGACGTTCAAATCTTCATGTAAATATAAAGAGACGTCAAAGCAGACTTCCAACTGCATGCTACTTTCAGTTCTCGTGTAATTTTCCAGCGAGCGCAAAACGGTTGTTGGCACCTCAAACTGTGCCTCGGACAAAAGAGAGAAGTTGACGCAATATAGCGTGCTTTGGGCATTGCACCCAGCTCACGAGCTACCACAAGTTTCGCAGTTTCCTCAAAGAGGAAGTAGTTCGCAAAAATAACCGTAGCGTCGGACGTAGGAGCCTGAATTGATAGCAGTACGTCCCGCACATCAGCAGCCATCAGATGGACCTTTCGAAGTAAAGGGTAGGCGTGAGTGTGTCGTTGAATGTGCCGTGTTGCTAGCGAACATAGCTCACCACGCACCTCAACACCGATACACCTGCTGACCTTCGTAGTCAGCGCGACTTGCACAAGAACATTGCCAATCCCTGCGCCCACGTCCAGGAACACATCTCGTTCATCCAGTGGCTCCATCGCGGCAAGCATGTCCGCGACACCAGACGGAAGTAGCTCCCCCGCGTTGTTTTCCCTTCTCCCAGACTTCTGACGAATGACATTCGCCGTGATTTCCGAAAAAAGGGAGACGAGAACCCTTATAGCGGCAGGCACTGTGACCAATGTCTCGTCAGACATGGACTGCTGTATTGCTGAACCAGCCGACGGCTCGACCTCTGCAACGACCAGCTTCTCCGCAGTCGCACGAGGTGAGAGCTCGGCCACAGTACGCATCATCACCTCCGTCGTCGCTCCGGTCGGCACCTTCACATGTGCACTCTCCTGCTCCTTAGTCTCCACCTCTGTACCCAGTTCCTCCGCCGTCGCACGGGGTGAGAGCTCGGCTACTGCACCCACCAGCTCCTCCGTTGTCGCTCCTGTCGACACCTTCACATCTGTACCCTCATGATCCTCAGTCATCGAACGGGGTGACTGGTTTGCCACTGCACCAATCGACGACTTCGCCATTGTATCTGTCGGCAGCTCCACCACTGCAGGAGCCAGCATCTCCACTACAGACGGGGTCGAGATTCCCCGTCGTGACTGCTGCACCCTTGATGCTCTTGCTTGTCGTGGCGGGGGAGGTGGCTGGGGGTGGGGAGTTGTAGCGCATGGCAAGCCTCCCGACGAAAGTAGGCGCCGACCTGGTGGACATCCACTAAAGAAACAGCGAGGAAAATCCCTCACTGATTTTCCATAAGTCCGCTTGAGACTGATAAGGCGCAACCTGAGTTCGCGAGCTGTCCGCTTTGACTTGGCCATGCGCCGTGCCACGTAGTCCCATGTCACTCGTATTCCTTCGTTCTCGAACTCCAGCGCGATCTGGACTATCTGTTTGTCTTCCCAGTCGAGGAACTTGGTGCGCATGGGAGGCAGACAAGAAGAGTGTGTGTGACTTAGAATTTGTATGTCGTTGCGGAGTCTCACGAGTGCATGTATCTAAAGTTTTGTATGGTAGAAACGACTGGCACTAAGTGGCTAAAAGTGAGGGGGCTGGCTCGGTAAGATAAATAAAAGATGGGAATCCCCAGTTTATATCCGTAAATCAGGCGATTGAGGCGACGTGGCACGATAAATTACCAGCCAGAACTCCGCATGCGCCTGTACCCTCTGTTCTAATTGGTTGAAACAAAATAGGCTAGCGGAGACAGGCAAAACGCTAAAAGGGCACAAAATGCGCCCTTGGAGGACATGCTTTCACACCGTGTTTTGTAAACGTGGTAAAAGGGCGAAAAATGTGTCCTTCTACCGCGAAAGGGTTAATTATATTTTGTCCTAACAGTTCCGAAAACCGGATCCTTGCCACTCTATGGCGTCTTTTGAAGCGCTGGAGCAGTGCTGGGGCTTCCTAGCCCCCTGGTGCGGGGTTCTGGAGCACCGGATCAGCTACCTATGGCCGGCGTACGAGGAGGAAGTCTGGGACAGCCCAAACCATCGCCTTGAAGTCGAGCTGCCCACACGATACGACAAAAACAGCGGCGGAGATTGGGTCTACAAAGACTACACCGAATTCATGGCAACTTTTGACAAAGTGCGCGAGGCGCTGGCACTGCTGGCTGCCGTAGCGCACGTCGACCAGCTCGCATGGAAATATCTGCTGCAAAATCATTGCTACGTGGAATTGGGAGGAGGAGAAGAGGGGGGGTTCCCTGGTGAGGACATCCCGGCTCGGTTCATATTGATAATTCTGGAGAAACAAGGTCAGTCGAAGGCCTACCCCGTCTCTCTGGAAGGCGACCTTGTCCATTTGTGTGGGGTGCGACAGCGAACTCACATCAGTCGGGACTACCAGGTAGCATTGGAGAAAATCGCCGCTCTTGATAAAAATCTAAAATCCGGGAAACCTGGGGTCGACGTGAAAATTCCAGTTCGGATGTGGTTTCACATTAACAACGCCAAAGAAATGTCTCCAGAGCCACTGGAGATGATCCAGCGAGCTGAAGAAATCAACAGGTTGCACTGGGCGAAGTATGAGCAAAGCTCAAACTTCCATGAGGTGGCCGCGGGGTCGATTCGGTGCACGTTTATGCTCGAGCCCTTGATGGCGGACTTTAATGACCACTCGATCACTCGAGAGGTGATGGAGGAAGTGGCGCTTATGGTGAGTGAGAACGTTTGGTTCTCGCAACTGTCACTGTGGCTGACTGTGGACCACGAACCAAGGGTTGATGAACCGATCTCAGCGACGATTTTCGGGAAGCTGCTCGCTCGAGTGTTTGATAGTAACCGGCGCTCGTACGAGCTCGCGAATACGAAGTACCATGAGGAAGTAGACACAATCGACCTAAGATCGAGGCCACTACAGCTCGGAACAGTCCATTTGGAATGTGCAACCTGGCTCCAAGCTCGTGACGTGGAAGCAATGTGCTCCGCGATGGTGGTTAACCAGACAACGAGAAAACTATCTCTTCGTTTGGGTATGAACCCAACCGATACTGATATTAGCCGCCAATGGTGGAAATGGCTGGCTTATGCCCTCTTTTCGAAGCGAGCACGAACGAGATCATCGCTTGAGACCCTAGCACTCCTCTTTGTTGGGACACTAAGTGCTCCTGATATGGAGGCTTTTGCTTCTATTCTCACGTCTGAGCATCCTGAAGAAGAACTCTGTGGACTCCCTCGCGGAGCGATTGATGAACGAGATGCAATATTGAAGGAAGATGCTCAGATCTACTTGTACACTGTTTTGAACGACGGAAATCAACCGCAAAGGAGTCCTCCTGTTAAAGTCACGTCTGCGATGCGCTCTGTTCGATGCTTCAGCGACGATAGAGTGAGCGATTTGGTTAGCGTTCTTGTTCCTGGTTTCGGTCGGTGCTTAGTCCAGCGTGATGATTTGATATTCCAAGAATTCAAGGGACAAGCCAGCGCTTCTTGCGGTGTGACTTCTCTCAAGATTGATTTTGAGAAAGACGATTACTTCGGTGATGCGTTCCCGACAATTTCAAATGGGTTACCTCGCTTTCTGGAGCTCATTGGGTCTCAACTGAAATTTTTGACTCTCGACGGACCTAGAGATGTATTGGATGAAAACGTGATCCTTCAGAGCTGCCCCAAGCTCGAGGAGCTAGCTATCTGTGAATACTTCGTCGATGTACGACTCACTTTCAGCGAGTATCAGGCCAACGGTGAACCACTTCCTTCATTAAATTGCCACTGGAATGATGTTACTGCTCTTTCGGCTGACTTGAGTGACGAGAACAATCCGTTGGCCAAATGCGTGCGTCGACTGAGGGTGCGGCTGATGAACCGACCGGATAGTTGGGGTGCATTCCCAAGAAATTACGACGCTCTCAACTTCGACCAACACGTGCATTCACTTCTACATATGTTGGAGGTTAACAGGAATATCGAGTATCTCGACGTCGTTGTGGCCGACGTGCAGGAATACGCTGATGACTTCCAGAAGCACAACCAGCAGCCGACCGAACGATCAATCAAGTTGGCAATGGAAAAGAAGTCCGCTTTTCTGAGTGTTCTTGCATTCGGAAAGTCACAGAAGAGTAAAAGGCACAAGCCGTCTCAGAGTCAGTCGACGCTCCCTCAGCTAGATCAGCTCATCGTGTCCAACATTTTCGTACTGGCTGCCACCCCAATCTTTCGACAAGTACACTTTCGTCGACCTCGAGATAACTCTGCTGTGGAACAACATTTTCAGCTGCATATCTAAATTTCGCGGCTACAGAGATCCCAAGTCCACACAGTGAGGCGATGAACAACAAGACCCGCCTTTTGGCTGGACATTATTACCGATCGAGCATTTGAATACATTTAGTCATTTACTGGAGCAGGAGTCTTCTTGCCATAATTTGCGAACTCAGAAGATAAAAAAGTTGATTAACAAATACTTCGAAGTAGAAAGCTCTGGAGAATAGGAAGATTTTACTCTAGGTTCATCAATCACATTCTGATCGAAGATCCGGAAAATAAACCGGCTCCATAATGCTTGTGCCCTTTGTCTGTTTGAGCTTCGTGAAAATACATCTCGTCGCGCAGTCTTCAGATCGCAGTCTTCAGATCGCAGGAAAAGCGATGACTCACCGAAGCAGCACCACAACATTTTCTGCCGCCTTCTCCAATCTGCTCTAAGGTCTTGAGAGTACATATACGCCACGACCCTGCCATCCTGTCATTAAACGGGTTAACCCTGTGTCAGCGACAGCAGGATGACATGATTAGGATACGAGCGTTCCATCATCCAGAACCCTGTCATGATCAGGATACGAGCGTATCCCATAACAGACACCCAAACGGCAGTTTTGAGCAATTCAAAGTTCTGATTTGGGTCCGCGATCAAACCCCAGCTGTTGTCTACATCCCTTTAAACTACATAACTTCTACAAATATCATACCCGGATCCAGTCTTTTCCAGTTTATCCTTACTCTTTTATCAAATAACCCTACCAAAACACATTTCATGTGTAGTGCACACCCTTTCCAATCCACGGGCTCATTTTTCGCTTTTGACCAGCATCGCCATTCCTGAATTTGCTGCGTCATCGCTAACTGCATCATGGGCGAAGTGCGTCTCCGTCGCCAGCCCGCGGCGCCTGCCGCCTCTCCGCCCCAAACCTCGTCCACCAACTTCCACGAGAAGAAGCTTCGCCGCCGCTTCCACGCGTCGCTGCCGCGCGGGTGGCTGGTGCTCGTGGGCTTCGTGGCCTTCTACGCGTCAACCTTCGCGCTCGTGACCTTCTGGCACACGTGGCTGCCGACGCCCAAGGGGCTGGAGGCACCTACCAACGAGTTCTCGGAGGCCCGCGCGCGCGTGGTGCTGGAGCAGATCATGAGCTTCGGGTACCGTCCGGTGGGTACCAGAGCCAATGAGGAGCTGACGCCCAACTACTTGCTACAGCAGGTCTGTGTATACATGTAGTCTGCTATTGTGATATTGCAATATTACATTGAGATTAATTGTGATATTGTCGCTGAAGATTGAAGAGATCAAAGCCGCCAAGCCCCAGGGAGTGAACGTCGAGGTGGACGTGCAGAGACCTTCCGGAGCCTTCGGCCTGGACTTCATCGCCCAGTTCCAGAACATCTACGCCAACGTGACCAACATCCTCGTCAAAGTGTCGCCACCTGACGCGTCACCCGAAGCACTCAACAACTCGCTGATGATCTCGTCCCACTACGACGCGGCTATTGGCGGCGCGGCGGCGTCGGACGACGGCGTCAACATCGCCATTATGGTGGAGCTGCTGCGGCTCTTCGTGCTGGACCCACCCAAGCACGCCACGCTGGTGTTCAACTTCAATGGAGCAGAGGAGACCATCATGCAGGCGGCGCACGGGTTCATCACGCAGCACCCGTGGACGGACACCATCAGGGCCTTCATCAACTTGGAAGCTGCAGGGGCTGGAGGCCGAGAGCTGCTCTTCCAGACGGGCAGCGATGAGCTCGCGCTCGCGTACGCTCAGGGAGCCAAGTACCCGCACGCGAGCATCATCGCGCAGGAGCTGTTCCAGTCGGGCATTATCCCCGCTGACACAGACTACCGCATCTACCGAGACTTTGGCTACGTCGCTGGCATGGACTTCGCCTACATCGCCAATGGCTACGTTTACCACACCGAGTTGGACGACGTGTCTCGCATCCAGCAGGGGGCGGTGCAGCGTCTCGGAGAAAACGTTATCGGTGTCGTGAACCAGTTGGGCAACGAGCCCGGACGCTTGAAAAAGGTGTCGGAAAACCCGCAGAGCTCGAATACTTTCTTCTCGGATGTCATGGGACTTACGATGGTGACTGCGAGCAAGGAGACGACTTTCATGCTTTGTGGCGGGGTGTTTGTGCTGGCGGTGCTCTACCTCCTGCTCTCCCCCGTTTCGTTTTCGGAGCGTTTGACCGCATTTATGCTGATTACTCGATGCTTCGGTGCCGCAATTGCCTCATCATTGACGGTAGCCATTCTACTCAGTCTGTACGCGCCTCTCCCCTGGTACTCTCAGCCGTACCTGGCCGGCGTACTCTTCGTTTCGCCGGCGCTCGCTGGAATGCTGCATCAACTGGTATCTGTGCTGGAGAAGAAGGACGACAAAGTGACCCCCGAAGCGTTGTGGCGTCTTGAGGAGAGTCTCTTTGAGGCCATGATGTGCATTTGGATGGGAGCATTGGCGATCGGCATGCAGCTGGGTTTGATCTCGAGTTACGTTCTGGCAGTGTGGATCTTCTTCCCGTTGATGGGGCAGGTGCTGTGCCAGCTCCTGCAGCGAGTGCGCATCTTCTCGTCGACCATGTACATCTGCATCTCGCTTGGCGCAATGGTGATCCCTGTGATCCACACGATGTGCTGCTTTGCGATCGCGCTGATGTTCTTTGTCCCGTTACTTGGTCGAAGTGGGCCAGTGATTCCACCGGACGTGGTGCTTTCGCTCTTGATGTGCGTCATCCTCCTGGTAAGTGACGCGATGCATTTACATTTCTGGGGCTACAACGCTGTTAGAAGTCGTGTGCTTACTGTCGTGTGGTTACTGTTGCGCGTGGTATGCGTGACATTTAGATCATGGTCTCGTATTCAGGCCGCGTGTTTTGCTTCCTCCCAGCGAAGCAGCTCAAACTGGTTCGGGATGTCTTCATCCTTCTTACCGTGGCATCAACCGCGTATGCATCGATTCGGTAAGCGCGCTTATTCTCGGACAATTGTTTTCTCGGAGGTTTTAACACTTGCTCGTATGTTACAGCAACCCTTACTCCGATGATTGCCCGAAGCGCATCATGCTTCAGCACGTTCAGCGTGAGGTGGTGCTTCCCAACGGCGATGTTGAGACAGACTCGGGGCTTTGGATCAACTCGCTCGATTTCCGCGGTCCAGACCCTATCAAGAGCAGCTTGGCGAGCACGCAGTGGAGGGACGCTCGCATGCACGTTGCCCCTGAAGAGCTGTACGAGCATGCAGAAGTGTACGGCCACATGCCGTGGTCTCTTCCAGTGAAACACATGCTTCCTGAAGACAAGTCGTGGTATCTCCCGGCTGCTGCGCCCGCCATTCCGAGCGATGTCCCCAAGGCCAAGTGAGTTTGCTGCTTGTTGTGTATCGACCGACACATGCATTACGGTGCACTCATGAATGTGTTTGTTTTTGCTGACAGGCTCGAAGTCCTGTCGTCCACATATTCGGCGGAGTCGGATCGCCGTAAGATTCACTTTGTTTTCACCGGTCCATCTCACATGAATCTCTTCATTGATGCCAAGAAAACCAAATTGACGTCCTGGTGCGTACCAGCAGCGCCAACGCTACGCCACTCGATTATAGTTACTCGACTGACTTTGTTGTTGTTTGCAGGTCGATGGGAAATGGTGTCAGTGGACCAGTAGTAGAAGCTGAAGACGCGTACATTCTGCAGTTCTGCAGCGGCACCGTTCCGTCAAGTTACCACTTCTGGATCGAGGCGGAGTCCAACAAGCCCATCGACGTCGCTTTCGTCGGCCACTTCCTCGAAGTCACGACTCCTGAGATGAAGGAGTTCTCCGACGTGCTGCCGTCCTGGACCGTTGTTGCCTCTGCCGTGTCAACGTGGACGAAGATGCAGATCTAGACTAGCTCTTGCAGTATTGCTGGGCAAATTGGTCCCTCCACATAATATCCGTACAAGAGCGACTACTATTAGCAAAGACAGCAGTAGCCTATGCTGGTTGCTCGAGTTTTCATTCGATCGACCGCGTCCTCTTCCCTACGTTTCACGATCTCGCCGTGTCGTGTCCATCGTCACTAACCAGCAGCTGATCATTGCCTCCTGCTGCAGCTTCCTCGTCACTTTCATCACTCTCCACCAGCTCATCCGGATTTACTACAAACTCGTGGTCTCTGGAGCTGAGCATGTGGTCACTTGCGCTCTGCGTGTCGTTGCTAGGCCCACGCTCGGCATGACGAGATGGCAGTCGCATCGAAGGTGTGTCATTGACGCCGTTAGCCGCTTGGCTCGCGTCTGAAGGACCGATCTCGATAGCTCGCTGACCCAACACACCCGCGTGACCCGTGAGTTCACGCTCGTCGTCCTCGTCCGAAGACGCGTCTTCCTCTGATAGTGCCACCTTCTTGGGCGTGTACTCGTGGCGGAACTTGAGGAATCCCTCCTTGGTGAGCTCCAGCTCCTCGCCTGCTTCGTACTCACTACAGACAAAGGTGTTAAGTGTAAAAAGCACAAGGGTGTCCTATCTACTCTACTATTGCACGACGCACATTGCGTTGCCGTAGGTCTCCAGGAACCTATCGGTGTCGTCCAGCGACAGTGTGGACTGGACGCTGGCGAGGAAGAGCCGCAGCTCCTGCATGCTCACGCGCCCTCGACGGTACGAGTCCAGCAGCTTCCACTCATCCTCGAGCACTTTTTCATTGCGCAGCTTCCGCTCCGTCTCCCCCGCGGGCGTCACGGGCTGAGCTGGCGTCTCCCCTTCGCCAATTGGCGGCTCCATCACGTCCGCTTCAGGAGCTTCAGCTGCAGCTGCAAGAACTGGAACTGGAGCTGGAGTCTGCACGTGACTGTCCACGATCTTGATGAACTCTACGCACGAGCGGCGTCAGCACCACCCAAACACTTGTTGCACTTGGTGGTCCTCACCATTGAGGTAGACTTCGCCCAGCTCGCGCACTTGCGTCGCGTTGACGTCGAGTCCGAGCTGGTTTAATCCATGTACAAGGTGTGGCAGTATCAGTACGTTACAAGGCTGCGAGCTCCGCTTACAACCGACGCAGCAGCTTCAACCAGCGCGAACATCCGGCAGCCCTGGTCAGCTGAGACGGCGCCGTCGCCATCTGTGTCGAAGTAGCGAAAGATCTACACGCGAGTCTTAGCATCAGCTGCTGTATGTACACTGTACATGTTTGTGCCATTACCACGCGCAGGTCGGCGAGGTCGACGTCACCCAGACGCTCCACGCGCGAGTCGAACGAGGCCTGGAACGACGCCTGCACGATATCCATCGCTCAGATCTGAAGACTCTTTTAGTTATAGGATACCCAAAGCGTCGCCAGCCGGTTGGCTCACGTGGCGGGGACGTGGGTCCGTGAGCTCTCACTCAGCAATTCGTTCGCATCCCCCGCACGTTCCGACGTCGCGCGTGACGATCGCCGTCTCCTCTCACCTGCGCCGACCTGGCGAAAAGCTCGAATGGCTCGTCGTCAAGCACCAGCGGCGCATCGCCATCCATCCCGACGAGAGCATCATCACGTAGACGACGCGGCACCGCACGGTGTTAAACGCCTCGACCACCAAACGGAGCCTTCAGCATGTTGGTGTCAATTGCGCTGGAGTTGATCGCCGACACCATGCAGAGGTGCGATCATTTCAACACGTAAGGAGCTATTTTGCTGTTGCCTTGTGCGGTGGAGCGCTGCTGGACGTGTCGAAATGATCGTCGAGTGCCGCACAAAGGGTGACCCGCGGCGGGTCATGTGCAGATGGCGCGAGTATCAGCTGCGGCGCTTCCCGACCGATCTTTTGCTAGGCTCTGATTGGCGAACTACTTCAAGGTCGCGCGCGCAGGACCGGGACGACGAGCCCATTTCTTCACATGACTTTGGGCACATTGTGCCCAAAGTGGGGAGATTTTCTTCACGGAATAATAAAATACAGACCGGCACGTAATATAACTTACAGGACACGAGAGCGCATTAGCTGCGTAAGGCTCCCGACAGGTGTGGCCAGCAGGAGCCAAAACAAGCTCGTCGTTGGCCAAGTCGGTGATTGGTGCTTAATTGAGAACCGCCCATTTCTGATAATTTAGAGCCCAATCCGGCGAATGGGCCCAGATTCGATCAGTGATTGCGCTGAGTGTGGCACCGTCGAGATGAGCTGATACGAAAGATGGGTTCCGGTGGAGATGGGCAGTGTGGCAGAGCCAAATGGCTGCATTTTCAAGCTCGAGTTGAAGAGCTCTTGCACTGGAATCGCGGCTGAGCAGCTTTGAGCACTGGGAGAAGTCTGCTGCTTGCAACTACTCGAGGCCGCATGGCTAGCACTTGCATTTTACTTGCACGGTCACCCCATGTAATGCGCATTGCAGCGGGAAGCGGAGCTCACTCGAAGAGCACCGGCCGGCGGTCTGGCGGCGCCATCGCAGTCAGCGTGGCACTTCAAGACCCACGTGTACCGGTATGTCGGCGGGGATCGCCAGGCCTGCGCATACATACCAGCACAGCAATCCGTCGGCGCATCGGAGCTTTCAATGTGGAGCTCCGATGGCAGAGGCCCAGCAACCCACGCGAGCGATGGCTGGCGGCGAGGCAGAGCAAGTCGTCGCGAGCAGCAGAAACGGCAAGCCTCAAGTGTCGTTTTTTGCGCGTTAAATGAGTTGTAAAAGGTGCGACGGGCTCACCCATATCATCATATGCAGGTTTAGCACTTCAATTTGAGCTCAAATTGAAGGGCGCGGGATCGACTGCTAGCCCTCCTCTTGCTCGTAACACTCCCCACGAGGAAGCTGTACAGCCCGGCACCGAGAGCGAGCTGCCTCCGGAAGCTGCTGCCAGCACCGATATGTGGGTGATGGGAAGTTCGTGCGCCGAGTCGGAATGAGCTAAATTTGGCGCGCTCATCTTGCTTCACTTCAGAAGTCTCATCCCCAGGCGATCGTCGACATGACATGACAAGTCCATGATCGCGAAGGCAGCAACAAGTCGAGCACATGGTGGGCGTCTCGTGCACTCGGGGCTATTCCACCACGTGGCGTGCAGTTCTCCTACTGACAGCAGGAAGTGCACGACAACAAGTCACAAGCAAAAGCAAATTGCTACCCTTTTGGCTGCGGCAGTGCCCTTTTCAAGCAGGAACAAAAGGGGGATGCGCCTCGGAACAGCTGCACCATCCGGGGCGACAGGGGCAACAGAGAGAAGACATACTGGGCCCAAGTGTGCTGCACCCTCGGCAACAACTCGCAAGTCGCTCTCCTATCCATGACTTTAGCCTTTCACTTCGCAACTTCCGCCATGCTCATCATGCACCTGGACGAGCACGAGAGCCCCTCGGCGTCTGCGTCCACGGCGTTGCCGGCGCTGCTCAAGCGCGAGGACCCGCGCGCGTTCGCGTGGCAGCAGCCGCCGCCTGAGCAGCCCGAGCCCAAGAAGAAGAAGAGCGCGAGCAAGGGCGTGTTCGTGTGCACCGAGGTGCACTGCGGCAAGCAGTTCCCGCGGTCCTTCGCGCTGCGGCGCCACATGCGCATCCACACGGGCACCAAGCCGTACGCGTGCGACTTCGAGGGCTGCACGCAGCGCTTCAACACGTCGGGCAACCTGAGCCGCCACAAGCGCATCCACAGCGGCGAGCGGCCGTACCCGTGCATCTTCGCGAGCTGCGGCAAGCGCTTCAACACGAGCACGAAGCTCAAGCGCCACATGCGCATCCACTTCCCGGACGGCCTCAACGTCTTCCGCTGCGTGGACCAGCCCGGCTGCAGCTGGAGCTGCGACAACTACAAGGAGTTCGCGCAGCACCAGAAGCTGCACCACAACGTCATCGTCGGCGCGCAGCAGCAGCCGGACCACGGCTACGTCCAGCACCAGAGCGACGAGCAGCAGCAGCACGCGGCGGTGGCGGCCGTGCAGCTCTCGGCCGACAAGGACAACGACTACTTCTCCACGGCGGACGCCACGCGCGAGTACCCGACGCCGTACGGCAACCACCACGTGTCCGCCCCCACCGGCAGCTTCCTGTACACGAGCAGCTTCGACAAGCCCAAGAGCAGCTCGGCCAAGTTCGACACCAAGTTCGGCAGCAAACTCATGGGGCCCTCGCCCTTCTTCGGCGCCAGCGACCTCAGCAGCAGTCTCCCGACTATGTTGCCCAAAGATCAGGGCAAAAAGACGCCGGATCTGGATCATCTGTACGGGTCGGACCAGCGCCGGATGAAGCCGAACGCCAGCGCCTTCCCGTCCGTGCAGTACGCGTCGTCCTCCGCGGGGAGCTCCTTCTCGCTCAGCTCGGACAGCGCGTTCAGTCGCTCTAGCTATGCCAGCAGCAATAGCCACTTCGCTCCGCTGAGACCAGAGGAGGAGCGTGGAGACGGCGGCTACGAGCAGCAAACGCAGCAGCATCAGATGCTGCTGCCGCCGAGCCACCACGTGCTCCGTCCGCCGCCGCAAAGCGAAGAGGGCAAGTACGGCGGATTCGCAGTGCCGCCGCCCATGAACCCAGCGGCGCCCGAGTTCACGGGGGAGGAGCTCAACGTGGTGCTGCAGCTCATGAACGAGAATTACTGAAGGGCGGGGAGGGGAACGCTGTTTATAAGAGCGAGCTGGTCAAGGAGAGAGCAGCTCGCGGGTGGTTGTAGTTATTGTTTAAGTACTTTTAGGAGGAAGGAAGTGGGGACTTGTAGAAAAGAGTTAGCGTGAAGAGGTGCGTCCGAGGCCTTGTTGCTGGTCTGGAACGGGATAAGCCGGTAACTTCACGTCGGTCGCACCTCGTTGTATCCATTTGTAGCCGTCGTTTCACGCTTATTTATCGTAAGGAAATGAAGAGACCGAGAATGACGAAGACAGCGTGTGGAGGTACTAGTACTAGTGTTAATTCTTCCAACTTGGTAGCCTATCGTGGCAATACATACATAGATTCTCATGTCAGCAGCGTACGTGCTCGACGCGTTTGGGCCTTGCTCTTCGGCCAGCGCCGCACGTGAATGGAGCGCGTGATAGATAGTTACAGCTCCCATACAGTCTCCTCGTCTTCTTCTTCCGGCTCGCAGCTAAACCGCTCCTTGGAGCGGCTGGCGCTGATGTACTTGTCCTTGTGGATGCTGCTGGCCGCCTCTCTCTTGAGGTTGTGGCTGCTGCTGGTGAAGCCGGCGCGCTGCAGTCGGTCCTTGCGGCTGGTGGACGGCCGCTCAGGCGAGGGCTCGCGTCTCGGCTCTCTGCTGCTGCGTCTGGGGGCTCGCGCGTCGGAGCGTCGGTGCAGATGATGCCTGGAGCTGGAGCTGGACGCCCTCGTCGGAGCGCTGAGCGGCGGCAGCGCCTCGCTGCGCTTGCGGTGCTGCTCGGACGGCTGCAGCAGCGACAGCCGCGCGCCGGTCGACGTGCGGTGCATCTTGCGCAGCGCGTTCCACAGCGGGCGCGTCTCGGCTGCGTCGGGCGTCGCTTGACTGCGTACACAAGAGGGTGAGTGAGTGCATTGCAATGCGGTGGCCAAGGCGCAGGACGTTGAGACGTACGAGGCGGCGGCGTGCAGCGGGTGGGCGTCGCTCTCGGACTCCTGGAAGCACGTGCAGCGCGACATGAGCTTGCGGCAGGTCCGGCACTTGCCGTCCCAGTTGAGCGGCGAGCTGGAGAGGCTCGGCGGAGACTCGGAGACGTGCGGCATGCTTTGGCGTGCGTCCTGCAGCGGATATTCGCAACTACCGACGAGGCGGCGACGCGGTCATCGCATAAGCGAGGCGGCGACGTCAGTGAAGGTCTGACATGAAGAATAACCTGTGGAGATGCATGTGTACGCGACGGATTTTCTGTATCGAATGGACGTTCGCGGAGAATGAAACTGTTGTAACGCATAGAATTCCTCCCGGACATCTGGCCCCAAGCACTGCACGATTGATCGATGGGCTCGGCAACACCACACCATCTCGATGGGCCCCGGGAACGACGAATTCGCCTCTATAGCACAGCACAGCACAGCACCAAGGAAGGCGCGGCGAAGGTGACTTCACAAAGCGCACAATCAGCAGCTCGGCGGTCCCGAGAACTTCTCGCCCGAGTGGAAGCCGAGCAGGAGCCAGCGCTACTCATTGCGTCCGCCACATTCGGACGGCACGGTCGCTGGTTCGGAGGGATCGTCTGGCTGGACGTGCGGTGCCGACTTGAGGTATCTATAGTCAGTCAGTCGGTCGCCCGTTTTGAGGTCTGCAACGTGTCGTCGGACAAGTCGACAGTCGAGCGAGTGGGCTTCCTCGCTCGGGCTCAGCCGATTGACATGCACACACAGAACTCAGGGTCATGGGCCACTTGTGGCTGATTCGATCGAGCCCCATAGAAATCTGCTGAAGTCGAACTTCGACATGATCACCCCCCCCCTCCAAATGAACTTGGGTCCCTCTCTGATTCACATGTCAACGCCGACACAAAAATTTCGACTCCCGTGGTACAAAAAGTTGCCGACGTTGAAGTCGCCACTACCCCCATCCCTCCTTCCAAGAGCAGTTCGGTCTCTCCGTCGCTCTCTGCTCCTCAAGCGTGCGAAACCTCCCCGCCCTTCACAAGCCAAAAGCCAAGTGAGCCAACGTCGTGCACCCGCAGCCATGAGCGGCTCCTTCGGCTTCAGCGCGTACGACGACTTCCTGCAGACGCAGCCGCAGACGTCGCAGAGCTTCCCGCTCACGCAGGCGTCGCAGTCGCAGCCGCAGTCGCAGCTCGAGACGCCGTCGCCCTACGCCTTCGTGGACCCGTCGGAGCCGAGCGACGCGTTTTACGACCAATACCAGGCCAGCTCGTCGTCTTTTTTCGACCAATCAGCGCCCTCGGATGACGTGGCCAGCAACACGACCTTCCAGAGCCAAGTGGATGACGTCGGCTTCGTCAGCGACTTCCAGAGCCTCACGTTCGACGAGGCTGTAGACGAAGACGCGCTCGACTACACGGCGCGTGAGCTCCCCGCGCACGCGTGCGCCTACTGCGGGCTGCACGAGCCGGCGTCCGTGGTCAAGTGCGTGGCCAGCGACAAGTGGTTCTGCAACTCGCGCGGCAACACGAGCGGCTCGCACATCATCCAGCACCTGGTGCGCAGCAAGAGCAAGGAGGTGTCGCTGCACCCGCAGTCGCCGCTGGGCGAGACGGTGCTCGAGTGCTACAACTGCGGCTGCCGCAACGCCTTCCTGCTGGGCTTCATCCCGGCCAAGCAGGACGCCGTCGTCGTGCTGCTCTGCCGAGACCCGTGTCTGCAGATGAACGCGCTCAAGGACATGAGCTGGGACATGTCCCAGTGGCTGCCGATCATCGAGGACCGCAGCTTCCTGCCGTGGCTCGTCAAGGTGCCGTCCGAGCACGAGCAGCTGCGCGCGCGCCAGATCACGTCCAGCCAGATCGCCAAGCTCGAGGAGCTCTGGCGCGACAACCCGCTGGCTACGGTGGAGGACCTGGACCGCCCGGGCATCGACGACGAGCCCGTCAAGGTCACGCCCACGTACGACGACGGCTACCAGTACCAGAACATCTTCGGCCCGCTGGTCAAGATGGAGTCGGACTACGACAAGAAGATGAAGGAGGCCCAGACGCAGGAGGGCGTCATGCTGCGCTGGGACACGGGGCTCAACAAGAAGCGCAACGCCATCTTCACGTGCTCGAGACCCGACTCGGACCTGCGACTGGTGCCTGGAGACGAGATCCGACTGCGACTCGGACCGACCGCGAGCATGCTGTACGGAAAAGACTGGGAAGGCACGGGCCATGTGCTGAGGATCGAGGAGTCGGAGGTCGCGCTGGAGATGCGTAGCAACAATGTGCCCATCGAGATCACGGACGGATTCCTCGTGGATTTTGTGTGGAAGTCGACGTCTTTCGACCGCATGCAGGCGGCCATGAAGACGTTTGCGGTGGACGACACGTCGCTCACGGGATACCTGTACCACAAGATCTTGGGCCACGCGGTTGATGTGCAACCGCTGCGCATTCCCCGCTCGGTAGGCACGCACTTCTCGGCGCCAGGGCTGCCTGACCTCAATCCGCCGCAGATGGAAGCAGTGAAGGGCGTTCTAGAGCAGCCGCTGAGCTTGATCCAGGGACCTCCAGGTACCGGCAAGACCGTGACATCGGCGTCCATTGTGTTTCACATGTCGAAGCAAAACATGGGCCAGGTGCTGGTGACGGCGCCCAGTAACATTGCTGTGGACCATCTTACGATGAAGATCAGCGCCACTGGTCTTCGTGTCGTTCGTCTGGCAGCTAAAAGCCGCGAAGCCGTAGCGTCCTCTGTCGAGCACTTGTCGCTGCACGCTATGATCAAGTCGCTGGACTCTCCGGACAAGGCCGATTTGCGCAAGCTCATGCAGCTGAAGGACGACCAGGGTGAGCTCTCGTCTCAAGATGAAAAGCGGTTCAAGTCGCTGAAGCGCCAGGCTGAGCGCGAAATCCTCCAGGCTGCGGATGTGATTTGTACAACGTGTGTCGGCGCCGGCGATCCGCGTCTATCAAACTTCCGTTTCCGCCAAGTGCTGATTGACGAAGCTACGCAGGCTACGGAACCCGAGTGTCTTATCCCAATTGTTCAAGGCGCGAAGCACGTGGTAATGGTGGGTGACCACCGTCAGCTCGGCCCTGTGGTGATGAACAAGAAGGCAGCCAACGCTGGGCTGAACCAGTCTCTTTTCGACCGCCTGCTCCAGCTGAATCACCGCCCGTTCCGTCTGCGCGTGCAGTACCGTATGCACCCGTTCCTGTCAGAATTCCCTTCGAACCAATTCTATGAGGGTGAACTGCAGAACGGAGTGTCTTCGAGCGAGCGACAACTTTCAAGTGTGGACTTCCCGTGGCCGAACCCGAACAAGCCAACGTTCTTCTACATTTGCCTTGGCGCTGAAGAGATCAGTTCTTCCGGTACAAGTTACCTGAATCGAACGGAGGCGAGTAACGTGGAGAAGATCGTCACGACGTTCTTGAAGGCAGGCGTGCTGCCTGCACAGATTGGCGTTGTCACACCATATGAAGGCCAGCGCGCTTACGTTGTTAGCTACATGCAGCGTAATGGACCCATGCGCTCCCAGCTCTACAAGGATGTGGAAGTGGCAAGCGTGGACTCTTTCCAAGGTCGCGAGAAGGATTTGATCATTTTGTCGTGCGTGCGATCCAACGAGAACCAGGGCATTGGTTTCTTGAGTGACGAACGCCGTTTGAATGTGGCTCTGACGCGTGCCAAGTATGGTGTCATTGTCCTGGGCAACCCGCGGGTGCTAGCGAAGCAGGTCCTGTGGAACACGTTGCTAAACCATTACCGTGACAACCAGCTGATTGTGGAGGGGCCGCTCAACAACTTGACGCCCTCCCACATGCAGTTCCCACCTCCAAGGCACCCGGGCCGCGGTGCTCACCGCAATGGCACCGGAACTAACCGTCAGCGCGGATCGGTGCCCCCTCTGGACTCGCGTTTTGACCCGCGTTATGACCAGACGGGCATTCCTCCTCTTGACCCCCTTGCTGCTGGAGGATTGCCCCCACCTGCTCCTCAGCAGCGTGGAGGCCCTCGCCGCGGACCGAGCAGCTATGTCCCCGGAAGTATGGGCCCGCTTACCCAGGATGGCATGACTCAGTCATCTCTTGGACTTGACGGCCCGTTCACGCAGGTGGCTCAGACCCAGTCATTCAGCCAAATATCGACTGACAAGTTTGCGATGTCGCAAGATAGCTTCGGCTACGAGCACGACTTCAAGTCGCAGAACCTCCCGATGTCACAAGACACCCGCGCCCCCGGGAGCGACTTCTACTAAGAGAAAGGTGTGATGCACGATGATTTGATCCTGTGGAATCGACAAAATATCAACGCAATACGTCCGCCTGGTGGGCGGTGCAGGGGTACTCTCGAAGAAGAGAGCACTTTGCTGAAGTGCAGGTGCCGCTCACCAGCATGGCAATGGGTGAACAGCAAGAGTCGTGGTATTGGTATGCCCTCGGTTTTTGTTCGACTGTGAGCAGAACGCGGTGATACTCGTTGTCATGCTTTGATATGAGAAGCCTCGCAGGGAGGACGAGTGTCAGTTGGTATGCATGCTGAAGTTGGCTCAGCCGCAGATGTCACGATTGCAGAAGTGTCTGTGCGGCAAGAAGCGCAACGCCACGTGAGACGATAATACAACGTTGCGGATGAAGGGGAGCGAAAGGAGAAGCTTAGCTCGGTGGTGTGAGCTTAAGGCCAGTCAGAAAATCTTAGCAACCGCTTGATCTTCAATTGGACGCCCACTTCATTCAATTTTGGCATGGCTGTTTCTCGTCTTTTTTGGGAGGTCACGGAGCTCATGTTTATACTTTTTTCGTGCTTGGCTGCTCACTTCATTTCCTCTGGAGGCAGGCACCAAGCTCACCATCAACCAGTGCTGACGATGTCGTTCAAGCCGGAGCTGTTTGAGGACGAAGAGGGCAAGAAGCTACCCTTGGCCAACGAACAGGAGCTCTTTATCCTACAGCGCGCGAAGATCACGTTCCAGTGCAAGACCCCCGAGTGAGTCGATCGGTAAAAGTCAGTGCTGTGGTTAGCAACGTAATGACCAGATTGTGGCTGTGCTTGTTTTGACAGTCATGCAGTCTTCAAAGGCAAAGGACGCATCTACTGCACCACGCAGCGCATCATCTTCGTGGCGGAGAAGGGTATCACCCAGAATGGCTGCTACTTCGAGGCCTTCGTACGTTCCATCACCGTGGACTATCTCAGTTGATGCGCACATTCTAACCCTTTGTATATTTTTATTTAGGAAATTCCGCTCGTGAAGATGACGGATGAGAAATTCAACCAGCCGATCTTCGGCGCCTGCAGTATCTCGGGGCTTGTCGCTGCCGTAAGTGAATGTTTTTGCTAGATAACCAGTCCCAAGCTTATTTTTGTTATGTTTATCACTTCACGTAGAGCGGCGAATTCGAGGGTGGCGGTAATTTTTCTTGGAAGATCACGTTCGCAAATGGTGGCACAGGTGTTGTTCTCCCCGTCTTCTTGCGTCTGATGGAGAAGCGCAAAAAGAAAGGTATGCCAGTGCTGTCTAGTTTTAAGTGTGGAAGAGAGATGTGACGTGTGGCACTGTACTTCTTTTCTTTGACAGAGGAGATCGATATGCACTTCGTACAGAGCCAAAAGAAAGCGTTCGTCGATCCAAACGATCCTACCGTGATTTATATCGCTCAGCCAATCAAACCCGCTGCTAGTACTTCAGTTCAGAGCAGCTAGACGCAGGAACACACATGCAGTTGATAGCATCGATGGAGCTACAGTAAAATAGCTCTACTTTACTGAACAGGCCAGCTCAATCATTTACTACCGGTACAAAGTATCATGTTTGACAGATTACACAGGATCGTTGTCGGCAAGTGCAGATCAACAGAGACCAGAAGCTGCTGCGTCATCTCCAGTTATGTTGTTGTAAGCTCACCTCACCAAAGTTTTCATTCGCCCCATTTTTAAATGCAGACTTCTGCGTGATCCGTTTCGGTTTGCCATAAATAAGCATACTAAGCGGTGTCACTACGGCGCGCACGCAAGAAACAAATGGGAAATGCCATTTGCCATTTGCTATTTGCCAGAAAGCCCAGACGCTCGAGCAGACCCCTGACATATACGCGATCTAGCGTGCTTCAGTCAGGGTTCTGCCGCGGCGACGACTTTAAAGGTGACATAAAATGCTCTGTCATGCGAGCCCTTTGGCGAATATTGATTCGGGTGACGATTCGGTTGCCCTCATCATAAAGATTGGACCATTTTGGTTGTTGGGTACCCGCAATATGCGCCGCTGACGATATTTACCGGGGAAAGAGAAACAGAAAAATATATGATCAGCAGCGAGTAGATTCAATTCTGGTGATTTCGATACGAAGACTAACGGGCGTCTCAAATGAGACGGGCATCGACGTCAACCGCGAAAATACACCAGGATGGATAACGCACCCGATTGTAAATTTTAAAAACATCAATTTCGTTTGAATTAACACTACTAAAACTGCCGCCTCCTCTCGTTTATTGGCATCATATCAAGGCAGTATTTGCGTCCCGTGTCATCAGCACTGCGGCTTCACCGCAGTTTAGCAGTAGAAGAAGCCGCCGAACGGACGGCCAAACAGACAGGTCGGGCCGAAGATGGGGCGGCCGAACATGTTCCAGTAGCCGATCGGGTAGCGCCATCCGTAGCGGAAACCGCCGCCCCACGGGAATCTGAAGCGGTGGCGGAATCCACCGGGGAAGAACTGCTCGCCCAAGTTCTCCTTGTGCGCAGCAGGGATCGGTTCCTGGCCACCGACGATCGTCACTCCAGGAGGAAGCTGCTCCAAACCAGCGGGAGCCGCGTCGTCGGCGTGAGCAATGCTCAAGACAGCCATCATCACCAGAAGCAGAGCGAGGAACGAGCGCTTGATCATGGTAGCTGGTCTTGGGGTGCAGGACACTTGAGTGCTTGAGCGCAAAATGCGGAGTGGGTGGAATGAGCCTGTTCGGAATACTAACAAGTCTTGAGTCACAGCTTTGCAAGTTGCGACACTAGAATTCTCCTTCTTGAGGAATCGCACTGATTCATACGTGTAGTGAAAGGCGCCGACTACTTCAACATACTGACTGCGCCTTGATTCGCTGGGGTTTCGTCCAATCATTCACCGTTCCCTCTACAAGAACACCGACAAGCCGTTGCAAAACGGAAAAATCCGATCACATACTCAATTATGTGATCGGATTTTTATTATTATTATGCCATATCATTCGGAGGGTGCTGAGGGAAGTGCGAATTTTGGAACTGCGAATTTGCTCCTCCTGGTGAGCAAGAGGATGAAGCGCTAACACTACTAGAGTTTCTTTTAGAATAACGCGAACAGCGGGAGTCGGAACATGGAACATCTACATCTATGAGATTACGCGGCACTGGCAAATCGGAATGACAGCAGCGAGGAAAACACCTGCTCGTACGGTATGTAAAGGGAACCGTGGCCTTTAAAAGTTGTAACGCGATCGGACATGGTCGAGAATGCGACGCAGCATCCAGCCGTCGCTTGGTGTGATCGTGGTGGAGCTGTACGCCATCATAATGGCATTGGGGAAGTCCTTGGCCGGCTTGGTCTCCAGTCCGTAAAAGTCCGGCAGACCGAACCCGTGGCCGATTTCGTGGCCAATGAACATGATGTTCCTGTCGTACAGGTTTTGCATGGTGTTGTCGAGGCTCACCTCCTGGCCCCAGTCGTAACCAAAGCCGTACGGGATGTCGTCCTTGAGCCAGAAGGACATGTCGAACGGCTCACCAGGGCAGGCGCTCGTGTCCGACCACACTTGGTTCACGTTGTCATAGAATCGATAGCACTCGTCGGGGCACTGCGGTACGCCGTCCGAGTCAACTTGACCCTCGTAGATATTGCCGAGCGATTTGTCGGCCCACTTGAACTGGGACGCTTGCTTGGCAGCCCACCCGACCATCTTGACCTTGACCTCCGTGAACGGCCAGCAGTTGTAGCCAACCAGCCAGTCGTTCCACGCATTGAAGTGGCGCTCCAAAATGGCCTGGAACTTGGACGCGGTGTTCTTGTCAAGCGTGTTGGTTTTGGCGTCCCAGCGCACGCAGTAGTTGACGGTGCCGTTGTTGTGCACCAACTTGTCCATGTGAAAGTTCTTGTTGGCCATCACGTTCCAGTTCTCCTTCTTCGACAGATCCGCGTTGGGGCCGATGCGGTTCTGCCACACCCAGTCCAAGTACTTCTCGCTGATGTACTCGGCTGGACTTGCGACGACGCACTCTCCGGGCTTGGACGTGACTTTGCCGAAGGTTGGCTTGGCGCTGCTGTGGTTGGTGCCGGTATTCGCTACAATAGACGCGCCCCACACTGACTTACTTTCAATGACATCGGTCTTGACGGACGACGGGAACAAGACATCCAGCTGCTGTTCCTGGGTAGTTTCGACGGAAGCCGGTTGCAGCGTGCCAACTTCAGTCTTTTTGGTGTTGGCACCAGACGACGAAGCGATTAGGAGGGCGCCGAGGAAGAGATGCGGGACTGGGCTTGACTTCATTGTGGAGAAATCGGAAATGGGTCTTCAGTACAGACCCCTCACGCCGATTGAAGCACTACATGTACCTGTATGACTCGTACAATACGAGAGCGGGAGTTCCCTCTGTCACCAATCTGGAGATGATCTCTGTTCGATCGCGTACAGTTGTAAAACTAGAGACCACGGACTTCGTTGAACAGCCTGCAGAGCAGATGGCATCATCTCGTTGAACACTATGGAAAGCCCGAATACATGTAGCACGAACAGCAATTCACGATGGGGAACTTTGCGGTCCAGGAGTCACATGTACACGTACCTAATGTGTACTGGTTACTGCTGCAAATTGCAGCCTGCAACAAGCACAAACGCATATACAGTAATGAACAGTAGTTGACCGAGCACACAATATTTATATGTAAGGGTGTATTTTAATAAGCAGATTTTCCAAGTCTGTAAAGCACCACTATTTATTTTAAGAAATAGTGGTGCTTTACATACTTTGGAAAATCTGCTTTGTCAGAGCTGTCGCCTGATCAGCATGGTATACCGTAATCGTGGATCGCGTAGCAGCACGACATGTATGCGTTATCTACAGCTGTGAGCTTGCATCCATGCTCGTCGGCAAGAGCAGCGACACCATCAAGCATCTGCCCAAGGTTGGAGCGCGTCGAAGGCTACGACGCCCACGTATTACTGTGATGCAAGTATTAATACATTATTATCTATAATAACATGGCAGTATGTCCATGTTGCATATGCGCGGCGTAATGCAGTATTGTCGGCGTTTGCCACCCCTATAGTTGCTTGCACCAATCTTGTGATACACGTCTTGGTCTTGATGTTGACTCATTTTCACCTGTTGATCGCACTAAATGTACTTTTAAAGGACTCATTTTCACCTGTTGATCGCACTAAATGTACTTTTAAAGTACCGCATCGCCCCTGTCCTAAGCGAAGTTTTGTCCTAAACGAATTTTTATTATAGCCAATGAAAACGCTGTATTTGTGTCACATGGCCGTGGTTAAAATTCCATGTTGGCCAGCTAATTATAGACTCCTGCCAGCCATTCGGTCTCAGTGTCAAAGGCGCGATGGGTAGACAAGCTTGAGGATCTCCGTCTCCAGGTCTCTCTGGAGCTCGTCGAAGCCCGCAATCTTCTCCTTCTTCTCTGTTTTATAACGTGACAACAGGAGCAGCACCAGCGTCATATCACCGAACACGTCGATCTTCTCTTCCTGATCGACCTGAGAGCCCAGAAAAAGCCTGGCAGCGAGACGAGAGACCAGCAGAACTGTGGGAGAAGCGGTGGTCGCTGGAATGGAGCACCAGGCCGCGCATTCGCGACGATGTTGCGGCCAGTCGCGCTGCTGACACGCGCGGGAGCAGTAGCGAGCTTTATGACAGCCTGTGCACCGCAAGAGCGAGTTTTGAGGCGAGAAACACCAGGCGCAGGAAGAGGAGGACACGGCGCATACTGCAGACGTGCGGAGCACGCAGGAGCCCACCTGAAGACGCGCGGAGGCCACGGCGCAGCGACCCTTGCGCGCGTCCAGCACTTCCCGGTACAAAGGCATAGCTAATGAGGTAGTCACTGTATCGGGGCGGTCAGTCACTCGAACGGGTATTGTACATGATGAAGTTGGACTTTGGGGGAGAAGTTAACGTTAAATGGAAGACAGAGAACATATATGCCGCAAGAGCACTGCAATTTTATGCGGATGGACGCGGGTTCAATTCCCGCCGTGTCCATACTTTTTGATTGGTGGAAATTATGAAGAATTCGCAGTTCGAAGAACTGTTCGCAGTTCGAAGAACTGTTGCTTGCGCCCCTACGGCGGTTTGACATAATGCGACATTATAATTCTAATGTTGCGAGAGCAACTTTAGGAGCTTAGGAGCAATGGTAGAATGGTACAACTATACAGCTCTGCAACAACAGCAATGAATGCAATCAGCAACACCAAGCAAGGTATTATAACGAGCAGCTCAGCAGCATATGATGATCTACTATCTACGGGGATGAGAGCGTCGGTGGAGCAAGTATGCAACTAGACAGCTCCGCAACAATGTCAACGATTACAACAGCAGCAGTATCAAAGGCAACTGGAATGGAACCATTTAGTTTTAAGAGAAACAGTCCTATGGTAGGTATGCATATTCGTGTTGCTTAATTGGCTGTGAGCTATTGATTCCTAGTTATGAGCATCGTCCAGACGCTTAGCAGTACTAACCGCTCTGTTAATGGTAACATCCCGGCTCGAGTACCGTGCTAGGTCAAAATAGCGTCAATAAAATAACGTATATGATCATTTACCGTAAAACACGCAACATCCTGTAAAAATTACAAAAACTGTACAGCACCGGTTAAAAAAAGTGATACTTAAACTTTTTACCGGTGTAAAAACTAGTGTACAGTTTTTGTTTTTATACGTTGTCTACTTTTTACGGGTGTAGCATTCGATCCGTGTTTTACGGTAGCATACGCTTCGCAAAATGAACTTATTTATTAATACACGGATAGACAGATAAAAGCACCCTCTGGATTTATTGGGATAAAAAACTATTTTGCACAAGATTCGACTAAGATTTAATAGAAGTTACGAAAAGCGTCTACAGGAAAGTAAATCAGTAAGTTTAGCAAAACTGTATGACCCCCTATTCGCTAAATCAGACCTCCAAACTAAGTATAATGCCAACTAGACTGCGATGCACTATTGCTATGCAATAAAATGTACCACATAAGGACTCTATTTTAGTACTTCTCACGGTTCGGAGGTACCTGACGAAGGGAAAACAAGTCAATCAGAGTGTACCTGCAGCCTGGTATTGTGCACTGCAGGATGCCTTCATTGGACCGTTTTTATCTATATTACCTACAGCATCAGACGCTGCAGGTCATCGGCAGGTGATGGAGGTGCTTGCTGATTGTTTAATTCGCATTTCTCGTTGGGACCTTTCATTTCGACACCAGAGCCGGGCAGTAGCGAGCTCTCAATATTTCCTGCAAAACGTGAGGGTCTTCCCGCTCACTCCTCATCGCATGAGTGTTCTGAGGCTTGGCTTAAGGCCGTCACTTCCAAGAAAAGAGTCGTCGCTGCGCGTGTGCTCTCTCCAACCATTGACGCCTGCTCAACCACCAGCAACGCAGTTTGTGATTAGTAGAAGTTATTTAATCAAACATTCAGGCTCCCTCGTCGCTGACAGGTTGGAGGATATCCTTGATTGGTTGGTCATACCTACCTGCGTCCTGCAAATCCCTGAGCCGTGAGAAACAGTTTTTACAGCTACATATTGTACATGTCATCTCTTTTGGCCAGACGGCAATGAAATACTATATGTTTTGGTAGCGGGGTAGATTTGTCACACCAAGTTAACACCACAGAAGTTCAGATCAGCGTAGCCGGCAAACCCCCACGGAAGCACCCTCCTACGACTTTGGGAGGCTCTGTGAAGGAGAAAAAGCCCGCTTAGCAGCATTGAAAGTGGCCAATCGGTCATTTCAACAGAGGAGATACCTTGTAGGTGCCTATTACGGAAGTAGGGGTTTGCAAGACTGACAACAAAGCAAGGCGATACGAAGCAGCCGGGTCACAGAGTCATTTAGTGAAGTAGATGAACGACAGAACATGGTCAAAAATGTTTATAATTATAGCAAAAAAGCGGTAGCTAACCACTAGGTACTCGGTTTGTTTCTAGGGCATTTACCTGATAGCTGATGGCTGCAACGTTTAAAATGTCAAATCTAAGATCCTAGTAATACAAAAGTACATTCTAAAGTCCTCTGAAGGACGCTAAAAAAAGTGGGGAAGGCACAATGACATTAGTAGTATTTCGTGTATGTGCTTGCTGGTGCCCTGTGGTGCGCTTGGACGCCAAGGTCAGTGCGTATGTTGCGGGAAATGGCTACTGAGGAGGTAGGGCTTACGCTTCGCGTTTGTCTGATATTTCTTGGGGGACGAGTCGTCGCGGTTGGAACTGATGTCCCTACAACGTGCTTTGAGTTGGTTTGTGTCTCTGTGTGCGCCGTGTGCGGATAAGTGTGTGTGGATTGATGCGGACAATGACTTGTCGCCGTTCGGGACGTTGACGAAATGGAGCGATCCGACTTGAAACACGGACCGTAGTACACACTACGCAAACGATGAGCAAGAATCCCTACGGTGTCAATATCAAATATACCCATCCGAACTGCGAGCCCGGCGGGCCAACAGGCCGCGAACCAGTCGTTAGGCGCTGGATTCCGGATGTCATCGAACGACTTTGGTGCAACATTTTCTCATCATGTAACATTCATGCAACACCCCGGTTGTCGTTACGATCGGCAATTAATAGCCTATCGTATGCCTTGATGTGGGGATTTTGTCCAATGAATTTGGATAGGACCGCATCACCTGGGCGCCGTGTCGGTGGTGTGCACGGCTGTGCGGTCAGGCGTACGGCACCAAGAACTACGCTCTTGTGGGCGTACGGCTGCATTTGGATCTGATCTTACTCACAGGCCGATGATAACAACAACAAGAAGAAGCAGACGTCCAACATCGGGTGGATCCTGAGCCTCACCAAGGAGGAGAAGCTGCCGCTGGCCGTGGGCGTCACGGGCATGACCATCACCTCGGCCATGAACGTCGTCTTCCCGCGCATCATGGGCAAGGCCATCGACGTGACCTCGGGCAAACCGGGCTCAGCCGCAAGGGCTTCATGGTGGTGGTGCTCACCGCCTTCTTCACGGGCTCGGTGGGCTCCTTTCTGCGCACGTACTCGCTGGGCGTGGTGGCTGAGCGAATTGCCGCCAAGCTGCGGCACAGACTGTACAAGGTGCTGCTGTCGCAGGAGCTCTCCTTCTACAACAATCGCAAGGTGGGCGAGTTGGTCACCCGACTCAGCGGGGAGTGCCAGCAGACAGCAACAGAGGTGGTGTCGTTCCCCAGACTCTCGACAACGTACGCAGCGCCGTCCACGAGCATGTAGGTGAACTGGCTTTCGCCCTGGATGAAGGTTGCGAAGCTGTCGTAGCGCACACTGATACCATCGTCCGCGACGACGGGCTTTGCGAACACGTCGAAGATGGACTCACCGTGAATGTGCATGTTTGTGCCCATGAGCATGACGTGCAGTTGAAGCGGTCGTGGTCGTGCTGTCCAACGGCTACCGGTCGCTGAACTCGGCTGTGGAGCACAAGACAGTGTTGGCATTTTTACATTTTGCATTTTTTACATTTTTACGTAATAAAGGCTTATTAATCGATTAAAAACATTTTTACAGCGATCTTTTGCATTGTTGACGTAAAAAACCTGATCCGCCGCATTCCCAAAAAGAGAAGCAGCCTGCTTCACAAGAATCGTTCTCTGTACGAACCTGCGCCGTTGCCGTCGACCCCCTGCACTATTGCAGCGGTCGCATCCTGATGGATCTCCTACCCGGGCTGCGTGATGAACACGCTGACGGGTCCAAGCGTGGACGCCCGCCAGGTGCTCTTGGCGCAAACTTTTACCGGCTTAACGAGAAATGCAACAAGTCGATGTGGTGGACGGTGTGCAAGTATTGTTACGCAGCTCACATAAGCACCAGGGCAGCTGTTCCCTTTCCACTGCATGTTCGCGGCCGGAAGGAAGCTTGGGAGGAGCACTTGGCCGAGTGCTCGTACTACGCAGGAGTAACCGGTAACTCGTTGCATGCTGATGTGAATGCACATACAGGAACTAATAAACTACAATGCATCGCGCCACCTGCATTAACGCCTGTTGAGCTGCTGATTTTTTGGCGTTTGTCTTCTTGAACGCTCGCTGTGGAGTTCCGGGTGCCGTGCCCCATCGTCATATCATGGGAGGTCGCGTTCTGAACGAATATGCAGAGCCGTAGTGGAGCACCACCTCGGGGTTCTCATCGCTCACCACGAGCGCCGACAGAATCGCCGACTTGCCCTCCACGTAGCTCACAATGCCCGCGAGACCGCGATGCTGTACATCTGGGCGAACTGCTTGCGTCCCTCGAAAGGCAGCTTTTCCAGCCCCGTGATGAGCTTGGGGGCGAGTCCGCTAGCTGCGCGCACTTCTGCGGCTTGACCTCGTGCTCTCCATTTCTGTACAGCAGTAGCTTCATTTCGCTCAGATGCCTAGTAACTTCTCCAACGGACTGCATCAGCCAAAGGAAGGGGTCATAAATTTCAGCGGAAACAATAGCGACTCAATCAACACCAAAGCGGCAGAGACTTCTCACCTTCAAGGGCTTTGCAGGGGCCGAAGTGTCCTTCAGCGCGTCCTTCAGCAGCTTCGCCACCTGGTCTGGGTTCTTCCGACGCGAGAAGAGCGACATAGAGGAGGGGGCACGGCGGGGAGCGCGGCGGCGGACTGGGTCGAGGACTGAGTCGGCGATTCTCCGTTGATGCTGGGGGACAGCCAGCTGTCTGAGATATCTCACCTTTTCCCCTGTTTTTAAGCGACTTTTTACATTTTTACACGGCTTTCCACTTAATTAATGTAAAAAGGCATGTAAAAAACCAACACTGCACAAGAAGGAGGTGCAGGACCTGCTCTCGCAGCACGAGTTGTTCTTCGTCGTCTTCTACACGGGCCTGTTCGCCGAGTTCCTGCCCCACTTTCTGGGCTATCTGGGCAAGGGCGAGACGGCCTTCATCATCACGTCGCGCATGGGCGTGGGTCGCTTCGTGGCGCACGTGCTGTCGACGGCGCCCAAGAGCGCACTGGAGGGCGCCAAGCTGGCGTTCGAGGCCGAGCGCCTGTCGCCGCTGCAGATCCGCGACCTCTGGAGAAAAAACTGAACAAGAAGATCGAGCTGCGCTGCGTGGACTTAGAGATGAACAAGAAGAACTTCAACACGGACTTCGTGGCCTTCCTCACGACCATCTTTGAGGAGGGTCGCGGCGTGACCGGCACGTAGCAGGGGGTGGCGAACACGGCCGCCAAGCTCTTCCTGGATTGGAACCCGGCCAAGTACGAGTCCTTCATTGCATAAGCGAGTGTATTGGCAAACGGAAAAGCAAGAGGGCGCTCTGCTCCGTGTCACTCTTATTTGGACAGCAAAGCCAGATCTAATAAATCGAATTGAACGCATACCTACGTGAAATTCTACACATGAACTGTCGTGCAATCTCGGCAGGTACTTACTTCAGCATCGCGTTGCCGGTGTCACGGCCGTACACGTCCACGAAGAGTTCGAGCGTGTGGTTACACAGCTCGTTCCTCTTAGCGTTCTCGCCGATCTCCTTGCCCTGCTTAAATAACCGCCATACTCCCTCTTGTGCACCTTGGCATTGAGGAGCCTGTAGTTAGTTTTCTACTGCAATACATGCGTGCGCCAACATCATGTGTGGTGTCTCGTCACGCCTTCTCTACGCTATCTGCATTTACTCCTGCTTTAGTAGAATGGTCCAAACCGCCATTAGCTGCGTTACAAGAAGAAACTCGTCTTTGCGCTCTATCTGCTGATACATTACGGTCCCTAGATGCAGACGCATTCCTTCGTGACTAGCTACATCAATACAATCTCACGGTTGATAATCTTTTCAGTCCAACATGTCTGTCCTCAATCGTGTTTATCCTTCGAACTGCGCCTCCCCCCGGGTCCACCACCCGGGTCCACCACCCGGGTCCCCTAAATATTATAACGTTTACGTTTTAGCATTTAATTCTGAGTCTTGGAAACATATGTAGCGTAAACTGCGTACATTGCAGTTCGCTTAGGACAGGGGCGATGCGGTACTCTATTAACACCCCATGTCTGACTCAATCGGAACGGAAAACGACATCCAGTGGGGTATTTCGGTAAAACGAAAGCCGCAACAACGCAAAGAAAGCAAACTAAATGCGCATGTGATAGCTTATACTTTTCTGCGTTGTTTAAGCCTCGGTTCGGGTCAACACCCCGCGTAAATGTTGAGGAATCGCATCGCGAAGATCGATTCCGATGAGGTGGGGCCATTGCACCTTGTCTGCCATTTTCAAGCATAATGCTACACACATCTGTATAGTACCACTGTTACCTAAATTACTTGGATCACTTAGAAAACAAGGAACTGAAAGCGGCTCGGTCACGGAGCTGTTCCAGACCCAGTCAACTCAACTGTCGAGGGGAAGCATGTGAACCAGGTGCAACCGACCCAGGTGAGTACGAGATGAAGGCCAGCAAGTCGGCCGTATATGACGGCGGTCTTGTTCCCGGAGGGAGAGCACGGAGGTACCACTTAGGGTTAGGTTAATAATGGCATTCGGTGAGCAATGACCTTTGGTCATGAATTCAATGCGTTTGGCCGGAGATATTTTTTTCAAGACGCTGATTCATGAACTTACTCTGATCGACACCTTCTGAAGTGCACATACCGGCTTAAGAACATAGCGAAGTGTCTAATACAATAAACTTTGCAGCTAAACCTGACATTGCGGCTTTCGTTGTTTCGAACTCCTCACACTATCTGTTCCGACTGAGCCAGACATACCGTGTTAATAGCTTGCATTATTCTAACAGCCGGCTCGAAGTACAGCTGCTGTACGATCTCAATCCAACTTGCTGTCGTTCGTAAAGGTTGTCCGGTAGTGTTCAACAAGATCAATGCACTCTTGTGGACTCAATCGTCTTAAAGCGACCAAAGACCGGCGCGGCAAATGAAATTCAGTTGACGAGGCAGCACGTTACATGTACCAAGGCATCAACGAAACCACGATGCATGCAGGTTGTTTGAAACAGAAACAACTTGTTTCTCGCGATAAAGCTGGCGCAGCTCCCTGTATCGTGGTCCACGATACAGGGAACTGCGCTGCGCATTCGTGGAGTCACTTCCGGTTCGTGGTTCGTAGATGCAACCGAGCTCCGTGCTGCTTGCAGCCACATCGACCGTCACGTTGTCTGCATCCGACTTCAGCAGCGAGAACAATATGACGCACACAGCGGTGCCCGACAAAGAAATCAATAGTCAAACCCCAACTTCCGGAGGCTTTCATCTCTTTTGGCCAGGCCTCTTGAGAATAGGTAGTGTGTCAAGAGAAAGTGCAAAATGCCTACCGCATAATCGTAGTCCTAAGGGTCACCCGACCTGCACTGGTTGCACATCCTTCCGATAATCACATACCGGTACCGACTTCCTCCGCTTGTAGTGGACAACCTCATATAAGAGCGACCAATCAGATCGCACGATTATGAGCTCCGTTTCAGTGCTGCTTATAAGTTCCGTTGCAAATATTTAGATACAAATTTACCGGTAGTGTACCGGTAATGGTGGAGTTTGAGCGCTCGCCATTCATTCATTTGTCGATTGGTGATGCCCCCCAAGGACCCTCGCTCCCAACACCGGGATTCCTTCACTGCACGGGAGAAGCTGAATGCTGCGCAAGCACTCGCAAAGAGCGCTGATGTGCGAAGCGTAAACAAGGTAGCGGTAAGACAATTGCAGCATCTTGCTCATGCCGGAGCTGGCACTACAGCGATCACCAGATATTTCTAACGCTACCCGTAGAGGGAATGCGATCTTCTACGGCGCACCGCGATCTCTAACGTGGCGGATTCCGCGCAAGTGTGCCATTGCGTTGCCTGCTCAGAACCCAAGTCGGAGGCGTGGGCACTACAGCTCGGATGAGAGCTACGTGGCGAGCTCTTGCAGCGCCGGTTGCAATCGTTGCGCTGCCCCCTCCAAGTCCCCATCTGAGTCCACTTGGACCTCTGCACTGCGCTACCCTCATTAGGGACGACGACGTAGCAGCTGCTGATTTGATTGAGGGCCTCGCCAGACGTTGTGTTATTGATGCAAGCATTGGTGATGTCGATTCAGACGACGACATCGAGAAGAGTATACATGCTATTGTAGGTGCTAATAATAAACGAGTTCTTCTTGCCTTCAGCATTCGCTTTTGATGCTGTTGACTCGGCTGCGGCTATTGAGGCGCTTTGCCAGTCTTGTTGACTTTCGCCTTGGCGCGCTTGGCCAGCCGCTCGGAACGGACGGTGTTCTGCTTCTTGGTGGGCTTGCAGCCACCGCTGGACGCCGATATGTTGAGCGAGAAGCCGTCCATGCTGGATTTCAGTACTAATATTAATACCGGTTACGATACCGAAATCAGCATATCATTTTTGACGGGTGGTACACTGTACCGGCATATACCCTGTCCACTATAAGCGGAGGAGGTCGGTATGTTCGAAGGCTATTTTAGTAGTGCACAGACTAAGTTTTACTCCATGTTATTAGCTTTTGACCCCTACTTCATCCGCGCCATTTCTGCCTACGTGGTGCATGGCGGCCGGCTTCGACTCGCTGGCGTTGACGACGGGGACGACCGCCACTGTGAGCGACGTAACGCAGAGGTCGCACACCATCACGGGCCCCACACCGGGGACTCTGTAATACGTGCGAGTGTTTGCCAAGACCCGCGGGGGCCAGGGCACACCGCAGACGTCGACGCCTGCCTCGTTCGTGCCGGCAGTGAGGAACAGTGCTAGCCGAACACGCTGACGTTGGTGGCCACGAACGTGACGGGGCAGCTACGCGAGGAGCCCGGGCAACCCGAACACGCTGACGTTGTTGGCCACGAACGCGACGGGGCAGCTACGCGCGACTTGGCGGGCGCCCGTGATCCCGGCCCATGGCTACCCATGCGCAGGGACGCTGCAGGCGCCAGGCAGCTGTCCGGTGGTCGGAGCCTTGGACATGGTCTTCTGCGGCGTCGACGTCAAGAACTACGCGGTGCAGTACTCGGAGAGGAGCGACTTCTGGTCTCACGTCGAGAGCACGACCGCGGGGACGGTGGTGACGGTGCTGCTCACGGGGCTGGTGTCGGGCACGTTCCAGCATAAGCCGATAGCCACTTCCACTGATGCAGGGCCGAGTCATGTGAACTGCTTGGCGTCTCTTCCGAAGTGGCGATTTAGCAGACCCATGGCTTAAAAATAGGATTTGGCATATGTTTTTTTCATCGAGTGCCATTGGTCAAATAGTTAGTGACCCTTATAATAGTAGTAAACGACGCTTAGGACTACGATTATGCGGTATTCCTACGTTTTCAGAATGCCTAGTTCTGGAGACCAATCGCGGTATATTTTGTACCACATTTTGTACGGTCGCCACCTTGATGCCGATATGTCGCTCCCTAGAACACATTAAGTCTGCTGTAGGCAAATGGCCAGCGTACGCAAATACCCCCTGGGAATCGCTTCATGATGCACGCAACTTTTTGGCCAAACTCAACCCTTGTTCGAAAAACACCATCCACACTATAAGGTAGTTGTGGTCGTTTATGGCTACCGACATATCTGAGCGCACTCGTCACTGCTTCCGCTCCATGTAGTACAAGAATGTGCCTGCAAGGGCGGTACTAGTGTAGTGGGTCTCGGTAACACGAACACACACGCGGTAGGGAAGCTGGCGCTTCCGAGTAGCCTTGGTTCTATTGCTTGCTTGCTCTAAGGTAGATTGTAATCTGACTAGGCTACGGACCTTTGTCTATCTCACTATGATATTGGTTACCTCGTCCTCCGACTTCTATACCAGCTTGGCCTCACATTCTGTGCGGCCCAGTGCAGTGATCAAGGCTTGGTATCAGCCAGCCACTACACCGCCCCGTCAAGCCTTGGACACTCCAAAAGCTCGACTTGCACTGACGATGTTGCACAAAGGTAACATTAATGTTGCTCGAATGTAGAAGGTGCTCTTCACGTCATTCTGGACCATCATTCTGCTACTTCAACTTGCAGTTGATGCAAATCTCGTCGTTCTTGCAATGTACTTTGATAGACCGTCGTCTCCGGCAGTCGAAGCGTACGCACGGATCATAGCTGGGATGTCTTTCCACAGTGACTGTAGTGGTTCCCACGAATCCTCGATTGGCTCGAGCCCTTTCCACGACACCAGGATTTCGTAGCCGTTCTTACTCGAGCACCACCGGTGTTCTTTCAATTCCGCTACAGCCAACACAATGCCTTGGGAGGCGATGTGCTCTCGGACTTCTTCAGTCACCTCATAGCTCTTGTCTGCGTAGTACTTCAATCTTGATGCATGTACGTCCGACTCTACACCAGTAACTAGATGTCGAATCACGAATGAGTGTACATCAGCTTTCACGATCTGATACGGACCGATCCAGGTAACTAGCAGCTTGTCCTGGTGCTTTTGGTCTACTCTCGACCGCAAAACAAAGTCACCCACGCTGAAGTTGGCCTTTCTCGCCCCTCTCTGTCCTTTTTTGTTTCGACAAGTTTGCTGGTCGCGCTCCTTTGCCACGTCCTTGTGCATTAGATGGACACTTGCTCGAAGCTCGCTAAGCTTCTGTTCAATCAGCTCCGGCTGCTTGGTCATTTCCAGCACTTTCTTTTGCTCCAAGTCGACACAAAAGTCAAGAGGACTGGGCAGTGGCAGAGCGCAAAACAATTCCACGGGCGCCTTGTTGGCCAGCGAAGGCAGCGGCGTATGGTTGATGCTAGCCCTTAGCAACGGGACAAAGATTGTCCATTCTCTAATGTCCTTTTTGTACTCGAGGCACATTGCCCTCAGCACTTGGATCACGTCACGGTTTAGTCGTTCAATGCTCCCATTAATCCATGGACTGTATGCCACTGTAAAGTGCTGTTCGGACTTAAGTCGTTTGCATACTTTGGCCGCCACTTCGTTTTTAAAATGACTGCCTCGGTCACTGATCCAGATCGGCGGAATTCCAAACCTGCTGTGCCAATCTAGGATAGCCTCAACAGCCACGGCACTAGTTGGAGTAGCGCATGGGATCAGATCGCAGTAGTGAGTGGCTTCGTCCTTTAGGATGAGGAGATATTTGTCGTCTCCAAACGATTCACCTACTGTCAGGAAGTCCCAATGCAGCGCACCGTTGCGCTCGTAGCACCGAAATGTCTCACTCCATGGGCGTTGTACCACCTTTCCACCTTTCACATGATGGCAGAGTAAACACGCCGCCAGGAATTTGTCTACATGCACTCGAATTCTCTCCACGTAGAAGTGTCTTTGTAGTTGCTCCATCATAGTGGCTCGACCACGGTGTCCCTGTGCACCACAGTGTGCCACGATCATCAAGCGTTGCAGTAAGGATTTGTCTTTTTTCGGTATCCACAGTTTACCATTGTGGTACCAGCCCTTATCCGAATTATTCTCGGTAAGGAAATTGCTTGGTACCGTGTGTCGATATTGCTGCTGCGTCTGTACAATTTCTTGCAGTGTTGGCCACGAGAAACTCGGGTCGTCAAACGGTCGAATGGCTGCCACACTAGCATCCTTCGCTCGTTCATTGCACTCCGTTCTGAGTTTTTTGCGCTGGCGCCGTGTCCCCGGGATCCTGCCTTCCTTCCCTCTCTGGCGCTTTCCTCGGGTCTTCAGGGTCCTCTCTTCCTCCCCTCGCCTTGGCTCACTCCGGATCTGCTGGGTCCTGTCTTCCTCCTGACGTCCTCTTTTCCGTAGTACCATAGCACGCAGTGCCACACGGTCTTGGTAGTTTCCGGCCCACCGCGATACCATATCTGCCCAAACATTATTTGCGCCTTCGATGTGCTCGATGTGGTACCTGTATTCCATCAATTTCATCGCCCACCGTAGCAGCTTGCCCCTAATGTGCTTTTTCACCTCCTTTCCAGGAGCGAAAACGTAGATTAGATTGCGGTGGTCGCAGAATAATCTAAACCCTTCTGGCCGAAGGAGGAGGTGGCTCAGCTGGTCACAGGCGCAGATAATGGGGTATGCTTCTTTCTCAATAACGCTCCAGTTGCGTTTCGAGCCCGTAAAAGTGCCACTCATACAGACGAGAAGCTCATGTTGTTGCTGTGCAACAAGTTTTCCTGCTTGCCAATTTCGTACTTGACTGACAATGATGCCATAGCCCTCGTCGGAGGCATCAGTTATCAGGCACATCACTGAATTGGGCTGAGGAAATGCTAGGCTTGCCGAATTTGTCAGCTTGTCCTTCAGTGTGTCGAACGCGGCGCGCTCCACATCACCAAACTCCAGTCTAATCCCTGCTGCTACACGTTTTGTACGCCGTGATGCATTAGCAAGAGCCATGTCGAGTCGCTCTTGCAGCGGCTGTGCAGCTCGAGCAAAATCAATCACGCTCTCCCTCATCCAGTTTGCCGCACACAAAAATTGCTGCAGCTCAGCAGCATTGGTTGGATACGGCAGGTCTGTCAGCGCTCTGATGCGCTCTGGGTCGTGGCTGACTCCATGTCCCGTAATGATCTTGCCGCACCACTTGACCTGTGGCTCAAACAAACTTGACTTCTTTACACTCAGCTTGAAGCCGAAAAAGTCAAGAAGTTCAAAGAGACGTTCCAATTTCACCAAATAAGTCTCAACATCAGCGGCAAATAGCAGTAGGTCATCTATCCATACAAGCAGGTGCTTGTACATAAGCTCCTTCAGGCACTTTTCTATCGTGGCCTGGAAGAACAAAGCTGCGTCGCAACATCCTTGCGGTACACGCCTCGGTGTGTAGATTTTCCGATGGGTCATGTACGATAGCATCTCTTGGCAGGCTTCATCGACAGCTATTTGCCAGTAGCCCTTGATAAAATCGAACAGTCCAAAAAATTCGCAGCCACGCACCACTTCCAAATCCACTTGCGGGTTCGGCATGACTCCAGCAATGCCTTCAACCTGGACGTTCAGTGGTTTGTAGTCTGCAGTCTGTCGATAATCATTAGCAGCTCCCTTGCGCACCGGCAATGCGGGACATGCCCATCTGCTGTTTGGGTTTTCAAATACCCACCCAAGCTCTTCAAGTTTGTGGTTGAAGTCCTCCATGAAAGCCCTGACCTCCGGCGGATACTTGCGCGCTTTACATTTGTACGGCTTCGCATCCTGTTTCAGTCTGATCTTCATAGGAGGAACTCGAGCCGGGGGGTCATTCCCCAACTTCTCCCTCCACAGGTCAAAGCGAAAGGCAATACGTGAGAGCTCATCAAGATACTCCTTCGGAAAACCTTTCTGGCCTGCACGCGTAACCAATTCACGAATTGGTTTTCCAGTTCAACACTCAACTCGGGCGCTGAGCCGATATCAGGTTCATCAAATTCATCAGGTTCATCTGGTTGACCTTGCGAAGCTAGGACTTCTAAATCTCTGTCAACATCAATACCCAGCGAGGCCAACACCTCCTTGCCAATGAGAAATTCCTCCAATTCCCCAGGAACAATCAAACACTGCACAGGTGAACCGATTGACACCGGTCCTGCAGCTGTACGCAGCGTCACATGCACGTTCGCCGCACGATTTACTTCCACATCACCACCCACCGTCGTGCACGGGATGGGCTCTTCAAACTCCACGCACTCCACAAACGGGCACATTTCCTTCAGCCGCACAAAACGTCTTCTCGCTCATGCTTGTCATTGTCGCGCCACTATCCGCGCAAAACGGAACGCTTAACACACCTTCAAGCAGTACCGTTCCACCTTCAGGAGGTAGGCATTCGCGGATCCGACATAGCCTAATTGCTTCTTCTTTGTTGTGGGGTTGTTTGTTGTCTTGCTTTGAACTCTGCCCTTCGTCTTGCTCTAATAGCTTCTTTGTCTGCTTCCGTCGCCGTCGGGCAGTTGATGAACTCGTGTCCTCCTTTACAATGAAAACACTGTTTGGGTGGAGGCGGGCTGGTAATTTTGCGCTCTTCGCTTTGCTTCATCCCATTAGACCGCTGTTGCTTCCCTTTCAGTTGAACACTGGCAAAGGTTGCAGGTTTCCTGCTCACAATCTTCATGGGACCTCGGGTGCTGAAAGGCTTTGCGGTTTTTGCCACCTTTGACCGGATTTGCATTATCGCCTTATTTCCTTTCTCCAACTCCAGCGCTAAATTGCTCACCACCTTGTATAGATTTCGTACACTTGCCTTGGCCTCGCCACTGCGGTACTCCAATTCATTTTTCACCTTTTTCTCCAGGGGTCCAGGTAGAAACTTCACAAGCACCTTGCACTTGCGCTTAATTCCATCGTCGCCCGTGAAAAGGTCGTTCACGCCGTTGCGCCTGATAATCGCGTTGGCGAGGTGGAAGTAGGCTGTCACTCTGGCCTCCACATCAGAAATCGACTCGTCCAGCTTCAACTCATTGCCGAACAGGTCATCCATGTCCGGAAGTTCCTTGTTCTTAAAGCTGACTGTGATCTCCTTAATCTTCTTCATCAGGAACTCGTCGGTCAAGTCCTCGACGTCCACATCCCAACGAGTTTCACACATGGTCTCAAGCAGATCCTCGTTGAAAGAGTCTCGCACGGTGCGTAGGACGGCCTTCACATCCTCGTTAGCCGCCTTGCACCTTGCCTCTGTGACCGCAACATACTCCTTACGGAGCCTCAACCACTCCAGCAACGACTCGCGCGATATATCGTCGATAAGTGGCGGGTTGACGATCGTAAAGATCGGCTGCGGCACGCGCGGAACTACCACCGGCAAGCATGTTGCTTGGTCAGCGGCGTCGACTTCTTCGACATCCAGGCGGGCCGTCCTCCCGTTGATCTCTTGCTGATTCTTCATCATCTTCTTGTGCTCAGTTACGACCTTCGCAACTAAAGATATCTTTGTAGTGGGTCTCGGTAACACGAACACACACGCGGTAGGGAAGCTGGCGCTTCCGAGTAGCCTTGGTTCTATTGCTTGCTTGCTCTAAGGTAGATTGTAATCTGACTAGGCTACGGACCTTTGTCTATCTCACTATGATATTGGTTACCTCGTCCTCCGACTTCTATACCAGCTTGGCCTCACATTCTGTGCGGCCCAGTGCAGTGATCAAGGCTTGGTATCAGCCAGCCACTACAACTAGGCATTTGCCGATCTAGTGGTTAAAATGGTTCAGCTGAAGTATGGGCTGGGAAGAGCCGATGGCAGGCCTGTACTTATTCTTTCTACAAGCTCGATGCCAATATAACGAGTGGGGTTTTTAGAGAGTGGGTTACCCCCAAAAACTACAACTACTCCGCCGACAGCGAGTAACTTAGCATTTGTGAAGCGCGTCATTTTACTCACTGGGTTTATTGCAAACCACGGAGTGCCCTCCGATCTACATGTATAAGCTGCGTGTCAACGCCAGATTTGTCGAATACAGACTATGGCATACCTATACTATTTTGTTAGGCAGTTGCGCCTGTTGTGGCCGCATTAGCCGCAGTTTGATAACTTGCCGGTTGGCTTCACTTTGCCTACTATTAGACAATCGCCTCCCCATCACTTACGGTATGTTTCGTGCATTTTAGTTCGGAGCGTGCGTATCCTAAGCGATGATACATTAGCCGCACGTGGTGAACACGGAGATGCCGTTCTGCACAGCGCCTCTGTGCTAGATGGGTCTTTTCGCACTGGGCATGCACTTCACGTTTGCAACAATCAGTTGCTTAACAACATACTAAGTAGTGAGAACTCAGCTTCTGTCATCGTGCTGACGGTGTTGCTTGAGCTGAGTTTGTGAAAACTAATTTACGTTTGCAACAATCAGTTGCTTAACAACATAGTGAGAACTCAGCTTCTGTCATCATGCTGACGGTGTTGCTTGAGCTGAGTTTATGAAAGCTTCGACCATAAGTGGAAGTTCCACTCCACTGTGGAACTATGCGTTGATGTTCGCTTTAATCGCTGGTTTGGCAGCGATTTCTCCTGGGATCCCCACTGTAGTCTATCCTTCTGAAGCAGATAAATAACCCACGACGTTCTGCGCTCGCCAACTACGCGAAGGAAGATCAGCTGCAGGGTAACCAATGCGATACAGTCTTTAAGGAGAGCAGTGGTTCGTCAGATTGACTTAGAAAATGTATACGTTCTGTAGGTGAAGCAGTGGTTCATCACTTTGACTTGATAAATGTATGCAATTTGCATGCCTATTTAGGATTTCCTACGGCTTTTTTTTGGTACAATTTATCACGGCATACCTATTTGGGATTTTACCAAGTGCCTATCTGATATCAAAATAGGCAGGTAGGTATTTTTGCCTATTCTCAAGAGGCCTGCTTTTGGCCAGACGGCAGTGAAAAACTTTTTGATAGCGGGGTAGGGTACAGTGAAGTGCATCAATAGCCTGACAGTTAATAATCTGCACCCACTCTCGGTCAATTGTACTGATTTAGTGATATAATTCCACGAGTCATGTTCATTTTGATAGGATTCCGCCAATCACAGGTCCAGAACCGAGCCTCAAGGGGAATCTAAAGGTCCCGCGTGGAAATCACGAGATGACCGCCACGCGCGCAAATCTCTAGCAAGATACATGCATGTCTGCCTACCGCATCGTTCAATTTCCTCCAAGCGCGAATAAGCACCATGACGATCCCTGCACCAAGACCCTTCCAGAAGCGCGTTCGACTGACCAAGTTGCAAGAGTTGCAGATCTGCAAGCACCGTCACGAACAACGAGTTGGCCACATGGGCGGAGTTCTCGCTGGCTATAAAGCGGATCGCCTCCAGTCCATGTCTCGACACTTTATGCCCGAGATACCCAACTTGATCTGTTCGAAGGATCTGTCAGCCTTGACGGATCTACCTTTCCCGGGCTCGCTCCGGGCGATGCAATCCTTTTTGGTGAGCCTCAACTACAGCAGTAAGTTCATTGAGGATTACGCGATCTACGCTGCAGTGTTGTATGAACTACGAGAGGTGGACTTTGCGGCTATGAACAAGCGGGAGAACAGATCTCGGATCCGAGATCTAGAGGTGACAGTGGACGACGATCTGGACGGAGCGAGAGGGCCTGCGGAGGCCGATCTGCACTGGATCCGGGCTCACAAGTCGTTCACTAAGCTAAAGGAGAAAGTGGCGTCTGCACCGATCTTACGTCATTTCCAGCCAGAGTTGCCGCCAGTGGTGGTCGTCTACGCTAATGACTGGGCGATCTCGGCGGCCCTGATGCAAGAACACGATGCTGTCTTCCACCCCGTCATGGTCGCAAGCCGCACGATGAATTCGAACGAGCTAAATTATGGGATTGTGGAAAAGGAGGTGTTGGCCTTACTTCGTATCTTGGATCTAGGACATAACCTATTGGTAGGAAGAGAGATCAAGGAGCTGGTTCGCTACTCGACCCTGGCCTGCTTGTTCCGATCTTCCGGTCCGCAAGGAAGGTTAGGACAGTGACAGCCTTACTTTCCCCCTGGACTCTAGAGATCGTGAAGTTTACCAAAGGGGAAGACGAGATCCTGAGGGCGATAGCAGCCACCATTACACCCCGGGCCGAAGTAGATCCAAGCCCCGATCTCTACGGTGCATCCGGGTAAAAATCTGTGGGTTGTTAGCTTTGACGGATCTGCCCGTGCCAAACGTGGTGGAGGCACCAACAGCGATCCTGTGGAAATTGCCCGAGTGGACAGTAGTGCGATCTAGATCGGAATACACGGATGGCCTGACAGTTAACGAAGCCGAATACCGAGGATTATTACTATGTATGGATTTTCTGGAGGGAGAGATCCAACAACGCCTGGTAGTTTGCGGCGACTCCAACTTGGTGATCCTCCAGGTACGGGGAGAGATCGACTGCAAAGCTCCCGGTTTGACTCTGTTGGAACAGAATGCGTTGGATCGCTTGTTAGCATGGCCAGTTCACGAGCTGATCCATGTTAAGCGGGACTGGAATGGAAGTGCCGACAGCCTAGCGAGTTCTGCACTACAGCGCCGGAGTTGAAGTAGACGAAGACTACTAATTTGAGAATCTGGTAACGCTGAACTGCCTCGAGGAAATCTTGGTGGTGAAGGAGGCGGAAGAACACCCCACGCCCAAGATCTGCCCGGTAGTCACCAGAGCGGCAGGTAGAGCCAGATCCCGCCCAGCGATACTCCAGGAGGGAGTGGTGACAAACTTGCGGGTTGAGCGGATTAAACAGGCCCAAGATGAGGAAGTGTGGATCGCCTGTTTGAAGAGGTACCTGGTTGGAGCCATACACGAACTGTCCCCCGAAGATATCAAGTCCATCAAGGCTGTCGGATCTGATTATGAAGTGGATCTGGACGAATTGCTGTTCTATTGCCCACCTGCCAAACGAACGACAGAAGAACGGGATGGGCTGATGCGGCTGGTTGTCCCAGAAACGTTGCAGCATGACGTGCTACATCACTACCACTCCAGTCTAGAAGGAGGACGGACACCAAGGGATCGGGCGAACGTATCAGCGGACCCCAGATCAATTCCATTGACGAGGACTCTCTTTACGGGGTATGTGATCGCGAAGGCAAGTGCGTCGAGGACGGGCAAACAATCGCAGAGTCCTATGAGAAATGCGTCTTCCGAAGATTCGGAGCCAGCGAGGTTATCCGGCACGATCGTGAATCCGGATTTATGGCTGACTTCTTTAGATCGTTCCATAAGTTCTTAGGTCAACGAGAGCGCGCCACTATGGCCTACCTAGCGCACGCGCCTGAGCCCGCCCGGGGATAAAAATCTCGTCCCGGCCAAAAGGTGCTACGGGTGTCATCGTATCCAGAGGGGAAGCTCTGGCAGACTGGCGGCGAGGCGAAGTGGGCGACCCTCCCGAATTGTTAACGCTCGGGGCAGAACGAGGGGCCGGATCCGGATCAGAATCGGAACCATCTGACTCATCCGGCGATGCCCCAGATCCCGCCACCTTGGGGCCTCGACGAGAAGAAGCTTGCTGTCGCCGAGAGCGAGACTGGGCGGGGGCTTGCAAAGTCTGGGCTTCAAGGAGGTCATCGGCCACCTCTGCGGCGTCCTCGGCCTCCTCTTCATCACTCTCCGACGCGGCATCCGTGTTCTTCTTGCTAGGAGATCCACCCGAAGCGTGAGATCCGGAACTGGCGTCCGAATCCACATCGCCCCCCCCCCCCCCCCCCCCCCGATCGTGAACGGGACTGGAGCAGCTCCCATCCGCTGAAGATTTGGATCCACGGTTGCCATCTCCTCCCTGAGAAAGAGGAGTCACCCGACGCTTGGCAGGAGGCGCCGGATTGGATGCGGGCGATATCGGCGGACTACGGGGGCGCTTCGAACTTGGAGGCGAAGCAGCAACATCGGGCCCGGGCGAAGCCTGGCTTTGGAGATCTGCTAGAGATTCTTGGACAGAAGGACTGACGGGCGTGTCGCGCAACGAATGCAACACCGCAGCCGGACCCGATGTACCAGGATCTGCCGCAGGCGACGTTTCCATAGCAGCAGCCACCGCCGTCAGGTTCTGGCGGGCAGCATCCAGACCCCGCCGCAGCGTATCAGGATCTGGTCGCGCGTGTGACGAGCGGCATCTCGCTCACGTAGCAGCACCTGGTTGGAGTGCTGCAGATCTCGGAGACGACGATTCGTCTCCGCAAGTTGCTTGACGGGTGCTTCTTGGGATGTTTTAGCAGCAGCCAGCTCGGTGCCTGTAAGAGGTAGCACAGGCTGCAGATATGAGTCAGTTCAAATACCACAGATCTGGGGTAGGAAGATGAAAACGTACGGAGATCCGAGACTTCCCCACGGAGACGATCTGCGTCGGCTCGTGCAGTGTCACGGTCCCGAACGGTGCGGATTAAGTCGTCAGTCGACGCAGCATGAGTGGCCCGGAGGCGATTTAGGTCGGCCGAAGATTCACGATGCATACGCTGGAGTGCCCGTAGATCTTCTCTCATAGCGCTCATCTGGTCTCCAGCGCGAACGGCAGCAGCTTAGGCGTCATCCCGCTCCCGGATCCGACGAATGGGAGTTGGAGTAGCTCCACTAGACCTCGCCGCTAGCTCCGCCACCCGAGACTCAGCCTGACGCAGAGCTTCCGTAGCCCGCGCCAAGCTAGTTTCTGTCAGGAGTAGCTCATACTCGGCATTCTAGCGCGTGCGGTTCAGATCATTCTGATGCTCTTGGAGTTGCTCGATCTTGGCACCTACCAGACGCACCTCCTTAGCCAAATGATCACTGATCCTGGAGAGTATCTCGTTCGGAGACCACTTGATCGAAACGCGATTCGAGGTCGTGAAAATCCGCCTCCTACTGCCGGAGCTGAGACACTAGGTTGATGATGCGCGGATCGGCGCCGGTGTCCGAATCCCCTGACTCCTGGAGCGAAGCGATCTCAGAGCGGAGACACCCCACTTCATTGGGACCAGGGCGGGGGCCCGTGGTCTAATGTGAACCACTCAAATGCAGGTCAACAGCTGATTGGCTGGAATGTGGTCTGGCTCCCCCACTTTCAGCCAATCAGATGATGACGTGTCAGCACACGCTAGCCGTGTGCTGCTGTGCCTACTTATGTAATATCTGTAAGAGATCTACCTACTTATGTAAATGGGCAGGGTCCAATACATCACCCTCCTCTCAAGGCAGCACTCACGCATCGTGAGTGCAAGCAAAGACAAATCGGGGGAAACTGAGAGACGACGGCGGCGCAACGCAAACGGGATGATCGGGACGGACACGGGCGGCAGATCTTGCGTTTCGCAGGAGCAGAACCGAACTTGCAGATCGACGCGCAAGATGCAGCAGCCGACAGCAGCAGACGCGGGGACTCTGGCGACGGACACGAGCTTGGGCATCACGGCGACGACGACGGGGACGGACACTTCGGCGGCGGCGACAACAGCAAGAGCGGGCACACCCGCGCTGCAGGCTCCATCACAGCTGAGCGTGATGGGTCGAGCGCTGGAGCCATGGGACCTGTACGACTTGTCGAGCGCAGAGTCGCCATAGTCGCTGGCGACGATGCAGACCTACTTCCGTAGATTCCGTGCGCTGCGTGGGAAGGGAGTCAAAGGCGTCGCGCAGGACTCGCTCCAGCGCTCGTGGTGCGCCATGATCGTTCGGTGGAACCGGATGCTTCGGGAGAATGCCAGTTTCGTCGAGTGGCTCGAGGCTCGCGAGGAAGTCGTCGGCAACTACTCGCTGCGGGATCTGGGGAAAGTAGCAGCATGCTACTTCTTGAGGCGCCCGACGTAGAACGTTGAGCGTCGGTTGCAGCCGTAATGACGTAGGAATATGCAACGTGAAGGCTTCACCGTTTACCTTCATGACTCTGAAAGGTCCAATAAATCGAGGCGTGAGTTTGCTCGCGTCAAGATTAGTCGCTTATGAGCGAATGCCCTCGGTCGACAGGAGTACTTGATCTCCTGTCTCAAATGCAGCCATGTTCTTGCGCCCACGCTTGTGAGCATTTTACTTCTGCTTGTCCACTGCGTCCTGCAGTGCGTCGCGCACAAAACGGGCAATTGATTGCCGTTGCAAGACGAACTCCGAAACAGGGGCGTTGTCGACAGGACGCGCCGGAGTCTTTGGCGCGTAGTTGGTAGCAACTGGAACTCCAGCGCTGGCTGAGTCGATCAATGTACGGGTAGTCCATGTCGCAAGAGGAGACGCCGCAATGTCCGGCGTCGCGAGGGCCTTCTTCGTCTTCGAGCGAGTGACTGCACTCAGCATCACGTCCTCGTGAGCTGCACTCGTCATGTCGTTTACACCATCTTCATCCTCACCCAGAGTGGAGCCACGAGGCGCCGTGGGGCGACCCACGGTGATGAGAGCAGGCACGCGCGGATGGCGCGCGTTTTTTTTTGTTGGCGAAGAAGGGCGTCAGGCCCGTTGACGCGTGCTCAGCGTTATTGAGTGCAAACTCAGCAAGGGGCAGAAAGGAACTCCAACTCGCGAAGGACGTCGCGTAGCTTCGAAGAACGTTTTCCAGGACCCGGTTGACTCGCTCCGTCTGGCCATCCGTCTCCGGATGCGCTGCCGTCGACATCGACAGCTTCGTACCCAGAAGCTGGAAGAGGCTGGACCAGAACGCGGACGTGAACCGCGGGTCACGGTCGGAGACAATCGACTCGGGCAGGCCGTGATGACGGAAGACGCAGTCGAAGAAGTGCGCCGCGGTCTCGGCCGCGGTGACCGTGTCGCTCACTGGGATGAGTTGCACCATCTTCGTGAATCGATCCATGAAGACCAAGACGCCGGATCGACCTTCGGTGTCAGGCGGGAGCCCGAAGATGAAGTCCATGGAAACTGAGCGCCAGGCCTCAGTCGCAATCGGCAATGGTCGCAGGGGAGCCTGCGACGACTTCGATGGCTTCACCCGCTGACGGGTCTCGCAAGTGTGAACCCACTTGCGCATCCACTTGTACATGTGGGGCCAGAAGAAGTCACGTGATACAGCCGCGAAGGTCTTCTCGCGGCCCAGATGCGCGCCCATGTGGCTATCGTGGAACTCGTGGATGATCCGAGCTCGCAAGTCGTCGGCGTTGGGCACGACGACTCGAGGAGCATCGAACTTGTCAATGTTGTAGCACAACAGATCACCGTCAAGGTGGTAGCGGTCGATCTGGTTGCGCGTGTTGCGCGACAAAGCCCCTAGTGTCTCGTCACTGGGGACGCGGAGATACGCCACAATGCCGGCGTAGACCGCGTCGTCTGCGTACGCCGCGACGATCTCGTCGCGCAAATCCAACTCCGGAGACACGTTCGTCAGGTTGATGCCTGACGCGATACACACGGCACAGTGGTCGTCATCTTCATCTTTGTCGTCAATCACTTGACGATCCAGCACAGTCCGAGGATACTAGTCAGGTCGCCGAGACATTGCATCGGCGAGGATGTTGTTCTTGCCCGGCTTGTAGTGGACGACGAAGTTGTATTCGGCGAAGAACGACAACCAGCGAGCCATACACTGGGAGAGGTGAGGCGACTTCATCGCTGTCCGCAACGATGCATGGCCCGTGTACACAGCGAACGTCTGCTCGCCGAGCAGATACACTCTCAACTTGATCAGAGCGTAGCTCATCGCAAGGAGCTCCTTGTCGTGGACGGGGTAATTGCGCTCCGCCGGTTTCATCTGTCGTGACTGGTAGCTCACGACTCGCGCACGACCTTCGTCGTCGAACTGCATGAGCGCACACCCGATATCGAAGTCGCTGGCGTCACACACGACGTGGAAGGGCTTCGATTCATCTGGAAGCATCAAGATTGGCGCTGACGCCAAGCTCTTCTTCACCGAGTCGAACGTGGCTTGGTGCTCCGGACGCCACACCCACGTGGCGTCTTTCTTCAGCAAAGACGAGAGAGACTGGATCAATCCAGCGTAGTCCTTCGTGTACTTGTGCAAGTAGTTCGCCAGACCCAGCCACTGACGAAGCTCAGTGGGGCTTGTAGGCGTAGGCCATAAACAAATAGACGAAATCTTCTCTGGGTCTGTGCGTACTCCATCCTTGCTCACTTAATAGCCAAGCACCGGAATCTCCGGTGCGCAAAAGACGCACTTCTTGGGGTTGGCGTAGAGCTTGTTTTCCCTTATTACATAAAAAAAACTTGCCTCAAGTGCCGTACATGGACTTCGACCGCGCTGAAATCTCCTTCAGCGCGACTGTGAAAGAAGATGTCGTCAAAGTAACTCGGTGCGAAGTCACGGAGTGGGCGAAACACATGGGAGACCATGCGATTGAACGTCGCAGGCGCGTTCTTCAGGCCTTGGGGCATTACAAGCCACTCCCAGAGCATGCCGCTGGGAGTGCTAACGGCCGTGAGAGGGATGTCGCTCTCTCGCATCAGTATCTGATAGAAGCCATCGGTCAGGTCGATGACGCTATAGATGACGCTATCCGACATGGAGTCCAGTACCGTGTCCTTGCGGGGGATCGGCGTCTGCGCCGGGATGGTGGCGTCGTTCAGCTTGTTGATGGCGTGGACGATGCGCCATCCGCCGGTGGCCTTCTTCACCGGGCTCGAGTGCGGCGAGATGCTCTCGCGGACGTGGCCGGCTTGCCGGCGACCCTCGAAGAAGTCGTCAATGGCCTTGCCTTGGTCGCGCGGCAGTGGCCACTGCCAGGTCACGCAGTACTTCGAGCCGGGCGCGAGGTCGATCTCGTGGCGCACGCCACGATCTGCCGGCAGCTCCGCGGGGGCCTTGTCGAGGAAAACGTCGGCAAACGCACAAGCCGTCTCGTAGATCGGGTTGCCCGACGCCTTCAGCGACTGCGCAGCAAAGCGCTCTTCACGCGCTGACTTCGGTTCAGCGCTCTTCGGACGCGAAGACGCGTCGACCGAGTCGACGGAGTTGATCGCATGTGACACCGAGTCACCATCGGTGATCAAGCACACTTGCTCGATGTCTCCGGCCTTGAGGTCTCGGAGGAAGTTCTTTCAGGAGAGGCCTGGGAGACTCGTGATGGACTTGGCGTCGCAAGGCGGACTCGCGACCTCGATGACACGAGTGCGGTTCGGGGCGCCGTCCCCGTACTCGACCGTGCAGACTGACTCAGTTGGGGCTGTCTACTACACGGCGAGGCTTCAATCACCTCTGCGATCGGCGGTACGTCTTCGTGCGTCGCGAGTCCCTGCTCGAGGCTGAGGCGTCGCCTTCGCTGGACAAGGTTTCACCCTCCTCTAGACGCGAGAGCTCGTTCTCGACCGCGTCGTTCACGTGCGGTGGTAGCTCCTGCTCGACCGTGGCATCGTCATGCGGGAGCCCCTGCTCGACCGCCTCAGCATCATGCGGGAGCCGCTGCACAACCGCCTCGTTGGAAGGCGGGAACCAGTGCTCGACCGCTTCCTTCACATACGGGAGCCTCTGCTCAACCGTCTTATTCTCCATCCGCGGGAGCCACGGATGCTCAACCACTCGCCTCTCACTCGCGCGCCCATGCGCGGGTTCTTCATCTTCATTGCTTGCTCTGCGCACAACGTGGGTCGTGGACGCCCCGTCCACAACAATGACATGGGGCCAATCTCTTGGCGCAACCAAGAGATGCGTGAAGACTTCGGTCACGTCGAAGTGACACGAAGTGACCGAACCAAAATTGTCAAACCCCACACGCTCGGATCCGGGAACCTGCATTCGTGGTAATAAGACCCTAAGCACAAGCGAACCCCAGAAGTCGGGTGATCAAGGATGTCCGAGAAGTCAAGCTGTGATGTGACATCTAAGAGTGGAGATGTCCAAGAGAAGATGTCAACAGGAAGATGTCCAAGAGAAGATGTCCAAAAGGAGAGGTCCAAGAGAGGAAGATGTTCAAGAGTCAAGCTGTGACGTGATATCCAAGAGGAGGGGGTCACAGAGTGAAGCCACGAAGAGAGTGATGCTCCAAGATGAGCAACCATACGAAGTCCAAGTCAAGTCAGATCCCAAGATGTGTCAAGAGCGAAGTGTGGTACTTATGTACCAGGGTCACCCACTGAGTCACACCCACGTGCGAGGATGCGGACCCGACGTGTTGGACGATTGCGCGCCACCAAAAGTTGAAGCTGGGACGCGCCCCATACAAAGACCAAGATAAAAGAAGAGTGTGTGTCGAAGATCGACGTCTAAAACGCAAGAGACTTCAAGCAGAGGTCTCCTAACCAAGACAAAAGAGAGAGAGAGAGAAACCAAGATAACCATTAATAACAGAATCCGTTTTGCCTCAAGACCCGCAAGTGCATCGTAATTCCGAGCACGGGAGCGAGGCGAATATCGCCTGGGACCAGAGGACAGCAGCCTACCGCGTTTTTTAGGGACCGCCCCCGGAGGTCTGACTGCCCGACCGTCAACTTCCAGACACACCGACCGTGCCAGGGGACGTGTGGGGATTCTCACCCAAAAAAGGTCAAGTCACAGTTAGGACGGGGACCCGGGCTCGCACACCGGGAGTGATCCGTTACTATTCCATATTATTAGTTGGGAAGTACACTCTTTCGCAGAGGAGCTTTATCCATTCCATATTAACTGCAGTCTAGGAGGTTTGTTAGTGATCGGCCCCTGGAATTATTGATAGATTACTGTGTGATAGGACTGTGTATTAGGTCTGTCTATTTTCCTCTAAACGGAGGTGGTGCGTGAGTCGAAGAGAAGAATATTGGTAAGGGTTCGTTTGGAGGTTGACCAGTGCCTTCCAAGCGGATAACCCTATTTGACTGGAGTGTTGACCCACCGTCCGAGGGTCCAAAAGAATAAGTGACGGGTAGTTGTTTGTATTTGTATTCTGTATATTTGGGATTGGTTATCTCTACTCTGGGAGTGGATCTGGTTGGTAGATTACTACTTCTCACTAACTGTACGAACTTCGTTTGGAGTTACGTCCACGCTCAGTACTCTTATACTTTCTAAACCCATATATTAACAACTCACCAGGTGGAATCCGGTCCGCCGATGATAAACGGCCCGAGAAGGGGATTGCGCAAGGTACACACGCCAACTCCAAACGAGGTTTCTCGTTTGGAGGTATACCCGCCTGTTCTCCTCCTGGAAGTTCTCCTTTTGGAGGGGGAACAGGTCCCATCGAGGGTAGCACGAGAGCACTATACACCTGGGCGGCAAAAAGTTGTCACCGACTTCGCCACAGCTGGTGCGCGTGCCCGGATTTGGTTGTCTAGTGATTCCACCGAGTTGTTATATTGGTTTGATTTTAGGGTGCTGATTGTTGACTTACTTCCTAACTGTGGTTATGGTTCGGAGAAGTAGCATGCAAGAAGGTGAGTGCGAAGAGGCGGGACGCAGTTCGGCGTCGCGGGCTTCGCGCCGAGTACAAGGGCTGCCGCCTGAAGAGACCAAGAGCCTAGACGAAGTCAAGCGCGAGGCTCGAAAGGTCAACGCTGCGAAGCGTAAGGCAGCCGAAGAGAAGAAGAAGTTGGCCGCGGCCGAGGAGCAGACGTCATCCGGATTGGACGTCCAAGATGCGCACCAAGTACTTTTGGACGACGGTCCAGACGAAGATCTGCCGGCCGACGTGGTCAGCGCAATCGCGGGTGAAGAAGAGCTCAAGATGCCGGCTGTGGGAATGCCTGAAGACGATGTCGAGATTTTGGAAGAACCCGCTCGGAGACTGGAAGGTTCTCCAAACGAAGTGTCTCTGGTTGTGGATGAAGTTTCGGATTCTCCACAGCCAGATGAGGAAGTCGAAGTACTTCCGGGAAGCGACGTTGAACTCCTGGACAAGGCGTCGCTAGTCAAAACTGAGAAGCCATTGGTGACTGTCCAAGAGGACAAAGAACTTCCAGGAGTTGATCCTGCAGTTCCCGTTTTGGAGACTCCCGGTCCCCGACTGGTTGAGACTCCTCGACGTGACCTCGGAGTGAGTGTCGCGGAGATCCAAGCGCGCGACTACGTCGCAGAACAAGTTCGGCGTTGGGAGCGTGCTCCGTCTGGAAGGATCTCACCTCCCTTTGTGGAGTATACGTGACCCGCTGTGACATTGGATACTGCGGTTTGGCAGACGGCGATACTCGCGACGTCTGGATACCTCCGGGAGTGGTCACTGTCGGCGACTTCGGAAGATGCCTGGGTAGTGGAACTTCGCCCGGAAAGACGGATGCCAGCGATGGCCCAAGATTTGACCGCGGCGACTATCCCACCCGGACTATCATCTCCGAGGGAAAGTGTGGCTGCACTCCAAACTCTACTCTACGAAGCTGGGTTCGAGTTCACAAATCTCGTCCCAGAGTGGTTCAAGACGCGTGCGTCCAAGATCCATCGAAGCAAGGTCTACAAAGTAGTGGCAGATTTGCTACAACTCTTGGGTGTGGAAATGCTGGAGTGGCAACAACTAACGGCCATGACTTCCGGGAGATCTGTGCTTCCAGAAGGAGTCAAGCTGGAATGTCCTCCCAGATTGGATTACCATGCTGAAGATTCTGAAGGAGACCTCTTCATGAATGACTACGAGTCGGACCTACTGGGTCGTGAATTTGTGATGCGATTCCGGACTTTGGGGATTCGAACGACGAGAAGACCAAGAGGATCCTCCCAGAGTGAACCTGATGCCAAGCGTCCACAGGCTCATCCGCCTCAGCCTCCATCTCTGAGTTCGCTGCCGCTGTACGCCTCGTCAGGGACGGGACCAAGTACAATGCCTCCCAGCGAGGTTAACTCTGTGGCCCAGATGAGTGTCTCCCCGAAGACGGAGTCGAATTCTGTTCCGAGTCCGTCAGATGTCTCTGGTCAGTCGAGTGTCTCCCAGCGGAGTTTCGTGACTGGAAGGTTATCGTCAAGAGATGAGTCATCTGGATCCTCGAGGTGGTCGTATGAGGGGGGACACATGCCTTACGTCGGCTACCACCCCATGGTGATGACGGCTCACGGAGCTAGTGGTTTCGTGCCGAGTGGTCCGGAGATGGGTATGTACGTCCAACAGACGATCATCCCGCCCGTCCAAGAGTCGAAACCTGATGTTGGCGATGTGGACATGTCAGAGTCCGAAAGAGGTGTCAAGACGGTGAGGACGTCCCAGCGACGAACACGCCGCAAGGATCGTCGACCCGACACATCATCAGACGAAGAGTCCTCCGATGACTGTTACTACTCGCGACGCCGAGAGAGAGGAAGACGTCATTCGTCCAAGCGGACGTCCGGACGTCGCAGATCGACTTCGCAGCACTCCGAGAGGTCGTCCAATCATTCGGGGTATTCTGTCAAGTCCACGGGGTCGACAGTGGCAGCCATGGAGTTCATGCGAAAGATGCAAGAATCGATGATTGAAATGAAAGGCTCGATGGCCAGTATGGAGGAGAAAGTCACTCAAGTCCAGAAGCAGGGAGCAAGAGTCGAGAAAGAGAACGTGCCACCTCTGGTTTCGTCAGACGTGGCAAGTTTCGTTCCGATGTCTCCAGAAGTTGTGGAGGCACTGCGAGCGGAAGCAGCTCTGAACGAACGACAACGGATGGAAGCGACTCTGGTAGATTTCCAGACGCAATTGGAGTCTTAGAAGAACCGACAAGCTCTGGAAGTCGCAGAGGAGAAAGCTCGTTTGGAGTCTGAAGGGCGACGACAAGCGCTGGAACTGGAAGCGACCCGACAGGAGTTGTTGGCTCTCCGGGAGGCGCGCGAAAGGGACCGAGAAGCCGCTATCAACGTCCAGAAGTATTACGCAAGTCAACTTCGGGAGAAACGTGCAGCGACGACGCAATCCAACCCTCTCGTCGAATTCCCAACGCCATCTCAAGCCCCAGCGCAGGTCGCGCAGACGACTGCGGATGGCCATTTCGCGGCGCAACTCCAAGCGACTCTGCGAAACCTCCAACAAGCCAAGGTCAAGAACGACGCTGCGAGTAAAAGCAGAAGCGTGACTCAAGTGAAGACCGAGCAGAGCTCTGAGAAGCGAGGTCCTCCCGGACGTACTCCGCCTGGAGGTTCGGACCCGCCCAAGAAGGACGCTGGGAAGTCAGGGTCGTCGAGACGGGGTTCCACATGGAGAATCTCCAAACGAGGAAATGATCCTCATGACTCCGACCCGGATTCCGACTCGGACAAGAAGGATGACGAAAGTTCTGATGACTCTGACAGCAGTTTCTTCGAGGAGTCGATTCCGAACGCAATGACTTCAAAGACGTCTCAAGCTGGGACTACAGTGTTTACATACAAGCGTTATGTGAACGCCTCGGCTCTGGAAGATTTCAATGAGAAGGCGTCACTCTCGACACGCATTCGATGGTAGGAGAAATTCCAAAGTATGGCAGTTCAAGGAGGATGGTCTGACAAAATGCGCATCTACGAGATGAAGCTGAAGTTGCCGTCGTCCGCTCGAGACACAACGTACAACTTGGACGAGGGTGTACGGCAGAGCTGGAAGCGATTCCTGAAAGCGTTCAAGGAGAAGTATTGCAAAGCGAAGGCCTCGGACTCCGAGAGATATTATAGCATGACTCAAAAGAAGACAGAAGCTCCGCTGGAATTCTTCTATCGCCTGAATCGGGTTGCTGACAAGGCTGGGATCAAGTTCCGAAAGTCGTCCAAAGAGAGGGAGCGTCATTTCAAGGTATTCATGAAGAAACTCCTGGATTCCTCGCTCCGCTCCACTCTGTAAGGTCAACGCCTACACAGCATGGAAGATTTGGAATTCGTGCTCAAACAGTACGAAGAAATGCATCAAGATGACGACTATGAGACTCCTCCTCCCAGACGCGAATCTCGCCCGGACTATATGCCCGCTGGAAAGTTTCGACCGAAGCGTCCTGCCAAGGCTTATGTCGCGCAGAGCAAGGTCGAGTCAAGCTCAGAAGATGAAAGACAAGTGCACTTCCAAGAAACAACTGAGGAGATCCCAGATCAGGAAGTAGAGGCAGGTTCGTCCGAAAGTCAACTTCCGGAGGAATGGTCACAAGTGTACCGGGCGATGGAAAATGCCGGTTGGAAACCCCCTTCGAGAGAGTTTCGACCTAACGATTCGTCACCCCGATTTGGCAGGCCGCCGGACACGTCCAGATTCTGTGAGACATGCAAGCGTTTTGGACACACCGAAGATCGCTGCTGGTCCGGGCTCCAGTGTGATCGATGTCGCCAACACGGACATCCAACTCAATTCTGCAAGACATCCCCGTGCAAGTTATGTGCAGGTTTTCATGGGGATGCGACAGTTTCAAGATCTTCCTAAAGTTGAGGTCTTTGGCCGCCCAGGGGACGTTCGAGATGCCGAAGTCACTCTGGAAGCAGACTCTGGGAGGAGAGGAAAATTCTGGGGAAGAGCAGTTAAACCTGTAAGCCCGCTGGATGGGGATCCAGAACGCGCCGGGCCGAAGAAGCCCCCAGAATTGTGTGCCTTAGTGTATATGGGACCCGAGTTGAAGAGTCGAACACAAGGTAAACACGAATGTATGACTGTATTTCAAGATGATGGTTCTCGCTCGGACGATTCTCGTTTGGACATCCCGGAGTTGGATCCGCCGATCGAGTTCCGTTTGGAGCCTGGAGAGAGATTTGGATGGTGGAAGGATCATGAGTCGGACGATGATCGGAAAGTGGCGACGGTGCATGGCGCGGTGAATAATCACCGCATCCCGATAATGCTGGATACCGGAGCATCTGTGAGCATGGTGAGTGCGGACTTAGCGCGTAAGCTCCAACTCAAATTAAGTGTTCACAGCTGACACGAAGTGACTGAACCATAATCGCCAAGCCCTGTGCATTCGGATCTGGGAGCCCATGCATGCAGAAGTGAGACCCAGGATACAAGCGAACCCCAAACGACCGGTGATCAAGAGTCCCAGAGTTGAAGCGCAAGCGAGAATCCAAGAGTCGACAATGGGGAGTCCAAGAGTCGAGTCATCGGGAAGTCCAAGAGTCAGCTGTGATGTGAGTCCGGAAGTCCAAGGGAAGACGTGAGTCCGAAAGTCCAAGAGAAGCGGAAGTCCAAGGGATACAGGAGTCCAGGAGTCAAGAGTCAAGAGTCAAGAAGTCCGAGAGAACCAAGGAGTCCAAGAGAGTCAAGAATGTCCAAAAGAAGGAAGATATCCGAGAAGAAGATGGCCAGGAGGAAGATGTCCAAAAGAAGATGTCCAAGAGTCAAGTCGTGACGTGATGTCCAAGAGGAGAAGTCACCGAGCGAAGTCATGAAGAGGGTGATGCTCCAAGATGAGTCACCATACAAAGTCCAAGTCAAGTCAGATCTCAAGATATGTCCGGAGCGAAGTGTGGTACTTATGTACCACTGTCACCCACTGAGTCACACCCACGTGCGAGGATGCGGACCCGACGCGTTGGACGATTACGCGCGCCAAGGTTGAAGCTGGGACGCGCCCCATACAAAGACCAAGATAAAAGAAGAGTGTGTGTCGAAGATCGACGCCAAGAACGCAAGCAGAAAAATCAAGCAGAGATCTTCTAGCCAAGAGAAAAGAAAGAGAGAGAGAGAAACCAAGATAACCATTAATAACAGAATCCGTTTTGCCTCAAGACCCGCAAGTGCATCGTAATTCCGAGCACGGGAGCGAGGCGAATATCGCCTGGGACCAGAGGACAGCAGCCTACCGCGTTTTTTAGGGACCGCCCCCGGAGGTCTCACTGCCCGACCGTCAACTTCCAGACACACCGACCGTGCCAGGGGACGTGTGGGGATTCTCACCCAAAAAAGGTCAAGTCACAGTTAGGACGGGGACCCGGGCTCGCACACCGGGAGTGATCCGTTACTATTCCATATTATTAGTTGGGAAGTACACTCTTTCGCAGAGGAGCTTTATCCATTCCATATTAACTGCAGTCTAGGAGGTTTGTTAGTGATCGGCCCCTGGAATTATTGATAGATTACTGTGTGATAGGACTGTGTATTAGGTCTGTCTATTTTCCTCTAAACGGAGGTGGTGCGTGAGTCGAAGAGAAGAATATTGGTAAGGGTTCGTTTGGAGGTTGACCAGTGCCTTCCAAGCGGATAACCCTATTTGACTGGAGTGTTGACCCACCGTCCGAGGGTCCAAAAGAATAAGTGACGGGTAGTTGTTTGTATTTGTATTCTGTATATTTGGGATTGGTTATCTCTACTCTGGGAGTGGATCTGGTTGGTAGATTACTACTTCTCACTAACTGTACGAACTTCGTTTGGAGTTACGTCCACGCTCAGTACTCTTATACTTTCTAAACCCATATATTAACAACTCACCAGGTGGAATCCGGTCCGCCGATGATAAACGGCCCGAGAAGGGGATTGCGCAAGGTACACACGCCAACTCCAAACGAGGTTTCTCGTTTGGAGGTATACCCGCCTGTTCTCCTCCTGGAAGTTCTCCTTTTGGAGGGGGAACAGGTCCCATCGAGGGTAGCACGAGAGCACTATACACCTGGGCGGCAAAAAGTTGTCACCGACTTCGCCACAGCTGGTGCGCGTGCCCGGATTTGGTTGTCTAGTGATTCCACCGAGTTGTTATATTGGTTTGATTTTAGGGTGCTGATTGTTGACTTACTTCCTAACTGTGGTTATGGTTCGGAGAAGTAGCATGCAAGAAGGTGAGTGCGAAGAGGCGGGACGCAGTTCGGCGTCGCGGGCTTCGCGCCGAGTACAAGGGCTGCCGCCTGAAGAGACCAAGAGCCTAGACGAAGTCAAGCGCGAGGCTCGAAAGGTCAACGCTGCGAAGCGTAAGGCAGCCGAAGAGAAGAAGAAGTTGGCCGCGGCCGAGGAGCAGACGTCATCCGGATTGGACGTCCAAGATGCGCACCAAGTACTTTTGGACGACGGTCCAGACGAAGATCTGCCGGCCGACGTGGTCAGCGCAATCGCGGGTGAAGAAGAGCTCAAGATGCCGGCTGTGGGAATGCCTGAAGACGATGTCGAGATTTTGGAAGAACCCGCTCGGAGACTGGAAGGTTCTCCAAACGAAGTGTCTCTGGTTGTGGATGAAGTTTCGGATTCTCCACAGCCAGATGAGGAAGTCGAAGTACTTCCGGGAAGCGACGTTGAACTCCTGGACAAGGCGTCGCTAGTCAAAACTGAGAAGCCATTGGTGACTGTCCAAGAGGACAAAGAACTTCCAGGAGTTGATCCTGCAGTTCCCGTTTTGGAGACTCCCGGTCCCCGACTGGTTGAGACTCCTCGACGTGACCTCGGAGTGAGTGTCGCGGAGATCCAAGCGCGCGACTACGTCGCAGAACAAGTTCGGCGTTGGGAGCGTGCTCCGTCTGGAAGGATCTCACCTCCCTTTGTGGAGTATACGTGACCCGCTGTGACATTGGATACTGCGGTTTGGCAGACGGCGATACTCGCGACGTCTGGATACCTCCGGGAGTGGTCACTGTCGGCGACTTCGGAAGATGCCTGGGTGGTGGAACTTCGCCCGGAAAGACGGATGCCAGCAATGGCCCAAGATCAGGCCGCGGCGACTATCCCACCCGGACTATCATCTCCGAGGGAAAGTGTGGCTGCACTCCAAACTCTACTCTACGAAGCTGGGTTCGAGTTCACAAATCTCGTCCCAGAGTGGTTCAAGACGCGTGCGTCCAAGATCCATCGAAGCAAGGTCTACAAAGTAGTGGCGGATTTGCTACAACTCTTGGGTGTGGAGATGCTGGAATGGCAACAAGTGACGGCTACGGCTTCCGGGAGGTCTGTGCTTCCAGAAGGGGTCAAGCCGGAAAGTTATCCCAGATTGGACTACCACGCTGAAGATTCCGAAGGAGACCTCTTCATGAATGACTACGAGTCGGACTTGTTGGGTCGCGAGTTTGTGATGCGATTCCAGACTTTGGGGATCCGAACAACGAGAAGTCCGAGAGGATCATCCCAGAGTGAACCGGACGCCAAGCGTCCGCAAGCTCATCCGCCTCAGCCTCCATCTCTGAGTTCGCTGCCGCTGTATGCCTCGTCAGGGACGGGACCAAGTACGGTGCCTCCCAGCGAAACTAACTCCGTGGCCCAGATGAGTGTCTCCCGGAAGACGGAATCAAATTCCGTTCCGAGTCAGTCGGATGTTTCAGGACAGTCAAGTGTTTCCCAGCGAAGTTTCGCGACTGGAAGTTTATCGTCAAGAGATGAGTCCTCTGGATCTTCGATGTGGTCGTATGAGGGCGGACACATGCCTTACGTCGATTATCACCCCATGGTGATGACGGCTCACGGAGCTAGTGGTTTCGTGCCAAGTGGCCCGGAGATGGGTATGTACGTCCAACAGACGATCATCCCGCCCGTCCAAGAGTCGAAACCTGATGTTGGTGATGTGGACATGATGGACTCCGAAAGAGATGTCAAGACGGTGAGGACGTCCCAGCGACGAACACGCCGTAAAGACCGTCGACCCGACACATCCTCAGATGAAGAATCTTCCGATGACAGTCACTACTCGAGACGCCGAGAAAGGGGAAGATGCCATTCGTCCAAGCGGACGTCCGGGCGTCGCAGATCGACTTCACGACACTCTGAAAGGTCCAATCGGTCGGGGTATTCTGTCAAGTCCACGGGGTCAACCGTGGCAGCCATGGAGTTCATGCGAAAGATGCAAGATTCGATGATCGAAATGAAAGGCTCGATGGCTAATATGGAGGAGAAGGTCACTCAAGTCCAGAAGCAAGAAGCAAGAGTCGAGAAAGAGAACGTGCCACCTCTGACTTCGTCAAACATGGCAAATTTCGTTCCGATGTCTCCAGAAGTTGTGGAAGCGCTACGAGCGGAAGCAGCTCTGAACGAACGACAACGGATGGAAGCGACTCTGGTAGATTTCCAGACGCAGTTGGAGTCTGAGAAGAATCGACAAGCTCTGGAAGTCGCAGAGGAGAAAGCTCGTTTGGAGTCCGAAAGACGACGACAAGCGCTGGAACTGGAAACGACCCGACAGGAGTTGTTGGCTCTCCGGGAGGCACGCGAGAGGGATCGAGAAGCTGCTATCAATGTCCAGAAGTATTACGCAAGTCAACTTCGGGAGAAACGTGCAGCAACGACGCAATCCAACCCTCTCGTCGAAGTCCCAACGCCATCTCAAATCCCAATACAGGTCGCTCAGACGACTGCGGATGGTCATTTCGCGGCGCAACTCCAAGCGACTCTGCGAAACCTCCAACAAGCCAAGGTCAAGAATGACGCCACGGGTAAAAACAAAAGCGTGACTCAAGTGAAGACCGAGCAGAGCTCTGAGAAGCGAGGTCCTCCCGGACGTACTCCGCCTGGAGGTTCGGACCCGCCCAAGAAGGACGCTGGGAAGTCAGGGTCGTCGAGACGGGGTTCCACATGGAGAATCTCCAAACGAGGAAATGATCCTCATGACTCCGACCCGGATTCCGACTCGGACAAGAAGGATGACGAAAGTTCTGATGACTCTGACAGCAGTTTCTTCGAGGAGTCGATTCCGAACGCAATGACTTCAAAGACGTCTCAAGCTGGGACTACAGTGTTTACATACAAGCGTTATGTGAACGCCTCGGCTCTGGAAGATTTCAATGAGAAGGCGTCACTCTCGACACGCATTCGATGGTAGGAGAAATTCCAAAGTATGGCAGTTCAAGGAGGATGGTCTGACAAAATGCGCATCTACGAGATGAAGCTGAAGTTGCCGTCGTCCGCTCGAGACACAACGTACAACTTGGACGAGGGTGTACGGCAGAGCTGGAAGCGATTCCTGAAAGCGTTCAAGGAGAAGTATTGCAAAGCGAAGGCCTCGGACTCCGAGAGATATTATAGCATGACTCAAAAGAAGACAGAAGCTCCGCTGGAATTCTTCTATCGCCTGAATCGGGTTGCTGACAAGGCTGGGATCAAGTTCCGAAAGTCGTCCAAAGAGAGGGAGCGTCATTTCAAGGTATTCATGAAGAAACTCCTGGATTCCTCGCTCCGCTCCACTCTGTAAGGTCAACGCCTACACAGCCTGGAAGATTTGGAATTCGTGCTCAAACAGTACGAAGAAATGCATCAAGATGACGACTATGAGACTCCTCCTCCCAGACGCGAATCTCGCCCGGACTATATGCCCGCTGGAAAGTTTCGACCGAAGCGTCCTGCCAAGGCTTATGTCGCGCAGAGCAAGGTCGAGTCAAGCTCAGAAGATGAAAGACAAGTGCACTTCCAAGAAACAACTGAGGAGATCCCAGATCAGGAAGTAGAGGCAGGTTCGTCCGAAAGTCAACTTCCGGAGGAATGGTCACAAGTGTACCGGGCGATGGAAAATGCCGGTTGGAAACCCCCTTCGAGAGAGTTTCGACCTAACGATTCGTCACCCCGATTTGGCAGGCCGCCGGACACGTCCAGATTCTGTGAGACATGCAAGCGTTTTGGACACACCGAAGATCGCTGCTGGTCCGGGCTCCAGTGTGATCGATGTCGCCAACACGGACATCCAACTCAATTCTGCAAGACATCCCCGTGCAAGTTATGTGCAGGTTTTCATGGGGATGCGACAGTTTCAAGATCTTCCTAAAGTTGAGGTCTTTGGCCGCCCAGGGGACGTTCGAGATGCCGAAGTCACTCTGGAAGCAGACTCTGGGAGGAGAGGAAAATTCTGGGGAAGAGCAGTTAAACCTGTAAGCCCGCTAGATGGGGATCCAGAACGCGCCGGGCCGAAGAAGCCCCCAGAATTGTGTGCCTTAGTGTATATGGGACCCGAGTTGAAGAGTCGAACACAAGGTAAACACGAATGTATGACTGTATTTCAAGATGATGGTTCTCGCTCGGACGATTCTCGTTTGGACATCCCGGAGTTGGATCCGCCGATCGAGTTCCGTTTGGAGCCTGGAGAGAGATTTGGATGGTGGAAGGATCATGAGTCGGACGATGATCGGAAAGTGGCGACGGTGCATGGCGCGGTGAATAATCACCGCATCCCGATAATGTTGGATACCGGAGCATCTGTGAGCATGGTGAGTGCGGACTTAGCGCGTAGCTCAAACTCAAATTAAGTGTTCACAGTCCTCTGCGAGTGTCCGGTCTGGGAGGAGTGCCTACCATAATCCAATCCAAGGCTCAAGTCAAGGTCACCATCGGTCCAAGAGTGGTTTACATCCTGGACCTGTGGGTTGCGAACATTGGCGAAGGGATTGATGTTCTCCTGGGTATGGATTTCATGTACTCTGCTGGTGTTCGGATCTGCGTTCGAGAAGGACTTGTGAAACGCCCAGATGAGGAAACAATTTTGCTCAATCGGGGAGGAGTAATCCGGAAGGCCCAATGTATGGATCTCGCTGTGACACCTGATTTCACGACGAGGTTGCTCCCGGGGAGAAGTGTCGCAACGCAGATTCGCTATGCTCAGATGGATCCACACAAGGATGTGGTCTGAGCCGGTCGAGGAGACCGTTGGGTGACTAAGTTGATCTTCGCTTCGAGATCGTATCCAGTCGCTGTGAAAGTGGTGAACATCTCGGACAAGAACCTGACCATCAGTTTCCAAACGCCCATTGCGAGGATTGTGGAACGGGACTCCTTCCCAATGGCTGGTCGTTTCGTGCGTCCGGGAAGCCGAAAATATCTGGAGTGGCAACATCTCATCTACGAGTCTACTTTCTCCGATCAGATGGAACGCATGATTGACGAAGTGACCCAGATGTACGAAGACCAGGACCCTCCTTGTGTCCAAAAGGAGGAGTATGGTTGGCCGACTCGATTATTGAGCCGTCACACTCCGGAATCAGCTGCGGTGCGAATTGTCCAAAAGACCGACCAAGATGACACGTCATCTGGGACGTCCAAGCGAGAAGAATCAAACCCTGAACTAGAAATAAGCTCGGAGCGTGGGTTGGGTACTCAGCTTGTCGGTCCCGAAGGAGATGATGAAGATGAAGGTGATTTTGTGGATGCTCTGGAAGAAGTCACGTCTCCCAACGAAGATGACGACGGAGATGAATTCTTCGATGCGATCAGTCTGGACGACGATTATGTGTGTGACCCTCCAAACGAGATTCTCGAGGAGGAGGACGATGAAGTGCCGGTCCAAGATTGGCCTTGCACACCCTTGTGGAAGTTGGAACTGGAATACGAGCGCTGCATGAAGATGAACGCGGAAGACCTGGACTCAGAACCGACCATTTACATCCACGAAGGGAGTGAGTTGCTGTCCCAACTCCGGGATCAGTTGGTACTCCTCCCAGAGTTGAAGGATCTGAGTCCCAGCTGTGACATCGAAACCGCGGACGTCGGAGAACCTGGCATTACGACTCCAGACGAGGAACACAAGATGAGAAACATTTTGAAGTATGATCGCAGTATTTTCCTGGGTGATGGCAATGCTGCCCCTGCCCCGGCTCGAGGAGTCGTATGCGATTTGGATGTTGGAGATGCCAAGCCTGTAGCTCAGCGGTCACGATCCGTGGCTCCACATCTCTCGATGAAGGTATACGAGTTGATCAAGAAACTTTTGGAGAGAGGACTTGTGGAGCATTCCGAATCGCCATGGGCTTCGCCCATCGTCATTGTCTTGAAGAAGAACGGGGTTGACATCCGGATGTGTATCGACTACCGGATTGTAAACATGTTCATTAAACTTTCGAACTACCCGCTGCCTCTGATCGACGATCTGCTGATTGGCTTCGAGAGTGCTATGTGGTTCATGAGTCTGGATATGGCCAGTGGCTTCTGGGCGATCCGTATGACGGAACGCGCGAAGTTGATTTCCGCCTTTGTTTGTCCGTTCGGACACTTCCAATGGGTGCGTATGCCGTTTGGACTGAAGAATGCCCCCCTGATATATCAGGCAGTAATCAACAACTGCCTGTGGGGTTTCGTCCGTTTGCTACCCGAGGAAGAGGCCGAAGTCGACCAAGACATGCTGGACTTCCTACAGCTGGAGTGTCCAAGAGGAGATGTCCCAGAGGAGAAAGTCCCAGCTCTGACGGATGCTATGACGGTATTCCAGAGGAACATTCCGACGCCCTCACACATGGGACCCGTCCTCGGACGCAGTTCCTACATCGACGATATTGCGCATGGAGAAGTTTCGTGGGATCAACTATGGGAGGACCTGAACAAGCTACTTTTCCGGCTGAGGTATTGGAACATCTCTGTGAGTCTGCCGAAAAGTGAGTTTGGAAAACGGTCGATCCCCTACCTTTCCTACGAGATCAGTGCAGAAGGCATCCGAGCGACGCCGAAAATTGCAAAAGGAGTCCAGGATCTGCCATTTCCGAACTCTGAAAGGAGTTCAGTCATTTCTCGGAAGTCTCAACTACTATCACAAGTTTATTGAGGACTTCCCGGTAGTGGCAGCTGTCCTGTACGAATTGACGGATGAGCAAATACGCTCCAAACGAGATTTGTCCCGAGCCAAGGAGTCGTTCGAGATTCTCAAGCGGAAGATTGTGTCGACTCCGCTGCTCCGACATCCAGACCGGACCAAGCCTTTTGTCATCATCCCGCACGCTAATCGGTGGGCTGCATGCGCTGTGCTAGGGCAGGAGTACGATGGAGTCATTCACCCGGTACGCTATACCGGACGTGTTCTGAACGACGCAGAGCTTCGATATCACATCGCGGAGAAAGAAGTCATAGCAGTGTTGCGAGTCCTCCAAGTCTTCCGGACGTTGATCGAAGGATGTCCTCTGAAAGTTTACACCCGATACTCCGTTCTGAAGTGGATCATTCAATCCAAGACGGCGGACGGAAGGTGTGTTCCGTGGGGAGTGACTTTGTCACATTGGAATTTGGACATCCAGAAGGTGAAGAAGGACGAAGACGGCTTAGCGGCGATCATGGGCGCTGGGATTACTCCCAGAGAACATTTGGATGAAGTCGCAGAGTCACTCGTCCCAGCGAAGGGTCTCGTTAAGGCACCCCCGGTCATCAGCGTGGAGATGTTGGAAGACGACTTTGAAGGTGTGGTGTTAAGTTTCGACGGAGCTGTGAAGACTTCGACTTGGAAAGGAAGTTGTGGTTGCGTCTTGTGGAAGTTGCCGGGGTGGTCCGTCATGGAAGCCCAAGGTTTCATCCTGGAAGACGTCACGGTGAACGACGCCGAATACAACGGACTCCTGAAGGGTTTACAAATGGCCCGTGAGAAAAACATCACAGAGTTGGTCGTCGTCGGCGACTCCCGGATCGTCATCCAGCAGGTCCAGGGTCTCATCAACTGTCATCAACCGAACCTGCAAAGGAAGTTGGCCGAGTGCGAAGCCATGAAGGAATACTTCACTTCTCTCAGATTGGTTCATGTCAAGCGAGATTTCAACCAGGCTGCTGACTATATCACTTCGAAGACACTCGTGCTCGACGACTCCTGGACTGTCCAGGAGGAGGACGAACGACGTCACCTGGAGCAGGTATCTAAGATCCCTGAACGGTTGATGAAGTCGCAAGCGAATCCCGGAGTGGATATCCGCGTCCCGGAGAGTCTGGCTGATGTGAGTTTCCAAAAGGGGAATGTGGATGTTGGTTCCGAATCGGCCCCACTTCCAAACGCAGCTCGAGTCATGGCAGCCGTGACCCGGAGTGGTACGCACAGGGAAGCAGAAGATTCTTCCCGACCTCCTCTGGGACCGTTGGAGTATCAGGCCGAACGGTGGCGACGTATCAAAGTCCACCAGAGGAGTGAAGAATATTTCGCAGAGTTGGTGCGATTTCTGAAAGGAGATTTTGAGTCGTTCTCGCCGAGACGTCTCCGGAAGATCAGCAAGGTTGCCGACTTGTTTGCGTTATACTCTCGTGGTATTCTATACCGATTGGCACGGTCCACCCGAGATCGGCCACGAGACTTCGCAGATGAGCCCCGACTAGTTGTACCGAAAGCTCTCCAAACGGACATTTTGCACTACGCCCACGAGGATTACCAAGGCGGACACCAAGGCAAGACTCGAACCCATGAACGACTTCGTTCGGAGTTCTACTGGCCTGGAATGTACGCGGATGTGGATCGTTTCGTGGAAGAGTGTGTGGATTGTGCGAGTGGAAAAGGTCGACCTCCAAACCCCGGTCCGTCTCCTGGAAACATTACTCCTCGACGACCATTCGAAGCGGTGTCAATGGATTTTGTGACTCACATGCCCAAGTCAGCTCGAGGGAACACGTTCCTATTGCTGTTCCAGGATATTTTCTCGGGATATGTCATGTGTAAGCCCATGAGCTCTACAACGGCTCAGGACGTCGCAGAGGCGTACGAAGAGCGCGTCTTCCGGAGTTTTGGAGCCAGCTCCCTGATCCGTCATGACCAAGATCCTCGATTCATGAGTGAAGTCTTCACCCGGTTCCGAGAGCTTTTGGGGAGTCGACAGCGAGCGACTTTAGCGTATCGACCCCAAGCGAACGGTCAGCAGGAGAGGTCCGTCCAAACGGTGATTCGGAGTGTCCGAGCGTACATCGCAGAGGCGGACCAAAGCGACTGGGACGACCACGCTGAGAGGCTGATGTTCGCCCTGAACACGTCTTTTGATGCAACTCGTTTGGAGACTCCCTTCTACCTAGTTCACGGATGGGACGCCCAAGGGACTGTATCCGCGATGTTGGGACCCCGACCTTCGAGCGTCCAGGAGAAGACTGCATACGAGTGGCGCCGCAAGTTTCAACGAGATTACAGCTACGCTCTCGCATGTGCAGAGGACCTCCAAGTCCAAGCGAAGAAAATGCGCTCCGACGTCCAAACGCAGAAATGGAAGGAACTCTCAGAGAGGTTGAAGACCGGCTTCGAGAAGGGTGACGCAGTGTGGCTATACATTCCAAAAGTCCAAACGGGCTTAAGCCGGAAGCTCGCTCACATGTGGCACGGCCCCTTCCGGATTGACGAAGTGCATGACGACTTCCGGGTGCGGCTCAAGGTTGAGGGTACGGGTTACCGTGTCAACCCTTGGGTACACATTTGTCGCCTGAAGCCACGAGCACTCCATCCGAAGCGACCGGTTGAAGAAGTCGAGGTCGGAGAGGACGATGATTTTGACACTGCACTCCTCCTGGAAGACAGTTGGGAACCCGACTCTGGGAGAGACGAGTACGAAGTGGAAAAGATTCTCGACCTGAGGTGGTCCAAACGAACACGGACGTCCAAGCGCAGTAAGGAATATTTGATCAAGTGGAAGAATTACGATGATTCTGAGTGGCTACCTGTCTCTCAACTCAGTTGTGGTGCACTACTCTACGAGTTCAATCAGAGCGCCAAGGCCAAAGCTCGTTTCCAGTCTATGCAGGCTGGAGACGATCATCCCCGAGTGTAGCGGAGTTCACCATGTTGAACCCGTTGGACTTGGATCGAGGATGTGTGAATGGATGGCAACTGTTTTGAACGAGAAAGATGAGAAGTGTGAATTGAGACTGATTTTGGAGAGACGAGAACGCTATGATGAAACGAAGATGATTGATATTCCAGACGATTAAGATGATTACGACTACGCGGGGCAGTGTGCTCCGGGAGATGTAAGGAAATATGAACGACGACACTACGTCCGGAAGACAGCGCTTGGACCGACTCAATGCGAGTCGGAGATGAGATCACGTTCGCCGGTTGGAATCAGCATGCCGCGGGTGTCCACTGGGAGGTGAGCGATGCGCTCTTCGTCCGTCGCACAATGCGCCCACTGCGAACGCGCGGATTCTGCGGCATCCAGGCGAATAAGCGGTTCCGGGAGAGAATGCGACAGGGACGCCGAAGCGTCCTCCAGGATCCAGTAGCAGACCTTCGCTGGGGACTTCCGGATGGCGCCTGTTGTCTGAGTCCCGACGGAGTTCGTGGACGCAGTGATGCACGTCTGGCGCGAGTCGACTGTGTCGTTTGAGCGACGGTCGCGAGACGTATCGGAGTGCTCCGAGCCAGCGGGCGAGTTGCCATCATCCGCTTCATCCTCTGCGTTGCCCTCTCCTCCAGGCGAGGGTGCATCCCGAGGGTCGACAGGTACAGAGGAGCTGGTTGCCTGGATACCTTGGCCATTCGTGCCCGCAGTGTTGCCCTCACCAGAGTTGTCGCTTGACGTGAGTTGCACGGAGGCCGGCGGCGTCGTTGCAGCAGACGTGGAGCTCATCGCAGTGCTGTGCGTGCGGCAGGTTGCAGATTGAGCATACTGGAGACCCCGCGGAGCCGGATGGAGACAAGTCAAGTCGATGTCTGAGATATGGCGATGGGAAGCGACGCGGATGGGAACTGACTTCCACCAACTGTCGGACCTAACGTCGTTTGGATGTCCACTCACCGTTCGGAAGGTCAGTCGTTCGTGTGATCTTATCACAGGCAATCATCTCGGCGATCGGTTCCTCTATGAGAGACTGGGATCAGAGGGACGGTTGACACGAAGTGACTGAACCAAAATTGGCAAGCCCTGCGCACTCGGATCTGGGAACCTGCGTACGCTATAATGAGACTCAGAGAACAAGTGAACTCCGGACGACATGTGATCAAGGAGTCCCAGAGTCAAGGTGCAAGTGATGAAGTCCAAGAGTCGAACCACCAAGAAGTCCCAGAGTCGAGAGTTATGAAGTCCAAGAGTCGAACCACCGAGAAGTCCCAGAGTCGAGTCATCGGGAAGTCCAAGAGTCAGCTGTGATGTGAGTCCGGAAGTCCAAGAGAAGACGTGAGTCTGAAAGTCCAAGAGAAGCGGAAGTCCAAGGGATACAGGAGTCCAGGAGTCAAGAGTCAAGAGTCAAGAAGTCCGAGAGAACCAAGGAGTCCAAGAGAGTCAAGAATGTCCAAAAGAAGGAAGATGTCCGAGAAGAAGATGTCCAGGGGGAAGATGTCCAAAAGAAGATGTCCAAGAGTCAAGCCGTGACGTGATGTCCAAGAGGAGAAGTCACGGAACGAAGTCATGAAGAGGGTGATGCTCCAAGATGAGTCACCATACAAAGTCCAAGTCAAGTCAGATCTCAAGATATGTCCGGAGCGAAGTGTGGTACTTATGTACCACTGTCACCCACTGAGTCACACCCACGTGCGAGGATGCGGACCCGACGCGTAGGACGATTACGCGCGCCAAGGTTGAAGCTGGGACGCGCCCCATACAAAGATCAAGATAAAAGAAGAGTGTGTGTCGAAGATCGACGCCAAGAACGCAAGCAGAAATCTAGCAGAGATCTTCTAGCCAAGAGAAAAGAAAGAGAGAGGGAAACCAAGATAACCATTAATAACAGAATCCGTTTTGCCTCAAGACCCGCAAGTGCATCGTAATTCCGAGCACGGGAGCGAGGCGAATATCGCCTGGGACCAGAGGACAGCAGCCTACCGCGTTTTTTAGGGACCGCCCCCGGAGGTCTGCCTGCCCGACCGTCAACTTCCAGACACACCGACCGTGCCAGGGGACGTGTGGGGATTCTCACCCAAAAAAGGTCAAGTCACATTTAGGACGGGGACCCGGGCTCGCACACCGGGAGTGATCCGTTGCTATTCCATATTATTAGTTGGGAAGTACACTCTTTCGCAGAGGAGCTTTATCCATTCCATATTAACTGCAGTCTAGGAGGTTTGTTAGTGATCGGCCCCTGGAATTATTGATAGATTACTGTGTGATAGGACTGTGTATTAGGTCTGTCTATTTTCCTCCAAACGGAGGTGGTGCGTGAGTCGAAGAGAAGATTATTGGTAAGGGTTCGTTTGGAGGTTGACCAGTGCCTTCCAAGCGGATAACCCTATTTGACTGGAGTGTTGACCCACCGTCCGAGGGTCCAAAAGAATAAGTGACGGGTAGTTGTTTGTATTTGTATTCTGTATATTTGGGATTGGTTATCTCTACTCTGGGAGTGGATCTGGTTGGTAGATCACTACTTCTCACTAACTGTACGAGCGTCGTTTGAAGACAAGTCCACGCTCAGTACTCTTATATTTTCGATACCCATATATTAACAACTCACTAGGTGGAATCCGGTCCGCCGAAGATAAACGGCCCGAGAAGGGGATTACGCAAGGTACACACGCCAACTCCAAACGAGGTTTCTCGTTTGGAGGTATACCCGCCTGTTCTCCTCCTGGAAGTTCTACTTTTGGAGGGAGGAACAGGTCCCATTGAGGGTAGCACGAGAGCACTATACACCTGGGCGGCAAAAAGTTGTCACCGACTTCGCCACACAGTGATCCGCCGGATGGCCTCTCTTTCCACACTTCTTGCACGTACGACGTCTCCAGCACCCCAGATCGGTGTGCGTTTTGGAGCCACAGTGAGAGCATCGCCCCCGGTCTGCGCTGTCCGTCTGATATCGTGGCCTCGGATCTCCGGGTTGAGGATCTGGAGCACGGCGATCCGACTGTTCGCGATCCAACGTCTTCGGCTCTTCTCCGGGTGGCGTGGTTGCGTCACTTGCGGAAAGGTAGATCCGGCGATGCTCATCCCGGTCCGAGTCCAATCCGTCCGAATTAGAGTCCGACTCTGAGTCCGGCGCTTGGATCTGTATCGCACGTACTTGCTTGGCGGATGCAGCTGGCGCCGGCGATGGGGCTGCTTTCTGCCGGTACCGGCTGGACCCAGCCGTCGTCTTCTTCTGGCGACTCTTCGCCCGGTCGTGGGCCCGCAGCACTTCCTTCAAATCATCTGCGTTCGACAGTCGTAGCAACGTCAGCTTGTCGGCCAGCTCAGGGTCTCCCAATGTTTCAATAAAATGGTCCACATGTTCATTCTGTTCCTTGGCACCACCGTCCTTGACTTCCAGGCGCGCTCGTAAACCCGCCACGTTGAGCCTGTGCAGATACTCTAGCGCGAGCGCTTCCGCGCCTGGTAATATTGGCAAGCCACTGATTCCCAAACCCGCAATACTGGACTTGGAAGCTCTTGAGAAGTTCGGTCCACTTGTTGCGTGTGGATCTCGGGAGCTGCCGGTACCAATTTTTCGCCGGTCTTGACAGCAGATCCGCGAGGGTCAGGCACTTCTCTTCGTCGGAAGCTTGGTCTCGCATAAAGGAAGACTTCATCTTGCTGATCCAGGCCCTCGCTCGATCCTCATCCTGATCCTTCCCAGTAAATTCTTTCAGATTTGATATGGCGGAGATCCGGACTCGTTGGATCAGTGTTGACTCCAAGGATCCGGCGGCTGTTGTCGCGACTGCTGCTGGTGCCGCCGTGGGGAGATCTAAGTCATCTGGGTCGTATTCCCACTGCAGCCTCTCCAAATCGTCCGATCCGGCGGACTCCATCTCCACATCTCTGGTCCCTGGATTCGGGAGAGTCCTGGCTGCCAGGTTTGGCATGGAGATCTGTTGTTCGCGAAGAAATCGACTCATGGCCGCTTGGAAGTAAGATTCCATCTTGTACGTCGAGGTCGTGGCGTTGTCGCTCGTAATCACGAGATGGGGAGGGGTCGTCAGCTTGTTCACCGTCCCTGAAGTCTTCTTAGATTTGGCTCGGGTAGACTTCGGTCGTGACACCTTGGATCTGGCTTGCAGCATGGCGGCACCCGTGGGGCCTAACGACATCCGTCGTGGTTCTGACGACGCGTCCGAATCCGCTCCAGCTGCTGACACGAAAGGTGAGGAAGTCCGGTCACCTGTGGAGCCGATCTGCGTCGGCGAGTTCGGGCTTGAGATCATACTGAGGTTCGTTGCCTTCTCTCCTACTATCACATTCAGCTTGTCGAAGAGTTCCTTCGTCGACATCTGGAATATCCGTAGATCTGGACGGAACAAGTCGTCTGCGTCGAATGCTCCAGCTACCAGACCCGCGTCCCATAGTAGGTTCATGAGGATCTTAATCGCCTCCAGCTTATTGTCTGTCGAGACTGGTGCCGTCACTGGTCCGTCTGATCACCGATCTGCGTCGGTCGTAGGATCTGCATGATCGGGTTGTGGGTCATGAAGTCTTGGAGCTCCTTCCGGTGGTATCTGGACTCCAGATCTGCCTCATTCCATGTCGGATTTGGCGTCTCCGCCTTGACCCCGGCTGTAACTAGTCTCTCCTTGGGCTCATCCTCCACACCCGGGGTCTTGAGCGCCGTCCATTTGGCGGGAACCTTACCTTCCCACTCCCAGCTGGGCTTCAATATCCCGTGGCGGCAGCTTGACGGGCGAGTCAGCGAACGCATACCGGTTCTGCCCGGCCTTAGTTTATTTTGTTAGTGAATCTCGATGTGAATCGAGACTCACTGGGGTCCCCGAAGGGACCTGAGGGGGGGGGGTTGAGGTTTATCTTCCAGATCCGGATCTGCCTCCTTTCCGACGATAGAGTTCCTCCCAGCACTCTGTCGATCTGCGGGTCTTGCTTCATTCAGCGGCGTCGTCGTCGATCCGAGGTCCGATGACGCCTGGTCCCCTTGCTCTATCTTCACTTTGACTTCTTCTTGGGACTCACGGTGAAATCCCGAGTCACCAGAAGATCCGGGCACGCGCACCATTGTGGTGTAGCGGGGTCAGCAAAATCTGCGAGATCGCTATTCCGGCTTATCAACTGCGCCCGAACACCGACTAACGGAGGGGGTACTTCGATCTGCCGTGGCGTGTGCTGAACTGGGTCACCCTGTGTACCCGTCGGTAAGGCTGGATCTTGCTCTTCTGGTGTCTTCCGAAGTAGTCACGCCTTAAAGTCGAGACAGTTTTGGCGAGACGCGGGGATGGGGTGGAGCGGCGCGGAAATCTTCATGCAGCTCGCGGTTGTACTTCCAGATCAAGTAGTCTTGTACTTGGATCTGGCGGCCTGGATCTGGATCCGGGCCGTGGGGTTGCTTTTACGGGGTCTTGTCCTTTGCTTTCCTTCACGCTCCTTTCCTTGCGATGCTTGCCGCTTCCTATAGTAGGATCTGTGGTTGTTGAGCGTCGAAGACCCGACCGGCCAAGTTGTGAACTCCGGTGGATCTGGGATCCACACTTGAGGGTAGGTCACTAGGAAGGTCTAGATCTGGCCAATATATTATCCAGACTTAATCAACACTAGATCTCTTACCGCTACCTCTTCTTCTTCTCGTAGGGCCAATGTAGTTCCCGTTTCCAAGCGAATGCGAAGGCGGTTGCGATGTCCAAAGCAAATTCGAAACTGATTTATGCTTAAGTCCGATCCCATCCTATCTTCCTATCCTTCTATCCAGCTATCATCCCATCCATACATACCGGCTCTGTAGCCTCACTTTACCTCCACCATGGCGTCACCCAGGCCTTGGGCGTGTCGTAATCGCCAGATCCGCAATATCGGATCTGGATCCAGATCCATGGTATCAGATCTGATCCCGATCTGGGCTCCAGATCCAAATCTCTCCAATCCTCCCAGGCCTCTGGATCTGGACTGCGACCGCTTGACCTTCACTTGCCCTAGCCTTGCGGTGCTCGTAGGCTATCTCCCTGTAGCGCGCCGTTCCTTTCTTCGCGTAGATCCCGTTAGGTCAGTGTCTCGGATTAGTGACCGACCGGGTCCCAATCTCTCACTTGCCAGTCAACTTCGATCTCGGTTTTCCTTCGATCTTGCTTCTCCACATTTGCATGGAGCCTAGCCTGACGCAGGCTAAATTCTTCTTGCAATGCAAGCGTAATCGCAGACTCGAGAGTACGTGGGTGCTCCTGGAAGAGATAGGTCTTCACAGGCCCATCTTTCAGGCCCTTTATGAACGTGACGACCTTAGTCGCCTCGTCTATCGGATTGATCACGATGTTCGAGACCAAGTACCGCCCTTTGGGCGTAAGCATGCACATCATGCTTGTCCTGTTGCAGGTCAAGGAACTTAGCCCTCGATCTGAACTCAGTCTGCGGGGGCTCAAACGCTTGTCTGAGCTCTTCCTTGAAGACCTCATACGTGCTAAAGCACGTAGAATCAGTGAGTCGGTGTCCGTACGCCCAACTCCTTGCTCGTCCGCGAAGGCATGACATGGCGAACGCAACCTTCGACAACGGGTCGACGATACGTCGAGCCGTAATGGCAATGTCGACTTCGACAAGCCAACGGAGGAGATGCTCGCCCTCTCTTCCAGCATAGCTGTTTACGTGGAGTTTCAACGACTCCATTCGTGGTGTGGACGGAGTCGACACCGTAGCGCGAGCAGCAGCCTCGCGCTGTTCCTTCATGATGAAACCCAGAGCAACACCGTGTTGCTCTGACGGTGATAGCGTGCGTAGCATCGTCGCTACGGCCGCTTCTCCAATTGATGTCGACAGTCGTTGGAGCGCCTCCCACTCTGGGTCCGCCAGGTGGAAACAGTCTTCGCGTGCAACATGCGTTGCACCCGTGTTCGGGCTACCAGTGGACATGCTCGTGTCCGCAGGCATGTCCTCAACCGCCGTGTCGTATTACATACGATACGTAATTAGTCGGTCGTTGGACGGACTACAAAGTGCTACCAGGTGTAATGAGCTTACTTAGCTCAATACTTTAGCTTACATGTGTGCGCACGTGTATGAGGAAGTGTAGGTGTATTTAACTTAGATTAAGTATACTTGTGTCCTCAAGTACAGTTAAACCTAAATAAAGGTGCAAATAGTAGCTTTTGCGGTAAAATGAGAGGTGAATTGAATGTTAGCTGTGGATTTCCTCCTAAAACTGATATCTATAAGAGAGGTTCTGCCAACGAGTGGTTGGCAGAAACTCTGGCCTAATGTGTGACTCTTATTGGTAGAAAGACCTTGCTTTCTGACCAATACGACTGCTTCCTAATATGAATGGTGACCACACTGCAATTTGGCCCACCTGAATGTATCCATTAGTGCATGTTGCACTAACGTGGAGGTTAACCGAATGTGTAGCCCTGCTACAGCCACCGTTGGCCTTCCCACCGACACCACCGGCTCCAACTCCGACACCACCATAATCAGTGGTTCCAGCAACGCCACGACCGCGACTACAACCGCGACCTCAGCCACTCTTGGCTCCACCACCAACATCATCGGCTCCAACGCCGACGCCACCACGACCTCGACCACAACCACGACTACGGCCACCCTTGGTTCCACCACCAACACTGTTGGCTCCAACGCCAACGCCGCCACGAGCAGCGGCTCCAGCACCGCCACGAACCCCTCCATCTCCGACACCACCAGCGCCATTGCTGACGTCACCATGATCAGCAGCGCCAGCTAATTCACGAAGAACTTCAGCTCCGACACACCAGCGCCAACACCGACACCACCATGATCAGCCTCCCCACCACCGATTTGAGCCACGTCAGCACTATTACCAAGAACGGAGTTCACTCCAATACCTGCACCACCATCAATTGCAATACCAACATGAGCCACACCAACACCACCAGCAGCGGCGTTAACATCAAACTTGTCGCCGTTGCGTCCAACGGAGGTTTCAATCCCTCCACTGTCCGCATCATCCGAACGAGCAGCTCCCTGTTTATGTGGACTCATACATTTTATGTACTCAGCAACCACACCAGCTTCACTCAACACATAGTCAACGCCTTCTTTTCTGAACGAATGTCCACCAGGACGTATGTATTTGTACCGAGTGTCGAGACTACGCGTAAGCGGTCGCTTTGCCCACCAGCCCGCACCACGAAACACACGTCATGCCTGCACGCACCTGTGGCGTTGTTAGCAGGAGGAGGATCAGCTGTGCGGCGGCGCTTTCTGGTGCTGCTTTCGTTGTCGTCCGGTCCTCGCTTCCCGCCGCGCGCCATCTTTTCGTTTTGAGTGAGAGATGGTTTATATCTCAGTATCCTATAAGGTAGGGTATCGTACACATCGTAGTAAAAACAACATGCTTTTGGAGATCCGGTCCTGATTCAGAGACACGGCTCCCTAGTAAAGGTAGTATAAACTGTCTTGGTCACAATTACTATACTGAAATCAGCACATGCACAGTGCTGATCGCGAGACTGAACACAAAAGGGGGAGATCAAAAAGATAAGCCTCATTTTAGCATCGGTTTTATGGCACTGTCCATGTTTCTCTGATGTTATTAGCCAATGGATAGCCTCGATTCGGCAACGCAGAACCTGGCATTTTGCATCCTTCTACTTTTTATAGACCGTGTTTGATACGGATGTTCTCTGAAATTTATTTCAGAGCTATGGACGGATCCGAGTGGACGTCTTATTCTTCGAGAACACTATGACCTGGTAATTTATGAGTGAAAGGTGATATTAGTTCATAGAGGTGTTGCGGAAAAATCATGTAAGTACTCTACAGTAACTTTCATGAATCGTAATACCATCTGAATATGATAAATTACTGGGATGTTGCTTCTAACGTCCACCTCGCCTAGGTACGAGGTTTGGAGGTTGCGCGAAGGGATCATCCGCCCACAAGAGACCTTTCTTCTTCTTAAATGCGAACGAGTTGCCTACACGCGTAGCCATATCAAACGCATAGACAAAGCTTAATTTAAATATTGACTAGTTTTACTAAGATAGCAACTACTGATAAGGTATGCTGCTACTTCGTTCACGTGGTGCGTCCATCCACCAAAGTGCATTTAGAACTGGTTTGGGTCTATACTTGCATTTAAAATACAGGTGACTGGCACGGTACAGATGGTGCGGCTGCGAAGCAGGCGCAGCAGATGCTCCTCTCGGTCAATGGTATGTTAACACGAATCAAATCTTATCGATGCAGCTTCTAACAACTTTCTAAATTTCAGAGCTTCTTCGTGCGAAGCGCGACTTTGTCGTGGGCTTGTAAGGGCACCTACAGTAATTTTGGAATACAGAACATACCGCCACTTCCGACACCATCTGTTCAGTACGTTTTGTGCATTATATAAATTGTTGTGAGGTTAGCGTGCTACAATTGAATCGATGATACGCGCAGCATGACATCAACTACATCTTCGTCGCAGTCCTCGGATTGTACGACTTCGTCCCCAGCATCGGGTTCTGCAATACCGCGAAGGGGGACTGCTAGACCTGTCTTCTGCCAGCAATGCGCGATCGTAGACGCGCGCGTCGTCTTCCACAGCTCCTGGCTCCACTACATCGCTTGGAGCTAGTCAATCTTGAAGACAGGGCTTGATCGATCTGTAGTGACTTGAATCGAGCTTTGAAGCTCGCAATGATGCCAGCATCCAGCGGTTGTAGGTGCGTCGTCGTGTTGGGCGGGAGACTCTCGACCTGCACATTGGTCAACACGAGACCCCCGTGCGCATGCGATGGCACATTGTCTACAAGGTGAAGGATGTGGCCGCTGTGCAGCTCGCATCTCCCTGTCTAGGTTGAGTAGCCACTCCTGGTACACCTTGCTGTTCATCCAGGCCTTGTCGGTCTTCCTGTACAGAAATCCATGCTGCTCAGCTGTCTTCTTCCCCAAGCAACGGGGCTTCACGGCACGCCCAATGAACAGCTCTAGCAAAGAGTACCTGCCATCGTCATTGGTTGTCAAAGCCAAAGTAATCCGGATCTTGTCTTTCTTTACGCCTGGCATTTTCGAGGTGCAAATGCTGCTCGTCGGAGCAGCCTTGTAGTTTAGACCCGTCTCGTCCATGTTGTATATGTCCATACAGGTCTGTCACTTCGTGCAGAGCATGGCGGCCTTGGCTCTCGACGTCGGGCTTAACTGAGCCCGCTTCTCCATGTCTTGGACGATAGCAAAGCTCATGCCTGTTGAGGAATGCCGACATCCAACCCACAGACAAGCCCACATCGAGCGCCCCCCCCCCCCCACCACCACCACCTCAAAGCGCAGCTTTTTAGCTTTCCGAGTGATGACCTTTCGATTTAGACACATACCACGCTGCTCGGCTTTCTCGATCCAGCCTTCTAGCCTTCTTTCGAGCGCAGACGCCTTCACCTTGAGGGGTTTGCGGCGCTTGCCTTGGTCGTACGCCTCCTTCATGATGGTGCCTGCGTTTCGAAGTAGGTCAGAAATTGGGTTTTGAGCAGGAGCATCACGCAGGCGGAACTCCTTTTTAGCCCACTTGGCTAGCTGGGCCTGCGTCATGGCTGGTGTGACTGCATGCTTACGAATAAGCTCTCGCTTGTTGTCTATGGTCATCCACTTGCCCATGGTTGTACTGTGGAGTAGCGGCCTCGCAGAAATCTCGCGTGGTCGGTCTCACACAAGCTCGGCGCGTCGTGATCGTGGTCGCGTCGAGTTGTTTTACCCGGTTGTTGGAGTAGCGTATCTTCGTAATACAGGCCCAAGTCTTCGCAGGCTTCAGAGTTGGGGGTTCTTGGTTGACGCTTGTTCCTTGTCGTAGGGCGTCGAGCCTTGGGCGTGCGGCGTTATCGGGCCGGCGTTTCCTTGGCGTTCCCGTCGGGCGTGCGGCGTTATCAGGCCGGCGTTTCCTGGGGCTTGCGTGGCGTTATCGGGCCTACGCGGGGGGTCTTGTGCACGGCGGTTATCAGGCCAGTGCGGTCCTTCGCCTAGGCAGCGCGTTATCGGGCGCCACCTAAACGGTATACGTTTAACGTGCCGTTGTCGGGCACGGGTCTGTGGGGGGTGAGTACCCAAACCAGCAGGCGTCGGGGGGCCGCGATATCGAGGCGGCTCTACTTGCCGGCGCTTGGTGGTTCCCCTGGAACCGATGGAAAGACGGGAGGTCTTTGTGGTTCAGAGAAATTTCGGGACTGAGTCCTTACCCTATCCTATGTCCTTCCTACTGGCTACTCCGTACTACTGCTTACTAAGCCTACCGATCTGTGCCTGTCCTTACTCCTGTCGTGCTTGCACTACCGTCCTTCAACCTGATTTACGTGGCGTAATCAAGATCTTACCTCGTCGCGGTTTGGTCGGCGGGGTTTAGGGTCGGCGCGTTTTCCTCGGCGGGTTTTGCTCGGCGGGGTTTTTCTCGACGGGGTTTAGGGTTGGCGAGTTTCGTCGAAACGGGTGCGGGAGTTGACCTGTCGGATGATTGCGCGCCGCACTGGCTTCTGGCGTCGTGTCCCACGGTTCATCACTCATGTCGCATCTCTTCGTCGCCCATCAAACCGCGTCGCGTTTTCCCCGCCGCGTCGAAATCCGTCACTCACATCCGTCAACCTCCATCCCGGCGTCCTCCTTCCCCGCCGTCCGGTGTGTCCGCTTCCTCCGCGAGGTGCTACACCACATTCGTCCCGCTGCCACGCACGCGCACTCCCCAGGTGGGTGTGTCGTCGCAGAACCTGCCTCGCGCCTTTAGCTCCGCCGCATCTCCTGCCTCGTCGCCTGCCTCGCTGTACCTCTAATGGCTCATCGTCACAACGTCGCCGCCGACGGCATTAACCTGGTGGAAGGGGAGCTCGACACCAACGACCTCGAAGCTGCTGGCTGCGTGGTCTGTGCTCTCGGCGCGCAGCGTCCTCGTCTTCCCACCGCGCCTCAAGTTCAGCTTCCGACTCCGGGCGCCCACGTTCACTCGGTGATGACTCTCGTCGCCGACGCGTATGCCCTCCAGCGCGATAACGAAGAGTTGCGCGCCCAACACGAGCTCGTCTCGGCTCACAATGCGGGTTTGGCTGCTCACGCGGCCGTGTTGCACGACCGTAACCTCGCCATCTTGCATCGCGCTCGCGAGGGTTACCGTGCAGGCATGACTCGGCTCGAGCAGGCATTCCTCTCTCAAGAACGGGTCGAGCGGGACTACGCCGAGCTGGAGGGTCGAGTAGCCGACTTCCGCGCTCGTGCTGATCGCACGGAAGCTGCCGAGACTCTGCTCCGTGTCGAGCGAGATGCCTCGGCCGAGCAATACCGCGATCTTCAGGCTCAGCTCCAGACGGCACAAGACCAGGCCGCCGATTATGCCGCTCAGCTCGCGCGCGCCGCTGCTGCGCCGCCTCCGTCGTCCGTGCCGCTAGCGCGGCTATTTGCTGCCCAGGGCGAGCGTGACGACGCCCGTGCCGAGCGTGACGACCTTCGCGTGGCCCTTGCGGCCGCCCAAGCGCGCGCGGACGCTGCCGAAGCCGAACGGGATCAGGTGCGACAGCAGGTAGTTACTGCTGAGCAGCAACGTGATGATGCTCTCGCCGAGCGAGACCGCGTGGCCCACGTTCTTGTAGTTGCGGAGCAAGCGTGCGACGCCGCACTCGACATGCGAGATCAAGCGCGTCAACTCTCTTCAGCCCTGAGGCGCGAGCGAGACGCCGCTATCGCCGAGCGAGATCGAGCTCGTCAAGCTGTGGCACCCCTCGAGCAGCAGCGAGACGCTGCCATCGTCGAGAGAAATCAAGCCCGCCAAGCCGTGGTTGTCCTTGAGCAACAGCGGGATGCTGTCACCGCGGAGAGGGATCAGGCTCGCCAAGCATTGTCCGCCCAGAGGCAACTGCGCGCAACGGTCGCCGAGGAGCTCCGCGTGGCTCGCACGTCGCTTTCGCAGAGCCGGGCGGAAGGGGAGGCGGCCCAGAACCTGAACGTCCCGCTACAGGACGACCTTCGGCGTGCTAACGCACTCCTGGTGGCCCACGCCGAGGAGCTTCGCCGCGGCGCGACTCGTATCCACGAGCTGGAGGGGTCCGTGGCCACCGCTACAACCCTCCGGGTGGCTGCCGAGTCTGAGATGGCACGAGCCCAAGCCGACGAACTCGGCGCCGTATCTCGTGCGGCGCAATATCGAGCTGGCTGGATATCCGTGCGGCGGTCATCTCAGCGGCGTCAAGGAGCTGCTGGAGCTCGGGTCCACCGTCTCTACGCCCGGGTCGCCGAGCTGGAGGGGGAGCGCGACTTGGCTGTCCGAGAGCGCGACGAGCGTGCTCTGGCTTGGCGTCGGATGCTCCGAGACGCACGTCGGGGTCGAGAGTTGGCGCAGCGGGTACGAGACGAGCTCGCCGATCGTCTCGCCGACGTCGTGATGAGCGCCGGCGGGCATATCGACACTGCTGATTTAATCCGTCAACTCGAAGCTACTTTCGCGGCGGCGATCGACTCGGCCGTCCCTCTTCCTCCTGCTACCCCGACGTCTGCAGCGGTTCCTGCAATATCCGTCGCGTCGACTCCTGCCGCCTCCGCCTCTGCTCCCTCTGCGTCGAGCTCTGGTGCTCATACTGTATCGTCGACCGCGGCGACTGGCGTTCCAATGGGCACTCCTCCGGCTGGTCCTTCGGGTTTCCCTTCGACTCCGGCTCCGCCTTCGTCCGGTTCCCCGCGGTCTCGTCCGGGCGCGTCGAGTCGTTTGGGCTCCCGGGCGCGTGCGTCGGGGCCTTCAGGAGCGGCGCCCGCCCCGTCGTCTGGTCCTTCCCCCTCTCGGCGCAGCCGGCGGCCCTCCACAGTAGCCGACACTGCGGCTACGTCTCGTGCTGCTGCCCAAGCTTCTTCAGCCGCAACGCTCTCGGCGGCTGCTGCAGCTGCGAGGCGTGCCCGAGAGGACGCGGCGCTCTTTGGTTCCGAGTCTTCGGATAGTGACGATCAAGCGCGACCACCCCCGTCCAAGCGTGCTCGGACACATGGCCCTGGGTCTCGCTCGCCGTCTCCGGCACGTCGGCCTCCTCGTTCGCCGTCGCCTTCCCGCCCGTCTCCGCGTTCACGGCCCGTCTCGCGTTCACGCTCGCGTTCGGCCTCGTTGGCTTCAACACGTTCGGTGGGGTCGGCGCGTTCGGTGCACTCAGCGAGGTCAACGCACTCCGCTGGGTCGGCTACTCGGCGCCGTCGATCTCCTGCGCCGCCGACGCGCTCTTCGCCGAGGGGTCATGGAGCATCGAGTGGGGGTTCAAGTCCCGGCCCCGGTAGTCCGGGCGACTCCAGTGGCGACGACTCGTCTTCTTCGTCGTCGTCCCGCGCTTCGTCTTCGAGCGCTGCTTCCAGTGGCTCGGCGGGGAATTCGCCATTGGTCCCCTTCTTCAGCCCCGTGATCCCGCCCGCCGGAGCTCCATCTGGCTGGGGGCAGCCCCGTTACGCCCCTTGGCCCAAACGAGTGCGACGCCTTCGTCTTCACCTTATCACTGCGCAAGAGTTGAGGACCCTCTTCCTGCCGCCGCCCGGCTGGATCATTCCACGCCTCGCTTCGCCCGAGCCCACCAACTGGAACCACGCCCTCGTGACCCCGGCCAACGTCGACGCATTGTATGCGACTCGGCCATGGCGGTATCTCGCTCAGACGGCTGAGACGCTTCTCTTCGCGGCCGGCGATGCGGCGTTCCGTCCGTTTCTGCGTAGGCTCGAGCGTCACCTCGAGAACTGGGCTCAGGCGTACTGGGAGTCTACCCATGAGCTCCCAGTTCAGGGTGCGGCATGGAAAAGGTGGCGTACGGCTCGCAACTCGCGTCGTTCTCACGCCGGCAGTCACCTCAGCAGCGTGCTGCAGCTGGCGATCGCGTTGTTCAGGCAGGGGCTAGCAGATATGGATCTGCTATTGGATCCGACGATGCTCCACTTCCCGCCTGCGCACACGTCGATCGGACGGTGGTATCCTGGCCCGCAGCACGCGACGTTACAAGCTGCGCTCGACGACATCGATGCGCAGGAGCCTTGGCGTCGGTTTTACCGGACGCCGCTCACTGTGGCCGAGATGGATGCCCAAGTGCCTTGCCGTGTGACGCGCGACCATCCCGCCTTCCATGTGCCGCGTCTTGCCGATAAGTTCGTCCAGCAGATTTGAAGTTAGCTCGTCGTAACCTTCAGACTAACACGTAACTTTGATCCATGTCCTTCGTTTCTTTCCACTTTGTCACATCCTTTTTTATGAGACGGCCCCCCGCCGTCCCATCTTCAGCCACAGGCTGGTCCTCCTCACTTCCCTCTCCCAATTCCCCGCTCCAGCCATTCCCAGAGTTCGAGGCTTCCCACCTGTCCTCCCATCGGCAGCCCCCCTGCCGACTTCATCACGCCTGTGGGCACCTACCCACCAGGCCCCGCTGCCTCCGCGTTCTCATGCGACTGCATCACCTCGAACCGGTGGCGCCCTGTGCGCTCGCGCAGGAAGTCGTACAGCAGCCCGCCGCAGTTCAAGTCAAGCTCGTCGACCCACGCCGTATCCGGGTAGCCCTTCCACTTCACTTCGAACTCGTGTCGCGTGCGTCCATATCGTGTGGCTCGCCCTTCGCGTACGCCCAAGATCTTCTCGACTTCGAAGACGTCGTCCTCCAGCTCGCGTGTGGCTTCCCAGCTATCTTCAGGCAAGAGCTCCTCGTCGAAGTCGAAACGCTCTTCGGCCGGCGTCGCCAGCTGCGTCGCGGGTCGCGACGGGAATTCCCGGACGGGCTTCAGCTTGGAGATATGGACGACAGGGTACAGCTGATAGGGTGTTCCCGCCGTTTCGAGGCGCACTGCGAACGCGCTGACCAGCTCGGCGACACGGAATGGCCCGTGCCACATGTGTGCGAGTTTGCGCGCGTATCCGGGCTTCACACGATCCAGGTACAGCCAAACCTGCGAGCCCGCCGCAATTCCATGTTGCGTTGCTCTTTCGGTTTGTCGGCGCGCTCTCTCTTCGACAGCCTCTCGGACTAACTCCAACGCTTGCGCTCGTGCCACCTTGTAGTGTCGCTGGATACGGAGCCTCCATCGCCTCGCCTCGGCGTCTCTGGTCGACGTGTTTCCGACGGCTAACGTCGTTTCCAACGTCGACCTAGGATCCCAGCCGTGCACCAAGAAGAACGGGGTCTCGTCCCTCGTCCGGTCGTGCGACGTGTTTAGTGCGAAGGTAAGGCGTTCAGCGTATTCGTCCCAGTCGCGTTGCTCCACGTCTGCGATGTACATCTTGATCGCTCTTGTAACCGTCTGTACCATCCGTTCTGCAGCGCCGTTGGCTTGTGGACGATAGGCAAGCGTTGCTCGCTGCCTCTGACCCATGAGTCTGCTGAACGCCTTGAAGAAGTCCGACATGAAGCCCGGCTCACGGTCGTGGCGAATAGCCTCGCTCGCGCCGAAGCGTCTGAATACAGCTTCCTCGTACGCCTCGGCCACCGTCTGTGCGGTCCGTGACGCATTCGCTTTTACCACTACGAACCCCGTGAAGAGGTCAACCCAGACTAACAGCTCTGTGTTGCCTTTGTAGGACGCCGGTAACGACGGGATATGATCCATGGCAATGACCTGGAACGGGTATGTCGCGACAATATTGCCCGGCGACTCTCCCTGGATGGTCGGCCGGCCTTTTCCTGTCTCGCAGTCGGTGCATTCCCCGACGTAGCGCTGGACGCTTCTGAAGATCCCTGGCCAATGGAAGTGGCGCCTCACGCGTTGGTACGTGCGACCGATGCCCTGATGTCCGCCTTCCAGACTTGTGTGATAGTGATGGAGTACATCTTCCCGGAGAGTCTCTGGGATCACCAGCTTCATCATCTCATCACGCCCCTCGGTGGAGTCGTCGTTTCTCGTCTGGTAGTAGAGCAGCCCGCTTTCGCCTTCTTCGTACTGAGGCGCCAGCTTTTGGCAGTTCTTCACTTCGCGTCGAGACAGGTCTCCCACGTCGCCTCGGAGATACTTCTTGAGGTTGACGATCCAGACCTCCTCGTCTTGGGCGACGCGGATCCGGTCCAGGCGCAGTCGTTGTACCACCAGCTCTTTCGGGACTTCGGGCGATCTGCTCCTGCGTGTTGTCGCGCGTGCGGCAGCCGATCGTGTCGTCACCGCAAGGACTCGCGTCTTCTTGCGTCCCGCGTCCGTGGCCTTTCCGACGGGATCATCAGTGTCTCGCGTTCCTGCGTCGCCGTTTTCTGCGTCGAGAATTTTCGCGTCGAGATTATTCGCGTCGAGGTTATCCGCGTCGAGATTGGCTGGAACCTCCATCTCGGGACTTGATGTCCGCGGTCGGATGACTTCTTCTAAGCGGTTCAGCGTCTTCAGGTCTTGGATCTCCTCCGGACTGTGTACGTTACGGCCCCCCTGACGTTGCAGAGCTTGCCCCGCCAGCATGTCGGCGCTGGCGTTCCAGTCTCGTCGTACGTGAAAGAGCTCGCAGTGCGGCCATGCCTGGAGGGCGTTCCGCGTCTTCTGTCGCAGTAGCTTCAGCCCGGGTGACTTGCAGTCCATCTCGTCGCGCATTTGTCTGATAACCAGGTTGGAGTCTCCGCAAACGACGAGACGGGTAACGTCGTCGAGCTCTTCTAAGAGTGAACATCCCAGCAGCAGTCCGCGGTATTCCGCCTCGTTGACCGTGAGGTCCGTCGCGTATCCCGACGCAGCGTGCACGATCTCCCAATTCGGCAGCTGCCAAATGACGGCACTGTACGCCCCGCCTTCTCGTTTCGGCTTAGCCGATCCGTCGAAGCTCAGGACATGCAGGACTTCGTCGTGCGTCACGTTGGGGACTGGAATGGCTACAATCCTGGATGCCCGTTTCCGTGGGGCGATCTCTTCCAGTGCTGCGTCTACGAAAGCTCGCGGTGTGATGCTCGCGGCCAGCGTGCCGAGGAGTTCCTCTTCTCCCTTCATGGATCGGCAGATTTCCAACTTCCACGGCGAGAGGATTGCGGCCCACTGTGACAGTCGACCCTGTAGTCCCTTGGACCGGAACAACCAGGCGAGCGTGGTGTGACGCGTCAAGACACGGATTGGTTTTCCTGCTAGCATCGTGTAACACTCGTTCAGGACACGCAGCAGGGCCAAGATCTCCTTTTCGACGATGTCGTAATTCAGCTCGTTGGGCTTCAACGTGCGACTGGTGAACTTCACCGGCATGTACACATCGTCGTGGACTTGCGAGAGCACCCCGGAGATGGCCCAGTCACTAGCATACACAATTACGACGGATTCTCGGTTCTCGTCGAAGTGTTTCAGCATTGGGGTCTCGGCGAGTTTCGTCTTGAGCACGTCGAAGGCGCGCGTCGCGTGGGTCCACTTCTCTTGTTCGCGGAACTCTGGGCGCGTGACGTATTCGTCAAAATCAGTCTCCGTCAACGAATACAGAGCGGTCGCGTACACCGCGAAGTCTGCGATGAACCGGTGGTAGTAATTGAGACTACCCAGAAACGATTGTAGACCCTTGAGCGTGCGCGGGAAGTCGAGTGTCGTCAGCGACTCCAGGTTCTTCGGCTTCGCCTCGAGGCCGAGTCCAGAGACTCGATGGCCTAGGTAGTCGACCTTGGACATGCCCCACTCGCTCTTCTCGACGCTGATGGACAAGTGCCATTGCTCGCAGACATCTAGCAAGCGTTCGACCTTTTCGCACAGGTCGTCCCACGACGTGCCTCCGATAAGGATGTCGTCGATGTACGACCTCCGTCCCAGTACCGAGTGAATACCTGGCTTCGCTGGTTCGCCGTTTTCGAATACGTCCCGGGTGCTGTCCTCCGGTGACAGCTTCATGAACCCGTAGAGCGCGTTGTCGATTAAACGTTGGTAAATCTGCGGCGCGTTACACAGGCCGAACGGCATGCGCAGCCACTCGAACAGACCAATCGGCGTGATGAAAGCCGAGATGAGTCGGGCTCGGTCCGTCATGGGGACAACCCAAAAACCACTCGCCATGTCGAGGGAGCAGTACCACAGGTACTTGTCCAAGTCTTCGAGTAAATCGTTGACGAGAGGCATGGGGTACACCATCAGCTGCGTCAGCCCGTTGATGAGCCTATAGTCGATGCAGAGCCGAATGTCGACGCCGTTCTTCTTTATAATCACGACAATGGGCGACGCCCACGGTGACTTCGACTTCTTGATCATCCTCGCGCTCAGCAGCCCCTTGATCAAGTCGGCCACCTTCTCTCGGAACTGTGGCGGGAGTTTCCGGACGCGTTGCGCCACGGGTTTTGCGTCGCCCACGTCTATGTCGCAGACCACTCCCAGGGCGGCTGGTGGCAAAGCGTTTCCTTTGCCGATCAACCACTTTCGTCGCCTCCAGATGATTTGGCGTAGCCGCGTTTCTTGTTTCGCGGCTTCCTCGGGTGGGAGTCCCGTCGGCATCCCAACCTTCAAGTCCTCGATCTTCACCTCGGCGGTCAATGAGAGGTCTGGCAGCACCGCCATCTCCGCCTCGAGATCCTCTGCGAAGAGGTCGGACCCCTCGTGAATGAGGACCGCGTCGTCTTCCTCCTGCCCCTCACGCTTCGGCTCGTCGAGTTTCGGCTCGTCGAGTTTTGGCTCGTCGGGATCTGGCTCGGCGCGTTTTGGCTCGTCGGGATCTGGCTCGGCGCGTCCTGGCTTCGGCGATTCTTTCACCGCGGTGCTTCCCGCCATAACTGGAGGTACATCGAGTTCGTCTTCTACCGCCCCTTCGTCGGCACTCAGCTCGTGGTTGTCGGACGGCGTCTTCACCTCGCTTACTTCCGGTGTTCTCGCGACTGCCGCCAACACTGGGGTCACAGCGCGTCGCGTCCCGAGTTGCCTCGGTTCCGGGCGCAGAATGGCCCTAGGCGTCGGGTATGCGGGACGATCCGTCATCGGCCCGTCGGGCTCGGCTGGGATCCAGTTTTCTTCTGCGTCACGCGTCGCGCCGTACGCCACATTCTGCCACTGCTGGTATCGAGGGGAGCCCAGTCGAACAAACCCGCGACTCCGAGGCTGGGCGTCAGACGGCGTCCACCACCCCAACGTCTCATGTGCGTCGAGGGTCACCGCTACGTCTCCAATGTTCGTGACGCGTAGGTAAGTCTTCCTTCCGGCTCTCCCTTTGACAAAAGTCGTCACCCACGATTCTGCCCGCGTTACCCACAGGAACGGCGCGTTTCGGTCTGGCCTCAGCGGAACTTCGTGTGTGTCCCCCGGCTCAAGCCTCACAGGCGTCTTGACGTTGACCGGGCTCATCCGTGTGCCATACAGCGGTCTTCGCCCGATCATCTGGATGTGTACCTCGTCGGGGAGGCACGCCGTGCCGTCCGCCGTGTCGATGCGCACCCCAGCTGGCACCATGAAGTTCATTCCCAGGATTGCGTGTTGGCCAACCAAGTCGCCGACCCACAGGTGCATGTAGTACACCAAGTTCCCCGCCAAGGTAATCTTGACTCTGGTTCTCCCCACCGTGTAATATGTCTCATCACGAATTCCCACACATTCTTGCGTGATCTCTGTGTCGATCAGGCAGCCTACCTCACGAGCAAAGGTGGTGTCCAAGATGGACACCTCGGCACCTGTATCGAGCAATAACACCGCGCGGTGGTTGTTCAGCTTTCCATGAATCTTGGCCTGCTTGTACCACTTGTGCGGCGCGTAATGTTTCCAGTATCCGCGTCGTTCTCCTGGTTGCAAGTCGACTTCGTCCAAGGGTGGTTCCCGTGCGAACTCGTCGTCCGGTGTACGTCGGACCGCCAAGACTTGCGGCGCACTTTCTCGCATGGGGCTCTCCAGGTTGGTTTCACATGTATTATCATTCAGGGAAGTCCGGTTCTCACTAAACGCTTCTCGCGACTTCTTGGTCACATATGCATAGACGGAAACGGGTCGCTCGTCTCGTACTGGTTTCCAAACCAGCGAGCGGCCTAGTTTAACATCTTCTCGGCGGCTGGCGGCAGCATTCCCGCGTGTTTGTTCGGGTCAAACCACTGGCGCAATTGGTTGAAGAACTCCTCCATGGGACATTCTCCGGCTTCGTGCAGGTCACCACAGGCCTTACACGCCTTCAAGCATCGCTCCGTCGGGTGTTGACCGCCGCACTTCTGGCAGGTCAACATCTTCCAGCAATCTCCTTCAGCGTGGCGACGTGAGCCACAGTGGCGACACCGCGGGCGGTCGCGTCCCGAGTCATCCAGATCGAAGTTGCGACGCGCCTGCTCCCCCGGCGGGGCCTGTCCCGCGACGAACAACTTGGCGCGTTCCTCGTCTTCCTCGTCCTGGTCATACTGGCGGTCGTCGCTGTCGCGACTTTCGCGTTCCGAGTCGTACTCGTCCTGTGCGACGTGGACTGCATGTACGGCGCGCGCCGGCGGGGCCGGTGGGGTCGGCGCCTTTTGGCGGAACTTGTTCGAGCCGAAGAGTGTTTTCTTCTGGTGAGCCAAGCCACGTTGTCGGGCGCGCAACTTCTTTTCCAGCGCCTCCGAGTCGGCGACCTCCATCAACGTGAGGCGTGAGGCAAGTTCGGCCTCCTGCGTGTTCAGCGTCCGGATGAAATGTTCGACATGTTCCCGCTTCTCTTCCGTCGTGCCATCGGCGTACGGCACGTTGGCCCTCAAACCTGCGACATTGAGCCGGTACAGGTAATCCAGAGGGGCCTCGTCGGGGCGTTGGGCCGCATGGTAATAACGGCTGGCCATTGACACCCCCTTGCCGCAGTACTGCACGCGGAATTGCTCCATCAGCTCGGTCCATGATTTCTTGACCGTCTTGGACAACTGGAGGTACCATTGGCGCGCTGGGCCGCTCATCAAGTCGCTGAACTGCCCACACACTTCTTCGCCCGTCATTCCGTCGCGTCGCGCGGCGGACTTCAGACGGTTGAGCCACAGCCTGGCTTTCTCCTCGCCGGCGTCTCGTCCCGAGAACTCTTTCAGCTCCGAAGATGCTGAGAGGCGAACACGAGCGAGACTTACGCCGCCGGCTGTCGCCGTCGAGATGGCGGCTGCGGTTCTCGGCGCTCCAATGTCCAAGTCGAACAGGTCGTCGGGGTCCTCGTCCGCGCGTCGAGTTTTGGACTTCGTCGACGAGTGCGAACTGACCGACTCCATAGCGACATCTGCTGCCTCATGGGGGCGGGCCACCGTGGGAGTGGCAGCGGTGTTGGCCGGCGCGGTGCTCATTATCGTTGTCTGCATCAACTTGATGATGGAATCTCTCAAGGCCTTGGGGAGCACCTCTTCGGCGGATTTCGCCACTGTGCGCGCGGGCGCCGCGGATAGCTGCATGGCGCGCGGCGGCCGACTCATCGGCATGCGCTTGGGCGATTCGAGACTGCTGTCGGAGTCTACGCTCGAGGGGTATCGAGGTAGAGGCGAAGGCGTGGTCGTCGAAATCTGAGCTGGGCCCGCCGAGGGACTCGGCGCGACTTTGCCCGTTGCGGGACTCGTCGTGGCCTGCTTGACTGATCCAGCCAGAATCGTCAAGTGCCCTTGCACGACGCGAATTGTGCGCAACCAAGACTGGAGGTCCCAGTCGCACAGCCTTTCCATCTCGAAAGCTCCCAGCACGAACCCCGAATCCCGCAACATCTGGAAGAGAGTCGGCGCGGCGTAGGCGACGCTGGTGAGACCTTCGAAGTCGGGCGCCACGAAAGGGCCCGTGAAGTCGCTCATCAGCATGGGCTCGAGGAAAGCTAAGATTGGGTCTTGCTCTAGCAGACGGAAGAGCTCCGTGCGCGCCACGACGTATCGCAGTTCCTCGGCAGTGTACTGGCGTCCCGCGTCTTTGCCTTTCGGCTTGGACACGGACTCCTCCGCCGAGCCCGGCGCGCGTAGCTTCTTCTTCTTCTTCTTCTTGGACGACTTGCGCTTCGCGGCTGCCTTGGTGGTGGTTGTTTGTTGGTCGTCGGCCTTTGCGGGCTTCCGACCGGTAGGACCGCGACTTGCGTCGCGGCCCTTGGCGGCTCCCTCGTCGGGAGCCGTATCGGGAACGGCAAACTGTTCTTCGTAGCCCTCCGGGTCGTCGCTGGCCCCGTGGCCTGTCGTGAAGGTTCCCTCAGAGCTCCACGACGCGACAGGTCTCTCACTGTGCTCTCTTGCCATCGGCGACCTTCCAGCCGACAGCGCACCTGCCTCCGATGCCTCTTGGATCGATGGCCCGTCATTCGAAGTAGTACTCCCGGGTCGCGGCACCATTGTGGAGTAGCGGCCTCGCAGAAATCTCGCGTGGTCGGTCTCACACAAGCTCGGCGCGTCGTGATCGTGGTCGCGTCGAGTTGTTTTACCCGGTTGTTGGAGTAGCGTATCTTCGTAATACAGGCCCAAGTCTTCGCAGGCTTCAGAGTTGGGGGTTCTTGGTTGACGCTTGTTCCTTGTCGTAGGGCGTCGAGCCTTGGGCGTGCGGCGTTATCGGGCCGGCGTTTCCTTGGCGTTCCCGTCGGGCGTGCGGCGTTATCAGGCCGGCGTTTCCTGGGGCTTGCGTGGCGTTATCGGGCCTACGCGGGGGGTCTTGTGCACGGCGGTTATCAGGCCAGTGCGGTCCTTCGCCTAGGCAGCGCGTTATCGGGCGCCACCTAAACGGTATACGTTTAACGTGCCGTTGTCGGGCACGGGTCTGTGGGGGGTGAGTACCCAAACCAGCAGGCGTCGGGGGGCCGCGATATCGAGGCGGCTCTACTTGCCGGCGCTTGGTGGTTCCCCTGGAACCGATGGAAAGACGGGAGGTCTTTGTGGTTCAGAGAAATTTCGGGACTGAGTCCTTACCCTATCCTATGTCCTTCCTACTGGCTACTCCGTACTACTGCTTACTAAGCCTACCGATCTGTGCCTGTCCTTACTCCTGTCGTGCTTGCACTACCGTCCTTCAACCTGATTTACGTGGCGTAATCAAGATCTTACCTCGTCGCGGTTTGGTCGGCGGGGTTTAGGGTCGGCGCGTTTTCCTCGGCGGGTTTTGCTCGGCGGGGTTTTTCTCGACGGGGTTTAGGGTTGGCGAGTTTCGTCGAAACGGGTGCGGGAGTTGACCTGTCGGATGATTGCGCGCCGCACTGGCTTCTGGCGTCGTGTCCCACGGTTCATCACTCATGTCGCATCTCTTCGTCGCCCATCAAACCGCGTCGCGTTTTCCCCGCCGCGTCGAAATCCGTCACTCACATCCGTCAACCTCCATCCCGGCGTCCTCCTTCCCCGCCGTCCGGTGTGTCCGCTTCCTCCGCGAGGTGCTACACCACAGTACTGTGCTGGTCGCCGCAAATACTCGAATGGTCCTTATCGCCTCGTACCGAACGAGTCGTTCAGAATTGGTTTTGGCGCGCGCGCGAAAATTACCTAATAAATCTAATATTGTAAAGAGCCAAAAATAATAGAGGTCATTTATTATCGGCAGTGTCGGAAGTGAGAGTACCTTCTGTACCGGTACGGGGCAGACCTAAGGATAATCGCACAGACAAATTCGTGAAATCCACAGATTGCGAAATCGTGCGATCATAAGTGCTCTTAATAGAGGGCGGTAGTGAGCGGTTGCGAGGAGCGTAGCCGAAACAAACCCGCGCCGTATTTGTGTAGGCGGGCCCAGCGACGAGCATTCCAGCGAACGGACCCGTTGCCCTATCCAGTAGTTAGTTTTATACTGCGGGGGTCTGGGGGTGCAACCCCCAGAACACTTGAATAGAGGGCGGTGGAAGGTATACCGGTTTATCTGTGCAGTTCTCCAAAAGGTCTTTGGATTTCCTTGTCCTGTCTGTGCGATTCTACCGTTCTCTACGGGGTATTTCCGCCATTTCACTCGCAAATCACTTGAATTTGTATACTAGGGAGCAAAATTAGTTTCGAAGCACAACAGCTGTCTCCGAGCAGAAAGCCTTAAACGCCGTGAATTTGTAAATCGTTGAGCAAATACGCAATTAAGAGCTCAATTGTATTGTGTTCAGCGTTTATGGACTTCACTGACGCGTTTTGGAATTGTGGCAGCGTAGCCCTCTTACAAAAGCAAATGCTCTTCTGTATAGTACGAGAATATGCATGCACGCAAAGTCCTACATAACCATGGGCTGAAAAGAAAGTCGGCAAAATTGTCGACGCTGCCCCCGCTGATGGTGCTGCGGTTGGTTCTAGACCCTGGTGTCAACGGCCTTGTTGAGAGATTTTTCTAGGGCCAACCGTTTATTCTTATTGACAATGTTTTCGCTTAGTATTTGAAGCCTCCGTCTGCACCGCATCTACGCGGCTCCGCCTTCCTTGAGCTGAGGATGGAGTCGATTATGCAAGTTAGTTAACGTAATCCAGCAGCAAAAGAACCCGCCATACAGGCACTCATTCTGTTTCCACACGCCCGCGCAAACGGCCCACCGGTTGCGCTAGTCGTCAGAGCTTGGGTGGTTTCGGGACTTAGATATAGTAAATGCGCTTTCACAATGTGAAATCGGAAATCGCTGTTCGAATAAGGACTTTGGAGACCTCTGTAGTGGGGTGGTCTGTCACTCCTCTCCAGAACACGAGCCGGATCGACGGAACAGCGTGCAAGTCGTGATCGACCTGACGCGGTAGCCGGTGTGGCACACCCAGTGGCGGACGGTGACGGAAGATGTGGCGAGGACGGCGAAGTGGTGCTGGAAGCGAGCCAGTGGGCTAGCGCCACGGGCGACAGGGGGCGACAGTTGAATTTGGCGACCGCAGAAGATCGCAAGGCGAGACGACACGCGAGTAGGAGTAGGAGTAAGTAGGCGAGAGAGGAGAGGCGACGGCGGCGAGCGAGCGAGCGTGAGGCCAGGAGGCCACGACGAAGGTGATGCGGACGAAGAGGGAGAGGTCCAGGTAGGACAATAGGCGCCGGTAGGTAGGAGCGATAGGAAGTTGGTGGGGGCAACGAGCTACGGTCTGGCAGCTCGACCCTCAGTTGCGATTTGTTGCTGGACAGTAACGACTCAAGACTAATATATAAAGTGCGCCGAAAGCGGGTTCCTGTAGTCTAGTGCTAGGGAAGTGCCGTGCGACCAGGGACGTGTCGACTAGCTACAGGAGTAAACGGAGAGGAAAGCGATAGTGGCGGGCAGTGCACGGATGAGGGAGATGTATTGAGTAGGGTGGCGGGACCACGGAGAGAGACCGTGGGGGCGCGGGGTGCACTCAGAGCACCTCAGCCGTGCGAACAAGGCGCTCTCGAGCGCTCGGCAGTGTCCAGCGTGGTGACGGAGTCGTCGTTCGACCTATTTGCATGTCCGGCGGGGGTCGCCTGTGGCTTGCCGGAGCCCAGGTTGACTGTGTTCCCCTCCCAGCCGTCCCTATCCCCGACACGTCTGGTGAACGGGCCAGTAGCTCAATGCTCGTACAGCCTCGCGCTGCTGGCAGTCGGCGCTTTACCTACCTACCTAGGCAAGGGGAAGACGGCTGGAAAGTATTGCAGCACGTTGGACGTGCGGTACTACGGTTGGATTGGGCTAGGGCAGGCCTGGGAAACTAACTACAACTCGTACGATTTTGGTCGCGAAAGCGAATTAGGGTGCGTATGTGACATATGGGCACGGAACTGCGAGCATATGACTGAATTATAGGCTCAAGCGCAAGTGCTCACATTCACACGGAGTCGTATGCTGTTTTTTGTATTTTCAATTGAATAAGCCAGTATACTTATAAGATGTGAGTTTGGTCTACTAAACAAATTCAAGTGATTGGGTCTCCGTTTGCGAAAGGGTTGCCTGTGTGTGTGAGACGTTTGATACAAACAGTAAGATTGAACGAAAAATATGACGCGGCGAGTTGAGCAACACGTATTAATACACGTATTGAATATAATAAGGAACTTGATTAAGTACTGTATTAATATGCGTTATACATGTACAGTAATATACATGTTCAATAGCTAACATTTTGACGGTGCTCTGCTACAGGTCCGCAGCGGTCCTCTAAAATATTTATGTCTCGTCCCTGTTTGACTCACAATCTTTTTGATCGACTTTTAACCAGTAGATGAAAAGCACTACTCTTGTTAGAGGTCCGCTGCGGACCTCTAAGGCGTGCCGTTTTGTCCGGTAGTGAAAGGGTTAACCCTTTTAACCCTTTAACCCTTTTAAGAAAGGTAAGGTGAGGGAATCAAAATGGTATAGTAAAATGCAGTATAACTGTACTGAAATGATTCGATCAAATGATACTTTCTTGTCCGAGCACGGATCTGAGATCGAGCTGCTTCGCGTAAAAACGAGAAGTCTGTCAGCGTGTGTCAATATTCATTCCCCTCCCAACCAATAACAGAAAATGTAGCTTCTTCACCGTCGTTAGGTTTGGAGAAACGGCCGCCAGAGCTCCACAAAGCTGTTGCAGCACCGGACGCGCCCTCCAACTAGCACCCGCTGGATTACCCCCAAAAGTCAGGTTTTAAAGAGTAATTTAAGGACAAAACGAAATTTCACTTGGGTTTAGTATTGAAATTGGGATGTCATTTCGCGATTTAAAAAAAGGTATGGTGAGGGAATTCGACCCGAATTCCCGAAGCTATTAATAAAGAGGCCTGGTCATCGAGGCAAAAGAGTGGTACCGTGCTATAATAGCGGAACGGAGTGGTACCGAACAACTGACAGCTGTACTTGCATCATCATCTGAGCTGGAATTTTGATTACTCCTGGCTACTACCGGCATCCCTTTGTCATGACATACTGCTTGTTATGCCATACAGGCTAATATTAGCCAATCAGAGACATTGCCGTCTGAACACTTGTTATCACATACAGTCCCTCCTCGCCTACCAATTTCGCTCACTTGCCGGCTACTTCGATGTGGCCAACAGAAAGCCCCCTGTTGGACGCCTAGCCGAGCGTTCAGGAACGGGTCCTCGCTGTACGACTGCCAGAAGTTGCCCGTCACGGGGTCGCGCAGGATGTTCACGCGAGGCGACAGCGCCACCGCCAGGTTGAAGAGCTTGGCCTCCTTGCCCGTGATCACGCCGTGTTGGTACGTCGCGCTCGGCGACCACGTGGCCGCCATGTTGAGCTGCGTGGGCGACCCCGTGGCGTTCTGGACGATGTTGATGCCGGCCTCGCCGTCCGTGAGGCGGATGGCCGGGATGCCCTGCGACGTGATCGGCACGCTGTAGCCGGCCTGCTGCTGGTCGCCGTCCTCATCCACGGCGCCGTGCACGAGACTGACCTTCTCCTCGGCGGTCAGGGACTCATCGATGGCGTCGACTTTACTGTTGCCAGTGCGCCAGGAAACGGTGGCGAGCGGGTCGCCGGTCGCCGGCGTAGGCACTGTATTGCCCCCGTTTGTTGAGAAGCTGCTAGTGGAGTTGGTTAATGAGCTGAGGGCAGAAGGCGTACCAGTTACAACGATGATATTAAAACTGAAGGGCTTATATGTTGCTACGCGCTACAATGTTCCTACTTTTGAGGCTTCATGGAGCTGGCAAGACCGATTTAATCTGCCAAGCCGATGACTTCGACGAAGCATTTCGTTTTTCTTAGATAAATAAATGCACATCTTCGCGTTGCATTGCTCCAGGTGTAGATCGAGTTTCAGCTTATTGTCGCGGTTAGGGTAAATAGGTGTAGGTGGGTTGTATGTGATGACAAAGGGATGCCGGTACATGTACAAGTTGTTGTAAGTTGTAGTACAACTACAGTACAGTACTTTTAAGTACTTAAAAGCACAAGAACTGTACAGTTGTTTGTTGCACGCAAATCGGTTGCTCAGAATGACTTGGAAGAAGACAGACCTCGAAATGTTAAGCTAACGAGCGATCAATTTGCCAGAAGGAAGGTGTACGGAGGTATACCTTTTGAAGCACAACGCATGCTTAGTTGCTTCTGATGTGTCAATGCTTATGTGTCATTTTGAGCTGCTCAAGTCGCATGCACACTGCAGAAGCCTTTATCAGGAATTGTAACGCCATGAGCTCAGAAAAAGAAAAATCAACGGTATAATAGCAATAGTGCACCACTGACAACGGATATTCTACTCGGGTATTTTATTTGGAGGGTTAACAACTCCCAAGCCAATCGCCATCCTCATCTACATGTATATCATCGACCTCCTTGGCGCTTGCTTCATCCAGAATGTGCAGCCATTCCGCGCAAATTGTATCATTAGGTATAATATTTGGAGGGTGTTTTAACTATCACTACACCCGCGGTTGGGGTTTTGTATTCGGAAGGGTATAATATTTCGAGAGGGTGCTTTAATCGGAAAAACCCGTTAGCCTAATAAGGGCTGGTCGCGCCACTGTGTTTATTCTGTCATCTGGTTTTGTTTACATATATTCATTAGACCTCTTCGTTGGATAAACCCTGACGTATTTGATACTCCTCACATTATTGATCTGCCCATGTGACATACAATAGATGCAGTATAGTCATAGATAGCACGGGAATATCTCAGCAAGGTACCTTGCAATCAGTTCCGGGTATCTACTCTGCAGCATAGATAATTCCTGCGGGCTGTGATCGTACGAGCAAACTCAGCTTTATGGTATAATGCCCTAGCTCATTACGCAATTTCCCAGCACCCAACTCAGCATCTTGGCTGCCTCCAGTTCCGAGACCCAAGGATCGTACTTAAGCGCATCCTCCGCGCCAACTACTTTCGGTGCAATTCGTAGCTCGACCTACTGGCTTCCAAGAGGCCGTACTACTCAAGGGCGTGGTCCGACGTCTTCTGCTTCAGCTGCAAGAGCTCCTGGCGGCAGTTTTGATGGTCGAGCTGCTCGTCGAGCGTTTTGCAGCTTCAAGAGCGCGAAGCTGCTCGTATCAGCCGCAATTGACGCAATTCACGCCTTTCACGAGCTCGTCGAAGTGTTAGTCGAATTGACGAGCTCATGGAAGGCGTGAATTGCGGCTGGCAACAGAAGCCCCTCCCGTACCAGAGGATGAGAGCGACAGAAGCGAAGATGATTTGTTGACTCAGTTAAGTGCAGAGTACTAGACCCCGCCATGTAGTGGTTTGGCTGATCCCAAAATCCGCCATTCAGATTCTAAGCAGATACTAGTCTGTATAGTATAAGTATATCCAGCTAGTATGCTGGTGGAGATCAATACCAAAACGAGCGGATCTCACAATGCAGCACCGAAACTGATTTGTTACACAATATATTTCTATACTGGGTTGTATACGAGCAGCAAGTCGTTATCTACCAGCAAGATCAGTATCTGGTTTTGAGCACTATTGGATATCCTAACGTTACCAACATAGAAGCACCGGCCGCTGTAATCAAGTGTTTGCATGCTACAAATTATATTTGTGTACAGACAACGACGGATTGATACGGCAACACAAAACACGGCATGCAGACACTTCGTTTTTGCAAAGCATATGCGTGTGAGTACTTTGTATGAATTTACGTGTAATTTATGAACACATCTGTGTGCTTTATGTCATTTTAAGGTGTTTTTCTACACTCTCCCGTGGTGACGGACGGAGCTTTCTTGTCATTTTACTATGGGGATGGCATTCAGTAGTGCCGTATCAATCCGTCGTTGTCTGTAGCTCTCTGAGGCTATAATTGTTTGAACTCTTTAACTACCGGACCAAACCCTTAATATGCACTCCAGAGCGTTGACTTACACCATCGTGGCCAACCGAAGTGCAGTGCACACTCTAAAGAACACAAAAGCCGAAGTAAAAACGAAAGTTCAAGCACCCCCCCCCCCCCCCAGCTGAACGAGCTGCACGTGTCGTGATCGCCTTGGTCTGAGTTATTTTCCGTTCTAAAATTCCAAATTGTTCTGAAAGCCGTGCGTGAAGACAGCACACTACATGTATTAATGCAAGCTACATGTATTAATACATGTAGCTTGCAGTATTACGGAGCGAAGGCTGGCGGCGTAAATCCATGGTGCGAATCGCACCGTGCGACACCATTATTGTCAACATGCGGTATCTCGCGATGGAATGCACATCGTGTGTAGTTCTTGTGTTGTCAATCGCTTCAAGCAAATCAAACGTTTACAAGGCTCGCGCAGGACGGGATTGGCTGGGCTGAATCGTTATCCTTTTTTGCATGTGTCATTTCGCAATAGAGCGCCCAGCACCCAAGCCTGAAGAAATCTCCCCATGGGGTTGTACCAAGTCCAGCTATTATTCATCGTGTCCTTGATTATTCGCGCTGTACACAGCGATGGAATCTCCACGGACTCGAAACGAATCAAGATGGCTGCAGCCAATGCTCCTTTCCCGAATCCACACCAAGTTGAATGGCAGAATACACGATCTAACAGGTTGCTAAGGGGGCATGACGAAGAGAGACAAATTGGCGTGGCAACCGCCGTTGGCATGTTTGGAAGCGCTGTCAAGCAGAAAGGAGAAATGAAGTTATATCTATCGCTGGGACTGAAGCCGGAGAAGGTCATGAAACTTCTCAAGGTGACGAAACGAGAAGATAAAAACTTCATACGCTACTCCAAGTACTTTTATCGGTACTACATCAAATACCTCGATGCTCCGCTGTCGCATTTACCGGCTTCAACTGTGGACGACATCATGAAAGCGCGACTGTATAGTTGGCTAGATGAGACGCTGACACCGCCGCAAGTCTTGGCGAAGTTGGCCCGTGGGCCGAATTCCGACAAATACTACAAGCTGTATAGGGGCATGTACGCCGATCTACAAGTTAGAACATCACAAGCGCATCGATGGAGTAAAGGCATGGGTTAGTAGTTCAATCACTACACCAACCGAGCTTATGCTCTTGTAATACAAGTTGTATAACTCTTTGAGCTGCGTAATCATTCAAGTCAACAAAAAGAGGCTGTCGTATCGAAATTGACATGTGAAGAGGGTATCGCAGTGACGAGTAAGTATTGTTTTGCACAGTATGTACGTGGCGAGAGTCGATACAGTGAGACCCCCCGTTTTCGCGGAGGGTGGACCATATAAAGGCTAAGAGGGTAATAAGGTATGTTGTGACATTACGCCTATGACTTGAATTTTGGGTGAACCATATTTGACAGGCTATTAGATGTCAGCGGCCGCGAAAACGGGGGGTCTCACTGTACCTCGAATAGGGCAGCATCAGACGTAGGATAATTTTTGAGTCCAATAACAATGAATCAGTTCTCCGATTGTCCTGGAATGTGGGAACTCTACTGTAACGCAGTCAACGCTGGTTCCACGTGTTAGTCTGCCCGGTCAATTCGAGAGGCATACATTCTATCATATGCAGTTTGTATTACATGTATTTGGAGCGATAACCAGTGTATGTTGTCAGGCTAACTGGTGCCTTCAGCTAAAGAGGCAGCAACAGAAAACGCGCGTGCGAAATTATGTAGCCTTAGTGCTTGGCATTTGTTTCTACCGAAGAATGAGGATGGACAGCCCTCAAGGGATTAATTCCACGGTACTGCGTGCGCAAGCGTAACCTTAGTCAACTTTCAAGCAACATTCGTTAACATTCGTGCAACCTGGTAAGCGCCATCAGTGTGCTCGGGGTCTGATGCTGAGAAAGAAGGCGATGGGCGAGGCTAGAGCTGGGTCCGATAGAAGTGGGCGCAACGCGTCTTCAAGACTAGCGCCGAATGACTGCACTACGAACCCGTCGGCCATGTGCTGTCTGCAGAACAGGAGTCTCCGGTCACAAAAGGAAAACGTTTCCTCCCACTTCCGCACAGCCCGCAGGACATTCGCCATTCGCGACGGCAACAAGCAGCAAAGGCGATACCACCGCAGTACTCGAGCAGAAGCTGCCCGTCGCTTCTGCTTTCCCACAACGACATGTTTAGCTAAGGCACGTTATCTGTAGCCGACCCCGGCGACAAATGTATAAGATGATGCCAAGGTTCCGTACACAGGTGTGTTACCGCTCTTATCAACGAGTAAGACGGAACCTAGCACCACTAAATCTCGATCAGCCACTTGTAGCATGCTTTCGAAGTCTCCCTCCTGCTGAACATGGGTCCCAATAGTGCCAGAATGAGCTACTTGGAGACTATACCGGCTAGTTAACACTCGATCACCACATTATCGCAGCTAAAAATTCAGAGCTTCTCTTCGTGCAAAGCACGACTTTGTTTTAATAGGGCGTCTGCGACTTGGACTGGGAATACCAATTAAAATATACTAGTATGTAGCACAAACGCCACCAAGGTTTTGTTGCACTGTGGCTGAGCTAAAGGTTTTTCGTGATGGTGGGCACGATGAACATGAACAACTCCAGCACGATAGTCGCGCCGAGTCGATCTATGCACTTCAACGATCCAGAAAATCCGTTCGCGCGGAGCTGAGAAGTCCATGCAACACCTGCCACTGGCAGTGCCAGGCAGCACCTTGCTCTATCCGCGTGGCCACAAAATCCACGCTGTACCGGTATCGGTGAACATGTACGCTCGTCTTTATCTGGTCGAAAGGCCAAGGTGCGCCTCACGTTCGCCAGCGCCCGGCATCGGCATTATCTTGACCCAAGCAGGCTCAGCCAGGTTCGCAGCCCCACGCCAGTCGGTACGTGCGCCCATATCACCTGGCGTCGCCCCCGCCTGGAACTTCCGACGTCCAGTCCTGGTGCAGTTTTCCCTGTCTGAAACACGCGCCGTGTTCCGCCATGCAAACGAACCGAGCAGGCAAAGCAAAGCGGCGCGGAGAACACGCTCCTCGTATCTTCAACCTTTCGTGCTACTACTGTGGGGTGTGTACTTTGTACTTTGTACTTGGTACTTGCGACTTGGGCCATTAACATTAAATAAAGACTTCACATACTACTTTGTCTCCTAACTCTCGTGCTACTCTTCGTCTGCACGCCATCTTATGGGGGCTGTGCGCGTGTGCGCGCGTCACGGGGCCGAGCTGATCTGGAAGAAGCTGCTCGTGCGGTAGCGCTCGGGCGCGTCGGCCGCCGACACGCGCAAGAAATACTTGGAGCCCGACTCCATGCCCCACGGCACCTTGTGGTACGTGAAGAAGCCCGAGTTGGGGGCGTCCCTGGCGATGAGCGTCGTGGCGCTCAGGCCGTCCTCCAGCAGCTCGATGCAGAGCCTGCCTACGCTGGCGTCCAGCACCTTCCACTCGATCTGCACGGCCTTGCCGCGCGTCCAGACCGTGTCCGGGTTGGGCGAGACGAGCGCCACGACGGGCGCGCCCTCCTCGTGGCACTCGCTGATGCGCTTGGCCGGGCCCGAGCTCTTGCCGTACACGCGCAAGTGCTGCAGGTGGTGGTGGTGCGCCTTGAACGAGTGCGGCAGCGACTGCTGCGGCGGCGAGCTGGGCGGGAACGTGCTGCCGAACTGCGCCGTCAGGTCGTAGCTGCGCCGCCGCATGTTGGCGCGGCCGTCGGCCGACATGGCGCTGAACGTGTGTCTCCGGTGGTCCAGCGCCTCCTGCTGCCGCGTCATGATGGCGACGGAGCCCGTGGACTTGCGCAGCAGCGTCTGCTGGAGCTCGTCCAGCTCGTCGCGTTCCTGATCTGCGGCGTCGCTGCTATCGTCTTCTGTGTGTTGTTGCTGCTGCTGCTCCTGGGGCGGGGACGGCGGCGGGGACGGCGCGCGCTTGGTCTCGAGCTGCAGCAGCGACTTGGGCTTGGTGTCCGCCGCCTGCGGGGACGGCTCGCTGCTGCTGTTGGTGGGGCTGTCGCTGCTGCTGCCCGCGGCGGCGGGGAGGTCCATGGAGAGGCGCTGCAGCACGGCGGCGGCCAGCGCCTTGTGGGGGGACGAGGGGGAGGAGGTCGAAGACGACGGCAGGGGGCGCATGGGTCGCGTGTCCGCGTCCAGGTGCTCGGGGGAAACGGCGAGGAACGGCCGCAGCAGGCAGTGCACCAGCAGCAGCCCGAGGCGAGCGAGGCGCGCGCCCCAGTGGTCTCCGAGCTCCTCCTGGGTGCGGCGCGGCGGGGCGTCGATGGTGGCCGGCCCTTCCAGCGCGAAGAGCTGCCGCGCGAACGACACAGTGGGTTTGGGGGGGGGCGGCCGCAGTCCGAGTGCTGCTGCTTGTAGCGAGTGCAGCGGCGGACTGACGGGGCTGACTGGCTAAATGGGAAATGGGCAGGTGGTTGCGCACAGCACGGGCGGCGGCGGCGTCGTTGCGTGCCGGCCCCGGCGCGCCCGACAGACGAATCCAGCTGGGGTCGTGCGCAGGTAATCGGCGAATGAGGAACACCCGCGGGCGGCACGCATCAGCGCCCCGGGCACGCCAGGAGCCCTAGCCCGGACCAAATCGCAATTTGGGCCGTTTTGGGCCTGCCTCAGTGGCCGAACACTCAGTCTCAGTATGGAGAAAAAGTCCCCTTCCAATCGAACGTTAGCGCTATGCTTCGTGTGGCCTGATCTGTCCGACTCTCGCGCCCATCTTTGTCGCCGAATGGACCAATTTTGGGCCAGAGTCTCCGCTCGCGGACCAAAACAGAAGCCGTTGCGGCGCCACCGTGGACGGAAGGGTGTGCGTGCGTGTGCGAGCGCGGTGACGCCACGAGATATGTCCGCCGCCTCCGTCGACACTCCGGGCCTTCGGTCCAGCCGCGCCCCGCGCGCCAGAAGCCATCGAGCTTATTCCGCTCGTGGTGAGCCACAGCTGGTGCAGCTTCAAGCGGGCCGCGCAGCGATACACGGCGGGGGCAGAAGGGCCGGGCGAACCTTTTTTTGGTCCGCGCACGCAAACGCGCTGTCTCGCAAATGGACCTGCCGATTGTAGCGCTGTCTTGAGCTTGCTTGGTGTCGTCGGCGGGGCTGCGCGGGCCGTCGCCGTCGCTGCTTCTCCCCGTGTCGTCGTCCGCCGCGACTCGGCGGGAAGCTGGCGCGATCTCGAGATAGCCGCGCTCCCCCGCGGCGGGCGCTGCCTAATGCCGTTAGTGCTATTGCTCCATCAGACAGGGAGGGGGGCAAGCGGCATGCAGAGGTATCGAGTAGGCAGTGCCCATACTGTACCAGGAGGCACGCTATCTTGTCGCGGGAAGCTCGCTGTCGCTCGGACAATGACGGAGGAATCTGCTGGTCCAGCACTTCACGTGTATTACATGCCAGCCTGTTGTGATGGTTATTGCTAGTCGAGCTATCGGCTGCCCAGCGCTCGGATCTGGCCAGGGCCCGCTATCCTGCTCGCCGTTGCCGAGAACAGCAGGCTCCACTTGATTGCGGGGGCGGGCATGATATGCGAGTGGAGTCCAAGGATTCGAAGTTGCGGTCTCCTCCCCCGCCTTCTCTTTTTCCGACACTTATATCGAGCAACAACAGATCCAAGTAGAGTCTTTGGTGCGGTGATCACACGGTCGGTAGCGCTGCGGGCTTAGTGCCGTCGCTGAGAAGCTTGGCGCGGGCCTCTGCCGTGCGGTGGAGCGTTATGCAAGATCGCCCGTTACGCGGCAACTTGAAGCGCGACCAGCTGCCTTTCGACCAATCGCGGGCCGCGATCTCGGATCCGACTTCCTGCGCTACGTCAGCGAATAAGAAAAATCCAGACACGTTGAAGTCGGCGGCGGGCACTTCAAGCTCCTGGGCGAGTATCTCTCCGGTGGCAGCTCCATAGCTAGCGCTGTCCACGGTCTGGCAATGCAGGCTGCAACCTCGCCACCAGTCGAGCGAGGCAAGCACCGCCGCCGCTTCAGCCGCAATGGGATATCATGTCAACTTCGCCGTGTCTGCACAGCGACGCCGCTCGTCTGCAGCAGCATGCATCCGTCGACCGATGGGCTCCGTTACTGAATTGGGTTCGTGCGCCAGAGGTTTCGAGGCGATGGCCAGAGGGAAAGGTGCCTGCCTGCCTGCCTGCCTGCCTTAGTCGCGTTTCGCGCTGCAGGGGTGCAGGCCGGCCAGCAAGGTGAAGAGGCACGACCTTGCAGCGGTGGTACTGTAGTGCTGGTGCTGCGGACACGCGCAGCCAGCTGGGCTGCCTCGACTGCCGACATACATATGTCCATATGCTGCGCCGAAGGACCACTATCGGATAGGCGGACGAAGAGTTGATCTGCCTGTCACGCTGCGACTTGCCGCTCTCGTGGGTAAAGTGGTCGAGGGCATTCAGCAGTGGAGCTTTGCGGGCGCAGGCAGGCAGGCTTGGCCCCTCCTCGCAGGAAGGATGTCCGCTTTCGCAACACAGCCAATGTTGAGTCGCACAGATGCACGCCGCGGCAGCGCGCTGATCGAGTCGCCAGCGATGAGCGGCATTGCTATCGCCTTGCGACAGCGAGCGAGCTGCTCGCGGAGAGATCGGCTCGTAGCACCGTGTGAGGCCGCGTCGGCTGCCGCTGGCGTGCGCCGCGCTAGTGTAGTTGCGGGGATGTCGCGTGGGTTGTTGCTGGCTGCTCTGCTGCTGCTGCGCTTCGTCGTTGACGGTAGCGCGATGCAAGCGCTCTAGCCCCTCTAGCAGTTCCAGTCGCTGCTGTCGCTGCTGTGAAGCCTGTTCGATTTCGGTGCCCGCGCCGCTGGCAAGGCAAGAGGCTGCCTCCGATGCGATGCCGCGGCCCCGCAGTCGTCGACTTGACTGCCAGTCAAGCAACACCTCAGCAATACAGTTCCTATCGGCGTGCTCGTCTGCGTGGACCAACGTCGATGCCACGCTGGCAGTGTGACGCTGCAGGACGCGTAGGTGAGAATCTTATTCCCGCATCAGTCGTACACACCAAGCATGCAACGCCGCAGTGGCGAAGCCAGCCTGCGACTCACGACGGGGTCCGCTCGATAAACACTGACACGTCGGCGCACGCCAGTCGAGGCAGACCGCTTTGAGCGTCCGCAGGCTGCGATGGTGGTTGAAGCGGTCTGCTCGCTGCGAGCACTCCATTGCGAGCAGTGCTCGCAATGGAGTGCCGTCAGTCACTCAAAGGCGGCCGAGCCCACGTGGGCCTTGAAGGACCTATCCTTCTAAACGAAGGCGCAGCGCCGTCGTAGCGAGGCACGCGTCACAGGCCTGAGGCGCTGGTCGCGAGGCTCGCCCGCCTTTGCCTCGCTTTGGTCCGTGGCGACACGAACGCTCTCTCGGCCTTACAGTACACGCTGATGCACTGGCGCCGCCGCTGCCGTGCGGTTGAGCCCAGGCCGATGCGTTTGTCTGCAGCGAGCTGAGAAACGAGGGCGCCAATCGTGCTCCGCGTGCCTGTCAGCAATGGCTTGCACTTGCTGCACTACATGTATATGAGAAAACAGCACGCATCCAGTTCTTGTTTCACGTTGCCTCTCCGCCTCAGAAGCGCCAGCATGGGTGAGTCCGAGTGATTGCGGCTCGGCCCACAACGATGCTCCGTGCTCGCTGCCTCGAACTGCAACCTCCTCAATCGGAGACAAAAGCATTGCGCTCGTCAGTCAGGCAGCGTTCGAGGGAGTCCAGCGCGCGAGACTTACAGTTGGCGCTGACCGGAGCCGACCGCACTGAGGTCAGAGCGCTGGACGCTTGTCGTGGCAGCAACGCGGAGGAAATGGTCCTCGTGCTGTCGTGGAGGCAGACGGGCTCGGCCCAAGGGAGAGCAGTACACTTGATGGAGCACTGTGCAGCGCGCTCCCAGCATGGAACGATAACGAAGCCCGCCAACACTTCGTGCTCAGCAATCGAGGGACTTTCGTCGACTTTCATATAGCGGACACTTCAACTTGAAGTTTGCAGAGTGATTGTCAAGTCTTCACAACCTTTTCTTCACAACCTTTCATGTGGTCTACGGCCACTCGTCGCACCACATTCGCGGCATGGAGCTTTATCGCGGCAAGCTGATTATCTACGGCGCGGGCGACTTGGTGAACGACTACGAGGGGTTCGCCAACCGCGCTGACGCCGCGTACAACACGCTCGGCGCGCTGTTTCTCGTCGACTTGGATGTGAACGACGGCAGGCTAGTCGAGCTGTGTCTCGTGCCGACCTTCATGAACCGCTTGCGCCTGCAGCGAGTGACGAAGCGCTCGTACGAGCGGTGGGACCCTACGCGCAGTCGAATGGTGGAGTACGTGGATGGAGTGACGGAGCTCTGCGAGACTGTCAATCGATTCTCGCGCCTAGATGCAGGGCTGGAACATCCCGGTCGGGAAGTTGACGCAGCTGGAGGCGAGAGCCTCGCCGTGGAGCTCCACGTGGAAGATCAGTGGGCTGCCGTCCAGGGTGGCCCCGTACTGGTGCACTCTTTAGCGAGGTGATGCGGGGGAACGTCGGTCTCTAGCTGTCCGTCCAAAGCTTGCGTTCAAGTCAAACCTACGCAAGTTAAATCGTAACGCTAAAAAGTGTGATGCCAGGTCGACACCCAGCTCGTCGATCACCCGGTGCGCGTAGTCGCGACGCCATCCTTGGGCACGGGTGTCATCGCTCTCTCGGTAGGCCCAGTTGGGCCCCCAGTGGATGGACAGCACCAACAGGTCGCCTCGATGCGGCCACGACAGGTCGTTCGCGTGCAGCACGCTGGCCGTGGCCTCGACAGCTTTCTGGACGGCGGTGGACGACTCGAGAGCTGGGAGCACGACCATCCCGGACTGCGTGGAAGTGGCTCTCCAGCTCGGTGGGGTCCCCGAGCACACCGTAGACACGGCGATGCAGTTCAGGTGGCGTCCCTCGTGCGACAGCAGTTCCACTCGAGCGGTCTTAGCAGCTTTCAGGATCGATGTGCCGATGCCTACAACGTGTGCATCCCCCGGCAGCGTGTCCAAAGCCGGGAGCGTTTCTTGCTCGAAGGCAAGGCGACCAAAGTCGAGCGCATGGTTGTTCGCCATCGAGACGACATAAGGGCTCGGATGGAGCTGGGTCGTGTTGTTCTCCGCACCGCTGAACGTTGCAGCGGCGAAGCGATCGAACACTAGCGGGATGTTGTCGGCGTGCAGGTGGTAGTTAATCCCCTTGCGCGGGACGTCGTAGTTCGTCGTGGACGTTGTCACCGCAGTCTCCAGATTCAGCAATCGCACATCAGGAGGCGGCCTAATTGTCAACGCCAACAGGTAGTCTCCCCACAGATGCGAACCGTCACGATTCGCCTCTCGAAGTCGCTGCAGCTCATGCGAACACAGCGCAGCAGGGTCGTTGCGAGGGTAGTGCAGCGCCATGAGTAAATACGTCCCCGCCTTCGTAGAATCTCGGATCATGTCTTCGTTGGAGGCTTGGATCGGAAAGGTGAGCTGCACGGCGCGGCCGAGCATGGTGTCACCCCCATGCAGAAGCAGTCTTGCGTGGCGGCTAGACATTTTATTGAGCAAGCCAACATGTGCACTCCCGCCTTGGCCTGAGACGCGGCTCACAATTCTTCGCTGCTATGGTCCATCAACTTTTTGCTGTCCATCAACTTTTTGCTGCTGTATGATTGGGCACTGACGTTGAAGTTGTCACTTTGTTTCGACCAATCGATTCGGTCGATATTTCAGCCAATGGGTTCACTTTGACAATCGCTCTCTCACTCCAAAAACAAAATGGGGCAAGGGGAGGCGTCGCCGCTGCTGCCTCTGCACTCGGCAGCGGAGGCAGCCAGACAGGCGCAGGCAGCGCAGCAGCTCAAGCAGACGCCGGAGTCCCCCGGGGCGCGCGCCTCATGGCTTTCGCGCGTCACCTTCAGCTGGCTGGGGCCGCTTTTGTCGCAGGGCGCCGCGCGACCGCTGGAGGCCGAGGACCTGTGGGCGCTGCAGCCTGATGACGACACCGAAAGAGTGATGGTCAGTCTGAGACAAGCGGTGAATTCTAGCCAATCGCTGTGGACGGCCATCCGCCGCGCGTTCGGCTTCAACATGTACGTGGCGGGCGCCTGCAAGCTGGCCGGAGACTGCTGCGGCTTCGTGGGGCCCATCTGCATCAACGCCCTGATCAAGTACGTGGAGGACCCCACGAGCGCGTGGTTCTCCTCCGCTCACTATGGCTACATCCTCAGCGGGACGCTGTTCGTGGCCTCCGTGCTGCAGACGCTGTGTCTGCACCAGCACCACCACCTGGTCATCCGAGAAGCCATTCGTGTGCGCTCAGCGCTGACCATGCTGGTGTACGACAAGTCGCTGACGCTGTCGTCGCAGACCAAGAGCACACTGGGCTCGGGTCGGATCCTCAACATGGCTACAATCGACGCCAACCGGATCCTTGAGCTGTTCTACATGATCCACTACTCGTGGGCCGCTCCCGTGCAATTGGTCATTGGCATGCTGCTGTTGGTGCATTATCTGGGCACGGCGTCGTTCGCAGGGGTGGCTATCATGATTGTGCTGCTGCCGACGAGTGCAGCGTTCTCGTCGCAAGCTGCGACGATCTCCAAGAAGATGCTGGAGTGCACGGATAAACGCTTGAAGTTCTTGACGGAGCTGTTCCAGCATATTCGCGTCATTAAGTTTTACGCGTGGGAGAGCGAGATGCTCGGCCAGGTGCACGCGATTCGCACCAAAGAGCTTCATTTTCTCAAGAAAGTCATCCTGTGGAGCGCATATGGGAGGGTGATTTTGCAGGCGGGGCCCGTGCTGGTGTCGTTCGGAACCTTTGCTGCTTATTCCTACGTTCAAAGCGAGCCGCTGACGGCGGATAGGGCGTTTACCGCAATTACACTGTTCAGCATATTCCGTCTGCCACTGATGGCACTTCCCCAAGTGTTTTCGCTGATCTTTCAAGCCAACGTGTCGATCAAGCGTCTCGAGTCATTTCTCTACCTTGAAGAGCAGCGACGCAGCCCAACGTCGCTATCGGATTCCTTTATCTCGGATCCGTCGTTTGAAATCCGGCATGCCACGTTTAAGTGGTCTAACGAAGGCCATGAATTGAATGGAGAAGCTGCAAATGATGAGGCTGAAAAATCAGCCCCACCCGCCCAGTTGTCTAACATTACAATTTCGATACCCAAAGGCAAATTGACACTCGTCGTCGGGGCGGTTGGAAGCGGGAAGTCAACATTACTAGCGACGTTGCTGGGCGAACTGCAGCCTGAATACGGCGTAGTTCGCATTCCATCAAGGTATGTGTCATATGCTGCACAAACTCCGTATTTGATCAATGCTAGTGTGCAGGACAACATTCTCTTTGGAGCCCCACTGGATACGGCTCGCCTTCATCGAGTGATTAAGAGTTGTGAGCTTGAGAAGGAACTTGTGCGGCTTCCTAACGGCTTTCAGAGCGAAATTGGCGAGAATGGTGTAACACTTAGTGGTGGACAGAAACAACGTCTCTCAATTGCACGAGCTGTGTACTCGAAAGACCAGGAACTTTACGTATTTGACGACTCACTTTCGGCTTTGGATGCGCATGTGGCTGCACGTATTTTTGAGCAATGTTTCAATGAATCAACTGATGGTCTTTTGGCCGGACGTACGCGGGTACTCAGCACTCATTCGTTGCAGTTTGCGCATCTAGCTGATTGGATTATCGTCATGGACAACATGCGAGTCGCTGAGATGGGAACTTTTGAGGAACTAACACAAGTCACGCCAAATGGAAAATTTGCGACGATGTTAAAGTCATTCAAGCGGGCGGACGAGGAAGCATCCATCGACAGCGAAGCTAGTTCTGGTGACCAAGTAGACACCATGGACATACCCCGACCTAAATCACGATCTAGTTCGGGTGTCGGTGACGAATCTGCCACTGGTGGTAGCGGTATTCTGATTCAGGACGAAGAGAAAGCGGAGGGGAACTTGTCCTGGAGCGTGTACTCGTCTTACTTCGTATCATGCGGAACTATTTCGATCGTTGGGGCATTTGCCCTCCTGTTTGCAACGCAAGTGTCATCCGTATCAACCGATTTGTGGCTGACAAACTGGACGAATTCTAAACCGACTGGTGCGAACTTGACGTTTTACCTTACGGTATATGCTTACCTCGGTCTAAGCACTATCGTTCTCGGTTTCGTGGGAGACCTCTGCTGCCGTTATGCTGGCCTCAGGTATGTATGTACGCACCCGGTGTTGATACTCAAATTATTGACTTTCGAACTAACCTGACTGTGTGCAGTGCATCAAGACGTATTCATCACACTCTGTTGTACCATGTTATCAAGGGGACGATGCGCTTCTACGATACGACACCTGTTGGACGGATTCTCAATCGATTTTCAAATGACATGAACACGATAGGTAAGTTGGGGTTGTTTTGCATATGGAACTATTTTAATTAGTTAAAAAACTAATCGCTGCTCTTTCCTGCTGATCCTAACAGATCAAAAGCTGAACAACTCCATTGTGCAATTTGTCACCATGCTTCTTGCACTTTTGAGCATGCTGGCAATTCAGAGTTCAACAGCACCTATCCTGCTGATTCTGCTGGTACCAGTTTTTATCTGTTACGTCGCTTACCAGAACTTTTATGGAAAGTCATGTCGAGAATTACAGCGACTGGATAATATCTCCAAAAGTCCTGTGTATGCACACATCACACAGACCTTGAATGGACTGGTGACGATTAGGACCTTTGAAATGGTCCAGCAGAGTCAGCATACGCAGGCGCTGATGATTAACGAGAACACCAAGGCTTTCCTGCTGTTGAACCTGATCAACCGATGGCTAGGCGTTCGCTTGGAATTTCTGGGGGCTGTGATCACGTTTGCTGTGGCGTTCTTCGTCAGTCGCGATCATGCAGTACTCTCAAGTGCTATGGCTGGTCTGCTGTTGAGCTATTCGCAGAACATGACTTCGCTGCTCAACTGGATCATTCGAAACAACATTGATATGGAGAACATGATGAACAGTGTTGAACGCACAGATGAGTATTGCCGTGTCGATACCGAGCCGGTAACGCTGCTAACGCACCACTACGAGCGCTATACTACCCCCAAGTCGCGCACTTTACAGTTGCGGCCTCATTGGCCTGAACACGGCAAAATTAACTTCGTCAACGTTTGCGTGAAATATGACCCGCTTGCACCTCCGGTTCTTCATGGTATCTCGTTCACAGTGAAGGGTGGCGAGAAAGTTGGAATTTGTGGTCGCACAGGTGCTGGCAAGAGTTCACTTCTTCTTGCACTTTTCCGCATGGTATCTTTTGATAGCGGGGCTGGAGGCGGAAGCATCTACATCGACGAAGTGTCTACAACCGCTCTGACATTGACGGAGTTGCGCTCTCGAATGGCCATCATCCCACAAGACCCGGTGCTCTTCGCAGCAAGCGTACGATTTAATCTAGATCCTACAGGGCAGGCGAGTGATGACGAATTGTGGAGCGCGATACGCAAGTCTCGTTTGGAAACCTTCGTCAAGGGCCTACCTGGTGGCCTTGACGCGGAGGTTTTAGAAGGAGGTGACAACTTCAGCGTCGGTGAGCGGCAGCTGATCTGTCTGGGGCGTGCTATATTGCGCAACTCCAAGATACTATGTCTGGATGAGGCTACCGCCTCGATGGACCACTCCACAGGTAAGAGGGTTTGAAAACAGCTTTTGTATGAAGTGGTAATTTGCTCACCGTTCTTTCAATTTTGCAGATGAGTTTATCCAATCTTCCATTCGCAGAGAATTTGCGGAAGCCACGGTGCTAACGATCGCTCACAGGGTGAACACGATTTTAGACTACGATAAGATCATCGTGTTGAAGCAAGGCCACATCGCAGAGTTTGGCCCCCCAGCAGAGCTGCGTAGCAAGCCGAACGGCGAGTTTGCGAGCATGCTGCAGAAACCGTGATGGATGTTTCTCAAATTGAAGCTCCCTTCGTTTTGTCCTTGATTTCTTCTCCTCTTAATTGACTTGAACTCACTCACCTCTACTTGCTCGTGGACTATAGCTAACGTTACCGAAAAACTCGCAACGATTGAAGCACAGTACTAAGTAGTGAAGAAATCGAGCGCCGCGTCCCGGACCAATGTGGGCGTGGACATTATGCATTCACCGTGGTTTAGCTCAATAAAATGTCTAGCCACCAAGCGAGGCTGCTCCTGCATGGGGGTGACACCATGCTCGGCCGCGCCGTGCAGCTCACCTTTCCGATCCAAGCCTCCAACGAAGACATGATCCGAGATTCTACGACGGCGGGGACGTATTTACTCATGGCGCTGCACTACCCACGCAACGACCCTGCTGCGCTGTGTTCGCATGAGCTGCAGCGACTTCGAGAGGCGAATCGTGACGGCTCGCATCTGTGGGGAGACTACCTGTTGGCGTTGACGATCACGCCGCCTCCTGATGTGCGATTGCTGAATCTGGAGACTGCGGTGACCGCGTCCACGACGAACTACGACGTTCCGCTCAAGGGGATTAACTACCACATGCACGCCGACAACATCCCGCTAGTGTTCGATCGCTTCGCCGCTGCAACGTTCAGCGGTGCGGAGAACAATACGACCCAGCTCCATCCGAGTCCGTACGTCGTGTCGATGGCGAACAACCATGCGCTCGATTTTGGTCGCCTCGCCTTCGAGCACGAAACTCTCCCGGCTTTGGAGACGCTGCCGGGAGATGCAAACGTTGTGGGCATCGGCACATCGATCCTGAAAGCCGCCAAGGCCGCTCGAGTGGAACTGCCGTCGCACGAGGGGCGCCACCTGAGCTGCATCGCCGTGTCTACGGTGTGCTCGGGGACTCCACCGAGCTGGAGAGCCACTTCCACGCAGTCCGGGATGGTCGTGCTCCCAGCTCTCGAGTCGTCCACCGCCGTCCAGAAAGCTGTCGAGGCCACGGCCAGCGTGCTGCACGCGAACGACCTGTCCTGGCCGCATCGAGGCGACCTGTTGGTGCTGTCCATCCACTGGGGGCCCAATTGGGCCTACCGAGAACCCGATGACACCCGCGCCCAAGTCTGGCGTCGCGACTACGCGCACCGAGTGATCGACGAGCTGGGCGTCGACCTGGTCTACGGCCACTCGTCGCACCACATTCGCGGCATGGAGCTCTATCGGGGCAAGCTGATTATCTACGGCGCGGGCGACTTGGCGAACGACTACGAGGGGTTCGCCAACCGCGCTGACGCCGCGTACAACACGCTCGGCGCGCTGTTCCTCGTCGACTTGGATGTGAACGACGGCAGGCTAGTCGAGCTGTGCCTCGTGCCGACCTTCATGAACCGCTTGCGCCTGCAGCGAGTGACGAAGCGTTCGTACGAGCGGTGGGACCCGACGCGCAGTCAAACGGTGGAGTACGTGAATGGAGTGACAGAGCTCTGCGAAGCTGTCAATCGGTTCTCGCGCCTAGATGCAGGGCTGGAACACCCCGGTCGGGAAGTTGACACAGCTGGAGGCGAGAGCCTCGCCGTGGAGCTCCACGTGGAAGATCATTGGGCTGCTGTCCCGGGTGGCCCCGTACTGGTATACTCTTCAGCGAAGTGACGCGGCGGCGCGTTGGTTTTTACTTGTCCTTCCAAAGCTTGCGTCCAAGTCAAACCTACGCATGTCAAATTGTAACGCTAAAAAGTGTGATGCCATGAAAGGTTGTGAAGAGTTGACAATCACTCTGCAAACTTCAAGTTGAAGTGTCCGCTATATGAAAGTCGACGAAAGTCCCTCGATTGCTGAGCACGAAGTGTTGGCGGGCTTCGTTATCGTTCCATGCTTGGAGGGCGCTGCACAGTGCTCCATCAAGTGTACAGCTCTCCCTTGGGCCGAGCCCGTCTGCCTCCACGATAGCACGAGGACCATTTCCTCCGTGTTGCTGCCACGACAAGCGTCCAGCGCTCTGACCTCAGTGCGGTCGACTCCGGCCAGCGCCAAAACTGTAAGTCTCGCGCGCTGGACTCCCGTGAACACGGCCTGACTGACGAGCGCAATGCTTTTGTCTCCGATTGAGGGGGTTGCAGTTCGAGGCAGCGAGCACGGAGCATCATCGTGGGCCGAGCTGCAAATTGCAGCCTGCAATCACTCGGACCCACCCACGCTGGCGCTTCTGAGGCGTAGAGGCACCGTGAAACAAGAACTGGATGCGTCCTGTTTTCTCATAGGATAGAGTGCAGCAAGTGCAAGTAATTGCTGACAGGCACGCGGAGCACACTTAGCCGCTAAGTTAGCGCCCTCGTTTCTCAGCTCTTGGCAGACAAGCGCCTCAGCCCACCGCGCGGCAACGGCTGACACTAATTTGAGATTTCCTACATGATACCCCAGGATCATTGAAGGTCTCCCGTTTCATGCAAATTTAGCACTTTTCTTACGATTTCGTGTATTCTTTGTCCATTTTTGCACCTTTTTTAGGGTGTCACTTAGGAAAAAGCTCTGCTTTAGGAAAGCTCAAATTCGGTAAGCCCGAGAGAGAGTTTGTGTCGCCACGGACCAAAGCGAGACAAAGGCCGGCGAGCCTCGTGACCAGCGCCTCAGACCTGTGACGCGTGGCTTGCGACGACGGCGCTGCGCCTTCGTTTAGAAGGATTGGGCCTTCAAGGCCCACGTGGGCTCGGCCACCTTCGATTGACCGACGGCACTCCAATGCGAGCGGTGATAAGGCAGACCGCTTCAACCACCATCGCAGTCTGCCTCGACTGGCGTGCGCCGACGTGTCAGTGTTTATCGAGCGGACACCGGCGTGAGTCGCAGGCTGGCTTCGCCACTTGCTTTGTGTGTACGACTGAAGCGGGAATAAGATTCATTTACGCGTCCTGCAGCGTCACACTGCCAGCGTGGCATCGACGTCGATCCACGCAGACGAGCACGCCAATAGGAACTGTATTGCTGAGGTGCTGCTTGTGCGGGGCAGCGGCAGCGGCATCGCATCGCCGATGCCATCGGAGAACAGGCTTACCATGCTTCATGGCAGCGACTGGGACTGCTAGAGGGGCTAGAGCGCTCGCATCGCGCTACCGTCGAGGACGAAGCGCAGCAGCAGCAGAGCATCCAGCATCCAGCAACAACCTACGCGACATCCCCGCAACTACACTAGCGCGGCGCACGCCAGCGGCAGCCGACGCGGCATCACACGGTGCTACGAGCCGATCTCTCCGCGAGCAGCTCGCTCGCTGTCGCAAGGCGATAGCAACGCCGCTCATCGCTGGCGACTCGATCAGCGCGCTGCCGCGGCGTGCATCTGTGCGCCACAACATTGGCTGTGTTGGCAAAGCGGACATTCTTCCCGCGAGGAGGGGCCAAGCCTGCCTGCCTGCGCCCGCAAAGCTCAACGCTCCACTTGTTGAATGCCCTCGACCACTTTACCGTACCCACGACTCGTGGGCCACGAGAGCGGCAAGTCGCAGCGTGACAGGCAGATCAACTCTTCGTCCGCCTATCCGATAGTGGTCCATATGCTGCGCCGATGGACCACTGTGTATGTCGGCAGTCGAGTCGTGACCAGGCAGCCCAGCTGGCTGCGCGTGTCGGCAGCACCAGCACTGCCCCCCCGGGGGGGGGGGGGGGGGGGCACCGCAAGGTCGTGCCTCTTCACCTTGCTGGCCGGCCTGCCGCAGGCCGCAGGCCCTGCGCCGTGCAGCACGAAACGAGCGCACCGTCTCGACTAAGGCAGACAGGTACTACCTGTCAGGTAGGTAGGCACTGCCTACATGTACTAGGCAGGCAGGCACCGTTCCCTCTGGCCATCACCTCGAAACCTCTGGCGGCGCCAGACTGGCGCGCGAACCCAATTCAGTAACGGAGCCCATCGGTCGACGGAGGCATGCAGCTGCAGACGAGCGGCGTCGCTGTGCAGACACGGCGAAGTTGACATGATATCCCATTGCGGCTGAAGCGGCGGCGGTGCTCGCCTCGAGCGGCCGGCGGCGAGATCGCAGCCTGCATTGCCAGACCGTGGACAGCGCTAGCTCTGGAGCTGCTACCGGAGAGATACTCGCCCAGGAGCTTGAAGTGGCCGCCGCCGACTTCAACGTGTCTGGATTTTTCTTATTCGCTGACGTGGGGCAGGAAGTCGGATCCGAGATCGCGGCCCGCGATTGGTCCAAAAGCAGCTGGTCGCGCTTCAAGTTGCCGCGGAACGGGCGATCTTCCATAACGCTCCACCGCACGGCAGAGGCCCGCGCCAAGCTTCTCAGCGACGGCACTAAGCCCGCAGCGCTACCGACCGTGTGATCACCGCACCAAAGACTCTGCTTGGACCTGTTGTTGCTCGATATAAGTGGCGGAACAAGAGAAGGCGGGGGAGGAGACCGCAACTTCGAACCTTGGGCTCCAATCGCATATCCGGATGGATATCATGTCCCTCGATAGTGGCCTCCACTATCGAGCGGCGGCGGCGGCCATCAGCTGGCTCGAGCGAGATTCGGGCGCTGATGGCTCGACCACAGTCAATAACCACCGCAGCCGGTTGCAGCGGCGTGTAATTGATGAACTGAAGTGCTGGACCGGCAGAATCTGCCGCCAGTGCCAGTCAAGCGACGGCGGGCTTTCCGCGGGACAGTAGCGTGCCTGCCTGTCATGGCTACTCAGTTGTACTTGTAACCCAGCGCATGCGTCGATGAAACCAAACCACCCAAAGGGAAGGGCACACATTTATCAGTTTTACGACGATTCGGTACGCTCTGGTTCTCCCATTTTTCCATCATCGCTGTTACTGCGCCAAAGGCTCGACCATTCGCACGAACCTGCAGTGCCGTGGGGCTCCATGGACACACTCGCCGCTGAGAGCTTCAGCTCAAACCACAAGTGTGCCGGTTCGCGAGCTCCAATGTGGACTGCGACCAGCTAATCCCAAGAAACCATCGAACCTGGACCGAATTTTTTCGATACCTCGTGGACGTGCGAGTAATATCCGTGGGCGCAAAGTTCCGGACCACGAACAGTTTCGGACCACCCGTTTTCATACAAAGTCCTATATAAAGCCGATTTTGCTCAATCGAAACCGTAGACATAATTTTCACGCGGATCCAGTGGTTAAGATAACCATGAGATAGCCAACGAGGAGACGAATAGATTGCCACCGGTCGCACTCGTCTTGGCATGCTTCTCGCACCGCAATCTCACAAACAAAAGCATCGCCGTTGCTGATGGATCTGGGCAAGTTTTAGGGTTTAGGGTTACGGATTAAAGCAAAAAAAGGGCGATCAATTAAGAAAAGGGTGATAAAATGGGGAGGACGTCATGATATATGGGTATTTCTAAAGACAAATGGGTACAGGCGCCCCCCCATTTTGTATCAAGACCGAGAGACGACCTCGCCGCCTCGATGGCATCCGCTAGTCGTCGTAACTCGCCAGGCTGACGGGGCGAGAACGCATCTACAATGTTCAATGCCAGCCGGGGAGAAACACTTCGTGGGCTTCTGGCGAGGTCAAGCTGACATCACGCAATTGTTCAACCACCAGACGAATGCTGGGGTGCAGCATACTCTGAGACTACGGTTGCTACTCCCTGCGCAAACTGGACACGGAGGCAATGAAAGAGCATATGAAGAAGCTCATGCCATTTTAGGGCAATATCTCTGCCACAGATCGAGGATTCCAGCGCAAATTCGAGACAAAATACCCGTCATCCCCCTTATATATAGTGCGCCTGTTGGTGGTCCGGAACTGTGCGCGAAAAAAGGTTACTTGATTCGAATACATTTTTAATGCTGTTCTGCCATCTCAATGGCAACAACAACGGCATGCATGGTCTAAGCTAACGCTCATCCTTCGATATCATGCGCGCTGCATTGCCTGGCATCAATTTTTCATGAAGTTATGTAGCTCTCAAAAGTGGTCCGGAACTGTGCGCCCACGGATACCAACGATCAGGTCGTAGCTAACGTTGGCGCCTGCTGTGAAACGCCAACTCGCAGCACTTCTAGATATCCACGAACTAAAATACGAGACTCGAGACTCAACCTGTACTTGGACATCAATATCCATTCCTTTTCGACAAGATGTCTACCTAGATGCTACTTCTACACGGCATACGTTGTTGTAAGAGCGCACCCCACTTATCCTTGACAATGCTGTATACTGCCGTGTTCGAAGCTGAAAAACTACTACGTGTTGGTCTTAGCGATAGAGCCAAGGCCACCCTCCGCCTTTGGACACAGCGAGTTCCAAATGCTGAAAGTACGGGTCGCAGGGAGTGAGTTAAACCAGAAATCCGAATCGGAATGACACGCACGAGTGGCTACCTTTTAGTGGTAGCTCCGTCGCCTGTCCTGTGGGGATCCTCGAATCCGTTTCGACAACTTTACCCGAGGGGCATGCTGTATCTCTGGCTGTGGACGCGCCGGCCGAATGGTTTATCATTTGTAAATTCACCCGCTCCACTTCACCAGCGACCAACCCCCAAGCATGACCCGCGTCTTCGCCACAGCAGCGCTGTCGACGGCTCTCCTGTCTTCCAGTGCCAATGCTAACGTCTCCAAGTATTTCGTGGCAGCGGAAGCGCCGGACTACAACAACGAAGCGGTTGCCAACCTGCTTATGAACGTCAAGTCGGTGCGCAAACCCGGCGAGGCCTATGCTGTCTTCGACTGGGACCATTCCGCCATGTTCGGAGATGTATCGGCGACGACGATGTTCTACCAGGTCGACAACCTGAACTTCCGCTTCTCCCCGGAAGAGTTCGAGTCGATCTTCGCTCTGGGCTACAGCGCCAGTAGCAGCGACACGTGCTTCCCAAACGGAACCAACTCGGTCATCGGCAAGGACGTCAACGGCACCGACGTAACATTCGTAGCTGCTCTCACCAACACCGCCAAGGACTACAAGGTGCTGTATGAGGCCTACATAGCACCCACCTACAACTTGACTTGCGACTCCACCGCCACCGCGTCGCTCGACGAGATCAAAAGGACCTCCGAGTTCCTCAACTTCCGTGCCAAGCTCGGGTTTCTGCTGTACAGTCTGCAGCTCATGAACGGCGGCGATGATCACTCAGAGTGCTCTCTGATCAATGCCATGCTCGTGTATCCACGTCTCTTTGTCGGTATGACAGAAGACGAGATCGCAGCATTCGCTCGTGCAAGTATCCGATGGAACTTGGCCGAATCACTTGAGTCTTTGACGTACACGTCGACGGGTGATGTGGCTGTCAAGGCGTCATACTCCAAGGGTATGCGCGTTTTCGGTGGCCAAGAGGTCATTATGCGGGCACTTCGTGAGGCGGATGTGGCAGTGTACGTCATTAGTGGCTCACCCGAACTCCTTGTGGCGGAGGCTGCCGACCTCGCCGGACTGGGATACCTGGTGTCGCGAGACAACGTCTACGGCGGTCGCTTCACGACCAACTCCGCCGGTCTGTTCACAGGCGAACTGCTGAGTGGCTACCCTACCACGTGGGGTCCAGGCAAGGCTACTATAATCTCGAGCATTTTGATGCCGAACCACAAGGGCGCGGCCCCGATCTACTCGTCCGGCGACTCCGACGGAGACTGCGAGGCGCTCAGCACTGTGCGCGATGGCATCGTCCACATCAACAACCGCCTCAAGGACAACTCGACGTGCATCTACAGCTACTACGAGAAGGCCTGCCAGTACTTCGGCACGACGGAGCCCACCACGAACAACACATATCTGTTACAGGGCCAAGACAAGCCCATTGGCTCGTGGATCACCTCAGGTTTCACCACTAAGGACGGCGTGACCTACACGTCCGGCGTCTCGACCAACGACGGGTGCGCAGCCTACAAGTTCCTCAGCTTCTAGATGGCATAGCACCATCCAATGTCCAAAATCTCAACTTGGGATGTTTCATTCTCTCTTCGCAAAAGGCAGATTTTCATACTTACATCCTCTGTAAACACATACTGTACATACAGTACTAATGCCGATGCGAAGCTCTGGATTAATTTACTTACATCCTCTGTAAACACATACTGTACATACTAATGCCGTGCGAAGCTCTGGGGACCCGGGTGGTGGACCCGGGGGGAGGCGCAGTTCGAAGTTATCAATCAAAGGGGAATACGTGATAAAATTTCAATAAATGTTTGCGGTTTGTAGGTATTTAATACCTACAAACCGCAAACATTTATTGAAATAAGCAAGTCGTGAAGGGTGGGGGGTCCGCATCTAGGGACCTAAACGTTTCAGCGGATAGAGCGCAAGTTTCATCTTGTAACGGAGCTAATGGTCCAGCTTTTCTTAAGCGCTCACTTAAGAAAGTATTTGCTACAGTGCTTACAGTAATTAGTCTGACTTCAAAATTAGTCTTCGTTCAAAATTAGGTTATGTCAGACTAATTCATGTGACCCAGGAAAGAATGAATTAATAATTAGTCGGAGCAAAAATGTTCAAAATTAGTCTGCATGAAATGGGCACGTCTTGATGAAGTGGTTTAGTCTCGCCTGCTCCATGACCCTGTGTGCGATGATTATTCGGCACTGTTGAGGATACCGATTGCCTCTTTCTATATTGCACGTCATCCTTCACCCCTCTAAGGGGGTACTACTAAACTTCACTATCTATCTATAATATTGTATAGTACGCTGTACTTAAGTAGTGTACAAACCTGGTGGGTTGGTTCTCCACCAGTAACCTCACTTCGCCTTTTACCGGCTCCAATACACTAGCTCTCTTTCCTTACCGCCATCACCTAGGCCTCTAGTATAGCGAAGTAGCTTCCTCCTTGCTCACAAATGACGCCTTCGTACAGTTCCTCTATGTCTTCACTCCTCTTTATCTCCATAGGCATAAGAGACGGAAATGGATTTATTTCAATCCTAAGATTGGGGTGGTCGTTTTGCCCAATTATTATATTTATCCCCATTTATCTTTTTCGTTGCCCATTTGGAGCCTATTCTCTATTTTGAGTTCGATTAGATTAATTTTGAGCATTCAAAATTAGTCTGTGTTCATAATTAGTCTATGTGAAGTTCCGCTAGACTATTTTGTGTGAGGTCGTTGAAAATATGCTTACATAAATTAGTCTCACTCAGACTAATTGCTGTAACCACTGTAGTGCTAAATTCTCGGCTAAATGGTCAATCAGATCGTGTGTACTCGAAGATGTTTGTGATTATTTGTTCGTTCATTCAGCTTTCGACTATTTGATCACAAACTGACCTGAAAAATCATCGCCGCACTTGAGCTTGGTCGCCAGCTGTCAGAAGCCGTTCACCTAGCCCTATCTACATGTAAATTCATTGGCCCGCTGGAAGCCAGTATCAAGGTACAGTCATTACAGTAATTAGTCTGTCCCAGACTAATTTATGTGAGCAGCTTTTTGATCGAATTACATTAAATAGTCTGTCATCACCGCGTACAGACTAATTTTGAACACAGACTAATTTTGAACTCAGACTAATTGTGAACAGGAAAGGAACTAGGGCGTCTGCGACTTAGACTGGGAATCAGAGCTCGCAATTGGCGAAAACCGGGTACCCGCACCCGCCCGATCGCTTCCCCCGACGCCATTCGGGTACCCGTACCCGCCCGACATCAGTTTTCGGGTACCCGCGGTTACCCGTAGCTACATGACACCAGTTTCCGGGCACTCGCAGCTGCGGTAGGAATTGCGCTCGGAACCCCCCGATTCAATAAATGTAGCAGTAAGCAATACGAGAGGAAACTGAAGTGCATTCGAGGTTTGTTTATAGGTCTCAGAAACAGATCTTGAAAGTACTAGAACCGCGTCTAGCATAGATGGCTTCAGAGATTTCGTTGCCCTCCATTGCTCCAGAAGTTGATTGTATCAACGTGTAGCGCACTGCTATATGATCGCGACACAAACGCCACGACTGGGATATTCCGTACAAGTCTGATCGGGGTTATATTGGTCGCGAGCTCGCACATTCGAGAAAAAATAGTTAAACTCGGGTATACCCGTACCCGCCCGAGGTTGCGTTCGGGTACCCGTACCCTACCCGACTTCGGGTATACCCGGACGGGCACAAATTTTACCCGGCTTCGGGTACCCGATTGCGAGCTCTGCTGGGAATACCAATTTGCCTAAAAAAGCAGCGCTTTTCATGCGACCTGCGTTATGGTGTCAGGCTCTGCTAGTATATGTGCTACTGCACCTTTCGCTATTTCTATCATGCTGCTCTACTACTTGCAGTAGCAGTGCTACTACACCGATTGCGTTCATGTGTGTCATGCTGCTCTGCTAGTCGCAGTGCTACAGCAGTGCTACTGCATCGATGCCGTCCATTTGTGTCATGCTGCTCTGCTACATGTAGTAGCAGTGCTACTGCACCGATACCGTCCACTTCTATCATGCTGCTCTGCTAGTAGCACTGCTTGCATCTTTAATATTGTACGAATGTTAACCCAGGTTACGCTTACGCAGTACCGTGGAATTAATCCCTTGAGGGCTGTCCATCCCTGTGCATCCCTCATTCTTCGGTATTCCCAGTATAAGTATCCATCTTCAAAGTTTAACTATATCATTATAGCGCCTCGTTGCAACATTAAACGCCAATAATGGGAGCACCATTTCGTTTTCCTCGTGGGCCTCTTAAACGATGTCTGCTTCTTCATCGACAGCCACGGCGTCTGTAGTTGAGGCTCTTCCATCAAACTCTTTAGGGTACCACTGTATGATTTCCTCAAATGCGGGAGCAACTGCGTCGTACGCCAAGCTCCATTAACTCTAAGCGATATGCCACCATGTCTAGCGCTTTGCGTCACTAGCTTGTGCCTATTAATCTCCGCATCTAGGGACTCGAACCCGGTCTTGGAAATGGAGCGGACCACAGCTCGATTTTGACAGACTAATTTTGAAGTTTTGTTGACATACTAATTATGAACCTTGGGTTCACCGAGCAACAGGAATTAGTCTGTCCTAGACTAATTAGGAATACAGACTATTTTTGAACACAGACTAATTGCTGTAATGACTGTAGCTATAGGATGTACCAGATATGTGGTACGAGGACGTAGTTAGGGTGGTCCACACTATACCAGTACATACATCAAGCGGCAACCACAGTGTTGCACGAATGTTACATGATATAAGAAGATGTTGCACCAAAGTTACTCGATGACATCCGGAATCCAGCGCCTAACGACTGGTTCGCGGCCTGTTGGCCCGCTAGGCTCGCAGTTCGGTTGGGTTTCTTTGATATTGACACCGTCGGGATTCTTTCTCGTCGTGGTCTACGGTTCGTGTTTCACGTCGGATCGTTCCATTTCGTCAACATCCCGAGCGGCGACAAGTTATAGCCCACATCAATCCACACACAACCACACACACACATAACAATTTTAGCCGCGCACGGCGCACACGGAGACACAGACCAACTTAAAGCACGTTGTAGGCACCTCAGTCCCAACTGCGACGACTCTTCCACCAAGTTATAACGGACAAACGCGGAGCGGAAGCCCTACCTTCTCGGCAGCCACTACCAGTAGCATACGAACTGACGTTGACATCCAATCGCACCACACGACACCAGCAAGCACACACACACGAAAATACCTAATATTATTGTGCCTTCCTGTTTTTTTGAGCGTCCTCCATAGGACTTTAGAATGTGCTTTTGTACTACTAGGGTGTAAAACGTAGTAGCCACCGGTTATCAGGTAAATGCCCTCGAAGCTAGCCGAGTACCTACCTAGCGCTAGCGGGTCGCTTCCGCGTATTTTTTTTCTAGCAATATAAACATTGTTGACCATGTTATGTCGCTCATCTACTTCACTAAAGGATTCTGAGACCCGGCTGCTTCGTATCGCCCTATTTTGTTGTCAGTCTTGCAAACCCTTACTTCCGTAATAGACTCCTACAAATGTATATTCTCTGTTGAAAGGACCGATTGATCGCATTCAACGATGCCAAGCGGGCTTTCTCTCATTCGCAGAGCCTCCCAAAGCATTATGAGGGTGCTTCCGAGAGGATTTGCCGGTTACCTTGATCTGTACTTCTGTGGTATTAACTTGGTGTGATAAGCCTACCCCGCTACCAAAAAGATATTGCCCTGATAAGAACTGATGATACCAAGGATTGTGACCGCTCACCAATTAGACATTGCTAGTCACCTACGTGTCCGTTGAATTTCATTGCCGTCTGGTCAAAATAGATGAAAGGCACGATATGAAGCTGTACAAAATAGAGTCCTTCTATGATTTGGCATATTATGCCATTGCTCCTAGTTTGGAGGTCTGGTTTAGCGAATCGGGGATCATACAGTGTTGCTAAACTGACAGATATTATATTATAATATCAGTCAAATCTTGTACTACATGTAAATATTTTTGTATCAATAGTGAATCCAATAAATCTAGAGGGTACTCGTATGTATTTAAGTATCTGTATACCGGTATCCGTCGTGTACGGTAAACGACTTCATTTTGCGAAATGTATGCTAAATGATCATATACGTTATTTTGCTGACGCTATTTTGACCTAGCACGGTACTCTAGCCTGCCATTGACAGAGCGGCTAGTCTGCTTAGCGTCTCGCCGATGCTCATAGCAAGAAATCAATAGCTCACTGCCAGTTAAGCAACAAAAATATGTATGCCTACGATAGGACTGTTTCTCTCGAAATAGAATGCGTTCATTTCAGTTGCCTTTGTTACTGCTGTTATAATGGTTGACATTGTTGCGAAGCTGTCTAGTTGCATACTCGCTCCACCGATGCTCCCATGCCAGATAGTAGATCATCAGATGCTGCTGCGCCGCTCGTTATAATAGGGGGAGTCAGAATTGGCAAATGGTACAAAAAATATGGTCGGCTTTCGGACGAAGAAATGGTAGGAACATTTGCAAAATATGGCACGGTTCAGAATTGAGATCGTCTACCATTTGCATGCAAGCCCCCTGCAGTGGGTGGAATGTCCTCGCTCAGGAGGGAGGCTGCTGCGTACGCTGAAGGCCCCCGAAAACGTACTGCAGCTAGACCAGGTATCTAGACGTAGTACACACGCAAACCAGTGCATATAGGACCTACATTTTACGTGTTTTGCGTTGCCCTCGCGGCCGACAAGCAACAGTGCCGGCTGTCAATCGAGGCGCGGCTCCGTAGCTACAGTTTGACGCAGCGTTGATGAATACTTACCTGTAGACACGCTAGATGCAGCCAGGAGCACACGTGCGAAGCATCTAAGTGCCGCCGGACGCCTCTAGCTCCAGCGCTGCGCGCGGCAGCTCGATCGCCGCGACTCTTGCGGATTGATAATTGTGTAGTGAATAGCCATACAAACTTCAACATAAAAAGAGTGAATGTTGCCCCCTGCTGCGCAAAAAGCACGACTGACAGCAAAATGGCCTGCGGATGGCTAACCATTTGTGGTGAATGGTCGACCATCTCGAAAATGGTTTACCTCTGGAGGTGATCCATTTCGGAGATGGAAATGGTCGCCGACGATGAAAAATATGGTTGCCATCTCGGCAGGAATATGTCGGCAAAAAAGCTAATTCTGACCCCCCCTAATATGTTGCCGTCACCTATTATTGCATTTATTGATGTTGTTGCAGAGCCGTCAGCTCGCTGATCGCCATGTCTTGCTTTGCCCGGCGTTTCTTGGCCACAGTTGTACCATTGCTCCTAAAGTTGCTCCGGCAACACTCCTAAAGTTGCTCTCGCAACATTAGCAATATAATGTCGCATTATGTCAAACCGCCGTAGGGGCGCAAGCAACAGTTCTTCGAACTGCGAACAGTTCTTCGAACTGCGAATTTCACTCGCCGAAGCATTTCGTGCATCGTAACGGAGGTTAAGAGGATGGTTTCGCACATCAACAGCAAAATGCAGTCGCTTTGCAATTAGAACAGGAAATTCGAGCGTGATTGAATTGCCACATGGGGGGGTGCGGTTAAGTACGAAGAAAGTCGAAGAACTCGAACGGGGTTTCCGAGCCGGAGGCAAACGGCGAGCCAGTCATTCGCCGTTTTGCCGCCCAGCGCTCAAGCCAGCACCGAGCACAGAGCTCCAGAAGAAGAAGCAGCCAGGCTGCCAAGTGAGAATTGTGCACGTCGTCGCCTGCAAGCCTGCGGTCCCCGCATGGAACCCGCCCCTTGCCTCCTACGTCGGCCACGGTGGGCGAACTGTTCGCCTGGAGGCTCCTGATAAATTCGGCGGACCATGGGCAGGCCTCGTGTACGCTACGCTGTACGCTAATCGGCGAACCCCAGCTCCGGTCGAATGACCAGTGGTCCTTCTTCGACGTTGCTGACGACGCAAAACGACGTGCCTGGCAGGTCGCCCTGACGCTTCTTCTCCCCGGCGAGCGCTTGGAGGACATCGATCCCGCCCTGCGAGACCACGTTGACATGTCGCACTGGATTCCGCACTGGCGTCTGACGCAGGCCTCTCGCAACCTGGCCAGCGAGCTCCAGGAGCGTCCGCTGCTGTCGGTGTTCCGTTTTCTCCGGTTCACGCAATTCTTTGTGGCATCTCCACGCTGCGATACCAAGTTCACCAAGCACACGTCTGACGTGTTTCGCTGCGGCCACGTCCTCCCATCGCTCTTGTTGATGACACCGACCTGCCCCAGGAGCCAGGCTGCAGCTACGTCTGCATGGTCGCCATCCGGGGCTACTCCGGAGAGCACCACCAGGTGGTCACCATCCTCCTCGTGGACGCCCGCAGCCAGGCTATTTCGCGGGATGAGTTTGCGATGGACTTCTACCACGCCCCCCCTCGACGCTGCAGCCGACCAGATTCGACACCGCCTAGCGGTGGTTCAGCACCTCGCCGCCCACCAGCCGTGCGTCGGTCTGCCGACGTCTTGCACAAGCTTTCACAGACCCCTGGGGCGGAAGCCACGGTGGATTTGGGTACTCAAGCGGTTGCGTATGTAACTCCGCGTGGCACCAAGACGTCCATCGTTCCGGCGGCCTATGCGTGGAGGTTGCTCCATCCGTCCAGCTCGACCATGGACGCATACACCACGCACGAGACGGACGCCGTTGAGCTTGCACTTCTTACTCGGACCGAGGCCGACTTGACGCCAGGCAATCAGTTTTCGACGCCGCTGCTGTAGCAGCCCCGATAAGCGCCTGGCGCTCTACGAGTAGAAGATGTTCAAGCCGTTGCTTCGCAAGGACCAGGCCCTGTTACTATGGACCCGTCGACCGGTCAGACCATGACTGACCCCTCCGAAGAGGCGCTCACGCGGGCACTGCTCCTGGAGCAACGTGCAACCAACACGACCCTCCAATCACAGCTTTCGGTTCTCTCGGCTTCCGTGGAGTCTATCCAAAAGCGATTGACCGCCCCGTCAGCAGGGAGCGTGGATCCTCCTGGCCCCGCTCGCTTCGCCTCGCCTCAAGGGCAGGCGCCAGGCGCCGACATCCCCGTGTAGCTCTCCCAGCCAGCCGGGTTTGAACGTTCCCGATCGCCTCCAAGATCTGCCCAAGTTCGTCATGATGCGGATGCTCGTCACCCGAACGCGCCGTGTGCACGTGTGCACGTTCGCATGGTCGCTCGGATCACGCCCCTGGGCCGGATCTTCGTTCTGAGCCATCACATGATCACTGATCTCTGCCCCGTTCACAGCACCGGGGTTACCGTTCCCAGTCCCCCAGCGGACAGTCGCGATCTCGGTCACGTCGGCGTGATTATGCTGACCGACGCGCTCGTCATGCCCCCCCCCCCCCCCGCGTGGCCACCGTCGCTCGCGATCTCGCTCCAGGAGCCGTTCCCGTCGGCGTTCACGCTCCGCCAGACGCGGTCGACGCTCGTTTGCCCCCGTCCGGCCTCACCAGGGGAAATAACCGACCGGCCACAGCTTCTACCAGTGAGTTCGCTGTTCACGAAGGTGCCCGAGTCGGCCCCCGATTCTAGGACGGCGATGCAGGTACGGATTCTTGGATTCCGGTGTGCTAGCAACGATCGAGTCTGATTCATTCTCCGCCAAAAACGCTTTCTTCTTCAGCCGACCCTTCGACCATTTCCTATCTCCAGGTGCACCAGGTGCATACCAGCAAGATCGGACCGTAGTCCACGGTGACTCTCAGGGGGGGGGGGGGGCTAGAACCGGCCCCCACAATGCAGATCAACCGGGCGGATTAATTGCACCAGCTGCTGACGCTGCGTCGTTGTGGTATCCCTCCGACCTCGCCTCTATCTACCGCACACTGCATGACGACTCGGTGAGATCGCTTCAACCGACGGCACCAGCCCAGCTCCTCTACGCCATGTGCAACTTGTACAAAGCGATTTTCGCCGACCTGTTTGACGACCTACTCCATGGTGTGGACCTTTGCCGGGCAGGTTCCAGAGCTCTGAGCTCCCTCCGCAGCGACTCGCCGACGTACCAGCGTCTGGCAACTCTAGTGATGAATGATGCCGTCGTGACTTCGGTGTTTTCCAGGGCGTCGTCTGGGCTCCCGGGGAGGCCCGACACGAGACGCCCTCCAGCGTGCGGCCAACCCCCCATCGTGATACTCGTCCAGCGCGGGCCCGGCCTGCTGCCGAATCCTCGATCATCCCCAAGCAGATCCGGGATCAGATCCCGGAAGTCAGCGGCAAGCACGTGTGCGTTCGGTTTCAATCGGTGAAGGGCTGTACCTTCCCGAACTGCAAGCACCTTCACGAGATTCACCGCCTCCCGCCCGACGTCCTGAAGTGGATGACATAAATGCACACAGGCTTGAAGGCGGCGCACCCTCAAAGGGAATGAAGGCGTTGAAGGCGTTGGGGAGGAGAGCAATTAGCGACCAGGTTGCTGACACGTAACTCAACAATGACTGTTATGTTTCCTCCCGTGTCTCTACTGCGTCTGACGCATCTGCCTCGATCGGATCGTTCTTCCCCGAGGACGGCCCGAACAAGGCCCCATCGGCGTCGTATGCCGATCCATGTGCGGCTACGGTGCCCGGCACCTCGCCTATATCATTGGCTGTCGTCTCGGGCGCACATAGAGACTTCGGCTCGGACCCATCGGCGTCATACGTTGGCCGGCGTGCTGCTTCGGTTCTAGGCACCTCTTTTTCACCACCAAGTGTTGTTTCGGATGCTCGGAGCGTGGCCGGTGGAGACGTTGACACTGGCCGACTTGGCTTTCGATCCCCACTTAACGCCTCTTTGACGGTGACTTTCGGCCATTGAGCGGTCGGTGCGCTTTGGTTGGTGCGTCTGGTCCAGTGACCATCATCTCATTAAGTTGCAGACCTCCACGTTCCTGGACTCGCACTCCAATAATGTCATGGAAGCGCAAGGGCTTCTCGCGTACCTCCGTTGGATTCGAAGCGTGTTTTCGCTCCCCAGGGTAGATATTTACGGTGATTCTCGCGTGGTTATCTCTCAGGCACTGTGCGATTTGTGTGCCGGGCACCACAATTGGCTTCGTTGATCGGTGAGATTCGGGCCATGGGCACCGTGGATACACTCATCTATCTTCACGCCATTCTCCGGGCCTCCAATCCCGCCGCCGACGGACTCTGCAAGTGGATCATGGACTCGATTCCCCCGACCGACGTCATGTTGTTGAGCACACGCTGACCATGCCCGCCGTTGTACGCATCGGCTCAGAGGCCTGTGATCTTACCTCAGCTGCCACACACGGCGGCTCCCATACTACCCGGTCTCTTAGCTCACGTAGCGACCTGGTCGCTTGTTCTTCGTGATCTCCGCCAACTTGCACACCTTGTTCGTGCGCGCTTCGTCCAGCTGTCTGACGATCGGCCAAACCATCCTCCCGTCACGCGTGTGCGCCCACACTCACGTATTTTCACGTCGACAGCTTCTCTTCCGTCATGGTTCGACACACCGGTCACCTGGTCGTGCTGCGTTCGCGGTCGTACCAGGTGCGTGCCTCGACCAGTTTTCGATGCCCTTCAATCTGCTGCAAGTCGCGTTGGAGTACCGTTCCCCATGGACTCGGTTTTTCTGACCGCTGGACCAGTCGCTCATGTCGTACCGGCCATTATTTTCACACCCTGGATGCCCTGGTGGCTGACTGTCGGTTTGGGATCCCAGGAACCCTCGCTCTCTTTCGCGGTCAGACTGCGACCGATCCTCGTCCGAACAAGGCACTTCGCCCATGGCTGTATCGTGTCGACCTCGATTCGTACCCGAATCTCGACCTCCTTTGCACCATACCGCAGACCGGGCTGATACCTCCCTGGTATGATCCTTCCACCCGACGTGGATCGCGCCCGACATACGCCAATTACCCTGGAGCCCGCCCAGGTGCGGGTCTCGTGGTCGACAAACTCCTCGCCGATTATTACAAGGGTCGTGCCATTATTGCGACCATGCAAGCATTCGAGCTCGTTTGCTCTAGTGCCAAAGAAGGACAAGCCGCTGCACATGGAAAGTCGGAACATGCACGACCTCTCTGCGCTAGAGGGACTGTCCGTCAACGCGCAGACGACCTCAGAGGCCTCTCCCGATGCGACCTGAGACCTGTTCGTCTCCATTGCGCGTCGCGTTTGCGATCTTTGTCGCCGGCACCCAGGGTACACCATTTACGCCATGATCGCAGATATTCGCTGAAGCCTTTCACCACGTGAGAGTTCACGCGGATCATGCGTCAGCTTTTGAGGAACGTTTGCCTTGTTCCTCTCATAGCATTGCCTCCGGCATGGCTGGACATCTTCACCGGGGTTCTTCGCCGTTCTCGGGAAAGCAGTCCGCTACAGCCAATCCATGGTACTCGGACACAGGGAGCCCTTTTGGTCATTCCACTGGGTAGACGACATTGTTCTCGTTGAAGTCGACGTCGATGACCGCCTTCAGAAGGCTCAGAAGCGTCTCAGAGACGGGGTCAAGCTGGTGTTCGGCTCAGATGGCTGGAATGAAGGCAAATTCACGACCTGGTCGCGCGTCTTCCATGCTGTCGGAATTGACTGGAACATTCCGGACGAGTACATCACAGTTCCTCAGAGGAAGATTGACAAACTGCGATCCAGACGTTAGGAAAGGCCTTCGTATTGAGGAAGCGACTGGACAGCGTCATCAGCGTCCTCCGACACGTGATCAGCTTCATCCTAATCACGAAGCCATTCATCCAGCAGTTGACCGCGGTTCAGAACCGTTGTCGGAGTCTCGCGAGTGCAGGCGCCCCGATGACAGAGTTCTTTCGATAGGATCTTCAGTGGTGGCAGACTCTGGTATTCCAGACCGAATTCGCTGGCATGCCGATGAACCTGTTCGATCCTTCGACGAGGTCTGGTTAGTGGCGGTGACAAGGAAAACAATCTGCATCGCAAGTATGAAGCTCCAGGAGCGGCTACCCCTCAAGCAGCGGAGCCAGGCTCGAGATGGCAACGATCGTGCTTACGCCCTGTCCAGCGTCACGGACAGGTGGGGACCAAGCCTATCTACGGAGGGTACCTGGTGCCACGTCAACATCCACGGTGAGCGGTGGATCACAGAACTGATTGATAAAATGAATTACAAGTCCCCGGAAGGGCAGAAGGCCTTGCGGCGGTGTGCTTTGGGTCAGGCTCGATACAGACTGCACTTCACGACACACGTGATTCGACAAATAGTGGAGCAGACTTCGAAGTGCAACATCCACGGGGATATCAATACGAACTATCGTTGCATGCAACAGGGTGCGTCAGACGCCGGCGCGTGGAGAAAAAGCAATACCCACTCAAGCAGACCTCAGGGTCAGCTGGGACACTCGGGAGCTACAGCGGGAACTTCAAGTTCTGGGAAACCTTCTGCAGCGACTTCGGATTCCCCGTGTGGATTGACGAACTGCCCAGAGCACGACAAGCACTGTGTTCGCGACATTGTGCGCCTCAGAAGGGCACAGCAAGGCAATGAAAAGAAACAAGCACTAGACATTCGACGGGAAAATAGCAGCGGTGGCATTCGCACACAAGGCAGTTCGGAACGCCAAACTCGATTACCATGATCCGGAATTTGAGCTCATCGCTCAAGGATACAAGCGCTCCCGTGGTGACGTAGACCGAAAGCAACCTGTTACTACACCGATGCTGCTCAAGATGTACGAGCTCAGAGCCCGACACGATACGGAGAGTGACCTGATTTGGGGATCAATTGTCCTAGCGTTCTTCTTCCTGGACCGAGGCTCAGAGCTGCGGGACCCAGTCCAGTGGTCAGTGACAAATCGACGGGGGTCGTTCGGACTCACTGCGGGGAAGCGGCCAACGTCATTTTACGAGACAACTTCTGAACACAGGTCGGACCTGAAGAACCGGGAGCGATGTCAGTGGAGGCGATCTTCGAGTCACACAAAGGAGACCGCGTAGTCCAGGGCACGACGGTTCGGTACTACAAGTCCAACCACGCACTCATGTGCCCCGTTGCAGCGGCCAGTCTATACCCGAACATCCGAGCACAGTGGCTCGCTACAGGGTGAACGCTGGGGCCGTACCTCACTTCAATTTCGACTACCAGGACAATCAAAAAGACACAAGTGGCCAATCTCATCAAGCTGTCACTGCTGGCATGGATCTGCCGCGATCTGACTACTCCACCCACTCGCTCCGCATCGGAGGAGCCTGTGCACTACTGACAGCCGGCACGCGTGACCTGAACATTCGACTACTTGGTCGGTGGACCAGCTGGTGCTTCACCGTTTACACCAAACTACGACCCGGAATGATTCGTGACGCGGCACGTTGTATGGTCAAGGCCTCAACCTGGGAGTGCCACAAGGAAGGAATCGTACCGACCCAAAACTCGCAGCACTCGGAAAGGGGAAATCCAGGGAGTCTCACTCTCCAAGCTAATCTAGTCAACTTGTCCCTCGCAGTGAAGTCCCGATGGAGGCAAATGCAAATTGTAGTAGCTTGCAGTACCAATGTTACGTGAATGCTGTCCGACTGTCACCCTCCGTGATTGTTGCATGAATGTCGTTCTTCGCCAACTGGGTCCATGTGTATACAATCTGACAGGTAGTGTAATATCGCATCGCGTTCCCATATAAACGCGCCGCACCCGTATTATTAGATATTGCTGAAGTACTCAAATATAACGATAGTTTCTACCATCAGCCCGACGCAGGGTCAGGTCATGAAGACCGCCACCCCACTATACCACTCCACCAAGATTTGACCACGCGTCTTTAGGTCGATCTCTGGTTTGTATGTTGCTCTTCACTTGAAGCGTTAAAGTTACACCAAGACTGCACGAAGCTTGACACCATCTACCTTGCTCACAAACGGCTTCGTCATCATAGTAATGTTCTTGTACAATGATCTGAGGGGCTCCCACGGGTTCTCAATCGGCCCCAGCTTCTTTCTGCACTACAAATATCTCCTAATAATACTTTGCCGAATTCCACCGTTGATCTTTGAGTTCTGCGACCGTGAGGAAGCAGCAACGTGCTTGGATTTCCTCTGTTGCCTCAAAGACTCATTGATGGAGAACTTTAAGCGTGAAGCGTGCACGTCTGATTCCGCGCCAATCACTAGGGGCTGCACGCGACGTGAGTGTTCGTCTGTCACCACCACTCGGTACGGACCAATACAAGCCGGTCTTGAAATTTTGATCCAGCTTTAATTGTAGGACGTAGTCACCAACGTCGAAGTTCACCAACCCGGCTCCCTTCTGCATCTACTGGTTCCTCTTGGTTTGCTCTGACCTTGCGGTCTGTACCTTCATGTGCATCTTCTGCACACGAGTAAGCCGCACGGACAACTTCCGTTCAAGATCTCCAGGTACAAGGTCAATCGTGACGATATCTCCTGTCTCGCCGGCGAGCCCGAAATCGATTGGAGATGCAGCGGGCAGAACACAAAACAGCGCTACTGGGGCTTTCTTAGCAAGAGAGGGCACGGGTGTGTGGTTCATGCTGACCTGCACCACCGGGATAAAATGATTCCAATTTAGGATGTTATCCTTTCCTTCAAGACACATAGCCGTAAAGACCTGACCAATATCCCTGTTCAGTCTCTCGATGGGTCCATTTATCCACGGGCATTACGCCACCATGAAGCGTTGGTTACCGTCGAGACGCCTTGTCACCTATGCCACCACTCGGCCCTTGAAGTGTGTACCCTGGTCGCTGATCCGGTTCACCATATCGGCTGTGCCAGGCCAATATCGGTTTAGCTGTCACTGCTGCAGTCGAGAGTGCGCATGGAACGAGTTCACATAAGGGTGTCGCGTCATCCTTGAGTACGAGCGAGTCCTTTACCTACCGTATAATTCACCAAGATGCACAGAATCTCAATGCAAAGCTCTATTTCTTCCGTCACAGCGGAATGTCTCTGCTTATGGACGGTTCACCACCTTCCTCCCATTGACGTGCTGGCACATGAGGCAGTCAGCAAGAAAAGTCTTGGCCATAGCTGAAAAGTTCATGACAAAAACCGCCGTTTCACGACGTTCAACAGAGCGGCATGACCTCTATGACCCTGGGATCAACAGTGGGTGATCACTAGTAGCCGATTCAACAAGCTGGACTTGCCGGCGGGGATCCAAATGCGCCTACAGCAAGCCATCTCCCCTTCTCGACAAACCTTGTGGGCGGTGCAAATACGTGTATCAGGTTACGGTGGTCGCAGTGCATACGGAAATCACGCGGTCGCAACACCAAGTAGCTGAGCTTATTGCACGCGACGATAATTGGGTTAGCCTATTTCTCAATGACTCTCCAGTTTTTCAGTGCTCCAGTGAAGGTTCACCAAAATAGATAAGCTCATGATGTTGGTCCTAGATGTGTGCATCACTTTTTTGTTCAGGTTTTCACCTGACAATCACCGAACAGCCAACGTCGGACGCGTCCGTGAGAAGAATCATCTCAGCATCGGACTGCGGGAAAGCCAAGGTGGCCGCATCCACCAGAACCTGCTTCAGCTTATCGCGAGCCTCGCATTCCTGCTCGGTAAGTGCGACTGGTATTCCCGCTGCCACCCGCTTCGTTCTCCTGGAAGTCTTCGTCATTGCCCGCGTCCTGCAGGGGACGAACCAGCGGCTGTCACTCATGACGGCTGCACGCCCTGTCAATGCTTTCAAGCCGGTAACGTATCCTGAAGAATGATGGTGAAAAAATTCTGCTTGGTGGTGATGTTCAGAAGATGCTCGGGATCGATGTCGGGTCGCAGTTGGAACTGTTGGCATTACCATGCGGAGACGATGGAAACTATCATGAAGAAGTCCCTGACGTGGCTGAAGATGACAATGACGAAGTCGCGATTCGCTTGGCGGTGGAGTTGATGATTGAGGAAGCCATGTGGAGATGAAGACTGGCTGCCAACCGTACAAGGCTAGAGCCCGCAAGTACGCACCGGAGTACCAGGTATTTCCAGAGTCGTTCGAAGAAATATTGGCCAAGATGGGCTGGGTTTACGAGAACACGACAAGTCGCTGGGCGTGTGCAGCCTTATCAGTGCGAAAGCGAGGCGACTGCGCATTCGGACAAACGGTAGATTACAAGCCGCTCAACGTGTACACGGAACCAATGACTAGATAAATGCCCAACTTGCACGTTGACCTGTAGAAGTGAGAGGTTGCCGCCACTTCGAACTATTTGACTTCACCTAAGGCTACTGGCAGCTCCAACTCGTGAAGAAGTGCCAGGGCCTATTGTCATACATGATACACGGGAAGATCTACACTCATCGACGGGTACCGCAGGGAATTACAGTAGCCGCGCTGCATTTTCAGCCGACAATCGAGCGTTGCTACGTAGAGCTGTTGTTCAATTAACTGGATGTGGGTGATTTGTTGACTCACTTGCCCCCGTCTTGTTTCCCCTGATAGACCGGACTCGATCGGGTTCACCAACTTCGTCACATACCTTCCTCACCAATTTTTCTAACGTCGTGGACAGAGCTATATCTTTTCGATCAACCTTTAATCGTGAACTGCTCAGCGACGCTCGACTTTGCGACAGGCAACCGGAAGTCGATCTCGTTCTTCACTTTCGCTTTTAATCTCAAAAGGATCTTGCTTTTTTCTTGGTCCCATCGTCACCCGAAATCAAGCCCATTGGGCGGTTGTTCTTACTGATCGTGTGCACAGATGAAAGTAATCCATGACTCTGGCGTCGATGTCTGTTTTGACCGTGGTCACCAAAAGCTGGTCATAGAGACGCTTGTTAATGTTCGACAGGATATTATTATTAAAGTTCTGCACGGTCTGGATGATCCAATCCGAGCTGAAATCGCCCGCACGCTTCTTCTTCGTGACCCAGTTGGCCTCGCACAACGTCTCAAGGAAACTGGCATCAAAGGAGTTCCTGATGGACCTCATGACTGTCCTCAAAACCATCCCAGGAGCATCTCGACGCTCCCTTATGATCTTTTCGTACTCCAGACGAAGGTAACCCAGCTGGTAAGCGCTTCGTGCTACATCTCTTACACCTTTGGCGTCGCCAAAACCGCAAAGATCGGGTGAACCATGGTGGGGTAATCCAGTTCCTGGTAGATGGTCTCGGTATTGAACCACATCCGGAGCTGCAGGAGCCTCATCTTGCCGATATATATTGGTGTTTCCGCTGTGAGGGGATTTCTTGCCCTTGCCCTTGCCTCGACTTGGCGCGCACTCACTGGTGCTGTTTTTGCCCTTGCCCTTGAATGCAATGCTCGCACGGTTCCTGACACTGGCTGGGTCACATCAAGAGCCACCAGTCGTGGTAGCGTTGGTCAGCGTAGTTCCGTTGCCCATGTCGTTTTCTTTGACACTAAAGTTAACTTTGTAGTAGAATCCGATCGAACAAACTCACGAGAGAAGCTGGCACTTCCTGTAAACCCTCGGTTGTATCTGAGTCTGCAAGGCTTAGAATGAGTTCGGTCAAATCTCTTGTCAGGTACTCTTACACTGCTGCAGTGAACCTGCTCTAGTGTTACCCACCTCAGAGTCTTATCCTACACCAGATTTAGCTGAGGTCGTTCTTTACCATCAGCCCGATGCGTAGTCAGGTCATGAAGACCGCTACCTCTTTACACTTTCGTAGCTTAATATACGGTAGTTGGTGTATATCGCAGAGGATTCTCACCTTCAAGCCCCCCCCCCTCAATCTCAAAGTAGCTGAGAGAGAATAACGTTTCTTTTCATTGCCATCCTGTCTAGTTACGGTACTACTTCGAGCCGCCACTCGCTCGCGCATCATGCCAGGTTATGAACCCAAGGCTATCAACAACATTCGTGGAATTTTGGGCAATGTCGCGATTAAGTGCGGCGTCGTCTGCTGCGAGAAGTTCAACTGCCACGTCGAGTAGTGGCGCTGCTGCTGTTACGGCAGGAGTAAATGCGGCAACATCTGGTGTAATGACTTCCGGAACTGGTATGAGTGGAGTCTACAACTTCAAATGTGATCTTTGGGGGGGGGGTCCGGTGAGCATGAGTGGTATACTTGGTGGAAGTTTCACATTTTTAGGTTCGATTGGAAGTGGTGCGTTACTGACAAGTGACATTGGCATGATATTTGGAGTTGGGTCGGCGGCGACAGCACCCCCAGTGATGGCTGCACCTGTGAATGCGACGGCAACGCGACCGATGGTCTCTGCATCGGCTATGCGAAGTACTGGGACATTTTCGGCTGCTCCGATTATTATCCTCTGTACCCTGGTGGCGGGTTCGGCATGAAGTTGGATAACCAACAGGCGGTGATACAGCAGTTACATATTTTGTGATACGTTTGAATTTGAGGTGCGTTGTTGATAACGAGGCTGCAGTTCATGCGCATGCGGGTGGTGTTCCGTTTACAATGATGGATAATATAGCTCGCGGATCCATTTTGAATGGTGTTTCAACAGCAGGTGCTGAGCTTATCTGTCATGAGTGGAGTGTACAATAGATGTTAACTTCCTTTGTCAACAAGCAAAACAAACGGGAATATGCAAACTACGTCTTTGCGCGCTAGCGACTGTATACTCCCATTAGCAAAACATGAATGAATGGCTACGTGAAATGCAGCTATTGCGCAATGAATTATTTCACGACATGAAATTGATTTCGGACAAAGAAATCGCTGAGACCTTATTGAGTAATGTTCACCGAGAAGTTGTTCGGAAGTTTACAAAACATTATGACACTGTTTATCAACGATCGGCACCATCCTCCGCTCCAGTGACGAATGCACTTCGCGCAGAGTCTGAACTCGACGATAAGTGATGACCCCCCCCACAAACTCAGAGTATTGCTTCCGCAAACTAGGAAGAAAGGCCCAGCCAAGCCACAGCGGGACCAGCAGCCAGGCAAAGAGGAGAAGCGAGGTCGAGGATAATAAGAATTGTGGTGGATCCAGAGGAAAACAAGGCAGAAACGGAATGATGGTGAACATACTCGTGAGTGTTGGAACCGCCATGAGACCGGTCATTCAAGTGAATTGTCCGTGTCCTCGTCGTGATGATAATGAATCTGAGTCGCAACTTCCGGAGCGGAAACGCTGACAGAATAGTAACAAAGCTGGCAAAACCGGCGAGAAGCAACGAGATAATAACAAGACCTCTCGTAATAACAGTGATACGCAGATTAGTGTAACGCAGTGTTCCTTGAATAGTGGCGTGTAGTGGATCCTGGACTCGGCGAGCGATTGCACAAACAAAGACCTAATGACCGATCTACACCAATATGACGGACCATTATTATTTAATTGGGAAGGCAAGTCGTCCAAAAGCAGAGGGCTGGTTGGAAATGTGAAACTTCGTGCCAAGGACGCAAATCAGCCTACTGCAGCAGCTTCACTCTGTCTTAACAATGTACTCTATACAGCAAGTGATACAAATAATGTGTTGTAGATAATCTTGAAAACGATGAATGGGACTTTGTAAAGCTGAAGAAGAAGAAGTGTGCATACCTTTGCACGCGTGGATTACTATGAGACATATGAAGACGCATGGACGTTATCGATTGCAATCGACTGCCATTCCGGCTATGAGACATATGAAGACGCATGGTTGCCATTCCGGCACAGCAAGTGGAATCTATGTGCAAGGAAAATAAAAATGAATTGGAGTTGGAGGGAAGTGCACATGCGTCAGAAGAGCGGTGCTGGACGTGTGTGCAAGCAAAATTGAAACAAATGTCGTACAATCGGGCGAGCACAGATAGGTCGTGAGTGTCTTACCAGAAGATCGTTTCTGACGAGTGTTTCTTCGGTGATACTACATACGGTTCAACGCTTCATTGCGAATGCATGAGACTATTGTGCATTTTACTCAAAATTTCCTTGCGCGGTTTTTGAATCGATCAAGTAGCTAATCGCGCAAGCCTATAAAACTGTATATTTGATGCATTACAAAGGTTTTTGTGTGTTAAGCTACACGAACTCGATCTGTCCGGCAACCAACCAATCAATCAACCCTGTACAGCACTAGCAATTCAGAACATCATGACTGCGGAAGCTGGAGAAGCTGGTGTTGCTTCGACAGCCACGAGCTGTAGCTAAGACGACCGAGCTTCAAGCCTTCGTGTTACCCCAACGCCAAACCAACGCCTCTCGACCGTGCGGAGGACGCAACGCTCTACGCCTTCGCCAAGTGCACGTGTATCGCCGTATCCGCTGCGTGAGCGAACACCTCCTCAAACGCTCTCACCTTCAGCGCCCCCCTGTCCGACGTCAAGCTCGCGTTTCACTAGATGCTTCATTCGAGAGCGGAGTAACCGAAGAAGCTGACCAACATCGTCTACAACTGGTGGTTCAGCCGATCGTCAAAGACACCGTGGGTCAGCGCGATAATTCAGGAAAACTCCTGGAAATCTTTGCTGCTAACGGCGCCACGTTCAGCGACATCAAACGCAAACTTTGGGAGAAGTTTAGCAGTCGTGTAAAACGGATTGCTGTGAAACAGGACGACACCTGGTCGGATGAAGACCCTACTGAAGCAGCGTGGGGGCGCATGTACAATCAAGTAATTGGCTTGCAGGCACGTCGACAGACACTCGAGGGAATGCTCGCCGATATTCCCCTTCCACCTGTCACAGCTGTGCCCGATCCGATGCCAAGAATGGTAAACGTTGAGGACAACGAACACCAACGGTAGTTCCTCAAGCAAGAGTCTTTATTTGCTTTAGCTTTGAGTCTCGACAACTTCTCTTAAAACGAATCCTAATTGCTGTTCCCCTTCCTCATTAGTGTGTGCTTGGATGTTTGAGACGCCGGCTGCATTGCGGGAACACTTTTCCAGTTGACCACACGGGTCAAAGTGACCTTGGATGCTCCATCCACAGTGCTCGAAAACCTTGGACATGCTGTAGTTCTCAAATCGTCCGAAATTTTCTGCAACAAATGGCAGTAAATTGTTGCTGGACGACTCTACGTAGTGACGCTGGAAGCTTCACTTAATGTAGCCAAACATATACTCGATCGGGTTAAAGAATGGACAATATGCTGGTAAGAAAATCGGGACGATTCCAACACTGCCCAGGAAGTGAATTATTTCAGGATCGCGATGGATTGAGGCACCATCCAGTATCCACACAGAGTTTGGGCCGGGATATTGACGGATATTTCCACGAGTGGAGTACGCAAAGTCCTGGGAGCACCGAATAAAATTAACTCGATCAAACGTTCCTTGAGTGTTGTAATAGTCGATGATTCCGGTTACACCCATAAACGCCAGCACGGACACCCTTGGTTTACGCTGAAAATCTCCACGTATTGCAATGTTTTGTCCTTTAAGCGAGTAACCTCGCTTTCGGATCATGCCACGGTTGTCAAACGACACTTCGTCGATAAACACAAGGTTGCTATGGCACCAATTGACCTGCGCAAGATCCTCCACAAATCGAAACACGTCCAGCTCCTTGATATGCATGGCTCGCCGCTCCAATACTTTTCGTGTTAGGCCAGCGTCGTGAATAATCCGCCAGACGGATGAAATGGAGATAGTCATGACATGAGCACGCAAAAATGCATCTTGAGCCTCATCAAGGTATGCACGCGGATGCTCAGCGTAATAATCGCACAACCACTGCTGATGGGCCGCTGCGAATCTCCGAAGAACCTTTGAGTCTGCGCGTTGGTAGGTTCCGGTACGCTCGTACACGTTTACCCAATTGCCGATCGCCTTTACAGTCTTTTTGTAAATACGGGCGAGCTCCTTGCGCGAATACCCAAGGCGATAAAAGCCGTAGAGGCAGTGAAACACGGTGTTAGGGTGGGCATGTTGGCGCGTAACAGCTTCTTTCATCTTGGCCGAGAAGTTCTTCTTTTCATACAGCATGTCAAAGATCAATAAAGTTGTAACAACATAACAGTTTATAGGCATTCGTGCCCCGCGGCTTTCGCAGGAACACCACCCACACACGGCAACACTCGAGGCGGATTTCCCTTCAGCACCTGCACATTGTTGTCCGGCTTCAGCTACTGCGCGCACGCGGCTAACGCTCGCGGCTGTCTGACTCCAACTACTGCACGCTCGCGGCTCCAGCTGGTGCACACACGCGACGAAGTCTCACGGCGGTCCGACTTCAACTGCCGCACACCGCGGTGGTCTGGCTCTAGCGGTGCACGCGGCAAAGCAGCTTTCCTGGAGCGTTGACGGGTCTTGATAGAAATGGCCTTTGACAGCAACAGATTTTCAATTGACGAATCAGAGTGAAGTGTCGATTGGATTGCGGTTTGGTCAATCCAACAAAAAAGGTAAATTTAGCTGGGAAGCACAATACGATGACAAAGACAAATGCCTACAGCCCTGAGGAAAAAAGACTTGTAGAGCGAATGCATGCGGTTGTATTGTTTTGTGTTTCCAGTGTGCTGATAATGGTGGATTGACCTAACATACTTTGAGGCGATGCGTTCGCCTTTAGCTGTGGATGTCATGGAAATTAGTCCGAGTAGCGAGTTGATGGGGAGACGCCATGAAACCGATGCTTTGAGGACCGAGCTGATCCTTATGATTTTCGTACATGTGGATGTTTAGTGTACGCTTTCACTCCGAATGTGTTGAGGAAGAATAAGCTGGAGAATCATGGAAAGCCCTGTATCTTCCTTGGCTATAAAAATAATTCATTGCGCTACCGTGTGCTGGATTCGAAGATTAAGGAGCCCAGAGCAGTGGATTTTGTAGTATAGCTATGTGGAAAAACTCCTGTTCAATCGGTATTAGCGTTGAAAACATAAGCTCCCGTCGCAAATTATTTTCGTCAGGTTGGAAAATTTGATGCCGCCACGTCCGACAAGAAGGCGTCTCTGTACGCCAAAAGGTCCTGCGTGTGATAAACATCGCGGTAAGCGACACGGCAGAGATGACTTAAGCGATCAATAGCCTGATACCGTAACTGAAGATCTGATCACTGTGGATGGACCGGCGTTGGCTATAACTCTTACATGCGGTGCGTCGAGCGCGAATCCAACGAGTACAGCTGATGTAGCTCGGTTATCGCATGCGCGTGGACTAGAGAAGTGGATCATGAGCCGCAACATTTGAACTCTGATGGAGGAGGCAATGTAGAAGTTAGACTTGTCTTTCTGTGCTGGAGAGATGGAGAAAAGATTCTCGGCTAAGGTGACGACTTTGGGAACGGCTGTGTGTGTGTTGCGAGTGCTTCGGTGTTTGCGGCGTGCGTGCGGCTGTGCTCTGTGTTGTTGTTTGTGCTGGGAGGCGATTTTGGTCTTCTTTCGTATGGAGGATATTAACCTGGTTGATCCTGCCAGTAGTCATACGCTTGTCTCAAAGACATATCGCAGTTGTTCTGCACCTTTTGGCGGTGATGGAGAACTCACAAACCGTCGTAGCTCTACACCTCACATGACCCGCTAGCCCTCAGCGCTTCATATGATGCGCACTGCGATTTAGGCTTGAATGACTTTGACGAAGTTCTTGAACTGATATACTCATGAGTGACACGTACGAGCAAAGCGAGTGTTGCGCTACTTGCGAGCGACTGCGGATTATGGGCTCGTAAGGCCGAAATCCGACAATGCCTTGCGTCCACATACGCCGCGATTCGCAAATTTGTATTGCGAATCGCGGCGTATGTGGACGCAAGGCAACCACCAACTAAGAATGTGCTGGTGATGGCGCACGCAGATGCAAGTACAATCGACGTTCGGTGACTGGATTTGTGCTACAATAGGATGAGTGTACGCTCGCGAATTTGAACCGATAACAACGCTAGATTAGTGTAGCATAGATGATTTAGCTACTGTTGTGTTCTACAATCATCTTGTTGACGCACAAAATTGGCAAGTAACTTGAAGAAAAATACAGTGCGTTATGACGACAAATAAGTGGCGATTGCTGTTATCAAGGCAACCACTGGTGACTACAACGGGTAGGGTAACATTCTCAAGTATCACACGGTTCATGACGTCATTGAGCGTGGATAGTTTGCTTTAGAATGCTGTCCGTCTAAAAGTAGTCTGGCGGACATTTTGATTAAACCTCTCAGGCTAAGATTGTTCAAAACGTTACGCAGACTTTTGAACCTGATACCAGTACCAGTGTTTGGGACTGGGAAGCTGTCTGACATGAGTCGACGTGCAGATAATGGAGAGGGGGTCTATGCAGCAGCTACGTTCGCCAGAACCACGAAGTGGAAGTGCCGCGAAGGTTGTGTGTTCCTGCCTCTGCAGTGGCAGTGTATACTGGGACTAGTTTCGAAGCTTAGTATACGGTAGTTGGTGTATACTGCAGTTAGTGTATAACAACGGGGGTCGTTACCTTCAAGGTTTTCCCCTCAACCACATTGTCGCTCAGTGGGAATAACGTCATCTTTACATTGGCTTCCTGTCCCTAGCTACGCTACTGCTTCGAGCCGACTCTCGCCTGCGCTTGATGGTACCTTGATCCATCGGTTGTAGTCCTGCTCTCATGCTCGGGGGTAGCTTTTTCACCTTCACGTTCGACAGCGTGACAGATGCATCATCATGCGAGGATAATATGTCGACAAACAGCAGAAAATGACGGTTCTCCTGGCTCATGCGCTTGTCGGCTCCATCGGCCACTCGTGGTACTTGACCGCCCTCATCTAGGCATTGGGGGTGTTGGTGTACGGGGTACCAATCTCGGTGAACAAGTCGCGCCTCTCATCGGGACCGGGGCATTGGCCTTCCCGATAAAATGAAGGGGAAGCTGCTCGGTTCCGGCGGCGTTCGGCGCCCCACAAACCGTCACTCTCTGCTTGTATTTCCTTTTCCCTTTCTCCTTCTTATTCATCGTTGGAGTACCTATTGGTTCTCTGCGATAGAAAAACGAAGTTTCATCCATATTAAATCCGCTCCTCCTTTATATATCCAGCGTCTGTGGAGCCACCATCATCACGCCGATGCGAAAACCATAGACCAGTTCGCTGCAGAAACCGATGTAGTCACCCACGACTTGGGTCATTGCCACTGCGTAGCTGCAAGCCTTTACGCTGTAAATTTTGAGCACTATAGCTCCAGTGATGCACGTGTTGCCGTGTCAATCCTTGTACTCCTTAACCTTCTAAAGTAGGCAAGCGTCAACCGTAAGAAGATGATTGGGGTAACGTCGCTTGCAGTCGCGCTATGCGTTGGAGACATTGTCGGCATCGCTCATACGCTTGAGAATGCCTTGTATGGGGTACCTCACCATTGGCTTTGAGAGCTTAAGTTTTTAAATAACCCTGTCAGCTAGAGCCTGATGCGTCAACGCAGGCCCGGCCTCCGCTTTGTCGTAGATGATACGTTTGCCGAGTGTAGTGTAGGTGGAGGACGACGCTGCATTGCGGTGGAAAGCGTTTTGTAAAGTGAAATATAGTAATGGAGCCCCTCGCATTCAGATTTGCCTGGGATCCCTGGTGTCGTCTCATCCCCCCGGCGAGGGGAACACCAATGAGGTTAAAGGCGCCTATGGGAATGTGCAGAGAGATTTATGCAATGAAGTGGCGCCAACATTAGGTCTCACAGTCTATCAAGCGGTAGCGATGCTGAAAACGAGGTGCACGAATGTAAGTCATTTTCGAACGGCTTCCCACGCCCGATAAAGATGAACTAGCACTTTGTTTCGTCACCTCAGGACTATGTCAGTGTCATTCCCATAAAATGGGCGCCGCGCATGCGCCAAACTTCCAGGGGGGGGGGTCAGTTTGATGTCCCGGACGCAAATTTCATCCGTCGTCAGCAACATCTGGCCGTCCGGGCGTGGATTGCTGGAGGAGGTCCGATTGGGGCCCGACGAAAGTCAGGAGCGCAGTTGGGCATATGGTTTCCGATCTCCACTGCGCTCATACTGCTCACACGCAGCCTTGCTGTGTAACTGGCTTGGCGGTAGGCACTGCAACGACAATAGGAAACCTAGTCGGTGAAATAGTACCGACCATAAGAGTAGCCGCCGAAACAGGCACTTGTCGCTCCTAATACTGCGATGTGCTGAGTGGACGAAGTTGGTGCTTCGACTTGATGACCATCACTAGACAACAGTATCAAAAAGCCAGTCCTAGTGTATGATGGCCAGTAACGCATAAAACTAATGTAAGTGCAAAACGATGAGTTATTTAGCAGGATAAGAGTTGTTCAGAAAGCAGATGAACCTATGTCGCATTACATGTGTTATTTCCAATAGATTTGAATCTCGCTACAAATAGCTACACGGAGTCTGATTACTCCATGTCGAGGGCAAGTTGGATAGTCCGCATAATAGAATGCAGAAAATAAAGGAAGCCAAACATCATGTTCAAATTGTTCTCTATTTATTATCGCTTAGCAACTTGAAGCATACCAAGGACAACTCAAAGCAACAGTCCTTACAAAGCAAAAGAGAACGACCCGCCCGAGTCACACTGTTAGGCAGAAGGACGAGTGGCGTGAAAGAAGCTGTTGGCGCATGCGGTAATGGCGCTGGGCCCTACCCCGTTGCACCCGAACGCGGTCACCATAGACTGGTACTTAGCCAGCACCATGTCGTAATGATCGCTGTCCCGGTCACGAAGCGGCATGAGGCCAACGTGAAAGTTGGTTAGGGCAGTACACAGTCTAGCGACGCTGTCGAATCGGTTCTCGTTCTACTTGAAGGTCGCGTAGGTAGCTTTCCATAGCATGCATATTCGACCAAAGAAGTTCTTGACGAGCACTCGGTCAGAAGAAACGGCTCTGTTCCGTACGAGATCGTCCCTGTCCAGTGTTCCTCGCCGCGGCTTTTTCTTCGGCTGGATAGTACGAAGCACTCACCCTGCTTTCTATAGTCGGAAGGAATGAAATTCGGTAAATCCGCCATCTATTGCATCAAACTGAGGGTTGACATATCTCTTATCATCAATCGCGAAGTAAGCTATTAGAAGCTGAAGTCATCTGTCTACGATGGCAGACAAACACCTTGACTCTACATGGGGTTTGAAACAGAAGCCGACGGCATGTTTAAAAGAGCACGTTTTAGTCCACACATTGGTGTTCGTATCGCGACGATGTCCTGTCGGATGTAAGGATTCGATGATACGCAACTCAATTGCGAAAGCGATTGAGTGTTTTTCTGGTCGGCATACAAATATTACAACAAGCAAGGAAATCATTTTGGAATAGACGGTGTTTTTATCTATAATTGACACTTTATCGTCATAAACATGATGTTCGGGTTGTCAAACTTTCTCGAAAAATTGCATACGGTGTGTTTTCCAGGTGAAGTGAGCAAACGATGGAGCATAGCGGCTGAGCGTAGTGGGTCGGAGCTGGGAAAACGTGTTTTCAAGCAGAAAAAATACTACAGTACAACCGAAGCCGTAGACGGAAAGCTCGCGATACGACTCTCAATATTCACAAACATAAAAGGGCAAGATATTTGCCGTTTCAGGCTGAGCGGCTCAGCTGGACGCCCCCCTCTGCTTTAGTTTATTTGAAGTCCGTGGCACCCAGCGCGCAGCAGTACCGCGTGGAAGCTACCGCCGAGATGAAGCTTGCCAAGACGAAGCTGCGCTGGCAATTTATGCAACCCACCCACCATCCCTGTGGGGCTGCCATTGGGCACCTTGCCTCACCAGCAAGGTTACTCATGCCTTTGGCCCGTAACCAAATGAACCAAACTTTACCCCCAATGTTTGTATGCTTGATTGAAAGGCTGATTTTCACGCAGGGCAAATCGCATTTTGCATCAGATCGGTGAATGCGCAATTATACAGGTAATGTAAGAAACCTCGTTTTTTTTTTTACCGTCAAGGTTTTCCCCCGATGGCAAATGACTGGTAGATAGACAAGTAGAAGCAGAAGTAGAGTAGTTCGGCATTTCAGCTTTATGCCCGCAGCACACACGTCACCCGTCCGTCACACGCAATGCAACCAACTCGGCGCCCGCGGCGCGCTCGAGGCCAAGCAACCTCACAAGGTACAGGACAAACCTCGGCTCACGGTTCAACCACACTAAACCTACCGCAGGCTCACGCCCGCGCCCTAAACAATGGGGCACGAGCCGCGACCCAAGCGCAACGAAAAGATACGTGTCCAACATTCAATGTACCTCGTTCGGGGTTCTGCGCGTGGTTGTCGCTACCACATGGCTTCCCTCTACGGTCAGAACCCTTTGCGATTCTCATCCTGACAATGTAATGCGTGACATGTGGTACGCTGGTTGCTAGGTGGACAAGCCGATCGTGCAACAAATCCACCATATCAAATGGGGCCCGCCTCACACTCGCCACAGCTCGTGAATCTCAGTGAGGCGGTTCCAAGTCTAATGCACGAATCCTGCTTCGTTCCCAAAAAATGCAAATGTAAAGATCAAGGTGCAAATCCAAACGCAAGCGCAAGCTTCATGAAAATGTTTGCAGTTATGACATTACAATCTGCGATCAATAGTTGTGCTTCCGAACGGCGCATGAACAATCGCGATTGTTGGCAAATATCGCGGTCTCAAAGTTTCTACCTACACCATAAAGGTTTTGTCGCGATCGCTCTCTGTGGGCCTTCAAATGACTTCCTAGAGCAGGTGCGAGCGTCCTGGATGGCAAAAAGATGTCTTCCTCGTGCAATGCAAGCTCAAGCAGTGAAGTGAGCACGTTTTGGCTTCAAGAGGGTGGCGTGGGCGGAAGCGCTCGTGGCGTTCAACGCGAGGTTCAAGGTAAAGCCGACTAGGCAACAACATAAATCCAGTCTTGCTGCGGTGCGTGCAATGGAGACTAAGAAGTCGAATTTTAAATCAAATAGAATTGACGTCTATGTTTTCCTGTTAGATGGAAACCACACCGCGATCAAAATATTGTTGGATGCATCCGGGTTTGGCGGGGATGCCGATCGCCATGTTGCCCTTGTTCACGACTCTGCTTGGAACGATTATATTGAGGTACTGACGACTCTGTTTGGAACGATTATATTGAGGTCTGAATTTGTTCACTTGATGACACATATTTCTCGCTAACGTTCCGGTTTTTGTAGCATTATCCTAAAGCTGCGGATTATCAAAAGAAGCCGATGCTGATATACGAATATCGTGGTGTTCTGTTTGAAGGGACATATACCACTGGGGAATACGCACCAGCTTCTGATGAACCCTGTCCAGCTGAATATGTCTCTGAATCACTCGCAACCACCAGCATGACAACCATCAATGCCCTCGGAGCGCGGCACATATGATAGAGCACCGATGTTTGGCTTCATCAGGACAACGCCGCAATCATAACCAGAGCCTGGCGCCGAGCCTGCTGCTGGACTTTCAACTACTGCTAGAGGCAAGTCAACTGGCGCCACAAATTCAAAGAAACATCGAAGGGAATCTGGTGGAGTATTGATTGCAGAGGCAATTATTAATATCGCCTCAGAAATACGGAACCGAACAGCCAAGATCCGGGCGCTTTCACCGTCGCAGCGAGCTATCAAACTGTTGCAGAAGGGCTACGCAAATAATCTACAAACGGAGAGTCTAGTTGAGACATCGTTGGACGCCGTCACATCGCGACGACGCTTCGGTGCAAGCAGTGCAGGGTGAGCCACGTGGCAGGTACGCTGAGCGGATTTTAGTCTGCCCCATAGGGCTCTCACTTCTTGATTGACCAAATAAAACACAAGCCAACTTCCCTACTGTCTCACAGGTTAGCAGCAGCACCGCTCCATGTCGTTGTCTGACCCGCAAACGCGCAGTGGAACGTCAACTGTAAGCCCACCCGCCGGAGGCATCGTCACGCCAACCGTGGCGGCGGGCCTCCACCTCGAGGTCGCGAGGCTCCGTCAAAGTCTCTCACAAAAGCGTCACGATCGAAGCCTTCTCGGGGGGGGGGGAGTCGGTGCCGACAGTGGTGGAGGCAGTTCAAGGATCAAGTGGAAACGGCGCAGCTTCTCGCCGGTGAAAGGTGGACGGAAGCCCAAAAGAAGGCTGTGCTCAGCCTTCATCTCACTGACATGGCAAGCACCTGGTTCATTTAATTTCGAGAAGACCATGCCCCCAGCACGGCCGTAGCCACCTGAGGGAAGCGCCTCATCGAAGAATTCAGCTAGTCCCTGTCCGACTTCGAGATCATAGCCCAACTACCCGATGTAGACCTACCGAGAATACGCAGACCGCTTGGTCAATATGACCGGGTCGTTGAAAGGGGGCATACAGCTATCGAAGCGGCCGATGGAGACAGACCGAGAATACGCAGACCGCTTGGTCAATATGGCCGGGTCGTTGGAAGGAGGCATACAGCTATCGAAGCGGCCGATGGAGACAGACCGAGAATACGCAGACCGCTTGGTCAATATGGCCGGGTCGTTGGAAGGAGGCATACAGCCATCGACCAACGTCCGCTTTGCGCTGGACGCTTTCGTTCAGAACGCCTGGCCAAATTTCACAACTTCGCTAAAGACAGTCACCAAGACCGATGGCTAAACTCGACATCGCAGTCAGAAAGATTACCTCGCTAGCAGGTTCGGACGGGAAGATGCGATCTAACCAGCGGCCGAAGTACGAGGAGGGCCGCGGGCTGTCCGCGCCCGAACGCGTAAACGCGCACGCGGCCGTGATCGAGAGGAAGCACAAGTTGCCCGCTCGCAGACGAAACCGCAATATTCTGTGTTTTGCATGAGGAAGGCCGGGCCACATCGCGGCGGTTTGCCAAAACGTCGCCCCCGTGAACGACGAGGACCGAGTGGTGAACGATGCGACCGATGCTGATAACTGATGCCATTGCGTCAGGTGGAAGCGAGTCTTCTTGGACTCCGCGGCGTCTTACCACCTGACCGGCCAACTTAAACTCCTTAAAGACTAACAGCGGGCCCCACATTGGCTCTCTGTCACGGCGGCAGACGGACGAGCCGTACCTGTCAACCTTCGGGGCCGACTACGGATCCCAGGGACGGTATCCACCACGACCGGGAAGCCAGAGACTAAGCGATTCGAAATACGCGAGGTATACTACTCACCGGGACTGCCCGGTATCCTGGTGTCGCTGGGGCAGCTTCTGCAAGCGGGCCATGTAGTGACGTTCACGGCTGGACAAGCAGTGTGGGGAGAGCCACGTGGCAGACACGCTGAGCAGATTTTAGTCTGCCACACAGGGATGTCACTTCTTGATTGACCAAATAAAACACAAGTCCACTTCCCTACTGTCTCACAGACATTTGATGTGATGCTAGACGAAACGAAGGCTATGGGTTTTATGGATGCGGGACTAGCGCGTGGGGATGGCTCCGTTAGCAGATCGTAACTAGTGATTAAGTTTGGGGAGTCAACGCAATAAATGTATTTGTTTTCTTTTTAAGACTCAGCGTTTTGAATTGCAACATATGAATTCCACATACGTTTCGCTAGTCTATCGCGCATGTCACTGAACTCTTGGTAATTACCGCTTGCATTAGCCTCCGAAGAATTCGAGTGAGTGGTGTCGGCGATGTCGCCATCGGGTTCTTCCTCTTCGAATTTGTTTTCGGGATCGTCGGGTAAATCTTTTTGTGGGTGAATAAAATTGTGAGCCACGCAACCTCGATTTTTGCTTGCGTTTCCACTACGGGTTTTGGGCGGCCACCAAGACCGGTCCCTCCCAACATGTATCGAACGACGACTGAGACGGCGCGGTTACGCCGCCCAGAAGTCGCTTGGTATCGCACTCCTTCGGCACGGGCGACTTCGTCATGGCATGATCGAAGTGGGCAGGTAACTCAAGGTCAAGAGACCCGACTTTGAAAGCGTCCTTCACCGCGTGGAATCTTACGTTCACTGCCTTTAGCGCCTCCGAGCTGCCGTCGCGCTTGACACTTTGGATGACCGAATTGCTGTCCATTTAGAGGCAGAGAGGAGGCGGCACCGACTCGGCGACCTTGAGGATGCTGTCCACCATCAGCTTGATCCACTCCGACTGCGTTTCTACTTCACTTGCGGCGATATACTCCGCGGCTGTGCTGGACAACGCGACGATGCCTTGTTGTGAGCTACTCCATTGGACAGGGCATCCGAACATGTACACAATTTGGCTGCTGACGGACTTCCTGTTGGACTTGTCATTGGCCCAGTCCGCGTCCGTTGTGACAACTTATCGGGTCGACTGGGTTGCGGCTAGCTTGAGATAGTTGTCTTTCATGCCGCTTAGGTAGCGCATCAGGTATTTAGCTGCATGCCAAGCAAGCTACCTTGGCTGCGAACAGTGCTGAGCTAGCTGATTGGCCGTGAACGCGACGTCGGGGCGCGATACGCGGGCGAGATACAGTAGGGTACCAACTGCTTGTCGGTATGGCACTCGGCGCATCCGGGTCAATTCACAACTCGGAACCTCGTCTGTCGTTTCGATCGTGTCAAGTCGGGTGTTTGGGACCATGGGAGGTTTCGAGGGTCGCACTTCGTCCAATGCAAATCGATGGAAGAGCTCCGTGATGTAATGGGCCTAACTCACGTTCACCTCGTTTGGTGCAGGGCGCCGCAGTTGCATTCGGAGGAATTGGTCTGGAGTGCACAGGTCCTTGACGGCGTACTGTCGCCTAAGAGCGAGCAGGATTTCCTCCACCTTGGAATCGCTGGGATGGGCCACGAGGATGTCGTCAACGTATAAGCAGACAAAAAGCAGCCCCCCCCTGGTCGCGCGCGTAGTAGAGGCACGTGCCGTATTCAGCCCTAGCGATTTCAATGAAGCTGTCGATCTCCATGTGCCAGGCACGGCCGGCTTGTTTGAGGCCATACAAGGCCCTTTCGCAGCCTCCACACTTTCCGTTCGTGGCCAGCCTTCTCGAAGCCCTTGATTTGACGCATGAACACCCGCTCTCGGAGCTCTGCCAAGACGTAGGCTGAGGGCACATCGCCCTGGCGAACGTGGAGGTTAAACTTGGCGACGAGAACCAGGAACACGTGGAAAGTGGCTAGGGCGGCGACGGGTACGTAAGTTTTGAGGTAGTGGATCTCCTTAACTTGCCGGTCGCCCCTGGCACACACCCGCGCCTTGTAGCGCGTGATTGCGCCGTCTGAGCCGACCTTAACTCGGAACTGGACGGTGTTGTCGAGGACCAGCTCGTTCTCCGGCGCGTCCACGAGCTCAAATGTGTCGTTCTCCTCGAGGGCGGCAAGTTCTTCTTTCACGGCATCGCGCCAATAGGGCTACTGCTTACTGCGTCTGGCTTCCGGCATATTCAGCGGCTTCCGAATTACCTCTGTCAGGGCAATCATCGCGTGGCCGATGTGAATGCGCTCATGCCGTGAGCGAGGTCGTTCCATTCATTGCCTCCACAGCCTCCGGACTGTAATGCATGTTTTGCAGATTGTGACGCGCGCGCTCCAGTCCTTCAGCGCCTTGCGGCTCTCGCTCCATCTCTGCGGAGTTGATCGGCGTTGGGGTGGCGTTAGGCGTCGCGTCACTTGCTGATCTTCCCACCGCGGGTTCTGTAGCAACGAGATCCACGTTTCCTTGGCTGATGGCGGCAGCAGATCGCTCTGGGGAGGAGGTCGCGTCGACGTGGCATGAGTTGGTCGGTTCCAGTACGGGGGTGGATGAGTGAACACTGGGTTGCTCAAGGGCGAGGACAGCGTCGTCGCAAGGGACCGAGGGCGTGTCGACGGCCATGTCAAGCAGCATGGAGTCCAGTAGCGTCACTTCACGGCTCTCGGTGATCCGGCGGCTGTCCCCGATAAATTTCAAGTAGCCTCTTCCATTGCATGCTTTATTCAGAACAGATTATAAGCACACAAAACAATGTTATATCATTTGGGCTTGATAACGATGCTCCGAAAGGGATGATAACGCAGCCAAAATCGATCGATGAATGCTTAGTTAGCGAATTTTGGGCCATAACACCTGAAATATCCCGGTATTATTGTAGGGCTTGAACGGTTGAGTTGTTTCCGACAATACCTAGTTTAATCCGCCCATATTGGCTATTTATATCGTATGGTGTACTATGCGTTTGGATCATTACTAGAGATTTGATCATTGCTGAACGAGACTACACTAGCGGTTAACCTGAAATTGAGCAGCACGGTGGGCTAGCTGAAAGGATTTAGGGACATGTATTTCCATCAATCCTTGAGAGTGATACCATCTTTTTTGTGAGTGTAGTATGGCTTATTAGCAAGGCGACGGGCTGCCTTAGGTACCTCAGCTCTAGCATCAACCAATTCCTTATCACAGCGATTCTTGCGGGTCATATGCTATGCAGAGCTTGGTGCGTATTTTTTCATGTCTTGTACGTGCCAGGTGCGTTCTTCATCGGTCGTCTAACCTTTCTCGGTGGTGGAATCGTAGCTGGTGCCTTGGCCACCTTCTTCCCGCTGCGATGTGAAGGACGCATGAACAATTATTGCTGATAACGAAGATAAATGCAGTATGAGTGAGGGCATGCAGTATGAGTATACCCGTGCATTCACATCGGTCACCGTTGACTCAGAGAGCTCTCAAACTTATCGTCAGTCACTAATCCGATACGTATAAGTATTAGCCCAACCACCTACCCCATAAAACTCAGTGGATGTGCTTGATGGGACGTCTGGTGACATATGAGCGGATAACCACTCAGATATGGAAATTCATCCTGTCCTGGCTGTGTAAGGTAAAGGTAGGATTCGCCCCTTCCCTGTTCAATTAAATGCACGTCCTCCGTAAGTGATATACCAGGTCTATAGTTTTTGGCGTCCAACCGCAGTCTGGCATTGTCAGATTTGCCAGGTCGATACAATATATAAGAAGAGGGTTGCTCCGTGTAGTACCCGCCATAGTTTTCCTCTCTTAGTGTTGCAACGGCTCGATTGTACATTTCTACACCACAGGCCAACGATTCCGGAAGTGATCCCTTGCTCCGAAGAGCTCTTGTTCCCATTGGGGAAGCTTGTAGTAGTTTCTGCAGTTACCGTAAAGCTAACAGCACATGTAATTCTGTGGCGACAGGGAAATGTTATTAATTGTCTCCGCGTGTCATTTTCGCGTAGGCATTCCTCATCACTCGCGTGATGTCCTAGATCTTCATTTGTGGAATCCGGGGCTGCCACGACTGTAACAAAGCAAAAAAACAAGTCAAGTACGTTCATATCAGGTGGGTTACGTGGCTTACGGATAAGCCGAATGTTCCATCCATCGTCCCAACCTGCTTCGAATATGTATGGATAAACTGGAAACAGGTGAGGTTTGGCGTAGTTCTATTGGATCCAGATGATCTTCCCCCGGTCTCACCGCGGCCACTTCTTCTTAATAGACGAGATGGGATTGCACAACAGAATCCATGTACATGGTGTGGTCAATCATCAGAATGTTGCACTCAAACCGAGTGTTTTTGCTGGCTCGCTTGGCGAAATACTCTTCTGTGAACGTCCACAACCCAATCTTTCCATCTCAATCCGAATTGCGTTGAGGGTCAAACCTGTCGATAGTATTGATGAGTATTATGGGAAAAACAATATTAAATATATAGAGGATAACGTACCGAGGACAAACGATGGCAGCTACAAACATAGTCTTGGGAATATGCTGCTTGGTTGGACGCCTAGGTAGGACCTCGTCTTCAAACGCGATGATCGAACTCTTGTCTTTGTCAGAACAGAACCATTTCTTATCAATGTGGACTACGTCTAGCCTGGACTCGAAGTGCATGGTATTCTCGGCTACCATGGCAAGCGCAAACACGATTCGCTGTAGCCAATTCAACTGGGAAAACACCTGCTTAATGGGTGTTGAATGACACGAAAGATTGATGTTCTTCACCATATCCATCGCAAAAAGCCTGCAAATCCCGCCACTCTACATACCACATGTCGTTCTATCAACAACACAGCGCGGATCTTGCTGCAAACTTATTCGCTGCCCACGTGTTTCCTGCATTAGTTTCCAGCCTTCCTACACTTACACGCGGTGGCCTACGAGCTTCCTGTCGAAAAAGGAAGACCAAATACGTGTCACAGTGACGGACCGCAGTGCCACCTCTCCGCTGCTATCGCATAGCTTCTAAGGAATAACTTTTGACCGCAAGAAGCTCGTCGATGATAGCGCGGCGGTCACAGTCCTTGCGTTGGACATGCTGTTGTTGGTTCGATGATCTTGGCTTTGGTTATCGTGTGGAGGAATCTCGTAAAATGAAGACCAGATGGCAGTGTACAGTCGTGGAGTGAAAATCTATATGAGCCAACAGCAAAATGGTGTAGATTACCTTGGCTCAATCAACGCGCCAAAACAACGTTTTGACGGAATTATGGACCATAGTTTCTAATATCTGCGTTTTATTTACCAGATGGGGTAAATAAAGGCAAGGTACATGGTAGCGCAGGAAATATAGCGAGTTTGATTAGCGTACATGCGGAAAAAAAGTTTCTTCTTCGATTTTTTCGGGATACCGGCGTCCTCCGTTCTTTACTGAGAATCACTTATTACTGACAGTTGATTTTAAGCCAATGATAACACGTTATTGCTACCCTTCACTTGTTATTGACAGCACAAAAATGGTTCAAATCCACAAGATGCTGGCCACTCCGCGATCATTGCCGGCAAGAAGCTCAAACTACGAGCTGCGAGCCTCGCAGTACTCGACGCTTGGGAGCAGACAGGCAACTTGTGCGCCGTTATGCAAGCGTTCTACAGCGGCATAGACGAGCACGCCAAGGAGCAGCGGCGCGAGCTCATCTACCTGTGGCGGTAGATGCGCCGATATTCCAGGCGGCGCCAAAAATAAATCTATATCGAGCGGTACAGGGGCCCTCTCGGGGCGGCGCCAAGAATAAAGCTTTGTCGAGCGGTACAGGGGCCCTCCCCGCCGAAGATAAACAAGAACTAGTTGTGTGGATTAATGAGGTACGGGGGGAGGGCGTACATATTGCTGCTGTGATGCTTCTTCACTAACAGGACATATTAATAGATGTTGATCGCCCCACCAAATTTAGTCTGTAAATAGCTCGACCGGTCGGGCTGCTGTAACATGGGTCGCGCATTGCGTCTTCAAACTCCTCTTCGTCACCATCGTCATCGGACTCGTCTGAATCAGTTGCCCCAGTGTGATTGAGATTCCACTTCGCCTTGAAAGCATCTACGGTGATACGTAGATCTAAAAATACAACGTAAAAGTGATGTGATGCTGCATGATGTCGACCAACGGCATCCGTTGAGCTCACATCACATTGTATATTTCTCATACTCGGACACGACCATTCGCGTGTTTACTCTCGTCCTTCTTGAGTTTCACATACACATTTTTATTCGTTAAAGAAAGCATTATATCAGATGAGGTTGTGCGGTTGGACGACCCAGTGATACGGGAGAACTTCTGTAAATGCTTCACAGTCGAATCATCTAGCAGCATCGCAGATCGTGCACCTCCCATTTACCAGCGCGGTCGAAGTCGCGTAACTTCAATCGCTTTGCGCAGGTAATTGTAGAGTAGTCACGTCGAAGTGGTGAAGAATAAACAGTTGCAGGAAACTTCCCCGTTGGCTGTCCACGTTACCCGAAGGCGATTTCTTTCAGCCGCCATATAATAGATATATTGTCAATCGTAGTAATAATGACCCCAGCTTCACTTTGATCCGACCAACGGATAGCTCCCCCGTTGCCGTCTCACTTTGCTTAATGTGTCAGGGCTGAGCTCGGGGCAAACGTTTCGAAGCTCCGCTGGAAGAGGATCGACAACAGGTGGGCGCGCGCTAACCAATGATATCAAACGGGGTAGATATCCTAAACACTCAGCTGGTGCTGCAAAATGGCACAGCGATCAATGCTGTTATTTTGCCCAAACCCTGCTGCAACTGGCTTCAACTTGCTTCGTCGTTGTATTTCGACCAAAAAAAAGCACCGACGACGCCCGTATTTTGCCCACATATTGCTGCAACCAGTCCGGTTTGCTGCGAAGTACCACTCGGTGAAGTCCTTGTCAATGACCAAACTCGTCGCACCCGACAAAGAATGATTTTGCTGCTTCAACCCCGTCAATACTGCCAACAGAGTCTCCTTCTGCTGATTTAGGCGCGGGAAATCCAAGGAAGTGTAGCTACGAGACTCCCTGTACAACAGGACCACTAGATGTTAGAAAAAGTCGTACACCTTTCGCAAACTTACAAAAAAGGAACGCTGCGTTAACACATAGTAGTAGTAAACGTTCGTGCGCGTTTTCACGTGGTTATCTGTGTATCTACACTCAAAAATGTACCGTATCCACCCCAGAAGAGGACGATCCACTATTTGAGATACACCGATGCGGTGCATGTGATCTCATGTCCGGCCACTGCTACCCTACAGGCTTCCTCGTGCTTTGACACATACTAACGTAGAAACCGACGTTCGTACACTTGTACGTCTAACCCAACCCCAAGATGTCGTCACATTGTCTCAAAACTTTCGCTGGACCTGAGACGGCAGTGTTATTTCCATGCTCTGGCCGTAGTTACGCTGCAGTAGGAGACACCGGTTGCCTCCACCCGCTACAAACTCAGCGAACTCGACCTTTAGCCGTTCCATGGACTGGCTGTTACGGTTGATCAGATTCATCACTTGATGATGAGCAATAGGTAGCCCTGTAACAAATATAACATATTTCGTCAGAAATACAACACACCAAATCAATCATTAATACAGTCCATACCGAACAAGTTCGCAATGTAGATTGAAATCTGCTTGATCACTGTGTTGGTTTCGGCGAATGCGTTCTCATCGTCAAACCTGTGGAGCTCACTTCGTCATTTGAGTTCTTCATAGCGGAGGAGATATAATCGTTCGTCATGTGGTGCTGTACAGGTGCGTGCCATAACACATTCGTGCACGTGTACTGCAACATAAAAAATGGTCATACGAGGGACATCCACGCAGACTCGCTTTGGCTTGTCCAAGCTTATAGCCGTTAGGTAGCGGCGACTCCGCACGGCGACACGTCAATCATCCTCGATTATCATTCGGTATATCTCTACTCGCACCTCTTTAAGGCCCTCGTCAATCTGTGATACGACATGAGCGAGACAGCGATCTCACCTTCCTCCTCCTTCATGGGCGATCCTGCTGCTGCAAGTTCCAAAGTGATAAAAATGGAAGTATAGCATCGCGTTGTCCTCTTAAGGCTGGCAGCCCTATCCATTGATTGCCGAAACTGGCTTCCTTCACCCCACACATCCTTGGCAGCTTGGTACAGGCAGTTATACCAATTGTATATGGCCATATCAAGCCACGAGTCGATGTCTGTGTTGAAGACGTGATCTTCGCGAAATTGGACCACTAACGCCACAGCCATTATCTGTTTTTTTCTAGATGTGACGCAAACCTGAATAGCTCATCTTTGGTGGCGCCTTTGACAAGGTAAACTCTTAATCGCTTGTGCGTGTTGTAGATGCGTCCGCGATCGTTGTGCTCTGTCCGGTGCGATGAATGTAAACGGGGTTCCAACATGATCACTCCGGCTGAACGAGTACAGCCACACGCCACTTCATCGGATTAAATGGCTGTGTCGAGCACTGATATAGATATCATCTAACGCTGTTCTTGCACTCCCGTTTTGATATGTGGATCTGGGCATCAGCAGGAAGCGGTGCCGAAAACACGACACTGTAAACTATTCGCCTGTCCAGTCGCGGAAGACATCGCTAGATTGTCGCGCAGCCGTGTTACGACCCCCATCGCTTTGCCAGCCAATACGTTAATCCGGATATGCATTGAAATCTCCTGCCACCACGCTCATGTATACGGTTATCAAGTTGGTTTTCGATGCATCGACGCTCTCGGTAAGTCGCATCCTCTGTTCTGTGAAGATTGTCTGGACAATAGGTTCCAATAATATGTAGGTGAGACCGCGTTCCGACTCGGATGGTTATTGTAATTGGCCGTCCGGAAGGTGAAAATAAACACTTTTCTTGTTTCTTTCATCAGGATTGCCGTCTCTCCACGCCCATCACAATTCCAACGCAGATTGATGGCCAACTACCAGTCGGGCAGGACCTTGCCTCCATGGCGTGATCGACTCCAGCCCTTGGATTGCTGCTGATTGCCCAGTGCAGCGTCCTCGACTACTTGGAAGTCGAGGTTACTGGCAATGAACCTGGGACAGGTCTCCGTAAACATTTCCCCCCAGAACTCTTTGTTGATTTTGGTCGTAGCTATTATCCCGGCCACCAAACCTCGGACGGACTTTGACCAATTGTAGGGGTTAGTTCCCGTTACAAAACCTATAACGATAGTTAGATATAAGGGGTAAAATCGCGCGTAGATTCTGAATTTGTGGTCTGTTTTAGCGTATCTCTAACCCTTCATCTTCATTTCGGCTGTTGAAAAAAGCCGCTATTTCTTGCATTATTGTTTGCACTTGCGACATGGCCACGTACGATCGTTTTAGCTTCACCATTGGCTGAGTACACAACAGCTGCGAATTTCAAATCATTCCCCATACATTACCCCCATCACGTTTTTTATCCTGAAAGTTACAATTCGACAGCTCGTGTTATTATACCTGTCAAATCATATCCAAACGTCACAGTCAGATCATCTCTCTATAATCACCGTGTTAAACTGTACCCTGAGACCCAATATATCATGCGTCGACTAGTGAAACGTTATCATCGATATGTAACAGCAACAGCAACAGCAACAGAAAACACTGGATGCCCCCGACCAAGAGTCATAGTGCTGCAACCACGGCTCCGTTTCAACTCAAACCGGATTCGAAGTGTTGTCAAAGGAGCATTTAATTACATCTGCAATTTTGGGGAGCTGGTGTCGAATGAAAGGAAAGATATGACGAAGTGAATTTGATCTGTCTCGGCGCAATTCATTTCCGGGCGAAGAAAATAAATTACCGGCTTAGTTTAGAAAAACCCGTTGCCGTTGTGGAAGCGTAGTTTATCTTACCCGACTAAGTTAATGTAGATCTATCTAATGGCGCAAACCGCGTTTAAAATACCCCAGTCGTTGTCTAGATATGATCGGCTAAAGACAACCGATCAAATTCATGATTATCCGTCCGAGGTTTAATGGCCGGGATAATATCCTGATATCGTAGTATCTTCGATCTTCTTGTATATCACTTCGATCCCCCAGATACTGTTCCGCGTAGTGCTCGTGCTGCTGCACTCCCTCGTAGACGGTGTTCCAACCTCTAATGTATTCATGTGGCATTCGGTCTAAGTGCGGACACCGACGCCATCATCGCCTCCCTCTTTTGTGACGTCGAGAGAGCGCCATCGTCGGATCTAAATCAAGACGGGTATCATCATTCTCGGAGTTGCTCATTATTTTTTATATTTTTGTTTGTTTGTTGTTATTTGGGATAAAAGGTGATCAAGGATTAGTTTCCAGCATTTCCACGACGCATCAACAGTTTGACGCACTGGATCAGCTAGGGTCACTTAAATGCTAAACTTTTTGAGGGCATGACACTGTCACAGCTTCGGCAAAGTGCATCGTCGACTCTGTACAGGTATGATTCACCTCTCTCCGCCTTTAATGCCATAATTGATGAAGACAAGCGTCTTCGGCTTACTGTCAGGTTTGAAGGCGCTGTGACCGCCCTCACCAGAAGTATTCAGATCATTCAGGTCGAAGTTAACAGCGATATTGAGGCGGCGGTAGTCGCCATGCCCAATGTCGCCATTACTGGTAATGAGTTTAGCTTTCTAGCGCACTCATTAACCCCTTGCCTTAATTATATTATACAAACCTAAGTAATTTGCTTCTAAAAGTGCACAGAATGCAACCATAAGGAAAATCACGGTACACAATTTCGCATGCCTCTTGTAACATAGTACCTGCGGTGATTTGCAGATACACAACGATCATATGCATCCTACTTAATTTTTGTATGGTTTGATGATTACTGATGGTACTGTTTATAGTTTGTCATAAAAGATGGTGCATACCTGTGTAAAAGGGCACGGGATGCGCCCATCTAGGGGGTGCTTTCACACCCTGTTTTGAAAACGCCCTAAAAAGGCGAAGAATGTGCCCTTCTACCGCGAAAGGGTTAACGCAAATGCGAACTTGGATGTTAAACAGCTTCAAACTGACATAAATTGTTTTGAAACCGTAATTTATCGAGAGCCGCTCCCGCAATTTAGATTGAACCGATCCCGCGTATTTAAGGTGAACCGGTCTCGCGATTTCGAGTGAACCGGTCTAACTTCTGTTAGCATTTGCGTTCCTCCGCACGCCGCCGCACTCGAGCCCGAGAATAACATGCCAGTATCCAGCAAGAAACGCCGCCACAGCGCGAAGAATGACGACTCGGTCGGCAGAAAGAGTGAGGACGACGAGTTGCAGGCAACCCGACGACGTCTGCTTCGGTGCCGGCTCCGGCATCATCACGAGTTTGAGCAGTAGGTGCAAGACGAAGGTGTGACTCAGTACTAACATGCTGAGCTTGCAATTAAAAAGTGCCTGGTTCGATGTAGATGCCGCTTGTAGTCGTCCCGAGCATCCTAAACAGAACGTTCGAGGTATGGGGGTCTCGTTCTTGAAGACGTTTGAACGTCAGCACTTGGTCGTGTGCCGGACGCGGGATTGACAGTCGACGGAGTTTTTTTAATTAGAGTAGAGTGAACCATGTGGAGCGCCAGATTCCACGCAGACATGACTACGCATTCCGCAAGGGCATTTGCATGCTTGGCTGCAAGTAGTAGTCGCGCTCCACAGGCAACCGTTTGGAGCGTACGAAATGCTTTCGGGATTTTAAGACCGGGTTGATGGCGAAGACCACCCGTTGGTGGACAATTAAAGTAACAGCTGAGGTTTGTGAGATGTCGTTTGAATCTTCATTGAGAGCTTCTTCGATATTATGTGACGATCGCCTTATAATCAATAGTGCATTTAGGAGCGAGGCGACAACTGCAAAATGTGTTGATATCTTCATGTAGCATAAATTTACAGAGGTGGTGTGAATCATTTGCTCGATGACCGAAACAAATACCTTACGATTCACTTATTTGTTGTATGAGCACCTTTTTGAATTGATATTCGTGTATCTGCATATAGCGTACGAGCCAGTTCCGCACTGAGACACGTTTTTCGCGCGGACCTGTCGGTCCACTCCAGCACCCACCCTCTATTTGTAACCCTCCTATTCGTAGACATATTCTTGTATTTCAATCCAACGCTAATGCAGATGAGAAGAACCACAAAAACAACTGAGGTCACGATGATACACGAACCCCCGCGTTCCTGGCAATTCAGTACTGGCTGAACAATACAAATGTGTGCCGCGGTCACCGACGCCATCATTCTGAAACAACAACCATATTTCCACAGAATAGAACATAGTCGCCGACTTATATCAATATAATACGCAGCTGCTGTGGCGAGGCGGGTGAACGTCTCTTGACCGCTCTGGTGTATAGCGCTGTGCTCCAGACTCTGGAAGGTGCTTCCGTTTAGGAAGTCCTCCACTGGGAACGCCTGAACGTAAACGCCCAGGTAGCGTGTGCTCCTTGTGGTCACCCCTCTAGGTTCGTTTTTCTTCGAACCGGGAGATGCACCGCGGGGATAGGTTGTCCGCATACCAATATCGGTCTTTGGAGAAAAGCGTAACGTCACCAACTTAGACGTAGCTCCAACAACCAAGATAACCAAAATCAATACTGATAGATACACACAAATATACAGCCGTTCTTATTCTTAGACCCTCGAACGATAGGTCGTACACCAGTCAGCTTAGCTGCACTTCCGAGATACTGGTCAATCCCGGTCAGCTTTTAGCAAACGCACACCACCTCAGAATACACTGAGGAACAGTTCAATACAGTTTCACTACCTATCATACAAGATATCCTTCGATCGCAATCATGAATGGGACTTTCTTCCACTCTTTCCAGAATGTATATGGGATGTGAAATGTAGGACGCCTAAGCGCACACTTCAACTGGGATATGAAATAGGGCAGATTTACCACGGGATCCACACCCGCTACTCACCCTAATTTGGACTTGGAGTATTTCGGGGGTGGAGTCCATACCTCTGGATGTCTTTTCTGAGAGGGCTTTTCGCCTTTTGCACTTGATCGGAGCCGCCGGGATTTTGTCCGGCCGAAGCTGTCCGAGCGCTTGCATGGATAATTGAACTCTGTTTGGTTTTATCTTTGTGGTTATCTTTCTGCAATAGACACACATTCAGCTCTTGACTTACTTTTAGTATATCTTGGGGTGGCGTCAACATCTTGGGCGTGCTTGATCTCACCGCGATGTCGTGGGTACAGGCGTAGGACTTAAATATTTTCATGGAATTTTCCTGTAACCTGGTTGGTCGTCCTGGTCGGTCGGATGTCATTTGGCTTGATTATACCTTGATCCTTCAGTCCAGGGTGACCACTGTTCTTCGGTGTTCTTCGGCGTTCTTTGGTGTTCTTTGTCACGTCTAGCCTTGTCAAGACGGGCGGCCTCCAGTCCAGTGTTAACTGGGGCTCTTGTTCGCTCCCGTAGGCTTTACCCGGCGTCCGATAGTTGGTCCATCTAGACTCATTCCGCCCAGGGTACTCAACTCGATCCATGGCTGGATATGAGAACGCCAAGTCCCGCAGATATCACCATGTCCCAATTCCGTACACACTGATGTATTGGCTTTCAACCAATCACCACGCTCCACAGTAAAAATCTTGATTTATATCGTGTCACTGCACTACAATTCTCCATATCTGCCTACGTCACCATTTTTCTGCGATATCTCTCGGTCGTCATAGTCGACATCAATACAATTAACCACAACTATTCATGCAACACATTACAGTATATTGGGTAGTACCAATCAAGCACTGACGCAGGCAGCCAGTCATCATCATCTCCATCATTTCAGCACGCGGCACCGTCCACATGGCTAGGCTCAATCGCCGATCTAGTTTTTTTGGTTTGCGACTCGAACAATGCTACTCCATCTTTGCGCCCCTTGCTTTTGACAGCTGGCTTCGGCGCAAAGATCGCGGGCACCGACGCTTCCACGTGTGCTAATAGCGACACTTATATGCGAATTCGATGTCTGACGCAGGACGTCTGTGTCGATTCCCGCCGAGCACTGCAACTTGAAGCGGTTCCACACGCAAACGCTCTCGAATCGGAACGCTTCCAACGGTATATTTGTAGAGATGCCTCAAGCGAGTGAACTTTGGTGAACCGGTAGTTAAAGCCCTCTCAATCACTCACACCGTTGACCTGCGGGTTTCGGTTATATCAGAGAGACAACTGAAAGGCATGATTGTTGCGTCTTTACGTGTCCAACGGCTTGTAATTTTCCAACACCATCTCAAATCGCGACTCCAGCTTGGAGTCAACAAGCTTCACGTGCCAGCATTTCTCGCGTTGCGCAACCACCGCGACGCATATTTCCAGTGGTATGTTATCAGCAACAACGGGGTTTGTAGTGACGATGATTCACGAATGGCATCAAAAATACGAAACGACGGGTGCGCTTCCTAGGCGGCTTGAGCCTCCCGCTGGGCTCGCAGTAACTCCAGGACCGTTAGCATGAGAACGAATTTTAAATGATCGTGGCACCATGGCCGCCAACGGTGCATCGCCTTGCTACGCAGTCGACGATGCACCGCATGCCTAGACCATAAACATCTGTAGTGTGTAATTAGGAGCCAAATAGCCAGCACCCCATTCGATTACCACCGTCACGACGCCTTACCTTCCAACGACCACGTAGATACACAGGGAGAGCTCGCCGCACCTTCGTCTGGGTTCCTTGCAAAACAACACCATCAACTCGACACGGAGGTATTCTGGTCCACACGGCGCTCCTATTGTCAGTTGTGGTGGTCTTGAACGAGTGTCCAGCAATGCACTGCCATGAAAACATGAAGAGCTTTGCTTGCAGCGTGTTAGATGACGCGCCGTTGTTGCTTGTCTCGAGAGGCGACCACAACCCAATTCTTTTGCAGGACGCGATGAACTTCTTCGCCGTCGTTCAAAACTGCGACCTAATCCACGACGTCCGCGGTGCAACCATGGCTTCAATTGTTCCATGTACCACTACAAGCGACGCGATGAACAAGATCACAGCAACACCGCTAACCGCGCCATCGTCCACCTCTGTGATCGTCGATGACACGTCTCTGCTTAGCGCTGACTACGATGTCGTGAAGCCGCAGCCCCGATTGTTGGAAACCGATTCGTTGGGAAGACGACTTCGACGTGATTTAAACTCGTAGCGAGCTCGGCCCTGTCCGCAGCAAAGTGATTCCAAGACGAGTCGTTGTAACCGAGTACGTCGGGGAGGTCCTTTATGCCAAGGACGTTCTTTAACGAGCCGATAATTGTTTCCAAGTTCAGGTGCACAAATGGTCGCCCTGGGGAGGTGAACAGCCTGTAATGTCCGACGTGAATCGAGGTGGTAACGAAAGCCGTTTCATGAACCATTCGTTGTCCAAATGGTGCTCTGTTCGGACAAACTCATCGCACTTGGGCTTTTTGGCGCTATTAGACATTCCGTCGGTTTAGGAGCTCACATTAAGATAAAGTCCGCGATGCCATGAGTTGTTCACGCGTCAGTACGGCAGGGAAAATGCACTTTAAAGCAACCGTAGCTTCCATTCATTCGCGTTTCTGTTGTACCGGCAATCAAACTACATACCTGCATATGGTAGACATATTGCTGCTCAATAAATCGGCAATGACACTGTCGTATCCCACGTTTTCTTGTCATGTTTTGCATTCCACACACGTAGGTCCGTCCAGCCATAATCGATGCCATCAATCAAACATAATAATCCTCACAAGTAATTGCATACACAGCCCAGAACGGTTAGCCCAACACTCGTCCACAGCAAGCATTGAGATGCACTCCCCACCATACCTGTGATTTCCGATGCTTCGGCAGCACTGGCACTCACGACGAGCGCTCGTCGGGAATCACCACGAAGGGTCGGTGGCGCGCCTCCGCCAGCCGGGTGTACGAGGTCATCAACAAGCTTCAGCACGACTTGCACAGCTTCGGTTGTAACTGCGACGACTGAAGTATCTGTCCCACACCATACACAACGTTTCTAACAATGTCTAGTACACCACGCAAATGCCAGTTTTTTTTGCCTGCGGAATACGAATGCTGCGCGCTGGTTGGATGGCGGGGCTACTTTTGCGAGACCGGGGGGGGGGGGGGGTCGGTTTATCGCCTAGGTTAAGATCAGACTGGTTCTAAACAGTGAAGGGTCGCACACATCAACTTCATCGGGAGAAATGACGTATACTTTTTAATAGAAGAAACCTAGACTATATACGCATAGTGGTGTGCGTCCAAAACTGTTTGGGACGTCTCGAGACGAAGCGCGCTGTATAATTGGGGAAATTAAAAATGGCGGTTCAATACGAGCCTACATTTCTATCAGAGAAGGATAGATCGGTTCCATCTACACTCACCGAACTTCCACGTGCTCCCCAAAGTGGTTGAAGCTGAAAGAACTTCAAACTAAGATGAATCAACTCAAAATCACTAAGTACTACAAAGCGGATCAAACAGGGACGGAAATTTCTCTTACATTATTGCGGATTACTAACGATGGGGTTCAACATGTGAACTAGGAATGTGTTCACATGCCAACTATCAACGAAAGAGATGCGTATACCGCGTGGGTGAAGTCGCTCGGAAGACGATGGATAAGCGTGACGGCGATGCGTCTTGCTGACAGTGACGGCAAGAAGTTCGACCCCTTCCTTCGCTTCAAGATATGATCGTTTAAATCTACCGAGGCTGTGACAGAGAACGTTGTGCTTTGTCTGCAGCTTCGAGGCAAGCTACAAAATTTACAGGTAGGTGTCCAAATCGGTAACGACAGAGATGTGTGGTGGAAAAGTAAGTTGTGTATCGAGCTTTGCCACTACCATACACAGACCAACAACCGGGGCGAGGCGTCGAGCAGCGTAGCCGACTGGCGCGTGTGTGTGGGGTCCACGCGCGACGATACCTAGGGAGTCCCGAGTAGGAACACATTGAATTCCAGGGCGAATTCAGCAATTAGCGCACTTACCAACATTGTACCAATCACGCACCGATGGCCTGTGTAAGGCGCCTACCTTACGATCTCTCACCACAATTCATTGCGCATTTATGTTATTAGCTTTTTTATTGTCTAGTGACTCTTGAAGCGAGAGAAACGCTTTTTGAAGGTGAACGTGAAACGAGAGGCTCTGGAGGGAGAAAAATTACCACGGAGCACGATTATCAAGGCGATCTAGTATACTGATACCTATCACGTTCTCGAGCAAGCGACATAAAGCCTAAGCCACCCTTGTCCGAGGTTCAACGAGTGGTAAATTTTCTGAAAGGATTGCGCGTGCCAGAATTGGTATTCCACTGGTCGAACATTGGCCGTACGCGGGCTCGACACACCTTGTTGGGTATGCTGAAGTGGTTCGGGCCACATTAAGTTTTTCACTGTATCCCCTGCCTCTGGCGGCACGTACATCTTTCGGTTTCTGGTGTACTGCCAAGGCCAGTTTGGCAGAGGAGGAGAAGATCGAGTCTGGGCGTATCACGAACGCCCCAACTCTTCATGTGGCACCGTGGTACGCGGGCAGCACGATGAAGGACAAATGGAGTTTCATGCATGCACATGAGACCTACTATCACGCGCTAAATCCGTTCGACACGTGTTTCGGGTGGTCATTTATCATGCCGGTCAGTGGTTGCATCGAGGAGAGAACATGCCAGATGACCTGCATGTAAAAGTTCCAGAAGAACCCTAATGAAGATTCGGAGGAGGAGTGGATATCATGTTTCCTGCAAGCCCGGGAACCGGAACTAGAGAACTACACGACAGTAGACCTGGCAACGAAATAACTCAAGATGAAGACAACCTTTCCTGATGCCGTGTCACGTATGGGTCAGCTGCGGGTTGACATGCACCATATCCTCGACGAACATATGGGTTTCTACAACGCGGGTTGCTTGCCTCTATCGAACTTGTTCGACTGCCGCTACTGTTTCCCGATGTCGGTCCAAGTTTCGCTCCATAGCTATAGTTGTCCTGTTTCTGTGGTCAGCGAGACTGTTGACCAAACTTGCTCTGCACGCGAGCCTGAGGCTTTACTTGGCTGCCAGAACAAATATGCCTTCAGTTGCTCCAATGCCCACGCGTAACACTTGACAATATCTGTCTTCAGAGCTTTGTGCTGAGCGTATTGCTAGCGCTTCTGGGTCGCCTTGCTGAACTCCACCCGCTCTAGCGCTGGGCGACTAAATACTTCACATGTAATGGGGCCAGGATTGGCCAGTGCTTGAAACGTTTGGTCGCGTCGCCAATCGTTTGGCCGCGCCTTCAATCGTTTGGTCGCGCCTTGAAACGTTTGGCCGCGCCTTCACCCTTTTCAAGGAAAAGGGATGTTCTCTAGCGTGGACCACATTGACTGGGTGTCACACACTATGATGGCCGTACTTAGGACGAAGACGCACGGGGACCAACCGCTGAGGAAGATCGCCATTTAAATAGGGATTCAGTATGCAGATAGAAAGCAGTAGATAGAACCTTTAGAGTGTTATTAATACAAGACAGTTTAACTCTAACCTACAAGTGTGCTAGTCCCTTTAAGTACTCGGTACTAAAGAGGACCGATAAGGCAAGGCCTTTTGCACAAGTAACAACAGAGACGCCAGGCGTCTGTTGTGGTTAGCGTGTTACGCTTCCTCCTAGCTATTGTGCGTGTGACCCCCGTCACACCTGGTAGCACTTGTAGTCAATCCCGCGACCGACGCGGATCTCTACAATCAGGGTCTCTTTGAGTATGGAAGACTCAGGGAGTCGGCTGCCGGCGCGGCAGGACTTTCCTCACCTCTCCGATGCCCACTGGGCTACGCTGGAGAAGATGGTCAGCCTGCTAGGCGAGGCAGCCTTCGCTGGATTCCCCAACCTTCCTGCCGAGCAGCAAAGGGCGCGCGTGGAACGCTTCGACAAGTACGAGTCGTCGCTGATTGCTCACGTGAGCGCTGCTGCGCAGGAAGCTGCTCGTGCGACGATGCGAGCTGAGGCACAGAGTGCGGCACAAGCGTCCGCCACGAACACGGCCTCATTCGCTGCGCGTCCAACCACGACGAAGCCCGTCCAGATGTCGGTACCGACGTTCGACGGCAAAGACTCAGACAGTCTTGTGTTCTGGGTCCGCGAGATCGAGATCGCGCTAAGCGCTGGTCAGATCTACGACGCGCGGGCTCAAGTGGCGTTTGCGCTATCCAACCTTGGAGGGCGCGCGCGCGCATGGGCTATGGCCCGTGAGACGGCGACGCCAGGGTACTTCACCTCGTGGTCGTTCATGGAACAGGAGCTACGCCCCACCTTCCTCCTTGCCAATGTGGCATACCGCCGCCGCTCCAGTTTCTTGCGGTGCAAACAAGGCAAGCGATCGCTTCAAGACTACGTCATGGAGCTCCACAACCTCGAAGCCGCCATGGCCGGCGCACCCCTCTCTGAGGACGTCAAGGTGACTGTCTTCATGGACGGTGTTCGTACGGGTCCGGTTCGGACGGAGCTCTTCCGGCGTCAGCCGAAGACCTTCAATGAGGCGGTCCACATCGCTATGTTGGAGGACCACTGCGTGCGCTCCGCGCAAGGGCACACGCCTCATGTCGAGGCCAGTGAGGGTCCAACTCCGATGGAGATCTCCCTTGCCGAGTCGGCACGCTCCCAGAAGTCGCAACGGGCGAGTGGTCGCTGTTTCGGTTGTAACCAACCTGGTCACTTCCGTCGAAACTGCCCCACCAACCCTTGGAAGGCGCCACGCGACAAGAAGTACGCGGCGCGTCCGGCTCTTAATAGCCTCGAAGCGACAGAGTCGGAAAACGGCGACTCCCAGTAGGGGCGGGACGCCCTGCTGGGAGACTTCGCTCCTCTACGAGGAAGGTGAATCCCTCACCAGCCTCTCCAAAGGAGCAAGTCCCTGGGACGACACTTCTGTGTCTCTCCGTGGCCGCCGCGCGGTCTAACCTCGTGGTCGTCACTGCCAGCGTGAAAGGGTACCCCGAACCGATGACGGTCCTGATCGATTCAGGAGCGTCGTTTAACTTTGCGACGAAAGCCAGTGTGGCTAGGAACAGTGCATTGTATGCTAGTGCTTTAGAAGCTTCTAAGAGTAATACCAATGTATCTGTTCGCTTAGCGACTGGTTCCATCGTGTCTACACGCAAGGTTACGGTACCCCTAAGCGTGAAGTTTGACGACTTCAATTCGGTCGAACCGTTCATTGTCTTGGACATGGATGATCGGTACGATCTTATCCTCGGTATGCCTTGGCTTGCTAAGCACGAGCCGTGGATAGACTGGCGTAGTCGCACCATTGGTGCCAGCCACAACCCCCTCGCGGACAGAGCCCTGGCGGGTCATGTCCCCTCCTCTTCCCGAGACGGGTTTGTGCACGAGCACCGGGTGCCACGAGGCGAACGGCAGTTTGCCGGCACTTCGGAAGTGTTGGAACTGCCCATGGCATTGCCTCCACGAGCGCGGGAGCTCGAGGTAGGTGGTGGAGAAGATCCGCAGGATCCTAGTCCCTCTCTGGATAGAGGACAGGATTCTGCAGTTGGCAACCGAGTTGCACTTGCCCAAGGGGCAGTGAAGACTCAAGGCGCGGACGCTGCAGCAGGTCGCGCAGGAAGGGGTGGTAGCGTCCGAGCTCCCCCTACGCAAGGCGCGGTGGCTGGTTCAGCCCACGTCGAGAAATGCGCTGGAGTTGTGGCTCGCGCCAACAAGAGTGGTCGAGTCGGAACTCCCACTACGCAAGGCGTTGTAGCTGGTTCAGCTCACGCGACGGAAGGCGCTAGAGCTGGTGCTCGCGCAACCACGAGTGGTCGAGTAGGGGCTCCCACTTTCAAGGGCAACAAGAGTGACAAGGTCACGAGCACGCCCAAGGCAAAGGCGTCTAGCCGCGATGCGGATTCCGCGGCTGAGGACAAGGTTCCTCAAGTAGTCGACGTCTTCACGGGCGAACCCAAGGTGGGGGAGGTGTTGACTCCGTTACCCACAGTAGCAGAGCTACTTGAGCTCGAGGAGCTTTCGTATGTGGAGTTCATGGATTCTCTCAAGGCGGGAGAATTGGCAGAAGTGGTTCTGCTTCGCCCTGAAGGCAGCTCATTGGAACTCAACTCCTCGTCGGTCATGGACCCCGAGGTGTTGGAAGACGAACGAACCTCTAAGAGGCAGACGCGGTATGGCGCTGCCATCTTGAAGGATCCCTCGGATCCGTATTACGGCCTTCTGAAGGAGTTTCGGATGTCGTGAGCGACGATCCCCCTTCGGTCCTTCCCCCGGATCGGGGCGTGCGGCATGAGATTGACTTAGTGCCAGGCACTAAGTACTGTACGACGCGGCAGTGGCCGCTTCCGAAGGAACAGGTTGACGTCATCGACGCCTTCTTTGCGGCAAAGCACGCCGCTGGCATGGTGCGCGAGTCTAAGTCGCCGCACTCGTCACCGACGTTCTGCGTGCGCAAGCCCAATGGGAAGTGGCGCATGGTACACGCCTTCAACAAGTTGAACGCGGCAACCATTCCGGCGTCGACGCCTATTCCTCGGAAGGATGTGTTGCAGAACAACATGGCTGGTTGCACGATCTTTAGTGCACTCGACATGGTCGACGGCTATTATCAACTGTTGATGCGTGAGTCGGACATTCCGCTTACTGCTGTGAGCACTCCCAGCGGGATGTTGTGGGAGTGGTTGGTCATGCCCCAGGGGCTATCCAACGCACCGGCCACGTTCAACAGGCTCGTAACGCAGCTCTTCAGGCCGATGCGGCAGTTCGTACAGACGTACTTCGACGACATCTTCGTGCACAGTCGTGCGTCTGAAGGGAAGACGGCCGTCGAAGCCCATCTTGGCCACCTCCGTGAGGTTCTCTTGTGTATGCGCGAGAATCGCCTCTATGCGAACATCAACAAGTGTATCTTCGGAGCCGAAGAGATTCTCTTTTTGGGCTGCTTCCTTGGGAAGGACGGTGTCCGTGCGGACCCGGAGAAGGTGTGTGCTATTGCACAGTGGCCGGTGCCCGTCTCGCAGAAGGACCTGCGTAAATGGCTCGGCCTGGCCAACTACTTGCACAAGTACAGTGCCAATTACGCCGAGATGGCAAGGCCACTAACGAATCTTCTCAAGAAGGATGCCGTGTGGTCATGGACCTCTGAGGCTCAACAGGCTTTTGAAGCTATCAAGAGCAGCCTTCAGAGCGCTCCAATCCTGGCGCTGCCCGATGAGGAGCGTCCCTTCAGCGTGGTATGCGATGCATCTGACTTTGCCATCGGCTGTGCCCTGCTGCAGGTGGATGCCGAGGGCAAGGAAAGGGTAGTGTCTTTCCAATCTCGCCAATTGAAGGCGGCGGAAAAGAACTACCCTGTCCACGACAAGGAGCTCTTGGCGATGAAGTACGCCTTGGTCAAGTTTCGGGTGCACCTATTAGGTCAAAAACCCTTTGTGATCTACACAGATCATGCCTCGTTGAGGACGGCGACGTCGTCGCCTCACCTCTCTCAGCGCATGGCGCGGTGGCTCTCCTTCTTCGCCGAATACAACTTCACGGTGGAGTACAAACCGGGAAAGCAGAATGTCCTAGCGGACGCGCTCTCCCGGCGGCCAGATTACGAGTTGGCACATCTGGCCTACCTCGAGTCACCGCTCTATGAGCTTATTCGCGAGGCGTATGCCGATGACGACGACCTTGCAGGTCTAGTGGAGGCACTGAGTGCCCCAAACAAGGCCGTCGAGCTCAAGGCGCGACAAAACGATTTGCGACGCGACCAAACGATTGAAGGCGCGGCCAAACGATTTGCGACGCGGCCAAACGTCGAGCTCACGGCGCGACAACGCTCACGTCTGCACCGCTACTCAGTAGTAGAGGGTTTGCTCTACTACCAAGTAGAAGGGGGCGACGAGCCTCGCATTGTCGTTCCAAACGACGAGGACCTGCGTCATCGTGTCCTCTATGAGGCCCATGACACGCCGCTTAGCGGTCATCTAGGGCGGGAGAAGACGTACACGTCTGTGGCTCGCCACTTCTGGTGGTCCCACATGTACAAATGGGTACGTAAGTACGTACAGACATGTGAGACGTGTCAGCGCGTCAAGCCTGCGCCCTCGGCGTCCGCTCCTTTGATGAGCTTGCCGGTACCGGCGGACTGCTGGCGCTCTGTGAGTATGGACTTCATCTTTGAGCTTCCGGCGGATGCAAGGGGCCACACTGGCATATTGGTCTTTGTGTGCCGCCTTAGTAAGATGGTGCGGCTGGCCGCTGTGCGGAAGAGTGTGACTGCGCCTCAGGCGGCTCAGCTTTTTGTGGACAATGTCTTCCGCCATCACGGCCTCCCCGAGGCTTTCGTGAGTGACAGAGACCCACGGTTTGTGTCTCACTTTTGGCAACACCTCTTCCGCCTGCTAGGCACGAGGTTGGACATGTCCACAGCGGACCATCCTCAGACCGATGGTCAGACTGAGCGGGTGAACAGAGTTCTGGAAGACATTCTTCGCAGTGTCTGCGCAGCAGAGCCCACGAAGTGGAGTGCGCTTCTTCCACAAGTGGAGTTTGCGCTCAACAATGCAGTGCATTCGTCCACGGGCTTCACTCCGTTCTACGTGAACGGCCTGCGGCACCCGCGTACGCCGCTGACGTTGCCTCCAGCCTCGAGTTTGGGTGGGGGAGAGGCTAATGCCGAAGACCCAAGGGGCCTTAAAGGCCTACGAACGTCCGTCAAACGGAACCTGCTCTCGTTTATCGAGACTGGTGAAGCTGTCAGACAGCGCGTTCGTGACGCCATGGCGGCCGCTCAAGACACACAGAAGGAACAAAGTGACCGCCAAGGGCGCAAGAACACACAGGTGTTTAAGCTGGGAGACCAAGTCTTATTAAATGCTAAGAACCTTCCCACTCAGGCGGTCTCCGCTGTGGGCAGCACCAAGCTGCGACCTCGCTTCGTGGGGCCGTTCACGGTCATCGGGGTCCACGGCCACGCCTACACGTTGGATTTGCCATCGTCCATGGCCACGCACCCGACGTTCTACGTTGGCTTGCTCAAGCCCTATCACCCGGTGGGGGCTGTTGAGACTGAGGAGCCGACTGCGTCGCAGAATACTGCTGGAAGGCGTTCGCCATCATCCGAACGAGCTCTTCCGAGGGAAGCTGGGCAGGCGCAGGAGCCGAAGTCGGATCAGGAGCACGAGCCGCTACGCGGCGTGCCTCTTGGGCCTCCAAGCTCCCCACACGATCGTACAGGGTACGAATCCAGTTCAGGTGTCGCTCCAAGACCTGGCGCACCGACGCGTCGTTCTTCTCGCCTTGCGAGCGCCAGGTCTCTAAGCGGGCAGCCGCGTTGTCCAGCTGCCGAGGCAGATCCCACACGCGGTCACGCAGGAAGTCCAAGTCCCGACGGACACCCCGGAGGTTCTCCAGGCGGGCCTCCGCATCTTGGATACGAGCGCGAAGCGCCACCATCTCGGTCCGGTGACCATCCAGCAGTCGCTGACAGGACTCCACCCCGGAGAGAAGATCCTCCAGTTCAGGACGGGAGCCAGTCGAGCGACGCTGAGCGTCTTGGTCAGAGACCACTGCCGCCGCGGGCCCCGCCGCCGCTGCTTGGTAATGAGGGCGCCCTCTACTACCATGTCGAGAAGCTACTGAAGCGCCGCGGGCGTAGCGGTCAGCACCAGTATCTGGTAAAGTGGCGGGGCTACCCGAGTAGTCATAACTCGTGGGAGCCTGGGGCTCGCCTCGAGGAGGACTGCGCCGACCTCGTGGTCGCTTTTGAGCGTGACCACGGACCTGGTCGGCGCTGACAGGGCCAAGAACACTCTTAGGCTCTATCAGCTGCGACTGCCAAGACTTCTGAATCTTCTGAAGAACCTCCTCGAGGATGACGCCCGGCATGGGTTTGTGGCGATCAAAGAATCGGTTTGGCCACGTGTTGTCAGCGATCATCTTCGCCATGCGAAATCGAAGACGACGCTGAGCCAGCCAATCGATCCGATAGGGTGAGTTCAAGAACTCGGGCCTGGGATAACCCAAGTGGTCTAACCACCCTTCGAACTCAGTCTCGTTCCGCTGGCGGGAGAACCCGGTGTCCCCCAGGAGCACGACCGGACACTTGTCGCACTGCGGAGCGCCTGGGCCAGGCATGCGACTCTGTCGAAGGTGCTCGCGGTACTCGTCCCGAGTCCAGTATCGCAGTGCGAGTAGCTGGTCTTGGGTACGAGGGGCGTGGGTCTCGCGATCCCGCTTGTTGCCCACCGCCAGAGAGGCCTCTCGATGAGAACGATCGGCCAGGTGCTGCCGATTTTCGGGATGAAGCAGCTCAGGCGGGACCCCCTCGTCGATGCCGGCGTTAGTGATGACCTGGGGCTCCGACACCGCAGCGGGCGGGTCGTCTCGGCGAGACTCGGACGCCTCCTTGGCCTTAGCGCGTGCCACCGCCGCCACAGTCCTAGGAGTCATGGGGCTCCCTGGGTGGAGAACCCGTTGCTCATCCGTGAGTTGTGGCGACGACCAAGGGTCCTCGACCTCACCGTCCTCGTGGGCAATGTCGGGTTCCGACTCTTCATAGTCCACTTCCAAAGATGGATGGGGCGAAGGACTACGCCCCGGGGAGGAAGTGGTCGCGTCCTTCGAGGAAGTTGCATGGTCCCTCGCGGACGCCCGGGTTCGAGGAACCGGCAAGTTGGCGCCACTGACATACCCGGGATTCGGGATGTCCGTGTCGGACGAGTCGCTGCTCACCTCCTCGCGAGGACCGGGGAGCAGCACATCCGTGCGCTTGGGCGGCAGCTTCAGGGCCTTCGGGCTCTCCTTCATGGGGCCCTTCTTCTTCGGAAGCTGCTTGGCAGCGGGCTTCATCATCACGGACTTCTTCGGAGCAGGCTTCGAAGAAGCGGCCACCTTCTTTGGCTTTCACGTGGGCTTCGGTGAGCGTGAATTGTCGAATGAGCCTGTGCTCGCGATTCCGCTGGATTCCCCCTGGGAAAGGTGCTTCCCGTTTGGGTGAGGGAGGGTGTAATGGGGCCAGGATTGGCCAGTGCTTGAAACGTTTGGTCGCGTCGCCAATCGTTTGGCCGCGCCTTCAATCGTTTGGTCGCGCCTTGAAACGTTTGGCCGCGCCTTCACCCTTTTCAAGGAAAAGGGATGTTCTCTAGCGTGGACCACATTGACTGGGTGTCACACACTATGATGGCCGTACTTAGGACGAAGACGCACGGGGACCAACCGCTGAGGAAGATCGCCATTTAAATAGGGATTCAGTATGCAGATAGAAAGCAGTAGATAGAACCTTTAGAGTGTTATTAATACAAGACAGTTTAACTCTAACCTACAAGTGTGCTAGTCCCTTTAAGTACTCGGTACTAAAGAGGACCGATAAGGCAAGGCCTTTTGCACAAGCAACAACAGAGACGCCAGGCGTCTGTTGTGGTTAGCGTGTTACGCTTCCTCCTAGCTATTGTGCGTGTGACCCCCGTCACATCACAACCTTCTCCTGTTCCCGCTCCAGCATCACCGTGCTCCACGGCACAGTGTCATCACCCAAGAGGGTACGGTGAGTTAAGAGCTATTCTTGCTGCGAAGAACGCAATCTCACTTGGGACCGACGTAGCAGTTACTGGCAAAAAAGCTTGGGCCTTTTGTTGATGGGATAGACGTCACCCATAGCTCGAAACCACGCGCACATAAACTTACTCTCCCTCATTTCACTCATTCCTTCGCCAGCTGTCAGCCATCGGTCAAGCTCCTCCGCAAACGAGGAATCCTCACCCTGCATATCCCGAACGTCTAGTCCTACGTTGGGCTCGGATTTGCTTTCACCTTCATCGCCTGCATAACTGTATTCGGACACTGCTTCACCATTTTGGCTCTTAAAGCGCGCCATCGGTATTCTTAGTTCGCGGCCTTTCTTCTTCTTCGTTGATGTTGGAACGGAGGTTGGTTGCTGTTGTGCCAAAACACGTCACAGTAATACTTGATAAACTCGTCCTCAACTTCTTGCTTGACTTGGCCCACATCCACCATTAAGAGGTGAATATTTCGCTTAGCACGCGGATCTAAACCAACGGTAATCCGCGCTTCTCTTGTGTTGATCTTCCTGGTGTACTCTTCCATATTTGATTTGACTGCTTCCCCAAATCGCACTTTCTGGTCGTCTTGCACGATTGCGATAGTTTCCGCCGAGTGGGACTTGATAAAACTTTATGCATAAAGGAGTGTGGCGAAGTCGGTAGCAACTTTTTGCCGCCCAGGTGTCTAGTGCCGGCGCTCACTTTTCGAGACCCCCCCCCTCTCCCGAAAGTGTGACTTCCGAACGGTAAACAGGCGGGTACCTCTGAACGAGTGACCTCACTCGGAGCGGCGTGTGTACCTTGCGTAACCCCCTTCTCGGCCCGTATATCTTCGGCGGACCGGATTGCACAGCGAGTTGTTAATGCAGATAGAGAAAATACAAGAGTATTGAGCGCAGACGAATACCCCCGAACGCCGCTCGTAGAGTAAGTGAGAAGCAGTGACCAACTAACCATATTATTTCTCAGAGTAAGAATAACCAATCTCAGAATACATAATACAACAAAGTCGTGCTTCGCACGAAGAGAAGCTCTGAAATTTTAGCTGCGAGAATGTGGTGATCGAGTGTTAATTAGTTAAGGAAAAAAGAGAGAAACCGTTGCTACGTTGTGCGGACGCGGTCACGCAAGCTCTATTTATTCTTGTCGGCGGGTTTCGTTTTCATGTAGAGCCTACTGGGACAGATTGAAGCACGACTTCGTTCACTGCGCCGTACTCGAGGCGCGAGCAGCAAGGTACAGCCATCTAGCCTGTTTACCGTTCACTAAAGATGTCTGGCCATGATATTTTGAAAAATATATCGTCATTTCGGCTCCCCTACTGCATTCACATTAAATTGCGCATTTCCTGCGCCTGCTCCGCAGCCGCAGCATCTGCGCGCGTTTCAAATGTTGTACAATGTACGAATGTTGGCCAGCTTACGCTTACATGATGGGACCCATTCTTCGGTATCCCGAGTACTTTACATGTATTTTACACGGTAACCTTTGTTTGACAAACACTGCATGGGCTAACCTTCATGCAACATTGAGCACATGCAATTGGCTAATAGATTTCAATAATCTGAGCTGATTGGCTCATAGATTTCGCACTTAGCTGAGGTGTACAACACAGGTAACATGCAGGTAATTTATCATTTTGGGCGGGATATTATATCCGGAAAGAAAAAGAGAACAACATTCAATGCAAAATAGATCGCTGATTTCGCAGGGTATTCGACTTCGCAAAATCGCACCCCCACTCGCATCGCCTCCTTATCTGAAAATAAATTTCAGAGAATACACAAAACTATGCGTCGCTTATTTTTTTTAACCCTCGGACGGTGGATCAACACTCCAGCACAACTGGGTTCACCGCTTGGTGAAATATTGATGAACCCCTTTTCCTTTTGACTCACGCACCGCCTTCGTTTGGAGGAAACTATACAGACCAATACACAGTACTAATTCCAGGGGCCGTTCACTGACAAACCTTCCGGACTGCAGTTAATATGGAATGAAGAAGCTGCTCTGCGAAAGAGTGTGCTTACCAGCTAATGTATAGAACAGTACGGTTCCATCCCGGTATACAAGCCCGCGTCTCCGCCTTACTGTGAACTTGACCGTTAGGGGGGGTGAGAATCCGCACACGCCCCTTCGCACGTTCGGCGTGTCCGGATGTCGACCTTCCGACGTTTCGGCCCTCCGGCGGGCTGCACCTCGTCCCGCAGTCTGCTCCAAGCAGATATTCTGGTCTCATGAGTTAATCACCTCGATCCCGTGCACGAAAAATGCGCTGCACTCGCGGGTTTTGAGGCAACACGGATTGCGCATTAGGTTATATTGGTATTTCTGCTCTATCTCTATCTCTCTTTTATTTCGGCTAGAGGTAGAGGTCTTTTCCGTTCTTGGCGTCAATTTTCGACACACATTCTTTTTTATCTTGATCTGTGTATAGTGCGGCGTCCCATCTTCAACTTCAGGGTGCACAATCATCAAACAGGTCGGGGGCGCATCTCCGCACGTGGTCACGACTGACTCGGTAACCATGGTACTTTTTTTACCACTCCTCGCTCTGAACACATCTTGATATCGGACATACTTGGAATTTGTATAGGTGTTCTTTCCGGGGTACCTCCACTTCCGCGACTCCACTCTGTGACTTCCTCCTCTGGGATGTTGCTTCACGACTTGGCTCTGCGATATAAGTCGCGTCTTCAGGCTGTAATACTTCCGGAGCTCGTTCTTCGCAGGCGTCTTGGTCTTGTTATTTTCATCACAAGGTCTCTTCATGCTGGCTGTGTGACTCTGACCACCCGTCGCTCAGGGCTCATTTATCGTCCTGATATCTCCTCCTTATGCGCCCACAAATATGAGTGCATGGCGACCAGTGGATTTCCTTTCAGTCGCATCGTCTCAGAAGTCTACCAAACGCAGGCTATGTCGATGCAGATACTATATTTGTGACTTCTTTAATGTACCGGAGAAACTTATAAAGTACTTCAACAGCAGCCCATGCCTCCTCTGAATCCTTCGTCGGTGAACCATTGGGCTGATAGTAAAATCTGCGTATCAACGGACCTTACCCCGAATACGCTGACGCAGTTCGTACAAGGGCATTTTCAACGTAAGAAATCTCTCCAACATAATTCATGTAATATTCCATCGTGTGAGCTTGGGGATAATGAGAGCTTTCATCTAGGTCAGTGCACACCGCTTGAAGCGCCTGACATTTTTTTTACGAGGTCGCGGAAATGGCCGATTTCGGGGTCGATAAATGGCCTTCCTTCACATGCGGCTGCACAACGTCAACGCAGCTGCACAACGGTTTTTGCAGACGAAATATGGTTTTACGTGCGTGGCGATCCCGGCTCAGTCCATTCCACGAGGGCCGTTCGGATAAGCCTGTCAATGTCGTACTGCAAACGGTCGTTCATCTCCACCACCATAGTTGTGTTGTTGGTAGCGTTGTCCCCTGTACTCGTCCAAATAGAGCTGAGCATCAAGACATCTAAGTCTTTTACTGCACGATGAAGTTCTCGAACGAGCCGCCGTACTTGCCCGTGCGCTTTCTTGAGCAGGATGGTCGATCAGGTACTGTAGCTGTTGGCCGAAGTCATTTCTCAGCGCATCACAGCATCGCCAGCGGAACCACCCGCGGATTTCCTAGGAACTCTCCATAGGGGAGGGCTCCCGGAATTCTGAGCCAAAAGGTCATTTTTATTCAAAGCACTATCAATCAATCTAGCTAACAGACTTCGGCCGCCACCACCCTCAGTCTTGCTTTTTCAGTCGCTGTAGCAGCCCCCCCCCCCCCGTACTCACGGCAAACCCTTCGCTGCTGTGGCACCGGAGAAGCAAGACTCACCTCGGCGGAACCAGATACACGCAGCTACTCTCTACTATCTACGCCTCACTACTAGTTGACAACCTCAAGCCACGTCAGCCTGATGCTTCTGAAGGCACTGAAGCGGAATGCGTATTTACGGATATATCAGAATTATTTGCAGAACGAATTACTTGAGGCATCGATCACATCTTTAGCAGTGCTACATGTACTAGCATACATGTTAGAACTTTTGCTTGAGTCTATATTGCGTTGCACTAGAAAACCTACAGTTTACACGCAAAACAGAGGTTCAAACTTCAAATCCAGGCCCTGCGCCGTCGTACTTAACGTTTTCCTGTTATCTCTGGAATCGTATACCCTTCTCAAATACTTGGCTGTTTAACGCGAAAGCCTCTATTCTTCCGTAGATTTTAAGAAAACATGCGGTTTTTGAGATTATAAAGCTGTTTAACTTGAAGTTTGTATACTTTTGTTTCGTGTGTACCACAGAGATACCCAGGACGAATTAATCCCGGGTGGGCTGTACGTACTCCGTAAACGAAGCACTACCAGGAAAATATTATTTGAGGTTTGCTCAAATTGGGATCTGCGTTAGAAAGCGACAGGCCGTAATTTATCACAAACTGAGGTCTCAACCGCATTTTGAGGTCCACGTTGGAGATGCTCTCAGGGTTACAACACATGCGCATTGCACATGCACGTTGCTCTCTGGATCAAACTTTGAGCGAAAGGGGGCCTGATCAAAACGAGTCGTGTACGTGTACCGAAGATTGTTGATCAGCAGTATTATACCTGCGCCAAAAAGGAAGCATGGTCCATTGCGCCGATTTCGCGGGAAGCGATAGGATGAAAATAAGTTTTTAAGGCTACTTCGCTTCAGAACAAGTGCTCTCTCCGGGTGCAACCGGCGTTAATAGTAAAAAAAATACAGAACAAGGGCGAAGGGAACACGAACTCGTCACGAAGACTACTTACGAGAAATGATCGAGGAGTGAGGGCAATTAAGACTAGTAAGCTATGAATGAATGAGTAGATAGCTTTAGATACTGGAGGGTATCTGGATCAGTTAATTCTCAATCACCCAACACTCCCAAATTCCCCCCGCACCAGGTAGAGGATTTGAAGCGAGAACCCTCCAGCCAGTGGAACTGGCCCCCAGGAAGGCTGTACGCCGTCCAGCCCAGCACGAAGCGCCCGAACCGACATCCCCGATATGCCACCCACCGACAGTGGTGAAGGCGGACACCGTCCGCCCGACCCTGGTGGGATGATTGGGGCGAGAGCGGCCGATGAGACCCCGCGAGATGTGGCCGCCGACGCCGAGCCAGCATCCACTTCCACCATCTTAGGTGGACCACACCAGTTATCCAATTCGGCGGTGGTTAGCTTGACGGAGTTACCGGCGCGTGTGATGACACCATCGGACGCACAAGGGGGAGACTCAGCGTATACCAACTCGCTGACGCCGGCTGTCGGAACGTCCAACTGCACGACAACACCCGGCGGCGCCACTGCATCCACGGCGGAGCCGCAAAGCTTTGCGACAGTGGTGGGACGCGGAGGCTTCGCCAGATCTGAGGCAGCGGCCCATCCGATCCCCAGGTCGTTGGGAGGCAGATGGACACGTACGGGGCGTCAGGTGATTCTGGCGACGCTCGCTAAACCTTGGCAGCTACCGACCACGGAGCCACCGTCTGGTCATCTGGCTACCCTCCACTCTCTCGCGGTAGCCCAGTCTGAAGTTCACACGCAGGGGACGGTCGGACTTTGAAAAGGAGGCTGTGTTGGCGTACCGCAACAGCACTCTCGAGGTCCCCCACGCTTCGAATTACCTCAGGTTTTGCTTTAACGCGCTATGATGGAGCAATTTCATGAGACGCACATGGAGGTAGCGTTGACGGCGGATGTACCGCCCAGAGCCAAGCTCAGACGGAACATGCCTCTCCACACGATTCTTGCCGCCCATGTATTCGGCAAACGCCGATTCGGCTCGGGGTCGACAAATGGTTGACCAAGTAATAGATTATGTGAAACTTATGCATTTTGATGGCATCCTCACCTTGAAGTTTGTCTTCAACTCGAGGAGAGTTGCCACTATGTATAAGGGCCTGGCCTTCCGCCTCAACGGAATATGCGTCGAACTCGAAAATTCGGACAGCGATCTACGGCAGGGGGCGTATACTATAGCAAGACTCTGCCGCCAATATGTCATTCGCATTTACTGCACGGGGCGACTGGGGCTAGTGACTCTCCTCGCCGCACTTGGCAACTTACCGGGTGTCCAAGTAGCAGACGCGGAAAAGCCTCAAGCAGACCTTACTGACGGGGTGGACACTCGGCACTTTTTCGTAAAGTTCCAACAGGAGGAATGCCCGACGGAACTCCGAGAGATAATGAAACTTGATATTCGGGACCACCACCTCGATGCCACGGCTAAGCGGGCCTTCCAAGCTTACGCTCGGCTTCACGTCTTACCGGTCATGATCGTGCTTAAACGGCACAAAGGCCACTTTTACGGAGTGCATCACGGGGATTGGTCCACAAGGTGGTAGGCCGTGAGGGATCTTCATTTCACGTGCGCACACTGCGCATCTCACTCTTGGTTTCAAGAAGTACTTGCACGCGGTGAATACAGTGAAACTCAACTTCAGCAAATCGATGTGCTGCATGACGATGATACAACCAATGCAATCATTATTGGAGGGATGGAACGCCGGAATCGGATGGATGTCGTGCATGAGCGGCTTAGTCTACCGTGCACCCTACGATATTGCGATCCTTGAGGACGAACTACACGCGGAGGCAGCACGCATTCAGGGCGTGGCTGGTCTAACGGGCGCGGAGATACCAGGCCTACCTTCAGGTATAGCCATTAATGCAGGCGGGGTAGCGACCACCCGAGCGCCGCTTACGGCACAAGGGAGAGTGGAACTTACGGTACTACATCGGATATTGAACTCTTTCGCGCTGGAACCGGAACTATTGGCGGATCAAAACTGCGGCACTTGCTGAAGGGAAATAGCTCTGCGGTCACGGATTGGCGCCGATAGGCGACCACCGAAAGCAAACCGCAACTATCTCCTGGCGGTAAAGCAGATCTCCTGGAGATACTGCCGTGGCTACTGAAGCATCATGCCGCACTCCACGATTTCTTCAATTACCCCAACTATCCGGAACTAGCGGCGAAACTGATTCCGCGGCCCTAGTTGATGCCGTGGGGGCACTCAACGTTTACAACAGCCAGGTACTAACCTTACGGCAGATATTGGTCGACGAGATCCTCCCCACGAATGCGAAGAAATATTGCCGCACATGGCTTGCGGCCTGTACTACCGAGCCGGCCTCGAAGCGCGACAGTGCCATAGCGAGAGCCCCTGAGCGCTGTAAACTTCTAGGAGACATGGCACCTGGTGCGCCGAAATGTGCATGCCCGGGGGATGTCGAGGAGGAGGACTGTGATACCCTCCGCATCCTCCCCTTTGTGGCGTGGACACTGGCCTTGCTCACGCCACAAAGGGGAGGTTGTGGAGGGTATTACAGTTATGCTTCACCCAGCATGTACCTTGACACCGACATCACCTTCGCGGTTTCTTCGGTTAGTCCCTCCATCTCCTCTGCCGCGCAGAAGCGCAAGCGCATGAACGCATATGGTGTTAAAGACTACGTGGAGAGCTCAATACTCTTGACTATCAATCTTTGCTGTGCACAAGTGACGTGCATGTATAGAGAAGCCGTAACATAAGGAATTTTAGGAAGCATTTCATTGATCATCATGTTGATATCTACTTGAATCGTGATACCACAGAACCTGTTGCCCGCACAGCACCATCCGTGATGACCCCTGAAGCCGTTAGAAGATGTTATGAAAAGTTGATAAATGGATTATCGTGAACTCCCAGGCTTTTGCCGGCGTCGATCAAGAAGAGTTTGTGTTCTGCAACGATTTGCGCCCGGAGTACAGTGTACCATGTCAACCGGTAATTAAGAAAATGGTACCCAAACAGTGGAATGCGGAGAAGAGTGTCGCTCGCTTTGACATTTGTCGCGAAGTTGCTGGTCATGGTGTCAGCTTCTCGACTGATATATGGACGTTTCCATCGGAACGGGGGTACATGGTGATCACTATGCACTTTATTGACAGAAGTTGGGAGATGCGCTCTGTCATAATTGCCTTTACACTTGTGATGTATCTTCACATTGGCAAGCTTCTCGCGGACCAGTCTTCTGATTGAGGTCGTGGAGACGATCAAGACGATGGTACCTTCACACCACACCGGAGTGCGTCTCGCTTCCAACGGCGGCTTCGTTGGTATGGGCAGCGAGGACAACTACGAGTACCTGTAGTTCAAGGCCACTATGGAGCGTCTGTGCAGGCTCGGCTATCTGGCCATCCTGGACGGCTTCGGCTTCGGCTACACGGACATGTGCCGTCTCGCCACTGCCTTCGACGCCAAGACGGCGTGCATGGCCAACAAAAACTACACGAGCGACCGTGCCGAGAGAGCCATTCGTGCTGAATCGATCAACCCGGTGGGCTTAAGACGTATGTACTGTTCATCACCAACCGCGACCTGGCTGAGCGCTTCCTGGCCAACCGGCCGAAAAATCACCCCAAAGGCTGGTCATGACGCGTACTATAACACGTCGCTGGGCGGCAAGGGCAACATCGACTTTCCGCCCAACCATTGTATGTTGCTGCAACGGTACGGGTTCTATTTTGTTGAATTTGGACTCGATCTCCACCCGACCAATTTCAGCCCCCAAATCCTCAACCTACCCAAATTTTCATTCATTTCACCTAAACGTAGCATTTATAATAAGAGCGGCGCTACCAGCCCAACCCTCTAGTATATTCCCTCTACATGTACTGACCTCAAATAGCATGGATTTGATACCCTGATTTGATGTTCAGACCGTATCCATCTGTCCGAGTGTTTGTGCCTCGTACCACTAATTGCACACTCTGAGTAGGTCACCTTCAAACGGACACCAGATGAAGGATCAACGAAAGGTAGCGTCTGAGTTTGAGGTATGAGTGTCCTGCGTTTAAAAAACGAGGGACCAACCTTTTCCGAAACTGGTATTTTCCATACTAGAGATCCACCAAAATATTGTTGGAGAGGGGCTGTTCGAACTGTACTTCATAAAGTTAGGACTCGCCCCCCTGATTCGAAAAAAATATACTATAACACATGTAGAGCTCATGGTGAGGGTGTTGCTCATGAGTTTCCGTGCTGTTCACTCAGTTAATTTAAGTGGTGCCGGAGACAACCGAGCCTACATGCAAAGAAGTGCCAATAGTGCTGTTTAATAGTCGTCGTGTAATGTCGCGCCTGTAGGTCGATAAGGCATTGCGCATGACAGCACAACCAGGAGAAAGGGAAGCGGCTAGTGGAGAACAAGGGCGAGGAACTAAAGCTGATCAAGGAGCATGTTTAGGTTGTGCCCAACACTCTGAGGGCGGAAACGCAACGAGTGGCAGGCGTGAAGACCGGAATGCGTGCGGCCCTGAGCGACGAACGCGAGAAAGCTATGAACGGCAATATGCGTATAGATTACGGAGGCGCAGTCGCAATATATTCTCCTGTTGTTCCGTAATATATATTAGTAGTACATGGATTTATAAGTCGCTCCAATTCCAGCAGCCTACATAAATGTAATATCAGCGAATCCAGTAGCGTGGCAGGCGTGAAGACCGGAATGCGTGCGGCCCTGAGCGACGAACGCGAGAAAGCTATGAACGGCAATATGCGTATAGATTACGGAGGCGCAGTCGCAATATATTCTCCTGTTGTTCCGTAATATATATTAGTAATACATGGATTTATAAGTCGCTCCAATTCCAGCAGCCTACATAAATGTAATATCAGCGAATCCAGTAGCGTGGCAGGCGTGAAGACCGGAATGCGTGCGGCCCTGAGCGACGAACGCGAGAAAGCTATGAACGGCAATATGCGTATAGATTACGGAGGCGCAGTCGCAATATATTCTCCTGTTGTTCCGTAATATATATTAGTAATACATGGATTTATAAGTCGCTCCAATTCCAGCAGCCTACATAAATGTAATATCAGCGAATCCAGTAGCTTCAATCCTAGCTAGCCCTAAATATACTTCCCATCCCACATTGGGGGGGGGGGGGGGGGGGTTAAGGACATTGCAAGATAAGAGCACCGTAGTTCTAGCTGTTTTTCCTCTTAACCTCCTAATAGGGGGTGTCAGATTTAAGAAAACTCGCTTGGAAATCGCATGCGATTTCGCCAGGGCGTTCATGTGATTTCTCTCACAAATCGCATGCGATTTGGACCCAAAATGTTTCCAAATCACACGGTGGTCTCAGAATTGGAGGCAGGCCGCTCTCGCTACGGAGACGTGGGTCCCAGAAGGCAAAAATGGAAACTGAGCAAAGTTTCCTTTTGTCGACCGGCAACCTCCGATTTCACCCACGGATCGCACATTCCAAATCACCCACCTCCGGAGGTGGGTGATTTTGATTTCGCTCCAAATCGCATGCGATTTCCAAGCGAGTTTTCTTAATTCTGACACCGTCTAATGGTAGATGTTCTTAAAGTCATACCCATGAGGGACACCACGACAAATCGCAGGTCCCAGAACCCCCGTTTAGCGACACGACCTAACCCGTGTCATGTTCGCAGACCAAAAGGAACGTGATAGAAGGAAAAGAAAAATTTGTTACCGACAGTATAGAAGGTATTATGACTTTCTGTTATTTTGTCTGATCGGACCCCAAAAAGTATGTTTTTCCTGGGCACCCCGATTAGTGATTAGGGCTTCGGAGTAAGATTTAGGATACGATTTACCATCATCAGCTTGGAATTACTCTTAGCATATGATAGCCATAGATGATGATGAACTCTTTACGAACAAGCAGTTTCTAGCATCAAAAGCCCGAATGCCGGTCCGAGTGACGGCATTCGGACTTTTCCCTGCACAAACATGCTTTTAGAAGCCCTTGCTTCCGACTATCGGACGTCCAAAAAGTGGGTTTTTCGACTGAGCCTCTTCGCTAACTTGAAAGCAGGTTTTAGCGTACATGATAGCGACATTGATACCACGATTTGTGCAACTGCTATGGAGCGGCACAGTACTGTGGCTCCATAGCGTTAAAACGTGTTATTGCACTAGGGTATCTAGCAATATGTTCTACACAGCAAGACAAAAGCCAATATGTTCTACACAGCAAGACAAAAGCCAATATGTTCTACACAGCAAGACAAAAGCCAATCTGTACGGTAATAACGTATCCTGCCTGAGTGCTACCGATACTACATGTACTACAGTATTGCTTGCAGCATGCTTGTTGGGCTTGCCGCTACATGTATCTGCCACCCTGGAAGTGCATGCATGCCTTTCGGGCCTGTGTGTGAATGTGAGCCGAGCTCACCATCCCTCGCTAACACATATGCTCGCAAATCTTAAGACTTTTTTATTGCCAGCCTTTTAGTTTTGGACCTCCTCCGAATTATCGGTCTCTAAATATGAGGGCAAAGTCCGATTTAGAAGTCCGATTGGGTGAGCAAAATAGAAGAAAGGCATAATAAAGTGAGGGACGCCAAAAACGTCAAAAGCAAGTCACCAGCAATATCACCGTAATGGGGCTTCGCCCAATTATATCTTGCGGTTTGCTGCCCAGATGCTCTCTTGTGGGTTCTACTCATAATTTCCACCAGCGAATCGCCGCCAATCGCTCGAGCGTATACAAATCGTATAGTAGACAGATTAGGGGGTGTCAGAATTAAAAAAAAGTCGCGCGAAATCACATGTGATTTTCGCGTGAAATAACACGCCATTTTCCGGGGAATACCATGTTATTTCCCGAACTTCAAATCACACAAACGAAATCACCCATCTCCAGAGGTGGGTGATTTGGTCAAATCACTTGTCATTTGTGCGGAAACCTGTGATCCGCCACAGGAAAGAAGTTCTCAGTATGCTTTTTCTCTCAGGAAAAGGCAAGCCTTAGAGCTGATAGCAGATTGCACCGCGTTTCTGTCACTCCCAGGCTCAGCGCTCAGTCTCCCGAGCGTGCTACCACCACGAGCGACGGCGAGAGGGCACTGCAGACGCGATTAGGAACACATCAGCTTGCAGTGAGTTTTGCCGGCATTGTTACCAGGGCCCATATACTGATGCAATTTGTTTTGTGTGCTTTAGGTATGCCGGGCAAGCGAAAGTCATCGACAGAAGATGCCTCGAAGGTTCATCTATCCACCGAAGACTATAAAGTGTTGGTCGACTGGATCGAGATCAAAGAGAACTTCTGAGCCATCTATGGCACCAACAAAAAGCCGAAAGTCGGAGGCCCACCGAAGCAGAAGAAATCCGCTGCGTTTGAAGATATGGCAGTCTACTTGAATCTGAACACGGTGAATGACCGCCTGCCGGAGCTCTCGGGCGAGCAAGTGCAGAGCCGGTGGAGGACTTTCATGAAAACGTTCAGAGCGGCGCTCGATGCGGATCTACACAGCACTGGTTTCGGTTTGTCAAAGCTTGAACTGGACAACGGAGTGACGGTTGAAGTGAAACTCGAGCGCAAGTGCCCTGTGCCCTCAATTCAGTCGCATGAAAGCAATATTTGGAGACTTGCCCAATATCAAGCTCGGCGTTCCTGCATCGGCCGCTGCAAATGGAGATGGCGAAGATTCAGATCGCGTAGATGCTGGTCATCAGGGCGCCCCCTCTGCCTGCAATGATTCCGAGAATGAATCTGATGTGAGCACAGATTATGGAGAAGATATTGTGAGCAAACATTCTTCTGTCTTTCATCGGACGCACCATGACGATGTCATTGGTCCGGAGCACGGTCAAGGAGGTGGTTCAAGCGACGAAATCGCAGAGGCTAGCGAAACTGTGGCGAGTGCGTACGGAGGTCTTGCTAGCAAAGCAGACGAAGAAATTTGCTCGACTCTGGGTGACTTCCGGATGTGTCGCTGGACGACCTACAATCACTGCATGCTGGCACGGACGACTTAGTACCATCCAGTACTCTATTCGATGCGGTACAGAACGGGGAAGTCGACGAGGGGCGTCTTTCTACGGCTGATCAACTGCAGAATACACTCGCTAAGGGTAAATCACCTTGCCCCAACCTGGCTGAAAAGGTTTTTGACGTCTCGAGTACCAGTGAATCAGAAGATGGAAGTATCTCCCATCTAAAACCAGCGGCGACGGCCGTACGCAAGGCGAATTCGGTTCGCATGGCTAACAACAAGAGTCGCCAGACTCTCCGTAAAAACGGAAGCAGTTTCCCCCGTAACAAGTCAGCATCACAAACAGCGGGTGCGAAGCGTTCTGGGGCTTCGCAGCGGTCATCAGGGTCCAGCTCGGGTCGCAAAAACACAAGGACGACAAAACATCAACGCAATCTCTCTCTCGCTGAGGCTCACTTAAATGTGAGCTTACATAAACAAGAGATGCAACAGGAATATCTCTACGACCAGTTAGAGTTTAACCCCCCCCCCCCGCACTCACGCGTTGTATATGCATACATGTGGTGAAAAGGTACGAAATGCCACATGTAGTATATACAACATGTTAAAGACATTGACATGCACAGGGCTAGGTTTGGAACTCACACATAAGCTTAACAATATTTCAAGGAATAGCCACTTCAAAATTTGGCAGTGATTGCTTATGGCAAAATCGTGTTAAGAGGCTCTCGCCATTCAATTTCAAATAAGGGTTTGTATGTACGGCATTGGCTAGAAGCGGCGTCTCCGCGCGTGCTAGCTCCAGGGATAATGAGGACGAGGAGGGCCAGAAGGACGATGGGATGGGGCGGTGATGACGGTCTTAGAGGAGCTAGCGAGGTGGAGAGTGTAGTAGAAGAAAACTCCAAAAGTGAGTATGAGGCGGGTAGTATGTAAGGCTAGGGCGTTTTGTAGCTGCTGATTAGTTTAGCTAACCTGCTTCAATACATTGCGTTGCAATCAATGATGACTTTATGCATAGCCGAGTAGGTTTGTACGTACTCTTCCCAGCTTCAATAAACAGGACATTTTAACTAGTGTGATATTGTGAATTTCGGCTAAATTTGGACACCTCGAGCGGTTCGTTGAATCGCCCCAATACAATTCCCAAGTTATTAACTCAATCGCCCGAGCAGGCCAGAATCCATATGTCATGGCTACACTCGTACTTAGTAGAAATTGTATACGCCAGAGTACACGCGGGGCGATTGGCCGCGCGATTGGGCTCGGGCGATTCAACCAATCGCCCCGGCCAGTTTGGTGTAGAACTCACAATATACACCCTGTAGGAAATTTTGCTTTAATCGTCAGTGTATTTGACTACATGTGAGTGCATAACGCTGCAATGATCTGTACAAGGGAGGTCTACCGATCATGCGATCTTCCCGCAGTACAAAGTTGGGCGTCGTACTTACGAATGTCAATACAAAATGCAAGTGTAGCCTTTCTATAGCATGTAGTATATACCACATGTGGCAACACGGCCAGGGGGCCAAAAACCCCGTGAGTGCGGGGGGGGGGTTAACAAGCAGAAGTGGGCAGAAGAGAAAGCAGAAAAGCTGAGCCTACTTTAAGTTGATCGCGAGCGACGGGAGCACGAAACAAGTTCGCGCAAAGTTGGTGAACGTCATGAGCTTTTCATTGCACTCGTCAAGCAAAAAAAATCGACATCTGAAATCAAAGAGCTTCTCCAGATCTACGACCAGGGCCTGTAAGTCGTCGAGTCACGTAAAATGCATTTTTGAGATAGATGCTACTACGAAGTATAGGGTTATTACTATACTTCCATGCGATGCGTCTGCGTCTTGAGTAATAAAAGCGAAGTCAAACTAAAGAAACGTTCAAAGTTTTTGAAGCCATATCGAGTGTCCGTAGTCAGTCTATTGGCTTCGATACCAGAGAATTCCACCTGGCTTGCGGCCGTGCGATACTGCTGTAGCTTTGAGACGACCGCGAAAAGGAAACGTGTCATCGTCGACCTAATCTGCTTCATCTTCTTCATCAGGCGAACCTTCTTCATCTGACGTCCATTCATCTCCAATATCAATCAATATGTTGTGGAGAACAACACAGGCGTTGACCCACCACAAGACGCGCTGTAAATCATCCTTGACTTTAATTTGGACTCGAAGTTCTCGTAAGGACGACCAACGTCCTTTAGAAACTCCAATCGTGTGTTCGTTGACAACTCGAACATGTGCGACACATGTGTTAAAATCTTCATTGTCGGTACCAGCCTGATTCTTTTTGTAAGAAGGAACCAACGTGTTGTGGGTCTTGTCCGCGGGGTACGCAGAGTCAGCCAGCAAATACTGACCATGGCTGAAGAAGGAAGCCATCAAGTCGTCCTTGGCTAGTGACATTTCGCGATAAACAGTGCTGTCGGCACATGATCCTGGCCATCCACTGAAAAATGAAATGATGCAACGTCGATCATCACAAACAACTTGGGCGTTTAAGCTGTAGCGGTGCTTTCTATCAAAAAGTATTGTCCGTCGACACCTGGCTTCTGTGACAGCGGAAAGGTAGTTTCATCTATAAACCCGACGCACCCAGGAAATCCTTCATGTGCCATCCGCCGTGACATGCGCTCTCTCTCCACTTCGTCGGGCCATTTCACGTATTTGCTCGACATGTCAATCAAGGCAATGACCACCCGAGCCGTAAACAGGTCCAGAGTACCAGTTCCAACACCCCAAAAACGTTTTTGTGCGTCCCATAGACGCACCATTTCCATTTGTACCAAGTCTGTCGAGTGTTACAGCAAGCTGCAGCCAAATTGGCGATTGTGCATGTTCACAGTTATGGCAAACACACGGTGATGGCTGATACGACTCCCGTGTTAGCTGTCGAAATTTCTCATCATCAAGGTTCTGGAAATAGTTCTGCGCAAAATCGTGGCTACGGCGCTTGTTTTGTCTCCCAGTCATGTATCTCCAAGAAACAATTTGCAGTAAAAGCTCATGAAGCTCTTCCACGTTCGACTCAACCGGAAAAAGCTCGATCCAGTTTTCGATAGGAGATACACCGCCGAGATCCTCGTTAAACTCTTCTTCCAGAATTGCCAAAGAGAGAAGCTCCACCACTTCTGCGATGAGGCGCTGGCGGGCACTACGCTTCAGCATGTCTGCCGACAATGGCAGCCCTGAAGCGCTGAGCCAAAAGTCTATCGCGATGTGCAGCCTGTGTGCTTGGCGCTGAGCGTGTGTGTGTGGGGGGGGGGGGTCGGACGCCAACAGCAGTGGCGTGAAGCCTGTGAGTCCGGCGCCAACAGCGGCAGTGTGAAGTCTCCACTGCAGGGTCAAGTGCAGCCTGTGTGCTTGGTGCTGAGCGTGGGGGTGAGTCGGACGCCAACAGCAGTGGGGTGCAGCCTGTGAGTCGGGCGCCAACAGCAGCGGTGTGAAGTCTGCGCTGCAGGGTCGAGCTGTCTTCCACTCGCCGCTTTTGGATGCAGCAGAGGCGCTTTCGCGAAATCAAAAATAGGTGATAAGGGTGAATTCTGATACACCCTCCAAAGACGCCTGTTATTTGCTCTCCTAATGCCATGTCATTTGGAGAGCAAATAACCGGCGTCTTCTGGGGGGGTCTGAATTACTAATTTTGATTTCGCGAAGCCCCACATCCACATCCGATGGAAGGCCGCTTGACTTACACGCCGCCGCTGGTGACGTCTGATTCACCGCCACACTCAGTGCCGAGAACACGCACAATACATCGCAAGATACTCTTGGCACAGCGCTTCAGCCTGAAGCGCTCTGCCCTGAAGTTGAGGGCTGTTATTGTCGGCAGACATGCCGAAAATCAGATCAGCTTGCAGTGCGATGCTTACTTTCTCTCCGACAGAGCAAGTAAGCATCGCACTGCAAGCTGATGTGGCTGCGTTCGACCCCAAGCGACGCCTGCGATGAGAAGTGAGCACTTCACGCGATTCTACAGTGCGCACTCCTCGTCGCAGGCGTCGCTCGTGGTGGTACCTCCTCAGCAGATCCACCCGAAGAAGACACCGCAGAGCTTGCCGATGAGCTAGAGATCTCCGAAGCGTCGAAGAGCCCCTTGGCCTGCGCCGGAAGCATGCCGAAGCGCGTGGGGAGCCAAACAAAATGCCGTCAGCGTCCTTGAGCACGTCCGGCGTGGCAATGGGCAGGTTGGGCCTCGGCGGCGCGTGCAGAGCCTTGAGCAGGTCGCTGTTGAGCGTTTCCTACACCTTGAAGTCGCTGGCCTTCGCGCCGGGCACAGACGTCATGCCGGCCTCGAGCGACGACGACAACGTGGACACGCGCCCGTACATGGAGTTGTAGATCATGGCCACGTCACATGTAGTCATGGCTGCGGCTTGCAGTGAGGTTACGTGCAGCAGCGCATTGAGATCCGGTAGGGGCTTGCCTCTGTCCGAGAGAAAAAGCAAACTGAGGGCTTATTTCATGTGGCGGATCACAGGTTTCCGCACAAATGACAAGTGATTTGACCAAATCACCCACCTCTGGAGGTGGGTGATTTCGTTTGTCTGATTTGAAGTTCGGGAAATATCATGGTATTTCACGGGAAATGGCGTGTTATTTCACGAGAAAATCACATGCGATTTCGCGCGACTTTTTGTCAATTCTGATACCCCCTGTTAGGTACGAATGTAGCCATGACATGCGGCTCCTACGGCTTCCTCTGGCGATTGGAAGTGAGTACCGACATTTCCCTGTCATAAGGGCACACCCAAATGCATATAGGGTTCGGGTTATGTAATGCGTGTTCAAAACGTAAATGCAGTCGTACTTACACAAATCATAAGTGTACTGCATTTAGCACATTCAGCGACTGGACACTCGGCTGAAGCGTCGAGGCGTGTGCCGACTGCTCGGCCATCACGTCGACTTGACGCCTGTGCTTTGGAGGGCGCGTTAATGGGTAGGCTGGCTCGCTACTCTACGAGTGTGGTTGATGCGTGTCGGAGGACCTCTGTGTCTTATGCTCGTGTCCGCTGCAAGGATCCTAGTAGAATAAGAAGCTGAAGTAGCTATTGTATTTATACAATGCATTTAGGATCGATGTGGTCGCTGGGCTTGGCACTGAGAAGAGAACTACCACTTCTGAATCTCCTTCTCCTCTCCAAGCCCCAGCAACCAAGATCCCGGAGCCTTAGGCCCCACCATCCAGCGTTCCAACCTTCCTACTGTGCCCGTGGCAATGCGTAACAACCGACAAGTTATGAGCCCAAACAGGATCTCTAGTCGGCTCCAGGACTCGCGTGGAGAGGACGATCAGAATGGTACCAAGAATCGTCGGGATGACAGTTCTGAAGACGAAGATCGTTCAAGTGACTCATCTCCGTCGTCACCTGCGCCCCCGGCAACGTCGCGGAGCGACGGGCCGAGCTCGACCTCGTCTAGCTCGGACTGCTCTGAGTCAGTGACACGAAGTGACTAAGCCAAAATTACGAAGCCCCGTGCGCTCGGATCCGGGGAACTGCATTCGCGGTAGTGAGGCCTTGACCACATGCGAACTCCAGGAGTCGGGTGACCGAGGACGTCCAAGAGTAGAGGTTCCAAAGTCAAGTCCAAGAGCTGACGTCCAAGAGTAGAAGTCCAAAAGTCAAGTCCAAGAGCCGACGTCCAAGAGTAGAAGTCCAAAAGTCAAGAGAACCAAGTGTCCAAGAAGAAGAAGTCCAAGAGTCAAGCTGTGACGTGATGTTCCAGAGGAAGAAGCCCAAGAGTGAAGTCACGAAGAGGGTGATGCTCCAAGATGAGTCACCATACAAAGTCCAAGTCAAGTCAGATCCCAAGATGCGTCAAGTGCAAAGTGTGGTACTTATGTACCACGGTTACCCACTGAGTCACACCCACGTGCGAGGATGCGGACCCGACGCGTTGGACGATTGCGCGCCCCGAGGTTGAAGCTGGGACGTCGCCCCATACAAAGATCAAGATAAAAGAAGAGTGTGTGTCGAAGATCGACGCCAAGAACGCAAAGAGACCTCCAGCAGTGATCTTCTAGCCAAGATAAAAGAGAGAGAGAGAGAGAAACCAAGATAACCATTAATAACAGAATCCGTTTTGCCTCAAGACCCGCAAGTGCATCGTAATTCCGAGCACGGGAGCGAGGCGAATATCGCCTGGGACCAGAGGACAGCAGCCTACCGCGTTTTTTTAGGGACCGCCCCCGGAGGTCTGCCTGCCCGACCGTCAACTTCCAGACACACCGACCGTGCTAGGGGACGTGTGGGGATTCTCACCCAAAAAAGGTCAAGTCACATTTAGGACGGGGACCCGGGCTCGCACACCGGGAGTGATCCGTTGCTATTCCATATTATTAGTTGGGAAGTACACTCTTTCGCAGAGGAGCTTTATCCATTCCATATTAACTGCAGTCTAGGAGGTTTGTTAGTGATCGGCCCCTGGAATTATTGATAGATTACTGTGTGATAGGACTGTGTATTAGGTCTGTCTATTTCCCTCCAAACGGAGGTGGTGCGTGAGTCGAAGAGAAGATTATTGGTAAGGGTTCGTTTGGAGGTTGACCAGTGCCTCTCAAGCGGATAACCCTATTTGACTGGAGTGTTGACCCACCGTCCGAGGGTCCAAAAGAATAAGTGACGGGTAGTTGTTTGTATTTGTATTCTGTATATTTGGGATTGGTTATCTCTACTCTGGGAGTGGATCTGGTTGGTAGATCACTACTTCTCACTAACTGTACGAGCGTCGTTTGGAGACAAGTCCACGCTCAGTACTCTTACATTTTCTATACCCATATATTAACAACTCATCAGGTGGAATCCGGTCCGCCGAAGATAAACGGCCCGAGAAGGGGATTACGCAAGGTACACACGCCAACCCCAAACGAGGTTTCTCGTTTGGAGGTATACCCGCCTGTTCTCCTCCTGGAAGTTTTACTTTTGGAAAGGAGGGAACAGGTCCCATCGAGGGTAGCACGAGAGCACTATACACCTGGGCGGTAAAAAGTTGTCACCGACTTCGCCACAGCTGGTGCGCGTGCCCGGATTTGGTTGTCTAGTGATTCCACCGAGTTGTTATATTGGATTGATTTTAGGGTGCTGATTGTTGACTTACTTCCTAACTGTGGTTATGGTTCGGAGAAGTAGCACGCAAGAAGGTGAGCGTGAAGAGGCGGGACGCGGTTCGGTGTCGCGGGCTTCGCGCCGAGTACAAGGGCTGCCGCCTGAAGAGACCAAGAGCTTGGACGAAGTCAAGCGCGAGGCTCGGAAGGCCAACGCTGCGAAGCGTAAGGCAGCCGAAGAGAAGAAGAAGCTGGCCGCGGCTGAAGAACAACCGTCGTCCGGACCGGACGTCCAAGATGCGCACGAAGCACTTTTGGACGACGTTCGAGACGAAGGTCTGCCGGACGACGTGGTCAGCGTAATTGCGGGGGACGAAGAACTCAAGATGCCGACTTTGGGAATGTCTGAAGACGAAGTCGAGATTTTGGAAGACCCCGCTCGGAGACTGGAAGATGCTTCGAACGAAGTATCCCTGGTTGTGGATAGAATCTCGGATTCTCCGCAGCCAGATGAGGAAGTCGAAGTACTTCCGGAAGGTGACGGTGTTCTTTTGGACAAGGCATCGCTGGTCAAGACTGAGAAGCCGTTGGTGACTGTCCAGGAGGACAAGGAACTTCCAGGAGTCGATCCTGCAGTTCCCGTTTTGGAGACTCCCGGTCCCCGACCGGTCGAGACTCCTCGACGAGACCTCGGAGTGAGTGTCGCGGAGATCCAAGCGCGCGATTACGTCGCAGAACAAGTCCGACGTTGGGAGCGCGCTCCGTCCGGAAGGATCTCGCCACCTCCTGTGGAGTATATGTGGCCCGCTGTGACTTTGGACACTGCGGGTTGGCAGACGGCGATACTCGCGACGTCTGGATACCTCCGGAAGTGGTCACTGTCGGCGACTTCGGAAGATGCCTGGGTGGTGGAACTTCGCCCGGAAAGACGGATGCCAGCGATGGCCCAAGATTTGACTGCGGCGACTATCCCACCCGGACTATCATCTCCGAGGGAAAGTGTGGCTGCACTCCAGACTCTACTTTGTGAAGCTGGGTTCGAGTTCACAAATCTCGTCCCAGAATGGTTTAAGACGCGTGCGTCCAAGATCCATCGAAGCAAGGTCTACAAGGTGGTGGCAGATTTGCTACAACTCTTGGGTGTGGAGATGCTGGAGTGGCAACAAGTGACGGCTAAGGCTTCCGGGAGATCTGTGTTTCCAGAAGGAGTCAAGTCGGAACGTCCTCCCAGAGTAGATTATCACGCTGAGGATGTCGAAGGAGACCTTTTCATGAATGACTACGAGTCGGACTTGTTGGGTCGCGAGTTTGTGATGCGATTCCGGACTTTGGGAATCCGAACGACGAGAAGTCCAAGAGGATCATCCCAGAGTGAACCTGATGCCAAGCGTCCACAAGCTCATCCGCCCCAGCCTCCATCTCTGAGTTCGCTGCCGCTGTACGCCTCGTCAGGGACGGGACCAAGTACGGTGCCTCCCAGCGAGGTTAACTCTGTGGCCCAGATGAGTGTCTCCCGGAAGACGGAGTCGAATTCCGTTCCGAGTCCATCGGATGTCTCTGGTCAGTCGAGTGTCTCCCAGCGAAGTTTCATGACTGGAAGCTTATCGTCAAGGGATGAGTCCTCTGGATCTTCGATGTGGTCGTATGAGGGCGGACACATGCCTTATGTCGGTTATCACCCCATGGTGATGACGGCTCACGGGGCTAGTGGTTTCGTGCCAAGTGGCCCGGAGATGGGTATGTACGTCCAACAGACGATCATCCCGCCCGTCCAAGAGTCGAAACCTGATGTGGGCGATGTGGACATGTCGGAGTCCGAAAGAGATGTCAAGACGGTGAAGACGTCCCAGCGACGAACGCGCCGCAAAGACCGTCGACTCGACACATCATCAGGTGAAGAATCCTCCGATGGCAGCTACTACTCGAGACGCCGGGAGAGAGGAAGACGTCACTCGTCCAAGCGAACTTCCGGACGTTGCAGATCGACTTCGCGACACTCCGAGCGATCCAATCGTTCAGAGTACTCTGTCAAGTCCACAGGATCAACCGTGGCAGCCATGGAGTTCATGCGAAAGATGCAAGAGTCGATGACTGAGATGAAAGACTCGATGGCTAGTATGGAGGAGAAGGCCACTCAAGTCCAGAAGCAGGGAACAAGAGTCGAGAAGGAGAACGTGCCACCGCTAATTTCGTCAAACATGGCAAGCTTCGTTCCGATGTCTCCAGAAGTTGTGGAGGCGCTGCGAGCGGAAGCAGCTCTGAACGAACGTCAGCGGATGGAGGCGGCGCTGGGAGATTTCCAGGCGCAGTTGGAATCTGAGAAGAATCGACAAGCTCTGGAGGTCGCCGAGGAGAAAGCTCGTTTGGAGTCCGAAGGGAAAAGACAAGCGCTGGAACTGGAAGCGACCCGAAGGGAGCTGTTGGCCCTCCAGGAAGCGCGCGAGAGGGACCGAGAAGCTGCGATCAACGTCCAGAAGTATTATGCAAGTCAACTTCGGGAGAAACGTACAGCAACAACGCAGTCCACTCCTCGCGTCGAAGTCCCAACGCCATCTCAAATCCCAATACAGGTCGCTCAGACGACTGCGGATGGTCACTTCGCGGCACAACTTCAAGCGACTCTGCGAAACCTCCAACAAGCCAAAGTCAAGAATGACACCGCGAGTAAAAACAGAAGCGTGACTCAAGTGAAGACCGAGCAGAGCTCCGAGAAACGAGGTCCTCCCGGACGTACCCCGCCTGGAGGTTCGGACCCGCCTAAGAAGGATGCTGGAAAGTCAGGGTCGTCGAGACGGGGTTCCACAAGAAGAATCTCCAAACGAGGAAATGATCCTCATGACTCAGACCCGGATTCCGATTCAGACGAGAAGAAGGACGAAAGTTCTGATGACTCTGACAGCAGTTTCTTCGAGGAGTCGATTCCGAACGCAATGACTTCAAAGACGTCTCAAGCTGGGACTACGGTGTTTACATACAAGCCGTATGTGAACGCCTCAGCTCTGGAAGATTTCAATGAGAAGGCGTCACTCTCGACACGCATTCGATGGTTGGAGAAGTTCCAAAGTATGGCAGTTCAAGGAGGATGGTCTGACAAAATGCGTATCTACGAGATGAAGCTGAAGCTGCCGTCGTCCGCTCGAGACTGGCGTTATAACTTGGATGAGGGTGTACGGCAGAGCTGGAAGCGATTCCTGAAAGCGTTCAAGGAGAAGTATTGCAAAGCGAAGGCCTCGGACTCCGAGAGATATTATAGCGTGACTCAAAAGAAGACAGAGGCTCCGCTGGAATTCTTCTATCGCCTGAATCGGGTCGCAGACAAGGCGGGGATCAAGTTCCGAAAGTCGTCCAAAGAGAGGGAACGTCATTTCAAGGTGTTTATGAAGAAACTCCTGGACTCCTCGCTCCGCTCCACTCTGCAAGGTCAACGCCTACACAGCCTGGAAGATTTGGAATTCGTGCTCAAACAATACGAGGAGATGCATCAAGATGACGACTATGAGACTCCTCCTCCCAGACGCGACTCTCGCCCGGACTATATGCCCGCTGGGAAATTTCGACCGAAGCGTCCTGTCAAAGCTTATGTCGCGCAGAGCAAGGTCGAGTCAAGCTCAGAAGATGAAAAACAAGTGCACTTCCAAGAATCAACGGAGGAGATCCCAGATCAGGAAGTAGAGGCCGGTTCGTCCGAAAGTCAACCCCCGGAGGAATGGTCACAAGTGTATCGGGCGATGGAAAATGCCGGTTGGAAACCCCCTTCGAGAGAGTTTCGACCTAACGATTCGTCACCCCGACTTAGTAGGCCGCCGGACACGTCCAGGTTCTGTGAGACATGCAAGCGTTTTGGACATACCGAAGATCGCTGCTGGTCCGGGCTCCAGTGTGATCGGTGTCGCCAACACGGACATCCAACTCAATTCTGCAAGACATCCCCGTGCAAGTTCTGTGCAGGTTTTCATGGTGAAGTATGCGACAGTTTCAAGATCTTCCAAAAGCTGAGGGCGTTAGCCTCCCAGGGGACATTCGAGATGCCGAAGTCACTCTGGAAGCAGACTCTAGGAGGAGAAGAAAATTCTGGGGAAGAGCAGTTAAACCTGTAAGCCCGCTGGATGGGGATCCAGAACGCGCCGGGCCGAAGAAGCCCCCAGAATTGTGTGCCTTAGTGTATATGGGACCCGAGTTGAAGAGTCGAACACAAGGTAATCACGAATGTATGACTGTATTTCAAGATGACGATTCTCGTTTGGACATTCCGGAGTTGGATCCGCCGATTGAGTTCCGTTTGGAGCCTGGAGAGAGATTTGGATGGTGGAAAGATCATGAGTCGGATGATGATCGGAAAGTGGCGACGGTGCATGGCGCGGTGAATAATCACCGCATCCCGATAATGCTGGATACCGGAGCGTCTGTGAGCATGGTGAGTGCGGACTTAGCGCGTAAGCTCAGACTCAAATTAAGTGTTCATAGTCCTCTGCGAGTGTCCGGTCTGGGAGGAGTGCCTACCATAATCCGATCCAAGGCCTAAGTCAAGGTCACCATCGGCCCAAGAGTGGTTTACATCTTGGACTTGTGGGTTGCGAACATCGGCGAAGGGATCGATACCCTCCTGGGCATGGATTTCATGTACTCTGCTGGTGTTCGGATTTGCGTTCGAGAAGGACTCGTGAAACTCCCAGATGAGGAAACCATTTTGCTCAATCGGGGAGGAGTAATCCGGAAGGCCCAAGGTTTGGATCTCGCTGTTACGCCAGATTTCACGACGAGGTTGCTCCCGGGGAGAAGCGTCGTAACACAGATTCGCTATGCTCAGATGGATCCAAACAAGGATGTGGTTTGGACCGGTCGAGGAGACCGTTGGGTGACCAAGCTGATTTTCGCTTCGAGATCGTATCCAGTCGCTGTGAAAGTGGTGAACATTTCGGACAAGAACCTGACCATCAGTTTCCAAACGCCGATTGCGAGGATTGTGGAACGGGACTCCTTCCCGATGGCCGGTCGTTTCGTGCGTCCAGGAAGTCGAAAATATCTGGAGTGGCAACATCTCATCTATGAGTCTACATTTTCCGATCAGATGGAACGCAGGATTGACGAAGTGACCCAGATGTACGAGGACCAAGACCCTCCATGTGTCCAAAAGGAAGAGTACGGATGGCCGACTCGAGTGTTGAAACGTCACACTCCGGGATCAGCTGCGGTACGGATTGTCCAAAAGACCGACCAAGATGACACGTCCTCTGGGACGTTCAAGCAAGAAGAATCAAACCCTGAACGAGAAATGAACTCGGAGCGTGGATTAGATACTCAGCTCGTCGGTCCCGAAGGAGATGATGAAGATGAAGGTGATTTTGTGGATGCTCTGGAAGAAGCCACGTCTCCCGACGAAGATGACGACGGAGATGACTTCTTCGATGCGATCAGTCTGGACGACGATTGTATGTGTGACCCTCCAAACGAGATTCTCGAGGAGGAGGACGATGATGTGCCGGTCCAAGACTGGCCTTGTACACCTTTGCGGAAGTTGGAGTTGGAGTACGAACGCTGCATGAAAATGAACGCGGAAGATCTGGACTCTGAACCGACCATCTACATTCACGAAGGGAGTGAGCTGCTGTCCCAACTCCGGGATCAGTTGGTATTACTCCCAGAGTTGAAGGACTTGAGTCCCAGCTGTGACATCGAAGCCGCGGACGTCGGAGAACCGGGTATCACGACTCCAGAAGAAGAACACAAGATGAGAAAGATTCTGAAGTATCATCGTAGCATCTTTTTGGGAGACGGCAATGCTGCCCCCGCCCCGGCTCGAGGAGTCGTGTGTGATTTGGATGTTGGAGATGCCAAGCCGGTAGCTCAGCGGTCACGATCTGTGGCCCCACATCTCTCGATGAAGGTTTACGAGTTGATCAAGAAACTTTTAGAGAAAGGACTTGTGGAGCACTCCGAATCACCCTGGGCTTCGCCTATTGTCATCGTCCTGAAGAAGAACGGGGTCGACATCCGAATGTGCATTGACTATCGGGTTGTGAACATGTTCATTAAACTCTCGAACTACCCGCTGCCTCTGATTGACGATCTGCTGATTGGTTTCGAGAGTGCTATGTGGTTCATGAGTCTGGACATGGCCAGTGGTTTCTGGGCGATTCGTATGACGGAACGCGCGAAGCTGATCTCCGCTTTTGTTTGTCCGTTTGGACACTTCCCAATGGGTACGTATGCCGTTTGGGCTCAAAAACGCTCCCTTGATATATCAAGCAGTAATCAACAATTTCCTGTGGGGTTTCGTCCGTTTGCCGCCCGAAGAGGAGGCCGAAGTTGACCAAGATGTACTGGACTTCCTACAGCTGGAGTGTCCAAGAGGAGATGTCCCAGAGGAGAAAGGCCCAGCTCTGACGGATGCTATGACGGTATTCCAGAGAAACATCCCGACGCCCTCGCACATGGGACCTGTCCTCGGACGTAGTTCCTACATCGACGATATTGCACATGGAGCAGTCTCGTGGGATCAACTCTGTGAAGACCTGAACAAGTTACTTTTCCGGCTGAGGTATTGGAGCATCTCTGTGAGTCTGCCGAAAAGTGAATTTGGAAAACGGTCGATCCCTTACCTCTCCCACGAGATCAGTGCAGAAGGCATCCGAGCGACGCCGAAAATTGCAAAAGGAGTCCAGAATCTGCCGTTTCCAAGTACTTTGAAAGGGGTTCAGTCATTTCTGGGAAGTCTCAATTATTATCACAAGTTCATTGAAGACTTCCCAGTAGTAGCTGCTGTACTGTACGAATTGACGGACGAGCAAATACGTTCCAAACGAGATTTGTCCCGAGCCAAGGAGTCGTTTGAGATTCTCAAACGGAAGATTGTGTCGACTCCGCTGCTCCGACATCCGGATCGGACGAGACCTTTTGTCATCATTCCACACGCTAATCAGTGGGCTGCATGCGCGGTGCTTGGGCAGGAGTACGATGGAGTCATTCACCCGGTACGTTTTACCGGACGTGTTCTGAACGTCGTCGAACTCCGGTATCACATCGCGGAGAAGGAAGTCATAGCAGTGCTACGGGTCCTCCAAGTTTTCCGGACGTTGATCGAGGGATGTCCTCTGGAAGTGTACACCCGATACTCCGTCTTGAAGTGGATCATTCAATCCAAGACGGCGGACGGGAGGTGTGTTCCATGGGGAGTGACTTTGTCACATTGGAACTTGGACATCCGGAAGGTGAAGAAGGACGAGGACGGCTTAGCGGCGATCATGGGTGCGGGGATTACTCCCAGAGAACATTTGGATGAAGTCGCAGAGTCACTTGTCCCAGCGAAGGGTCTCGTTAAGGCACCTCCGGTCATTAGCGTGGAGATGCTGGAAGACGACTTTGAAGGTGTGGTGTTAAGTTTCGACGGGGCTGCGAAGACTTCGACTCGGAAAGGAAGTTGTGGTTGTGTCTTGTGGAAGTTGCCGGGGTGGTCCGTCATGGAAGCCCAAGGTTTCATCCTGGAAGACGTCACGGTGAACGACGCCGAATACAACGGACTCCTGAAGGGTTTACAAATGGCCCGTGAGAAAAACATCACAGAGTTGGTCGTCGTCGGCGACTCCCGGATTGTCATCCAGCAGGTCCAAGGCCTCATCAACTGTCATCAACCGAACCTGCAAAGGAAGTTGGCCGAGTGCGAAGCCATGAAAGAACACTTCACTTCTCTCAGATTGGTTCATGTCAAGCGAGATTTCAACCAGGCTGCTGACTACATCACTTCGAAGACACTCGTGCTCGACGACTCCTGGACTGTGCAGGAGGAGGACGAACGACGTCACCTGGAGCAGGTATCTAAGATCCCTGAACGGTTGATGAAGTCGCAAGCAAATCCTGGAGTGGATATCCTCGTCTCAGAGAGTCTGGCTGATGTGAGTTTCCAAAAGGAGAATGTGGATGTTGGTTCCGAATCGGCCCCACTTCCAAACGCAGCTCGAGTCATGGCAGCCGTGACCCGGAGTGGTACGCACAGGGAAGCAGAATATTCTTCTCGACCTCCTCTGGGACCGTTGGAGTATCAGGCCAAACGGTGGCGACGTATCAAAGTCCACCAGAGGAGTGAAGAATATCTCGCAGAATTGGTGCGATTTCTGAAAGGAGATTTTGAGTCGTTCTCGCCGAGACGTCTTCGGAAGATCAGCAAGGTTGCCGACTTGTTTGCGTTAGACTCTCGTGGTATTCTATACCGATTGGCACGGTCCACCCGAGATCGGCCACGAGACTTCGCAGATGAGCCCCGACTAGTTGTACCGAAAGCTCTCCAAACGGACATTTTGCACTACGCCCACGAGGATTATCAAGGCGGACACCAAGGCAAGACTCGAACCCATGAACGACTTCGTTCGGAGTTCTACTGGCCTGGAATGTACGCGGATGTGGATCGTTTCGTGGAAGAGTGTGTGGATTGTGCGAGTGGAAAAGGTCGACCTCCAAACCCCGGTCCGTCTCCTGGAAACATCACTCCTCGACGACCATTCGAAGCGGTGTCGATGGATTTTGTGACACACATGCCCAAGTCAGCTCGAGGAAATACATTCTTATTGTTGTTCCAGGATATTTTCTCGGGATATGTCATGTGTAAACCCATGAGTTCCACAACGGCTCAGGATGTCGCGGAGGCGTATGAAGAGCGCGTCTTCCGGAGTTTTGGAGCCAGCTCCCTGATCCGTCACGACCAGGATCCTCGATTCATGAGTGAAGTCTTCACCCGATTCCGAGAGCTCTTGGGGAGTCGACAGCGGGCGACTTTAGCGTATCGACCCCAAGCGAACGGTCAGCAGGAGAGGTCCGTCCAAACGGTGATCTGGAGTGTCCGAGCGTACATAGCAGAAGCCGACCAAAGTGACTGGGACGACCACGCCGAGAGACTGATGTTCACCCTGAACACGTCTTTTGATGCAACCCGTCTGGAGACTCCCTTTTACCTGGTTCACGGATGGGACGCCCAAGGGACGGTCTCCGCGATGTTAGGACCACGTCCTTCGAGTGTCCAGGAGAAGACGGCATACGAGTGGCGCCGCAAGTTTCAACGAGATTACAGCTACGCCCTCGCATGTGCGGAGGACCTCCAAGTCCAAGCGAAGAAAATGCGCTCCGACGTCCAAACGCAGAAGTGGAAGGAACTCACAGAGAGATTGAAGACTGGTTTCGAGAAGGGTGACGCTGTGTGGCTATACATTCCGAAAGTTCAAACAGGCTTGAGCCGGAAGCTCGCACATATGTGGCACGGTCCGTTCCGGATTGATGAAGTGCATGACGACTTCCGGGTGCGACTCAAGGTTGAGGGCACGGGTTACCGTGTCAACCCTTGGGTACACATTAGTCGCCTGAAGCCGCGAGCACTCCACCCGAAACGACCGGTCGAGGAAGTCGAGGTCGGAGAGGATGATGATTTCGATACCGCACTCCTTCCGGAAGACAGTTGGGAACCCGACTCTGGGAGAGACGAGTACGAAGTGGAGAAGATTCTCGACCTGAGATGGTCCAAACGAACACGGACGTCCAAACGCAGTAAGGAGTATTTGATCAAGTGGAAGAATTATGACGATCCTGAGTGGCTACCTGTCTCCCAACTTAGTTGTGGTGCACTGCTCTACGAGTTCAATCAGAGCGCCAAGGCCAAAGCTCGGTTCCAGTCCATGCAGGCTGGAGATGATCAACCCCGAGTGTAGCGGAGCTCACCACGTCGAACCCGCTGGATTTGGATCGAGGATATGTGAATGAATGGCAACTGTTTTGAACGAGGAAGACGAGGAGTGGGTGAACTGATACTGATTCTGGAAGAAACGAGACACTAGGATGAAAGCAAAAGTGATTGGTATTCCAGACGAATTAATGATTACGGCTATGTGGGGCAGAGTGCTCCAGAAAATGAAAAGATAAACGATGACACTACGTCTGGAAAATCGACTTTCGGAGACAACTCAGGCATCGGAGATAAGGTCACGTTGATCCGCGGGAATCAGCAGGTCGCGGACCTCCACAGGAATGTGAGCGATACGATCGTCTTCCGAGACACAGTGTGCCCACTGCAAACGGGCCGGTTCGGCAATGTCCAAAAGACGAAGTTGCTCTTCCAACGAGTGAGATGGGAGTGCCGAAGGATCCTCCAAGATCCAATGACACACCTTAGCCGGATACTTCCAGATGCCTGGCTCGTAGAACAAGCTCTCGCGAATACCATTTTTCTTGTGACGCTTGACCAGAGTAGCTGCTCGCTTGCTCACCGACTCTTGAGCCCTGCGGCGACGAGTGTGGATCTTGAAGGCGAGTGAGTCTGCGTCACCCGGAAGGAACATGACCCAGTGGAGAGCGTTCCAAAAGGAGCGACTATTCCCGTTCATGAACTCCACCATCTCATCCAGAAATTTGACCTCCGCATCCGAGAGGTCCTCCAAGTGATGGAAGTAAAGCTCCTGGACTCGGTCGTCAAACATCTGACGCCAGGGCATCGCGTTCAACAAGCGATGGAAGTCTTCCGGAGAAAAACGAGATTTGAGCAGGTCCAGATCGTGACGATTGGGAGAGTAAGCAGGGAAGCCGAGCGTTTGAGATTTTTTTGTGGACGACGGGTCGGCATGTTTGACTCGGATCCCGTGGTGCCTCCAAGATGCCATGCCATCTTCTGGAACCTCCACCACGGCTTTCTCAGCAGGCGTTAATTCGGAGTAGTCCTTTTGGGCCAACAGAGAGCGACTGCCTCCTCGTGGTCGTTTTGTTGGCGGCTGATCAGCGCTTGGAGTCTGAGAACCTCGGCGTTTGCGTCGTTTGGACGGCGTCACGGACTCAGACACAGATTCCACTTCGCTGACCTCTTCCGCGGGTACTCCCTCGTCGGCGGCGGTCCAATCGGCGTCCTTGGATGTATCATCTTGCTCAGGCTCAAAATCTTCCGGGAGGAGTTCCTCCTCCGTGTCTCCGGTGGACGAGAGTCCACCCCAAAAGAGTGGTTTCACCTTCTGCTCTTCCATCTCGTCCAGGAGAGCTTCTGCTGCGAGATAGTATCTTTCAGGTACATACTTGGGCCAATATGACTCGTCCAGTTTGTTCCAAAACATCATCCTGGACAGCATCTCCACAAGCTCATCCTGGCAGAAGCGCGTGTGAACCGGACGGTCCTCCTGGATCCAACTCACAGCACCGTTGAGGAAGACCCCCGAGCAGATCAGCCGTTGTACGTCCAAACGAAGGTCGTCCCACACGATAGGTCCTGGTAGTGACCCACGGGCTTTTTCCATCGCCCACACGGGGGAAGTACCTTCGGGAAGGCAACTGGACGAGTCTTCGACACGCTCCGAAGGACGGAGTTGGGGAGTTGCTGGCGCCTTGTGGGCGCGTTGTCCGGAGGTCCGTTTGGAGTCATGAAAAACCGAAGAGGAGCCAGACGACCGGCGACGTGAAGAACGTCTTTTGGATGGGGAATCGGATGGTGAATCCGGATTGTCTTCATGCTTGCTTTCGCCACCTTGATTGTCCGGAGGATCCAATTTCGTGAACGCTCCAGGCTGAGACAATGGATCGTCACTCGCAGTCGTGGCAATGACCGTTTGCCAGCTCTGGGGGACGGGGGTGCGGTCTTGGTAATGCTGCAGGAGATCACGAAGGCGCACCCAATTGTAAGCCAGTGTGGCATGGGTGCCCAGAAAATTCATGAGGTCGACGACATCGAAATGGGACTCTCGTGCCCGACGATCCAAGATGCGCTGATACGCCTGCGAGTCTTCGAGCTCCTGACGTAGTCTGGAGATCTCCTCCTGGAGACCGCGCTTGTTTGCATTATGCTCATGGACTAGCTCCTTCACCTCATCCTGGTAGCGCTCTGCAGTATATGTAGCAGCGTCCTTGCTCTGCTGACGCTCAGACTCCCACTGCGCCCGGTCGAACTCATAGGACAGCTTTGCCGCGTGGAGTTGGTCTTGTGCCCTCAGAGCGTCCTGTCGGGACTGGGACGGAGAAGCGTCCAACTGGCGACATACTCGACGATAACGGTCCAACACACGGCGAAGAACGGACACTGTGGAGAACGTCCGCTCAGCCAGACGATCGGCCCCATACTCCGAAAGAAGAGTAGCCATTTCGCGTTGGGCCGATACTAAATGACGCGAGGATTCCAATTCGTCTCCTGGAACCGTACTGGCGCGAGAACTTAATATCAGGTCGGCTACCATCGGATTGTTGTCGACAAAGAACTCTCGGAGGTTCAACATGTCGACATGATCCAACTCTTCCACCTGGATCAGGGATTCAAGTCCGCCGTACCCATCTCGGATGTGGAACCCTTGTAGCTGATGATCTTGCAGCGCTGGAACCCCCACGAGGCGAGTGCGTCCCAGAGTCGAGGGATCCACCGAGAAGACGAGTCGAGTTGGAGCTTGGACATCTCCGCGCGAATTCGTGTCCGGAAGCGGAAGGGCCTTCTGGTCGCTTAAGCGTGTAGCCTCCCGCTCCGTCAAGAAGCGGCACGCCATGGCCCCCAGCGCATGCATTCCAGCAGAGTCAGTGGCGGCCGCACTAGCTCTTGGCGAAATCGCCGCATCGTCCGTGACGTTGGAGGAATCGCCACGTGCTGCGTCCTCTGGGTGGTCCGCCGAGACCTCCTCCTCGTTTTCGGCGTCATCTCCTTCGCTGTTTTCTGCTTCAGGCGAGGCGCCGGTATGAGAGCCTGCCCGTGAGCCATCAGACGCCGGAGGGTCAGCAGCTGCATCGCCCAGGCCGCCCGCGCCCGTAGTGTCGCCCTCTCCGGAGGTGTCGCCTAACGGCACGCGTGCGGTGGCTGGTGGCCTCGTGGCAGCGCGCGTGGGACACATGGCGTTGGTGTGCCGGTAGCAAATTGCGTTTTGAACGAGATCGGAGTCCAATGGTGTTGGGTGCCGACGGTTGACGCGAATTTCCAGAAGTTGGCGATGGGAAAAGACGCAGATGGAAAGTGATTTCTGCCAACTGCCAGGTACGACTGTCGTCTGGAGACACCTTCCGTTCGGAGTTTGTCCAATCGTGTAGTCTCATCACAGTCTATCATCTCGGAGGCCAGCTTCTCTATGAGAGACTGGGATCAGAGGGACGGTTGACACGAAGTGACTAAGCCAAAATTACGAAGCCCCGTGCGCTCGGATCCGGGGAACTGCATTCGCGGTAGTGAGGCCTTGACCACATGCGAACTCCAGGAGTCGGGTGACCGAGGACGTCCAAGAGTAGAGGTTCCAAAGTCAAGTCCAAGAGCTGACGTCCAAGAGTAGAAGTCCAAAAGTCAAGTCCAAGAGCCGACGTCCAAGAGTAGAAGTCCAAAAGTCAAGAGAACCAAGTGTCCAAGAGGAAGAAGTCCAAGAGTCAAGCTGTGACGTGATGTTCCAGAGGAAGAAGCCCAAGAGTGAAGTCACGAAGAGGGTGATGCTCCAAGATGAGTCACCATACAAAGTCCAAGTCAAGTCAGATCCCAAGATGCGTCAAGTGCAAAGTGTGGTACTTATGTACCACGGTTACCCACTGAGTCACACCCACGTGCGAGGATGCGGACCCGACGCGTTGGACGATTGCGCGCCCCGAGGTTGAAGCTGGGACGTCGCCCCATACAAAGATCAAGATAAAAGAAGAGTGTGTGTCGAAGATCGACGCCAAGAACGCAAAGAGACCTCCAGCAGTGATCTTCTAGCCAAGATAAAAGAGAGAGAGAGAGAGAAACCAAGATAACCATTAATAACAGAATCCGTTTTGCCTCAAGACCCGCAAGTGCATCGTAATTCCGAGCACGGGAGCGAGGCGAATATCGCCTGGGACCAGAGGACAGCAGCCTACCGCGTTTTTTTAGGGACCGCCCCCGGAGGTCTGCCTGCCCGACCGTCAACTTCCAGACACACCGACCGTGCTAGGGGACGTGTGGGGATTCTCACCCAAAAAAGGTCAAGTCACATTTAGGACGGGGACCCGGGCTCCCACACCGGGAGTGATCCGTTGCTATTCCATATTATTAGTTGGGAAGTACACTCTTTCGCAGAGGAGCTTTATCCATTCCATATTAACTGCAGTCTAGGAGGTTTGTTAGTGATCGGCCCCTGGAATTATTGATAGATTACTGTGTGATAGGACTGTGTATTAGGTCTGTCTATTTCCCTCCAAACGGAGGTGGTGCGTGAGTCGAAGAGAAGATTATTGGTAAGGGTTCGTTTGGAGGTTGACCAGTGCCTCTCAAGCGGATAACCCTATTTGACTGGAGTGTTGACCCACCGTCCGAGGGTCCAAAAGAATAAGTGACGGGTAGTTGTTTGTATTTGTATTCTGTATATTTGGGATTGGTTATCTCTACTCTGGGAGTGGATCTGGTTGGTAGATCACTACTTCTCACTAACTGTACGAGCGTCGTTTGGAGACAAGTCCACGCTCAGTACTCTTACATTTTCTATACCCATATATTAACAACTCATCAGGTGGAATCCGGTCCGCCGAAGATAAACGGTCCGAGAAGGGGATTACGCAAGGTACACACGCCAACTCCAAACGAGGTTTCTCGTTTGGAGGTATACCCGCCTGTTCTCCTCCTGGAAGTTTTACTTTTGGAAAGGAGGGAACAGGTCCCATCGAGGGTAGCACGAGAGCACTATACACCTGGGCGGTAAAAAGTTGTCACCGACTTCGCCACATCAGACTCAAGATCGTCCAACTCCGACTCTGACTCGGCGAGTTCGGATGAGAGGAAGGGCTCTAAGCGAAAGCGCTCCAGTAAGAAGAAGCGCTCCTCGAAGAAGAAGAAGAAGAAGAGGAGTCGCTCCTCTCGGTTGGACAGCCCCAGCCTAGAAGTCCCCAAGCTGACTGGCGCCGACGACTACGAGCTTTGGCGCACAATGATCGAGTTAAAACTCAAGGTTCAAAAGCTGTGGTCCCTAGTGACCGAGGAAGTGGTGCTCGACAGCTCTTGCAGCTCCGCTAAGAAGCGTCGCTGGAAAGAGCGCTGGCTCAAAGCCCAAGCTGTTATCGCTGGGTCGCTTGGCCTCCGATTGGCTGGTCGTTACAGGCGACTGTTGGTGAGCTGCGACCCTGTGGCTCTATTCCAGAAGATCGAGAAAGAGTACAATGCGGGTAGCGCCGCAAAGAATGACATTCTGATCAAGGCCGCAATGTTTGTGCGCAAGCTGTCCAAGGGGGGGGGCGCGTAGACACCTACATCGACGCGATCATGCAGCTACAAGAGGATCTCGTGACGCTCGGCCATCCACTTGAGGATGCTGAACTTGCTCGACTACTCCTTACCAATGCGCTTGAGGTATTCCCCGACCTCAGCACGAAGCTGGTGGGTGCGAGAATGAAGGCCAGGGAGCTCGAGGTTGGTAAAGTGCGTGGGCGGCTTTTGGCGCGAGAGCAGGAAGAGAATATGCGTGCTCCGTCCAGAGGCATCGTGGCTCGCAACGCTTCGAGTGATTCTGGTTCTCGCAGTGTCCAGTCTGACTCAAATCCACTATACCAGTTTTCTTCTGGGCACAGCCACGGCAGCAAGAATTTCGATCGCTATGGAGGGGGTCATCGGCAGACTCAAAACCGAGCGCATCAGAGCCGACGCCACTCTGTGAAGGCCGGCAAGCAACGCCGGCCGTGCTCCAAGTGCGGTAAACTTGGTCACTGGTATCGCGACTGCTGGCAGAAGACAAACCAAGATGCAAGCAATCGTCCTCCGAGCAAAGGCGGTCAAGGTTCGTCGGCTCGGGCAGGAGGGCAAAGCGGTAGACGGCACGATGCTACGGGGCCGACGGCGCTGATGGCAACCTTCGGTGGTGCGGCCACGAAGTGCGCCTCTGACGTGGTTGAGTGGTGTCTTGACAGTGCGGCAACTGCCAATGTCTGCAACGATCTCTCTCAGTTTGTGCAGATATCAACTATAAGTAACGGCCCCGAAATGATGTGTGCCAATGGCGGCACGGTAAGCATCAATCAAGTCGGCAGTGTGGAGCTCAGGATCGTGAACGCAGTCACTGGCAGGCAGGAGACGCGCATTCTCTCCGATGTGTACTATGTGCCCGATGCTCCTGCGAACTTACTCTCGCAGGACTACATGCAGACGGAGCTCAACTACTTCGTCAAGATGTCCGCCGATCAATCAGTCTGCTTCCTCACCAAGAAAGGAACAAGGCTCAAGTTCGTCAAAGTCAATCGGTTGTATCGCATTTGGTCGGTGAGAGACCAAGTATTGTTATTGTGACCCCAAATAAGTCGGTGCCGTTGGCGGTGTGGCACAAGCGTTTTGCACACGCGAGCGCACGACTATCGTCGACATGGGCAAGAAGAAGGTGGTGAGAAGGCTACAGATCAGCACAGGCGGAGCGGAGGCTGCGCCAACGTGCCTTCCATGTATGCACGGGAAAAAGGTGCGGATGACATATCCTGAGCGACGACAGCACGCACAACGGCCGCTTCAACGCCTTCAAGTGGACGTCTGCAGTGTGAACGAGCCCACACTCGATGGGTGTAGCTCCTTCTTACTTGTGGTCGATGAGTTCAGCTGATACAAATGGCTCTTCCTGCTACGGCAGAAGAGTGAAGCGAAGAACCACATTGCGGCACTTGTTAATCGCCTGCACGTCAAATATCGCGAACGGAATTGGCGTGTGGAAGAAATCCACTCGGATCAGGGTGGCGAATTTGACAACAACGACATTCTTGACTTCTGTGCTGAAGAGGGTATCGTGTTGACGACAACCAATGCGTACACCCCCCAAGAGAACGGTATCGTCGAGCGCGCCAATGGGATCGTGCTGCCCAAGGTCCGTGCACTCCTCCACATGACCAACCTACCCGATCTGCTATGGGGTGAAGCTGCTCTTCACGTCGTCTACACGTTGAATGCCACGGCGACCCGAGTGCTCGACGGTCTGACACCCCACGAGAAATTGTCTGGTGATTCGCCTGACGTGTCGCGTCTAAGAACGTGGGGGAGTCTCTGCTACTATCACATCGCTAGTGGAGCGCGGTCCAAGAAGAAAAAGCTCTCGTCCAGAATGGGCACTGCGATTTTGGTGGGTTATTCCCCAACGACTCATGGCTATAAGGTTTTAGACCTTGCGCGTGGTGCAGTCTCCACTCATCGCGGAGGCAATTTGATTTTCGCTGAAGACTTTACGGTGGCTCGTGAATACGTGGAGAAACTGCTAGCCAACGCCTACAATCACGGTGACCATGAGCTCTCGCCGAGAGCGCCGCTGGTCCCAATGCAGATGCAGATTGAGGACGTTGTTCGATTGGACTCCGAGCGAGAGAGTGTTCTCGTGCAGCCTGGCCAGTCTGTCGCTGTGGAGCAGCCCCCTGCTGCTATTGCTGCTCCCCAGTCTGTTGGTCCTGTGTCAACTGTGGAGGAAGCACCTGGTGCTCGTGGAGGCGTAGACGTCCAGACTGCTCCTGTTGATGGTGTTGCTGACAGCGATACTGTGGCGCGACACCGAGTCTCGCGTTTTGGCAGAAAGCGTAAGAGGAACTCGAGACTCAATAATTTTGAGCTCCACTATGTTGCGCACAAGCTGGTTAAAGTTTTGCAGTGTGAATTTATCTCGCCAACCCAGTCTCGACTGCATTCAAGAGACGTACCTGTGCCAGCGACGTATAAGCAGGCAATTCGGTCGAAGTTTGCTGCGTACTTGTTGGCCGCTATTGCTGAAGAACTCGACTCGCTGCGCAAGCATGGTGTGTGGCAGGTTGTAGATCGAAGTGCTGCTGGAAAGTCTGCTGTGATCACGAACAAGTGGGTCTTTGGGATCAAGAAGGACGAGAACGGCTTCGTCAAGCGTTTTAAGGCTCGGCTCGTCATACATGGGTTCAAGCAGAAGTTCGGCGAAAACTACAACGAGACGTTTGCACCAGTCATCAGGTTCGACACGATTCGCGTCGCGATTTATTTCGCTGTCCAGCGCCGGTGGTCGATTTTCCAATACGACGTCAAAACAGCCTTCTTGCACGGCAAGCTCACTGAAGAAGTCTTCATGGAATTGCCTCAAGGCAATGGATCGCCTGGAAATAGGGAGATTTGTAAGCTGATTAAGTCCATGTATGGACTCAAACAGGCTCCCCACGTCTGGAACAAGACATTGCACCGACACCTAGTTGCACTCGGGTTCACGCGTCTGGAGAGTGACCATGGCCTTTACTCCCTCCTCGAGAAGGGAGAGATTGTCATGCTCCTAACTGTCTATGTGGATGACCTGCTGCTAATGGGTGAGAGCAGTCGGTGTGAAGCTATTGCTCGGAAGCTGGCTGCAACATTTGAGCTCGTGGAGCTCGGCCCTGTCAAGTACCTGCTTGGGGTGGAAGTCAGCATTGATCGTGAGAAGAACACTGTCTTCTTCAGTCAGACAAACTACGTTGAAGAAATCCTGCGACGATTCCATATGCACGACTGTCATGGTGCTGCGACGCCCGAGGCAACCACGATGGAAACTGCAAGTGAAGGCCCAGAGGCGTCTGAGCCGAGTGATCTGCCGTATCGTGAGATTGTCGGAGCCTTCCAGTATCTCGTGTCGGGGTCAAGGCCCGATATTGCACACGTTGTTCGTCGGCTTGGACAGTATATGGCGTGCTTCGGTGCGGCCCACTACGCGCAAGCTAAACGGGTACTGAGGTATCTGCAAGCCACCAAGCATTTTGGTATCAGTATGGTGGTGACTGGTTCAACCCATGTGGATTTGTTGCGCGTGGAAGCCAATAGCGATGCTGACTATGCCAACGATAAGGAAGACCGCCAGTCCGTGAGTGGGTATGTCACGATGGTGAATGGCAGTGTAGTCTCCTACGGGTCACGGAAGCACGGGCTCAATGCCCAGAGCACGATGGAGTCTGAGTACATCGCCATGAATGAAGGCGCGCGCGATATCAAGTGGCTTCGTGGTCTGTGTGACGAGCTGAGGTGGCGGTATGACACCCCCGAAGCTCTGGTGCGACAACACGGCTGCGATTGCGCTGTCCAAGAAGCCAGGAAAGCACAACGGCAGCAAACACATAGAGAATCGTTTTCACTACGTGCGAAATCTTGAGGATCGAGAGCTACTTGAAGTGCAGCACTGCAGAACCGACCAAATGACTGCCGATATATTGACGAAGCCGCTCGCACGTGTTAAGTTTGAATTCTTCCGCTCTCTGCTTGGCGTCGTTCGCCGCAACGAGCAAGGGGGGCTGCAGCTGAAATGAAGCAGTCGGATACTGCCTTTGTTGCCTGGGTGCGGATTCGTTTGAGTCGTGAGGCAGGTGATGGTTCACCAAAAGCGGCTGCAACGTGCAAGAGCAGGCATTAGCTCACCACGATGCTACGTGGTTGATATTGTGCTGGCACCGATGTTCGTGCGCTCCGATGTTTGCAGCGCGATGTTCGTGCTCACTGCTGCTACGATGTTCGTAGCTTGTGACGAATTTGCAGAGCGACAGTATTGCTCGCAGAATCAGCGTGATGCGAGCAAGGGGGGGTGTCGGAGGACCTCTGTGTCTTATGCTCGTGTCCGCTGCAAGGATCCTAGTAGTCTACTAGTAGTAGAATAAGAAGCTGAAGTAGCTAGTGTATTTATACAATGCATTTAGGATCGATGTGGTCGCTGGGCTTGGCACTGAGAAGAGAACTACCACTTCTGAATCTCCTTCTCCTCTCCAAGCCCCAGCAACCAAGATCCCGGAGCCTTAGGCCCCGCCATCCAGCGTTCCAACCTTCCTACTGTGCCCGTGGCAATGCGTAACAGCCGACAATGGGGTGTGTCTGTGATATTGACAGCATGCTGCAGCCTTTTGTGTGATCTGGCTACTAAATATTGTTTGGCGGTCACGCCAACATGGCGCCTGCGCGTAAGAGGGCGTATCGATGGGTGCGTATGCTCAGTGAGCGACGCTCACTGCTTTAGCGTACACAATTTATTTTCATGCGAGTATACTTTTCGTGCGGGGGCCTTCTGCTGCCTCCCCGTCGGGGTGACACTTTCCTCATCTTGCTTCTGTCGAGCTTCTTCTTCCTCCGTCGGGGTGGTGCTTTCCCCGTCTTGATTCTGAGCCACTCGCTTTTCATCCGTACTTACGGGATGGGCTACTGTAAGATTTGCCCTTATGACAAGTAAAAGTCGTACTTAAAGAATAATCTCATCCAATTGATTGTAATTGGATTGCCCTTATGACAGGAATGGCCCTTATGACAGGGAAATGTCGGTACTATACTTTTATACGTATAAAATATGAGCATATAAAAGCCATTTCGTAGCGTCTTTAACGCCCAGTCGGGCTAAATAACGAGTGCCCTGGCCTGACTTGGGAGATTGGATTGGAGCGATTCTGAAACCGATCCGACTTGGCAAACTTATACAAAATTCACAAGGAAGTGACTAGAGGAGTCACCAACGAGATTGCATAAAACCAACGCATTTGCCCTAACCACCAAAGTCGCCGGCCGAAGGCCGGCGACTTTAAGCGCAGCGCGTAGCGCTGCAAGATTAGGGTTAGTCTACCGGACTCGGCCAGAGAGGTTTAGCATCGACGTGCGAAGCGAAGTCTTCGCGCGGCGTGCTAAACCTCGACATTAACCCGTTTTCCAGCAGGTCCCGCATGGTTTTTGGGGTTAGGGCAGGGTGATAAGGTACATGATGTTGCTGGAAAGTCGCAGGAAAGTTATAGGAAGGTTGCAGCAACGACGTTTTATGCAATCTCGTTGGTGACTCTAACAAGGTTCAATTCACAATATCTCTGCGCTGCTCTGACATCCGATCGATGCTTCGATTAAGAATTGTATACAATATATAATAACTTACTATTATAACATGATATCTGGTTTATCTTCTCGGAGCATTCGGCACCATTGTACCTGCTCGACAAGACGAACTAGCGCACAGAGACTGTGTAAGAGGGACCCGACTCACCAGTTCCGCGAATCGCGGGCCGAATTGTGGTCCCCCAGCAATTGGAATGGCGCGATACAGTCCTGACGAGTGGAACGTGGCTACCTTCCAGTGGAAGTTCGATCGCTTGTTCCGTGATTCACATCCTTTTCGGCAATCTTATTGTGAGGTCTGGCATGACTCCCGAAGGCGAACGTGTCGGGCGGTTTGTCTGTCATTTCTGAATTCGCCTGCTCCTCTCCAACCGCCAGGCATGACCCGCATCATCGCTACAGCAGTGCTGTCGACGGCTCTCATGGCTTCCAATGTCAACGCCAACGCCTCGAGCTATTTCATGACGGCGGAAGCCCCGGACTACAACAACGAGGCGGTTGCGCACCTGCTCGCGAACGTGAATTCGGTGCGCAAACCTGGCGAGGCCTACGCTGTCTTCGACTGGGACAACACGTGCATGTTCGGAGACGTGTCAGCTACGTCGATGTTTTACCAGGTCGACAACCTGAACTTCCGCTTCTCCCCGGAAGAGTTCGAGTCGATCTTCGCTCTGGGCTACAACGCCAGTAGCAGTGACACGTGCTTCCCCAACGGAACCAACTCGGTCATCGGCCAGGACATCAACGGCACCGACGTGACATTCATCGCTGCTCTCACCAACACTGCCAAGGACTACAAGGTGCTGTACGACAGCTACATTGCCCCCACCTACAACTTGACCAACGGCTCCATCGCCAGCGCGTCGCTCAGTGATATCAAAACGACCTCTGAGTTCCTCAACTTCCGTGCCAAGCTCGGGTTTCTGCTCTACAGTCTGGAGATCATGGACGGCGGCAATGAGTACTCCACGTGCTCTCTGATCAATGCGATGGTCGTGTACCCGCGTCTTCTTGTGGGTATGACGGAAGATGAGATCAAAACGTTAATCCGAGCCAGCATCCGGTGGAACTTGGCCGAGTCGCTGGAATCCTTCACATACACATCTACGGGGGGTCTAGCTGTCGAGGGTTCATATTCCAAGGGTCTACGCGTCTTCAGCGGCCAAGAGGCTACCATGCGTGCTCTCCGTGCGGCTGGCATTGCAGTGTACATCATCAGTGCATCCCCCGAGCTCTTCGCGGCTGAAGCTGCCGACCTCCTCGGGCTCGGGTATCTAGTAGCGCGAGACAACGTCTACGGTGGCCGCTTCACGACCGATTCCGCCGGTCTGTTCACTGGCGAGCTTTTGGATGACTACCCGATCACGTGGGGTCCAGGCAAAGCCACTGTCGTCAAGAGTATCCTGATGCCGAACCACAAGGGCGCGGCTCCGATTTACTCGTCCGGCGACTCGGACGGAGACTGCGAGATGCTCAGCACTGTACGCGATGGCATCGTCGACACCAACAACCGCCTCATGGACAACTCGACGTGCATCTACAGCTTCTACGAGAAGGCCTGCCAGTACTTCGACACGACGGAGCCCATCACGAACAACACGTACCTGCTGCAGGGCCAAGACAAGTCCATCGGTTCATGGATCACCTCAGGTTTCACCACCAAAGACGGTGTGACCTACACGTCCGGTGTCCCCACCAATGACGGGTGCGCAGTCTACAAGTTCCTCAACCTCTACTAGAGGTCTAGAGGTCCTCTAGACCTACACAGGTAGCTTCAACTACTGTCAAATATTATAGTTGAAGTGACGATTATTCATTATCCAAGGTTTACAATCTATGTACACCACACCAGATTGCCAAAGGAAACCCGCCAAAACTTTCACAACACGAAAGGCAACCAAAGCGGAAGACCATCACTCTCGATGGCTCCGCGCCGGACCCGCTCCGTCGTCGCCGCCCAGCGCCTCGCAGCCGACACGCGGCGGCGCCAAGACGCAGCCACCGACGCCGACGAGTTCAAGGCGGAAGACCCGGACTCAGACCACGTCGCGGAGCTGCAGAGCCGGAATCAGACGCCTCAGAAGCCCACAAGCAGTGCGGAAGATATTTTATCGGGAAGTTATTTATCCGGCGCGGGCCGCAACGCCTCCGCACTCACCAGAAGACTCAAGCAGACGTGGGAGACGCTGCAGCGCGCCCCCAGCAGGCAGCAGCAGCGAGAAGACGGCGTGCTGGACGCCAATGCGGCCCAGAAGCTGCAGCTCGTGGCCGCCGAGCTGCTGCAGCAGAAGCTGCTCGCCCACCAGGACAGGAACGTCAAGTCGCTGGTTGCCTGCTGTCTGGTGGAGATGATGCGCGTGTCGGCGCCCGACTCGCCCTTCGGCTCCAGTGAGGAGCTGTACCGGGTGTTCAAGCTGCTGTGCGAGCAGCTGAGGGCGCTGTCTCCGGCGCAGACGACCACGTCCAGTGGGTTGCACTGCTTTTACGTGCTGGAGAGCCTGGCTACAGTCAAGTCGTGTCTTCTGGTGGTGGGGCTGGACTTTACAGTTGAGGAACAGGAGGAAGTCATGATGGTGCAGTTGTTCCAAGCACTTTTCGACACTATTGGAGAAGAACATTCCGCCAAGATGGAGAACTTGATGCTGAGCATCATGGTGGCGTGTATTGAGGAGAGTGATGGAGTGGAGCAGCCGCTGCTGGATGTGATTTTGAGACCGTTGCTGGAAGCAGCGACGGAGGAGAGTGAAGAGGACGGAGATGATGACGCTGTCGTGAAGAGAACGCCGTGCCACATGGCGCGGGAGCTTATTCGACGAACCTGTGAGCTCCTGCAGAACCCTCTGTCGAACTTTATCAACGGTATTTTGATTGATGCACAGGGCGGAATGGGCTCGCTGAAGCCATCCGAGCTTAAGGAACACGTGTACACGCTAATCTATGAGATGCACAAGATTAACCCGTCGCTGCTGCTGTATGTACTTCCTAACGTGTGTCTGCAGCTTCAAGTGGACGAGGTCGCTACTAGGTCGGAGGCCATTGCATTGATGGGGAAATTGTTCGCGTCTTCACACGCGGACTATGGCCACCAGTATATGAAGAACTTTCGTGATTTCTTGGGTCGCTTCCGTGACGCAAGCAAGGAGATTCGTCTACAGATGATTACAGTATGTACGCCTGTCTGGGTGCGGAAGTCTGATTTGGCTGGTTTGTTGGAGAAGGAATTTATTCTGCGGTTAAGCGATCCGGAATGGGAAGTGCGGCAGACTGTGGTCCACGAGCTGTGCGACCTCGCTGCTAACCGTTTGGATCTGATCAGTGAGGAGTGTCTTCGTGCTGTGGGAGAGCGGATGAAAGACAAAAAGGTGATTCTGAGGAAGGAAACGATGACAGGTCTCAGCCAGGTGTTTAGCGCTCATATTTCCTCGCTATGGGGGGAAGAAGAGGACGATGACAAACCTGTGTCTCTTACAAGCCGCAATATTCCCGCTACTCACATTAAGAAACTGGGCTGGATCCCCGATTACGTTTTGAAGTGCTACGCATATCCCCAGCAAGAACTCAAGCTCCGCGTGATTCAGCTTCTAGATGATTTCCTTCTGCCCAAGAACCTGTCCGAACGAACTCGCGCGAATGGATTGCTATTCATTTTCCACTCTTTGGATGCCACATCGAAAGAAGCTTTGCGGCGAGTTTTCAGTGAGCGCGCTAAGTGCCAGGAAATTTGCAATACATTCGTGTCATTCAAGGTACAGCATCGTCACAAGGGTCGTGCCAGTGAAGCTAACGATAGCGCGCTAGAGGAAGCAAAGCAACAGTTTTACGATGGACTAGCCCCTTTGTTTTCGGATGTCAGCAGCTTGAACAAGTTGTTGGAAAAGCTGTTTAAATGGAAGGATCACAGCGTTTTCAAGCACATGGGGGAGCTGTGCGATTTCTCGAAGAGTCAGATTGATATCCGACATGCGCGAGACCAGTTAATTCGGAGCGTTGGGTCGAAAACGCCGCTAGGTGAATTCCTAAAGAAGCTGTGCCGAAAACTCTCGTTGCTGACAATGAATCAGGCATCAGTCGCTGTTTTCTTAGACTTTCTTATCAAGAAGGACGGACGGCCGTCGAGGGAAAATCGCAGCCTGGTGGACCTGCTGGTGATGGCCTCGGGCGAATTACCGGAACTGTTTGCTCCCTTTATCCGCGAGAACATCGCGTCACTTTTAGTTGAACGCGAAAACGCCCCTCGCGCGAATCAGTCCGGTACGAGTGATGAAGAGGATGAGGAGGAGCATGTGCTGAAAGACCCGAGCGTAATTCTCGGAGGCTTGCACATTCTTGCGAATTTTTCACAGCACTGGTCGGCGTCTACCGGTTTCGGAGATGATGCATCAATCGAAGAGGACGATAGTAGCACGCCATCTGCAGCATTAATGGAGCTGCTCCACAATTTCTGCCTCGGAGACAGTGACGTTGAGGCCCAAAATTTTAATTCTGCGAAGGAGAGTCGGGCTGCGGAATTAGCAGCATTTATTGTCGCGCATTTCTACGGAAGAGCGGGTGGAACGTCTCAGTTGATTGGTAAGCTGTGCTCAAAGGAGAAGCTCGGCTCACTTAAAGCTTCTGGAGTGTTGCCTGTGCTACAAAGCCTGGAGGTGTTCGCTAAACTGAGTAGCCATGTATTCTCTGCTGATGGTTCCCCGCTCTCACGACTTTGGACACATCTAATAACCGATATCATTGGCGAAGGTGAAAACAATCCTACACCAGGCACGCCTGGTTCAAAAGAACGCAGCCAAAAGGGTGCTAAGTCGGCTGCATCGAAACAAGCGGAGGCTCGATGTTTGGCGATTAAGGTCGCGGTGAATTTGCTTGTGTATTGCCGCTCCGCTAGAGGCACATCAGACTCTAGGGCGGATGGCACGAAACTTGTAAAGTTGCTGTTGGGAATCTTACGGTCGGACGGAAGGGCATATGGATCCACACCTACTCTAGCAGCCATGTTCAGAGCTACTGCATCGTGCGGTCTCATTAAAATCATGCGTGATCGTCATCTAGAGGCTTCAATGTCGGTCGCAGAGTGGCACTTACTCGGGTTCACCATGCAAGACTCGAGCGAAGACGTTCGGCACAAGTTTTTGAAGAAATTGACATCGCACTTGATGAAGCAACCCGTCCAGCATCCGCACAAGTACCTCAGTTATTTGGCGTTAGCTGCGACGGATTCGAGCATCGGTGTAAAGAGAACCGCGCGAAATCTGCTCAAGATTGCGGTTGAACGTATGCGTCGTATGTTCGACGCTGCGTCTTCGCGCGAAACAGAGATGATCAGCAGCACTGGGTCAGGGAATGGAACTCCTAGTATGAGCGCGCTCATGGTTCCAGAGTACGCGTTGCCATACGTAATTCATTTGCTGGCGCACCACCCAGACTTCCCGGTCAAGCTAGTGGAGAGAACTCCGAGTGTGGTGGTTCTACAGAGCGCATTGTGGACGGACCAATTGGCATATTTGGGCTTCTTCCTGGATGGTCTGGTGTCTACGAACGCAACAGCAGCAGATAACATTGCATTTCTGCTGCAGATGTTGACCAAGCTCTCCCAATGCCACGACGTGACTTCTCCCAATGATATTAATATTTATCCTCTGATTGACAGCGCCGTCGCTCTTTTGAAGAAAAAGATTAAGAACCAGTCGAATCTGAAGCCGTTCCCAGGTAAAATCTTCCTGCCGAAGCATTTATACAGTCCCGGTAGACCAAGCACACTTGCGACCCCTGGTGGAAGGAAGGAGCCTGAGGGTCCTGAAACGCTGGGGCAAGCGATTCGTGGCTCAAGACTCAGCGTAAGTGCCTCAGTCCTTAGTATTGGTATCCATTTTGTTGTTGCTCACTGGAATGTTGTCATTTTATCCGCAGACGTCATTGTCTCCAATCAAGCCAATGGACTTTGCTACGCATTTCATGAAGCTTAATTCTCCTCCTGGAAGCTCCTTGAAAAGCTCCTTGAAGAAACGCAAACGTAAATTACTCAACGCCGACGGAGAGTACTCAGACGCCGAAGAGAAGAAAGAAGACAACGATGATGATGGCGATGACGAAAGCGAAGCGTTGGCGACTCCATCTCAACGTCAATCTCTGATCGGAAAGGCTCGACCGGAGGGGCGTACATACGCGGACAACTCAAGTGACAGTGAAGGCGAATCGAACGCTTTCTTGCCTCGATCCTCAAGCTCGGCGTCTTCACGCAGGACTCAGCTTACTGAGCCAGCTTTTGCAGCATCGCCAGTTCACGTTCGTATGAACCAAACGATCGAAGAAGAAAAGGAAGAAGAACCAGCAAAAAAACGTGGCAAGCATGGGACTCGCAGGTGAGGGCTCACCGGCCTACGAGAAGGTAAGACTTTATTAGCAATCTCATCCTGGACTTAACTGCGAAACTCTCACATTGTCTTGGTTTGGACAACAAGGTTGTTTTCCAAGGTTGCGGGTCAGGAATCGATTTGATTTATTATGCTATCTTCATTAAGTACGCTATTAATTCGTACTTCGCTCTTTACTAATGTTTTCTTGCGGTGAGCATGTTCGCGGTGGAGCCATCCATCTTGACTAGCGCTCGAGGACGCTAACTTGACGCAGGAACACCGATACGACTTAACAATACCACAAGAAGAGACGGAGTGCAAGTCGGACTGAAAAAGAGGTGAGATGGGAATGCAAGTGTGATGGATTGGATAAATACAGAGAGGTCTCTTTTACGAGAGTAGGAAGTCAACACAGTGGCGGGGGTCCACAGTTTGCTGTTCGGTAGAACCGCCATGCCCGTCTTGGACAGTGCATGCCTGGCGAATGTCCTCAATCCTGCTCCGGATCTGGCCGGTTTTGGAGATGTTGGCGTCGGCGAGGATGCGCGCTGCGTCCACGAGCGGGACAATGGCGTTCAGCGCCGTGACGAGGTCCCAGTCAGCGCTGAACCACGTGACGATGCCGTCGGAATCGAACTCGAAGCGGTACTGGACTGGGACGACGAGCACGGAGTTGATGACCTTCTGCAGCTGCTCCATGTTATAGTGCAGCCCTGGGTACAGCGCCAACACACCGTCTCGGCAACAGCGAATGTGGAAGTTGGTCTCCATGACTACGACAGTGGAGTCAGCCAGCGCCGACACACTCATGGAGAGAAGCTCGTATCTGCTGTAGACGTAGAAGTCACTGAAGCGTTTCCAGAGCATGATGACTGCCTCGACGCCGGCGTAGTCTGGACCAGCAGTCTGCGCTGTCATGATGGAGCGCAGGAATGTTTCCTGTTGCTGGACCAGATTGGGCGAGATGCCGAACTCGAAGATCCGGAAGTACTCCATGGTCAGGCGAGCCGGCACACCGGCGTCGGTGCCTCGCGAGCTGAAGCAGTTGCGGTCGACGAGCAGGCGTTGGCGCTTGTTGCTGAGCTGCTCAATGTCGGCGAGCAGTGTCCGCACTTCGTTGGTGAGTGTGAGCATCTTCTCCTTCTGCTTGGCTCGGTGGCGGCGTTGGTGGAACTTGTACTGTTGGCGGCGACGGACCACCTTCTCGTCGACTTCATCTTCTGGCTTGGTACGCTTGGGGCACATGGGTGGTTTGTCAGCGGCGATGGCCACTGCTGCCATTGGATTGTTGGAAGTTAGTATTGAGATGTGGTAACTCGCGTCAGTTGACCGGGCGGCAGCGGGTGGACACGTCTGCTTCCGAGACAGCGAGAGACCGAATGACTGCTTGACTGTGTTTGCTTGCGTCGACGCGAACGGCACTTCGTGTTGTGCAAGTTCGGGTCAGCTGCTGCCGTTGTTGTCAGTTGTTGAGTGCGTGGACTGCTGTTGCCGTTCGGCGGGGATTTTTCTGACTGGGGCTAGATGGGATAGCCCACGCTCAGCTCCCCATGTACACTGTGTAATGAAATCATGATGATTGCATAGTACAGTATGCGATACGAATCGTAAAGGCTCACAGGGCCTGTGAACCAAACAGGCGATAGCCGTTACTAAGCTTAGTACAAACTTACTACAAATTGTGCAGTGCAGAGCTCCTCGATGTGATTACACTGGAGGTTTGCATGCAAGAAATTCCCCAAAAACCAAAAAATCTAGCTTTTCGTAGAATTTGAGTTTGGAAAACACACTCACAGTCACTTTTTTAGGGCATGGGCTTGGACGACAGGAGTTTGGACAGGAGTTTCGAGTAAGCTTACAATAACGTGCGCGGCACGATCGCGTGAGTCTGGTCGTAACGCAGCCAGCTGCGAAACCGTCCACCCGGGTGGACTTTGTGTCCAGCAGAAACACCTGCGGTCTTCCTCCCTGGAGCCAGGCGGGAAGCAGCAGTTCCAACGTCTGACTCAACGCAAGTTGCGGTACACTGTACCTGCTGCCGCATGAGATGGGTCAACCGAAAGAAAACTGCATGGCGTCCGGACGTGCGCGAGAAGGCCGTGGGCTGAGCTGTGCTGGCGTGAACGCATGCATGGGCTGTCTGGATCGAGAAATCTGCAAATTTGACAATAAACTGTAGGAACTCCGCTCTCGCAAAAATTACCGGCTGCCGGTGATTGTGACGCACTTTCCAAGCTGCCGTCATCTACAAAGACGCGCGAGGCAACGGATGGTTGAGCGCTCGAGACGATTGGAGGCGACCTGGCCGATTCGTGGAGAAGTCTGCGGGCTTCTCCTGCTACTGTACATACAGTTGTATCCAGCGGTGGCGAGTCAGCTTTTGGCCTGCTCATCTCTGCAAGACACCGTCGTGTCCACGCGAGGTAATACATGTAAGAAATGGTATACATGTATACATTTATGACCCCCAGAAGGGAGCCTCAAAGTTGTTTTGAAGTTGGACGTCAGGACTCGCTTTCTTGACGTGTAAAGGACGCTTTCGGTGCGGCACGCCCTCGCTTTTGCGCACCGAGAGGTCCCCGTGTGGTCGTCATTGGCTCTTTTATCGAGGGCGAAGGCGATGTCCAGGTTATCTTATACATAGGGAAATATTCCATGCAAAGCGCTTGCAAAATTTAGCACACGCGACCCACGTCGTCGGAGAACTGCTCTGCTTTTTGATACTTTATTCCTCAGCTCCAAAGTACAGTACATGTAAAAGCACTGGTAACTCGTCAAACCTGAGAATGCAGCTCAAAATGGCCGAGCTATGTGCCGCCGCTTGACTCATTCGAGCAGGAAGTCGGAAGTTCGCCATTTTCGAGGAGCGCTTTATTGTACATGTACAGTGTAATATGATACAGTAATATATTAAATATTACATATTATGTTAGCCGCAACACGACTCACGCGGCGAATCTCCTCGGATATGCGCTTGACTCAGTCCCATCGCCGCGATGCTTCTTCTACAGGCCTGGTTGCGCGCCGCGCAACCTGCTTGCACGTGTGTAACACCCACTGCAACATGGTCAACTTCGGCTTGGTGTGCGCCCCCGAGCTGTCTCCCAGCGTCGCGATGAGTCAGTCGGACGCTGCACAACCGTCCAGCGCCTTGCGCCAGACAAGAGAGCCGTTGGCTGAAGCGAGCGCTCGATGTGCATCAAATTTTTGGTTGAGACCGTCCGTCGATCGTGCGAAACTGCTGCCGGACGCTAGCTTGGTTGTTTACAAAGGAGCACGCTTCTCCACCGAGACTACGGTACGAATCGCCAGCTGTGTGTTCCTCGATGTTCCTGGATGAAGTGGTCTGCAGGTGGCTGCGTGAACATGCACATGCACAGCCCTGCTCGAGTCGTCCAAGTTCAGTACCGGTACGTGTACAGGCAGGCAGTGTGGCTGCGCCCTCTGCTGCGACAGTACGATGCCTTCCGGCAGAGCAGAGCAGCGAAACCGAAGGGTCCGGCGATGTCTACCTAGCGCCTCGTGGTCAAATTTTGCTGCGAGGTGCACGCGAGCCTCCACCATGGTGCTTCTACGAGCCCCACCACGCCCGACAAATGCCGGCGAAACATGTCTGACTCATGCATTGTTGCTGCTTGCACCGTACATGTAGCAGCGCTCGACTCGGATCGACGGTGAGCTTCGCCGCCGCTCTGACTCACGCAGACGTCCGTCATTAAAACACGCGCGCAGTGTGGGTCGGCTGGCTCCCGCTACAGTACAGTACGGTGCATGCACCTCTGCGCATCGCCATTCTCGATCGCGAAGCCAGCCAGCCAAGCCGACCCTGCACGCCGCTTGTCGTGTCGTGCCACCACTATCGGACAGCGTCCACCTCCCCGAAATCTCGACTCTCAGCGAGTGAGCGAGAGCGTGAAGTCGTTCCCCCCTCACTCCCGCCGAGAGACTCCAACGCAACGCTGGACTCGTCACGTCATTCCATTGACAACCATTCAAGCAGGCAACGCTTGCTAACGGAGACCGCTCCGAACAAGTTGTCCGACATGAGTCAGAACACCTTGTCCGCTGCCAGCAGTGGCAAAGGCAAAGGCAAAGCTCAAGCTCGCGCGGCAGCTAACAAGGACGAGAAAGTGGACGAAAAAGTGCTTCAACGCCGTCTCCAGTACAAAATGCATCAGCGCCGCCACCGCGCCAAGCAGAAGCAGAAAATCGCGACGCTCGAGCTCGAAGTGCAGAGCTTGGCGGCGGAGGTCGAGACGCTCAGCCGCAAGCGCCAGAAATTGCTAGTCGACAAGATTTTTTTCGCGTCGCGCGGCACGGCTGGAGGCGCGTGGTCATGGAATACTTCCGGCTGTTTCAGCTCGGCGCATCTCCGCTGCATACATGCACCGACCAGCAGGAGCAGTTCCTGCGCGCCGTGATGACAGCTGAGACCAAAGGCCCGGACTACGTGGGCGTGGACACCGTCATCACGCAGTGGCGCCGGTACTGCAGCTTCTTCGCCTACACGCGCTACCAGCCGCTGGCCATCAACGTCACGACAGTCGGAGAGCTCACGGTGGTCGAGGCCGACTCCATCTTCAGCATCTGCGCGCGGCGGGACGGCATCGTGATGCTCTACCCGTCGCTCAACGGCGACCTCGAGCTCACGCAGAAGCTCTCGGGCAGCATCATCAACATCCGCGGCAAGTACCGCTTCACGTTCGACGCGGACGGAATGATCACGTGGTTCAGCGCCGAGTGGGACCTTGTGGACGCGCTGCAGCGCGCGCTTGGTAACTTGAGCGACGTCTCGACGGTGCTCTCGGACGCCAACATTTCGGCGTCCACCGGCCAGATCTTGGTGGAGGACGTGCGTGCACAGCAGACCGAGACGCGTGTCGACCCGCGACACAACGTGGAGTTCTTGCTCTCGTAGCACTGAGTCTGCAGCTGTGTCACAACGGTCTCTAATAGTATCAAGTCGCCCGCTGTCACCACTTCACGCTTGTTTTACGTCTTGGTCATGACCGCCGCCCGACCGAAGTCGATGGACATCGTCGTCGTCCCGCCATCGTCAAGACCTCTTCGACGTGTCGCCAGCGTTATCTGCAAATCGGCGAGCGGACAGCAAAAGCTTCGACGTGAGCCGTCCGTCCAGTAGGATATCAACCCGAGCGACGACCGACCGACCAGAGCGACAGCCGCGAATTTGCGGTGCGTGTCAGCGAGACGGACGACTCATCTTGATTCAAGGTGCGAGTGCTCTCTACACTGTGAGTCTTGTTCTCCTCTCCGGACTCTGTCATCGTATTTCCTTCGCTTGCAGGTGTACGCGACTAGGTGTACAGTATCTCGACCAAACGCTGAGTTATCCGAACGCAGCGATGCTTGTCGAGGTTCATACTCAACACTTAGCGTGATACCACGCGTAAGCCTACGAGTAGCTCTGACAACTGCACGAAAAACTCATCGTGTTGGGACACATGTATGACTATGCTGTAAGTGGCAGCTCTCTACGCGATCGTGATGGTGCCGCTGCCGAGTGCGATCCGACATCCGTCCGTGAGCTGCACGACGTTCTCGAGCGAGCCGAGTACTCGCCGCAGCGTTTCCAGCAGCTGCACGCTCTGTTAAGATGCGTGCTCCGCGGCGCGGACTTCTCGGCGCTGGATCAAGGCCCTGGAAGCTGGCAGCATATATAGGGACACGACGGTGTGAGATGCGGCGGCAGACAGGGGTTGAAGCAGGATCAAGAGAAGGAAGGAGAAGCTGGCAGCCTGGGAGCTGGCCAGCATTCATGTGTAGGACAAGCTCAGTCTCCATTTAGCAGGACAAGCAGCAAGTGCGAAGGAGGAGAGAGACTGGGAACAATCAAGCTACGTGTTTGCATTTCATCCGGGCTTGAGTTGGTTCTCTAGGTGTCGAGCAGCAAGCTTCGACAGCCGAGTCTTCACCTCATAACAGGGTTATGAGCCCAAGCTGGCAGCAAGGCCAGCAAGACACGCACAAGATGTCGTCAAAGGTGGAACTGAACAAGAACGGACGCCCGGTGAACTGGCACGGCCAGTGCTGGACGTACTACAAGAGGATGATGGAGTTCGTGTTCGCGGACAAGGATGTCCTGGAGTACGCGACGGGCAAGGAGACTCTTGCTTCGGGTGCAGACGACGCTGCGAAGAAGAAGTTTGCCGACGCCCAGATGAAGGTCGAGCACCTCATCATGGCTTCGCTGTCTATGGAACTGGGCCAGCAAGTGATGACCAAGACCAACGGGGCATCCATGTGGAAGTACCTGGAGGACACGTACGAGGGCAAGACCAACTCGGCGACCAGGACCAATCAGGAGATCATCCTGTTTAACCGGTTGCAAGCGGCCAAGTGCAAGCCGAACTGGGACGTTCAGCAGCACGTGAACAACATGTTCCTGTTGAAGGCCCAGCTTGCCGCTCTGAATGCTGACATGCGTGATCCGATATTCACGAACCTACTCATTCGATCGCTGCCGTCTAACCCTCGCTTTGACCGCCTGCGAGGCATGGTCGAGATGGGAGCCAGCGAGGTAGACACGCCAGAGAAGCTGAGGGACCAGATCATCCGCCTGGACAGCTACAACCGGTGCGACCGGGAGATTGGAGTGACGAATGCGGTCAATGCTTCGCCGCAACCCCCGTCGCCAGGACAGAAGCCAAAGACCACCCAGCAGCAGGCTCGACAGGGACCCCAAGGGCAAGGCGGAAACGCTACGGCTAAGGCCATGACTCCTGAAAGGTCTGCCACGTTTGCGGCCAAGAAGACCGACAAGCAGCAGGGAAACTGCTTCGGGTGTCACAAACCTGGACACTTGGAGAAGGACTGCCCGAAGAAGGCGACTACCTCAAGCCAAAAGCAGGCAATCTACACCAGCCGGGTGCGAGTTGGTGAGGACCAAGAGCAACAGGGCGGCGAGCACATCCAAGTTGGGGGCCCAGCCAACGTGAAGGAAGTCACAGCTGAGACAGAAACAAGTTCCAGACGCGGTGAACCTCACGGAGAAGACCTGTCAGTGCGCACTGGAGATGGAAATGTCTGCGCAGTGGAGGAGTGGTGCTTTGACAACGCGGCAAACGTCCATATTGTGTCAGATCGCCGGTACTTCACAGAATACACACCTTTTGGCAAGGACGCCGAGAAAGTGAGGGGATTCAAGAAACAGTTCGCAGCAGCTCCCGCCGGGCACGGAACGGTGGAGCTGGTCGTGGAACTCAATGGGAAGAAGATGACCATGAACCTGCTGGACGCGTACCACGTCCCGAACTGCCGGAACCTGCTGTCGCACTCACAGGCTGAAGACCAAGGGTATGCAGTGGAATATCATGGGCGTTCCGGTCAGACGAAGTTCGAGCTGTGGCGAGAAGACAAGATGATCATGGAGGTCGGCCGAGACCAGCACGGGATGTACACGTTTGACGCGGTGAACGACTTCGTGCTGGCCAAGAAGCTGAAGTTGCAACCGAAGAACTGCCCAGTGAAGAAGAGCAACCCAGCAAAGACCCCCAGTGCGAACATATCCGCCGCGGATGGGGCAGCTGACCTGAAGACCTGGCATGAACGGCTGGGGCATTTGTGCCCGCGATTCCTGAAAACGATGGTGGACAGTGGACTCGTGAAGGGAATGATGCTCCGACAGAGAGTGCACGTCGACTGTGAAGACTGTCAACTGGGAAAACAACGCAAACCGCCAGCAAAGAAGAACATTGACCGAGAGATTAGCCGAAAGAACGAGGTGATATTTGCGGACTTACTTTTCCCCGAACAAGACGAGCCGGTGTTGGTAATTGTAGATGGCTTCACGCGCTTCACGACGGTGTACCCCCTGAAGACGAAGAACGCCCCGGAGGTCAACGCTGAGATGATCAGATACATCGAGTGGGCGGACCGACAGCACCCAACGTGCAAGGTGAAGAAGGTCATCACCGATGGAGGAGGTGAGTTCGAGAACGACGAGATGAAGCTGTGGTACCAGAGCAAAGGTATCGAGTTCTTGCCGAACCCGCCACACAGCTCTCACCTCAACCCGTGCGAGAGAGCTCACCAGACTCTAGTGCACATGATGAAGACCATGCTGATAGCAGCAGGATTCCCTCCGTCGTTGAAGATGCACGCCTTAAAGATGGCGGCCTACGTGCGGAACAGGTGCTACCACGAGACCATTAAGGACACTCCTTTCCGAATGATGTTCGGGAAGAAGCCCGACATGCATCGCATCAAGAAGTTTGGGTCGATCGCCTATGCGCACAAGCCAACTGGGCCGTCGCGCAGAAAGATGGACGAGAACTGTCGGATTGGGTTTCTGGCAGGATATCGTGAAGGCCAAGCCGGATTTGACGTGTACTTCCCGCCGGAACGAGTTGTGCAACGTGTCGAGCACGCCCATATCAATGAAGGCATCGTGTTCAAGGACCGGTACTCCGAAGGGTACACGCCGGCAGCCGCAGAGTGGATTCACTCGCTGGAGGATGAAGCTCTGGAGCCGACTGATGAAAGCGACTTCGATGAGAGTGATGTTGAGGAGCAGATCAACGTCGAGAATACCATGGAGGACCCGGACGAGTTGCCGCCCGCGCGAGCAGCAGACCCGTCAGACCCGGATCTCATGGACTACGACGATCTGGACGAGATGCCAGACGTTGTCATGGACGACGAACCTGCCACCGAGGGATGGAACACCACGTCTGAATATCCTACCTTCCTGAGAAAGTCTGACCAACCGGCTGCTGAGCCGAAGGAGTGGCAGCGTCTCGGGGAAGACGAAGACCTGGAGGAGAAGGCCCCACCTGACCCCGCGTTACTTGCTGAAGTAGAGCTCGGTCAAGATGGAGTTGCTAGTGAGGAGGAACATGAAGCCGAACTACCAGTTAATCCTGACGAAGGCTCGTCGGAGGTAGAACCTGAAAAGGAGCCGACCCCAAGCACGGAGCAGGAGAGCACTGAGTCGACCCTGGATGAGACCCCGAGCGATGACAGTGAACCCTCTTTCGACCCGTGGCAGTGGAATGTCCAAAACGTATCAGACGCCTACATGCACGTACCACTCCAAGATGAAGAAACAGACGCCCGTAATGAGACCAGAGAGCAAGACGAAGATCAGCGCCCGGAATACCCTGACCCTCCGAATGAGGAGCGGAGCATCGTTGCTGTTGATGCTGGAAACGGCATGGATGTCTGTATGGTGCCCGAAGTGCTAACGGGCCAACATAGGACGTCACTGGAAGCTGAGCTGGATGATGTCCGCGAGACGAAGCGCCAGCGGATGCTCGAAGGTCAGCCGACGCGAATGACTCTACGCAGCGAAGATGAACGTCGCCGCCCAAAGCATCTAGACGACTATCAAATCTTCGCCAGCTATTGCCAGCAGGACCATGCAGAAGCTGAGAACGGTGAGCATCAAGAGAGGCGCTGGCACAGCAAAGAAGTAACGACACCTCGAAACTTCCGCGAGGCGATGAAATCCCCGCAGAAAGAAGAATGGCTGAAGGCAATGAAGCAAGAAGTTGATGCGATGTTCTCGAAAGGAGTCTTCGTGATGATCGATGAAGATGAGATGCCAAATCGCACGAACCTCCTGAGTACTATGTGGAGATATCAACCCAAGACTGACACGGATGGATATGTCATTCGATGGCGAGCGAGACTAGTCGGCCGGGGTGACTCGCAGGAATTTGGAGTTGACTACGTGCTGAGTTTCTCCCCTGTGGCCAGAATGGTGACCTTCCGCGTCGTAGTGGCTGTGGCAGCAAAGTTGGGTCTGACTCTCTATCAAGGAGACATCAACACAGCTTATCTCAACGCGCTTCTGAAGATCAAGCAGTTTGTGAGAGGGATTCCTGGTTTTCCTTGGCCGAAAGGAAAAGTCTACCGGGTAGACCATGCTCTCTATGGTCTACATCAGTCCGGAGCAGAATGGTACGAAGAAGTGGACAAGTTCCTGAGATCCCAGGGATATGACAACACGGAGACAGAACCCTGTCTGTATGTCCGATACAAGGACGGAGTGCTGGCTCTTATCCCGCTCTACGTGGACGACGTGGTCCTCGCGACGAACTCGGAGGACTACAAGACCCAACTCTTCCTCGAGTTCGACAAGAAGTACGGATTTAAGGATGGCGGTCTAGCTAACAAGTTCCTAGGCGTGCAGATTGAGCAGAGTGAGAGCGGCATCCTGATCCACCAAGATCAGTACTGTAAGGAAATTCTGGATCGGTTCGGCTATGGTGAAGCTCACGGAAGCGCCACTCCAATGGAGACCAACGTCAAGTTCAAGCCAAACGAGGAGTCCGAGAAAAACGAAGATATTTCTTTTGATTATCGTGCAGCTATCGGATCTCTGATGTACCTGACTACCAGCACTCGCCCCGACATTGCTTTCCCCGTTGGATACTTGAGTCGCTTTGTAAGCAACCCGTCGAAGAAGCACGGGGGCGCAGTGAAGCGAATCTTGCGGTACCTGGCGGCTACGTCCCGGCAAGGCATCAAGTACTCAAACGACAAAGACGTCACCGACCAGATCTTGGTAAGCGGGCACAGCGACGCTGACTGGGGGAATGACCCGGAAACACGCAAGAGTGTCACGGGGTTCGTGATGACCATTGCCGGAGGAGCGGTGGCCTGGGCAGCACGCCGACAGACCATTGTGGCTCAATCGACAGCAGAAGCTGAATATGTCGCCGCCTGCGAGGCGGCCATGGAGGGACGAGGAATCGTCAACATGCTGAATGAAGCTCTGGTCGTGATCCAGAAGAAAAGTAAGCTGACGCTAGGAGTGGACAATACAGCCGCGATCGCCCTCGCCAAAGCTCCAACGTACAACAGCCGAACCAGACACATCGAGCTTCGATGGCACTACGTTCGTGATCAAGTAAAGAGGGACCTATTGGAGATTCACAAGGTGTTGGGAACGGAGAACCCAGCAGACATGTTCACGAAAGCGCTGCCGAAGAACAGTTTGGTCAAGTACTGCCAAATGATTGGCATGGCCAAACCTCCCAGCAGCATGCGCTAAAATGTTCCGGCGCAAGCGTCGGGGGGGGCGTGTTAAGATGCGTGCTCCGCGGCGCGGACTTCTCGGCGCTGGATCAAGGCCCTGGAAGCTGGCAGCATATATAGGGACACGACGGTGTGAGATGCGGCGGCAGACAGGGGTTGAAGCAGGATCAAGAGAAGGAAGGAGAAGCTGGCAGCCTGGGAGCTGGCCAGCATTCATGTGTAGGACAAGCTCAGTCTCCATTTAGCAGGACAAGCAGCAAGTGCGAAGGAGGAGAGAGACTGGGAACAATCAAGCTACGTGTTTGCATTTCATCCGGGCTTGAGTTGGTTCTCTAGGTGTCGAGCAGCAAGCTTCGACAGCCGAGTCTTCACCTCGTAACACGCTCACCAGCAGACTGCTCACGTGTCCTGTGCGATCCACCACGAAGGTGTAGGTGGCCGCGACGGCCGTGGTGCCTGTCACGAGCGGCAGCACGAGTTCTGGATCCACTTGCCCAGTCTTGAGACTAGGGAACAGCATGCCGATGGTCTGCCGGTGGAAGCGCAGGTAGATCATAGCCTCGACCTCCACCATCACCGAGTGGCCGACGTCCTGCGCCTTCCAGACCTGCGGCTCCAGGATGTAGAGCGCAAAGTGCTGGTCGCAGAGGCGCCACTGCTGCACGAAGGCGTCGGCCCCGCGCAGGTCGACGCCCTCGACGTCCGTGGCCAAGACGGAGCGCAGGAAGCGCTCTTGCAGCCCCGCCAAGGACAGCGAGTAGCCGTTCTGGTACACGTGGAAGAACTGCACGACGACGCGCTTGGCGTGGTCCTGCAGCGTCCCGTCCGGGAATTGCTGCTGCTGTCGACGCTGCTCCTCCGCATTGGCTGCCGTGACCTTGCGGCGATGCAAGTCGCGGTACAACCGCGCGATCTTGCTCTGTAGAGCCTGCACGTCGTGCTCGAGCGAGTGCAGCATCTGCTCGCGCTTGGCGCGGTGTTTGCGCTGGTACAGTCGGTCCTGCAGACGCTTCTTCAAGGCACGCACGGCGCGCTTCTCGGCCACGTTGGTGGTGGCCAGCACTTGGGCGTTGGCTCTCGCCAGCGCGAACTGCAGCTCCTGGATGCAGCAGTCGGTGGGTGTCACGAGTGCCATGATTTCTTGACTGCGAAGTGACGCGTTGCGTTTTCTGCTGGGAGTTTTCGTGAGTGAGGGGAGTTGGTCACCGCCCGCCCATCGTTTTGAGTCGCCGTTGAACGCGGATGGGAAGGGGTCAAACGCACAGTGCAACGAGTTCTTCTGGCTTTTCAGATGAGTGACGAGTGGCGGCCTTTGGCTGCGACCGCTGGCTGGCTGATCTCTCTCTCTCTCGGATCTCGTCTCGGGCGTTGAGGGCGGTCGATAGTCCAGCGTCTCGTGTTTCTGCGGCGTCGAGCGCTTTGGTCAAACCTTTTCGAGCCTGAACGCACTCACTGCCTGTTTGAATGGCTCAAAGAGGCTCACAGCAAAGCTGCAGCAACGTCAGCGATGAGCCGAGCGAGACACTCCAGTCAGCCGGATGCGCTGACCACCCTACGTTGAAGTAGCGTACCGTATTCTGTACGAACGAAACCGATGTGCGGTACCTACCAGTCGTGACGACCGGGACGAGAAGATGGCGAACGTGTTTCGCCCTGTCGATGGTGATGGGGAACTTTTTTTTAACGTTGGGCGTGGAAATTCCGCCTCGTGCATCCGGGACGCGGTGGCCGTGAGGAGGGACATGACAGGGCAACGCGGGCGTGACGGCCAACGCGCGAAGCAGAGACATGAGCTCGCCGTTGGCGGGGCACAGATTCCCGACGCCGACAAGGATAGATTCAGAGGACGGCTTTCCTCTGCTGGACGCACTCGTCACGCTGCAGTAGCTCCAACAGCAGCCAATCGGGGCTGCCACGAACGCGCGTGAGCTTAGGCTGACTTACGGGGTGAGAAATATAAGTCGACCCATGTGCTGAGCCCCGTTCCCCGCCGGGGACAGGAACACCACCGCATGCTCGTTCATCCTGATGGCAAGATACCGGGATCTGAGATCTGGTTGGCTGCGCTCACCGAGATGGAACTTCAAGTGGGGTTGGCTGAAGCTGTCCCCAGGGTTTGTTCAGGGTATGCTGCCTTGCCGTCGTACACGAAGGAATGGGCTGGCGCCCGCAAGGACACGCTGGAAAATGGCGAGTGTATATCTATCTAATCGGCGACACATCTTACCAAACCGACTTGTCGTGGCCAGCGTCACGCGCGTGTATTGCTACGTCGTTTTCGAGCAAAGAAGCAGCCGCGGTAAAACACTGCACCTGTTGCTGAACGGAAGGTGTACATATCCTGACGACCGAGATGGAAAGTGGCGAACGCTGGCTCGAACGAGAGCACGCTGGACGCTCACAGATGAGTCAGCAGCTTCTGGCGAGGGAGCTGACCACAGGACAAGCAAAAATATAACATCGTGATTTGCTGATGATTTTTGCTTTGAGCATGACGCGAGAGTCTCGCGGCGAGACCCGAGCTGACAAATTCATGAGCCAATCGGCGCTTGCGCTCAACGACAAGCCGAGCCAGAAGAAGATCATCATGCGCTTGCTCCACCACTCGTTAAGTACTCGGCCAAACGCATTCATCGGCCATTGATTGGCTGGTCAAGTTGAAGTTGTCCGTTACTTGGCGCGCGTGAAGGTGCCCTCTGGTCTCTAAGTATATCGCCCGCGCTCTCCACTTGCTTTGAGCCATCAAAGACGCTCAATAATCGCCGCCATGCCTCGTCGGAAAAGCCTCCGCAACAATGCTCGGTCTTGGGAGCATGAACTCCCAGCCATTCTCCACCTGAGTCTGAAGCTGCGTGGTGGCGCGCAACTCGGCAAGGCTGTCAAGGGCCGAAGCAAAGACGGCAAAGGCAAGAAAGATGGCGCGGGCCGCGAGACGTCCGAGGAGGAGCGGAGACTGCAGGAATCCATCCGACGCATGGAGATGAACGACTACATGAAGCGCCTCACGGTGTCCAAGAAGGCTCTGCTGCAGGAGTTCATGGCCAAGGAGGAGCGCATCTCGCGCATGAACAAGCTCAAGATCCAGAACCACTGGCGCAAGATCATGAGGCTCGTCAAGGTCGAGGCGCTGCGCAAAGAGGTCGAGGTGCGGTCTCAGAACCACGAGCGCGACGTCGACCGCAAGGACGCGCTCATCCAGATGCTCGACCGCGACTTGGAAGAGGCCGAGGAGCAGTTCCAAATGGCTCTGCGCGCGCACCTGCTCAACGTGGACGAGCTCATCGATCTGCAGGACGAGCGTCTGCTGGGGCTTGAGAAGGAGTTCGAGGCGGATCTGCGCGAGCTGGAGCACGAGTTCCAGACGGAGAAGAACAAGCTGAACACGCAGCACACGATGGAGCGCAACGAGCTGCAGCGCATCATGCAGGCCGTGGATCAGCAGGAGAAGGAGCGCGAGGCCGACGCCAAGCAGGAGCACGAACAACTGCGCGAGGAGATCCGCAACAAGAACCTCGAGGACATCAACGTGCTGCGGATCACGCTGGACAGCAGCATCGAGGAGCTGGAGCAGCACTTCGAGACCGCGCACCTGAACTACCTGCAGAACACGGACCAGCGCACGCAGGACTTCAAGTACTTGACTGCCAAGGACCAAGACCTGTCACGCGACATCGAGCTCAAGATCCGCAAGATCGAGCGTCTGCAGCAGAGTCTCGCGCTGTGGCGCACCAAGATCGCGCAGAATGTGCGCGAGTGCTCGGAGCGCAACAAGGCGCTCGAGGAGGAGAAAGCTGCCATCTCGCACCACTTCCAGACGCTCAAAGCCAAGATGAACCGCATGCGTGAAGACCAGCGACGTCGTCTCGCCGACCTCTCTCAAGGAGCCCGAGAGGCGACGAAGAAGCTGGAAGCTCATTTGCAGCTCAGCGAGCGGATCTTGCAGCTTGGTGAGCTCGTACGCAAGCTCGAGACCGAACGGGAGCGCGTTCTACCATTCTACCACTCCACGCTAGCTGACGAGCGTGAAGCGAACGAGCTCACGGAAAGTGTGCGACTTGCCATGCGCACGGAACAAGGCCGCGAAGAGGAGGAAGCGCTGCAAATGCTCGACTTCCAGCCCCAAGGTGTGCACGATGGCGTCCCCGTAAGCGAATGGGAGTACTTGGACCTCTTCTGGAAGCGCCACAACAAGGTTCTGCTCGATGAACTAGCACTACGTCGAGAGAAGGAGCGCGTTGCGAACGAGAACCGAGAGCTGCAGACCATTTTGCAGCAGTACCTTGCTGGCATCTCCGTGAGCCCCACGGTACTGGACGGCGCCAACCCGCTGCTAGTAGTCAACGGCCGTCTGAGACTCCACCAGCCAGCGCTGGGTGAGGACGGCAAGCCGAAGCGGAAGCCTGTCATCGATGCGAATCACATGGTCGAGACAAACCGCGTATCAAGGTGATAGATAGCTCACTGCATCAAGGAACTACCTAGCCAAAGCATCGATTGTTGGGAATACATCGTCGTAGTTTCTAGTCTTGAGCTTGTTCGCGGTGCTGCTCCAGAAGCGCATGAGCATCTCGCAGGAGCTTCTTCGCGTGTGGCACGCGTTTGCGAATGATCCCGTGGCCGTCTACGAACGTCGCACCGTTCGCCGTTCGTGACGAAGCCTCGGAGACCAGAGCACTCAGTCCGAAGTACAAGACCTCCATCTCTCCAGGCCCCTCGCAAATGAGCATCAATTCACGCTTGATTCCACCCTCACGATACGTGGCGACCACGGCATGGGACGTGTCTGCTGCTACTTCTCGCTGAGCTGCTCCGTCTTCGGACCCACGCGACAAACTCATACGCCGGACGAAACTTGGTTTCCTCGAAGCTAGAGGCGTCTCGGTCGTGAGCTTCTCCACCTCAGCGAAGGCCATCGCATTGGTCTTCGTGGACGCCGACGAGCTCCAACGCAGCTCCGACGCGATCGGGTCCAAGCGAAAGAGCCGCCATGCGGGTGTTTTGTTCCTCACGCGCAGCTTCCGCAGCGGTACACCGGCCAGCATCGTCGCGAGGAAATGTGCCAGACGCAGAGCAGGATCCTCCACCAAGGCCAATTCTTCGAGTGCTAGTCGGTCGTCGCAAATCTGCTGCAGTCCTTGGGTGGTAGCGCTGTCAGGCACGGCCGACTCTGCTAGCAGTAACGCGTGCTCAGACCGCAGTAGGAACACGCGGAAGGCTCGCTGTATCTTCAGGGCAGCAATGTGACGCGTTTGAAACTCGCGCACTTCCACATACTGACGCACGATATCGAGTCGAGCCTCCAATGTGCGATGTCGTGCCTTTGCCGCTACGGTTTGGCACGCCGCTGGGTCTTCAAGCTTCTGTAGGATCCGCGCTCGCCGCATTGCTCTCCTGGCCAGAAACCCTCGTACAAGACACTGAACCAGAACCGCCAGTGTAGTGAGATCACAAGCGGGGTGGCCGTAGATGGACGGCGTTTGACGCCGAATCGGTGGTCCTCCGCCGTAGACGAGGTGCCAATATCTCCACGTACTTCCGTTCACACAGCGATAGTGCTGCGCGGCTACCAGTCCTTCCTTGAGGCGGCGACAGATTGATTCAGGAGTTGGAGTCTCAAACAAGTTCTGGTTCGAGATTGGTCCTGGCGGGAGCGCGTGCGTCGTGGCAAAGCGCTTCCAGGAGAAGATCCAGTTGGAGTGAACGATGAAGAAAATGTTGTCGCCTCCGCCTCTGCTTGTTCGGGACAGAATGTCGACAGCTAGAGCTTCTTCTTCAGCGCGGACGCGGGTCGCGTCAATCTCAAGAAACGCCAGGACTTCTAACGAGAAGACCCCACGCGTAGCTAGCAGCGTCGTGATGCGCTGCAAGTAGCTCGCCAGTCTCCGCGCGCGCTCTGCCGGCGGCATCCGCAGTGCGTAGACCCAGTTGCGCTCCGGTAGCTGCGGCAGAACTGGCAGTTTGGTCTCGAGTAAAGCGTGCAGAGCTAGGAATTCGCTGTACCGGCGACGAACCACGTGACGGCGGAGACAGTAGTGCACTCGCAGCACGAAGTTCGTGTACGGAAGGCGGCCGGCTTGCTGCGCGCGCTCCATGGACACGATGCTCACGTCCAGCATTGCACTCGCACGCTCGTTTGCCTCGTTACTGTGGCTTTGAGGGTCCAGCGGGCGTAGTGTCGGCAGCAAGTGCTCCGCTCGGTACTCGACCCCTGGCTGCAGCGGTAGTGAGCACAAGAACCGGTACGCCACAGCTTGGCGCTGGAAGCGCTCGTCTCCGTCGTCAGCTGCAGCATTGGCCCTGGGGTTCGCTGGGTCGATGATCACCGTTGAGTCGCTGGTCTCCGCTCGAGAGCTCAGCACTCGGTTCAGGCAGATACTTCGAAAGCGCGAGGCGACCTGCTCCTCCGACGCCCCCACTGGAAGCTGCAGCTCGTCGAACGCGCGTGCCGTCACCTCCTTCACCTTCGCCACCGATAAAACAGCCATGAACCACCGCTCGACGCTCGCCAGCTAGGTGAGACTCGCCAAAGATCCGCGACGATTCGAGTCGACGTCACGCGTGACGAGGCGTAGCTACTACAATTTGCTTCAACATGAACACACCTCCTTGTCTTGACAGGGCAGAGCTAACATTTAACACGCTCCACTTCCGTTCCACGCAGCGACAAGCCCTACCTTAGTGCGGCGTCTCTACTTGTTCTCGCCATCGATCTCGAGCACCGTGCGAATCTCCTCGGGCGTGTGCTGAAGCACGACACGGCGACTGCGCTCGGCGGACGACCAGGACGAAGACGAAGACATCGGCTCGCTGCCGGGGATGTAGCCGTTCCTCGCGTCGAACACGAACTCATAGATGAACGCGTACGTTCCAGCAAGTGTCGCCGACGTGAGCGCGCGCGCCTTGTCAGCGAGCGCGGGCTGCGCGAGGCTGTCGAGCTGCGGGAACATGAGCGTCATCAGCGCCGCGCAGAAGTCGCCCATGACCCGCGTGATCGTCTCTCCGTCGAGGCCTGGCGTGTCCGCGGGTGAAGTGCCGGGCTCCATCGCCACAGCCGCGTGGCTCTGCTGGAACTGCTGGATGCACTGCAGCAATGCGGACACTCGACATCGATCCAGCACGCGCGCGGCCTGCAGCTCGCTCAGATCGCGCAGCCAGCGGTCCAAGTCGCGACCCATTTCCGCGTGCCACTTGGTTACTTCAGGGAAACGAGCGAGCGGCGTCTGCAGGCAGCTGAAGTTGTTGATACGGAACACGAGCGCGTCCACGGGGTCCAGACCGTTCACGCTGCGCTGACACATGAGCTCGACTGCAGGTAGAACGCCGTCGAATAGCGGCGCGAGATCGGCCTCCTTCTCGTGCTCAGGGAGCAGCGAGGTCTGGAACACTTCAAGGAGCGCCACGAGACGGTGTGAAACATCGAGAGTGATGTGCGTGGCGGCGAGGCTGGCGGCATAATCCTGAGCGGAGGCCGCGACGGCGTCCACGAGCTGCTGGAACTGGCGGCGGAACGCTTCGTTTGAAGCTTCACGGCAGTGGCGAAGCGCACGCGCAACGTCGGCGTGGGGTACGAGCTGGTCGAACTTGTGGTGGTAGAAGGCTAGCAGATGTACCAATTTGTAGGCGATGACGATACCGTGCGGAGAACTGAGCGTCTGCTCGACGCGAACTTGCAGCGGCCTCGAGACGCCGTCAAATGCACGTCCAACCATGGAAGTGCAGACGTCTCCGACGGCGGCATCAGACCCACCCTGCAGCTTCATAGCAGGCAGCGACGCGTCCACTGCTGGGACATCGGTAACTCCGCCAGGCATCTCGCTCGTAGGCGAAGGCTCCGTCGCAGCCGATGGACTGAACTCGACGTCGCCATCGAAAAGCACGCGGAAAAACTCGCTCTCCGTCGCGATGGCTTGGTGGACCCACGCCAACATATCACCGCAGTAGCGCACAGGGTCGTGCGCGTGCATCTCAATGGGCCTGGGGATGCCGTTGGGCCCTCCCACCGTCAGCGCCATGATGAAGCGACGCACTATCAGCGACCTCCGCGACGTCGTCAAACACTCCTTGCAGTAGCTGTACGTACACAACAACAATAAAGGTAAGAGCTCCATCCAACCACAACCCAGCCTGCTTCATCCTTACTTGTAGAACTCCGCCCGGTCACTGAGCAGGGCAATAGCGCGATGCAACATGTTGCTGGGCTCGCCATCCACCTCCGCGCACTTCCTCGCAGTCCACTGGTACAGCCTCTCAAATCCCGCTTCCTGGTACTTGCCCACGGCATCCAGCAGCTCCAATCTGAAAGAAGTACACAACCCAATCACATGAGCCTCTCTCCTCCATCTTCCAGCATGTCGTTAAAACCCGTCGCTCACCCGCAGTTGACCTCCCCGGTCGCGACGAGCTCCTTGCAGTCCGCTTTGACCTGCTGGACCCTCTCCAGCGTGCTGAAGAACGCGTCCATGTCTTCATCCACGAGGTTCTCCGCATACAGCGCGCGCACTTCGTCCTCAGTGAGCTGGTACCGGTCCAGGAACGCCTTGGCCTCCTTCCAGTCGTCCTGCACCTTGTCCCTATATCATGTCGGATCGTCCAACATGAAAATTCAACGTTAACTAACATCATCTAAATTTAGAACGAGCCAAAAATAGACCCTCTAAAAACAACCTTTTGGATGCCAGCGCCGCCGCCTCTGTCTGGACTTGCTGCGTCTCTCTTTTGGTCGTTTCTAGAAATTTGTGCACTTGGTCGCATTTGGCGTCCAGTGCGTCCACCTGCATGGCCAGATCTGAAACCTGTTCCAGAGTGCCTTCCAAACCGTCCAGCGCCCTCTGCGCCAGCGCCAGTTGCTGCTGTTCCAGACTCGAGCGTAGATTACGCCGCAGCGTGGCCAACGTCGGCGTTCCGGAGCCCCTGGAGGCCTCCAGTTGGACGAGGGACGCCTTGTCCGTCACCAACGTGCGCAGCAGCGCCTTGGTGGCCTCCAGCTCGGCACGAGAGCCCAGCAGTTTGTGCACGCGGGCCTGCAGCGCCTGCGGGGCTGGCGTCGTCATGATCGGATTCAATACTGTCGGGTGGCATACATATGCGGGATGGCAGGTAGATTAAGCTGTAGATATTTGTGATTTGTGATTTGGGTCAGCCAATCAGAGGTCTTTAGGACAGACTCTGAAGATTGAAAACCTCAAGATCGACGACGTGTTGCTCGTTATCGTTATCCGACAGGGCCAACGGCAAAATGCTATTACACCAGCTGTGATCGAACGAGCAACGCCTTTAAAAGCTGCTGCGGTAGGCAGGGGGTGGGCTTCTGGGTACTTAAGTAAGTAGATAAACTACACGTACAACAACTTCGACTGGGATCAAGCAACGTGAATCGGCCTGGTCTTTGAGCACATTGCTCTACAGCAAATGCCTTCTCCGTAGTAACAGACTTTTTTTACTTCTACGATCCTTGCGAGTGACGCAGCTTCCTCCTTCCATCTTGGCGCATTTCAATGTCCCAAGCGAGCCTGCGGAGCGTAGTAAGATACCCACCCCACTTTTAAGCTGAGAAAATGGCGCAGCTTCCCACTATTTCTTTGGTTTTATTGCTCGTGACCCCGAGCGCGTCCCAGTGAGACGGACCATAGTAAGATTCGAGAGCTGCGAGCGTTGCAGCAAACTTCGCAGCGCGAGGTCGAGCTCTCGATTTTACTACGCGGTCTCCGGTCCAGCAAACGCTACAACCCCACGGCGGCGCGTTGCGTCTTATCGGTCTTATCTCAACAGAAAGTGAGTCATCCCTTGAAGAAGCTGGACCGCGAGGGCACGCACTGCATAGTCAGAGCTCGAGACTTGCACTTTTACGTGACCCCTTTGAAAAGATCACTTGCATGTCTAAGAGTCCAAATGGCCTACAAAAAGCTCTATCTGGCTGCATCGAGTCCGCGGTTTTTCCGGGCATTCGCTCCGTTCGTCATGGAGCTTTAGTAGATACTGTACTGTTCCAGCTTCAAGAGGCCCCTTGCTGGCCAAAATTGCATCGCTGACCGTAAGCAAAAGCTGCTTCATCTGCCGGCATGGGGCCAGTTAGAAGCAACACCAGTCGCACCGACTTCAGGTAGAGAGAGGTGCTGTCTAGGCTTCGAGTAAGAAGTGTTGGGGAGTGCTGGGAGCATTCGCTGTTGTCGAATCCGCCGGCGCGCGCCGCAGAAACACGATACGCTCGACTATCCGAGACAGCGACACCAAATTGGCAGGCTGTCGACGCTAGTGTGGGGACGGGGATGCGAGTGCCTCTCACGAAAAACATGATGAGGGGCGGTCGCGCCCGTCTTTCGTCATGTACAGTATCCCAACCGACCTCAGAACCCACTCGGCTCAAACGAGATTCTCATTCTCGAAAAACCTGCAACGCGTCACTTACGAAACTCAAAACCAACCACCATGGCACTCGTGGCACCCGCCGAATGCTGCATCCAGGAGCTGCAGTTCGCGCTGGCGAGAGCCAACGCCCAAGTGCTGGCCACCACCAACGTGACCGAGAAGCGCGCCGTACGCGCCTTGAAGAAGCGTCTGCAGGACCGACTGTACCAGCGCAAACACCGCGCCAAGCGCGAGCAGATGCTGCACTCGCTCGAGCACGACGTGCAGGCTCTGCAGAGCAAGATCGCGCGGCTGTACCGCGACTTGCATCGCCGCAAGGCCGCAGCGGCCAACGCCGAGGAGCAACGCCGACAGCAACAGCAATTCCCGGACGGGTCGCTGCAGGACCACGCCAAGCGCGTCGTCGTGCAGTTCTTCCACGTGTACCAGAGCGGCTACTCTCTGTCCTTGGCGGGGCTTCAAGAGCGCTTCCTGCGCTCCGTCTTGGCCACGGATGTTGAGGGTGTCGACCTGCGTGGAGCCGACGCCTTCGTGCAGCAGTGGCGCCTCTGCGACCAGCACTTTGCGCTCTACATCCTGGAGCCGCAGGTCTGGAAGGCGCAGGACGTCGGCCACTCGGTTATGGTGGAGGTCGAGGCTATGATCTACCTGCGCTTCCACCGGCAGACCATCGGCATGCTCTTCCCTAGTCTCAAGACCGGGCAAGTGGAACCGGAGCTCGTGCTGCCGCTTGTGACGGGCACCACGGCCGTCGCGGCCACCTACACCTTCGTGGTGGATCGCACAGGACACGTGAGCAGTCTGCTGGTGAGCGTGCAGCTGCTGGAAACGCTGCGGCGAGTACTCGGCTCGCTCGAGAACGTCGTGCAGCTCACGGACGGATGTCGGATCGGACTCGGCAGCGGTACCATCACGATCGCGTAGAGAGCTGCCACTTACAGTATACAAGTATATAAGCTTAGTCGTACATGTCGTCCCTAACACGATGAGTTTTATCGTTCTCTTCTGCGTTGCGCATAGATCCGCACTACATGTCGGCCTTGACGGCGTTGAACTTAGACATGGTCGGCCGACGCGTCTTCCCTCACGCGCAGGTCGTTCTAGTTTCTACGATATGGATACATGTATCCGTGGGCGCACAGTTCCGGACCACGAACAGTTCCGGACCACCCGTTTTCATACAAAGTCCTATATAAAAGCCGATTTTGCTCAATTGAAACCGTGGACATAATTTTCACGCGGATCCAGTAGTTAAGATAACCATGAGATAGCCAACGAGGAGACGAATAGATTGCCACCGGTCGCACTCGTCTTGGCATGCTTCTCGCACCGCAATCTCATAAACAAAAGCATCGCCGTTGCTGATGGATCTGGGCAACTTTTCGGGTTTAGGGTTACGGTTTAAAGCAAAAAAAGGGCGATCAAGTAAGAAAAGGGTGATAAAATGGGGAGGACGTCATGATCTATGGGTATTTCTGAAGACAAATGGGTACAAGCGCCCCCCATTTTGTATCAAGACCGAGAAAAGACCTCGCCGCCTCGATGGCATCCGCTAGTCGTCGTAGCTCGCCAGGCTGACGGGGCGAGAACGCATCTACAATGTTCAATGCCAGCCGGGGAGAAACACTTCGTGGGCTTCTGGCGAGGTCAAGCTGACATCACGCAATTGTTCAACCACCAGACGAATGCTGGGGTGCAGCATACTCTGAGACTACGGTTGCTACTCACTGCGCAAACTTGACACGGAGGCAATGAAAGAGCATATGAAGAAGCTCATGCCATTTTAGGGCAATATCTCTGCCACAGATCGAGGATTCCAGCGCAAATTCGAGATAAAATACCCGTCATCCCCCTTATATAGCGCGCCTGTAGGTGGTCCGGAACTGTGCGCGAAAAAAGGTTACTTGATTCGAATACATTTTTAATGCTGTTCTGCCATCTCAATGGCAACAACAACGGCATGTATGGTCTAAGCTAACGCTCATCCTTCGATATCATGCGCGCTGCATTGCCTGGCATCAATTTTTCATGAAGTTATGTAGCTCTCAAAAGTGGTCCGGAACTGTGCGCCCACGGATACATCTGATGTCTAACGCTGGCTGGTGTGGGGTCCAGACAACTCAGCGCCGCTCGAATGGCTCACAGCGACGGCACGTTGCATGCCCGGATGAAGCCAGCACAGCTCCGCCCAACTATCGAAGTCAAGCGGGAGTAATACTATGACACCGCGTCTGCTCGGATGGATCACTTGCACTGTTTGCCTGGATAGGGCGCGTCATTGCGTGGTCTGCTGTCCCGGCAAACGAAGCTGTCGCCTCCACCCATGAGAGCAGGAAAGTTTCCTCCTGAGGAAACCCCCAGCTCTTACTTGTTGACCACCGCTGCATCACAAGAAAAATCAACCAGCTTCGCCAAAAAGTGTATGTAGCCATACTGCCCACTTCAACTTGACCATCTGGTCACAAAACACAAAATTTGTGACCAAGGCGTACACAAAAAATATGGACGAAATAGTCCGGACTAAAAAAAGAATCGTACTAGAAAAAAGATACTCACGCCTGTTTGGGCTCCATTATCCTTCATGTCGTCCTCATCCTCCTCGTCCTCCGCGCAGGCGGAGGCTCTGCGCCAAGAGGGCAACGCCGCGTTCAAGCGTCGCGAGTTCGAGTTGGCCAAGTCTTTGTACTCTCAGGCGCTGGCGCTGCAGGCCAGCCACGTGCTCTACGGGAACCGGTCGGCCGCCTGTCACCAGCTCGGGGACTTCTCGGCCGCCCTGCAGGACGCGGAGCGCGCCGTCCAATTGGCCCCGACCTGGAGCAAGGCGCATCTGCGCAAGGCCGCGGCCTGCGAGTCGCTGCAGCGCTGGGACGAGGCCGTGGCCGCCTACGAGCAGGTGCTGGCCCTGCAGGCGGCCGGGGCCGAAGACGCCCCCGAGGCCAAGAAGGCGGCGGCCAGGCTGCGCGTCCTCAGAGACGGCCACGCGGCCGTACGCAGGGGCTTCCTCGTGGCCGGTAGAACGCGGGCCGCGCTCTACCGGGAGAAGGAGGACGTGGCCGACCCCCGACGCTCCTGGAAGCTCATGCTCAAGCAGCTGCTGGACGGCTGCAACGCCCGCGGCGTCGACAGTCGCGGCCAGCGCGTGGTGCTGGACGACGGGGTCTTCGCCAAGCTGCTGAGTGAGCGCGAGTTCCAGGCCCTCGTGTACCCGGGCATCCCGGCGGAGCAGCTGGGCCACGCGCCCAAGAACCTGCAGACGCTGCTGGAGGACCCGTGGTACGAGCAGGAGCTGCTGGCCGTCATGCCCGCGGTGCAGGCCAAGGCGGCCAGTGTGCTGGCCAACGTCAAGAGGAGAGGGGCCGAGCAGGGCGACGTCATGGACCCGGCCACGGAGCGCATGCTCCTGCCGCAGGTGCTGCAGGAGGCCTTCGGCCGGGAGGTGCTGGCCATGGTGCAGCGCGTCAACCACCAGAAACACGTCAAGATGGCCAACGACGCGCGGCTGCTGGCCGACCCGAACGCGGACTTTGCCACGTGGGAGCAGCTGGACGACGAGTTTTTGGACCAACTTCTTTTGATGGAGCAGGGGGCCGCCGTCATGAACGACTTCATGGGCGACGAGTGGACGCAGTTGCTGCTCAACGACGTGCTCCGCATGGCCAAGAACGGCCAGCTCATGGCCACAGCTCCGAACGTCGACGCCAAGCACATCGTGAGTCGACAACATGCAGGGAACCAGAGTGAGACGGTGCCAGGCGCGAAACTCCGCTTTGTCGAGCTTAAAGACTGCACGACGGAGTACCCAGCGCTGGCCGAGCTGATCGAAAAGCTGCACGCGCTGCCGTATGAGATCAACAAGAAGCGACCGGAGAAGGCCAAGCTGTGCGCGCAGTTCGTGCATTGTACTGCCGTGCAGCAGCTACCAGGAGGACATCACCAGCCTCTCCGGTTAGACTGTGGATCCGGCGACAAGGACAACGGCTTCAAGTTGACGTGCGTCTACTTTTTCAATGCGATTGAGCTGCAGAACGCAGAGTCGAAGCAAACCACGCTGAATCTCCGGACAAGTCTAGCTGAGAACGCGTCCGTGCGGAAGATCGCTCCAGAACCTGACCGCCTCGTTGTCTTCCGAAGCCGATCTGTCCTCAACGAGATCTCGGCAGTCCCCGATGGCAAAGACCTTTTCTACCTCACCTTCTGGATCCACGGTCAGGACCTGCAGTAGGAAGCAACGAGGCACGTGGCGTATATTCTAGATGCTTCATTCTCAATGGCACTGCTTGTAATCTCACATACAGGAGGGCGATACTGTTTACCGACGTCGATCAGGCTCACTCGACAGCAGTAGATCCGCATCAAGTGAAACCGGAGCTAGGTGGAGTTTCGGGCGGCTTGCGGTGTGATGCTTGTGCAGTCGCATCGCTGAATCGGTTGAAGTGTGCGATCCGGTCGAGTGGCTTCCGGTCGTCGACGTGGACGGTGACATCCGCAGCACGAGCGATTTCATCAATTCAGCAGTTGAATCCGTCGTCGGAGTTGTGCTTTCCACCTGAGGACGCTCGTGATGACGCAGCAGCTTCCCGTCCGACCGACTCTTGTGCAGCGACGGCAAAATGGCGCTGGCGACAACCACCGGGACCTCGTCCTTCATCGCGTTCAAGGCCACTTGGTTGGAGCTCTGTCGTCGAGCGTTGCTATGTCGAACAATGGAGTTACCTCTCGCAAGCGTCCCCGGTGCAATCGCCTTCGTGGGCAGATAGATCATCGCCACGGGAGGTCTCAACGTAGCGCTACCGCAGCGTTTCTTCTTCAATGCAAGCGCTGTAGGTCCAAGCAGCGGCTTCTTGGTCGAGGTTGGCTCTGACGATACCATCGACATGTCAACTGTGCACGCGTGAACATCCTGCCAACATTTCTGACAGGTCACGGTGAAGCATGACGAGCACCAGAGCACGGCGCCTCGAACGGAACAGGAGCAGCAAACGAGGACCTCGTCGTTCTCCTTGGTCACATCCTTCTCAGGTTCAGAATGATCCACATGAACTTCGGGGCGGTCTCCTTCATCTCCAATGAGGACCTCGACAGCCGCAGCTTCGGCGCTTGTGGGAAGAACCGAGTGCGCCCGCTCTAGCATGTCGGAGAGATCAGCGAATTTATTCCGTTCGTCTTGACTGGAGGAGGCACTATCACGAGACACTTGGGCGTAGGGGCTGGAGATCCTATCGACAATTTTGCCATCGCTGATGAACTTCCAGGACTTATGGAGCTGCACTTTGCGCCGAATGTTTTCAACGTGCGTGACACGAGCTTCTTCCGACGGGAGTTGGTGCGCGAGCATGTGCTGACTCGCAGAAGCTTCTAACGTTTTTCGTACCCTCTCGGCTGTGATCAGAGCTCGAGTTGGCTGTGGATCGGGATTCTCTGACGGCTGCACGAGGCGGGGGGTGATTCCTGCTTTCCAGCTCATAAAGACTGGCTGGATCTCGTGGAGCTCTTTCAACCGCTCTGCTGGTGGTGGTTTATCCGTGCGACGTCGAGCGGGTGCCGTTGTCACGAGGCTCTGGATGACGGTGTCGAGCGCAGCCACGTACTCATCAAGCGAGTTGTCTAGGTTGAAGTGGTGGAGGGCGGGCTGGATGGCGCCTTGGATCACGAGGTCGCAGAACGACTCAAACTCGACGCCTTGTTCCTTTGCATACCAGAATGACAGGTGTGTGGCTGCCGAAGGGGTCAACGATATGCCGACCGTCTTGCACAGCTTCACCATTGTCATGCTGCACTCGAACGGAGACCTGGTCTGGGCAGCAGCGTCGAAAGAAATGTCTGAAGGTTGTTCACTCGGCGAAGCAGGCGCGCGATGCGAAATGAGAGACCAGAGCGCAGCGAACCGTCCAAAGATGGTCGCTCGGTTCTTCGGCGAGTCGGGGATCTCGGTACCAAACAACGGCGCGGGTGTCGCCGGTCGCGAGGCGTAACTCGTTGTCGGCCGTGATCGAGTCGACATCAACCGCTCTAACGACGCCCGTCCAAGCAAAGGCTTCGGTGTCGTGGTTGTCCTAGCAGTCGGGTGGTTCACCACGAGGTCGAGGTTCAATATCTCGATCGGCTTCTGCCGAAGCACTTGCATGGCGGGCCGCGAAGACTCCTTACTCTCGGTGATGAGGTAGAGGTAGCCATCCCACGGATTCGGTCGAGGAGATGCCATCGCAGGAGTGGATCGACGACTTCTTCGAGACTTGGACCGCTGCTCGTCTAACGCATCCAACGACGTCTGGTTCGAGCGATCCTCTGGAAAAGCCGATTCATCTCGCAGTAGTCGATCTGTGTCGAAGTCTCCCCATTCATTCACATCTGCTGAGCTTGGTCGGTCTTCAGCAGGTACGTCGCTGTTACGCGCAGTCTTCTTCGGCCTCTTCTTGCGTTGTCGAGTCATAAAACTGCTGTTTGGAGGGGAATCGAGACCAGCAGACGTATAAGGCCGTGGGATCTCTTCATAGACACTGTCGCCACCAACTCCACTCAAACTTGCGGCTGCCGAGTGCACTTTGCGCGCAGGAATTCCAATCGGGGTATGGCCAGAGACTTCGTCATAATTCATACCATGCACAAAGTTGAATTCACCGCTGTTCAGAGCTTGATTGTCGTCATCAGACCCGAGAAGATCACGGTCATGCAGCGACTCCATAGTTTATGTGTCGATTTTCGACGAAATACCTAGCTGATGGAAGAATGAAGTTGTTGAACAAGCTAAAAACACCAACTCCGCCATCATCTTCCTCATCAACCCGCTAATTTTAGGGGAAATAGGTGAATTCCTTGTCCTTCAGAGCTGAAAGCCGACGAGCAGCTTGCTATTGATAACGAGAGTAGCAAAGCTCCATGAACTCGGACGCTCTGTCACCCCGACATCGCGAAAGCCCCTTGACCCGCAGAAGTCGCGATATCCCACCGCCGACCACCAACTGTCTCGAAGTGCAATGGCGATTCCTACAGCACAAGAACCCCAAGCCACCCCAATTCGGGTCTCCGCAACGAAAGGCTCTGCTTGTCGATCCGATAAGCCCAATGCACACACCCAGGAAGCACCTGGACCCAGCACCGACGCGTGACTCTCCGTCTCGATTGATTCACCTGTTCGAACGACAAGACGCGGACGCAGAGGAATCAACCAGCGCGAGTGTGACTCCGTCATACGCTCAACCGAGTCACATCCCCGGGAGTCCGTGCGCAAGCCGCACGTTGAATGACCTCATGGGTGAGACGCAGCGACAAGCGATGCTCGACCGAATCCTGGCCGACATGGAGGATCTCGCAGTAGAGCCGACGTATCCACGACTCGGCCAGCCTGACAATGACAAGAACTCGAAAGCTTCCTCCCGTCGAGACCCGCAGCGCGCCAGAGTTCACAAGCCTTCGATCCTCGAGGCCGCCCTCAAGAACGAGCCCAACTCGCCGTACAGTCGAATCCATGCAAAGCAGCGCAAGCTCAGCGTTCTGTGGTCACGTAGCAGCCAAGACGGGTACTCGGACGATGCGGACGATGACGACGACGAAGAAGAAGACGGAGCTCTGGAGGACAGGAAGCGGCGACAGCGACGCAAAGTCCAGCAGTTCAACCAGGAGGACGACGACCCGCGCATCTTCTGGCAGCAGACGATCGGTGCAAGGTCCGCCGCGGATGTGCCACAGCGTCTGCTGACATTGTCCCCGCCCCCTCCTCGACGCATGAGGTCTGCGCACATTGTGCTGGGTCGACGGTCGTACACGACGCGGCAGCTCCTTGCGTCGTCCAGTGTCAGCGACGACCGCCAACGCAGTCGCACCAATGTCGCTGCTGCGAGTGATCTACAAGCAGCAGCTTCCAACGCTACGACCGCCACCCCCAAGTTGTCACCGAGGCGGAGACGCCGACACAACGTGCGCGTCCCCGCCGCTGCGTCTTCAGCCAATTGCAGTAGCAACGCAGCACCTGCGTCACCCTCGAAGACGCACTACGGAGCTTGGTACGTCCCTCAGTCGCAGTGGTGGAATCTGCACCAACTGGATCAGCAGACCGCCCCAGCGTCTGCCAACACCGCAGACGAACCGCATTGCCACGGCGCGTGCACTTCGCCAATGCAGCGCCAGCACAAACCACCGCTGCCGTCCGCCGCGTTGTCTCCAAGACCCAACGAGAGCGACTCGGCCAAACCTGCGCTTCAAACGTCCCGGGCCAACAGCCGCATCCCGTCCGCGAGCGCTGCGCCGCCGACTGCATCGGGGCCGCTTGAACTTCAAGTGGCGGGCATTCCGCAGTCGTACATCGGCCGCGAGTACCGCGCGTACATCGTCAGCACCGGCACCGCCCTGCCCCAGTACCTGCAGTAACGTTAGCGGATACTCTTGAAGTTGAAGCACATGAATGACTGATTGGCATCCGACGGACGGACGGTCACATCAAAGATACCGGCACTATGGACCTGGAGGACGATGAAGTCGAGGCGCAGATGCTCAACCTGCGCTTCTGCATCGCGTACTGGGAGTTGGCATTGCTGCTGTCGGTTGACGAGGACAAGGACGACGCGTTGAGCTGGAGACGCCGCGTCTTCCGTGAGGAGCTGACGGGTTTCCATCAGCTGGTTGTCAACTGCGTCACGCGGGACGACGTCATGGCCCACGGGCGTGCAAGTCTCCGCTTGGCGTGGCAGGACTGCGGGTTGCAGTCCGACGTCGTTGCTATCGAGAACTGGGCGCGCGTTACGCCGGAAGACGCGCGCGTCGGCGTGTTGAACGATCTGCAGCTCGTAGCGCCTGGGATCTACATCGGATCCACGGACACATTGGCGTTCACGGAGCTGCTGCGTGAGAGACACATCCAGCACCTCGTGTACTGCACCACAACGCAGCAGGAGACGCGGCTGAGCCTCAACGAAGGCGGCGGCCACGTCGTGGAACTCTTCGAGCTGCCCCGACAGCAGTTCGAGGACCTCGTGGCCCGCGCCGACGGCGTCGAGCAGCTCACGACGCTGTCGACCGCGTCCTGCACGGCCATGAGGCGCATCGCGTGCTCCCTCAGCCGCCTCAAGGGCGTGTTGCTCTACTGCGACAGTGGCGTCTCCACGTCCGTCGCCATGTGCGCGGCGCTGCTCACGACGCGGTACAAACTGCCACTGGAGCTCGTTATGAGCTTGATCCGAGCCGCGCGCCGCGACATCTCGCCGTCCAAGCACCTGCGCTTCCAGCTCGAGCTCTTGAGTTAATAAATTATGTTATGATATTAGCAAAAGGCGGCCCAAGGCTCACACCACACTCACTACACTACCAGCTCCCTCTTTCATCATCTTGTCTTGTGTTACTCTTGAGTTGCTGTACATGATTCTGTTGATACTCCACGTCGGGCGGGTCTCGAAGAGGAGGAAGAGGGCGACAGCCAGCGCACTGCTTGGCCTCCACGTCCCTCCTATTGGCTCTCTCTCTCTCTACAAGTGCTCGCGATGGCACTCCATGCAGAGGAAGAGCGCGTCCGACTTCTTGCCGAACTCGCACGGGAAGCTGATGCGGCCGCTCTGCAGCCAGCGCTTGGTCAGGAAGGCCTTGAACTGGGCCAGCGCCTCGCGGAAGAACTCGAACAGGTTGGCGCAGATGTTGCAGGCCGGGGCCGCGGCCCCCCACGCCTGCAGGAAGGCGGCCAGCTCCCCCACGGACGCGTCGCGGACGTCCTCGTCGCTGATGAAGTCCGTCACGTTCTGCACGAAGGCGGCGGCCAGCGGCCACGACAGCGCGAGGCGCGTCTTGGCCACGCTCTGCATGTGCCCCACGGCCAGGGGGATGGACGCCAGCATCTGCCGCAGCTGCGTGAAGCTCAGCAGCAGCGCGCGGTTGCAGTAGCGCGCCACGTCGCGCAGGTAGTCGAGCAGCACGGCCACCACGCGCGCGGCCGACATGTCGTCCGTGCTGATGTCGTCCTGAGGCGGCGCAGAGAAGCTCGGGAGCTTGGCCGAGCCGCCCCACAGCAGCGCGGCGGGCGACCGCTCCAGCTCCGGCTGCGCCTCGTCCAGCGGCGGGAAGCTCCGGCGCGGCAGCAGCACGGGCTCGTTGTCCAGCCCGGCCGAGAACTTCTTGCAGGCCAGCGCGTCGTCTCCGTCCATGGAGCACTTGGAGATGGTGCGCTTGAGCGTGTGCGGCTGCATGGCTGAGTGACTGGCTACAGTTGCTGCAGTAGCTAGCTACAGTTGCTACAGTACAGTACAGTGCGCGACTGAGTGAGCCCTGCACGGCACGTTGGCAAGTGAGCGAGTGAGTTTCTGGCAACGTTTCTTTTGAAAGATTTGTTGCGTGGGCCACATCAAGCATGCGTCATCCGGTTGGCCGGCCGCCGGTGCAAAAGTGAGGCAATTTACCGCTGGCAGCTGTCGCAGCTTCCGGTTTCTGGACGGCGTTCACTCGCGCGTGACTTGAGCGCCGCTTCTCTCCACGGAAGTCGGCGCTGAAAATCTTCAGCGGCGGCAACGTGAACGGGAGGAGCGAGGCCGCAATCCAAAAAGCCAAATCCGCATTGGAGACCTCGAGGGCCTCGCCAATGCGATGCGCGAGCCAGCGCAGGCGGTGGATCTTCAGACGCGCCCCTTCCCAGCTCCAGCCCCTCTCCTTTGTCGATACAGTACGCCCCCCTACGGTACGCCGAACGCACTTGTTCGAAAAAAACTGGCGGCCGCAAGACCCCAGAAGAGGTTGCAGGGGGGTCACAGGAGCATGGAGAGTGTGTGTGGGCTGCTTGGGTTTACAGACCGCGTATTATGGCCGGGCTGCTTGGGTTTCCCCAGAAACGTTGGCGCTGCTTTGGACTTCCGATTTGGCTGCTGGAAAACGGCAACGGGCGCCATCATGCGGGTTATCAAAAAAAAGAATCGACCGAATCTGCTGCGACCGACTGGACGCTTGGCGATTAGCAGAACTGGGTCGGTAGCACTAGCGAAAAACAGTGCTGGTTGAAGTTGGACCCAAGTTCAAGCACAGAGACGTGACGTCCGACTGTAAGACCCGGTCCCTCGAAAGTATGACCCACACTTTGATCGCTCCCGCTTGCCTGGCCATTCGTTGCGAGCGTCTAGCGCCGATTGCCTGGCCGCATGACCCATACGCGAGCAGGTCGGTCTGTGTCTGTATCTGTAGACCGAGCGAGGGCTCTGTTCGCGCTTTGCCCGTTAACAGCGCAGCGCGGCGCTGTGAAATCAACGAGAGCCAGGAATGCTTCGTTTCGAAGCGGCCGCGCGTCTGTGCAAATGGCAACGGGCCGCATTTCTGCTTGGATCGATGGTCTTGACGGCCGCATTTAGCGGTGCACTGCGGTGCTTTGCTTTCCGCGGGTCGCGAGGCATTTCGCCGACCTGTGAGGCAAATCTTGTTGCCTTTTCCATTATGTCGGCCTGGTGCCGAGTTAACGCTGCCTTGAAGGAGGCGCCTCGTCGGACTTGAGCTACGCCGCCGCCTTCATCTGGCCATCGTAATCGGCTCCGTCAAACACGCTGCTGCTGCAGGCTCCGTCTGAAAAAGCCAATCAATCCTTCTCAACTGAATGTGGGCCCCATTCGCATTGCCCGTGGGCGCGCAGAACTCACGAGCTTTTCGATTTACCGCTGCTACAAAATCTCCGCTGACTATCAATCCAGCGGTCTCGACAATAGACCCCCACACTGAACCTTCTTTTCCATGCAGAGTGTACAGTAAGATGAGCTTCACCAGCATCGATCGGGTTGGCACTCGCTGCTGGATTCGGCTCGGCGACACGGGGCGGGATTCCGATTTGCTTTGCATGCCCTCAAGTTCCCACTTGGGACCTGTTTAACACTCCCAGCCTGGGAGCCAGGTTCGAGTCGTCGGCGCACTTTGCCATGCCCGCAATCCGGCGGATTGGACGGCGCGCCGTCTTCTGTGCACGACACTCACTCCCTGGCATGAGACTTTGATGGACACTACAGTCATTCACCAAGCAGAAAATGACCGAGCAGCGGTCCGAGTCCGCTTTCTCGTGGACCGCCACGTTCGCGCGGGCAGGTGCCACAACCGGAGGTCAGGCGGCGCCTGCTTACAGGCTTGAAGTTGGCTTTCGGTGGGGTCTCCGCCACTTTGCATGCTCGACTGGCGCTTTGAATGGTATTCACCGCGAGCGCAAAATGAGTCGCACCAGGGTGAAGCTTCTTCACATCGTTCAACAATATGCAGGCGATGGCGATGGCGCTAGAGTCTAGCCTAGACCGCAGCGTCCTTCCTTCCTGCGTAACTAGACCTTAGACGCTTTTGGTGGAGGGGCATTCGCGTTTCTCGCGGCGCTCGACGGAGCAGCAATGGACATCGCAGCGGACGCAAGACGCTCGTCCAGCTTGGGGTGACCCTGATGAGCTAAGGCTTTGCATTCGCTGAGTGCGTGCGGCGGCCCTCGATTTTATCGGATAACGTTCGTGGTGGTAAGGGCGACGACATGGCGACTTGCACTTGACATCCCATCGTACGCTCTCTCTGGGCCTGCGTCGATTCTCCATGACCTGGTGGTCGCGCACGTCGCTCGACTGGACCCCCGCGAGCGCACTCGACCTGACGTCGCTCGACACAGGTCGGTGACGCTTGCCCAAGCAGAAGCCACGCGTCCGCGTGTCGACCAGCCGTCAACGGGCTGTTGCACTGCGGACCGCTAGTCAATTAGCGATGCGTGATCAAGCAGCGCGTCATGTATCCTGAAGGGATCGTGGCTACACTTGTCGGAGCGTTCAGTTGCGAAACCCAATTTTTGGTCTCGCAGCAATCTTCTCCATGAACATGGACACATACTGAGTGGATAGATAGATATCATAGTTACTGTAGTTTCCCCGCGGCGTTACAGTACAACACGAGTGGACGCATCGCATCGCATCCCAGACGCCTCCACCCGCTTGCACACTCCAGGGGCTCATTACTGCAACGGAGTCGAACCTGCCGCCATCCGGGGGGGAGCTAGCCAACTAAACCTTAAACCTTACCGCGAGAACCCCATACGCTCCACCATCCACCACCAAGCGGACGGCATGGCCGAAGCAGCGGACGCGGACTGGCTGCCGGACCTTGCGGCGCTCGCGTCGCTCAGCGTGGCCGTGCACTACATCCTGGGCCTCTACGGCCTCCTCGGCGCGCTGCTGCTCTTCGTGCTGCTGGAGCACGGCAGCTCTCTACGCTCTTGTCCGCCGTCCGCTCTGGAGGACGACGCGTCCACTGAGGGCGACGACGAGCTCATCGCCGCGCCAGACCAAGAACAAGAACAAGATCAAGAGCCACCAAGCGACGACGACAATGACAATAACGTGGAGCTGCAGCGCCGTCCGCGCGTGGCCCGCCGCATGGCCAGCCTCGTGGTCAGCGACGTGGCGTCCCAACAGCGCGAGGACGTGGAGATGAACTCGCGCGCGCCCGTGGCCTTCGAGACTGAGCTCTTCGTCGGCCGCGCGCTGTTCCTCGTGCGTACGCAGCCTGAAGACCCGCACTACGCGGCGCTGTTCAACGGCAAGCGCCGCATGTTCTGGATCCAGGTGCAGGGGCGCTTCAAGCGCGCGCCACGCGGACCCGTGTACCTGGGCGGGGAGCTGCCGGCGCGGATCTCGCCCGGCGTGTTCACGCGCAGCGTGGCGCTGGTCATCATGGGGCTCATCCGCAGCCTTGTGGGGCGCGTGAGCTTCAGCTTCGGATCCGACGATGCGGACGAGCTGCCGGCCGTGGCCTTCCCATTGTTCCAGTCTGTGGACCAGTTCGTGGAGACGCCGGACGGCGCGCAGCCGCCGGAGCTCGGCGCCGCTGAGTTTGGAGAGAGTGAGGAGCAGCGCAGACGCAGGAGACAGACGCCGCTCGGCGCGGAGAAGTTCGAGGTCGGACCCACGTACACCTTCGACTTCCACACCATGTACGTGGACTTGACGCGCTGGGAGACGGCCAACTTGCCTGGTGGACTGAACGCCATGGATCTGGCCAGCTTCTTTGATTCACTGCCGCTGCGGCTGGTGGCGTACGACGTGCGCTCCACGACATCGGAGAGCCATCGCCAGAGGGACAAGGACTACCTCTTTTCATTCGAGGTCAAGTACGACAAGCACAGACGTCATTTGCACGGTGACTTGGAGGTGGTGACTGCTGAGGAGGTTGTTGGGGATAGTAGCAGTGGGAGAGCGTCGACGGTATCTGGAACGGGGTTGAGTCTGATGGGGTCGGAGATGAGCACTATGAGCACGACGTTGAGTGAGGCGAGCTCGCTCACGGAAGAGGACCCGGTACTGGCTCAGGAACATGCCGCGTTCTTGCGGCGTGAACACGCGCGACGACTCGGACAGCTCTCGTTCAATTATTTGTGCTGGATGGAGGAAGTGGACGTGGCGTCGGACGTTCGTCGAGTGCACTATGTGTTTGTTGTGAAGGACAAGGTTGGGGAATATGATGAAGGTGGGGTTGATGGGGAGGACGAACTCCCGAAGCCCCGGTGCCGCCACCGCCTCGCAATTGTAAGCAGCTATGAGCTGCGCAACTTGCTGCAGGGTCGTCACGCCACTAAAAGCGGCAAGGCGGTCGAAGAGCTGGATAAATTGCGGTTCCACAGCCGCTCAAGGATTGGCAGCTACAGTACAATCTCGACCGAGGCGCAGCAGGTTGTACTGCATCTCCAGAGACTGGCTGCGGAGCCGCTTCCATCATCGGCCTTACCGTCGTATTCCAGCGACTGTCCTAGTGATACTGAGACGTTAGATGGGGGGAATGACGGTGATGACAAGCAAACTCCTGATGAAAGCCGTCTGATTGCAGCCCAAGCAGCACTCTACAAGTGTCTGACGAAGCGTCAACGACTGCAGGAGTCGCATACTGCCAGCACCAAGTTGTCCACGTCGCGAATTGGTGTGAACCTGAGCCGCCGCGACCGTGAAGAGATGGACGTGGTCTTCGAAGGTGTGGTGTACCGCTACAACGCCGTTGAACTTCTAAGACAGGAAGTCCTGTTGTTGACAAAGGACGCACTGCTATTTTTCCGATCGTTCGCTTCAAGCGCTGAGAAGCAGGTGCCATGCTCCCACATCATCGGAGCTCGAGCTGTGGAAATCCCATCATTTGCTGCGTATTGTGACGGTTCTGGCGGTACTGACGGAGCTTTTGCTCTGCAGATCAGCACGTTCGCCGAAGAAATCGTGCTGTGTGTGGGTACGGCTTCTACTAGAGATGCGTGGGTGAGAGGCGTGCTTCAGTACTGCGATCCCAAGGCCAACTTCGATCGCGCGCTCCAAGGTGAAATGTACATCGGGTTCGCGGCCACCACTGCTCTTCGGCCTGCAAACCGCGTCGAGCTCAACTCGCGATTGCTTTTCCCGCAGCTGAAACAGCACGAACTGCCGAGTGGTGACGCCACTACCCGAGAGGGCACCGAAACCATTTTTGCTGATACCATTCCTGACGCCATGAAGCTTGTGAAACGCACGCTGAGGCGTGCGCTCCACATTCTCAACAACGCGCAGCATCTTTCAGTGACCGATGTGTTGGCGTTTTTAGACGACGCTAGCGCGCTACGAGCAGTGGACTTGCAGCTACTACAGGATACAGGTTCGCATGAGGAACAGGTCGCATTTTACCTGAATCTGTACCACGCAGTGCTCGCGCACGCCATGATCGCTCAAGGATTTCCGCGCGGCAAAGGGCAATGGAGTCATTTCCTCACGCGAACGTGCTACGCGCTGAGTCGAGGCCCAGAAGGTGAGCAAGTGAGTCTCTCGCTAGCTGAAATCGAGCACGTGATTCTGCGGGCGCGCTTACCTCGCGCCGAGCTGCCACACCTGAGCTTGGCCAGCGTTATCAGTGCGGCCAACGACCCATCCAGTCGACTTTGTAGCCTCGGGCTCCAGCACCCAGATTTTCGCCTCAGTCTAGCGTTGGTGCTGAACCACATCGGCAGCGAAGAGGTCGTGATTTACGAGCCGGAACACGTGCACGATCAGCTAAATGCAGTTCTGCGCTCGCTTCTAAAGCGCAGCAGCGCTCAAGGTTCCCTGGAGATGAAGGAAGACTCGAACACCATCGTGCTGCCACGCGTGTGCGAGTGGTACCGCCACGATTTTGGCGGAGCGGCTCGTGTGCGAGATGGCCTTCGTGACGATGATACGTCGGCAATTTATTGTGTGCGCAAGCTGCTGGGCTTCATGGGCGGAAGGCTGCAGCTGCAAGTGATCAATGCTTTGGGTCTAGATGATGCCCCTCTCCGCACCAAGTACCGTTCGTTCAAGTACACGCCCAAGACCACGCTGGTGGAAGACACGAGCTTACAACCGTCTGAGTCTGAAGATCGCAGCACCGAAGCTAAGTCTACTAGTTTTCAAGAAGGCGGCGGGACTACTCAACTGTAGCCGATGTCAGCGTCGCTCATGTATATTTATCATTTTAGAGTTCGTTAGCAAGATTCAATCAGTGTATCCTCGAGTCCGCTTCAACTTGAGATGGTCGATGCCTGATGTCACAAAGCTTTATTTCACACCATTACTGGTTCTTTTGATTTGGAAAAAAAGCAGGCACTCCAAGATAAAAATGTTGGTAAGCTCACATACATACACGCGTTTCGCAACAAGAACAAAATGTTTACAATAGTCCCCGCCCAGACGCAAGGCCGATCGTTGTTGAGCACGTCCAGCAATCTAAAAAGAGCCCAGAGCACGACGTGTTCGACTTTTCCATAACGGATGTCCAAAATTGGGAATCTTATCGTCAAACTCCAACACCAGCGGCATTGTTTCCAAGTTGTGGCAAATAAAACTATTTTCGCGAAGTATCGATGAGCTCCAAGACAGTTAGTTATTCATCAGAAGAGCGCCAACGTGAGCCAAGTCTTATGCTAGTTCTACCACCAGTATTGTTCGCCGCGGCATGGGTCTTCATCGTGCTCTTCCACGCAGTTTGCGGGACCTTCCTCATCTGCGTGGCCATGACGTACTGGTACCTCACCACGGGCATCGCACCACTCTGCGTCTCGATCTGGTCGCTCAAGGGAATCGAGAACTACCGATTCTACGGCGTCGTGTTCGGAATCGTCGGGGGGATGCACGGCGTTCGGGTGCTAGATCTCATGGTGATGTCGATCCGAGGCCGACAACTTAGACTACGGTCGGAGACAAGCGTGATACGGACTCTCATGTCGAACCCGATGATATTAAAAAGCTTGATCCTGTCGAGGAGGTCACGGCTAGCGTCGCTAGTATCGCGTCCAATTGCTCAAATGTGGAACATAGTTTTCTCTCGTCAGGGCTTCTTCGGCGTCGAGAGTGAGCACTTCTCGACTGTGTATGCGTTCCAAGAGCTTCTTGTAGCAAGCTCGCAGACTTACCAGTTGTACCGAGCTAGCAATTTGCTGCCCCGATCTGAGCTCAACGTCATCATGGTTGCGCTGCTGGTTACAAACTGCTGGACGACAGCAACTATCCAGATTTTCCTCCGAAAGTCACTACAACTTGGGCGAGTATTTACCATTACATATAATGCAATGATCGGGTTCGGTATGGTGACTATCGTGCCGCTGCTTATCTTCGTCCCGTACATTCAAGAGTTCGACCTCCAGAACAGAACCTTCAAGCACCAGAACTTTATCTACGATCCCGTTCCATTCGTGACCATGGTTCTGGAGAATCGATTAATCTTTGCCGCGGGTCTGCTCGACTTCACTACGAAAATCATCCCACACCTCAGTATAATGCTATCACTTGTCACTGTGAGCGAGTTGCTGGAACGTGGTGACGTCAAGGTATCCCCAAGTACTGGAGGGCCGAGCATTCAGACAATGGCTGTGCAGCCCAAAGCGAGCAACTCAAACATTGGCGGTACTGACGCACAAGCCTCCACCAAGAACTCCCAGAGCCCGAATCAATGGAAGAGCGTGCACGCTCTTCTGAAGTGGAAGCATGCAATAACAGTCGCAATATTTTTTCTATGGGGAGCAATTGTTCTTGTTCTTCATGTTCTAGCGGCCCAACGTGCTGTGATGAATGAGGTACCCGGTTGCCGAGCTATGACAAGACCCTGGGTTTCCAGTGGCAAATCGCCGTGCGCAAGTTTGGTTTACGATTGTCACGCTCAAAACACCACGACGCCAAGCCACACGTCTTTCGAAAAACTGGATCCCGTTGTACTCGCCACACTCTCGATTGCCCACTGCCCTGAACTCGAGATGCCTCCTAGTTTTCAACGTCTTGGGAGTTTGGTGGCACTTCACATATACAATTCAACCATTGTGAGCTGGGACGCCGAGAGTGCCATCTCCGCCACCGCCCATACGCGTTTACTATCGGTGGTTCTGGTGAGGTCGCAAATGGCCGAAGTGCCTCAAGGTGTTTTGCAACCTTTGCCCGCGACAACCCTGGGTGTACAATTCTCACACACCAACCTCAAGACTATTCCGAATGATCTCTACCTGCGGTGGCACCCTCTAATTGTAATGTCCTTCGACTACAGCGAGTTGGTAGATATCCCGCTGCAAATGTTTTTCTCGCCGGTCTACTCCTTGACGCTTGCGGGGAACCAGATTGAGACGATTCCGACTCTGGCTTTGATGCCTCCTGGGATGATCATATCAGAGCTGGAGCTATCCGTCAATCCTCTCAAAGAACTACCAGCCGCATTGATGGAGCCGACCGCATTCATCATGTCGATGAATGTGCAGCACACGTCGCTCACGAACATGCCAGAATGGGTGAAGACCAATACGAAAGTTGTCTGGGCCTACGGTACTCCTTTCTGTGCCGCACCGATGGCCGATCCGACACTTGCGGACCGAGTTATGTGCTTTGAGCGCCCCTCAGGGCTAGAATACACCTTTCCGGTATTCTTGCTTGACGCACTCTACCCGTTCGCGAAGTAGCTTCTCAGGTAATCATTTCTTCCTACAAGTGTAACTATATGGATTCTAATAATAGTACTTTTAAAGTATATTTTTCGGCTACATATACTACTGTAGTACACGTTTTCTAATACTTGAAGTAGTACTGTAGCACTAACAAAAAATACGTCGCCTCAATTGATCAATTGAGAGGTGTCGGCCAGCTTGTCGATGGGCCACCCGCTGGTCTTCAATGTACTACTACTAGTATATACTTCGAAGTACTGTAGTACTTAAGTACCGGTATTAATACATGGACAAAAGCAAGTACTAACGTTAGTACACAGTTCTACAGTGTACCGGTAAGCTTAGTTGCATTCGTCTTCCAGTCCTCAGTTTTACTCTTGCTGCGTACTTGTAGTAGTAGGTGGGATGACAACAAAACAGGGGATCGCCAGACCAAAGCCAATAATAATATCAATATGCCTTGGACGTTCGTTCAACTGACGCGCGCCACTTGCTTCGATCTGCCGCTACTCAACGTCTAACACGCCGCTTGGTCTTTCCATCCATTCGCCAAATGCACGACGCAATCGGCCGAGCAGAAGTATGTGCTGCCAGCCGACTTGCTGGCAGGACGCAGACACAGGAGTTGTGGGAACCAAACACGAACTCTTTGCACAACTCACCGAGCTTACTGCAAGGACGTTGGCGACGAGTTCGCCGTGCCGTTTGAGGTAGGGGGATCCATGTGGTTGTCCGGCTTAATGCACTCCAGCATTTTCACAAGACGCTCGTTGCGCACCATTTTTTGCCCCAAAATCTTGAAGTGATGGCAATCCCGGTTAGCACTGCAGCAGGGGGAAAAGAGAGCACAGTCAGTTTCCAACTCGTGTAACTTATGCCAACAGGCTTGCAGCCCATAACGTACTTGTCGTAGGGAGGCACCATAATGTCCAGCATCGCACAACCGATGTCAGAGCTAGCCTGGATATTGTGCAGATTGAAACGACGTGGGTCCAGCCACGTGGTTGTCTCCGTGCCGAACTGCCCCTCACGACTCACACGCGCCCACGAGACCGAGCCTTCTGCCGGGTTGATTCCACTGAAGAGCACATGACACGAGACCAGTCAGATCGTGAAGTCTTCATACAGAAATAATGCCACTGAACGTACTCTGAGGGGACTGTAGTGTCTTCGTACGCGATCTCATCTCCTGCTTCCAGCGTTTGAATCTCGGTATCGGAGACAATATCGTACGAGGTCACCTTAGCAGCACCATACAATCTATTCACACAAACGAAAGCAACAATAAATTAGCCTTCCACGCGCATCCCACACAAAATCAGCAACACGATCTTACACTCTCGTGACGACGCTCATGCCTGGGTGGTTATGCAGCGGGATGGTGCTGTTCGGCGGCATGAAGAAGATACCAATATCAATGGTGTCCGATTCCCAGAGCTTCCAGTAGTGCACGTCATTCATCGTGCTCGCGATCTGCGGGGTCGGCACGTGGATGCCGAAGTGGTCTGCTCTCAGTGCATTGCACAGCGCCACGACAGGGCTCAGCATCGTCTCGAACTGCTTGAGCGACAGCCTGGTGTTGGGGAAATCGGCTCTCTCGACGCCGAGCTGCGTCAGCGTGTGGTTGTGCGTGGCGAGCATCTGATGCACGACCAGCTGCACGCCCGAGAGTCCCTGTAAGCTGGCATTGGCTGCCTGTTCGGCCTCCAGCGCCTTCTGCGCCTCCTTGGCTTGGACCTTCGCGGCCGCTGCAGCCACCAGTGCGTCTTCCTCATTGGGCAGCGACACGCCGCCGTTCGAGAGCTTCCGCGGCTTGCCGTCGAGTCCGTACTCGGGCTCCTCGAGGCAGTGGCGGATGGATCTGGGGCTTATTATGGGGCTGCCGCTCACTTTAAACACATTGTGCGGCTCGGCGTCCGCGACCGGGTCTCCCGGATGACGCGCGCGCGTGGGGTCGATGCGTTTGGTATCTTTCTGTCGCGGCATGACGTGGCGTGTCCTGGGTCTCTGACGGAGCTGAAGCTGGTGAGGTGGACGCCGGACGAGGCCGTTGTAGTGGTGACTGGGGTCGTAAGACTCCGCGTGTGGGTGGGCGAGCGGGAAGCCTCCAGGGGACGAGTGACTTGAGCTCGGGTACTCGCGCAGGAAGCAGTAGACGAGCTTGCCGACGTCCTCCTTGTGCTTGGTGCTGGGGCTGGCGCTGAGCTTGGACTGGACGACGCGGGTGGCGGTGGACTCGCTGCTATTGGCAGAGGGGACAGAGAGAGCGTGAGACTTGGCCATGGTGGAGAGCTGCGGCCTCCTGCTCTCCTCGTCCACGGCGACGACGAGGCGCCTCTTCTTGCTGGCTGCCAGCGTGCACAGGGTTCGACACTGCGGCGCGCGCCTCGTGGGGTGGAGGCGGCGCCACGGCGAAGGACAAGGAGCGACTGCGCTTTTTAGAGAGTGCAGGCAGGCGCTGCAGCAGCCGCAGACATGCGAGGGGGGAGGGAGCGCGGGCAGATCGCTTTAGCTAGTGCACGCGTCAAAAAGAGTTACGTACCGAGGGGGAACGGGGCTTGGCGAGGAAGTAGAGGCTGTGGCTGGCAGCTATGTCATGGACACGCGCGGAATGCGAGAATCACCGTGTGCGTTTCTTTTCCGCCTGCAAGACACGCCGAGACAGTTGGTGGAAGGTGAGCCAAAAGTGGGGGTTGGTGGACGTAGAAAAAGAGAGTCGCCTGTTCGCAGACAGGGACCCGGAAATGGCGACGTAATTTCCATTGAAAACAACAGACGGCGACCCAACGCCGGTGGGTGAATAAGACGACACGGGGATATTGGTATTGACAGGTTAATGTGCGGCACAGCAGAGTTGAAAAGACGGAAACAAAGTATAGATTATTGTAGGTCATGCGATCTCACTGTCAGCGACCGCATGGCGTTCGTGGCGCAGTTGGTAGTGTTAAACGCGACTAGCAAGTGCCGGTGTTGCGGTCACCAGCAGTGCCAAGTCAGGCTGTCTTAAAGGCAGTCTACGCTTTGCTTTCCCGACGATGCAGCGCCCATTGCCGGCGATATGATGGCGGTTTGTGCTCGCGAGCGAGAAGAGATTTGCTCGCTTTGTGGTCCACACGTCGCGCTCCGAGTTGTAAAGCCGCGCGGTAGTGTTCATCGTGTCTCTGGGCGGACATAAAGACATGGACGAGTGCCATTCCAATGCCTGCCACAAAGTGCGGCGCAACTCCGCGGTTTCGGGGCTGTTACGAGGCTTTGGGTGCTCTCAGCGCTGCTGCTCACTTTTAGCCTAAAAGTTTTGGGTCTGTTTGCTTTGGGACCATTGTGGGCGAATGGGACGCAGCCGGTTATCATGTGAGATCAGACATGTAATGGAATTGGCCAGTGCTCAATCTTTGTGGGCTGCAAAAGAGTTGAGGTTTGCGTAAACATTAATATACTGTAGAAGAGCATGTAGTAATACTACAATTATTCATATAGTACTCTCATTGAGTCGACATAATACTATATTATCACGCAGATGTTCTGTGTGAGATAAATACCGCTACTATTTATTCTACTTAGTATTTAAGATCAGAGCAACAAAGAAATATACTTAAGTATTTGTACTAAATGCGCATTAAACTTTGAAAGGTGCCAGCACTCTGAGATGATGCCCTGGTATTATACTTTAAACGCAATACCTTATTAGAGGATGATGTGAGTACAAACAAGAACGGAAAGCAGTAGTACAGAAGAGTAAGTGTTACTGACTTAGAGCGCAATGCTACACACATGTATGCTACTAAAACTACTATAGTACTTATTCGTGCACATGTGGCGTTAGTGTTATGGCTCTTCCGTTTCTATTTAATACTGTAGTATTTTGCACTGTTAAAATCGTGTAGACTACTTAATCATAGTACTATAGAATGTAAAGTGCCGGTAACGTTACTACTACCAAGATCAAGATCGCGCAGAGCAACCTGTTCAAGACAGCAGCTTGGCCTCGGCCACGAGCTCCCACGTCTCAACCGGTCCAAGAGTGCGCCACAGCTGCAGCTTCTCCATCTGCCAGAAGACGGCGAAATTGGTCAGAACCCATGATCAAACCCAACAGCTATATAAAAAAATACTTCAAGTAGCAGCCAGCCAGGCAAATCTACCTTCAGCCTGCGCCCAGCAAGGCTCGGCCGTAATTCTTTCGCCAGCTCCGCGCGCTCCGCAATCGCGAGGTCCCCGTAGACGAAACTGCACACGCCAGTAGCACTCTTCGTCAGAGATCGCACTGATTTCCCGCACCCGGCAGCCTCCATTCGTGGCTTCAAGATGCCGAGTTCCGATTCTGCGAGACGGCGTCAAATTCACCAAAACTTACCTCACGTGGGGCATGAACTCGTCGCTCCTCTCCACCGCGTAGATCTGCACCCGCAAGCAGGGCAATGGGAGTCAGCATTGGCTACTAGCGGACAATAACTATTCCTGCGAAATGCAGTCTCACCTCCTTTGCGCGACCGTGCGCGTGCGCCAACTCGCTCGTGGGCGTCAGCAGCCCGAAGACGCACTGGAAGTAGAGTTCATCCTGAGAGTAGCAGCTCATACTGAGTTAAGACACTCGCACTGCACACCATGACCCGTACGTCCGCGCTCACCTTGAACGTCACCGTCTCGACCTCCACGTCCAGCACGCGGAGCTCATTCCCCAGCTCCGACAACTTGGCCGCAGCCTCCTCCGCTTGCAGACCCTGACACGGTCACAGAGATGCATTCAGTTGAGCCATTCGCTGTACAGTACTAGTATGCTAAACAGCGCCACCTTCACTCCCGACACGACCGTCATGTGTGGTAGGAACGGGGTCGTGGCCAGCCGCGTCGCGTACGTCTTGATAACACCTCCGAGCTCCTGTGCCGCCACCGGCTCCGGCACAGCCCATACGGAGAACCCCGCCACCAGGTCGGCGGATTCCTGCGTGTCAGCCATGGTAACACTGTACGCCCCCGGATTGAATCGGCTTCAAAGAAAACTGAAGCGAATCAAAAGGACGGATTTGATTGGTAAGAGCATCGTTCAGAGGGCATCGAGAGGGCTCTTCAATATCCAACTCGCGGATTTACGCAGAGATCAAAGAAACCAAGACAAAACTCCGCCTGCCTTGGTTGTGAGCTCCGCTACCGGTGGTTGGATTGAAAGCAACATTCTCAATGTCTATCGAATCAAGGCTCGGTGCTTCAGTGTTTTTTTTAAGCTCGATCGATCACCGATGAGCATGTTAAAGATTTTTCAGTGACTTCCGAATGCGGGTTGCATTTAGCAGATTCCTGCCAATGCCGGGATAAGAATGCGTAAAACCATGGACTGAAACAGAGGCAATGGTGCAAGAATGCCAAAACGTAATTTATTCCGAGGCCTCTATCTGGCTCTTCACGGTGGCGAGTTGTTTGGTGAAGGCAGCCTCGCCGACCTGGAGGGCGCCCTCCTCAGACGCCTCCAGCTCCGGCATCTCCTTCAGACACGCCAGAATAGCCATTGCCGAGGTCTCCAATTCACCCACAGCCTCGGCTAATTCGTCGGTTCCAATGGGAGGGTACAGCGCTGCACCAAAGTCCACGATGGCGTCCTGTGCCGACGTGTAGCTCACGTCCAGTCTGGCCGTCCACGTGAGGAACGCGTCCTGGTCGTTCGTGATGGTCAGGTTCTTGATAGTCAGCACGCCGCGCTTCATGATGGCTGCGCACATCGACAGCAGTTTGACGCCACTCTGGAACAAGGTGCGCTCCTCCTCCGTCAAGCTCGAGTCGAAGCCAAACTCGTCGTCTTGCTCCACTTCATCCAGAGCCGGCGTCTGGCTGTCTCCTTCCTCCTGTTCAGCGAGGAACTCTTTGAGTTCGTCAACCGTCGAGTTTAACATCGTAATGCACTGTCCACAAAAAATATGACAACAGTATGGTCCTCAGCAAAAGTGTCGTGTTGGAAGCAACTCCGCAAGACCAACCAACGCACCTGCAGCATGCTGCGCTTCGACGCCACACAGTTTGACTTGGACACACGAGCCGTCGAGTACTCCCACACACGACCGGTGAGCTGCGGCACGCGGGCTAGTTCACCCTTCTCAATGGCTTTTACAAGGTCGTGCACGCTCTTGATCAAGCGACTGCAATGGCAGCCACAACAACAGCAACATCAACATTCAGTTGTCACTTCAACGTAAAAATTTGCAGCAAGCAGCCTCTCAGCACCAAAGCTACAGCAGCCCACGCACATTGCATCATTGATAACTTCCGTCGCGAGCGACGGTCCGGCGCCGCAGAATAGCGCAACGGTGGTGGCGGCCAGCAGCTGCTCGCAGGGCTTGTCCAGCGCCTCGCAGATGCTGGCGGCCTCCTCCTGCTTGGGCGTCTTGCTGTACACGAGCGAGAACTTGGTCACCGTGTGGCCGATGGCTGCAGTGGCCTGTCAAGATGCAAAATAAATGCACGCAGCCAGCGTCAGTTGAGCACCGACAGACAACCTGTGCAACAAATTTTGTCACAACTCGTGCACTCACCGCCACAAAAACCTCGCGCGCGACATCAAAGTCCGCTTGCTGCAGCCAGAACGTTGGCTGGAAGAGATGCTGCTTCTGGTTCTTGGTCTGCAGATCGTCCAGCTGCTCCAGGTACTTGGCCACTTGCGCCTCGAAGGCCGTCAAGAAACTCGCCGCCATGACTGCACGTCAACACCAAAAGACCTGCTCACTGGTCTCCGCAACGCGCGGTACCGACGCGTACCGGTACACATACCGGTACGAAAAGGCACGCATGCGTTATGACAGGGTTTCCATGCGTTACGACAGGTCAGTCGCGCGTCACTGACGTGGACCACAACGCAAAGCGCGGGAAGTGCAGCAAACTGCACTGATAGTCTCAGTCACTTTACTTTACCTGCTGCAGTCTCTTGTCTGCCTGCGTCCCTCCCCTCTCTAGCTATAGCTCCTTCAGACACGCCATGCAGATGATGGGTCTGGGGTCCGACGACATGCTGGACGAGTGGGAATGGCCCGCCCACTGCAAGGCGCAGCGCGAGATGGAGAACCACCTGCGCTGCCAGATCTGCGGCGACTTCTTCCACGGGCCCGTGCTGCTGCCCTGCTCGCACACCTTCTGCTCCTCCTGCGTGCGCCGCTTCCTGCAGAGCAAAGGAACCAGCGCCTGCTGCCCGCAGTGCAAACAGCCCTGCAGCTCGAGGGACTTGGTGCCCAACCGCGCGCTGGAGCAGGTGGCGCTGCTGTTCGAGAAGTCCAAGCCGGAGCTGCTCAAGCGGCTGCAATTGTCGGCCCCGAGCTCCGCCACCTCCACGCCCAACACGGAGAGCGGCAAGACCCGGATGCAGACCAAGAGCAAGCAGGACAAACCCGACCGCATGCCGCTCGTGTCCTACAGCGTCATGAGGGACAAGGAGGTGCGGAAGCTGCTTGACTCCATCAACGTCCGCGTGCCGACAAAGAACCGGGACGAGATCATTCAGATTCACAAAGAGGTGGGAAGGCTGTGCTGTTGTACGGGTCTGTACTGCATTGTAGATAGATCTCGTTGCTCATTTTTTTTGGTTGGCTGCATTTCGCTTGGTCGATTTTTTTTCTTCTTTTTTTTTGTTTTATTTTTTGTTGTTTATTGTATTGTAGTACGTGCTGCTGTCGAACGCTCAAGCAGACTCAGTCAACCCGAAGAGCACGACTCAGCTGCGGGAGGAGGTGGTGCGGAACCACTTCGCGAGGATTCAGCAGAAGGCCAAGGCTGATGCAGTCAAGCGCTCCCATAGTGGAGGGGAAAATGCAGGGAGCGGGAATGCGGCGTCTCCTGCGTCGGGTGTGTCGGTGCAAATGCGCGCCAATTTTGAGAAACTTAGACAAGACATTGCTGACCGGAAGGCGGGGAAGAAGCCGCCGACGCCAGCGACCGATACGTCGTCAGCGAATACTCCAGCAAAGTCGCAGGACAAGGAGGCAGAGGGAGATGCTGCGGCTGTCGGAGTGTGGCGTCATTTTTGTGCGCTGGATACGAGCATCAAACAGGAGTTCTACGTGAACTCGGTGACACATGAAATTCGAGTTGAGTTGCCGTCGCCACTAGTGCAGGAGCAATCACCGGCGAATCGATATGATGATTTGGGGGGTGTCGCGCGTGCTGTGGCTGAGAGAGAATCAGCAGTGAGGCGTCGCAACAATGCTGCCAAGGCAGTGACTCCGGCCAAGTCCAAGGCGAAGGCCAAACGAGCGATTGCTCCAGCTTTTGCTTCGCCTGATGCAACGTCAGAGTTCCAAAGTGCTACTGAAGAAATCGTCGTCTCTGATAATGAGGAGGAGGACGTGGAGGAGGAGCAGGATTTAGTGAGTGAAGGCAGGAAGCGAGAAAGTCTTGGCAAACACGCTCGGAGTAACGATGATAGCGACTCAACAGCCAGTGAGGCTATTACTGCGAGTGCTGAAGATGACTCTGTCGAGACGGCTAGCGAGTGGCAGTGCTCCAGGTGTACATTAATCAACGAGCCGACGTGTCAGCAGTGCGAGGCATGCGGCTTCGAGCCGACTCCTGCGAAGAAGCGTCTGCGCAAGAAGATGCATTTCCAGAGCAAAATATCTTTGTCATAGACGTCAGTTTGATTTTTTGCGTCTCACGCAGTACAGTAGTGCGAGTCCGCGCGTTTGAAATTACTTAGCTGTGCCTTTTTCTATGATAGCAGTGCCTTGAACTCCTCGTACTCAATCTCTCCGCTGCCATCGGTGTCCAATTCGTCCAGCATCCGGTCAATGTCGATAGGTAGTCCGAAGTCCTTCTTGATAAGCTGAACCAGCATTTTCCGCTCCACGTGACCTGTCTTGTCAGCGTTGCCTCCGCATGCTACAAATGCGTCGATGAAGTCGGACTCGTCATCAAACTGCGCAGCGCGGAGCTTCTGAGCCTCGATCACCTGCAGGAACTCGGCGAACTCGATTTCGCCGCTGTGGTCGTTGTCGACCTCGGCGATCATTTGAAACAGCTCCTCGTCTGTTGGCTTCTGTCCCATAGCCTCCAGCACCTTCGACAGCTCGTACTTGTCGATAGTGCCGCTGCCATCCTTGTCAAAGTGCACGAAAGACTCGCGGCACGCGTCGATTTCTTCCTGCGTCAGAATCATGGACACGATGCCAGCAAAAAGCGTAGCTGCAGATAGGTGGCGGAAAAATACAAATTCAGCAGCAATGACCGCGACGGTTCAATCCAGCAAAGTCTACAAAAAAAAATAGCCAAGACATTATTAAAGGGGACGTTGAAAACTTGAAAATCACGACAATGCTAACACAGCACTTCCTGTCGCCACATACGTCGGGGCGAAGTGCAAAGCATCTTTCATCTGCTTCCAGTTCCCTTCAGTTGTCGACGCTAAATCGTTGCCGTCTTTCAAGTTCGTGTGCGTTGATGATTATCCTGTGATCCTCCTTAGATTTTGATCATCAAAATCTCGCGCACGTACACCGTCTGTCAATACACATGGTAATCAAGTGAGTTAGCATAAGTTCGCAGAAACTTCAGCAGCAAACAACAATGTTACACATCGACGTACCCAAAGGCGCTCACGCTTCTCCTGTGTGGGCAGCAGACGGACGAGCTGGGGAACAAGCTCTTTCATCTGGGTGTGCGAGCAAATAGACAGCAGGTAGCTGAAGTACGCGTCCAGGGACATGGCGTCCTGGCCGAAGAGACGGCAGTTGTCCTTGAACACCTGCAGGTTCGCGTACGGGCACTTGGTCTGCACAAAGTTCATAACATCCGAGTACACCTGCTTCATCTCCGCGCCCTTCACCGACGGTGGGAGGGGCGGGACGGGCTGCTGCGGGGCCTTGGGGGCAGCAGGCTGCACGAACGAGTTGTACATGGCTTGAGCTTGAGGAGGCGCTGTGTACGACGAGCTGGGCGCTGGTGCCGGGTACGACTTGTACTTCAACGATGGGTTCGTTGGATGCGCGTGTGTCGACTCAGTCGGCGCCGGTGGGGCCACGCCGCTCTTCCGCTGCTCGAACTGCGCGTACAGCTCCCGCTCGGACTTGTACGAGCTGTAGCGTCGTAGCCGCGGGTCATTCGGGTCCGCCTGCACAGTGGTCGGTGCCGGCAGCGACGACGACGACGCCGATATCCGCTGCTCTCGGTTCGAGTTCGAGAACGACGAGGTGCGAGATCCCGAAAATGACGCGCGGGCAGCGGCGGCGTGGTCCGCGGCATCGGGTGTGCTGTTGCTGTTGTGGTAGCTGTTGCTGGAGCTGGTGCGGCCCGAGCCGAACGAGTTCGGGTTGGGTTCCACGCCGAGTCCCTGCTGGTCACAGGCCCGACGAATGGCATCAAAGAGCACGTCGCAGGAGCCCGCAGGCGGAGCCACTTGTCCACTCAGAATCTCATTGGGGGTGACCTTACGGCCGTAGAACTGGCTGTTCATCTCTCCGCGGACCATGAACGTGGATCCGTGGAGGCCGACGCCGGCGAACGCGCCCTTGGCGTGGCTGTACGTGTAGTTGCCACTGACGCCGCCTCCGCCGGCGTTGACGCTGGCGCCGGCCGAGCGGCCGACGGGACCCACGGCCAGGTCCAGACCGGCACCGACAGAGATCTGCGTGCCCTTCTTGAAGGTCTTGACGGCGCTGGGGGAGCCCAACACGATGAGGAAGTCGATGATCTCGCCGCCGATCTCGGCACCGAAGCCCATGCCGGCAGTGCCGATGCCCGACGGCGGAGACCACGAGCCGTCCTCGAGGCGGGCCACGACCACGCCTGTACCCATCTTGCCGGTCCAGATCATGCCGGCCTTGACGACTGTGAGGAAGGCCAGACCCGCGGCGTTCTGGATCATCTCGGCGGGGATGGCGGAGTCGGCGCTCACGGTGGAGCGGAAGCACGAGTCCAAGATGCCAGCGGCCTTGACGATCTCCTTGTCCATGGACGAGTGGTAGGGCATGTGCAGCGGCATGGCGGCGGGGGGAGCGGTAGAAGAAGGAGGAGGAGGAGCTCTTGGGCGATTCTGGTTCTCTCGCTTTTGACTCCCGGTAGTCGGACAGCGATATGATGAGCGTTAGGAAACTGTGCTCTTGGAATTTGTATGGATTGTGTGGTGTGTCTCACATGAGGGACTTGTATTCGGAGTGCACCCACAAAAGACGGAATGTCAGTGTTTTAGTGACTGGTCGGACTATTTTTTGGGTCGGCCCCGTCTGCGTCTTCGTCCTCGAGGACGAATGAGCATGCCAGGAAGATCGCCATTGTCACAGCGTGACGAGCGCCATTGCGGCCATGGCCGCTGTTTGACCACCTCGCACCTGTTGCTGCACCGCTGCGCCGCTGTGTAAGCGAAGCTGGGTGCTGCTGCAATGCAGCCTGCATGGTGCCACTCAGGATGGGCAGCAAGGCCGCCCCAATCGGGCGCTCAGAATACAGCGCCGATGACGTGGACGCTCGCTCTACATGTACTCGTCAATGGCGATAGAATCTCAGCCATGGAGGAACGTTTCCTGCCTTCCTGCAGCTCGAGCGCTGTACACCCTTTCTTGACTGTCTACACGTGCAATGTTGGCTGCAATCTGCTGCTCACTTGCAGTCGCGACCGATGATCCCACCAGCCACGAAGCCCTCCGATACTTTGCATGGCCTTCTCGACCTCCACTACCTGTCAATTCCTGTTTGTCTACAGTATCCCTCCGCTGCATGCTGCGAGCCCTGCAAGCGTGAACACATAAGAAACCTCGTTGTTTGGGGGGTCCTCCCGTGCGGGGAGGGGATTTATTTGCTATTACATGGGAAAGAACGCCGCGACGCCGATGCATGAGGTGCTCAAGACCAGCTCGGCCACCTCAACACATCAACGCTGCAGCGGATACTAACGCCGGAACGGCTACGCCGCCGCCGGAGACACGAGCGCGCGCGACACTTACAGCACGTTCACGCAGTTGAGGTTGTGGAAGGCCTCCGTCAGGCGGGCCATCATCGACTCCTCCGACTTGCGCACCCACACGCGCGGGTCGTAGTACTTCTTGTTCGGGACGTCCGCGCCCTCCGGGTTGCCGATCTGGCCCTGCAGGTAGCCCTTCTTCTGCTCGTAGAACTCGCGCAGGCCGTTCCAGTACGCCCACTGCGTGTCCGTGTCGATGTTCATCTTGACGACGCCGTTGCCCACAGCCGTCTGGATCTCCTGCGCCGTCGAGCCCGAGCCGCCGTGGAACACGAAGAACACCGGCTTGGTGGCCGACAGACCCTTCTCCTTGGCCACGAACTTCTGGAAGTCGCCCAGGATCTCCGGGTGCAGCTTCACGTTGCCCGGCTTGTACACGCCGTGCACGTTGCCGAACGCCGCGGCGATCGTGAAGTACGGCGACACGGCGCCCAGCTCGTTGTAGGCCAGCAGGATGTCCTCCGGCTGCGAGTACAGCGACGCGTTGTCCACCTCGCTGTTGTCCACGCCGTCCTCCTCGCCGCCGGTCAGACCCAGCTCCACCTCCAGGATCAGACCCATCTTGGCCATGCGCTCGAAGTACTTCTTGCTGATGGCCACGTTCTCCTCCATCGGCTCCTCCGACAGGTCCAGCATGTGCGAGCTCCACAGAGGCACGCCGTGCTCCGCGAAGTACTTCTCGTCGGCCTCCAGCATGCCGTCGAACCACGGCAGCAGCTTCTTGGCGCAGTGGTCCGAGTGGAGGATCACGGGCACGCCGTAGTGCTTGGCCATGGCGCGCACGTGGTACGCGGCCGCGATGGCGCCCAGGATCGAGCCGTTCTGGTTCTTGTTGTCGATGCCCTTGCCGGCGTAGAACGCGGCGCCGCCGTTCGACGTCTGGATGATGATGGGCGACTTGATGTCACGGGCGGCCTGCAGCGCCGCGTTGGCCGTCGACGAAGACGTCACGTTCACGGCCGGGATGGCGAAGCTGTGCTCCTGCGCGTACTTGTACACCTTCATCACGTCCTCGCCGTTGAGGACGCCGGGCTGCACGATGTCGAGGAGACCCATCTTGAGGTGGTGGTTGGGGGGTGGGTGGGGGCTTGGGGGGGTCGAAGCAAGATTCGAAATGAGCTCTCGACTCGACTCGAGCCAAAGCGACGAGCGTTCTTTGCTACGTCATGGATCCCGCGGCATGATATTTCGCATAACCCGCAATATCTTATATTTGAGCTCGTGACGTGTCGAACATGATCTGCGCCAAGCAATCAAGCTGCGGAAAACAAAGCAGGCGCGCTTTGGCTGGAACTAAGATGACAGAAGTTTGAGGTGTTGCAGGCGCGCATGTTGTTGCTGGTATCGGCACCCCAGTGGCGCTTTATCGCTTTAAACGCACGCGCGGGCATCGTCGGAGCTGACCTCTCTGAATTAATCACTTGCGGCGATTAGTGCGATCTTGCGGTGGGCGCTGGCGTGGTGTCCGGGCCAACTTGTCCCAAGGCCTGCGCATGCTCATTGCCGAGTCCGCCCTGTTAAACCCAGCCGAAAGCGCTGGTCGCAAGCTTGCCACGCACGGGAAAAATAAACACGCGCGTGTGTGTCGCTGTTAGTCGCCGGCTTGCATGCACACATGCTCGCGGCACTCGGCGTCCCCGACCTGCGCTCCATGCAAGCGGCGAGAGCACGGGACACCAGGCGGATCGCGCCCGCTACTTTTACAGAAAAACGCGCCGTTTGATTCGCGTCAATCGCGTCACACTTGGTTTCACTATGCGCGCATTTTTCTTCAACCCGAATGGCTTCGTGTGACAAAGCCTTGTCAGCTCCCTCGAACGGGTTTGCCTCGCGACCCGCCGCTCGCTGAGGCACTGGCACCTCGCGGCAACATCCGTCATCTGGACTTGCCTCCGAGTCATCACGCTATGAAATACACATGGTTCGAGCATCGTTTTGGCAGCGGCCTGAAAGCCTTCGTATCCGTTTCGGCTCGAAGCAACTCGAGCGACCTCGGGGTTGGTCGAGCAGGACGCCGCGGCGCTTTATGGTTGACGCCGCTGTCGCGACAGTGGCCTGAGCTTCTGTCTTCCGTTGACGAGAACATGCGTCCGGCTGTATTTCCTCACCTGAGAAGAAAATCGGCCAATGCTACAGTCCAGTTCCCAAGTCCAGGTATTGTCCGGTTCCTGAGCCCAGTTATCGTCCAGTCCCGTAATTTATTTTATCTTCGCAGCGCACAATGTTGACTTCCCTTAACTTCGGATTGAATCGGAGTTTACATCTATTGTTTCAGTGTTTTCGTGCTGCTTTCGATCTCGCATGCGCGCCCGGACATTACGCAGTCTAAACCGAAGCGCTAGGATAGCATTGCCTGCATAATCGTTGGGAATCAAAACTTTAGGCAGACGAAAATTCCTCAACTCGTTAAAATATCTTTAGAAATGTGCAGGACACCATTGTCCATGTGCTGGCACATGAGCGTTCAGAATGATATTGAGATGCATCGTCCTGTGTCTAGATTTACTACGATCTACTACAGAGAGAGAACCAATTCGAGGTGCCCGCGATACGCATCGTAGTCCGCCTGCACGTCACCGCTCAGTTTCTTTGTCAGCACTGGTTCCGGCGACTGAGCTTGACGTGGCCGAGTCCTTCGCTCTGCAAAAACGATTGATTCTTTTGAGATGACGAGTAGTTGCTTTCACTTCCATCAAACACCCGTTTGTCCCCGCAACGCGTGGTATACTGCAGTAGCAATATCCATGAGTTCGTAGTAGTGGTAGACCTTGCAAAACAAGGAACAAACGCCTGCATGTGGTCATGTTCATCACGTGCCTCACATGCCTCGCTTGGAAGTCGTTGTGACTGGCGTGAGGTCCTCTCCCACATGCGAAAGGCCAGAGACTTACATACTACGCAGCAAGTCTCTTCGTCTTCTTCATGAAGGCGCCCATTCCGACGGTCCATCGTTGGCGGCACGTGTAGTCTGCATGAACTGTTCCGGTTTCCGCTGCCGCTACTCACGTCGCCGCGACCGCTTTCTCACTGAAGCCGCTTCCACCCATCCGGGGGGTGAACTCAAAAATAAACTGCAACTGTGCGCCGGTAGATAAATTACGGAACTGGACGATAACTGGACTTCGGATCTGGACAATACCTGGACTCGAGAACTGGGCTGTAGTGGCGGCGAAGAAAATCCATGCTGTTGTAGACCCTCTCTTGGTGGTGGCTCGCCTGCGCAGGGTCGAACCGTTTCGGACCCGCGGTGGTGATTTGGGCTCACCTGTCTGCCTGCGTCTTAGCGACCTCGGCACCTTGTTACCGGCGCTAAATCGACGGCATGGTCTTTATGTAAGCTTACCTTGGCCCTCACTCAGCCTTCCAGGAGCTACAATACACGAAAACTGTCACGACAGGGCGCGGTTGAAACTTTTACTGTCATCACTGTAGTAGAGTTGATCCAACTTGTTACCAGTGTATTTCTCGATTTCGGTGGCCTTACCGTGCCCAAGAATGCTAACAGCATGAAGAAACATGTAGAAGATAGCACAATGCATCATGACATATGCAAGGAAGCATTGGCGTGTGGAACCCACCGGAAATAGAGTGACACGGTAGTAAGCTACGTGAATGACAGAATGTTCACAAAACTTGGATTGAGCGAGAATCACTCAATCCATGCGCCGAGCAGTGCTGTATGCAAGGTGCTGTCGCTCCTAAAGCCCCCAATGCACCAACGTTCGCGTTGCCTACTATAGCTACAGATGGATCAAGTTCGCTGGTTCTTGGACAAGGTTCCAACAAACCCTTAGCGGCTAGTTCGATGGATCTATTCACCTTGCTTGCACTTCTCACCAGCTCCACAGTGCAGTGGCAAGCGAGTCCATTAAATGGGAAATACATATCGTTATCATATTACGCTAAGATGTTTTTTATTTTTATTTTTATTTTTTGCGGTTATCGCCGGTGGCGCTCAGGGTGAGCACTGCATCAACCCCGCTAACTAGGCACCCCACGGGTACTTGGCGGCTCCGGCTGTCCAATCCCGATGCGTATTTACGCTAAGATGTTTTGCTGTGGGTATCGTGACGCGAAATGAACCAGCAACTCAATCGGCAAAAGCCAAACTACCGGGGTGGAGTTGGAGATGAATGCTTTATTCAGGCCTTGAATACGACAAGGACGAGGGCGGCGTGAACATTTATAGTAGTAGTCCTGGGGCTTCTTGGCAGATTCATGACAGGGCTTGTATTTCCTGCAGGTCTGGTATTCTAGTCCCAGCAACCATCAACCATGCAAGCCCCCCCCCCGTGAGCGATATCGACAACAAAACTACGGCGAGCAGGGTCGCGTTCTGTTGTCGTACTACATCGAAACCTACTTTGCGGCGTTATTGCCGCGATACAGACGCAACTCTATGTTATGACCCTGCCAACCCCCCTGTGTATGGATATATGTCAATCCTAGACTACCGGGGCCACCATTCCTGTCATGGCAACGCATAACTCCAGGTTTGCTGATGCACGATTAGAGGTCGCAAACGGCCAGCCGCAGCCGTACGGATTAATTTTGGCCCTGGCCGCGGCCAGCCGCGAACAGCCGAAATATCGCACTGGTGAGATCACGGATAGCCACGGCTGGCTAACCGACGCAGGCACAGCACTATATACCTAATTTATTGGCATTACCAGTTCGGGCATGGTCCGCAGGCAACGCATTTGGAGTCAAACGAAGCATGTTAAGTTCATCGGTACTAAACAATATACTTACTAGTCGCGAGGTCAAACGTAGACGCCATGTGCGAAAGCCATAGAGGTTTAAGAAACATATATGTGTTTCACGGCTAAGTTAGCCGTTTAGCCGGGCTAACCGAACTCAAGATGGCAGCCAGCCACGGCTGCCCGAAATGTATCTACGGATGTCCACGGATACCCGAATCGGATCGTCGGCATGGTACGGCCGGATACGGACAGCCTGTTTTCAGCGTTTGCGACCTCTGTGCACGATGCACTTTTGAGCTGTGATAACAACACGTTTTGTCGAGTCGCCTTGCGACCACATGTAACTTAGCTACATACAACGTTATCGAGCTTCCATACATTTCTTGTCCGTAATGCGGGTTGCAAGAAGATAGATAGACTCCGTCATTAGCCTGGTGAAAGCCCGTAACCACGTTGGATACCAAGTTGAAGTGGTCAGCTTCCTCATTGGAGCCATATCGGGACCATGTGCACTTTCTCGTGCACATTGAGGCGTTTGCTCCACCGTTTTGATTGCACACAAAGTCATCAGCGGGTGGGTCTAATCGAAACGGGTTTCGTCGGCCTGGATCCCTATCTATGCCCCCGCGAGCCGCACCAAGCACCAAAAGCTCCCCTTGTTGCGCCGAGTCGAGTCGAGGAGCTCATTTCGAATCTTGCTTCGACCCCCCAAGCCCCCACCCACCACCCAACCACCACCTCAAGATGGGTCTCCTCGACATCGTGCAGCCCGGCGTCCTCAACGGCGAGGACGTGATGAAGGTGTACAAGTACGCGCAGGAGCACAGCTTCGCCATCCCGGCCGTGAACGTGACGTCGTCGTCGACGGCCAACGCGGCGCTGCAGGCCGCCCGCGACATCAAGTCGCCCATCATCATCCAGACGTCGAACGGCGGCGCCGCGTTCTACGCCGGCAAGGGCATCGACAACAAGAACCAGAACGGCTCGATCCTGGGCGCCATCGCGGCCGCGTACCACGTGCGCGCCATGGCCAAGCACTACGGCGTGCCCGTGATCCTCCACTCGGACCACTGCGCCAAGAAGCTGCTGCCGTGGTTCGACGGCATGCTGGAGGCCGACGAGAAGTACTTCGCGGAGCACGGCGTGCCTCTGTGGAGCTCGCACATGCTGGACCTGTCGGAGGAGCCGATGGAGGAGAACGTGGCCATCAGCAAGAAGTACTTCGAGCGCATGGCCAAGATGGGTCTGATCCTCGAGGTGGAGCTGGGTCTGACCGGCGGCGAGGAGGACGGCGTGGACAACAGCGAGGTGGACAACGCGTCGCTGTACTCGCAGCCGGAGGACATCCTGCTGGCCTACAACGAGCTGGGCGCCGTGTCGCCGTACTTCACGATCGCCGCGGCGTTCGGCAACGTGCACGGCGTGTACAAGCCGGGCAACGTGAAGCTGCACCCGGAGATCCTGGGCGACTTCCAGAAGTTCGTGGCCAAGGAGAAGGGTCTGTCGGCCACCAAGCCGGTGTTCTTCGTGTTCCACGGCGGCTCGGGCTCGACGGCGCAGGAGATCCAGACGGCCGTGGGCAACGGCGTCGTCAAGATGAACATCGACACGGACACGCAGTGGGCGTACTGGAACGGCCTGCGCGAGTTCTACGAGCAGAAGAAGGGCTACCTGCAGGGCCAGATCGGCAACCCGGAGGGCGCGGACGTCCCGAACAAGAAGTACTACGACCCGCGCGTGTGGGTGCGCAAGTCGGAGGAGTCGATGATGGCCCGCCTGACGGAGGCCTTCCACAACCTCAACTGCGTGAACGTGCTGTAAGCGTCGCGCGCGCTCTTGTCTCCGGCGGCGGCGTAGCCGCTCCGGCGTTAGTATCCGCTGCAGCGGTTGATGCGTCGAGGTGGCTGAGCTGGTCTGAGCTGGTCTTGAGCACCTCATGCATCGGCGCCGCGGCGTTCTTTCCCATATAATAGCCAATAAATCCCCTTCCGAATGGGAGGACCCCCAAACGACGAGATTCTTCTCTTTTCATGCTTGCAGGGCTTGCAACATGCAGCGGAGGGATACCGTAGACAAACAGGCATTGACAGGGGGTGGAGGTCGAGGAGGGCCATGCAAGGTACGGAGGGCTTTGCGGCTAGTGGGATCGTTTTGAGCGGATACGACTGCAATTGAGTAGCAGAGCGTGGCAGCCAAGGAAGCGTGTGCTGCGCTTGGTCTGCAGGAAGGCAGGAGGCATTCCCCCATGGCGGAGATTCCATCGCCATTGTCGAGTTGAGTGCGAGCGTCCACGTCATCGGCGCTGCATACTGAGCGCCCGATTGGGGCGGCCTTGCTGCCCATCCTGAGCGGCACCATGCAGCAGCACCCAGCTTCGCTTACCGGTACACAGCGGCGCAGCAGCAGATGCGTGGCGGTCACAGCTCTGCAATGCGCATTGGTCACGCACACGACTGTCTGGATACCCAACCCAGCCCAAATTTGCGGGATGATTGGTGTCCTACACACGAAGTGGATCTTGAAGAGCCGCACCCGATCAAGTGTCCCTTGGGTGTGCACTTGCTGCTGGCAGCACTTCGCTATTCGCCCCCGTTATCTCCCTGAAACTTTACCTAACAAGGTTCCTTCCGCTGCAACGATGGAGATGGACAAGAAGCTGCTCAAGAAACTCTGTCGCGACAACGACCTGTACGTGACGCCGGCCATCAACGACAAACTCTATCTGCACTATAAGGTGAGAGACAGCAGTGATGACAGCATTCATACTGGTGCATCGTATAGTGACTATCATGTGCATAATATATAGGGCTTTCGCAGTATCAAGAACCTCGAGGAGTACACGGGGTTGAAGGTTTTGTGGCTGGAAGGCAACGGTCTGCCCCGAATCGAGGGACTCGAGCACCAGAAGGAGCTGCGAACTCTTTACCTGCACGAAAACCTGATCCAGAAGATCGAAGGGCTCGAGTCGCAATTGTTACTCGACACGCTCAATCTCTCACAGAACCAGATCTCAAGCATCGAAAATCTCGGCCACCTCAAGCACCTAACGGTAACCAATTGATACATCTCTGTTCCTGCAATGATGCTGTCTGACGGCTTCTTCTTGGCACGTTTAGAGTTTAGCACTCAAGTCCAACTACCTCACCAGTGCAAAAGACATCGCACACATCCTGGAATTGCCGAATCTGTCGGTGCTGGACATTCAGAGCAATCGGATTAACGACGTCGACATTGTCGATATCCTCGCTGAACTGCCGAACCTCAAGGTGCTGTACCTACAGGGCAACGAGGTGGTGAAGCATATCAAGCAGTACCGCAAAACGTTGGTGTATCGATGCCGCAAGCTCAAGTATCTGGACGACCGACCGGTGTTCGATGATGAACGCCGTCGTGTTGAGGCGTGGGGGAAGGCCCTGGAGGCGTCAAATGGCGATATGAAGGCAGCTCAAGAAGCAGAACGCCAAGAGATGGACGCAATTCGGCGCGAGAAGAAAGAGCGGGACGAGAAGAACTTCCTGTACTTCGAGCAGATGATGATCGTAGGTCGGCGCAAACGCCGCGAAGAAGAAGAACGCAAACGCAAGGAGGCTCAGAACCCAGAGAGCGAAGAGCAAACAAAAGAAGAGATCAATCCGTTTTCCGGCGAAAAGATCGTGGCTGTTCAAGACTGCGCTTTCTTGCAGCAAGAACGCGAGAAGAGGTGGGAAGCGGTTGTCAACGCGCCCGATGATCATGATTTTGGCGGCAACAACGCTTCCAACGAAAACAACCAGGAGGATAACCGTGACGCTTCTTCGTCGTCGAGCGAATCCATCCCGACCGGAGCAATTCCAGTCGATGAGCGACGCATGGAAGTTCTGCACCAATGTGCCACCGTGGGCGCTGCCAGTTCTTCCGGCAAAGACTCCTTCGTAAGCAATTCATTTCAGACCTCCCAAGCTGGTAGTGGTGGCATTGGAGGAATTGCTGCTTCCCTGGTTCCGGTCAACACCGGTGACGAAAATGCCAGTGCACACTCCGATTCCCAGGCTATGGAGACCGTGGAGACCCCAACGGCTCATTCGATGATGTTAGCACCACCCCCGGCCCCTATTGCCATCTTGTCAGAGGCTCCAATCGATACGACAGCAACAAGTGGAGAGAGGGAACTTCAGACACCCGAAATGACACAGCAGGAGGCGACACCGGCAGCTCATGCGACTGATAATTTGCTCCCTCCTCTACCCCCGCCAGGGATAACGGGTGCTGAACAAGCGGCACAGATTCTACCGCCCCCACCGCCGCCTGCTCATACGGACGTCAATGAACTCGATTGAATGATTGGATGCTGCTGCGATGAATACAGCTAAAGCTTTAATCAAAACATGCAATCGTGGAAATTGTGTCGAGTATGAAGTTGCCATTGTAATGTACTCTATGTCAACGTGCAGTGCTTTTAGAAGCTGAACTCTTAAATCCACCAGCGAAATGTCTTGCACTAACCAGGGAAGGGAGTCTCTTGTAGCCGCAGGCACCCTCACATTGCCCAAGTCCGATTATGCGACGACTCCTATCGTCTGTCAGCTCGAGCGTCCACTTTTTTCGTTCCGATCGAGTAAAGTTCTCCGGATCCGACATCATCCCTTCATAAATGTGATCGCGCGCAGCTCCATGGGCTGCAGCCAATCGAGGCACTTGGTCTGGTGCTCCACGTTCCTGCTCGAAATCTTCCGCTTCTTTTCTGGGTGAGAACGAGGCCGTGACGACTGCAACGTGTGGAGTCGTCCTCAATAGCAGCGGCTGAGGAAGAGAAACCGAGCGCTGGTGCTGTTGTTGCTGCTGCAGAAGTCTTGTTGCTGAGTATCTGGTCTACTTAAGTACACCCGGATGTGGCGCTGCTGCGGGTCCCAATAACAGCTACAGCGTCCGCGATTGTCACTAGCCACGAAGGCATCGTCGCGTCATGCTACACACTCTGCAGAACAACGGCTTTGGCACGTACTCGGCTGCACGCGTGGTGGGTCACCGGAAACGACTTGGGGGCTCAATACCCACGAGTCCTGCGAACTGAAATCAGGCTTGGAGATCGGCGGGAAATATTCCGGTGACAATTCGTTCTCACCAGCCTCGATCATGAACTCGACTAAATTCGTTTCGTTCTTCATGTAAGGGTGTCGGTACTTGCGCCACCCCCACGGTCGGCGCCGAAGAAAGCGCCGGAATGTATCTTGTAAACCCTTCTCGATCAGCTCATAGAACCTGAGCTGGCGTGGTGACCGTCGCAACGTGCCGATAATGTCGTCCAGAGGTACAAAACACCAGCGAACGCATTTGTAGAGACGAATCACGTCCTTCGCCCGACCATTGAAATCATTTGGTGTGTGCTGCGAGCCTCCAAGATAGCTGAAGTTTTTGCCAAACACTAGCATGTTGAGGCATCGTAGCAGAGTCCGTTCTCCATCCGGAATGCGTAGGCGATCGCTACGCAGCACAAGCACGAGCGTTTCTAGCGGCAATCGCTGCATCTCGGAAACAACCATTAGGTCAGAAAGTTCCGTCGACGCACCGTGCGGGGCGGCGTAAAAGAGAGTTGTTTGCAGTAGGAAATGGTACATGCTGCACACCGGGTCTCCCCATATGAAGAACTTGCCACGAAATTGTGCCTTCCCCATAACTTCAGGCTGGATTGCTGCAGTCATGTCGGCTGGAGCCAATGACGAAGGACACGGGCGTACAAGGTTAGACCACTGGCTGTACTGCTTGTAGCAATGCTGGTACTCGATTACCACTTCTTCTGACACTTCTTCGCGATTTGGCTGAGCTCGCCAGTACTTTATCTTCATTTGCCCACGAATCCAGAACTGCGGATCGTCGTCTAGAGCCGCGGGTCCATCCAGCTTGTCGGGGTCTGTACTTAACAATTGCTGCGACGACGACCTAATGATTCGCCACATGATCGGCATTTCGTCCGTGATAGCGATTCGAACTTGAAGCTGAAACTTCCCGAACTGCAGTAGCGTGAAAAGATCACCTTGCTCAGGCTTCGCTCGGACCTCCACACGCTGTACTTCTCTGTACGGTTTCCAATCTGGTGCAAAATGCCGATGAATAGAGCGAAGTGAAGGCGGGTGGGTCGTCTGGAACCGACAGCACAGCCATTTGCCCAGCGCATCGAGCAAATTCCGCCAAAACTCCACTAGTCGGACATTGTTTATAAGGCCAACTACGGACCGGACAAGGATATCGTGGTGCTTCATCTGACTAATATACACGCACCGCATATCCGTCAACACCTGGTAGTACTGGGTCGGCTCCAGCGCCTTCACGAAAGCCACCAAGTCATCACACAAAACCATGCGCATCGCTTTATCATCCAGAGTAGACGCAATCGACAGCATTTCCATCCACGTCGTTGTCGTCACGTGTCGAATTGCGATCACCAGGCAATAATACAGCATCGTACACCTCATGCCGAGCCACTGTCCCAGTCTCGCCGCCTGCATCGCGTCGTGCTCATGCAGCACCCGCACTTTGAACCTGTAAATGTACTCCACGACCGTCACAAGGGCAGCGATCCCTGCTCCTTCAACTGCCACATGCAAAGCCCCTTGTGGGTCCTCCAGTGTGGCAAGAGCAATGGAGCTCAGCACGTCCTCCTCACTGAACAAAGCCCGTCGCGACTTCTGCACGACGACGCACTGACCCTGCGGGGGCTGGTTCTCGTCCCCATCAGCCAAAGCTCCAAGGTCCTGTCTCAGCCTCTTCCTCCTCTGCGTAATCTCCGGACTGTCCTGCAACGAGGAACGTCCTCCAGTGTCCCGACTCCTACACTTCCTATGAGCGATGCAGCGCACGTAGCTCAGTCGTAGCGACTCTGTATCACGTAGTGGACACTTGCAAGTGTCCTCCTGCTTGTCCACCAGCGTCTGCAGCTCCTCACGCCCCACAAGACGCAGCGTGAAGCGTCCACCCTGCGTCTGTTTCTGTGGCGCGTGTCGGAGCTGACGCAGCTGCTTGTAAAGCCACGGACACCGCATTTGGAGCACAGACAGATGGACAGCAACTGCGCACCCGTCAGCGTGGAGAACCACGTCCGGTACGTGGCTCTCAGTGGGTGGGAGGGACGAACTGAGCTGGGTGGACTTGGTCTGCATCTTGATGCGCGGCTTCAGGGGCGCAGGACGCGGCGTTGGAGCGCTACGGGGACTGGAGGAGAGTAGTGGGGAGATGTCGAGGCTGTCCCAGGGCTCTGGGTCCTCCAGCTGCAGCACGCGGCGCTCGCCGTCGGCGATGCGGTACATCGCTCTTGCGTCCTGAAGGGATTGATGAGGAATGTGCGAAGTTGACGCTGATTGGCAGCAGTAAAAGCGAAATGCTCTGTAGATGGTAGATGTACGAACGGGGGATTTGTATGGATAAGTGCAACGTTACGGATATACAGCGATTCGACATGTTTTATGGAGCTGCGACGTGTGAGCACTTGGGTACATGAAGTGATTGGCTTGGGTTCAAGTCGGTCTCGACAATCGCGTCGGAGGAAGCACTTGGGGTTTGGAGCGTTAGATCACGGAGTAGCACAATGACATCAATAAGTCTTCAATAGCATAATTAGGAGGAGGAGACTGAAACTTGTTTTCTTCACGTCGGCACTAGCACAAGGCATCAGGAGATGAATTGCTTCAACCCCCACAGACTCAGCTCAAGCACGCAATTTCATTGACGAATCAACACAACTATGAGTAGGGTTTTACGTGTACATGTAGAAAGAGCCAATCCAGCATGGCGTTACCGATATCGATCACCAACAGCACCGTAATTTACGGCCCGTAACTTTAGTGGGAGGCAATCTTAGCAGGAACACGCCGCGTAAGCCAACCCAGCGGTCTGCATCAATGCGACAAAAAATAATAATAACGGGTTAGTCTGCTTCCTCAACCTAGTTCAGCTTTGGAAACGTACGAGTCAATCTTCCAAAGTGCTGGGATCTTCGGGAACACGATATGCGAGTCATAGTCGACTACGAAGGGGTCACTGCCAACGAAGCCAATCGGCTGACCTGCTTGGATACGTTGAAAGTTCTCCTCTCCAACGCCATCCGCCCAGCGGAAGCCGCGACCCGTCAACTTAAACACCTGAGTAATCTCGTATACGTCTCTCTCCGATGCGTCCGCTGCATCCTCGACTCGGACATTCCCACTACTACGGCGCTGTCCGTCGGCATTCACAAATTCAATCACATCCATATCATGCTGAAGGATCTGCAAGACGCTTGTCGTGATGCTGTCGATCTTCGACTGCGACAAATCGCTGGCCACCCCGCTCTCGTAGCAAACCCCCATGCCTCCATGCACACCAACGAATTCGTCGGTCAGCACCACTTGTCCGTCTCCAATGAGATGTTTCGGGTCGAGCAGCAGTATCTTCGCAGGCAGTCGTCCCGAGATCTCCAGCAGCTGAGACGGTACCGTATCGTACCCCGAGAGCCTCACAAAAGGTGGCGACGGTTTGTTGGTCGAGTGCAAGTCCACCAACAAGTCACTCGCCGCGAACAACGGCGCCAACTCCTTCGCTCGACTGTGTTCGTAGTCCGACCCGAAGTTCAACTGGGAAACCTCCAGTAAATCCCGTGGGAAGCAGCGGTTCAAGTCCGCGTGGGGGCTGCTGCCTCTCTTACCAACGCGTTGAGCTCGGGGGTTGCCGTACACCAGCGTCACCGAGCCTCGGGTGACAACTGGGAAGAGGTTGTTGGCAACCGACAACGGCGCAGCTCGCAGCAGCGCCAGTCGAAGCGTGTCCAGCACCTCCACGCCAATGCGCTCGTTGCCGTGCACTCCACCCACGACTGTCACATTGGGGCCACCCTTGGCAACTGCATTGCCAGCGCGAGAGAAGCGATACACACCTTCACCGAGCCGCGACATCATCCGACCAAACTTTTATCAGACACGAAAATATTTTGTTCATACCATACATTTCTCAAGATATAATGTAGTGAAAAGACAGCAACATATTGTATAGAATTTGCGCCTGATTAGAATTTCTCAGGATTCACTTCGAAAAGATCACGAAAAGAAAAGAAAGATGTCTCAATGCTCCAAAATTATATGGGTTGTCCTGCTATTGGAAGCGGTTTGTGCGTCTGCCGGCGCTGCTGGAGACAACCGGGAGGTTCTGCGCATGCACATGTCCACCAAGACGCTGTACGCGCCGCCCCCGACGACCGAATCAGACGTTGTGGATGATTCGTGCACCCCCGTCCAGCTCAACTTCGCCATCCGTCACGGAACCAGGAACCCCACGATGAAGGACATCACTAGGATTAATAATGCACATTCCAGACTGCTGGCAGCTCATAACAATGGGTCGGTATCATGGTTGAAGAGCTGGAAGAATCCGTACCCGGAGGAGACGGCGGCCTGGTTGGCGGACTCCGGAGTCCGCGAGCTTATCGAGATCGGGCAACGACTTCGCGCCAGATTGTCGCCGTTGCCGGTGTATTACGACGCCAACAAGTTCGTGTTCGACCACACGTGGAAGATCCGTACGAAGCAGAGCGCAGAAGCTTTTGCCTTTGGGTTCTTCGACGGACTGCAGCCAGTGTTTTACCACAGCGACCCGATCGGACAAGACGAAGTGCTGCGATTCTATGATAATTGCCCGGTGTTTGCGACCCAGATTGATAACAACAAGAGTGCGACAGTTGAACATGGAAATTATCGGGAGAGTGAGCAGATGCTGAATAACTTGGCGAAGTTTCAGAAGTTGGCGGGGTTTCCAGAAGCGACGCAGAAGGATATGGAGGCGGCGTATGCCGGTTGTGCCTTTGACGTGGCGGTGTTGAATGTGTTTGATCAGTGGTGCTTGCTATTTGATGACGAGATGCTCCTGTCCATGGACTATTTTCAAGACCTTAAACATTTCTACAGGAAGAGCCACGGGCATCCACTGTCGTACGAAATCGCGTCGCCGTTGTTGCAGGACATTTTTCACACTATGAAACAGCGTGTGGATGGCATGAGCAACGTCGAAGGATACTTTCGGTTTGCACACGCAGAGACAATTCTCCCATTGGCTTCGCTTTTGAATGTAAGCTACTTTGACCGACACGCAAGCGATCGAGAGGGACATTTTCGCGCAGATACACCACTGGATCTAGCACTCAAACGGAAGTTCAAGAGCTCAGAGCTTGCACCGTTTGCTGCCAACATTGGCTTCGTTTTGTATGAGTGCGCAGCTGATGAAGGGCGAAGCGAATCAATTCCGACATTCAAAGTGAAGACATTGCTCAACGAACGCGAGGTGGTTTTTGACGAGTGCAAGAGTTTAAAACTTTGCTCGTTTGACGTCCTAGAGAATTTATTTCGCCGATGGATTTACGAGTTCGACTTTGAGGAGCACTGTACGTTGACGTAAATAAAGTGGAGTGGGCTGTAGGATTTTTCGCGATCAAGACAACGCAAAGGCGCACTGCTTTCGATGCTGGTAAACGCATACTTAGTAAGTTATTCCGTAACGAAGCTGCGCGATCTTCGTTTGTTCGCACCAAAGCCTTACCAGGTATCAAGTCTCGCGCTTTGGTACTGTACAGGTGAACTTTTGGTGGTGGACGAGAGTTGCAATAAAATCTTCGCTGAGGCCCGCGCTAAAGGAACATGCCCGATACGCTTGATCTACCGCTTTCATGAAGTAAGGTCACATATAATATCCACGAACGAACCTCCGCGCTCTGCCATGGTGTCTTTACGAGTCGCAGCAAGAAAGCCGGGAACGGCATGTACCGGTACCTATCCTGGCATGCAACCCCGCCCGCTCACCATCCTGAACGGCCGAAAGGCAGGTCGCAGTGGCACATGATGGGATATAATACATGTAGCGATTCCAAGTCGAAGCAGCGCTGTGAGCTCGGCTCGGCATTTCGCCATGCCAACGCGCCGCCACGACCCAACAACTCGTGAACCTAATGCACACAGCTGCGGCTGCGCTATAATTGTAGGTATCCTCCATCGATGACGATTCCCCGCAGCTCTTGTCAATCGACGCTCAGCTCCGCAAAAACACCCGTTGTCAGACGCAACTCGTGCGTCACTCCGCACCGCACCGAGCACTTACAAACCGCCTCATTCATTCTCGGGTAGAGGTGTCCGTCGTCGTTTTGTGCAGCGCGGCTCGTCCGTGGTGCCCAGATGGCTTCCTGGTGCCGATCTCCTTGTGGCTTTGCCGCATCTGACTTGATCTCCCGCTCCACTCGCAGCAGGGACCGAGCCCTCATTACCAGCTTGTCCCGACAGAGGAGAAGACCGTCGAAGGACAACTCACACACAACCCCCGGACAATATGCGCTGCTGGACCTTTGGAGCTGCGCTGGCCATGATGGTCTTCGGCGCTGCGGACGCGCTCAACAACTGCGACAGCAATGTATTGGTGAACGCGTACGCGGGTCTCAACGTGAACACGCAACTAGTGACGTGCATGACCAAGAACAACTTCAGCGCGGCGCTTGACGGCTCCGTCGACCTCTCGACCGTGAACGCCGCCTCCGCGCCCGACCAGGTCAAGGCCATCTGCGCCTCTGACCCATGCAAGACCATCCTCTCGGCGCTAGTGGGCAGCGCCAACTTCAACCTCACCAACTGCATCGTCGGCAAGGACATCGTGCTCATGACGGAGATCTCCAACCTCCAGGCTACTTGCACGGCGCTCGCCACTACCGCTGCTCCGGCGGCCACTACCGCTGCTCCGGCGGCTACGACTGCCGCTCCGACGGCGGCTCCGGTTGCTACTACGGCTGCCCCGACGCCCGCTCCGGTTGCCACTACCGCCGCCCCGACGCCCGCCCCGGCGGCTACCACGGCTGCTCCGGTCGCCACTACGGCTGCTCCGGTTGGCCCTACCGCTGCCCCGACGCCCGCTCCGGCGGCTACTACGGCCGCTCCTGTTGCTACTACGGCCGCTCCTGTCGCCACGACCGCCGCTCCGGTCGCCACGACGCCCGCTCCGGTTGCTACTACCGCCGCTCCGGTTGCCACTACGGCTGCCCCGGTTGCCACTACGGCTGCTCCGGTCGCTACCACGGCTGCTCCGGTCGCCACTACGGCTACTCCGGTTGCTACCACGGCTACTCCGGTTTCCCCGCCCTCGGACGACAACACCCAGCAGCAGCAGCAGCAGACGTTCTCCTCGCTGAACTCGGACAGCGCCTCTGCTGGCGGCGTGTCCCCGGGTAAGTACTGCGAGCACTAAAAACGCAGAGAAGAGGTCGGAGAAGCCGGGCATGTACTGTAGAAGAGATGTGTCTGCGCTAACAATTTTTGCAGCTAATACCTACGTGTTCGACGCGTTATTGCCGCACCACTAAGCTAGATTTGTAATGCATCGGTGCTGTCTTTCTTTACTGTTATAGCTCCGCTTCTTCCTCGTTTCCACGGTAATCCGGGATATCGGAGACTTCTCGAAGCTTGAAAAGCGGAGAGTATAAGGGTGCGGGAACACGTTAAGTACGACACATATTGATCACCACTTTTTCCATGGTTTGTATGCGCGACCTCTACAGAGATACCGTTCAGTATGGTACCATCAATACCGCACGCGCTCAGTGTTTTGCAGTTTACGGGTCAGTAAGTATACATGCACCGAACATCTTGAAATCTGTATGTAAAAGTCCGTCGTTTCATACAGTTTCAATCAAAATTCATTATGGCCAATGGCGGCGATGTCAACTTATGGCGAACCCAAACAGTATTGAAACACCTCCATGCAGCCATCTTGAATATTTCACAGCCGCCATTCTGTCCCACTGTTTTAAACCAAGCATTCACTCCTAACGTTCGAAGTGACCTGTCGCAGCGTGAGCAGCGCGAGTCGCGCCGCGACCCATTGTGCACTTCAACAACCGGTCGTGGCTCCTGCAAATGCACGCTGCCGCTACAGTCATCACCACCACTACAGCTACGCACATGGTCATTACCACCGCCACCACTCCACACCAGTGCTGATGAGCGAAGTGCCTTAGCCCCACCTCAAGCATGAGTCAATCGGGCATCAGCGGCTACGCTCTACCTGGCACCATGACGGCGCTTATGGGGTCGTCGGGTGCTTTCAAGACTGTTGCGATTCGGCTCCGGTCACCGCCATTTGGTGCAACGGAGGCAAAGACGTCGCAAGGAACGACAGCAAGGTCGCATACATGTCGAAGGATGAGAAGCTGCGGAAAAGCAGAAAGGTGTTGAAGTAGTGTGAGTGGCTGGCAGCGCTGCTGCTGCCGGCCCTGTATGAGTAGGAGCTCAGTCTAAATTTAGCAAGGTCAAGCGCAGAAGAGAAAGAGGAAGAAGACAAAGAGCTGTAACAAGTTGTATATTTGCATTACATACTTGGCTTTTGTCTTCCTATCTGCGGTGCGGCAAGAATCGACGGAGCCTCGAGGAAGCGCGCACACGCCCGAACCAGACCCATATCGTAACAGGGTTATGAGCCCAAGGCTCGAGAAGGACTAAACGTGCACAGCATCACTTGGAGACCGGTGGAACACCGGAGAGCAAGCGCTGCAACTGCTGAAGGAAGACTCTGAACACTTGGAGACCGGTGGCATACCGGAGAGCAAGTGGGGACCGAACCAGTACTTGGAGACCGGTGCAACACCGGAGAGCAAGTACTACAAGAACTGGGAGACCGTGCGAAACGCCGGAGAGCTGGTTCTGAAGCCGAGCTTGGAGACCAGCAAGTCGCTGGAGAGCAAGTTCGAGAAGTAGACGCTCGGAGACCAGTACGTGACTGGAGACTGAGTGGTGGTGGTGAAGACGTTGTGGTTGGAGACCATGACGGACAAGGTAGAGATCAACAAGAACGGTCGGCCGGTTGGTTGGCGCGGGCAGTCGTGGGTCTACTACAAGGTTATGATGATGATTGCGTTCGAGGAGAAGGACGTGGTGGACTTCGCCACGGGCAAGAAGACGGACGTGGACACGAAGGACCAGGAGGAGTTCGATGCGATTCAGGCGAAGATCAAGTTGATCATCATGGGATCGTTGTCCATGGAGTTGGGCCAGTTGGTCATGATGAAGAAGACCGGGACCGAGATGTGGACGTATCTCGAGGACTACTACGAGGGGAAGACTAATGCTGCGACTCGGGTGAACCAGGAAATCATCCTGTTCAACCGCTTGCAGACGACGAAGTGCAAGGCGGGCGAGGACGTCGGCCAGCATGTGGACAATATGTTCACGATCAAGGCGCAGTTGACGGCCCTGAATGCAGACGTCAGGGGGCCAATCTTCATACAAATGTTGGTGCAGTCGTTGCCTCCGGATGTGCGCTTCGACAGGCTGAAGGGGATGATGGAGAGCGGGTCAAAGAATATGAACTCTCCGGACAAGGTGAAGGACCAGATCCTGCGCATGGAGAGCTACAACAAGTGCGACAAGATGTTGCGAGAGGGCGAGGACGACAGCAAGCCGAAGGATCCAGGTGTGCAAGCCGCACGTTCGGTGAAGAACACCGACTTGCAAGAGGGTCGGTGCTTTGGATGTCACCAAGTCGGGCATCGAGGGGCGCAGTGCCCTGAGGAGACTAAGAAGGACAACGTGGACGCCATGGACACGGAGGTCACGGAGGAGCTGGTGTGAGGTGTTCCGGCGCATGCGTCGGAGGGGGCGTGTTGCGATTCAGCTCCGGTCACCGCCATTTGGTGCAACGGAGGCAAAGACGTCGCAAGGAACGACAGCAAGGTCGCATACATGTCGAAGGATGAGAAGCTGCGGAAAAGCAGAAATGTGTTGAAGTAGTGTGAGTGGCTGGCAGCGCTGCTGCTGCCGGCCCTGCATGAGTAGGAGCTCAGTCTAAATTTAGCAAGGTCAAGCGCAGAAGAGAAAGAGGAAGAAGACAAAGAGCTGTAACAAGTTGTATATTTGCATTACATACTTGGCTTTTGTCTTCCTATCTGGTGGCGGTGCGGCAAGAATCGACGGAGCCTCGAGGAAGCGCGCACACGCCCGAACCAGACCCATATCTGTGCCAGGTAGAGCTACGCTCTACCTGGCACCATGACGGCGCTTATGGGGTTGTCGGGTGCTTTCAAGACTACCCCGATAGATGGAATGCAGAAAACGCCGCTGTCCATCGGCCACATGACGGTGACGGGCTACATTGGGGACGTGCTAAACATAAAGTACGAGGAGGTGTGAAGCAACTTCGGGTGCGTCTTCATCTACGTCTTCGTTTTCCGCTTCTTGTCGCTGCCGGCACTTCGATACGTCAACCACCAGAAGCGCTAGATCAGTAGTTAGGCATGACAATAAAATACATTAACTTAATGATTTATGAAAATCGCTGCCGATGTCAGCCGAACAGGAAGAGGACACGTCTAAATTCGCAGCTGTGTTGGCGACGCCGCACTGGGTACCAAAGTGGGTACTCCAACTTTGTCCCTTGAAGAGAGATCTCCCTCTACAAGACCTTCCTACTCCACTTTATCCCTTGAAGAGAGACCTCTCTCTACAAGACCTACCTCTAAGCTTTTATCCCTTGGAGAGAGACCTCTCTCTACAAGGCGGGAACTCCACTTGAGGCTAGACTTCCCTCTATCCACAGGATACAAGACCAAAGCTATTAAGCTCAGTTGCACTACTTGCTCGCCTGCGCTTGTTGCGCGGGCGAGCAATGTGTTGGTCAACAAGAACAACGTCGCTGCTGTTGCCGTTTAAAAGTTAACTCTGCAAACTTTGTGAGAATAATAAAGAAACTTGCTAGCAACGCCATCAGTACTTCAGTAGATTGGTTCCTGAATTTTATTTGATTTAAACAGAGGATTTACCCACTTTTTGTCGTTGTTCCGCTCGCAGTTGTATTAATACTTGAAGTTTGTATCGATGCACAACAGCTTCTTTGCTTTTGGTGATACTCTAAGCCCAGGAATCATTTGGTTTACTTTTTTGCTTGACAATTGTGTAAACATACCAAAAAATGTCCAAGCAAACTCATAGCAATTTGAAACATACAACACAGTTCAAGCTTCGAGATCGCGTGCGCAAGCATAGCGAGCGCGCCCAAGTTCTTTCAGCAATCGGAGACTTCTACACAGTTCTTTCAGCTAAAGTTCTTTCAGCAAAGCTGCACCAGCGTTTCTAAATGTACCTGTTTTGATTTTTTATTGTTTTAAAGGTCGATTTCAGATTTTAGTGTGTTGTTTTAATCAGTTTGACTTCGCTTCAGTATAGCGCTCGCTCACATGGGACACCCGCAATCTCGACGTTTGGAGCGCTTAGCAACGCAAAACCGCTATTTCTAATTCTTGTTATTTTGACGCGATTTCCTCGATCAGGTTTAGCTCTAGATTTGCTTTGTATCGGAGAGACGTTTAGAAATAAACTTTAAAGGGGAGTCGCGGTGCTGTTAAGTATCCGAAGCGTCGCTTCCCAAAGTAGCCACCACTTTCGATTTTGCGACAGAAGCCCCAACAACCCGGCACGAGTTGATCCTGGAATTGGAAGTGCACAGTGCCCCCTGATTTGGTATACTTAGACCAAGTCAAAGTATTCATCACCATGTCCTCTGCGGCCTCGGTCATGGACCCGGACGCCAGACGGCCCCCTAGACAGGTCCCGAAGGCGGGCGATGACCCCGACGCCTCACCCGTGGACACGGAGGCGAGACCGCCGGACGAGATCGTCCCCGAGACCCAGCCGGAGGAAGAGGACGACCTCCAGGCGGAAAGAACCGAGCCAAGTAAGTTGGCAGCGGACGACATCACTCCCCCGGATGAAGGGTTGGCTCCAGCTTCGGACGGAAGGAAGGTGAGCGAGGTGGCGCCTGACGGGCCTCCGACTACACGAACTGAAGCGGCTCCCCCAGTGGCGGTGGAGACTCACGGTCGCCCAGAGCAGCGCACCAAGGAGAGTAGCCACCAGCAGGCTGGAACGGGCGAGGAGTCCGAGGTGCAGGAAGAAGGCAAGCTGCCGGCGACGGCGGAGCAGCTGGCTGCAGCGCTCCAGCACTCGCTGCAAACCGCCACCTATCGCAAATCTCGGCCCCAAGCATGGCTGGATTTAGTGCAGCAACTCTTTGAAACTGTTTTTCCCAAGAGCCCAAGCAAGAAGAAGAACCTATCTGCCGCAGCACAACGCGTCCCGCGCTTAAGCAAGCCGGAGCTGGAGCGGCTGGTGGACGTTGTTGAAGACACTGTAGTCAACCAGCTTCACGACTGGACTTCGTGGTCCCGACTCGTGGTCGCGTCCTGCCACACGGTCTACAACTCCAGGCAGTCGTTGGAATATGTCCTCAGCAAGGAGTTGGGAAAGGTCTCCGTGCAAAATGTGGAGCTTCAAGCGCCAGTGCTCACCCAATGGGCTCAAAAAGTGACGGGCCAACAGGAAGGAGGAAGTGGAGTCGGAGCTACATCGAAGGAATTCCTGTTCAATCAAACTGTGTATTCAGCCGAGGAAACCACCCATCTTCGACAGGTATGCGAGAAAACGTACGGTGAGCACTCCAAGGGGGGCATTCCGAGAAGGAACGGAAGACGAGTGGAGAATTGTACAAGGGATAGTGGAGGGTACGATCATTTGCCGTCGGTTGCCGCAGTTCTTCAACCGCATCATGCGAACAGAAGACAAGCTGAGGATTATTGGTACTGTGCGGGCCCAGGTAGAGGGGCTCTTGATTATGGACCTGGACGGTGAGCTTCCAGTCAAGGAAGCATTTCAGAGCACCAAAAGTCTTCAGGAGAGTATCATTATAGCGGCCATGAACCGCAACACCGATCACCAACAACTATGGGGTCTCCTGGCAGCCGTGAAGACGATCAGCTACAACGCAGCGAAGCACGAGATTCATTTCTACTTCTTTACCAGAGGGCAGCCAGTAGGTTTGACGGGCTCGAGGTACCTTTTCATCGTGCGACGCATAGACTAGTTAATGCGCATCCCGCAGGAAGACGAGCACTTGGGGCGAATGTTTGGGACCTGCAATACGCTGAAGACGGCGCCCTGATCTCGATGGCGTCAGAGTACGTCATGATTTTACGCAATGTGACGCGTAACATGGATTTAGGTCGGCTTCATGCGTTTCTAAAGCATGTTCTACGCGTGCCGTTTGTCTTCGAGGACCTGGACCGGAGTGGCCCTCAATCGAGTACGTCAACAGCATGGGAACTGAGTTTCGCTATGGATGGTTGTCCAAGGGCACTAGAAGGGATCACGCGGATTGTCTGGTTCACCTCTGTCATTGTTGTTCAGCATCCGAGTATGCGGGGTCGGCAGCAATGTCTTCGATGTGGCCGCATCGGGCACCCAATGTGGGCGTGTCACATGTCGGTGGATGAGATCCTGGGCCCAGGCTGTCTAGTTGCCACGGAAGACACGGTTGCTAGCTTGCGGGTGCAGCCACCAACGTTTACCAGCCTTGACGACCTTTTCCACCAGTTTTGTCATTTCCAGTTTTAACAAGCCGGGCATCCACGATACATCCAAATTCAACAGCTGAGTATACGGCGAAGTGCGCACCACGATGAGCATAAGATTGAGCCTGACTGACGAAAATCGTTTTCCCCTGCACTTTGAACGCACGGGCTCCTCCACTCATACCTGTGTCAGCACCTGAAACGTCCTGTCCAGAAAGAATATTTTCTCGATCGACATCTTCCATAGTACGACGCACGTCCTTTACCTCGTCTTCGACAGCTCTTATGATTTCGTCGAGCTGCATTTTAATCTGAGGATTCATTTCACCATCGTTTTCATGATCACTGCATGCATCTTCTTCACTTAACGGCATATGAGATCCTTCGCCCACTGCATCACTATTTTTCTCCAAGTAATGCACTAAACTCCATGGAAAGATGTACCAGAAGACATCTGAGGAAATAAAAGAGTGGCGACCTTGCAGTGCGTATATCATAACACTGAGCGGTCATTCATGAGCTCCTGAGAACGCATTCACAGCTCGACTTGCAAGATATTTTGCTTGTCGCAAGGGTGAACCTCTGTCGTCCGCCGAGCTTGGATATTTCTGCACCTCTCCCACTGCCGCTAGAAAAACCGAAGCCGTACTTTGGAGCCCGGTACTTTCCTTCGTCATGTAATTTCGCTGGTACGCTTGAACACTACCACCAGCATCTTCGCATGTAATTACAGATGCGTTAGTATGGCTTTGAGATAGTAGTGAAAGCGGCAAACTTGTCTCCACCACCAAACTATCACGTGAAGGACGATGCTGCTCCCAAACTACGGGATTTGTCGTGAGTTTTCGGAGTAAACTTCCATCCTTATCCGTATAGTACCCTCCCTCCATCAATAACCTGTTTGGTATCTGCGCTTACAGCACTTGCTTCAACAACCCCTCGTTCACCCTTCCATAAGGCGCCATTCTGGAAAATCATCAGTTCAACTGGGCGAGTTCCATCTTCAAAAATCCCCGCTAGTCTATTTAGACGGCACATGAAGCGACCACTTCGTCCTTTCAAACACGTGGAGGAATGATGGTGCAAATTCGCCCCAACCATGCACTTTTGAGCAACCGTGATGAATTCGCTGTAATTGGAGGCTGCATCGGGAGGTTCTAGCTAACTTGGGCGCATCAAATGCGATGATATTTCGTCCCCCATGTTTTTAATCTGAGAGAGCCAGTGCCAAATATCATCTGATAAAAACGTCCGCGAAGTACTATCTATCCATTCCTTTGCCAGTCTTTGCAGCCTCACATTACACACCGACCGCACCAGCTACTGGGGACTCCACGTAGATCCATATACGGTTATGTGCGTATGCAACCGGCCGCACTTCTGGGGCTCAACAACAGCGGCAAATCCAGCTACTGATGAAAATACACCTCGCTCACGTTCACCGTAGTCACGACTCTTTCTTACATCTTTACTTGCAGAACAGCTGTAGCGGGGCTACACATTCAGCTAACCTCACCTTAGTGCAACACGCACTAAGTGGATACACTCAGGTGGTCCACATCGCAGTGTGGTCACCATTCATATTAGGAAGCAGTCCTATTGGTCAGAAAGCAGGGTCTTTCTACCAGTAATACTCAAGCATTAGGTCAGGGTTTCTGCCAACCACTCGTTGGCAGAACCCCTCTTTATAGATATCAGTTTTAGGAGGAAAGCCACAGTTAACAAACAATTCAGTTCTCATTAAATAGCTTTTGCGGTAAAATTTTTACCGCAAAAGCTACTATTTGTACCTTTATTTAGATCTAATTATATTTGTGGATACAAGTATACTTAATCTAAGTTAAATACACCTTACGCTTCCTCATACACGTGCGCTCACGTGTAAGCTAAAATATTGGGCTAAGTAAGCCCATTACACCTGGTAGCACTTTGTAGTCCGTCCAACGACCGACTAATTACGTATTGAATGAAGTTCGATACGGGGGCCGAGGACCTGCCTGTGGGCGCGAGTATGTCTACTGGTAACCCAAACACGGGTGCAACGCATGTTGCACGCGAAGACTGTCTCCACCTGGCGGATCCAGAGTGGGAGGCGCTCCAACGACTGTCGACGGTCATTGGAGAGGCGGCCGTAGCAACGATGCTACGCACGCTATCGCCGACAGAGCAACACGGTGTTGCTCTAGGCTTCATCATGAAGGAATAGCGCGAGACCGCTGCTCGCGCTACGGTGTCGACTCCGTCCACACCGCGCGTGGAGTCATTGAAGCTCCACGTGAACAGTTATGTTGGAAGAGAGGGCGAGCCTCTCCTCCGTTGGCTTGTCGAAGTCGACACTGCCATTACGGCTCGACGTATCGTCGACCCGTTGTCGAAGGTTGCGTTCGCCATGTCATGCCTTGGCGGACGAGCAAGGAGTTGGGCGTACGGGCGCCGACTCACTGACCCTACGTGCTTTAGCACGTACGAGGTGTTCAAGGAGGAGCTCAGACAAGCGTTTGAGCCCCCGCAGAATGAGTTCAGATCGAGGGCTGAGTTCCTCGACCTGCAACAGGGCAAGCATGACGTGCATGCTTACGCTCAAAGGGCGCGGTACTTGGTCTCGAACATCGTGACCAACCCGATAGACGAGGCGACTAAGGTCGTCACGTTCATGAAAGGCCTGAAAGATGGGCCTGTGAAGACCTATCTCTTCCGAGAGTATCCCAATACTCTCGAGTCTGCGATTACCCTTGCGATGCAAGAAGAGTTTAGCCTGCGACAGGCTAAGCTCCATGTGAACGTCCCGTGGCCGATGCCGCGACCGACGGTGAAGCCGACGGGAGGTCCCGAACCAATGGACTTCTCGGGTGCGACGGCTGCTGGATCTCAGCAGCGTCGTGGACCAACGAATGTCCGCTGTTTCTGGTGTGGAAACAACGGTCACTACGCCCGTGAATGTACAGCACCTGTGCAGGCGGCCAAGGGCCGGCGTGACGATACCGGGTATCGCCACGGGCAATAAAAAAAACTAGAGCAGCCAGCAGGCGGGGGGCGCCCTGCTGGTGATGCAGTCGAGCGTGTCGATATTGGACACGCCGTATTAAAGACTGCTGCCCCCAGTGAGAGTCACTCTCACTGTAAGAAGCAAGATGACAGGCCAAACCTTGTCATCTTGAAGGTTCGCTCGAAGAAGGAGAAGTCTCTTCGTGCGTTGGTGGATTGTGGAGCGTCGAACAACTTTGTTCGACTGCAGAGCCTAGCGAGGCTTGACTTCGAGGAAGTGGAACTACCTCGAAGTCTATTGGAAGTAAGACTGGCAACGGGTGTCGTTGTCAGAACCGAGAAGCGTGTCGTACGCGTACGCTTCTCGTATCGAGAGAAGAAGTTCGTGGACGAGCTTATCGTACTTGACTTAGACGATAAGTTCGACATGGTGTTGGGCATGCCGTGGCTTGCACGGCATGACCCGGTGATCGACTGGACGAAGCGCACGATCGTGCACTTCGGGAGTAGCGGCGCGACAGTGAGCGATGGCCCTGTCGGCGCAGCACGTGCACCTCGCGGTGCACGCGACCCACTAGGAGAGACAGCGCGACGCGCGGCTGTCTCCGGTCACCCCGCACGGACTCCGACGACTGAGAGGGTCGTCGGGAGAAAATGTGAGTCGAATCAGAAGACTCAGATTCGATCGGATTCGAGAGGTTCTCGAAGCGTCAAGAGTGACGCGGTCGTGTCGACTATTAGTGTCGACACACAAGTTCAACAAGAGGAGCCAGTCACTAATAAGGACAGTGACTCGGACGCGTCAGCTCAGGGAGCTGATGCGATTGGCCCAAACGTCGAAAGACGCTCCGCCGTCAGGCGTCGAGGTAAAGAAGGCGCGCCAGCTCTGGGAGCCGACGCTGCAGGCAGTGCGGATGGTTGCAAACGTCCCGCACCGGAAATGCTTGCGTGCTCGCGTGCAGCCGGGCTGCACGACGAAGCGGTACGCGATCAAGCAGGGCTTGATTGCGTGCGCCCGCGGGAAGAACCCGCCGGCGACAACAAGAAACGCATTGCGTGCTCACGTGCAGCCGGGCTGCACGAAGAAGCGACACGCGATCAGGCCGGGCTTGATTGCGTGTGCCCGCGGGTTGAACCCGCCGGCGATCAAAAGGAAGATCTGCCCGCGGCCGGGCCCGGACAAAACAAGACGCGCGGAACCGGGTTCCGCACAAGAAGCGAACGGCGCAAGCGAGCAAAGCTGCGCAAGTCTCGGTCAGGGACCGAGGCGCTACTCGCAGTGTCTGCCGGGCAGACACAGGAACTGGAGACGACCGTCGAGACACTGAGTGTCTTGACGCGCACGAATACTGGTCTCCAGTACAAGAAGATGAAGTTGGAGAACCCTCCGACGTTGGCGTCGGAGTTGACTTCGCTTCCAGTCACGAGCTGGAGGCGCTTCGCCCGCGACCTGCACGGTGGACGCATCGAGCAGATTTGCATCCTCTCGGATGTCGAGAGGATGAAGTGTGAAGCGGAAGAGTTGAAGCAGCTCGTCGCTGAGGGCGTCGACGCCCTCAGTGCCAAGTCGAAGAAGGAATGCTTCGACGAGCAGAGCTGGGACTCGCTGAAGTCGAGCCCCTTCTACGAGGTCTTGCGTGAGTACAGAGAGACGTACTCCCGGACGATATCCCTGCGGAGTTGCCGCAGGACAAGGGTGTTCAGCACGAGATTGATCTCGTGCCGGGAACGAAGTATTGCGTGACGCGGCAGTGGCCACTGCCGCGAGAGCAAGTCAAAGCGATCGACGACTTCTTTGAGAGTCGTCGCAAGGCTGGGCAAGTGCGGGAATCGAAGTCCCCGCACAGCGCGCCTACGTTCTGTGTCAAGAAGGCACAGGGCGGGTGGCGCATCGTTCACGCTTACAACAAGCTGAACGACGCAACGGTACCGGCGCAGACGCCGATACCGCGAAAAGATGTGATCATCGATTCGATGGCTTTGAGCACTATCTTTAGTGCTCTGGATCTGAGAGACGGATTCTATCAGATCCTGATGCGTGAGAGCGATATACCTCTCACGGCGGTGAGCACCCCGATCGGTATGCTCTGGAAGTGGCTTGTAATGCCGCAGGGATTAAAGAATGCCCCTGCGACGTTCAACAGGTGCGTCACGCACTTGTTGCGCTCGGTGCGCGACTTCGCACCGAGCTATTTCGATGATGTGTTCATCCACAGCCGGGCTGGGGACGGGAAGTCGGAAGTGGAGATGCACAAGAAAAATCTCCGCAGGTTGTTTGCGCTCATGCGCAAACACAAGCTCTACGCGAACCTGAAGAAGTGTATCTTCGGGGCTAGCGAGATACCCGTCCTTGGGTGTCTCGTAGGGAAGAACGGCGTACGCCCTGACCCGGGAAAGGTCAGAGTGATCAATGAATGGCCTACGCCTTCCAATGTTAAGGAACTGAGTCAGTTCCTTGGACTCGCTACGTACTTATGCAAGTACGTGAGCAACTACGCGGGCAAGATTCGCCCGCTGTCGCAGCTCCTAAAGAAGGAAGCTGCATGGGTTTGGACTGCTGATTGTCAGCAGGCCTTTGATGCAGTCAAGCAGGGCTTGACTGAGGCGCCGATCTTGGCGGTGGCCGACCAAGACCGTCCGTTCCACGTCGTGTGTGACGCGTCCGATTTCGCAATCGGATGCGCGCTAATGCAACACGATCACGAAGGACGTGATCGCGTGGTCTACTATCAGTCGCGTCAGCTGAAGCCAGCTGAGCGCAACTACCCGGTACATGACAAGGAACTCCTTGCCATGAAGTATGCACTCGCGAAGTTCCGAGTGTATCTACTTGGGAGTAGACCATTTGTGGTCTACACCGACCACGCATCATTGCGTACGGCGATCAAGTCGCCGCACATCTCACAAAGAATGGCGAGATGGCTCTCATTCTTTGCGGAGTACAACTTCCAGGTTGAGTACAAACCTGGAAGGTTGAATGTTGTGGCCGACGCGTTGTCGCGTCGACCTGATTATGCGGTGCACAAGGCCGACGCCAATGCAATTGGCGTCGCACGGACGTCTACTCCCTCGTCGTCTCTGCTAGACGACGTGAGGTCCGCATACACGAATGATGCGGACGCGAAGCAGTTATTGGACTACTTCGCTGCTCCTTCTGACAAGTCTCGTCAGAAGTTAGCGAAACATCTCCGTGCACGTGTACACCGTTATCGTATACACAATGGACTGTTGCTTTACAGCGCAGTCGACGACAACGCTGATCGCATTGTCGTGCCGGATGAAGCTCAGGATCACTTACGAGTATCACGATGCCCCGACATCGGGACATCAGGGTCGTGAGAAGACATACTTGCTTCTCACGCGCGACTTCTATTGGAGTCACCAGTACAAATGGGTACGCAAGTACGTTCGTGCTTGCGAGGTTTGCCAGCGCGTGAAGCCTGCAGCCTTCTCGCAGGCTCCACTTCAGTCACTCCCGACTCCGTCGGAGTGTTGGCAGTCCATTTCAATGGACTTTGTGTTTGGTCTTCCGCCTGATAACAAGCGGAGGACTGGTATTGTGGTCTTTGTCAACCGATTCAGCAAGATGGTGCATCTTGCTGCAGTACCAGCCGAAGTGACAGCCAAGCAGACGGCACGTCTGTTTGTTGACTTGGTGTTTAGACACCATGGCATGCCGATCGACATTGTGTCTGATCGTGATCCGCGCTTCACAGCGCGTTTCTGGCAAGAAGCGTTTGAACTTTTTGGCACGCAGCTGTCCATGTCGACTGCGGATCATCCGCAGACCGACGGACAAACCGAGCGCGTCAACCGAGTCTTGGTTGACGCTTTGAAGAGCTACGCCCATTCGTTCAAACAATGGAGCGACTGCTTGCCGATGGCAGAGTTTGCCATCAACAACTCGGTGCATGTCTCCACAGGACATACACCGTTTTACGTGAACGCCATGAGGCATCCACGCGTACCGAGCGTACTCGGTGCGGTAGCTCCTTCCTTAAGTGGGGGAGGGTATCCGGTTTCAAAACCGAATGAACACGCTGATACGAGCAACATATCAGCTGTGTCGACACGCGCACGGTCTGCGCGTAGTCCGATCGAAGAGAGTTCAGTGCCTACGCCGGGCGTAGACACTCTAAACAACAACAACCACACACAGGCTGGGCCTGTTGTGAACAAGGATAACGGGTTGAACAAGGAGTTCAACTCGAAGGCAATGGACTTTGTCCAGCGCCGCCAAGCCGTAATACGGTTTGTGCAGGATGCTATTGCAGCTTCTGTCGATTGACAGAAGTTGAACGCAGACAACAATGGCAGAGGAAACACAAATGAATTCAAAGTGGGTTCATTAGTTCTGTTAGCTACACAGAACCTAGCTAAACATGCAGTTTCCGACTTCGGAGCAAGCAAGCTTGCCCCGCGCTTCATCGGCCCATTCACCGTGTTGGCGAAGCATGGCAACGCGTACACGCTAGACATACCGTCCTGCATGCGCCTCATCCCAACCTTTTACGTTGGGCGGCTGAAGCCGTACTCGCAACACGAGTCACCTACTCCCGGTGACTCGGCGCGACCCTCGCCTCGAGCGCGGAGACGCGATCCGTCAGGCGAGCAACGAGCGTCCCCAAGGTCACTTGGACGTTCGAAGCGGTCTGCCCGGCCTGACCGATCCGGGCCTTCAAGAGCTTTAGCTCCTGCCGTATCTCGGCGAGCTTAGCCGTCTGGAGCAGGGTTCCCGATTAATGCATACTGACATACATTAATGTACATTTTTCCCATGCATTATGTATGGAGACGTCTCGGTGTCTGAACATCAATTATGTATGGCAACAGTTTTTACGTGTGCATTATTGATGGGTAGGTAGGCTAGGCGTAACTACGTTAACCATACAAAGTCGCCCATTTCTCTTGACGTTACCGGTAGTCGCTGTGAGCAGCAGACTTTTAGTATCCTGTTTGTTTGCTTTCCCCGATACATCATTGAGGGATTCACCTCTCGGAACTTAAAATGGCAAAAATCCTCGAGCTAACGACCGCTACTGGGATGCCATGAGTGCATCGATTAATTTATTACATTACCCATTAAAAACATTAATGGTCATAATGCATGGGACCTATCGAGCATGTGTCAATGCATAATGTATGGGCATCTTCAAAAACGCCATGCGATTAATGCCATTATCGGGAACCCTGGTCTGGAGGCGCTCCACAGCCTCCAAACGATCCCAGACCTCGCCCGGCGACGGCCCGTGGCGTCTTTCCACCGCCGCCGCCCCCGTTGCGAGATGCACGCGGGGAAACTCGCTGGATTGTCCAGCGAATCGTTGATCATCAGATCCGGACCCAAGGTCCGGTTCATTTTCGTATTCGTTGGTTAGGATACTCTCCTGACCACGATACGTGGGAGCCGCGGAACGTCCTCATGAGCGACGTTCCGGAAATGGTGAAGGAGTACGAAGCCCGCCACCAGCAGCTCCGCCGAAGGGCGTAAAACTTGAGCGAGAGCTGTAGTCGCCTACAGCCCTCGGCTGAGTGTTGCGCTCACCCTCAGCACTCTCGGACGACAACTGCGTGATCAACTTCTCACGCAGTGTCTTCAACTCCACGGGCATACTAACACCAGTGTACCCGAGAAGGTCCCGTTCGGAAAGCCGCACTGCCCCGGGTCGGCATTGCGCGCACGCAATGCCAGACGGCACTGCGCATCGACTGCACCTTCGTGCAGCCGCAAAATCTTGGGCCGCTTCGAGAAGCGCTCGTAGCGCTCTCTCGCAGAGCGGACTCGCTCACGGTAACCAGCCGGGTCGCGGTTGAAGTTCTCAACGAACGCGCCCCAGCTTTGACAGAGTGCCTCCCACTCTGTCACCTTGCTCTTACGGGAAGTCTTCTTATTCCCGTAGAATCGGAGCTCATGGAAGAGCCCGATGTAATAATCACGTCTTTGATCCGTCGCCGGATCAAAGTCGAGCTCCTTGGCGACATCGTCATCAACGATGGCGCTGCAGGAGTACAGCGCGTACTTGCTGGCCGGCGTGATACTGCCGTAGCGAGATTGGATCTCGCTCGGAGACGGCATCCACGGGTCGCGCGCCGGCTTAGCGCGCGACGTCACAGTCGCAGACGGAGTGGAGTCGTCATCGTCTCCACCCCGCGGCGTAGACAATGCCCCAGCATCTGCGAGCGGCCTATCGCTGCCGCTCCGCGAGCGCTTGGAACTCGAAGCGTCCGAGTCGCCCTCGCGGGGACGACGAGTCCCCACGCTAGCTTCATTGCGCCCTGTGGACGAGGAGTCTTGCTTCTCCTCGCCCTCCTCCATGTCGACATCATTGTCGACATTCAAGTCCTCGATGCCGTCGAAGAGGGCTTCGCTGGCATAGGTGACTTTGCCACGAGCGCGGGTCTTGTGATACTCCCCAACAGAGATCGTACTCTTGGGGGAGCTTGACGTCGTCACCGTGGAAGTGACGACGGACGCCGAAGAGGCTGAGGATGTGGCAGTCGTCGCTGTGTTGGCGACGACTGTGTTGCTTGCTGCAGGTGCAGCAAGCTCGTCGGAAGTCTGCGTCGTTGGCGTGCTCATATCGAAATGAGCACGATGTTCTCTCCGAAGAAGACTTTGGATTGATGTGTCGAGACCGGCACATCAAGTCCTAACGGGGGGATGGTGTAGCGGGGCTACACATTCGGCTAACCTCACCTTAGTGCAACACGCACTAAGTGGATACATTCAGGTGGGCCACATCGCAGTGTGGTCACCATTCATATTAGGAAGCAGTCCTATTGGTCAGAAAGCAGGGTCTTTCTACCAGTAATACTCAAGCATTAGGTCAGGGTTTCTGCCAACCACTCATTGGCAGAACCCCTCTTTATAGATATCAGTTTTAGGAGGAAAGCCACAGTTAACAAACAATTCAGTTCTCATTTTACCGCAAAAGCTACTATTTGTACCTTTATTTAGATCTAATTATACTTGTGGATACAAGTATACTTAATCTAAGTTAAATACACCTTACGCTTAGTCATATCGCATCCTCATGGCATCAATTTTTGGCTTTGCACTTGCCAGCGCAAACGGAGAAAATGGCACACTATCACCAACTACAGAGAGTATCCGCAACAATTTTGAATTTAAGCTTTTCGCTAACTTGGACTTAGGGTTTGCGCGAGCAATCTCCAACTACTCCAGAAAAGCTGGATTATTCGCAAGATCAGTCAATTTAAGCAATGTTTCCCCATGAGAAGCTCCAGTCCGTGCAGCTTTTGAAATGCAGAGTGGCGCTCCAATTGATTAAACATCGTAGCAATCAACGTCGCGCTCTGTTCAAATCGACCATCGTAATAGAAGAGTAAGTGGTGAACAATCCATTTTGGCAACGATCCCTTCGGAAGCATTGCACCTCCAGTCATGAACAAAGTGGGAAAGGCCCCCGCCAGCATTTCTCCATTCGCGGTCCATTCCGTAATATCGGACTTTTCTATTGGTATAACGCCAGGCCGACTTTAGCTCAGCATCTTCACACATCATAAATTAGCATTACAAGAACTCCCAACGCCAGCGTATCGTCGAATATACTAACCTTGAGCGTCACAGGTCGACACGGAAGGAGCGTGAATAGTTTCAAGAAAACTATCCACAACTGCGTTGGACAAGCCAGCATTATTCGACTGCAGTACATCTGCCCCCCCCCCCCCCCGAAGCACAGCCGACTTTCTACTTATAATCCAATCGCCTTCGCAAACATCTGCCTCTTCATACATTTCAACGAGTTCTGCATCTGCAAAATCTCCAACAGTATCCGACTCAGATGCAACTACACGTGACTCCACCAAGGCAGCAAACTCTTCCAGCTGCTTTCGGCGCCGGCTAGATCGATCTATCGTTATACCTTCATCACGCCAATACGAATGAATTTCAGAAAGCACATCCAGCCACACGTATACATCATCTACCGGAAGCTCATACAAATGCCGAAATAATTTTGCCATTACTCGCCACTGCTCCTTTGGTCCGACAAAAGTAACATGTGGCTGACAGTCGACACCAACATGAGGGAACTCCCGTGAACATTTAAACGGTCCATCAGACGGAAAACAAATGCTATGGCCATGAGCAAATCGCCCCGACAGCGCAATTTCAATTCCAAATAGCCGAACTGGGCTGATACAATTGGTTGCAACGTCGTTTAGCTCCGCCAGGCTACTCCGTCGCCCGTAATCGTGCCCTGATGCAATACTGTACTTTTTCTTCCTCGGATTTTCAGAACACGATTTACAAAGCACCACCAGATCATCTTCTCCCTCACACCTCTCTTCGGACTCTGACAAGCTGCTCAATATGAGGTCTGGATTAAAAAAAATACCAAATTGAGCCCTTTTCCACCACTTGCAGATGTGACCGACGAGCTTCATCCGAAACCCCACTATACCGATCGCGTTTTTCATCAGCGGTCACTTGGAATGTGTCCGGAAGCTGCTCGATAGTCGTGTGCACAACGGTTTCATCCTCGAAAATAATCTCACAACAGGAACAACACGCCCAAATAGACTTGTTCCGAGCAACACGATTGTTCACAGCTCTTTGACAACGTGACACTTCTTCTTCACCAACGGCGCGATCGACTGTCTTCTTAAGACGATCAACAGCATCTCCATTCAGGACTCTTTCGTTGTTATAAACGAAAGCATCTGGGTGAGAACCACAGCAATGAAAATAAGCTAACGCTAGCCTTGGGTCCGTCGTAAAAGTGACACCCGACCATAGCACGGTCAATTCGTCATCACTCAACGATTGCTTGACCAGTATACTTTGTTTCAGCTGATCCAACAATTCTCCTCTACGCTTAGAAGATCTAGCTCCAGATGCATCATCACACGGCCGTTTTCCAGCGCGATGTGCATACAATGAGCGCCGCCTCTCCTAACTACGCTTTCCTCCAGCCATCGTGCGAAGCAAAATAAAAGAAAAAAATGTGCCTAGTCCCAACATACAACTAACCAATATATTGCAAATCACACTGTCCTCCCAGACCAAAGCTTCGCCTCTAGTTCTGCATAGAACATATGTCCAACGCCACGACGTGTTGTCGTCAATAATACTCACGAAGTACTGAATCGTACATATAATCCCATATACCCCCATGGTTTTCATGGGTCCATTTGTGTCCATGTGTATGGTACTTATGGGCTGTGTGTCTCTTGACCCTTTATAATTGCGATAAGACATTCTCCGCTTCTTCATTTTTGCACAGGTAGTGCAAAAGTACGGTAGATTTCGTAACTCTGAGGCTGGTAGCGTGAGCATTCCAGCTACTATGTTTTGGCTCAACATTGCTATTATTTTGTCTTTATCGAGATGGCCAAGTTTTACGTGCCACTCCTGCAATGTGCTTTCTAGTTTCTCAACTCCCCGCGCTACTACATGTTTACATGACTGAGCTTTGACCGCATTGCACAACACTTGCCGCTCTTTGACAGTTTTGTGTTGCACATAGTATGCGCCATTTATTGCACGAGCCACAAATGCTAACTCGTTGTCCAGAAATTCGAATTTGAATTCACCAGTTGGTGATCCAATTATTTCGTACCCACTTCTCTGTAGCCAATATTCACTAAGAATAATTGACTTTGAGTTTGGAACAAGTGCAATATTCTCACAAAAAGAAAAGGTCGAATTCCTTGCGGACATGCAAATACAATTTCATTGTGCCAATGTGTGTATTAGAATGCTTTGCCCTTGTGCTAACGAGTATTGCCGTTGTTGGCGCGCTACCGACCCTGTCCGCGACTTCGATACGGTACATGATTGCAGTTAAATGAAAACGTTCCCTCTGAAAGACATGAAGCTCGCCGCGTTTAGGGCCAAGTTCCAGTCCCCTCCCCCAGACCCCATCCTCAATGAAGGTACTGAACTATATCCAATCGATCTGACGGCTGATGAGGATGACCCCGCGCACAAAACCAGCAGGCCTATTCAGGAGGCAGCTGCAATGATTCCTGTAGCCATCTCCGACCACGTTTGGCCTGATGGCTCTCGCAAGCTATCTGAAGACGAAAACCCTGAATCGGTCCGGTTTCCGAACTATGGCGACCTCGTGTGACTACAGTCGTGATTGTTTTCGCGACGTGTGTGACAATGCTGACGCTGGCATTTATTGTACAGCCGATAAGTGTGCTGCTGGCGGGCGCTGCTCCAACAGCGTATACGACTGTCGAGATGTGGAGGTCGTGTCGACTTCACTAGGTTATGGAGTGCGATCGACGGGGTTTATTCCTGTCGACACTGTCATTAGCGAATACACTGGTATTCTCACCACCCATGACTACGATAAGGACAAGGACGTGACTAGTGAATATGCAATGAAGCTGCAGACAAGGGCGTCACACATAAAGGTTTACATCGACGCTAAGGAAGGTGGAGGGCTGACGCGATTTTTTAATCACTCGTGTGCGCCAAACCGCATATTCGCAGAAGCTCGTTACCGGAGAAGCACTAAAGTGCTTGTCATCGTCGTAAAACCGATTTGTGCTGGCGCTGATGTCACGGTGAACTATGGTGACGAGCTTTGGTTTACTTGCGCATGCGGGGAAGGTAATTGCCAGATTAAGACAACCGCTCTAGCCTAGGAGGTTACTATTGGTTACATAAATTTGATTGGCTAAAATACTAGGGTGTGGCAAGGATTTGGCGTAATAATACCGGGATAATAATGCCGACTTAGCATTATTATGCCGATTTGACATAAATATACCATCGGCTGCTATCCATACATTTTCTTTAGAGATCGACCGGCAGAATTGTGCCACTGGTAGATTTAAACTCTTTGACCACTGCGTCCAGACGTTTGGCCTCCCATGCGTGCACACAACGCTCTGTGGCTATTTGCGAAGGATTTTGGCAACTTGTACGCTAAAGACTACGCTGACAAACGCCATGGGGTTTCCGAGCAAGCTAGAATAAAGATGGACAGTAAGTGGTTGCGCGGCAAAGGTGGAGTGCGTGTGCGAAAGGCGTGGTTAACTCTGACTGAGGAAGAACAGAATACCCGCATGCAACAACTCCCGGATTCACCATTTCCGCCTGGTACTAACGGGATACTAGACGAGCGTTTTAACCAAGAGCAGCGAGATAGATCTGTTCGTCAACGCCGTGATTCCAGAGTGGTTTCTTCTCAACCGCTGCGGGCAAGGCCACTGATAGACGACCCCATCCAACGCGAATTACAAGGTCGCGTCGCACGGCTTGTTCGAGCACGTAGTGCTTACCACAAGACGGTTGCGGCGGAGCAGCTTCTCCGAGTGGATACTGCATACAACAATGGCGACATGAATTCGTTGCTACATGCCGTGGTTGCAGCTGTCCAGCACACGCTTCTACTCGCGAGGTCCGAAGGTCGCGCATTAACGGCTGAAGAAGCATATGCAGCAGCTGCAGCTCGTTTAACGGACGTGTTTGCCGTAGCAATCGGAGTGACCAAGTTCGACCCAGACCCAGCGGTCGAGACCGAGAGACCAAGCGCCGAGTTTGCCGAAGCCAAGATCAGCAAAGTTGAAGAGCAGTATAGATCCGCTGTTCAAGATGTTTATCAACTATGCGCAAATGACAACCGTGAAGAAGACCCTGACGCTCCTCTTCTGGAACCAGATCACGCGTATTTTGGCAAGCCCTCGGGTATACCACCTCAAACCGACTTCTTTGCGGCTGTCTAGTAAGCTTAGCCCATCAAAACCGGTTAACGAGTCCACGGCGTGCCAATACGTGGATTAGATTTTCTCGCTCAACGCGCACGTGTTAATGTACATGAATTCGAATAGCTACTTTAAGAATCCCTCTCTTCCGTAGCCCTGATGTGAGATAACGTAGTATGCGACCTCAAACTCAGTCATTCTCAAACTCGACATACTGGAGGAAAGCCCTGCTTGCTGCGAGTCCAGGATCTACTTCTTAGCCCGTGAATACCAATATTGGCGATGCGACTCTCTATTAAAGATTAAGTCTTTGCTAAGAGGAAGCGAAGCATGCATATGGACTATTGCAGCGACAGCGCTGGGCCATTACGGCGAGGGCGTCCCACGATGGTTTTTCCTCTTGTGATTCGGCGGTTACCCATCACACGCTTACCGTTCGGACCCACGTAGTTGCGTTGGCTTAGCGCAAACAACAAATGAACGCAAGCGCCAAACTTATGATGGTACTTGCACAGACACCACCCGAGGACAATGTCGACCTCCCAGCTGTTTACGGGCTGTCACAGGACCTACTTCCTTGCGTAGTTACTTCCCATCTATAGATTTCACCGGGATTAGAACTGAGCAAATATGAATTCAATAGACAACATATTTACCTCGTCTGCAGTCCAGTTTAAGGATCGTTTAGCACTTGAGGCGTGATCCTGAGGGCGCATCGGGCTCCCCCCTCGTGTCACCTCCTGCGTCGCCTCGACAACGCCCCCTGACGCGACTGGCGCGTGTGTCGTGGGGGCTGGGGTGGTTGCAGTTAGCCCAGCACCATCCAGCAATGCACGTAGCTCTTCCGGCATGCCCTCCATGGCGGTGGGCAGATGAAGAATGATACCAAGCCGGCTCTTCCCATAGTAAAATTTGGGTGGAGGACGTTGCACTAAACCACCACAAAGTGATTCTTCCTAAATAATCTGTTTGAACAGGGATAAAAAGACCCCACTTGCCCAAGCTGCCCCGAGCTCAAAACTCAGGGCAGCTGGCGCAAGTTTAAACGAATCTGATCGGCCTAGATAGTTGCCCCATTTAACCTGCCCCCGAATGAAACATCCCCTAAAGGCTTACATGGCTGGGCTTTGACCGCATTGCACAACACTTGCCGCTCTTTGACAGTTTTGTGTTGCACATAGTATGCGCCATTTATTGCACGAGCCACAAATGCTAACTCGTTGTCCAGAAATTCGAATTTGAATTCACCAGTTGGTGATCCAATTATTTCGTACCCACTTCTCTGTAGCCAATATTCACTAAGAATAATTGACTTTGAGTTTGGAACAAGTGCAATATTCTCACAAAAAGAAAAGGTCGAATTCCTTGCGGACTTGCAAATACAATTTCATTGTGCCAATGTGTGTATTAGAATGCTTAGTCCTTGTGCAAACGTAAACATGTATCCAGTGTCGGGTCGCATACCGACGAACGTCGACGCTTCGCCGGCTAGGTCGAATCCACAGCCTGAGTCCAGCACCCACGAGTTATTGGTTAGACAAACAACGCAGGTCATTGACTGGCACTTTGTGGTTTTGTACGACTTTAACCGCTCCAATTCAATGGCAGCTGGTTCGGGCGGAAGTGCAGTCGCCAGCTCCCCCCAGTCGATGATTTTACCCATCTTTGAGGGAGGAAGAATCTTGGTTTGTAGGTAAATAAAGCCTTTATGGACATTCCAGCCACTGGCCGCAATGTCCAGTAGCTACAATCTCTTCCGGTAGAAATGTCTGTGAGCGCTACAATACTGGTAGGGTCTCATTGGCTAATAAACGAGTATGGTTGGGGCAATGTATTGTAGTGTGCTTGCGCACGCGGGACTGTGTATCTGCAGCGCGAACGGCGACACTGCTCTTCTGTAATGTGTTTTCAGGCGTTTAGGACACTAAAGCACAAAGATTGTGCGATTCTACGGATATTTGTGATTTTAATAGGCTGTCAACTCAATGTCGCGATTGCGCTTCTCACATCTGTTCTTGAGATGGGACCCACCACTGATATCGTTGTGAACTCCAGCGCAGTAGAAGCATGACATGCCAGGGCTGGCGTTCTTTGGCACATCCGGCTGGGATGGGACCTTCCTTTTCTCGAGGGCCGAACCTTAGAAGCCTTGAGCGCCTTCGCATCCACATGGTTCACCGAAGCCATGTTCGTCAAACCCTTGATTTGCGCCTTTATCTTGCTCCCAAAGATCACGCAGAGTTTGGACTCAATCTTTTCCAGCGTGAACGCTTCCGGCGTAAACACGATCGCCGATCCCCACAGATGTCCCGGAAGAATTGACAGCACTTTGATTAGCATCATCTGTTGCGAGATCAGGCCAATTTTCAACGCCTCGGAGCTGTTCCGGTTCCCTTGGCCCCTCGCAGCCTTAAGCTGCCGAAACAGGCGGGAAATGATCTTGAAGTCAGAGGCAACAATCTCCTCAAACTTTCACACCAACTCCACAACCCCTGAAGCGGTGTTGAGTCCGTAGAGCTTCTCAATCGCCCGCCAAATCTTGTGCACGGGCTTCTGCATCAACTTGTCATCCGCAAAACCTGATGGGAGGGTTATGTTGAAGAGATTCTTGATGTGCGGCTGCTGATTGTTGGCGAAAGCAACTTGCAGCGCGTAATACTCCTGGTCTTCGACCGAAGCGCCTGGTCCTGGTTCCTCTAGGACTGGCTCTTGCACAAGCTCATCCTCATAGCGCGCGACTGGGCAGCGACGCTTTGCTTGTAGCTCGGTCTCGCCTAGCGCATCGCTCAGTTGCCTTCAGATGGGCCTTGAGCTTTTCCTTGTACGCGGCGAACATGTTTTTGTTCCCGTGAAAGGACAGCTTGTTGACAACACTGTCGCTCAGCTTGCTTTTGCTCATTTTACACTTGAAATGTTAAACGGCACAACACAGTAGATAGATAACTACGTGTATTAAGCTCTTATTCCTAAATTGCCGTACTCTAGACGATGTGCTCAGTCCGAGGCGCGCTCACTTCCTCTTTTGTCCGAGGCGTGCTCACTTCCTCATTTGCCTCAGACTGAGCACATCGTCTAGAGTACGGCAATTTAGAAATAAGAGCTTAATACACGTATTTATCTATCTACTGTGTTGTGCCATTTAACAATGAATACTTCCCACTACATCACTAATTTGTTATTCAGCAATCAACCATGGCCCCATTCGCACTCACTCTCGTTTCAACGACCACCATCGCTGCTACCGCTACCAAGACCACCGCTACCAACCCAAGCACGTCCCAAGTCGACATCAGCGGCGGCAACCCCACGGAGGTTCCAAGTTGCAACGTCGAGGGCCCGCGGTCATCCTAATTTTCAAATATCGGATGTGCCGGGGCTCCCGTGTTGCAGCAGGAGTCTCCACCGGTGGCATCGCCCCCGCCAGCACCAGTGCGGGCTCGGCGCTCGGAGCGCCTCCAGTCGAAGGCCGCCGTCAGCTACCAAGGCATGCTGGGCCCGGCCGCCAAGCGTGCCCGCAAGATTTGCCCTCGGTACGAGATCGACATGCTGATCGACCACCGTACCGAGGCGGGCACGGAGCAGTTCTTGGTGGCGTGGCGGCACTACGCCGAGACCACATGGGAGCCCACGACGCTCCAGGACGACGGCGTACCGGACTGGTACTCCCAGGCCGTCATGGACTGGAAGTCGGAAGCTACATCGTTGCCGTTCATGAGATGGGCGGCCGTCCACAAAAAAACGGCCCATCTCATGCAAGCGAACAATAAAAATGATTGCGCACAGCATGCCATTGACATGGCGCTGTGTCTGCTTGGTCATGGCGGCGCCGTGACGGCCGCTATGAAAAGTGCAGACATGGCCTCCGCCAAAAACGAAAGGTATTGATCTTTCAAAGGGAATGAATCTTAGACATTTAATATTTTACTTAGAGAATGTAGTAAAGAACCAAGCAGGAGTAGCCGTAGACATGACTATACTTAATACTAACTTGTGTATGGGTGGGCGAGGAGGCGTCGAGCGCGTCCTACAACTCAAGCTCCACCCAGGCACCTTCATTGTGGCCGCCTACTCCCGGCGGAAAAGGGGTCACTGTTTCTGCCTACAAGTACTGCGTGATCGCAGCTTTGTGTGGGAGGAAGGGCAGGTTAGAGACCTGCAAGGTAAAGAGACATGGCTACGGCGTATAAGTTTTGTACGGCGCTTCCAGATAATTGGCTAAAATACATGAACAGAACGAGATAAGTAATACTTGCTACCTCCATACATTGATACATATTGAATGTCACATTTTTAATGCTTCGGCATGGACGAGAACGCGCTGAGGGCGGCCGTGGTGCGCTACCACCTCGTGCTGCGCGACATCAAGCCCGTGTACAAGAAGAAGTTCGGCAAGGAGATGCGCGAGCCCAGCAGCTCGTGCAAGTCTACGCGGCGTCAGTTGGTGGTGGAGCCGTCCACGGGCAGAGGCGACACAGATGGGGGTCTGCCGGTCACCTCCACCTGTGTCGACTCTGCACGTGGACTGCTCTACCACCAATCGACCTCTCCACCGATAGAGATACATGGTCCTGCATATAATAACCGCATCAACGAACACTCCCCACTACATCACTAACTTGACATTCAACATTTAACGCTCTTCACCATGGCCCCATTCGCAAGCCTCGTCCCAACGACAATCCTCTCTGCTAACGTCTCCGCTACCAAGACTATCGCTACCTCCAACGCTAACACGTTCCAAGTCGACATCTGCAGCGGCAGCCCCACGGAGGCTCCAAGTTGCAACGTCGAGGGCCCGCGGTCATCCTAATTTTCAAATATCGGATGTGCCGGGGCTCCCGTGTTGCAGCAGGAGTCTCCACCGGTGGCATCGCCCCCGCCAGCACCAGTGCGGGCTTGGCGCTCGGAGCGCCCCCAGTCGAAGGCCGCCGTCAGCTACCAAGGCATGCTGGGCCCGGCCGCCAAGCGTGCCCGCAAGATTTGCCCTCGGTACGAGATCGACATGCTGATCGACCACCGTACCGAGGCGGGCACGGAGCAGTTCTTGGTGGCGTGGCGGCACTACGCCGAGACCACATGGGAGCCCACGACGCTCCAGGACGACGGCGTACCGGACTGGTACTCCCAGGCCGTCATGGACTGGAAGTCGGAAGCTACATCGTTGCCGTTCATGAGATGGGCGGCCGTCCACCAAAAAACGGCCCATCTCATGCAAGCGAACAATAAAAATGATTGCGCACAGCATGCCATTGACATGGCGCTGTGTCTGCTTGGTCATGGCGGCGCCGTGACGGCCGCTATGAAAAGTGCAGACATGGCCTCCGCCAAAACGAAAGGTATTGATCTTTCAAAGGGAATGAATCTTAGACATTTAATATTTTACTTAGAGAATGTAGTAAAGAACCCAGCAGGAGTAGCCGTATACATGACTATATTTAATACTAACTTGTGTATGGGTGGGCGAGGAGGCGTCGAGCGCCTCCTACAACTCAAGCTCCACCCAGGCACCTTCATTGTGGCCGCCTACTCCCGGCGGAAAAGGGGTCACTGTTTCTGCCTACAAGTACTGCGTGATCGCAGCTTTGTGTGGGAGGAAGGGCAGGTTAGAGACCTGCAAGGTAAAGAGACATGGCTACGGCGTATAAATTTTGTACGGCGCTTCCAGTTAATTGGCTAAAATACATGAACAGAACGAGACAAGTAATACTTGCTACCTCCATACATTGATACATATTGAATGTCACAGTTTATTGCAGAATCGTTTGAGCAGACCTGTAATTGGCTAAAAACCTTCTAGCTCGGACATATCATGCGTCTCGTTCTCACGCTTAAGACTGTTAACTGTCGAGTTTTATAAAGCTCATTTTACGGTAACTGTATTATTATATGTACAGAGTGCGATTGGTTACACACATTTTACACCACAAAAATCTGCAATAACTTGTCATTGAACCTCAAATAAACAAATTACTGTTCTATATAATCGGGTGGTTGCTCAATAATATCGATGAAAAGAAATACCCCCCCAGGGACTCGTGGGGTGGGTGGAATAAATTAAAAATCCACCACCCCAAAAACCCATTCGGAACCCTGCTCCGCGGCCCCCCTTTCCTGCGCGGCTGCGCGGCCTCTATTGCCTGCGATGGAGAATATACGGATAGAGTGTCAGATGTGGGTTTCGAGCGCGAGTTCCACGACAGCTCTCCCGAACGAGCAGCCTACCAGTAACGTCCACATGGAGAACATGGAAATTGACTTCAACTAGGCCGCAAACTCGGAGAGTGATGACACCCCCCGCATCTATATTCGACAATACACCGTTTCGCTAATTCGTCAGCTTTGTGGTTCTCCTCCGCATCAGAGCGGTCATGAAAGATTATGTGAATTCGGGCTATTCCTGGAACGCCAAAAGTGTATTTTTCGATATCCCGTGCGTATATTGTTTCTCTTTTGCTGGTCTGACGGTTAAAGAGGGCGGCGTTCTTGTGTTTTCCGCTGCTGTTTCGCTAGCTCAATACGAGCACCAACGTCTCTACAAGTCAGGATACACAAAAGTCAAAGTAAAGGGACGAATTGGAGGCTACATGGGTCTATTACGCCATTGTGGCTTCCCAGCAGATACCGCTGACGTAATTTTGGAGTGTATTATGATCAATCTTCCGGAGGAGGCTGACATATTTCTAACTGGGGAGCAGCTTGTGCGCAATCGATTGACGGACAAGAACAAGCGCATCCGATGGCATGCAAACAACACTGAGTTTCGCCGCCAGAGGTCACCTCGTTCAGAGATGATCGAACTATCGGTAGATGCCCCCAGCGCAGAGCACATGTTTTCGTCGTTCGAAGATGCCGTGGGGGAGCTGTCCAAGAAGTTCAATGTCACCCCGCTAAACAAAGAAGACAGCGCGAAGGTAATGCAAGACATTGAGAGCAAATCAGCTCCGAAAGGAAGCTGAAAAAGCTGAAAGGGCTCGGATCGAATCCATCACCGACAAACTCACAAAGAAAAAAGCGCATACGGCACTTCAACAGCGAGTTAATCAGAAGGTGAGACGATACCGTGGCCGGAATATGACTACGGAGGAAGTTCAAGAGCGACGACAGGAGAGGCTCGAGCTTATCAAAGCACAAATAGAGCAGATCAGCGATGACGAGACTAGGACCAAACGGCTTCCTCTGATATTCCGAGAAACCGGCATTTTATCGCTCTCGCGGATAACTTCTTGTTCTTGCGAAGAGCTGCTGGAACATGTGCGAAGCACACAGATCCCCAAACCGGTAGTTTACTCACGTTTGGTGGCACCCCATACACCTTTTGGTATGGTGTCTTTTTTCCCAAACGGCTCATGGGTGTACGATTCTGTACGTAGGTCATGTACCACTCCGTTCAGGAAAGATAGCACAATACCACCCTTATGGTTGTTCTGGAAAGATAGCACGCAAAAACTACTTGATTTCAGTATAGTAAAACAAAAAATGGCCACTAACAATCCATCCAGATTGTAGAAACAGCTTTAATTACGGCCTTTTCACTTACTTCTTGTCTTTTTCCTCTTTATTTGCATACAATGACCGTGGCAATGGCCACATCAAAAGAATCGTATGATGATTCTGCTTCTTTTGAGCCCTTGAACGTAAAAAAGCACCGGAAACTCGTAAAATCCGGTTACTAAGTACTGAAACGTGCTATCTTTCCTGAACGGGGTGGTACGTGAGAGCTTTAGGCCACCATCTGTGTGCCATATCAGCGTCTTTTAACGCACAACAAACTCTGTCAAGTTTGCTCTGATGGTCTCGCTCTGCAGCTCCATTTTCTTCAGGGCTGTATCGATTAGATGTCTGAAAGACAATACCTTTTTCCTTACAGAAGTTTTTAAATGCTGCATTTACAGACTCAGTGCCTCCATCGGACCGAATCCTTCGGATCGTGAACTTTTTGTCATGTTCCAGATGTAGGAGCAGCTCTTTGGCCTTCTCAAATACCTCCTATTTTCTGCATAGAACATATGTCCAACGCCACGACGTGTTGTCGTCAATAATACTCACGAAGTACTGAATCGTGCATATAATCCCATACACTCCCATGGTTTTCATGGGCTCATTTGTGTCCATGTGTATGGTACTTATGGGCTGTGTGTCTCTTGACCCTTTATAATTGCGATAAGACATTCTCCGCTTCTTCATTTTTGCACAGGTAGTGCATAAGAACATTGGCTTTCGTAACTCTGAGGCTGGTAGCGTGGGCATTCCAGCTACTATGTTTTGGCTCAACATTGCTATTATTTTGTCTTTATTGAGATGGAGATGGTCAAGTTTTACATGCCACTCCTGCAATGTGCTTTCTAGTTTCTCAACTCCCCGCGCTACTAAAAATGCGAGGACACCTCAAAATCAAACAAGAAATAGAGACAATCACACAAATTGTAAAGCAATCACAATAGTGGTCTGACAAACGCAAAACCAGCAGGCTTAACACACACACTGTAACGACAAGACAATAGCACTCCTCTTATTTCAGTTAAAATAACCTTAGCATATTTAGAAGGTGAATGCGTGTGCTGGCGCGCGCTATTCATATTTTACTTCGGAACTCAAGAGCGGAGATGGAGAAGCAAGCACAGCAGCGTTCGTATAACTGGACTCGAGTGGCAGCGCGTTTGAGCGAAGAAGGGCTGGACGAGTGGTTAGATGGCTGCAAGTCACATTTCACGAATACATGCAACGTTGTCAGGTGCCAGATGTGTGAATTAAATCTAGAGTCGCACAAGTATGAATATCGGATTATACACTGCAAGTCGATTGCCTGTCAGAACTTTTCCGACCAGAAATGTTCATGGCGAGCCAAAGTATTGACATGTCGGGTGACGCCTAAGAGCGACGTCTTTATCAGCGGGAAGCACCATACCACCTCCGAGTCGCCAAAAAGCCCAAGCTGACGCGCAGTATGAAGCGACTCAACTTTTGGGAACATTCTTGACAAATTTGAGCCTGAAAAGGGTGCAGCGTCGAAGCCGAGCCAAGTTCAGCATTTTATAGGGCACTACAAGCAGACTCGCCTGAAAGAGAGTGATTTTGTGGAAGACATGGAGATTCTGGCTACTGGACTGAAGCATCACGACGAAATTGGCAGTATCGACCCGTTCATTTTTGGCTACGAAGTTGAAGGTGGAAAACCAAGTTTTGGAGATGGTACGGACGAGCACCCGCTTGTTGTTGGTGTGTCAACACCGTTTATGGTAAAGAAACTGAGCTACGCGAACGAGCACATTTTTCACATAGATGCTACGTACAAGCTGAACCAGTCTGGATATCCAACGATTGTACTGGGGGGTTCGGATCGGGCTCGCAGTTTTCACCCTGTTGCGATTTTTATCACCTCACAAGTTACTGGACCCGTTATCCATAAAGTTTTGGTGCAGCTCTTTAATATGTACTGCGTATTAACTGGAGAACTGCCCGAGATCCGGTACTGCATGGCAGATGCCGACAAAGCACAGTACAATGCTGTTCAGTCTGCCGTTGCTCTGAAGGCCCGCAATCCCGAAAAGTTGGTATTCCTCATGTGTTTCTTTCATGTTGTAAAAAACGTGGGAGAACATGTCTCGAAACTATTTGGCAAGTCGATTTCCCAGGTGTACCGGCACCTGTATTTGATGCATTTCGCGCGGTCTGAAGATGAATTTGAAAGTTTGTCAAAGAAGGCTTTGAGCGTTTGGGGTGATGACCCTGTACTCGCTAAGTTTGCGAAGTATTTCAAGAAGCAGTGGTTGGATTCAATTTTTGCCAATTGGGCCGTGTTTTGGACTCCACCTGGCTACGCTACGACCAACAACCCAGTTGAGACTTTCAACAGGTCGATAAAACAGGACTATACCTTCTTTAGCTTGATTTAGCTTGTCGGACTTATGGGTCGGCTCAAGTTGATGTGTCGTCACTGGTCGCGTGATGAAAGCCCTTTTGGCTTACAAGCTACCCCTAATAGAAGGATGCTGAACCGCGTCAAATTTCTAGAGAAACACAATTGTCTGTTGGACAGTTCAGCCTCAACGCACCAGCATCATGTTTCTCGTGGACGGGAACACTTCAGACAATATCATGCATTTCTGTCAGCGAGAAGACCCTACACATACTGTCGACGAAAGCGCTACCTGGAAGAAGTTGTGCCCGGCGTTGAAAACGAAAAACCAGAATCTGATGGAGATCGAAGATCAGCCGGTTGACGGCTGGAAGTTCGACCTGGAAACAAAGATTTGCCTTTGCCGGTCGTGGAATAAATATGGAGCTTGTGTGCGTCTAGCCAAACTTCCTGTCCCTGGGATGCCCGAGCCGAAGCGAGTGTTTTTCAACAGAAGGAAGCGTGTTGGTGGAAGACCCACCACAGTGGGACCCGCGTTATCGCTGGAGTAGCTTCCTAGAAAAGATCTCAATTTCATGAATATTTAGTTACATTTTGGTTTTGCACCCCTGATTGCATGTTGATGTCTCCTGCATCACTGATGCGTGACAAGCACACTGTTCTATTGGTGCAATAGATTGTATAGTACCGCTGCTTAAAAATGTTGATATTGAAGGGGTTCCGCATTGCTCTATTTGTACCCCAACATTACTTCAACGTCATGATCTTAAGTTGAAGATTTGCAAATTTGGAACCTTTACCCTTTTCAATTTGCACCCCTACGTGTCCACGATTGTGTTGGTTATATAGGAATCATGGATAGTCTAGAGAACACTTTCTCCTCCCCCTGTGATATGATGGTTAATCTAGAAACATTGGTTTTGTTACCTTTGATCAAATCCAGACTATTTGCAAGAAATCCTGACTTTGAATTTGTACCCCAGCTCAAACGGTGATTGTGGATTAAGAGCAACACAATGTTTTGAGATTGTTGATGCGCCCGGAAGATTAGTTATAACGCAAAGTGCAGTATACGAGACTTTAAATCTGTAAATCTTCTTTCTTGATATGAACAGGCAATCGCTGGCTGTTTATCTCAATCAAAGAATATGTTTTGACGAAATTCAGACTGAAAGGCAGTCATACGTTAAAATACCCGATCCACTCTATACCATACGCCGATACATGGAATACCATAACAATAAAGCGCCACCGAGAGCTAAACCATCTCGTTAGGCACCAGGGGTACAAATTGAAATACCCATTGTGACACTGAGTTTTGACATGGCTTCAAGAATACATCAGCTGTTGGTTTTTCAATTGTATTATCAAACGTAATTGTTGTCTAAATACCTATATTGTCATGTACAAGTAGCATGCATTAAGGTTAATGATGCACGTAGGGTGCAAGTATAGTCTTCTATATTTCAACGTTGTTGAAATCGCGAGAAAACTAGGTTTCCCAATGGCATTTAGATTCCAATTAGACTGTACGTTACGTCATGTTTATGATAATGCCAACATGCATCAGCATAGCTTTGATCTATAGCGTAAATCAACTTCCAGGGTGCATTTATAGCAAACTATTTCTTGTCCATTCAAATCCTCTATTGTATCTTACCATAACTTCAACTAGAAATGCAGCGTACTTCAACATACAAACTCTTGTACAAACAACATAATAACTAGATAGAAAGCTATTGTATCAAACATCATATCCAGTATCTGAACTACTTTTTAGCAGCCCTGGCAGCGGCTAAGATAGCGGCTCGCTTCCTTTTCTTTGAGTACCGAGTGTGTGCACTAGCGCTGCGGACAACAAAGAGAGGGTCCACGCTTCTCCTTTGGAGAAATCGCTGCTTCTCCTCCTCAAAATCATCCTCACTCCATTCGCGTCCCTCCAGACGCGTAAAAGCCGGTAGAACTCTTAACCACGCCTCTCTCGACCCCTTGGAAACCCCAATTGTCAATCCCGATACGTACCGTAATGCAGCCCCGTGATCTTCAGCTTTCAATACGATGTTTCCGCCGATAATTCCTCACTTATCATCATCGTTCGTATCCTTCTTGTAGCCCAATAACACTGTATGGTACACTTGGTTACCCATGTAAACCACGTCTCCAGGACGTTGGCCGATCACACAAGTGTGTGGGTCCTCCAGCATCCTATTAAAGAAATCAGCCGTTAATTTTGCGCGCATATTCCGCGCATATTTGGGGTCCCGAAAAAACACCCAGATTTTAAATGTCTGCTCCAGACATGGAGGTATGAACGCCACCGTGCGCCCATGATCCACGTGCATGGCGCTTTCGCGACTGCCCACCTGACCCCAAATTTCGAGAGGGTAGACATAGGCTTCGTTGGGCTCAAAGGATAAGCGAGTCGAATAGCCAGGTAACCAGGGCGTACACTGATCAACAGGACCTGAACCAGACTCGTCTATATTAGCCTGAGCAGTGTCACGAATGTAGCCGATGACACGCTCATTCCTAGAGAGTCGTAGCTCCTGCCATATATGCTCAGTGGTAGTGGGCAACGCCTCGTCTTGGTAGCTCACGACGTCGTTACTTGCACCGCAGAAGACAAGTACGGCAACGTCCTGCTTCGCCACTGCGGTCAAGGAAAACGGGCCCTGCCTATACAGGTCTTGCGACCTTTTCAGCTTTGCCAGTAGCTTCTTTATGTTAACCTTGCGACCACAAAAATCGCCCTCTGTAACGAGTTGTACCAATTTAGTGAAATGGTCCATTACGTTACAAGCTTACCTACACTAATGCAGGGTAGAGGGACGACCTGATGTGACGGCCTGGCAACAGCTAGGAGACGAGCACCGGTGGCAGCAGCAGTTGGGCGCGGGCGGCAGCTGCTGCTTGAACGCGGGCGGCAGCGGTAGTTCGGGCACGGGAGACGGCGGCTGCTTGGGCGGAGGCGGCAGCGGCAGCTCGGGCACGGGAGACGGCGGCTGCTTCGGCGCGCGTGGTAAGTCTAAAACTGAATGAACACTAACCAATTATATATTAGTCTGGTGTACACAACACATATTCATGCTTTGTGTGATTGTGTGACACACTGTGTGATACTCACAGATTGAGTGTGATTTTCGCATTACCTCTAAAAATGCTTACATGGTTGTGCTTTGACCGCATTGCACAACACTTGTCGCTCTTTGACAGTTTTGTGTTGCACATAGTATGCGCCATTTATTGCGCGAGCCACAAATGCTAACTCGTTGTCCAGAAATTCGAATTTGAATTCACCAGTTGGTGATCCAATTATTTCGTACCCACTTCTCTGTAGCCAATATTCACTAAGAATATTTGACTTTGAGTTTGGAACAAGTGCAATATTCTCACAAAAAGAAAAGGTCGAATTCCTTGCGGACTTGCAAATACAATTTCATTGTGCCAATGTGTGTATTAGAATGCTTAGCCCTTGTGCAAACGAAAACATGTATCCAGTGTCGGGTCGCATGCCGACGAATGTCGACGCTTCGCCGGTTAGGCCGAATCCATAAACTGAGTCCAGCACCCACGTGTTATTGGTTATACATGTTTCCTCATCAAGCAAACTAGGATACAACGACCGTACCTTGTCTTCACAGGCGTATCTTCTAGAGCCTGATTTCCCCAGCAATCGACTGTTCGCCTGGTGACATCGGCGTGTCGTCAGCTTCCGATTCGTTGACGCGTCCGCCGTTGACGCCGATTTCGAATACCGATCCCATTGGATCATCCGTCTCTTCCGCAGTGAAGAAATCCAAATCTTGTCCCGGTGTTGGGGGGAACTGGATTCCGTTGGGAAGGCTGGTCGAAGAAGTTGGACTTGCAGCTGCCTCGACTGCACGGCGTTGCACGCATCAACTGACACGTCCTTGGGTAGACAGTCATTCGTTGACACAACCGTTCGCTCCTTTCCCTTGGCTAGCGCCTCGAGCTTGCACTTGCCCGTCATCTTCGGTGTCGGCTCTGCGTCGCTCCGTGCCTTTTTTAGCGCACTTGCGTACGACCAGATGTTGCGCCGGAAGACCTTCAACTCAATGTCGCGGTTGCGCTTCACACATCTGTTCTTGAGATGGGGCACACCATTGATGTCGTTGTGGACTCCAGCTCAGTAGAAGCACGACATGCCAGGGCTGGCGTTCTTTGGCACGTCCGTCTGAGATGGGGTCTTCCTTTTCCCGAGAGCCGAACCTTAAAAGCCTTGAGCGCCTTCGCATCCACATGGTTCACCGAAGCCATGTTCGTCAAACCCTTGATTTGCGCCTTTATCTTGCTCCCAAAGATCACGCAGAGTTTGGACTCAATCTTTTCCAGCGTGAACTCTTCCGGCGTAAACACGATCGCCGATCCCCACAGATGCCCCGGAAGAATTGACAGCACTTTGATCAGCATCATCTGTTGCGAGATCAGGCCAATTTTCAACGCCTCGGCGCTGTTCCGGTTCCTTTGGTCCCTCGCAGCCTTAAGCTGCCAAAACAGGCGGGAAATGATCTTGAAGTCAGAGGCAACAATCTCCTCAAACTTTCACACCAACTCCACAACCCCTGAAGCGGTGTTGAGTCCGTAGAGCTTCTCAATCGCCCGCCAAATCTTGTGCACGGGCTTCTGCATCAACTTGTCATCCGCAAAACCTGATGGGAGGGTTATGTTGAAGAGATTCTTGATGTGCGGCTGCTGATTGTTGGCGAAAGCAACTTGCAGCGCGTAATACTCTTGGTCTTCGACCGAAGCGCCTGGTCCTGGTTCCTCTAGGATTGGCTCTTGCACAAGCTCATCCTCATAGCGCGCGACTGGGCAGCGACGCTTTGCTTGTAGCTCGGTCTCGCCTAGCGCATCGCTCAGTTGCCTTCAGATGGGCCTTGAGCTTTTCCTTGTACGCGGCGAACATGTTTTTGTTCCCGTGAAAGGACAGCTTGTTGACAACACTGTCGCTCAGCTTGCTTTTGCTCATTTTACACTTGAAATGTTAAACGGCACAACACAGTAGATAGATAACTACGTGTATTAAGCTCTTATTCCTAAATTGCCGTACTCTAGACGATGTGCTCAGTCCGAGGCGCGCTCACTTCCTCTTTTGTCCGAGGCGTGCTCACTTCCTCATTTGCCTCAGACTGAGCACATCGTCTAGAGTACGGCAATTTAGAAATAAGAGCTTAATACACGTATTTATCTATCTACTGTGTTGTGCCATTTAACCCTTTCGCGAGCCTCTTGTCTTAATTATACTATACAAGCCTAAGTAATTTGCTTCTAAAAGGGCACAGAATGCGCCCATAAGGATAATCACGGTACTCGCTTTGCATGACTCTTGTAACAAAGTACCTGCAGTGATTTGCTGATGCACCACGATCATATGCATACTACTTAATATTTGTATGGTTTGATGATTACTGATTGTACTGTTTATGATTTGTCATAAAAGATGGTACATCCACGGTTGAACTTGTGTAAAAGGGCACAGGATGCGCCCTTGTAGGCGGTGCTTTTACACCGTGTTTTGAAAACACCCTTAAAGGGCGAAAAATGTGCCCTTCTACCGCGAAAGGGTTAACAATGAATACTTCCCACTACATCACTAATTTGTTATTCAGCAATCAACCATGGCCCCATTCGCACTCACTCTCGTTCCAACGACCACCATCGCTGCTACCGCTACCAAGACCATCGCTACCAACCCAAGCACGTCCCAAGTCGACATCTGCAGCGGCAGCCCCACGGAGGCTCCAAGTTGCAACGTCGAGGGCCCGCGGTCATCCTAATTTTCAAATATCGGATGTGCCGGAGCTCCCGTGTTGCAGCAGGAGTCTCCACCGGTGGCATCGCCCCCGCCAGCACCAGTGCGGGCTCGGCGCTCGGAGCGCCTCCAGTCGAAGGCCGCCGTCAGCTACCAAGGCATGCTGGGCCCGGCCGCCAAGCGTGCCCGCAAGATTTGCCCTCGGTACGAGATCGACATGCTGATCGACCACCGTACCGAGGCGGGCACGGAGCAGTTCTTGGTGGCGTGGCGGCACTACGCCGAGACCACATGGGAGCCCACGACGCTCCAGGACGACGGCGTACCGGACTGGTACTCCCAGGCCGTCATGGACTGGAAGTCGGAAGCTACATCGTTGCCGTTCATGAGATGGGCGGCCGTCCACCAAAAAACGGCCCATCTCATGCAAGCGAACAATAAAAATGATTGCGCACAGCATGCCATTGACATGGCGCTGTGTCTGCTTGGTCATGGCGGCGCCGTGACGGCCGCTATGAAAAGTGCAGACATGGCCTCCGCCAAAACGAAAGGTATTGATCTTTCAAAGGGAATGAATCTTAGACATTTAATATTTTACTTAGAGAATGTAGTAAAGAACCCAGCAGGAGTAGCCGTAGACATGACTATACTTAATACTAACTTGTGTATGGGTGGGCGAGGAGGCGTCGAGCGCCTCCTACAACTCAAGCTCCACCCAGGCACCTTCATTGTGGCCGCCTACTCCCGGCGGAAAAGGGGTCACTGTTTCTGCCTACAAGTACTGCGTGATCGCAGCTTTGTGTGGGAGGAAGGGCAGGTTAGAGACCTGCAAGGTAAAGAGACATGGCTACGGCGTAAAAGTTTTGTACGGCGCTTCCAGATAATGGCTAAAATACATGAACAGAACGAGACAAGTAATACTTGCTACCTCCATACATTGATACATATTGAATGTCACATTTTTAATGCTTCGGCATGGACGAGAACGCGCTGAGGGCGGCCGTGGTGCGCTACCACCTCGTGCTGCGCGACATCAAGCCCGTGTACAAGAAGAAGATCGGCAAGGAGATGCGCGAGCCCAGCAGCTCGTGCAAGTCTACGCGGGGTCAGTTGGTGGTGGAGCCGTCCACGGGCAGAGGCGACACAGATGGGGGTCTGCCGGTCACCTCCACCTGTGTCGACTCTGCCCGTGGACTGCTCCACCACCAATCGACCTCTCCACCGATAGAGATACATGGTCCTGCATATAAAACCCGCATCAATGAACACTCCCCACTACATCACTAACTTGTCATTCAACATTTAACGCTCTTCACCATGGCCCCATTCGCAAGCCTCGTCCCAACGACAATCCTCTCTGCTAACGTCTCCGCTACCAAGACTATCGCTACCTCCAACGCTAACACGTTCCAAGTCGACATCTGCAGCGGCAGCCCCACGGAGGCTCCAAGTTGCAACGTCGAGGGCCCGCGGTCATCCTAATTTTCAAATATCGGATGTGCCGGGGCTCCCGTGTTGCAGCAGGAGTCTCCACCGGTGGCATCGCCCCCGCCAGCACCAGTGCGGGCTCGGCGCTCGGAGCGCCTCCAGTCGAAGGCCGCCGTCAGCTACCAAGGCATGCTGGGCCCGGCCGCCAAGCGTGCCCGCAAGATTTGCCCTCGGTACGAGATCGACATGCTGATCGACCACCGTACCGAGGCGGGCACGGAGCAGTTCTTGGTGGCGTGGCGGCACTACGCCGAGACCACATGGGAGCCCACGACGCTCCAGGACGACGGCGTACCGGACTGGTACTCCCAGGCCGTCATGGACTGGAAGTCGGAAGCTACATCGTTGCCGTTCATGAGATGGGCGGCCGTCCACCAAAAAACGGCCCATCTCATGCAAGCGAACAATAAAAATGATTGCGCACAGCATGCCATTGACATGGCGCTGTGTCTGCTTGGTCATGGCGGCGCCGTGACGGCCGCTATGAAAAGTGCAGACATGGCCTCCGCCAAAACGAAAGGTATTGATCTTTCAAAGGGAATGAATCTTAGACATTTAATATTTTACTTAGAGAATGTAGTAAAGAACCCAGCAGGAGTAGCCGTATACATGACTATATTTAATACTAACTTGTGTATGGGTGGGCGAGGAGGCGTCGAGCGCCTCCTACAACTCAAGCTCCACCCAGGCACCTTCATTGTGGCCGCCTACTCCCGGCGGAAAAGGGGTCACTGTTTCTGCCTACAAGTACTGCGTGATCGCAGCTTTGTGTGGGAGGAAGGGCAGGTTAGAGACCTGCAAGGTAAAGAGACATGGCTACGGCGTATAAATTTTGTACGGCGCTTCCAGTTAATTGGCTAAAATACATGAACAGAACGAGACAAGTAATACTTGCTACCTCCATACATTGATACATATTGAATGTCACAGTTTATTGCAGAATCGTTTGAGCAGACCTGTAATTGGCTAAAAACCTTCTAGCTCGGACATATCATGCGTCTCGTTCTCACTCTCAAGACTGTTAACTGTCGAGTTTTATAAAGCTCATTTTACGGTAACTGTATTATTATATGTACAGAGTGCGATTGGTTACACACATTTTACACCACAAAAATCTGCAATAACTTGTCATTGAACCTCAAATAAACAAATTACTGTTCTATATAATCGGGTGGCTGCTCAATAATATCGATGAAAAGAAATACCCCCCCCAGGGACTCGTGGGGTGGGTGGAATAAATTAAAAATCCACCACCCCAAAAACCCATTCGGAACCCTGCTCCGCGGCCCCCCTTTCCTGCGCGGCTGCGCGGCCTCTATTGCCTGCGATGGAGAATATACGGATAGAGTGTCAGATGTGGGTTTCGAGCGCGAGTTCCACGACAGCTCTCCCGAACGAGCAGCCTACCAGTAACGTCCACATGGAGAACATGGAAATTGACTTCAACTAGGCCGCAAACTCGGAGAGTGATGACACCCCCCGCATCTATATTCGACAATACACCGTTTCGCTAATTCGTCAGCTTTGTGGTTCTCCTCCGCATCAGAGCGGTCATGAAAGATTATGTGAATTCGGGCCATTCCTGGAACGCCAAAAGTGTATTTTTCGATATCCCGTGCGTATATTGTTTCTCTTTTGCTGGTCTGACGGTTAAAGAGGGCGGCGTTCTTGTGTTTTCCGCTGCTGTTTCGCTAGCTCAATACGAGCACCAACGTCTCTACAAGTCAGGATACACAAAAGTCAAAGTAAAGGGACGAATTGGAGGCTACATGGGTCTATTACGCCATTGTGGCTTCCCAGCAGATACCGCTGACGTAATTTTGGAGTGTATTATGATCAATCTTCCGGAGGAGGCTGACATATTTCTAACTGGGGAGCAGCTTGTGCGCAATCGATTGACGGACAAGAACAAGCGCATCCGATGGCATGCAAACAACACTGAGTTTCGCCGCCAGAGGTCACCTCGTTCAGAGATGACCGAACTATCGGTAGATGCCCCCAGCGCAGACCACATGTTTTCGTCGCTCGAAGATGCCGTGGGGGAGCTGTCCAAGAAGTTCAATGTCACCCCGCTAAATGAAGAAGACAGCGCGAAGGTAATGCAAGACATTGAATCTAAAATCGATAAAGAAATGCAGCAGAGGCAACAACGGAAACGACAGAGAGCAAATCAGCTCCGAAAGGAAGCTGAAAAAGCTGAATTGGCTCGGATCGAATCCATCACCGACAAACTCACAAAGAAAAAAGCGCATACGGCACTTCAACAGCGAGTTAAACAGAAGGTGAGACGATACCGTGGCCGGAATATGACTACGGAGGAAGTTCAAGAGCGACGACAGGAGAGGCTCGAGTTTATCAAAGCACAAATAGAGCAGATCAGCGATGACGAGACTAGGACCAAAGGTAAGCATTTTTTGGGGTCAACCGCTGCGCAGGTCAAATTTGGGTCAACCCTTTTTTGGGGTCAAAATTGGATCAAAAGGGGACGGCCATTTTCATCGGTCAAAATTGGATCAAAAGTTATCACCAGAAAAAGGTTCATTGAAAATGTCGGAGAAAAACGTTGGTGAACAAAGTACAGACTATGCGCAGTACGCTTACAGGCGTCGAGGTAAAGAAAGCGCACCGGCTCTGGGAGCCGACGCTGATGATCGGATACGGCAGGTTATTTGAAGTATGGGTGCGCATATTAAGGTGTTAAGTTTGCTTGTTTGTTGTGTGTTTGAAGAGTATCATGTCATCGTGGATTGTGCTCTCGTCAGTCGCTAGCAGTGATACAAGATGGCCCTATAGAGGGCGGAGGAGGAGATGGAAGATCTGGTTGGGGCTGGCGGGGAGATTGCGAAGTGCTGGTCATTCCCCGACCAACTGCCCGCAGCCAAACACATGGCTGAGGGAGCCCCTGAACTTAACAATACCCTTTCTAATGTGATGTACCGCTAACTTGGTATGCAACTGTAACTGTTCCTCTACCAATGGAAGTCCTTCCATACCTGCTGAATGTGTCCGTTGAAGTTGAAGTCGAGTTGCGGCGGCTCGTCCTGGGGTAGCCGTTGCTCGTTGCTCGTCCTCGGCTTCTTGTCGGTGACCGCTCTTTCGCGCTTATCAAGCTTGATCTCCTCTCTCGTCGCCTCACTCTGCAATTTCCTTTAACACCGTGGCGAAACTACCGTCAAGGTGGAGTGGCTGCTTGCTTCCTGAGTTCCAGTCCTGCGCAACCGCTCGCTCCCTCGAGAGCCTGGCGTGGCACGCACGAATCAAACTGCTGCACGCTCGACTGGGGGCTGAACGCCTCGACGTTTTCTCGTCCGTGTAGCTGCGCGGAAGACCTCCAGCTGAGTGGTTGCGACGACGACTCATTGGCACGCCTGGACCATCTCGCCTGGGTACTCAAGTTTCTCGTGACTCACGGTACTATGTCGAGTACAATATCTCTGTAGGCAAGACCGAGGGCTCGTAGCAGCCCCGATGGCTGCTGGAAAAAGATGGCTTCACGGAGTATCTGGAGCTTGTCGACGCCTAAAAAGCGGCAGCTGATCCGATGACGTTCGGCGAGTATGCGTTCTCTCGGCCGGACGTCTTCTCACAGGCAATGGGATCTTCCGGAGATGACCGCTGCGCTTTCCATGCGCTCGCTCATGCTCTTGATGTCCTGGGGATCCCTGAGTGGTGTTCCGACGACATCGTCAATCACTTTTACCGCGCACGCGCTGCTGTTGGGAACGCGATCGCGTCGGAGGGCGTCGTGTGGTCCACCTTATGGTCCTTCATTCGGCAGGTCAACCGGTCTGCTCGTGGTGCTCTGTCAGCCTGATTTATAGGAGACTCACTCAGAAGAGTGTGGCAGGCGACCCAAATCCTTGGTTTTGTCTCAGATCCGACGGTGGACTTCCACACGACACTTACATCAAGCATCGAGCTCCTCTGCAGGTGTGGTATTTGAACCCACGCCACCTGATAAACAACTTTCTACCTAGGCACACGCCCTTATGGGCATACTAGTTTAATACTGCAAAATGTTTGGTACTTGTTTGTAAACTCTTGTAAATTAATATAAAATTAATATTTAATTATTATTAAATATGGAGGGTATCATGATTTCAAAATAGTGAGGTTCGCTGAGGGTCAATTATGGTCAAAGTTGATCCTGATTTGACCCATGAAACGAGTTGACCCAAATTTGACCTGCGCAGCGGTTGACCCAAAAAGAATCGCTCCGGACCAAACGGCTGGCTCACTTTGAAAGGCAAAGACGACAGACAGTGCTCTACAAGGAATTATAACCCCCGCGGACGAGTGCTAACGGCATCGAAAAAAAAGGAGCGAAGAGCTCGAAAATTCCAGCAGGAGTTCGAACGATCTACGGCAGCGGTTGAGCTGCTCAGCGACGGCGAAAATAAGCAGAAAGCACTAGGCAAACTAGAAAGGTCCACGATAAAGCGTGACAGCAGAAAGAAAGAATAGCGTGGGAGAACTCTTACTAGACAGGAGATAGATGAGAGGAGAGACCAGAGATACGAGGAAAAGTGCGCAGCGGAGATGGCGAAGATTCAACAAATGAGTGATGAAGAAGAGAAAACGATAAAGTTGTCGAGCCTACGACGGAGAATGAGGAAAAGAGCAAACCACTGCGCCAGGTCACGTGGCAGCCACGAGAGTTAAATACCGCCCTCGAGGAGAAACACTAAATTTTATGAAGCGTTAATGATTCATTACGATTGTATACTGGTTGGCATTTTGCTGGCGCCATTCGACATCGCACTTCGAAAGTTGTCCACACATGTTCCTTCGTCCCCTCATCACTATCCAGGAAAAGCCACTTTGCTGTCAGCACGACACGCTGGGTTGTAGCCGGGTTAAGTCGCTGGCTTGGGCCATCGGGCAGTTCGAAATGCCATTGGACATCGACTACGTCAACTTAATCGTGGACCGACACCTCGAAAGACAGCGTGCAGCCGAGTTGGAGCGCGACATGAAGAGACTAGATGAGGAGAAGCGCTACGAGATCAAGGACGTGGAGACGGTGGCACCATCTCTGATGGAAATTGGGGTTGACGTTGGCAGCTGTGACCACCCAGCGTTCTTCGTCAAGCTGAATGTTGTTATGATGGCTCGGGCTGGCGATCGAGTGCGCCACCGGGACGCGAATGCATGGCTGCATGCGTATGGTGTCTACACCGCTTCGTTTGGAAACCTCACTGAGCGCAACAACGCCGGCGGCTTGATATTATTTTCGACATTGGAATCTGGGTCGGAACGCTCGGTGAAGACCCACGTCCCTATGAAAATGCTGAGCTCGTCAAATTTATTTACACGGATAGGTCGTTCATTGAACGGATAGCGGTGCATATATCCGTACTCAAGGGTGCAGGAATTCCCCAGGCCAAGATGCGCGTCCTGGTGAAAGGAGTGTTTCTGGGTCTACCATCCGACAAAGAGAAACTTCGCTTCGCTGAGGCGACAGTGAAAAAACACCTTTGCGAGACGCAGTCTCCTGGTATATCATCACGTGGATCCGAACCTGAAAGCGGTGCCGCCGGGATATCGGAGTAATGCAGCAGAATTCATAGAATTGGCTTGCTGGAGGGACAAGGAGTCGTGAAAAGCGTGCATCGAAGCGGAAGATCAGATGAACACGACTAACGGTCTTCATAAATTAACTACGGCGTGTCGACTGAAGTATATCAAGCACATGCAAGGAATCACAGCGAAGGCGAGTAGTCTGGCGAGCGTACCCCCCCCCCCCCCCCACACACACACACACAACGGTGTCGAATAGGAGCTTGTCTGAATCCGTGCTGGACAAACGAAGCCGGCCGCAAACAGATGACATGTAAGGCGCATTACGAAAAAACGAGGGGGTACATGGCGAAAACTAGGGGGGAACGCAAGCAGATCGACCAATGCGCTAACTGCCCGAGACCGCGCGCAAGAAACAAAAACGGTAAGCTACTCACTGTCCGTGAAATTTGTCGTCAGAAAGTGCAAAAAGTTTATTATGACCATAGGCAGAGAAAACGAGCACGTCGTGTCGAACTGGGCGAGGTGACCTCGTGAGATTAACAATCCGTAGCATAGTAACAATCAATCAATTTCATTCGCAGTTTTGGAGCTCAGAAACCGCAGTCACCCGTTGAATATTCAGCGCGCTGGGTCCGAGAAGCTGGCGCGGGGGTAGGAGCATTCAATTGAGCAATTGGCGTAGGACGTGGCTGGCCTTTTTTTACTTGGGATATGACCTGAGCTTCTGCAAAATGAGGGAAGATTAACAATGATTCCACTTACTTGTAGAAACAAGAATCAAACATCGCTATTAATACTTACCGGTCTTGAGTATCTCGTCTATACGGTTTCCACGGTATCCGGGATATCGGATCTTGTACACAGTATTCATTCAGTTGGTCTCGTCAACTGATCATTACGCCCCAGGTTGAACAGAGGAATTTCCATATCTGAGTGGTTATCCACTCAGATGTCCCCAGACGAGTTGCCAAACACAAGTCCTCAGTTTTAAGGGGTGTGGTAGACTATTTGGGTGGGACTATTATATAGTGTTTGACGAAAAGTCTAGGAGCTTTCTGAAGGCAAACGGTGATTGATACGAATGGACGGGCATTCCTTTGGAGCTGCCCTCGTTCACATTGCAATTTGCTCACGTTGCACGTCGCGTCAATGGGTCCAGCGCTGCGCAATGGGAAGAAGGTGTCGAAGGCACCGGCGAAGAAACCAGAGCCAAGGAAGGTGGGGAGGCCCAAGAAGAACGCACCGCGCACCTGCACGACGTGCAAGCGTACGCTGAAGACGCACCAAGGCCTGCTCAAGCACAAGGCACGCAAGAATAGATGCGACAAGCGCTCAGTTACTGCTCGTGCTGAGGCGCGCAAGGCGGCGCGTTGCCTAGCAAGCAAGTCGTATTACATTCGGAAGAAGAATGGAATCTCTCTTGACGACTGGCGGCTTCGCATGCCCCTGTTTTTGACGCCTCTCCAACAAGCTCGTCGCGCTGCTCAGCTCCTGGCTAGCCGTTAGAGTAGTCACTCACCGGAAAGCAAAGTATGATGCGCTTTTAATAAAATGACGTGAGCAAGTTAGATTGAAGTCTTGTGGCCAGAAAGATAACCGTGCATTCATGTTGATACGCAGGCCAACGTGTTTGTATCTCGTGATAGTACTGTGCTGTGTGCACTCTGTGACGACTAAATATTAAATTGCTTAGCGCAAAATTCATGAGTCGAACTGAAACAACTCAAACATTTATCAATCGTTTTGGATAGTTTATCATCGTTTTTGGCGCATTATTATCAAAACTAGATGTGATATCATGGTTTGTTTTACTAATTATCATCGCTTTTTGATACAAAATTGTACTTCACATCACAACTAACATTTTCAATGTGAAATTTATGGTAATGTACGTGGCTTTATCGATTATGAAATCCGTTATTGAAAGTGCAGTGGTCCTTTCCTAGTTGCTTCCTTTCGTTTTGCGCCACTTGTGCTTTGACTTTGGTCCGGGTTTATCCCCTCGCTTACCTTTTTCTGGGGTTGATACCTTGACTGCTGGGACTTTAACTGTCTCATCTTTCGGAAAATCTCCGCCGAGAGCCAACGGCACAAATTTCAGCGAGTATGTGTCTTGGAAGTGCCGGATTGACAACCTGTCCTGATCGTACAGAGTCTCCTACCTCTGGCCGTCGGCAACCGCAGCCGAAACAGCATGGACACACGGAAATTCGTAGTCTTGCCAATCCTTGCACGTACATTCGCGCCCAGGGAGGTCGACGTTCCTCCATGGATGTATGAAGCCTGGACGCTTCACGGGACCTCCATATCGAACCATGTAGGATCCCTCCATACAAGGAATCCGGTCACATAGTTCACCTGCAGCAGTGATACTTGTGCTGAAATATGAATTTCTCGCTCACAACAAGTTGCCTACGTACGGTGAAGCGACGTCTAATGTAGCCGAACAAGCAAATAATTGGCAATGACTGCAGAAGTGCATTTCCATTGGACGCCTTCAATGTATACTTTATGAAGTTGTGCAAACGCGTGTCCAAGATGCGACAAAAGGCGAAGGAGTTGGAGCTACAATTCGGAGAAAATGCGCTAGTCCCATTTCTACAAAATCATCCCCAAAACATTTTGTCGATTTTGGCGAGTTTGTCGGCGGCAGTCTTGTTTGTCGAAGCCAGCTCGGAGATGAACAAGTTAAAGTCATTTTCACCATCGCTGTCCGCCATTTCATTTATCAGGTTCCGCTCGTCGCTAGTCAGCTTGCGAGTTTCTGAAATGTTGCGTTTGATGTGCACTAGGCAGTACCGGTGTCCTGCCTGCGAGAAAGTTAACTCGACTGCCTTGATGAGCCCCTTCATTCGATCCGATACAGCTGTGAAAGATTGCAAGGAGCCCAGAGCCTTCTTCAGCAACGCCAAAAACCACGTCCAATGGTCCGCATTTTCCATTGGTACCAGCGCTAGCGCAAACGGTGTGACCTGCTTATTGTAATCTTTACAGGTCGCAACCAGGAAAACACCGTAGGAATTCATCTCAGCCTTAAGGTGAGCGCCATCAAAGCCGAACATTCGCCGAGACATAATCGCAATACGAACCCCAATATTTGGGATGAAACATGCTCGCTTGAATGTCCCGTCAGGCTTAGTTTCGAAGTCCCATGTAGACTCAGGATTTTTGTCTGTAATTGTCGAGAGGTTGGACCGGAGCTTCTGGTAGCTCACTTCGCGGCTCATGAGTAGTGATGCCTCAATTTGGATCTTTACGCGGGAGATAGCGGATCGACCTAGCTTCATTCCTTCCGACAGCAGAAACTTCTCGATAGCCTCCCCGGTCATATGTGACAGTCGAACCATTGTAGACAGGGAGCATTTTTGCTCAATCAGTGTCTTTGCTCTCGCCGAATCTTGTGTTGTGTTTCGCAGCTTTGTAACAGAACGAGGAACAGACCCTTTAGCAAACGGGGTGGCCGTGAATCCGACATTTCGGAGATGATTGTGGCAAAAGTTCGCCTTTGAGAACTGCCACCGTCCTTCTTTTCCTGAAACGTTAATGAAAAATGGACAGGATCTATCAGCAAAAGCCAGGTTCGAATCCAAAAATTGCTGCCCATTGAGTTTTTTGCAGCGATACTTGGCATTGTGGCTGCTGCTGCTATCAACGTAAAGCTGGAATCCTGCTGTCAATGCGAATTGCTTACAACGACGCTGGATAGTCTTCTGATCATGGTAAAAGTCAACTTCAATGTTGCGCTTTCCATCTTGGGTCGAACCATAATCTTCGTCTCTTGGGTTCTTGTCTTGTACGAGTGCATCTTCGCGCAGCAATCCGTGCTCCTTGGTTAAAGCCAAGTCAGAGGCCTCCAATAAGAACGGTACAGCTCCGAAGTTCCTGGGCTTGGGTGCTGCCTTCTTCTTTTGCTTCGACATTGAGACTGCAAATATGTGAATGCAAAAGTAGGGGTGGGCAGTTAGATGGGCATCTATCTACCTGTACAGTACAAAAATAGCAATGTGGAAGCAGTCACCAAAAATAATTTCTACCTCGATGTATTTTGCAATTTGTGATAAGGCCTACAGCCAGTTTCGTGTTTCCCTTTTTAACCAATTAAACTGCGTTAATTTAATTTTGTCGCATTCCTATTCGCTAAAACTCTCTAGAATTTAGCAAATCTCATGCGAGACTTGTTCGGAGATGGAGACTACATACTAAATACAAGTAAATAACGCGACACGAAACTGGTTGCCACGCGTTTTTAGTCGGTTTAGTGGTTGGAGCCTAATGGTGGCCTCATAGTGGATGAAATGCTGCCGACATGCACACAAATAGGTCCGTTTAATGGGCATTTTGAGTGGTGCCTATTTAATACCAAGGCCTAGTAGATATCGAGTTGTCGACACAAATCGAAATGGGTTCAGAAAAAACACGAAACTGGTCATCGACCTTACATGTGATTGTGATTTTGTAACCACTCAGAAAAGAGCAAAGTGGACCAGGCTGGGGATATCTGAGTGGATAACCACTCAGATATGGAAATTCCTCGGTTGAACAACTCGAGTTTTTCCAGGAATCTGCCGCCTCATGAATTGATTGAGCGCTCGGGTATCGCACACAATCAAAGTATCGATACATGTCCACGTTTACCTTTTCAGAAGACGTTTTCTAGAAAAGTACGGTATCTCCAGGTACTTCGTAATAAAGACTGAATTCTAAGTGTTGCAACGTCGGCTTCATCTTCGACTTCTTGGAGGGCGTCAGTCTCTGCATGTGGAATGCTCCAGTTAAAAGTGAAATCAGTGGGGTTTTACTAGGTATTGCGCCTTGCGACCGACCGAAGAGGGGCCAACAATCGAGAAACTAACCTAACAAGTAAAACGTCAGTCCCTTACAAGTGCTGCAGCGTCCACGAGAAGGTCGTTTCTCAGGTTACAGATCCGATTTTCTTGACCACTAGTACTCCGACTTGTCAGCTTTGGGTGATTGGAGTTGACGCCGCTCCGCACGAAGCAGCGCCAGCGAGTCCCACAACAGCGCCGCAGTGATCCCGTAGGTCGCTACGCACACCAGGCAAAAGTCGCGCAGCACGACCGCCAAAATGAAGGCCAAGTACACCATCACCACCTGCAGCAGCATTGTAACGGATGGGCGGTACCAACAGGTATCCGCCGCGTCGGCGTGTCAGACGAGCGCTATGAGGCCGGTGGGCGCGTGCAAGGCGACGGCTGGGCGACCCTCCAGACGACGCACGAGCTGATCGGACACGCACGGGGCGTCGACAGCACGGCGCGCCTTGAAGTACCGCGGCGCGGTAGCTTACGCAAGCAGTTTGTGGGTGAACTCAGGGCGGCGGGCTCTGAGCTCACTTTAGAATTTGACGAGCAGCGAGCAGAGCTGCAGTCTGGACGTGGAGACGTCCGTAGAGCAGCGAGCAGAGTTGCAGTCTGGACGTGGAGACGTCCGTAGAGCAGCGAGAAGTGCACCCGAGAGCGGGCGACGAGACGAGAACGAGTAAAGTGACGAGAGTGTCACTGGGCTACGACGACAGCGGAGGAGCAGTCGACGAGTGGGTTTCGGGCGGCGCAGGGCATGAACGGAGACAACCGCGGACACGGAGGTCCGAGGTTGCTCTAGTAGCGCGCGGCGCGGGTTTCGAGGACAGTCGGGCGTACTGGTCGTACGAGGTCAGAGTGGCTGCGAACGAGAACGAGAACGAGGACGAGAACGAGCACGAGTGTAGTGTTGAGGTAGCTAGCTTTATTCAAAGAGGCTTAGCTAACGACTAATAAAATAGGAGCGTACGTGGCCAGCGGACGTTCCGGCAGGGGGAGATCAAGTGATCTCTGACGGCCAGCACGGTGTTGAGGAAACAACCAACTCACGCGAACTCGCAGCGTGAGCATACGACCTGCCCAGCGGTCCGGGCAAGACAAGAGGACCTGCACATGGTGGTCATACAGGGGCGAAACGTGAACGATTCGAGCAAGTTTGGGGGTACGCCGACGGCGAAGAGTGTGCTCATGACGACTTTGACGCCTACACGTACCAAGGCGGCCACTAAGTCCGGAAAAACGAAGCGCGTCACGAGACGCCAGACGAAGGATTTGCTGATGCAAAGTGAGGACGACGACGGGGCGAGTCACAGCGAGAGTGGCGAGCAAGCGGGGGACGGGCCGGACAGCCAAGATCCACCCCAACCCAAGGTGACGCGCCCAGCAGAGAGCGAGGAGGAACCCACGGCGGAAGACCCGGTGCCTATGGCAGCACTGGAGACCCCTGCAGCGTTGAGCGAGGAGCGGACGGTGGCAGTGGAGACGGCGCGGCGTACCGCGGATGCGTCGCCGACGCCGGACGAGCACCGAGCCGACGAACCCACGGCAGCGGCGCCGGCGACGGAGGTGGCGGCGCTGGCATCGGCGCTGTACCAGCTGACGACGGTGGTAGCGGGGCTGCAGGCGCGGGCCGACGAAGGTGGCCAACCATCCACCCCGAGACCCACGAGAAACGACGGCCGAGCCGGCGGAACCGAGGTGACGGTTACGCAGGACATGTCGGCGGCGGCGACGAGTCGCACGGGAACGGAAGGGCAGACGGCGTCGGCACCAGAGCTCGCAGCCATGGCGACGGCTATGGAGCAACTGGCGACGATGGTGGCGCGCCTACAACCTGCAGTGGCTGGTCGCGAAGGCGGAGACCAGCAGCCCGCAACACGGGCACCCCGACAGCGAGCAGCGAGGGCAAGGACGATACCAGGAGCACCAGACGACGGTGACCCCTCAGACCCGGACTCCAGCGCGAGTGACAGCAGCGACGGCGACAGCACGGAGAGTGACCGTGCGGACGACGATGGGAGTGCTGACGACGAGTCCGGAGACGGCTCCGACGAAGGTGGTCGGGGACGGAGTCGACGGGGCGCACGACGGGAGCATCGACGTCGGCGAGAACGGCGTGAGAGGCAGCCACGGCGCAAGAGCGTGAAGGATTTGGAGCTACCCACCTTCACCCCTTCGCCAAAAGTGTCAGTTTCTACGTGGATTGACCGCGTAGACCTAGCTCTCAAGGGCGCCGAGGAGTCAGGTCGAGGCAAGTGGTCCGACTCGGCTCTATACTACATCTTAGGCAACAAGCTGATGGAAAATGCTGCCCGATGGTGGGTCAACATGAACCGCCAGCTGCCTAAGCGGAAGCGGACGTGGAGCAATCTCAAGAAGGGCTTACTGCGACGCTACGGAGAAAAGAAGGACAAGTCGGCGGCGGAGTGGCGTGTGAGCATGCGGCCCATGATGCCAGGCGAGACTTACGCCGACTTCGCGGCAGGATTGCGCGACGTCGTGGGCTGAAATCATGTGAGCGAGAGAGTACTACTGGCGCAGTTCTACCGCTGCCACGACAAGACTACGAGGAAGTTGGTCCGACAGGCCCCGAAGCCGAAGACTCTTGAGGAAGCGGTGGACAAAGCCACCGAGATCGACGACCCGATGGATAACGTCGCGCAGGGGATGCTGAACGTAGGACTACCTTGGGCTACGGCGCCACGGCCCTACCTCATACCGATGACGGGCACGATGGGGCAGACCATGGTGATTCCAGGCATCGGCGGACCAGGCCTGCCCACGGACATGACGAGCACCACGGGCGTCCAGGGCGACACCAATGAGGCGAGGCACGACATGGAGCACGCTGCGCTCTTCACGAATCCGCAGGGCGTCTACAATGCGGTGACGGGCACGTGGGATCCGCCACCAGGCCACCAGTGGAACGGCAAGTACTGGTACGAGCCGAAGAAGACGGAACGGAAGCGGGCGGCCGCGGCGTCGCCTGCCAGTGGTCGAACGGTGGCGAAGAAGACGGCGCGATCGAAGCCGAAGCGCGAGACCGTCGAGTCGAGCAGCGACGAGTCGGACGCCAAGCCGAAGAAGAAGAAGTTGAAGGCGGCCGTCAAGCAGGCGGCCAGCGACAAGCGGCGGGTCGAGGAACAGGCGCCGGAGGAGAAGCGGTCGGGTAAGGAGAGCAGGCCGAACAGCGGCGTGTGCTTCCAGTGTGGACAGCCTGGCCACTGGTCGACGCAGTGCCCGAACGAGCCGAAGTGCTTTGCGTGCAACCAACCGGGGCACTTCGCACGCGCGTGCACTGATCCGGACGCCAAGGCCCGGAATGACGTCTACATGCAGCAGCGCGGACGGAAGGTGCGCGCAGCGCCGGAAAACTAGTCGGGGACGCGATAACGGGGGTATGGCGTCCAGGACGAGGAGGAAATCCCCGGCTGGTGGAGTCGATGACGAAGGAAGACGTAGGAACGATGCGGCAGGAGGAGATGTCGGCAGCGGACGATCGGCGGATAGGAGGAGCCGGTCAGGCGACTGTCCGGCTGGTGAGCGGAAGAGATGGTGGTGAGACGATGGAGGCGGAGAGTGGGGGCGGCCCCAGCGAGGAGAACGAGACGACGGCGGCAGGTACCAGCGCGAGCCATGAAGAAGGAGCGCGGGTGAAGCTGGCGCCGACGCGGACTGTGACGACCAAGAGGGGTCGTGTGGAGGACGGCATGACGGCGGTCGTGCAGTGGATGAGCGAAGACACGGAGGCGAAGGATGAGGAGAGGGCGGCGAGGTACGTCGCCACGGTGCGACCAGCGATGGCGGCAGCACGATATGTGCGTGCTGACCACCGTCGAGAGTGCGACGAAGAGGACGGCGAACGACCTGAAGATGACGTCGCTCGAACTGGGGAAGGCGCGGAGTCGGGCGAGGCGGTGCCGAAGCGGGGAACGAGCACGGAGACGACGGCCGTGGCGGTCAAGTGCACGACGGCAGTGTCGGTGGCGTCGCGAGAGGTCCCCACTACGGCGGCGGTCCAGCAAACGGCGGCGGTGATGAAGTTGATTGCGGACGCGAGTGAGTCCGACATGCCAAGGGCGACGGAGCCGCGTTCGGCAGCCACGACGACGTCACACGAGGAGACGAAGTGCGAAGAGAGTGACGGTGAGCCAAGCGGAGCGTCAAGCACGGACGTGGCTGACGAGGTCGCAGAAGGCGACGAAGTGCAGCGCGTGCGAGTGGCGAGGCGACAAGCACGGAAGCGCACGAAGCGGGAGCGTGCGAAGGTCTGCTTGGCCCGGAAGAAGCGCCGAGAGCGCGATGAGGCGGACGAACAGCAGCGCGAGAGTGACGCGCGGCTGGAGGAACGACAGCAAGTGGCCGCCGAGGCCATGGAGCAGCTGCGCGAGCGCAGGCGACTGCGTGAGCATGAGGAAGTGGACGTACGGGCGGGGCGAGGTTACAACCAGGCACGAGTGAGCCTGGTGCAGCATCGAGACTCGAGCACCACGCGCCGGGCGACACGGGGCGATGATGTGGAGTACATCGGCGCGGACGACGGGTTGCCCACCGCGATCATGGAGGTGGCCGGCAAGAGACGGCACGTGAAGTTGGACAGCGGGGCCCGGTATACGGTGGCGGGCACCGACTGGATGCAGTATGGCGACAGGGCGGCACGAGCAGCCCCGGTGGACTACGTCGAAGGGATCGGAGGCTTCTTGCTAGACGTCGTAGGCGTGTGGGAGTTCAGCATGCGCAACATCTTCGGGGAAGTCATCCGTGTGGAGGCGTGCATTGTGTCGGGGTGCACCGACGAGTTCCTCCTAGGCGTAGACTTTATGCGGGGGCACGGCGCTATGATGGACTTCGAGAGGAACGAAGTGCGCTACACTACGGCGGGTCGAGCCGTGGTCATCCCATTCAGGACGCACGGCGACGCGGAGAACGCACGCGTGGCGGCAGTGCGGATGGTGCGACGGACGGAGTTGGCCGGGTGCACGGTCACGCCGATTGAAGTGTCGGTGGCGGCGGACGACGGGGAGGTGGGCATCTTCCTACCCACCGAGAACACGGGCGCGGTGATGCTCGCGGCGACCGTCACGAAGGTGAAGAACGGCAGGGTGTTAGTCCCCGCGGTGAACGCGAAGGACGACAAGGCGCGGCTGCCAGCGAGGCGAGAACTCGGGCAGTGGATCCCATTGAGCAGCGACGTGGAGGTGCTGCGAGTGAACGGAGAGCTGCAGCGCGGGCGGATCAACGAATGGTTAGACGGGCTTGGCAACAGCCAAGAACCTCTCGAGGACGAGGAGAATGTGAACATCGGGGTCGAGGACGAGGGCAGTCGGCAGCTGATTACGAAACTGCTGAGAGTGTACCGTCAGCTGACGGCGGACAAGGGGGACTGCCCGCCCGCCACATCACTCAGTACCGAGCACCATATCGATACCGGTGACGCGGCGCCTATCATGCTCAAAAGGCGCCGACAGGCACAATCTGAGAGCACGGTGGTAGAGGAGAACGTACGGAAGATGCTCGCCGCTGGCGTGATCGAAGAGGGCGATGGTGCGTGGGGTTTCCCCGGCGTGCTAGTACGTAAGAAGGACGGAGAGGTGCGATTTTGCGTGGACTATCGCGCACTCAACAAAGTTACGAAAAAGGATGTATATCCGCTCCCGCGGATAGATGAAACGCTAGAGGCACTCGGCGGTGCTTTACTGTTCAGCACTTTGGATCTCAAAGCAGGATATTGACAAATCCGCGTGGCGGAAAAAGACAAGGCGAAGACGGCCTTTACTACGCAGCAAGGGCTGCATCAGTTCGTCCGGATGCCGTTTGGGTTGACTAACGCGCCGTCGACATTTCAACGCATGATGAACAGTGTATTACGGGGTCTTACCTGGACTACGTGTCTAGTCTACTTAGACGATATTGTGGTTTATACACGAGGCGGCATTGAGCAACACGTCTTGGAGTTGGCTTGCGTGTTAGAGAGACTTGCGGGGGCAGGGCTAACTCTAAAACTCAAGAAGTGCGTGTTCGCAGCACGGCGAATGGAATATCTCGGGCACGAACTGAGTGCGGATGGCGTGCGGCCACTAGACCGTCTAGTTACGGCAGTACGAGACTTTCCTCAGCCGCGAAACGCGGTGGAAGTCAAGCGCTTCGTGCATTTGGCCGGATATTACCGACGATTTATTGAAGGCTTTGGTAGTTTTATGGCGCCGATGACTAAGCTGCTACGGAAAGGGGCACAATGGGAGTGGGCAGAGGCGCAGCAGGCGGCTTTCGATCGAGTGAAGGCTGTCCTGACGAGCAAACCACTGCTAATCTACCCTGACTTCACCCTACCCTTTCGACTAGTGACGGATGCGAGTAAAGTAGGACTGGGCGCCTGCTTGATGCAGGACCGCGGTGAGGGTTGGCAGCCTGTAGCGTACGCAAGCAAGGTGAACAGTATGACTGAGGCGAATTACGGCATCACGGAGTTGGAGTGTCTCGCAGTAGTTTGGGCTATTAAACTCTTTAGACCCTACATCTACGGGCGACGCTTCGCTATCATCACCGACCACTCAGCACTAAAGTGGTTGATGACCAGCCCGAACTTGACGGGGAAGCTACACCGCTGGGCCCTGACCCTGCCGGAGCTGGATTTCGACGTGCAGTATAGACCGGGGACGACCAACGTGGTGGCAGACGCTCTCTCCAGAGCGCCGACCACAGCTTCGGTATTGGCGGCAATTGGTAAGCGACGGCGGGCGAGGAAGCGGCAGGCAGCACGAGTGCCGGCTGTTGATGCGACAGAGACGACGGGTGGCACGACGAAGTCGACGCGCGGTACGGCGGAGACGACGAGCAGTACGGCGGAGGTGACGGACGAGCCGAAGTCGGGCACGGTAGAGAAGGATGGCCCCTTTACCAGCGACGCGGACTCGGCGCGCGAGGTAGGTGGCGGACCTCCAGACGGGGGCAAGGATGCAGGTGGCGGCGGCTGACGGGAACGACGAGACGAGGACGGTGATGTAGGCGACGGACGAGAGGTACGCGAGCGAGCGATACGGAAGAGACGAGTGACCTGGGCGAGCAACGTCGTAGGTGGCGACGAGCCCGCTGTGCAGCGTGGCCAGGACACCGGACAGTCAGGCGACGATGCGCGGGGCCGACCTACTAGCGGTGGACTCCACGCTGGAGATGGCGACGCAGGCCAGGCGACGCACGCCAGCGCGAGTGGCGGCGAAGCACCGGCAGTGCGAGCATCGGGTGGTGTCGCGAGAAGACACGAGGCGCGGCAAGGGCGAAGCGAGCTGCCGTCCGACGAGACAGCCAAACCGACGGAGTCGGTGGTCGTGAATCTGACAAGTGGCGAAAGGGCGAGCATGCCCAGGATGGAAGCATTACGCAGAACCCCGGTGGAGTCGCGCGAGGTGCTGCGCAAGACGGACGACGGCGCAGTGACGACGAGCAGCAAGGTTGGGGCAAGTAGTCGTAAGGGCAAGATGCCCAAGGCGAAGCAAACGGCGGCGGTGTCACGAGGCGACGGCCACGACGAGCAGCGGCGCGTGGGCCCGATACTCGGCGGAGACGGAGTGGAAACCTCCGAGCAAGACGCCGACGTGCGTCCGACGAAGGCGAGCAGCGAGAGTGTGGCGCAGCGAACGGGTATGCAGACCCTGCAGCTGACGGACGAGGACATTGCGGCGGCAGCGGAAGAGTAGGCTGGTGCAGCGTCTGCTGCAGGCGGGCGAGCACAAGGGCATGAAGGTCGAGAGGCGACACGGGCTGGTCCTGATCACTACGGCGGCTGGGCGACGAGTAGTCCTACCGCCAGAACTCTGGCCCGTGGTTTTCAAAGAGTGCCACGACTCAGTATGGGCCGGACACTTGCGAGCTCCCCATACTCATGCGCGAATTGCGCAAGTGTATTGGTGGCCGGCGCTACTGCAGGAAGTGAAGCAATGGGTGCGTGGGTGCCAAGAATGCGGGAGTAGGAAAGCGAGGCCACGTGAGATAGTGCCTCCGCTTCGGAGCATCAAGGGCGGCGACGTGGGCGACAGGTGGTCGATCGACGTAGCTGGGCCACTGCCAACGAGTGACGGTGGACCACGCTACGTGATCGCAGCACATGAATACGTAACGAGGTACGCGGTGGCGATGACGGTGAAACAACACACGGCCGAGAACGTGACCGAGTTCCTGATGAAGCACGTCGTGCTCAAGTTCGGCCCGTTCCGGGAATTGCTGACGGATGGGGCGCCGGAGCTGACCGGCAAGGTGATCGAGGAACTGGTTGTGCTGTTGCAGGCACAGCAGATCAATCCTGTGCCATACAGACCACAAATGATCGGGTTAGTGGAACGCTTTCATAGGACGTGGAAAGACTGCGTCGCTACGTACATGCATGAGGACGCGCAGAGGGACTGGGACGTGTGGGTGGACTTCGCGGTCTACGCCTACAACTCCGGACAGCAGTCGACGGTCAAGCTGTCGCCGAATGAACTAATGATGGGGTGGGCGTTGAGAAGTCCAAACGAACTACTACGAAGTACGGGCGTCAGTGAGGCTGGGGAATTGACGGCATATCACCGGCAGCTGCTGGCTGCGATGGAGAGCAGCAGGACGTGCGCGGAGTTGGCGAGGACGAGTGAGCAAGAGCGCCAAGCGAAGTATTACAATCGGAAAGTGCGCAACAGGCGGACGATCAGTCCTGGGGATCGTGTTTGGATGTTCAAGCCTCCACGAGGGGCTAAAGCTTCTAAATTTGTACATCAGTGGCTTGGCCCGCTGCGAGTGGTCGAGCCGGCAGGCTACGACAATTTCCTGTTGGAGCGCGAGGACGTGAGTGGCGACCCGGAGCGATTTATCGCTCACGTTTCATTCCTAGTGACGTACCACACCCCGGCGGCATCACTGCAGCGCGTGGCGGCCGATATTGAGGAGCAGCTGCTCCACGAGGATGCAGCGGAATGACGGGCGAATGGTGAGGCGGCAGCGGCGGTTGTTAGAGCAGCGGCGGCTCCTGGCACAGCAGCAGCTCCAGCGAGCGGCACGAAACGGCGGGAGCGAACAGTGGCGAGCCCGGCAGTGCAATGGGGACCGGGTGAGCTCCTGGTGGAGCTTCGCCGTCGACGACGAAGAAACAAGGCCGGGCATTATGTCCTGGAGTACGAGCTGCGACCAGCTCGTACGAGAGAGCAGAGAGAGCAACATGGGGCAGCACCCGATCGCAGCCGATGGGTGTCTGTCAAGGAGTACGACGGGCTGTTCCAGTCCGGCAGAGTCGTGGAAGACTCTGGGGTGGAAGAAGGCGTGTAACGGATGGGCGGTACCAACAGGTATCCGCCGCGTCGGCGTGTCAGACGAGCGCTATGAGGCCGGTGGGCGCGTGCAAGGCGACGGCTGGGTGACCCTCTAGACGACGCACGAGCTGATCGGACACGCACGGGGCGTCGACAGCACGGCGCGCCTTGAAGTACCGCGGCGCGGTAGCTTACGCAAGCAGTTTGTGGGTGAACTCAGGGCGGCGGGCTCTGAGCTCACTTTAGAATTTGACGAGCAGCGAGCAGAGCTGCAGTCTGGACGTGGAGACGTCCGTAGAGCAGCGAGCAGAGCTGCAGTCTGGACGTGGAGACGTCCGTAGAGCAGCGAGAAGTGCACCCGAGAGCGGGCGACGAGACGAGAACGAGTAAAGTGACGAGAGTGTCACTGGGCTACGACGACAGCGGAGGAGCAGTCGACGAGTGGGTTTCGGGCGGCGCAGGGCATGAACGGAGACAACCGCGGACACGGAGGTCCGAGGTTGCTCTAGTAGCGCGCGGCGCGGGTTTCGAGGACAGTCGGGCGTACTGGTCGTACGAGGTCAGAGTGGCTGCGAACGAGAACGAGAACGAGGACGAGAACGAGCACGAGTGTAGTGTTGAGGTAGCTAGCTTTATTCAAAGAGGCTTAGCTAACGACTAATAAAATAGGAGCGTACGTGGCCAGCGGACGTTCCGGCAGGGGGAGATCAAGTGATCTCTGACGGCCAGCACGGTGTTGAGGAAACAACCAACTCACGCGAACTCGCAGCGTGAGCATACGACCTGCCCAGCGGTCCGGGCAAGACAAGAGGACCTGCACAGCATCAACAGCCTCCGTGAGCTCATATCAAATTCAATGCTATTCCTTCCCATGCATATGCCACACACCACAGCACAACTCGACACCGCCACGTAGAATTGCGCGTGGTACGGCATCTTCCGCACCACTGGGTACAGCACAAACAACGCGTACACCAAGACCCCCAGATACGCATTGGACACGTCCAACATCGAGTGTTTCTCCACGAGGCCCAAATGCGAAAGCAAACTGCTGTACTCGCTCGTGAGCACCTACAAACGTTATGCTCACATGATCCGACTGCATTGCGATCGTCCACCACAAAATACTTCAGCTGTACAGTACCAACCTCCGAGCAGGAGAACGCCTCCAAGTCAAAAAGCGCTGTATACTCGTCTTTCAGTGCCATCTTCTGCGTCTTCACATGGATCCCATACGCCGACACCGCGACTCCCATCGCCCCCAAAACAGTCATTCTGTCCCCGCATCGTGTATTGTGAGTTCTACACCAAACTGGCCGGGGCGATTGGTTGAATCGCCCGAGCCCAATCGCGCGGCCAATCGCCCCGCGTGCACTCTGGCGTATACAACTTCTACTAAGTACGAGCGTAGCCATGACATGTGGATGCTGGACTGCTCGGGCGATTGAGCTAATAACTTGAGAATTGTATTGGGGCGATTCAGCGAACCGCTCGAGGTGTCCAAATTTAGCCGGAATTCACAATATCCATCTTTCAACTGTATCCATCTTCATGAAGATCAAAAATAGTCCCCATCCCAAACCCACCCAACAGCATTTGAGACTGCGCAAAACAAACTGATGCTAGTTAACATTTTAGAGTTTTCGAGATAATCGCCTTTGAAGTGGACCGTTGATTTTTCGAACTTAAGTGAGTTTCTCAAAAGGGGGATTTTGTCAAATCTCTAAATTTGGTGGGGGTGTATCGACGGTGAAAGTGCTGGCAGCCCTTCAGCGGGCCGCACCGGAGACGCCCAGCAGGAGCCAGAGGTAAGCGCTGGCGATGACGACCCGTACAACAGCGAGGCAAGCGCAGACAGCGCATGGACTCCGACGCCGAGTATACGCTCCTGCCTGCTACCTTCACGTGGGCTAAGGCTACGTGGGTCTTGGGTTGTCCGAGTCCAAAAGCCCGGGTCGCAGCGGCTAGGACGAATAAACAATAGCGTACTGCTGCCGCAGCGGCAGCAAAGGCTGCCAACGAGACGCACAGGGTGCTTCGAGCTACCGACGGAAGCCAAGCCTACTGACATTTGCAGCACTACAAATCGGAGCCTTGACCTCCATGAAACCGTGGTGGAGAAGGTTCCAACACGACCTAGTAAGCATCCGCGCAAAGAAACTGAGTGGAAGTCGACACCAGGGGCCCCCCGCAGATCAAAATGATTCTTGTTGCCAAAATCTCTACAAAAATCTCTAAAACCAAAATATACACCTGTGATTTGAGATTTTGATTTTTCAAATGTAATTTTGGCACTGAAGGAGTTCGAATCCGGCTACAACAATAGGCTCAATCGATCCGCAGCGAAATTTGACGTTTAGGGAGCCAATAAAAAAAAATTCCTGCGACCCGGCGAATCTGAGGCAACTTTTTCAACGGGCAGTTTCTCGACAACGGCTGAATGAAAAAACTATCGGAGGGCTTCAATCGATAGAGGAGATGTTCGTCGTTGCGGTGGTGTGCTTAACTCGCACTTCAACAAATGGTTAACTAGCATTCTTTTGTTTTGCGCAGTCTCATTTTTCATTCCCCCACAAATATAGTCCCTCTCCTCCGGTTGGCTGAAACTGGGTCCACCCACCTCAACCAGTGCATCAGTCCGCAATATCCGTCGACCATGGCGCTACGCGAGCTGCTGCTCGCCGCTGAGCGCGATCGCCAGCCTCTGGACGGCGCGTTCCTCTCGTTCGCGCGCGCGCTGCGCCTGTCACCTGCAGAACAAGACGAAGACGACGCAGACGCTGCCCAGACCTCCGATGAAGATGCCGCCGCGCTGCGCGCGCAGTTCCTGGCCGTGCACCCCCAAGGCGAGCTGCTGCTGCGCGTGTGGCCCGAGCAACACGGCGCCGGCAGCCGCTGGGAGAAGCGCGAGAGCTTCGCCGTGTTCCTGCACGTGGTCGTGCACCTTCTGCAGCACCAGACGCAGCAGGACGCGCCCCAGGCCGAAGCCTTCGCGCTGCGCGTGGTGCGCGAGAAGGCGGCGCAGCTCGAGAAGCTGCTGAGCTGGAGCGACAAGCCGCTCATCGAGTTCCGCGCGCTGCAGCTGCTGGGCGCCGTGGCGCGCGTGAGCGGCGCGGCGGCGCGCGAGCTCGTGCGGCTGTTCAACTTCCAGAGCGCGGCGTTCGTCAAGATGGCTACACGCCGCTGGAAGAAGCCCGAGCCCGTGGAGGACGAGAATGGACAGGCGCAGCTCAAGCACGCGCCGTTCCAGCTGCGCGCGGCGTACGTGGAGCTGGTGCTGGCGCTCACGGCGTGCGCGGACAAGAGCGTGCACCGCTTCGCCACTAAAGAGGGCGGCGTCACGGCGTCGCTGTTCAAGGGCATGGACGGCGACTCGGCCGAGATGCTGACGATGATTTTTGACAGGTTGGGGGAGCTGGTGCTGCACAACAAGGACGTGGAGCACAAGAGCAAGCTCGTGGTCTTCAACGCCACGTGCGTGCACCAACTGCTGGCGCTGCTGCAAGTGGAGGACGAGGAGGGAGTGCGCGACACGGCGCTGGGGGTGCTCAAGGCGCTGTTCTTCGAGGACAGCGCGCTGTATGTCGTGCCGCAGAAGCAGGCGCTCAGGCTGTTCTTGTCCAAGTCCACGGCGTCCAGTTCGGCGCTGCCTGAGGAAGAGGTCACGACGTCGGAGCAGGCGTACGCTCTCAAGGTCATCCGCAATGCCGTCGGAACCATCGGTGTGAATGAACTCCTGCGCAGCTCACAAGCGCAGACGCTCGTGGTGCTGTTTCTGGAAAAGTATCCTGGATTTCTGTCGGAGTACCTGGCGGCGCTGTCGGTTCAACTGGAGCCCAAGCCCGTGTATCGCTGGTTCTGTGTGGTGTCGTTGGTGCAGAAGTTGCTGTCGTGCTCACTGGATGCTGTGGCCAATGGAATGCCCACAGCTAAGAACGGAGAAGCTCTATCGTCGTGGTGCTCTGCACAGTCTCTCGCGTCGCGGCTTATTGCCCCGGGCAACTTCCGCAAGGAGCTTTCCCGCTGCATCCAACACACCAAAAGCCTGGTCATCTATTCGTCGTTGGGCGTGATTGAGGCGATGTTGAAACGCTACGTGCGTCTAGCCTCGTCTCTGGAATCGTTGGGTCTTGCTTCGGAAGTTCAATCCGAGCTGCGCTTCCTACTTCCCAGCCCGGAGGCGCTTGTCTCGTTGCTTCTGAAATTGTGCGATTCTCAGGAGCGGAGCATCGCGCTTATCTACGTGCGTGCTCTCACGGTGTTCCGCCTGTACCTTGAGTGTCTGCCGCAGACGATGCGGGAAGTGAAGGTTGATTTCACGAAGACCCTGGCTTGGCGTTACTTGGATGGCCCTGCTGACGACAACGTAGAAGATGCATTGCCGGCACCTATGCAGAGCATGATCGTTGGTGAAATGCTGCGCTTCTTGCTTGCAGTGGATACTTCCCGTCTTCGCTTTCTGTTTACTAGCGGAAGTTCCGGAAATCGCTCGAAACTGCAGCAAATGCTGCTGTTGTACGTTTCTACACCAAGTCAAGCGGTTCAAAAGCTTGCAGGACAGGTTCTTCAGCGAACGTTGCTCGCTTCGGACATTTTCGGGCAAGAAACACAGCACCGGCAAGGAGAAGGTCGTCACGTGACTGGTGGACGCGCCAACGAAGAAATTGGATTTTGGCTAGAAAGTTTGCGACAAGGTGGAGACAAAACTTGCGCTGAATTTACTGAGCACCTCACGCGTGCGGTAATGTCGGACCCACTTATGTATGTTGCGGTTGGAAGACGCGTAGTCACAGATGCATTATTGCCGTCCTCGTTAAGCCCAATCACCGTGGCTCTGGTGGGATTCCTTAGTTCACACAATGGCGTTGTTGGAAAGCCAGACCTGTCCGCATACCGTGCCAACCCGCGAGTTCTGACATTTGCAGTGCGCATTTTGCTCGCGCTAGTGCCGACAAGCAAGCAACCGCACCAAATTGTTGCGCTGATTGCGAGTAACGAGGCTTTTGCTGATACGCAGCAAGAGGAAAGTGACGAGACATCCAGTTACGATTTAAACGGCAAGAAGCGGAAACGACCGTCTGGTGCTGATGGTGTTGACAACGAAAGTGATGCGTACTTCTGGCTCAAGACTCAGTGTGAGGCCCTGGTTTCAGGAAGGCGTGCATCTAGCGGTGTATCCACTCCGAAGAAGAAAGCGCGCTCAGCCAACAGCAAATGGTATCGCTTTAGTGACCCCGACGCTCTCACAGGAGCGCTGGTGACGATGTCGCCAGCGGATTTTACTTCGTGCTGGGAGCAAATTGTCAGCAACTGCGCAGACATCGAGGAATCGTTCAGTCCGGTGCTTCACTATTTGTCAGCCCGAGGAGATGTGGATATTCTATCGCTCCTGCCCTCTATGAAGGCAACTACTAAGGACAAGAAGAAGCAAGTGTCTTCAGCCGAAGCATTTGCGAGGATTGTTCCTGCGCATATTGTTCTCCAGCATTTTATGTTCAGTGTTGCGAGCAAAGAACCCAAGAAACAGGATTTGGTGATTGCAGCGATGTCCGACTGGGTGAAATGCCGAGTCAACAATGATCAGCTGGCTCCGACAGACGCAGCGCGCATGTGCGAACAACTGCTGTTTTTCCTTTCGTCAAGCCACCCTGGTTTCTCGGACAACGGATACGCACAGCTTTGTGAGCTGCTGCTGCTTCTGCTGATCATCGTTGTTGTCTCCGGTGAAGATGCACTTGTTGAAGTTGTGGCGCGCATTTTCGTCAAGCTGCGATCAGTGGTGGTCAATACTTCGAGCAATTTGTTGTGGCGACAGCTTTCTGCAGTGGAGATCGTTGCACTGCGAGTGTACTCCAGCAACAAGCCAGAAACGGAGTTGTCGTCGCTATGCGATTTTGGTGGATTGTTTCAACGCTCCGGCGTCCCCCTTGTTGCTATGTTAGCTTCGCACATTCCTTCAAACGCAAGAATCCCAGTGCTTGATGGCTTGTTGAGCCAATCTAACGTAACAATTACCAATACTCCACACGTGGTGCTCGTCGAACGTATCCTGGAGTCCCTAGGAAATCAGGATAGAAACGGAGATGCCGGCAAGCAATACGTTTCCTTCTCGGATTACAAGCGAGCGAAGCTGCTTACACGGAAGCTCTGGCAGCTTCTGACCAGCAGAAACAGCGAGCGGCAGATGTCGTTCTATATGACTGGGTTTTCAGTACTCGGCCATCTTGGAGGCATCGACGCCTCCACGGCTGTTGAAGCTATTGAAAGCTCGCTAGTATCACTGGTGGTGCGAAGCGCGCGTATCCCCGCGCAGTGCTCGTCTGGGGTGCTCCGAGCTATTGTTACTGCAATTCAGAGCGGAAACGATGCTGCAGCATTCCCCATAATATTTGAAGAAGAACTAATGAAGCGACTTCGATGCGAGAAGGATGAGCGAGTGCAGTGTACATTGGTGGACGCGGTGTACAATGTATTTACGCGTATAACGAGCCCAGCCTTGCGTCAATTCGCCGTAAAGTTGGCCCGAGTTTGCTACGAGCGCGTGCTCTCAGGCTCCCAGACGAATCATACGGCTGAACTTGCACTTTTGAAGCATGTATCTTCCGATGCTTCGATGGACGTGGACACAAATGCGTTTGCAAGCGAGCTTGTGAAGAAGCTAGCGAGATCAGAGCGCGAGGAGACTTTGCCGCCGGCCCAGCTGCTGGTGCTGCTACTTTTGTTGCGAAGCAATGGTAGCAATGAAAATGCGGACGTGAGTTTGCTACTTGTTCTGGTGCGAAGCTGTTTGTTTGCACTGAAGACTGTACAAGTTGACGAGGACAAGTCTTCGGTCGAATGTGATAGATGGTGCAGCCAGTTTAACACGACTGCGCTGATGGTGGAAAGCGCGGTCGGGTCTTTGAAGTCCCAAGTCCAAGAAAAGCAGGTATCTGCCTTGAAAATCGTTCTCCCACTGTTGACCGAGGCGCGTGAAGCTGTCCGAGCAAGCGGCCCACAGTTTGCTTTCGAGGCATTTGTGAGCTTGACAGCAGCACTGCTTCGTCTGGTTGGAAATGACGCAAACGCGTTGGATTACGACTTCGTTGCCCATTTGGATGCTATCGTGCAGCACGAGTGCTTCGCTCCGACCCTGCAAAATACGGACAGCAATGCAGTGCGACTTCTAATTGTTCGCGTTGTTTCGCGACTTACTCGTATCACTGGCAACTACACGAGGTCGCTGTTGCAGACGTTGCTGAACGCATACTCAATGTCGCTCTCTCCTTTCGATCGCAGCCTGCGGGTACTCTTTGAAGAGTTTGAAGCTCAGGGGTCTGGACTTACCCTCGTGAGCATGGGTTTCCGCTTTGGCGCATTCTCTACAAACTCACCGTCGGCAGAAGCATCTTCCTCTTCATCTAAGCGCTCTCACAATGACTTGGTTGATGACTCAGCCTGGGTGCTTGGCGGAGGTATTGAGCAGAACCGTGTTCGTGCTACGATTGAACATTACCCGCTGGATCGTGAGGTTTCGACCGATGGTGATGCATCTCTTTTGGACCTGGATGAAGAACTTCCTGTTGAAAGCCTTGACAACAGCGTCGAACTAACCCTGGCGGGCAATGAGGAAAAGGAAGCCGAAGCCTATGATCCTGCTTTCCTTTTGCCGATGCTGTCACACTTCATCTCCTCGTCGGATTTGCCAGATGGAGGCATTGTTCAGCAAGGTTTGGTTGGCGTTGCCATTCGTGCCACGTCTTCAGATGACGAAAAAATTCGTGAGTTCGCCTATGGTATTCTAGCACATCTGCACGAGTCCCTGCAGGCTACCACGGAAACCACAAGCGACTTTAAAGCGGGCCGTCAAGTTCATCTGCTGCTGGATGTTTTCCGCCGTGGTGTCGAGGATCCGCTTGAGCAGGTTCCATCTGTGGTCACCGTGTTCCTTAACGACGCGCTCGCTGTGCTTACGCGACCAACCCACGTGCTGTATCCTCAAGTGAACCATTTCCTGTTGGCTCGTCCCACGATGGATCTCACTGATGTCCCGATGTTTTACTCGCTATTCAACAGCCGGGCACCGTTGACATTCCGTCAAGAGCGTTCATGGCTCCTCCACACGCTTCGCCGCGGAGTACGAAATGATGACGACGTGGCGTTGCTTGTGCGCCGACACGTACTTCCAATGCTTTTGAGTTTCTACACCTCCGAGTTGGCTGATACCCACACGCAGCCATTGATCACGAACATCTTGCTGGCCGCACTTCGTACACCGTCGGGTGGTGTTTACTTGGTTACCAAGGCAGCGTTGATGGAGTGGTTGACCGCCCAGTTCTTGAGACATGGAGCTGCTTCCTCGTCTACAAAGTCGCGCAATGATAAATCGTCGGGATCAATGCGGGTGGCTTCGGCGGCGCTGTTGCTTCCTCTTATGACACTGTTGGAGCAAACGCTGCAGGACGAGGTTTGGAATGAACTGGACCCCATCCAGCAGCATGCGACAGCGTTGCAAGCAGTAAATGCGTTTGCATCCTTGCAGACAGCTCTTGTGGGTCATCGTGCTGGCTCAAAGAATGACCGTGCACTAGTGACGAAGGCTGCGCTCGTGACTGAACTCTTTGTTCGCCGTGCTGGCTCGGTATGCCCCTTGCAACTACTGCACCAGGCCGTCGAAGTGGTCCAACCATCTTCTGCGTCTGAAAGCACGAGTGCTCATGCCTTTAGTTGCGCGCAGATGGTGGCCTGCAATCTCCCCCGATGGCTGCTACAGCAGCACCACCACGAAGCACAGAAACTACGCTTCCCGGACTGGGCAATACTGCTACGCCAGGTGGCCTCGATTCTTGTCGCTTGTTGCTCTACTGCTACTTTGGCCAAGCAGCAAGAAGCGAGGTCAGCACTTGAACAGCTCAAGACGGTTTTGGATCAAGTCCCGAGCCTCAAGCAGCTTGTGCTGGCGCCTTCGGCCACACCCAGCACCACATCCGACTATGCCCCAGCACTGCTCTAGATGCTATAGCATGCGACAAAGGTGAGTCCTGCGATAGAATGATTACCTGGTTATCTCAATAGACAAAACACTGTTTTTTCATGTGCAGATCAGACTGGCAATGTTTTCGTCTGCTTACAGATCTGGAGGGCTAACGAGTCAGCCTACCTTTGACGCCTCAAGGTTGAGGTGTCAGTCAACGTCGTGATAGTCGCGGGCGTGGGCCTGCGCAAAGCTCGGGAATGTACGACGACGCATTTTGTCCAGCTCAAGGCGCAGATACTCGATCTCGTCAGTCTGAGCCTTGGCTAGATCAACCAGCTTGCGTCTCACAGCAATGGCCTTGAGTCTCGCTGCGTCACCCCGGACACCTTCTCCACCTGCAGCTTGTTGGCGCATGGCCGCACTGGTGCGACTCGCCAAAATGTCCTCACGGATCTGAACCTGAGTCTCAAGCTGCGCAACTTGCTGCTGGAAGTTGCGGTTTTCACGCTCTCGTTCACGTAGCTGACGTTCTAGCTGGGATCCTGTGCGTTCAAGTTTCATCAAGGTGGTTTGGTGGTGGCGACCCAAGTGTGCCAGTTTGGCCTCCAGCATGGCTGCTTCTCGCTTCTGTTTGTGGGACGTGTCTCCTGTGTGGAAGAGTTCCTGCAGGTCTTTGGTCACGCGCAGCAACTGGATGTCGGTGTATCGCTCGTCCATATCGCGCGCCTGTAGCTCCAGTAGCGCATGCTCCCATTCCATCACGTTGATGTTCTTACGAAAATCCTTGATGCGACCGAGAATGCCGACCTGGTCTTTGCCGTGCAGCTGAATCACATCGTTCAAGGCTTCAACACCCGTTCGCGCTACAAGAAGTGCGTCTTCACCACCGCCGCCGACTGGAGTTTCGTCTTGACCCTGCTTGATCCGAACCAACAGAGGAGCGCTCTCCACCAGAGCCGTTCGACGCTGTGCCAAGGATTCTCGCTCTCGCTGCTGTTTTCTACATCGACGCTGCAAGTCGGACAACTTCACGCGCAGTTCGTCGCTCACTGTTTTGGCAAGTGCAAGGAGCTCAGCCTTTTCCCGCACCGCATGCTCTGCGAGGATTTTCTTGGCTCGAAGTGCGTTCAAAGCACGCCATATTCGGTCCTCGACGAGAACGCCTTCAGGACGATCAACGATGTAGTCCAACGGGGTCACCACGAACCTTTGACTTCCGTTAGTCATGCCCCCACGCTTCGAATGGTCTTGGTGCTGGTTGTCAAGGTGCTGGAACGGATCGAGGTTGACTTCTGGTTCCACCACGTTGTTTTTGCTTGATGGCTGTCTCGACAAGCCTAATGAACGAGATGATCCTTCCGCAGCCGAACTCTCAGCTAGCAGACGTTGTTTGGCGTTAGCCTTTGCTCGAGCAGCAGCGACCCCATTGGAACCTGATCGCTTCACGGATTCATTGCCGGGTGCTCCATCTCGAGAAGGTACCAGGTCGTCCGGTTTGCGTTTGCGGTACAACTCAACAAGCTGTTTGACGAACTCTGGAGACTCCAGTTGACTTGTGCTTGCACTTGGCGTAGCTCCCAATCCTCCACCTGCACTGCTGCTGCTTTGGACCATCTCTTCAAGCTCCCGAACAAAGCTCTTTTCGAGCACCTTGTCTTCTTCCGTAGCACGATACCAGTCTTCACGACACGCCTCAAGTTGAGCTGCAAACCGGTCGCTCTCACCTCGAGCTCGTGCCTCCGTTTCTTGCATGGCGAGTGCCTCCGCTTCGAGTCGTTCCGTTTCAAGCTCCAATTGTTCACGCGCCATGAGTTCTTCAGCCAACCGAAGCTCGTAAAGCTCTTGAGCGAGTACGGCCCGCCGCGTCGCCATGTACCGATCACGCAGAGCGCGCAGCTTGTCATCAAACGCGCGACAGAGATCTGTCACCTCTCCACGAGTTTTCCGCAGCTCCAAGTCCAAACTCTTCCGGTACTTCTCGCGCTCCTCTTCGAACTTGGCTTGGGCAGCTTCAAATTGCGCCACGAGCTTCTTTTGCTCCGCTGTCATCTCCTCCGGTGGAATCGTCAGCATCCAAGCCTCCTTCACCAGTTCTTGCGCTGCCAAAGGGTCTTTCTTGACCTCGAGCGTGCCGTCCATCATATCAATGAGCGCGCGGCCCCCAACATCATCTTTCTTGCGAGCTTTCTCTCGCTCAGCCGCTTCGATAGCTTCGCGCTCGCGCTGTTTTCGACGCTCGGCAGTCTCGTATGGCTTCTGGGTCATTTCTTCGGGCGAGACCTTCAGAAGAGAGTCCGCTTTCTCCTCGGGTGCCCACTGCGGTCGGAACAAGTCGGCGGGGCTGCCTCCAGCGTTGAGTTCTGTCGTGATCTCCATGATCCGAGCATTCTTGGCCTCAATTTGCTCGATGGTGTTCTCCTTGTGACGTACCAGCTCCTGAAACTCGGCGTTGAAGGCGCCTTGAAGAGCTCGAGCATATGAACCAAGCAAATGCATTTGGACACGAGCTTGTTTACCTGTGCGCACCACTGCAGGATGGTACACGAAGTGGAAGCTTGGCATTTTGGCGTACTCGGAGATATCTGCGGAGGTACCGGAGTCAGTAGCTGGAATCCCCTGCTGGAACTTAGGGTGTAGTGATCCTGCATTCAAAATCCACTGCAGATCACTGGGAACAGTTTCTTGAAACCTTGTGCGCGGATCTGAACTTTGGCCTTCACGGTCTTCTTGTTGGTGGTGTGCAAATTCGACAAGGCGGAGCATAGCGATCTGCTTAGCGAGCTTCTGCTCCCGCGGTGTCTGGCGTCGCATTGGGAAGTTGTTCACGAAAAGTGGTGGCGACTGTCCCGACGTCGACGTCGTTGAAGCGGATTGATTCAATTGAGGAGGCTGTTGTCCTGCTGGTACACCGGGCGATTGAGTAGCTGGTGTACAAGTTGGTGGCGAAAGTGCTGTAAGACGAACTCCGGGCACCTCCGAAACATCCCAGAACTCACGCTTCATCCGTTCACGCACAATGGCCATACGCGCGAGGTCACGAGCAATTCCTTCACGCACACGCTGAGCCCTGGCCGCGTGCTGATTCAAGAGATTATCGCGCCAGGCCACATTGAGCACAAACTCTTCGCGGGCGAGCTGGTCGTTTTCAGATAGTCGCTCGTTCTCAGCCAGCATGATTTTAAGTCGTCCTTCAAGGTCACGTAGCTTGACGCGCGTCGAGTCCTTGCCACGATCAAACCGATCGCGGGCTGCCATGGCTTCAGCGCGGGTTCGAGCCTCAAGAAACGGTGTACGCTCTTGTTCACGCTCAGGCTGGAAGACATCATCGTACTTGGCACATGACACGATGTTCATGTACAGCGGATTCATGGTAGGGTCGGAACTCTGCACGCTACTGAGCCCAATTGACTCCCCTATGAGTTCGTGTGATAGCCGAACGTCCATGAGGAACACACAGCCGTCTACACCTGTCGAGATAAGTTGGATGTTCGCAGGCCCTCCAGACTCGGAACTTGGCGTTGTTTTCGCACAGACAAACCGCAAAGTAGTCACCGGACCAGCGTGCGTTACGAGTGTGCGCTTCTTGGTCGCCTGCATTTCGTCAAGTTCTGATGCGGAGGCCGTCCCAGCTTCCTTCATCTCACTTTCACCTTCCGTGGTTGTCTTCGTTTGACGCCGGGCATTTACTGTCGAAGCTGCAGCGAGTGTCCAAAGCGTGACTGTACCATCCATCCCGCCGGTCACTAGAAGTTCCACGCCTCCATCAAGCACGCGTGGAAACATCGCTACAGCCGACACGCCTCGTGCATGAGCACGCTTAGTCAGCATTTTCGACAGGATGCTGATCTCTTCCATTGACTCGCGCAGTACATCGCGAAACTTTAGCAGTGTTAGCTCCGGGCGGCTCGGAGAAGTGGCAATCATCATGTTACTGGAAGGCCCGGTGAGGAACCGCAGGCGAGCGCACATCGGTAGCACGGATTCTCCAAAGGCGATGACTTTAGGGGCGATCTGCAGGGCGCCTCTCGGAGAGACATCTCTGCGGCCTGAAGCAGCACTACCCACCGAGACGTCTTCTTGTGGCGGGGCTTGGTATCGCGCAATGTAAAACAGACCCCGCGAGGAGAAACACGTAAGTATGAGCGAGCTGCTGGCGCTGGCACCAGTTGCATTCCACTGAATGTCCACAATGCGCTCATTCGGCTCTCGCAGTGTGAAGAACGCTTGGACAGGAAATCGCTTCTCGTGGTCCATGGACAAGAGGAACACCACGTTGCTGTGCGTTGACGACACCATCAGCACTGCCTGCGTAGGGTGAATCGATAAAAGGTCTACCGGTGTATCAAGTGGCAACAATTGTACCGAGTGCTGCGGTAGAATCTCCACTTTCCCACCTCCTCCCACAATTTTCGACACACACAACGAGCGCAGCCTTCCCTGGTGATCTCCGATCATCACTACCGGGTCACCCAATTTCGCTGCGAGTGCTGTCACCACGACGGTAGTTGCTGGCCCGGCATTAAGGTCATTCAACGGAGCACCAGCAGTACCAGGTCTTGAGTTTGACCCAAGACCTGCCGGAGCCCCGATAATTGTTGGGTCTTGCGTGAATAACACTCCGACGTTAACTTCATCCACCCGACGGCAATCACGGAGGTTCCAGAACGCGAGTTGGCCCTGCAAACCTCCAGTAGCGATCAACGCATCGGTAGAATACGCTCCTCCGAACGGCGTGAACACCGCACTATCGAGCATTGGGCCTGTCGGGAAACTTGCACACGGCACTACGAGCGAAGATTCGTCACCACGGGTGGAACTCCTGCTAGTAGCTTGACGACGTGTGCTTCCATCGTCATCATCATTGTCGCCCTCTTCGTCTTCATCTTGCAGGACATTTGTACGCACCTCGAAGATTTTCCCATTCCGTGTCCCCACATAAGCCTTCGAGTACGTTGGGGTCGGTGCCATGACCGTCACGCGTGACCCCGTAAGACCTCCAGGAAGAATGCTCGTGTTTAGAAGTTCCCACGTGTCAATCTGAAGCCACGCCAGCGCTCCATCCGAGTAGGAGACAACGACCGTCTCTGCTGTCACTACAATACCGACAATTGGGCAACGATCAGGTCGAGCTGCTGCTCGTATGAGTTGCGATACCTTCGCCTCTGCTGCTTCAACGAGAAGCAGGTCGCCTGCGTGGTTCGATACAAGAAATCGACTTCGAGGGAGCCACGCAAGACAGCAGAACTGCTTGCGCTTCTCCTCCCAGTCCACAAGATCCGCTGCGTCGGTGGGCTCACCAACATTGTCATCAGTAGCTGGTGAAGGCGTCGGCAGCGTCACAGCCTCAGCTCGCAGCAAACTCGATGCTGCAGTTTTACCCGTGTACACTTTCCAGATCTCAAGTCCATTGTCTCCACCCACCACAAACATGTCGATGTTGGCAGGATCGAAGGACACAAAGCGTGCAGGACCACGGACCCTCGAGCTCTGACACCCTGGAACGGGTGCGAGCGACTCGATATCCCACACACAAAGCAACGGGTCCCTCGCTTCGATTGTTGATTTACTGTCTTGAGTTCCCGATACATCGACGTCAGGTGGAGCTGGGCGAATACTCAGCAGTCGACGACCACAGCGTGAAAACTTGATCAATGAGTACTCGAATACGTCGTTTTGGCCCCCGTTGGGCACTTCCAGCTTGGATTTGGGCTTCTTGTCCGGGTACGAATACAAGGAAATGGTAGCTTCGGGTTCTCGAGCCGCAATAGCGAACGTGGAAGTCTTCCAGTTGAAGTCGAACGACACAATCTTTCGCGGCTGAGGTCGCATGAAAAAATGCTGACTACGTGTAGTGGTTGACGTAAAATGCAGCGTGTGCCCACTCACATACACGAGTGTGTTCTCGTCTGCTAGCTGCAGAGCTGGTGCATCACCTGCACTCCCGTCATACCCGAAGACATGGCGAACTGTAGCGTCGACCGACATGGCGATTGGGACGAGTTCTACCGAAAAATGAAATCTTGGTGAACGTCCCCACGGAAGGTGAACAGATGAACGGTCACCGTCTCCTCAAAGTGAACAGATTCTGAGTAGTTTATCTTTGATTTATCATGTTTGTGGTTTGATAAGCTACTAACTATTGATGTTGTCTACTGTGCAGCGTCTTCAGTTGAATCCGAGCTGCCGTTTGCGTTTAGTTTGTCCAAGTCTGCAAGAAGCGTCAAACTGTCCAAGCGCTCGGTTTTGCGGTGGCGCGTAGTTTGATTTTCTATGGGGACCTGATCGGCACCTGTGGCGTGCTGCATGGTTGCCATAGCGTCGGCCTCCAGCATCAAATCGGTGGAATCGATGCTGCTGCCTCCTGGACTTTCGCCATCACTTTCATCATTTTGAAGTCCCTGCTCGTCGGAATCGGTTTCCTCAGGCATGGCAAAATCACCTATTGCTGCCGAGTCCATGTCAAAGGAAGCATCAAGCTTGCCAGTTGCGTCGCTACCTAGATTGGACGCGATCGTGTTAAGAGTCATGGCATCTTGCTTGTCTGTCGTGTCCGTTTGAGATTCGCTAATTGCTTCACCGTTGTTTACATCTTGATAGCCATCATCATCTGTGGTACTAACTTCTTGCTGATGCTCAGGTGCTTGCAGGGGGCCGCTGACTGCATCTTCGGGGCCAGTGTCTCTTTCGCCTGAATGCTGTTGTTTTGGCGCAATGCTGGCTTCACTGCCCAAATCAGTGACACCTTGAAGCATTTGCACAGAATTAGATGAATCGATCTGTTCATCATCAGGTGCCTCCATTGGATTGGAAGAATCGATGGCAGTGGTAGTCACGATATCTGGACTGGATGTAGGTGTTGTCTGGGGTGCGTTATTGTCTTTTGAGCAGGTCGGTTGGTCTTCATTTCTTGATCTTGGCACTTTTAGCTCATTATCAGGAGAGTTGACCCTCGCTATTGGATTGAGATGCAATTCCATTGTCTGGGTCACACGAGGATCGTCTTGAGAGGAGCCTAGATCGTACTGGCCATTTTCATTGGGGTTTGATGATATTCTGTCCGCTTGGCAAATTTCGTCATTAGCTCCTTGAGATGCCAACATGTCCTTGATGTCTTCTAGCACATTTTGCACGATAGTGAAAGTAGCAGCATCTGAATCATGTAGCTCTTCGCCTCGTGTCTCTGGGGAAAATATGATCGCCGAGCTATCACCTTCATTTTCGCTATATACAGGAGCAGTGATTTCTTTGAGCTCGTCCAAGTTCACGTTAGAAACGGGGGCAAGAATGCTCCTTGGATCGCAGCGGTCCACCAAATTGTCGGTGGAATTCGCCTCGACAGGAGTAAAATCACTGCTCGATACCGGCAAGCCAGTGCCTTCACAACAAAGCTCGTCATCCTCACCAGCGCTAACCACGACCTCAACTAGATCTATCATGAGACTCAATATCTCACTTTCATTGCTTCTGCTTGCACCTTTGAGAGAGGGCAGATGCGACAAAGTGAAGCGAACTCCTGGGATGTTAGTTTGCGTGTTGAGATTCGTCTCATCAGCCGACGTAGTCTCCGAATGAGCCTCACTTTGGTCACCCACGCTAGTATCAATTAGTGATGGTATGTTGCTTTCAGAAGGGACCGCGCCTGCCTCTATTATCGCCACGATATCGTAAAGTAAAGCTTCAACCACACTGTCATCTTCATAACGTGGGGTTGACTCTCGCGACCGAAAGCTGAGCAAACGTTGATGCTGGCCTCTCCACGCAGCTTGAATGCAAATCGCTGCTTCCAGTTGCGAAATATACGTTTCTTGTCGTTGCCACTCGCGTTTAAACCACTTCCTCGTTCTTCTCCTTTTCCAAACCGACTGAACGCAAAGCACAGCTTCAAGTAACTCCAAATACGCCGAGCGCTCTTTGCTTGAACGCCTCCACCATCGTTGCACTTTTCGGGTATTTTCCCTTATCCTGGTATACTTCCACCTCGCAAACCATCCGAGGACGAAAGTTTTAACTGCGAGTCTTGCGTCTCGAATTCGAGTCGCAAGGTGACTTGCTTGACGCTGACGAATCCAACACTGAAGTTTCACAATCGATAGTTTTTGCTGTCGCCATATTTTCGACGCTATCATTCTCCGTGTGTTCTTTTGAAGAATTGTTGAGGACAGATTCCTGGCTTCTATGAGCAAAGCCCGTTCTTTTCGATGCAGATGAAAGCGGATGAATTTCTGCAGTCGGGAGGCAGCTCGAACACGCTGTTTGTTCAGTCGATCCAGTTCTTGCAAAACTCGCAATATCCCTTTAGCTTTCACTTGCCGCGTCATACATTGTATCGCGATTGCAGCGTTGACACGCTGCAGCTTCAGTCCTTGATAGCGCTTCTGCTCCAATTTAGACCGAGCTGTTGATTGTAGTACAATGGAAGCTTGGGTACGATTCTTCCGGACCATCTCCCGCTCTTCAAGCTGCTGTTGCTGGCGTTCAATTGTCTGCTTCATCCACTTGGATTTGGTCTGCTCCTGAATGAGCTCATTTTGATGCTTGAGGTGCAACTGCTGGTAGGACCTCATTAAGGCCTGGCGGTCTGCTGCAAGCTCTGCATACCGTCGTCGTTCTATGGCAAGGATAGCTTCTAGGGACGCAACCTGCTCCTGCAGTCGACTCTGTTCCTGGTTTGAATATTGGAGCTTCAACAGTTTATGTTCTGCTGAGGACACCTTACTCGACCGCTTTGGAGCAGCACGCCCCTGTTTCAACGCACCATCTTTCGGATCAGCTGCTCTCAATTCTTCGGGTGATTGGTTTGACGCAGCAATTGTTCTCTCCTCGATGGGTATTGCACGTTCATCTTCTCGATGTTTCTTTCTCAACTCCTGGTTTTGCCCGCTCGTGACTTCGGTAGGTTCGTGAGCTGGGCTTTCTTCGGTTTCTTTGGTTGAATTGACGAGCTGCTGCTGCTTTCGCTGGAGAAAGCGAAGATATTCACTCCACTCAATCTCCTAAATAACACAACAATAAAATACACAATGTTAGAGCAGAGGTAAATACAAAGTTTCGAAATTCAAGGATTGTTTTACATACGTTGTCGCGGTTTGTATCCATTATGGAAAATAGTGCAGCTATCTGTTCTTGAGTGGGGGTGCTTGCATTTGCTTGGATGGTACTGGCTTGGTTTCCATCATCTCCAAACAGCAGCTGCAACATATCTACAGTACAAAGCACCCAGTTAGCCACAAAAATGAATACGAAGTACTTGTACAGTATATAAGGAAACTATTAGTTGTACCTTTCACATGTTCCAGAAACACATTTGTGAACTCGTTGCGGTCGATGTATCCATTGCAGTTTTGGTCTAACAAGTAGAACAGCTTCTTCCAGATAGTAAATGTTTCAGCTGAAGCCACGCGATTCTCCAGTGTTTTCACTGTATTGACTCTCTGATCTGGACCAACATTTCGTGCGGGCTCAAATAATACTCGAATTTTTACGACTCCAGTTATCTTGGTCTGGTCGGCTTTATCATAAAAGTCACACCAAATAAAGCGATCTTTGTTTTTGTCGGGCGAACTAACCTCTGAAGTCAAACAACACAGCTCAGAAATGGACAACAAATCTATGGAGAACACACCTAGACAGATCTCCCCAAGCGTTTTCGTCGCCCCCATCCATTCAATAACAAATCTTGGCACCTCGGTGGATGTGTCGAGGCTGGAGTTGTATGGCAAACGTAATCGTTTGTAGCTGGCAGCATTATTGTCTCTGGCATCGTAGCCATCTGCGGCCGTGATGTAGCTAGCGCCTTGAAGAACGCACTTGTAAAAGATTGTTTCAACGTGAAACCTGCGCTCGGATTCCGAAAATGTAAAGCTTTCTCCAAAATCCAAGTTTATTGTACCAACAACTGTTGGTATATAAATCACCGCGATATGGACATGTGCACTCATAGTAGCGCGATCACTGCCGAGTTGGTCGTCAAGTGGAATCCACAAATCAACTCGTCTGAATTTCGCGTCGCTGATAACGGGGTACAGATCGATGTTACCAGCCAACGGTGGCTGGTTTGATTGTGCGCCTATTTGCAAGGACACTTGTAGCCCCTGCGGGGAATTTTGCTTGTCTTCTTGGGAAAACGCGAACCACTCGTCTTCCCAACGCCAGTGCTGACTGTTGTTTTGGTTCGTAGACTGTCTCGTGCGGTAACGTATTTCGTTGTCACCATTGACCGTCGGAGAATATGTTAGTTGCACATTTGCGCCGCCATACTTACCGAGCTTCAGCAGATTCACGCTCTGACAGCCTGGTGTTAGGATGGCTTCACATACGCTCACATGAAATTTACCCTGTGGTTTTTCTTGTGTAGTATTGTCAATATTCTGTTCTCGAACTTGCAGGCTCATTAGCAGTGCGTCTTTTGTTGCTGTGACCCCACTGCTTGCTTCAATGCAAATTGGATACCAAACTTGCTTTTTCCGGTCAACAAGTCTTTGTTTCCAGTCTTTTCTAAGCGGGAGATGCACTCGCCCGTAGTAGTTCCCAGACAAGTCACGAATTCTCCCGACTAGCACATTGTTCGAACCATTTAGCAGTGTTGCTGCAACTATTGGGTTGCTGAGGTCTACTACTTCGCCAACTTCAGTCATTCCTGACGCAGAAATTGATATTACGCCAGTAGCTCCCACAGCTAATTCCTCTGCTGTACTACCTCGATCCGACATCAAACTGATATCAACGAAGATGTGTTTTACAATTCCTGGCGGTCGTTGAGTGGAACTCATGTCCTGCAGATTCCCCCGCACTTGATGAATTATCAACTCAAAAACTTCCGTCATAGTGGACGGCTTCGTTTTCGGTTGTTCACTCGGCAGAAACTGCATTTCCAGAGTTATCATTCCTCTTTTGTAGTAGTACGGATCATTACTGGTCTTAGCCGAGTCGACTTCCCCAGAGTCAAATGGCATTCCAAACGGAATCTCAAGTTGTAGTAGATGATCATCGTCGAGAACCGACGGGAACATTGGCAATGTCAAATACCCAACAATTTGGTCGCCTTGGGATGGCTGTGCTGAGTTAGAGCTTTCTCTGCCGAGTTCAACTGAGCGATGGTAAAGTGTAAGATGGATAGTTGGTGGCCCAGTGGTGGCGATCCGGAGAACCAAGTGCTGATTCCAAGTTAATGTGCCTTCATCGGCTGAGCAGCATCTACACAAACATGCGTCAGTATATCTTACGGATGGTAATCACAAGCAACAACCACGAATTTGTCAATGTGTCACGTACCCGCTCGCTACTTCTTCGGGCCCACAAGAAATCATTACGTAGTAACTCGAGACAGAGTTTGCCTTCCTTAAAGTGCTACCAGCAGCTTGTAGAAGATGAATGCACAAATCACCTTTGACAACCTGCGACTGACGGGCGTTCGCGTCAGGAAGTGTCGGCGCGCACGCACCGTCGTCTTGATAAGACGAAGCTCGAATGTTTGAAAGCATAGTTACCGGACTTTCACAGTTAACAGTATCTGTATCTGTTTTCTCCACTGTGAGACTCAGGTCAACACGCGTGGAAACGTTCAGCTGTGAGAAAAATGAACACAAATTAAGGCTACCGGTGGCTACCAGTACGGGGGTGACTGCTTCATTAGCACGCTGCGTAGATTTCGAGCCTTTGCGATCTTGTCGGCGTTTTAGGTGTGAAGTTGTTGCTAGTGAAACTTTCGACGCGATCCCTGTCCGATTTTGAACCCGCTGAGGTTGTGCGTAGACTAAGACTTCCAGTACAGGAAATGATCGGTCTTTTGAAGAGCAGCAAACAATGGTGTGTGTCTTATCGTGAACTGGAGCCATCACATTATTGCCATCAGCCGAAAGTGTAACCCTTGTAGGCCCCAACTTATTTTTCCAATTGCTTTGTGCAATCCGAAGTTGAATAAAAATACTGTCGCCTTCGAACACTGTCGGTGGTAAGCCGTGCACCGCCAAAATATCGATATCAAATCGACATTTCATCTCTCCACTTTGAATAGGATACGCAACGCTGCCAAGCTCAGTCGCGGCTAGTGATACATTTTTCGCAGAATCACTGTCGCTAGGTCCAGGTGCAGTTTGGAGACCAATTACCATCGATCCGCACTCGCCATCCTTTCCGTCAGATTCGCCGTACAAGCGCACAGATTGCTCAAATCGCTGGTTGTCAACTGGAAGTGGGTGGGAGCAAATACTGAAAGTGCCAAGTCCGATCAGCTCATTCCTCTCGTTGTTGCTAAAGCGGTAGATACCCACGAACAGTATGTCGGTGGTTACATCGCTCACGTTCAATGATACACAGTTTCCTTCACTAATTCCACCACCGCTTCCCCAGGTAAGTGGATATATCGTTTGGGCATGCGATTTGTCCGTTCTACTTGTCCATATATTCGCCACACAACGAATACCCGTATTGTCTTCCTTGAAAGCCTGTAGGCTCACAACCTTGACAGTAAGAATGCAGGCTTGAGGCCTATGAACAACTGCTGTGCGCGGTAAAATTTGCTGATCGCTCTGCAATCCAGCACGAAAGCAGGTACTTAAGCCACCGCGCACGCATCCTTTTTGATCGACCAGTGGAAAACTGCATTGATACTCCACCTGCGACGAAAGTTCTTTTAGCAAACATGGTAACGCTATAGTGAGCGAAAGAGGTCCCCGTTGTGATTTTCTTGGCCGGAATTCTAGAGAGAGTTGAGGAAGAGGGTTCGTCACGACGTCAGGGCTCAGCTCGAATCGAAGGACTGTCGGGTCACCGTTTTCACTTTGTAGTCGTAAGCACGATTGTTTCTTGCAGTGACTAGTATCTGGACTAGCCGATCCACTGATAGTGGCGCGTTGAGAAATTCCACCTAAAAGATGAATTCTACCGCGGATATTGAGCTGCTGGTCTTTTTCATTTCCACCCCCAATATATTCACCCATATATTCCTCATCCGAAGCGCTGGTAGCGCAGATAAATTCGAGTTTAACCTCTAGCAAGCTTCCGAGAGGAATGGAAAATGGTTGTTTTACGCCGTGTTTCATCACCGGCGATTCCGACGCTTCGCAGTCAGCAATTGGATCTTGAACATATTCGACTTGCGTATTATCGATCAACAAGCAGCAAACAACACGAACACGAGCATTACATTGCTTCTCTGCTGCAGAAAGAGAAAGCCATCCACAAAACGGTGAGCCATCCGGATTGAATGAGGCACACATAATAATACCGGATCCTAGCTCCTGCTGCGAATTGCTGTTCCCGTCTTCGTTGTCATGAATCATTGTGAAGGATATCTTTCCGTCCATTAGATTTTCTTGTGCGATTTCAAAACAAAGCCGATAGTTCCACACGAAGGCGTTGCGCTTGTCATCATAGCTTGCCGTGTCAGTACGCAGGAGTGGTTTCGCTTCATCAATACTGGCTACAATGGCTGGGCTAAAGTGCTGGGGTAGACCCTGACTTTCCAATACCATCACGACTATGTGAGCTTTCTTTCGACGATCAGCTTTATCCACTAGAAGGCGAGACTCTCTTGTCTCACTGAATAGTTGTGTCGATAATTCTCCAGAATTCGAATTCAACTTCACTAATAACCCCATCTTTCCACAGCTCATCTTTCTTCTCCGTCGAGTTAATTGAATCTCTTGTGACCGCGAATCCCTTAGTAATTCGTGAACAAATTTTCGGCACTGCCCCAGAAATTCTTGTTGAATTGCACCCCGCCTTACTTCCCAGACTTCTATCTCCATCATTGCTCCAGAAGATTCAGTCGTTAGTGACATAGGTAAGACCATTTCAACCGGCTTCGAACATTTCTCTGAGTAAGCGAAGGGATCGGTGGACACGTGAATGTTTCCCGGATCAAGTGAAAACTTCACATAAACCTCTCGATCACTTGATGCCCGCTCATTGTGCCACGCGAGATCAGCAACATATTCGGCATCAATAGAAACTACGACAAACTTGTCATCAACTTGCTCAAAAAGTCCGTCATCTTGTTGAGTATCAGAAGACCGAACTCCTTCTCCGTCAAGCGCATCAAGAGGGGCAGCCAAACTATCGAGATCTGGAAGGGAACTCATTCACGTATGCCTTTCGGCTAAAACGTTGCCTCTTCGCTCGAAAAGGCGACGGTGGATCCCGCCACTAAAATCTAAATGCAGAAAACGTCATTATCAACAACTGTTCAAGTAGCTTACATGCAGTCCTTGTAGAAATCATACACTTTTAAGTAGTAGAGCCACTGTTGCTCTAGCTCCGAAAGTTTACAGTACACACGACCGCACCCTGGGATTGCGGCCTCCTTCTCGTTGACGAGAATTTGCACATAGAACTCGTCATTGCTTGATTTCCTTTTGAAAAGCCGAAATTCAATGTTGGCAGCAAATGGAGAGAGGGTTGATGATCGGAATCCCCGAGATGCAATGCCGTCCTCTGTAGCGTTTGCCAGGAGAGGTGTACGATCGCCGTAGCCCATTAAAGTCATCAACGGGATAGTTGTCTCTGCGTGTGCGAAAAAGAAACTCCCCAAGAGCGTACTATCACCAGTAGCTCTTGCTGTCATCGTAGCGAAAACCTCGCGCAGGAGAACGGCTGCCATCTCATAGTTGATCTGATACCCGGCGCCAGTCCAATAGAACTGCTCCAGATCATCCAGGTAGTCCAGCGCATGGATGAAAGTCATTGACATCAGAGAGCACCAGTGGTGCTTGTGATGATAAATAGCAATGTCAAATCTGCACGCACGCATTACGTCAGTTAGCTCCCGGTTCTCAATACCAGAAATTTTGTTAGATTTACGGCTTACGCGCAAGCAGATTGCACTGCCATGAGATTCTTGGCTGAGAATGTAATGTTCTCTTCCTTCAAGCCAAGCGACTGCGTCAGCCATTGCGCAGTTCTGGCCACGGTGCTTGATCTCTGGAATTCATGCACTTGTTCCTGAGCAGTTTGGTTCTTCTTCACTTCTCGCTGGTATCGGGGGCAAACGTCAAAGAACCGCAGAAGAATATCCTACGCAGTGTTTGTTTTGGTAAATACGAACGGGAACAAGTACCTTATCGTTAACAAATATTACTACTTGCCTTATTTTTTGGGCGCTCGATGAATTCCACGTCCTCAGCATTTGCAAAAAATGATTTTGCAAACCTATTCGACAATACGAGAAGTAGAGCAATCTGATCAGCCAGAAGTTGCAACCCCGCTAGCTCAACGCCGAAGTAATTTAATGACGTACGCGATAGCTGAATCTCGAGTTCTCGCCACCTGCGTGTGTGTAACGCGGTACTTCTCCTTCGAGTATACTGCCCCTTCATCATATCCACTTCTTGCTAGGCTTCGAACCCCTAACTTCCGAAGCTCAAGCTTCCCAGTCTCTGCAAGCTGCCCTTGCACACTCAAGTTGTACGGCAGCGAGTAGTTCCTCATCCACGTCGGCAACAACCCCTCAAAAGGCTTTAACTTGTCCAACAAAGCATTAATCTCGTTGATATTGCCACCCGTTGGATACCTACCTCCATGAAAAATAAAATAAATAAATTATTTTTCAGTTTTATGACCCAATATAGTTATCGCAACCTGAGCTTACCGAACGCCATGACGAGCCACAATTTGAGTCTGAATGAGCTCCAAATCCTGTCGTAGTGGCGTCTGGTCGGCCGACATCTCGAGGGCACGAAGTGGCAGCATAGATCTCGTCAAGATGGCTACATTGTTGATGGCTTCAACATTGCGCTGGTCCCAATATTTCGTTTTGGTGGCGAACATGTGCTCAAATTTGTCCGAATTGGGCACCTCTGCAGATCGGAAGGTGCTCGAAGGGTCCAGCGACAACAAACTCGGGATTTGAATGAGGACTACAACGATCACCAACGCAGTCAAACCCATGGTCTTCAGCGCTCGACTCCATACGTGGCGGTCGAGAGGAGGCGCCAACGAGGGGCCATCCGTGGAGCTCCTCATGATCGCAGCGTTATCAGAAGATTGCGAAATGAAATGGACCAATCAGATGCAAGTATTTGGATATGAGATGGCTACACCTCAACTGTTGTGGATACTTGGACACTGCAACTTGTGTATTGATTGATAACTATGGCAGCAACTAGCGTGACTCAAAAGAGCATCAAACATGTGTGTACCGGTTGTACAGTACTTCCTTCTGCTGGCTGGGACCTCCTTGCATTCCTGCGACTTGTCTTGTGTGTCATATCGAGCGACAGTTCAACTGCTACATTGTGTTTGACAAACGCCGGCGCTCAATTATCTCCATTTTAGTCGTCGTCATCGTACTCCAGAGTAAACTCGGGTTCAACTGTGTCTCCATCGTCGTCGTCCGCCAAGACCTTGGCGCTGGGGGCAGCACCATACGATTGGCTACCAGCACCCGGCGGTGGTAAAACGGGAGCGCTGCCTGGGACGTGGTTCCGACCTTGATCAGCACCACCAGAGAAGGTCGGGCCTTGGTTCGTCGTGTACGTGGAGCCACCGGTAGCACCGTACGGAGAGGAAGCTGTGCCGTACGTCCCAGGGTAGCCTTGTGTAGGCGCCGCTGAAATGGGTTGGTGGTCGGACGGCAGCCGGCGCCCACTCGGCGAGGGCGCAGCGGCGTTAGCATAAGATACAGAAGAATCACCTCCTCTACTGCCGCGATCACCGTGTGGTTCATTATATACTTGCGAGGCTCCGTACGATCTAGCTTGGGAGGAAGGAGCAGGCGCATTGGCGGACGGCGAAATGCGCGACTGCTCCATTCCGGGTCGTGAGCTCGGCGACGGCTGCCAGCGACTTCCAGGTTGTTCGCCTTGCTGTGTGGGTCTTGGTGGGAGCCTCGCACTCGTGTCGAGTTCATCTTCTCCGTGAGCAAAGCTAAAATCGAGATTCACGTACACGACATAATGCAGGGCCCACAAAGGGAGTCCATGATCAGAGAACGGTCCATTAAAGAAAAGAAACAAGGCAACCTAAGCGCCACCTCCCAAGTCAGGCAGATGTCAAAACTACTGATCGAATAGTACCTGCACTTATCTCCAAACCGGCACTTCCCGAGGGGGTAGTTGTTACACAGCACCGTTTTGCGCTTCAAGTCACCCGTTTCCGGGCGACCGCCGCCTGAAGCAACAGCTTGCGGGTCGTGAATGTGCCTAGAGTAAATACACGAGATTGATGTAAAGTTAGCACTCATCTGCAGCATGTCGAGACGTATTTCAAACAACAAGCGACCGTCGTACCAGCAACGGTCTCCAAAGGTGCATCTTCCAGCCAGGAAGTTGCGGCAAACTTCTCCCGAGGTGCCTGGTATGCGGTTGCCAGGGCTTCGTCGGTCGTCCGATCCTGAAAATGGAGATCGCTGCATGCCGCCTTGTTCGTAAGGGCTAGCATTTTGTCTACCTGGACCTCCAGATTGTGGCGAACGCACGCCTTCACGTGGCCACCCGGCACCTGAACCACGAGAGGAAGGTGCATTTTTGTTCCACTCTTCGTGTCTTGGTGGGCCCGCTCGTGGGGATTGCAACAATGGGGCCTGACGTGATGACCCAGGGGGCGAACGGTAACCAGATCTGCCACTATCAGGGCGATAATCTCCCTCTCTGTCCAGTGACGTAATTATTGGGGCAGGTCTATCATTGTCCAACTTAGGTGGCCCCCACCGGGAACCGCGAGCCTTCTTCGGGTCACGATCATCAAATTCGCCGTCGCGGTCTTCCGGAGCTCTACGAACACGACCACCGCCCATAGGGGCGCCAGGAGCATCGCCCATTATGCCTCCCGCATCTCTGCGTTCAAAACGCTGGTCATCCGTCCGTCGGTCGTCATAGTTGCGATGGTTAAAAGCTCCAGCGTCGTCTCTCTGGCGTCCATCTCCGCCGAAGGAACCTTCCTGGGGTGGTCGTGACTGAGGATCGCCTGAGTGCACCTGCTGCTCTTTCTTCTGCTTGATAATTGACAGCAGCGAAGCCAACTTTCCTGGCGAGGTACGTGGCGTAACATTTCCCGATCGATCCTCCTAAAAACAACAAGGCAAGAGATTAGAAACCACCAATCGTCATGAACCGACATCCACAATGACTCTTACCTGTCCATTGTATAAGTATTCGCGTCCGCCGACGTCCTCAATCTGCTTCGACGTGTATATGCCGCGCTTCTGCCACTCTTCAATCACGTGGCGCACCTTCGACTGTTCCATAAAAAAAAAAAACGAAAAACATCAGCAACCTGCTCCCCTTCTTCCCAATCAACTTTTTTTCTTCTCCTCCTCGAACCTGTGATTGCTCTGGCACTTTCTTCACTGCTGCGATGGTGTCCGACAGCCGAATCAGGAAGCGCTTCACGTACGCGTCCTTCGGGTCGTTCTTGGCATGAGCCTGCAGCAACAGATACACACAACAATCAAACACACGTTCAGTACGTTGCATCCACCAGATAAAATAACATAATTATTATATAAAATAAACAATACCTGTCGGATAATAGCGTCAATGGCGTAGAGGCCTACGTAAAATAACAATTATAACAATAATAAAATAAAACATTAGCACAATAAGCCAATCAACTGCCACCGCCCACAAGTTCCAGCCCGTACCAGCCAATCGGTGTTCGACCTCCGCCTTCCACACGAACATTTCGATGTCGTGCACCACGTGCTTGTAGAACTGCAGCGGTATACAAAGTCCAAGTCAGCTCCTTCTCCCTTCCATCCAGCTATAATGATAGTTACCTTGGAGTAATTCGCCGCCAGCTTGGCGACGGCGCCGATGCGACTCTGCGACACGCCCTTGGCGGTGGCGAGGCCCTCCAGCGCCTGCTTGAGCTTCTCGAAGCCTTCCCACACGCGCGAGCTCTTGTGGTGCTCGTGGCCCCCCATGCTGCCGATCGCCTTATAGGGTGGGCTCTTTCTGACTGGCCAGCCGGATCTCGCTTTTCGGTAGAATCAGTTTTGGCAGGTTTTTGAAACATGGCTACATTTGACAAGGTTGAAGACCAAGACATGGCTACAGTACAAGTCCAAATGGAATTACCACGAATCTGGACGAGATTCAGGGTATAATACTTCGTACCAAGCACATGAACTGTAGATGTCATCTATCTAATAGGTATTACCTATTAGATGATGGAATAGTTGCAGACGTGACTAAGAAGCAGGCATGTTACCACCTCAGTAAAGGATGCAGTCACGATTTCAAGCTCATTTCCAGATTTTCACTCCATCGGGATATTGTACGTGCGATGTTGGACAAGTTTGTGGCTGCTCTCGCCCTCGTTGCTGCGGCACCAAGTTCTGTCACTGCTGGCAGCAGCTTCAGCTTGCAGTCGTTCGGGACCAAGACCAAGTACTGGGACCAGCGCGACTCGACCTTCGCTCTGGCACTGCAAAATGCATCAACCGTCCAGGCCTCGGACCTGGAGTTGATGCAGCTGCAGCAGGTGAGTCGACACGGAAGCAGGTACCCCACGAAAGGCAACATGGGCGAGATCTCCGACCTGCTGGACAAGCTGCAGACGAACTATTCGAGCGTCATCCCGGACTGGCTCAAGAACTACTCGCTCCCGTACAACTCGGCAGACGCAGGTCAGCTGGCGCCTGCTGGGCTTAAGGAGCTCGCAGACTACGGAACGCGCGCACGCGCCTCGGTGGGCTCGGCCATTCCAACAGCATACAACGCCAGCTTGTTCAAGTTGGCACACACGAGCGTAACACGCACCGGCCAAAGTGCTCGATCGTACGTGCCGAGTTGTCCCTTTGTCTTACATTTGTTAGCGTGCTGACCCGCAGAGTGTTAACCTCGGCAGGTTTGCGAGTGCATTCTTCAGCAACCCGGCAGACGTGGAATACGTTGAATGCGCCGATGGCAGCGTACGTTGCATTGTACAAATTGGTTTGTCATGAACGGTATCCATGATATCCTCCCCTTTACTTTTATTGTAGGACCCACTCCTTCGCTTCTTTGATGAATGCGGCCGCTACAGCGCGGAAGTCGTGGACAACACCAGTGCTCTCCTGGAATTTGACGAGTTTCAAACCTCAAGCAAGATGAACGAGAGCATCCTGTTCCTGAAATCCCAGCTGAACTTGCCTAGTGACGCTGATTTGAGTGCCACCGATGTGGCGTCCGCTTTCTCCGCTTGCGCGTACGTGTTATTGCTTGGGTTGCATCCAAAGTCGCGACTAATTGTATCCTTTTGTGGCACAGGTTCGACGTCATGCTCTACAATGTCACTAACGAGTGGTGCTCTCTCGTTAACCAAGCATTCTTGAATCGCCTGGAGTACTCAGGAGAGCTGGAAACGTTTTACGAACAAGGCCCAGGACACACGATCAACTACGAAATATCCGCCGTTCTGCTCCAAGACATCTACGCTTACATGAAAAATTTCACCAGGGGAGACACGACCATTGTTGGTAACCTGCGCTTCGCCCATGCAGAAACTACCATACCACTTATGACTCTCCTCGGCTACGGCGATCGTACCAAGCTTCTGGCGTCATGGACGGATCAACAAATTGACTCACGAGGCTTTCGCTCTTCGTATATTGGCCCCACCGCCTCGAACATCGACTTTCGTTTGTACCGCAGCAAGATCGATCAAAAGTACTACGTGTCGGTGTGGATCCAGGAGGTGGAGGCTCCGTTACCCGGGTGTGACGGTGAACTGTACTGCGAATTGTCAAAGGTGGAGGAGATTTGGAGCAGCTACATCAATGAATATAACTTCGAGGCCGAGTGTGCCGTGTAGGTCGGCACAAGGAGGAGGATGGAGGTTGCTATAAATGCCGCAACGAAACCACTGATAAGAGCGCTGAGGCCCACCATCGGCTTTCCAGAGCACTTTGGTTTTACTGTTAGTTTTAACTTGAAATAGCAACAAGGTGCACTGATGGCGAGGAACTTCGAGTCGTTTGACACGGAAAGCCCACCGAACTCGTTGTCCCCAGGCTTGCCGGTCAAGGCGATCGGCCGATATTTGGTCGTCACCTCCGTCCTCTCAATATTGCTGTTAGTGGCGACGAGCGGCATCAGATACGAGAGTGGGGTCGTTGTCAATGCTGAAAGTCTGAACGACGCCGAGGCAACAACGCTAAACCCACTTTCATTTGGGACAATGACAATGTACTGGGACCAGCGCGGTGCTACGTCTGAGCTTTTGCTGTCAAACGCGAGAGTTACTGGAGTTCAAGCTTCAGACCTCGAGCTACTGCAAATTCAGCAAGTGAGCCGTCATGGAAGCAGGTACGTGATTCATGGGTAAAACTACCCCAAGCGGGCTCTTATCATATCACTAAAGCGCTACTTTATCTGACGTTGGGTGCGTAGGTTCCCCACCGACAATACGATGCGTGAAATCGCGGAGTTGCTTTATAGGCTCCAGGCAAACTACTCGTCTGTTCTTCCGCAGTGGTTACAGGAGTATTCGCTTCCTTATAACCTGACAGTAGCAGGGGTCTTGTCATCGACCGGAGTTGATGAACTTGCAGCGTACGGTAAGCGCACACGGACTTCAGTGGGCTCATCCATCCCTACGGCATACAACGAGAAACAGTTTGTTCTTGCGCACACGTTCAAAGCGCGTACGGGCGACAGTGCACGAGCGTAAGATGAAGGTTCAAACGTATCTAGTTCTCAATTCCACATTTCTGACGCATCTTCACCCTCGATAGGTTTGCTAGCACATTTTTCGACAATCCTAAGGACGTTCACTACGTCGAATACCCCAAGGGAAAGGTACAGGCACCCGCCTAGACCCGCAATTCCAGCCCAAGCTAACGCCGTATTTCCTACTTATCAGGATCCATTCATTCGCTTCTACGATATATGCGACCGTTACCTGTCGGAAGTCAAACACAATCCGAACGCTTCTGCAGAACTCAAAGCTTACGGACATTCGAGTCAAATGAATGCCAGTCTAGAGCATCTCAAGATGCAACTCAACCTACCCGATAGTGCGGATCTCAGCGTCGTCGATATCCGCGCAGCCTTCGCAGCTTGCGCGTACGCGGATGAAAAAACTTCATCTGAAAAAGCTACTGTAGTATACCTGGCTACTGACAGCTTCCGTGTTTGTTCCGTAGCTTTGACATCATGGTGTACGGAGTCACGAACCAGTGGTGCTCTCTCATGGATCAAGCCTTCTTGAATCGCCTCGACTATGCGGAGGACCTTGAGGCATTTTACGAGCAAGGCGGTGGGTACAAGATCAACTACGAAATGGCTGCCGTTCTGCTGCAGGACATCTACTCCTTCATGAAGAAATTCACCACAGGTGACACGACCGTCGTCGGCAATCTACGATTCGGCCACGCCGAGACGACCCTCCCTCTCATGACACTTCTGGGCTATGGCGATCGAACTAAGCTCTTGGCGTCGTGGAGTGACGATCAAATCAACTCGCGGGGGTTCCGCACTTCAGCACTGTCCCCCACCGCTTCAAACATCGACTTCCGACTGTACCGCGGCAAAACGGACCAAAAGTTCTACGTGTCGGTGTGGATCCAAGAAGTCGAAGCTCCATTACCTGGCTGCGATGGCGCAATGTACTGCGAATTATCGAAGGTGGAAGAGCTCTGGAGCTACTATCTCAACAACTACAACTTCAAAGTCGACTGCGCTCTCCCAAAGCGCAAAAAGCAGCAGCAAAAAAAAGGAGTTTAGATTGGGTACAGTACCCAAAATTGTACGCATTTAGGTCGTACCTTCATTTACTCAGACAATTAAGGTATATTTACTCAAATTACAAAACCTAAACGAAGTTCAGTACTCACCAACCAACCAAGATGCCCCGCAACGAAGGCACCCCCGAGCGAGCCTGGTACACGCATGTATCAACCCACGCGTCTGTGGAGGAAGTGCTCATCGCTATGCATTCGTACGATACGTTTCAGTACGTGATCGCCTACAACTACGGGAAAATGGGCAACGGGAAGGTCTTCCGCTGCATTTCGCACCAAAACTGCCCCATTCGCCTTCGCATCGCTGAAGTCCACGACGAGGAGGAGGATATCCCAGTCACGTACCGTCTGGAAGTCTCCGGAGCTCATGGGACTCTGGAAACCAACAAGAGACGCATGGGCATTGACATGGCCCTGAAACCGGAGGTCGACGCATTGCTGGTGGCAGGCACCCCCGCCAGAGAGTGCAGGAGGATTCTCTTAGAGAAGTACCAGGACGAACCCATGATGTTGGCCAAGGTCCCGGATAAGAGGAAGTTCCTCAACCGACGCGTGACTCTGATCAAGAATGGGGTGATGACCAGTTCGAGACGCCGTGGAAAGCGAGCGCGCACGCCGAGTGTCGAGTCGGTGCATTCGGAAGGAGGAGAAGAGGAAGAAGAAGGAGAAGAAGAAAATGAAGAAGAAAACAATCAACAGTCGTTTACAGCGATGCTTGGGGGTGACGAGACCCACGAGGTGGAGGAACAGAGGGACGTCGTGGAAGTTGACGCAGAGTATGAGGACGACGACTTTGACAAGGCCAAGCTGATGGAGGAGTTTGCGGCGTTTCCGGCGCGTCCGGTGTTCTGGAGCGTGCTCAAGAAGTTCCGGTACATCGACGACAAGAACGGCTCGTTGGTGACGCAGTGGCTGACTGGTCAGGTGATCGGCTGGGAAACAAGTGAGCACAATCCTGTCAAGTGGATGGTGCGCTTCACCGACGGCGAAAAGCGGCGGCTGGAGCTGGAAGAGCTGGTCGACATGATCAGGGCGTCGGTGGAATTGGGACTCAACGTCACGGGCCGCCCTCTTGACATTCAGATGGGGTAGATCTCAGAGCCGAAGTTATAATACATGTAGCGTCTCCATATACACTGTACTTCTGAAGTACTTCTAGAAGTAGCGTCTCCATCAAAATATGGCACACTTCGCCATCAGATACTGTAACACCTCCCATAATTTATAATTTGACCCTCGAAATCAATTTCTCGCGAGTGGCAGATTTCTAAACGAAAGTTCCCATTATGGCGGCGACGGGCAAGGACGCGGTGCTGGCGCTGCAGCTCAGTTGTCGGGGCGATGCGGCGCGCGAGAGCACTCTGCGCGACTGGGTGAAGTTCGTGGAGAGCCGCAGCGAGTCCGCGCTGCTGCAGCGTCTGCCGAAGACGCCCACGGGCGCGGCCATCGACTGGCTCAAGTTGTACGAGGAGGTGGTGGCGCGCGGGGGCTTCGCGGTCGTCTCGCAGCGCCAGCAATGGGCGGAGATCCTGGGCGCCAGCGGCCTCAACATCAAGGGATTAATGCCCTATCAGCTGGCGGCGCACTACGACAAGCACCTGCGCGCGTTCGAGGAGAAGCAGCTCTTCGGTCGGGACGTCCCGCCGTCCCAAGCCACGATGAGCGTGCTGCCCACCAAGCGCCGCGCGCAGCAGAGCGAGATGACGGACGAAGACGCGCCAGTCGCCACGGTACAGGACCTTCATGACGCTCAGGGCGGCATGGGCGGCACCCCGTTGCCACGCGCGAACAAGCGGTTCAAGGCCCAACGGGAGCTCCAGACGCACCTCGGGACGCTGCACAACATCGTGCTGGCTCTGGACTCGGACATCCCGGAGCAGGTGCTGCAGGCGCTGAACCTGCTGACGGTGCTGTCGTACGGAGACAAGTCGGGGGATCAGACGCAGCACCACCATCAGTCTGCGGCGTCGGCTACGGCGAACGCCAATGCTACAGCGAACGAGAACGAACTGCTGGTGGATAATGTGCCGGGACTGCTGGACGCGCTGTATCGGCAGCTTGTGACGTGCAAATTGCTGCCGAGCGAGGAGGAGGTGGAGCAGCAGCAGGCGAGGAGGAGACTGCTGAATTTGACGGTGGAAGATGGCGAACGGGAGTTGTTGGACTCCCGCGCACTGATTGTGCTCAACATTCTGCGCAATTTGGCTATCGTCGGTGCGAACGAAAAGCCGATTGCGGCGCATGATGAGCTGTGTGTTTTCTTCATTATGGCGCTGAGATACGTGAACAGTAGTGACGCGCGGAATTGCCGCGGTGGACGCTCTCGCGCTGCTGTGGATATTGGAGATCATGTGCTGGACACGTTGTGTGCGATTTCGAAGCGCATCGACTTCCTTGCGCTTCACCCGCCTGCTGCTCTCGAGGTTTGGCACCCGCAGTACCAGTTGAGCTCGCAATTGTGGAAGAAGGAGCGGGTGCACCCGTTGGAGTGTATGTTGCGTGAGCTGCGCCGCATTCTCGTGGACCGCGAACTCAAACAGCAGCGTCGCTCCGTGGTGCTACGCGCGTGTGAACTGCTGACCAATGTCTGCCGCGATGTTGGGATTAAGAAATATCTATCGTCGAGTGAAGCTCTTCAAGACCCAGCTCTGCTTGACCGCATTGTGGGGCTGATGGGATGCTCTCGACAAGAGTTTTTGCCTCGCGGGTCAAAGCACAAGCGGCAGCAACCAACACATGGATTTCCAGTGGAGGCAGACTACGACATGGATGCAGAAGACTCGGACGACTCCGAAGACGATGAGACTGACGGGGACGACAACGGCAGGTGGCCTGCACCATGGGAAAATGACGGTCTGCCGTCCGGTATCGGCATGGGTGTCGTGTACGTTAGTCCGGAGGGTGTACGCCACACCACATCATCACCGCACGTCGGTGGAGCCCAGGCAGCACACTCTGTGCAGTTAGACGACGAGGCTAATCAACTGGATCATGAAATGCGCGATGCTGCGTTGGAGGTGCTCTTCCGCCTTTCAGACTGCGACGACGCCACCAAGCTTCGAATGGCTCAGCACCCAACGTGCATGAGGCGACTTGCAGGAGCTCTCCTCTCCTGTGTCGGAAGAGTAAGTGCATTACCACCGCCTCTTATTTTTGACAAATGCTGCATCTTCTAACTTCTCCGTTGTGTTTATCGATCAGCCCGAAGCTTCACGGATCACTGTGGCCACGCTGTGCAACATCTCGATGAACCGTTCGACGTTCCCGTACTTCCTAGCTATCGAGAAGGACCTGATCCTGGTCGCGTGCTCCGACGTCAGTGTCTCCGACATCCTCAACAATGTCGTCGCCGACGTCTACGGCATGCACTCCCTGTAACCCGAAAATTCTCGTCACGGAAGACACGACCATTGTTGGTAACCTGCGCTTTGCACACGCAGAAACTTCTACATTACCACTCATGGCTCTCCTCAGCTATTGCGTTCGTACCAAGCTTATGGCATCGTGGACGGATAAACAGATTGGCCCGCGAGGCTTTCGCTCTTCGAAGTATCTGGTCCCCACCGCCTCGAACATCGACCGCAGCAAAATCGATCAGCAGTTCAACGCGTACGTGTGGATCCAGGAGGTGGCGAACCATATTGCGAATTGTCAAAGGTGAAAGAAATTTGGAGCAACTCAAGGCAGAGTGTGTCGTATAGATGGAGGGGGTCCTAGTACGCAGCAACACTAAAACCAAGACGAGAAAACCAAGAACCAACTAGCATTTAGCCGCCGAAACCAACCCTCCTTCTTCTTCTTCTGCTTGTTACCGTACCCCCAAGGCGTCCGTCTCGACGGCTCTCTGCTCTCCACGTGAAAAAAGAAGAACTCTATGAAATACGTCCTCCGTCTCCACTCTGTGCCTTAGAAGCCCAGACCCACGAGCCACTTGCGGATGTCGCTGGCGTGGTCGCCCACGACCTCGAGGCGGCCGGGACGCACCACCACTTCCTTGCCCTGGCACACCTTGGACATCTCGTCGCGCAGCTCCAGCTCGTCGCCCTTGTAGCGGCGCAGGATGGTCAGCACGCGCGTGCGGCCGTTGCGGAAGTCCCTGTACACGGGCAGCTGCATGCCCACGGCCGTGCGCTTCACGTGGAAGGGCAGGCCGGGCAGCGGCGCCTCCGGGGCCGGGGACCAGCCGTTGAAGCTCACCTTCTCGGGCACGTAGCTCGGCTCGAACTTGAGCGGCGGCACCACCAGCTCCTCCTGCGGCTGGCGCTGCAGCGCGCGCAGGTTGGCCGGGTGGCGCGTCTTGCGGCGGATCTGGCGGTTGCTGGCCACGCGCTCCACGGCGTTGACGCTCGCGATCACTCGGCGCTGGAACATGGCGGCTGGCTGGATGGAGCTCTTCGCGTGATCTGGTTGATGCTCGTGGCCGCTCGATTGGCGCCGGAGGAGAGATGCGGATTGGCGGAAAATAGAAACTGTTTTAGACGAGATGATTGGAAGAAAAAGAGGTATGTACTGGAGCAACATGCGCTTCAGGAAACACTCGTGTTACATCATCGAGTCCATCATGAAAACATTGTTTTTTTAACTCAATTCTTGTTGATTGATTTACCTTTCGGGCCGCTAAACTTTAGCGGCTACAGCTCAAATTCTTCTTCGTGAACGTCGAAATCGTTGTAACCTAGCTCAGCAATTGCATCGTCGGTTGCTGCCTTCAGCGCCTGTGGACCCGAAACAAACACTCCAATTGTTGTCGTCGCTGAGGTCGCATTGTGCCTTGCGTGCACTTCTCCTAGAATCTGCATCATGTTCGGACGCGACCCGCACGCTACGCCATACTCTTCCACCAAGTCGCGTAGCGTCTTCAAACCCGGTTTGCGATCCACAACGTCTTGAGTTTTTGCTGTTGGCCGAACGCTAGAGTAATTGCAATGTGCGTCGTTGTGGCCGTTCTTGAGACTGTGACTTTGAAAAGACCGTCGCCACCGATCCAGCAACAACAGCGTGTACGCGACGATTGGGGTCAGGAAAACTACCGCAATCTCGACGAAGTTCTGCAGAGGCCAATACTGCGTCTTGTTGCCGTGATCCATGAGCACTCCGTTGTCAAACTCTAGCCAGAGAATCAACAGCGTGACCGGAAGAAACATGCCCAAGTACAGTACGACCTTGGTACCTCGGGAGCGGAGTGGTTCAATAAATGGCGCTGGAGCTCTGCGCAGGGCGGCGAAGATCCCCGTGTGTGCATCATTGCCATTGTGGACGATGCTTGATTTGCCTCGTAATCTCTCGTGATCGATTGGTGTGTCCAGCACCAGCGAGCTTGGCATCCGAGTCAAGTTGAATCGAAGCGTGAAGCGGGTGCCTTGCGGATCAAGATGTCTGATCTTCGCTAGTACCGGAGAAATCTCCTCAAGCAGCGCAAGCTCCCGAATTGATAAGACGAGAAATACGTGCTGCACTGGAAGTGAAGGATCGCACTTCTCCAAACGGGCCACCATATCCTCCAAGATGGCGAACAACGGCGTGGATCCGATCCCACCTCCGATCAGACAAACCGTTGAGTATTCATCGTATCCAGCGAGTGAGGCACCGTAGTAACCATCCATGTACACAATTGGAAGTTGTTTTTTGTCTCTACAGTCTTGTGCATGCTTGATAAGGTCCTTCGTCCAGTCTCCCAGCGATTTTGCGAGAATAGTGAAGGATGTCGGGTTTGTTCGTGGAGAAGAACTGATGGTGAATGCATGCCACTGTAGTTTGGAAATGGCGGGCACGTTCAGATACACGAACTGCCCGATGTCGAAGCCACCCTCAGACCGAGCCAGCACAATTTTAACGAGACCTTCCGGCAGTTGACTAAACTCGAGAACTTGCACGGAGAAAAGGGAATTCCAGCGTGAAATAGCCCGACTTGATAGGTAGAGCACGAGTGTCGGCAGCATCCACCACACGATCACGTTGAAGTGCAGGACCGCGAAGATCACGGCGGGGATGTACATGTGATGCATGTAATAAAAAGTTTCGAAGAGGTGGCGACGGACCCACGGGTGCGAGGTGAAGAGAATGACAAGCATGAAAAACAAGGAAATCTCTCCGAACACGTTGAACCACTTGGGATAACCAATGTGCCAATAGTCCAGCTGACAGTCGAAACAGGGCAAGGCTTGCTTTGCCAGCACGCCTTGACGGTACCAGAGCCAATAAAAAGGAATCGCGTGGAGTATCGCTCCGACGATGGCCAGTATGCCAAGCCAGCGATGATATTTGACGCCGTTCGCGTACGAAATGTTGAAAAACTCCATCCACGCGCAGTGACGCGTGCACGGCAGAAAGAGGAACGCCATGTTGAAGACGGAGCTGTAGCCGAATACAACTCCACTGAGCTCCAAAACCGTGTTGAAGTCGTACGGATCGCCTGGGCGAGGGAGAACCCGACGCTGGTTTATCCAGCCATACACGAACAAAACCACGTTGCCGATCACCAGGAACGCGATGTAGAGCAGCTCACCATAGCAGAAGTCTCTCACCCACTGGAGCCCAGGGATCGACTTGAAATGGGGCGGCTTCCGACGCAGGAAGGCTGAAAGTGCAAGCACTCGACGTGCTGTGTGGCGGTGTACATTGTAGTCGCGCACAAACTCGAAAAACAACAAACTTGCCAGCAGCGGTAGCACTGTGAACAGCACGAAGAACGTCGGAGCAAGCATCTCGTAGTGACCGTAGGCCTTCAGTGAAGAACCGGGAGGTGGTGGGGTCAGCGGCACGCTCCAGAATGGACTGATGGCGGTCATGAAGCTCAGCTGGATAGACGGCGACAAGTACATCACTTGGCCCCAGATGTAGATGCCAATTGATACTACGAGCAGCACGTGAGCTAAGCTGTTTAGGAACGGCACTCGAGTGGTGGTGGACCTGGACTTGATGCTCGAACTTTTGGTGTCGACTCCGTTCATACTCAACAGCGGTCGAAGTACTGCATCTTCACCATCAACTTCTTGCTCACCCGAATGTGGCGAACGTTGCTCCGTTGGTGACATCGCCCCGAGTCGTATTGTGAGGTCTCTGGTGAAAGTCGAAGTGAGGTCACTGTTGTAAAGTTGAAGTGATTACTTCTCTGAATGTGCAGTAAACCCTTTTTGAAGCGATACTGTATGCCAGAGACCAAAATGCCTATGAGAAGTATCAATTGACTACCAATGGGGTAGTCGACGTGCGTGTGAATCGAACGGAGAGCATCTAACACCAGGGTCGTCGGTGGATGAGATGATGCGTCGGGCGCTGCAAGGTCGGCCAGGAATCGCCCGAGGCACGAGCTCAGGAAGTGATTGACTTGGTCGTGCAGAGAACGAGCCAGCAGCACGCCTCAAGCCAATCAAAGCCTACGAGGCAAAACCAGTTCAACATAGACACCTTCACCTGCAGCGACAGCTCATTAGAATGCATATCGGTGACAATGCTCGTCCACTGTAACAGCCAAAGCTAGAGTATCTACATGTTGTGGTCTTTATTCCAGATACGACTCGAGCTCGAGTCCGCTGTCGAGCCACTTGTGCACGCGCAGTGGGTGATGGAGATCTCCTGTAGTTCTCTGAAGAGCTGCACTCGGTACTCCTTGAGCCACGGGAACGGGACGGTTGTGCGTCGGAGGTAGAGATATCTCTGCACGTCTTGGCGCTGCATCATGGCCCTCCCTTCGTACGGGTACCAGGCGTCCCGGCAGCTCGAGCAGCACGCGCTCTCCTCGTACGTGCGGTAGATGAGCATCTGGTCGTTGAAGAGCACGTCGTCGAGGGAGAGGAGGCGGCAGCACGGGAAGCACTCAGCGCCGGGCAATGTCATGGACTTGAGTGTCTTCTCCCATTCCTCCACTTTGACGTGGTCGCATGCGCTCTGGTGGTCGTCTAGCAGGTGCTGCATGGGGAACGACAGTCCACAGATGCACCGGCAGTCTGGATGCTTCGACTTGTCCATCGTGACTCGCGCTTGCTTGGGATCAGGTAAAAACAGGAATGGTCGGCCAGGGAAGGAGCATCTTCATCTTCAGGGTATCAGGTGGTACATTTTCTACATCGTGGTTGCAGTGTCAGCTCGGATGATCAGAGGGCACGAATTCACTTTATTGTTTACAAGGATGATGTTTGTTTGAGTTTTATGCTGGCGATGCGGTGGCGTTGAAAGCAGGAGCGATGCACTGCACCAGAACGCCGACAGTTCGAAGATGCATGTAGTCATTGCCGTATTGAGCGGCTCAAGGCTCAATTTGAGCCTTGGATTCGCAGTGGTGCTGGCCGTCGTGAGCTTGAGGCGTCTTGAGGCCCATGCTTTGCTGAGAAATGGCTTCGCGTTTCATGGCGATGCACTTGAGAGTCTCAGTCTTCTCAAGTTGAGACGACTTCATGGGTCGGAACGAGAAATATGGGCTGTTTGGGTCGCTTTATCAGCGTTTTTTTTACAATCAAGCGTGAGCGTCTGTATTGGTCCGATCCACGCGTTCGCGCACACGAATTTGAGCTCTGTCCTTCCTGGTAAACGCTCCTGCTACAGTATCTACACAGCGCTTTCTAGAGGATTGGGCTGGTATCTAGGGCTTTTTATTCTCAGTTTTGTGATTAGCTAGAAACCGTTTGCTCTGGCGGTCTTGTTGGCTCCTGCTCGGAACAGCATTGTACCAAATGCTCGGTCTTTCACGAGAAAGGAGCCTGCTCCAATGCTCTACACCAGAAGACCGCAACAGTTTGAAGAAAAGTGGAAGTTGAGACTTCCCATCGAGGTTTCAGCGAGCGGTGTTTCTTGGACTTGGAGTGTTCTTGCGGCTTGATTTTCTCCTCGAACGTATTACCTCGAGCGCACAATTTCATGGTCTAAGCAGCCACCACGATGAAAGTTGAGAAGTGAGGTGTGTTATCAAAACCTCATGCAGCGGATGTTCAATATCGTAGAAATGTAACTCAGGTTACGATGTCACCTAGGTGCTGTCACAAGTTGTGACTCACGGGCTGAATGTCGGACCAGCAGATAGTAGTAAACGTTTGTGCGCGTTTTCACATGGTTATCTGTGTATCGACACTACGGTCCACTAGACCAGCAGATATTCCTCGATTTCTTCCGTGAAGAGCCCATATTTCGGCGCAATCAAAAGTGTAGATATGTTATTGTCTCGGCACAAGATCGAGGTCTGCCCCACGCATCGCACTCACGTCAGGGACCACTGTCATCCACGATCTGGCATTTGCGACCTTGTACTGTTGTCGGTACCTACATTTTTGCCCTTACATCGGGATGGTGCCGCAGCACGCGCAACGTGAAGTTGTGGGGTAGGACGTTAGGGTCCAGGTCCTCTTGCTTCTTCCACTTGCTAGCCATCTTGAAGATCGTGAAATTCTACATGTAGTACTCGCGTGTTGATTGCTCCAGCGAAACCGTGGTTGAAAAGCATGAAAGTTCACAATGAAAACGTACCGCTCCGCTCTATTTAGTAAATCGTATCGAAGACACCGGCGTGGATCTGCTGTTTCGTGCTCGGCGTATTGCGGGCAGCAGCACGGCGTAACTTGCTAGTAAAGCTAAAATCAAAGCAGCTCCAAAGCCAGCAATATCCTGCGCTGGAAAATATCCCGGAGGATATCGCTCGCGATTGCTGGGCCAGTCGTGTGTGGACACGATCCACGCGTCGTCCTTGACTCGGCGCTCGACATCGGACACGAACTCGAAGTGCAGGTGCGTCGAGTTGTAAATATGAACGCGGCCGTAGCCGTGCTCCAGGAAGCCCTGCTCGCGCCAGCGAGAGCGGTAGAACCCCGCATCGTCTACTTTGTAACCACCGGACCCAACCATGAGGTGCACCGGCGCCATCGCCTTGCCGCTGGGTGACTCGATGCAGCGGTCACCAAACACGGGACATGTGCGCTCGTACGAGTGATAATGACCCGCGAACACGATGTCCACATGATGGTCAGCCAGTTCCTGCTCAAGTTCATCGCGGAACAACAGTGACCGATAGTAGTCGCCCGAGTAGGCAACGGAGCAGTACAGTGGCCGATGGATATACACGAACACCCATGGTGTCTTCGAGCGGTCCACAGACTTGAGGTCGTTCATCAACCACTTGTGCAGCGGTGAGCCTCGCGTGAATTCATGCTCACTGCTCACTACAGCGTGATGCGCAAGCCCTGTGTCGAAGCTGTACCAGTACACACCATTGCCGTTGTCTGGCATGTGGAACCGCTTCTCTGAGGGCACCCCACACTCACCATAGGAGTCATGGCCGTGCGTACCGTGCTTTTCGAATGTCGGATGAGAAGGCCACTTGACAGGATCCTTCTTCACTCCTTCCAGGAACCCGTAGTCTGTAAATCCGTTGAAAACCGCACACAACGTAGGTCAGCACAAATATTTCGTTCAAAGTAGACGCACGTTGTATCGACTCACCGTGGTTGCCCATGCTGATCATGTACGGCAGACGTGCGGCTGCATACTCAATGAGGTGGCCGAACTGGTCCCAGATATAAGTTGACCCCATTGCATAAGCCAAATCTCCGACGTGCATGACAGCGACGTATCTGTGTTTGCTTGGGTCAGCAGCCGCCCTCTCCATATCCTCGCGAATGAGCTGCATAGTAGTGCCGCAATTCCCATTATCCTCTGCAAAATTATCCGTCGCTCCGACCGGGGTGTTCAGGTCTCCATACACAAAGAAGCTCATGCTCGAGCCCTCGGCATCCTCCGCCAGTCGATTATTCCCCACAGCGGGCGGCATCCTGAACTCCAGCACGTCACTCTTCTCTCCCTTCTCATCACCCACTTGGTAGAAGTATCTCTTGCCCGCCTCCAGCTTCGTCATCACGGCGTCAAAGATCTGTCCCGGGTCTCGATAATTCCTGGGGGACACCGCAGTCGCCGGTTCATGACACATATCGTCCGCCTGATAGCTGCTCTGTGTGGCGCGCTCCACCCTTTCCAATTTTTCCTTCTCCTCCCCAAACATCACCACCGGAGTCGACACATTGTCACTCACCCACTTGACCCGCATCTCGTCCGCCTTCTCCGTGAGCGCCAGATGCACCTGCAACGGCTGCGTGGGCCCCCGCTTGAACCTCAGCAACTCACTTTCCCCCAGTACTTTGTCGTCCTCATCAACCCGCGTGATAAACCGCAGCAGCCACGAGCAGCGCATGTTGACCAGCGGTCCGACCTGCACGACCCCCGAGCCTTTGCCGTCCGTGAACACCTCGTCCATGAACTCGTGCAGACTCGGCGTGCGATTGGCGCGCTCGTCTGCTGCGCTCACGCAGTACGCGGCCACCCTGTCCCGACTGTAGAACGCGGGATGCGGCGCCTTGTACTCGAAGGCCACCTCCACTGTGTCCAGGTTGTCCAGCACGCTCTGGTTCACCTCGAAGCGCGCCAATCGCCGCGGGATGTTGAAGGCGTCTCGGGCTTCTAGCGTCTCCTGGTCGTCTCGGAGGGACTGCGAGTTCTCCGTCGCGTGGAGCAGCGAAGCGACGACGACGAGTCCCACGACGGCGACGAGGCCTGCGAGCCAATGCAGGGGCGACGCTGCGGGAGACTTGCGGGTTCGAGTCTGCACGTCGGAAGAAGAGGGAGGAGGGGGTTCTTCGGAGTGCGGGGACGACGCAGAGAGGAACGCGCGCCGCTCTAGAGACGCGTCCGAGCCGCGCGACGTCATGATTCGCTTCTAGGTCAGATTTGGAAGTGAAGAGGTATTAATAATACCGTATTATACACTTTACACTTGGAGAGCGGGTTATGGGAACGTGCTGGTGGGGACGAAATGCTCGTAAAGTGTAAGTAAGGTGGAGGTTGAAGTGGAGGACGCTGCGAGGTGGACGCTTCGAGGTGGACGTAGGGAAGCAAAATCTATTCAGACTAGCGATTATATATACGGGTTCGCTCGATCAACTGTGTGGTGTAGCTATGCTCGACGACGATGGGCTTGGTTACCCGTCAGCTCGACCGGCGTCGATCAGCTTGACTGCACCTGCTGTTTAGACGAGTCCGAGGTAGCTGAACAGCATGAGCGCTATCCAGAGGTAGCTGAAGGGCACGCCCATGATCCACAGCACGAAGAAGATCAGCAGCAAGTTGCCACCGCCGATCCGGTACTGCGAGAGGCGTCCATTCGCCTGCGGTCGGTTGTCACCAGCGACGTTCGGTCCACCCGGCGCGCTGCTCCACAGCAAAACAGCAACAGCAAGATAGCTCTTGTCAGCACAATCAATCGCCTTAACCGTCATCCTCACCAGCCGCACACTCCTCCCAGCTCATCAACTCACCGCTGTCTTTGGTTCACGCGGTGCACGCGCATGCCGGGAGCTCCACCGAAGGACGTGAAGGTGAACCCCGGTCCGAACTGCGACATGTGCACGCGAGAGCCCCCGAAGTTGTGCATGCCTCCACCTCCGCGCATTCCTTCCTGGAAGAACATGGAGAACGGGTCCTGGCCGCCGAAGAACGTGCGGAAGATCTCCTCGGCATCCTGTCCCTGGAACGGGTGCATTCCCGGACCGGCACCACCCGCAGCAGCTCCACCCACCCCCGCCTTGCCGAAGCGGTCGTACTGACGCCGCTTGTCTACATCGGACAGCACCGAGTATGCCTACAGCACAGCACAACGTTAGCGCAGCTGCACGACTACAACGCCACCCACACTCGCTCTTACCTCCCCGATCTCCTTGAACTTGACTTCGGCCTCCTCTTTGTTGTCCAGATTCTTGTCTACAACAGCGCGTACAGTGGAGGGGGTAAGGAGAGGGAGATATGAGCCGCCGTCGCTTTACAGGAGCAGGAGGAGGAGGACAGAGAGACAGGGACCTGGGTGGTAGCGGATGGCCATCTTGCGGTAGGCGCGCTTGATCTCATCCTCCGTGGCCGTCTTCTGGATGCCCAGCGTCACGTAGTAGTCGTCCACCTCAGCCATGGTCGTCGCTAACTGCTCACTAAACTAACTGACGACTACTAACACTACACGTCAGCTTTGATCCCCGCTGGCGACCTCGTTAAACTAATATCGTGTGCGACACACCACGTTAGAGTGTGCATAGACGTGATCACGTAACGGACGGATACTTTCTGACCAAAGATGGCTACATGTACACTTGCCTGGAATAGTTTTCCCTGTTGGTACCGATAGGAGTTTCCTGGCTGTATATATAGGCGGTCATTTTCGTGCGAGGATGGAGCTTTGATCGTGGCCTGTTGCTTCTCAGCCTCTGCGGACAGGAGTTCAAACGCACCACTACACTGTAGCACGACCAAGACATGACCGTCGTGATGCCGCTGAGGCCGGTGCAACCGGAGACGCCTGTGCAATCCAACATCTCCAAGCGTCACGTCCAGCCAGCCCCACGACGGTCTGTTCCACGTGCCGTCGTGCTGGTACAACAGCCGACTCACTCGGTGTTATGCTACTTTGAGGACCGCGACGTCGAGCAGAAATTCCAGACCTACTACCGACGCGAGTGGCAGACTGGCATCGTGGGTTACATGGTCGTAGTGCTACTGGCTTTTGCAACGTGGTGTTATGTGTCTTCAAACGCAGCGACACTTGCAATCACTGAAGCCTACGCCGAATCCATTTTCTCCAAGTTAGCAGACGATTCGCAATCATCAGCAGACAACAACGGGTTATTATCGGTGGCTAACTTTTCACACGCACTTTGGTTGGGGGACGGGGCCTTTGCGGGCATTGCGACGACACTTTACGTACTAGCAGCAATGTGTGTATTTCATATTTGGCGACGAACAGGAGAGTACCGCTTTGCTGAAGTGCGGCTGGACCCGGTGCAGCTTGTGCTACTGTTTTTTTATCACTGCACAATTATTCCCCTCTTTTTGGTGGTTTTTGCGGGTATCGAGAAACAGACTTTACTTGCTAAGCAGCTTTCGGGGATCAATGTTGAAGACGTGAAGTTTACGTCCATTCTGCTCGGTGAAGGATTTTTGGATAGTTTACTTTTTATGGAGTTGCTCGGGGCTTGCGTCTGTACGTGCTTACTACGCCTGCAATTCGCCTACGCTGTCGTGGTGATCGTTGAGCTTGCAATAATAGCGACGGTGGCCACGAGTGTGCATGCCACCACCCAGGTCGTCCTCAGTCGACGATTATCAGTGTTGGTCGCATTTCTTCTTCTGCTGCTGTTTTTCCTCCGAATCGTACGGGAACAAGAGCGCAGCACACGGCGCGAGTTCCTTACATCCTTCCACTTGGTCACGGAGGCGCGTCGTTTGAGTAGCGCTAACCTCGAGATGAAGGAGGAGCTATCAGGCAAGCTCAACTATCAACTTCACTACGAAATGGGCGACATCTTGCGGATTCTTTGCCAAATCAAGGTCAAAATGAGCGCCACCGAGAAGCGCGATATCGACAAGATCATTTCAGCGCTCGTGCGCAATCACGACCTGTTCGAGGTCACACTCAGCTCGAAAATGCCGGAATTCGAAGAGGAGGTTCAAGGCTGGTTGCACATGATGGACTTTAAAGACCACCCAGTTGAAGAATCAGCTCAACCGAAATCAGGAAGCGATGGGCGCCACTCTCGTCACTATTCCTTGTCCAACGATATCCTTCGTGTGGCGACATCGCGTCGATTAAGCACCAAAAAGGCTCCTGTAGAAAGCTCGCATGTTAGTGACGATGGGATTTGCCGTTTGTTGCGCACTAACAGCAACTTGGATGAAGCATACGACGCAGTGATCAATCCGAAGGAGCATGAAGACCTCTCGGTATGGCTGATTGACCGTATTCAGAACCACTTTTTCGTCGATATGTTCTACCTTGAACAGCACTGTATTGCTCCACTTCAGGCTGTGTTTTTGACGTGCGTAAAAATTAATGGTCTGATTGAACGCCTTGAATTGGACGAAATGAAGCTCGCAAGTTTTGCAGCTGCAGTAGAAGAGCGCTACCACAACCGGAATCCGTACCACAATCATGTGTAAGTCCGAGTTATGCAGCTTTTGAAGACTCTTGCACCCCTATCTGCAAAATTGCATCATTAACATTAACGCGTTTCGTTTGTTGGTTTGTTGCAGACACGCTGCTGCAGTGATAGCCGACATCAACTTTTACCTCCGTCGCGTGCACCTGAATGTTGACGACAGCACGCTACTCGTTGGACTGGTAGCCGCAGCAGCGCACGACATCTCTCATCCAGGTGTCTCGAATGGATTTCTCATCGCTACCAGATCCAGCTTGGCCATCACCTACAGTGACGATTCGGTACTGGAACGCATGCACGTTGCCGAACTGTACCGCATTTTATCCCACGATGCTTTCGACATTTTCGCTCATATGCCCGCCCCTGAACGTGCTGAGGCTCGCAAGATCATAATTGGTATGATTCTCGCCACGGATTTGGCACGGCACTTTCAGCGCATTTCGGTGCTCAAAACGAAAAAGTTTGCAATGTCAGAAGAGGCACAAGGACTCGAGCTCTCGCTACTCATGGAGACGATGCTCATGCTAGCAGATCTTGGACACACGGCAAAGCCGTTTTCGTATCACCAAACTTGGGCGGAACGGATATCGGAGGAGTTTTTCCGACAAGGTGAAACTGAGGAGCACAACCGCATGCCGATATCACCACTATGCGATCGAAAGCAGGCCAACCTACCTCGAAGTCAGGTGACATTCCTCACCTTGGTGGCGACGCCGCTATTTGAGACGGCTGGCCAAGTTTTCTCGATTGATGAATATGACAACGTAATCTCCGAGCTGCGCAACAACATAACTATGTGGAAAGCGCGCATTGAGCACACTGAAGGCAATGTTCTAGAGACGTTGTCGGCCGATTCTCACAAGAACACGACTCCAAAAGACAACACTTGATAATATGTTGGTCAGCGAGACGAAATCCAAACCGTGCCATGAGGGTAGTGTAGTGTAAAGCTAGAATATATGTCCCATTACAGACCTGGCTTCTTCACAGGTCGCTGAAGCTCAACGTCTTCCCCGCCGAATAAAAAGTGAGAGCGGGTGACTTACGAGTACTCGACCTTCTCGCCGTACTCCGTGTAGTAGTTGGCCACCGACACAGACGACTTATCCGCATCTTCCGGGTCAAACCAGACGCGGCATTTCTCGTACGGGGGCGAGTACAGGTGCATGGATATGGCATCGCACTCCAGGCTTGGGTTGCCCACCTTGTGCAGTCCGAACGAGTCGTCCATGTACGTAACCCCCGAGGTGAAGTCGATGTTCGACGTCTCCACGAGCTTGTCATCTTGCTTCTCGTACCGGACTTCGTTCACGTGTCCTTGGATGACTTTGACCCAGCACCCGTCCGTCGGGTGGTCGTGGATCGGGCTGTACTTGCCTCGGTTCCAGCACAGCAGCATGAGCGCGTATGTCTCATTGTCCGTGGAGATGAGGTTGCGCGTGTAGTTACGCGACGGGTCGAAGTGCGCAAAGCGCTGCAGCTCCTCCATGTTCACGGGGAAGTCTCTGTCAAATTCAGTCCAAATGTCACCAATTTGTCAGTACAAAGTCCGTCACGACAGCTACATGTAGAAATGAAAAAAACATAGAGGCGTTCTGGATCCAATTCCTACTCGAGCAGTTGCTGGAGCTTGGGCTTGTGTTTAACGGCTAGCTCGGGGTCGCGTCCAAGTTCGCGCTCCAGTGTCTCCACCAGCTGCGCGAGGTCCATCGGAGCTCCAGTGTCCATGTTGGGCTTAAGCTTAGCAGCACTGGCATATGACGTCTCCGGCGTGGCGGATGTCGACATGTTCATAATACTTTCCATTCTCCGTGTTCTCTTGTTAGCTAGCGAACGACCGTTCGTTCTCCCATATCGTCTCCTTGGTCTTATCCATTCCGGTGTTGCAGTTTCTCTGCTAAGTGCGAGTGTAGCCATATCGGGTCACTTCAAGGTCAACTTCAACGAGAAAAGTTGCTCTACTACTTATGTATTACTCGCTCCTAGTACATGGTACAGCTATGCTGTGGGGGTTGTCATGTTCTGGTTCGCTTGAAGCTCCTTGGAGTCTGGGTGCAGCCAGTTGTTGTAAGGAACAACGGACGGCCCCAGCAAGCGGTTGAGCTGGCGGTCCAGGCACTTTTCGATGCTGCACAGGTGACGGATGTAGGCCAGCTTCGGCCACGCAGTGCGCTGCCCGCCCTCGATATAGTCGTGCATGTCTTGCTTGGTCGGGTTCTGGATCGCCTTGATGCCGACCGCCTCCTGGAACGAAAACTCAGGCACGAGGGTCACGTTGCCCGAGAAATTCTGCCGGAAGTACGCGCTGAACTGGTGGCCGTAGATCTTTGGGAACAGACCGAGGAACGCCAGCATCTTGAGGCGGTGGCGCACATCGGCTGCGATAACACTTTCGAGAGTGTGGAAAATGCTCTTGCGGAAGCCCGGCTGGTTGATTTCGTCGCCCACGAAAGGCACGACGTGCGGGTTCACCTGGGATACGATGAAGTTGGTTACGTTGAAGCAGCTAGCCATCGTCTCCATGGGCAAGTCGTGTTGGATACTACCGTCGCACCACTCCTTGCCCAGCGAGTTGTACGGTACGACATTACCGTCAAAGTCGCGCGCCATGAGCTGCTTGCTCTTCATAATACCGGGTAGCGAGCAGGAGCAGGCCACTGCACTCCACAGCAGAACGTGCGGTGAGTTGATGTGATCCAGCAACAGCTTCTTGGGGCCTTTATGGGCACTGTTGACATCCGAGGCGGAAACAGTGATGCACACGTGACGACCAGTCTTGAGGTAGGCATCCTGGAACGTGTAATACAGCGTCTTTTGCACCTCGTTCAGTGGCTCGCCGAAGTAATGCTGGGTAGTACGCTCGAACATTGAGCATTCGATCAGGAAGCCCGTCTTGATACAGTGTGTGATCTGCTCCAGAAGCGGTGGGAACCAGCGGATACCCAGGGGGATAAATTTCGTCGACACGTCGTCCTGGATGATATCGTCCAGCAACTCCTTGTTCGTCTTGCAGGCAATCATGGCTGCCGTGATGGCACCACCAGAAGATCCAGACACGATGTTGGGCATTAAATCTGCTTCTAGCAGCGCCTTGATAATACCTTTATGGTACATGGCGATGGAGCCACCACCACTGAGACATAACGCCGTCGACCCAAACGACTGCTTGACGTGTCTGAAAAACTCGATCTTTTCCGCACTCGAAAATTCTTCCTCACTCGCGTTCCCAAGCATCTCCAGCGCGCGTACAATAGCCCCATTGTACTCGTTGATCACGGTTTTAGTGCCAGACTTGCATTCGAGGTGCAGGCTTGGCGAGTCCACGCCCAGTTCATTGCGCATCGCGCAAGCCTGTAACATGTAACGCAGCTCTCGTATGTTGGGCTTCTTTTCATTCATGGCGCGCGTCAGCGCAGTCAAGTTCTTTTGCAACTGCACAAAGTCGCAATACTCCAGGTCATCGTCTGAGATGGTGGTTTTCCAGTGGTCTTTGCCCTCCAGTGTGTCCAGGTACTCGGCCATCTCCGCCCACACCGCGTGTGTCGGTGCCGATTTCATTAGCTGCCGCAGTGCGACAGCCTGTCGGTTGCGAACGCCGAAGATGCTGGAATACCCGCGTCTGAACAGTGCAATCACAACCTTCACGAACTTGACCGTGAAGTAGCACGACATGGAGAAGACAATACGCGCCAGTTGGTAGAGCGCAATCCCCCACTGCAGCGTCACACCTGCCTGCAGATACAGGAACCACCCGACGACTTTGTACTTGCGGATGAGCACCAAGCACGCGGTCGTCAGTGTGAGCGCCGCAGTGACCTGTGGACTGTTCATCATCCTCTGCAGAATCGAAACCACGGAGCTGGACGGTTTGATCTCGAGCTTCTGCATGGCCGTCCACCCGTCCGTGAAGACGACGGAGGCGTTTCCCGCCGTCCAAACAGCGCGGTCCTGTACTTGCGTGGCGAGACGCGGGGTCTCGGCCATTGCCAGCGCAGCCAACGGGACGAAATAGTAGCTGGCGATGGCTACGACCAAGACGGCGCTGGTCACATTGGCGATGAACTGCGCGATGCGCTCCGAGTCCTTCCACGCGGCCTTGGGCTGCAGCACCGGCGGAATTGCGCGCTCACTGGCTGTGCGCGGCAGCTCCAGCTTCACTTGCGGAGGCGATGGCGATGGAATCGGCACTGTCCTCTGCATGGTCATCTCTGAGACGAGCTCGTCACCAAGAGTTGAACCGACGTGGACGCTCCTGGACTTCACGCTTCAGCTCCGACTGGAACTGGTAATTGATTCGGCGGGCAAATGCGCGATAACAAGAGGAAATGGACTGCTGACTGTAGCTTGCTTGGTTCAGCGGTCCACTGGGGCAATGGCGATCGGCGTGCGATGAGAAAGTGATACAGTACCTGTACCTGTACACTTGGCATGACGGTCGCGGTGGTACTTTTCTCAGATTTCTTCAGATTACGCTGGTGCGGTCGGTGGCAGCAGTGGGGTTGTGTACAAGTGGGACAGTCTTCCAGCCAATCGCGGGGTTTCCGCCGCGTTTTGTCCGCTCAGAGCTGACAAGCACGGCGACTGGACAAAACTCGGATTGGAAAAATGATGCGACGCCGTCACGCAGATTGCGCTCTGCTTGCAGCAGTGTCCCTTTGGAGGACTTCGGAGGACATTGGTACCGAAGTGCTGACTCGCATTGCTTCTTGCAGGTCAATTGGATTTCGGAAATATTTGACCGATTGCAGGCCGACTGCAACAAGTTGGAGACGAATCTGATCTTGAAGTTAAGACGTATCGTCTTAACGCGATGGGATGAGCAACAAGTTGAAGTCGTCGATGGGATTCACTGCAGCGGATTCCGGTGCAGCAGGACAGGGCACCACTGCTCGGCGCCCTCGTTCCTTTCTGCCAGCATGGTGCTATTTACCATGAATCATAAGTAGAATGAGCTTCACTACAACTCGGGTTGCCTCGAGCAATGGGGAAGAAACGTGTGGACGGTGGGTAATAGCAGGCGTCAGCATGGTGCCATGAATTTGGCCCACGACGCTACCTGTACGTATTGGCCGGCGACTTAGAGCAAAACGCACAGGGCAGCAACTTTGCACACTTCCAGCACGCGTCGGAGAAGTGTTTTTTATTTGAATGGACTGAGCGCGTCTGATTCCAAGTCTGAAGTGGGGGATATTAAGATACGTTGCAAGCTCGAATAGCAGTCTACTATCGGTAGGCATGTTGTTTTCAATGACCAGGGGCACTCTTTGCATGACCCTCGTCCGCGTCAGCTTGTTCATCGCGATCTCAGATCTGAGGACGCGTTTGGGCCAATCACCGGCGTCTGTCGCGTCTATTGCGTTCCAGTGACGTGACAAGGAGGTCTGAAGTGAGTGGCAGAGGCCTACAGGTAGGGGCAGGCACTTCCCTACAAGCGTCTTCGCGCGCGGACAGAGAGTTGGAATGCTTGTGCACTTCACGGCCCCTCAACCCTTTTGCTGCCTCTGATCCATCTGCCGTCAATCAAGCGATCATGCCCATGTTTATCGAATCGTCTGAGCCTATGGAGTCGCCTGTGGCTGTCAAAGTCAAGAAGATGAAGCTCAAGAAGCCCACGGAGGTGATGTTGGGCATTTGTGGCGGTGTCGGCCCCGCCGCTGGGCTGCTACTGCATCAACTCATTCTGCAGAACACTGACAGTGCTGGAGAGGACCAGGGCCACCTCAACGTGTGCCACTTCTCCCGCTCTGAAGACATGACGGACCGTACCGAGTATCTGGTTTACGCCGCGAGCTCCAGTGCTGATGCTACAGACTCCGATTCTGACACTGGCAGTGAAGTGCCCTGTGATAGCAGCGATTCAGTCAAGGAGGTGGAGAACCCGGCGTGCGGCATGGCGCGGACGTTTGCGATGATGCACGCTGCTGCCTCTGCAGGGCGTGCGCGGCTTGTGGTGGGTGTTCCGTGCAACACGTTCCACGCACAACCAATTTGGGACGAGTTCATTCGGCGTACAGGTCACGCGAGCGATGTACATCATGTACACATGTTGGAAGAGACGGTGGCCTTCATTGCGAGGAAGCTGCCGTCGTGCAAGCGAGTTGGGTTGATGTCAACGACTGGAACGCGCAGCTCGCGCGTGTATCATGATCTTCTGGAGCCCCGTGGATACACTGTGGTGGAGGTGGATGCAAGAGCCATGCAGCAGGAGCTGCACGAATCGATTTATAACCGCGAATGGGGAGTGAAGAGCACAGCTCCAGCCGTATCACCGAAGTGCGACGCGAACTTTCATCGCTATGCTATGCAACTGCGAGAACAGGGCGCTGAAGTCATCATTCTCGGCTGCACCGAAATCCCGTTTGTATTTGCTGGCAAGACGAACTTCGCTGGCATTCTCCTCATTGACCCGATGGCGGCGCTTGCGCGTGCTATGATTCGCGATGCAGACCCCACGCGATTGAAGCCCGCGGACAGCAACAGCACAGCCAAGAAGGTGCCAAGCGTGTATTCCGTCGTGCCGCTGGATTCACCACATGCCCGTTAGTGCCACTGAAGTACATTGATACCCCAACCATGACGACACCATCCCCAGAATCTTCAGAGCGGGCCAATTGTTCGTGAATACTTGTAGACTAAAACCAGGCAGTTAGCCGGCCTTTGTTAATGAGAGCGTCGGCAATTTTTATTTGCAGCTACATCAACGATGATAACTGGTTCAGGAAGTCTGTCGCTTTATCGGATGCAGCTGAGTCGCCCGCAGCACTCGTTTGCGCCGACTCCTCGTTCGTCGCCGTCGTACCCTCTCGCTGCTTACGGAGACGTTCCAAGCGTAGCTGCTTCCTTGTCTTCCTGTCCACCGTTCCAGACGAAGTAGAGTGCGCTAACGCCTGCGCAAGTGTCGCTCGCTCATGCACCTCCTTCAGGTGTTTCTTCTCCGTGGTTTTCAGCCGCTTCTCCCACTGCGAGACCACGAAGCTGCCGCCACCAGCCTTGCCTTCAGTATATTTGTCCTCGTCAGCATAATTAGGACGATTCATCTCCACCTCATTGCGAGGCAAGTCACTCTCATACTGCTGCTGATTCCCCTGAAACGCCGCGTATTCCTCACTGTCCGTCACGACGCTTCTCGTCCGTCCGAACTCGTCCGTGATCTCCACCATCGTCCTCTCCGTAGCCCCCACCGCCTTGGCCGTGTATTTCTTGGCCTCGAAGTCCACCAAACACTCTCCTTTGAGACTGTCATTGCCTCCTCCATTGGCCATCTCCTCGTACAGCTTTGCCTTCTTCCGTAGCATCTCCGCAGATTTTTTCCTCCACGCTTCGTCGTCGTCTTCGTCCGGTGTCTCTTGCTGCCTCGCCTCCTCATCGCGTCGATTGCGGGCCTCCACTCCACTGTTGCGGCTCTTTTTGCCCACTCGATCCTCGTCCGACCGCTTGCGGCGCTTGCTGCCGCCTCGCAGATGGGCATATTTACCCAGACGGAGAGCTCCATGGCCAGTGGACGGCTCGTCGTCGTTCTCGGCCGCTAGAGCCTCCTGCAGACGGCGCTTTCGCTCCTGATCCTTCTGGAAGACAACTGCCTTGAGGTCCACGAGGGACTTGGCGTCCACCTTGATCTCCTTGGCCTTGGACGGCACGAGCGCCGACTCCGTCAGGAACCCGAGCGACATGGTTTTGTGGAACTGTATTATATTTTGTGAGTTTACTTTTCTATAATTGACATAACCCGTAATTTTGCTTTAGTCGTTTTTGTAATTTTTACTTTACTATAGTTGACATAATACGTAATTTTATAAAATAGTGCACGTGATTTGCTCAATTTTAGATCACTTCAACTTTGGTAGTCGTTACGCGGTATCGAGCGAACTTCCAGCAGCCAAAGCTAAATGTGTAAGCTGCATCTTGCACAACATTAGTCATTGTCGTTTTGCTTTCATCTGCCAGCCTGGAGCTGGGGCAGTGCTGCGTGGGCATTATGTTCCGGCGCAAGCCGGTCAAAGCCCTTGTTGTGGTGGGTGCTGCCGAAGATGATACCGAGGTCACGATCCTCGAAGCCGGTGGCGAGACTGAAGAACCAACCTCGACACAGATCGCGCCGCAAGAACCCGTAGCAGTTCCGAGCAACCTGATGAGTAAAAAGTTGTTCGGTAGGTTGAGCAGACACGAGAGCAAGACACAAGCTACGCCGGACGCTCCTAACACCCCGCGACGCAGCAACACGTGGTCTCGCTCCACTGGCAGTCTGCTCAAGCTGGCGTCCGACAACGCGACCATCAATGTTCTGCGAATGTCGCTGTTCGAGATCCACGACCGGTTGAGCTACCGTTGGGTGCTGCATCCTCAGTCGCCTCTCAAAACGTCGTGGGACCTTATCAGTGCCTTCATCGTTGTTTACTACTCGTGGATTATCCCGTTCATGCTGTGCTTCGACTGGTACGAGCCATCACATGACACGAAAGTTTTCATGAAGGTGCTCGATGTCTGGGGCTTTCTGGACATTGCACTGCGATTTCGTACAGGTATTATCGAGTACGGCGCCGTGGTAATGAATCCGCGCAAAATCCGTCGGGCATACATCCGCTCTGTTTGGTTTCCCATCGACATTGCCTCTTCGTTCCCATTCGAGTATTTTATCAATGACACCTCGTCCAGTGTATCAACGAGGAAGACCATCAAGATGATCAAGTACATTAAGCTGCCGCGTCTACTGCGTCTTGGTCGTTTTGTCAAATACCTTAAACGGTACAAACGCTATTCGAGCGTCACGATTTCGCTCAATGCGGTGGTCTTCTCTGCTCATGTGGCTGGATGTGTGTGGGTTGCCATTTTAAAGCCGTGCGCAAATGCTATTGAAGCGACTCGACCGCACTGTCAAGATGGCGGAGAGATGGATGTCTACTGGGTCGCTTTTCACCATGGCATGGTGTCGCTATTGGGGGTGTCAGCTACACATGTCGAAGCCAGCGATCGATTTCTTAGCGGCGGGTACAACCATTCCTCAAGCGACGATCTGAACAGCTCGGTCTACCTCTGGTCCGTCGCATTATCCGTTTATGGCGCTGTCGTGACAGCCATCCTCTTCGGCACCATCATCGGTCTTGTACAGAGGTATCCGAAGTCGACACTGTTTCTAGCGCTCACGCAGCAAAATTCTAACACGAATGTCTTATGCTGCTATGTAGCTGGAACAGGGCTGAAAATGCGTTCAGGAAGAAGATGGATCATGTCACACACGAGATGGATGCATTAAGCTTGCCTAAACCATTACGAGTACGTTGCTTATATTTTTTGTTTCAACTAAATGAGCGTGCTGACATATCGTGCTTGCTAGGCACGAGTGACAGCGTACTACGACTACCTCTGGCTAAACGTACGCAGTATAATACATTTCTGATCGTGCATTCCATCAAGCTAACGTCTTCGTATGACATACAGAATCGCGCTTTGTCCGAGCAGCTCAATCTGTTGCATGACCCGGGCATGTCGTTGACTTTGAGGAGACAAGTTGCGATTTACCTGTTCAAGGACAACCTACAAAAGATCCCATTTTTCCAACTAGCCACGGACGCTGTGCTGGGAATGATCTGCATGCAGTTGCACCAAGTTATCTATATGCCGGACGACTTCATCATTCAAGAGGGGGAAATCGGCAAGGAGCTGTTCATGATCGTGAAAGGCATCGTCCGTGTGCTGCCACCCAAAAACTGCAAGAAGCCGCAGGCCGAAACGCTTATCTTGTTGAGTGAGGGCGATTTCTTCGGCGAAATCGGCGTGGTCATGGAAGTTGAGCGCACACGCAGCGTGAAAGCCGAGTGTATGGCGGAGCTCTGCGTGTTGGCTCGAGAGGGTTTCGACAAGATCTTGGTCGAATTTCCAGAGTTCGCTACTGCTATGAAAAAACTGATTGTGAAGCGCGTGGGCGAGATGTGGAAAGATGACGGCCCCGAACGCATGGAGAAGATGACAGCACTAGCTGACGCCAAGATGAAAAAGACTATCATGGCTTACAAGAACATGGAAAAGTTACGCAACAAAACTCGGGCTCTGGCGAACTTTCGTCCGCGGTTGTCGAACTTGCTCAGCGCTTCTGATGCTCTGACACCGCACAATCTTCGCGGAGACCAAGGAAGCGGGCGGGTATCGGACGAAATCGTTGCTGCTGCTGCTGCCGCTGCCGCTGTTGTTGTCGTTTCTTCCGACAATGCTTCCGTGCCAGTCACAACTTCAGACAAAACTCTTCTTGGTTCAATAACCGAAGACGCTGTGGTCGACGAAGGCAAAGCACCTGAAAGCAGCTACAATTCCATATCGGATATGACTCAAGTGGCATCGAACAACGTCGACTATGGCAAGCTGATCGACAACCCGGCTAGCGACGCCACTGCCGTTTTGGGGATACAAGTCGCGGCGGATCGAAGACCTGGACGCGCGTTGGTGCACGCTGTTGCACCAGGCAGCTCGACACTGCAGCTACAGCAGTTGGAGGCTCAGTTGCGACTGGTTGAGCAGAAGATGGAGACGAAGATGGCCGACCTTGACAACAAGCTCGAGCAAATCCTGCGTCACCTCGCACCTCCCAAGCCGCACACGCTTCCTCCGATTGCTGCGCCTCCTATCAATATCCCGTTCCGACGAGAAGCGCCATTCCAGCAGTGACGTCGGAGTACATGTAAAACACCGGAATCCCTTTGGGTGAACGGATCCGGTTGAAGTGCTCTGCGATGGAACGACCAGTCCCCACCGTCTCAAATCCCAAGCACAGCATGTCCCGATCTTTGGGACAGTCGTAGACGCACTTGTCTGCGGCTCCGGCGGTGCCGCACCGCCTCCATGGTGCAGAGTTCGCCGTCTCGCTGGATAAGAAGCTCGACCGGGTTCACTGGCAATGCCATTGCGCGCGTCCACCGGTGTTCGCGAAGTTCCCGTCGCTGCTCTGGTGCAATTCGACGGTCTTGTTGCAGGCGAGGTGCAGTCAGCGGTACGTACCCCCGGATCCCGAGCACCAAAGGCCGTACATACGGAGGACGCTGCCAGAATGCAGTCCGCGAACCGAAAAACACCCAGAGCGCAAAGCGAAGGTGACCCGATGCCAGAATAAAGTGGACTCGGCGCGACATGGCGAGCGCTTCTCGGCGGCGAGCAGCAGGATCCGGAGACATGAGCGCCTTCTGCCCGGGTAAAAATGCCGCGCGCATTACCCTTCATCATGAAGTTCATACACACAACGTGTTGGTCTCAACAGGATGCTCGACAGTCGATTCATGTCGACCTGATCCACGCGACACCTGTTCCAGGATAGCCCTGGACGCCCACCCAGTTGTCGGGGGCTTCGGCATATGCAAAGTGGCGCCACGCCACGGCGCTTGATGACGACCTCCACATGTGGTTCCGAGCACGAACAACTACGGCAGGGCCGATTTTCAAGCCGCAAGTCTGGCGTGGTGGAGGTCGACGTATCGCGTTGGCTTTTCCCGTTACCTGGTGCCAGTAAAAGTCCGATCGGCCGTTCGTTCTCGGATTTTGGTGCGCAACCACGCCACCCGCTGGCTATCTAATGGTTCTGCTCTGTGGTCGAGCGCGAGACAACCAGGCTAATATACGTGGATGGCAAGACAAGGCAAGACAAACAACGCGCCACGCTGGCAGTTACAGTCTCAAAAACTTCCTTCCGTTTCACGCAATAAAGACTACATGTATTTTTGGAACTCAATACCAGTTTTTAAAAGTTCCAAAAATAGCACTGCAAACGAGGGAGTTAGGGGTAGGCGGTCTCGTGGTTCAATACCAACTCCAACATAATCGTCTCGGAAAGACTGCGTCAACCAGGTCTGGCTTTAACCAATGCGTTTCTGCCTCAAATATTCCAGCTGGAACCTCGAGCTCATTCTGCGAGAGAGCGCCCAGTCGCGATTTCCCTCTGCCCGAGGACGCTTCACCAGGGAGAACAGAACAAAAGCCAGCGAGGAGTTGAATACGTAGCCCCCCTCCATCCCCGTCTTGCTCTCTTCCCCCCTCGCTCCATGCAGCGCCAGCGGATCACTCTCTTCTCGACCGAGGACGCCGACGCCATGGCACTCCGAGAGCGCTCCAGCATGATGCTCAGCTCAGGCCGCGGTGCCAGTCGCTTCGAGAAGCGCGCGCAGTCGTACAGCATGCGCCCCAGCATGACCGTGTACGGCCACGAGGGCGAGGACTACTTCGACGGCTCGGCCAGCTACTCGTCGGTCACGGAGCGCAGCGCCACCGGCAGCTTCGCGCCCAACCGCACGCGCCTCAGCGTGTCGCCCGACCTCAGTAGCGCCTTCGAGGACATCTTCGAGACGGACTGGGAGGGCTACATCTGGAAGCAGGGACACGTCGTGCGCTCGTGGCGCTACCGCTACGCGGTGCTCTCGGGCACGACCTTCTCGTACTATGTCAGCAAGGACGTGGCCAAGATGGACACGGAGAAGTTCCGCGGCCGCGTCACCGTCACGGGCGCGTCACGCGACCCCAACCGCTCCAACGGCGTGCTCATCACCACCACAATCAACAAGATCTTCGCCATGTACACGCGCTCCAGCATCGAGTGCGAGATCTGGGTCAAGATGCTGCAGCAGGCCGTGCAGAACGCCAACAGCCAGAAGCCCGGCCAGAGCTTCAGCGGAGCCTCCAACGGACGCGACTCCGACCTGCAGAGCATCCAGAGCGCGCGCGCGAGTCAGTGGAACCCGGCAGCCAGCGCGCCCACGCCCTTCTCGACGGGTGGGCTGCTGGCGCAGACTGTGCGCTCCTCGGGCGACTGGAAAGCGAGGAACCTGGCTACGATCAAGCAGTTCTACTCCATGTGGACGACCCAGTTCCTCGAGCAGACGGGTGTGGACGACTCGGCGGCCAACCTCATCTCTCTCTTCCCGATCTGCTCGCCCGAGATGGTCGTGTCGGTCAGCTACCCGTGCGAGTTCCTCCCCTCGACAAAGTTTCACGGACGGGAAGGTCTTGTGGACGTTATGCTGGGCTTCTCACGCTTCGTGCTGTTCAAGAGATTCGCGGTGTCGCGATACATGACCACGAAACAGCCAAACGTGTTGCAGGTGCTGGCTGCCGGTACGATCTGGAACAAGTCGCTCAAGCGCGAGTTCACGTTCACCACGCGTGATGAGATCCAGCTTAGCCCCGGTGGTCGTGTACTGAACCTTCAGATGCAGATCGAGGTCGACATTGCCGCGTTCCAGATGTCGGACGCCGAGCGGAAGGCGGCTAAGGCGGAGCGTGCGTTCCAGGCCTCGACGTCGAAGCGAGTGTTGTCGCTGTCGATCCAGCACTTCCACGTTAACCGTGTGCTGGGTAAGGGCACCTTTGGCACAGTGGTGCTGGCTGAGCGCAAAAACACGGGTGAAATCTTTGCTGTGAAGATTTTAGAGAAGAGCTCGATGTCCAACTACGACAAGCTCCGCACGAAGACTGAAATGCGAATCCTTCGTGACGTGCACCACCCGTTCATCGCGCCGCTGCGCTTCTCGTTCCAGAGCCAGTCGCGCGTCTTCCTTGGTATGGAGTACTATTCGGGCGGCAGTTTGTACACGCACATGAATCGTTTCTCGAACAACAAGGAGCACCGCGTGAAGATCCCGCTTGACCTGGACCGTGTGAAGTTCTACGCTGCTCAGATTGTGCTTGCGCTGTCGCACCTGCACGCCTGCGACATTGTGTACCGTGACCTGAAGCCTGACAACATCATGATCGACGTTGAAGGCAACATTGCTCTAGTCGACTTCGGTCTCTCGAAGACGAATGTGAACCAGATGTCGGGAGCGCGCACCATGGCTGGCTCCCCTGCGTACACTGCTCCGGAATTGTTGAAGCCGAAGCGCTCGCGTGACTACGGCAAGGCGGTAGACTGGTGGTGCCTGGGTATCTTGCTATACGAAATGCTGCTTGCCAAGCGACCGTTCCATCACCTGAACGTGTCGGTGCTGTACAAGCTCATCGAGAAGGAGCCCGTGAAGTTCCCGTCTAAGTGTGGCATCCACCCGGATGCTCGCAGCCTGATCTTGGGCTTGCTTGAGAAGGACCCAAACAAACGTCTCGGTGCACGCCAGACTAGTGACATACTCACGCACCCGTTCTTTAAGGACGTGAGATGGAACTTGGTCCTCCGCAAGAAGATCACCCCGCCGTGGGTGCCTGCCCCCATGTCCATGGAGGAGGAGCGCATGAAGAGCCCCGACATCAACTTCGACAAGTATCTGGCCTCAAAGACGGCTTCTACAGGCAACATCTTCAGCGTCATCTTCCCCTGGAAGACCCCTCGCTCGCGCCACCGCCGCGCTAGATCGGAGATGGACTACGACTCGTTCGGCAAGTTCAGCTACGTGAGCGACACAACCAACTCGTTCCTCGTGGACGAAGACGAGATGCTTGACGCCGCCTTCACGGGACGGCGCAGCATTCAGCTGCATACTCTGGCAGGAGAAGCCTGAACTCACTGAACAAAAGACTGCGCCGTAGTTGTACCAGCAGATGCACGTAGAACACTACTAAGGTAAATTATTTTTTGACTGCGCGTTTAAACTTGTGCTGAAGTGACTTGTGCCACTACTTGCGTCGCTTTTGATCTTTCAAGTAAACCATGGCCGCATTCCGACCGCAGGCTCCCATGACACCACCTCCAGGGTGCGTGCCAGCCGAGCAGAGGTACAGACCGTCGATGGGCGATCGGTAGTTCGAATATCCGACCATCGGTCGCATCCAGAAGAGCTGCAATAAGATACGCCATGTTAGTGCCCCATCATGACTTGTACTGGAAACTCATGTCAAGCAAGAGGTCACACCTGATCAAAACCCATTGCGCCATGGAAGATATTTCCTCGTGGAAGTGAAAATATTTTCTCGAGATCAGGAGGCTATGAAGCATAGGGCTCAATGAGTAAGTGAAATCGGGATAGAGGATATGAAACCAACCATACCGTAAGAATGTCGTAGTCGATAATCGATTTCGTGAAACCGGGGGCATATTCCTCGATGACTGAGAAGACTTGGTTCGCAAATTGTTCTTTTTTTCCCGGCTCGCTCCACTTTCCATCCTGCAACGCTCATTGCAGTACAGTAAGTGCTTCGGCGCCACTGACCCAGGTTGACAAATTCTCACTGACCTTTGGCTCGTATGGTGTGTATTGCACAAAAAGCAGCGCGATATGCTTTCCTGTATGCAACAAGACATGACCATTGCAGTTAGTAAAATGTGACGTCGTCAAATTAGTGTTTGCAGTAATACCTGGCGGAGCAATTGTTGGATCCAGCGATGTTGGAATGTTCATCTCAACTATTGGTCTTTTCGAGCAGATTCCACCTTGGACATCCAGAAATGCGTCCTCGATCTACATGGAAGCGAACAAGATGTGACACAGCAAAACGCAGAGTAAAACGGTACAGTCAATAAGTACCTGTTGCAGCGAGTCCTCGAAGTGAATCGTGCCATAGTGATTTGGCATTGGCCTGTTGCCATCACCACTGTTTGGAAAGCATGAGAAATTGGGCAATTGATCAAGAGCCACATTTATCTAACATGGGTAACAAGTTAGTACTGCAAAATTAAAAAAAAACGTTCATCCAGTTTTTGCAAGTCAAGCAACCACAATACCTTTGTCGAAGCGGACTCGCTGTTCCAGCTTCGCTTGAAATGAGTGACGACTTCCTTGGGTAGATCTCCTTCGTTAACCAGATTGAGCATTGTTGTGGCTGGACTCGCGTTTGACAAGACGCAGTCGGATTCAATACTCTCTCCGCTCTCTAGACGAACACCGCGAGCTTTCCCACCATTCACATTGATCGACTGGACTGGAGTGCTAACGTGTATTTCAGCACCAGCTTCAACCGCAGCTTTCTCGATGGCTTGCGAGACTCCACCCATGCCGCCTTTTACGTGCCCCCACGCACCCTTTATACCGTTCACTTCCCCCATGACGTGATGAAAGAGAATGTAGGCGGATCCAGGAGTAGACGGAGAAACCTGCGGGCAAGATGAGTTGAACGCACTGAAAAACACTGTATCACGATCCACCATAACACTTACCTTCGCGCCGATGATCGCATCGGTAGCAAGCGTAGCTTTCAGCACGTCTGATTCAAACCACTTGTCGAGGATTTTTGTCGCGGGAGCTGCCATAAACTCAACAAACGTGGTCAAGTCGCTCCCGAGCTTACCACAGCGGTAGCCTAAACGTGCGAGAGACTTTACTGCATCCACCCGCAGACTATTGAGCCATTGAGTAAAAAAAATGGTACACGATTACTCCAAGTAAAGCTCTCATAGCCCTCATGCCAACTCTTACCTTATCGGAGCCTTCGAATCGAAGACTGTGTAGAGATCGGGAGGTGGCTAATTTCACAACCACCAATAAATGAAGTTAAGAAGACCAGCTCAAATCTATCAAAATTAACTCGTGGGGCTAATACCTCGTCCAGCATCGGCAAGAAGAAGTCAACCATTTCCTGCAGCGACATTTCAACGCATGGTTAGTAGTATAGCATGAATCCCGACAAAAACACAACCAATTTTACCTCTAGCATCTTGTTGTACACAGGGTACGCTTCTGCATCCGCGGTCGAGAATTGGGCTGGATAAGCACAAATTCATGAGCATTGCTACGCACAATCCACTCAGGTTCTTTATCCTTACCAATGCTAGCTTGTGACTTTCGCATATCACTCCCAAGAATAAGACTGCGACCGTCTCGCGTAGGCGTAAAGGACGACGGGTCCCGAACAAAAACTGCATCACACAAAAGTTACCACTTGAAATCGTCCTCACTAGCAGTCCAACTTCGCACTCACCCCCCAGTCCGTGTCGGTGCAGATCGAGATCTTTAATAATCTGCGGTCTGAAGAGAGAGAACACGTAGGACGCTCGGGAGAATTTGAACCCGGGGAAGATCTCCTCTGTCACGGCCGCCCCTCCTACAATGTGCCTCTTTTCCAGCACGCAGACGCTCTTCCCGGCCTGGACGTCCAAAGTCATTCACCACCCCGTTGGTATTATCCTGCGCACTGCGAGAAATTCACTGCCGACACGTACCTTTGCCAGGTACGCCGCAGCGACGAGCCCGTTGTGGCCACCCCCAACCACGATAGCGTCCCTGACGACACAATACATTAGCCATTTTCTGACTGACCCTTAGACAGCGTCTAGCGGCTTACCATTTCTTCCGTAGCAACGCAGCAACAGGCTTCATTCTCCTCCTTCGCGCAGCGTGGGAGATTGCGGAATGGGGTCAACGCTGTGTAATCAACTTCAACCAAGAGTGATGGTCAAATGGGTCTGAGTATCCAAACCCGGCCCGTTTGGGTGTTGAAGTTGTAACTTGGCGCGGTATCGTTATGTTCGAGGTGCAGATCGTGCGGCAGCGGCGATCACGTGGGACGCATGGAGGACTCCAGGCGCTGCGTCGTCGTTTATACGTGTCTGTGAGCGATCGGTCGTTGAAGGTATTCGCTTTGCCGCCTCCGTCGGGCTCTGTCTCCGCGGAGAGGTGCTCGGCTGTTCTTACCATCGCGCAGAACCGCATCACGAGTGTCCGGGTTCGAGGGAGACTGCTGCGGGTTGCTGTGAACGAAGGCAACGCCCTCACGTAAATTAATACACATTGTAATTTTGTATTGTGCTGCCCTTGAATGAGGTATCTCAACACTTTCTGCTGCGTAGTGTGCGGCTGCAAGACCAAGATGAAGCGCTTCGGGCTGCCGAGTCGATGATGGAGATGTGGGGTACGTGGTTAGTTGCTGATGCGCTGCATACGCTCCTGCTGGGCCCTCACGTACGCTACCCTTTGCGCCAGACATTGATCCTCTCGTTGAAGATTCAGAGACACCCCCAGCTGAAGACGTGGAGTGTGGAGTGGGGGACCTAGCCAGACACTACATGGGCAACCCCAACTTTCGGGGTCTTGTCCATGAAATCCATGATCAGTTTGACAAGGCTCTTGGAGTGCGCTACGAAGCACGAGTCTGAAGGAAAACTTTGCAGTAATCGAAGGGAAAGATGTTGGGCCCACTTCACGGTTTAATCGTGTTGAGGATATTGTTAACAAAGCAAATGATACATGCTAGGGGGGATAGTATGGCGGCTACTTCTGCACTAAGAATCATTCTCCTGAGCGCAATGCTCCGTTAGACGGGCCTTGACAGTGTTCAGAATAGAGAGCATTGCGCTCGATTCTTCGAGATCTTGTCGAACGACAGCGACTTGAAGCATTACTGGCAGGTGCATGATGGCATCTTCTTCCTCCGCCGCAGCCGTATCTCCGTAGTTCATTTTGTGGTAATTGAGAGCAGCATCGCGATATTTTTCGTATAGCTCGAGGCTCTCGGGGTCTTCAAACCCATAGGAAGCAACAGTCCGCTGCTGCTCCCCACTCCCGCCACCTACTCCAGCGTTCTCAGCAGCGTTTTCTAAGCACATCCGCTCGTGAGCTTCTCGAATTTCTTCCTCTTGAACCCCGTATGCTAGTGCAAGGATCAGAAAGACAGAGTACTTCCTCTTGAGATGATCCGCGAAGAAGTTGAGCACCTCGGTCGACATTGGGTTTTCCCTTCCGTCACGCTTGTCAATTTCTCGCCTGCAGTTGGCGGAGAATAGCTCGTGCACCCGGCTCACCTTCTCATATACCAGCAGCGCCATTTGTGGGTGGGTAACTTGAGCCACTAGCTTCTCCATTGCCACTATTCGCCGAATCTCAGACTCGGCCTTTTCCTTTTCACCTGAAAGAACGCGGTGGCACCATAGTTCGCTTTGAAGAAGAGTCACCTTGGAATCTTGTCCTGGAGACACCCAGCTTTTACTCGATGTTGCTGTAGATGTCGATTCCCCTCTTGACTGTTTTTCGTCTCCTTGTTCTTTGGGTTGGTTGCCGCGAGAGCCGCTAGCATGCTCTTCCCGCTTGGTGACAAGAATGTGGCGAATTGCTTTTGTCCACAACTCGAACGTATTCTGACTGTACGAACCAAATTCTAAGATGCTATGCGTACTAGCATTTGGGTTGTTAGCAGCGAGCGTATTGACTGTGCTACCTGAAAAAACCACCAAGCTTTGACGTAGCTCTTCGTTTAGCCACTAGACACACAACAATAAGAAAACCCAACCAACGAAAAATTCATGAGTTGATCGGCGTGTTGACTGCATCCCGATAAGCATGACAGTACCTCGTCGAGCTCGTCTGTTTCTAGTAATTTGCGGCGAAACAATCGCAAGTTGCCACTTTCGTCGTGCAGTGACGAGTATCCGTCAACCACATCGACTTTCATGTCCCCAAGCAGCATCATGTGGTGCAGCTCAATAATCTACAATACAGAGCAGAGATGCAGGAAAAAGAGTTAGCCTTCTATCCGGAGACCCTGCAACCAACACCCACACTTCACCTTGTCGGGCTTCAGTCCTTGCTCCCATCTCTCGCGGCTAGTGAACATAAGGATGCTGTCTTCCTGCAGGGACACAAAGTATGGCACCCATCCACTGATGAAGAAGATATTGCGCTCCAGCACCAGCAGCGTGTCGTTCAGCGTTTGCTACAATGGCCAAAACACAGCAGCAGGGTCAGCTTCAGACAAAACATGATCTTGCAACCAGACTAAAGCTCCACCAAAAGACTCACTTTGTAGATGATAGCCGTCTTGGCTCGCCCCAAACTCTTGGGCGTCCACGGCGTTTCTCGCGACGTCTTGTCGTCTAAGATGATGGAGGCGTTGTTCCCGTCGTGCGTCAGCGCGTCCTTGGCGCTCTGTCCTTTGGCCAGTAGCGTCTTCAGCAGCGATGGCGGAGCTTTGCGCGCCGAGATGGCAGCACGCTCTTCCGGCTCGCTCATACTAGCTCAATTGCAGCGACCTCTCACGTCGACCTCTTCCACGGGTCGGGTCGGACGATGTGTAGGGTTTAAGTGACGGGTAGGGTTTACCCGACCCGGGTCCGTCTACCGTATTAGGGTTGAAGAAAGCCTAGAGAAATGCAACGTGCAATGCATTATCGAATCGTTCGGCTGTTGGTCCCGTCACCTGCTGCGCATCGGCTGGTCTCCAGCGCCATCAATGCGCCGCAGCATGAGCGAGCGGCACGGCAGTGTCAGAAACCCTCGCACGGGCACAGTGATGCACTCACTTCCGCGACGACGCTCCAAGGACGACGAGCTCATGCGCACGCCGTCATCCGCCTACGACCAGTTGCGGGTGAGCGGCTTCCCGCCTGTGCGTCTGGGCAGTTGGCATCGCTACCGCTCGCTCTCGCAGGAGTTCGACGACGTGTTCAAGCCCGAGTCGTCGTCTATTGCTCGAAAACCCGCGGTACGTTCAAGGGCTCCGCTAACGGAGCTGCTCGTGGATTGGCTGGGATTAAAAGGGATTAATCAATGGTGGTGCCGTGGTGACTGCAGAACTTTCATGTGGGCATTGAGCTCAAGCAGATTATGACGCCGACGACGGCTCGTGCGCGTAAGACGAAGATCATCTGCGCCATTGGCCCGGCGTCTTGGTCCGTTGAGATGCTTGGTGAGGGTTTCGTACGCATGTCGTTGCAATTGCAATGGATTTGAACTGATTGATGGCTGGGTTGTGTTCGCGTTGTAGGCCAACTTCTGGATGCTGGGATGAATGTTGCAAGGTTGAATTTCTCTCATGGTGACCATGAGCTGCACTGGAGAAGTCTTTCGAATCTAAGGGAGGCGATGGCAGCGCGACCGGGTTGCCATTGTGCGGTATTGCTGGATACAAAGGGACCAGAGATCAGGAGCGGATTCTTAAAAGGGCATACACCTGTTCAGCTGAAGGTGTGCAGCCTTGGTAGGTATGGTGGTGTGCTGAATTGGACACTTTTGCTAATAGGTGTTGTTGGTGTCGATCTGGGTTCGATAGGCTGGACAAACATTAGAGATCACTACGGACTATGGCGTTGAGGGGGACAGCTCTCGCATTGCTTGTACATATGAACAGTTGCCAACATCGGTATCGGTTGGGTCCAAGATTCTGTGTGACGACGGCAGTCTCGTGATGACGGTGATAGAGTGCCGACCAGAATCGATCGTTGTGCGGGTGCATAACGACCATCTTCTAGAGGAGAAGAAGAACATGAACCTCCCAGGTTGGTTACTGTACTTTGCGCTTCAGCGATGCTTGGAGAGTACGAAATATGACCTCTGACTGAATTGAGTTTTCCGTGTATACGTGCAGGGGCGGCCATTCAGATTCCCGGCATTACGGAGAAGGACGAGGATGATCTGCTGAACTTTGCGATTCCGAATGGTGTAGACATCGTTTCTGGCTCCTTTGTGCGATCAGCTGCCAATGTCCGCGCGATTCGCGAGTGTTTAGGCGAGGCCGGACGACACATTCGTGTACACGCCAAAATTGAAAGCCAGGAGGCCCTTCAAAATATTGATGAAATCATCGCTGAGGCCGACGGAATTCATGTGAGTCGCGGGGATCTCGGCATGGAGCTATCGCCGGAACGAGTGTTCTTGGCTCAAAAGATGATCATTGGTAAGGCCAATCGTGCTGGAAAACCCGTTGTCACCTCCACGCAAATGCTGCAATCCATGACGAAGAAAATTACCCCATCCAACGCGGAATGCACGGACGTCGCAAACGCAGTGTTGGACGGTACAGACGCAATGATGTTATCAGCAGAGACCGCGAAGGGCATGTACCCGAAGGAGGCCGTATCAACAATGGCCAAAATTTGTATCGAAGCTGAACAAGCACTTGACTACGCGGAGGTCTATCGATTGCATCGAGCAGCAAACAACAAGAATGTCAGTATGTGTGAGTCCGTCGCCAGCTCGGCTGTAGAAATCTCACTCGACATGGACGTGAAGCTCATCATTTCAATCACTGACTCCGGCGACAGTACCAAATTACTTGCAAAGTATCGCCCGAAAGCCAACATCGTGGCTGTCACGTCTTCTACTCTGACAGCACGGCAACTGTCAGGGGTGTCACGGTAAGAACATGCTGCAGAGTGGGGTCTTTTCAACGCACAGACTGACACGTGTATCATTTTCTTGTTTTTTTATCAGAGGAGTAACAGCGCTGCTAGTGGATTCAATGACCGACGTGGATGATCTTACTTTACAGGCAATCGCGTTTGCAAAAGAGCGCGGTTTGATCAAAAGCGGTGACGTTGTCATTTTAGTTCACGGACTCGATGATGCGGTATCGAAGTCCACTAACGTGGTGAAGGTGATCGAGGTTGACAAACAAAGCTACTCCAGCTACTCGAGTCCAAAACACAGTTTTTTCAGTGGGATTCACATACCGTTCACCTAATTGCTAAAGTAAACGAAAACGCTGCAAGACACTTGTTAGTGCTGTCAAAAGTTGTCTATGTGGTGCTCTATCTAATTCTCTATTCGTGGGGTGCACGTGGAATCGGGATTCGCAGAAAGTCTGATGCAGGCACGATCGCTCGTCGCCCAAATGCTTCTTGTGCCTCCAGCGCAAGATGAAGCGTAGTGCGAGCCTTGAAGTCGGCAGACCAGTGGCGGAAGCGATGACTGAAATGCGTCAAAGCGAGTAATGTCGCGTTCATTTTCTTGGCTGCGTACCCTGCTGTGAGAGCTGTCGAGTGTCCACGATGCACCGCCTGAAGGGAAAACATTCGCACCATTAAAAGTCAGGCTCCAGACAAATCATTTATCGCGTTGCAGCTGTAATCGCACTGTGCTCTTCGAACCTGTTTCACCATTTCATGACCCAGTGTTGCTTCGTGAACCAAAACCTGTCAGGCGAAAGGCGTAAGTAAAAGTGGTGAACGTCAGACACGAATTGCAGATAAAATATACTTCGAAGTAGCGTACATCGCAGTTCTGCGCGATGTCAAACATTCGCGATGAGTCAGCAGAATCGCCAAGAATGGCAACTTTACGTCCACGAGCCTTAGGTCCAGTCACCTGTAACGTTATTAGCAAAAAATTAAGCATCTCCACATACAGCGAAAGAGGCTGGGCGACGAACCTCGGAAGCGTGGAGTATCTCGCCATTCGGCAGCTCGACACTTTCTCCAAGCTTGAGTGTACGGTACTTGGGGCCAGGCGGTAGACCGCGCTCACGCAGCTTATCCATATTCAGTCTTCCAGGAACAGGATACTCTTCAATAACATATCTGCCAACACAACACAGTGTGCGCATTAGACCTCGCCACAAACTCGGACAAACATGCAAAATATTTTCATACCCGAAACAAGTGACCGTGTGCTTTAACGTAGCAGCTTTCACAATGACCCTGCCATCATCCAGTACATTCCACACGTCGCCATTCCCATCCGACTCCGCGTGGACCCACTCCCGCGTCAGACTCTAAAAAAGAAAAGGAACTATCAGCTCCAAATCCCACATAAAACCCAGCACTCTCGAAACTTACAGGATGTTTTGGTGCATTCCTCATAAACTTCTCATGCGCCGACGTCTTGTCCAGCATGACGGGGCACACCAGTTCATGCACCGTGATCTTCAAGTTGGTCAGCCTCGTGCTGCTCGTAGAGAAGGCCGTGTTCAAGTAGGAGAAGAGACCCAATGGACCATACACATCAATAGGTCGCGGCGCTCTTTCCTTCGTCTGCGGGTCTTTGTACTCCGAGTTGTGGTTGTCCAGCGTGCACAGAATCCCAGGAAGGCCGTAGAGGTGGTCCCCGTGCAGGTGCGTGATGAAGAACTTGGTGGTGAGTGGCACCCGCACGACGCTCTTGATCAGCTGGCGCAAACTCCCTTCGGCGCAGTCGAACATCCAATTGGCGCGTGCCAAGCGCAAGCAGACGCCCGTCGGGCTGCGACGCACCGATGGAGACCCGGCGCCAGTGCCCAGGAACAGCAGCTCGAAGCCCGTGAACGGCAGCTGTGGCGGCGGCACAAACAGCGTGTTGCAGCTGCGCATCGGCACTGTCTTCAGCAACGCCTGGCGCTCGCTGATGCGCGCGAATCGCGTCGACCGCTGCACAGCATGAGCCACCAGCTTCCCGGCCGAAGTCGACGCCATAATAATATTATTATTATTATTATTATTGCAACAACCTGACCGATTTGCAAATGCCCACCCAAACACCTGACTGAATTGCAATTTCCCCTATTATTATTGTAGGTTAAGGAAGTGTTTTCCCAACATGGATGTGGTTGTCCTACCCCTACGTTGTGAGAGCTGCTCGTAGCCCAATCAATTTTAACCTACACAGTATTTTAGCCAATAGTGTTCGACCTAGAGCTACTCCCAAACTTTTCCCAATTATGTTGGGACGAACCCACAATTACAGGATAATGTCCAATACAAATTCCAAGTATAAATGTCAACTTATCCGTAAACCGCGATATTTCCCTATCACATTGTTCGAGTAGCGGTTGGTAGAGAAGCTATTTACTCTGGAACGGCTCCGGCTCCAGAGCACTCTACAAAATGCAGCGAGCGGCAAGGGGGCTTGACGTCCCACAGGGGACAGCGGGCCAGGAATCGGCAGCCTTGAAGTGCTTCGGGGACTTCTTGGCTCTGGGTAACATGAGCGAGAGCTCTTTGGAGTACATTGCTAAGTCGCTATCTGAACCTGGAGCTCTACCTAGTCAGAACTTTTACTCCCTGCTAACCGCCTTCGCTATACACCTGCAAACTAGAAAGAGTGCTCGTGGCGGCCTCTTGGCCAAAGCTACTGCGGTGGGGTATATGTCGCAGGTTGTGAACCTATTGCGAGAGCGATATCCTAACTACATGGCAGGCAGCAAGCGAATCGCCAAGATTCGCGAGAAGATGGCAGCAGCCATCGAAGAACGAAATCTGCTTGCCGGCGTGCAGACGGGGGAGGCTCCTGGCTGTACGCTGAGCGATCTGCGCACTTTAGTACAGGAAACTGCGGTCGCGGGGGTTAGATCTGGGTTTAAAAGTTTGCATGACTCGGCTGTTCTAACTCTAATGTGGCACACGTTTGGCCGTGCAATTGATACTTGCTTTGCTAGAAAGTGTCAGCTCTCCATCGCATCATCGGGCGAGCTGTTTCTACATGTGCCGCGCATCAAGACATCGGTCGTTCAAGGCATTTCTATCTACAAGTCAGCAGTTCACTGGGAGCAGTGCATGTTTCATGCATTGGGTATGATGTTCGTGGGGGCGTCGGAGCCGTCGGGCTACCTTTTTCCGTTGGTGCCCCACGCTGCGTCGTCTGACCTACCAGGAGAAAAAACCTACAGTCAAGACGAGGCAATCATGTACTGGAATAATTTAGAAGACAAGCCCGGCGCGGAAGAAGAACCTACTGCAAAAAGAGTGCGTGGCCGCCCAAATGTATCCAAATACATTAACGACGTCATTACGGAGGTGACCGAGCGCGTTTCGAAGGCTAGTGCACCGCTGCCGCCGGCCATGACTGCTGGGCTATCAAGCCATTCGCTACGACGCGGATCAGCTGCGTACGCCAATGCGTCGCCTAAGCTGGCCATACAGTGGATATCGACGCGCGGAGCCTGGCTGCTGGACTCTCTGACAAAGGCTTTCGCCTACGTCGGCACTACGACCCGCGAAGACCAGAGTGTCGGAAAAGTGTTGGCTGGTTACAACGACCCTCACCTACCATGTGCGACGCCGTCGATCCGGACGCTGCAGGAGGTCTTGCCTGCGCTGGAGTACGCGCAGCTGCTGTCGCTCAAGACCCAACTCTTCCGAGCTGTGAGTGGGTTTACCGACGTGACGCTGAACGTAGACACGCTCGTGCTGGACGCTGTGATGGCGTCGCTGCTCATACATCTGGAGGAGATCTCCGCAGCAGTCGCGAAGGAGCAGGCTTCCAGCGGGTACACGTCACACTATCTCTACCGCTTCCACGTCGCGCTCGACACCACCAACACAGCTCTCGGCGCTGGACTAACGCTGTCGACTTGCATTGGGTGGGGACACTAGCTTCGAGCCGCCTGGGAGACGGAGAACTTTGCTCAACTTGGTGGGAACTGCGGCGGCGATACGGCTGTCCTGGCGTCGGCTGTGACCCAGATACTGTCCTCTATTGCTGCGATGCAGCGGACCTTGGGGAAGCTGGTAGCCATGCAAGAGAAGAGGGACGCGCAAGATGAACAGGCCCAAGCACCAAGTGAGAGCTCTGCGCCAAGTGTCCTGGTGACAACAGACAACAGCACCAGCATCGTAGAGGCGCACACACTTGCCGGTTGCTTCTACAATTGGTATGTCCTGCAACTTTGGCACACAGCAACAAACAAAAAGCAGCAATTTGTTCGAGCGGATCTCAAGGCATGCATTAACATCATGTTAATTGCATCGGGTACTCACATCTCAATACCTGCTCAGCCGCTGGATCGCGATGGAGTGTCGTATCGCCTCTGGAAACAGACGCTGTGGACTCTTGCCTAGGAGCTGGACAAGAAGACGAATCAAGCGCTTAGGGTCGCTGCAAGACTGCTGGCTCACTTCGGAAACGCTGGCGTAAGCTGCGCGTGGAGAACCGCGCTGCATTTGACGCTCTCTGCTCGGCCTACATCCTGCGCAAAGGGAACGGAGGCATTGTTGATCATTGTACCCCTGAAAGTCACCTGTGGCAAGCGAAATACTTTAAGTAACAGGTTAGCGGTACGCTAATGAGCTCAGTTAACGCCACAGTACATATCATTCTCGTAAACTGGCAGCTGGAATTGAACCAGCATGCTCCCAGCGAATGCGTGGGCGCCTTTCCAATCGGCCATACCAGTGCAACGTAAATTCATATCGACAGCACCACCCAACAAACGTACAGTGTCGATATGATCGCCCTTCGACAGGAGGCAGTCAGGCGTCGAGGTTACACGCACAACCATAACCTTCAGCGCTCGAAACCGGCAGCATAACGCCCGCCCTGCCGGGTCTAGAGAGCGCATTCGAGTGTCCGTCAGCGGCCAGCGTATCCAGATCGCTCGCGGTCGTAGTTGCGTTCGCGGTCGTAGTTGGGGCGGCGGGGCGCGGGCGTTCTCCTCTGTGCAGCGAGAGCTTTTCTGTTTGCCGGCGGCGAAGAGAGAACGCCACGCGTCGTGGCGCAAGTAAGAAAAACCTCGAGGTTTTACTCTGATTGGGAACGGATAATCAAGGCATACTGTGGTCAAGTCATTGGGAACACAGCCATATGATTGGCTCGATGGGTTTTGGACTGAGCTTGGGAACTCGTCGATTACTGTAGGTTAAGGAAGTGTTTTCCCAACATGGATGTGGTTGTCCTACCCCTACGTTGTGAGAGCTGCTCGTAGCCCAATCAATTTTAACCTACACAGTATTTTAGCCAATAGTGTTCGACCTAGAGCTACTCCCAAACTTTTCCCAATTATGTTGGGACGAACCCACAATTACAGGATAATGTCCAATACAAATTCCAAGTATAAATGTCAACTTATCCGTAAACCGCGATATTTCCCTATCACATTGTTCGAGTAGCGGTTGGTAGAGAAGCTATTTACTCTGGAACGGCTCCGGCTCCAGAGCACTCTACAAAATGCAGCGAGCGGCAAGGGGGCTTGACGTCCCACAGGGGACAGCGGGCCAGGAATCGGCAGCCTTGAAGTGCTTCGGGGACTTCTTGGCTCTGGGTAACATGAGCGAGAGCTCTTTGGAGTACATTGCTAAGTCGCTATCTGAACCTGGAGCTCTACCTAGTCAGAACTTTTACTCCCTGCTAACCGCCTTCGCTATATACCTGCAAACTAGAAAGAGTGCTCGTGGCGGCCTCTTGGCCAAAGCTACTGCGGTGGGGTATATGTCGCAGGTTGTGAACCTATTGCGAGAGCGATATCCTAACTACATGGCAGACAGCAAGCGAATCGCCAAGATTCGCGAGAAGATGGCAGCAGCCATCGAAGAACGAAATCTGCTTGCCGGCGTGCAGACGGGGGAGGCTCCTGGCTGTACGCTGAGCGATCTGCGCACTTTAGTACAGGAAACTGCGGTCGCGGGGGTTAGATCTGGGTTTAAAAGTTTGCATGACTCGGCTGTTCTAACTCTAATGTGGCACACGTTTGGCCGTGCAATTGATACTTGCTTTGCTAGAAAGTGTCAGCTCTCCATCGCATCATCGGGCGAGCTGTTTCTACATGTGCCGCGCATCAAGACATCGGTCGTTCAAGGCATTTCTATCTACAAGTCAGCAGTTCACTGGGAGCAGTGCATGTTTCATGCATTGGGTATGATGTTCGTGGGGGCGTCGGAGCCGTCGGGCTACCTTTTTCCGTTGGTGCCCCACGCTGCGTCGTCTGACCTACCAGGAGAAAAAACCTACAGTCAAGACGAGGCAATCATGTACTGGAATAATTTAGAAGACAAGCCCGGCGCGGAAGAAGAACCTACTGCAAAAAGAGTGCGTGGCCGCCCAAATGTATCCAAATACATTAACGACGTCATTACGGAGGTGACCGAGCGCGTTTCGAAGGCTAGTGCACCGCTGCCGCCGGCCATGACTGCTGGGCTATCAAGCCATTCGCTACGACGCGGATCAGCTGCGTACGCCAATGCGTCGCCTAAGCTGGCCATACAGTGGATATCGACGCGCGGAGCCTGGCTGCTGGACTCTCTGACAAAGGCTTTCGCCTACGTCGGCACTACGACCCGCGAAGACCAGAGTGTCGGAAAAGTGTTGGCTGGTTACAACGACCCTCACCTACCATGTGCGACGCCGTCGATCCGGACGCTGCAGGAGGTCTTGCCTGCGCTGGAGTACGCGCAGCTGCTGTCGCTCAAGACCCAACTCTTCCGAGCTGTGAGTGGGTTTACCGACGTGACGCTGAACGTAGACACGCTCGTGCTGGACGCTGTGATGGCGTCGCTGCTCATACATCTGGAGGAGATCTCCGCAGCAGTCGCGAAGGAGCAGGCTTCCAGCGGGTACACGTCACACTATCTCTACCGCTTCCACGTCGCGCTCGACACCACCAACACAGCTCTCGGCGCTGGACTAACGCTGTCGACTTGCATTGGGTGGGGACACTAGCTTCGAGCCGCCTGGGAGACGGAGAACTTTGCTCAACTTGGTGGGAACTGCGGCGGCGATACGGCTGTCCTGGCGTCGGCTGTGACCCAGATACTGTCCTCTATTGCTGCGATGCAGCGGACCTTGGGGAAGCTGGTAGCCATGCAAGAGAAGAGGGACGCGCAAGATGAACAGGCCCAAGCACCAAGTGAGAGCTCTGCGCCAAGTGTCCTGGTGACAACAGACAACAGCACCAGCATCGTAGAGGCGCACACACTTGCCGGTTGCTTCTACAATTGGTATGTCCTGCAACTTTGGCACACAGCAACAAACAAAAAGCAGCAATTTGTTCGAGCGGATCTCAAGGCATGCATTAACATCATGTTAATTGCATCGGGTACTCACATCTCAATACCTGCTCAGCCGCTGGATCGCGATGGAGTGTCGTATCGCCTCTGGAAACAGACGCTGTGGACTCTTGCCTAGGAGCTGGACAAGAAGACGAATCAAGCGCTTAGGGTCGCTGCAAGACTGCTGGCTCACTTCGGAAACGCTGGCGTAAGCTGCGCGTGGAGAACCGCGCTGCATTTGACGCTCTCTGCTCGGCCTACATCCTGCGCAAAGGGAACGGAGGCATTGTTGATCATTGTACCCCTGAAAGTCACCTGTGGCAAGCGAAATACTTTAAGTAACAGGTTAGCGGTACGCTAATGAGCTCAGTTAACGCCACAGTACATATCATTCTCGTAAACTGGCAGCTGGAATTGAACCAGCATGCTCCCAGCGAATGCGTGGGCGCCTTTCCAATCGGCCATACCAGTGCAACGTAAATTCATATCGACAGCACCACCCAACAAACGTACAGTGTCGATATGATCGCCCTTCGACAGGAGGCAGTCAGGCGTCGAGGTTACACGCACAACCATAACCTTCAGCGCTCGAAACCGGCAGCATAACGCCCGCCCTGCCGGGTCTAGAGAGCGCATTCGAGTGTCCGTCAGCGGCCAGCGTATCCAGATCGCTCGCGGTCGTAGTTGCGTTCGCGGTCGTAGTTGGGGCGGCGGGGCGCGGGCGTTCTCCTCTGTGCAGCGAGAGCTTTTCTGTTTGCCGGCGGCGAAGAGAGAACGCCACGCGTCGTGGCGCAAGTAAGAAAAACCTCGAGGTTTTACTCTGATTGGGAACGGATAATCAAGGCATACTGTGGTCAAGTCATTGGGAACACAGCCATATGATTGGCTCGATGGGTTTTGGACTGAGCTTGGGAACTCGTCGATTACTGTAGGTTAAGGAAGTGTTTTCCCAACATGGATGTGGTTGTCCTACCCCTACGTTGTGAGAGCTGCTCGTAGCCCAATCAATTTTAACCTACACAGTATTTTAGCCAATAGTGTTCGACCTAGAGCTACTCCCAAACTTTTCCCAATTATGTTGGGACGAACCCACAATTACAGGATAATGTCCAATACAAATTCCAAGTATAAATGTCAACTTATCCGTAAACCGCGATATTTCCCTATCACATTGTTCGAGTAGCGGTTGGTAGAGAAGCTATTTACTCTGGAACGGCTCCGGCTCCAGAGCACTCTACAAAATGCAGCGAGCGGCAAGGGGGCTTGACGTCCCACAGGGGACAGCGGGCCAGGAATCGGCAGCCTTGAAGTGCTTCGGGGACTTCTTGGCTCTGGGTAACATGAGCGAGAGCTCTTTGGAGTACATTGCTAAGTCGCTATCTGAACCTGGAGCTCTACCTAGTCAGAACTTTTACTCCCTGCTAACCGCCTTCGCTATACACCTGCAAACTAGAAAGAGTGCTCGTGGCGGCCTCTTGGCCAAAGCTACTGCGGTGGGGTATATGTCGCAGGTTGTGAACCTATTGCGAGAGCGATATCCTAACTACATGGCAGGCAGCAAGCGAATCGCCAAGATTCGCGAGAAGATGGCAGCAGCCATCGAAGAACGAAATCTGCTTGCCGGCGTGCAGACGGGGGAGGCTCCTGGCTGTACGCTGAGCGATCTGCGCACTTTAGTACAGGAAACTGCGGTCGCGGGGGTTAGATCTGGGTTTAAAAGTTTGCATGACTCGGCTGTTCTAACTCTAATGTGGCACACGTTTGGCCGTGCAATTGATACTTGCTTTGCTAGAAAGTGTCAGCTCTCCATCGCATCATCGGGCGAGCTGTTTCTACATGTGCCGCGCATCAAGACATCGGTCGTTCAAGGCATTTCTATCTACAAGTCAGCAGTTCACTGGGAGCAGTGCATGTTTCATGCATTGGGTATGATGTTCGTGGGGGCGTCGGAGCCGTCGGGCTACCTTTTTCCGTTGGTGCCCCACGCTGCGTCGTCTGACCTACCAGGAGAAAAAACCTACAGTCAAGACGAGGCAATCATGTACTGGAATAATTTAGAAGACAAGCCCGGCGCGGAAGAAGAACCTACTGCAAAAAGAGTGCGTGGCCGCCCAAATGTATCCAAATACATTAACGACGTCATTACGGAGGTGACCGAGCGCGTTTCGAAGGCTAGTGCACCGCTGCCGCCGGCCATGACTGCTGGGCTATCAAGCCATTCGCTACGACGCGGATCAGCTGCGTACGCCAATGCGTCGCCTAAGCTGGCCATACAGTGGATATCGACGCGCGGAGCCTGGCTGCTGGACTCTCTGACAAAGGCTTTCGCCTACGTCGGCACTACGACCCGCGAAGACCAGAGTGTCGGAAAAGTGTTGGCTGGTTACAACGACCCTCACCTACCATGTGCGACGCCGTCGATCCGGACGCTGCAGGAGGTCTTGCCTGCGCTGGAGTACGCGCAGCTGCTGTCGCTCAAGACCCAACTCTTCCGAGCTGTGAGTGGGTTTACCGACGTGACGCTGAACGTAGACACGCTCGTGCTGGACGCTGTGATGGCGTCGCTGCTCATACATCTGGAGGAGATCTCCGCAGCAGTCGCGAAGGAGCAGGCTTCCAGCGGGTACACGTCACACTATCTCTACCGCTTCCACGTCGCGCTCGACACCACCAACACAGCTCTCGGCGCTGGACTAACGCTGTCGACTTGCATTGGGTGGGGACACTAGCTTCGAGCCGCCTGGGAGACGGAGAACTTTGCTCAACTTGGTGGGAACTGCGGCGGCGATACGGCTGTCCTGGCGTCGGCTGTGACCCAGATACTGTCCTCTATTGCTGCGATGCAGCGGACCTTGGGGAAGCTGGTAGCCATGCAAGAGAAGAGGGACGCGCAAGATGAACAGGCCCAAGCACCAAGTGAGAGCTCTGCGCCAAGTGTCCTGGTGACAACAGACAACAGCACCAGCATCGTAGAGGCGCACACACTTGCCGGTTGCTTCTACAATTGGTATGTCCTGCAACTTTGGCACACAGCAACAAACAAAAAGCAGCAATTTGTTCGAGCGGATCTCAAGGCATGCATTAACATCATGTTAATTGCATCGGGTACTCACATCTCAATACCTGCTCAGCCGCTGGATCGCGATGGAGTGTCGTATCGCCTCTGGAAACAGACGCTGTGGACTCTTGCCTAGGAGCTGGACAAGAAGACGAATCAAGCGCTTAGGGTCGCTGCAAGACTGCTGGCTCACTTCGGAAACGCTGGCGTAAGCTGCGCGTGGAGAACCGCGCTGCATTTGACGCTCTCTGCTCGGCCTACATCCTGCGCAAAGGGAACGGAGGCATTGTTGATCATTGTACCCCTGAAAGTCACCTGTGACAAGCGAAAGACTTTAAGTAACAGGTTAGCGGTACGCTAATGAGCTCAGTTAACGCCACAGTACATATCATTCTCGTAAACTGGCAGCTGGAATTGAACCAGCATGCTCCCAGCGAATGCGTGGGCGCCTTTCCAATCGGCCATACCAGTGCAACGTAAATTCATATCGACAGCACCACCCAACAAACGTACAGTGTCGATATGATCGCCCTTCGACAGGAGGCAGTCAGGCGTCGAGGTTACACGCACAACCATAACCTTCAGCGCTCGAAACCGGCAGCATAACGCCCGCCCTGCCGGGTCTAGAGAGCGCATTCGAGTGTCCGTCAGCGGCCAGCGTATCCAGATCGCTCGCGGTCGTAGTTGCGTTCGCGGTCGTAGTTGGGGCGGCGGGGCGCGGGCGTTCTCCTCTGTGCAGCGAGAGCTTTTCTGTTTGCCGGCGGCGAAGAGAGAACGCCACGCGTCGTGGCGCAAGTAAGAAAAACCTCGAGGTTTTACTCTGATTGGGAACGGATAATCAAGGCATACTGTGGTCAAGTCATTGGGAACACAGCCATATGATTGGCTCGATGGGTTTTGGACTGAGCTTGGGAACTCGTCGATTACTGTAGGTTAAGGAAGTGTTTTCCCAACATGGATGTGGTTGTCCTACCCCTACGTTGTGAGAGCTGCTCGTAGCCCAATCAATTTTAACCTACACAGTATTTTAGCCAATAGTGTTCGACCTAGAGCTACTCCCAAACTTTTCCCAATTATGTTGGGACGAACCCACAATTACAGGATAATGTCCAATACAAATTCCAAGTATAAATGTCAACTTATCCGTAAACCGCGATATTTCCCTATCACATTGTTCGAGTAGCGGTTGGTAGAGAAGCTATTTACTCTGGAACGGCTCCGGCTCCAGAGCACTCTACAAAATGCAGCGAGCGGCAAGGGGGCTTGACGTCCCACAGGGGACAGCGGGCCAGGAATCGGCAGCCTTGAAGTGCTTCGGGGACTTCTTGGCTCTGGGTAACATGAGCGAGAGCTCTTTGGAGTACATTGCTAAGTCGCTATCTGAACCTGGAGCTCTACCTAGTCAGAACTTTTACTCCCTGCTAACCGCCTTCGCTATACACCTGCAAACTAGAAAGAGTGCTCGTGGCGGCCTCTTGGCCAAAGCTACTGCGGTGGGGTATATGTCGCAGGTTGTGAACCTATTGCGAGAGCGATATCCTAACTACATGGCAGACAGCAAGCGAATCGCCAAGATTCGCGAGAAGATGGCAGCAGCCATCGAAGAACGAAATCTGCTTGCCGGCGTGCAGACGGGGGAGGCTCCTGGCTGTACGCTGAGCGATCTGCGCACTTTAGTACAGGAAACTGCGGTCGCGGGGGTTAGATCTGGGTTTAAAAGTTTGCATGACTCGGCTGTTCTAACTCTAATGTGGCACACGTTTGGCCGTGCAATTGATACTTGCTTTGCTAGAAAGTGTCAGCTCTCCATCGCATCATCGGGCGAGCTGTTTCTACATGTGCCGCGCATCAAGACATCGGTCGTTCAAGGCATTTCTATCTACAAGTCAGCAGTTCACTGGGAGCAGTGCATGTTTCATGCATTGGGTATGATGTTCGTGGGGGCGTCGGAGCCGTCGGGCTACCTTTTTCCGTTGGTGCCCCACGCTGCGTCGTCTGACCTACCAGGAGAAAAAACCTACAGTCAAGACGAGGCAATCATGTACTGGAATAATTTAGAAGACAAGCCCGGCGCGGAAGAAGAACCTACTGCAAAAAGAGTGCGTGGCCGCCCAAATGTATCCAAATACATTAACGACGTCATTACGGAGGTGACCGAGCGCGTTTCGAAGGCTAGTGCACCGCTGCCGCCGGCCATGACTGCTGGGCTATCAAGCCATTCGCTACGACGCGGATCAGCTGCGTACGCCAATGCGTCGCCTAAGCTGGCCATACAGTGGATATCGACGCGCGGAGCCTGGCTGCTGGACTCTCTGACAAAGGCTTTCGCCTACGTCGGCACTACGACCCGCGAAGACCAGAGTGTCGGAAAAGTGTTGGCTGGTTACAACGACCCTCACCTACCATGTGCGACGCCGTCGATCCGGACGCTGCAGGAGGTCTTGCCTGCGCTGGAGTACGCGCAGCTGCTGTCGCTCAAGACCCAACTCTTCCGAGCTGTGAGTGGGTTTACCGACGTGACGCTGAACGTAGACACGCTCGTGCTGGACGCTGTGATGGCGTCGCTGCTCATACATCTGGAGGAGATCTCCGCAGCAGTCGCGAAGGAGCAGGCTTCCAGCGGGTACACGTCACACTATCTCTACCGCTTCCACGTCGCGCTCGACACCACCAACACAGCTCTCGGCGCTGGACTAACGCTGTCGACTTGCATTGGGTGGGGACACTAGCTTCGAGCCGCCTGGGAGACGGAGAACTTTGCTCAACTTGGTGGGAACTGCGGCGGCGATACGGCTGTCCTGGCGTCGGCTGTGACCCAGATACTGTCCTCTATTGCTGCGATGCAGCGGACCTTGGGGAAGCTGGTAGCCATGCAAGAGAAGAGGGACGCGCAAGATGAACAGGCCCAAGCACCAAGTGAGAGCTCTGCGCCAAGTGTCCTGGTGACAACAGACAACAGCACCAGCATCGTAGAGGCGCACACACTTGCCGGTTGCTTCTACAATTGGTATGTCCTGCAACTTTGGCACTCAGCAACAAACAAAAAGCAGCAATTTGTTCGAGCGGATCTCAAGGCATGCATTAACATCATGTTAATTGCATCGGGTACTCACATCTCAATACCTGCTCAGCCGCTGGATCGCGATGGAGTGTCGTATCGCCTCTGGAAACAGACGCTGTGGACTCTTGCCTAGGAGCTGGACAAGAAGACGAATCAAGCGCTTAGGGTCGCTGCAAGACTGCTGGCTCACTTCGGAAACGCTGGCGTAAGCTGCGCGTGGAGAACCGCGCTGCATTTGACGCTCTCTGCTCGGCCTACATCCTGCGCAAAGGGAACGGAGGCATTGTTGATCATTGTACCCCTGAAAGTCACCTGTGGCAAGCGAAAGACTTTAAGTAACAGGTTAGCGGTACGCTAATGAGCTCAGTTAACGCCACAGTACATATCATTCTCGTAAACTGGCAGCTGGAATTGAACCAGCATGCTCCCAGCGAATGCGTGGGCGCCTTTCCAATCGGCCATACCAGTGCAACGTAAATTCATATCGACAGCACCACCCAACAAACGTACAGTGTCGATATGATCGCCCTTCGACAGGAGGCAGTCAGGCGTCGAGGTTACACGCACAACCATAACCTTCAGCGCTCGAAACCGGCAGCATAACGCCCGCCCTGCCGGGTCTAGAGAGCGCATTCGAGTGTCCGTCAGCGGCCAGCGTATCCAGATCGCTCGCGGTCGTAGTTGCGTTCGCGGTCGTAGTTGGGGCGGCGGGGCGCGGGCGTTCTCCTCTGTGCAGCGAGAGCTTTTCTGTTTGCCGGCGGCGAAGAGAGAACGCCACGCGTCGTGGCGCAAGTAAGAAAAACCTCGAGGTTTTACTCTGATTGGGAACGGATAATCAAGACATACTGTGGTCAAGTCATTGGGAACACAGCCATATGATTGGCTCGATGGGTTTTGGACTGAGCTTGGGAACTCGTCGATTACTGTAGAGACCGCAAAAACGACAATTACGATTCTATGAAATTTATTTCAGAGCTAATTTCAGAGCTAAAGAGTGATGCGAGTGGAGGTGCGATATTGGAAATACAAATACCCTCCTAAAGTCTGATATGATCGTTTAAAAGGGGGAATACCAAATTCATAACAACACGGTTAGCTACATAGAATACCCCGCTGAAAATGATAAATTATCTGCGTGCTGCCTGTGTCGTCCGCCTCAGCAAAGTCCGAAATATATAAGCCAATTAGCTCTGCTCGATGAAATGTATTTGTAACTTACATGGCTGAAAAGCCACCAGAGAGCACATGGATGTTGCGCGAAGGTACACACTGCGTGGGATAGACGCGATAAGCATTTTAATGCTAAGGTAAATTGTCAATTAGGGGCCGTTGTGCCAATTAGGGGCCACTCGTCTAGGCCAATGAAATACACGCATTTATCTGGTGCATCTTTTGATTGGTCGCTTATAATATACCGTAGAAGAGACAGGTTAGTTTTCATAGTAAAGCTAAGTCAAATATCGGCCCTTAATTGGCACGACCTTACAATTCAGTGACCAGGCTGTTTGTGTTTGTCTTGGATGATTATACAAACTGTGCGGCACTCCAGCAAATCAGCAAAATCATCAGCTTTGCATCGGTACCCTTGCTGAGTCCTAGATTTTAGTATAGCCAAAATGACAAGCAAGAACTTGGGAAGCCTTGCTTGACGGCCCCTAACTGGCCATTTACCTTACCGGTAATTTAAAAAGTAGAAGTTGGATTTTCGCTTGGAAGTGATTGGAGCATATTATATTAGCGAAATTGCCTGTTAAGCTTCAATTACAAATTTTGTTTCTGACGGATTATTGCTCCGTTGTCTGTACTTACTCTAGAATGAAAGGCTGTTTGACCATATGCAGATGCTGCGGCTGCGAAGCAGGCGGAGGAGACATGTAGGAAACTGATCTCGTCCTGCAGCTAATTCTTTCTCATCAAAATGCGCTCCTCAAACGGGGGTTAATTTTGATACTGTTTGTTGTGGTTTGACCCTGGTGTGGCTATGTTAACATTGCGCGATAGGAACACTGGCGAATGTTTCTACATTATCACCAATATAATAGTATAGAGCATCTCAGTCGCTGCGGGTCAATCCCTGCAAATTGTGTGGGTCGCCAAATTTCTGGCGCGCGCCCCCCGAAAGGTCACTACATATCAAGACAAATCAAACTGCAAAAGAAATGACAAAGCTGGAGAAGACAACGGCAACGGGCTGCAAACAGCGAGATTTGAAAGGTACGCCGCGGCAGCGAGAGGGGCTGGTCGTTATGGATCACTAGTTTTTTTCTACTGCAGGGCGAGCTTCCGCGGGAGCTGCTATCTATCTGCCGTTTTAAATCAACGCAAGGTTAGATGCAAATTTGAGCGAAACGTAATGATGCAGGTATCATTCAATTGACTAATGAACTAGCCATGCGCCGCCCCGACGCGGCGGTGGATTTTGATTTGTTGGAGCCGCTCAGCTCACTACACTCGCTTCACTATTAAACAGGCTGCCTACGCTCCGCGGCAGTGACGCTCCCCGTTCGCTTCGCGGACTACTCACCGCTACGCTCAAGGGTTCTACGAGGCCGCCTTCGCCACGCTCGGCAGCAGCAAATTAGTTTTACCCAATAAAGGCTGCCATCGCTGCGCTCGACAGCAATTTTATTCTATCCAATGAAGGCCGGTCCAACATCACTATTTGTGCCCAATGAAGGTCGTAGAGTGCGAATTGCATCCAATGGGAATTCATGTAACGCATCCATGACCGACGGACAACGTTGCTCTGATTGATGCTTGAGACTAGCCGAGCGCTGCCCGCTCCGCGGGCCATAGTTTTAATATTAAAATTAGTGTTTTTATTAAGCCAAGCGCCACCGCTGCGCGGCGGAGTAATATACCGCCGCCGTTCCGCTCGCCTTACGGCGTCGCTGCACTACTCGCCATGTTATGATAATTAAGTGAGAGAGGGCGGGCCCTACGGTCCCGCTATATCGACAAGGTAGGCCGCCTTCGCTGCACTCGGCAGCGTTTTGGCCAATGGGGGCCACTGATACTGCTTACAGTGAAGGATACCCTCGAGTGAGAAGTCCGTCAGTGACGTCCGATACTCGTTTTTCTCGACTCCAATCATCGAAAAATCTGACTCGTCGGTAGCCGTGTTTGGAAATGCACAGGCAATCCCAGCGCAGAAGTCAGCGAGTGCTGGAAATCGCTCGTGAATGCTCTTCCAGCACTCCTGGAAGCTCAAACCACTCTTTTCGGCCCCGTTCACCATTTCGCAAAGCGATTTTTCCTTGCGATAAGCTCTTTGAAGCTGTAAGAACTCGTCACCAATAGCTTCAACATGCTCTTGAGGTTTGTAGTGTCTAAGTAGACGAGATCGATGCAGTTTCAGAACGGCTGAGAACGAGATCATGTCCATCTTGACGAGCTGGTATGGAAGAACCTTTGGGTTTGAAAGGAGGGGCTCGTTGCTCTCGTCTCGCTCGGCCACAATTCGTGATATTCCGTCTGCCGCTTGAACAAATACCCTGGCGGCACTTCGGGCGATGCGTTCTACTTCTCTTGGATTAGACTTACCAAGCGCTGCCATTGTTTCACAAACCCAGTAGCTAGTTCCAGCCATACAAATGCTGGCGTTCTCGACCGTGAGGGCGTAAGTGCTGCAGACCTCCGCTGGCTCCAACTCGACAAAAGCTTCAAGCTCCGGCTGACCCAAGGGCCCGACCATACCGGACATCGAGCAATACGAGTGAACTAAATCCTGCAGCATCTCGTACTGCTGTTCCAGCAACGTGTCACGACCTTGTAATGCGATAAAGACGTCTGTTGCCTCTGTAGCAATCGCGTGAATGATGAATAGAACACACCACCAAGATTCGGTCGGTGCACACGCCGGTGCCTTGGTCGCCAAGTGTTGTCGGATCCGGATGTGGTGCTTTGTGAGCCACTTGGTGACCGTCCCCATTGAAAGCCATCGTGTGCTAGCTACTTTAGGACATGTAGACTGCATCATACCAATTAGAATCGGCTGACGCCGTAAATGACCGATCAAACCAATGAGAGTTGAATAGAACTTGTCATCCATTGCGCTAGAATAGACACGTTGCATGACGAGATCAAACTGGTGAAGTCCGCACCAAATCCGAAGCATACCAGGAGCACAAACGGCTTGAAGACGGGTAACAAGACCGCTCACTTTACCAGTCATATTGGCAGCGCCATCACTTGAAACGGCGATCACGGCGTTTTTCCATCTAGAGGACATAGCATCTAGAAAAGTGACCAAAACTTCAAACATGTAAGCGCCGGCGTGGCGCTCAAACAGCGGTATCGCCAACAAATGGAAGTTGTGCAGCCTACCCCCGCGCCCAAAGCGAAGCCGTACGTCAAGGTATGACATTCCCTGATGGGTAGATCCATCAAACGCTAGTGAAAATGCCCATACTTGTGACATATACTCAGCAAGAAGTTGTAGACTCTTAGCACACCCAACTCGAGCGTAGTTGGTGGCAACAGCGTCCGAGCACCCACCGTAGTCTCCAATACCTGTCTCCACTTTCACGCACTCGATCTGCAACGCAGCTTAGCGGAAACTAGCCCCACACGCAATAAATTTCACGAGAAGACTGAATTGGCGGTGGTTTTTTACTCGAGCGATGTATCGGACAGCTTCAGATCCATCTTCAACTGCTTCCCCGTCTTTGCCAACGGCCTCGAACAAAGCTAACGCGCGCTCGTGCGATATTCGATCAATGTCGTCCGGGCGGAACAACAAGTCGCCGATAATTACCTCAACAATTGACTTGTTCAAGTCAAAGAACAACGGAGTCGAAGTTTCAAAGTGTGTACGCAACGTGTCTTGCGGCTTATTTGTGCTTGTGTCGAAAAACGCTGCTCTCTGCTCCTCCGTTTGCAGCTGCTGATACTCTCCCCACTTAGTTGGATGCTGGCCTTCGATGTGAGATGTATAAAGTTTCGTCTGGAACTTCTGGAACACCTTCAGGCGCGTTGTCGGCTTCCGCAGGCAACCGGGTTTGACTTCACGTCCGAAACTTGAGCAGAATAAGCACATTACACTTGTGACCTTGCTGCTGTTAGGGGCCCGCGCGGATATCTTCAGTCCATACTTCGAGGCATGTTTCTCCTTGAAGCCCGGAGGCTTCTTGACGACGCGGACCATGGTCAATGTTGTGTGGCTGGTCCTGATGGCTGCGAGGAAAGAGCTATAATGAGGTTTTACAGGCCCTGAGCGGGCGGGAGTTTCCAAATACTGCAGCATGAAGCGAAGAGAAACCGACCAAACCGAGCTTCACGTCACCACGGCCTTCTTATTTTTGACCTCTTCTGAGGTTTAGTTTTCTTATTTTTGTGTGGTGAGGTGCGGGCAACTTCCAAGCGTCCAGAATATACCTTGAGCTAAACTTGAATCAGCGAACCTTGGGCCTAAGCTCAGGGGTCTCAGAGTCTCAGAATCTCAGCTGAATAACCTCAGCTGGACTCGACGAAGACTCAGTCGACACCTCCGAACTCGGACTCTTGGCCTGACGCGGCGTGTGCGCCTCCCTTGCGATCCCCTTGACAGTTCTTGCTGGGGCTACGCTTTGGGCCCAGACGTCAGCCAACCACGTCCACTTGTTCCTTGTCCAGTCGTCCTTGGATGTCCTCCAAACGAAGCCTGCTCCCCGCTTAACAGGCCTTCGCTCGCACGTGTCTTGACCCGATTTGCCCCGGGGTTTTCCTTTATGTAGACACGACTCCACACGCACTTGTCTGCTTCTTCCGAGACTGCAGACCCAGTCTCCCTTGCTTCTCCTCTTCCTCCGGGCGGCTCCAGCTGAGAGCCGCGTACACAGGTCTTCACTCGCCCCCCGACCTAGGGTGGCTCCGAGAGTTGGCTCCGCTGAGCCGGTCTTGATCCAGGGTTCTCGCCTCTGCGCCCTGGGACTTCCTTGCGACACTCAGGCTGAGCGCCGCGTACACAGGTCTTCACTCGCCCCCCGACCTAGGGTGGCTCCGAGAATTGGCTCGGGATGAGCCTGTCTTGATCCAGGGTTCTCGCCTCTGCGCCCTGGGACTTCCGCGCACCACGTCTTGACGTAGACGAAACGGCTGAGCGGGGAACCACTATCCCAGGCTCAGCGCCACACGATATCCCTCCAACAACACTGAGAACCACTATCCCAGATGCTGTTCTGCCTGAAACCTCAGAGTAGATCGCCTTCTACCCGAAAATATGAAATACACGCTGAGTGCAGTCGCCTAGTTCGACCTGTCGACGTGTAATGAAATGAAATAGCCAAATGAGTACCCCTTCACACCGAGGTACACCCACAAGGACTATATGGGCTTGAGTTTTGGTTGAGTCTCTTCTCAGACACCCTCTTCCACAGCCACACACTTAGCACTGCGGTCTTCGGGGCAAATTCGATTCTCGGTTGAGTCTCTCCTTAGACACCCTTTTCCGCAGCCACACACTTAGCACTGCGGCCTTCGGGGCAAATTCGATTCTCGGTTGAGTCTCTCCTTAGACACCCTTTTCCGCAGCCACACACTTAGCACTGCGGCCTTCGGGGCAAATTCGATTCTGATTAATACTTTACACATGCAAACAAAGACCTATCAAGGGGGGGGCGCTCGACTTCCTTCGGAGCGCACCCAAACAAATACAGAAAGATTATACGGCGAGCGGTGGAAAGATCGTCTTGCGCGCGGCCTGCAGGCTTGTGCCGAACGGAGCTTCAAAGTGATAGTGGCTCGCAAACCAACGGCGCGCAGCACTTCCACCTGAGACCGGGCTTGATGATTGGACGGGTCGCGTTAAAGTCGCGCGTGGTGGTCAGTAATCTCCTGATCACATGTCGCCCAACTCCTGATTACGCCACTTTCCCGGTCTGTGATTGGCTGAGAGGTGTGCGTCACGGGGATGCGACAGTGCGTCATCTGGGTTCAGCCGTATGTCGAACCTGATTTGTGATTAGCAATCATTTGATGACCGCCTCTTCGCAGCGACTGTTCCCAACGCCTCATCACCCATGTCAATCTGAGCCTCTGAGCCTCTGAGCCTCCACTGGACCGGAACGTGAAGTGTCTCCAAGTGTCCAACTCCACTACACTGAGCCTCCTGAGATTCAGCGAATCATCTCTGAGCTTTGCTTGGTCTCAGAGTATCCTCCAAAGCTGGACCATTTTGAACCTGGGGAACTTCTGAACCACCATGAGCTTAGCAATCACTCCGCTGAGCATCCGAGCTGCTCGTTGAAACTCAAGGTGACTTGCTGAGCTCGGGTGCACACCTCTGCGACAGCTGAACTCCATCGTGATTAAGCCAGACACTTCTCCGCTGAGACTCACCATCTTCAAGACCATGACTTCTGAGCTCCGTGAACCACTGCTGATGTTGCTGAAGCTCGGCCATCTTCGACCTGGGCATCTCAAGCTGAGCGCAGATACCTTCGGCATCACCATTTCTGAGCTCAGCGAACAGGCATCGAAACCGGGCGAGCTCAGCTATACGTGACTCGCAGACTTCCAGCACATCAGGATCGCTCAACTGCTTCGGTCCGAGAGTGAGTAACATCGGACTCACCGCTATGATCAGCAAGTATCCACTGACTCATGGTAAGCTCGGTCATACGTAGCCCACAGACGTCCAGACTCAGCGGCTTCAAGGCGTCGTCGCTCAGGCTCCATTGCAAACAGCGTGATCCAGAGGGGCCCATTCAGAACAGCTGAGCTAATGCGGACTCAGCTCCAAATACCAGCACGACGTAGTCAAGACGACTCGCGTAGGCACCGTAGTAGCATTGGGCTAAGAGCTGAGACTCCACGTGCTACCTGGCGTCTTGGGTACGTGCTCCGAGCTAATCACCGTAGAAGCAACCACTCGTCCAGGTCAACTGCTGCCAGATCTCCTGTAAGGCTAAGAGGGAAACAAAGCCAGTCAATTTACGGAGTCCGCTGCAGAATCTGAGCGCACTTCGTCACAACCGTCCCTTATGGGTGCTGAGGCCACCGAGTACTCTTGCGAGTTGGACTCGGCGCCCATAACCGAGCATGCCAGTTATCCACTTGTTGGCTCCACCACATCAGCCTCTTTCTCAAATCGCTGCGATCGCGCGGACCTTCGCTCACCTTGCAGCCGTTCTCCATATCCACTTTTTGAAATCGTAACACAAATCAAACTCGAGCATTCACAAAGAGACGCCACGCACATACACAGTTATCAGCGGGGACGTGCCTATTGAGCGTTGGGCTCAGGTAGCTCGTCCCCAACTTGCATAAGTATGAACCGTGCATGCGCATCAGCGGTCTCAGCAGCGTCCCTGACATTGGAGTCTGGATCGACCACTTCGACTTCAGCGGGAGCCTTCTCAGCTCGAGTGCAACTTCGGGTACTCACGAATGGGTTGGATTTCGGTGAAAAACACTCGTCTGCCTGAGCGAGCGATACTTGGCCTCGAACAACATCCACTTTAGCGTCAGACACACTGCTAGGCTCCAGGTCATGTTCCGCTTGCTTGGTTTTCTGACCGCGGATCAATTTTTCGGTAATACGGCTCAGCCATCTCAGCTGAGTCAACCCCAATGAGTTATCGCTAGAGAAGGAGTGTCGAATCGTCCAAATCTTCGACGCCAGATAGTAAGCTAGCGCGTTGAACCCACGCTTAACATGAACCAGCTCGATCGACTTAAATTCCTGGTGCTGATCTTCGAACTCACTGAACAACATCCGAAGCCTTGGTTTCAGACACTGGATGAGACCCCGAGCCTGCTGAATAGCAATCCGAGAATCTCCGACGATCACCAATTCTGAGAATCCTCTTACCAAAGTCATCTTTGATCCTTCGACCATGCCATGGTACTCAGCCTCGTTAACCGTAACGTCTGCGAAATGGAAACCACGAGCTTGGACTACGTCCCATGACATCAGCTCCCAGAGAATGCATCCTGCTGAACCCCATCGATCTGATTTCTTGGCGTGACCATCGCAGCTGATTAGCCAACCTTCACATCCAGGTCCCAGCATCTCGAGGCGGACCGGAGGAGATTGGATAACGCGTCCCGTGGCTGGGACGAGGTTGTCAGCATTTTGGTCTAGCTGGTCACGGGGGGTAATCTCAGCTCCCATGATTGCGGCCAGACCATCGTCATCCTGCTGAACCTTGAGAATTTCCAAGGGCCAAGGGGCTAAGCACACAGCCCATTGCCTACAACGTCCCTCGAGCGACCGCGATGTGTATATCCACTTGAGCATAGAGTATCGGGTATAGACCTTGATTAGCTTCGTCCCAGCCAACATCGTACGAAAAACTCTGAGAGCTCGGATCAGTGCCACCACTTCGTTTTCAGCCGGGTGATACCTGAGCTCGTGGTCATGCAACACCCTCCCAGCAATATGAACCGGGAAAATTACTCCATCGGACTCTTGACCAAGCACAACACTGACAGCCCATGGATTGGCATGGATGATGACCACGAATGCCTTCTGAGCATCCGGGCATCTGAGCGGAGATGTAGACACGAGTTTGCGCTTCAAGATCCCAAAAGCTTCCATGGCTCGACCAAGGTCTCGGCCAGACCGGATCTGCTCGTCAGTCAACTTGTTAAGCACAGCTGCTATAGCTGGTAGACCTTCGATGAACTCATCGTAATAGTTCAGGCTCGCCAGAAATGGCTGAGCATCTCTCAGTATTGACGGGGACGGGAGATCTATCACACCCTCGGCGATCTTTGGCTGAGCTTGGATCCTATCAGCTTCAATTTCGTGGGACAGACATGAGATCATTTTCTTGCCGAGCTCGCTTTTCAACAGTATCATCGATGTTCCCCAGCACCTCAGCCAGTACAGAAGTCGATCCAAGTCGACGCACAACTGCTCCCAGGTCTCAGCTCCATAGCCGATGTCATCAACATATGAACTCTCCTCCCAACCTGGTTTCAGCTGAGATGACGCTGGGACGTTTCTCGGAAACCCAGTCATACCTTCGATCTGCGTAACCGCTTGAGCTGAGTCTCCAACATCAACACCAAGAAATGCCAAGCCATCGACATCCATCTGGGCGGCTTCAGAAGCTGGGAGGCGTACGAAACTCCACAGAAAGTTGACCAATATTTGTTGACAGATCGGCGGAGCATTCTTCAGACCTAATAGCATCTTCGTCCACTGAAAGCGTCTTAGCAGACAAATCAAGACTGAAATATGCTTTGCCCAGAGCGTCATCGGCACTGCCCAGAGTCGTTTAGCCACGGCCAAGCTCAAAACCCACAGCACGCTCTCAAACCCAATCAACAAGTCGTCAATCAAAGGTAGAGGGTAATGCGTAAGCTTGATCAGCTGAAGGGCAAAACGATAATCGATGCAGGTTCCGATATCACCTCCATTCTTCTTCATCACGATCACGATCGGCGATGCCCATTCTGAATGCAAATACTCTATCAGCTCCGTCTGCAAAAGCTTTTCGAGCTGATCATACGCTTTCCGAAGGTGCTCCGGTCTAATCGATCTGAACCTCCGAACCACAGGCTTGGCGTCGTCCACATTGAAATCGCCGATTACTCTCCTGGCTGGAGCCGGCACAGCGTTCCCATCTTCCAGGAAGTTGTCATGATGTTTCTCCAAAATCGCGCGAGCTAGGGCTTCCATACCTGTAGTTGTCACACCGGTCTCAATAATATCAGCCGTAGTCGGGTCAGCTTTTGGGCTGGGATTCCTCTGCTTGGTAAGCACAGCCAACTCGTTTCTGAGACCATTTAACAGCTCTGTACCTTCATAGACGGTCGCTTCAGCTTCATCGGAGAGATCCATTTCCAACCGCATACATCGTCCGAGAGACTCTTTCAGCCGAGACACAGGTTTAGCTGCAAAATCAACCGGCTGAGCTTTGAACACTTTGGCCAATTTTTTCTGAGCTCCACGAGTGGTAGTACCTTCATCAATCATCACTCGTGATACCACTTCCGGCTCAAACTCATCGCTGGCTGGGTCGTTTTCAGTCTCAGCCCTCGCAATTTCAGCTTCTCCCTCAGCTCTGTCCGATCTAGTCAACTCCGACGAGGCGTCTCCTGAAGCCACGGTTGTCCGAAAGGTGGACCGCCAGCTTTGAGCCGCATCATCCTGACCAACTCGTCTTGGCGCCCCTTCCGATTGTCCCTGAGGGAGTGCATTCATCCGATATGCTGAAGCACGGGGATCAGCCCCACCAAGTTCATCGCCATCCCTCCTTGGCGGACGTTTAGCCCTGGCTGGACCTGGCACAACGTTTGTAGATCCTTGAAAACTTGTGTGATGCCTTTCCAAGACAGTGCGGACTTGAACCTCCATCTCAGGAATCGTTTCTCCAGGTTTTCCGATGTCAGCAGTTGTCAAATTTGCCTTGGGACCGAGATCGTTCAGCTCAGGGAGTGCGACCAGCCGCTCTCTGAGATCATTAAGCAGTTCGGCACCTTCATGGAAATACACCGTCGTGGCGGCTTCGTCCGAGAAATTACTCTCTAGTTGCATACACCGGGTAACAGACTCACGTAGTCGATGTACAGGGTCAGCAACGAAATCCAGGGGCTCGACTTTAAACACACTCTTCAGTTCACGCTGAGCTCCTCGTGTCGTGATACCTCCTCCAGCCATCATGCGTGAAACCACCTCAAGCTCAGATTCATCACTGGTTGGAATACTATCAGCCACATCAGTCTCAGACTGTGAGTCTTCGTCAATTTCAGTCACAGTAGTCAACTTAGGCTGAGTGCTCATGAACAGTGGGTCTGCAGGAGGTAGCGGTGGCCAAATCGAAGTATGGCGTCCCTGACTGAGCATACTCTTCGGTTGAGCCGGAGGGTTGGTGTTCACCATGTACACCGAGACCTTGGGTTCGGGTCCGTCTGACTGTACATCATCCTCCTTCGACGGTCGTTTCGCCAACAACAGCTTTTTCGGCCATGTATACGTCGGCCTCTCCACGGCAGGTGGTCCTCTTAACTCAGCTTGACGTGCAACCAATTCTTCCAATCTCAGATATTCCGCTGAGGGCTCAGCTGCATAGGCCAGCGCACTCCACTCACGATACTCCCGAGACCACGGCCGCACAAAACATTTTCCTTGAGGGAAGTGTTCATTCTCGACCAGGCAGGCGACCACAGTATGCTGAGTAATGCGCGCTACTTGGTCTGAGATATTCACCACCTTGACAGCCTTGGGCTTTCTCCCAGATCCATAAATAAACTGTGTCACCCATTGATCACCTCGCCCAGCCCATGCCACAGTCTTATCGGGCTCAGCTTGATGATACTTGACCGGGAGAATTACAGATCGTCCAGGCTGAAGTCGGATAGTCTCAGCCAGTGACACATCGATCTCAAGTCCAACATGATCGAGCTCAGTACCTCCAACCAAGAACAGAGATTCCTCGTCTGGAAGTCGGACGACACCTTTTCGAGTACAGAGTCGGACACCAGCAGCAATCATAAAGTCCATCCCGAGGAGACAGTCTAAGCCCGCACCGATGTTCCCAACCCAAATATCCATGACATAGATCACACCTACTCCGAGAGTCAGCTTGATCGTAGCTTTAGCGGTAGCATACTTTGGAACATCTCCAAACCCGGTAACTCGGAGTCTGTAACCACGTCTGAGCTTGAGTTTCAACTTTCGTGCAAGGTCTAAACTCATGATGCTCATCATAGCTCCAGTGTCCATCATAATCTGAGTCCGGTGGTTGAAGATTGCTCCATGAACCATCGCCGTATCGCGTTTCCCGCCGACCAAGACGTGATTACTCCACCAACCGTATCGGTCACCATAGGTCAGAGCGAATTCGACATTGTTTTCGAACTCCAGCTCTGAGCTCGAGTCTTCGACTTCAGTGAGACTGGGATAATCACTGGCTTGGTTAGCTGAACTCATGCATTTGGAGATATCGTTGCACCAGCATGGAAGGGCTGGGCCCACATATGCAAACGCGCACAACGCTTGGGGTTTAGATCCGTCGCGAACTGGTTCCCGAACCAGATATATCGGTTTCTCAGAGTCTGAGCTGTCCGCCAAACGCCGAATCGTCTCAGAGTAGTGCATCTCCATGGAATAAAAACTCTCAGCTTTGGAATCAATACTGCGGCACCAATCCTTCTTGAACACATGCGATAACTTCTTCCAGTCTGAGCGTGTTGAATCGGGAAGCTGAGCACACCAGTCCTTCAGAGAACCTGAGAGCCTCATTCTCAGCTGAACAATCCGAGTCTTCTCATCCCATGGCATCATAGTCGCATAGTACTTGAAACGCTCCCACCAATCGACACGATTATCGAGAGAGCCTTGTTCATCGAACTTCTCAAGAGCGTCGCGTGGAACTATAGCTTGGACAACAGCACGAGTTCCCAAACCAGCATCCGACCTCTTAGTCTGAGCTGCGGCATCAAATTGTCCTTCGAGCTCGTCCTGAGACGAATCCCTCGAGCTCGAGCTGCCCAATCCCCAGTCATTATCATCAGGCATCGTAGATCTTGAAGTGCAAGCTTTGCTCCTTCGCCTTGATACAGAAGCTGAAATCCGAGCTGAGGACTCGGTCCGATTGTTCTGGGATGAGTTCTGAGCCGTGGTTGTCTTGTCGCGTAACTCAACAGGTTCAGCTTGACGTTGATTCGCGTGTACCATCTGACACATGACATCGACCAATTGGTCGAGCTTCGCCAAGACAGAAGCGATCACTGTCGAGACTCTCAGCGGCTCAGTCTGGATTCCAGCGGAATTTAGCAGACTCGTTGAATGACTCATCTGGATTCGCGAATCAGCTCGAGTATTAAGCTGATCTTGAGCTGATTGGAGCTGGCGAAGCTTCCCCTCTCGCTCAGCTACGGCTTGCTCATGTGCTGCCTGCGCTTGAGCATTTTCCTCCTTCAATTTTAGCAATTCCACATCATATTCAGCTTGGATCTTGGCTGCACGCTCATTGTGAACTCTTTGTAGCTCAGCTTGTCTGGCCTTAATCTCAGCTTCCTGAAACTTCTTCTGCACTCCCCAAAACCACTGGGCTCGGACCTCATCTTCCTTGTGTTTGTCAGATTCAGCTGCGACACGTTGCTCGGCTAGTCTCTCCCAGCCTTCCAACTGCTTACGTTGTTCCATCTGAGTCCGGCGTTGGGCATCGGGCAGCTGGGCATTCATAACCTGCAATTTCTGGTATTCTTCGTGAAGCTTGACTCGTTCCATTCGATGGTCATCTAGAACGGCTTGCAGTCTAGCTTCAGTAGCATTCCGCTGAATCTGCTCGGCATTGCAATGAGCCCAAGCAGTAACCTTACTCTGAACCGAGTCTCGCTGGGACGATGAGTCATAAATATCCACCTGGGCGACAGGGTCGCCAAACGAAATATGTCTCGTCTCCAAACGAACACCGGAATGATATCGCCCCAGGCCTGGTCTTGTCTCAGCAGCTGCAACATTTCGCTCAGCTGATCGGTTGGACTCCGGACTGCTGGGCAACGGGATCTGGGCCGATTGATCAGCCACATACATTCCTGCTCCAACTCTTGGTCGCACAGGACCAGTTCGGGGAGGGTCTGGGGTAGCAGACATCACCATCCCTGGGACCGAGCTCCGAATAGCGCCCGTCACAGATCCGTGCATCGCTGTAGCGGTTGACACGGGAAGATGCGTCCCCGTCCCAAGCATGTAATCCGTAACAGACATCAGGGACGAGCCAGAAGAGCTGTACGACATGTTCCCACGTTCGCCAATAACCAACAGGGACGGGTGAGAGTTGGGACCTGCACCCACCATGCTGGACACTGAGTCGCTCATGTCATCACGCCGAGTTTCAGAAGCAACATCGCTGGAATTACGCCAGCTCGGAAAAGAACCTCCAGTCGAAGCCTTAATCAGCAACGGACGCTTACGCGTCAACTCCTCGTCAAGGCTTGAGGCTGGGCTTCTGGGCTTGAGACCAGTCAGTTGAAGTCGCACGACCACTTCAGGACCCAGAAACAGCTGAGTGTCCTCATCCATGATAGCATCACCGTTCTTATCCAGCGGAAACCCAACTTGAGACTCACTCGTCTGAACTGAAGCTATTAATAACGAGTCTGAGGGCGATCGAACGTAGTACGGCGTCGACCCAACTGCAAATTGCCAGGCAACCAGCTCAGCTCGAATAAAATGGCCAATTCGCTCGACTTCCAGTCTGATCTGAGACTCGGATACACTTGACACTTCAGACAGAGTATGCCAAGCCGGAACTTGGTTCTGGAATTCATATCCGGCCTCAAGCAACATAGTCTGAAGCAAGGCGACGCACGCAATAGGCGGCATCAGCCCCAGCGAGACTCGGACTGCTTTGAGATCAGATACCACAGGGATCCGACGACGCTCAGCATTAAAAACATTCAGCCACCGAGCCGCAGAAGTCTGAGTTACTGACATCAGGTGTCTAGCAGTCGTTCCAGCTGCTCGGATGAACCCCCAGAGGTCATAACCTTCGTAACGCGGCCCATACGCTACATCAATGGGATGGATCACTCCAGGAGGGAGTGACACCCACAGATCGAGCTGGGATCGGCCATACGCGATCATCTCAACCTCAGTCATCTCAGGCGGGTGAGTCAAGCTCAGGTTCTGAGCTTCTACACCTTCAGGGACGCCTCTCAGTCGCTGAAATGGTCGTTGATCTAGCGAAAGTGAACTTGACCAGGCTCCATCACTTGTTGAGTGGAAATAATCAGACTCAGGGGTATAGTTGAGTCGAACAAGGTCCGTCCCAGTCCAAGCTGGGCTCTGACCTCTCAGCTTCATCTCACGACTTCCCAATATGCTCAGTGCACCACCCTCGACTTGGCTACTGCGAGGATTCGCAGCAGTTGGCTCCGGGTTAGCACTTGGCAGTCGGGAAATCGCAGTCGAAGCCTCGGGTTCATCTTGAGGCGCAATATTCTGGGGCTCAGCGGACACAGCTTGGCTTCGACCTTCATCATTTCGGGGACTCGGCTGAGCACCCGTTTCATCGCCTTGACCATCCCCAGACGGTTTCATCTTGGGTGAACTCAGCGATGGCACAACATCTTCCGGTATCGGGGGAGCTTCGGGTTCAGCACTTGGTTCAGCTTCACTTGGACGTGACGCTTCCACTTCAGCGCTGAGAGCTGAGACTCCTAAAGTCGAACGGCTCGGTTCAGACTTCTCAGCTTCCGTAGGCTCCACCTCAGCCGGCAATCCAACAACACGCGAGCTCCGCCGAAGCGAAGACTCGGTCTTCTCACCTTTCATCTTCGACGCACTTGGACTTGGCTTAGTCGACATAGTTGACTCTCGTCCGTCCAAAGTCGTATCCTGATCCGGGCACGCGCACCAGTTGTGGTGAGGTGCGGGCAACTTCCCAGCGTCCAGAATATACCTTGAGCTAAACTTGAATCAGCGAACCTTGGGCCTAAGCTCAGGGGTCTCAGAGTCTCAGAATCTCAGCTGAATAACCTCAGCTGGACTCGACGAAGACTCAGTCGACACCTCCGAACTCGGACTCTTGGCCTGACGCGGCGTGTGCGCCTCCCTTGCGATCCCCTTGACAGTTCTTGCTGGGGCTACGCTTTGGGCCCAGACGTCAGCCAACCACGTCCACTTGTTCCTTGTCCAGTCGTCCTTGGATGTCCTCCAAACGAAGCCTGCTCCCCGCTTAACAGGCCTTCGCTCGCACGTGTCTTGACCCGATTTGCCCCGGGGTTTTCCTTTATGTAGACACGACTCCACACGCACTTGTCTGCTTCTTCCGAGACTGCAGACCCAGTCTCCCTTGCTTCTCCTCTTCCTCCGGGCGGCTCCAGCTGAGAGCCGCGTACACAGGTCTTCACTCGCCCCCCGACCTAGGGTGGCTCCGAGAGTTGGCTCCGCTGAGCCGGTCTTGATCCAGGGTTCTCGCCTCTGCGCCCTGGGACTTCCTTGCGACACTCAGGCTGAGCGCCGCGTACACAGGTCTTCACTCGCCCCCCGACCTAGGGTGGCTCCGAGAATTGGCTCGGGATGAGCCTGTCTTGATCCAGGGTTCTCGCCTCTGCGCCCTGGGACTTCCGCGCACCACGTCTTGACGTAGACGAAACGGCTGAGCGGGGAACCACTATCCCAGGCTCAGCGCCACACGATATCCCTCCAACAACACTGAGAACCACTATCCCAGATGCTGTTCTGCCTGAAACCTCAGAGTAGATCGCCTTCTACCCGAAAATATGAAATACACGCTGAGTGCAGTCGCCTAGTTCGACCTGTCGACGTGTAATGAAATGAAATAGCCAAATGAGTACCCCTTCACACCGAGGTACACCCACAAGGACTATATGGGCTTGAGTTTTGGTTGAGTCTCTTCTCAGACACCCTCTTCCACAGCCACACACTTAGCACTGCGGTCTTCGGGGCAAATTCGATTCTCGGTTGAGTCTCTCCTTAGACACCCTTTTCCGCAGCCACACACTTAGCACTGCGGCCTTCGGGGCAAATTCGATTCTCGGTTGAGTCTCTCCTTAGACACCCTTTTCCGCAGCCACACACTTAGCACTGCGGCCTTCGGGGCAAATTCGATTCTGATTAATACTTTACACATGCAAACAAAGACCTATCAAGGGGGGGGGGCGCTCGACTTCCTTCGGAGCGCACCCAAACAAATACAGAAAGATTATACGGCGAGCGGTGGAAAGATCGTCTTGCGCGCGGCCTGCAGGCTTGTGCCGAACGGAGCTTCAAAGTGATAGTGGCTCGCAAACCAACGGCGCGCAGCACTTCCACCTGAGACCGGGCTTGATGATTGGACGGGTCGCGTTAAAGTCGCGCGTGGTGGTCAGTAATCTCCTGATCACATGTCGCCCAACTCCTGATTACGCCACTTTCCCGGTCTGTGATTGGCTGAGAGGTGTGCGTCACGGGGATGCGACAGTGCGTCATCTGGGTTCAGCCGTATGTCGAACCTGATTTGTGATTAGCAATCATTTGATGACCGCCTCTTCGCAGCGACTGTTCCCAACGCCTCATCACCCATGTCAATCTGAGCCTCTGAGCCTCTGAGCCTCCACTGGACCGGAACGTGAAGTGTCTCCAAGTGTCCAACTCCACTACACTGAGCCTCCTGAGATTCAGCGAATCATCTCTGAGCTTTGCTTGGTCTCAGAGTATCCTCCAAAGCTGGACCATTTTGAACCTGGGGAACTTCTGAACCACCATGAGCTTAGCAATCACTCCGCTGAGCATCCGAGCTGCTCGTTGAAACTCAAGGTGACTTGCTGAGCTCGGGTGCACACCTCTGCGACAGCTGAACTCCATCGTGATTAAGCCAGACACTTCTCCGCTGAGACTCACCATCTTCAAGACCATGACTTCTGAGCTCCGTGAACCACTGCTGATGTTGCTGAAGCTCGGCCATCTTCGACCTGGGCATCTCAAGCTGAGCGCAGATACCTTCGGCATCACCATTTCTGAGCTCAGCGAACAGGCATCGAAACCGGGCGAGCTCAGCTATACGTGACTCGCAGACTTCCAGCACATCAGGATCGCTCAACTGCTTCGGTCCGAGAGTGAGTAACATCGGACTCACCGCTATGATCAGCAAGTATCCACTGACTCATGGTAAGCTCGGTCATACGTAGCCCACAGACGTCCAGACTCAGCGGCTTCAAGGCGTCGTCGCTCAGGCTCCATTGCAAACAGCGTGATCCAGAGGGGCCCATTCAGAACAGCTGAGCTAATGCGGACTCAGCTCCAAATACCAGCACGACGTAGTCAAGACGACTCGCGTAGGCACCGTAGTAGCATTGGGCTAAGAGCTGAGACTCCACGTGCTGCCTGGCGTCTTGGGTACGTGCTCCGAGCTAATCACCGTAGAAGCAACCACTCGTCCAGGTCAACTGCTGCCAGATCTCCTGTAAGGCTAAGAGGGAAACAAAGCCAGTCAATTTACGGAGTCCGCTGCAGAATCTGAGCGCACTTCGTCACATTTGACTATTTTCTGAGATTTGTCAAAATTAAAGAGGCCTGGTAATGTGTGGCCGGGCACTTACTATGATATGCGACAGGGAAGGTCGATGCTTTAACGTCGGGAACGGACCGACTGACCGACAAAACACGTGGTACTCTGTTGGTTGTTGTGGATTGTGTTCAGACTGCGCGCGCTTACAGGCATTGCACGGGCTTCAAACGAAGCACTTGGCCGAGATACCAGGATGACCGATGATCCCGATGCCGCTCCGAGCCAGGCCGGCCTTGCTGCCGACACCCCGCCTCGTACAGCACCGGATCGCGCTGCTCATGCACACGCACTGTAGGCCGAAAAGCACGCGCACCGCAAGTGTCTGTTCCCCGGGTTACTAGCTTATCTACATGCATGGTGTGCGATCTAACATAACGATGCGCCAATGTACAGGCAAAGAAGAGCGCGAGTTGCATGTGCAGCAAACTGCTCACGCGCGCAGTTGCAAGGCAGGTAAGTTGGGCAAACCGACCCAGCCGAAAAACTCGGACAAGTAACTGGTGAAGAACACTGCGTGCTAGGACTGCTCAGCATTCCATTTCAACATTTCAACTTACTCTATGAGCGGTTTTATAGCTTTCCCTTGCTGACCTTGCTGCTGCGTACGAATTCGCTATCGAGCTTGGCTTCCTCCACCATATCTTGCAGCACGTCGAGGGACGGGCTTATTATCGAGTATTCACGGCGGTTCATCAAGTCAAGAAAACGTGATGCTCATCAAGGAGGTCTAGCAAAAATGCCGTTCATCAAGGACATATATTCCTGATCACTCGGCTCTGAGATGAGTCATGACGAGTCCGAACCTCGCTGGAAAGCTTCATCGATGGGCGCTTACTTTGCATGAGTTCGAGCTCGAGATTGAGTATCTGCTGAGCAGCACAAATGTGGTTGCGGAGGCGCTCTCACGAGCCCCCGCTGTAGCCACCGTAATGGAGACGACGGGACGAGTTGCAGCAAGTACGACGGAGTAGACGGAAGTGGTGACGCCACCTACGACGGTGACAGTAGCTGCGGACGAGGGGACAGCGCGACAGGCAAATGACGGCGGTGAGCAGCGGATGGTCGGCGGAGTCACGAGCGGCTCGGTCTTCACGACAAATGCGGGCGGCGATGCGCTGGCGGCAGCGGCGGCAGAGCGCCACGAGATACGGCCGGGTGGAGACGGTGAGTCACGGGCGGCGATGGCAGTGACGACAACGGCCGCGGTGAGGACGCGCACGGGCAGCACGAAGTGGTGGGATAAGCCGACGGAAGTGGCGGTGACTGCAACCCGACCCCTCACGCGTGCAGCCAAGCGTCGAAATGACGAACACCGGCGTCAGAGTGAAGAGCGAGCAGGCGCGGCATCCATGGAGGACGTCGCAGTGGTGTGCGTGGATGGTGTGCTGAACGGGCAGCACGAAGTCACTGTACAAGACGGCGCGACGGAGAAGGCGCTCGACAAGAACGTGAGTCCCGATGCGGCGATGTCGGGAACGAGAGTGCGACGATACCGGCAGGGAGCAAGACCACTCGCAAGCGAAAGCGCGTGACCTTCGCCGTATTGCCATACGATAGCGCGGGCGACGGGGGAGGCGCGACCAACGAGGTGGAGACGGTGATAACGCCGGATGACGTGTGGATGGCGGACGGCTTTATGTCGGACGTCGACCAGAGCACCCGTAGCACGAGTGATGGGACAACGGTAAGAGGAACGGATATCGCCGGGGGACGAGAAAGACGCAGCGGTTGGATTCTCGGATACCATGAATGTAGTAGTCGAAAGGCGCGGCCAAGGGAAGTGACTCCTCCTTTGCGCAGTCTACGAGGCGGAGATGTGGGCGATGGATGGGCGCTTGACGTAGCTGACCCCTTGCCGACGTCTTATGGGGACGAGCGCTACGTCATAGCGGCCGGGAAAACCTATTTGCAGAGCAATTTAGTCAGGTTTTAAGAGCAATTAGTGTGTAACGATGAATACAGAGCAACTTGTCAAGGAATATCAAGCAACTACTTCAACTAGTATCTGTCAAATACATCTGTGGATTATTTGGACTATGCAAATACAATCTATCCATCTTCTTCTCGACGCGCTAGACTTTTCGCCGCACACATCGATGCCTGAGCTGTGAGCCATCTCGACCGCTGCTGCAACCTTGTCGATACTCATCGCAACAAGAGTCTGGTCTGAGAGCTCTCGATTCCAATAGTATGCCCCACGCTGGGAGTAGTAGTTGGCAATCGACCATTTACGAAACTCGCGCGCAGGTCGTCCATCTTTCTTCACTTCACGCTCGTGTAGGATCTTCCATTTGAGCGCCCTTGCCGGAATTTGATGCAGCAGATTCATGATATAGGTCTGACTATAAACACCGTATCCTCGAGTAAGCGCGCGTGCTATCTTTCGTGGTCGTCCGGGGAGCTTGCGTGGCGCTATATCCGACATAAGCCCTTTAAATCGAGCCCGTCCAAAAATGCAGAGCCGGAACAGTGCCATTCACTAGAGAAAAAGGTTTTGCAGTCGCAGCAGAGCTTCGACCCGATCGAGACAAGCTAGTTATACAGCAATGCAAGTCAGTATTTAGTCAAGTATCCAAACATACAAAAGTAGATTTACCTGCTCGTACGTCCATTTGCCGTCTTCGAAGTTGAGATCCAGCGGGGACTGGTTCATGACCTGAATTTTGTGAATGGACAAGTGCTTCAAGGGGATATCGTTTGTTTTCATGTCCTTGCGAATAGCACCTTCAAGTGAGCTCCTATACTGCTTCATCCTGGCCTCCGACATGCGGACGGGGTGTCGGTTCTTGGCGGACCTCACACACGAAGCTCCATTGAAGTACATACTGCATATCAAGGGCGGATCGTCTTGCGTCCGCACGCAGGTGTAGTTTACAGGTAACATGAGGGTCTGCGCCTTGTACACAGTCTCCGTAGATAACGGCCCTCGAGCAAAACTTGAAATGCCTGTGGGCGCGCCGCAGAGTGCTCCTGCCATCACCATGATTCGTGGGAGGGATTGGTTAAGAACGGCTGACGTAGATGCGTGCTTGGATAGGACACCGCTCAGTTTTATAGATTTGTGATGGGCTTCAATTGGATTCTGACTCGGTACACTACTTAAGTACCAGGACATTGACTTCCTGTAGCAAACCAGAATTGCCATGGCGGTTGCAGATACTGGGCCTTAAACCAGTCTGCGTATTCGCCTTCGCCTTGTTTTTTTCAGTCCTCAGTAATGATTTCGGCTAGTGCATCAAATTGGGGTTCTGAGCGGCACAAGTGAAGCATTTCGAGTTGGGGCTTGATTCGAAGATCCCAATTCGCAGTGGTAGCTAGAGATCGTGCCCTGTCTTTGGCAGCCTTGGCAACATGGAACCAGCAACTTAACAGCTGTACCTCTGGCCAGTTCATTTGAAAGGCTGTAGCGATGCAGGATGTGTGATCTAGTGACCCGAACTTCACCTCCAAACGAACGCCAAAGAACTGATAGACGCGGTCCTTCACCCCGGAAAAAAGTCGGTCGTATGCCTGGATTAATTCACTTTGTACAAGCATGTACGCGATAGGAACGAACCGGTGGGCGAAGTCGTTGCAAGTATAATACGCTTCGTAAGTCCCAAGGTCGACCAGTGTCCATCCTCGTCTGTTCAGCTTGTAGGTACCATCTGTAGCCATCATCACACCATCTTGCTCCTGGCCATCAATACACAGTTTTGCGTTCCAAAAGAGGCGACGAGACGAAACGATGACCCCCAGCGATGGGTTCGAATTTTCAATAGGGATGTAGAATGCGTGTAGCACGATCAGACCACTCCGGTACTCCTTCAACTGCTCTTGGAAGACTGCATCATCTGTGGCAACGTCGTACGACTGCATGACCCCGAAAAAATCCTCTTTACTGTTGCACATTCTGCGTGACGCCCACACCAACATCTTGGTATACGTCTTGACACCCGTTGCGTCCTTGTCATACTTGTTTGGAAGCGTCTGGGCCCGCTGCTGGAGTTGCTCAATAGATGGGATGATTTGATACATCGTCTGATCATCTTTGTACCGTACATGGAGGGTGGTCAGGCAGTGTAGAGGACCGCCGCAGCCGTTTAACAGGTCATCGACGATAGGCTTGATCCTACGGTTGATTTCCGTACGGTTTTTTCGGTGTTGACCCTTGCATGGGTACCGCGTTGATCAACGACGCAGGAGTCTTCGATACGCATCCGCACAATACGGATTACGCTCTCACAATCCACATGAAAAGTGCACTCGAGGAACGTTGAGACACGGTGCGTGCTGTTCGAGTTGTAGGAGTGTCGATATATGGCTATCGATGAACAACTTGGCTTCGCCGATAGAGTTGAACTTCCCCAAACGCTTGTACGTGCACACTTTTCTACGAGTCTTGCCTATCGGGGTCTGGGTCGTGCTTGTCTGAGATGCTAATATTTGCCCAACGAAGGAGCTGTCGGGGTCTCCAAGCTGGTGCTCCATCGCGAATGGAGGTGTGAGGCCATTAGCGCACGCCTCGCTCCCACTGCCGCATATATATACACAAAAACCAGCTACGAGATAACTCCCAACCACTGTTTAAGATGCCTAAATTAAGTTGTAGTCGATAAGAGCTAAATACAGTCCCTAATAATGCACGGTAGCAATAATGCACGGTAGAACGCAGCACATTGTCATCTGAACAACGGCTCACCTGTTGAATCTGATCATTTGCGTGATATAATGGATCTTTTGCTCTAAAATCAAACAGATGGAAAATTTGCTCCGAAAAGCACGATATTTTGCTCGGTAAAAATAGAAACCCATAGCGGCCGTGGAGTCCATAATGACGTATGCGGTGGCGATCGCCGTGAAGCGGCATACAGTGGACAACATGGCGGCCTTTTTATTGTACAACGTGGTGCTGAAGTTCGGGGCGTCCAGAAAGCTGCTGACAGACGGGGCGCCGGAGTTGACCGGCAAGGTCACCGAGCAGCTGGTGATCTGGCTGCAGGCGTATCAGACCAACTGCAGACCACAAACCATTGGGTTAGTCGAGAGATTTCACAGGACGTTGAAATATTGCATTGCGACGTACATGAGCAGAGAGACTGGGACGAGTGGGTGGACTTCTCGGTCTATGTATACAATTTGGGGCAGCACTCGACGGACTTGCTGTCCCCGAACGAGTTAATGATGGGGATACGTCTACGGAACCCCAATGATCTAGTATGCAATGCTAAGGTGACGAAGGAGGGGCCGTTGAATGACTATCCCCGGCGGCTGATCGCCGCTATGCGGAGCAGCTCTGCGTGTGCTGAGGCGGCTCGGAAGAGCGAGCAGGAGCGGCAGAAGGGGTGCTACGACCGCAAAGTGATACGCGGGATTTTGCACCCGGCGATAGGCTGTGGCTCTTCAAGCCACCGAGTGGGCCGAAGGCCTCTAATCTGGTGCACCAGTGGTTTGAACAAGTGCGAATGGTGGAAGCAGTGGGCGACGACAACGTTTTGGTGGAACGGGAGAAAGTGGCGGGTGACCCCGATCAATATAGCTCACGGGTCATTTTTGGTGAGCCCCCCCCCCCCCTCTACACTACTGAAGACGGTTGCGGCGGAAGCGCAGCTCGGCACGACGGCACGCTCAAACTCGAAGGTTATGGCGCGCAAGGCGGAGCGACTGTGGGAGTAACGACGGTACCGACAGCAGCAGCAGCAGGAGCGTCAAAACGCCGTGGACGAACAGTCACGAGTGCGGCGACATGGCGGAGCGCGAGCGCGAGCGCGGTCGTGGTGGAGCTAAGACGACGAAGGCGACGAAATGCTGCAGGCCAGTACGTCCTGGAGTTCGAAGTGCAGGATGTTCGGCCACCCGACGCACGGCGCACGGCGGTAGGCGCTAAGCGCTGGGTCTCCTTTCGACAGTACGACCGGTTACTGCAGGACGAACGGTTCGCGGAAGACCCTGTCGATGGAGAAGCCGTGTAACAGTGGGGCCGGTCCGATGGACCCCACTGTAGCAGACGGTGACGAAGGACGACGATGTGGGGGGCTGGCGGCGACGCAGAGCGATGCGTTCGGGGACTCAGAGACGGTGGCGGATCCGAATGTGGGTGCAGCGGCGATGGGCAGCACGGAGGCGTCCGAGTCGACCAATGCGAGCGGTCCTGACGGCGGATAGTTGCACGGTGGCGACGGTCGGCACGAACTGCAAGCGGTGGTCATGCCGACTCGACACAAACAGCGTGAGAGCAGGCCGCACACAATCGAATTCGCCGGCTCAGACGCCAATCGCCCGAGCACAATGAGAGAGGATCAGGGGGCGCCTGCAGCAGTGAGGCCCCGCAGTGAAGAAACTAGCGAGAGCAGGACCGAGGCGTGGGACGGCGCCAGACGGAGCGGGGGTACGTGCAGAACGATAACGATAACGAGACACAGGAGGTAGGTTAGTGTTGGCAGTAGCTAACATTAGCTTAGGTCTACGTAGGTCTTCTAAGGAACCTAATCAAATACGACTGGACCCGCAAGATGGACAGTCGGGCGCAGCAAGCGGTGTTGCTGTCGGCCAGTAGGCGTTGAATACGCCCGCCGAGTAGACGGACGCCCGCAGCGAAAGCTATACAACTCGCTTCACAGCCGAGCGAGATAAGTGGCCTATTATAAGTGTGCGCAACTTGCAAATTATCCCCCCTTTTGGAAATGCGCCGCCCTCATGAACAGATTAGTCCTAGGATCATTTTTGTATTCATTGTAGACGTTTCTTATAGGCCGATACCGTAGTAGATTGAGCATGTGCATCGCATAGTCTGTTTGCAGTGTCGCGTCGAACTGCCTCGGAATTTGGTAGAACTCAGGAGCCGTGTTAAAGTCGGACCATTTTCTTTACGTCCAGACCATCCGGGCCTTCATCGGCATATCAATCTACGCAGCCACTTTTTCCGAACCATGCCTGTCATCATTCACTTCTGCTAATAGGGTAAGCCAATAGGGCTGTATTAGCGGTTGGTATAGCTACCTGAAACTCCAGCAATGCTCATCTTCGCGCTATTGACCCGATGCCATGTTTCACTGTCATGATCGGCGTTTCATCAAGCTCCTTAAACCCTCGCTGAGTAACTCGGTGGCGGCTTTAGTAAAGTTGTCGTAGTGCTTGTCCATTATGGTGTTGTATGTTGTAAGGTTTAATTTGCGCAAGAGTTCACAACAACGCGACCTCTCTTCGACTAATTAATGTGCCCAATAGTTCACAACAAGGTGACCTCTCTTGGATACATTAATGTGACCAATAGTTCACAACCACGTGGCATTTCTTGGTCTGGTTAATAGGCGCTAAGTCGTAACGGTATATCGCAAAAACTCTGTCATTTGCACTGGCTTGGCAAAAACATACCCCCTCCACCAATTTTAGTATTTAGCTAAGCATTGACAGCAACGCCGAGGCGCATCGTCTGGTCACTGCACAAAACAATCGAGAGCTTAATTAAGCGTCGTGCTGCTAACTTTTGCTTCTCGGCAGCGTACGCGAAGCGCACGATTTACTGCATAATATGCCCCAAACATAGAATGGCGTTTGCAATGTACATGCCAGTCGTGTCCCAGAAGGAAAAAAAGAACAAGGGCTGTTGCTGACATGCATTCCCAAGTCTTCCATTCCACGTCACACATCTCGCTTGCAGTGGCGAGATGTCTCATTCGTTTGAGTACATTGTAGAGGACACATCAAATGTTTGCTCTCACAAAACTCCGGTACACTTTAAAGAGCGTTGAACTGGGCGTCTTCCGCATCTCCAAAAACCGCATCAAAGCGAGGTCGCTCCCGGTAAATTCGCTCATACATTGGCGTTAGATATAGAAAAGCCAATATAGCGATGACAGATATATCACACATCATTAAGATACGCTACTACCAACAACCCATGTGAAGCATTCAATGCCCGCGTAAACAGGCACATGAAGTTCCATTCTACAGACCCCCGAAGCGGACTCATCTCGCGGTTGCACTCATTTTCAGATTTATCCAGACTGTTACCTTTGTAGCCACTGACGAGGAACTCTCGCACACCATAGGCAGGATCGCCGCACAAAAATTTCCCCTCGAAAACGTCGCGGTGACTGTCGAAATATGCGAGAAGCCCGCTTTCACACAGCATTGCGCTATCATGGCGTCGCGCTTCCATCGGGCCCCACAAACGAATATACATGCCGTCTAGCGCTGTCACAGCTTGGTAATTTAAGCACTGTCAACGCTTGTGTACGCTGAATAGATGCTTCTGGAGGTTTCTACCGCGTGTTCCACCTTGCAGGGGTGCAAGGCGGCATGCTGCCAACTTAGTCCCATCAGAGAACCCGAACACGCCTTCTGTCGCTGCTCCATTTCCCCTTAATCGCGTCGTAGTATGCATCCATGCGAACAGCAATCATATCCTTGTCTATAGAAATCTCGTCCTTGAGCTCGTCGTGAACGTGGTCGATCATGTGCAAAAATACCCTGCATAGCCATTCTCGTCCACGCCCAAATGTTTTCATCATGTCGTAGTACCGCTTGGGTACACTAACACAAACGCAACCTTTCTTCTTAGTATTTAACCCTTTCGCGATGAAAGGAGGCATATTGCTTCAATTAACGGTTCTTGAAGTGAAGTTCCCGTATGTAACCACGTTAAAGGAAGCAAAATACCCCCTTTAAGCGACTTCAAGCACAGAGTCACGCAATTATTTTCGTAGTCGTAACAGATAAATACAGAACCATTGCATATTTTTCATAAAAGTAACTACAAATCCCAAATGGAGGATTTGAAGGCTGCCCATCACAGACCTTAAAGGTAGCAAAATGCTTCCTTTAAATATTATTGACTTCAATTTGTATACTATAGTTTAGCCGAGTGGCCCGCGAAAGGGTTAAAACTCTACTCACAATAAAATGCATTATTCAGAATGATGTGCCAAGTTGCACATAATAAAGTAACCAGGTCTGTTTTTTTTCACCATTGTTCACAATAAAGATACGAATAGACCGGTTCACAATAAACGAGTCGGTTCCCGGATCACATTAAACGAGCCGGTTGCAGGTTCACGTGACCGGGCCTAGGATGTTTGCTGGTCATACATCGATTTCTCCCGTTTGATCCCCCCATTCACCTGCGGTCATCTTCATGGGACCGAAAACACCTATCAAGGGTCAATGGGCGGTGATTCAGCGTTGTAAGTGATGCGAGGCAACTGGAAGTTTTCCAGAGTGGCCAGTTCGCAGCTGCCCAGGGCCCAGAGTTTCGAATGGAGGTCTGGATTCAGAATGGCGTAAGAATGGTGCACCCAAAAGTGTTGACTGATTTGAAGATCGCGAGGACGGATACTCGGACCACGTATAGACTCACAGACACGGAGGCGTCCCACTCGAAGCAAAGATGATTCGGGATGAACTTATAGCGCCCAGTCCGGCCGCCGACTTCCCTTTGCGGCAGGTACCCATTCGAAGGGGCCAAATGCTTCCGGTAGAATGTATACCGGAAAGCAGCCTGCCCGTACGAGCCGAGCTATTACCCAGTGCCTCAAGATCGAGCCACCCCGAGTGACATCGCAGCAACCCTGAAAAATTATAACCACCACAGCCCAGATGAAGACCATTGTTCCGAGTCCCAATAGACGCAAATCGCCCAAGTTCGAGTAGAGGATGGAGTGTGACCTACCGACTACGAATGAAGTGGAGTCTAGGCAAAGTACATCTCGTACATCCTGAATGATGAAAGACAACCCGAATGACCAAGATGCCACTCCGGATTAATGTCACCACGGTTGGCAAGTGTACCCAAGTTTAAGCCGACCAATCAATGACGACCCAGGGGGCGTGCCATATCAGGCACCCATGCGAACCTGAAGCCAAGGTCCAGATAGTGTCACGCCTAAGCCGGAGATCTTCGAGACAAGCCAATCAAGCGGCGACAGCGCGCCAGCGCACGAAGTGCGATCGCCCAAGACCGCCGCCAGTACGTGATGAGTAAGAGGCCCTCCCCGAGTTCAACATGACACCAAGTATATTGAAATCCAGTTATCCGGGAGGAGTGCACGCGATTCGAGCAGATGAGGCCTCCGAAACCCAGATACCAAGAAAGAAAGAAAGAAAGAAAGAATAGCCGAAGAGAGAGATTGAAATATAAGAGATAACCAGAGTTTGTTTTGCCTTCTAGAGCCCAAGTGGACTTCGTGTTTGCTTACCAGTGGTTCTGGGACGTATATTCGCCGAGGACGACGACACCAGATACTAACCAAAGGAGAATCCAAAGGAAGGTCCGGGGACCGCGTACACCAACGGACGTCCAAGGTCGTGCAACTGGACAAGGAACTCTCAACTACACGTTCAAATCAAATTAGGTACCCAAAAAGGCCACTTTCGGGTAGCTCTACCTATTTCATATCCTTAAATTGCCTGTGGACACCCGAGAGAGGACCCTTGGATTTTGATAATCCATTTGCAGTTTCAGGAGGTTGTAGCATTCACCCCCTGAGATCCGAGTTAGATTGCTTGTTTTAGGATTGTATTTGTTGTTTTCCTCGTTCATTCGAGGGTGGTGCGCGTTGGGCAACCCGGATTTCCCTGTATCCGGGTTGTAACCTAAGGTTGACAGACTGCATATTGTGTATACGAACTCTGTATTGTTATTGATTATTTTGAGGTTGGTTATTTGGATAAAGGTCTTTGCTCGTAAGCTTGCCTCCATTCGGGATCTCCCAGTTGAGAAGAACTTGGAAGTTCTTTGTATTCTTGTATCTAATTGATTGTTACATTTCCGGTTGAAAGACGGTCTGCCGAATTAATCGACATCTAAAGGGATTACATAAGGTCACACGCCGACTCGAGTCATTATATTGTGTGTTTAGAGCTAACCGGGGCTGGCCCATTCTGGAATACCAGTTCCCTAACCCCGGACGCGCTATACATCCTGGACGATAAAAGCGTTCACCCGCTTTGTCTCATAAGCCAAACAAGTTGTCTCTTAAAAGAGTGGTGAAGCGGTTAGATGTACAGACTAGAGCGTGAGAACGAGACGCCTGATATATCCGAGTTAGAAGGGTTTCATCCAATCACAAGTCTGCTAATACCATTCTACAGTTACCGGTGACATCTAATATTGATTAATGTGTGGGGGTATAGAGTTTTACCCGTCTCGTTCTTACGCTCTAGTCTGTACTCTAGTCTACGTTTTTAAGCAGGAAGAAAAAGTACTAGGACATTCCCGAGCCACCGTCGGACGTTCGAGAGCGCTGTCGTGCTAAAAGAGAGGTCGTAAATGCAGGTTCACTCCGTACGAGAAGGCGTTAATCACTTTCTCCGATGAGACTTTACGTGAGAAAGGCAACACTTCATCTGGCGAAATAATGAGGTTTTGTTTACGAATTTCTGCGTTTCGCAATTCTGAATGATAGCACACAGCGGACTCGCGTTAGACGGTTTATGAACCATTACAAGCCAACCTAGGGCCCAGCTGGACCCGCAAGAACTGTCACCAACTCAACTCAACCTGTCAAAGATGATACAGGCACGTCCGACTTTTTCGACGAGCGCGGCACAGAATACGGCTTTCAGGCTTCGAACAGCTCTACGAATTCCGGCGCAGCTGAAGCAGAAATTGAATCATATCGTGGACGAGATGCCGAAGCGGGGGGGGGGGGGGGGGGCACCACAAGTTGTGTGGGTATTGGAGCCTAGCAACGCTATGCAGTGTGATCATGACTACAGTGAAGGTGGAAACCGCACACGGCAGCAGGAAACCCCATGCATCCCAGTAATGGTCGATGCAGACATGTCTGTAGATGTTTCGATTCCTCTGTTCTCGGAAGATATCTCGAGCCTCTAGGACAGAAATATGCTGACAAGTGCGATTATGGACTTTTGTATTGCACCGGTAGATTGGGGTCGGTAACAATTAAAATAGCTCACTACAAAAATTAGGTTCCTATCTCTTCTAGCCATCTAAACAACGCGCAAATCGCTGCAACATGCTCCGACGCACCGATTAGTTTTCATTTCATCAAAATCCATTCATTTTTCGATTCGCTATTGATGAAGAAGCACGTCCTGACCGTGGCTGAAAAATACCAACTCGTCCAACTTCACCGCACTCTCAAGGCCAAAATCGGTCAAGGACTACACCCGAAGGATCATACGCTGCGCCAAGTACTTAAGGACTCGACGGGCTACGCGTACAGCACCATCTCGCGCGTGTTGGCTCACTGGAACGAGCACCACGATCCTCTCTTCGCGAGCAACGTCGGCGCTCGAGGCGATCGCTGTCGCTCGAGGGCAGATTACGGGTCCGAAATCCGTAAAATAATTTTGGATCGTTATTAAAATCAGGAGCCTACCATCATTGACGAGCTACAAACATGGCAGGTTTCGCTGTTCCGCCACGACCAATGCAGGAGGTGGTGAAGCGGCTCGTTTTCGCTTACGTCAGGCAAAAGCGCAACGTTGCATCAGACTCTGCGGTCACAGCCAAGTTTCGCGAGGGGACTTGGTCAAGAAGCTCGCGAATTAAGACCATCACCCCAATCCTCTCAAGCCCGAGGTTTTCCTGGACGAGAGCTAAGTAAATGAGCATCACATAGCTTCTCGGCCGTGGTTACCTCGTGACTGGATCCACTACGAAAAAAGTGGAAAAGGGCGCCGCTTCTGTATCGTTGGTGCCGGCGTGTTGTACCGCCAAACCGGGGGTTTGCGCGGCGAATGGGTGCAGAACTCCTTGAAGAACTGGCTGTCTGACTTGGCCGCGTCGGAGCAGCAGGACTACCATGGAAACTTTGACAGCGACGAGTTTGAGGACTGGTTCAGGAAGCTGTGTTGTACGCTCAAGCTCCACTACGGCGAGTGCAACATTGTGATGGACGGAGGAAGTCATCTCCGACGCATAATTATTCCACCCCCGAAGAAGGCCTGAAAGAAGAAGATTCTCCGCTGGCTCCTCGAGCATGGAATTCCTTAGGGCACCGACACGAGGAAGGCGACGCTGCTACAAATTGCCTCTGCTACCGTGCCCAAGACCAACTATGCCGCGAACGTTATAGCCCAAGAGTACGGTCACCTCCTGTTCTACACTCCCCCATATCACCCCGAGCTCCAGCCGATCGAGATGATATAGGGTATCGTGGAGGATCGCATTGCATCGGCGCCAGCAAAATCGATGGCAGACCTGAACGCAAACTCGGCGCGTCCCGCAGAAAGGTACTAAGTAGAACGGGGACAGGGGCGTATGATTTAGCTGGCCGCAACGCTTCGTGGATTGGCCGGTTTCAGTTGATTTTGACTCAATCAGTAGACCTCTTGGCGAACTTTCACCTAAATAACACCCGATAGAAAAAATTGGCCGCAAAGAAACGTTATGGCTCGGCGAATACGGTGACCGATCCCTATCTGCCGACGTACAATAGTTCACGCTACATTCCGAAAATATCTGGCGTTTTATTGCTCCTGACGTCCACCCTGTTCGTCGAGGTCAAAGCCTCGTAAGCATTCTGTACAAATCGCCGACCAGAGGATATTCCTGGTGAGATGGATTGGAGTGGCTACAGCTAGTATTTAGTGTCAGTAATGCTTGGTGGCAACTGGGGCTTGCTTGTTATTGAGTGCGGGGATGATAATTGGAAATAAATGTACCACCCCGAGTAGTTTTCACCGTGGTAGAGTGGTATTTCTTGGTGGCCAGCTCAAGCAAGACAAGACCGTCGGGACTCACTCCTTCTCGTATGTGACCAAGCCACGTCAAACAAATGGGATTGATTCCAGAATCTACATGTTCCATCATCTGTACAAGGTTAAGTGTTATATCGACAAAAATCAGAGTACGTCGCTGGTCGATGCAATGGATCAGCTAACGAGGGGCTCGTTCACTGGTTCTAGTGCTTCAAGAGCTAGCGGTTCGCTATTAAAGTGTCTAACTAAGATAATATCATGTATTCGTTTGACATGCGTTGAATATACTGAATTATGTGCTGTGCGCTTCGAAGGAGTGCTATTTTTTTAATGTGTTCATGCTGTTGAAATATTGCAAACGTACAGCAAGGAGTACGGTACTTCTCAGGCTTCGTGGTGCCGAAAAAGAGACTGCTGTCCAAGACTATCCGCTCCATCGTCAGTGCGGGCAGTGCTCGTAGGTACCCTGTGACGTGAAGTGTGGTGTATATAATATATACACCGCATGGCACGTATCTCCTGTAGATTTTGTGGCAGTGCGGCTCAAGAGAACCGGTCGGTTGTCAAGTCGTGTTTTGATAGCACACTCTTTTGAATTTTGACTGCGCACCATTTGAATTTTGTCGATCACCAAGACAGTAGTTGGTATCTGCGTGGACAGCACCAGCCGGTACATTTCGTTGAGCAGCCGCTGGTGGCTCCGTTCGTTTTGCTTTGTGCTTGACCCGTTCGTGGAAATTCGCCTTGACGTGCTCTTTTTGTAGACCGGCTTGAGAATGTTCCTACAAAACATTGGCACTACGGTCTAGCTTCATCTTAGGGTAATCCATCTGCTTGTGTGGCCCAATGTTGCTCATGTAGTGGTACGTACGTACCAGCGCAGTAGAAGCACTAGACCACTCTATATGTATTGGGCATCCCTCATGGGTGCACTCTGCGCCTGGTGCTTACCCAGAGAGCTGAGTTGTGGTTTCAACGTGATTGGTCTGCATGCCCGTGCTCAGTACCGCGATCTGGGCCCGTCTCTTACTCCCAAAAATGGCATAGGCCTGGTTCTCCACGTGGGCCATCGTAAACTCGTCGGTGGTAAGTTGATAGTAGATCCAGAACTACCAGCACCTTGACTGCTGTAAGATGGAACCGGGTTTCAGCGCCTCAGTAATGTTCCAGATCAGGTCGGCCTGTTGTTTTGCAATCTAGAGTGTTAAGGAAAGGCGTCACATATATATATATATATATAATCACCACCCGGATGCGGTGTAAAGCCCGTACGACTTGTCAATTGCGCGCCAAATCTCATGCACCGGGCGATTCAACAATCGATCGTCCCAGGGTAGGGCTCGGTTTGTCAGGTACTCAGAGCTCGGAAAATAATATTTAAAATTGTATTGCTTTGCAAGGAAATATAAGAAGTAATTGCAATACAGGCCACCGCAATAAAATATCTCCGTTATTGCATCAAATACTAAGGATCGGAACGGTGTAGTCGTTTGGAAATGCCCCTACCGCATCACTACGCTCGAGTTCGAGTCGAGAAGTTGGTGGCTGTCACTGCGACTTATGTTCCTGGCTACGGGTCAAACGCCGAACAAAAATGAGCCGGCAACGGCACAAGACAGTCCACAGGTTTTGAACGATATAGCACATAACCTCCTATATTTTATCAATTACAGGTTTATACGAGATAAAAGGTGTCTTGATTTGGAGTCTAGCTACTAGAGACGTAGATCTACTCGATGCCCCGCTCGATGGAGCTGTCGAACCTGAGGAGGGTAGTAAAGTCCCAGAGCTCCCGGTTGGCGCGAATGAAGACCAGCATTTCTGAGTTGGCAGGCAGCAGACTAGAGCGGAGAGGGTTCAGCACGAACTTGTAGTGGGAGAAGAGACGCTCACAGCAGTTGCTGGTAGGGGGGTCAGGCGAAGTACTTAGTCTCAGCAGCGCGGCACGGCTGCTTGGCCTGGCGTAGAGTCTTGGTTGCGAAGTCCATCGTACGCCTGCTCAACTTCTTCTGCGGCCACGATTGCCAGTGAACAACCGCTTAGCATTAAAGAAGTTGAGCAGGCGTACGATGTGCTCGTGAAGATGCACGCGCGGTGGAGAAAGGGTAAGCGTCAACTTGGCCGCCGAAAGAAGGGCGACTTCAAACAGAGCGCATCCCAGGTGGAGCTCATAGCAAATCGATACCGGGTGGCAAGGCAGACGAACACGACTGTGGACTACGAGGGCGCATCAAGAAACGTGAACTTTCGTTCAATCAGTGCCGACAAGTTGAGGGACCAAGAACCATACGTGATCGCAATGCTACGGATGGCGCTGGAACAACAACGACAGATTGACGACGGGAATCCTGGAAAGACAAGTGACAATTGGGCTGACGAGGTGGTGCAGTTGAAATTGGAGCACAAGCACGAAATCGACGCATTTTTGCAGACCATTCGCGAACTGGAGGGCGCAAATTTGCGCCTCAAGGCTGGACGGCCACAGACGTCAGACAATTCTGTCCAAGCGTCACTAAAGGAGGCGGAAGGACCAAACTCGACAACAAATGAAGACCTTGAGTCGCGGAAGAAGCAGATAAACGAGTTGCAGACGCATGCCAAGAATGTGCAGGCTGAAATTTTTCAGCTTAGGGGGCAACTGGATCTGCAATGTACAGCAGTGATATCTCTCGAAAGTAGACTGGAGGAGGTAAGAGCAGATAATGCAAAGCTGAAGCAGAAAGTTGAGGCTCTTGAGACTACTCACGCGATGCAAGAGAATTTGGATAAAAGAACGGTGGAGCTGAATAAACAAGCGCGCGTTCAGATGTTGGAGCGGGCCACTCTGGCCGAGGAGAAGAAGCAGCACGCAGAGACAGTGGAAGAAGACAAGGTTGCTCACCAGGCATGGATGAGAGATCGCGACGCCACCCTTAGTGAGTTACATGGGTTACAACAAGAGAATGCCATGATTGGCGACTACTCCAAAGCAGTGAATGAGTGGATTTCGAAGTGCCTTAATGCAGAACGGGAGATGAAGGCTGCGCAGAATGACTACAATGGATTGCATTGCATCATAGCAAACTTGGAGAAAGAGTTAAAGGATTCCCGACATGCCGTGCAAGATTTGGAGAAAGAGTTAAATGATTCCCGACGTGCCGTGCAAGATTGGGAGAGAGAAACCGCGGACCTGCGGTGATGGATGCGCTCGCTGGATGCCTGTTGTGATGTCGAGATTGCGACCAACAAGTTTGTTTCAGCCCGCACCGCTGCCGGTACGTTCTTTTTGCTGAGGTACATGTAATGGTTTTTTTTCGAACTACACCTTGGTGTTGTGTGAAGTTCAAGACATGTCGGGAAGGGAAAGACGCGATTTTTGTGTGGCAAGATATGAGGCACTTTATCCAGGCCGTGGTGATGATCGGGATTGCCTGATGAAAGCATTCACGTACACTCGAAGCCGAATCTGCCACGACGGTGTCATTCGCGATGTCTCGCATGATGAATTCCACTAGGAGCTGCAAAGCGGGCGACAGCCACCTCTTTATCCGAGTTTGGCACACGGTCTTCCAGCAGCTTCACAATTTCGCTTTCAAAAGCCGGGGAATGGACAATACCAGACGTTGGACTGAGATGGTGTGAAGTCGCTAGATCATTGGCCATGACGGTATCAAAAAGAAGCCTCACGTCACCCAGACTGCACTTCTCCGATTGCAGCTTCACACAGAGACACTGCCAAGCGCGTCAAGCTGTCAACAAACTGCAACAAGCTTGCGGTGCGTACTCGGTCGTTACAGCAGATCTTCAACTGCAGCCGCCGTCTTGATAGCATCGCGAATATCCACGTAGCCGGCAAGCATTTCGTATGTGGAACACCACCGAGGAAAGTTAACCGTCAGTTGTTTGTAGTACATGTGCCGAGCAAGTTCTGCCGCGTGGTAGGGGTAGCGAAGCTGGACACACAGGGTCTGTACTTGATTGATGAGAGGCTTGAACCAAGTGATGCGTTCCAGAGGTCCATCCATCAAACATGAGCCCGAAGTTCTCTCCGATGTCCACCGAGAGGCGACCCCCCCCCCCCCACCTTCCCCGCAACGTGGCGCATGTACAACATCAATGTCTTGGAGGAGATCGGCTTGACAGCAGCTAATGAGCGCGTCAGAGGGTCTTCAACCTCACTCACAGCATGGTTCCGAGCGATGAACCACTCCATCCACTTGTAGATCTCCATCGTTCGCTGGTCCCCGAAGCCTTGCGCTTCGAAGGATTCGCCGTAAACACGCTGGTTCTTCTCGTACGTCTCCCTGTAGTCCGAGTGGTCCGTCGCGAGGTGGCTGGTGAGGTTGGAGTAGCCTGTTCCAGGTGCCTGCCTTCGAACCTTGCTGCACTACTTGCAGGAAACCTGGTCACCGCCGGGGTCCGTGAAAAAGAAGCTTGTGATCGCGCGGGGGCTGGACGAGGGGTTCTTGTCAGAAATGAGAGTGAGATATCTGAAATTGCGGGTTGCACCTCTCACGGCGGTTAGCAACTCCCACACAATCCAGTCGTTGGAGGTGGACCATGCCTACCACCGCATTACTTTTTCCGGGTGGTAAACACTCAATTTATTATTGCGGGGCCCATTTGTATTTTTACGGGAACCTGGCATTTCCAATATTCCGCTGTTCTGCCAATACAATACCAAAATTACTATATTAGATGGTTTTTCCGAGCCCTGGTAGTCTCTATATAGGACGACTACTGTCCAATAAAGGCATTTGCAGCGTGTGCGCGGTCTTCTCCCTCGCCGAGTAGTCGACGCAAGCACCGGTTTCTTCACAAGCACATTTTCGTAACGTGCAAGGGGAATTCCCCGTCCCGCTTGCAGCTTAGTCACCGCCAGCGCTTCACTCAGCGCGGTAGGGTCGGTCTTAATTTGGTCCTTTCAGCCAACAAACAGAGTTTTGGAACACCATTATTTCGGTCATGTTAGCAATTGGCATTTCGGACATGTTCATCTTACTTTAAATGTTAGATTGAACACTTAAATATTACAGCAAATGTATTACACTTTATCCCTCTGTTCCAATGATATATTCAAGACATGTTCAACCTGAAGCAAGTCATGATGTTAGCTCGTGCTCAGACTTCGTCGTCCGGCGGCTGCACTTCCTCCAAATCATATTTTCATCGTACTACAGATAATAAGCAGGCTCTTACTGTCGTATGTTTATAGATAGAGTTCCGGGTCTGAAGTTCCCTAAAACCTGTTATCTGATTACAAGGTCCTCCGAAAAAAAAGACATTTTTCGCAGTAAATAACTTATTTCTCAGAAAAGTCGATTATCTACCAGTAAAGGGTTCTTACAGGTAAACATTAGCATTATTGTTTTACTGAGACACAGTTTTGAGATAACCAGCTGTATAAAAGTGCTCTATTAACCACATCTACCAGTCGGCTTGCACATGATTTCTTAAACCGAGGCGTAAGTTCGCTAGCTCTTGCTATCAGTCCTGAATTCATCATGCGCTCGACCAGCTCCTTCAAGCTCAAGCAAGTATGCTCCTATATATTGAAACCCGTTCATCGATGAGCAAGAAGAATCTACAGAGCATTTTCGCTACAGTTCGGAAGCGATATGCCAAAACGGCTATTCCAACCTCTTCAGCCATGTGGCGAAACAATACACCGATTACGTCACGACGCTGATGTACAGCAGCTTCAACTCAGGAACGCTAGTGGCTTTAATCGACCAGAAGGTCCAGATGGCTCGATTTTGTCCCATGCGAGCCACAAGAACTCCTAGTCCAAGGGTGCCGTGCCCGCTTTGTGGGGTCGTCCTGGCAGCATGCATCATCCGAGCCCATGTGGACAAACAGAACTGCCTGGAACGACGCTTTCCAGAGCTGCGGCGACAGCGGGTAGAGGCAGCACAGAGGGCCAAGCGGGAGTACGACCGCGTGTACTCCCAGAAAAAGCGCGAAGAGATCGCAATCCTCGCTTTTCAGGTTGTTGGTCAAGGCGTCGCAACCCGTGCTCTTCCGTTTCGGGCTCGCGACGTGCCTGCTGCCCCTCCACCCCCGCTGTCGCCAAGAACCATGAATTCGAAACCAGCCTCATCATCGACCTCCTTGTTGTCCGAGTCCGTGTCAGTACGGCACGGACCGCTCATTCCAAGCCTGACACTAGTGCCATCATCACCAGTTCAACGTCTACTTCGGAATATTGACGTTACTGGTGACGAGGAGGAGACTGGCGCTCCGGAGGAGTCATCACCATGCCTGATACCCCGACTGCCCTGGTGACGCCGTTTTCCTGGATGCACACCATGTGCGCTGAATACATTTCGCTGCACGTGGGGCATGTATTGGCTGAAGAAGAGTTGCCGTGGTGTCCGCTTTGCTGCGTCATCCAACGAGTATGAATATGCTCGTTGTATTTTGAAAATATAGCAGGTAGCGTAAGAAATATCGACGTTAGTAATACATTTAGTTAAACATGTTTATATCATTACTTTTTTATATTGTAACGGCAGGTTTTACTTTACATAATTTTAACTAAATGTTATTTTATTTATGTTGTATGTTTTAACGATATGCGAGTCGTACAAGTTTACATTTACCAGTTCCAGGGTTTATTTTAAAGAATGTGTTTATCGTACCATCATTTTATTGCATGTGTAACGAAAGACTTTACTTTTGGTGGAGTTACTTGGCCGTGTTCGACTTGAGCCCAAACCAGCTCTTTTTGTCAAAATATAGCTGTATTTCCCAAACGATCCCGATTATGACTTGAAACATCCGAAATAGAAACCAGCTTGATGGCCTAAAAGGGCTGGTTGTGAAATTCAGGTCCTGCTCTGATTTGGAATCGAGCTCCCTTGAAATTGACCTCACTTGACAACTAACGGATGCAGCAACAGGTGAAGAAACAGCGTGCTATGCACCAAACGTCAACAAAACTATTGCCCGCCGGAACGAAGCGGAGAGCGACAGCCCGACCTAGACCACACCGACTGCCGCGTAGCGGCAGCGCTCGGATGATTGTCACTCACGTCATTAGTTCTAACTCTTTTTTCCTGAAACATGATTTTTTTTATCAAAATGCTTTGTAACAAAACAACTGGCTTGTGGTTCCAACTCGATTGTAATCAAGCTCGATTGCGCTGCACAAGTCGAACACGGCCTAAATGTTACTATATGTATGCCGTACGCTTAAACGATATACAAGTCGTACATTTTTTTGGCAACACTCTCAACTCACTCCAGCGCATACTCACTGTTCCCGTCCCAGCAGCTATGATAAATAGTATTTAGTCCTACACCTTTTGCAACTTCAACGGAGAGGATCTGTCCACGTCCGAATTCAACGCACAGAGCTCGATATAACACGCGTAAAACTCATGTTTGATTGAAGCGTTTAGTGCTTCATCAAATTTCGCGATAAAACATTCACTTGTAGTTGCCGCTTGCTCTTAGCTACAAGCGGGGTGTCATCTGGTGTTTCGACAATAGGAAGCTTAATTCTGGTTTGGGCTACAAAGTTGCGACATATATGTCATCGATAAAGCAGTTTTCCAGGAAGGAAAAACGGCCTCTGTGGCGTCCGGGTAGACAAGATATCAATCCGTTGTAAGAGTTCTCAATGCTCTACATGTAATTGCCACATTATAACGAAGGAATGTAGTCCCAACAGCGCCCGGGTAGAATCTGCCTCGGCTTCGAGCATCCAGATTCTCGCAATGGGTAGATCAGTTTTCATAGCCGCCAGAGTAACAGATACATCTGCAGCAGGTTGGTTTTGTGCAATAAAGTAACAGCAAAACCCGTGTAGTCTCAAGCTAGAGCCGTGCAACCATATTCGGTTGGAAGATTGGTCCACTTAAAAGCGTTGTGAAAGCAATGACCGAGCAAATAATACCAGAATTTGTTTTTCTATATGCTGGTTTCGTTCGAGAAAGATTAGAACCATGGCGAGCAATCCACTCATGAAGCGCTGTAAGGCAGAGCTTGCTGGAGATTTTCACTTAGCCTCGTGCATCTACCTCCAAACATAACGATAAAGTATCAAAAGGTTATTTTTGTTTGCTTTTTACCCAGACACTAACGCCATGCGGTACGCCTAGGAGCTCCGTTCCGGGAGCCCCTTTACTGCCCCCCACGCAAGCGCCACTTACTAGATCTAACGCACCACGCATTTCGCTATACTGAATCGGTGGCGATCGATCAGCGACGTGTTAGCCGTTTGACTACCAAGGACAACCTCAAGTCCCGCAGAAGACTGTCTACATCTCATTGTTTACGGTAAGTCATTGAGAGACGTTTTTGTTGCCTTAGAAAGGACATGGAATTAAACTGGCTAAGTAGATTACCGCGAATTGTCAAACCGAAGTAGGAGAAGAACCTAGTTATAAGTAGGCGACGCAAAAACAAAATAAGAAACTGAAACGAATTAGAATAAAACTTTGAAGAAATACAGAGCCACAAGATGTATAAGTAGGTATAGTCATTGATCGATTCCACTGAGTGCAACCTGGTCTTTATGCTCTACTAGAACCCCACCACCGAACAGTACACGAAGGCGAAGGGGGTCCACAGTTAAACACTGCTGGCGTACGCTGTTTTGGTGACCAAGCAACTCGAGTGGAGAACCTCAACAGGAGCATAATGCAACAAATCATGCGGAGCTGCGAGCGATGAAGAAGGCGAACCGCCTTAGGTAATATTCCTCCTGTTGTATTTTGGTACCATGATAATTTTGTAATTCTGCCCATGTACTTTAATGGGCGTTAATAAGGTAAACAAAGAGTTGTGTCCAGTGCTTAGCTAATCGACTAGGTAGGTGTGGCGAAGTCGGTGACAACTTTTTGCCGCCCAGGTGTATAGTGCTCGTGCTACCCTCGTTGAGAGTCATCCCTCCAAAAGTAGAACTTTCAGGAGGAGAATAGACGGGTACTACCTCCAAACGAGAAACCTTGTTCGGAGTGGCGTGTGTACCTTGCGCAATCCCCTTTTAAACCCTAAAAACTAAAAACTAAAACCCTCCAACTTTTCTCCTCAATTATCTTCCCTTTTTCTCTTTTCTCTAAACTCTCACAACTATACTAATAATTCATCATTTACCTACACCATATATTAAACCCTACATTATCCATTCTAAACCATTACATATTTATTATTTTACTAAACCCCATACACAAAACTCAAACTCTACCTCCTACACCTTTTTTACTTTTTTTTCCTAACTTATATTTCTTACCTCTAAACAATATACACAAAACCTTAAACTCTACCTCCTATACACTCTTCACTTTTTACTCTTAACTCATATATCTTAACTCTACACATTATACACACAACTTTAAACTCAACCCATTTATTCTACTCTCAACTTCAAATCTCTTAAATCTACACATTTAACACTAAATCTTTAACTCTACCTCCTATACACTCTTTACTCTCTACTCTTAACTCATACCACTTAACTCTACACATTAAACTCAAAATCTTCAACTCTACCTCCTACATACTCTTTTATTTCTACTCTAACTATTATCTTCTTTTTCTTACGCAAGCACCACCAACCACTCGTTCAAGTCCAGCGTTTGGCTTTGGCGGACCTGATTCCACCTAGTCAGTTGTTAATGTGGGTATAGAAAATATAACCGTACTGAGTGTGGACGAATACCTCCGAACGCCGCTCGTACAGTTAGTGAGACGTAGTGATCTACTAACCAGATCCACTCCCATAGTTAAGATAACCAATCTCAAATATACATAATACACTACACACAACTACCCGTCACTTATTCTTTTGGACCGGTGGGTCATACTCCAGTACAACTAGGTTCACCGATTGGAGGTACTGGTCGCCCTCCAAACAAACCGTTACCAATATTCTTCTCTTCGACTCACGCACCACCTCCGTTTGGAGAAACAATACAGACTAATACACAGTCTTGTCACACAGTAATCTATCAATAATTCCAGGGGTCGATCACTAGCAAACCTCCCAGACTGCAGTTTATGTGGAATTGATAAAGCTCCTCTGCGAACGAGTGTATTTCCCAATTAATAATATGGAATAGAACGGCTCACACCTGGTGTACGAGCCCGGGTCCCCGCGCTAACTGTGAACTTGACCTGTTTGTTGGGGTGAGAATCCACACACGTCCCCTTCGCACGGTCGGTGTGTCTCGATGTCGACGTTCGGACGAGTCAGACCTCCGGGGGCGGTCCCTAAATCGCGGTAGGCTGCTGTCTTCTGGTCCCAGGCGATATTCGCCTCGCACCCGTGCACGGAATTACGATACACTTGCGGGTCTTAGAGCATCTCCACCGGTGTCGGTATTTTTCCGACAAACCAGGGTTTGATTGCTCACTGTTGCCAGGTTTTCAGTGTAGTTTATGCACATGCCGATTGTCTCCACACCGCGTGCTTTCGCTCACTTCGGCAAACACAAAGAGAAAGCATGGACCTGACACCGACCGTCGGGGCGCAACGGTGGTCGCGCCCATGGGGCTCGTCAAACGAGCTGGTTGACGACAGCGTTGAGCTGCTTGCCATTGAGCTGCTACTTAGCGAGGACTCGGACGACGAGGAAGAGCCTCGACGTGGCGGTTCGCGCCCGGGCAAGTCGCCTAACATCGACAGGTTGGCAGGATTTTATGCAGAGCTCTTCTACCGAGATTATTTCAGTGCTTCGCCGACGTACAACGGAGAGCACTTCCGCCGGCGCTTCCGGATGAACCGGGATCTGTTCAAGAAGATTGCTTCCGACATTGAGTGCCACGACCCCTACTTCCGTCAGAAAGCCGACTGTACGGGTAAACTAGGGCTCACCTGCTACCAAAAGTGCGCCGCTGCCATTCGTGCTTTGGCGACGGGTTCATCTGCTGACGACCTTGATGACCGCTATCGTTTGGCTGAGTCGACGGCGTTGGAGACTCTGCGACGATTCTGCGAGGCTGTAGTAGCCGTCTACGGGGAGTCATACCTGCGCTATCCTACCGAACAAGATCTAACAAGGTTGCTGGCACAGAGTGCAAAGCGTGGCTGGCCAGGTATGCTGGGGTCTATCGACTGCATGCACTGGAGTTGGAAGAACTGTCCAACACCATGGGCGGGCCAGTACAAGGGGAAGGAATCCGGTCCGACTATAGTGCTGGAGGCAATCGCAGATTACCATGGCCGATTCTGGCACAGCTTTTTCGGCATGCCGGGGTCAAATAACGATCTCAACGTGTTGGATAGGTCTCCAATATTTGATGAATCTATGCATGGCGTTGCCCCTACACTCAGTTTTGATGTGAACGGCCACACATATGATATGGGGTATTGGCTGGCGGATGGCATCTATCCAGAATATGCGTGCTTTGTCAAGACAGTACGAGCCCCCAACGGAAGGAAGCAGCAACATTTTGCCAAGATGCAGGAAGCTCAAAGAAAAGACGTTAAGCGAGCGTTTGGTATGCTGCAGGCGCGCTGGCACATCTTGACGAGCCCTTGTCGCCTTTGGAGCCAGAATGCTATGAAGTCGGTCATCGTGGCATGCGTCGCTCTGCACAATATGATTATTGAGGACGACCTGGCATGTGGTCAATCGAGCGAATATGTACTGGATACGCCTCCGACAATGCCTTTTGTTGTGGAACCACCGCCATCTACACCGAGTGCTAACTCAAGGGGCGTACTTCGTGCAGTGGGAAATCGAGATGTGCATCACGAACTTCAACGCGATTTAATGGAGTACCAATGGAGCACGCTAGGAGATCTTGTTTAGATTAAATCTAAATTTTCAGCAACCTAATCTACTTCACATTATCAGTAGCATCTTACTTCCCCTGGTCATTTGTTCAGTTCTCCGCTGATGTTGCAAGGTTCATTTGCTGACTTCCTGCCGATGCAGCGCGCTGAGCCGTAGCTTCTTGAAGGCGTCGCTCGGCCAAACCCAGCGCCGTGCGCTCTTCGACTAGTTTGCGTTGCGCGGCCAGCAAAAACTGTTGCTTCTTGGCTGAAAAAAAGGCTTGAGCTTCAGCACTGGTGTCGTTGCTAAAAATCTGGAGCGCTAGCTGATCCTGCATCATTTCGTTCTGGTCGCGAAGTAGATCGTTCTTGATCTGGATAGACTGCGCAATTTTAGCTGCAAAATCCAGCTTTGCTTTTGCTGATGTACTCAGCTCGTGGGCCGCGCGCTTCGCTTTCTTGTTACCAACCGGGCGATTGGTAGGTACTGATGCTTGTGTAGGCGCTGTCAGCGAATCGGCCGGTAGACGTTTCTTCGTCGACAATGCAGCAACACACCCAACCCACTTCGGCTTTTCGCGGAGAAACTCCCAGCAGTGAAGTAGCCTAAATGCACCCCCACAAGAGTCGAGGTATATCGTGAGTGCTTCGTCGATGTAGTTTTGCTCGGTCCAGCCCGAACGCGTGACTGCCTTCGCCTTGGCGTAGCAGCCGCAGAACTTGGTCACCTTCTTCTGGATAGTGTCTCTCCAATGCGCGGTAATACTGTCTTTGGCCCGCTGTTTCTCCGGCTCGCCCAAACGGATCACTGCAGCATTAAACGCATCCGCAACTTTACCAAAGAAAACTGATCCTTTCTGGTACCTACCGACGATGGGATCCTCGCTAATCTCTAAAAAGCACTTGCACAGCAGCAACTGGTCTTCTTTTACGAACGACTTTCCTCGCTTGGCGGAGGAGGCTGAGCTGGAAGTTGGAGCCGGAGAAGGAGCGTCAGGTGTAGCTGATGCAGGAGACTCGACCTCGGTAGCCAACATGAAGAAAGAAGGCTCAGCCGCAGCGGGAGAGGCAGGGTGTTGTACGGGGGACGGCAGCTCGCTCGACGTGGAAAGAGACTCCGGCCCAGGGCCGGAAGGTCCCATGCTTGGGTTGTGAGCCTTCAGGATGTGATTTGCGAGTGTCAGCAAAAATTCCACCAACTATGGTGGAATTTTTGTCGAAACTGGACCTTCGACAGCTATTGCCAAAAAAATTCCGGACCGGTGTGGACGTTATTGACTTTTTCTTAACAAATATCGCTATTGGTGGAATTTTTGTTGACCGGTGGAGATGCTCTTAGGGCAAAGCGTATTTTGTTATTAGGTTATCTTGGTTTCTCTCTCTCTCTCTCTCTCTCTCTCTCTCTCTCTCTCTCTCTCTCTCTCTCTCTCTCTCTCTCTCTCTCTCTCTCTCTCTCTCTCTCTCTCTCTCTCTCTCTCTCTCTCTCTCTCTCTCTCTCTCTCTCTCTCTCTCTCTTTCTCTTTCTCTTTCTCTTTCTTATCTTTGCTAGAAGATCTCTGCTGGAGTTCTCGTCGATCTACAACACACACTCTTCTTTTATCTTGATATTTGTATTAGGAGACGTCCTAGCTTCAAAGTCCTAGCTTCAACTTCGGGACGCGCAATTGTCCAACACGTCGGGCCCGCATCCTCGCACGCGGGCATGACTGGGTGACCGTGGTACTTTTGTACCACTCTTCGCTCTGGACACATATCGAGATCTGACTTGACTTGTACTTTGTATGGTGACTCATCTTGGAGCATCACCTTCTCCATGACTTCACTCTGTGACTTCTTCCTCCGGGATGTTACGTCACAGCTCGACTCTGTGACTCCTCCTTGACTTGGCTCTGGGATTTAACTATAACTTGACTCTGGGACGCCTTGATGACTTGACTCTGGGACTATTTTCACGACTTGACTCTGGGGCTTCTGGTCACTTCCAGGTTTTCGTCGTTCGGGCCCCGCTCATCATCCTGGATTCTCTTCCTTGTACGCAGACTCACGGCGCGACGACTGGGGAAGTTTGGTTTAGTCACTTCGTCTCAAGTACGCAATCAAAGTGGTCGAGCAGTTTGCAGTATGCCGTCGGGACGCGATCCGAGCAAAGGATGGACAGAAATCGTCTGGTGTCCTTTACCATTCATCTTCAGATAACCCCCTTCCTGAACAACTCGCCGTGGCGTACAAGGACAAGCTGGATGGGATACTCGTTCTGACCAACGCTCTTCACGTTATGTCGTGTCTCGAGGGTCAATACATGGTTCGTTTTACCGATATTAGCACGTCACATGTGGAGAACAGTGAGCCTTCACGATCGAGAGTGTACATGCAGAAGGGGGGGGGGGGGCAAACGAGCAGTTTCCCTGCGTACATGCTGTCAAGGCCGCGATCCACCACGGTATGCACGTTACCGAATGGTTGGGTGGCTCCATATATCACTTCACAATGTGAAATTCACATAATGTGAATTTGTAACAATTGGCGGGACCCCGGGGTCCCGCATCCGAGTCGTACTTTGTGGTGGGGATGTAGTTCGGTTTTGACTGAAGTTGGTGCTGTATCTTCTCATGCCTGCCAAACCAGGCCCTAGTGGCACTTTAAACTGATTGTTAGAGGGGGTTTCAAGAACAGATGGCAGGTATACTACCACCAACGGGCAAAATCAAAATCACCACTAAGTACGAGTCGGATGCGGGACCCCGGGGTCCCGCCAACTGCTTCAGTATGTCATACCCAATGTAATCGGACAATAAAAATAGTTAAGTAAGAGAGGAAGAAAACCCGGTCCGAAGCACAAACGCAAATCAGCCCGACCCGGATCAACAGCATCGCCCAGTATTGCCATGACTCAGTATCGATGGCATGGTACAAGTAGAAGTAGGAGTACGTTTTCGAATACATATATACGAATTCACTCTAAATATTACCACTATATCATTCACATCGAGTAGCATCGTTGGATATTATTCATCTAACTGGTAATCGTACGATCCGCACAACGTTTAATCGTACGATGCTCAAAGTAAAATCGTTGCGACAGCCACAGAAATAATATACAACTTGCATCAAGTTTCATTTCACAAAGAGCTCACACAAACGACAGCGACGCGTATATATTTAAAGCTTACGACGGGCTCAAAACATAAATGCAACGGTGGACATATAGTAAAATCGTACGACGAACACAAAATAGAATACAACGACAGAATTAATACAAAATATTACGGCAGACTCACGATAAAATTCAACGGGTACATATAAGTAAAACCGTATGACTCGTAAAAGTAAAAATGTACGACTTGTATATCGTTTAAGCGTACGGCATACATATAGTAACATTTAGGCCGTGTTCGACTTGTGCAGCGCAATCGAGCTTGATTACAATCGAGCTGGAACCACAAGCCAGTTGTTTTGTTACAAAGCATTTTGATAAAAAAAAATCATGTTTCAGGAAAAAAGAGTTAGAACTAATGACGTGAGTGACAATCATCCGAGCGCTGCCGCTACGCGGTGGTCGGTGTGGTCTAGGTCGGGCTGTCGCTCTCCGCTTCGTTCCGGCGGGCAATAGTTTTGTTGACGTTTGGTGCATAGCACGCTGTTTCTTCACCTGTTGCTGCATCCGTTAGTTGTCAAGTGAGGTCAATTTCAAGGGAGCTCGATTCCAAATCAGAGCAGGACCTGAATTTCACAACCAGCCCTTTTAGGCCATCAAGCTGGTTTCTATTTCGGATGTTTCAAGTCATAATCGGGATCGTTTGGGAAATACAGCTATATTTTGACAAAAAGAGCTGGTTTGGGCTCAAGTCGAACACGGCCAAGTAACTCCACCAAAAGTAAAGTCTTTCGTTACACATGCAATAAAATGATGGTACGATAAACACATTCTTTAAAATAAACCCTGGAACTGGTAAATGTAAACTTGTACGACTCGCATATCGTTAAAACATACAACATAAATAAAATAACATTTAGTTAAAATTATGTAAAGTAAAACCTGCCGTAACAATATAAAAAAGTAATGATATAAACATGTTTAACTAAATGTATTACTAACGTCGATATTTCTTACGCTACCTGCTATATTTTCGAAATACAACGAGCATATTCATACTCGTTGGATGACGCAGCAAAGCGGACACCACGGCAACTCTTCTTCAGCCAATACATGCCCCACGTGCAGCGAAATGTATTCAGCGCACATGGTGTGCATCCAGGAAAACGGCGTCACCAGGGCAGTCGGGGTATCAGGCATGGTGATGACTCCTCCGGAGCGCCAGTCTCCTCCTCGTCACCAGTAACGTCAATATTCCGAAGTAGACGTTGAACTGGTGATGATGGCACTAGTGTCAGGCTTGGAATGAGCGGTCCGTGCCGTACTGACACGGACTCGGACAACAAGGAGGTCGATGATGAGGCTGGTTTCGAATTCATGGTTCTTGGCGACAGCGGGGGTGGAGGGGCAGCAGGCACGTCGCGAGCCCGAAACGGAAGAGCACGGGTTGCGACGCCTTGACCAACAACCTGAAAAGCGAGGATTGCGATCTCTTCGCGCTTTTTCTGGGAGTACACGCGGTCGTACTCCCGCTTGGCCCTCTGTGCTGCCTCTACCCGCTGTCGCCGCAGCTCTGGAAAGCGTCGTTCCAGGCAGTTATGTTTGCCCGCATGGGCTCGGATGATGCATGCTGCCAGGACGACTCCACAAAGCGGGCACGGCACCCTTGGACTAGGAGTTCTTGTGGCTCGCATGGGGTATCGATCAATGACTATACCTACTTATACATCTTGTGGCTCTGTATTTCTTCAAAGTTTTATTCTAATTCGTTTCAGTTTCTTATTTTGTTTTTGCGTCGCCTACTTATAACTAGGTTCTTCTCCTACTTCGGTTTGACAATTCGCGGTAATCTACTTAGCCAGTTTAATTCCATGTCCTTTCTAAGGCAACAAAAACGTCTCTCAATGACTTACCGTAAACAATGAGATGTAGACAGTCTTCTGCGGGACTTGAGGTTGTCCTTGGTAGTCAAACGGCTAACACGTCGCTGATCGATCGCCACCGATTCAGTATAGCGAAATGCGTGGTGCGTTAGATCTAGTAAGTGGCGCTTGCGTGGGGGGCAGTAAAGGGGCTCCCGGAACGGAGCTCCTAGGCGTACCGCATGGCGTTAGTGTCTGGGTAAAAAGCAAACAAAAATAACATTTTGATACTTTATCGTTATGTTTGGAGGTAGATGCACGAGGCTAAGTGAAAATCTCCAGCAAGCTCTGCCTTACAGCGCTTCATGAGTGGATTGCTCGCCATGGTTCTAATCTTTCTCGAACGAAACCAGCATATAGAAAAACAAATTCTGGTATTATTTGCTCGGTCATTGCTTTCACAACGCTTTTAAGTGGACCAATCTTCCAACCGAATATGGTTGCACGGCTCTAGCTTGAGACTACACGGGTTTTGCTGTTACTTTATTGCACAAAACCAACCTGCTGCAGATGTATCTGTTACTCTGGCGGCTATGAAAACTGATCTACCCATTGCGAGAATCTGGATGCTCGAAGCCGAGGCAGATTCTACCCGGGCGCTGTTGGGACTACATTCCTTCGTTATAATGTGGCAATTACATGTAGAGCATTGAGAACTCTTACAACGGATTGATATCTTGTCTACCCGGACGCCACAGAGGCCGTTTTTCCTTCCTGGAAAACTGCTTTATCGATGACATATATGTCGCAACTTTGTAGCCCAAACCAGAATTAAGCTTCCTATTGTCGAAACACCAGATGACACCCCGCTTGTAGCTAAGAGCAAGCGGCAACTACAAGTGAATGTTTTATCGCGAAATTTGATGAAGCACTAAACGCTTCAATCAAACGTGAGTTTTACGCGTGTTATATCGAGCTCTGTGCGTTGAATTCGGACGTGGACAGATCCTCTCCGTTGAAGTTGCAAAAGATGTAGGACTAAATACTATTTACCATAGCTGCTGGGACGGGGCAGTGAGTATGCGCTGGAGTGAGTTGAGAGTGTTGCCGATGACCTCTGGTATGGGCGGGGTCGGGAATTCCCTACCAGACATAGTCACAGCTGACTCTCCGTTGTCGTGTGGGGTATTGAGGTCCGCCGCCGCGGGTACGAGGGTCGCTATGTCGTCCTCGTTTCTGTCGCTTTCTGTCGACTCGTCGGCATGAGCTTCGGCAATGAGCTCTTGGAGAGTTCCACTCTCTTCCAACAAGAACTCATGCATGGCGTTGGCCTCCTCCCCAACACCAATATCGTGTTCCGTCTCTGGCTGGAAGTCGAGGGCACTGTCGTCGTCCATGGCGTCTTGTAGCACTTCAAGCTCCTCAGCCGGAGGGCTCTCGCTCGCCATGGCTGCTGCTAATTGCCTATCTGAGGATACCAGCTGTTCCTCTGTATATTATGAGAAAGAAGAAGGGGAGGATAAGTTGATTCACTTGTAGTAAAAACAACTAACTTTTCTCCACGCTTATATCAGCATTGTTTCATACTCGTTCTGCTTCATATTCCTCTTCTGGTGTAGATTAAAGAAGCTACGAACGCCAAAGTGCGCATAGGACGCGAGACTTCAGAAGTACCACATCTTCTACTTCTGGCACGACCTTTTCTACCTGGGACCTCCATTCCGAAACCTCCCTAACTGCTGTTAAAAATATATTAGAAGTCCATAACAAAGCTATTAAAAATCCACATAGCTTCGTCTGCACTCCACACAAATAACGGCCGGGTCGCGCATAAACACGCGTCGTCGGTCAGTCTGGTCTTTTCGTGGCGCACGCACATTCAAATCTCGCAGTCCAGCCCCCCCCCCATCCCCCATTCGTCTGCACTCCACACAAATAGCGGCCGGGTCGCGCATGAACACGCGTCGTCAGTCAGTCTGGTCTTTTCGTGGCGCACACACATTCAAATCTCGCAGTCCAGCCCCCCCCCCCCATCCCCGTGGCGCACACACATTCAAATCTCGCAGTCCAGCCCCCCCCCCCCCATCCCCCGTACAGCTCAACCCCAGTCTCGCCCACCCACCTGCCCCCAGTCTCTCCCGTAGCTCGGCCCCCAGTCTCTCCCGTAGCTCGGCCCCTGTCTCGCCACCGCGACCCAGTGTTGCCCGCAGCTCGACTTCGCTCTCGCACGCATCCCCTCCCCCAACTTGGCTCTTGTCTTGGTGTTGCACACAGCCTCGCTGTTGCCAGTGCTTGGTGTAGGTATTTTTGCTGCAGCGCAGATCGTGGACCCCAGTCAACTAGCCCAGTTCTGGAATGAGGACTACGTCACCGACTCAACAGGGTTCTTTTATGAAGCATTTCGCGATGCATTAGATGAGGTGAAGTCTAATTTTTATCCTATTTTTGGTGATGTATTCGGTGAAACTGGAAAGGGAGATATATTCCGCCAGGTAACTCTACTTGGAGCTTCGGTGTCACCATGAAGCGAATTCACGTGGTTGTTGAGGGCATTGTCCAAAATACAAATAAAGAGTGGGAGGTGCAAGAAACGAGTTGGAGCGCTCTGAAGACACTCCCAGTCGGTGGAAAACAATGCCCCCATAAAGTTTTCCCAGCATTCGAGACGGCTAAAGCATTGATAACGAAGAGTTGTGTTCAGGTCTCGGTCATCTGGGCGATACTGCCAGGCACTCGCTATATTGTCTTCTTATGTTCTTTTGGGAGCCTCGTGGACTTGGACGACGCTTTAGACCTGGAATTGAACGTTGGTGAGATTTTGTTCTTCCTGACGATTAGCAGCAGGGATAAATCGTCTATAGTCACTAATATTCGAAGGCGGTAGAGAAGTCTAGAACGTCATTCTTGGGTTACCGTATCGCGAACACGAATCGCAAAAAAACATTTATATTTTACAGCTGGAATGACGAAGAACATTTCCGGTTCCCGGAGAACCCCACAGGAGCAGGTTGTCGGTCGAATACGATGTGTTTGTCGCAGGTACTACGGCGGGGATATTCACGGCGTTGTTGAAGTCCCTCCCTTTTTAAGGTGAAGGATTATGCGATCCCTTTCTTTCGTTTCCACCTTGTAACTGCGCACGCCGACCCAAACGCTGATCCAAAAGCACTTCGGCGACGTATGGTGAAAGAGCGTATCGCAGACGTGGGGGCTACAATTGCAATGGAGCCCGGCGTGATGTATATTCTCACAGTGATTGACCCCGACCTGGTTGACCAAAAAGGAATCGCTTGGGTCAAACAGGAACTAAAGCGAAAATGTGTACTGACAGGCTGTGTGGCGTGGGTCACACGCTCAAAAGCTAAGAGGAAGCGTGTAGCGGGGCTACACATTCGGCTAACCTCACCTTAGTGCAACACGCACTAAGTGGATACATTCAGGTGGGCCACATCGCAGTGTGGTCACCATTCATATTAGGAAGCAGTCCTATTGGTCAGAAAGCAGGGTCTTTCTGCCAGTAATACTCAAGCATTAGGTCAGAGTTTCTGCCAACCACTCGTTGGCAGAACCTCTCTTTATAGATATCAGTTTTAGGAGGAAATCCACAGTTAACATTCAATTCAGTTCTCATTTTACCGCAAAAGCTACTATTTGTACCTTTATTTAGATCTAATTATGCTTGTGGATACAAGTATACTTATTGTGAAAACCGACAAAGATGTCCAGTCCAGTTAAGCTGATAAGGAGGGGTAGAAAACATATAAACATGGGTACAGAAAATACTAAATCGTAGGATTGGCGATAGAGCGTCCATATGCAAATCTCGGCCAAGTGCTAATGAACGCTCTGCCTCCTGGGCTTATTAAATAGCCGCAGAGGTGCTGCAGCCAGAGTAGCTCTGGGTGCGAGTACATGCAGCCAGTACTCGCGCAAAAGTAGATAAGTATTATATATGCTCATTAGGATTTATATATGCTACAGCGTCGAGTTCGCAGCCCACGTTGATCTGGGACGCCGTTTATATATACAAGCTGCCCTCAGAATGTCCAGCTGATACTGGGCAATCGGAGCGACTTGCGTATATATCGACGCCAATCCGCGATATATGAACAGGGATGGGGGACGCCAAATCGGAGTGGCATCCTGTTTATATATATCAAAACAAGGGTTCATCCGCTTAATAAGCGCTTAAAGCGTTCGATTTGCAAAAAAATAGGACATAATCGTCGGTTTTCACAATAATCTAAGTTAAATACACATTACGCTTCCTCATACACTTGCGCTCACGTGTAAGCTAAAGTATTGGGCTAAGTAAGCCCATTACACCTGGTAGCACATTGCAGTCCGTCCAACGACCGACTAGTTACGTACCGAATGAAGTTCGATACGGGGGCCGAGGACCTGCCTGTAGACGCGAGTATGTCCACTGGTAACCCAAACACGGGTGCAACGCATGTTGCACGCGAAGACTGTCTCCACCTGGCGGACCCAGAGTGGGAGGCGCTCCAACGACTGTCGACGGTCATTGGAGAAGCGGCCGTAGCGACAATGCTACGCACGCTATCGCCGACAGAGCAACACGGTGTTGCTCTAGGCTTCATCATGAAGGAACAGCGCGAGACCGCTGCTCGCGCTACGGTGTCGACTCCGTCCGCACCGCGCGTGGAGTTATTAAAGCTCCACGTGAACAGCTACGTTGGAAGAGAGGGCGAGCCTCTCCTCCGTTGGCTTGTCGAAGTCGACACTGCCATAACGGCTCGACGCATCGTCGACCCGTTATCGAAGGTTGCGTTCGCCATGTCATGCCTTGGCGGGCGAGCAAGGCGTTGGGCGCACGGACGCCGACTCACTGACCCTACGTCAGACCTCCTTTATTCCGGCACTTGAAGTTTATATATGGCATTGTGCCGATTCGAAGTTTGTGCGAGTGCCGAAATAAGCGACTCCTCAGAATCGCAAACCCAAGCAGAGAACAATGGCGACGCTAAAGCCAAACGTCTCTAAGAAGCCCCCATCGCGTAAAACCCCGTTCCAAGACGCTCACAAGCTGCAGTACGGGCTCGAGGTCGTGGCGTGTGACGCTGGGGGGGGCGGTTTGCTCGGTCCGCTGCCTATTTTGCCGATATTTTGGTAGAGAGGAAGCAACCCAGGGCAAACGAAAGCGAACTCAAAATATCAAGTACTACAAGGCCCCTTTCCGACCTCAGAACTACATCGAGCACAATACTACTGCGCACTCAGCTAAGTGGACAGAATACACGGATTTCGGTGACTCAGAGAAGGCAATATATTTTGCTGATCTCACTTCTCGGAGCAACCAATTGGTAGCTCATTTCGAGACAGAGAGTGCTGTGTTACGGTTTTCTTTTCCAGAGTTGATTGTGACTGAGCTGATTGGAAAGATATTTTTCAATGCTGAAGATGAAGATGATGACATGACTGTTGCGAGGGCCCTTCGTGTTTTTGGCTCGGTAGTGGATGGCGTCTTCAGAGTGGAAATCAAGATGCCGATGCGGTTTACTCTTTCAGTGAAATATCTCTCAGTTGGGTTGTCTTTTCGGCAGACGTCATTCAGCAGCACTACAATGCCACAGGGAACTCGAAGCTATATGGCATGACTGATGCCATGGCAGGCACTTATGCGCGCATTCTTGTGGCCTATTCGTTTCAGCGCATCAGCAACCTCATCGCAGACCCCAATGTGTGGGGGTTTGCATTTGCGTGCGACATCACAACCCACACAGATCGCTCCTTCATGGATCAGCGCGTTCGCGTGGCTGTAGACGGCGTGCTAGTCAACCTACACTTGCTCGCTATCCCTATATTTGACCGCCACACCGCTGTGATACAAGTTCAACTGATTGTTCGAGTCCTCGATATTCTGTTCGCTAACTGGAGAGAGAAGTTGATTGGTATTTCGTCTGATGGAGAGAACACTATGACAGGCCGTCATGGTGGGGTGGTCACACTTTTAGAGAAAGAGGCCACCCACTCGGTGCTGAGAATATGGTGTGCTGCGCATCAGATGGACCTGGTCATGAAAGCTGGTTTTGATAATGTTGGGAGTGGCGACTTTGTCAAAAAAACAAAGGATTTAATTGTTCACCTTCGCCGACAGAAAAAGTTCATTACTGAAATGGGGGGTGCAGCCAAAAAGCTAACTAACCGGTGGCTGTACATGGGAAACGCGCCGCAGTGTATATTAACGAACCATTTCCGCCTCGAAGAACACCTTCGTGAAAATGCTGCTGCGGCACCAACACCATCATGGTGGGTCAATGCAGCTGTTGTTTGTGGGGTAACAGTGGTGGTGAACGTCACGTTTGTCAAGATACAAGGGAAGGATGTCGTACTCTCGCAGCAAATGGCCGAGATTGAGCTCCTCGTTGACCGCCTTCGCACACTGCTACATGTCCAGCCCGTACCTAGCTCTGAATTCGAATCTAGCGCCAATGACACAATTTCTACGAAGTATTGGCTCCAAGAGCAGCACTTGCTCGAATTTATTCACGACCAGGGAATGTTTATCAAGAATAACATGAAACGTCTTGGAGATGCAGATAAGAGTTCGGTCCTGAGACAGCTTGGCAAGTTTGTACTGCACATAATTGAAGGTATGGAGCTTGTGCAAGCTGAGCGAGACAGTAACAATGACGCTGCCGCATCTCCCGCTCCACCAGTATTGCCAGCTGAGCTTGTCACAGTCCCCCCTCGTCCGTTTGCAGAAGATATGTTGAATCCGCGCCGTGCTCAATTGGCTTTGTTTTGGAATGAGGCACAAATTGAAGCTGTCGAACGGGAGCATCGAGAGCTGTGCCAAGCCAATCTACTTGACGAGCTTGTTCGCACAGCCTTGGATGAAGAATCCTATGACACCAGCTTCAACGATGCCTGGGATTCTGAGCAAAAAGCTGCTGCACCAAAGACATTTTCACATCTCCGCCAGTTCTGCTGCGGTTTAGCAACCGTATTCGCGAATACGGCGTCTGTCGAGTCGGATTTTCCGTATTGAAGTGGGAATTGAACGACCGTCGCACTTCGTTCACTTCTCTGGTCCTTGAAGGCATCTTCCAGGCTAAGCAGTTCAATATTCTAGAGAAGTTGTAGGTAAAATACATACTTCATTTTCTTAAACTGGCACTGTGCCGATATAAACATAACAAAAGTGCCGAAATATAGCTAATCCGACACATTCCGGCGGATGCCAGTATAAGGGAGGTCTGCCCTACGTGCTTTAGCACGTACGAGGTGTTCAAGGAGGAGCTCAGACAAGCGTTTGATCCCCCGCAGAATGGGTTCAGATCGAGGGCTGAGTTCCTCGACCTGCAACAGGGCAAGCATGACGTGCAAGGTTACGCTCAAAGGGCGCGGTACTTGGTCTCGAATATCGTGACCAACCCGATAGACGAGACGACTAAGGTCGTCGCGTTCATGAAAGGCCTGAAAGATGGGCATGTGAAGACCTATCTCTTCCGAGAGTATCCCAATACTTTCGAGTCTGCGATTACCCTTGCGATGCAAGAAGAGTTTAGCCTGCGACAGGCTAAGCTCCATGTGAACGTCCCGCGGCCAATGCCGCGACCGACGGTGAAGTCGACGGGAGGTTCCGAACCAATGGACCTCTCGAGTGCGACGGCTGCTGGGTCTCAGCAGCGTCGTGGACCAACGAATGTCCGCTGTTTCCGGTGTAGAAACAATAGTCCCTACGCCCGTGAATGCACAGCGCCTGTGCAGGGGGCCGAGGGCCGGCGTGACGATACCGGGTATCGCCACGGGCAATAAAAAAACTAGAACAGCCAGCAGGCGCGGGGCGCCCTGCTGGTGACGCAGTCGAGCGTGTCGATATTGGACACGCCGTATTGAAGACTGCTGCCCCCAGTGAGAGTCACTCTCACTGTAAGAAGCAGGATGACAGGCCGAACCTTGTCATCCTGAAGGTTAACTCGAAGAGAGAGAAGTCCCTTCGTGCGTTGGTGGATTGTGGTGCGTCGAACAACTTTGTTCGACTGCAGAACCTAGCGAGGCTTGACTTCGAGGAAGTGGAACTACCTCGAAGTCTATTGGAAGTAAGACTGGCAACGGGTGTCGTTGTCAGAACCGAGAAGCGTGTCGTACGCGTACGCTTCTCGTATCGGGGGGAGAAGTTCGTGGACGAGCTTATCGTACTTGACTTAGACGATAAGTTCGACATGGTGTTGGGCATGCCGTGGCTTGCACGGCATGATCCGGTGATCGACTGGACGAAGCGCACGATCGAGCACTTCGGGAGTAGCGGCGCGACAGTGAGCGATGGCCCTGTCGGCGCAGCACGTGCGCCTCGCGGTACACGCGACCCACCAGGAGAGGCAGCGCGACGCGCGGCTGTCTCCGGTCACCCCGCGCGGACACCGACGACTGAGAGAGTCGTCGGGAGAAAATGTGAGTCGAATCAGAAGACTCAGATTCGATCGGATTCGAGGGGTTCTCGAAGCGTCAAGAGTGACGCGGTCGTGTCGACTATTAGTGTCGACACACAAGTTCAACAAGAGGAGCCAGTCACTAATAAGGACAGTGACTCGGACGCGTCAGCTCAGGGAGCTGATGCGATTGGACAAAACGTCGAAAGACGCTCCGCCGTCAGTCGTCGACGTAAAGAAAGCGCACCAGCTCTGGGAGCCGACGCTGCAGGCAGTGCGGACGGTTGCAAACGTCCCGCACCGGAAATGCTTGCGTGCTCGCGTGCGGTCGGGCTGCACGACGAAGAGGTACGCGATCAAGCCGGGCTTGATTGCGTGCGCCCGCGGGTTGAACCCGCCGGCGATCAAAAGGAAGATCTGTCCGCGGCCGGGCCCGGACAAAACAAGACGCGCGGAACCGGGTTCCGCACAAGAAGCGAACGGCGCAAGCGAGCAAAGCTGCGCAAGCCTCGGTCAGGGACCGAGACGCTACTCGCAGTGTCTGCGGGGCAGACACGGGAACTGGAGACGACCATCGAGACACTGAGTGTCTTCACGCGTACGAATACTGGTCTCCAGTATAAGAAGATGAAGTTGGAGAACCCTCCGACGTTTGCGTCGGAGTTGACTTCGCTTCCAGTCACGAGCTGGAGGCGCTTCGCCCGCGACCTGCACGATGGACGCATCGAGCAGATTTGCATCCTCTCGGATGTCGAGAGGATGAAATGTGAAGCGGAAGAGTTGAAACAGCTCGTCACTGAGGGCGCCGACGCCCTCAGCGCCAAGTCGAAGAAGGAACGCTTCGACGAGCAGAGCTGGGACTCGCTGAGGTCGAGCCCCTTCTACGAGGTCTTGCGTGAGTACAGAGACGTACTCCCGGACGACATCCCTGCGGAGTTGCCGCAGGACAAGGGTGTTCAGCACGAGATTGATCTCGTGCCGGGAACGAAGTATTGCGTGACGCGGCAGTGGCCACTGCCGCGAGAGCAAGTCAAAGCGATCGACGACTTCTTCGAAAGTCGTCGCAAGGCGGGGCAAGTGCGGGAATCGAAGTCCCCACACAGCGCGCCTACGTTCTGTGTCAAGAAGGCACAGGGCGGGTGGCGCATCGTTCACGCATATAACAAGCTGAAGGACGCAACGGTACCGGCGCAGACGCCGATACCGCGAAAAGATGTGATCATCGATTCGATGGCTTTGAGCACTATCTTCAGTGCTCTTGATCTGAGAGACGGATTCTATCAGATCCTGATGCGTGAGAGCGATATAGGTGAGCACTCCGAGCAGTATGCTCTGGGAGTGGCTTGTAATGCCGCAGGGGTTGAAGAATGCCCCTGCGACGTTCAACAGGTGCGTCACGCACTTGTTGCGCTCGGTGCGCGACTTCGCACCGAGCTATTTCGATGATGTGTTCATCCACAGCCGGGATGTGGACGGGAAGTCGGAAGTGGAAATGCACATGGAACATCTCCGCAAGCTGTATGCACTCATGCGCAAACACAAGCTCTACGCGAACCTGAAGAAGTGTATCTTCGGGGCTAGCGAGATACCCGTCCTTGGGTGCCTCGTAGGGACGAACGGCGTACGCCCTGTCCCGGGAAAGGTCAGAGTGATCAATGAATGGCCTACGCCTTCCAATGTCAAAGAACTGAGGCAGTTCCTTGGACTCGCTACGTACTTATGCAAGTACGTGAGCAACTACGCGGGCTAGATTCGCCCGTTGTCGCAGCTCCTAAAGAAGAACGCTGAATGGGTTTGGACTGCTGATTGTCAGCAGGCCTTTGATGCAGTCAAGCACGGCTTGACTGAGGCGCCGATCTTGGCGGTGGCCGACCAAGATCGCCCGTTCCACGTCGTGTGTGACGCGTCCGTTTCGCAATCGGATGCGCTCTAACGCAATACGATCACGAGGGACGTGATCGCGTGGTCTACTATCAGTCGCGTCAGCTGAAGCCAGCTGAGCGCAACTACCCGGTACATGACAAGGAACTCCTTGCCATGAAGTATGCACTCGCGAAGTTTCGAGTGTATCTACTTGGGAGTAGACCATTCGTGGTCTACACCGACCACGCATCATTGCGTACGGCGATCAAGTCGCCGCACATCTCACAAAGAATGGCGACATGGCTCTCATTCTTTGCGGAGTACAACTTCCAGGTTGAGTATAAACCTGGAAGGTTAAATGTTGTGGCCGACGCGTTGTCGCGTCGACCTGATTACGCGGTGCACAAGGCCGACGCCAATGCAATTGGCGTCGCACGGACATCTACTCCCTCGTCGTCTTTGTTAGACGACGTGCGCTCCGCATACACGAAGGATGCGGACGCGAAGCAGTTGTTGGACTACTTCGCTGCGCCTTCTGACAAGTCTCGTCAGAAGTTGGCGAAACATCTCCGTGCACGTGTACACCGCTATCGTGTACACAATGGACTGCTGCTTTACAGCGCAGTCGACGACAACGCTGATCGCATTGTCGTGCCGGACGATCATGAGCTGAAGCTCAGGATCACTTACGAGTATCACGATGCCTCGACGTCGGAACATCCGGGTCGTGAGAAGACATACTTACTTCTCACGCGTGACTTCTATTGGAGTCATCAGTACAAGTGGGTAAGCAAGTACGTTCGTGCATGCGAGGTTTGTCAGCGCGTGAAGCCTGCGCCCTTCTCGCAGGCTCCACTTCAGTCACTACCGACTCCGTCGGAGTGTTGGCAGTCCATCTCAATGGACTTTGTGTTTGGTCTTCCGCCTGATAACAAGCGGAGGACTGGTATTGTGTTTTTTGTTGACCGGTTCAGCAAAATGGTGCATCTTGCTGCAGTACCAGCCGAAGAGGCAGCCAAGCAGACGGCACGTCTGTTTGTTGACATGGTGTTTAGACACCATGGCATGCCGATCGACATTGTGTCTGATCGTGATCCGCGCTTCACAGCGCGTTTCTGGAAAGAAGTGTTTGAACTTCTTGGCACGCAGCTGTCCATGTCGACTGCAGATCATCCGCAGACCGACGGACAAACCGAGCGCGTCAACCGGGTCTTGGTTGACGCCCTGAAGAGCTACGCTCACTCGTTCCAATACTGGAGCGACTGCTTGCCGATGGCAGAGTTTGCCATCAACAACTCGGTGCATGTCTCGACAGGACACACACCGTTTTACGTGAACGCCATGAGGCATCCACGCGTACCGAGCGTACTCGGTGCGGTAGCTCCTTCCTTAAGTGGGGAGGGTATCCGGTTTCAAAACCGAATGAACACGCTGATACGAGCAACATATCAGCTGTGTCGACACGCGCACGGACTGCGCGTAGTCTAATCGACGAGAGTTCAGTGCCTACGCCGGGCGTAGACACTCTCAACAACAACACCCCCACACAGGCCAGGCCTGTAGTAAACAAGGACAACGGGTTGAACAAAGAGTTCAACTCGGAGGCAATGGACTTCGTCCAGCGCCGACAAGCCGTAATACGGTTTGTGCAGGATGCTATTGCAGCTTCTGTCGATCGACAGAAGCTGAACGCAGACAACAATGGCAGAGGAAACCCAAATGAATTCAAAGTGGGCTCATTAGTTCTGTTAGCTACACAGAACCTAGCTAAACATGCAGTTTCCGACTTCAGAGCAAGCAAGCTTGCCCCGCGCTTCATCGGGCCATTCACCGTGTTGGCGAAGTATGGCAACGCGTACACGCTAGACATACGGTCCAGTATGCGCCTCCACCCAACCTTTTACGTTGGGCGGCTGAAGCCTTATTCGCAACACGAGTCACCTACTCCTGGTGACTCGGCGCGATCCTCGCCTCGAGCGCGGAAACACGCTGCTCCACGCGAGCAACGACCGTCCCCAAGCTCACTTGGACGATCGAAGTGGTCTGCCCGGCCTGACCGATTCGAGCCTTCAAGAGCTTCAGCTCCTGCCGTATCTCGGCGAGCTCAGCCGTCTGGATGCGCTCAACCGCTTCCAGACGATCCCAGACCTCGCCCGGCGACGGCCCGTGGCGAGATGCACGCGGGGAAACTCGCTGGATTGTCCAGCGAATCGTTGATCAACAGATCCGGACCCAAGGTCCGGTTCATTTTCGTATTCGTTGGTTAGGATACTCTCCTGACCACGATACGTGGGAGCCACGGAACGACCTGATGAGCGACGTTCCGGAAATGGTGACGGAGTACGAATCCCGCCACAACCACCTCCGCCGAAAGACGTAAAACTTGAGCGAGAGCTGTAGTCGCCTACAGCCCTCAGCACTCTCGGACGACAACTGCGTGATTAACTTCTCACGCAGTGTCTTCAACTCAACAGGCACACTAATACCAGTGTACCCGTTAAGGTCCCGTTCGGAAAGCCGCACTACCCCGGGTCGGCATTGCGCGCACGCAATGCCAGACGGCACTGCGCACGGGATCCCCGCCTCGACTGCACCTTCGTGCAGCCGCAAAATCTTGGGCCGCTTCGAGAAGCGCTCGTAGCGCTCGCTCGCAGAGCGGACTCGCTCACGGTAACCAGCCGGGTCGCGGTTGAAGTTCTCAACGAACGCGCGCCAGCTTTGACAGAGTGCCTCCCACTCTGTCACCTTGTTCTTACGGGAATGCTTCTTGTTCCCGTAGAATCGGAGCTCATGGAAGAGCCCGATGTAATAATCGCGTCTTTGATCCGTCGCCGGATCAAAGTCGAGCTCCTTGAAAACATCGTCATCAACGATGGCTTTGCAGGAGTACAACGCGTGTCTTCTGACCGGCGTGGTACTGCCGTAGCGAGATTGGATCTCGCTCGGAGACGGCATCCACTGGTCGCGCACCGACTTAGTGCGCGACGTCACAGTCGCGGACGGAGTGGAGTCGTCATCGTTTCCACCCCGCGGCGTAGACAGAGCCCTAGCATCAGCAGGCGGCCTGCCGCTGCGCGAGCGCTTTGAGCTCGAAGCGTCCGAGTCGTCCTCGCGGGGACGACGCGTCCCCACGCTAGCTTCATTGCGCCCTGAGGACGAGGATTCTCGCTCTTCCTCGCCCTCCTCCATGTCGATATCCTCGATACCGTCGAAGAGAGAGTCGTTGGCATAGGTAACTTTGCCACGAGCCTTGTGATACTCCCCAACAGAGATCGTACTCTTGGGGGAGCTTGACGTCGTCACCGTGGAAGTGACGACGGACGCCGAAGAGGCTGAAGATGTGGCAGTCGTCGCTGTGTTAGCGACGAGTGCGTTGCTTGCTGCAGGTGCAGCAAGCTCGTCGGAAGTCTGCGTCGATGGCGTGCTCATTTCGAAATGAGCACGAAGTTCTCTCCGAAGAAGACTTTGAATTGATGTGTCGAGACCGGCACATCAAGTCCTAACGGGGGGGGGGGGGGGGTAGCGGGGCTACACATTCAGCTAACCTCACCTTAGTGCAACACGCACTAAGTGGATACATTCAGGTGGGCCACATCGCAGTGTGGTCACCATTCATATTAGGAAGCAGTCCTATTGGTCAGAAAGCAAGGTCTTTCTGCCAGTAATACTCAAGCATTAGGTCAGAGTTTCTGCCAACCACTCGTTGGCAGAACCTCTCTTTATAGATATCAGTTTTAGGAGGAAAGCCACAGTTAACATTCAATTTAGTTCTCATTTTACCGCAAAAGCTACTATTTGTACCTTTATGTAGATCTAATTATACTTGTGGATACAAGTATACTTAATCTAAGTTAAATACACCTTACGCTTCCTCATACACTTGCGCTCACGTGTAAGCTAAAGTATTGGGCTAAGTAAGCCCATTACAAAGCGTAACACGCTAACCACAACAGACACCCGGCCGGCGTCTCTGTTGTTCTTGGTACAACATGTCCTGCCTTATCGGTCTCCTTTAATACCGAGTATTAAGGAAACTTGTACGCTTGAAGGTTAGAGTTAAACTGGCTTGTAATAATAATATTCACAAGTTCATATCTATTGTTTTCTATCTGCATACTGAACCCCTGTCTAAATGGCGATCTTCCTCAGCGGTTGGCTCTCGTGAACCGTCGTCCTTTAAGTACGACCGACCTCTAACTTAACACATTACTTGGGGAAGGTCTATGTGGAATAATCTATCTAAGAGGCCCTGGTACACCGTACCCATCGTGGTGTATGACACTCAGGTCTTGTGGGCCACACCGGCCGGTGTGGTCGACAGAGAACATCCCATTTCCTTGAAAAGGACACTGGTCAATCTTGGCCCCATTACAGGCTGTTCTTACGCATTGCGTGGAGAAGCTTCTTGGCATACTTTCGGAGCACTTGGCTCGAGCGCTACTTCATCACAGAAGGGAATGTATTCGGCATCGCGAACACAATAGTGGCGCGAAATAATAACCATTTAGAAAGATTCATCAGGGGAATGAACGCTTCTTTCAAGCGCCACCCGAAACTACGACAATTTGTGGCTACAATTGTAACATATCGACCGCATATGCACAGAGGCAGACTAGCATCACTCGCGGGCTTCGTCGAAAGAAAACAACGTCCGCCAAGCATTAAGCTACCAACACCCCCTGCTTTGACGGCTTTTGTCGCTTCTACGGATTCGGAGGGTGAAGGTGAAGACGATCTAGCTGATCAGTCGGACAGCTCTGTTGAATCGGCATGCAGTGACGGAGATGATATATCATCGTAGGAGGAGGAAATCCCTGTTAACGCAGAAACTGCTGAAGACCTCGAGCAAGAGATCGATGGACATGCGAATGCCTACGACTTCTCCCTTCGGTGGGGCGGAGTAGAATGCATAGATTCAGAGGATTAGACGAATTGAGTTTGCTATAGCGTAGTAACATACCTTCAATACATAGATACTTACATTTGCTTACGAACACGCCATTACATGTACGTTGCACTCTGTGTTAATGACCAGATGTTTGGGCTGGCCTGTTGATTTACCCGGTAAAATCTGATAGAATCGAGCCGTTGTCCCGTTGCGCTTGTTTGCACTCGAGCAGCGTAATGGCGTTTCGTGCGAAGATTTACGCTTGCTCGGAGTAATCCTGTAGCAGCGAGGGCAGATGAATGGCTGGCGAGGACTACAGGGTAAGCAGGGTAGAGAAGGAAGAACTAAGTAGGTTTCCACAGGCTACACGTATTCACTTCTCCTTTTGCCAAGAACATCAAGCACCAAGCTCTTACAAAATCATCCGGGTATAAAATCTGGTCAGGCCAGAATACGGGCAGTAAAAAAGCCTACGCATCGACTTACATGATATCCTGTCTCGAACTTGTAAACTACTACTCCGTTCAGGAAAGATATCACAATTCGGTTGTTCCGGAAAGATAGCACGCAAAAAATACTTGATTTCAGTATGGTAAAACAAAAATTGGCCACTAACAATCCATCCAGATTGTCGAAAGAGCTTTGATTACGTCCTTTTCACTTACTGCTTGACTTTTTCCTCTTTATTCGCACACAAAGACCGTGGCAATGACCACATTAAAAGAATCGTATGATCGTTCTGCTTCTATTGAGCCCAAGAACGTAACAAGCACCGGAAAACTCGTAAACCCCGATTACTAAGTACTGAAATGTGATATCTTTCCTGAACGGAGTGGTATACGACAGGTTATAACCTTCCATTTTGAGGAGCATTCGCGGCCATCCTCAGTCACCTCTCGGTGTTGACACCACGCATTTCATATTATGGTAGTGCATTGCGTGGAGTTACCGGAAACACAAATCAAGCAACAAAACCACGTTGCTGTCCCCAACGTTATGACGCTTCTGATATTCCATTCGATCCAGTACATTCACCAGGAAGATGCTGGTCCATTGGAGAAACCAAGGCATTGCGGGTGCCTGGCAAGTCTGACAGCACGAGAGTTAGTGACGGTTTACAGATTTAGCGAGGTACGCGCGCTGGTGGTGATGAGACGCACCGAGTAGACGTTTAACGCGTTTTACTGAGCCCTGGACGCGTGCCTTCCGGACTGCAGAATAACGTTGCTGCTGCTGGTTCTCTTCGAAAGTAGCACTATCAAGGGCACGCGTCGGCTTAGCTGCCATTCTCCTAGCGACTCTGATTGGATAGTAAGAGAGCAAGTGTAGCAAATTGGTTGGTCAATACGGGTTCCTACTAGGGTCCTGATTTTGATGGATCGCTCCACGTTTAAGTGGACTATTCACGTATTGTTGTGGAATAAACCCACCTGTTGTGCATTTCTCACACGACTTGTGTAAATTCCCGATTTTTGAGGACTGTTCGCTGACCTTAAACGGTTTTCACTTCCTCTCCTGCGTGGCTGAGGCTGAGTGCTCTTCCAAACCTAAACTTAAACCGTTTTTTTTTTCAGCGGGTGAGTTATTCGGGGACTTATTCCGGCGCTGTTTCGCTCGAGTTAATATTATAACGATCACTATTCCACCACTATTCCTTGACTGAAACAGCCCCTCACATTTTAGGCTTTCAAGATTCTTCCTAATGATATATATTAGAGAACTGTAGTGCGTGGAATAAACGGTGATTTTAAACATATTGTTTTGGCCGATATATCCACCAGCAGCCCAGGACCGAAATATTTCTATAAACTACAGTTCTCTACTATACGGGGGGAAATGAGTTGTGCTCAATCAGTACCTAATGGTATCGCATCGTACATGTACTGTAGTCATGAGAATGGGCAGGAAAAGGTCCAACAGATGCAGACTACTTATGAATGTTTTTGACCAGATTAGTTGGTGAAGCCTCAATACAGTGGGCTTGCTTTCGACTTGCCTTTGACGTTTTCAACGCCCCTCACTTTACCTTCTTTACAGTCAGGAACATACTTTTCGTGTCATTCTACCCCATATCTTCTGATCTGTAGGCACGGCTCCACTTTAGAGGACTTGACTCTGAGATGATGTTTGTGCACAGCTAAATTATACTTTGTAGTGTCGTCAGCATCGACAAGCTGAACTTGGACTTGTAAATCGGCGGCCTTGCTATTGTCGACTTGCTCTTGAAATTGCACGCTCCAAAGCCCACCATGAATCACAAGCTTCGCTTATGAAGATTTGGTGAGGCGGAAGAATGAGAGAGTCATGTATGAGGAAGCAGTAGAGAATCGCTGCGCAGAGACCGGGGAGTCGCTTGCATCTGTCCGACGTCCCGTGTTGAATGCGATCAAGAGCATCATCGACAGCGTGATTAACGACACGATCCCTGGTGTGATGGGGATCATGGCGTCCAACCTGAATATGGATTTGAGTCAGAAGGACGTGAAGGTTAGGATCCTGGGGTACTTTGACTGCATGGAAGAGGTGATCGAGGTGCATGTTCTTGCTCGGTACCTGAAGGATAACGTGAAGCTGAAGTATAAAGTGATTGTGGAGAACCTAAGACCGGCTACACCGAGGGAGCAAGTTAAGCGTGCACTCGAATATGATCCCAGCTTGAAGTCTGATCTTCACCGCCTTTTTGATCTCATCAAGCAGGAAGCTATTCGGAACCAGCAGGCCTACGACATGTTCCAGCACATGGGGAAACCTGACAACGGAGGTCGTGATGGCAAGAACAGCAAGAAGCAGCCCGACAATTTAAGGGTGCAAATCCGCAAGGACGATCGGCGACCATGTGTGAAGCCACCACATAAGAAGCGGGGTGGTCCGCCCCCGGGGGGGGGGGGGGGGGGGGGGTTGCACTTCAAGCGCAACGACCATTGGCTTGAGGACTATCCGAGCGCCATTGGGGCGAACAAGATGGACGCTATGAGGGCGTTCTTGGAGAACAAGAGACGTGTGAAGGAGGCATCAACGGTGAAGCGCCTGGTTACGACTGACTCGCCTGGCGAGAGTGAAGTGATCGTCAACGATCTGATGGCCATGCCCTACTGCCTCGACAACGGCACCACGCACAATGTCATCACACGCAGTATTGTGGATGAGTTGCAGCTCCTTTATCTGACCATAACACTCAATACCTTGGAGCCTCCTGTTCTTGACAAAACATTTGGTGGTACGTACGTTACATGCACTCAGTCTGTGGATTTGGATATTGGCCTACAAACAGAGGCTGGTACAGTGAATATCCGCGGCCTGAAGTGTGTGATCACTGAGACTGATGAGGATGAATTTTTGCTAGGGAAGCAGGGTCGGAATTGATGTTGACGAGCTCCTTGCAGGTCTAGTGACTCAAGGTTCCTCTGATGTTGATCCGTTTGACGACAACGTGAATACAAGGATATTGCGGGACCTGATACTGATGCGATCAAGGCTACGTTACGCGGGAATGGTGGATGAAGCTGTTGACAACGGACTTCCTACTGATGGAAGCGATGAATTGTACGAGATTGTGTCGAAGCAAGATATGTTGTGCCTACAGATTAGTTATGATCCACCTGCTCGTTGTCTCTGTTCACCATTCGCCTCAAAGAAGGCGCGGAGCCGTATCGCTGCAAACCTCGAAAGTATGCTCCGGCCCAGCGGCAATTCATCAGGGACTTCATTGAAACGCTGATCCAACTTGACTGGGCATACAAGAACCAGGGGAGTCGCAGGGCGTGCCCATCTCTGCCAGTCCGCAAGCCTGGAATAGAACATGAGTGGAGAATTGATTTCCGCCCGGTGAACGCTCTCACTCAGCCGCTGGCTGGTGATATGACCAATAATGAGACTCACATTGAAGATGCCAGGGGGAAGCAGCATAAGCAGACCGCTGACTTCATTAAGCTTCTTTCAACTGGCCTTGGCGACCGAAAGTCAAGAATGCGAGCCGTACATGTCTACTGACGGGGAAGTCATAACGCCGACACGTCTACAGCAAGGATCAGTGGACCCTTCGCTCCAGTTCCAGCAATCTATAGAGAATGTGATGCGTGAGAAGGACCTACTGTTCAATAATGTGCTTGTATGGGTCGATGATCTGTTGATCTACGCGCCGACTATCGATGAATTTATCGAGGTCATCGACTTGATCTACTCGCTGTTAGAAGAGTACGGTATATATTCTTGGTTTGAACAAGACCTGCCTCTATACTACCAGTGCGAAGTGGTGTGGCCGTGTATTGACCAAAGACGGAGTGGCTTACGACTCTGATAAGATCCAGGCACTTGGGGAAATGCCTGTGCCAACCACTGCTGGGGCGCTGCAGCAATTTCTTTGCGCTGTCGGCTGGATGCGAAACAGGCTACTTGACTTCGCTAGGATCGGCAAGCCACTTCAAGACCGGTTAGATAAGGAATTAACCGGAGCCTGCCGAACGAAGAATATTGCTGATCGAGATGACGTCAGAAGAGCTCGACGGCTTCATCAACGTGAAGGACCTGCTGTGCAATGCAGCTACATTTGCGCTGCCCGATCCGGAGGCTACTATCTGCATGTATAGCGACGCGAGTGATGAAGAGTGGGGCATTATACAGTGATCTGCTTCCTTAGCGAACAGGTAAAACCTTATAGTTTCCAAGAGAGCCTGGTGTTGAAGAAGTCCCACTCTTCGAGGTACATTCTACAGTAGCTGAAGTCATGGACTTCATTATCCTTTGGCAATAGATATCCTCGAATGTTTTATATATATCAGGTGTTAGCTGAGGAAGCAGATTACTGTACTCACGATGGTGAAGGATTGGAGCAAAACGTCAGCAGCAGAGGAGAACCACAACCTCCTACACTGTATGAGTTGAACCTTTCGTGGTTCTTCCAGCAATTGGAACGTTATCAAGAAAGAAGGATGCCCCATTGTTCGAGCGTTTAGTGAGCTTGATTATCTTTTGATTCGAGACAATGGCTTCAAGAAGTTCGCGGATCACCAAAACATCATCTACATCTTTACTCCAGGGACTGAGATTAAGAAGCCCGCGCGCGGAAAGCTACTCGCTGGAGTCTGAAACTTAACGAGTTCAAGTATGAAATTGAGCGCACACCTGGGGACGAGAACGTCTGGGCCGATATGTTCTCTAGGTGGGCAGGACGAAAACCTGCCGCGGCTCGGACGACTTCATTAAAGCGTTGGGAGACAGAGAAGCAGCTGCAACTGAGACCGCTTGCCGCGGTTGAGTGGTCGACTATTGAAGATGTCATGGCAGCACAGAGTGGCAAGGTCGCGCCCATATCTCACAACCTTGATGGGCGTGGTGTGTGCGTGGACGCGTACCATAGACGGTGGGTTCCGGACACGGCTGGTGACTTTCTCCATCGACTCATGGTGATCACCCACTGTGATTGTCAGGGCCACTGTGGTGTTAACGCAATGACGGAGGAGCTTGAAGGCTACTTTGACATCAACAACGTACACATTAAAGCACGCGCGTTTTGTGCTTCCGGTCTACTGTGCTGTCATGTGAAGGGTGGAAACAATATCCCCCGACCCTAGGGAGAGCAGTGCAGATCCAGTGAGCGAACCTCTTCATTGGCAAGTATGTCCATTCAAGTGACTACATTCTGGTGCTAAAGGATGACTATTCGCACTTTTGTGAGCTGGTACCGAGCAAGACGGCTGACTCGGTGACGGCTGCAGGTGCAATCCTGCAGTGGAACATGCGATTTGGATCGACGAAAGTCCTGATCAGTGACACTGCAGCTCACTTCAAGAATGAATTGCTAGCTGAGCTATGCTGCTGCACCCAAACCTGACAGGACTTCGCCGTTGCATATTGCGCTGCAGACATGAAACTGGAGTACGTGCAGCCCTGAGCGACGAACGCGAAAAAGCTGACCACGAGATCCAAGAAATGCAAACTTGTGTAGTGTCGTCAGCATCAACAAGCTGAACTTGAACTTGCTGTCGTCGACTGGCTCTTGAAATTTCTAATTGCAAAGTGTATTCGTTGCTTAGCTTCTCGCTACCTTCTTCACGCATGCTATGTAGAAATTTTTCTCCCGGTGCTATCTAGGTAACCACTACATGTTGGTTTCCGTCGACTCTTGCCCCAGGTCGTGAGTTTCATGACGTTGGCTATCTCCAGCCCGCCGTTGATCGCCAGCTGACAGTCCACTGCACTTCCCTCCACGGAAGGCTACCCGCTCGTGTCCATAGTCTTTGTTTTGGTGCGGGATACACGTCTGTGTTGTTGTTTCTTGCGGCTGTTTTTTTCTTTCTCGTTCCGAGTTGACACCACTGTAGCGAGTTTGTGGCAGTGAGGTCGTCCAGTAAGCATATGCTGGGGAAGTACACGAGCACAGCTGACACATGCTGGGAGGCAAGCAGCGAAGTGCGGGGGTTACAGACAGACAGATCTTCGGCAGTGGGTGCGAGGCGCGATCTTGCGTCGGAGGGGCGCCGAGAGCACGCACGAGCGGCTCACAGCAGCCGAGCGAACCGATGGCTGAGGGCGTCCGAGGCTAGCGACGGGCTGTTCGCGGGCGAGGGGTCACTTGGCAATCTGCCAGACAGCGAGCACTAGCAACAGCCACAGACAGACACAGACAGCAACAGACAGCAACACAAACAGTAGAACAGCAGCAGTACAGGACGAGCTACGAACAGACAGGACAAGTCAGACGGATTGACCGGAGGCTTGCTGGTGACGTGGAGCGCACCTGTAGAGTCGTGTAGTGTAGCAGACGAGGGAGGTTGCAGTGCCGACTTGAAGTGGCCGCGATTGACGAACAAGTGAATAAATAGGGACTCTTAGCGGGGTTCCGGCTGCTGAGTGTGGCCAGTTCGTGTCATTGTCTTTCTGTACCCACGGACCTTGCCCGCAGCAGCACTGTAGCGAGCTTGCGGACCCACCGACGAGCAGGTGTCCCGAGACTCGCTACATGGTGGTCATTTTATTGGGGCCAAGTGAACAAAGACTTTTGACTGAAGATTTGACTCGCATCCAGTATGGTCTCAACCCGAACTGGCGCTGGTGAAGACGTTGAGCGGGCGCACGAAAAACCAGAGCGTCCTGAGCAAGATGAGGCGCTGGAGCCTGGCGCTATTGATGGCCTGGATGCTGATGAGGGGGAACAGCAGCAGGAGGACGATGAAGAGCAGCACACTGCTGGAGTCTCTGATGGAGAAGCTGGATGTAGTGACGAAGTGCAGGCGATCGCCGCAGCGGTCGGGTAGCTGGCCACGATCGTGAGAGGCCTTCAGCCTGGAGTTGGTGGGAGTGTTGGTGTCGCTGCTGGACGACATGGTCACGGGGCTGTCGGTTCACGTGGAGACGATCGTGAGGACCGTGCAGCTCGGGCCCAGGCTGGGCATGGGCATGCTCGGCAGCGAGCAGGACGGCGTACGTACTCAGCGACGGTGGCCTCAGCGACGACAGCGTCAGCGGCACCGGTCGGGCCGAGCTCTTCGGTGGCAACTATGGCGGCTGCAGTACAGCAGTTAGCCGCAGCCTTGTCAGGACTGCAGCCTGCCCCAGTACTTGCCGCAGCAACAGCGCGTGATGGTCGTGGCCGCCAGCCACGGCAGCAAGTTCAACGTCCTCGAGGACGCCGAGGAATTAGAAACAGGATGGCGGACGGCGGATCTTCGCCCTCCGACGATGACAGCAGCTCCAGCGACTCGGGTAGCAGTAGCGATACCAGCTACAACCCCGACAGTAGCAGTGACGATGACGCTGGCGATGACGATCCAGATGACGGCCCCAGCAACGACAGTAGCAGCAGCGAGAGCAGTGTATCGACTGGTGGTCGCCGACGACGCGGAGCTCGAGGCAAACGCCCGCGTCGACGCAGTGTGAAGGATCTCGAGTTGCCTACGTACACTCCGTCACCAGCAACGCCCGTCTGAACGTGGATTGAGCGTGTTGATCTCGCATTGAGGGGCGCAAAGGAGTCCCGCCGTGGAAAGTGGTCAGATCGTGCACTCTATTTCATCCTCGGTAATAAGTTGATGGACACAGCAGCGAGATGGTGGGTGAATATGGATCGCCGGATGAAAGACCGAAAGAGAACTTGGACGCACCTGAAGAAGGCGTTGAGACGCAGATTTGGTGAGCGACTGGACAGCACGAAGGCGGCTTTGAGAGTGCAGAATCGTCCGTGGATGCAGGGCGAGACGCACGCAGATTATGCTGCCGCATTGCGTGAGGTAGTGGGGAGAAATAAAGTGGATGAAAAGATTCTGTTGGCGCAGTTCTACAGATGCTTGGATAAGACGACGAGACTGTTGGTGCGTGACAAGAAGAGGCCGAAGACGTTGGAAGAAGCGGCCGAGCTTGCAGCAAAGATCGACGACAGTCAGGACAATGTCGCGCAGGGCATGCAGCACATCGGGCAGTCCTGGCCCACCACTCCCAACCCTTACGGCATTCCGGTAGAAGGTCAGACGATGATGATTCCCGGTGTTGGCCTTATGAAGGTCCCAGCAGAGACAGATACGGACGAAGCCAACGTGGTGGGATTCACCAACCCCACTGGCGTCTGGAATGACTGTACTGGCACGTTTCATACTCCAGCCGGGCGAGTGTGGAATGGCAAGTATTGGGCAGAAGTAAGCAAGTGGAAGTCTGTAGCAGCCAAACGAGAGCCTGATAAATCGAAGTCGAAGTTGAAGATAAAGCATCAGGTGAAGCGAGACATACCAACCTCCAGTGGTGAGGAGTCAGACGCCCCGGTACAGCCGCCACCAAAGAAGAAGCGCAAAGTGGCGGTAAAGCAGGCGGCTGCAAATAAGTCTTCGGGCAAGAAGTCGCAGGCAGGTGACAGGAACTGCTGGCAGTGCGGACAGCCCGGGCACTGGGCCACCGCGTGTCCAAATGGCCCCAAGTGCTACGCATGCCGACAGTTAGGTCATATTGCCAAGGATTGCCCAGACGCTGAGGCCAAGGCGCGCAACGACGAGTACCTGAAGACACGTCCGCACGCACAGAAGCCTTCGGAAAACGAGTAGCTGACGCAGTTGGGGGAAGACGGCGCTCGGCGAGTAGTAATCCCCGGTGGAGGGTGTTGACACGGAGGGTGTCGATCGCGGAGAAGGTGATGAATGAGGAAGAAAAGCAGGCGGAGGCGGGAAGCTATTCGCAACAGCTAGTGGTGGGACTGGGGGCGCGCGCAGCGATGACGCACGCAGCCCAAGATGACGAAGGGCAAGAGGAGACAGAGGGTGCAGTGAGGACGGCACCGATGACTACAGCATGGTACGACGCCGAGGCTGAGATGGCTCGTCACTTTGAACTCGACTGTGAACATGGCGTGGCCGAAGGCGGACATGCGGGGAGTGTCTCGCCAAAGATGATGAATGAGTGCCACGAAGAGCCCAATAAGACGATGTCGCCGACAACGAGCCGGAAATCGGTGACGGCGGTCAACACTTTGACCGTTATGGCTGATGACATGAAGGCAGCGACTGCAGAGAGAGACGTTGAACGTGCAGCATGTTACGTAGCGACTGTACGGCCTGCTATGTCCGCGGGACGATACGTACGTAGTGATGAAGAAGCCGCTGCGCCCGGCGATGCCGATACAGACCCACGCCAACCTGAAGAAGGCGCCGGGGCAGTGAAGGTTGGTGCAGTGCAGGTCGGTGCAATGGAAAATAACCAACCGCTCATCGCACAACTGAGACTGGCGCGCAAGCTGGCCAAGAATCAACGGAAGCGCCGACGTACAAAGCGCGCGGAGGCTAGGCGCAAAGCTGAGACTCGGACACAGGCAGAAGAACGAGCTGTGGCAGTAGCGCTACGAGCCAGGCGGCAACACGAAGGTGACGAAGCAATCACCCAGCTTGAGCGACGCCGCCAGCAACAGGGTGACGTAACTAGCGAGCACTACGAGCAAGCCGTTGACGCAGCGAAGGTGCGTCTGGTACAGCGTCACCACGAGCGCGAAGATGAGCATGAGGAACGTGGCGATGATGAAAGTGCGCAGTACATAGATGCTGATGATGGACTCCCGACGGCATGCATGGAAGTAGCTGGCGAGCGGCGCAACGTGAAGCTCGACAGTGGGGCCCGCTACACTGTGGCTGGTACGGAGTGGATGGCGTTAGGGGATCGCGTCTCGGATACCGCCCCGGTGGACTGTGTCGAGGGCATCGGTGGATTTCTCTTGGATGTAGTCGGTGTATGGAGGTTCGAGTTGACAAACATCTTTGGGGAGCTCGTTCGCGTAGACGCGTGCATCATCAATGGTTGCACTGATGAGTTTCTTTTAGGAGTTGACTTCATGCGCGAGCATGGGGCCAACATGGACTTCGCGAAGAATGAGATTAAGTACGAGTCGGCTGGGCGAGTTATTGTGATTCCGTTCCGGACATTCGATGGAGATAATCGTGGCAAGGTGGCAGCTGTACGAATGGCAGCTACACGACGTCTTGGTCGGAGCACGGTGACACCGATAGAAGTAGCAGTGACTGCCGAAGATGGTGAGAAGGGCATCTTCCTACCGTCGACGAAGCTAGGTTCAGTGATGCTGGCAGCAACGGTGACTGAGGCACGCAACGGCAAGGCTTGGGTCCCAGCAATCAACGCGGGCCGTGACCGTGTGAAACTATCATCGAAAAAAGAGCTGGGCACCTGGATCCCGCTGGATGACGACGTGACTGTCCTGGAAGTTAACGGCGCCATGAGTCGGGAGCGTATCGTTGAGTGGTTAGCCGACATGGGTGACACCGAGACACCTGTGGACAACGAGCATGAAATGAAGATTGGTGTTGAGGATGAGGACAGTCGCTCGTTGATGAAGAAACTGCTTCGAGTGTACCGGAATCTAGTGGTAGACACGGGCTACTGCCCACCCGCTACAGCTCTGGACGTGGAGCACCACATCGACACAGGTGACGCAAAGCCGATGATGCTCAAACGTCGGCGACATGCACAGAAGGAGGACGAGGTTGTCCACACTAACGTGCAGAAGATGCTGAGTGCCGGCGTGATCGAAGAGGGCAACGGCGCATGGGGTTTCCCCGTCGTCTTGGTCAAAAAGAAGGCGAGGTGCGCTTTTGCATTGATTATCGGGCACTGAATGCGGTGACGAGGAAGGATGTGTATCCTCTCCCAAGGGTCGACGAGACTTTGGAGTCGTTGGAAGGCGCAGTGCTGTTTACGACGCTGGACTTGCGATCTGGTTACTGGCCAGAGGTCGCAACGGGTACCCGAAAACCGGGTACCCGTCCGTCCATACCCGTCCGTTTGGTTTTCGGACGGGTACGGGTACCCGAATTAGACGTGAAGCAGCTTCGGATGGGTTCGGGTACCCGGTTCGGGTCGGAGTTCTAAAGTTGGTCCTTCATCGAGACTATTCAGCCCTCCAGCAGTTAGACGTTTTCTTCGAAGGTCGAAGACCGTGTAGCTCTGGTCTGGTAGCTAACCTTTGTTGTAGGAAGGTTTCATAGTGCCATGGAATCTGACAGCGCGGGTGTTAGCACCAGCTTACAAGACAAAGAAGAAGCGACCAAGAAACTAAATGAAATCAAGCAACTTCCTCAGAAGTCCGTCAAGGCTGCTATTGAAGCTGAGTTAAGACGGAAGAGTCGGAATCCCGTGTTTTATTTGCGCGGCGTGGTCTCCGGTCGATCGGAGGTGTGGAATCGGTTCCAGGTTGTATATGAGAAGCCGAAATGCATTGAATTTGTGGCACAGTCAACTGGTTATGCGGCTTGCAGATCTTGCTTTGCGGTGTACACGTATCGCTCCTCTAGCGGTACTTCCGCGTTGGCGAAGCACGTGTGTCCGGCTGCCACGGCGTTGGAATCGATGCGTTCATTTCTGGAGGGTCCGCGTGTCTCGGCAGCAGATAAAAAGCATATCCTGAAAGCAATCTCACGGCTGTGCTGCCAGGACCTTCGCCCATTTGCTATTGTGGCTGGTGAGGGTTTCAAGTCGTTCGCTGTCGCAATGTTTGACTTGGGGCTGAGATCAAAGTTTAGCTGCGACATCAACATACTTTTACCGGCCCCCAACAGCGTACGGAACCAAGTTCGCCATGACTCAAGTTTGATTCGGGAAATGATGTTAGTCGTGTGTGCGGAGCACTTTGCCGAGCTTGTTGGCGGCGGCTTTACAACAGACCTTTGGACAGACCGTGTACGGAATCGGACTTTTATGACAGTCAATTTTCACTATCTGAGTGCAGCGTTTAAGCTACACGCACGGACACTGCAAGTGAAAGAGGTTCTCGCGCCGTCTCACACCGCAGAAGTATTACTCCAGTTGTTTGCCGAGTGCTTGTCCGAGTTTGGGATTCGTGACGCTTCCCGATGCACTACTGTCACCGATTGCGGCTCGAATTTGTGCGGTGCCGGCGGCATCAGGTCCGTCTACAACTGGATGCCCTGTTCGGATCACAAGATTGCAACTATGATCACTACAGTGTTCAACAAAGCGCCCAATACTGTCGGTGGGGTCACCGAGATTCACTACCGGTTTTATGACGAAGCGCCTGTATTATACAAGCTTCTGGATCACTGCAAGCGCCTGGTTCGCTACTTTAAAAAGAGTGGCTTGCAAAAACAGCTTGAAGTCACCCTCAAACGAGCTAACACGACACGATGGAATTCTTTGTTGACTTCTCTCGAGAGCATTTCGGTATCGTACGATGCGGTTACTAATCCTTTAGCTGCCCGTGGGAAGCTCTCATACGTCACCGGTATTGACAAAGTGTTGCTGGACGAGTTCGTTTGGTTTTTGGGGCTGTTTAAGAAGACTACGCTTGTTTTGGAGCAATGAAAACAGCCAACTATCCATCTCGTCGTCTATGAGCGCTACTTGATCATTACCCACCTCCCGCCCCGGGATAAGCCTACGACAATCAACAAAAAGACCGGTCAGCCGATACCAGCACCGTTGGCGACAAATGTTGAAGGGGGCAAGAACGATGTTACCGTCATTCCTCCAGACAGTGCGACTCTCATTGCTGTGAAAAGTTTGCTAAAACAGCATTCTGTACCTAAATGGCCCCTCGAAAAGTACCATTTAGTTGCTGCTCTACTCGATCCACGGCAGAAAAAGCGGCTGCACTTGTTTGGGGTTCCGCTGGATAAAATCTTGGAGGCAAAACACGATCTGCTTGCTTTGGTAAAACGGCAGGTGCAAACTAGCATTCAGCCATCAACACTGGACGACTCGTCTTACACTAAACGACAAAGAACGGCTACTGATGAGTTCGTGGTTGGTGCCGTGGGGTTGGCTGGGCCCGACCTCGATGATAGCGACGGAGAAATGGACGGCACTTCTAGCCCAGAACAACATGAGCTTAACATATACTGGAACACTGTGCTATCGAGAGCGGAAAGAGACAACCTGGACCTACTGGAGTGGTGGCATAGTATGGGGAAGGCGTCTTTACCAAACTTGGCAAAAGTGGCGCGTACAATCCTGTGCATTCCGGCCTCGAGTGCTATGGCGGAGAGTAATTTTTCGAGTGCAGGGATGACGCTGACCAAGAAGCGGAGCTCTCTGAGTCCTTCCATGCTTGACGACATCTTAGTATGCCGTTCGAATGCAGATCTCTTAGAGTTAGACATAGCTTAAAGCAGAGACTTAACATGCATACATTTCGTTTCTAAGTGATCATATTCACGATGGGCGTGCACCCGCAACTTCGGGCGGATCCACCAACTTACGGATGCCCGAATTATTCGGGTATCCGTACGGATTCGGATCTACGGACGGGTCCGGGTACCCGAACTTCAGATGAGATCCACATGGGCGGATTCGGGTACCCGGGGCCATCTGCCAGACGGTCCGGGTAAGCCGGTGCATGCTGTTTGCGAGCTCTGTTACTGGCAGATACGAGTAGCGAGTGCAGACAAAGAGAAGACGGCATTTACTACCAAGCGTGGCCTGTACCAATTCACACGCATGCCGTTTGGGCTGACCAACGCGCCTGCTACGTTCCAACGCCTAATGAACAGTGTGCTGCGGGGGTTGACATGGCTTACGTGCCTCGTTTATCTGGATGACATCGTGATCTATACTCGGGGAGGCATTGAGCGCCTTGTGCTGGAGGTGGCCTGTGTGTTGGAGAAGTTGTCGGCGGCAGGCTTGACCCTAAAACTCAAGAAGTGCATGTTCGCGACGCAACGCATGGAATACCTGGGCCACGAGCTTAGTGCTGACGGGGTGAGACCGCTGGAGAGGCTGGTTACAGCTGTGCGCGAGTTTCCGAAGCCTCGTGACGCCACTGAGGTCAAGAGGTTCGTGCATTTGGCGGGGTATTACCGGCGGTTTATCGAGGGGTTTGGTGCAATGATGTCCCCGATGACTAAGTTGCTCAGAAAAGACGAAGAATGGGAATGGGGCGAGGCACAGGGCGACGCGTTTGAGCGAGTGAAGGAAGCCTTAACGAAGAAACCCCTGCTGATCTACCCAGACTTTCAGCTCCCATTTCGACTCGTGACAGACGCTAGCAAGGCTGGATTGGGGGCTTGCCTGATGCAGGATAAGGGCGATGGATCGCAGCCCGTGGCCTACGCAAGCAAAGTGTGCAGCAAAACGGAGACGAATTACGGCATCACAGAGTTAGAATGCTTGGCCGTTGTGTGGGCTATTAAACTTTTCAGGCCCTACCTGTATGGGAGGAAGTTCGCCGTGATCACGGACCACTCAGCTTTGAAGTGGCTCATGACGAGCCCAAACTTGACCGGAAAGCTGCATCGGTGGGCGATCACACTGCAGGAATTTGACTTTACTGTGGAGTATCGACCCGGTAGCACGAACGTAGTGGCAGACGCATTGTCGAGAGCTCCTGTATTGATGGCGGCGGCAGTCGGCCGGCGTCGAAAGTCGAGGACTAACACTACGAGAAACCCAACGATTGAAGCAGTCACAGAAGTGAGGCCGGTAGGATGTCGGAGCTCAGGTGCTGAAGTAATGACGAGCACCCCAACCACAGTTGCGGTGAGTGCCATAGCTGCGGAAGCAGCAACTTGCGATCCCAATATCAGAATCGACGATGAGCAAACCGTGTCGCCGGTGGCGACGCTGTCCGCAACGGCAACTAGAGCCACACAACAGCCAGACCAGCAACCGAAGAAGACGAGCAGCGATACACAGCGGCAGCTGGTGCTACCCGTGGCTAGCACTGATGATCATGTGGTGGAACAACGAGTTGGCGTGCAGGTAGCAGACTTGGCTAGTAATCCGGCACAAGCAACCGAGGTCTCAGGCACCTCAAGGCCATTGACAAGAGCGGCGAAACGCCGAGCAGAAGAAGCTCGACGAGTTGCAGCGGATCATTACGAGGAAGCAGTGGCTCGCGCCCAGCGCACTAACATCGGAACGACGAGGGCGACTAGCAATGAGGCGAACGACTCAATGGTGAATGACGTACAGAAGTTAGCAAACACAGGCGAGTTGACGAACACTGTGCACGGCGCGAGCAGCACACCGACTGACGCGGCGCGGGTCTCGAGCAGTTCTGTCACGCCAGGGGTGACAACAGGACCGACGCTAGTACCAGCTCCAATTCAAACCCCACCTGCAAGGCACAAGACTGTGACTTGGTCGCCGACGGTGCCGCCAGACAAACCCGTGACGAACACGCGTACGAGGACAAGAGCAGCAACGACCGGTCCAGAACGCAAGAAGAGCACAAAGGCACTGCGGTCACGGACAAGAAAGCAGGCAAAGACACCAAAGTCAGCAACGAGAACTGAACCTGATCGTGTTGCGCCAATACGAGGGCCTGATGGAGCCCCGAAACCTCGGACAACCGTCGTTGACCAGCAGACTCTCATGCGACGAAAGGAGGCAGCACGTGCTCGAGCAGAGCAACGAGTTCGAGAGCCAACACTGCAGCTCACAGACGATGAGATTATTGACGCTCAAGCGAGGAGCCGATTGGTGCAGAGTATGATTGAAGTGAGAGCATATCGGGGCATGGACGTCGAAGTTCAATACGGCTTGGTTACGATTACAGCTGCCACAGGGAGACGTGTGGTGCTTCCACCAGCCTTATGGACTGTCGTATTCAAAGAACATCATGACTCTGTGTGGGCTGGCCATCTGAGAGCGCCGCACACGTATGAGAGGATCGCACAAACTTATTGGTGGCCCGGTCTTCAAGCCGAAGTCAAGCGTTGGGTGCGTGGCTGCCAAGAGTGCGGTAGTCGGAAGGCTAGACCGCGAGAGGTGATACCGCCTCTGCGGAGTCTCAAAGGTGGCGACGTCGGAGATCGATGGGCGCTGGACGTGGCAGGACCGTTGCCAGCGAGTGATGGCGGTGAGCGCTATGTTATTGCGGCAGTTGAATACGTCACGCGCTATGCAGTAGCCGTGGCTACAAAGCAACATACAGCTGAGAGCGTAGCAGATTTCTTGATGCGGCACGTGGTGCTGCGGTTTGGACCATTTCGAGAGCTGATGACTGATGGCGCACCGGAACTCACTGGCAAAGCAATTGAGCAATTAGTATTGATGTTGCAGAGCCAGCAGACAAATCCCGTACCATACCGACCCCAGCTAATCGGGCTCGTTGAGCGATTTCACCGAACGTGGAAGGACTGCGTGTCCACATACATGCAGAAGGACTCAAAGAACGACTGGGAAACATGGGTGGCATTCGCTGTGTACGCCTACAACTCGGGCAGACACTCGACGGTTGCGCTCACACCAAATGAATTGATGATGGGAAGGAAGCTTCGAACTCCGAACGGCTTGTTGAGGCGGGCTAGTGTCGCGGAAGCAGGGGAATTGACGGAGCACCACAGCAGGCTGCTAGCATCGTTGAAGACGAGTCACGAATGTGCAGAGGTTGCGCGTGAACGCGAGCAGCGTCGCCAGGCTCGTTACTACAACCGGAAAGTGCGCGCACGCCGCAGTTTTGCAATTGGGGACCGCGTATGGATGTATCGACCACCCCGAGGGCCCAAAGCGACGAAGTTTGTGCATTCTTGGATTGGGCCCATGCGAATCATTGAACCCGCTGGCTATGAGAATTTTTTTATTGAGCGCGAGGACGATGATGGCAAATGCAGGCGTTTTGTTGCTCATTCGTCTTTTCTCGTTTCTTATCACTACCCCACTGAGTTTCTGGCAAGTACGGCGTCAGATTTAGACGCGCAGCTAGATCATGAAAGCGCAATCGGTGGGAGGGTGCATGTCGAGAGCGCAGGAGAAGCTACTCCAACAGCGGTTGCGGCTGTCCAAGCAGCGACAGCAGCAAGCAGTGATCGAGGCCGAAACCGAGCAGTGGCGCACGGCAAGAGACGGCGAAAGCAGGGTGAAGTACTGGTGGAGCTTCGACGCAGAAGACGACGCAACAAAGCAGGGCACTACATCCTCGAGTATGACGTGCGACCCCTGCGAGATATACGAGGAAAAGCGGAGATTGATGACAAAGGGAGCAATTGGATCGGCATCGACGAGTACGAAGCGCTGTTCGATGCCGGCAGGGTCGTGGAAGACCCTGCATGTGAAGAAGGCGTGTAGCGAGTATGTGGCAGTGAGGTCGTCCAGTAAGCATATGTTGGGGAAGTACATGAGCACAGCTGACACATGCTGGGAGGCAAGCAGCGAAGTGCGGGGGTTACAGACAGAAAGATCTTCGGCAGTGGGTGCGAGGCGCGATCTTGCGTCGGAGGGGCGCCGAGAGCACGCACGAGCGGCTCACAGCAGCCGAGCGAACCGATGGCTGAGGGCGTCCGAGGCTAGCGACGGGCTGTTCGCGGGCGAGGGGTCACTTGGCAATCTGCCAGACAGCGAGCACTAGCAACAGCCACAGACAGACACAGACAGCAACAGACAGCAACACAAACAGTAGAACAGCAGCAGTACAGGACGAGCTACGAACAGACAGGACAAGTCAGACGGATTGACCGGAGGCTTGCTGGTGACGTGGAGCGCACCTGTAGAGTCGTGTAGTGTAGCAGACGAGGGAGGTTGCATTGCCGACTTGAAGTGGCCGCGATTGACGAACAAGTGAATAAATAGGGACTCTTAGCGGGGTTCCGGCTGCTGAGTGTGGCCAGTTCGTGTCATTGTCTTTCTGTACCCACGGACCTTGCCCGCAGCAGCACTGTAGCGAGCTTGCGGACCCACCGACGAGCAGGTGTCCCGAGACTCGCTACACCACCTACTAGTTGCGCGCTTGGTTGCAACTCGCCCCCTAAGTTGAGATTTTGCATGCACAAAGCGAGTTGAGGGTCACCGACCTACTGCTGCAACTTCACCTCCCAAGAGTTCTTGATGCCCTCAAGACCTTCCCACGCGACCAGAATGTCGTAGCTGTGGTCATCACTCAGGCGGTACTGGACGAATTCTCGGACTATACGGTAAATGTCCTGATTGACAATGTGCTTGACAATCGCTGCAGTTACTTCGAAGGAAGTGTCGGCATAGTGTTTGAGTCGGGAGGCGTGCACGTCGCGAGTAGATCCATTGATGAGGTGCTCAACAGTGAAGGAGTTTGGCTTGGCATCGATGACTCTGTAAGGGCCAATCCATTTCACTGATAATTTGTTGGTTTTCAACCTCGACTCGATCCGGGACCACAAAACATAACCACCAATGTGAAAGTTTACTGCGTGCGCTGTTCGTTGGTTTCATTGATTGCGTCGAGTCTGCTTTTCTTTTGTCTGCTCCAATTTCTTGTGCATGTTGTAAAATTTCTGGCGAAGGGTATCAACCTTTGCCGTAATTGCGGTAGGAAGGTCATCGAGCGTCACGACGCACGCCTTGCCCTCATCCGAGGTCACCACGATGCTCTAAAGCGGTGATGGCTTCTTCAGACCAGTGAACACCTCGATCAGAGCCAGATTCGCCAGAGATTGAACAGGTGTCTGGTCTTGGGTGAGGGGTAGAATGTCTACCTATTGCTCTTGGCGCAGCCAGAATTCCAGGATCATCCCTCTCAGTACCAGCAAGATATCCATATTGATGCGTTCCACACTGACATTTAAAATTCAGAGTCGTTGCGTTTCCTCGCTCAGAGCACTGCGGGCCACTTCAAGGCGCTACTTATTAGATTTGCATGTAAGCACGGTTGTACCCGGCACTACTTGAATTAACGAAGTACAAGTAAACACCACGAAATCCACGAGCAACACCCTCACTATGACCTCTACGTGTATTAATATTACACTTTTTTCGAAGCTTTTGGTGGATCTCTAGTATGAACAGGGCAATACGGCCCCGACAAATTTGAAGACACTAATTTTTTAAAACTAGTATGGCAGCATCCTCACGAAAGTTCGCTCGGTTGTTAAGGGGGCGTCGCTGAACGTGTATGCTATATCGTAAGTTTCAGCACCGCCCCCCCCCCCCACAACACACACACATACACACAGACAAGCAACAAGCAACAAACTCTCAAAGTTCACTTCTCGTTAATCCCCTATCCACGAGAAATGCGCTGAACCTGTCCAGCGCATTTCTCGTGGTTAGATGATTGACGGAAATGCAACCTAGCGGTTTGCTGGCAAAGCGCTTGAGCTCACTTTGCCGCGAACCATGCAGCGAGACGAGCAGACCTGGCGGCAGGCGATTGCGGATGAAGAAGCTGCCTCTGCAGCTCTTGTGGAAGCCGAGCGTGTGCTTCACCAACAACTGCAGCATCACCGAGCGGGCAGTCCAACGGTGGACGATGCGGTGTCGGAGGTAGACCTGCGACGCACAGAATATGTAGCTGCAACCGACGAAGCCGCCGCCTTGTACCACCGCGTCCATGGGGAGGTTATCGCTGCAGAGCGCGATGACCGTCGGGCGGACCATGTACAGCGCATTGAGGCGGTGTTGCAGCAGGCGCGAGCAGCGCAGCAGCACGCCGCTGCCACCAGTCCATCGGTGGCCAGGCGTGCGCACTCAAGCTCCAGCGAAAATGGATCGTCACCCAGGCCGACCAAGCGCTTGAATCTTGGGCCACCTTCGAGTGGTTCACCTATCCAGACCACCGGAGGTGAAGAGGACACGGCTCGCAGCGGTGGCTCTGAAGGCGAGAGCAGTGGCGATGCTAGCGAACGTGCTGACACGGGCCGCAGCGGTGGCTCTGAAGGCGAGAGCAGTGGCAATGCTAGCGAACGCGCTGACACGGCTCGCAGCGGTGACTCTGAAGGCGAGAGCAGTGGCAATGCTAGCGAACGTGCTGACACGGGCCGCAGCGGTGGCTCTGAAGGCGAGAGCAGTGGCAATGCTAGCGAATCCCCGCCACTTCCGCTCAACAGGCTCATGCCTATGGCCCTACTTTCTCCCCAAGCGTATGGTGTTCCGCCGAGCACGCCGGCTCCAACTCCAGCTGAAGCTGAAGCTCAAACGCCTGAGTATCAACCTGCTGGCAGCGACGGCAACGAAGAGAATGCAGAGAGCGACGGCAACGATGAGAATGCGGAGAGCGACGGCAACGATGAGAATGCGGAGAGCGTCGAGTCGTCGGAGTTTGTTCCCAGCAGTGAAGCTGAGGATTCTGAAACTGAAAGCTGAGATCGCGGATAAGGATACCTCGTAGCGGAAGAGTTGGAGATTTTGTAGGGGTACATCCAGAACATGCAATACAATGTGGTCCTCCTTTTTGTTGCCCTTGTGTACTTCGCTACATCTATTCTTGCCGTTACTGCTATCTGGGTTTGTGTACTTCGCTACATCTATTATTGCCGTTACTGCTATCTGGGTTGCTTGATGCATAAAGTATGCTACATCGTAGGTTTTCAAGACCACCCTCTTAAAGCATACCGGGGACCTTTCAAAAGATCAGTTCTCCGTTCTATTCCCCGCCCGCATTTTGAGTGCCAAGACGGCGAGATGAAGCGCGGTGAGTCCGTCCAAAGGAGAGATGGAGAAGGCTACGTAGGTCTACAACCTCTTCTAGGGTGCTAGGTCGTTGTGTTGCGCTCTGGCCTGTGTACTGACGAAGTGTCTACAGTAACTGCTGTACGGCGTGTATGCCCTCTTTGATGCTTGTGTAATACAGAAGCTTCCGTTCAGCCTCGCCGAGAATTGCTGGTCTCGTCGGACTCTGCTGAGACCACAATATCCGATAATACTGGAACGGTGCGTGAATACAATGAGGGGGGTGGCAACTTCGAGAAACTAAGTATGTAGGTGCAGGACACTTGGCAATGCCACTACGTTGGCGGCTGCACTCTGGAGAGATCTTTCAAGCGCGGTGGTGAAAGACATTCGCTTTGCGACATGCATCGTGAGCGTCAGAATACCCTGGCGCGTGGGCGCTATAAGCGACTCGTTGTGGAGAAGAAAGCGAAGCAAGATCAACGCGATTTCCCGGACGAAACTCCTGCACCGGAGCGAGTGCATACCAGCAGAAAGCAGTCAGCAAAGGGCAAGGAAAACCCGGAGATGCGAGAGAAGGCTACGTCAAAGCGGAAAAGAAGACGAAGAGAACTCGACGAAGCTGGCTTGATGTCAGAAAAACGCCCACGGTCCTCTCACCAGGACGAACCACGCCAGGCATCTCGCAGACCCAAGGCACCAACGCCGGGGGATTGTGTAGCAAAGACGGCTATACGCGAGCAGCTTTCACCTGTGTGCAAGAAAAGCAAAGACCGAGTTGGCGCAGAAACATTGCCGGAGTTCGAGAAAGGGAACGCGTGCTGTACGTCTGGTTCACGAGCTGGTACGAACGCCGGTGGTGATACGAACACACCGATGCAAGAACAACGTTCTATTCACGAGGTGGCGCTGCTAGACAGCGACCCTCACACATACTACATGTATGTGCCAGTTACGCTTCGCCAATCATGCTCGGTGAATGCGACTTCTCCTATGGACGCCGCGTTAGTCGCCGTTCCGATGATGCCAACCACAGCGGCGCAGAGAGACCAAGCGCGAACACGATCGCAGACCCTCCAGGCCAACGACTCTTCCCACCTCATTGGTGTTGTTGGCGCGGCGTCACGCAAAGCTGCACCTGGAACGTCTCTGCTTTCAATTTCATCTACAGCGAGGAATGTAGAGAGAGCAGTCGAACGCTCCAGTCGTGACCAAAGATTGCCTGAGTCACAAGGCCAGATCACTGACGCAGAGCGCTACCTCATTCTTCAGCGGATTCTGAAAGACGACTGCTTTATGAGGAAGTGCGTCGCAATATGGAGGGATCAATTTTGCGAGATCTAGTTGGGGTAACCTGCGTGGTAGTTTCTATTTTGTTTGTATTAGTTTTAAAATCATTCGTAAAAAATTTGCACGTGCCCATAACCTATAACTGTTTGGAGGGCGCTAGATATCGCAATTCTCTCTTTTGAAAAAACTTAAACACAAAGCGAGCAGTGTCTAATATTTAACTTAGTTCAGTCAGTATTTCACCCGTTTAGTAAGTTCGTGCTACATCTCGTAGGAAGCGCCCGTACCGAACGTAACTGAAGCCCACCGCCATGCACCGTGCAGTAGTGCACCCGATACAGCGACTTGGAGCTTGGGTGCGTGGAAATCATCCATCTTAATGTAAACTCTCAGCAGCGCCTTTGGCCCGGAACTATGTTGATGCATCCCATGCTGATCTTGAACGATGGCAACCCCAGCAGGTGTCGACGTCGCAGGCACCGAGCAACATTGCTCGCACATCTCCGACCGTGAGCTGCTCCACCAACTTGAGCACCCCAGCTTGAACTCCTCCGGAAAAGTGGCTAATGTCCTGGAGTACTTTTCCAGGACATTAGCCACGACAACTACTGTCCTGATAGAAGCCCGCGGATTGGATCGACGTGCGCGGCGTGCAGCTGCCCTTGAAAGCTTCAAGCCTTTATCACGTCCGCGCTGCAAACGGTATGAAAGGGTCAATCGTGACCAGTGGGTGCTGCTTGAGGCACAGCTCCTCGTGCTACAGCTCAAGTCGCGGCCGTCTCGGCGATTGAGTGCTGGCAGTTATAGGTCACCCTGAACCGGGCAAGTTCCTGCCCTACTCGATCGCAAGTTACTGTCTTCATGAAGGCGTTGGCGTGCAATGCATTGCAAAGAACTCAACGCGGCGACAGACCTTTATTGTGAGCCAATGCCACCTCTTTCATGTCATGAACTATCGCCGTAGTTGCGATTGTGGTTTTAGAAACAGCGCTCAACACACAGTCGTTTTCGCGTGCGAAGGAGGCAATCTTTTCGGGCGAGGCTGATAGCTTGTCAAGTGTCAGACGGTGAGTTATCACAATCGAATTCCGGTGCTTAATTCTAGATAGTGCCACATATACAAAAGCAACATTTGGGATCGAGTTTGACTGAAAGACTACATAGCAGCATGTTAATCCTTGCACTTTGTGAACTGTCATAGCGTACGCTAGTCGGAGGGGGATTCCTCTTCGAACAACACGAAGGTCGCTCGAAGATTTACCCCATGATACGTCTTTTGGCGCAATAGGAACAATGTTAGGAACATCGTCAAGTAGGGAAGGTCCTATGTAAGCATCCATAATCTGTATCAAAACGATTGGTAGTTCTAGGCCGGCCACAAACAAAAAATCGTACACTACTGCATTTGTTCCATTGCACAGGCCAGCACTTTGTGCCATATTGTACGTCAAAGTGACCGGAGCTCCAATGCAAAGATTAAGTTTACTTGCCACGACCCGGTCACGATCTGAATTAGCTGTCTTTGCATCACTCAACAACGCACGGACAGTTCCGACGGGAATATCCCGTTTGGTTGTCAATCTTTTCTGTTGCACAAAGTGCTGAGATGTAATATGTACAATGGATGCATTGGCGGCCTTTACTCGGTCTTCGTTTGCTGCGTTTACATCTACATTTCTATGAGCAATGTGTTTCGCTTGAGGGACCCAATCTGGTTGTCGGTTTGAAGCTAGACATCGTGAGTTGAAAAGTTCGATATCTGCAGGAGTCGGTGCTTTTTCCTGCAATCTACGTAAAGCTGCGAACCACTCCGGGTCCAATTTGCCTCTGTTTTGACTTGTTAGCATACACACGTGTTCAATGTTCGCCCATATCTCTTTCCCACGGCGCTGTACTTCGTTTGTGATCTTAGATATCGGAGTGGATAGTGCATATGGAACTATGGGGTCTAACTGGGCAGCATCACCTGTAAAGTAAACATCTCTTCCTCCAAACATCTCATCTGAGTGGCTAGGCCAAATTTCCCGCATCCGCTTATCTATCCAATACAGCATTCCACAAGAAATCATGCTGAATTCGTCTATAATAACGAGGTGGACATCCTTAAAGCGTTGTTGTAGTTGCTTTAGCTTTGTAGGCCCTGTTTTCGAATTCGCTAGTGGAGTATACTGCACGGAAAATGCGGATCTACTAAAGGAATCAAACGAAAATGCTGAACAGAGTGTCATTCCCTTTATATTGAAAGCCGCAGTGCCCTGGTGAGCTAGTAATAGCACTCGTTTGGACGTCCTTCGAGTGGCAGCGTGCTCACCAAATACGTTGTGCATATCCTTCACTATATGTTTTATTAACCAACTTTTGCCTGAACCACCTTCCCCATTAATAATCATTTGCAACGGCTTGCAATGCGAACTCTCAAGCACGCATTTAAATCGTTTTCTAGACTGATTCATGGCTATTGCGAAAGGTGTCCACTGAGACTCGGCCATCGTTTCCACGACGTCAGACATATCGTCACTATCATCAATCGGATATCGGTAGTTTGAGGACGATCGTTCGTTTTGCCTGAAAATAGTACCTAGTTTTCGAGATTCATTTTTCTCTTTGATCCATGGCTTCAAGCATTCCTTAACAAAATCACTAGCCTTACGAACAATTTCAGGCGAGTATTCGTGCCTACTCGTCCACTCCTGCTGATTGTTACGGCTATCATGCTCCTCATTGGCGCTGATATTGGGCTGCTCGGCGGGCACATCTGCATTACTAATGAAAACGTATTCCGAAGCTGGTAATGCGGTCACACTGCAAGCTCCATTGGTACTTTCTTTCAGCAAGTCTAATTTTTCCTGTCTTAGCAACTTGGCGTTCGACTCTACTCTTAGTTCGCTATCTAGATGATTTTCTTGCTCTTTAAAGAAGTGTTCAATGCACTCTTCGTCTGTTTCGGGAAGATCGTCTAGAGAGCGCCATGGTATGTATAGAAATATCTCCGAAAAACAGAAATTAGGGTCAGCGCTGTTTGGACGCACCCAAGGTGATTTTTGAACGACTACCGATTTTGATCTTCTTCTAATCCAGCCTTGGTCGTCGATGCACTTCCAGCTTTCAAGTGGGACTTTCTTTCTGGTCTCAATGGAATCAACGTGTTCGAAATCTTCTATAAATGTTGCCAGCGTCATGTTCTCAAAGAGATCGATAGTTGGTCTATTCATGTAAGCTTTTTCAACTTGTTCAATACGTATATCTCTAGAATCCGATTGTTCTGCTAACGCAGCAAGATCTTCAAAACCCCGAGGCTCCACTCGATAATAACGCTGATTGTGTCGGAACGCTTTAACTTTGACTATGCATCTTGACTTACTGTGCATAGGTAAACTGCGAAGCAACGTATAGATTGCCTCAGGTGCTCCAACCTCGCGCACAGATAGGGTAGCATTCGCTACTTTTTTCAGAATAGAATGGTAAGGTAGGTGTGGATCACAACGTTGCACTGCTTTGGCGATAACACGTCTAAATCGAAGTGTGTCTGGCGCTGCCTTACTGACGTATGCTCCTGCGTACTCCGCAGCACCATAGGAATTTCCTATCAATTGTAAATCCATGTTAGCGCGCCAGCAAGACAAAATGTGAGGTGAGAAATTATTAATCGTAGACACTTCGCGTTTCAAATGTACTTTCATGGATGGCGTCCCATCCGATGCTACATGTGTTTCGATTCTAGTATTTTCTTCTAACGCTTTTGGGAAACCAAAGCGACACTGTGAACTTTTCTTTCTACACGATGAATTAGCGTAGCATTCATGTTGTTGTACGCGCTGAACTAATCTAGACAAGTCGCACGACCATTCCTCTGTTCCCACTTGTGGTGGTCTTGTTGCTAGAATATCAATTTCACCTTCTCGATGGGTGCTGCATGTCGAACACGTGCATTTCTCTAAGTCACTGAGCGTCTTTGAAAGTACAGAAATACTCCTGTCCACGTATGCCGCGAGGCCTGCACGCCCTTCTTCAGTCTCAGACAACTTTACAACATCTGGTGCATCCTTTATCCACAGCAAACAGTGAATGTGCGGTGACCCCCGTTGTTGGAATTCTACGCGCCAGAAGTGGTCGATTATTTCTCCGAGGGGTTGTGCCCGTCCGCACAAAACTGTATCAAAAAATGATTGAAATCGCCTATGAAAATGTCTGGCGCTGATGTCAGGGTTTTCGTTGAGGTACCGTCGTCTCTCCTCAAACGACAGCCGCGTGCACTCTTCTATTGTTAATGAAGGGTTATAGGCTCTAGCAAAATCTGGCCATATAGTATCAGCGGCACTCAGCGTAAGAAAAAAGGTTGGCCAACGTGTCGGTAGTGCTCGATTTCCGATCATCGACATTAAATCATCACGTACGTTGGCCCAATACAGACCGCTACCTCTTACAACACGGAAAAACGGTTTCAACGAATCTAAAACTTGCATCGCGGCACTGAGCTTCTCCTTTTCGTTCCCCTTTTCAATATTCCCTTGCTCTTCATTCTCAAGATCCACACCAGCGGAGGTAATAGCAGCATCTCGATTTTCACTTCCTCTAACCCTTCGAACTAACCCGTCGATCTGCCGACGCTGAATTAGATTCATGCAGAAGAACTTAAAGTTCCCGTGAATAACGAAGCGTCTGTCATGCCACTTCATCAAATGAGCGCAATACTCAGAAAGACCGTAGTCATGAATCCTGTTTTCTAGCTCACTCAAAGGATGCAATCCCCCTTGACCATTCGGAAAAAGAGTTGGGAAGCAACATTGCATTAAGCGCTCCGTTTGATATTCATCAATTGGATCGCTGCAGCAGCGCAGCTCGCCGATAGGATATGGTGAATCTGTACTGTCGACTCCAGCTGCCTCCATAATTTTCTCAAGCTCAGTTTTCTGGCTGTTTCGATTGCCCTCTAGTTCGAATGATTCTGTTAGATTTTCGAGAACATCTTCCTGTTCACAGCTCACGTTTCGATCGTTTGCAAGCGAGCCGACCGCACTATTCTCAAGAATTGTCGATGCGCTGGCTTGACAGACATTGTCACTATGCGTAAATGTAGAGGGATCTAACGATGAGTTCATTTCAGAGTCTATTTCTTCTAGTGTTGAATTGCATGTATAAATGATGTCATTCTGTGAAGGCGGACACTGGGTGTTGGGTGTAATATTTTCCTCGGAAAAACAACACACACGCTCACTGCGTTCACGGTGATCGTTTGCTGCATCGGGACCTCTCTCTCCCTGAATTCTTTCTGCGTGGTCGTGTGTGCAAGCTGGCGGGAGATCAAGGTGGTGTGGAGAACCAAGACCTCTCTCTTGTGAGTCGGCAGACACAGAATCTTGTTGGTGGTGCTCGTTGATTTGACGCCTTTGTCCTCGTAGCTCTTGTACCTCCTCATCCGACACAGTAATTGTGGGTACATCTCTATCAGCGTCCAGATCCTCGAGGGCACGAAGGTTTTCTTCTGAAATGACAATATCTTTGTAGAGGACGTTGTTGCCAATGAGCCACTTCAATGCACGTCTAATCAAATCAGGTCGAACGCGAAAATATTTTGTTGTTTGGTCCCTCTTTGAAGTCAGAAAGATGACGCCGCACTCCTTCAACGGCCTAGGCAGCTCTCGAACCACTGCTTCGGGGTCATTCCAATAATTGATCGCGTTTCCTCGCGTAAATTCTTGGCCATCACGGTACAAGTTCACACACGTAGTGAAGGATATGCCTAGTCCAATTAGTCGAGCCTCCATACGGCTAAGAACAGCAAGCTCATCTGGGACCGCTGCAATTCGGAAACCACTACAGCGAGAGAATTTGGGAGTCTTACGCGCACGTAGTGACTGGTAGCATCTACTGCAAAGCCAAACGGATTCATGGTCATCCGACGCATCTCGCACGAGGCCTTCATCGATTACCTCCACAACACCTTGCTCGTTGCGAAGCGGCTTGAAGAAATCTGCTTCAGGATCGAAGCACTTTATCACAGCTTGGTCGGAATTTGCAATTTCTCCACAGCTACCACACACACGAAAAAGTGGTTTGTCAATAGAGACGAAGAAATCTGCATTCATGAAAAATATGAGTTTGAATCGAGTTCAGCTATAACGTATTGTATTTCACAGCTACTAACCTTTTCTATCTGCCTCTAGATTCTCTGTCTCACTGACGCCGATCCGAACACGGCACTTGCGTCTTTTTGTTGCAGGTGGAAGGAGCTGGGCAACCATGTTACGCTTCCTTGTCTCGTCAAAACGTGCAATCCTAGCGTCTTGCTTTGACTGCTCTCTGTCTTCTACGGATCGATGTTGTTGCGGCCTCGTCGAACAACGCGGCGCCGTGTAAGCGGCAATCTTGTTTAGCGTTCTCCGAGCAGCCTTTTCACACCGGGCCATCGACTTCCGAACAGAAACCATGATGGTACGAAGGCGCCTGAATGCCGAGTGCCAAACTGTTGGAGATTTCGCTGCGGAAGGCAGCAACTCTCCGAGTGTCCGTCGCTGTTGCGCCAAGTCTGGAAGCCAATCGTTTCAGAAGGATATGTCGTGCGAGCGCGCCATATCCTGAGTCGTTGAAGTGAAGTAGATTCAGGATGGGCTGCAGCCTTTCTTGTATTAGAGAGAATATTGCCACAATGACTACTTGCATGAACGACCTGGTAAACGGTGGATCTATCTAGATCCACTCATCGCGTGACAATATTTGGCGCCGAAGAAAACTCAAACGCATTGTGAAAGAGCGGTAGCGCGGCCGTCCAGGCCTACAACTCTTTCGTTGAAGCTCGGCAAAAAAGCATCCCCTGTAGTTTGCAGAAAGGTTAGTCTCACAATAGCGAGCATGGATCGCTTGAAGTCCTGAGGAATGTAGTAGTTCGCATGCATGGCGGCAACATCATAAATCTCTACCCAAGATGCAGAGCGGCCTTCAAAATGAAGATAGGACCATTGCCACAAATAGTACTATACTAACGACCAGGTAGACGATGGATCTATCCAGATCCACTCATCACGTGACAATGCCTTGCCACCGAACAAAACTCAAACACATTGTGAAAGAGCGGCAGAGCGGTCGTGCAGGTCTACAATTCTTTCGTTGAAGCTCGGCAAAAAAGCATCCCATGTGACGCACGAAGCGTAATCTGTTAGTTTGCAGAGAGGTTAGTCACGATAACGAGCATGTATCGCTTGAAGTGCTGAAGGAATGCAATACTTCGCATGCCAGGCAGCATCACGCATCTCTACCGAAGATGCAGGGCGGGCTTCATGATCAAGATAGGGCCATGCGTAACTCAAATGGAAGACGAAACAACATGCAATGAACGACTTTTTCTCGTATACATCGTTTGTGTATACTGTTCACAACTCTAGCACCAACGCCTCGCATCTAAATTCATGTCTGCAATGACGGTGTCCCTGCCTCGAAGGCTGATGCCGCTAGATGAATCCTCGACAATTTCCCGCGAGGCAGCAACATACTACTCGATTCTGTAGCAAAAAAAACAACTCGAACAGTAAGCAAGTTTGACAATTGTTGCGACGAAAACCACCGTTTTGCTCACCTGACACCCGCGCGGCAGACTTACACCATAGCTGATTGTGATTTCCTCACTCTCTCTTACATCGCGAATTGCGAATAAGCCGCAACACGTTTCCCCAGCCACTTCCCATCGCTGAACTTCGCAATTGGGATTGCAAGAATGGTTGGCAAAGCGGGCCAGCCCGCCAAATCGACGTGCATCGATCACTTCTTCTGTTGTTACGGCCAGTCCGTACATCCTAGTAGAATTGACAAGCTATTACAGCAGAGAACGCAAGTGTTAGAGTGATCTACTATCCATGGAAGTAACATTGTATACAGCTCTTACATGTCGTTCACGCTCACGGTAAGTGCTAAGTGTAATGACTTCTCCCACGTACAGTGCAACGAGTGCACCTCCGGGGATTACCTCGTCCGAGAACAACCCAATTCCTTTCCCTTCAACACTTCTAAGTGCAAGTCGCACTTGTTCGCCATTTTGCATGCGCTGATTCCCGCAATTCGTCCTAGTCGTGCAGTGCCCTTGCACGCATTCTGTCTGCATCTGTTACAGGTTAGATTGATTTAAGAAATCTTTTCAGCGCAGCAGCTCTACGTACTATGCGATTTTCACAGCTTTCACCGCAGTTCTCGATCGAACCCGCAAGGGGCTGACAGCGGCAGTACGGAACTTCATCCTTCATACCATTACTATTAGTGCATTTCAACGTTGAACCCAAAAACTAATTCCTTGCGTAATACGCACAGGATCCAGCCGATGTCTTGACCTAGACATATACACATTGTGCATTACATCTTCGTACTCGGCAAACGCCTGCAACACAGAGCGGGACGCTCGCAACTATTGCAAATTAGTCCACAGTCAAACAATCATCGATAGCTGAAATACAGTACTGTATCTGGACGCAACTCAAAGTTGCCAGGTAAATCTTCTCCACGAGTCAAAAACGAGTCGAGGGTTAGCTGACGCATCGTGTACCAGTCAAAATACAAAATGGCCGCATTGAGTAAGCTCTCGTACAAATCTGGCGCTTCTTCGTAGCATCGTACCTTCAACGCAATCCTGCCATGGTGTGCAACCTCTTGGATAGCAAGAATCATTTCAATACATCCGTCGACATTTGACTTGAAGTCTTTCGGACATGACCAACAAAACTATCAACACCAAAGAGCCAAATTCATTCAAAGCGATACAAAAGTAAACAACTACTAACTACGTACTACCCTGCCCTTGCGTAGTTCTACACTTCTCGACACGTAGTCAAGTTCATTGCTACGTGCATATGCATGCTCTTTGACGTTCAGCGCCGGAACGATTAGGCACCAACAGCACCATTGCTGCGCGTCCGCACTGCGACCGCTGGATTCTCCGACTTGCCCTCAGCAGCCATGATGACGTCTTCTTCATCGTCATCCTCCACAGTGCTCTGACTGGACGTTGCCTCTTGCGTATTTGCCTTTGCCCTCTTCTTCCCAGCATCTCTCCCCGCCTTGCGCTTGATCGCTGGTGGCAGCACCTCGATGATCTTGCCGCTATCGCCATCAAACTGAGTGCGGCCCGTAGGGATATCCGCGAAGAATGACACGCCGTCGATCTGCCGAAACTCATACAATGCACCAGGGCGGAAAGCCATCCTCGGCGACCGCATGTCCCCCTTCTTCTTCTTGCCGTCCCAAACCGTGATCTGGAGGATGTAAGGTTTGCGCTTGCCCGGCGTGAGATCGTTGAGAGCTTCCGCCGTTTGCTCGAACAGCCCGTGCTGTGAACTATCGGTGGCGGTCACCCGAGTTCCGTTGTCAGTTTTGAGGCGCTCAGCGGATAGACAGCACCACTTGCCGGAAACGCCGACATCAGCGGCTGGTTTCGTCTCGGCGAACTCGCGAAAGCCCACGACCGTGCAGAAATGGTTGACGACTTCTTCCTCTTTTTGCCGCAAGACGTCTTGACGAATCGAGTCGAGCAGATCCATCTTTGCGGGTTCGTAGAGGTTTCGAAGGCAGCACGGCGAGCTTGAGCGCAGAAGAACTTGTGCTTGACAGGGCAGATTGCGAAATGAGGAAGCTGAAAGCAGGTGCGATGACCTCGAGCCGACGCGCGCAAGGCAAAGCAGGAAATTTTCATATCGAAGCAAGGCCACACTTCTGTATTCTAACTTCAAATTGTTAGCTGTGATGACTGGCTAGAGCAAACTAACATTTGTCCAGGCGATCTTCTAGCGCCGTAGAACACTGCAATTTAAGCTGTACGATAATTAAAACCTGTAGTTGCTGCACATTTAGCTCTCAATCGCTCGCATCAACAGCCAAACACAATTTTATCGCAACGGATCCGTGTCATTGTCACAATTTCACAGAAGCGGCCCTCCACGATAGTGAGATGTTGAAGTCGATGCAGTAGAGCATCACGAATTCGATCTTAGAGAGTCGCGATGGGCTGCATGCGGCTCGTAGAAGCCCTCCGGTTGCTTACCCCACCGACGCGTTTGGTGAGGCAGTGCTTACAGCATTCCACATGCTCCTCCGCTACACTTAACACTACGACCTCTTTCTCACTACAGTCTGCCTCGCGCTCATTCAATTCTCACATCCAAACCGCTCTCACCTCGCGCCCAAATGCCTCTGTTCCTACTATGCCTGCATCTTGGCCTCCAATCCATATTTCATCCATCGTTGAAGATCCACGCGAGCCTACTACTGGCGTCACGCACGAAACGTGCGCTGCTCTAGTTCGTAGATTGCGGTGCATCACAAGATATATCTGATTTCATGGAAAAGTTTAACCATCTACCCGAGCTACACTTCTACCATCTTCGTCATGTTTCCGGAAGAACTCCGTCTGCCTACGTATGCTTAGTACCGGCGCCTTGGTACACGTCTTGCAGCCCTTAGCGCTGCGCCCTCAGCATGCCTTGCTGGAGCCCACTACGCTCCTACTCACCTGGTGATGCCGCCTCTGCACCACAGTTCTCAGTGCTGCGCCATGGCCATGCCTTGCTCCAGTCCACTACCCGCCAACTCACCTCGCGTGATGCCACCTCTGCATTGCACCTCTCAGAGCGACGTCGCTCTGACCTTGCCTTGCTCTAGCCCGCTACGCGCCAGCCGTGATGCCGCCTCTGCATTGCAGCTCTCAGAGCGACGTCGCTCTGAACTTGCCTTGCTGCAGCCCACTTCGCGCCTGCTGTGATGCCACCTCTGCATTGCAGCTCTCAGAGCGACGTCGCTCTGACCTTGCCTTGCTGCAGCCCACTTCGCGCCTGGCGTGATGCCACCACTGCATTGCAGCTCTCAGAGCGGCGTCGCTCTGACTTCGCCTTGCTGCAGCCCACTACGCGCCTGGCGTGATGCCGCCACTGCATTGCAGCTCTCAGAGCGACGTCGCTCTGTCGCCTCTGTATAGCAGCTCTCCGTGCTGCGCCATGACCATGCCTTGCTCCAGCCCTTGCTCCAGTCCACTACGCGCCTACTCACCTGTCGTCATTCCGCCTCTGCATTTCGGCTTTCAGAGCGACGTCGCTCTGCATTGCAGCTCTCAATGCTGCGCCTTGACCTTGCCTTGCTACCGTCCTCTACGCGCCTTCTAACCTGGTGTGATGTCACCACTGCATTGGAGCTCTCAGTGCAGTGCCCTGAGCATGCCTCGCTGACACCCACTACGCACCTTCTAACCTGGCGTGATGCCAGCCACTTTGGCGCCTTCGAACGTGTTGGGGCTGCCGCTGACTGCGGCGTCGTGATGTTTGCTGAATGGCGGCCCCTGGTGCTTGGCGGCACATCTAACCAAATTCAGTGCGGGATTCAGTACATTCTGCCGTACTTAGGCAGACTTTTTACACCTGCCATCCGCTATACGCCTAGCGACGCTTCGCGCCAAATCGGACTGCCAAGACGCCCTTGTCTCCTTAATCATAGTCGACCATGTGACTAAAATGGGTTCAACAGACATGGGTGCGTAAAAACTCCACGCACAATCCGTCGCATAAACTGTGACATTTTACGCAATCCTTCGATCGCACATCTTTTCTGATACAAAAGCGTCCCTTCCGGGTTTCCATAAAAGATCGTCCTCACTTTAATGGCTGTTAGAACCTTCCCAGCAGGTGCATACCGCGCTTTTCTATTTTAACGCCTGGACATCAATCTTCGAAAGTCGTTATAGGCAGGCAAATTTCAAACGAAAATGAGAATGGCAAGCTATGATAGAATGTCTTGCCCTAACCCACCTGTGGAAATTTATACATGTCTTCGTAAAAAGGAGTAAATGCATGAAGGGTGGTTCGTTGATTATAGGGGGGGCTACGCCCCAATTAAAAGCCCAGACTGATTACTGTATCGTAATGACTGTACAGTTTTACTACAGATACTACCAGGAAGAAACTACTTGGAAGCCCGACTAAAATACTTGGCGGGAAAATTGCATTTTTACTGCTAACGGCGCAAGACTAAAGCCGGCTGATGTCCATGGCGGACGTGACCGTCGCGAGCTCCGAGGGCTCGGACGAGTACGTGGACGGGTCCATCTTCCGCGTCAAGCTGCACAACTTCCTGACCTACTCGGACGCCGAGTTCTTCCCCGGGCCGCGTCTGAATCTCATCCTTGGACCCAACGGCACGGGCAAAAGCTCCATCGTCTGCGCGCTCTGCGTGGGCCTGGCGGGCAGCACGCGGGTACTTAATATTTAACCTATCAGTATCATATATATTACCACCAGTATATTAATTCAGTTGCTGCTGTGTAGCTGCTGGGTCGAGCGGACAAGGTGGGGCAGTTCGTGCGCCACGAGAAGGAGAGCGGCTACACGGAGATCGAGCTGTTCTTCGAGCGCGGCAACAAGGTCATCCGCCGCAACATCTTCCGGGACAACAAGAGCACGTGGCAGGTGGACGGCAGGGACTCGACGCTCAAGAACGTGGCCGGCATCATGGAGGCGGCCAAGATCCAGATCGACAACTTGTGCCAGTTCCTGCCGCAGGACAAGGTCGGCGAGTTCTCGAGGATGAACGCGGTGCAGCTGCTCAAGGCCACGGAGAACGCCATCACGGACAGCGACTTGGCTGCCAAGCACGACGAGATCATTGAGCTGCAGAACAGCATGTCGGACAAAGGACGAGTGAGTTGGCTGCGAGCTGAATGAGTACAAGGTTGCAGTGTTTGTTGTTGACGACAGGAAACTTTTTGTTTTGATGTTGCTGTATCGTGTAGGAATTGGAACATGCGCGTACTGCGCTGGAGTTGAAGACGAGTGAGAACGCTCAACGACAGAAAGAAGTGGAGCGGATTGAAGACTACGAAGCGCGGATTAAAGAGGTGCGTGAGGTCGCGTGGCTGCTACGATGTTTTTATCGGAAATCTGAGCAGTTTGCACTGTCATGGTTGGTTAACCACTGCAGACAGAGGAGATGGAGAAAAAGTGTTTGTGGCTCGAATTCGAGGATGCGAAACGCGAGGTCGAAGATCTTAGGCTGGAGAAAAAGCGCTGTAAAGACGCGATAGATGTGGGTTTCCGCTCTTTGATTTGCTGGTTACCGTTGTTGGTGCTGATCTTGCTGCTATCTGATGCAGAATGAACGCAAGGAAAAGATCGCACCTCTCGAAAACCTTCTCAAGCAAGAGTTGAATAAGCTGGATGAAGTAAAAAACGAGTAAGTAACGGCACGCGACATAAAAGTCTAATTGCGCTAACATGTGCCTGCTATACAATTAGGAAAAATGAGGTCGACACCGAGAAACGCCAACTCGTTGAGAAAATTAGGCAGGAGAAGAACCACGTGAGTGGAAGTTGGAGGCCTTTGATTTCGTGCTGTACCAGACTCACTGACTTGAATGTCTTCTTTTGCAGATCGAAACAATGGAAAGCGCTCAGAGCCAAACCTTATCGGACGTCAAAGAGTTGCGCAACCAGCATAACTCCACCCGCCGAAAGCTCGAGCGCCTGGAACGCGACGTGGCAGACGTACGTTTAGCTTGATTGTATAGCCTTATTCGTATCGTTGTCTAATTTGGCATCGCTTGACGAATGGATATCTTTTCCATGCAGTGGCATAAAGAGCGTGAAGGAATGGCTAACGATGCTGACCTCAAAACGCAAAAGGAGAAGCTGGAGAGGCAGCAGCGCGCCAAGGATATGGAGGTATGACCTGTTATGCGAAACTTCCTGCAAATTGTGGAGACTAATATCTAGCATTGTTTCTACTCCTACGTAGGAAACTGAGATCCGTAGTAAGAGAGAAGCTCTTGCTCGTGAGCTATCTTACTTGGATAACGAGCAAAGGAAGGTCGCTAGCAAGTTTGAAAAGCTGGACAACGAGGATGTACAGCGCCGGTTGGCCCTTCGAAGAGCTGATCCTGACTGTATTCGCGCTGCGGATTGGGTCAAGAACAATCAGCATCGACTTAAGCGAAAAGTTTGGGGCCCCATCGCACTCGAGGTAACTTAAACACCTTGATCCTTTGCCTAAGTAGCTCTCTCAATTGGTCGGCTAATACATTGTTGTTGTGGTCGCTTTATCTACTGTGCATTACAGATGAAGCTCAACGAAACTATCCATGCGAAGTATGTTGAAGACACCCTTCCGAAATGGCTTCTGGCAGCGTTGGTGACTGAGTGCTACGATGATTACAACACGATCCTTCGCGAACTGAATAACGGAAATTCAGATCGCCGCATCAAAGCTTCGATTTTGAACGTGGAAGATGGCAAGTGCCATGCTGTTCATCGACCATACTCGACAGAGCAAATGAACGACTATTCCGGAAGATACGGAATGCGTGGCTACTTGGATGAGGTACGGTGATGCTGGCTACTGCAGCTTTGAGCGGATCGCCGGTTTGACGTATGATCTTTCTTGTGCTTACAGCTGGTCGCTGCACCTGACATTGTGCATGAAGCTCTTCGAGCTCATGGAGGTCTTCACACCGTGATGGTGGGTTCTCAGCAGACGGAAGACATCATAAACGGAGGTGGACATATTTTCTCGGAAATTGCGTCAGCAGATCGAAAGGCTGCATTTGTGACTCCCTACAAGAAATACGTCACCTCGGGTTAGTATCACGCATTTGAGAGGACGACGTAATCGTGTCGCAGTTCGACTTACTTGTTGTTATGCCTTTATAACTCAGTTTCCAAGTACGGCAACCGTAACGTGACTACGCGAACAAACGATCTATTAAATCCTCGTTTACTGGCAGCATCTACTTCAAACGAGGATGAGAAAGCTGAAATGAAAAAGATTCTGGATGAACTTCGATCAAGGGAAAAACGCATCCAAGCAGAGGTAAGACTTTTCGCAGATATTGCGGGACTACTAGAATCGGATGTAATTTTTTTGGACTTGTGGTACTACTGTAGATCACCGATCTTAAAGAACAAGAGCGGCAATATGCGGAAGAGAAGAGAAATGTCCAGCATCGCATCACAGAGATCCGTTCGCAGCTGAAGGCAATCATTCGCCTGGGTGACAAGATTGCAGAGGGAGACAACAAGATTTACTCTTTGAAAAGTGAACTGGCTCAGGTAATACGCTATGGGGATGTTTGCTAGGAATTGATTATGAATTCGACATATTGACACTGAATGTTTTCCAGGACGTGTCGGCGAAGGAGGAGGCCTTGACACGAAAGTTGAAAAACCAAGCATCAAAGTAAGTTTACCAACACGTCTATAGTTTATGATGGAGGCAAGCACTGATAGTTCCCCTTCTGCCAGGCAAGCACAACAGATAAAGCGGTGTTTGCAGCTCTCAAGAGACGTGTTTAAAGCCAGCGCGCGTGAGGCATGTTTGTCGCTGCAACTTGGAACACAGCAAGTTCGAGTGGACTTCACGGACAAACACCTGAAGCAGACTGAAGCCACCCTCCGGTAAACACCATACGATTGCACTTGTCTTTTGATCTGCCGTAGATGTCATTACTGACGTAACACGTCCTCTAGGGATCTTCGGGAAGCTTACAAACTCGCAAAAGAAAATCTGCTGAATACAGCGAAAAAGGCCATGAAACTCAAGCGCAAAGCAGAGGATGAGGCTCCGTGGGAGGAATACGAAGAGCGCTTTAACGAACTTCCAGATGATTTGGATGAGCTACGTGGCAAGATCGAAAACAACAAAGCGGCTTTGGAGTGTTTCCGCGGTGACAGGAGCATTCGTGAACTGTATGAGCGTGTGTGCGCCGAAATCCAGGACGATGAAGCACATTTGGCTGATCTGGAAAGCTTCGTCACCCATGGCGAAGACAAAATCAACGGAATTAAGGTGCGATTCATGGGATGGGCTAGTGGTGACCTACAGCTAATGTTCTTGTTGGTTAACTGATAACAGGGCGAGTGGCATGCCGAACTGAAAGAAGTGGTGCATCACATCGACTCCTCCTTTAAGGAGTTTTTCATGGACATTGGATGTGTCGGTGAAATCGTGCTGGATGACGAGGATCCGGTAAGCACATTTACCCGGGTGTCTTGCTGCATTGTTGATACGCAATGCTAATACATCTACCGCTTGATCTTGATTTAGGACGTCGCAAGATGGGGTATTCAACGTCGCGCACAGTTTCGTAAGAACACGAAACTATCAACAATGACAGCAGAGGAGCAGTCTGGAGGAGTACGTATTTCACTATTTCAGGCATCGCAATTTTGCTCTTAGTTGACTGACCAATGCTGTACAGGAAAAATCGGTTGGAACGATCATGTATTTGATGGCTCTCCAAAGCTTGACAAAGTGTCCATTCCGTGTGGTGGATGAGATTAATCAGGGCATGGACGTGTACAATGAGCGCAAGGTGTTCCAGCGAATCACGAAGTCGTCGTGCGGTAGCAAGCTGCCACAATATTTCCTCATCACACCGAAGCTCATTACTGGACTTCAGTATCATCGGGACACAAAGGTAATGGTCATTCTGAATGGTCCATATAACATGGTTCGGCAAGAATTGTGGGACCCCGATCGCTTCATTGCTTGTGGGAAGCAGTCGAAACGGAAAGCGGGCGGTGCAGTCAATGGCTCCTCCAAAAAGCGTATCCGAGCGTGAGCGAATGTAGTACAGGTGCAGTTGGCTGCATCACACGACACACACAGCCTACAGGAGAACATTATAATACATACAAGTAGTCAAGTGGTTTGCTTTCATGCCTTAGGTTTTTTATTTGATCGTTCGCGTGTGGCGACCGCCTGTTCGACCACTATGGACACTTCGTGCAGAAGCAGATAATTCGCACACGTTACTTTACATGAAGTTGAATGCCGATTGTCCGCCACTGAGGCGCGTAGCATCACCCCCAGGTGGTGCAGTTCCTGCTGCAGCAGCTGCACTGCGTGGTGAGTTAGCGATCGCGAAGAGGTCTTTTCCAAAATGGCTCAGTGCCTTGTTGCGCTCGTCCTGCTCGGGCTGCTGATAAAATTGTTGTTGCGGTGGAGCAACTTGTTGCTGCGGGGCGTAGGAAGGGTTTGATGAGGTGGAGCTTCCTAGTGTATCAAAGCCGTCCAACAGCTAGAGGGTATTCAGACAAGATAGCAAAAGCATTAGATGAAAACTTTCGCATACAACGTGAGCATCAATCGTACCGAAATTTGTTGCGGGGGTGCCGGAGCTGGTGGGGGCTGCGAACGAACAGGGGAACCAAGTAGATCCGCAGTCACCTGCACAGCTGGTTGTGCCGGGCCAGTAGACGACTCCAGACTAAGAGAGCCGAACCCCAGAAGATCAACTTCTTGTTGCGGCTGGTGCCCTCGGCTCTTAGTAGGGCTACCACGCTGTGCTCGTGCAGCACCAGAGCGCTTACTGCTCGTTTGGGATGGTGCCTGAACCGCTTCGTCCGCATACCCAAGCGCACGCAAAACCTGGAGGGTCTTTGATACTACGCTAGGCTTGGTATCCTTTCGGAGCTGCAAGAATTGCATCACGTGTGCAGCGAAATATTGTCAGAAAACTGGCGACACTAGCCAATGTATCGTGTAAAGCAGCACCCACCTCCTCGACGACCTCCACATTTTCTTCGAAAAACTCCTGGTACGGCCCTGCGCCTGGCGAATCCAACAGCGCTAGCACTACGTGCAAACCTTTCAAACGGACTTGCCAGGTATCATCTTCGAGCTTGTCTAACAGGATGTCACCAATAGTCTGTGCGTCTAAAGTCTGCGCAAGATCCACAAAACGCTTCAATCCGTCCGGGGGTGGTGCACGAGAGAGTCCCGCAGGTGCGCACAAATTGTCAATCATCGTGCGTTCATAGTCCCTGTGTAGCAGTTAACGTCAGTTAGAAAAAAAAAAGCAGGAAGCAGTTGGGTGCGTGGATCGTACCTGCTAGTATCACCTCCACCAGCACCCTGAGCGTTCGGCTGGTAGTGGCCGTGGTCAATTACTTGAGGGCCAGCGCGCAGCTCGTCGTGATCAGCCAAAGACGAGGCCATCGACTTGTCCATATTGCGGCGATCCCATTTCTCAAGCGCAGCCGTGCCCATTTTCATCAGTACCTCCGCCTTCTTACCGAGTGCTGTCGATGGCAAATCGTTGAGCGGTTGTCCATTCACGGGGAGACCCATGCTGCCAATGCGGTGGGTACTACCGCTTAGCATACGATTCGTGTTATCGACGTAGGATGGTGTGCCACTCGAGTTACCACCGAAACCACCTCGCGCACTACCTCCAGATGAATTCGGATTGAACGCATTGCCAGACATTGCATTGGGGTTGTAAGCATTTCCAGTGCTTGCGCCGCGAACGGCGTTCGGGTTGTACGTTCCGCTGTTAAACCCACCCAACCCTGAAGTCGCACCGGTATTGCTGGAGCCGAAGCCGCCTGCCGGCTTTGGGAAGTTCAAAGAATGACCCACAAGAACAGTGGGGCGATTGTCTCGCCTTGTGGCAGGGTTATAACGCGGCTCATTGTCCATGGCAGGATCCTTCTTTTGGTATCCTGTGCTACTCCAGACACCTGCGCCCACACTCTTCGAGGCCAGACCAGACGTTGAAGCGGAAGACCACGAGTTGAAGCCACTAGCTTGCTGCTGCTGCTGCTGCTGTGGTGCCGCATTCTGACCGTAACCGCCCTGCGAGCCACTTTGGTTGTATCCATATCCCCCCGAGTTTCCACTGTTCTGTCCATAGCTATTGCCTCCACCGTAACCACTGTTGCCTCCACCGTAGCTGCTGTCACCTCCACCGTAGTTGCTGTTACCTCCACCGTAGCCGCTGTTACCTCCGCCATAGCCGCTGTTACCAGAGGGGCCACTGTATCCTCCACCGGAAGGGGCGTTGTAGCCTCCCGAAGGATTATCCTGATAAGGAGCGGGCCGCGAGGCGTTTGCCTGCGGCTGCCCCCATGATCCTCCAACGTTTGAGTGTTGTCGCTCAGACTGGCCACCCTGGTTGTAAGATCCATTGCTATTGTTGTACGACGGCGCGTTGTCTCCTTGAGGAGCCTGCCAGCTATTGGCCCCTCCTTGCGGTGGAGGCTGCTGCTGCTGCTGAGGTGGCTCTTCATTTCGACGGGACAAGAAGCCGTCATTCAAGCACACCAGAGCTTCCTACAATCAACCACAATACAAACATAACAACACCATGACTCATTAGCCCCCTGCACCATCACATGATAACTTCCCATATTTTCTCACCTGGGACGCCACGCGGATGCGACGATATTTCTCGTCGCCGTACACCGGATCCGGAGGACCCGAAAATTCTGGAGTCAATGCATAAATAAAAAAGAATAAAAAAAATCGTCAGTCCAGCAGCGTCAACAACACGCAAAATATCCTTCAACTAGCTCCCCACGCACGCAGATAGGCCGAAATCTCCTGCTCCTCCTCCCTCATCGCCTCCCTGAACGCGGGCGCACCCTCCCTGATGCAAAACTGCACGTAGCAACAACCGCACAACGTCAACAACACTGAAGAGGCTTTCCGGCAGCTGTTCTGTGCGCTCCCCACCGAGATGATCTGCAACGCCTTGAGCTTCACGGTTAAGTTGCTCTTGTTGAGGCGCCCCAGCATGTAGTCGGCGATCTTCTCTGCGTCGCGGTCGCTGCCCTTGGTCGAGTCTGTAACAGCCGAGAGAAGGCAGATCAGCAAAAAAGCGAACGTCGGTTAAGTTGCAGCAGCAGCAGCCTCTACGCACTGGCAATCTCCTCCATGAGGTAGACGGGCACGGGGCCGTCGTGCAGACTCGTGGCCTCGGCCAGCGCCTGCCGGTTCATCGTCCCTAGAGCTGTCGGTCCTGTTGCGAGCGTTTAGCGATGTGGCTGCTACCGAGGGGGGCGCGACGACAGTGGTACACGGTACCGCCAAAAAACCATGCCACAGCATACTCATGCTGTGGGAGAGGAATTGTGTTGCGAACGTAGTGCGGCTCACTTGCCGACTAGCGCAACAACCTGATAATGGGCAGAGGCCGGCGCCTGACAGACCTCCGAGCGGCAGTTCGACCTGCACCTATACAAGTTGATGTGCGCCGCTCGCTGAAGAGGAGAGAGGTGAGGCCGATCTAAGTGCGGACCAAGGCGAGGGTTCTGGCGACGACCTACGAGCAGATGAACTTCAAGGCCTTGTCCGGATGGTACTACCGGAGATTCAACCTGATGGCGCCTCAAACCTCAAATGGGATAATACAGCATTAGTTCCAGTAGCAATGACAGTGGCTCGGGTGGAGTTGATGCAGCGGCACCGGAGTCAACGAGGACTGGAGGCTGCAACGGGTTTAAATGCTCTCCCGTTTGATTCACTTGGGGGTGGTATTGAGAGCGAAGCCAGCTTGGTCCAAGCCTCTGCATATCCGTGAACTGGAGGAGAACTCGACGACGTGCCAGGCCGCTATTGCCCACGTTTTGCAAAGCCGGGCAAGTTGCATGCGATTCATCAAGCACATGACCCCCGAATAGCTCAAGCATTTTGCGCTCATGACGAGTGATTCCCGCGTGCAATTCGCAAAATCGTTCGCAGTAACGAGCAGCCACGACAGAGTCGAGCAGTCGAGCGACGTGTACAGAGCGGCACTTGCTTGCAAGCAAATGCGGTCCAGCACCGTAACTTTTAACGTATCTGATTTGTTCATGGGACATCTCGCATGTATGTCCGTAAATACCCAGTTTATGGGTACCCACGGTAGTGTACCGGTACCATTTTTGAGCTAGAACATCTAAAGTCATGGACGATGACGACGTCGAAGACCTGCGCGTTGAGGCCGTGGTGGTGGACTACTACATGACTAGACCGCTACCAGCCGACGCCATAGAGAACCTCCCTGCGTCGCCTTGCTATCTCCGAGCTCGTGAGGTCCCAGTCGTGCGTATCTTCGGCGCTACACCCGCCGGACAAAAGGCTCTCGTGCACGTCCACGGCGTAGGTTTTCGGGTATTTACATCGATTCTGCTGTGAATTAGAAGCTAAGCTTTGTGCACCTACTAATTCCATGCCAGATCTTCCCATATTTCTACTTCCGAGCTGAAGACGACCCGGATTTCGAGGACCCGGAGCGCTTGCGGACGCTGCTGCCTCGATTGGCCAAGGACATCGAGGCTGCCAACGCCTCCAAGCAGCAGCAAAACCGGCAAAACAAGGGGAATTCGACCGCAAGATACAATGCTGCTAGAATTATTGCAAAGGTGGGGGCGGGCGGTACAGTGGGAGCACGAATTTGACAACTGATCGGTGTGGTGATGGCGGTGGCAGATGATGATTGTACAAGGAACGCCGTTCTACGGCTACCACCCGAAGCCGAAGTTGTTCGTGCAGATTTTCCTGTACAACCCACGTGTGGTGACGTCGGTTGTACAAGTGCTTGAAAGTGGGTGCGTGGGTGAGAGGAAGTTCCAGCCGTACGAAGCCCACGTTCCATTCTTGCTTCAGGTATTGTGGTGATCGGTGCACAAAGCGTTTGCATTTTTTATTGAGGGCGTGGTTGATGGGGATACTGAATCACATCGGCTGTTGTAGGTTTTTGCAGATTACAACATTGAAGGGATGAACAGCGTAGCTTTTAGCAGCGTGAAGGTACGAAGCTTTGTATATTTGAGTGATGTTTCGGAGTAGCAAGGTTGACCACGTACGCGCGATCTTAGTTTCGCTTTCCTCTTCCAGTGACACAGGAGCATCTAGACCATGATTTAGATGAGTACCCCTCCATCCTACTTTCGACCGTCCCAGTGAGCAAAATCAACGGCTTGGACAAAAGCGATTCTCCACCGACTGGACGGTCTGCTCCAGTTCCCCAAGCTCAAAAGCAGTGGTTTGACCGACAATCAAGTTGTGCGCTAGAGGCAGACGCAGCAGCTGCGAGTATTTTGAACCCGGAGCGGTTTGAGTCCCAACCGAGAGCAGCAGAAGGCACAGGAGAGCTCCGGAATGTGCCGTCGCTGGCAGCTATCTGGGAGGTGCGGTAGCATGTTGATTCCGCAATGAATCTGGGGTCTGATTGATATCTCTTGTTTTGTCGGACGACAGGAAGAAAGATTGCGGCGCATCCAAAATGGGGAGACTGGAACTCCCATGGTTTCATTGAGTCTCGAACGCAACGAGGATGAAGCTACAAGCTTTCACATGAGCGCGACGCCAGCCCAATCAGCATCGGCGCTTCTATCCCAGTCATTTTTCAAGAAAAAGATGCAGGACTCCGTCGACGCCGTCATGAAGGAGATGGAGAAGCAAGTGGAAGGACAGGAAACTGAAAGCATTTCCTCCGGGATTTATGAGCTATTGTCTGCAGGCGATGTGATGTCGTGTGGCAACTCCATCGCCGCTGAAAGCGAATTTTCCTATAGCCAAGCTGAGCATGACGGTGAACGCGATTCAGACAAGGTGATATCGGTTCTTCAACTGCTCCATCAGCATTGACTTCGTATAATCTAATCCTATTTTTCGCGAACAGGAGTCGGCTGAGGAGGATGAAGCCATTGTAAATATATTGCTGGCAATGCAGCAAGAAAGTGGACCCGACCACGCAGACAGTGATAAAGAAGGGCATGATGGGTACCACACGCCTGACGAAGATGACGATGAGGAAGACAATGCTAGCAAATGGAGGAATCGAAATGATGACATAGGCGATATTTTGGCCTCCCAGCGTCTCGTTGAAGAACACGCAGAAAACGATATACCCGGATCGCCAAAAGGAATCGGATGGTGGGATATCGCTGAGCGCGAAGCTCGACCAATCGCAAGTCCACTTAGTGAACTCGGTAGTCCGCGTGTCGTTCTTCACACTCCACGGCAGAGGCTGCACAAGGTTTGGCGCGTCTTTAATAGCTGCTAATGAGTTGTCGGAACTCTAACAAAAACTTCTGAAGCCGTCCACGAATACAGCACGCTCCATCCGCTTCGGATGCAGTCCTGAAGATCAACCCTTGGTAGGCGATATTGAAGACCTACTGCCACCGCGGCCTCAAGAATCAATACCATTCACTCCTCTAGAAGATTCGGAGCCCGTTGATCGACTCCAACTTTCGCTCACGCCGCACCCGCAGCCGCTTCGAGCCAATCCGAGGATTCCAGCGCCAGCCGTGGGCAATAATCGGTTGTGGTTATTTAGCCCCGAACCTCCTACAGTGACCCAGATTCTGTCATCGTCGCACAACCTCGGAGTGGATCCCATGCAGGTTCGACTAACCTACACCCAAATGTTGGATCGTTGTGCTAACATGTTTGATTGGTAAATGTGCTGCAGTATCAACCCGCCTTTTTCAGCAACCCTGCCGATATCCCCGAGAAAGCTATGGTTTTCGGTGGCAAAAAATTCGATTTTGCACTTCAACATCCACGTAACCTACTGGTGTTCGATACCACCGCTACGCGACAGCTTTTGAACCCGCTCAGCAGCAACAGTAGTAGCGGCGGCATCAGCAGCGAATCCTGGTGTAAGCTTTCCCGCTTGAAAGCCCCAAATCTCTTTAGAGAGAGGAGGGAGAAGGTATTGAGTGGAGCTGTGTTGTACATGAACCTACCACGCAATCTTATCATTTGCGTTTGCAATCTGACAGGCTCGCCGATTACGGATGCCGGCCAGATTGCCTCCTGATGCTGCAGCAGTTGAAGCCTGGGTGTCGAGCGAAGCTGAGAACAGCAACATTGCACGCAAGGTACGAACTCGGATTGATTTCATGATTTCAAATATGCTCTTGTTTGCGGAGCTGATCTACGTGTGCACGTATGTGTTCAGGTACGCCGCAAACGGGGCCGACCGTCACTTACGTCAACGGCGTCACCATCAAGTAAAGTGAGTTCCTCTACGGTTCTCTCAAACGTCACGATTTTGTCGATTGAGATATTTGCAGCATCGCGTGGGGGTATGCTGCCAAATCCGCTCCACGACCCTGTTAACGTGATTTGCTACGCAGTAGAAGCACAAGAGGGGCCTACAGAATCAAAGACAAAAGAACGGGGGTTCCTCTTTCGGAAACCAGAGGATATGGATCAAACAACTCTGAGTAGCGTGGGCTTATGCGTGGATAGCAGTGAAATTTCTGTAACAATTGCTTCAGATGAGCGTGACCTGTTCCGTTCACTGGAGGTGCTGGTAAGGCGCTGGGACCCTGACTTCTTGGCAGGGTTTGAAGTGCAAAAGGCATCAATTGGATACCTAGTCGATCGAGCATCGCAGATGGATGTGCGTATTCATTTTGTCAATATTATCTAAAAGAAGTGTGCTACTCACCTAGTCGTATTGTGCTATACAGATTAAACTCATACAAACGCTTTCTCGGCTTCCGTCAGCACCGATAGATCCTCGGAATGTGACTACAGCCCCGGACCAAGGAGACAGCCAGAAAGAAGCATCTATCGGTACAGCCTGGGGAGCGAATAAGGCTGCTGGCTTATGGCTTCATGGAAGATATATATTGAACTTGTGGCGTATGACGCGTTCAGAGGTATGGTGAGATTTTTTGCTCAACTACTGCATGTAGTGAGGCACTAAGGTTTGTCTGCTGTCAGCTTAAATTGTCGCGCTACGCCCTCGAAGACGTCGTGTGGGCCGTTTTAAAGCGAACATACCCAGTGTACTCCGCTGAAAAATTGACGACGTGGTTTCACGAAGGAGGTCAAATGCGATGGAAGGTCATTCGGCACTGCTTGGAACGAGCGACACTCAACCTTCAAATCATTTCCAAAATGCAGTTGATCACAAGAACCAGGTATGTGCTATTCATTGTGTACTGATACCATCGCACGCGTGTCTTCTCTCACGAATACTCACGAATACTCTGTTGCTCATTATGTTTTATACTGATGCAGCGAGATGGCACGGTTGTTCGGGATCGACTTTTATTCGGTGCTGTCTCGTGGATCTCAATACAGGGTTGAAGCAGTCATGCTACGCGTGACAAAAAGGAAGAATTTTCTGTTGGTATCACCAAGCAGAAATCAAGTGGCTGGACAAGCCCCCATGGAATGCATTCCGCTAGTGATGGAACCTCACTCGAGCTTTTATCCTGATCCTGTTGTGGTTCTAGATTTTCAGGTACGATAAGCTATTGCGTATGCTTGCAGTGCATTGTCTTTGATTTCGCTGACATTGCTGTTAGTCTCTGTATCCATCACTTGTAATCGGGTATAATCTGTGCTATTCAAGCTTACTTGGTCGGCTTAAGGATGGTTTGAGTCCCGAGTTAGAAGCTTCGCTTGGTGTTATCGACTACACTCCAAGCGCCTCGGGTCTCTTGAAGTGTAGAGATGATATTATCATCGCACCGAACGGCGCATTGTTTTGCCCAAAAAGTTACCGCCATGGCGTTCTGCCGCTTATACTGAACGAGATTTTGTCGACTCGAATAATGGTGAAAAAGTCGATGAAGTCGGCAAAAGAATGCAACCAGGAACGGTTGGAGAAGATTTTGAATGCTCGGCAGCTGGCGTTGAAGATGATCTCCAACGTCACCTACGGATATACCGCTGCAGGGTTCTCAGGACGGATGCCTTGCGCTCAATTAGCCGACGCTATTGTTCAGGTAGGCTTATATTTCCCTTCGACTTACTTTGAATTATTTTGTACTAAGATATTTTGTATAGACTGGACGATGCACACTGGAAGCTGCTGTTCGTTTGATAGAAGGACGGTCAGATTGGAATGCCAGGGTTGTGTACGGTGACACAGATAGCGTTTTCGTGCTGCTCAAGGGAAGGTCAAAGGCAGATGCGTTTCGAATTGGGCAGGAAATCGCCGATGCGGTCACCGCATCGAACCCAAGGTCACTATTCTTCTTGATCTTGCCAAAGTTTGCAGTATCTCACTTGTGTTCCATCATAATGTTTTGCTCTCAGACCAGTGACACTGAAGTTGGAAAAGGTTTACATGGGTTGCGTTCTCGTATCGAAGAAGCGGTATGTGGGCAACAAATTTGAATCTCCGACCCAAGAAGTGGGTGTCGTCGAATCGAAAGGGCTCGAAACAGTTCGACGTGATTCTTGCGGAGTGGTTCAACATGCAATGCAGACATCTCTCGAGACACTTTTTGCGTCTTGCGATTTGTCCAAGGTGAAAGAAGGACTGGAAAAATACTGGCTTCAAATTCTAGAGAATCGAGTGCCGCTGAAAGACTTCATTTTTGCCAAAGAAGTTCGCTTGGGGACGTACAGCAATGGAAGGTAAGACGTCGGCCTTGTAAAGTTTGCGAAGTATGTTACTGCAGCCGACTGATTTGTATGATCGAACTCTTTTGTAGCGCCCCTCCTGCTGCTCTCGTTAGCACCAAAGCCATGGGAAAAGACCCTCGAGCAGAACCCCGATATGCGGAACGAGTACCCTACGTAGTGGTTAATGGGCCACCAGGTGCAAGGCTGATGGACTTGGTTGTGTCCCCCGACGAGTACTTCGACAAGCGAAAGCGGTACAGCGTCAACAACCACTACTACATCAACAAACAGGTGCGAATGTTTCTGCTGCACCAACTCGACTTTTTGTCGAGTCATGAAAACTAACAATTGATACTGTAGATCATCCCGAGTCTGGAGCGGTTGTTCCTGCTAACAGGGGCCAACATTCGATCGTGGTACGCGACCTTGCCTCGGTCGTCCGTAAAAGCTCGCCAGCATGTGTATGAGAACGCGACGCCCACACGTCCATTTGGTCGCGGGTTCCGATCGATCGACTCGTTCTACATGAGCAAGCACTGTCGACTTTGTGGTTCAATCGGCAATGACACGCTATGTCAGGAGTGCACCGCCGACCCACAGCGAAGTCTTCTAGCGATTCACACGGCGTCTACACGTCATGAGAAGGCCGTCATGGCTTTAAGACTCGCGTGCACAGCGTGTGCAGATCGAGATGCGTTCACAAGCTGCAACAACGTTTCCTGCCGCGTATGGAACCATATCAAACTCTTCGAGGCAGACAAAGCCACACTGATGTTTCAGGAACGGCCAAGCAATGCTCAATGAACAAAACAAAAAAGTTATCTATTACCCCTTGAAGGACAACTGGAAAGGAACTCCAAACGCTGCCTTCCTAGCACTATCTACAGTAGTGCCGTCTAATTTTTGCGAGGCCGGCTGGGATTCTTGCCCTTGCCGGCGTGCTTCTTGCCCCCCTTCTTGGGCTTGGGCTCCTGTTTCTGCTTCTTCGCCGGCCGCTTGGCCTCCTTGTCTTCCTCCTCAGCATCGCTCTGGTCCTCCAGGGTGACCTCAGCCTCAACATCTTCGGCCGCCTGCTTACGGTCCTTTTTGGCCTTCACGCGCTGCTTCTTGGTCATGCTGGCCTCCTCAGCCTCCTCCTCAAGCTCGTCAACAGTCTTCTTAGCATCCTTCTCCTCCGAAGGCATCGTGTTCGCGTACTTCTTGAACTTGGCCACGTAGAAGCCGTCCATGTTGTGCACGTGCGGGTAGAATCGGCGAGTAAGCTGCACCGTCGGGTGGAAACGCTGCTGCTGGTAACGAGTGAAACCCGGCTTGCCGTGGTCGAGGCCAGTGTCAACAAGCTTCACACAGCGCTTGCGCAGAGCGTAGTCAACGACCGACTCGTTCTCGTCCACCATGACGGAACACGTAGAGTAAAGGATGTATCCGCCAGTTTTGGACTTGGCGTCGACAGCGTCGATAGCGGCCAGCAGCAGCTCCTTCTGCAGGTGAGCGAGACGTTGCACGTCCTTCTCACCCTTCTGCGTCTTAATGGACGGGTCACGGGCAATAACACCCATGCCAGTGCACGGGGCATCCAGAAGCACACGGTCGAAGCCCTTGAAAAGGGTCGGCACCTTACGGCCATCGTAGCACGACACGGACGTGTTCTTCACGCCAAGACGGTGAAGGTTGGCAACCGTAGCCTTCAGACGCTGCTTCTTCAGGTCGTTCGCAATAACCGTGCCCGTGTTTTTCATCAGCTGGGCAATGTACGTCGTCTTGCCACCCGGAGCACAAGCCATGTCCAGCACACGCTCGTTCATCTGCGGGGCAAGCGCCATAACGGCACAGATCGACGAAGCCGACTGCAGCATGTAGTGACCCGCCAGGTACTCGGGCGTGGCACCAATGGGCACAGGCGAGTCGTAAATCTTCAGACCCACCTTGGACCACTTGGCCAGTGGGTCCAGGTTCACACCACGCTGGATCAGAGCCTGCGCCAGGTCGCGGCGACGCGCCTTCAGCGTGTTAGTACGGATGACCAGCGGACGGGGCTGCTCGTTAGCCTCGACGAACTCCACGCACTCGGCAGGCGAAAACATCTTGAGGAACATGTCAATGAGCTCGCGGTTGTAGCCGAAGTATCCGGCCAGATCCTTGGCCAGCGATTCCACGTAGTCCACGCGGGAGCGGCCAGGCTCACGACGCGCGCTGAAGTGCGACAGCACCTCCACCACGTCCTTGATGCGCTGGTAGACCTCGGCGGGGTCCGTCATGTCGTCGTCACCCTCGCCGTCCTCCTCCTCCGTGGGCAGGTGGTACGGCTCGTTGTTGGCGATGTTGAGGCGCATTTCCTCATCGGCCTCTTGTGCCTGCAGCTCCTCCTCCTCGTCCAACAGACGAGCCTTGCGCTCAATGTCCAGCTCCTCCTCCTCCTCTTCGTCGTCCTCTTCTTCCTCCTCTTCGTCCTCATCGTCGCTGTCCTTGCTCTTCTTAAGCTTCAACCAGCTCTTGTTGGCGTCCGTGAAGCCATCGTCGGCCTGCGGACCTTCCTCGTCGCTGTCCTCGTTCTCCTCGTCGTCGTTCTCGTCCTCCTCCTCGTCCGAGTCGAAGAGCTGCGCCTTGTTGCTGCTGCTCTTGGCGCTGCGCTGCTCCTGCTTGGCCGCCTCCTTCGCGTACTTGGACGGCTTGGCGGCAGCCGGGGCGGGCTTCGCAGCGGCGGCAGAGCTCAGTTTGCGCTTGTTCGGTCTCGCCATGGCTACGTCGGTGACTGCGTGGACTGCTTTGTGTCGCTTCGGAGCTCGTGACCACCACACTATTGACTGGTGCGCAAAGGTTAACCTCGAAGTTAAGGTGCACCACACCCGAAAGTAAGTATCGCTGAAGTGACGCTTAAGTGGCGTACGCGAAAGGGCGTTGGAAGTTGAACCGACCATCACTCTTGCATCGACATGGAGGCAGCAACAGTGGCAGCTCCACCCGTGGCTCCTGCGTCGGCTGGAAGCTTCTCTGAGTCAGGCAACGCGGGTTCCAGGTACGACGCGCTGCTGCGGCAGATCGTGCAGCTCAACACGGACCTGCAGAAGACGGTGGCGCTCAGTCAGACGCTGCAACGCGAGCGTGACGACGCCCAGCAGCTCAACGCCAAGGTATACTGGGCTTTATTGTATGCATCCTGTCGTTAATTAGAGCGATACTAATGCAATTGTTTCACAGCTTAAGGGTGAAGCCAAGCGGCTCCATGAACGCTGCGACAAGATGCAGCTCGTGCTGATGCAGGAGACGGAGCAAAAGGTGCGGCCGCTGGAGCTGCCAACAAAGAACTCAGTGGTTGCGTCCACTAATCGGTGCTGTGTATGAGGCAGATTGAGTCGGACAGGAAGCATGAGGAGCTGATTGCCAAGTGGAAGAAGCAACTGGAGGTGAAGGCGCGCGCGTTCGAGTCGCTGCAGAAGAAGTTCGCGCCGCCGAGGGACCTCGAGCAGCTACGTATCAAGATTCAGGAGGAGTTGGAAGGGCCGTACCAACAACGCATTGAGAACTTGCAAGATGAAGTGGAGCAACATCGTCAGACGAGCTTTGATATGCGGCGTGAATTTGAAGCGCTAAAGACGGAGTACGAGCAGTTCTCAATCGATCAGGTAGGTAGTCAGAATGGTGCGAGAAGTCGGGTGGAATGCTGACTTTCTGGTGTAACAGGGAAACGAGATGGAGTGTATTCATGAAACCTATGAAGTGACGCTGAATGATTTGAGGCGTAAATTGCAACTTGCGGAAGAATCAGCAGCCCACTCGCAACATACCGAGGAGATTCGGCGTCTTGAACAGCAAAGGGAAGCCGCACAGATTGAGATTAAGGCGCTACGTGAAGAAATCCGCGTACGTGCCGTTGTGTGCCAGCATGCTAGCACCATCTTACCTCGTGTCTGCTCTTTCGGTGCAGGATCTGCGGGAAGAGTTGCAGCGCGTATGCGAGCAGAGTGAAAACGACAAAAGTGCTCATGAACTTCGCCTAGCGGATGAAGCCACGCGAAATGCGACATTGGAGTTAGACATAAAAGCTTGCAGTCGTCAGCTGACCAGAGCAAAAGATGAGTGCGAAAGCATCCGATCCAAGTGGGATCACGTCCAGAATAAGCTCCTAGAGCTCGCTTCTGAGAGCGAGGGTTTACGAGAACAGCTGAAGCAAAAGGAGGCGCTTATCTTCAGCAGTCACAACTCGTTCTCTATGAAGTACGTAATTGCTTGTATTTGTTTCTGAAGAATGCAATAGCTTAGCTTTTGCGTTACTGTGCAGACTTCGTGACGAGCGAGCCACATGGGAACGGGAACAATCCTGCCTGAAGGTTGATTAGTACCATTGCTTGACGTTATCTTGCTATAATCTGATATCAACACCAACCCTTGCTTGGTGAACAGGAGCGTGTCAGTGAGCTGGTGCTTAAGCTTCAAGCAGCTGAGGCTGCTGCACAAAAGAATTCCAGTGCAGCTGCTCAACTACGTGAAAGTGATAGTAGCACGGAATATTCTCAACTTATGAAAGCGCGCGAGGGCGACCTTGACAAGTGCCGGGCACTTGTTACAGAGGCAGAGAAAAAGGTATTGAAGAGGCTCATTTTTTTCTCAATCGCATTCGGAGGAAGTAATACTTTGTGAGCCTCGGTAGGTTGCTGCAAAAGAGGAAGATCTCCGTCAGTGCCAGCATGCAGCTGAAGAGACCACTCACAAGCTTCAAATGGAAAAGGAGAGTATCCAGAAAATGGTGCAGGCACTTGAGGCTGAAAAGGAGGTTATGGTTGCTAAGCAGACGTCGTCGCATGAATTGGTACGGCACTTGCTTCTTACAATACCCTCTTACGTTGTAGTTTCATCCCATTGATCGCACCAACTAGGTTTCTCGGATGAAGTCAGAGTGTATGACACTACGTACCAAGCTGAAGGAAATCGAGAATGATTACCGGACGCTTCAAGCAAAGCACCGGTAGCTACACTTGATATGGAGCCTGGTAAGCAAAGAAACTCATCTAACCGCTGTCCACTACGCGGCTTTTTTGTCCTTTAGCGAGGTTATTCAGTATCAAGAAGACGTACAGCTTGAAAGAGAAGATGCCCAAGGAAAGGTATTGCAGCCCTTATTTGCTCAAGTTGATTCTATGTAGTGCCATACTCTTACTATGAATTGCCCCATCAGCTCAAATATATGGAGCAGGATTATGCGGTCCTGATGGAGAAGCTTGACAAAGAGAAGGAGAGCCACGCAACCACGGCACGAGATTTACATGTGCGTTAAAAGTCTGTCGTATTTTCGGTATACTTGATAAAAACACTAACAACGCTACCAAACATTATTGCGACAGAGGAAATGCTCAAAGTTGGAAAGTGATTTTCAGACCCAGCGTGCAGCACTTCAACGAGAGACTCGCACTGCGTTGTCCAAAGCGCTGCGGGAACTAAGCAAAACGCAGAAAGTGAGTTATCACTGAGCGGGGAATGTCAAAGCCTCACATCTAACGCATGCTGTTTCTCATCGGACAGAAGCGCGATGCTTACAAACGGAAGTGCTTAGAGATTCATGAGAACTATAAACAGCTCGTGGAGGAGACGAATCGTCGAGAAGTCAAATTGCTACAGAGCAGGCAGGAACACACAGCCGAGCTGCAGCAGCTGCTAGCACAGCTTTCCGAGGCGGAGGGTGACAAGACAGCTTTGATGCAACGCCAGATAGAGCTCGGGTTTCCACCACCAAGTGCTTTAACGAAGAAGGTACGGTAACATGCGTAATTGTCATCCTCGTCATCGCGACTGCTACAACTTGATCATGACAGAGATGTTGCATTCAGCCCACAACGATCCGATTAACGGAGCCTGCTCAAGATTGACCAGGAAAATAACGCAGGGAAAGGAAAACTGGCATAATGGTTTAAATATTTTACACGAATGCAGAGAAATAAAGCGCATGCAAGGTAGGCGATCCGCGGACGCATGCGTACTACGACACCAATCTTTGGTTTGCCATGACACACCAAGTGGTCGTGCGCAGGCATGCGCGCTTGAACGGCCTAAATCTTGCTGGTGACAGGTGCCTGCCAGGGCTTTTGGGCGCGGCGTTGGTTCCAGTTCAGGTTGGTGATCATGGACTCGAACCAGTCCTGGTTCTCGTTTACCCGGCAGATCGAGGGCAGCGGGTAGGACGACACGCGCACGACGATGCTGTCGCCACGCTCCATTCGCACACGGTTCTTGCCATCGAATGACACGTAGCATGCTGACGAGCGGCTGGAGGTGGGGAACTCTATCTTCAGCGTAGCGCTGTCATGGAAGATCAACGGTCGGAAGCTCAGCGTGTGCGGGCAGATCGGCGTGAACAGCATGGAAGGCACTGAAGGGTGCGCCATCGAGCCACCAGCAGAGAGCGAGTAGGCAGTGGAGCCCGTTGGCGTGGCGATGATGATGCCGTCTGCTGCAATCTTGGTGATCTCGAGGCCATCGCAGTAGCAGTTGAGTTCTACGAGCGCGCCCGAAGGACCGCGGTCGATCACGATCTCGTTCAGTGCGTGGAGGTTTCCTGATATCTCGCGTTCCTTGCCACCACGGTAGATGGAGCCCACAAGACGTGAGCGCAGCGACATATAGAAGCCACCGTTGATGACACTGGTGAGGTGCTCCACTGCGTTCTCAGCGTCAAACGGTGTAAGGAACCCCAGTGAGCCCATCGCAAGCGAGAAGACTGGCGGAACACTCTTGCTGAATAGCGACGAGACCCACAGCACGGTGCCGTCACCGCCCAGCGAGACTACAAAGTCGATCTTGCTCTGACACTCGATCCAGTCCTCCGCCTTGCTGCCCCACGTCTTGGTGTGGGGCAGCGCAAGCTCATCGTACACCGTCGGCTCCAGGAACACGTTGATCTTCTTCTCCTTGCGCAACCACGACGTCAGTCGCACGAGCATATCCGTCGTATCCGGCTCGTTGGGCTTCTTGACAATCAGCACGGTCTTGGGCGGCTCGTCCCACATGAGCTGGACGTTGTTGCGCGAGCGGTGCTGCGTGCGGATGCTGCGGTTCATGGGGGTGAACACCTCGCACTGCTCGTCGGAGCACTGCAGCAGCCGGAAGCACGAGCGCGGGGCCGCGGTGCCGCTGTCCACCAGCTCCACCTCGCTGTACGTGGAGGACGAGTCGCTCCCCGCGAGGCTGGACGTGTCCTCGCTGTAGATGCCGTCGCGGCCAGGCTGCGCCCACGTGTCGGCGATCAGGATGAGCTCCGAGTTGGTGCGTTTGCGCGGGCGGCTCTTGACGCACTGCAGATCCACCTTGGCGACCTCAGCGGCGGGTGGCTGGTGGCCCGTTAGGTCCTTGCAGCGCTTCATCCAGTAGTTCTTCTCGGCGATGGCTTGACGCAGCTGCTCCTCCAGGTCGTTGATCTTGGCCTGCAGGCGCAGCGGGTTCTCGCGCTGAGTCTCGCAGAAGGCCAGCACGCGCTTCATCTGGTCGTTCATGGCGCGCAGGTCCTCCTCCAGCGTGTAGCCGTCGCCCGAGGACGACGCGTAGGATGGCAGCCGCGCGCGCGCCGCGAGCTGCTGCTGCTGCTGCTCGTCGCAGGCGTCTACGAGCGCGACGGAGCCGGAGGCCACGGCGGCGTCGTAGTGGCTGTCGGTGAAGCCCATCCTGGCCAGGTCGGCGTTGCTGGTGTCGCGCAGGTCCACAACCTGCTTGAGCTGGGGCGGCGCGAGCTCTTCGGGCACGGACGGCAGACTGGGGAATGGCCGCTCGTCCGCGTCATCCGAGGGCTGGGGGCGCGGCGCTCGCGGAGAATCGTTCATGCTGCTGATGGGGCGAGGCAGGCGTGACGTCGGGCGACAGAGACGGGGGGATGCGCAGAAGGGAGGCACTGGCTGCGGCGGCGAAGAGAGCGAGCGGCGGGTGGGCGGCTGGCAAGTGAGTGCACTGCAACAGCGCTGGACGGAGCTCGGTGAAAGCGGCTGGCTCGCGTTTGCTTGACCCAGATTCGAAGTGGGGGTGTCATCGCGCATGACTTGGCCCTAGTATGGGACACCGGATTATGAGGGCAGACCCCGATTACGGGGCAGATTACACGCCAGATTGCCAAAAGATGGGACGATACACGGCCATAAGCGGGTGCACTTGTTGGCACAAAGGGTGAGTCTCCGTCTCAACAGTACCAACTTTTGGCATCTTCGAATCCAGGTTCATGTATGTCTCTGCGGACGCCCGCTTCGAGATCGCGTCGGTGGCGAGTAAGCAGTTCCAGCTCCGGCAATGCTTGCCATCTTGCCATTTTGGCACGGCGCTCTCCCACCAAGGCGCCTCACTCAGCGGGCACGCGCTGAATCCAACACATGTGACGCGGCGGCACGAGCCTGTCTCTCAGGTTCAAGTGCATCGCGATGCAATGCAAGGTCTCCATTGACAACTCGTCAATCACGACTCGTGATTCACGAGAGGTGCTTGAAGTTCCTTGTCGCACTCGAGCCAGTGTCAACGATCGCTCGAGCGAGCTGTCTGGGCCAGACAGACAGACTCTGGTGCCGATACAATAACGCACGCACAGCGAAAGTGGCGAGCACGACCTGCTGTCGCCGTGCCACCAGTAGAGGCGACCGCCGCCGCCAGCAAGGGTCGAGGAAGTGACGTCGCAACGACGCCGACATCTTCACACCCGTGACCAACGTAGCGGTCGCTGCCCTTTTGAAGTAGAGACCACAGCGCTGAACCGCATCCTCGCCCCGATGTCGCCCCCAACGCAGGCTCTTCAGGATCGCTGGCAAAGTCGTGGTGAGCTTGTTACCCGCATTTAACACTGCATATTTTTGCAGAACTCCCACTTTCTGTGGATCAATTTCAGACCTATTTCGACACCAGCAGACTCATGGCGGGCTGCTTGAAGCATTGCTTCGCCTGCATCCAACAATGCAGGACCCCTTCGTGTCGCGTGAGAGCAGTCGCGCTACGGTAGCCTACCGTCGGTAGGGCGCGTGCATCTGGGTATGTGATCAAGTGATCAACCCCCGCCCCAAATTCAACCTTGCTTTTTCCAATCGCGAGCCAACGACATTTTTCGTGCTACAGTATCATTGGTCCGTCTTACAGCGAATGAGACGGCAGCATTGTGTATCTGATAATCTGATTCTGGGTCGCGTTTGACACGCATGCACTTCGACGTGGGGCGGAGAGAGCTCCCAGACCTCCAGACCAGCAGCGTGCCGACCACGCAAGCAACCAGCTCCATGGGTGGACCCACCAATGCGTCCAGCTCCAGCTCCAGCGAGGGCCGGACGACCGGCAAGCTCAAGTACGAGGTCGTGGAAGGCCGCACCACCGCTACTCACGTCTACGCGACGTATCCGCTCAAGTTCCTGCACCCGCAGCGGGCGATCCACCAGGGCTTCGACACGTCCATTACGGTGAGTCAAAATTCCTGTAATCTCTATGCTTCTATTTTGCCTTAACGACGTTCTGAACTGGTACCTGGGTTTGTAGTACATTCTGGGCTACGGGGGAGGACTGGTGGGCGGCGACTCCGTCGTCGTGGAATGTGAGCTGGGCCCCAACACGTCAGGTGAGGCCGAGGAGTATTGTACTTGGGAGATAACGGGTCTTTTACTGACTATAGTGAGGGTTTGATTGCGTGTAGTGGTGCTGGGCACGCAGGCGACCACCAAGGTGTTCAAGGCGGAGGACGAGGGGGAATTTGTGTCGCAGTCGTTTTCGCTCAAGGTAGCGAGCAACGCTACATTGGCATTCCTCCCCGACCCGGTGACCTGCTTTGAGCGGGCCAAGTACCGCCAAACGCAGGTGTTTCATCTTGAAGAGGACGCGAACCTGGTGTTTGTGGACTGGTTGACCAGTGGCAGGAAGCGAAACTACTTGGCGACGGGGTCTATCCATGACAATCGCACCGAAACGCTCGAGCACTGGGACTTCAGTGAGTACGACACGACATCTGAGGTGTTTGTTGGGAGTGAAAGGCTCGTGACGGATCGTGTTCGTCTTGCAGGTATGAGTTTTTATTTCGTTTGCTCGCTAGGAGGATTGAGGACGATATCTAACCGATTATATTTTTTGCCGCTACACAGACGAAGAAGATGTTAGCCTTCGTCAACGTATGTACGGTATGCACGTGCTGGGTTTGATGGTGATTGTCGGCTCCAAATTGCAGACTATCACAGGCCAACTGCTGGAGCTGAGCACGCGCAAGAAACTGCACAATGCGAGGGACATCACACCTCAAGGACGCCTCGCGGCGGCCAATACCTTTCCTGGAGTAATTGCGTCAGCAAGCTCGTTGGGGTCAAACGCAGTCATTGTGCGGTTCTGTGGACAGGACGCGGAGTCAGCTATGACCTACGTCAAGGCTATGCTGGCACCGCTACGTGAGATCATTGGGTTTACTCCCTATCAGGAAAATCGGTGAAAACGCTAGGAGTTCAAGAGCGATGGCCCTAGCGGGTTGGTCTGAAGTGGTTTCGCGTACGAATATCGTTGATATAACACTTTTTTCATTTGATTAATAGTCGATTCGGTATAGCTGGATAGCGCCTGACTCCGCAACCAAAGACTGTTAGCACTGATTCGACTCAGATAGAAGTTGAAGTTGGGAAGAGTGATTGTCGGTTTTAGTGTGAGTGATGGTCTAAGTATCACATGTCAACCCACTTGTGGTCTTGCTGCTTGCACCAAGCTCCAGCACTCACTTTTCATTTTTCCTCCCAGTTCTCTCAGCTTCGGATCACTGCAGTCTCCATGGCGGTCTCGACGTGTCAAATTTGCTTGGAAGGTAGCGAGGACAGCAAAGAGCTCGTCGCAAACGTGTGTGGGAAGAGCTGCAGCGCGCAGGTCTGCACGCAATGCATGGGCCGCCACGTTGAAGTGACGCTGCAGCAGTTCTACCCTGGTGTGCTGCCTCGTGTGCGCTGCCCGATCTGCCTAGTCGCGATACACGAAAGCCGATGGAAGAGCCGTGTCCCAAGTGACATGAAAACAGCGTTGGCGACCAAGTACAGTGAGTTGTGTCGCCAGGCGTGCGTGGTCACACCTCCGTGCTGCCACAAGACGGACTACACGCACCTTCCCCCCTATCGCCCGGGACGTAAGTTCGGAGGTTCTCTCACGATGTTGCCGTCACAGCTTGTGCAGTTCCAGAAGCTGTGCAAACAATTCTGTCGGCACAAGGTAGAACCTCGCGTAGTTTTGAACTACGCTTTGGATACAATCGGAGAGAAGACCCAGATTCTCATGAACGAGTTGACATTGCCGCGGATCGAGGACTCTGAGCGGCGCGCTACGTTGTTGCTATCGTTGATGTACCTGCGTCCGAACACCAAGACAAACTGCTGTGCGGCCGACTTCTGCTTCAACTGCAAACGCCGAGGCCATCACGAAACCTGTGTGGACGAATTCGACGAGGATAACGACCTGGTGCGCTGCCGTACGTGCCGTGCTCTGTTGCTGAAGGTTGACGGCTGCGACTCGGTGAACTGTGTGTGTGGATTTCAAATGGACTGGACACTGGAGCGGAGGCTTCGACAGCAGAGTAAGAAGGGGATGGTGCCCGTAGATATTTTCGACATCCCGTTGACAGCCGACTGGCTTGCCTTCCGAGATCGTCAGGCTGTTGTTATGTCGAAGGTGTGGTTGTTGTGGTTGCAGAAGCATGTAGTGGCAGCTCGTCCTCTGTTGCGCCCGAGTTTTTCCCGCTACGTTTGGCGGTTCCGACTTCGTAAAATTCTTGCAACAAACTTGAAAGATGCGTGTGCAGCGAGACGTCTCAAGCACGTTGAGCTGCACCTTGCTGCAGTCAAGTGCGTTTTGCGAGTGGCTGTAGCTGATTACATTTGGCGCCGACGGTTCAACGACATCTTACACGCCATGCAGCCCGAGATGTACTGGAAGGCTTACAACCGCTGGCACCCAGAAGAACTCGAGAATGAAGCCGAGGAGGTGGGCAGCTTCTTCAACATCGCTGCGTTCGACGACGATTAAGTGGCAAATTCCACATCAAATAATTTACTTTGTTCTCGCTTTACTGTAGTTGGTTGCAAAGCACAATTTGTGGGGCCACAATATTGAACAAGCAGATACTTGACCAGCGAAGTTGACGCACATTGGAGTGGTGCTGACTCAGCACTGCTGAGTTCAGCATTCGTACTTACCCGGATACAATTTTTAAGCGCGCTATCTTTTGGGCAGCGATCGCTTTAGAGAGGGAGCCCCCCACCTGCTTGGCAAACCAGGAGAAGCACCTCGGTGGACCGGAGCGCAGCGCGAGTCAGAGAGACCATGTCGGACTACGAGGAGGAGGACGAGAAGTGGGTGCAGTGGTTCTGTAGCCTGTCGGGCAACGAAGCCTTCTGCGAGGTGGCGCAGAGTTACATCGAAGACTCGTTCAACCTCTACGGCCTGCGCGCCATGGTGCCCAACTACCAGGACGCGCTCAACATCATCCTGGACCTAACCGGTAGGTTGGGGCCTCGCTCTACCAATAAGAGCTTTGTGTCGTTGACTTGGGCTAATTTGTTTGGTGCACTGATGTGATGGATGGCTACAGACATCCCGTATGACGACGACGTGCCGGCCTACGCGGCCGAACTCTACGGACTCATCCACGCCAGATATATCATCACCGCCCACGGACTGGATGCCATGGTAGGACGCGGAGTAGAACGGGGTGGAGTGTGTGAGGTATGGTAATGCTGATACCCTGCTGGGTTGTGCTTGCGTAGATGAAGAAGTACCGCGAAGGTGACTTCGGTGTCTGTCCCAGGGCGCTGTGCGATGGCCAACCGGTTGTGCCGGTGAGTTTGTTCGTACTATTTTTTTTAGTCATTGTCGGGTTTGATAGGCTAATTGACATGTTATGGTGACAGGCGGGACTTCATGACGAGTGGAAAAAGTCAGAGATGAAGGTTTACTGCCCCAAGTGCCGAGACCTGTACACCCCCGCCAGCGAGTACCAGACCCCCGCAAGTACGTATTGTAGCGGTGTAGCTGGCTGCAAGGAGCCTGGGCTCTGTGTGGCAATTTGTTGCTGCTTGTGGTGGCCGTGATGCTGACTTGAGACTTGCTTCTGCTTCTGCTGCAGTTGACGGAGCGTACTTCGGTACAACGTTCCCGCACCTGTTTTTCCTGACCTACAGAGAGCTGGAGCCGGCTCCGTCGACACTGCTGTACGTTCCGCGGGTGTTTGGCTACAAGATCCACAATAAATCGGAGAACCGTCGACGCCTAGCAATCCTCGCAAAAGAGGACGAAGATGAAGAGAAGACCCAACAGCAGGTGAGCAAGCACTGAGAATGGAAACTACGGTTTGCGCCCATGTATATGCGTGAGTGTGTGTCGAAACACCCATGACTATCTGGCCGGCACTTGCGATCAGCCTAATGGCTCGGTGGTAGTGATTATACCGGCCTCTCACACCCACCTCGACCCTAGCTGCGCAGTGCTTCTGGCGAGATGAAGGGTGTGGGGGTGCCGGAAGGATGGCTGTGTGTGATGTGTTCATTGCGTGTTGTTTTGTTAGGGCGTGCCGTTTAGTGAGGTGGTCGACTTATGTGTCTATCTATCTCTGTTCTGTTTTTAACAGAAGCTGTAATTATGTGTGTTGCCTTCGGTAGCGACGGACTCTGACAGGAGCCAGACGGAAGGGCGAAGCCGACTCGACTGCTGATGTGTCGTCGTCGCGCGTGAAGAAGCGGACAAAGCAAGAGGCTTGAAGCGTTTCAAGCTTCTCGCGTGGTAGCGATGTCCGGCAGCGTGGCATGAGGCGTACCGACCACTGGCGAAAGGAGGGTCGACGGTGTTCGGGGGAAGCAGCAAACAGGCGAGGAGAGGGGTGACAAGAAGGTGGTGGAGGTGGAAGAGGCGAGAAAAGAGAGGGGCGCACCCAAGAAAGACAAGAGAGTGCAAGCTAGCCAGTCAACCAAGACGCGTTCGACATGAGGAGTCCGGTCTGGACTTGTGTCTCGGTACGGCAAAACAGGGGACTGTTTGGTGAAGCTTTCGTAGCTGTGCTTTCAGGTTGCTTGAGGGCACTTATTAGCGTATAGTATAGTAATAAAGTGGGCATTCTCTTCATCACGGCTCTTTGAAGCTGTCCTACTGTGTCCACATTGAAGCTGTCCTCTGTCGTCCTCCCCACTATTCTAGGATCATGCCTAAGCTTACTTTAAAACAGGAGCATCCTTCTTTCATGTACACATTGTGTACCATCGCGTCATGCAGAGTCCACCCCACAACCAAAAGCTCCGCTACAGTGAGCGAGGGGATCGGACGACTGGCGAACGCCCCCGCTGCATCTTCCAGGAGGGCACACGCAGCGATCATGAGGTAGGATGGTTTCTGATACTGATGCACAGCTTCTGGCCTAGTTTGCAGTCGCAATTTCCCCTCAAATAACGTCTAAAACTAAGGAAAGCTAACAAGTTTTCTGCTATCTCCCTTTGTGTGCTGCTACAATGGCTGCAGTGACGAGGGAGAGATCCCCACGCAGCTGCAGACGAAGCTCAAGCTGCAGCGCTCGCCGTTCGATGCGGAGTGGCGCGATGTGACTCAGGTGAGCGGCTTTCACCGTCAATTAGAGGAGATATCGCTAATACTGAGCTTTTATTATGGATAAATGACAGCTGATGAGCGCCACAGCGAAGGAGCTTAAGGTGGGGCAGTTGATCCACGAAGAGGACTTCAAGCTCTTCGACTCCATGTCGGCGCTGGAGCTGATGGACCCCAAGATGGACTCCGGGATGCTGGTCAATGGCGCCCCGCCGCAGTCGATTTCCGCTCGACTGGAAGGCGGTGGCGTGCCGCTGGAGTTTTCGTCGGCTCGAGACGTGCTGGCGACGCTTGACGAGCTGTTTTGCTGCGAGACGGGGTGGCTGAATGGTCTGCCGTTGGCGCAGTCGCTGCTCATGAGCGTGTACATGCACCGTGACCCGCTGTGTGCCCTCGTCGCGCAGCTTGTGACCCCGCTGGAGAATTTAGTCGAGGATGGTGCAGATGTACGAGCTGTATTGAAGGAGAGCGTGGGAAATTCGGCCAAGGACTCGCTGCTGCTTGTCATGTGTGCGGTGTTCCTGGCTACGTTGAAGACGGCGGATCTTGTGCGAGATGCAGCTCTTCGTGCCGATATCTACGAGGAGGAAGACTTCTCGCCTGGAAACGGTTTTGATGTTGGTGTTCTGGCCCCAATTTCTGTTGAAGCGCTGGATACGATGCTACAGGTAACACAAGAACGCCTAGAGGTGCTGCTTGAGCAGCACAAGGCTGCATCATCCAAGAAATCGTCAAAGAAGAAGCACGCCAAGAAGGCAAGTGCCCCTGCTACAAGCAATTCTGAAGCTTCCAGTGCGGCTGGCTATGAACTGCTATACCCGAACGCTCGGGTTGGTGCCTTGCTGTGCGAAGCGTTTATTCGCCGTGTTCAACTGCGAAGAGCACTGCTTTCGACATATGCGGGCCTAGGCTTGGCAGAGGGGGTATTGGATTTGAAGCAGGCCAGGGAAGGTTTGCATCGTGCTTATGAGCTCGTCGAAGGGATGTCTGCTGAACGACTGGAACTGGACCCGGAGTGCTTCAGTGGGAAGTCATTTGGTTTCGACCCAAGCATCAGCCGTCTGCTTCTGTCTGGGTCGCCACCGCGCGATGTTAATATTCCGTTGATTGATGAGGCTTTTGGGCAAATGAAGAAGGTGCTGGAGGAAATGGTGATCGGTTGCTCTCCGCCTGAATGGACGTGCATGGAAGACCTGCGTATCTTTTTGGTCGAGTTTTCTAGGCAGCAGCCCACAATCGTTGCGCGCTCTTACGTTTTGGTAAGTGTTCGTGAATGGCTGGCCGTTTGGTTCTTTGGTGAAATACTGACATAAATGCGTTTGTTAATTTTGTGGACAGCTCTTCCTGTATGCCGACAGTAAAATCTACGCTAAGTACAATTTCATGGATTGGCTGTCAGCGTCCATGGTGATGAATGGTGTGCCCTCTGTGCTGCTTTCGACACAAGAGGGAGTGCTTTACTCATCCCGGTGCATCGAAACCGTCTACGAATCGCTCAAGGTGTATTTGCACAATCGATCGCGGCAGCGCGCAAGGATTGAATATTTATTGGATGAGTGGAGCATACTTCAGGCGGAGGCTACCGCAGTTGATGAAAGATTCACCTCGGAGATGAATATCCCGGTACGTCTATACTGTTTTATAAGGACGTTTCTCATTAAACTTACACATGCGCCGGTGTCACCATACAGAAAGCGGCATACCCACGGTACTTTACGGCCTGGTCCCTGGAGGAATCGGTGCAATTGATGCTCCACTACGTGGTGCTGGGATTGGAGCTAGAGCTTTACTCACCTTCTGAGTTTGCAACAATCTACTGGTGTGTGTGGTTTTCGTGTTTGAGATGAAACTGAGTGGTTGAATCTAATGGTTCATTGTTTCTGGGGCAGGTATTTGGATTACTTGGAAGGCTCGCGCCTCCAAAACCTGAACGTGACTTGGACGTTCGTAGAGAAGATGAAACAGATCATGCCACCCGCACATCGCCACGGGCCATCGGCAACTGAGCAGCAAAAGGACGCCACACCTGCCCCACCTCCTTCCGAGACATCTTCAACATCTTCATCTTCGTCGGCAAAGGTGTCAAAGAAAGGAAAGTCGAAACACAAGAAGCACCATAATGGCGCTGCTGCGTCTGCGCCTGCCGACCCTGAAACTCCGGAGCTTGTGCGCGAGCCTGTTGACCCCACCAAGGCACGGTTCTTGCGGGAGATCAAGTACACGGAGTTGTTGCGCAGCCTGATGCGCGCCTACTTCCAGCTCTTCAATGCACTAGAGCGCGAGGGCCTCGTGCAGGTGAAACCACCCATGTACTCCACGTTCACGATTCGGTTCCAGCGTCGCTTTGCGGCCTTCCAGAAGCTCCACTACCCTGCCGCACTCACGTACGAGGACTTCTGTCAGAACAGCGACTTCTCTCCGTACGAGCTGGAGCTCATCTACAAGTCGGCCGAGGAGTGTTTCAAGGTGGCCCGGGCGCACACTGAGGCGCTACTGAACGACGAAGAAGGCATCAACACCATCGTCACTGATACTGGCGTGGGGCTCGTCCGCGGCTTCGAGCTTCAGGCGCTGCTCAAGGTGTCCATCTCGAATTGCGTCCGTCTCGCACAGCGCACCCAAAACGCAGCAGGAAACAGCAAGACGAAGAAGACGTCGTCCTCTCAAGGTGCCAAGACCCAGATGGAGTTCGACTTCTCTATCCACCCACACTTCCCAGTGGCGGTGTTCCCAACCCCGTAGAATGCCATAGACAAGAGGACGCAGCTCGGAGCGACCATGAGGAGAAGAGAGAGAGAGATCAAGTTGAAGAAGGGCAGCAACGAACGTCGATCCTGCTGCGTTGATAGACGTGGAATGAGTGGGTGGGTGATTCGACCCGTAGGCTTTAGAGTTTAGGTAGTGCAAAGTAACTGTGCGTCGTCCTACTTCTCCTTCTTGTCGTTTTTCCGCTGCTTGAGCCTCTCTTCAGCCGCGATCTGGTCCAGCAGCACCTTGGTGGCGAAGAGCGCCATGGCCCCCAGCACCAGGAACACGCCGAGCGCCAGCAACCCGTAGAACATTGGGTCCTTGAGCACCGCCACCATCACCACGTCCACCCAGTCCTTGGGCGGCTGCGCCATGCGCGCGCGCAGCTTCGCCAGCGCATCATCCGACGACATCGTCGTCGTCGCTTGTCAACACAATTATTACAATTAATTGTTTTCTGCAATTACCGGTAGTTGTTTTCTGCAATTAATTGTGTCTGCCGTTAAAAACAAAAACAATAATATTGCAAAATGCGAGGTGAAGATACTATTTTCACCCCACATTTTGCAATTTTTTTATCCATGTTCGCTGCTCGCCGCCTCTTGTCCGTCGCCGCTCGCTCCGCGCGCTTCTCCCCCGCGAGCGCCCGCGCTCTCCACGTGGAGGCGTCCAAGGCTTCAATCACGGTGCGTTATCCTCAACAGCGACTGTACGCCGGAATCGAAAATTAATTGCTGACCATACCTTCCAGGACGCCATCGCCAAGGAGAAGGTGCTCGTGTTCTCCAAGACCCACTGCCCGTACTGCGCGCGCGTCAAGGGGACGCTGGACGTGCTGGACGCCAAGTACGAGGTCGTGGAGCTGGACACGAGGGACGACGGGGCCGCAATCCAGTCGCTGCTGCTGGACATCACGGGCCAGCGCACGGTGCCCAACGTCTTCATCAACGGCAAGCACGTCGGCGGCTGCGACGCCGTGATGGCTCTGCACGCCAAGAGCGAGCTCGTGCCCCTGCTCGAAGACTGAGCTACTGTATGGATAGATGCCGCTGTTCCAGGGTCGTGTCGATATACCTAACGGAAGATGCATTTGCCACACTGATGAACATTTTTTCTTATCTTCAAACGTTGGCTAGTTAGTGTGCTTGCTCCCGTTCGCCTAGCAGACTGACTGACCTTAGACCGAGGTCGTGCCCGGACAGTCGTCGAAGTCGCCGATAATCATTTCGTCCAGCGAGCGACCTGCGCCGACCATGGGGTAGCAGTGCTCGTTCTTCTCGACCATAAACTCACCTAAGATGGGGCCCTCGGCAGCGAGGAACCGGGCCATGTCCTCCTCCAGCGTGTCCTCCTTATCGCAGCGGAAGGCCTCGCAGTTCATGGCCTCCGCGAACTTGACGAAGTCCGGGTTGTTCATCTTGGTGCCCGAGTATCGCTCCTCGTAGAACAGGTCCTGCCACTGCTTGACCATGCCCTGGAAGTTGTTGTTCAGCAGGAGCACCTTCACGCCAATGTTGAACTCGGCGGCAGTGGCCATCTCGCACAGCGTCATGGAGAAACTGGCGTCGCCGTCAATGTCGACAACGATCGAGTCGGGCTTCGCCTTTTTGGCGCCGATAGCCGACGGAAGACCGAAACCCATCGTACCCAGACCACCGGAAGTGATGAACGTGTTCGGGCGCGACCACCGGTAGAACTGCGCAGCCCACATCTGGTGCTGACCCACGCCAGTCGTGACAAGCACATCATCACGGCCCTTCGTCTGCCTGTACAGCTCCTCAATAACACGCTGTGCCTTCATCGCCGCGCCGGGGGCGGCCGGGCGGTAACGGAACGGATACCTTGCCTTCCAGCCCTGAATCTTCTTGTGCCATTCGGTACGCGGCTTGGTCTCCACCTTGGGGAGGATCTGCTGCAGGTTGTACTTGGTGTCGCCAAGCACAGCAATGTCGGCAGGCACGATCTTACCCACCTGCTTGCCGGTGATCTCGAAGTGGATGATACCACCACGGCCCTCGACGGAGGCACGACGTGCCTCACGCGCGAAGTCGGGCACACGGCCCGTCACACGGTCGTCGAAGCGTGCACCAAGCGTGATGATGCAGTCAGCGTCCTGCACGGCCTTGTTGGCGTACACGGAGCCGTGCATGCCCAGCATGTGCAGACTGAGCGGGTCACGCTCGTCGAAGGTGCCCATGCCCTGCAGTGAAGTGGTCACGGGGATGTTGGCCTGACGCGCAAGGGCGCGGAGCTCCTCGCTGGCGTGCAGAGCACCGGCACCAGCGAAGATCAGCGGCTTCTTGGCCTGGTTGATCATCTTGACGGCCGCGGCCAGGTTGGCGTCCTGGTTGACACGGTTGCCCTCGATCTTCTTCTCACCGTAGTAGCCCAGCAGCTGCGGCTCCGTGACGACGGGGCTCCTGCACAGGCCGGCCGTGATATCCTTGGGGAGATCCACCAGCACGGGGCCGGGGCGACCGGTTGTGGCGATGTGGAAGGCCTCACGGATGTTACGCGCGAGGTCGCGGACGTCGCGCACCTGCACGTTCCACTTGGTGCACGGGCGGGTAATGCCTAGGATGTCGGCCTCCTGGAAGGCGTCCGTGCCCAGCACCTGGGTAGCCACCTGCCCGCTAAAGACCACGATGGGGGTGCCGTCCATGAGCGCGTCCTGCAGGGGCGTGACGGTGTTGGTGGCTCCCGGGCCAGAGGTCACCAGCACCACACCGGGCTTTCCCGTGGCACGGGCGTAGCCCTGCGCCATGTGGCCGGCGCCCTGCTCGTGGCGCGTGAGGACGAAGTCGAAGTGCTCGCTCTCGTGGATGGCGTCGAACACGGGGAGGATGGCGCCGCCCGGGTAGCCGAAGACGCAGTCCACGCCCATCTCCGCCAGCGTCTCGTGGAAGATCTCGGCGCCAGTCTTGCCGATGAACTTGTCGGTGGTCTTGGGCGGCGTGCGCTTGTGCTCGTCCTGCACCTTGGCGGTCGACAGCTCGCGTGCGTTGTCCAGTGCCGCGGCCACGGGCGTCTGCAGTCCACGCGCGGCGGACGAGAAGGCGCGACGGGCCTGCTGCTGCTTCGAGGCGATGCGCAACGCGCGTGTAAGCTGGCGGGCTCTCATCATTGCGGCGCTCTGCGAATCCGGATCTGACCGCCGCTGATGGCCGACGCCGGCACGTTTTGGAGACGATTGCTCAAACGTTTTCCCCACTTGATTTTTGTATGCCCGAACTGCCACACGACTGCCACACAGTTAAAAATTGTTTGCGCATCGATCTTATTGGTGCAAAAAGAAGGGACAGCGGCCTCATTGGTGGAAAAGCAGGGACGTCACAGCCACAAGAAAACGATTTGCGACTCTGCAAGATCAGCAAAAGTTCGACGGTGACTCTTGTGGTCAAGGCTCGACGTGTATCAATCACTTCCGCTGCGGCACTCGGATGTCGAGCGCGGTAAGTTGCAGCTCCAGGCTGTTGGACTCCGAAGAGCACGTGAAGGCCCGGCCGTTTAGCACTGCATTGTTGCTGCAATGCGAGTGGGCTAGAGGCAACGCCGCTGTCACCTCTTCGTCGTCGGCTTCACCGCCGCTGCCGAATTTCTGTCGGCGCCAGATCATGCGGCTCACGTCCAGCTTGTACAGCACTGTGGACGCGTCCGCGCAGGCGGTGAACGACTCGGTCTCGCCGTTGGACGCGTACGTGTAGCCGCCGAAAAGCACGAGCGTCTGGTGCGTGAAGAAGCACTCGAACAGAAGACGCTCGCTCGGGACGTACGGCTGCGCGCTCACGAGCGTCGAGAGTTTGGGCGTCGACCACACGAGCGTCGTCAGGTCCAGAATGTGCACGTCCAGCGAGCGGCTCTTCCTGATCTTGTCTGTCTTGCTCTTGGGGATGCGCCACCCGCCGATCACCGCGAGCTGCTCGTTGTCCAGAGCAACGACTTGCATGCCGAATCGAGCCGACGGAGGCTTCCCCACTGTGTGTGGGACGAACCAGTTAGGAAGCCTCTGCAGCTCCCGTTCCTTCATTAGTAGACGTGCTGCATCACTCACTCGTCGCTCTTCTTGAAACCTTGTGGAGCTTTTCTCTGCGTCGATATCCCTGGCGTACTTGCGTTCGTGCTCTTCCTCGTCAGCCAGCAGGCGCTTCAAGCGGGTGGTCTGCAGCTGGTGCAGGTCGCTGTAGACGAGCGTGTCCGACTTGCCGCCAAACAGAAAGATGCTAGGCTCTTGCTGCCAGGGCTGCTCCGAGTCGAAAGCGATGCACCATCCGTGCCAATACCGCTCGTACGGAGTGGCCGAGGTGTCGAGCTGGGTCCAGTGCCACCACTCGAGGGAGAGGGCGAAGAAGTCTCGGAATACTTGGCCGTTGCGCCCACGCCCACCGAAAATTAAAAGATGTCGAGGCGCCATGAATAGAGCGGAGTGGTCGCTGCGCTCACGAGGTTCTCGCCCTGTGCACTCACGGCGAGTCCACGTGCTTGACGGAATGTCGAAGCTGTAGACGGTGTTGGAGTATGTGTACCGTGCTCGCTCATACTGCATTGGGTCCACTCGAACAGCACGGGGAAGTAAGACAGACGTGTCACGAAGCACGCGACCACCGAATGATATGAGTTGGTCGCCAATTCCGGGCGAAGAGCACAGCGTGAGCGAGTTGCCTTCACGAATGCATGGTATCGAGATAGCTTCGAGGGGATCTGACCCTCGGGCAGGGAGTGCACCGCGGCAGGTCACCGACACGTTGAATCCTCTGAGCACGTCCCCGACGAGAATATCAAGCGGATCGTTGCTGGTTTCGGTAGCGCTATCAGGTGAGTCTTCTGGCCCACCGTCGTCATTTTCATCTGCTGCAGTCAACAACGACTCGGCAGGTTTGTTCGATTCACCTGCTTGCGCGTCTTCATGGCTTTCGTCGTGTTGATCCTGCTGTTGTTGAAGTGCCTCAAGACGCCTGTTCTGCTTATCCCGCACCCATTTGATCTTCCGATACGAGTCACAAACGAAGCTTGGATCTTGCTCTCTGTGAAAGTCCAACTTCTCCACATACATGCACAGACCCACGCGCTCTCGCAACCAATCCGACACAACACCCGTAGCACACCCCTCGGTAGTAGGAACCAGAGTCGACATGAACGAGGTCTCAAAAGCGCAATTCCACACGATATAAACCGCGACGACGATTCAGCGCGTCGCTTCGGTGTGCAGTAGTGGCAGCAAGTTGCAAGTTGTGATTCATCTATCGAGGAATCCTGGGCCAGGATAGTATCCTATTGCCAAAACGGCTCGAAGTGTCACACTGAGAGCGAAACACGTGAACATTAAGCTTTGGTGCGCGCGGTTGTCTTATCAGCGGCTTGAAGAACCGTGCTCGTTCATCCACTCAATCAGCACGGAGAAGTAAGACTCGAAGCACGCGACCAACTAATGATACGAGCTGGTCGCCCAAGAAAAGCACAGCGTGGGCGAGTTGCCTTCACGAATGCATGGTATCGGGATAGCTTCGAGGGCCAGGCTGGGAGTGCACCGCGTCAGGCCACCCACATGTTGAATCCTCTGAGCGAATACCAAGCGGATCGTTGCTGGCTTCGGTAGCGCTGCCATGTGAGTCTTCTGGCCCACCGTCGCCATCATGGAGGGACGGGGGACGCGCACTCAGCCCTTGGGCCTCGCCTTGCAATCAACAATGACTCAGCAGATTTACTCGAGTAACTGGCTGGCGCGTCTTCATGGCTTTCGTCGTGTTGATCCTGCTGTTGTTGAAGTGCATCAAGACGCTTGTGCTGCGTATCTCGCACCCATTTGATCTTCCGGTATGGTAACCATAGTACAGTTGAGTGCAATTTCCTCAAAATACGCTCTCGTCGATTTTGTAGCACTGCACCAGGGTGTACATGTAAATGGCGACGCTCACCGTTTTTTGGTACTTGGTGCTGTTTCGTCGAAGTTTTCAACAGCGTCTCTTTGTGCGCGATGGCATAACCCACGATCTCTGCATCGATTTTCTGCAAGCGGTAATGTTTGAGACGGAAAGCTTGGGTCTTGCTTGCTCTCTGTGAAAGTCCAGCTTCTCGCGCACATGCACATATTCACGCGCTCTCGCAACCAATCCGACACAGCACCTGCAGCACGCCCCTTCTCGCCTCAAAAGCGCTCGTCACAAGGAATTCAACGATAACCGCGACGACAATTCAGCGCGTCGCTTCGCTGGAGCGACAGACATCGGTGCTCGCAACACGTGATAGCATTTCACTGATGCATCTACAGTATCAACTGCAGCAGCTGGAGATGCCACCGTTAGCTTCCTGTGCCTACGATAGACGCGACTTTTCTTGTTTGCTCCCGCCGCCTCGCACATGGGAGAAAGGTATCAAACGGTTGAAGTTTTCTTGCAGGCGAATTCTCAGTCTCGAATCGGAGCCGAAAGCAGCGGGATGGCAGACACCAAAGCCAACGCAGCATCAGCAGAGAGCGGCGCGGCCATCGTGTCGGAACAGCTCACTGCTTTGGTGCTGAAGGACGAGGACGCGGACACTGCCGTCACCAGTATCGCCATCGATCACCAAGACACCAGCAAGCCGCCTTCCACTTCAACAACACCATCCATGCGTGGCAATGAAGAAAACACGCCGCCGCCCAACCGCCGTCCGCTGTTCAGCTCTATGCGCGAGGCGCTTGAGAGCTCCGGCCAAGTGAAGGAAGAGCCCGGCGGCTACGTGATCAAGCGCCACAGCGGACGCCAGCAACAGCAGCCCCAATTCCGCTCTGGCGAAAGTGCAGGGAGATCCAAGTACCGACACGCCAAGCAGCGTCCCGGCAAGGACTCGCCCGCTGCTGCGGCGCCAAGCCCCGAGGACGAGGCGGACGCCGCCGGCTACACGGTCATTCGTCGACGCTCGTCATGCGACGAGAGCTCCAGCACTCGCACTTCAGCTTCGGTGACGACGTCCCACTCTTCCGCTGCGGGGCGTCGTAATCCGCGGGCTTCAACGCCCGCGCGCGCCGGCAAGAAGCCGCAGCAGCAGAGACCGCGTCGCGACAGCATGTCGGCGCTGCCGAGCAGCTCGCTGCGGGCCTCCGGGGCGTCTCCGTCGCCGTCGTCGAGCGTGCCGCCTGGGTTCCAGCCCCTGCGTCCGCCGCCCGGCTTAACGCAAGCGGCGTCCGGCTGGGTCGTCAAGGCCGCGGCACCGGCGGAACGCGCCAACAAGATCGAGGAGCCGCCGGTCGAGGCGTTGTGGCCCGAGATGAAGTCGTCCGGCAAGACGCCGAGCGGCTGGGCCGCCACGAGCGAGGGCGGTGGCTTGCAGGCGCAGGCGTGGCCGGCACCGGCCTCGACCTCGAGCAGCGCCGCGGCCGCTCAGAAGGAGCAGGAGGACGCCGACGATGATGACCTGCTCGCTCGTCTCGGGGTCACGCTCTGATTTCGTACTGCTAATTAGTAGTTCTTTTAAGTGACACTCATTTTTGATCTCTGATTTATGACTTCTGGCCATCGTCGCGACGTGGGCGTTTCGGATACGATTTATCCACCAATGGGGAGGCGTTCTAGCAGCCGATATACGGCCAATCGACGTGAGTAACGCCTCAGAACGCGTTTTGATTCGCTGCGTCGAACTTGTCCCATCTCCTTTGAGGGCGTCATCGCCGAGACACGTTTGTTCGCCGAAGCGACACGAGCAGCAGCACTGGATTCTGCTCTGACCTGCGCCGTCATCTTGTCTTCTGCTCGCCAGGAAGCGTTTGACACTCGTAATTAGAGCGCAGCTAATGGGGTGGTACGATGGCGGCGACGAGCTGCTGGAGGAGGAGCGTCACGTGCGCCTCGGCGAGAACGCGCTGGTCGCGGGCATCGCGTTCGCGCTCTTCTGGGCCAACTTCGGGCTGTCGTGGCACTTCTCTAGCCGCCGCGTGCCCGAGTTCTCGGGCTTCACCGCGGCGCAGAAGGCCGACTGGTGCTCCAGGTGCGTTTGCGGCAGGTGTCGAGCAGCGTGGCAGGGGTTCAGGGTCTCTTACCAGGAGGGTTTCGGACTTGCATGCACACAGAGTAAACTCGACCATCCACGCGGTGCTGGTCGTGATCGGCGTGGCCTACGCGCTGGCGGATATCAGCTGGGCCGATGAGTTCATGCCCATGTCATCGCTTCGTGCCGCGAGCTTCATCTTCTCCATTGGTACGGCGGCTGCGAGAGTATTAGATGTGACTGGGTTTGAGCTAATGGCTGGTGTCTTGCAGCAATCGGCTACTTCATATGTGACCTGATCATCATCATCATCTGGCCGGTGCCGATGCAATGGGTCTTCATCATCCACCACATCGTCGCTGTGTACGTGCAGGCTCGTGCGTGATGAAGCCCCCTCCACTGACAGTCAACTCTTCGTGTCTACTGCTTTGCCGCCCACAGAGTCCCGTACTTCATCAACAACTTCATTTCGTGCTGCGCCGCGTGCCAGTTCGGTCTGCTGTTGTTCCTGCTGGTCGAGCTCGCGACACTGCCACTCAACGCGCGCGGTTTCATGGACGCCAGAGACCGCCAGGACTCGAAGAACTACATGCGCTCCATCTACTCCACGTACATTATCTGGGGCATCTCGCGCACGGCGCTGCCGATCTTTGTCATGTACGACTTTTGGGCCTACGCGTACCCGTCGGACCGCAATCACGACACTTGCTTCTTCCCGAACCTCGTGAGCGCCCACATCATCGCTCTCTTCTGCGTCGGCGTCTTCTTCTTCGTGCACACCCCGGAGATGATTCGGATCAGGCGTGAGCATCGACGCGCGCACGGAGCCGCAGACTCGTCGAGCGAGGTGGCCGTGAACACGGACGACGCCGATCTGGTCGACGGAGACGCAAACGACGTCCCCAGCGCAAAGGCCAACAAGCCCAGCAGTCTGCGCAGCCTCACTCTATCCCTCTCTAGACCGAAGGAGACCATCACAGACGACTCCTACGACGATATCGAGCTGGGTGTCATGCCTCGAAGTGCTCGGGCCTCATGAAGAGCGTAGTTGAAGTTTTAGCAGTATAACCTACGTTTTAGAGCGTATAAATATCACATTGAAAATATTCTAAGAACTCTTAAAAATATTCGGTCGAGATTCGACCAATCGCAGCAGATAAAATACGCCACAGACACACCAGCCAAAGACAGGAGATATCCCGGCGCGATGCGGCTGACGGCGGACGTGATTCTGCGCGCGCAGGTGTCCATCAACCCGCTGCGCGAGCGCGAGCTGAGCCTCCGAGGTACTTCCCCGCCGTTTGCATCGCCTCTATCCACCGGTTACTGACCCGCTCGCAGGTTACAAGGCCCCCGCCGTCGAGAACTTGGGCGTCACTCAGGTACCGGAGCAGTTTACAGGCTGTGGGCATGACAATTGGGAGGTCTGACGCTGGATGCTGTAGGATGGTTTCGACTGCATCGACCTCTCGGACAACGAGATCAAGAAGCTGGAGAACTTCCCGCGGCTGCGTCGCCTGCGCATGCTGCTGCTGCACAACAATCACGTGTCCAAGATCCAGGAGAACCTGGCGGACGCCATCGCCAACCTCGAGTTCCTCATGCTCACGGGCAACCGCATCGCGCAGCTGTCGGAGCTGGACCACCTCGTCTGCTTCGCCAAGCTGGACACGCTCTCGCTCAGCGGGAACCCCGTGACCAAGCGCAAGTACTACCGCGAGTATGTCATCCACAAGCTGCCGCAGCTGCACGTCCTCGACTTCCAGCGTATCCGTCCTCGTGTACGTCGTCCTGAGTATTAGTTGCTGCGTTTAGATTCTTTACTGATGTTATTTTTTGTTTTGTATTGGTGCCTTCAATTGAACAGGACCGCGAAGCTGCCAATGCGTTTTTCAACTCGGTCGTGGGGCAGAGAGCCATGAAAGAGGCCCATGGAGAAAGTTTGGATGAGTCAACACAGTCCGTGAAGAAGCTTTCGATCACACAGCAACAGTCGGCACCCGCTGTGAACGCGGTGCCTCCGCCTCCTCCGCGTGCTCCTGTTTCGCCTAAGAAGGAGGCACCTGTCAAGGCCGAGTCGCCCAAGAAGATTGAACAGGCAGAACCGATGGAAGAAACCCCAGAACCAAAGGATGAGTCGGCGGCAGCAGATGTGGAGATGGAAGAGGCGAGCGAAGAAGAACAGGAAGCCGTATCATACACGCCACCGAAGCCGATCGATCAGATGACTGTGTCTATCCTGCGAGAGGAGCTGAAGAAGCTCGGACTGTCCATCAAGGGCTTGAAGGCAGAGTTGGTGGATCGTTTGAAGGAGGCCGCTGGAGAAGCATGAAGGCCTCTATTCCTAACACGCAGTTAAACTCCACCATCACCAGCAGATAGGAGATAGAAAACAGAGTCGATGATGCAGAAGCTCGAAGATGCACGCGTCAATGCAAATAAGCAACCCGACCTCGATCTTTCGTGGCGCCGGTGATTAATTTGAACACCTTCTCTACTGTTCTGTGACAGTCACGGTACAGTAGTCACCGATTCATTAACAAACGATGCATTCTATCCACCCGTGCCAGTCAAAATTCAACATTTCTCGTGCTAGTACGGTGCAATGCTTCGACTTAAACTCTCGGCGCGGTCACGGCGCGTCTGCGCGAGCTTTGTGAAGTTGCCATTCTCGTATTTATACATGAGTGGAACGCCTGGACAGCATGACAGAGCCGACATGTTAACTTACACCGCGTCGGGAAGAAACCAACCAAAACATACCTGTGGGGGCGAGCAGCAGGCATTTATCGGGTGCTGTCTTCTCCAGCTTCATCTGCTCGTTGAACTCTTGGGCGTCCATGCGATCCAGGTATTTAATGAGCGTTCGGATAACGAAACCGTGCGAGGAGACCAACACGTTGCGCCCCGCAGCAAGATGCGGCAGAATAAACGAGTTGAAGAAGGGAATAGTCCGGTTGTGAATATCCTCGCAACTTTCACCATTTTCGCCTGGGAACCTGGTGTAGTAGTCGTTCCGGATCTTCTTCACGTGTTCCCTGTTGAACAGCACAGTGTGCTTCGTACTCGGAACACCCTTCATCAACCATCACCACAGCCACAAGTTAGCTCTGAGAATCTTAAACTCATTTTGTTACTACTACTCAGTCCAACACCAACCTGTAAGTCGCCAAAGTTACGCTCGTTCAGCGTCGGCGACACATACACCGGAATGATCTGCACCACCGCAAACCCGCACATCAGTCACTTCAACGTCAGACCGCCGACAAGGGAAATACCTACGAAATCGTAGGGGTTCTTGTCATTCACGCCATCAAAGGACGGTTTGTCCAGCGGCGAGTGGTGTTCCACCACGGGGGTCTTCTTGCTGGAGTGTACACTTAGTGCCAACGACATGGTCGTGCGTGCCCGGTCCATCTGTGAGCAGAAGACCACGTCGATCGGCACGTACTCCAGTCTCTTCCCTGCCTCGTACGCTTCCTGCATACCCACGGCACTGCTCAAAACCAATGCACGCACTTCAATAACCCACGATCCACTCTCTACCGAACTCTCTACTTGCAGCCCCTCACCTCAAGGGAATGTCGATGGATCCCGCATAGCGCCAGAGGTCCGTGGGTCGATCGGGTTTGCGGTTCCACACGCTCTGGCCGTGGCGCAGCAGGATGAGCGTGCCGAAGCTGGTGCGAGGCTGGTCTCCCGTTGTGTCGGCGGGTCCCCCGGGCGCCATCTTGGACCAGCTGGGGTCGCACTCGCCATTGCGAGTATCCCAGTGCTCCACGTGCGCGCGGGGCAGCTGATAGCGCCGTTCCGAGGGACGCACCGAGTTGCAGCACTCACCGTCGCCGCAGCCGCACGTCTTGAGGTCGTGCTGGCGCTTGCGCTCCGCGAGAATCCCGGCAGCTGCGGCGACAGCGGCCAGCACAAGAGAAGCGAGACCCACCACCACCTTCATACCAGCGCAGCGGTAGACTTGCGTATCGTTGTGTAGCTCCCCACTTCAGCTTTGGAATCAGATGCTAACGTTTTCGTTTGATTTTTCGGAAATTTAGAGAAAAGAGTTGAAGCAAGACACTTCAACGAGATGGTGTGGAGCATTTTTTTAAGCTAGTACGTGACCGCACTCCCGCCGTTGGCGTAGTCGTTCTACCACTGACCACGAACTCTGCTAGAACTGCAACCAAGTAGACGAGCAAAATCTTCGAGTAAGGTGGCAATGCCGAGGCGGTCAGCTGCGCCATGAGTCAGGTTCGTATAGCATTTCCAGAAGCCGACTTGCCACTCCTCGCTCTCGACATCATTGGCTGTCTAAGACGCTGCAACATCGTGGTCGTTCCAGTACGGGACTTCCGCGGGCTTGGCTGGTGTCTGGTTCATCTTGGTGCTTGCTGGTTTAAACAAAGCGCTAATGGGGAAGTGGAAGATCAATCGAGCTGCGCCGGACGAATCACACAAGATTGACAACGCAAATGTTTGGTTGGTATTCTTCAGCTATGTCACTAAGTTCTTGTTGAAAAACGCTCACCGCGTTGATAATTCGATTAAAAACTTTGCTCAACGAAGGTGATACGTCAAGTACAACGAGCCACAGCTTGCGACTCGAACTGATCGAGCTTAGTTCTCCTGCAGGAACGGATAGTCTAGGTATCCCTTCTCCAGCGGATCGTTGGGCTGCGGGTAAAACGTCTTTCGGTTGTACTCGCTCAGGGGCTTGTCCGCTTTCAGGCGCTTCACAATGTCGGGCGTACCAATGAAGTCACGCCCAAACGCGATGATGTCGTCATAGCCTTCCTCAACGTTCTCGATGGCCTTGGCGCGGTCAAAGCCACCGGCAGCGACGAACACACCCTTGTACATTGGACGAAGGACCGACGAAATGCTGCCTTCCGGGACAAGCGGACCGGTGAAGTGCCAACCGTACGGCTCAACCAGGTGCACGTAGGCCAGATCGTAGTCGTTCAGCTTGCGGATAACGTAGCCGTACGTCGCCAACGGATCCGAGTCCGTGCAACCAAAGGTGATGCCATAGGGTGACAGCCGAATGGCGACCTTGCTCGAGTCCGCAACAGACAGGATGCCCTCCAGAGCCTCGAACACGAAGCGTGCGCGGTTTTCAATGGAACCGCCGTACCTGTCCGTGCGCTTGTTGGTTGTATCGCAGAGGAACTGCTCCAGCAGGTATCCGTTGGCTGAGTGGAGCTCCACACCGTCGAAGCCCGCAGCGAGAGCGTTCTTCGTCGCAGTCTTGTAATCCTCCACGATACCGGGAATCTCATCCGCCTCCAGTGCACGGGGCGTGACGTGGTCCTTGCGGCCCTCGGAAGTAATGGCGTGGCTCGTCACGGCCTCCATGCTGGTAGCACTAGCCGACACGGGCAGTCCTCCGTTGGGCTGGTTCAGCGGGTGACTGACGCGACCCGTGTGCCAGAGCTGCACGAAAACCTTGCCGCCCTTGTCGTGAATGGCCTTGACGATAGGTTTCCACGCCTCGACTTGCTCCTGCGTGTACAGGCCGGGTGCTCCGAAGTAGCCGTTGCCTTGCTTGCTGATGTCGGTGGCCTCCGTGATGATAAGTCCGCCGTCCGTGGCGCGTTGCGAGTAGTACTCGGCTCCCATGGGTTTTTGGACACCCTCGGCACCAGTTCGGAGCCGCGTGAGCGGGGCCATCGCCACACGGTGTTTGAGCTGGATGGGGTTCTTGCCGCCGAGAGTCACAGGCGTGAAGAGCTTGGGGGTGGAAGGAGCCATGCTTGATAGGAAGTCACTTGAGCTCAGATTGGAAGTTGAAAAGTGAGCTGCGTGGATGTGCTTCAATCTCGCCTGGACATGGTGCAATGGACGTGCGCACATATCGTCATCCAAACGTCCGACGTCATCACCTGGCCAACAACGTCAACAAAAATGGTTGACTGAATCACATTCTGAAGCTGTAGTAGTCGCATAGGCGACAGCGATAAGAAAATGAGAGGACACTGTTCTCTCACACTCAGGTTTTCTGCTTATTGCAGTGCTCGAAAGTGCCGTGCAGACTTGAAAACGTCTACCGGGACGATGTGAAATGCAAAGATGCTGGTTGAACCCTGGTAGGTACGAAACGAATTTTCAAAAATGACATTACATGTACCGGTACCGGTAGTGAACATGCTCCATGAAACAGCCCAGAGTGCAGGGCCAAGTTATGAAACACAGCGTAGAACAATGGCAATTGACTCGGTGTTGATCTAACAAATCGGTCATCGACAAAAAATGAAAGCGACTAGTGGCTGGCCACCTCGATGGGCTGTGGAGGATTGCGGGTAGCGAGGCACGGTACAAAAACCAACGGGGTCCTGGACTAGAGTTCTCCAAGCAGAGCTGTGACATCTTCCACCGTGAGATCGCGGTCGTTCTTCTTCAGGATGGCCCGCACCGCGTCCGAGGCGGCTGTGTGCGGCACTGACTGGGTCTTGTCCACGTAATTGGGCAATCGATCCTGATTGGCGTCCACCCACCGCAGGTATGTAAGCGACTGCTGCGGAGTCAGAATCGAGTGCAGCATCTCCGTTTGTCGCTGGACCGCTTCCGAGCGCTGCTCGAGGCTTTTCTTTAGCTTGCTTAAATATGTCTGCGGAAACACCATGGACGAGGGTAAGTTAAGAGAATTAAGGGGCAGCGCTCAGAAAACCAGTCGTACCACAGCCATCGCCACCCGTCGGCGCTCTAATTTGCTGCTCTTCGAGTCGCCAGACCTGCAACAGCAAAATATATCACGGGCATCGATGAGTTCACTGACCCACAACTGCAAGTCGTTGCGTCGCAAAGTGAGTCACTTACTTGTAAAGCGACTTCAGCTTTTCATCCTGCTCATATGTCAGCGCCAGATCATTGGTCAGTGTCGACCAGAGCGTGTCCTTCTTCACCATAACGGGCGCTTTTTTCTTTTCTGGGGCGTCACCAGCCCCGTTCTTCGAGATCCCGTTCGCTTCCTCGAAGAACGATTCGTCCTGGATACTGAGCCACAGGAGGAATCGGCAGTACGGAGGCAGCAGCAGGTTGTCCAGTTGGCGGAAGTTATAGTCCTTCACAGCAACCCGTTCCTACGTAACCGCAACGAGTTAAACACGAGTCAGGGCAACGTCGCGTTACCGGGGCCCACACCAACAGTATTGCACGTACGACGCTGTTCGGCCCGAATCGCTCCTGAATCAGCATGATTCCCTGTCGAATCTTCTCCTGAACAGTCTGCACATTGCACCACCAATTCAGTCCACACCCCACCCACATCTCCAGCGAACCCTCAACCACCACGTGCGCACCTCCTCCGAGCCGCCGCTCTTCATATCCTCCGCCAGGCTCTTCAAAATGTCCGAGCGCACCTGGTTCAGCGCCTCATCGGCGCTCTCCAAGTGGCTCGCGCGCGTCGTATCAATGCTCTCCGTCAGTTGCGACACCTGCACAATTCATGACGCGTCAGTCCCTACCCTCCACCCTTCACGCTTTGCCCCAATAAGTGACGCACCTTCTCCTCCAGCAGCTCCAGGTACTGCTTCTTGCGGCGGCGGCTCTGACGCGCCGACTCGCGGTTCCTGGCCAGTCGTCGCTGCCGCTTCTCGTCCGAGTCCAGTCCGCCCGTGTTGGACGACGTCTCGTCGTCGTTGGAGGACGGCCGCATCATGGAGCTCTCCGAGGTGAAGCTGCTCAGCGACTGCTGGAAGGCGGGGGCGGCCTGACTGCCGCTGCTGGGGGGCGTCGAGGACGGCGTCAGCTCGCTGCCGAACGTTCGCTCGGGCGCCAGCGGCACCGTCTGGCCCAGCGTGAACTGCTCGGACGCGGCGGCAGACACAGCAGCGCTCGCATCCGCCACGCGCGACTGCGGCATCTGCTCCGCCGCCACGTCGGCCGACAGGAAGTAGCTCAGCAGGTCGTCGTCCTCCGCCGTGAGGTCCATCGCCATGCTATGCTGTCTTACAGACGAATTGCCCAATGGCAGCGCCGATGCGAGCATCGGTGTCGACGAGAGAAATTTGACTTGGCTTCAATATGTACATTTTGGTCTGCTGCTCAGACCTTTTTTGATCTTGATACTGCTGTACAGTACTGTACGAAAATGGTCTATCATAAAAAATGACATTTTCCGTATGTAGCCCGTATTAAATACCCGCTATGCGGTATAGTAGGTCATAAGAAGTATTCCAGGCTAACGCTATTTGTGAGGTTTCTGTGAGTGTTGGTCATCTTCTTCTCTTGGCGACGCTCAAAAGCCGAATTCCGCGAGAAGCTCAAAGGCTGCAGACGCCATGGCGCACGTGATCAAGTTAGCGACGGAGACGCCCGAAATGAGCGACTCGGAGGTCAGCTCGCTCTGCGGCAGCGAGCTGGAGCTGGAGATGGCGTGGGGAGAGGGCCCCATCGCGCCACTGCGCACCGAGGCGACCGCAGACGACGGCGCCGCCAAGAAGAAGAGCACGATCGCGGGCGTGGAGCGCTCGGGCAGCAACGGCAACGGCTCCAGCAGAGCACGGACGCCCCAGAAGCGCGGAAGCGAGTCGCCGCTCGCACGCAGCAAGCGCCTGATCAACATCCACCCGATCCGCTCGGCCGGGTACCTGTCCAAGCCCAATGAGCTGCCCGTGGGCGTGCGCAAGCAGCAGCGTTGGTTTAACGGTGAGGAGGGCAGAAGAGAGAAGGGGTTAGGGTGTTGGAGCTAATGCAGATTGGGCTGTTTATTGCTGGTAGACCACCACTTCGGCAATCGTGCGGCTTCCACGCGGCTGGAAGACTTGATGGAGCACATGGACATCAACGTCGAGTGGAGGTGGGTGCAGCAACCAGTTTGACTGTCGAGAATTGGTGGATTTCTATGGCTGAAGTTGTTTTTTTGCTGCTGCTCATCAGATCGAACTTCCAGAAGCTGGCAGAGCCGCAGAATGAAGAGCTGCAGACGGAGTTCCGCAAGGGCGGAGTCGCATACGAGAACAACCGGTCTCATGCACCACGCAGTCGACGTAAAGATGAATGGAACGGTGAGTTGAAGATTGGTGGTGGTGCTGTGTTTGACGTTTGGTATCTAATTTTCTGGATGACGACTGTACCAGAGGCCGAGCAAATGTTCACTCATGTCGACCGCCGCGCACGAACGCTTATGCTGCGGTCATTCAACTCGTTCGCGCCGTTTATTGAGGCAGTGGAATACGTGGTCTTGCATTTCGTTCAGGTACCGGTATGGATATAAATTATTGCGTTTCGAAAGGGGCCCGAGGACTGTGGCTAATCGCTGGTTGTTGTGATTCGATGCAGTGGAGAGAAGTCCCGTCGGAACTGGAAGTCGCAACTCCGCTGTTCCGCATGTTGAAGCACCCGATTGAGGTGATGCGCGCGAGCGAAAAGGACGTGCGGTTGATTCTACCACTGCTGGACTCGGCCTTCCACCGACTGATCATTCACAGCGTCTGTCAGTTTTACGGCGTGCGATCACGAAGTGCGTTGTCTGCTCGTGCTGTTACGCGCGTTGATGAACCCTCCTGCTAACGTTGTGCCTTTGTTCAGCCGAAGCCAACCGCCGCCTGAACACGAAGATCATGGTGCTGAAGAGCCCAAAGAAGAAGCTCTCATCCGACGACCTCGCGCAGATCTCGCTCTGCGAGTTCATCCGCGAAACGCGCATTGCCAGACGCCACGTCGTCGCAGCGTCGCCCGAGAAGGTCGTCGACGGTAGCCGCGCGTTCGAGCTGCAGTCCAAGAGCAGCGAGTGTAGCGATGGGTTCTGCTTGGTGGAGGCCCCACAGGTCTAAGCCCGTCTTGCTCTCGGCTCACTGTATCGTACACGTGCTGGTAGGTGGACCGGCGTCAGAAAGAGAAGGCTCCATGCCGTTCTGGTAGCTTTCGAGTTGAACTCGCCGAATCGTGATTCCATTTCTGCAACCAACAGCATCAGATAAGCAAAAGTTCTCGTGTTTTTTTTAGCATTTATCGTGCCGTGAACAACCGAGAAAACTTAGTCTTATAATTTGCGAGCGAGCGCTACCGCAGCGCCCACACTGCATGGAAGTTTTTGCCACGCTGTCCAAAGTATCCATTGCAGGCGTCGATCAGATCGCGAGTTGAAGTCCGCTGTGCGTAATCTGTGGATTTCTCAGCGACAAAAGTGCACGCTTATTCGTACTTAAGGTGACCTTCGTAGCCGCTGCTGGGGGGATTGTTGAGCTTTTCAAGGAGGCGGAACGGCGACACGACGTCGCTCCAGCAGGGACGCGCCAGCACACAGCAGACATGGAGCCGAACGCCCCACCAGAGGTCGAGGCACAGGCCACCCCGCCAGCGGAGACCGTCGCACCCATAGAGGCCGCGCAAGTTGCCGAAGCCCACGAGGCCGAAGATTCTGCTGCGAAGGAGGAGGAGCAAGACACCGCCGCTGCTGCTGCTGCTGCAGAAGCAACGGAGCAGACAGAGACGCCGTCTGCTGGAACTACAGAAGAAGGTGAGGCTGCGGAGCTGGAAGCTGAAGGAGAATCAGCAGCAGTAGAGCCGAACGACGCGGCCGAAGCTGACGTTGAGGAGCAGTCGTCAACCCCAGAGGAGGAAGAAGCCGCAGTAGCAGCTGAAAGTGGCGACGCCTGTGCTAAGGAGGAGGAGGTTACAGTGGCTGCTGCAGAAGAGAAGCAGGAATATCCGTCAGCAGAGGTAGAACCAGTCGCTGCAGACGCATCAACGCCAGACGCTGGCAGTGATAGCGAACGGACTGAAGCAGTGGAGGAGATGACTGCAGAGGGCGAGGATGGTAGAAAGCTGGAAGCCCCATTGGCCATTATCACTCCGGGGTCTGCAGAGGGGGAAGAAATGAATGATTCGACGCCCGTGGCGGAGCCTGCGCTTCTAACCGACGCTGATGATACCGTTGACCCTACTGGGGAGGAGCAGATATCTGCTAATCGGGCGATCGGAGGCAGCTTGACTACCGGCGGAGATGTGGGGATGTCTGAAACGACCTTGCAGTTCCCCCAAGAAATGGAGTTGGCTTCGCCAGCGGCTATGCCTCAGCTGCTTGTCGAGCCTACCGACACGGATACAGAGAATTCAAACGACCCGGCTGCGGTGGGCGCGGAAGCAAAAGAATCCGAGCAAGAGCAGACCGAGAACGGGGAGAAGACCGTCGATTATGCGGAGGTGGAGGAAGGCGAACACGCGACCATCACTGCCGTGGCAGAACCTACTGAGAAAGCTACCCCGCTGGATGCAAACTTGGAGGAGGTGCTAACGCGGATCCGAAAGAAGCTGCCGTGCGAATCGGTCGAGGTGTTAGAGTCTGGAGAGGTCCTTGCATTGCCGAAGGGATGGTCTACTCGTCAAAGCAAAACCAACGACGGCAAGACGTACTATGTATCACCCTACGGACACACGCAATGGTTACGACCACCCATGAAAACGGGTGTCATCTACAAGTGGGTACACGAGATTGAAGTAACGTTTGGCCCAGGCCGGCTCGGACTCAACCTCAAGCAAATTGCTGGAATCCCTGGGACGGAATTCACGGATCTCCAGGTCCATATCGCCGAGGTTTACAAGTTACCGAATGGAATGGCTAGCCCTGCTGAGATTTATAACTGGAGTGTCAAGCCTGAGAAGCGCCTTGCAGTGAACATGCGCGTGACGATGATGAATGGGATCTCGCTGGCGGGATACACGTACTCGGAGGTGCTGGAATTACTTGCTCGGATGGTACGTCCCGTTCGGATTAAGTTTGCTGATATCTCCAAAGGTATCGTTGGTCGAGTCGAAGAAGAAATTCCTCCCGAAGAGACGGAAGAAGGAAAAGAGGCCCGTGCAGCAAGAGTGATGCAGAACTCGCGTCGAATGGAATATTTCCAAATCTTGGTGTCGTACGAACTTCACAAGCAAGTGTGGGCGTCAACAAAACAGCATATGCGACTGAAGCGACTCGAAATGGAAAAGAAATGCGAGGTCATGGAATCACAAATTGAAGGAGAGGAGCAGCATAAAGAAGCCACGGAAAAGGAGCGTGAGCACTTGATCCAAGAGGCGGCTTCACTGAAGGAAATGATTGAGCAGTTAGATAAGCAGACGGCTGGAGAAATTGAGTCCCCAGAGGTCTTGAGGACCGCAGAGCTGACCCAGCGATCCGCGGAGCTAGAGAAGGAAGTTACTGACATCATCGCTGAAAACGAAGAACTACAAGCTGCACGCGTTAAAATCGAAGAGTCACTCGATATTTTGCTGAAGGAGTTGGATGAGTATGGAGACCTCGAGTTGGATACAATTGGCCAGGGCGAGATCAAGTTTTTCTCACCGGCATTTTTGGGCTCGATGGTGCAGAGAGGTTCCATCGATACCCGCGCTGAAAATGCGCGTGAACGGCTTCTCGAGAAGATTAAGGCGCAACACGATCATCTGGAAGAAGACATTAAGATGGAAGAGGAGCGGACGAAGTTCGTGGAATCGGAGATCCACCAATTTCAGAGCCAAATGGACGTCGCAGCAGCGGCTGTCAAGCGCGAGGATGAATTTATTAGCGGCGAACGCCCGCCTCAACTGATCTTTTTGGAAAACAAAATTGCTTTGCTGCGAAAGAACCTGCGGGAAACGGTGGCTGGGATAGCGAAGGCAACATCCAGTGGCGACCAGCAACAGGCAGAAAACCTTTCGCTCCGACGAGCTGACCTAAAGGATGATCTGGCGACGGCGTTAGATGAGATGCGGAGAATGGAGAACGACCTGCAGGTTTTTATCGACGCCGATGACGGCAAAAAGGTTGCGCTGCAGCGCGCAGATTCGACAATCGAAACTGTTGACATCGACGCGGCACCACACGAACGCGTGTCGGAGTCATCGCGGCTGCAAAGCAAGCTGGCGAAGCTTCAAACTCAGTTGCACGAAACTGTTGTCCAGCTGGCAAAGGCGGCAGGTGAGAAGGATGAGGAGCGGAAGAGCGAACTGAGCAAGCGGCGATTGCAGCTGAAGGATGAAATGAAAATTGTGCAGGATCAGTTCCAGGCGCTGACAAATGGCACGCTCAATGTGTCGGCGAAGACCAAGGACTCGTACTTGAGACCTTCAGTTGTTGGCCCACCTACGATCCAGGATCATCCCCGGAGGTCTACCGCCGGCTCTCGAGCATCGCTTAGCGGTATTCGAAGCTCAATGGTCGGAACCAGAGCATCCTTCAGGGGTTCGCGTAATAGCAACAGACCTTCAGCTGATGGCCAACGAGGCTCCGAGCGACACGATCCCAACTTGACGCAGCGAAGCAGCAGCAGTGCATCTATCGGCTCACTGAATCAATCGTACAACTCCAACTCGAACCAGATCCCTCGAGACGGTATGCTGCTGACGATGAGCGGTATTCTGCGGAAGCACCCAACTCACTCAAATGAGAAAGGTGCTTTCGGAAATATGTCGCTGCGCGGTGTTCGTGAACGGTGGTGCAACATCGAGCCGGATGGATATCTTCGTTACTACAAGCGAGAGGGCGATCGCGAGCCGCGCGGCGCGATTCCACTCAAGCACAAGTCCCTGGAGGTCCTTCACGGCAAGGAGGTGGGCAAACCGAACGAGTTTATGATCTGCTCGCCCACGCACCAGACGCGTATGACTGCGAAGAGCCACGAGGAGATGCTGAAGTGGGTGAAGGTGCTTCGACTCGCGCACCAACACTTCATGACTCAAGGCCGTGGGTCAACCGACGGTGGCCCCGCAGCGGGAAGTATCTCGTCCTCTGTCGACGATCAGGTAGCAAATGCGACGTCACCAGATGCCGAACTCGAGTATCGGAACCAGCGCGCGACGCTCGGCTTCTGATGAAAGTCAACCAGACCAGACCTTATTCAAATTTGTTACTCAAGCAGGGTTTGTGATAGTCATCCCTCGTGCTCGCAGCCAACACGAGGGACGGGCAGGCACCGGGGCACTGTAGAAGTATTTATTTGACAGTCTCAAAACAACGAGTGACAATGACAAAACAACAGCAACCACTTTTTGACCATCCTGAAAAATGTAGCCATATCTGAAAATTAAATAAATATAAATATATACAGTTTATATATTAAATTCCACAACCTCCCACCTTTTTGACTGGACTGAGCGCGCATTAGTGAAAACAAAACAAAATGTTCCGCTCCCGCAAGTTCGTGGAGGTGCCGTCCAAGCGCGCGGGGCTGCTGTCCGCCGACGCCCTTGGCGCCAGCAAGCGCCAGCGCCTGGAGCACTGGGACGCGCTGTACGCGCCGCGCTCAGGCTCCGGAGACGCGGAGGAGAGCGCGTCACTACTCGTGGACTCGCGCAGCTGCACGATCGTGGAGGGCGCGTCACTGCCGCCCCAAGTGCTGGAGGAAGTGCGCAAGGAGTGGCCGCAGCTGCCTGTCCACCAGCGACTGCAGGTTCAATGCTGCAGGGCGTCAGTCCCTTCCGCGCGGCATCGCAGCGGCCGCCAGTGGGTCCCGTACTTCGTCTTCCCTTTGCGCACCAAGATGCTGCTGTGGCAGCAAGAGCGCGGCAAGGTCATCGCCCTGCAGCTGCCCGACGAGCTGGAGCCGGACGAGGTGCTGCACCCGTTCCTGTTCGCGCTGTACAGCCAGAGCCTGAGCCTCATGGTGGTGGGCAGGAGCGGCATCGTGCTCTTCTGGGAGGACATCGAGCTGCCCTACGAGAGCGTCCCGCTCAGTGTGCAGATCCCACTGGGAGTTAATGAACATGTGACTACGCATGCCAATGCTGCTGTACAGGAGGATGATGACACTCATGACGACGCTACCGGGTTGGTGTGCTGGAGCAACGAGGGCAACGTGTGGGAGGTGGCGCTCGAGGACCGACGCATCCGCGTGCGCGCCTTCGAGAAGCAGAGCGTGGGCTTCTTGTCCGGCATCACTAAGTCCGTGTCGCAGTTTTTCTTTTCGTCCGCGGCGTCGAGATCGGGGGCTGATGGAGGACTGGACGTGAACCAGCCCATCAAGTACCTGCGGGTGCTGCCTTCGGCGTTGAGGGACGCCGCGTCCATGAGCAGTGGAGAGGCGGACGAGACGGCGGACATGCTGGTGCTGTTCAAGGACGGCATGTTGGAGCGACGCACGTTCAGCACAGGCGACGTGATGGACTGCTCGTGTGTCTCGCAGTGGAACTTTGATGCCAGTCGCGTGGCTATTAGCTACTTCAGTGACAACTTCCCGGAGGCTCATCTGGCGAAGGTCTACGTTGTATCGATGCCTTATGTGCAGGAGACGTGCTTTGCATTGCTGGTGGCGTTTGTGTGCTCCTCGTCCCGAGCTGGCACGAACGCAAAGGTGAAGTACGCGTTGTTTCAGTTCTCGCTCGGACCAGTGGATAATGACGCACCGCCCGAGCTGGAGTGGGCGTGCGTGCTGGACTATGAGCCTGCCTTTGATGAACAGAACGGCAAGCAGTTCTTTGAGGTGGAGAGTTTCCCCATTACGCGCGGCGCACTTTATCTCGTGTGGACGCAGATGCAACCGGTCCAGTTTTCTACCATTTTGCTGCCTCAAGTGGGGCAGACAAGTGTGCGCTCAGCGGCATTCCCGCTTCAAGGTGCGCAAGGACGGCTAGCTCTGGCATTTGGGGCTCGCGTGGAACAAAGTTCGTTTGACAACAATGCCGTGAAGGGCTCTGTGTCGTTTTTGCTGATGGATGAGGACCCGAAGTCTCCGAGCGGATCAGTGTGTGTGGCTACGGCCTCGGACATGCAGAAACTGGACCGTTTGGCGGCTCCAGCTTCTTCTGAGGCATCGGTGGAGAGGGCGCGCAGACGGCGAGACGAAGCAAGCTATTTTACCAGCGAATCGACGCATTTTCTCGGTGAGAGCCTTTGTGTGGAGGATTACGTTCGCCTGATCTTGACACACTTTCACGACGATCCGGATTCCGAGTCAGCTCTTCGTGTGAGCTCGAGAGATGTGAGTGCTGTTGCGCAAGCTGCTATCGAGGTGGACCTTCAGATCCTGGATGCTAAGTCGTCATCCGGATTGCGCTGGGAGAAAGGAGCTAGCGATGATGCCCCCACTGTCCAGTCTGATGGACAGAAGAACGACGCGGATATTTCTTCTGTCACACCGAAGTTGGTGCGTTACCAACTCGAAGATAAGAGAAATCGTCACGCGGCATTTATGGAGTTCTTGCAGCGTCGCTGTTCGTCTGTCTGGGAATTCATTGAAAATTCCAGCGAGTTACAGCGCTGCCTGACCGAAAACGAGGAGAAACTGCACGCTGCGATTGCTCTTAGCAAGTTCCAAGCATCCATTCTGTCTTCAGGGGCTGCGGAAGATGAGGCTTCGTCAGAGGTGCAAAAGATTCAACAGCGGCTAACAGGGAAATTCCTTCTGCACGCGATTGAAAGAACTGTCGAGAAGCGCGGCTACCAGAAAGAACAGCTCCGCCTCGCAGGTTACAACTCCTTTGACGTGTTCTACTGTGAAGTGAGCAAGATTGCTGAGCTCTTTCAGCACCTGAGTGATGAAGTGCAGTACCTTGCGACCTCTATCGGCGAAAGTGACTCGATGTATCTGTACGCGTTGCTGGAGAGTGGGTATGCCATGCTAAGTATGCTCTGCACTCCTGTCCAGAGCTCTACTGCTAGCTTTGCGGCGACCGGAAGCTGGGCTTTCACACGCGACGTCCGCGAAGTTCTGGCTAACCAAATTTCTCGACTGTCAGTTCTTGCTGGATACTCGCAGTCGAGTCCGTCCGACAAGCAGCTTCGCTGGCAATACGACGAGATCTTTGAACTGACCGATCAGATCCGGAGACTGGGATCCGTGTTGCTGGACGACTACGCTCGATTTATCCCTCTTGCTTCGAGTGACGAAGCAGAGGAGCTCCGGAAGGAAGAAACGTTTACCAAGCGGGTGACGCTGAATCCCTTGGTCTACATCGCGACACAAACACCATCTCAAGAAAGTGATATCGAAGTTGACTTTGACCAGGAAGGTTTTGTGACTGGGAAGCGAGCAGATCTTTTCAGCAAAAGTGTCGAACTCGCCGAGAAGTATTCTTACTACGAAGGTATGGTCTATCTGGTCTTTGTTGAAGACTCGGAGAATTTGTCCAAGCTCGATTGTGTTCTTGGCAAGCTGCCGAAGAGCCCTGCGTCGAAGAGGTTGGAGTCATACTGCAAAAAGTACGAGGGTTTTGATGACTTTGTTTTCCGCTGGTACAATGGCGAGGTTCGGAACCCGTGGGCCCAAGGCAACCGAGACGCTAGTGCGGCCTCACCGACTATGATGGCTTACCTTCTGGCTCATTCGCAAATTTTCGCGCCGTCGCTGCATAAGTTTATGAAGAGCCGAGAGCATCTGAGGAAGTACCGCTGGCTGACAGCAGTCTCCATTGAGCGGTACGACCAGGTGGCGACACTTGCGCTACGCGAAACCAAGGGCGAGCAGCGTTCATTGGCTAAGCGCAAGACCATGGCTAGTATTGCCAAGATTGCTGCGTTTGCTTCCCCCAGTCTGTCCCATCCTGAGAGGGTCCAGGAAATCAATCGCGAGGTAAGTGTGTTGTTCCGTCTGCTGTAGCTGAAAGGGAGATGTATTCACGTTTTTCGGTTGTGATGCTCTGCAGCTTGTCCGTGGAAAACTTCAGGAGCTTTTGCTGCAGCTGCCTTTGAAGGAGCCTATCAACCCGCAGCCGCTCGCACCAGAAGAATTAGTGCACGCGTGCTTGACGTCCGCTCTCTCTGCCGATAAGGACGACCCTATGAGGTACAGGGAACATTTGCGCATTGGGCTATGTGTAGTCACTGTACTCACGCGGCTTGCTTCTATGATGCGTGCAACAGAACGAACATTTTCTTGATGGCACTCGAGGCGTTGGAGACCCTAGCTACCGATCCCCTTACTGAGGAGTACGAAGAGATGCGTACGGGTGTGTGGAGAGCTTGCATCGTTGATGATGGCGAGCTGTGGGACAATCTGGCTGCCGAGTCGGCTGCAGGCGTGAACGAGGAGAAGCTCGAGTCGCTCATGCGCCAGACACTTCTTTACAAGGCGATGAAGGAGTATGCATCGCGACCCGAGCACCGGATTCATGGAGCACAAACAACTTCGGCACTGACGATTGAGGTTATTCGGGAGTTGGTTCATCGCGAGGGTGATGTCGACTCGGTCGTAAGCGTCCAAAGCCAGCAGTTGCTGATCAAAACGCTGCATTTGGCGTTGCAGTAGTCCACTTGCAGCCTTGTGGGTCACTTGAAAATACAAAAACTTCACGCTACATGATGGCCTTCTAATCTCAAGCTCCAGGATACAACCCCAGTGCATGGGGCTAAGTCGAACACAGCCTGCCGGCGACAGCGGAGATCATAAAATTCATATAGTAGCGACAGCACTACCCCCGAATGAAGTCAGCGCAAAACAGAAACTCCTAATTACAGCGTCGAGCGATTGGGCCTGATGTGCCATATCCTAATCCTCCTCCTCCGAGGATACCGTCGGCATGGGCGACAGAGCGATTGTCAGCTAAAGTGGCAAATACAACCGCGTGGTTAGTCTACAATTCATGACTTTATCATCATAGAAAGAGTTGAGGTACTTACAACGGCCATCGACATGAGGATAACACGAGACTCCAGCTCCGAGTTTTCGGTCGAGATCACCCAACTGGACAATAACACGCGAAGTTGGAGCTCAGCACAGAGACAGCAAACATTTTGACACAAAGCTTACCTGTCCGAAAGAAAAAGCGCCAATGTGCCCACCATCAGCAGTGCAAGCGTAGCCTTGGACTGCTTGTGCTCGCCATTGCGAAGAATGGACACGAGCGCAGCAATCAGTGACAGGTTGGCAAGACCAGCGGAACCGGCGACCATCGTCTCGAATTCGCGAGGCGTACCACCTATCAACAGCAGCAGCTCTGCAGCAGCACGCCACGACAGACCAGTAGCCACCCACTTAGCCGAAGCACGCCCATCCTTCTGGTGGAAGAACAGAAGCAGTGCCACCACGGGCGTGAGGAACGGCAACCACCTCCGCCACAGATCGGTGCTCTCCTCACTATCACGAGGCAGCATCTGGCTAGCTACCAGAGAGCCTACTACCGCCGCCACACTCAGAATCGACGCGAGGTAACCGCTCTCCACCACCTTAGCAATCAAACCATCCTGCACCTGTCCGGCGTGATCAATCACCGGGCTAATCGTTGCGCTGGATTCCGACACCGTAGTCTCCTTCGCACCGTGCGTCTTCAAGAGCACTTCAGCCACTTCTTCCTCCTCGTACGAGAGGGCCATGGGCTTCTTTTGCACGTCTGTTTCCGCCACCAGCGGGGCAGGAGGCGCCATCTCGCGCACCCGCGGGGCCAGCGCGGCAATAGTCGATCGGAGCAAAAGCGAGTCGTCCTCCTCATCCGTGGCCGGGTCCGTCTTCTCCTCGTCCAGACGCGACACAAACTGCGACGACGACGTCTCGGTCACCTGTTTGCGAGTCGATCGGCGTCTAGGCGTCTCCTTTGCTGCAACATTGGCCTTGTCGTTGTTCTCGTTGTTGCTCGGGCTCTTGCGTCGCCGCGAGGTCGTGGAGCTGGGAGAAGTGATCTCCTTCTCCTTGGGGTCCTTCTCCTCCTTGTTGTTGCTCTCAGGCAGCTTCCGGCTCACCGAGGCGCTGCGAGAGCGACTGCGACGTCCTCTCGGGCGACCGGGACTACGAGCAGGACTCTTGCTCTTGCGCGGACTCTTGGACGCCGAGCGTCCGGGGCTGCGTCCGCGAGGCGTCGAAGCTCCCGACTCCTTCTTACGTTCTACAGTAATAATAATAATAAATATAATAAATAAAATAATAGTTAGCGACTATTAAGTGTGGTGTGGTGTAGATAAAGTGGCTGATGGACGTACCCTCTTCGAAGCGCTTGATGACGTCCGAGTAACCGTCAGCCATGAGGTCAATGCGGCTCTCCCTGCAATTATAATAATAATAATGCAATTATTGCATTATGATATGGAATGTTAGAGGGTATTGTGAGCGAGGGTAACCTTCCACTTGGGGGTTACGCGGGACTTGAGGTTTTATTGTAGCATTATTGCACGCACCAGGTGTTGTTCTCCTCTCCGAAGCCCTTCCACACCACATAGTAGTGTACGCGCTGCTTGATGAGCTTGCGGTCCACGATGCGCTCGATGTCGTCGGCGGGCATCTCGTCGTCAAGGCGTCTCTCGGCCGGGAGTCTCAGGGTCGTCGTTGCTTGCTTCGGTAATGGAGACCAACAACTTTTGCCGCGCACGAGACATTTGTGATGAAAAACCTCGATAAACTTGAGGTTTTACTGCGGTCTAATTTTCAAGATTGACTAAAAGAGTAGGGACGGACTGCTTTCTGCCACTTTTTGTTCTGCTGGATGTGTAGCCAACCGGAAATTGAGGTGCTGCCGCAGCACTTCTCGAGCGATGCACAGCAGATCCTAGCAAGAACCCCCTGCATTCACATGGTCGTATTTTAGGGGCAGCGATTGCACTTTTGCAATGTGAGTGGTGGATGGTTATCGCCGATTCAGTAGTACGTGGAGAGTGTAAACGATATATTTGAGCATCAGGCCCCATTTTCTTCATAAAGCTCTAACCAAGATCAACGGCTGGTTGCATTCTGTGAAATTAATTACTATGGTCGGCGATTAGCTGACAGCTAATAGTTTGTAAAGAAGACCTGGCAAAAATCGACTTGAGATGTCAAACGTCGTCATGAGGTACAGCATTCGTAAACGAATTTATAGCCATCTCGGGAAATTTGGAGCCTCTGAGCTGGCAGGAGAAAACTCCAGCTGCAGAGATGGACTTGGGATCCAACGTTAACAGCAAGCTAAGAGGTTGCACTCTAAGTAATGGTTAAAACAAGGCGATAAGCCCGAAAATTTGATATCTATCCAAATATGCTGTACTTCGAAGTAGCTGGGAGCTCCAGTGGCCACTGATCACAACGAAGAATTTACAAAGTTGAGATGGGATGGCTGTTATAGGCGCAAAACTGACTCCACTTCGCTTTCGATATTGCCAGATTTTCCTGCATCGCATACTACGAATGCCAGTGCACTGGTCATCAGCACTGGGATTATTGGCAATTCGTTAAGAAATTCCATTTGAAACTGAGATCTTTATGACTTCAAAGTACTAAAGTAGTGATATCTATGAATCCGTCGACGGGAGACTCAGGCTCAAGTTAATTCTCATTGTCAAGTTAATTCAACTGCTACTGAGGTTGCGTTGCAGCGACGACTCCAGTTAGATCTGTCTGAGTCGATGTTCGCCGTTCTTCAGGAGATGCAAGTACTTTTCGTACTTGCGGTACATGATGTAGTTTTGATTTTGCAGAAGCAAATTCCAATTTCCCTTTTTGTAGGCCCTCTTCATGATTCTGGGAAGGCCCAGATACATGAAGAGGTACTCAGGCGTTTGGTTGTTTCTTGCCCAATCCTCAAACAGGTGCAGGTACTGGTTGATGATCTCGTCGTTGAATGTCCTCTCTTCGTCGTCCTTGTCACCTCGTAAGAATCTTTTGCTGTCGTCGCTGTCGCCCTGAGCTGCACCCTTAGACTGCGTGAGGCATGGAAAGATTACTTTCGAGGGCTTAGTCTGGTCGGAAGTTGCGCTTGCTGAGCATCTTGCGAGGATAAAAACCGCAACAGCCAGTAAGACGCAGTGCAGACGCATGCTTCGCCCGTGAAGATTTTTTCGGAACTTGATCAAAACAAAGCTGACGAAATGGACGCTGAACGTTTTTGGGATGTGACGTACGGACAGTCGGGCCTGTGGGAGCTAAGCAATGGCTAGGAATCTTGACCCTGTACGGTAGATTGAGTGGCCCCGAGTCGGGATCGCCGCGTCGAAACACATCTCCAATCCTATCTTTGATCCGAGGGAGTGCTTGAAAATTAGGATTTCAAGTTGAAATCCTGAAATCACCGATCACGCTAATGTTGAGTCATCACCAATAATGGCTTACGATTTCTGGAATTGAAAGTCGAACAATTGAAACAGTTCTTGTATCCGTTATATTTGCTATCTCATCAATATAAGGCCATGGTTGGCTTCAGTTCAATGAGATTCCGTCAATGGCCAAATTTGGACGGGAAGCACAATACCTGTACATGTAGTGGAGTATAACTTATTTTGTCTCCAAGCAGGAAAAGCTAGCTTGTCATGCTTAGAAATGTATTATTTCCACTGGGAGGGATCCACTGTATTCGTCGGAGTCCGACGGTCTGACTGATCGACTCTAGGCAATGAAAGTGGCGTGTTTGCTCGTCCACCGCCAGCTCCAGTAGCTTCACCTGCTTTCGTATTTGTGATGCATGGTGTAGTCCTGGTTTTCAACGAAGCGTTTCCACTTGCCACACTTCTGTACTCCATCCTCATTATCTCGGGAAGGCCAAATACGTGAAGTGGTCTTTGTTGATCAGCGGGTCAGCGAGTTGTGTTCTCTCTTCACGGCCTTGGCGCGTCGAAACAAACTTTTGTTGCTAAGCTTAGCACCATCCGATACGAGGTTCGCGGACAATGCTGAGTACAACGAAGCTAAAACATACTCGCGGGTTGTGAGAAGCGTAGCTGAAAGAACCATCATGACGAGTAGCACACGTATAGCTGGTCCTCCCCCGCAAACGGCAAATCCCCTTCAAAAAGTGGTGGCTGTTGGAAGCGAACGCTTGTATGCCTAGCCTGCTCAGAACGTTTGAGCTCCTTAATTCCTTTTGTGCTTTCCTATCAGACATCAGCCCTCAACAGCGCGTAATACAACTTCAGCACATTTCGTGGTTTGGATCGCTGTGAATGCTCTGAATGTGTCCTTCAAAATTGTATTCAACCACAAATAATAACAGCGTTTTTCGACAGGTCCGCGGGGTTTCCCCACAGACTGTACATCACATCGTGTATGTGTAGGACACGAACCTCCAAACTTGGGAGTCCTAGCTCACGTTGCCACGACCGTACGTGCCCTCGGGACACTTGTACTCATCCGGGAGTAGCGAGCGCTGCAACCCGTTGAAGGCGTACTGGCGCTTGCCCGTGTTCTTGAGTGCGTTCTCCAGTCGCACGCCGTTGCTGCGCATGGTCGACACTGTGCGCACAGCGAATTCCTCAGGCAAATCATGGTACTCGCTAAGCAGACGCACCTGCTCGAGTGTCACCGACATACCAGTGCGGTCCTTTGCACTCTTGCACGATGTTACGCGACCAGCACCCAGCAGTCGGCACAAATGCGAGCTTTCCTGAATAATCTTGGGGTGTTTCGACTTCACCACCTGCCGCTTGCTAGCTGTGGCAATACGGCCTTCCAAGGATTCCAGGAGGGGCGTGATCGTACTCACTGGCGTAGGCACAGCGTCCGGCTAATGCAGCAACAAACAGAAAAAATGTCAGTGAACCAAGATCGACACAGGCACTAAGTGCTACGTACCCTTTGCGCGGCAAGTTGCTTGTACTTCTCGACGTGTCGGGTCAACACGAAGAAACTCTTGCGGTTGATAATATCCTGCAGAGTCGTCTTTTTGCTGCTGGCGTTGTTGGCCAATGTCTGCATCTCGTTGATGCCTTGTGTGAAGATCACTGGCGTGACAGAAATGGAGCCTCCTGATCGGATTGTGGACGGGATCGATGCCCGAATGTCTTCAGAGCAGCGCACACCGACAGCCACGGTGAAAGTTCCCTTGGCAGATCCCCTGCTCAATCGCACTGACACAACGCCCGGTAGCGGTGTGTTTTTCATGTGCAGGTTAAGCAGCGTTGAAGGGAGATGCGTCGGTGGCGATGTGTCAAGCACGAAAGTCACGTGCTTGAGCGCATCAACTGCTGCAAAGAAATCTTCCAACATCCCGATTTCCTTGCCCTGCGTGGACAGCAGCGACTCGACCTGGAACAGGAAACCAATGGACTCAATCGTGTGCAGGAAGCTGCGGTCCGTCGGATGCTGCAATGAGTATTCCAGTTGGCGGCAGAATGAAGCGACCAGCGCTGTCAGCGCCTGTGATAAGCACATATCGAACCGCGTCGTGAGGTGCCATCGCGTCTCGTCAGTAGAACGAATGTCCGCATTGCTCCAGTCCACCATTTCGGCACCGCCCTGTTCAGACACGTCACTCTGCACGCGCGATAATGACCGCTTTTGCAGTGTTGCCCGCAGACTCAGAATGCTCCCGTTGTGACGAAATTTGAAGCAGTGAGCAGCGAAAGCGCCAACAGTAACCGTCGCATAGACCTTCACGTAGGGTGATGTCCGTCTTGATCGTTGCGAGCGCAGGTCAGCTGTGGGTCCCACCCACATATCTTGCACATGCAGATTGATAGGCAAAAACCGCAGCACGAGACTCTTCTTTTCGGTACTAGCCTTGAAGTTAAGCCCCTCTTCCGCTCGATCGATACATACCTGGTGACACTCCCGCAGTGCTTCGACATACATCTTGCGCTGCTGAACGCGGTCATTCAGCCACGTTTGAACCACGGCTTGGTCATTCTCGCCCTGGATCTGCTCGATCAGGTTGTCATAAAGGTTACCAACCAAACCACTCTTCACCCTTGCCTCAAAGCCTGCGGCGTCTGCCTGTGCATGCGCAAGGTCGTCCGCGCGCTCGGCAACTAGCAGTTCCAGGTATTGCCGTGGCAACTCGTTTGTCAGTGGACTTTCAATCATGTCTTCTATCACCATTTCGTGCCCTTCAGCGAACTGAAAACTTTTCGTGATGTAGAACCCCGAGTTCTCCTTGAGCTGCCGAGGGGAAACAGTCATGGATTTGACCCGCAAGCGTGGCACCGATGGATCCACTTCAGGGGTAGCAGCTCCGGTTGCAGCCGCTACATTTGGTGACTCGGTGCCAGTTCCGTCACTGAGGACTGTTGGAATGGGCGACCGATTGCGGTGAGAAACTTGTCGAGCCACCAAGTTCACCTCGTCAGACGCCAGCATGTCATCGCATGCACAAGAGAATTCGCAAAACACCTTGGGCCGCGACGGAGGAGCCATGCCCATACCTGAAACACGAGCTATTCTAGCGCGCTCATCGAGCTGTCGGGAGGACGCACGCATCATTTGGCGGGACTCGCGCAGGTCGCCGTCAGAAGATGGAGACGATGCTTTCTCCGGGATCTCGTACACCACGAAACGAAGAAGCGGGTTGGCAGGCATCACCGGTATCTGGAGCACTGACAAGAACGTAGCGATTTGCGTCACGGTGCCGCCTCCATTTTCGGAGTTGCCAGTCACCAAAGTAGGCAAAACTGTCTCTGTGAAGCCCACACGCGACCACTTCGCTCCCGGGTTGGAAACGGGCAGAGGCGTGGGTAAAGCTCCACCGCCAAGTAGCGACAACGAATGGCTACGACGGCTGAGAATTCCCTCTTGGTGCAGTCCCGTCTCGATGAACGTGCTGATTGAGGAACGGCGGTAGCTCAGCATTGGCAGATCTTCGTAGTAGTCATCGCCGGTGACATCATTCTCACAAGCTTCAGAAGCCGTCTTCTCCGCAACATAGAGCTCAACAAAGCACGCGTGCGTAAGAGGGATTGGCGAAACGAGCTGGACAGCTAGTGCAAGTACATTCTGTGTGCCATCCGCACTCTCCTGGCCAATGGGATTGTACTCGGTATCAGGAAAACGCAGGATGCCTGCCCAGCCATCGCTCAGCCCTGAAGCATCCAAAGGAACGGCAAACTTTCCACTTTCAACCTTATCGGATATGCTCGACATGGTGCGGTGAAGCAGTTGCGGGTCCTTCACGTGCAACGATGGATTCCAGTTCATACCGTGGAGCCGTGGATTCCACTGCAGCAGCAAGAACCCAATCGGAGGTACAAGAGTCGGAAGCCAAATCGAGAAAATGTACCACACAACAGCGTTGATGCTCCAATTCTTCCAGTGCAAAATGGAGTTCATAATGCAGGACGTTCCGAGCACGAGTGCAATCGACAAAATCACCACCAGATACGTGATCAATGACTTCTTCATCACCTTCACCACGTGATCATCGAAAATGTCGCCGGATTGATCGATCAAACGCACACCGCGTTGAATCACGAATGTGCCCAGCACCAGCAACGCCACAGATGTGAGGAAGATCAGCAGCTCAGAACTTTGTTGCAGTGGGAAGAACCAGTCCGAGTAGCTGACGTCTTTACAGACGTTGTTCACCGCGTACTTCCACTGTGTCGGCTGCAAATCGGGGCAATAGTCGTCTGAACACAGGCGCATAATGTAGAAAGGATTCTTGAGGTAGTCATCGTACGCGCACTTGTAGAAGTCGGTGAGGCTCACGACTCCGAAAAGCTGAACACCGTAAAACGCCACATTGATGATCACGTAAATTATGAACACGATCAACCGCCCCGATGCCCCCACATCGTGGAACAGTACAGTACCCCAGTGAAAACACACCGAGGTCATCATCGTCCACGTGAAGCACACAGAAATGGCATAAAGCAGGTAGTAGATGTCTGTTCCGCCGGCAGATGACGCTTTTGTCGACACGCTAATCCAAATAGCGTTGCCAACAATGCACAGAATGAAGATCATCATCACAGAGAGCGATGTCATATCGTTGTAGAACGCCGGTCTTGAAAAGGAAATACCGTTCTGTAAACAGCACATGTGCCGTTAGTCACCGATACTTCACCAACACGGAAACAAATACAAATACCATTCGTGTAACGAGGATAGCACCGGCCAAAGCAACAGCGAAGAATGTGATGGACATTACGCTGTACACACTCAGAGTGTACTTCGAGTCTGCATGAACAATTCCACGACGATCATCAGAAATCAATTCACGAAAGAGAGGTTGAAATAGTCAGCTACGTACATGTCTTCGCATGCACTAATGTTTGTGCGCAATCACTCCCCATCACATCGTTGTCGTCCATAAGAATGACCTCGCTTAGCGAAGGCAAACGGAATCCACTGGTGTAGTCATCTTCCTGCTGCTCGTTACCCGTCCACGCCACATTAGTCACCTGGATTTGGAACGTGAAGGTCGTCCTGATCTCCCACGAGTCGTTTGTCTTGACACCCGAAGGAAGAAGGTCGGTCACGCAGAAGTAGGTACTGTTATCGCTCTCGATATTGAGATTGGTCTCACCCGGATCAGCATATAGGTTCAGGAATGGGTTTCCACCTTGGACATATGAGGCCGCCGCAGAGGACCCAAAGGTAATAGTCGAAACAGGTTCACGTCCTTTGCTCGCGCAGTATGATGAGCGCAAGTTGGCACATACTTTTGGGTTGTCCGAGTTGGGGCCAACGATGGAGGACGTGGAAAAAGACAACATCATAATCTCGGTATCCTCTTCCATCCACAACAGCGATGCATCCAAGCGTCCTTTTCTGACGGGAGGCAACGCCATCGTAGCGAGCGTTAGAGCGCTAAAATCTTCGGCTGAGGTAGATGCAATGCTTGACCCCGAAGTAATCATGGTCAACTCCCGAGTGCGTCTAGAAGTAGCTGCAGATTTAAGCGTTCCAGTAGATGCCTCGTAAGATAGCGACACGCTCACGCCGACGGAACTGCTGGAAGCACTAGCGCCTGTGACGATACTTTTCGACAGCACGAAAGACATCGGTCCCCCCGAATTCGACGTCATCAAATCTTCGCGACCATCGAGCAGATCCATAACACTGACGAAGCCATAACGGTGGGAATCATTATCGCAGTTCTTGATGCTTGTCACGTCCGCACAGCTGTGTACACGATGAGTGGCAGTAGTCTCATTGTTGTCGTCACGCAGCGTCACGCCAACTACCGTGTTTTCCCAGGCCACGAATCTCCACCCGCTTGGGAGCGAGATGGTAACCCACCACTTGCTTTTACGGGTCACAGGATCCTCCTCTCCCAAATTGTAGAATGCTCCGATGATATCCGCAGCCAGAAGAGTGAACGTTGCTTCTGCAACACTGTTAGGAGTGACTGTCGACGTCGAGACCTTGTACGAATCTGTTGAGACGCAGGTCTTGTATCCCGACGGACAAGATCCATCGGAAAGCTTGCTTTCGCATGTAGACCCGCTAGACTCACCGGGGAACTCGTTCTGGCACTCCGTTGACTTGCACCGACAATACGTAGATGTGTACGGGACGTAATCGACACTGCCACTCCACTTCATAAAAGAACATACATACGCAGCAAAAGTTAGTTTGATGGCATACAATCGAAAGCGAAGGCGCCTGTGACGAACCCAGTTGTTGCTCCCAGACTCGGACTCGCTCGACGAGCTGTTGCTTGCTGTAAGTGAGAAAACCTTGACGACCTCTTCCGACCCGCTGAATGATCCCGGCGTCGTAGAGTTCACCGACGACGATGCTTCCGTTGGCACCGCCGTCTTCTCTACGGAGGCTGTCAAGTTACTGGCTGGTGCTGGCGAAGGAGTTTCCTCGGTGGATGTCACCGGCATGTTCGGTGCTGGCGAAAGAGTTTCCTCGGTTGAGGTCGCCGGCATGTTCGGCGCTGGTGAAGGGGTTTCCTTGGTCGCGGTCGCCGGCATGTTCGGTGCTGGCGAAGGAGTTCCCTCGGTCGAGGTCGCCAGTATGTTCGGTGCTGATGTCCTTTGAAGGATAGTCGTCCGTTCCATCCGTTTTGCTGGAGATGCAGTCTTTGCGGCGGCGGCGCTGCCATCAGTCGAGCGAACGACAACTTGAATGCCACCAAACCCGTCTGAAGCGCTGGCAGTAGTTTGGGCAATACCGGAATTGATAGGGGAGGTGGCACATGGAGAGTCAGTAGTAGCCTCAAAAGCATCAGAGCCAGGTGAAGCATCAGTATCCAACGAGTTGGCAGCCATGTGAACACCGCGAGATCCTACAGATGCATCGATATCCGACGAGCTGGCATCGCCAACGTGGACACCGCCATATCCAACAGTAGCATCAACGTCCCTGGAGCTGGCGTCAACGTGAATGCCACGCGATCCAACAGTGGCGTCGATATCACCTGACCCAACGGTAGCGTCAAAGCCTCCCGAGCCGACCAACACATCCACGTCGTGTGATCCGACCGAGACGTCGAGGCCCTGCGACCCCACCGTGGCATCGAGGCCTCCAGAGCCAACATAAGCTCCCAGTTTCTTCGATCCTGAGCCCACGGAGCCATCCAGTCCAGCCGACCCCACGGTGGCGTCAAGTCCACACGACCCCACCGACATCCCAAGTCCAGCAGATCCCGATCCTACCGAGACATCACCAGCCGAGCCCAGTGATCCGACCGAGACGTCCAGTCCATTCGATCCCAACGTAATGTCCAACACCGCGCCTTCATTCTCCACCGATCCTGAGCCTGATGCTGCACCACCAGCACTGGCATCTCGGCTGCAGTCCTGCGACTGAGGGAACACGATCGTCTCCGTGTCCTCTGCACTGCCCGATGTCGACTCTGTCTGATGCATTTCCTGCTGTATGACGGGCGTCCGACCGTCGTCTCCCACGTCTCCTCGCGCTATTCTGTTCATGCGCTCGAACTCGAGCTCCATCACGTGCCGCTCCAAGGCCGGCACCGGGTCCAGCGCCTCTGCATCTGCTCGAAACACAAGACACAGCATCAGAATGGGCCGCAGACACTGCAGAGTCCAGTGGCGCGTACCTTCAGCCGCGGATTGGGCTGGAAGAGTGGACGCGAGGGCTAGCAGCAGTAGCGCTGCTGCGTAGAGGCACCTCCCGCCACCTCGCATAAGTCGACGCTGCATAGAGAGAGAGACGAGCAGCGTGAGCAACAGACGCAGAGCTAAGAGAAGGATAGAGGCTGGAGGAAGCTCCTAGCGACGCACCCGCATGAGAGACGCCGACGAGTCCAGTGCGCACTGCTGGCACGGTCGATTGTGTGAGACGCGCTCAATGCGGGTCAGATGCGATGTGACGTCGAGTGCATTATTTAATTTGGAGCGAAGAGAACGGGCGGCTGTTGGTGTATCTCTGGAGTATACGTTGTATAGAGTGTAGTGTGCTGGAAAGATAGTGGCGTTGGATGCTGCAGTCCCGAAAGAAGTGGGCTTTCGATAGTGGCACAATGGACCGGTACATGTACCGCACACAGAATGGTGACGGGCATCTGGCTCCTTCCGAAATAAAAGTGGACGGAAATGTCCGCCGAGCCGATTCGATGCAGTCGAACTGAGTGCACCACACCATGTAGACCCGAGAGTGCGCATAAGACCGAGAAGACCGAGCGCACAAGATCATGATGAGATTGCAGTCCCGATGCCGCTCATCCCGATCGTAGGGCGAGTCGCTGCGGGCTCTTTGGGGAGAGTTGGACAGAGATGTAGAGATAGATGCAAATGAACCACCCACAAGGTAACAATGAATGCCAACTTGTTAGCGTTCTTGGTTGGGAAAATGTACGACTGAACTAAATGAAAGCGCGTCGGCGACGCCCACGCACCTCTTGGAGATGTTATCCTCTCTGCTCCGACCTTGGTCTTCCGAGAGCTGACCTCCGTCCTGTACGTGAAAGCCCTCGTCGAGGGGCTGCACTCAACCTGCCCCACTGCTGTGGCCTCCGTCCTCGGCGACCTTGCTTCTTGCCACGCATCCGCCGATGCCGACCTCGCGCCAACATTTCCAGAGCGCATCTTCCTTGGCTAAACTGGGTACGACATACCAGTCGTATCCATCTCTGAGCAGGGTGTATCCATGTGCCGAGTAGTGGTAGCCACTTGGTGTCGGTCTCCAGCAAGACTTGAAACCTGCTGCCGAAGGACCCCTGGCGCGTCGGCGCCCCACCCGGTCTCGAGACAGTCTCCTCGACTTAAATTCCGCTCCCTAGGCGGACCCGAGGGTGCAGGTTCATTTCTTGCTGTAGTGAAGTTAGGAGCCGGGCAGTATTCTTGATGTCGACGGCTATCATCACTCGAGGGCGACCACCGTCCTCCACGATGTCCAGGCCGACCTCCTCGACAGTTTCGTGAAAGTCGTCTAGATCCGCGATGTCGGCTCGTAAAGCTGACACAGGTTGGTTGTGTGGTGAGGTGCGGGAAACTTCCCAGCGTCCATAATATACCTTGATCATACTTGAATCGCAAAAACTTAAGTCTAAGCTCAGAAGGGCGCAGAGTCTTAGAGTCTCAGCTGAAAGATTTCAGCTGGACTCGACGAATACCTCTAAGCTCGAACCCTTGGTCCGACGCGGCGTGTGTGCCCACCTTGTAGGTTCTTGCTGGGGATACGCTTGTGGCCCCGTCAGCCCGCCACGCCAACCTTGCTTCTAGTCCAGTTGTCTCCAGATGTCACCAAACGAAGCCGTATTCCCGCTCAACAGACCTTCGTCTGCACGTGTCTAGACCTAATCTGCACCGAGTTTTCTAAATGTAGTCACGACACTCAAAATACACTCCAAACACTTGTCTGCTTCCTCCAACACCGCATACCTCGTCTTCTTTGCTTCTTTACTTCCTCCGAGCGGCTTCAGCTGAGATAAGCATACAAAGGTTTTCACCCCCCCCCCGACCTAGGGTGGCCCGAGAGTTGGCTCGGGTTGAGCCTGTCCTGATCCAGGGTTATCACCTCTGCGTGGGATTTCCACGCACCACGTCTTGACGTAGACGGAACGGATGAGCTGAGAACCACAATCCCAGGCTCAGCGTCACATGAAACCCACCCAAGAGCACTGAGAAACACTATCTCAGGCGCTGTTCTGCCGAAACCTCAGAGTAGATCACCTTCTACCCGAAAAAATGAAATACACGCTGGCTACAGCCGCCTAGTTCGACCTGCCGACGTGTAATGAAATGATATAGCCAAATAGACACTACCTCACACCGAGGTACACCGAATTAGTCTATATGGGACTTGAGTTTTGCTGGAGTCTCATCAGACACCCTTTTCCACAAGAACACACCACGCTTGCGGCCTTCGGGGAAAATTCGATTCTGCTTAATACGTTACACATGCAAACAAAGCCCTATCAAGGGGGGGGGGGGTGGAGGTGGGAGGGGGGGGTGCATAGCGGCCTTCTGAGAGCATCCAAACAGCGGTGAAATTATTGTCTTGACAGCGGCCTGCAGGCCCGGGTCGTGCGGCCCTTCAATGTGATAGTGGCTCGCAAACCAATGACGCGTAGCGCCTCCACTTGAGACCGAGTGTGATGGTTGGCCGGGTTGCGTTAAAGTCGCGCATGGTGGTCAGTAAGCTCCTGATTACATGTCAGCAAACTCTTGATTGCACCACTTTCCGTGCCTGTGATTGGCTGGAAGGTACACGTCACGTGGATAGGACAGTGCGTCATATGGATGTGATCGTGTGTCAAAGCTGATTTGTGGTATGCAATCACTTGATGACCGTCCCTTCGCAGCGACTGTCTCCAACACCCCGTTGCCCACTTCACGCTGAGCATCTGTACCTCAACCGGATCGGAACCCGCAATGCCCCCAGGTGTACATCTCCACTAAGCTGAACCTCCTGAGATTCAACGAACCCTCTCTGAGTCCCATTCGGTCTCAGAGTGGCCTCCAAAGCCGGACCTCTCCTAATCTGGGGGGGGGGACTTCTGAGCCGCCAGGATCTTGACAATCGTTCCGCCGGACATTAAGAGTTCAGGTAGACTCCGGGGATCGTGCAAATGAGACTCTTCCTGGTCGCGGGCTCTGCTTGATTCTTGAATGGAGAGCAGGATGAAGCCCAGCGGCTATACGCAGTCTTGGTAAGACGAGGCGTTTACAGGGTGCCGCACCAACAGCTGACCACTTCTCCACCAATTCTTGCCCATCGTAGAGGGTGCAAGAGAGACCCAGCAGCCAGGTGACGGGCTTGCAGGCCAAAATTCGAGCGTGCCTCGTTACAATCGTCCATTATGAGACTCGGGACCAGCGAGACCAATCACGACTTAATCTCGGCGCTCGTAATCGAAACTATCACGATCGCCTCGTCCCGTCCTCCTCGTCGGCTTCTGCCAAATCCGTGGGTCGTGCTCCCTCAATATTCAGCGATTTCGTAGCCTGAGACGCAAACACACTCGCAGTTCATCCGCGCGCCGCTAAGACTTATGGCTGACGACAGTGCCGCCACCCAGCAACCTCTCGTTTCTCCCTCCGGCGACGGCGGGCAAGCGTCAGCGTCACAAGGCACTCCCGTGGCTCTCGTGACGCCGCTCCAGCTTTCGGTGACTTCGAATACCGTGCAGCGTGACTACAACGGCCAGGGGGCTACGTCAGCGCACATAGGCAGCGCCACCAGAGCTCCTACGACTCTCGGGGCGCCGCCACCGACTCCGAGCATCGCCTCGGACCCCCGCAGCATGAACATGATGTCGAGTGTGGTGGGTGTAGCTCTTCCGCTGCCGGCGGCCACCAGTACGCCACTGGCGGCATCGAGTTCACCTTCACTACCCACACCGATGGCTGCTGCTCTCCTGCAACTAGCAGCTACAGCCGGCGGGGGTTCCACGACTTCGCGTGTCGCTGCCACGATGTATACGGCTTCTACCGCGCAGTACACACCGTCACGAGGCCCTCTGACGCGGCCAGAGCATATGCTGGGTGCTGGAACGCTACCTGCTCCAACCGTTGCTCCAGTTCCGGCCTCAATCTACGACATTAGGCGTGGAGCGACACTCGTGGACATGCCGGACGGTCTCGCTCGATCTGTCCCAGTTCCATATTTCTCAGATGTGGAATTGGTGAGACTGAGCGCGCTTGGCGGTATTGATGCTGCCTCTGAGCTTCTTCAGGCAAATTCTCTGCGCCTAGTCCACTTTTGGGACACGCACGTTCGCTTGACTGCTGAACTTGAAATGCTGGCGTTGGCCCGGCGTTATAGCGTGGAAGGATTTTCTCCACGCGTCATGAACACCATTCGCCTCTACTCAGCTCAAACTTCGGAGGCTCAACCAACCGCCCAGGCTGACTCACGAGCGTTGATCTCACTACTCAGACTGAGTGTGTCGGTTTGGCGGTGGCCTTGACCAAGGAGCGGAACGATCATGCGGTAACCACCCAACTGCGGGAGATGCTAAGGAGCACTGAGAGCGGAGCGCCGGTGCACAGAAGGAGCAGCATGTAACGGGCTGCGCTTTCGCTGAAAGCATCTGTCGAGAACGTCGGTCAGCTCCTGAGAGGTACTGGCCACATCAAGATGCGTTGGCTTCAGGGCTATATATTGATCGGTTTTTATCGGCAAAACACATGATAAAAAACTTGATGTATATTATATCATCATGTATTTGTTGTGATACTATTCGAGAGCGCTTTGTCCGGCGTATCCCCAGGAACGAGAAGGGATCCAATCTTGCTCGTACTCAGTATCGGTATCACTTTGAAGCAACTGCGTGAAATACATCGTGGATGTTGTAGCTGTGGCTCGAGCAACAAGACTCTGCTCAATTAATTCAAACCCGGCGGATCTCGTCGTGTACTAGTGTGCCCGTGTCCAGCTAAGTGTGGCCTCGATCGATTAGGAGTTCGTCAATCTCTGCGAAGCGTGGCTGGCTCTAGTACTCTGTTGGATGAAGTAGACTGTGCAGATGGCAACCACCAGTGCACGTCAAAATGGTCAGGCTGCAGTTTAACTTGGGGGTCATCTGCCTCAATGATGGCGATTGGATGTATGAACGCCCATAAACCCTCCTGAATGTACCATCGCAGACGCTCCGCTCGATCCCATGAACAACAATTTTGTGCGCCATCTTCCATAACTCATGCATCTTCTTCAGTGCGTGAACTGTAATAATCTTTACCACAGCCGAGAAGTTATCGTTGTGCGGAAAAGCGTGGGAATACATGTACCATCGTTGGTCGCCTGGAGACTGTTTCGTGTTGCCGCTATGGTCCACCACGGGATCAGACTTTCAAAGACCTTCAGCAAGTCACCTTGTGAGTCATCAAGCCACGACTTGATGGTTGCGTGGGCCCCTTCGACAGTCGACGTATCCCGGCACCCGAAGTGACTGTACTGGTCTGCCCAGCATCGAACAAACTTGGCCACCACTGGGCGTCAAGATATTTGCCCATATCAGCATTCATTAGGGGGTTTCAAAGTAGCGAAAAATCAGACTTTTTTTTTGCAAAAGATTTTCAAAAGATGAGACCAAAGATGAGCCTCGAGAGGCTTATCGTTTGCCTGATTTTTTTTTTTGGTCTTATTTTTTGGCTGACTGGCTTTTAGCCACAAAATCCCCCCCCACCCTCGCCAGGCTACCGCGAGCAGCAGTTCAAAGTCGCCGCCGTCCTCCGCCCGAGCCCAGCAGCACGACGTCGCCGCCGTCCTCCGCCCGAGCCCAGCAGCACGACGTCGCCGCCGTCCTCCGCGCCCGAGACCAGCAGCACGAAGCCGTCGCCGCCGTCCTCCGCGCCCGAGACCAGCAGCACGAAGTCATGCACGAGAAACTCAGGCAGGCAGTGAGCTTAGAGACAGAGTAAAAGAATCGATGCTAAGGGATATTTTTTAATACCGCCTACTCCAGTGGAATAACCCGATCAATCACACTGAGCGCATCCTCTTCACTACGGCCTCGCTCGATAAGCTGCATAAACATATCCCTACGAGCTGACAGCTGTGCTTCTGTGTCCTCGAAGGACGGCGGCGACGGCTTGGTGCTGCTGGTCGAGGACGGCGGCGACTTCGTGCTGCTGGGCTCGGGCGCGGAGGGTGGCGAGGTGGAGGATTGGTGGCTGGTGTTTGCGGTGGAAAACAAATCATTTGGCCGTTTCAATGTTACCGCAACAGCGTCAGTTGGGGGGGAAATCAGACCAATCTTTTGCAAAAGATCTGTCCAAAAATCGTTACTTTGAAACCCCCTATTGTTCTCAGACCGGATAATCACTTGTCAAGCTCACGCTCAGTTTTCGAATTCACAGTAGCGTCGAACTTCGCGATGAAAATGTCAGTGTCCAGGCTGTTCGTCTTCTTCCACCCCGCGGCAGCATTGTGGACATTTAACAAGCCGCATTTCTTCTTGGCCTGTGCCAACACGTTTCGACGGATGTGCCAGTGGCACAACATCTTGTCGGACTCGGGGAATACACATTCGTTGCGTTTGTGCATGCGAGGTCTTGATCGGTGAAGACGACTCTAGGCATAGGAACGCTCTGCTCTTGCATCAGCTTTTTTATCTTGTTGAACGCCTAGACAACGTCGGGTTCAGCTTCACTGGCGATCAGACTTTGCAATAAACGGGAGAATTGTGCTGAGCCCCTTGAGAATGATCGCGTTCAGAAGCGGCAGCCCGTAGCGATTTGTTTTATACGTGCAGTCTACGACGAGGAGGTCCATGAATTCGCGGACAAACTTGGTAGTCGCTGGGTGCGCCCCCCATTAAATAAAGCAGCCTGTTTGACTCGGGATCGATGTCGAAGCTGAAATGGAATCCCTTGTCTCTCAGCAAATCGAAAAGGGCTTCGTTGCTTGTTTTGTTGGCGAATAACTTTGAACGACGAGCAGCTTTGGCGTTGGCGATGTCCTTTGGTATTGCTGGAGTGTTCTCATCGCTTGGCAGCATGGTGGCATAAATTCGAGACGTGAAAACACCTGCAAGTCGACGGTATCGGTGTTGGTGGCCTCTGTAGCTCGAAGACGACGGGCTTCGCGCTGACGGTGCGTGACGTGAACCCGAATGCCATCTGAGACTGGATGGTTGTGTACATAGCTTCCGTCTCGAGTGTGTGCGACTCGCCACGTGCCCGCTGGGTTATGCGGATCTACAGCGACGTATGCTAATGCGCATCGGGCATCCTGACCGCTTTGCCCACCGCATCGGTCTTTTGCAATCTGCTTCAGCGATCTCCCTTGTGTTCTTCGGCTTCCCTGACTGATCACAGGCAAACAGTCTCTAGCGAATTTCACCGTCGTCGTTGCGCTCCACATTCTGCCTGGAGACATTGAACTTGTGTGCTTTCGTCCAAGAGTGAATGGCTGCGTCAGCAGCTTACTCAGACGGATACTCCTCTTGTGGTGGTGCTTCGATAAGAAACTGCGAATGCGAAGTACTCGACCCTCCCTCCATTTTCAGTGTCTGCAGAGGCGCAAGATTTGAAGTGAATGAGCTTCACACCGGTAGTTTTATATACACAACCCAGCTAAGTATATTTATCGAATACGACAACGCCCTCGACTTCTGACCCTGCTCTCTTCGTCTTACGCCCAGGAGCTCAGGATCTACTGGTTTCAGCTCCTCGTTGTCGCGGTCCTCGTCCTCAACCGAAATCCCGGGGAAGTTGTTCAAAAAAATCTCCTTGAGCTTAGACAGGTAGGATTGAGATCTTCATACGCGAACGATCACTTTGAACACACTGACGAAGTCTGCCGCTTACTTGAACGATTCGTACGGGTGCTCGCCCGTCTGAATGGTGAAGGTGGCGCACAGCGGGTTGGCAACAGCTGTATCGTTGTAGACGTCGCAGTCCGTCTGGGACTTGATGGCGATAACGTAGTCGGCGCCCTCCGCCACCTTCTTGAGACCACTGCCAATCTGCAGATAGTACACGCTTCAGGCTTCCGTGGACAGAGTGAAATTGACGGTGGTCGACTCGCCGGCCTGCAGCTCGACCTCGGTAATCTTGTTGAGCTGCTCCACTTTAGGGACCGAGATGGTGCGGAACGGCTGCGTGAGGAAGAGCAAGACCGTCTCCTTGCAGACCACGGAGCTTGAGTTCTTGACAACAACAGATATGTCGACCGTCTCCGTGATGGACGTTACGTTGGTGCGGCTCAGCGTCAAGTCCGAGTACTTGAACTCCGTGTATCTTAAGCCGTGGCCGACCCCCCATTGCATCGCACAGTAGTCACCCGACGCGCACTGCGTGCTCACGCGGTGATTGTACGGCATCAAGATGTTGCTAGTGTTCTTCGGGTAAGTGAGCGGCATGCGGCCGCTACGCTTCACACGACCGTAGATAATCTCAGCGATGCCGAGCTCGCAAGGAAACATGGCGTTAACCACAGCGCGGACATTGTTGGGCAGCTCACCGAGCAGACGCGGGCGGCCACCGACAAGCACGACGATGACCTTGGTGCCAGTCGACGCCAGCTCCGTGACGTACTGGATCTATCTGGCAGGCAGAGCGAGGTCGTTGATGTCGCCGAACGTCTCTCCGTGTACGAGTGCTCGCCTATTACCACGATGGTGGCTGGCCAGCTTCTTGACCTGATCGAGGTCGCTCTCGTTGTTGGTTTTGGTGTAGTTGAGTCCGTTAAAGTACGTCAGTGACGTAGCATCACCGTCTCTGTCCTTGACTGATGAGCGACCAGCCTCCGCACTGGTAGCCGACGATATCGGCCGAGTGGACCGTGACGAACACCTTGGCCGTCTCCGGGATCTGTCGTCGCTCTGCAGCAGCACGATCGACTTGCGAGCCGAGTTCAGAGCGGCGGCCTTGTCGTCGTAGTTGCCAACCTGGTCTATCAGGTCGTCACCAGGCACAGCATTGTCGTACAACTGTACATACCAAACTGCTGTTTAAGCTTGACCCCACGACGAGCAGACTCCTCGACGGGTCGTTCGCGCTAATCGCCTTGGTGGCGTTTATGAATCCATAGTCGCTGCTGGTCATCGTCATGTCGATGGACGTGCGCTTGACGGACAGAGTGGCGGCTTCTTTGTCGTTGCGAGTGAAGCGGTGGAACGTGTTGAGGTGCTCGATCACGACGAAGTCCGCGGCCGTACTGCTGCAGCTAGCCCCCGCCGTACACCTTCGTGGCGTACAAATTGACCTTGACCGGACACCTTCTCCTTACGAGTGATGGGCAGCTCGAATGCCGTCTCGGCATCGTCCGTGTTGGCCACCGTAAACTGCGACTGGCCTAGCGCGTCGTCTTCGGCCATGTCCTTGTCCAACGGGTAGAGCTTGCAGAGCGTGTCGAGCCGCACGTTGCAGAAGAAGAACCTATCGCTCCACACGGGCTCGACCGTATCGAAGCTGTCCAGGCCACCTTCTTTCCGGCCACCTCGATGAGCGCGTAGGCGTCACTGAGCGACGTGGCCCTTGAGCACGGCCTTCATACAGAAGTAGGTGCCGGCGGCGATGGTCTGAATATAGAATATGTATTTTATGAAAAACTTTTTTTTATTACCAACTCGTTGGGTTTTGTGTGTGTCGTTTTGGGCCGTGGAGTAAAATGGATTACTTGGCGGTTCGCCAAGTAAGTCATTTTTTACCCCCCCCCTTGCGGGGGACTTCTGTCGGGACTCAAACCCGGCTGCGCCTTATGGTTGATACACCGCTAGACCACTCCACCAATGCCATCGTTTGTCGACCAAGCTTAAATCTCCGATACTAATGATTGATGTGTGGTCCACTCTCGTCGCCCATTGCTATTGGTTAAAATAAAAATATATCCATAAAACACTGATATAAAACGTTTTTTATTCATAATATATGTATGGGTAAAACATTAGCCAATCTATAGTCCTCAAGCCAACGCATCTTAATGTGATCAGTGCCTCTCAGGAGCTGACCGACGTTCTCGACAGATGCTTTCAGCGAATGCGCAGCCCGTTACATGCTGCTCCTTCTGTGCACCGGCGCTCCGCTCATGGTGCTCCTTAGCATCCCCCCCAGCTGTTAGCAGATGAGCGTTCTCGTTCTCAACAACAGACAGCCTCAGCTGCCACACTGACTGAGACAGATACTCTGAGATCTGAAGTAGGCGGACTGAAAAGCGTGACAGGTCGACTCAACTCGGAGAAGATCGACTTACAGGGTCAACTTCGAACGGCTGGCGCTATATTCAATGAACTGCAGCGGAAGTACGACACCGTGCTCAAGCGTGTTGGCGATTTGGAGACTCAGCTGGCCTCAACTAATGCCTTTTTGCCAGACATACTGATGGATTTCATCGCCGGCAACGCGACACTGGGGGCCATTGGAAGCGGCTACACAATTTGCCGCAGCTCTTCAGAGATGGGTCCCTAGTACCTTCGGCTTTTCGAACGTCCTTTCAGGTCTCAGCACGAGATGTAGACACGATCGACTGTGGTCCTTACGTACTTCAAGCCATTTCGCAGTCAAGTTCCCATTTAGCTGGCTCTCAGTCCTCGGCTTCGCATCCGTCAGGACCAGGTCAGCGGTCGACCCAGTCCACGATTCCGTCAGCGGCTACCAAACCCACCATTTCGTTCGGAGATAAGCCTGCCCGACAAGGGCAGTGACTCTCTCTGACTGGGTCGCCCTCGGAAGGATGTCACGGGATACAGCAGCGAATCAGTCTGGCCCATCGGAGACAATAGATTTGACTGGGTCAACGCCATGCACTCCTAGAGGACACCGTGTCATGCTTTTCACCGATCGACTGAAGTTGCCGGCTCGACCCAGTGATGAAGACCCGAACATTGAAGCAACACCAAGATCAAGTATCTTTAAACGGCGCCCACCGCGCCGTTCCGGCTCCGTACTCGTGGGATTGGACTCGGGCCGACGTGCAATAGTTCCCGTTTACCGGCTGCTCATTCTGGGACACTGTGGCTGAGATAATAAAAGGGCAAATGCTCTACGATCAGTTCGACAAGCAGGCACTGATTGACATGCTGGTTTCGGCTACATATTGGCGGGCTCCAGATCGGACTCCTTGGATGCGTTACGTCCCTGCCGCCTATTATCAAGCCGGATACCCCAAGAACCGACAATGACTGAAGTACCGGAGCCATGGAACCCTTGCCTGTCAAAACAGATCCCGGCTCACCGGGCAGTGGTCTGGAGTGGTTGCATTCTTTGGACGATGATGAGGATGATGAGACGATCAACAAGACGCATTGGGCTAAGGGCACACAATCTTCCAGGTCGTCGTCGGCCCGCTCTCAGTCCGATACCAGTGCTAAGCGTCCCAGAGGTTCATGTGCATCTGGCGGAGGCTCAGCTACAAAACCAGCCAAAACGTCGTCTCAGAGTTGTACCAGTGCCGCTAGTCGTCCCATGGCGGAGCTGCCCACTCCGCTTCCAGACGACAGAGTCATTGAGACACCCAAGAGGGGTAGCTGGCGCAATTATGGAATCAAGGTGCAAACTCACTCTCACGTCTGACTATGGGCTTTTCGAGCTACATGCCCGTTCAGCCACCTTCACATTCGTTGGTGTCCGATCGAGTACTGGGAGCTGACCCAGACGTGTCCGTGGGATGACATGTGGACCCATCGTATCACGTCGCTGGCCTTTTTCAAATATAGCGAAATGTCCTTCGAGATGACAGAGACAATCAAGATTATCGTGGACTTCATGAGCCGCTGGCGCCGAGAGTTACCACTCGGTGACTATGGATCCCGACTTCGGATACTACCACATTCCTCAGCTCAGAGCTATCCCAGAGTCGGTGGACATGTATCACGACCGGAAGGATCGGCACTCGAATTTCGACAATCACCGCAAGAAGATGCTGGCTGAAATGGAGAAGACTCCAGGCTACCTCGAGCGGATCTGGTTCGAGCCGGGGCTTTCGGTGGTTCCTCAGAGCCCGTGTTATTGGATAACTCGGAACCCCAAGCTTCGGATTTCTCTGCAAATCCAACTTGCTTCGGTCGACGACTTGGAGCGGACTCGGACCAAGTGGGTCACCCGCCAATCTGAAAATGTGTTCATGAACTTGGCTCCGGCTACTTTTGCCAACTAGTTGCTGAGTGGTGCCGAGCAGCTCGATAACCGGCTCATCCCAACTCGCAACTATGATCACGAAACCTTGGCCGCCGTGTTGGCCGATGTCAGCAAAAAAGAGGAAGTAGGTGCTAGCCGATTCAATAACATCTCGTAACAGCACTGCTGCATAACAATACATTTTAATCACTTGATCTTCTGAGTCAAGCTTGAGCTCCATCTCCTTCGGAAACTTGCTGACAGACCTTGGCGTTTTCCTCTCGGCGTGTACACCGTTCACGCTATTTAGTCGGACCCTGACTTATAGTGATGCACGAGCTCAGCCTTGTGAAATCAAACGGACTAGAAGTGGTGCACTACTAATTATGGTGTATGACTATTTGTGGTGGGAACCTAGAAGCCTAAAGATGTGCCGACTGTGCTGCTTCGTCGTAACCCTTCTTGAAGTCGTCCGTAAACGCTGCAGCAATGTCTTTTAAATGGTGTCCTAGCTGTTTGACTTCCCAGCGGCCCGAAGGGCCTACATCTAACCCGGCGGGAATGATGGACTTCTTAGCCCAGTTGAGGCCGTTTGTATCACGCTCACCGTTCACCAGTCGGTCGCACTTACCGGGGTTCTGCAGCGGACCCTACCCTTGGCGCCAGTCACCACGCCGAATTGCTGCCATATTCCGCTGCTCGCAAAGTTTTCGTCAGTGCTCTTTAATCCGTTGAATGGGGAACGTGTCGGCCGGCTGCACCAGGTCTGTGGCGTTAGCGGGAGATAACTTCACATCTGTGCGCAGCCTTTTTGCAGCTGCAATGACCTCATCCCCGCTGTGACCACTCGCATTGTCCATCCACATTGCGTGGCTTGACAATCGGCCCGACTGCCCCCAGCACCGCACATCTTGCAGCCACCCCTGCATTAGGCTGTTGTTGATGAAGGCTGTTGGCGACGTCAGGTACGCCACCCCCGGTGTTGCATCTGGCAGTCCCTGCATAGGGCAGTATGCCTTTTTGTTTTTAGGAACTGGTTAGCGTCACCGAGTATAATTCGGATCTAAACGAGACGATAGTGTACAAATCGGTAATTTACGCCGACAAATATCACCGAGTCAAATTTGTGAATGTCAGAAAATCTGAAACGTGACACCCCTTCTCCCCCTTTCTCACAGCGAGCCCGAGTCGCAGGTCCCATCCAGCTCGTGGATCTCCGCTCCAGTCGATATGGAGTGGCACGAGGACTGGGACGCCTTCCGGGTCTATCTGGAAGAGTATCAGACCGCTACGCACCAAATATTCCGCCAACGCACCTCCACTTCGGTGCAAAAGCGCAATCGAGAGATCGAAGCGCTGCGAGCAGCTTCAGGCTTGACGACACCAGCATGCAAGAGCGAGGACACTACGCGCACCACACGGGATCTCGGGGTCACCACAGCCGACGAGACGCATGAGGGTCCGTCAAATCGCCTCATTCCCGAGTCGTTCAAAAACTTCTGGATTAAGCTAGTCTGCACTCATGGCTGGAAGCGAAAGAACCGTGGGAAAGGAAGACGCAAGGATTTCTTCGACAAATCTACGGGGTGTAAGGCCAATATCAAGGCTGCTGTCGTCTGGAATAACACAGCAGACAAGTTCATGGTGCGCGTAACGGCCTTTGACGTCAAACACAATCACAATGTGTCCAAGGCCATCTTCGAGAACCACGTCTCCAACCGCAGAGTTGAAGATTCATCTATTCTTGCGTTCGTGGACGAGCTTCACGCTGCTGGGTCAAAACCAAAGCTGATAATGCAGTATCTCCGCAAGAAGACGGGTATGGAGCTGTCGTGTGTCATTTGGGATGCTTATCTTGCTGTATTACTAACGATGCTGATGATGCTGTAAAGAGGTAAGAAAGTTACCTTGCGAGATGTCCACAACGTGGTGGCCAAGCTGAAGGATAAGCGTCGAGGAAAGGAGTCGACTGAAGAGCGCCTTGAAGCTGTTTTACGAGATGTTTGCGAGAGTCGTGGCAATCGAGCGACTGTGTTTGTGGATGGCGACAAAATGGCACAGACGATCACGCTTCAAACAAGGCAGATGCGACGCTGGTTCAAGGCGTTCCCAGAAGTCCTGCTCATAGACGCCACGCATAATACGAACGAGTCGCGCTACAAGCTTTTCTCGTTCATGGTGAATGATGTATATGGCCATGTAAGTGAATGTACCTGATGCTACTCATATTGTACCTTCATTACTTTCTGAGTGCTTCTCGTGGCTGCAGTTACATTATTGTAACTGGAGGTACCGAGTGTGACTAAGTTACGGTGTTGCGCTGTACTTACATCTCTGTCTTATGCTCGGTGTTGTTAGGGTCAGTACGTTCATCATAGTCTCATGGGAAATGAAAGTGCAGAGTGCCTCACCGATGCTATCTGCTCGTTCAAGTTTAACAACCCGTCGTGGGAGGATGTCAAAGTTATCGTGATCGACAAGGACTTGGGAGAACTTGGACTGCTGGAGAAGGCTTTTCCGGGGGTAAAGGTGATTTTGTGTCATTTTCATTTGAAGAAGTATATCCGCACTGAGCTCGCAAAGAGTGAATACGGAGGGCCTTCCAGTTTCGACAAAGATATGGTCGAAGATGCAGTGGACTTGATGAGATTGGCAAACTCTCGCGAGGAGTACACGAAGTACTTGAAATACTTGTTCTTTTTGCTCGATGGTGTTCATCTACACGAGGCAGATAGTATTCCAGACCCTAGTCATCCGTTTCTTCAATACTTTATGAAGAATTGGGACTCGATGAAAGAGAGATGGTCCCTGTACGCGCGGTCTGGTGTTCCACACTTAAGAAATCACACGAACAACAGGTACGGTGATGTCATCAATTCATTTCACTGATCTCAACTCAATCGATGCCGTGTTACTGTGTTTCGTAGACTTGAAACTTCGTGGGGCCACATCAAGAAAGTCCTGAAACCGGAAATGGCACTTGACGAATGTGTAGATACGCTGATGTTTCTGCAAGCCGTTGCTGAGATGGAATACGCGAAGAAAATGACGGACGTGGGTCAGATGCGCTACGAAGGAGCTGACGCAGAGCTAGAAAACCTTGCTCGTGAAGTGAGCCCATACGCCTATCGTCTGGTCGAGCAGCAGTACGTGCTATCGAAGGACCGCAAGACACAATACGATCTGGAAGAGATTCAGCCCAGTTTGGTTGTGCTCACGGGTGGGAAAAAATCCTCATCTTCATATCATGTTGATACAGCGGTACGTTGTGATCTGATTTTGATATATTATCGCATTCGGACTAACAAGCTTGCTAAATGGCTGCTTAGAGATATCGATGCTCATGCATCTTCATGAAAACAATGTTGTTGCCATGTCGACATGTTATGTGCTGGCGTCTAATTCAAGGCAAAGCTGCAATTCCCATTCGCTATATTGAACCTCGGTGGAAGTTGTCGTGGAAGCTGAACCAACCTGCTGCTGAAGAAGAAGTAGCTGATCGGGACATTGCGTGCACGAGATTCCAGATTCGAGAGTCTGCTATGACAGCCCGAGATTACCGGGTGCTCAATGGATCGACAAAATACAATCACGCACTGGAACGTGGCAAGAGTATCGCTGATATCATGAGCAGAAATGGCACGTTCGTATTTCGTGAGATGATGACAGCTCTGGAGAAGTTCGAAGGTATTGTGAAGGATGGGGTAGCACCGTTCGTTGGTCGCGAGGGTCATTGGATGGATCCGCTGTCACTCACGCAATTGTCGCAATTCGATTTGACGCCAACAACCGAAGTTGTGGTGAAATCTTCTGAAACTACGAAATTCTCAAGTGAAACGAACCATGAAACGGAGCATGATTCTGGTGACGACCCACCATTGACGCAACGCTCTCTGGTGAACCCCTGCAGCTCTGTAACCCCTGCTACCCTCCAAGTACCTGCAGCTACCCACCAAGTACCTGCAGCTACCCACCAAGTACCTGCAGCTACCCACCAAGTACCTGCAGGTACTGCACGAGTAACTCCAGTTACTTCGGGGGTACCTCCAGTTGCATCAGAAGTACCTCCAGGTACTTTAGAGGTACCTCCAGGTACGTCGAGTGTGCATAAAGACCCACCAACACAGGAGGGTTCACGAGGTAGACCACGGCGAACGAAGCGTCTACATATCAGCAGCAGTTCATCCGAATCGTCGCGGTCATCCCCGCCCGGGTTCGTCTTGACGAAAAGCAGCGCGAGTCGGGGTCGACCTAAAGTTAGGAAGAATCAAGGTTATGCTGAAAAGAAGCAGCGCATCAAGCGTGGTAAACAAACGGCTGCCAAGCTGGTGCAAGGGACTTTGGCTCCGGTCCCAAGTGTGCAAAACATCCTAACGTTGCTGGATGAAGACTACACATATGAAGATGCGCACCGAGCTCTGCCAGCACTCTCTATCCGATACGTACCAAAGACGAAGAAGGCCATCGCCGGAAGTTACACCTCCGACGAGTGCAACGACGACGTGCGATTTGTTTTCCCGGAAAGATTCGTAGCGAAAGCACAATCGTCAATAATGACGTTTCGGAAAACGCTTTTGACAAAGGGCGAAGGTGCTGAAGACAGCGTCGGTGTTCGAGTACCCCGCTTCGGTATTTTTCACCACAAAGATATCGTCGCGATGAACCGCTGGCACACCTGCATGGGATACTTAGCGGAAACAGAGGAAGCAATCAATTGGGCGAGCAACACGAGTATCAAGCGCATTGGAATACCCGATGAACTATCCGATGGGGTCAACGAAGTGGGTGAGCGCGAAAACGCTATTAGGAAGTTGTTACTTCGCGTTGGACGATCTACGCCATTTGGTGAGGTCCCGTATCGTTCACTACTGACATTCCGGGAAGATGTGTGGATGGACGACAATGCCATGTGTCATGGGCTAGCCCTTCTGCAGCGAGAGAACTCCAACGTTGGGGTAATCAACCCAATTTGCATGCGCTTCAAGGAACAAGATGTCAAGTTAAAGGTGGCTACTGCTGGAAATCCATTCCGAGAGACAAATGATATGGTTTTGTTGCCACTGCATATTGACGAAAACCATTGGTGCGGGGTTGTGTTCGACTTTCGCCGCAAGTGCCGTGGAATCACGATTCTCGATCCATTGCAAGCGCCAAAGTCAAAGTATTACGATGCGTGCGAAACACAGTTGAAGGTTTTGTTTGGTGAGATTTGTGGGCTGTTGAAGATCAAAAGGGAGACACGTTTGCGACAACCAGACATGGCAAGCTGCAGTGCTACGATTTTGATGCTCTTTGGGTGCTTTATCAAAGGAGTCGAGATGCCTGCCAAACCTAGCCAGCAGTTGATGCGATTCCTAAGACTTCGATACATGCTGAAATGCCTGTCGTAGCTGCTGCCGAACTAACTTTGAAAATGCATCATTTCTTCATTTTGTTCGTATTTGTGCTTGCTTTGAAACTGTTACATGTTTTGTACGTTGTTGGGGGGGGGGGGTCGCAATTTGCCGACGATGCATGCATGATGCATCTGACACATCCATAAATTGTGATTCATGACACTTGGGACCGCATCAAGTGCCGCTAGTGCGATCCATAACTCTGTGCGACTAGTCGCGAAGGCTCGTATTTTGAACACGAGTACGTTAGTTACAACTCCGCTATGCACGAAGTTGCAAGCATCTATACAACAGCTAGGTAAGTTGCAAGTGTAATGCAATGTGACCATCTCACGCACTCATGAAAGCTTCCAGCAGATACTTGTGCGAAAACGTTGCAACCCATGCAGCTTGAGTACTGGCAGCGACAAAAATCGACAAGTCGTTTGTACATTCGATCAACACTTAGTATGTGAACCACACCATATCCGACATTCGAGCAACACACGACAGCGGATCGCTGCTCGCCAGTCGTTGAAATCTCTACGAACGCTGAAATTTATGAAATTGATCAGGATATATTACCGTATAAAACCCCTCTTTTTTGTCACATGTACCTACAGTACGCAAAGAGTGCCTCTAGCATCTCAAGGTACTTCAGGCCGAGTAACTCTAACTCGCGCTTAAGTACGACCACTCGGTACCTCTAACATCGATCTTGTTTTTAAAGATGAGAATCAGGCACTCCACTCGAGCATTGCTTCCCCCTCGAAGCAGAACGCACATCGTGATTCCTTTGTACCCTAAAACAAAATGAGTTTATGTTAGGAACTGTAACAATTCTAAAAATGCAAGCTTACCGGATACCACACTGCGATATTTAACTTGGGCGGCTCCACGGGAGTCGTGTCATCACCCAAGTCAATGACAAAATGACTTTTATCCATGTTGTATTGAAAGGTGGGGTCAATAATGCCATCATCAAACTGGCGATTGAGGCCCCCAAGATGTGCAGCTACTAAGATATGAATCTCGCGCAACTTATCATTACTGACTTGCTTCTTGCCCTTGAGACGTCGATAGACAATGTTGCGTAGACAATGTTGTGTAGACAATGTTGTGTCTGTCCGTAAAATCTTGAATTTGACGAGGAGTCACTAGTCTAATAAACCATTGTCGCTAAACTTAAACAAGTTTGTTTTATGTTTCGTAGACACTATCCTCTATCAAAGCCACAGCAATATCTAAAACCAATCTAGAGGACAAATTCACGCCTGCTTTACGCAAACAAGCAAACTCAGAGAGGAGTATCGGATACAGTCATAGCCAATGCTCTCCAAGTTTGGGCCCCTTCCACCAATAGACGTCAACGCAACTGATGTCGTTTACCGGCTCCGCTGCGCGCGAACTTGCGCTGGCGCTCACCTGAGCCTCACGCTTCCGCCACCATTCCCGCGCCTTGTTGAGATTGACGCGGCGATCGTCCGACCGGAAGTACGCTGGAAACGCGACTACAGTCTTACTGGTGAGGCCTTTCTCGCCATCCAGTGCTGCCGTTGCCATCATCCACTCCACGCACTTAACGCGGTCGCCGATAGCAACGACGTACTGCAGAGCGTTAGGCTCATGGTGGACTTGGTTTAGATCTTAGGATAACGAAAGACTTGAACTCTGCTAAGTAGTGGTGGGGGACTTGATATATCTGGTGCACAACTAAAAGTGATGATACTACCAAACTATCCCTCTTAGGTACGAAGTACGACTATATCCGATCTACGACTAAATAGCGTGAACGATGTAGCCCCCATTATCTTCACTCTCGCGGAATTTATCACACAAACTTGTACATTAGCTTTTTCCACAAAACACCACACAAACACACACGTTCCTTTTTCCTTTCGACTGGATTTACTACTGAGTATCAGGCTCAGGTAGTTCATCTCCAGCCTGCATAGCTCAAAAACGTGCTTATGCTTTGGCACTTTGGTTGAAGTCGTAAAGTAGTGCTCCACAAGTCAACTGAGACATGGGTAGCCAATCTGGCCCAGAGTACCCTTTCCACTTCACTAGGTACTCTCGGACCCGCTTCGAAGTGCGAGTCCGCTTCACCCAGCGAACGTCTTGAATGCTGTCAACCTCATATGTACTCTGAACTTCATCTGGATCATTAGCATCTTCGGCCAGAACAGCGGCAATCATCTTCATCCGCAACTTCAACTTTTTCAGTTGAACGATCTGGGAACAGAGCTCTTGGTTTCAACCTGCTCACGTGCACCCAGGGATATAACTTATACCCTGAGCCCTCGGCCTTTCTTCACATCCCCAGGATTAGAAACGGCCCATGTCACAGATGCGCGAGCTTCATTGTCGGACCCGGCTGAACCCGAGCCAGGTATAGCCAAACCACATCACCGACTGCAAAGCCCTTCTTGAGCCTCCTAGAAAGTTTTTTTCTTCCAGATTTTGGTCGGAGCTTGCGAGCGTTTGGCTTTAGCTTTAGCCTGAAGGTCTTTGGTCCAAGCCTGAACGTACTCATACTGCCACCGAACTCCTCGACGCCACTCATAAGCGGTCTTCTGATCCAATCCAGTCGGACGGGGTCCTACTTTGCGCGACATAAATTTTTCGGACAGCTACATTTTTGTGCATATCTCAGCTTCTAGAAAGAGTTATGACCAGGGCTCGCAATCGAGAATCCGAGTCGGGTGAAATGTCTACCCGGGCCGGGTATACCCGACTCGGGTGGGGTCCGGGCACCCGAACCGTTTCATGGGTGATGCTCGCAAGGAACGAGCAAACACAAAATCTAAAGTTACTCTGTCACGTTGTGTTACTAGCGTGGGGGGCATTCCTGCGGCCAGCGTTATGTGGGAAAGCAACTTTTTGAATGCTGGTATCGCCAGACCAAAGCTGAAACTCGATTAAGCCATCTGTGGTAAACGCTTTCTTACAGCGATCTTCAATGCAGACTTAGCAGGCTAAGTAGCCGATGCAGCGATACGAAGTTAATAGTGGATTTTTTTAACAATATTGTATCGATAAAGTTGGTTTGATTACTTTACCGTAGTTTGCGAAGTAAGCTGCGGGTAGATCGGGTACGCGACTTCAGGCTCCGGGTGGGTACAGATACCCCAATTCTAGTCATAACTTATGACTCGCTGTTTAGTTGTGCCTTTCAAATCGTTTTATATGTGACGCGAAGCTAGATTTCCAAGTGCGTCGATGGGTTGGTATACAACCAGCAGGTTTCCGGTCCGCGACACGGTTTTCGGACAATTAGTAGCTTAGTTCTACTAAGGGTAAGAGTGATTGTCCTATCGTGGCGTTGAAGTATTGACCGCACTGGCCTCATTTTTGTATGGGACGAGGAGAATCAGGGGCCCCCACGAGGCAGACTGGGCCGGGGGGGGGGGGGGGGGGAGATCGCGCGCAGCGTAAACCGGTCGGCGAAGGCAGGCATGCCCAAGAGCTTCACAGAACGTCAAATTCGGCAGGTTGTGCACGGGGCGGCAACTGGGGACTACTCAGCGACGGAATTGAAGGCGAGTACGGCGTATCGTGCTCTGTGCGTACTATTCAGTGCGGTTTCTTGGTGGTGCGTAGCACGGAGAGAAACTAAGGAGCGCCGCTTGCGGAGCGCAGGTGCATATATCGTCCTTGAAGATGGCCGTGGTGGCATCTTGGTCAGCGGGGGATTGAAGACAGTCAGTACTGCATGTGGGTATCTGCGCGGCAATTTGCTAGCGTTGTTTGGGCGGTGAATTGTGCGCTGCGGTGTTAGCCATCACATACTTTCATGAGTATAGCGTCTAGGCAAAAATCGAAACATATCCACAGCGTCGATGGTTTTTCCGGTAACTCCAGACTTCCAGTGCACAAGGAAACCAAGGCATCAGACCAGCGCAATGGCGTCGCCAAAGAAGAAGTACAATATCGAGCCCCCGCCTACGCTGACATACCCGTCTGAGGCCGCGGCCGAAGAAGCTCTTCATGAGTGAACCAAGCAGCATAGTTTCAATGGGAAATAGCCTACATCGCGACGGTAGCCGTGAGCACAACCACCCCGATCATTTGATGTCAGAGTTCATGCTGCTCGCAGACAGCGCAACGCACAGCGACTTGCTCAGGTCCAGTTGACCCAATCGAATTTGATGTCGAGGCTGGTGTTTCTACAATGCTAGCGACCGACAAGAGCACGCTAGTGATCCATAAGGACATATCAAACCCTAAGGGGATGTTTCATTCGGGGGTAAGTTAACTGGGGCAAATTTCCACTGTAGTAACTTATATTTGACATCAATAATAAAATTTAACAGATATAAAATTTGCACCACAAGTCTCGCAAGGCCAAGACCGATCAACACTTTCGCTCACCGCCGAGGACCAGCCCCTTCACCCCGCCAGGAGCAGCAGCGCACATTCGCCAGCACCAGCACCTTCGACTCTGCTTCGATCAGTAGCACCAACACTTCGCCCCCGTCAGAAACAGCAGCACCAGCTTTGCTCCCGCCAGTGCCCCCGCCAGGACCAGCTTTGCCATCTCCGCCCCGGCCAGCCGACACGAAGTCTTTGCTGGACTGCGGAAGAAGTTCGTTGGTCATAAATCTACAGCTAAATACTTATGTGCCCCTGTAATGTCTTGGCGGGAGCGAAGATGTCGTGCTGCTGGTGGGTCTGATCTTGGGCGTGACCCTGAGCTCGTGGCTCTGGCGATCCGCTACGCAAAGTGCCCACCCATGCTGTTGGCAAAGTGCGACAGATGCAGACGAACTGGTAGCTACCGTAGTGCTGGGCCATCTAAGATGGCGCGAAGCTCGTCGGGCATTCCCCTCGATGACTATCTCATCCGACGACGACAACCAGTGCTTCTACGGCAACAATATCAATCGGATTAGGCAGGTATTGATTTGCCGAATTTGCCCCAGTTGTCCTGGCTCAAAAGGTCAGGGCAGCTGGGGCAAAAATACAGGGCTCTGATTGGTCGAGAAAGTTGCCCCAGTTAACTTACCCCCGTATGACCCCCCCCCCCTAAAGGAAAAGCCCGCTCTCAACTTCTTGCTTCCAGTACAAGTATCGAGACTCTGTTCAAGCTTCTTCAATCTGAAGGCTTTTATTACCCGTCTGAGGTGGTTGAATCGTCTGGATGTCTGCACTATTTGATGTGGGCTCATCCGGAAAGTACAAAACTAGCCCGGCATTTCATGGGTCTTCTCGTACTTGATTATACGTACAAGACAAATAAATATCGACTCCCGCTTCTCAATGCGATTGTCGTCACCGGGATGGACACAGTACTGCCACTGACACAGATTTGGCTCCCCGGCGAGGCTGAACCTGACTACATGGGCTTGCATGAAAGCCTTCATGGTGCAAAATGCGATTCCTCTGCCTCATGTCATTCTCTCGGACCGTGCGTTAGCATGCATGAATGCCATCGACGTAATATTCCTACGACAGTGAAACGTTTGTGCCGCTGGCATATTGACCGAAACGTGCTTGCCCAAGCTCGGAAGAAAATTGACCAAGTGGCGGTTCGCAACGGTGTGGTATGCGGCAAGAAGAAAAAAGACACATTGGAAACAGAAATATACATGGCCATGTGTTACAACATAGTCGGCGCAGAGACAGAAGCAGAATTCGAGACCCAACGGGCCGCCTTCATGCGTTGTCGGAGAGCATGGGAGTGTTATCTCGATAAGGAGTGGTGGCCCCACAAGCACAAGTTTGTAAATGTTTGGGCCGATCGACCCATGCACTTTGACTCTCAATCCACATCTACCGTTTAGGGCACGCATGCATCTATGAAACGATGGTTGGGCAATTCACGTGGTGACTTGCTGAAAGTGTTCATGCAATTACTTCCGTGGTGGTGGTGGGGGGGGGAGGGTGTAAAGCATAAACTATCAGATAGCCAAGGAAACCAACGACATCCCGATACTGCTCAGAGGTAACGATGGGTTCTCCCAGTATAAGTGTATCGGCCCTGACGAAAACACACGAGCTCTGGGAGAAAGCTCATAAAATTGTTGTTCATCAACTCGAACGCAGTCCTTGCAGATGACTTTTCCGACACGTGCATGGTCGGCCTTATATACATGATCGGATAGCTATTATCGAGTCACGCGACGAATTGAAACTAAGACCAGAGAACTTCGATAGGCACTGGTGGTTGCCCCAGGTTCAATCGGTGGCAGCGAATAGTGTCCTAGAGCCCGCGACATTAACATCACGAAGACGAAAGGCGACCCAAACTAGGTCTCACCAAACCGGCCATGGTGCGAAGAGTACAAGACGCGACCCAAACAGCTTCGAGATGATATAACGAACTCTTTCAACTCAGCTGGAGACCAACTCAACAGTACCGTCGTTCCAAGCTTTGTTAAACGGCCCCGGGGGAGGGGGCAATGCGAGCAGGCTTTCTTACCGCCACGAGGCTGGGGGTAGGATGGCCTACGCTCTCTCGACGAACAAGCGCTACCGAGCGCCAACTGATGTATATCGCACAAGTTCCAACGTACCAAAGCGATACCCTTCTTTTAGCTATAAAGTTTTGGCACGCAAACTCGTTATGACTAACACCGCAGCGCACACATCACCGCCCAAACAACGCTAGAAAATTGCCGCGCAGATACCCACATGCAGTGCTGACTGTCTTCAATCCCCGCTCACCAAGATGCCACCACGACCATCTGCGACGACGATCTATGCTCCGGCGCTCCGCAACCGACGCTCCTTAGTTTCTTCTCACAGCACGTAGCTGATTCCGTCTGGGGACCGCTTTACGCTGCGCGCGACCCCCCCCCCCGCGCCCCAGTCTGCCTCGTGGAGGCCCCTGATTCTCCCCGTCTCATCTTCCCATACTAAAATGAGGTCAGTGCAGTCACCACTACAACGCCACGATAGGACAATCACTCTTACGTATACTAAAACTTAGATAATATTTCTCTGGCCCACTTAAGAAACAACACTCGCTATTAAACCTCAGTTTCGTGTGGTCCACTCCGCACATATGATTGGGTATAGTCAGGTATAGTATCTTGTGATTGGACAAAAGATAATGGCCAAGAAAATCGCTCAATAAAACCTCAAAACGGTATGCCTTATATCTCATCCCCAAATCGATCCAGAGAATCGAGGGGTAAACATACGTGTAGCGCATTATTTTCCGATTATGATATTTTTAAATTTAATATCGCTAATTTTTGACGCCACTCTGACACAAAACCTAACGGCATCAAAATATGAATGGAAACAAATCGCATTTTTTCTTTTGTTTCAGCTGCTAGATTTTTTTCAAGACCAACATAAACTGAGGCAACACCTCAGCTTTCGTTTAAGGTATTGCACGCCTCCGAGCAATTTTTTTTGAAAAATTAATGGCAAGAAAACTGGAGTGTTGTTTCTTACGTGGGCCAGAGAAGTAATTGACCAAAAACCGTGTCGCGGACCGAAAACAAGTTGGTTGTATATCAGCCTATCGACGCCCTTGGAAACCTAGCTTCGCGTCACATATCACCTATAAATCGATCTGATAGGTACAACATATCTAAACAACGAGCCATAACACTTTTTTAAAGCTGAAATATGCTTAAAAAAATGTAGCTGTCCGAAAATTTATGTCGCGTAGTGTAGTATAGCTGACACAGTACTTTTGTATTACTTTTCAAGAAATTGTGGTGTTCTCTGGTGGGGACCACACCGGCCGGTGTGGCCCACAATAACTGAGTATCACACACCACTGTGATGTACTACTATACACCCCTCTCAGGCAGAATATTCTAAGTAGACCTCCTTCAAGTAATATGTTTAGTTAGAGGTCGGTCGTACTTAAGGTCAACGGTTCACGAGAGCCAACCGCTGTGGGATTCAGTATTACAGATAGAAATTAGTAGATATGAACTTGTGAGTGTCATTACAACAAGTCAGTTTAACTCTAACCTACAAGTGTGCAAGTCTCTCCAGTACTCGGTATTAAAGGCGATCGATAAGGCGGGGTCTTTTATAGAAGAGACAACAGAGCCAGGCGTCTGTTATGGTTAGTGTTTTACGCTTCCTCTAAGCTACGCGTCACACCTGGTAGCATTTGTAGTCCATCTCGCGACCGACGCGGATCTCTACAATCCAGTATGGAAGACTCTGGGAGTCGGCTGCCGGGCGGCAGGACTTTCCTTACCTCTCTGATTCCCACTGGGCTACGCTGGAGAAAATGACCAGCTTCCTAGGCGAGACAGCCTTCGCTGTATTTCCCAACCTTCCTGCTGAGCAGCAAAGGGCGCTCGTGGAGCGCTTCGACAAGTATCAGTCGTCGCTGATTGCCCACGTGAGCGCTGCTGCGCTGGTAGCCACTTCATGCGACGATGCTGGCTGAGGCACAGAGTGCGCCACATGCGTCCACCACGAGCACGGCCTCATTCACTGTGCACCCAACCACGACAAAGCCCATCAAGATGTCGGCTCCGACGTTAGCCGGCAAAGACCCACACAGTCTTGCCTTCTGGGCTCGCGAGATCGCGCAACGCACTGGTCAGATCTATGGCGCGCGCGTTCAGGTGGTGTTCGCGCTATTCCACATTGGAGGGTGCGCGCGCATGGGCTATGTCCGGGAAACGGCGACTCCGGGTTATGCCACTTTGTGGCCGTTCACGGAACAGGAGCTACGCTCCACCTTCCTCCTAGCCAATGTGGCATATCGTCACCACTCGAGGTCCTAGCAAGGCAAGCGGTCGCTTCAAGATTATGTCATGGAGCTTTATAACCTTGAAGCCGCCATGGCCGGGGCTCCCCTCTCTGAGAACGTTAAGGTGACGGATTTCATGGACGGCGTCCGCACGGGTCGGGTTCGGTCGGAGCTCTTCCGGCATTAGCCGAAGACACTTAAATAGGCGGTCAACCTCGCTACGCCGGAAGATCACTGCGTGCGCTCAGCGCAAGGGCACACGCCACATGTCGAAGCAAGTCATTCCGATGGAGATCTCACTTGCCGAGTCGGCACGCCTCCTGCGGGATCATCGTGCGAGTGACCCCTGTTTAGGCTGTTACCAACCTGGTCACTTCCGTCGAAACTTCCCACATTGGTGCCAGCCACAACCCCCTCGCGGATAGAGCCCTGGCGGGTCATGTCCCCTCCTCTTCCCGAGACGGGTTTTGCGCATGAGCATCGTGTAGCACACGGTGAACGGAAGTCTGCTGGCACCTCGGAAGTGCTCGAACTGCCAACGGCATTGCCTCCACGAGCGCGTGAGCTCGAGGTAGGTGGTGGAGAAGATCCGCAGGATTCGAGTACCTCTTCGGTTGGGGGACATGGTCCTGCAGCTTGCGATCGAATTAGAGGCAGTGGAGACCCAAGGCGCGGACGCTATGGCAGCTCGCGCAAGAAGGAGTAGTAGTGTCCGAGCTCCTATGCAAGGCGTTGTACCTGGTTCAGCTTACGCGACGACAGGCGCTGGAGTCGTTGCTCGCGCAAACAAGGGTGGTCGAGCTGGGGCTCCCACTTTCAAGGTCAACAAGAGTAACAAGGTCACAACCGCGCCCAAAGCAGATGCGTCACGGCACGATGCGGATTCCGCGGCTGAGGACGGAGTTCCTCGAGTGTTCGACGTTCGACGTCTTCATGGGCGAACCCAAGATGGGGGAAGTTTTGACCCCCTTACCCACGGTAGTGGAGCTACTGGAGCTCGACGAGCTTTAGTATATCGAATTTATGGACTCCCTCACGGCGGGTGGGTGGGGGGGGGGGGGGCAGAGGTGGTTCTCCTTCGCCCGGAAGGATGCTCTTTGGAGCTTAACTCCTCGTCAGTCATGGACCCCGAGGTGTTGGAAGATGGACGTGCATCAAGGAGGCAGATGCAGTACGGCGCTGCCATTTTAAAAGACCCCTTGGATCCGTATTACGCACTTCTCAAGGAGTTTTCGGATGTCGTCAGCGACGATCCTCCCTCGGTCCTTCCTCCGGATCGGGGTGTGCGACACGCTATCGATGTCGTACCAGGCGCTAAATACTGCACAACATGGCAGTGGCCGCTTCTGAAGAAACAGGTCATCGTGATCGACGCTTTCTTCGCGGCGAAGTATGCCGTTGGCATGGTTCGCACATCGAAATTGCCTCATTCGTCCCCGACGTTCTGTGTGCGCAAGCCCAACGGGAAGTGACGCATGGTGCACGCCTTCAACAAGTTGAATGAGGCAACCATTCCGGTGTCGACGCCAATTTGGGAGACGCTGAGTGTGCTTGAAGACTAGGGTGTCAGCTTTGAAGATGGGTGGAAACTAGTCGGCATCCGGTTTTCCCACCTCAGGCAGTTTTGTGGCGACTTGGCGTCTACTTTCCCGATCACAGCTACTGTTGAGAACGATTTCTCTGTATTAGGCTGGGACCATGGGGGATGACCAGCCATTCCCACAACATCCCGCTGTGAGTACTCACTGTCGTAAGCGGAATGTCCGACTCGTGCATCACAAGCTGGTAATAGCTGTCTACCCTGTCGAGCGCACTAATTTTCGTGCAGCCTGCCATAATCCGGTGAATTTCAACACTTGGAAATCGATGCTGCAAACGTTATGTGTGCTTCTTGATCAGGATGACAAACGCGACAGCAACCGTGCGTACCAGCTGATGAGGAAGGACTGGAGGGAGATGTAGGCTTTCTGCATTGTCCGAGGTGCGCTCAGCTATGATTTCGCTGATGTCGTCTGCGGCCTGAACAAACATTTTAGCAACAGCGGGGAAAAGTATGTTGCTGTCTTCTTCGTGCAAATTTCCCATAAATTCTTCAATCCACGGGTCATACTGCTTCATAAATATCATTGCCTGCGCATGAGTGAGAGCATATAATTCACATACCTCGGCATGTCGAGTGTCAACTGCAGAGATCTCGTTCGGCGGCAACGGGCCTTGCATGCCCGTAATGCGCGCGTAAGTTTCAACTAAATTATTTAGAGCAGCGCGCTGTTGCGAGAGTAGAGTCTACTTTGCTTGTAGACGCTTGAACATTACATTGGCTTCGGTGGCGAGAGAGTGCACGGCAAAAGTGAAAAGCCACCATCGTATCGAAGGAATGCAAGTAGGACATAGCTGCTTCGTCGAGTAGTACTCCTGCAACATAAATATATTATCAACCGTCCACGAGCAAACCGCAGCCATGGAATGTCATCGTGTGTCTGCAACTAGAGGACACTTAGATCGCATTTTCTTCACCAAGGTTGGCTGACGGCGCAGATGGCCAATCATCGAAGTTAAAGTCGACATGAATTCTCCGCCAAGAGGCCCCTTGTGGATACGTTGCATGACAAGGTCGAGTTGGTGGAGCGCACACCACACGCGGATTACATTCTGATGTGGCACAGCTTGCTCAATCCGAGTTGTCAGACCACGAACGCGGCCGGTCATTGAACTTTCCCCATGCCCACGAGGGTATTCTTCCATTGCGGGGCTACAGCATTCATGAATATTTCCGAGCGATCCGAGTCGGCTCGAGAGCTTGCTCAATCACCCGGTCGTAACGGGCGCGATCCTTGGTCAAGAGAGTGGCGAGGTACTCCGGAGGCGGCTCCGTCGCCGCCTTGGCGCCGGGTGAGTGCTTGACCGCCTTGCCGCCCATCCACATCAAGCTGTCGTGAGAACCATTCTCGAACAACTCCAGGAAACCGAAGTAGCCAAACTCCTCGACGTTGCTGCTCAGGAAGTTGATCGGAGCGGCAATCGCGAGGAGCTCCAGTTTGCGGCGCTCGTCGCAGTTCTCGGACGGAGCATACAGCACACAGGTGTAGAAGACAGCCCGGTGGCGTATCCACGACCGGTAGTACTGCAGGTGCAGCCCTCGGTGCTCCTTTGGGTCGTACCAGCATCGCTGGCCGGCCCAAGGATACGCGATTCGAAAGGGGGCGCGGCCGCGACTCGTGACCACCTGCACGAGATTCGCTAAGTCGATCTGGATGATAGCAGGGAGGGGCCGGGAATGTTGAAGCCGAATATTTCCTTATTGTGGGACTTGCGCTGCTTCTTGGCGGCAGGAGCCTTCGACTTGCCCGAACTACGCGCCGCCGGACGCTTGGACGACGCGTGCGGAGACTCGGCGTCGGGACTGAAAAGCGGGTGATAGGGAGAGGATCCCACCCCCATCTCGTCCGAGGGCGGCAGCAGCAGAACCGTCCCTGCTAGCGACGCGTTGTCGTCGCCGCTCAGGATTGCCATGGCCAGGTCATCTAAGGCCTCGAGCCCCACGGCCGCGTCGGTTTCAGCGATGCGAGCGCGGAGGGCGGTTCAGAACTCGCAATTACCGACGACGAATCCATTCTCTCCGTGCTCGTTGCGGAGGAGGTGGCGAGGTGCGCCACCTCTTCGTCGAACTTGGTATTGCCCTTCTTGGGCATGGCTGCGGCGAGAGGAGAGGAGTCGGCGGCTCGCTGGCGTAGAGGTGCGGTGTTGGTGGTAGAATGAGGAATGAAGCGTTCTCTCTCTTCGGCGGTGAAGTCAATCAAAAGAGAGAAAGCTCTCGACTTGCCTCCTGGCACCCCAGTTGGAACCAACCGTCTGCGAGAGGGATATCGCCGAACCATCCTCGGACTCCAAAGGCGTTGAAGTTTGCCACTCCGTTGGCAAGAGACCCGACAAGGGGTGCCGCTGTCTCTCTCCCTCGCTTCAGCAAGAGCTCCCCTCGAGAAGCGAGCGACGTTGGGTGCTGAATGGGTAGCCGAACTACACGTTGTCTTCTGCCAACCGCGCTTCAGGTCGCTCCTGACCGTCATGAGTCCAATGGCTTTGGACGGGGACGGCTTAAGCGGTGTCGCTAAGACGGATCCCGTCGCTCAGGCCATTTCGTTTCCTGCCTCGCAAGCACCATGGACACTGCAACGGATGCTGTGACAAAGCTGGCTGACCTGCTCCTGGACGCCACCACGACTACCTGCGTTTTCGTTGTTGAACACTACTCCGAATTGGCGTGGTTGACTGCCGGGGCAGCGCTGTGGACGATCACAGAACCATTACGCGGATCGGTACCCGCCTCTCAGAGGAAGTGTTGAAATTCGCGTTGAAGTGGGGCCTGCTGGCCAAGATTTATGTTCGACGCTACTGCCGATACGTTCGTGGGCCGTCTGTTCAAGAGAAGCCGTTCTGGGCCAAGCTGTGGAAAGCCTACGAAGCCTTGCTTGCGACTCCTATGGTCGTCTTACAAGCGAACAAATCGAACGGACAAGGACTGGGGCGGCTACTCTACAAGTGGCTGGACGCCTTACACGAGTACTGGTGTATATTCATGCCTACTACTCGGACCCTCACGCTACGGTCCGCGCTGAGGTATTGCAGGGGCGTTGGTGTGGAGTCTTGTCGGACGGCCGCCCGAGCTCGCCTTGCACGCCAGCTGATATGGACCCGAAAGAGTAGTACCTCTGTTGGATATGATTGTCTTGTGCTTTCGGTCGGCGCAGCACGCAGCATACATGATGCTGCCGTTGTCCGTCGTACTTGATAGAATTTTAAAAGCGCCTCTGGGAGGCGATGAAGCCAACCACTCTTGTAGATGTTTCATGGGAAAACCTATGGTCGCTGGGTTTACTATACGCATGACGTAGAGACCCATACGCGCGACTCAAGTTGCACATGGGTCTTCACGGATGAAAAAGCACTATCAGCTACAATTGTGCGTCCAGTTCCACGGAAAGGTTCGGCCGACCGCAAAACTACAGCTTTGCCCTCACCATACCCAGCAGCATACGCCTTTTGCTTTTGTCGAGTTTCCCTTCAACAAGTTCTAAGCGCAGCATTTTTCCAGTATCACCGTCTGCAAGTGATGTTATTTCTGCTCCCAGCCCTTCCGGCTTCCTGGCAATTTTCGTATTGTGAGGAATTCCGTCATGGCAGTATTTCCCTTCTCTCCTCTTTCAGGAGCGCATGAACTCACCAATACAAAGTGTACTACCGGGGGAACAACATGCAGGCGACGCTGGTTGTATCCATCTACAGTAGGGCGGATTAGTCTCGATGGGTCGTCGACTAGATCATCACCACTAAATGCCATGCAGTACAATATTTGCTCAAAACAGTGTCGAGTCATCCCAAAACGCTGTCCGTAATTGACTGCAGTAGGAACAGAACCGTCCTCTTCTTCGCGATCCCAGTAGGTTTTTAATGGGCCTCGACGGGGCTCGTAGGCCATGACAAATCTGATTCCAATCCATTTGAACCAGTCACCGTCACTGATGTGGCGAACCTTAATCTTTGCAGGTTTGTGCTTTTGTTGAAACTTGTGTCAGTGATGGTTGCCACCGGGTACATGAGATAGAAGTACTTAGCCAGCGTCTTCGCTCCAAAGGCAAGGGACTGAGGTCGCAGCAACAGTGGGCGATAAGACTGGGCATGATATCTAGGGCCAATACAACAGACGCGCAAAGGACCCATCGACGTCCGTGAGCAAGTGCCAAACCTTCATCTTCCTGTTCATCTAATGCACTAACTTCATCCGATACACCATCTTCATCAGACGATGAACCCGACGAAGCGTCTAGGTCAGCCATGCTACCAAGTGTCGAGTCGAGTAGGAGGTCTGAAAATGAGGTGATGCTTGTCGTTTCTTTTGCACTACTTCGATCTCCATCTGCGTTGTTCTGCAGACTCTGTACTACAGCAAGTGTAATAGACCTTGTATATACTGTCTTCTCACCCCCACAACTCCATAGTACATCGAATTATCGTTGACAAGAGACCTTGCGTGTGTAGCACGCACCACTCCAACCTTGTTTCGGGTTCGGTGTCGTCCCGACAACTCGAGATCCGACCTGCATCTTTGCTGCCTCTTCTTGCTCGTTTTCGGCCGGGAAAAACGACAATGACTTGTGTCGAGATACCGTAACCAGCCAGTCCGACGGTGAAGTAGCACATTAAGATTGGATAAAAATGACGTAATTTTTAACGATTCACGGTCCGGCTCACTTTGGCAAAAGCAATGCTGCTGCCGTCTACTAGGCCCCTCAAGTTGATCGTCTCAACGTCGGATCAACGTACTTAACCGCAACGTTGTTGGTTGAGGTTGAGAGATGGCACAACGTCTGTCAACCTCCAATTCGCTAGCCCAGAAAGAATGACTTACATTGCACACTTCCCCCATTTTTGCACTACTGTTTGTGGGACATGACTTCATTCCCATAACGCAAAACCCGTCCTCAGCACCAGCCCCGTCGAGGCCATGAATGAAGACGCACGAAGTCCAAACCTGCTCTCTGGTGATAGTGCTTTCTCCACCCCACGTGCCAGGCCAGTGAGTATTTGCTCTCGGTCGACATTACCATTCAATTCGCCGATCGTATTGCAACCAAGAAGCCGACCACCAACGCCAAGGAGCCAGCCATCAGCAAGATCCTCTCTTCCCCCGAGGGCGATCAGACGGCCCCCAAGGCTCAGTGTGCCTAGCCCAGCACGAGTACACGCTGAGCCCCTTCCTCCACGAGCACCAGAACCGAGTGTCCTGCTCACGATTTGGCGTCCGAAATACCCGGAAAGGTGGAAGTTTATCCGCCTTGTTCCTGACGACCAGTGGGCTTCTCAGCCAATTGAAAAGCTGAACTCAAAAATGGCTTCTGGGGCGTATTGCACGAAGTGTCATTGCAGAGTGAATTATTCTCACGGCTCGACAAATGCCGTTAAGCTACACATGCACAAGTATCACATGGAGGTGCTGCGAAGGGCTGAACAAGATCGTCAAGAGAGCATAGCACGTACGTCTAAGCGCCAGTTGCAGAATGCCTTTGATTTGGCACCAGAAACGTCCAAGCGGCAGCTAAAGGCAGTCACGAAAGCTCAACAGAGCTATGCAAATGGTCTCCTCGCTAAGTGGGTCGCACGGAGCATGTGCCCTCTGAGCATCATTGAGGAACATGGACTCCTGGCCTTTATCGTATTTATCATGCAGGAACTGGGTGGTGTCGTGCTAGATGTTCCGGGGGCCACGCAGTTACGTGGTGATATTGAGCGAGTGGCAGCGGAGTTGAGATCGTCATTAAAAGGTCACATCCACGCGAGTTGTCAGTATTATTGTATTACAACTGACATTTGGACAAGTCGCAGGGCTCAAAGTTATATGGCGCTGACTCTACACTACTTAGAAGAAGACTTCACAATGTGCAGTTGGACGCTTGAAGTTGAAGCGTTTCCAGGTATTCATACAGGTGTCACTGTTTGGAGAAAATGCTGGAACGGTGGGAATTAAACCTCGCGATGTGCACATTGTGGGCTCGAGATGGAGCTTCTAATGCCGTGTTGGCAAGCGAATTTTGGGGTGTAAATAACATGTCGTGCATCGCACACTCTCTGCATCTAGTGTTGGGGGGTGCATTAGCGCGACACAAACGAGGCACTATTCAAACTGTGGCGGAAAATGCCACTCAAACTACCATGAGAGAGATCAGTAATGCCGCTCTTCATGACGGGGCCCGTCAAGATGATGGAGTCGTTCAGGCGTCTGAAGAAGAGCAAGAAGTAGTGCTGGGTGAGATCGACAGGGTTCTAGTAAGCTCGCTCGACAACGATGCAGCAGGGAAGTGTGCTTTAGCTGACGCTCGTGATATTGTGCAGCGCTTTGGCACCCTTGCAACGTATTTTCACAAATCAGTTAAAGCAACAAACCGCCTCGATGCCATTCAAATCAAGGAGTGGAAAAAACAGCACTTCATTTGATTACTGACTGTCCTACTGAAGGAATTCTTGTCGCGACATGTTGGAGAGTAGGGCTGTTTAGTGCAGTGCACGAAAGTCCGCAAACGTGCACTAAAGTACTTTAGTGCAGATTCCCAAAAACAGTTTATTACGAGCATAGCCCAAATGAAAACGCATGATGACTCCTCAGTCACAGTCATGTATTAATCTGTCTTGTAAGCTTGAACTTCATACGCAAGCAGACTTGTGTCTTAGAGGCCTTCGGTCGGCACGAAAAGATGAAACCAAGCTCGTTGCAGGGAGCATCTCCAACTGCTTGGTTCCCTGTGACTCCAGCACCGATCGCACTGGTGCTAACTCCGGAATCTGCCAGTACCATCGCTACAGCGACGTCGACAACGTTCGAGGAACTGCCACGAGTGGATTCAAGCACTTGCTGTACTTCGAGTGGATCTTCTTCAGGATCTTCAGCAGTGTCTTCAACCCAGCACACGCTGGAATCATCACTAGAGCCGTCGACGATGTCATTTTCCGAGTCGTTTTCCATGCCAGGATCCCGAAGCGGAGCGCACCCATCCCCCCACCAGTCTTCTTGGTCTCCGAATACAGCTTGATGCTCAATAATAGCAGAGCTTTCGTTGTGGTTGGTGTAGATGGAGGCGAGCATGTGCGCCTTCTCGTTGCCAAGACTGCCTCGGCGTTTAGACCAAACGTATCCATGTATACTCCATGCTCACTCGGCTGATGCCGAAGATGTCGGAATTGTATACACTCGCTGAGCCATAAAGGAGACCAGCGGTAATTGATAATTCCAACCCAGGTCCACCATTCCATAGGAGGCATTTTGTAGAAAACGGACTTTTCGGCGGGGGGGTACTTCGATTTCGTGCTCATAAAACTAGAAAGCTGCGCTTGAATCTGATCTAACTCCGGATCCGTGTATCCCAGTTTTTCGGCAATAAGGACGAGCTGCTGAATCAGCAAAACAATATCATCTTCCGAAAATACCGTTGTCTGCTTGGTGTGGTCCAACAGATACGCTAATTTCATAGAGCTCTTGTGGATGAAGCGCCAGCGGGCCCGAATTTTCCTCCGAAATTGCTGCTGAACGGTTGGAGGAATACCAGGAGTCTCGAGGTCGAAAATTGCAAGGTTCTTCAGACGGATAAATTGTTCAAATATGACTGAGATCGAACATCCATCCTTCTCGATGCGAGAAATGCACTGAATAATCGGGTCCAACCATTGGAGCACGAGTCTTCCCTGAATCCACAATGTGTCCGAGTCAACAATGACCTTGGCAGCAACTACCTTAGACTTATCGTAATACCTTAGCAGCACTTCATCGGTCATGATACGTCGAACAGCATCTTCATTGTCCAGTACATTTTGAACACAGTTGCGGTGTGAATACCAACGCGTCGCAATGGGGACCCCTAGTCCACGTTGAGAGTTTACAGGGTGAACAGCTTGGTCGAGATTCAAACGTTCGTTCGTGTTGGTTTGCGAACGAATGAAAACGACGAGAGCATTCGCTTGACGAAAAATATCACTAACAAAAGGCAGCTCCGCAACATCGTTAACGAGGAGGTTCAGTGTTTGAGCACTACACCCCGTACAGAAAAACCCACTGCGCTCCCTCTCCAAAATTCGCCATGAACTCTTCATATTTTTGGCATTGTCCGTACTCAACGATACCACCTCAAGATCTTTGCACTGAGTTTCAATGTCATCGATCACTACGATCACAAAGTTAGCGATGAATTCTCCGGTTTTTACCGCGTCGCTCGTGCATTTTGTTGCACATAGCATCGCGGGCATTCCAGGAATTAGGAGTCACGTTAATCAAACTCTGCGGTCTGGGATTAGACCAACCATCCATCGATATAGCCACGTGGCGTTTACTCGAAATCCTTGTGATAACAAACTTCATTACTCGTTTGTATGCTCGGATTAAAAGAAAATCAGAGAGATGGCTTCGATTTGGAAGTCAAACTCCCGGATACAATCGGCTCAGTACCCTGCGGGTCGACGGTAGCTCGATAGACCTAAATGACCAATTCGCTAGGTAAAACATCATCGCAATCTCATCCCAGATATCCAGCGTAACTTCATCCACCGGAGGCTCCACAATCCACCGCGGTCCACTTCTCCACCCCAATTAAGATGATCATCACGCTCCACATTCTCACCAACAAAACCAAACATGGCCTCCGGCAATTCTCCTTTCTCCAACGATATTGGTACGCCCATCATTTGGCACTGGATCGATGCTACGTCATCACGCTGTGGCAAGTCTACCAACACCACATACACTCGGCACTGGTACCAATGGTGCCGATTCACGGCACGGATGGGGTGGTCTCGATGGCTCACAGCATCGACAGCATCCAAACGACTCGGATATTTTGCCACGTATTGCTGGGCTGGTGACTGGGACGCTCGCACCAAGGGAAATCAACACTCCACCATCAAGTTGACCGCTCCAGTTCTGAGCCGGTTGTTCGATGAAGCTCGCCAGCATTCGCTCGTTTCATCGCCAGTACAAGGACACAACACTCGAATCAAGCCCAAAGCTCGAGCTACTATTTCAAGGCATCAAGCGCCTTTCCGCTCCCCGACGGAAGCAACAACCATTGACGCCGCCATTTCTTCGTTTGCTGTACCGCTCACGTAACCAATCAAGGCCAAGACACCGCTTGCTCTGGGGGAGCATCGTCATCGGCTATTTCTTCCTTCTTAGGCAATCTGAATTCCTCAAAATCGGTAAGACCCACCGGTTCTTTTGCTTGAAGACCAACAACGCATTCTACTCCGACACAACGGCAGGCGCGTGGCGGGAAAGTCGGCCACATCCGTCACTATCGGCATCGAAGGGGCCAAGAACGACCAGTACGGCCGGGGTGCATCGCGAACAATGGGTGCATCGGGCGACGAGCTTTTGTGCCCGGTCAAAGGTCTACAGCACATCCTGCAAGCACGGAAGCTGTTAAAGTGCGAAATGGATCGGCACATGTGCGCATCGTTCACGTCTCAAATAGTCATCAAGGCAATCAAAGACACGGCACGAAGAATTGGAGTTCCAGCATCCAACTACTCCTCGCACTCCATACGAATTGGAGGCGCCACTGCATTGGCCGCCGGTGGAGCAGACAAGCTCTCCATCAAGTTTCTCGGTCGGTGGCTCTCAAATTGCTACGAGGAGTACCCACGACACGCAGCCTCGACTTCGAAAGGACTATCGCAGCAAATGGTGCGGCGAGCCAAGTCGTCGCGCTACAAGCAAATAATCTCTGGTCTTGGGGCCGCTCACCACGCCCATCGACTTGACCACAGCAAATTCAATTGCTTTGCCCCACCGGGCTGTTGCGTGATGGAAAGCGGAAGTATCCTGCAAGGGTACTCCTATTTCCCGAAGCATAAGAGCAGAAGACGACCACGGCATCGCAGCCCGGACGAGGACTTTAGGACGACCTACGCTCGCTCTGTGTTACCCTATCGCGCTTCGTGCGGGGCTCGGCTCGCTGCGCTCGCTATGCGCACCGTTTATGCCCTCCGGACAGAAGTAAACAAGGCGTATACTTCAGTCGGGGACAGCAGTCACTCTCTTTTTGAAATGCTCCCCTGTACTTTCCGCTCCTGTATATATTGTTACTCAACATGAACCGATACAAGACCTGCCATCAATGCTGTTTTCACCGAGGAGATCCCAGCAGATACCTGCTGAAACCTCGACAGAGGTTGTTGTTGACGAGGCTGAGGCTGACCATGCTAAAGCACCGATGCTGAGCCTATTGCAGAAGCTCGTAGCGTCGTTTCATATACATTATATTTCTTACGATATTTTAGGCCGTGTTCGACTTGTGCAGCGCAATCGAGCTTGATGTAAGTCGGGCTGGAACCACAAGCCAGTTGTTTTATTAGCGATGCATTTGATAAAAAGAAAGAATCATGTTTCAGTAAAAAAAAGCTTGAACTAATGAAGTCAGTGAGAGCCAACCGAGCGCGGCCGCTACGTGGCGGTCGGTTTGGTCTAGGCCTCAGTAGTGTGGGCTGTCGGCCTCCGCTTCGTTCCGGCGGGCAATAGCTAACTAAGTTGGGTGCACAGCTCGCTGCTTCTTCACGTGCTGGTTGTCAAGTGATGTCAATTTCAAAACGAGCTCGATTCCAAATTAGGGCAGAACCTGAATTTCACAACCAGCCGTTTTAGGAATAAATACGCGTATTCATTTGCAGAATAAAATATTGTGAAAGCCGTCCAGAATGTCTAATCCGAATCTAAATCGGCCGCTTTAGAGTATTATTTAGATTTGTGTACTCTTATTTATTTCGGGACCAGTCGTATTTAATTATAGTTACCCTCGGTTGGACTCCAAATTGAAACAGTCTTACGATAGGCGCCAAACGCATTCACAGCCGATTTAACTATTAATAGGCCGAAATGCCGACATGCAAGTCGGCATTCTAGGCTCTTGTTCATATATAATTCTGCTGCGCAACATATAATGGAAATCCTCGCCCGCGTGACAGGGAACACTTCGCTTGGAGCTCTTCCACACAGCAACACGGATGACCCTTGACGAAGCCGTCGATGAACCGTAGGACGGGAACAGGTAGCATGACCACATTTTTGCGCCCTCCGGGCTGTACGTGTCCTTGAATTGAACCATCGCAGAACAGTACACGCGCTAATACCAAAAATCCGGCCTACTCGCGCACACGGTATGCCGTACGCATAGTACAAATTACCGCACGCCAACGGAACTCTGCTGCGGGCATGGCGTCGAAACTCGACGTAATTGTGCATTTATTCTCTCCCTGACTAGTGCTTGCCCCCCGCCGCGCTAGTAACTGGCTTAATAAGCTTGATACGACGCCACTTCGATTTAGGCCTCTGAACCCCCTTTAACCATATTAATATCCATATTTAAATAATATTGAGTGCGATTTAGCTATCATCTGATGCGTGCAAATCCCTGATTTACAGGCGATTCCTCGAAGACATTCTGACCGGTTTTCACAATACCATTATTAGAATAAAATATTAGAGTTATTCTCGCCAAACCAATATAGTATTATTCTATCAGCACCATATAGACTAACGTAAAATACGGATCAGTGCGCCGCGTTGTATTATTTTAGAGCGCGGTCCAATAAAAAAAGCGCGTTATATTTGATTGCGGTTACTTCACCGTTCTATTTTATCAGTGTTGACAGCTCAACCGGTTAAGCCGCTTGAGTTTATTGAGGGCCCGTATGGGAGCAGGTGTTGTCGCGGGTTCGAGTCCACTCGAGTCCGTTAATTCTCCGCACTGAAAATGGTAAGTTTCTCTCCAATTTCCTTGCATTGTTACCGTTTAGCTGTATAGTGACTAACTTGTCTTTTTACATGCTAGTCTAATCCTCAATGACAATGTCATCAAGGGTCTCCATGACAGCGCTCATGGTTTCCGCGATGTCGCCGTTGGTACCGTCACGATCACGCAGCTCCCAAGCCGCTTTGAACCTTGAGCCGTACACGTCGTGTTTGGCAATATGCCAGGTACTCGAGTCGTTGTTGAAACCGCAAGCCTGAACGCTCTTAGCCACGACTTCGTCAGGGGTCTGCTTCCACGCGTGAGCAACCCATGACGAAACTAAGGCAATCTCTGGTGGGCGTGGGTTTCCACCCTTGGTGTACGTCACCTTGTCGGAACATTTCCAATCCTCGATCAGTTTGGAGATGTTGTCCTTAAAGGACTTGTAGACATCGCTGCTTGACGCGTTGCCCAATGTGGGCGCGCATCGAGTCCCATACGATGTACTGACCCGTCGACTGGAGAACCGCAGGGCAGTACCAGTCCAGCCAATTCAGCAGCAGGTCCTGGTCAACCCAGGCACGTGGCTGATAGGCAACGTTGCAGCCACCAAGGCGCTCGATCGAGCCACGTGTCTTCCGCTTCCCCTTGATACACGGTGGTAGCTACTTTCCAGAGGCCGTGGCCGCCAACATGACCGTAATCCGCATCGAAGCAAAGCCCGTCGAGCACACCACTGCATGACGAGCACCAATTTCGTCGACAGTGTACGGTCGAGCATCCTCGAAGTAAACTGCCGTCTCGTCCATGAGGATGGTGCGCTCGTGGTTCATGTGTGGCTTGTGATCCTCCAAAAACTCCATGAACGGCACGATCAACTAGGACATCGTCTGTCAGAGTCGTCAGGTTCGTGCGTTTTCGAAGCGTCAGATTGTTGCGAGCCATGAAATGGTGGACCCATGAGTCGGACGCTACGAAACGGATCGGATCCTCTTCTTGCGCTTCTTCCGTGCGGCTAGCCTGAAATAGCTGAATGACCGTCGACGCAATCCAGCTGCGCGACACCTTCTCTTTCCGGATGCGCTTCTCGTAGACTAGGTCGATGAGCGCGTCTTTGACTGCACCAAGCAGCGGCCGGTGGCCCCTCCGACAATTCGGCGGCGGGCTCCATGCTCGGCGAGGATTTGGTCGCGATCGCGCCACCATTAGCGGAAGCATGACGCCGTGATACGCCAGCCACGCTTTCGGAAGTGGGCTTCAGCTCGCGAGGGTACGCCACCCCCTTCGGTTGCAATCCACTCAATCGCTGGCTGCTTGATGCTGATCTCGATGCTTTTTCGTTTAGCCAGCATTGGAAATTGGAGAGTGAGAGGAACACATCGATGCCTTTGGCGTACAGCGACCCAGGACCATCCATCGCTGCCCAAAATTTCACTGGTAGTGGCAGGGCGTTCTATTTTTGTACAACGCCCCGTCAGAGAGAGAGTTGTATTTGAAAGGCGTTCTATTTCGTGGGGGCGTATTATTCGGTATTTTACGTTAATTTGCCGATCCAAACTTAAAAGATCAGTATTACTATATTAGTGAATAATTCGCAAGTACTATCGACCATGAGTACAAATAGTAGTCAAATTACAGTGTAGTTTATGTATTGATATTGACAAAGAGTCGGATAGTAGTAGTAGTATCACTACTAAGCCAGAATTATTACTGCTACCAGGGTTTGGTAGTAGTACAGTATGTTCCGCGGCTTTGTCAGAAATGATAGAATTCGAGTCGTATTAAATACGACCCAAAACAAAATGATACTAATCAACCATTTAGAGTTATCGCGTTTGAAGTTGACCAATCAAATTTCGGACATAACCGGACATCCAAATTTTCAAACGCATCGTAGAAAGTGTTAGGCCGTGTTCGACGCGGCAAGATAATAACACTTTAGGCCTAAAATTGCATTTCGAGCCATCAGCACGGCAACGAACACGCGAAAATCAGAATCGCATTATCGCGTGAAAGTAGCATTACGGCCACTGTTTCAAAATACAGGTCGGAGGGTGTATTTGCCGAGCGATTTTGTCGGTGCCTTCAGCAGGTCACTAAAGTGGAGATTTGAATCCCTAATTGGTCAGTAAAACGAGTTGTCCCCCCTCTCATTAGTGACATCGGATCCTTAGCACTTCGTCGCTTCATTTCCGCATCCCGCGACAAGCAGTAAATACGACAAGAAGAACGCCTCGTACCATGGCCAACGCCAACGCCGTACGTGCTGCAAACGCTACCAATGCCGCCGCTGGCGCTGATGCCGGCAACCCCGGTGGCGTTCCAAGTGGTGGAGGAGCTGTGGGAGCATTCTGGAACGAGATGGAAGAGTTTGACCTGCTGGACAAGTACCTGGATGCAAGAACCAACCGATCCCTTGCGACCGACAAAGTTATCAAGGCTAAGGCAAAGGCATGAAGCGCCTTGGTGCTAGCTCTCAATGCCAAGCACCAACGAACCCTCGACAAAGGTGACTGAACCGGGTTTGTGTACAGCCTTTGCTTGGTCAACTAACCTTCTATCTGGTGATCATTTTAGGGCTGTACAAGTCGAAGTTCACGCAACTCATGCAAGACTATGATCAGTACAAGTACCTCACAGGGCTATCTGGCGTCGGCACCTGCCCTGACGCTGGCAAGCCGACGTTCGATGACGATGTATGGGTGTACCTCCTGCCATCGAAGCTGAAGCAGAGGGCCAAAATTGTGGCCATGAGATAGCACGAGTTCTCGCACGCTACGATTTCTGCTTTATCGCGGGTAAGGTGGCTTTATATCAATTCTAAAGACCGCTTCTAATTTCAGTTATGCAAAGGGGACACCCGTGCCACAGGTGCGCAGGCGGGTACAATCTTGGCATTAACAAGTGAACTTTGCCGCAGCGACCTGGACGACGACAACGCCAGCGACACCGGCGATGGAGGCACTGCCGTGTCCGCGTCGGACAAGACCACGACGGCTTCGGCGAGCCTCGCGAAAACCTCTGAAGAGCCCGCAAGCGGACGCAAAGTCCCCGGCTACACACCGTACGGCAACAGATCTGCAGCCCCGCACCCCTAGATGTTGAAGTAATAAGCTCTGTCAGGTACAAATACAGCCTCCTTAAATACCGAGTTACAGCGTTTGCTTGTTGGTTATGAAGACACGAGATCAAACGAGAGAGCTTACCTCCAGGAACTCTTTTCCAGAATGGTAACTGACGGAGGAATCTTATGTGAGCCACACCGAATGCGACCACTATAATAAGATTTCGGCCTCGAACACGACTACCAGTGAAGTGAGATTTTGCACTGGGCGAGAATGCTTTTCGCGATGAACCGAGTTGAAAAAATGCTGGGAAATCATGATTCAAGGAAAATGGCAATGTAGTCGAACACGGCCTTAAACACTCTAATTCGATTGCTTTACACGCGACGTTTTCGACAATATACAACATGTTAAAATCAACAAAAAATTGCAGCCACAGCGCTCGAATATATCTCACATTTTTGACCCATGAAAAGGGAGATAATTTTTTCAGATGAACACAACTTCTCGGAAACTCAACATTTCTTCGCACCTAATAGCTCAAAATGAGCGCAATGTACACGCCTTTCGAGTAGTACGCCTAAATCGCGATTCGTACTTTGGTTCATTAGTATCATTTTGTTTGACGCTGTCTCTAAATTTTTAAGACCGAGAGTCAAAGTATAGACCCTGGTGAAGTTAAAACTTTTAACTTCACCAGGGAAAGTTAAAAGTTTTAACTTCACCAGGGTCTATACTGTGACTCTTTAACTTAAAACCCGCGATACGACTCACCGGTGGGACCGTTAAATCTCGATAAAACTAGAGAGAGACAAGCGTATCTATTTAATCTTTAGTGACGACTACATAGATGCTTGGTATGTCCTGAGCCTGGTTAGCAACGCCGGTGCCTGAATAAGGTCCGGTGGTTGTACGGGGCCCGCCACTTGTGGTGGCTGCTCTCTGGGTTGACTCTCCAGTGCCAGTTGACACAAGAACAGTCGAGTACCTTGTATTTGCTTGTCTGGTGACCGTCGTTCCCGCTTGGCGAGGGCTTTGAGTTGCCTCATGCCTGTTGCCCAGAACTCTTGCATGCTTGTTTCTGCTGTTACTACTTCGTGCTTGAATACGACCCTGTTTCGCTGGATCCATATACTTGTGACGCAGATACTGCTCAGTATTCGCCACATCCTGCTCCACACCTCGGTGTATTCCTTCTCTGAGTCTGGGTAGTATCTTTGGATGGTGTCCTTCCGTCCTCTCGACAAACTCGGCGCTTTCCTAGAGGCACAGTGCTCTTGGAACCCTCCAATATCTCCTTCCTGTCAGGTTTCGCCAGTCCAGCATTGAATGAGCTTTATCCAACACGCTTGGGCACAAGGGCATTCCCAAAAGATATGCTCCAAGATCTCTTTGGTGTTTCTGCAGCCATTGTGTTGCGCTTTTCCGGCATAATACAAATTTAGTTGCCGGACTGCGAGGCGATAGCTGACCCATACTTGGTACTCTGTCAATTCGTTGTGATGAGCCCACAACTGCTTTGGCGTCTGCTGCATCAGTGCTGCTTGCCAGGTACTGTTTTGCATCACCTCTTCTAACCTTTCGAGTTGCCTGGCCAATGTTGCTCCTGCCCCTTTATACCGTTTGAACGGTTGCTTTTTCAGAGCGACCAGCACATGTCTGTTGGCAATCGAGTCCTGTACTCGCCACGGGATAAATCTCGATAAAACTAGTGTTAGAGCTTACCGCTGGAGATGCTCTTACATGCAAACATTGAGATTTGAATTTAGTTGACATTTGCCGCTCTTAGTCTGCTCTGCTGCACTCTGGTGCTTGAGCCTCTCTGTAACTCTGTAAAAGCTTGGCGAGCTCGCTTTATTGAAACTGCCTTCAGCCAAAAAACAGGAAAATTTTTAGCCGCTGGCAGCACTCATCGCCTACCAAACGAAGCCCACCGCAGTCCAACAGTAGGTTCTGCGCAGCGACGAGCAGCTCGGTCATGTTGGATCTATCCACTGCGGCTTCTGTCAGGCCTACTCTCTTGCAAGTAGCCACACGCGCCTCACCAAATTGAATATTGATATAAGCCGAGAACGCGAGCTTCTCCTCAACCGACCAGCGAGTAAATACACTGCAGCGCATGCTGGGTTCCGGGGCGCCATTGTTACCAAGATGTAAATGTCTCACGCCACGAGCAGCTCCTTCAGATACATCTTCACCGTCGTCACTGCATCCACGTTCATATCGACGCGATCCTACGGATAGCCGCTGCATCCGTGCCCGGCGACGCACATGAGACTTGTACGCTTCTGTTTGGCCTACCAAGCGCTCCACCAGCTCGTCTAGTGCGCGGTTGCGCACGGGCACTGTCTTCACAACATCGCGGCACTCTGGGCACGACAGTGACGTACGGAACCAACTACTGATACAATGTCCACAGAACGTGTGGGAGCACGGCAGCGTAGCGCTGCCATGAAAGTACTCCAGACACACGGGGCACACCATCAGCCGCTCGCGTTCCTCTTTCTCGTGTTCCTGAGCTCGTTTAGCTGCACTGCCGGTGTCTCCATCCATAGCTGCAGCTTCTGCTTCAAAGATACCCCCACGCCGTGAGCGTTTCCTCTGCTGACTGTTCGGTGTATCCTGCTGTTTGTTCTTCTCCACGTTCTCGTTCTCAATGCCTGCTCTCCTCGGACTGCTGCGACTTCTCTTCCGCGGAAGACTGTGCGACGGCGGGGTCATCAAGTTCGCGTCACTGCTCGGCGTCCCAGTCAACAAGCGACGGCCAGTCCTTGTGAGCGCCGGACTACCAGCAATAGTCACCGCCGATCTCCTAAAATCTGTTGGTGTCGCCAACGCGTTCGTCATCACAACTCGTCGGGGCGAGAGTCGAGGGGACGGCGTCGTAGCTGTCCGACGGTGCGGCGGTGCGAGCGACGGCGTGCCCGTGGCCGAGCGTGCCAACACTTTGACCACGATGCGCGAGTGCGCTTCGTCCGGGAACTGCACCAGGAGTCGCACGCACTGCCTCATGGCCGAGGCCAGCACCACCTCGTCGCCGTGGTGGAGCTCGCGGTGGCCCCCCGACGGGATGTCGACGCCGTTCACCGCTGTGCCGTTCATGGTCTCCAGGTCGTAGATGAGCCAGCGTCGCTTGCCGGCTCGAGAGCGGGCGGAGCTGCTCGGCAGCGTCTCTGTGAGAGGGACGATGCCCACGTGGCGCTTGCTTATGGTGCGCGTCTCCTCGGACGTGGCAATGCTCACCTCGCAGCCGCGACTGCGGCCCACGCAGAAGGAGGTCGCGAACTCCCACGAGCCCCCAAGCATGTTGAAGTGACGAGCAGCGGAGAAAGAGCCTGTGTACGTGTGTATCAGCGTAAAGAGAGTCTCCCTACGCTGTAAAACTGGGGACGAGTCCGTTTAGGGCGGGAAGCTGCGGCGTTCGTCGGTCGTTCTGGGGTCTGCGGAAGCAGGAGGCGATGGAGAGAGTGCTGCGCTGGGGGTGGTGGGCGCGTAGCTGCAGTGCGGGTCGTTGAGGCGGCGCAAAGCGGTGCAGGTAGCGGGACAGGCGCCGACGCTTGGTGCAGGCCGTGACTGAGTCGGCGGGCTTTTTTCTAATGTGAATATTCCGATATCCTATTGGCTGAAACTGCTTTATACTATTTGTCAATAAGATTATGTCAGTTACTGCAATTATCGCTTCATTGGCTGAAATGAATCTGCGAAATGATGTACCTGGACTTGGGTACAATATAATTCTTACAAAGGAGTACATCTTGTGACAAATTACTATTTATTATTTCTAATAGGTGTTTATTTATCACTAAGGTCAAGTTCGTGCCGCAATCTATGCTAATACAGAGGAAACGTGGCCGGATAAGTACTTCTATTTAGAGGATTTCGCTCCCCAGTGATCTTATCAAGGGAAAAGAAGGGAGGCAAAGTGACCTGCCATTTCCAAGCCGAGTGCGAAGAACGCTCAGATATCTTCAAGCCTCACCACAGCCAGACCAGCAAAGGATCTCGGCCATGAGCGGCAAGAACATGATCACGCTGGAGGAAGGCTGGGACCAGGAGATCAAGCCCAAGGCCATCGACGTGCTGCTGGACATCCTGGACAAGGGCTTCGACCAGGTGAAGGTGTCGCCCTTCCCGCCCAACGCCTTCATGCCCATCTACACGACGTGCTACAACATGTGCACGCAGCGCTCGCCGTACAACTTCTCGGAGCAGCTCTACGACCGCCACGGCCAGACGTTCGACACGTACCTGGAGCAGAAGGTGCTGCCCAGTCTGGAGCAGGCCCACGACGAGTTCTTCCTGCAGGAGCTGGTCAAGCGCTGGACCAACCACAAGCTCATGATGAAGTGGATGACCCGCTTCTTCATGTACCTGGACCGCTACTACGTCAAGCACCACTCGCTCCCGACGCTGGACGACGCGGGGCTGCAGAGCTTCGACCGCATGGTCTTCCAGAAGGTCAAGGTGCGCGTCAAGGACGCCATGATCGAGCTCATCGAGAAGGAGCGCAACGGAGAGATCATCGACACGACGCTCATGCGCAACTGCGTCGAGATCTTCGAGGTCATGGGCATGAAGTCGCTGGACGTGTACCAGAGCTGTCTGGAGACGGACCTCGTGGCCACCAGCGCCACGTACTACGAGCGCAAGTCGAAGGGCTGGCTCAGCGAGGACTCGACGCCCGTGTACCTCCAGAAGGTCGAGGAGGCGCTGCAGAGCGAGCGCAACCGCGTGAACACGTACCTGCACAAGTCGACGGAGCCCAAGCTGGTCAAGAAGCTGGAGAGCGTCTTGCTGGAGGCCGCCCAGAAGGAGCTTATCGAGAGGGAGAACTCGGGGGTCATTGCACTGCTCAAGAACGACAAGCTCGAGGACTTGGCGCGTATGTACCGCCTCTTTGCGCGGCTGAAGAACGGACTTGAGCCTATTGCCGACCTGGTGCAGCAGCACATTACGGCTGTGGGTAACGACATTGTGGCCAAGCGCGCGAATGCCGTGGCCTCCGGTAATGTGCGCGATCCCAGCTCGGATCCGGCGTTCATCAAGGATATTCTTGCGATTCACGACAAGTTCCGCAGTATTGTGAACGAGCAGTTTGCGGGCAACTCGCTGTTCCAGAAGGCACTGAAGGAGGCATTTGTGGAGTTTGTTAACAAGGATGTCGGTCCGGACAGCTCAGCGAAGCTTATGAGTACGTTCTGCGACCGTATCCTTAAGACTGGTGGCGAGAAGCTCAGTGACGAGCAGGTGGAGGACTACCTGGAGAAGGTGGTGTTCGTATTCTCGTACCTGACGGACAAGGATCTCTTCGCTGAAATCTACCGTAACCAGTTGGCCAAGCGTTTGCTAAACCAGCGATCTGCTTCTGCCGACGCTGAGGTGCTTATGATCGGTAAGCTCAAGCTGCGCTGTGGTGCGCAATTCACGGGTAAGATGGAAGGTATGATGAACGATTTGGCCATTGGCAGTGACCACCACCAGGAGTTCGAAGGCTTCTTGAAGAAGCAGCGTGAAAGCGAATCGAATGAGGCTGCTTTGAACCTCGAGTTCAGCGTGCAGGTGCTGACGACGGGTTACTGGCCGTCGTACCGCATCCTGGAGGTCACAATGCCACCGCTTATGGTCCGATGCATGAACCTCTTCAAGGTGTATTACGACTCGAAAACGAGCCACCGCAGGTTGCAATGGGTGCACTCGCTTGGTAACGCAACGATCCGTGCCAACTTCCCCAAGAAGAAATGGTACGATCTGCAGGTAACTACACTGCAGGCTGTGGCGCTGCTTTTGTTCAACGAAGGCGAGGGTGCGCTTTCGTTTGAGGCCGTGCGAGAGTCCCTGAACCTTACTGTGGATGTGGTGAAGCGTATTATGCACTCACTTTCGTGCGGCAAGTACAAGCTGCTGACGAAAACGCCTGCTGGTAAGACTATCTCGACCAGCGACGAGTTCGCTGTGAACCGCACATTTGTCTCGCCGATGCGGAAGCTGCGCATTCCCATGGCTTCCCTGGAGGAAAGCCACAGCCAGAAGAACGTGGAGGAGGACCGCAGCATAGCCATAGAAGCCGCGATCGTGCGTATCATGAAGGCGCGCAAAACGCTGCAGCACCAGCAGCTAATCTCGGAGGTGCTGAGCCAACTGGCGTTCTTCAAGCCGAACCTGAAGGTCATCAAGCGTCGTATTGAGGCTCTCATCGACCGCGAGTACCTTGAGCGCGACCCCGATCAAGCCAACACGTACCGCTACCTCGCATAGGCTACTTGCCGAGTTTACTGGTCCCCCGTAAGGCGCGACGGTGAACAGGAATTTATGGCGCAATAAAGGTGTCGTTGGTCATGGTATCATTCATTACATGAAGGGCTTGTTGCATCCCTACATGGTGACTGCAACGGCAAGATTTTTGATAAGAAGCAAGGTCTAATGAATGTGTCTAATGAATCTGGCCGCCTGCTTGTATTACAGTGTGGAATGCATCTACTTCTTGAAGAACCGGTTGAGCGCCGTGGGTGCGCTATCAGCCTTTTCACTCCACTCGCGCTGCTGCTCCTGCCTCTCCTGGCGTTTCTGCTTGTTGGCCAGTTGCTCGCGGACCTGTTGCTTCTGTGCGTCGATGACGTTCAGCTGCTTCTTGCGCAGTCGCCGAGACGGACGGTTCTTACCGCGCATCTTCTTCTTGGGCTTCTTGGCGGTGCCATCTCCATTCGCGCGCTGCATCTGGTAGATCTTCTTCTCCTGCTCCTCGGCCGGGTCCATGTCCACGCGACCGATTGCATTCGGGTCGAGCGTGATCATCTCCGGACGAATCTTCTCCAGCAGCGAGCGCACCTCAGTCTCGTCACGCTGCTTGTGGTTCTCGAACGGGTTGGCCTCGTACGTGTCGAAGTTGGGCTCACCAGAGCCAGGAATCACTACGGAGTTGAAGCCCTTGGCGTGGCCGACACCCAGCACATCTTCGAACGGGCGGAAGGCCAGCGAGCTCACCAACGAGCCCGGAACCTGGTACGTCATGTATGGTCGGATGGGCGAGCCTGACGAGAAGGCGTTCTTGAGCACGTGCACGTTCGGACCGAAGCCCACTGCCACAAGCCCGCGCTGACTCACACTCAGCGTGTTGGCAGCCGCCGTCAGGTAGTAGCTGTTCAATTCCTGGTATTTGCGCAGGTCGAAAATCTTGACCTTTCTGTCAGCACCAGCGGTGACAAGATACTTTCCGCTGGAGTCTATGCCGAGGGAACGAACTGCAACAACACAACGCCAAGCGTAAGTCCAGCGCACACCAGCACAAACACAGCAGTAAGACAAAACAACGTACTCGGTCCCTGGTGGCACTGCATCTTGACGACAGCGTCCGACATGTTCGGCGTCCAAAGCGTGACGATACCGCTCGCGTGGCCGAGGTTCACCACGGCGTTCCACGGGTTCAGCGCCATCGTGTCACACAGTCCCTGCTTGGTGCGGTGGGTGGACACCTGCTTGCCCTCCGTCACATCGTGGTAGGTCAAGAGGCCGTTGCCGCTCACAGTCGAGAGCAGGAAGTGGTAGGGGAGGAACTCCATCCGGCGCGGCTCCGGGGTCGTGCGGATGCAATGCGCCTCGGCGCCAGTGCTGTCGTAGATATACACGTGCTTCTTCTGCGCCACCGCGAAGAGCGAGTCGTTGTGCAGGAAGCTGACGTCGCGCACGAGGTCGTTGGCCTGGAACTCGCACGTGAGCTTCATGCGCAGCGCGTCCATCATGGCCAGGTGGCCCTTCTGGCTGCCGAGCAGCATGTTGCGGCCGTTGCGCGTGTACTTGACGCGGTACGAGCCGTAGTCGGGCAGGTCCAGGCTGAAGATCTTGTGCGCCGTGTTGAGGTCCACGTTGTCCGCGAGCTGCTTCTGCGTGAACTTGTACGTCTTCTCGAGGCCTTCCGCCTCCAGGAGACCCGCCTGGTCGGGCAGCAGGATCTCCGACTTGGCGGCGGACTCGGCCGCCAGCTTCTGCTTCTCATGCGCGCGCTGCAGCGAGCCCCGGAGCTTCTTGTCGCGGATGTTGCGGATGCGGTGCTGCGACAGGTTGCCGCCGCGCGTGTACTTGCCCGCGTTCTTGACGGGCTTGGCCTTCTCCTGCTTGGGCTGCTTGGCGTCCTGGCCTAGGCGCTTGGGCGCGTTGCGCACGATCCGCTCCACGTCCTCGTGCTCCGAGCCGCCGTCATGCTGGTCCGCCATAGTGTGTATCAACCGATGCAAGTCGAGATGAAAATGGCTGGCCAAAAGCTGTGCGCGGTTTTAGAACAGGAGGCTTGTGTTGAGGGGGTGCTTCCAGATCTGGCAGCTTGGTCATGTACTGATTTTAGATACAAATATTTTAACCATATGGTTTTGACGTAACTGGTGTGCCACATACACACCAGCTCACCGAGAGAGCTGCTGTCCGTGTTGGGACTGCAATCTCGTTCTTCTCAGCCTTATGCGCACTCCCGGGTCTGTTGTGGTGCTCTCAGTTCGACAGCATCGACTCGGCTCGGCGGACATTTCCGTCCACTTTTATTAATATCTCGGAAGGAGCCAGATGCAGTCACCACTCTGTGTACGGCTTATCCTTCTTTCCGGACCGCAGCATCCAATGCCGCTATCTTTCCAGCACAGTACACTTTACACAAGGTATACTCCAGAGATACACCAACTGCCGCCCGTTTCTCTCCGCTCCAAATTAAACAGTGCACTCGACGTCACATCGCATCAGACCTGCATTGAGCACGTCTCACACAATCGACCGTGCCCACTCGTCGGCGTCTCTCATGCGGGTGCGTCGCTAGGAGCTTCCTCCAGCCATGACCTTCTCTTAGCTCTGCGTCTGGTTCTCACGCTGCTCGTTTCTCTCTCTATGCGCCCCACAGCGTCGACTTTTGCGAGGCAGCGGGAGGTGCCTCTACGCAGCGGCGCTGCTGCTGCTGCTGGTGGTCTCCGCGAAATCTGCAGCTACTTCTAGACGCACTCGGGAGTTGACGATGATTACTTCGGGGTCAAGCATTGCATCTACTTCGGCCGAAGATTTTAGCGCTTTAACTCTCGCTACGATGGCGTTGCCTCCCGTCAGAAAAGGACGCTTGGATGCATCGCTGTTGTGGATGGAAGAGGATACCGAGATTATGATGTTGTCTTTTTCCACGTCCTCCATCGTTGGCCCCAATTCGGACAACCCAAAAGTATGTGCCAACTTGCGCTCATCATACTGCGCGAGCAAAGGGCGTGAACCTGTTTCGACTATTACCTTTGGGTCCTCTGCGGAGGCCTCATATGTCCAAGGTGGAAACCCGTTCCTGAACCTATATGCTGATCCGGGTGAGACGAATCTCAACATCGAGAGCGATAACAGTACCTACTTCTGCGTGACCGACCTTCTTCCTTCGGGTGTCAAGACAAACGACTCGTGGGAGATCAGGACGACCTTCACATTCCAAATCCAGGTGACTAATGTGGCGTGGACGGGTAACGAGCAGCAGGAAGATGACTACACCAGTGGATTCCGTTTGCCTTCGCTAAGCGAGGTCATTCTTATGGACGACAACGATGTGATGGGGAGTGACTGCGCACAAACTTTAGTGCATGCGAAGACATGTAAGTAGCTGACTATTTCTACCTCTCTTTCGCGAATTGATTTCTGATGATCGTCGTGGAAATTTTCATGCAGACTCGAAGTACACTCTGAGTGTGTACAGCGTGATGTCCATCACATTCTTCGCTGTTGCTTTGGCCGGTGCTATCCTCGTTACACGAATGGTATTTGTATTTGTTTCCGTGTTGGTGAAATATCGGGGTCTAACGACATGTGTGCTGTTTACAGAACGGTATTTCCTTTTCGAGACCGACGTTCTACAACGATATGACATCGCTCTCTGTGATGATGATCTTCATTCTGTGCATTGTTGGCAACGCTATTTGGATTAGTGTGTCGACAAAAGCTTCATCTGCCGGCGGAACAGACATCTACTACCTGCTTTATGCCATTTCTGTGTGCTTCACGTGGACGATGATGACCTCGGTGTGTTTTCACTGGGGTACTGTACTGTTCCACGATGTGGGGGCATCGGGGCGGTTAATCGTGTTCATCATTTACGTGATCATCAATGTGGCGTTCTACGGTGTTCAGCTTTTCGGAGTCGTGAGCCTCACCGACTTCTACAAGTGCGCGTACGATGACTACCTCAAGAATCCTTTCTACATTATGCGCCTGTGTTCAGACGACTATTGCCCCGATTTGCAGCCGACACAGTGGAAGTACGCGGTGAACAACATTTGTAAAGATGTCAGCTACTCAGACTGGTTCTTCCCACTGCAACAAAGTTCTGAGCTGCTGATCTTCCTCACATCTGTGGCGTTGCTGGTGCTGGGCACATTCGTGATTCAACGCGGTGTGCGTTTGATCGATCAATCCGGCGACATTTTTGATGACCACGTGGTGAAGGTGATGAAGAAATCGTTGATCACGTATCTGGCGGTGATTCTGTCGATTGCACTCGTGCTCGGAACGTCCTCCATTATGAACTCAATTTTGCACTGGAAGAACTGGAGCATCAACGCTGTTGTGTGGTACATTTTCTCGATTTGGCTTCCAACTCTTGTACCTCCGATTGGGTTCTTGTTTCTACAGTGGAATCCACGGCTCCACGGTATGAACTGGAATCCATCGTTGCACGTGAAGGACCCGCAACTGCTTCACCCCACCATGTCGAGCATTTCTGACAAGGTTGGTGGAAAGTTCGCCGTTCCTTTGGATGCCTCAGGGCTGAGCGATGGCTGGGCAGGCATCCTGCGTTTTCCTGATACCGAGTACAATCCCATTGGCCAAGAAAGTGTAGATGGCACACAGAATGTACTTGCACTAGCTGTCCAGCTCGTTTCGCCAATCCCTCTTACGCACGCGTGCTTTGTTGAGCTCTACGTTGCGGAGAAGACGGCTTCTGAAGCTGGTGAGAATGATGTCACCGGTGATGACTACTACGAAGATCTCCCAATGCTGAGCTACCGCCGTTCCTCGATCAGCACGTTCATCGAGACTGGACTGCACCAAGAGGGAATTCTCAGCCGTCGTAGCCATTCGTTGTCGTTACTCGGCGGTGGAGCTTTACCCACGCCTCTGCCTGTTTCCAAGCCGGGAGCGAAGTGGTCGCGTGTGGGCTTCACAGAGACAGTTTTGCCCACTTTGGTGACTGGCAACTACGAAAATGGAGGCGGCACCGTGACGCAAATCGCTACGTTCTTGTCAGTGCTTCAGATACCAGTGATGCCTGCTAACCCGCTCCTTCGTTTCGTGGTGTACGAGATCCCGGAGAAAGCATCGTCTCCGTCTACTGACGGCGACTTGCGCGAGTCCCGCCAAATGATGCGTGCGTCCTCCCGACAGCTCGATGAGCGCGCTAGAATAGCTCGTGTTTCAGGTATGGGCATGGCTCCTCCCTCGCGGCCCAAGGTGTTTTGCGAATTTTCTTGTGCGTGCGATGACATGCTGGCGTCTGACGAGGTGAACTTGGTGGCTCGACAAGTTTCTCACCGCAATCGGTCGCCCATTCCGACAGTTCTCAGTGACGGAACTGGCACCGAGTCACCAAATGTAGCTGCTGCAACCGGAACTGCTACCCCTGAAGTGGATCCTTCGGTGCCACGCTTGCGGGTCAAATCCATGACTGTTTCCCCTCGGCAGCTCAAGGAGAACTCGGGGTTCTACATCACGAAAAGTTTTCAGTTCGCTGAAGGGCACGAAATGGTGATAGAAGACATGATTGAAAGTCCACTGACGAACGAATTGCCACGGCAATACCTGGAACTGCTAGTTGCCGAGCGCGCGGACGATCTTGCGCATGCACAAGCAGACGCCGCAGGCTTTGAGGCAAGGGTGAAGAGTGGTCTGGTTGGTAATCTTTATGACAACCTGATCGAGCAGATCCAGGGCGAGAATGACCAAGCCGTGGTTCAAACGTGGCTGAATGACCGCGTTCAGCAGCGCAAGATGTATGTCGAAGCACTGCGGGAGTGTCACCAAGTATGTATCGATCGAGCGGAGGAGGGGCTTAACTTCAAGGCTAGTACCGAAAAGAAGAGCCTCGTGCTGCGGTTTTTGCCTATCAACTTGCATGTGCAAGATATGTGGGTGGGACCCACAGCTGACCTGCGCTCGCAACGATCAAGACGGACATCACCCTACGTGAAGGTCTATCCGACGGTGACTGTAGGCGCTTTCGCTGCTCACTGCTTCAAATTTCGTCACAACGGGAGCATTCTGAGTCTGCGAGCGACACTACAAAAACGGTCATTATCGCGCGTGCAGAGTGACGTGTCTGAGCAGGGTGGTGTCGAAATGGTGGATTGGAGCAATGCGGACGTTCGTTCTACTGACGAGACGCGATGGCACCTCACGACGCGGTTCGATATGTGCTTGTCACAGGCGCTGACAGCGCTGGTCGCTTCATTCTGCCGTCAACTGGAATACTCGTTGCAGCATCCGACGGATCGCAGCTTTCTGCACACGATTGAGTCCATTGGTTTCCTGTTCCAGGTCGAGTCGCTACTGTCCACGCAGGGCAAGGAAATCGGGATGTTGGAAGATTTCTTTGCAGCGGTTGATGCGCTCAAGCACGTGACTTTCGTGCTTGATACTTCGCCGCCTACGCACCTCCCTTCAACATTGCTTAACCTGCACATGAAAAACACACCGCTACCGGGCGTTGTTTCGGTGCGCTTGAGCAGGGGATCTGCCAAGGGAACTTTCACCGTGGCTGTCGGTGTGCGCTGCTCTGAAGACATTCGGGCATCGATCCCGTCCACAATCCGATCAGGAGGCTCCATTTCTGTCACGCCAGTGATCTTCACACAAGGCATCAACGAGATGCAGACATTGGCCAACAACGCCAGCAGCAAAAAGACGACTCTGCAGGATATTATCAATCGCAAGAGTTTCTTCGTGTTGACCCGACACGTCGAGAAGTACAAGCAACTTGCGGCGCAAAGGGTACGTAGGTAGCACTTAGTGCCTGTGTCGATCTTGGTTCACTGACATTTTTTTCTGTTTGTTGCTGCATTAGCCTGACGCTGTGCCTACGCCAGTGAGTACGATCACACCCCTCCTGGAATCCTTGGAGGGCCGTATTGCCACAGCTAGCAAGCGGCAGGTGGTGAAGTCGAAACACCCCAAGATTATTCAGGAAAGCTCGCATTTGTGCCGACTGCTGGGTGCTGGTCGCGTAACATCGTGCAAGAGTGCAAAGGACCGCACGGGCATGTCGGTGACACTCGAGCAGGTGCGTCTGCTTAGCGAGTACCATGGTTTGCCTGAGGAATTCGCTGTGCGCACAGTGTCGACCATGCGCAGTAACGGCGTGCGACTGGAGAACACACTCAAAAACACGGGCAAGCGTCAGTACGCCTTCAACGGGTTGCAGCGCTCGCTACTCCCGGACGAGTACAAGTGTCCCGAGGGCACGTACGGTCGCGGCAACGTGAGCTAGGACTCCTGAGGCTCGTGTCTTGCACAGACACGATGTGATGTACAGTCGGCGGGGAAACCCCGGACCTGTCGAAAAACGCTGTTATTATTTGTAGTTGAATACAATTTTGAAAGACATTCAGAGCATTCAGCAGTGCGACGTAGAGCAAGTTTTTACGGCTGCTCCGAGTCGAAGGAGCTTGTGGAGTTTCGCACAAGGTTCCAAACCAGGAAATGAATTGGGGACCCGTGTTGGCGGACCCGGGGGTATAGATAGGTTGGTTTTTTAATGGTTAGTTAAATTGCGGTTAAAAAATATTAAAAAACGGTCTTTTATCGAGTCCAGATTTATTAACCATTCGGGTTTTGCCACGTATGCCTAGAGCAAAAGAAGCAACTCTGATCCGGTTTCAGTTTCTGCATTTGTTACGACCCTCCTTCCTACTGCAGGTTAGAACTCTTCGTGCTCGGGGAACAAGACGGTGTCTGGCATGATAGCAATGCTGGTTAGCGCCAATGCAGCAGATAACGCCTCCTGCTCTGATATCTCCGCATCCGTCAGCTCAGCCAATATGTCATTGGCATCTTCGTCAACGTTGGGGTCAACGTCGGTGCACGGTGTCTGCATGCTTTGGCGCTCCGTTTCCTCGGACGTTTCCCCCGTGCTTACCCCCGCTTGGTTGGAGCCTCCGACTGCTCATGGAAATGATCCCAGGGATGATCATGGAAATGATCCACCGCGCTTTCTCCCCATGCTCTAAAATCCGGAATGACTAGTGTGTTACATGTAGGCAGGCATGCTAGCAGGCATGCTAGCATCCATTCAATATACAGATTATCGTGTAAGTTCACCTTCGCATAACGGTGGGTCTAAGCGGCAGCCCCATTACCAGTCGATGGCTGTGGGCTTCGATGAGGGTAAGACGAAACCAATCCGAATCAGACCATCAAATCAACGTATAACCAACAAATTGGTTTGAAATCGAAAATTTTCATAAAAAACCGTTCCATACCCGGGGGGAGTCGCAGTTCGAAGGTGATTAATGTTCAACGAAAGTGAGTTAGATGTTGCAATGAAGGCGTCGATGCAAGTTAAAGTGATATATATATTGCTGAATGGACTGCAGTGCATGCATTGAAATCGCCGTCCACATCTCGGCGGAACACTTGAGATGCGAGGTTGTAGCTTGCGCGGGGGTTGGAAGTGAATCGTTTTGAGTGACTTTGCCTGGAGCATGTAAGGGCGTGTTCGACTTGAACAGTCAAAATCAAAGAGAGTAGTAAATAGCTATTTTGTCTCAACCGACTATGAGCACTCCAGCAATTTGAACAGTTTGTGTTTCACTTGAAAGCAGCTGGTGTAGGCAGTGGTCAATAGATAAAGGGTGTTCAAATGACTGGTTTTGAAAAACACATCCACCATGAATTTCAAAACCAGTCATTTGAGGGCAAAACAGTTGTTTTTGTGTTTGTGTGTTCGACTTGCATAATTATCGCAAAATGACTGCTTGGGCGGCAAACCAGCTCTTTACGCTTCAAAATAGCAATTTAAGCGTCAAGTCGAACACGCCCTAAGTTACTTCAAGATATTGTGTTTCATTCGAATCGATTCGCGCGATATTCAGCCAATCAGAAGTTACTAATCGCCACCACACGTGTCTGAGTCCACGAGACTTATAATACGCTAGGCCATCCGTGAACTTCTGATAATTGGAGTATGCCTTCAACATCTGCACTTCGCACTTAGCTGAGGTGGACGACACAGGCAACACGCAGGTAATTTATTAACTGTGTCGGACATTAAATCGTGTGTCACAACTCGTGAAGATTCTGAACATGTACCTGCGTAACTGCATGATTATTTTCTATATAAATTACCAGGTTATTTGATGCTGCAAAATCAGACGTCCACTGGGATCCACTCCTTAGCTCTGAAATAAATTTCAGAGAATACCTGGTTAACATGTATTAATAAATTCAAAAATAGCATTTCTCACAGTTTTAAATGCAGATTGATAGCTGTTAAATACTTTAAAGTACCGTTTAAATACAAAGTCGCGCTTCGCACGAAGAAGCTCTGAAATTTAGAAAGTTGTATCCATGATACTACATTGCGGTTTTACATTTCTTCGTACATTATAACATCGACGTAGTCTATGCGTTTGATATAGGCAACACGTACGTATTTAAGAAGTGCTCCAGATCGCTTGTGGGGCTGTAGAGTACTTACATGGTTTCCCTATAAAACTTCTATAAATTTATATCATCTATCACCCATAAATTAGGGCATCTCCACCGGGGTTTGAGTAAAACTAAGCGTAAACGATTTTGTGACCAAAAATATTAGATCGTGCAGTGCAGCTTTGCTTTTACGCATACTCACCGTCAGAAAGTACAGGTTTCTTATCAAACTTGCTCACAAACCTGTACTTTCTGACGGTGAGTATGCGTAAAAGCAAAGCTGCACTGCACGATCTAATATTTTTGGTCACAAAATCGTTTACGCTTAGTTTTACTCAAACCCCGGTGGAGATGCCCTTACCAGGTCATAGTGTTTATGAAGAAATTTCAGAGAATTCGGGCAAATGAGCCGAAAATGCAATAAAAAGTCGGACTTTTGAGAATTTACAATGCTACTCGATGAAAAGAGGCCCTCTGTTGCGACTTGCCGCAAGTTCTCGTGCAGACCGACGCAAAGTACAGATCTACAAGGTTAAAAACTATAGTGCCTAGCCGCAGGTCACGGTGCAGTTCGAGTTAAGGCGAATGCGTTTCAATCAGAGAAGATATGGCCCTTAATGCCGATTAAGATGCGCGAGGAAGCGAAGTTACTTTCATGAATCATAATACCCGCTGAACATGATAAATTACTGGAATGTTGCTTGTAACGTCCACCTCGTCTAGGTACGAGTTTTGGAGGTTGCGCGAAGGGATCATTCCTTGTGCCCATGCAGATTTTGCATCGATTTGGTCGTAAAGTAAGCAAAAAGAAGGAAAGCGAAAGCGAACTGCACAGACGCAGTGTACTTCCAGTACTCTATTCACGCGAATAATACGCGCCAGCTCAATTTGTACACCCTAGTGCTTGGAATCGGTACTCTGCAACTAGCGACGAAGAGAATAAAACGTTCTTATCGGCCCAACCTCTACAACGCAACATTGGTCGATGTCGATCGCGACCAGCCATTATATACATGTACTTTGAAAGCAAGCGATCTATCGTCGAAGATCTTGTTCTATTTGAAACGATGCGGGAGGCTTCCACTGGTCGCCGGCTAGTATAACAAACTGACCCTTGCGGTAGGCGGAGGAGGAGGAACAGGTTCTTGGGGCTGACGGGGAGATTGCGAAGTGCTGGTCATTCCCCGACCAACTGCCCTGCAGCCCAACACGTGGCTGAGGGAGCCACTTTATTTATGAATACCCTGGCTAAGTAGTTGTACCACTAAACTGATACAGTAGCCATATTTGATACACTCACCCCTCCGGATTTGGATAGCCCTTCACGGTCGTTTGGCGGAGTGTTGGAGTTTGGCTCTCGTCTTCCGGTCTTGGTATGCCTCGTCCTCGCGTCCGTTTCGATCTATATGTGGTGAGGAAGAGCTGGGGAGCCGCAGCGAACGTCTCAGCTCGGCACTTGAGAAGTTTCCAGCTTTCGGTGCCACCAGCTCGACAGTAACAGCTCGTCGCGACCCGATCCCCTCTAGCTTCCGACGACCTGGCGTGCTTTGTGTGGGCTTGTTGCGCGCAACACCTCGCTCCATCGAGAGCCCAGCATGGCTCGCACAAAGCAGAGTGCTGCTCGTTCCACGGGGGGCCGTACTCATCGCCGGTCTCTCGCTCGCCTTGCCTGCCGAAACGTTTCGAGTCAGGGTGCCGCCACTGAACAGCGCTGGCATGTCTGGCTCATCACGGACCGACTAGGTACGGATGTCACCGATGACTCACGATACTCCGTGTAATACATAGTGGCCCCAGGCAAAACCCAGAGCTCCTACGAGCCGCGCTGGATGCTGGAAGAAGACGGCTTCGGAGAATACCTGGACCTTGTCGACGCATACAAAGCGCTTGGCGGTCCCATGACCTTCGTGGAGTTCGCTCTCTCTCGTCCCGATGAATTCTCACAGGCCATTGGCGCCGCGAACGATGGTCGCTGTGCTTTCCACGCCCTGTCGCGTGCCACGGATGCCGTTGGTCTGTTTGGCTGGTTTTCGGGGGCTGCCGTCGACGAATTCTACGATGCCCAAGCTGCCAAGGGTAAGCCCATTCCAGACGCGGGTGTCGTGTGGTCCACATTGTGGACGTTCGTCCGTCAACAGAATCGCTCTGCGCGTGCTGCTGATAAGCCAGAAATCTACGAGGGCACACTGCGAGTTAACCAAGTGCAGGAGTGGCTTACCGGCGTCTCGTCGTGCCTTGGTTTGGACAACCTTCTTCTTGCCCCGGGTGTGTACCTCTGCGCGGGCTCTTCGCCAGGCCCGCAGCGCAAGTCTCATGCATTCACGATGATCGTGACGACCGCCGGGCGCACCGCGTCGGATGACGAGGTTGTCCAAGTCCCGTTGCTTGAGTATGCTGCGCCCTGGTTGGCGGAGGTTCGCTTCGTGCGCCGTGTTGTTCCCGTGTACTAAATCGTAGCCAATCTCCTGTCATTGATCCTGCCATTACTTGCGTCGTCGCTTTCGCGGTCGTTGCATCTGTTTATCTTCATACGCCTGAATCAGCCCCGAAACTTGATGTAAATTCTCCAGAGGCTCCCATGTAGCATCCGCCTCACCCACCCACTTAATGTGGTATTGTACGGCTCCAAGCTTCTTGCGCTTGCCAATAATTGCTTCAACAATCTGGCCAACACCACCATCATGTAGAATGACCTCCTGGGGGCGAGAGAGTCGTGCTGGCAGCTCGTACGGCTTGAGTGAGCCGGTGTTGAAGACGGGATGCAACTTGAGTCCAGGTGGCAAGTTAATCTCGTAACCATGCTTGTGGACAGTGCGAACGACGGAGTACGGACCGATCCACTTGGGGCCAAGCTTGCGGGAGTTGGGAAAGCCGGTGTGGGCTGTGTCCAAGTGCCTTGTACTCAGGTAAACTTGATCGCCGACCTGGAACACTTGCTCCTTTCTTCCCCGGTCGTACACGTCTGCCATCCGCGCTTGAGCTTCCTCCAAGGCCTCTTGACATTGACGAAGGATGGCTTCCTGTCGATCGGTGAACTTGATACCTTGGCGTCGTCCTCCGCGCACGCCATGACGACTTGTTGCTGCGACAGCTGCTAGGGGGTTGCGAGGGACGTATCCAATGTCAGCTTCGAATGGCGACATCTTGATGCTTGAGTTGACGGCGGAATTAATGGCAAACTCAGCGTTAGCGAGATGTGCATCCCAATCGTCATGACGCGGAGAAACGAAACAGCGTAGATATTATTCTTCGAGTGTGCGATTGGTGCGCTCTGTCTGCCCGTCACCTTGTGCACGGTACGCAACGGTCATTTTCAGCTTGGTTCCAACATTCTCGAACACTTGGCTCCAAAATCCCGAGACAAACTTGGTGTCGCGATCTGACACGATGTCTTCAGGCATGCCGTGAAACTTCCAAATGTTATCGATGAACAGCATTGTGACCTCTTGAGCTGAAACTTTCTTTGTCGTCGCAATGAAGTGTGCTGGTTTGGTGAGCCGGTCAACAACGACCCAAATCGAGTTACTGCTTCGCTTGGTTTCTGGTAGGTCTGTAATGAAGTCCATTGAAATGGATCGCCATCGTTCGTCCGGAATATGTAATGGTTCGAGAAGGCCAGGTGTCTTCGTCAACCGTGGTTTGTTCCGCCAACAGTCCTCACAGTCTGCAATGTACTTCTTGATCGTACGCATCATGCGTGGCCAATGCCAATCCGACTGAAGCTTCAGGTACGTGCGATCTGCACCGGAATGTCCACCGTAGTTGGTATCGTGCACTTCAGCGATGATACGGCGTGCCACGGTGTTCGGGACCACGATACGAGGTTGCTCGTAGGTTGAGCCTTGGTACCAGATCAGATTCTTCTCCTCGAAGTAAGGTTTGTACTGCTTCTCTGATACCCCAGGAACTACCGACGCAGTCCCACGTCTTTTAATCGCGCGCCGAATGTCTCCGATAACCTTGTCCTTTGGGTATCCAGCGATTATCGCTTTGATCAGATCGTCGTTAGGCTTGATCTCCGTCACACGTAGCTGGTAGCTGGTCTCGTTGAAGCTCGGAACGAGCAAATAGTGGAAATCCTTCGTCTCCGGTTTGAGGTCAGGTCGTCGGCTCAGAGCGTCAGCGATTCCGTTCTTAGCGCCCGGAAGATATGCAAACACGGGTTGGTACTCAGCCAGAATATCATACCATCGCGCGAGGCGCCGATTCGCCATCTTTTGCTGGAAAATACCTTCAAGTGACTTGTGATCTGTCTCCACCATTACCGGTCTATCCAAACAGTAAATCCGGAATGCGGCTAATGCGTTGACAATCGCGAGTAACTTCTGCTGTTGCGTTGGGTACTTGAGCTCGGCTGATTTCATCTTCTTGCTTGTGTACGCGATGGGGCGCTCGACTCCATCGACGACTTGAAAGAGCACTCCACCAACAGCATACTGACTCGCGTCTGTTCGTAGATGCATCTGCTGTGTGAAGTCAGGTAGGTGCAGAACCGGAGTTTCCGACAACCGGTGTTTCAACTCCTTGAAGTTCTGCAACTGCACCGTGTTGAAGGTGATCTTGGAATTCCGTTGATTCTTCTTTTTCAACAACGTGAACAGTGGGGCCGTAAGTTCACGTACTGCTCACAAAACCGCTGTACGTATCCAGTCAAACCGAGGAAACTGTGGAGCTGCTCTTGGGTTCGTGGTACAGGTCAATCGCGGATAGTCTGCACCTTTGTCCGGATCAGTGCGAACTCCATTCCGACCGATAAAATCACCCAGACACGGGATCTCTTCAGCACAGAAAACACATTTGGAGAGCTTCACGTACAACTTGTTCTTCTTCAAAATCTCCAACACGTCACGAAGGGCTCGGAGGTGCTCGTTGATGTCTTTTGACTTCGTGAACACGTAGATATCATCGTAGAACACGTATATATCATCGTAGAATGAACGTGTGTATGGCAGACCCTTGAACAATGAAGAAGTCAATCGATGCATCGTTGCTGGTGCGTTGCTGACTGCCATCGGTAACACCATATACTCGTATAATTCACTGGGTGCTTGGAACGCTGTATACTTGACGTGATCCATCTTCATCCGCACTTGGTAGTATGCTGACATCAGCTCCATGCACGAGAGGTAGTAGGCACCTGCCATGCTCTCGAAAACGTCTTCCTTACGCGTCATCGGTACGCTCTGTCGGATCGTGTTGCTGTTCAAATACCGGTAGTCGTGTACGATGCGTCATCCCACAGGTCTACGAACGCAGAACGTCGGAGCTGCATGAGGGCTAATACTCGGCCGAATCAATCCCTTAGCGATCATGTCTCGCACCCACTCGGGCGAGAGTCTCCACTGCTGTCGGTACATTGCAATGTTGGGGTCCTACACGTCGATACGGTGCTCAATATCACGCTCCATCGGCAATCCGTCCGGCAACTCGGGTGTAGACACACTGTCTTTATACTCGAGAATGATCGGGTACGCAGGGTTTTTCTTGAACGACTCCCAATCAGTTTGGAGGAACCGTTTTGCTTTCTCCAACATTGTCAGGTTCGTCACTTCGTCTAATGTCACTCTGAATCTCTTTGATCGTGTCGTTTGTCAACACAATCATGAAATCGTGTTCAGGCTGGTCCTTCGCAGGTAGCCGCAGAAACTTTCGTAGCTTCTTCCGCGTGATGCACTTTGTTTGGACTCATTCCGAGTCGACTACTCCAAGAGTAAACATGCCTCAACCTTGGCATTCCTCTTCTCTCGCCTCGAGAGGTTCTCCGCGGCTCCAGCAGGTCTTTCAGTAGCTTCGGCTTCGTCTTCCAACAGCGTTTTTGGCACGACGGCTCGACATGAATCACGGCTTATAGACGAGCTTTCGCTGGTCACAGCTCGGTGAAACCCGGAACCTATAGTCTGACTGCACTTCCCGCTGGGAGTAGAAGTTTCTGCTCCTGAGGCTCCAACTGATACGCCATTCTTGAAGCATCGACGTTTCCAGTCGATCTCTGGTTGTACATCCACGAAAAACGGCATCCCGAGGACACAGTCAAACTCATCCGGAATGTCGAACACGAAAGCGACACACTGGTAGTTGGGGGCATCATCGAGGCGAACAGTTATCTTCGCTAGCTCCAAGACTGCTTTCCCAATTTTGTTGTCTCCCCAGTTTCACTTTGATCGTTCGGTCTGTGTACACATGCGTCTTCAGCTCATGCTTCTTCACAAACACGCCTGATACATAGACCGTCGTGGAGCCACAGTCCAGCAAAACCTTGGCGCCAATCTTTTTCTCGCGCTGCTCGATGTTCCCGTTAACGGCGAACAATGGTGCGCGGTCGTACACGAGAGGGTCTTCGCATAGTAGATTCAACGTAGCTTCGTTAACGGTTAAATCTTCCTCGCTGGTGCTCTCCACGTCAGGTCCCTCTTCTACTGGCGTGGCTGGTCGTTTCCCCGCTCGCCCATCAGCTTGCTGCAGTCGCGCTTGAAATGTCCAGGCTTGTTGCAGTGGTAACACACAGGGCCATTCTTGGTTTGTTCCATAGGCGCGTATTGACCAGGCGTGTACGAACGCTTGTTGAACGGCTTCTTGTTTCGGGACGCGTTCGAGCTCAGCGGCTCACGGAACCGTTGCGCTCGCTCTGATTTCTCGCGATCCGGCTTGCGCTCACCACCGAAGTGGGACATCTCATACTTGGAGGCTTGGTCCATCGCTTCGCTCAACGTATTCGCGTTTTGTAGCTTGACGTAGGCTTGCGTGGCGCGCTTGAGACCATCGCAGTAATAACTGACTTGGTCCACTTCGCTCGTGTTCTCAACGCGGAAGATCAGCGACCAATATTTCCCATTGTACTCTTCAATGTCGCTGGTCTGGCGGAGTTGACGAAGCTTCTGCCGGAGAACCGCTTGGTAGTATGACGCTTCGAAGTGCGCGAGAGCGTCATGGGTAAACTGTCCGCACGTCTGCTCCACCGCTGGCGTTCGAGAGGCCCAGGACAGGAACCATCCTGATGCGGTTTCCTCCATCGCGGTACCAGCGATCGCTGGCAACGTGCCGTTGCTGTCCGTTGCGTCGTGGCTGTTGATGCGGCACAGCGTCTCCACTTGAATGAGCCACTGGCGTACGTCCTCGACGCGCTTCCCCTTGAACTTGGGCAGGCCGCTTGGGACTCGCGGCTTCGATTCCGGCGGCGGTGGGTGCGGCGTTAGGTTCTTGGCTTGCAAAGACACAATTTCGGCGCGCAGTTGCGCTAGCTGTGCTTCCAGCTCCGCTTGTCTCTCTCCGTCCGCCGCTGGCGCGTCGTTGTCGTTCTTGCGCGTCGCAGTGGCCGTGGTCGTCGATTCTAGACCAACAAGTGCTACCAGTATAAAAAACTGGCCCTTGCGGTAGGCGGAGGAGGAGGAACAGATACTTGGGGCTGACGGGGAGATTGCGAAGTGCTGGTCATTCCCCGACCAACTGCCCTGCAGCCCAACACGTGGCTGAGGGAACCCCTTTATTCATGAATACCCTTGCTAAGTAGTTGTACCACTAAACTGGTACAGTATCCAAATTTGATACAGCTAGTAGCTGATCTGAACTACAACTTGTATCTAAATTACAGAAGAATACTAAAACTTATAGATTAACTACAGAAGTACAGTATACGATCGGACGGACCGTCCGATATTTAACCCGTATTTAACGATTGTAGGTCTAGGAACGTATTTAACGGTATTTGTACATGTATTTTACAGTACTACTGTATTTTACAACTCTACTTGTGAGTCACAAGTGGTAAGCAGTTGTTATTACATGTATGCTCCAGCGATGCTGATATTGTCAGAGTTGTAGTGTAACGCCATCCATTCTTGCTCAGGGCCCAAAGTATCTACATACAAGTGTAGTGCCCGTGGAACATAATGAATGGGCTTAGCGCAATTGCATTTTTACGTTTAGCATTAAAAGAACGCGCTACCAGCCCAGCCCTCTCGTTAAAACTCTTAGTATCGTGTGCTCACTCTGCTCGCTCTGGTGGACCAGGTCGCTCTCGTCGGATTCCGATCCCGACGTCTAAGCCGAAGTGGAAGCCGACTCGTCCTCGACGGCAATCTGCTGGGATGGCGAATCCTTGGAATTCTCCACAGCCGGAACCTTGGTGGTCTTAGCCTTCGTAGCCTTGGTGGCCTTAGCGGTCTTGCCCTTCACCAGGACAGCGTCTTCACTGCCAGACTCCTCCAATTCGCTACCAAAACCCGAGTCACTGTCACTGCCCTCGAACTGCTTTTTCAGCCAGAGCGAGACGTCTTCGGTGCCACTGCTAGAGGTTGAGCCGCTGGTGAACATCCACGACAGATCGTCACTGGTAAACATCCACGACGTATCGTTGCTGGTAAGCAGCCACGTCAGAAGGTCACTAGTGCTCTCCGAGCCGTCCTCACTAGTGCTCTCCGAGACGTCCTCAACAACGGGGCTCCACTTCCAGATTTCCTTGCTCGGGCTCACGAGGCGTCGGCAGGATCTAATCTTTGAACCGGAGGGGGGTGCTTGGAAGGCCCGAAACCCCCCGGTATACGATCTTCAAGTGAAAACCTGAAGAGGCACACTTGGGACGGGAGCACGAGAATGGAGAGATCTGGCCGGGGCGCTTCCAGAGGCATGCAGATGGCTCCGGCGGTAGATGACGGAGAAGTAAGACCGGACAAGGAGAGCAGGAGTGACACTCAAGAGACCGAGTGGAAAACTGCTGGAGAGCGCTCGAAGAAGACTGAAGAAGGGGGAGCTGCAGCAGGAATGCGCAACCGATCAACTCAGGGACAAGCAGCGAGCTACCAAATCGACAAGAAGCTTTCGCCGAGAAGGCAAATGAAAGGAGGGAGGATTTCGGGGAGCTGGAAGAAGAAGAGCAGAGGCAAGGAGGGAGCATCTGATCCAAGAGATGGTTCGGCTACCTTCACCCAACTGAAGAGCTACTTGACCCAGGGTGCCCCGCTTCACTATGTTCTGCCGCTTGTGGAACGCATCAGCGCCCTGGCTCGCGAACGAAGGTTTCAGGCGTACACACTGAGGGCGAACAAGAACGGAAACAAGCAAGAAGATGTGGAGAGACTCAAGGAGAAGTGGCAAGACAAGCCGACAGCCGAGCAGCAAGTACGGTACCAGAAGCTGAATAGTTACTGGAACCTGCTTAACCAAGAACACGGATGGAGGCTCTATCAATGGATGAAAGAGTGGATTGTGCAGGATGATCTGTCGCAGAGTGAAGTGGAAGCGAGATTGCAGTTCTGACATTTTGAGACCAATGTAGTTCACGAAGAAGCTGAAACGAAGGCGGGAGTGGACAGCGGGTCCTACCTGGGAGCGGTTCACAAGGGAATGACTGCGCTAGGAGATGGACTGGAGACTGAAGAGCAAAGGCGCATGAAACAACTATGCATGCAGCCGGCGCAAAGCGTGACGAAACTCAGGGCCAGGACGGAGGACGAAGACAAGGCCTTGTTAATGATATTAAACCATGAGATCGAGGTGCCAGGTTCGCCGGCTTTCCTGAAGCAGTCAATGACCTCAACGGAGTTGGCCTATTTCACGGATATTTTCCTAGCCATCGAGTACCCGTTGTATGCACACCTGGCACCAGGACAGCAATTTGGTCAAAACATGTCGAGACACGCGATCATGCGACACATCTACGCAGGACCGGAAGCGGCGCCCAGCCACAAGCAGGAAGTCGAGGAGTTCAAGGAGGCCTTCTCCCGGATTGCGTTGAATGCAGATACTCGAGTAGTCACTATAACATTCAAGGGACGTCAATCGGCAGCAAAATGGGTGAACTGGCGCCTTCCACTGGCGTCGAAGCTCCTCACCCTAGTGGACTATGACGGACAACGAGAAAGAGCGCGCACCACACACGAACTCGTGCGGCTAGATTACTATGATTTCACGGTGGCGGTGAGGAAAGGGGAGGTCACCTCGAGGGATATGCACTGGATTTTGGCTCATGAATTGGGTCTCCAGGTGCAGGAGATGACGCACCCAGACGCCAGCTCGAAGGGATTAAACGATAAGGAATGGCGTGTCACGGTGAAAGGGGCACAGTGCCCGCAAATACTAAGATCCACCACCTTTATCGAAGTTGAGCAAGCGGCGGTAATGATACATCACCATACCATACATGTCAATTGGCCATGTGCGACTTGCCACTCTCCAGAACACCCTACGAAATACTGCAAAATGGAGGCGGAGGCAATCGAACAACAGCGCAAGCTTTTCGACATGAAACTTACGGGCACGCTGCCATCCGCGGATGACAATGGAGGAAACGGCCTGGCAAAAGGATCCTTGCCGACCACTTTGGAACAGCTAAGGGAGATTCTGACGAAGGGGGTTTATCCAAGTCGAAGCAGAGTGAGCAACAAGAAGGACGGGCGGTCAAAACCCAAGTCTCCTAAACGGCGAACCCAGTCTCCAAGCAAGAAGATCACACACGGAGATACGTGTGGGCCTTCTCTGCCGATTGAGTGGGAGCAGCATCGGCGACCTGGCGGGACCATTGGAATCACCAGTGGAGATCCCCCCAGGTCAAAACCCGAGAAAGATGCAGGATGGCAGAATGGAGAGAGAGGCCTCCAACAGCAACCGGACGCGACGCCAAGAGTGGACGGTCCCATCAACGGGACGTACCCTGCCGAAGCGACGAACCACGGGGTTCAGAAGGAACTGGAAGTGCACCACAAGGACGACGGGAACGAAGTTGTCCAGCAGGAGGTTGATTATGAGATGGGGGAGGTTGGAGAAGAAGATCAGGGCGAGAAGGTCGACGACAAGGATGCAAGTATGTCACCTACAGGCAAGTCGAAGCACCCAGCTGACGGGGACGATCCCAGGGGACGGTCGCCAACGAGAAGAATTTTGCGGAGGGGAGCACCCGGACGCAGACACAGTACGTACACGGACGGGTCGTCTCGGTCGGGAGAAGGACAGCCAGACCCAGAGGATGCAAGTGGTAGGGTGAGTAGAGCGGAACGCGGGGAAGCAAGTGGAGAGGCCCTCAAAGCTAGGGATATGACAGAATCGAAGTCACCGAAGAGACGAGGACGAGAGGATTCAGATTCAGATACCGGAGGAGTAAAGAAAGAGATGCGCACGACGCCGATGGCAGTCAAGATCACACGATCGCTGTCTCCGATCAAGCGGGGGCCGAAATCTCCTAAAAAAAAGGACAGGCTCGTGCAACAGAAGTACATGCACCAGTACCTGTTGGCGAAGGAGTACGGTAATGATGAAGCCATGAACTTACAAGATGTCGATGAAGACACAACGAAGCCTCAACCAGTTCAGTCACAAAGACGGCCTGTTTCAGGAGCAGTGGAACATGAGACACCAGGCACGGAGCCAATTGTCGAGAGGAAAAACACAGAGTCTGATGACTGTAGGTACGTCGGTTCAAGCCCGGCGAACGATGCTGGGGCCACTCTGGAAAATTGGAACACTGTACTAGGTGGCAATCTAGTCGATGTGGCAGCTACAGGACACTGCGGTTGGTTAGCAGGATACGCAGCGCTTTACAACGTCGCAGAGGGGGTGCATGAGCCGACGGTACAAGTAGTTGAAGCGGCAAATGCCTTCAAGAAACAGGTCCTGAACGGAATGTTGGCGACACTGGAAGAAGAGATGCGGCTGCACCTGAATGATTTAGACGTGGAGTTAGAAGCGAGCGGTATCAGGTCTCTGAATGGAGCACCAGTGGCTAAGAGGATCTGTGCACTCGCGAATCACTACGTAGCACAACGACAAAAGTCGGTCAAGGCGGCGGTGCCCATGCATTTCGGGGTCAGACCCGCACACATAAAGGCTATGGCCATCCATGCAAGAGAAACTATCTACGTGCTGGACGTGGATGAATACGGCACTACCAGAGCGCAAGCGTATGCGTACAATAGTATAGCACTCCACGGGGAAGACGCTTTTGACTCGGGCATAAATCAGTCAATGCCCACGCAGGACGCCATGAAATTACTGGAAGAGTTGGTGGCTGGAGGCATACTACCACCGGTATTAGTGCTTCGTTGGCGAGAGACCGGCAATCACTTCCAGGCTATCACCTATGATGCAGACAGGTACGATTCCTACGTCAAGCAGCTCACGACGTTGGCTCCGAGGCGCAACGCCATTCTGGAGAAGCACGGCAGGTCGGCGATGGATTACATCCAGTATGATCCAGAGAGCACGACAAAGGCAGCAGCCAGAGCGTTAAAAGCGATAAGAAAGCATGCGAAGTCACAGACAATCGCTCTGGAGATGGGTGCTGAGGAGGCGCACTCTGCAGACGAAAGTGATGCGAAGGAGGAAGTCGATGTTTCTAGGATGACGGAGGAGGCTCTGAGCAAGAATCAGCGGACGCACGGGAATCCAAGTGAAGACAACCGTTGCACAAACGACGTGAGCGTTATTACTCACACGGACAGTACGCAGGGCGACAGCGGCACGCGACCCCTACGAACAGCGAGAGACGGGATAAAGCTGGAGGGGGAAGCAAACGACCTCCATGAGCATACGGTGACGGCGAGTGAGGAGAACGACGTTGATATCACTAATGGTGACAAGTACTAATTCGGCCGACGGTATGCGAGAAAACGATGCACGAAGGGCAAGGCAGACGGCGGTGACGGATTTTTTCGCCCATCAGACGACTGCAGAAAGGACCCAATGCACGCGGACAGAATTTAGAAAACAAGGGAGATCAATCAGAAGACGAAGAAGACAGGAGGAAAGAAGAAGTAAGCAAGAAGGAGAACACAGAGATGATGTTACCATGGGGTTCACGTCAGTAAATGTAAGAGGATTGGCGACCAGATTACATCACCTGGGGGATTGGCTGCAAGGGGTCAAAGAGAAACACGAACGAGGAAACCGAGATGTCATTTTTCTTCAGGAAACACATCTAAATGAAAACGAGCACTCGACAGCGGCGAAGAAGTATGCGGCGATGTGGGGTTTTAAGGCCAAGATGGCGGCCAAGCTCTCCGTGTGGTCGTCAGGGGAAGGACGCCGAGCGGGGGTTGCGATTTTACTCAATCCGTACGGTTCAGTGAGCTTAGCTCAGCCATGGGGACAAGAGCACTGGAGCGAGCATCTGATTATGCTTACCGGGGTGATAGATGGGAAAGTTTTCATGTTCATTAACATCTACGCACCTGTACACGGAGCGGTGCGAACACAGTTTTTCAGGAAGCTACTCAGTATCCCGTTCCCGGAGGATGTGGAATACTTGGTAGGAGGTGATTTCAATTGTGTGGAGAAGAACGGGCTGGACAGAGTAGGAGGATCGAAAAGATCGGACATCGGAGCGAAAGTGTTATCAGCTTGGGCGGAAAAATTAGGAATCGTCGACACAGGATTTCGCAATATGCCATTAAGGAGCGGAGCGAGAGAGAAGGAAAAGTATGCGCGCGACCATCACACACACCGCCATAAAGCAGCTTCGGGCGAAGTGGGAACCTCAAGGCTGGACCGGTGGTACATCTCGGCCTCGGCAAAGAAGATGGTGAGAAGCGTCAAGGCTGATGAACCACCGTGTAGAACAGATCACAAGGCGGTACTCTTAGAATTGCACCCGCCTATGGGGCCAGTCAGAGTGAAAAAGAGGGGAAAGGTGTACCCCGCTCCAGCTTTTGTCCAGACGGCGACAGACAGTTTAATTGACGGGAGGTTGGGAGAGCTACGCAACACGCTAACTCACACTGACAAGACCCGCACGCGAAAGGTATGGGAAGAATTCAAGATTGAAATCAAGAAGGAGATGCTGACTCTGAGAAAGGCAGCGAGGCTCAAGATGACCCAGGGGTTTCGGCAGAAGATCAAAAGGCTCAAACAAAGTCTTCGGAAGTGGGAGCAAGGAGCCCAAGGTATAGAGACGGAGAGGAGCGGTATTGTGGAGCAAATTCACAAGCTGCAGGATGAGCGAAGAGCGCTGAAGCGGCGTGTGCTAATTTCCAAGAGCGCTTGGAGTTCAAAGAGCTCCACGCGCCATTTCTTCAGAAGAATCAGCACCAAACACGGCGATAATTTGATACCAAAGCTCCAGGGGACAGGCAAGGATAAGTGCACCAAAGAACACGAGCAAGCCAACGTGTTAGCAGACAGTTGGGAGATCATATTCAATTGTGCTGCTACGGACAAAGAATCAATTAAAGACTATGTTGGCAGGCTGGCACAATCATGGCAGGCAGTAAACCTCGAGGACCTGGATGGAGAAATCACTGAGCAAGAGGTCCAAGCGGCGATATTAAAATGTAAACCCGGAAAGGCATGTGGTCCCGACGAGCTGGGCAATGCGTGGTATAGAGACCACATGAAGAACCTAGTGCCCATTTTAACGCGAATTTTCAATGACTGTATGGAGGATGGTGTCACCCCTTCCAGTTTCTTGGAGGCGTACATCTTCAGTATAAGCAAGGGTGGAAATAAAGCGGATCCGCTCAACTACAGACCCATCGCACTGCTCAATACGGATTACAAGGTGTTCACTAGGATTCTGGCGTGGAGGGTCCGAAGGCACATAGACCGCTTAGTGCACAAGACGCAGTTTGGTTTCATTCCGGGACGCACAATACATGAAGCAATTGATATTTTCGAGGCAGCGAAGGAAGTATGCTCGAGGGGGGGAACTCTAAGCCAGGCACAGGTGCTGATGCTGGACTTCGCCAAGGCCTACGACTCTCTAGACAGAGATTTTTTTATGGCAGTGTTGGAGGCAAAGGGCTTCCCCCCAAAGTTTTGTAGACTAGTTAAGGCGATTCACACCGATACAACCGTGCGCTTCATGGCCAACGGGAAACTATCAAGGGCAGTGAAGGTCACAAGCGGCATCCGCCAGGGTTGCCCGCTGGCGCCCCTACTCTTCATACTGGCGGTGGACTTGCTGTATGATGAACTAGAGCAGGAAGTACGAATACGTGGGGTACCTCTGAGAGAAAGTGAACGCACAGAGCAGAACAGAATGACATTGACAGTGGCCGGATACGCTGATGACACGGCGATCTACATTGAAAACAAGTCCATGCAGACAGCGGCAATTGCGGCAGTGGGGCGCTTCTCTGCGGTCTCAGGACTGATGCTCAACCTCAAAAAATCTGCTGCGGTGTGGCTCGGAGGTTCACAAGAGAACGAACTATTAGGAACTGATGATGCACGAGACAATGAACTGGTGGTGGAGGAAACGGAGAGCACACGGTATCTTGGACATATAGCGGGCTGCGGAGATACAACTCAGGAGGCTTGGGGGAAGGCATTTACAGCATTGCGAGTACGGCTGGCACTCGCAGAAACAAAAACAAACACGGCTCAGCAGCGGGCTGCAATCGCTGCCGCCGTGATCATTCCCAAGCTGCTATATGTAGCGCGGCATGCATGGCCCTCAGAGGAGTTGGTCAAACAGGCAGACTCGAGTATCCGAAATTTCGTGTGGACGGCTCACTTTGCGGTACCCGATGTAGCGAACAAAGGGTGGATCAATGCTGCACTAGCGGAACAGGCCCCCAATATGGGTGGTTTGGGATTGCCGAACATAAGACAAGAGCTTATTGCCATGAGCGCTTCAAGAGTGGGTGAATGGGCCCTAGCTAACCAGGGGCTCAAACAGGATGTCGGAGACATTTTAAAAGAACGAGATGTCGGTACACGGGAGAACATAGTGCCCACTACACGACAGCCCAGCGTCAAGGTGCGAGATACGTTATGGAGCACGGGAAGCCCGTGGACAGAGTATCTTTTTGCTGAACCGGGCATACGCGGAGATCACGAAGTACGAGATGCGCGGGACCTCAGACATGAACTGAAGCGCAGCAAGGAGGTCAAGAACCGATGGTCGGCGGATGGATTGACCTTTCAGTGCAAAGGCTCGATGCGTTCAAGGATGAAGCAAATAAAAGTCAAAAGACAAGAGCTACGGGGTGATTTTCAACACGAAGCGGTGCAGAGCCTGCCGCTACGGGCACTCTGGATATGGAATGCACGAGGGGAGAAATGTAACTGGGGGTACTATCGGAAAATAGTTGAGACAGTGGCGGAAAAGTCATTGGGAGAGATCACGCGGGTCGAATGTCAGACTAGCGGGGAGGTGACTTTCCGTCCTGAAGGAACGGTACTGCCAATGGAAAGTGGGGCGGCGTCACTTTTTCGGGAGTTGTGCTACAACATTCTGTCAAGCTTTCCGGAGATCATCTTTACAGGAAGGGAGGAAGAGTGGGTGAGAGTAAGTCATCCCCTGCCAGATAAGCACCATATTTTTGAACTCGACAAACAAGACCCTCGGATCATAACCCATTCGTGGGGTTCAACCCGGACCAGATTTCAGTGGGAACACAAGGGCGCCACAGTGGCCAGCGCAGTCGCCACGATATTAGAGGTGCAGGAGACACACGTGTGGGTTTCCCCCCATCCCAGGCTAACACGGATAACAGCCTTGTGGGCAGGAAAGAGGAGATGGGGTCAATCGAGGAAAAAATACAAGGAATTAATGAAGAAGTCAGGAGCAGAGAAGGTGACGGTAGCAGCGGATAAAATCAAGAGCCAATGGAGAGAGTCACATGCGGATATTGCAGCAGCGCTGCAAGGAGTGAAATGGAAGGCAGTTCATAGCATGAAGGGAGTAACGGCATATCAAGTACAGAACTTGATGAAACTGAAGGCGCATCGGCTGAGACTTTGGGCTGGAGCGAAGTTACGATATCGATGTGCAGCGCCTGAGTGCGAGCAGAGCCCATCGCACGGAGTCGTACATTTAATTTGGCAGTGCCCGGAGGCAGTGCAGTACTGGAGCTGTTTGCTGGATGGGTGGGGGATTAGATGGGATCGCGGAGGAGGTGAAGAAGAACGCGGAAGTGAACAAGAAGTCATTTACAGCATTTTTCAATTTCGGCTGAAAAATATACCAAGGTGGTTAGTAGACTGGGGAGTAGAGAGGGATATAGACCCATGGGAGTGCATTGCTGAAGTGGCCAACGAGATGTGGGCGATCGCGTGTGCGGTGACGGTATCGGGCATTTGGAGAAGGAATGTGGATAGGGTGCATCCAGATGGGAGACAAGTACGGGCACTTAAGGAGGCAACCTACGGTATCAAAAGGGCGGTGGTGGAGGCGTATAGGAGATACCGGTTTGGGCTCTTACCGCTTACACAGCAAACAAAACCAAAGATTGATATTGCAGATTTCATCCTGCAAAGATGGAGAGGCGATATAAACGGGGAACAGGAGATGGGTCGAGAGCAACTAGTAAGGGTGGGTTTCTTCGATGGCGGCTCCAGAGGTAATCCGGGACCAGGGGGTAGCGGGAGCGTGATTGTCGAGTGTGAGGGTAGGACGAAGACGAAGCGACCGGTGTGGGCGGCGGCGACGGCTTTGAGTCGACCAACAACAACAAATAACATCGCGGAGTTCATTGGTCTCCACAGACTTCTGGCACGGGCGGTAGAGCGCAAATGGGAGGGAATACATGTTGTAGGCGATAGCCAGATGATTCTACGGATGATGCAAGAGAGACGAGCACCAAAAGCGCGGAATCTGCAACACTGGTACCGCGAAACGCGACGGCTTGCGGACGTGTGTCGAGTAGCGAGCTGGACACACCATTTTCGGCGCTATAACAAAATGGCAGATTGGATTGCCAACGTGGCAATGGATACGAAGAGAAGCATGATGGCGGTCTTAGAGGAAACTGATGCGCAGCACGAATTGAAAGCTGGCATACTTATGCATATCGAAGGGGACATTCGGCAATGGGCAGCGACGGAGGAGGGGAGATAGATGTAGGGCCCAGAAGGATCAGGACGATTTCAAGGATGACGAACGCGGCGCAAACTGCCAGGGACTACCAGCGGGGAACATAGGGTAGGAGGGCGGGGCGGTGGGACCAGGAAGGAGAAGGGGTCCGAAATACTGGACAGGCAACGAAGCACCTGGACAGAATGGTTGTTAGAGTTCATTTCCGACAGGAAACAGCAACACAATATACCCAACACTTATTATTAAAAAAAACAACGGGGCTCTTGCCCGCCTTGGTCGCCGGCCTCTTGGTCACATTGGTCTCCTGGCCTTCCGCTGATCCCGACTCGGGCGACACCTGGACCGGGGTCTTGGTGGCCGCCGACGACGGAAGTGACATCTCTCCCATCGAACCGGACGAGGAGGTGATCATGTTGAACTTGCTGCCATCGCCACCGGCCAGAATGTCCTCAATGTAGTCCATGACGTACGTCAGGCGAGTGTAGATACCGGCCTGCTCACCGCATTTGCTGCCCCAGCTCACACAGCCAATAATGATGTCGTCGTCAACGATTAGTGGACCGCCGGAGTCGCCGTTGCACGTGTCCTTGCCGTCGCCCGTTCCAGCGCACAACATACCATCCGTGACACGACCAACGTACTTCTTGAACTTGGCGCACTCGGCGTTCGAGATGACGGGGATGGTAAGCTGTTGCAGGACGGGGCTGCCCATATCGCCGCTGGTTCCCGTCTTTCCCCAACGGGCGACGGTGGCCATAGTGCCGACCTTATTGTCGGAGCCGTCGGCAGCACACAGCTTTGCCATTTTGCGCTTCACTGGCGTCTTGAGCTTGAGCAGACCCACGTCGTACAGGTGCTTCTTCTTCTTGTACAGCGGGTGACGGAAGCCTTCAATAATCGGAACCGTCAACCCGGAGCCATCGCTTTGGTTCGTGCCAAAGGTGGCGATCATGTCCATCTCGTCGGTCTTGATGCAGTGACCAGCCGTGAGGATGTACTGGGGCGCGATCAGCGTTCCGCCGCACATATTTTCCTCGAAGAACGTATCGCGCAGACTGGCCAGGAACGGGAACTTGTCAATGTTGGCCTCCGAGCCGCCGTAGATGCGACTCTCTTCGTTGGTGGTCAACCCCGTGCTCTCCACGGTGGGAGTACCCCTCTTCGCGACGTCGGAGAACGAGTAGCCATACGTGAATGTCGACAGCGACGCCATCGTCAAGGCGAGCGCGCCAACCTGTACGACCTTCATCTCTTCAGAGAAGTATTTGACTTGAGACGCCCTTCGAACACGGTGATGGTCTGCCGAGAAAAAACCAAAATGACCAGCACATTTCAGGCGTTGACGAACACATCGCAATGTCTATCCGTCAACCCGGACGGTGCTCGAAGCGTGCGGTGGTGCTAGCTAACACAAGTCAATCGCACAAAATACATGTAATCAATTGAACTACACAATCTTAGATTGTGCAGTTCAATTGATTATTAATACAAAGTCGTGCTTCGCGCGAAGAGAAGCTCTGAAATTTTAGCTGTGATAATGTGGTGATCAAGTGCTCATTAGTTAAGAAAAAAAAGAGAACGCGTTGCTACGCTGCGTGGGCGCGGTCGCACAAGCTCTAGTTATTCTAGTCGGCCGGTTTCGTCTAGCGCCTACTGAGACGGAGTGAAGCACGACTTCGTTCACTGCACCGTACTCCAGGCAGGAGCAGCAAGGTGCAGCCATCCAACCTGTTTGCCGTTCACTCCAAAAATATCCGGCCACCTCTCAGGGTAAATATTTTGTAAAATATAAAACTTATCGTCATTTCGCCCCCCCCCCTCAACTGCAATTATGCATCTCCTGCGCCTGCTCCGCAGCCGCAGCATCTGCGCGCGTTTCATGCAGCAGGCTGTCTACCCCTCATTCTTCGGTATTCCGAGTGCACGGTGCCATCCATGAAGTCTTGTTCAACAAATACTACATGGGCTAACCTTCATGCAACATTGAGCTAATGCAATTGGCTAATAGATTTCAATAATCTGATGTGATTGGCTTATAGATTTCGCACTTAGCTGAGGTGGACGACACAGGTAACATGCAGGTAATGTATCGATTTGCGCGGGATATTGTATTAAACAAGAAAAAGAAAGCGGTAATTTCAGCAGAAGAGCTGACTGATTTGACAGGGTATTTGACTTCGCAAAATCGCACACCCACTCCCACCACCTCCTTAGCTCTGAAAATAAACTAGCCAAGCGCCACCGCTACGCGGTGGTGGTTTTCTTATTAGTTGGAGCCACTCAGCTCACTACGCTCGCCTCACTATTAATGGCAGGCTGCCTCGCTACGCTACGGCAGTGACGCCCCCCGTTCCGCTCGCCTGCGGCCTCGCTGCACTACTCACCCAATGGTTCTGCGAGGCCGCCTTCGCTGCGCTCGGCAGCTGCCAATTATTATTGTCCAATGAAGGCCGCCTTCGCTGCGCTCGGCAGCAGTATTTGTACCCAATTAAGGACGTTCTTCATTAATGCCCAATGTATGTCGTAGATCGCGAATTTTGTCCAATGGCATTCGTGTGGCATCTCCGTGACGGACAGCACGTTGCTCTGATTGATGCTTTAGACTAGCCGAGCGCCGCCCGCTTCGCGGGCGGTGGTTGTGTGGTTGATCCCAACCCGTTCCGCTCGCTGTTCCAGCTCGCTTCACTACTATGTTGGGGCCCGCCTTCGCTTCGCTACGGCTGAGGAAGATCAATATTTAGTCGATTATGATATGGTGCAGTCATTGCAATACAATGCCAAGGTGACTGCATTCCTTGGAAGAGGGGTAAAATCCAAGCGAAGGTGTCGAGCTTACCCGAAAAACCCAAGCGAAGGTGTCGAGCTTACCCAAAAAACCCAAGCGAAGGTGTCGAGTTTACCCGAAAAACCCAAGCGAAGGTGTCGAGTTTACCCGAAAAACCCAAGCGAAGGTGTCGAGCTTACCCGAAAAACCCAAGTGAAGGTGTCGAGTTTACCCGAAAAACCCAAGCGAAGGTGTCGAGTTTACCCGAAAAACCCAAGCGAAGGTGTCGAGTTTACCCGAAAAACCCAAGTGAAGGTGTCGAGTTTACCCGAAAAACCCAAGCGAAGGTCCTCTGGTCGAATATTTTATGGCATGGTTAAATGTAGTGTGTATTAACGAATGTGAAATATGCAAAGTTTGGTACCTACTACCCCCTTAAGTCGTGTCGAATATCTGTCTGTACACGATGTTATCGGTGTACACTCCGTCGTCCTCTTCCAGCTGTGGGTACTCGATCAACGCCTTGAACTTGGATCTGGACGTAACGCGCGACAGCGCCACATATAGCTGTCCGTGGGAGAAGCAGGGTGTTGCCAAATACAACCCCAGGTTCTGGACCGTTTGACCTTGGGCTTTGTTGATAGTCATGGCAAACGCAGGTACCACCGGAAACTGCTTACGCCGCAAGCGGAACGGAGAATCTCGCGAATCGCCGTCGCTCAGGAAGACGATCCTCGGAATAAGAACATGTTGGCCTTGGCGCTCTCCAGTCATGATGGTCGCATGAATTACGTGGGGCTTGAGCTTGACAACCCGTAGTCGCGTTCCGTTGCAGAGCCCCAAGTCAGGATTCAGATTCCTCATCATCATAATTGGGGCGCCTTCCTTCAATGTCAGCTTGTGTGGAGGGATACCGTTGATGTTAACTGTATGCAACACCTCGGGCTCGAAGAAGTTCCCCTCGTTGTCGTCGTCTACCGAGTCGACGGACAGGTATTCGTGCGAGTCCCCAGAGAGGCGCTGTGATACGGCTTCATTGATGCGTTGTACCACCGCATTGGTCGTCGTCAAGATTGTCCGGTCGGCAAAATACTCGTCCGTCGCAATGTCCGGGTTGTTGATATCGGCGTACATGACATCAATAATGTTTTTGAGGCCTCTTGGCACGGCTCCGGGTAGGATGTCTTCGTCTTCGTCCATGTCTTGATCGGGCTCCGTGTTGTCAATAAGCATATCCCGCGGTATTTTCACGAAGTCCTTACCAAGCGACCTATTGACTTCGTGTCTCCCCTCTCCCACTTGGAGGAGAAACTCTGCGAACGCAGCAAGTTCAGCGGATGTACTCTCACTCCTGGCCGATTGTACGCGCATGTTTTCCGTGAGATGAACTTGCTTGAAGTGCGACCACAGCGACGAAGACTTAAGGCAAGCGTCGATAGTTTCCGCTGGCGTCCCGCGCACTACCACCGGCAATATTTGGCGGAAGTCGCCCGAAAGTACGAACACTTTTCCTCCAAACGGTTCTTGGTCGTTGTCCATGATATCGCGAAGAGTCCGATCCACAGCCTCAAAAGCGTGCCGGTGTGTCATAGGAGCTTCATCCCAGATTATCAAACTGGCCCTCTGAATCAGCGTCTTCAGGTTCGATTGCTTGTAAATCGCACATGTCGACTTGTCGTTCAACTTGAGAGGTATTCTGAACGTCGAATGCGCCGTTCGCCCACCCATTAGCAATAGGGAGGCTATTCCACTTGAAGCCACAGCAATCGCGATCTTCCCCGACAGGCGCACCTTTGCCAGGATATGCCGCAGCAGTGTGGATTTTCCAGTGCCCCCGGGACCGTCGATAAAGAACAATTTTTCACCCACAGCCGACCCGTCGACTGCTTGAAGGATTTCGTCGTAAATAGCTCGCTGTCCATCGTTGAGTTGGTTTTCCTGGTCGACAATAGATTGCAGAGTGGACTGGTCGTACCCCTCTAGTTCGCGTCGAAGAAGACTGTTTCGCAACAGTGAATCCAGTACCAGCTCCGGGTACTGATGCAGCTGGGGAAGGTCGTCGAAGTCGGCCACTTTATACCCGTTAATTTGGAGTAAGTCGTGCAGGCTCTTCAGCGTCTTGAACTGAATCAAGTCTTCCTTCTCCTGACCTTGCAAACCCCGGTAGGTATGCGCGTAGTCTTCAGAAAGGTCATCGTAGAACTGATCCCACAGTTGTCGAACCTCCGAAACTTGGGAATATACGATAATGGTCGCGAAAAGCTGTCGGAGCTCGTACGGCTTCTTAAACGCAGCGGCTTCCGTCATGCAGGCAACCCATTCCGCGTCATCCTCGAGATAACCCAATTTCAGTGCTGCCTCGCGGTACGTCTCGTAAGTAGCACCGTCTACAGTCCGAAGTTGCTCAAAGGATTGCGGACCCTTGCGGTGGCACAGCAATACACGCATGTAGAACTTGTTCATATCCCGTGGAGACACGTGAACCATCCGCCCAATCGCCGCTTGAAACCTTTTGCGACGAACCCACCTTTTCGGTTTGGCGTCCCAACGAAACTTCTTAGGGATGTCTTGGTACACCATAGTCTTAGCCTCTTGGTTCTCCGGAGCCTCACTCGCGCACAATGCAAAGAAGCGGGTCAGCATCGTGTGGCGACCACGCGTGAGCACTTGGTCCGGGTTGTCACTGGAGCGGAATGTCACCAGTTGCTCGTTCTCCAGGTGAATGGTCAACTGTACGATGGAGTGCGTCTTGCCTTGGACTGAAAAGTCGAGAAGTCGCATACACGCTTCTACCGGAGATATGTACCTGGCGTTCAAGTACCGTAAGATCTCATTGGGCTCAATCATTGCACGGTGCGACTCCCCCTGAACGGTTTCCACTGTGATGACAGCCTTGTCGGACCCCTTGTAGACGTACTTGTATAGGTATTTGACCGCTGTTAGAGCCGTGCATACCTCCACGTTGATGTGGCAGTTGTACTTCTGCGAAAGGTACGGGTTATACGGAACCACCCACTGGTTGATCGTGGCATTGTCGTACTCCCTTCCTTTGAACTTCAGGACACCTGGTGGTCGTCGTCGCCGTCTGTAGACCGGAAACCCGTTAACATTTCCTTGTGTAACCTCTACCAACGGTTTCGGATATCCCTTGGTGCACTTTCCGTCCTTCATGCATGGACTGTTGGGGTTTGCCGCACCGCATGGACCATGCATCATGCTCGTGAGGATGGTTTCATACAGCTGCGGGTTGACATCTGCATCCGGAAGCTCTGCAGACACCAACTTGTCAATGATCTCCCTTCTACGCGGTTTATCCTCATCGGCCAGGATGACTAAGATGTGCGCGTGGGGAAGGCCCCGCTTCTGGAACTCCACCACGTAGATACGCGCCATAACGCGGCCCAAAACACCTTCATCCAAGTCCTTGAGCAGCTCCGCAAGTTTCTGCTGCCATACGCGAGCCACGATGTCCGGGCGGTCCTGAGCACTTTGGTTTGGCTCTGGTATCTTCTCTTCAATCTCCTCCCAGGTCGGATTGCATGTCATGGTAACGAAGACATCCGGTTTTCCGTACTCGCGCACGATAGCCATAGAGTCCTGATAAGACTTGTACATGGCGCGTGGGCTCCCCGAATGCGTGGAAGGTAGGACAATGCGCTTGCCGATTTGGTTGAGGAAGTGGTCCGGGCGTCGCTGATCTCCGTCTGGGTGCTGTAATGTGCCCGTTTCGCGGTCGTATTCCGTCAGAAGACCCTCCCCCTCATTCAGAACTGTCGCGGCTTCATTGAGAAGGGCATCTTGTACCCCTCTGTACTGGTCGGCGCGTAGTTCAGCTTGATGGGAAGCGATCCATCGCAGTTGCTCTTGTTCGCACTTGGCTCGCTGGTCCACGCAATACTGCTGAAATAATCGCCCTCCTTGGTGCAGCGCTGAATCGTCATCGACCTTCTGGAACAACCGGTACGCTACGTGCTCGCGGAGGGACATCTCGCGTTTTGATCTTCGTTCAATGTTGTCCGCATACTCGTCTGTGAACGTCCAACCCAGGTCTCCATGCGGAAGTAGCAGTGGGTACTGCAATGGGTCGTACATGGGGTTCGTCTCGAAGAGGCGCAGCAACCTGTGGTCTTTAGCCCACAGAAGGATATCGCGCGGGCTGTCTAAGTTGCCGTCTTCAATGAGCGTCGCTCCAACCTCCGACACCGTAGGTAGGTTATGTGTACGTGGGTTTGACTTCTTTTCATGAAGTCGGTACACCAAGTCAACCACATCCTTTCCCTCTGCCCGGTCGGCACGTAGCTTCTCTGCGTAGTTGAGGAACTGCTGCGCGAACGGATTATGCTCCGCCATCATCTGCTCGATGTCCAGAAGCGTACCGGACTCAAGGTCGGCAAATATACCCCTTCGTCGCTCCGCACGTTGCTGCATCTCGGGATCGACGATGTAAATCTGGGCAAACTTGGGTGGCACGGGTTCATTCGTGAACCGATCGATCCGAGGAAGCAGAGAGCCGAGATAGTGGCCCATGGCTCCTTGAATACGGTAAGTGTACACGCCGTGTTGTCCCGCAACACTCTCGTCTTGATTCACGTCCCTGAAGGCGGACCTGTTGCTGCAGGAAGCACCGATCGAGGTAAACGCGAACACTTGGTTGTAAGCTCGGATTTGGCGACGAAACTCGGCGTCTTCGTACAACTGGAGCAATCGCGGTGGTGCAGGTTTTAGCGGAGGCAACTGGACTGCACCTCTTAAACAGCAGGCGTTCTTCGACTCCGCAGGCCATTTCCACGCATTGCAATGAGGGCAAACCGTAGTTCGAGGCAGTCTGTGGCGTCCGTTGACGATGTTGGGGCCGCTGAGCATGGATACACGGAAATTCGCCTGGTTTGCAAGGGCGTGACCCCGGCGCACAGTGCTACGGCGAATACGATCTCGTTGCCGCGAGGTCTCGTTTTCATCTTCATTCTGAGTATCTCGAACCATCGCTTGATACTCACGACGGGCTGCTTGATCTTCTTCAATCTCGTGCTGGGACTGATTAGCTCGCCGGTCTTCGTGTCGAACCCGTTCGCGCTCTTGTCGTGCTTCCCGTTCCTCGGAGGTCTCTTGTTCTCGACGATCTGCTTGTCGGAGGCGGTCGATCTCCTGCACTTGCCGTCGTTCTTGCTCAGGTTGGATTGCTCTCGAATCCGCCTGACGGAGGCGGTTTTGATCACGCACTGAGTTCCTCTCAGACTCTGATAGAAGGGCCCTTCGTACACGCCTCCGTTCCGCGTCATAACGTCGCGTACGCTCGCGTTGTGACCCTGTCATGTTTGCGCGTCTAATACGGGCTCGCTCTCTATCTCGCGCGCGAGTGCGTTCTTGCTGAGAAGCAGTCATTGCTGCGCGCCGCATACGCGCTAACTCTGCGTTGGTCAAGACAGACGGCTGCTCCAAATTGCTGGAAGCCGCGACTGCAGCAGACCGATTAGCAGGCGCTGTCGGGTGTGCAGTCGGCTCGGATGGCTGCTCATCTCTGCCCACGTCAGGAGGCTGAGCGATAGTATTCTCAACGGGAACGCTGGCCTCCGCAGGCGCCGCAGTAACGTCCCCAGTCACATTGATCGCTTGGAAATCTTTATTCAAGTTGTAGCGCTTGGTCCGTCGTCGTGCCTGGCGGCGCTTCTTAGCTGCGGGTTCCTCTGGAACAGCCGGGGTCGCGTTAAGTCGTTCGTTATCGCGCATGGCTTGCTCGATCTCTTCTGGCGTCCTTTTCCTTTTGGTTCGAGCCATTTTGTGCCTGCGTACACGCAACAAAGTTACATGACGCGTTAGACATAAAGTCTAAGTACACTGTAGCCGAATCCTGGGTAGTATACGCGCGCCCCCGCCACGGACACAGAGACGCATATAGGTGCGTCCACCTATAGCGCCGGTCCCATACACGACCCTTGGCCCGGAGATGAGGCAGGTCACCCGGCTTCGCCGAGATCTGCCCCATTTACCCCGGATTGGTATGAGATTTCCCACGCCGCTGGCGGGCGAACGTGGGCACCTCAAGGTCGCGGCTCCCAGGAGCGGTCGGTGCGGCAAGGGCACGCGTGTTCATATTACGGCGGCGGGTGCCAGCTGCAGTCTTTTTTATCATCGTAAAATGGGTATTTATACCCATTTTAGAGAAAGTAACGGTCAGTATAGTGGAAAGCTGCAGTACCCAAATACCATTCACCACAGGTAGCCGTAACCTGGGCTGCAAGCAAGTGGGCAATGTTGCAGATTCGGGACGGCCTGACTGGCATCTACGCGCCACGGGGTAGTCTCGACTACATGGCCGTGTCGTGGCACCCACTGCAACACCCCCGTGGCCCCACAAAAGTAGGCACCAGGCCGCCCTTAATCTCACACTATAATACCTCGACTGCCCTGAAGGTACCAGTTATCCCAACAGGCGGAACTCCCGAAACCGACATTTGTATTTTAGGTAGGAAACTATGTAGCTAAGCGTACCTTTGTCCGTGTGCGGCGCTCGCGTCCTGTGGGGCCTGCAACAGCGCCCGCCGCTCGCGCGCTTCCTCGCTCCGCCGGGATCGGAATCAAAAAAGAAAATGTGAATGCGAATCTGAAAGCAGCCGGTTTGTGTGGGCCACATCAAGGCTAATCATACTTGTCACGCAGCTATATTTGTAATATTGGTATAATAAAAGACAGTCCAGATGATGGTGTGATGCAGTAGCGTAGGTACATAATATGTGGCCAGACAGGTACGCACGATATGCCACAGGGCAGGCTGATGCCACAGGGGCGGGAACGGACCGACTGACCGACAAAACACGGGTTACTGTGTTAGTTGTTTAGGACTAGCCGAGCGCCGCCCGCTCCGCGGGCGGAGGTATTTATATTTAAGTTAGTATTAATATTAAGCCAAGCGCCACCGCTGCGCGGCGGGTTAGTATACCGCCCCCCGTTCCGCTCGCCTTACGGCTTCGCTGCACTACTCGCCGTGTTATGCTATTAAATTAATGGAGGGCGGGCCCTATCGGTCCCGCTAGATCGACAGGGTAGGCCGCCTTCGGCGGCGGGACCGCCTTCGCTGCGCTCGGCAGCTTTTTGGCCAATGGGGGCCGCCGTCGCTTCGCTCGGCAGCGTACCGGTTTTGCACACTACATCAAGGCTAGTCTGCATTCTTGTCACGCAGCTATTTTTGTAATATTTGCATAATAGAAGCCAGTCCGGAGGATGGTGTGATGCGGTAGCGTGGGTGAGTAATATGTGGCCAGACAGGTACGCACGATATGCCACAGGGCAGGCTGATGCCGCAGGGGCGGGAACGTACCAACTGACCGACAGACAAAGCTCAGATTGTGTTAGTAGGGGTAGACTAGCCGAGCGCCGCCCGCTCCGCGGGCGGGGGTATTAATAATAATGTTAGTGTTTTTATTAAGCCGAGCGCCACCGCTGCGCGGCGGGGTAATATAACGCCCCCGTTCCGCTCGCCTTACGGCGTCGCTGCACTACTCGCCGTGTTATGATATTTAATTACTGGAGGGCGGGCCCTACGGTCCCGCTATATCGACACGGTAGGCCGCCTTCGGCGGCGGGGCCGCCTTCGCTGCGCTCGGCAGCTTTTTGGCCAATGGGGGCCGCCGTCGCTTCGCTCGGCAGCGTTCCGTTTTTGCGCGCTACAATAAGGCTAGTATGCATTCTTGTCACGCAGCTATTTTTGTAATATTTGCATAATAGAAGCCAGTCCGGAGGATGGTGTGATGCAGTAATGTGGGTGAGTAATAAGGGGCCGGGCTCTTACTATGATATGCGACAGGGGAGGTCAAGGCTGTAAGGTCGGGAACGGACAGACTGACCGACAAAACACGGGTTACTGTGTTAGTTGTTTAGGATTTCAGAGAACATGTATTATTATTAAATACATGTAATATTGTGAAAACCGGCCAGAATGTCTAATCCGAATCTAAATCGGCCGCTTTAGAGTCTTATTTAGATTAGTGTACTCTTATTTATTTCGGGACCAGTCCTATTTAGTTATAGTTACCCTCGGTTGGACTCCAAATTGAAACAGTCTTAAGATAGGCGCCAATCGCATTCACAGCCGATTTAACTATTAATAGGCCGAAATGCCGACTTGCAAGTCGGCATTCCAGGCTCTTGTTCATATATAATTCTGTTGCGCAACATATAATGGAATCCCTCGCCCGCGTGACAGGGAACACTCCGCTTGGAGCTCTTCCACACAGCAACACGGATGACCCTTGACGAAGCCGTCGATGAACCGTAGGACGGGAACAGGAAGCATGACCACATTTTTGCGCCCTCCGGGCATTACATGTCCTTGAATTGAACCATCGGAGAACAGTACACGCGCTGATACCAAAAATCCGGCCTACTCGCGCACACAGTATGCCGTACGCATAGTGCAAATTACCGCACGCCAACGGAACTCTGCTGCGGGCATGGCGTCGAAACTCGACATAATTGTGCATTTATTCTCTCCCTGACTAGTGCTTGTCCTCCGCCGCGCTAATAGCTGGCTTAATAAGAGTCGATCGCTTGATACGACGCCACTCCGGTTTAGGCCTCTGAACCCCCTTTAATACCCATATTTAAATAATATTGAGTGCGATTTAGCTATCATCCCATGCGTGCAAATCCCTGATTTACAGGCGATTCCTCGAAGACATTCTGACCGGTTTTCACAATAGTATTAATTTAATACCCAGCAGTTTTCCAAATCCATACAAAAAGTCAAAACGACGCCTCCAATACAAAAACTAAGTTACTTGAACGTGTACTGTAGTGAAGGGTTGCAGAAGCAATCCGCAGCAAGTCGCTACATGCCCGAGCTCGTGAAGTTCATGTCATATAATAGTGATGTGGAGTATACTTTTAAGTAAAAGTAGAAGCTAGTAGCAACAGTGTGCTCTCCGTGGTGGTAGATCTCTATGAAGAATTTTCTTCTGGCGCTGCGCCCCAACACAGACCGTCAAACTTTTCTTTAGCGCGTTCCCATTCTGCACTCCAACGAGCCAGAATGTCCATCCTCATTCTTCGGAATTCCCAGTATAAATCGGAATGTAAATATCCCCAATCACGCTACAGTACCATGAAAATGGTACATTTGTCGATTCATTCATTCATTTTCGAGATCCCACCAGGCAGATTGAAGACCATGGCGACCGCAACCCAACGCCGCGTGTTCAAGCACGACGGTGCGCCACCTTGGCCATGCAGCAGTATCCTCAGACTCTACACCGAAAACTCACGCTCTTGCCGGTGCAGGCCGCGTCATCTACGAGTGGGAGCAGTCGATGGAGGAGGTGAATGTCTTCATCCAACCCCCTCCAGGCGTCACAGCGCAACAAATCCAGTGCGACATCGCCGCCAACCACGTCACGTTGGGGCTGCGTGGCGTCACGGACAAATTCCTCGATGTGCGAAGGTTTTATTGTGTTACTACTGTGAATTTCTAAGGTGAAAATCTGATTTGCAACTTGGTGTTGTTGATGTGTCTGTCTCCAGCACGACCTCGCGAGCTCCGTAGTGGTCGCGGAGAGCTACTGGATGTTGGGTGAGTTGCCCCTTTATTCGCGTTGGGAAGAGGAATGTCAAGTTAACTGATAGTATTATGCGTGTTTGTATGCAGACTCTGGAGAGCTGAACATCAATCTGCAGAAAATGAAGAAGGGGTTTATCTGGCCCAGTGTCTTCGTCGGCCATGGAGAGGTTCGTAGTGTGCAGTTATGTGTTAGGAGTGGTCTTTTTTCGGTGTTGATGTAGCAAGTGTCCGCTGTAGATGGATCCGATGCAACAAGAAGCTACAAAGCAGCAGATGATGCTGGAGCGATTTCAGGAGGAGAACCCTGGGTTTGACTTCTCTAACGCCGAGTTCAATGGTGCTGCGCCTGATCCACGCACGTTCATGGGAGGCGTGAAGTACACGTGAGCTGAGCTTAGTCGAAAGGCTCATGACTCGCTGCCTTATAGGCATCATAGCACTGCTGACACGTTCAGAATATATTAGCTTTGTCAACAGTCGAGAAAAAAAACGTCTTCGCGGCGCTTCGACCTGAGGGCTTCGAGATCACCAGTGCAGCTTTATTCTCCTCTCTCACAGTGTAATGCCAGTAGTAGACAAGAAGGCCGATGGAAACCCGTCCAGCGCTGGTGGTGGTGGTTCAAGAGTGGGGCGACCGATCCGCAGCGGCAGTGAGCCCACCAGCTCAAGCCAATCTCGCCAAAATGCAAGCTTGGCTTCTGGCTCGAGTACCAGCGGGACAGCGACTTCTGGCATCGGAGCCAGTGGATCAAAGGGGAAAAGCGGGGCCTCCAACAGCAGTGGTGGCGCAGCGACTACCAGTAATAGTGTGATACGCTTCAAGACTACGTTTCGCAACACTATCTACGACACGCTGCTACGTCGAGGGTGGAAAGAGACAACCGAGAATGACTGGGACTTTTACTGGGCTGACCGCGAGTACATTTATGAATTACTGGATACCGCGCACCTGGAAAACACGCAGCGAGTGAACCATTATCGTAATGGACGAGAGGTAACGCACTTGATTGTCCAGGGTTTGTTATGCCTGAGAGTCGGGATAAACTTACTCGAGTGCTTCGTCTACAGTTGTGTCGTAAAGATCTGCTCATCAAGAACCTCAAGCGTGCTAAGAGACAAATGGACAAGAAAGCGAGGTATGGTTGTCTCTCATCCGGACAACTAGCTTGGTATTGACAACCTACTTTGCGTTTTGCTTTAGGTCGGAAGATGCAGCGATGAGTGAGCTCGACACAGTCCTGGGCTCATACGATTTCTTTCCTGTCACGTATATTCTCCCCGGTGAGTACGCTATCTTTGTAGAGGAGTTCAAGCGCAACCAGGGCGTCTGGATCATGAAGCCCATTGGCAAGTAAGTAGCGTCACAACATATTTTGAGGAACATAGTGGAGTTATGGTGTCCAGAGCTGATGATCGCTTGTCCGCCTGTGCTAACCTAGAGCGCAGGGCAAAGGTATTTTTCTGTTCACGAAGCTAAGCCAGATCAGCGACTGGCGAACAGACTTTCGCTGGCGCCCTGAAAATCAACAGGTTGAGACCTACGTCGTACAGCGCTACATATCCAACCCGTATCTAGTAGGTGGAAAGAAATTCGACTTGCGTCTCTACGCGCTTGTGCCGTCCTTCTTCCCGCTCGAGATTTACCTCTTCCGCGGTGGCTTCGCGCGCTTCACCAATTCGCGCTACTCAAACAACCACAGTGATATCGCCAATTCTTTCATCCACCTGACAAACGTCGCCGTCCAGAAAACATCAGAGAACTACAACAAGAAGGTGCGATGATTCTTTAGTTACTTCGAAGTGCAATTGAGTTGCATATTTTACGTTTAATGCCTCTGAATGGCAGCACGGTGGAAAATGGGATCTGCGAAACTTGAAGCTGTTCATGATGTCGAAGCACGGTCCTGAGCGCATTAACAAGCTTTTCTACGAAATTCAACTCGTGATCATCAAGTCACTACTGAGGTAAGAATTTGAGTGATCGAGGTTGGCATTTTCTGGCATCTAACAATTGATTGTCACTGTGAAGCGTCGAAAAGATCATCATGAACGATAAGCACTGCTTCGAGCTGTACGGATACGATGTCATGATCGACGAGAACCTCAAGCCGTGGCTACTGGAGGTGAACGCTTCTCCATCTGTAAGTGGCTTGATTGGTTCCTTGTGTGAACCCGCCCAACTCTAACAAGGCGCTTCAACTTGGTTTTGATCGAGCAGCTATCGGCCAATACATCATCGGACTACCAACTTAAGTGTGGCATGCTGAACGATATGCTCGACATCATCGATCTCGAGAACAAGTACGTGAATTGCTTCCTTTTTAGGACTTGTAGTGGAAATCGTTGACCTTCGACGCGGTTCTGCTGGCTCAGAAAACCTGAAGGTGTCGTCCGTGAGCACGTCGGGGGCTTTGACCTCGTGTATCGCGACGGAAATGTCGTTAAGAAGAGCGAGAGTTGCATGTACACGACTTTCCTGGGTGCAGACTGGCAACGAACTCCAGCAACACGGTCAGGCAGTGCGAGTAGAACGCAATCGTGACTTGCTGCGATGCTTGAATCATGCAACATGACAAGGTCAGCTAATCGTGTGCTTAAGTGCTAGCAGAGGCTGCAGTTGAGGGGTTTCTATCGGAGTTGCTACACAAAATGCAAGAGTACGCGGTCTTTGTGTGTTTTGCTTCCTCTCCCTTCGGAACAAAGCGGCATGTATTGGCATCGCCATTTGTCTGTACCTCGTTTGACTTGGGTCAGTTAGGGGTTGTGTCGAATTCGTGTTGGTCTGGTTGGCGCTGCACTCGGTAGAAGTTCAGCTGGCTAGCAGAGCAGCTATAATAGCTCGGCTGCGTGTGTGTGGTGGTGTCGGGGGACTTACTTGGTGAAGATACTCACAATAACAAACTAAGGGGGGGGGGGGGGGGGAGGAAGGACAGGACCCAAAGCGCACTCTCGCTCACTCACTCCATCAAAAATGAACTCCAAGGACGCTTGGATCGGCTCGTCAGGTCTAGATGCCTGCGGAGTTAGGCTCCTCGTCGTGGTGCTGGTGCGCCACCACAATGCGTTCTCCGAATCGCCGCTGTGCCATCGCTTTGAGTCTGTCGCGGACGTTGGCAGCAGTGACAACGATCCTCCGACTCCGGTGCAGGTCCGACTCGTGCACAAATACAATGTCCGACTTGCCGGCGGGCTGCGGGTCGTGCAGACGCACCGTGTAGATCGCATCCGCCGGTCGCAGTCCGATCACTACACCTGAGCCAAACTTGGTCTGCACGTCGGTGCCCTCCAGCGCCTTGGGGTAAAAGTCAATCATGTCAGCGTTAAGGAACGCAGTGGCGCCCCACACGAGCTGAACGTGCGCGGTGCAGCGTTGCGGGTCGACGGACAGGATGTGGCCGGCGCCGAACTTGGTGATCACGGGCTGTCCCTGATGGTATTTGCTCGCCACGAACGTCATGGACGTCGTCGCGATGTTCTTGAGCAGCGTCAAGCCGGCCACGCCCGTCATGGAGCTGGAGCTCGACCGTCTGGAGCGCGTGCGCCTCGACTCCCAGTCCGCGCAGCTGCCCTCCGACAGGCCGCGCGGACGACGCGGCTCAGATACTCGCTCGCTGTAGCTGCTGTCTGCCTTCTGGACATCTGACGGTCGGAGCTGCAGTTCGTACTCCCCAAGGCCGCCGCCTGCTTGAAGCCGCAGCGTGTACAGCTGCTGTCGGACGTCGTACTTCAAGACGCGTCCGGATCCCGACGGCGTGTGCACGCGCTCACCGACAAGTGCAGGGAGCACCTGTGCCTCCTCGAGCTCCTGCGCACGCAGGAACAGCAGCCCGGACGCCTGCAGTTCGATGGCAGCGACGCCGTCCTCGTCTCTGACTGCGATGATCCTGCCGAGACCGAAGCGCGTGGCCACGCGCGCGCCCGCGCACTTGTCGGCGTGCAGCTCTCGCTCCGAGACGGTGTCCACGCTGCACGAGTGCGGTTTCCTGGGTGTGCGCGGCTTGACTAGGAAGAGCTTGGAGGAGGTGGAGAGCCCCGCGCGCGCGAACGAGTAGACGGCCTGCAGCGTCGGGCGGCCGGCGTCGGCGTCAGCGTCGGCGTCGCTCTCGCTCTCGGGCTGCGTATGCAGCCGCGTCTTGCGCGGCACCGAGGCGGGGCACGACTGCTCCCGGCGCAGGAAGGGCGCGCCGCACTGACTGGACTCGGCGCTCTCGGTCTCGGACACGTCCTCGCTGGAGTCGTCCATCTCGGAGGTGGCGGTGGGCGCGCGGCGCGGCTTGGGCCGCTTGGCGGCGGGCTTCCAGGCCAGCATGTCGGACAGGGACGCCAACATCGTGAAGTGTACTGAGTCTGTTGCTGCTGCTGGACGCGTGCAATGCCGAAGTGCGGACGGAGGATGCAGCAGGAAGATGGAGAAGGCTCTTGAGTTCACTGGCGCCGCCGCGTCTGACAGCGGCGACCCGGCTCTGCGGCAAGAAGGTGGGAACAAAAGGCAGAGAGAAGGGCGGGCGCCGCTGCCCTGGACCCGAGACGCTGGAGCTGCGATGGTGAGTGGAGGCGCACCGAGCGTTACAAACTGCCTCGGGGCAATCGAAACACGGAGTTGGCTGGGGGTGCCGCAGTCTGCAGATGACGAAGCGACTCGCTCGCTCGGGACTGCGATTTCCTTCGAGTTGATAGTTGAGCGGAGCTGACGAGCTGCGACCAGCGCAGTTCATTTTTCAAGAGGAAGACCGTTACGGACGCTACGTTGGCCGGCGCCCCTTGGCCTCGCCATACAGAGGCCAAGTCAAACACTGATCTGAATGCAGCCCTAGCCACGCAAAAGATCCACTCAACTGCCGCATCAATTGTTGTTGCAGTCCTGACAACGGCTGCAGCTGGCCCGAGGAATTGTTTTCGCCGCCGCTGTCCTTCGAGTAGCGTTTACATAATTTGCACGCTGCCATTTGCAGCTTTCTTCGCCACGCACAGGACGCTTCCTGCCTGTCGGCGGCTGCTTCTGGTTACAGCGCGCCTGGCCTCCGTCGCCCTGCGTATGCACGTCCGCTCCTCGTGCGCAAGCAGCGCAAGAACGCTTCAGCTGGTGCCGCCATAATGGCGGCAACTCGAGTTGGGGCAGACGAGAGCGCCGCGCGTGCCGTGCGGCTGGCAGTGGCGACAGTCAGTTATTGGCGAGCGGCTACGCGACGCACCGACGCGAGAACGCGGAGCCACGACATGTACACGACGGAGCGCCGTTGGCAACGGCAACGCTGTTGCTGCTTCGCGGCACGCCACTACGTGTACTGTACTGTATCCAGCCGCCGATGATGCAGCCATGTTCGTCGTCGTGTGCGTCAGCGACGCAGCTGGCGTGCGGCACGCGAAAGAGCCGAACGAAAGGTTCGTTCGCACCTAGTACTACGTACGGGTCGTACGGTACGACCTGCACATAGCGTACTTAACAGGAGAGTTCTACTCCTTACTGCTGTGCGAAGACTGTACTAAAAGAGTTAAATAGCCAATCGAAGCGCGTCCTTAATGCACCCTCACTCACTCTTCAGAATGTATGTTCACCCTTCATACAAGAGACAATTGGTCCGCGTAGAGAGGGGCAGGCCTGCATCTCACGTACATACATACATCAACCACCAGGACTTGAGCCTTCCACCTGCTGTGTGGGGCAGAGCTCTCCTCTGTTTAATCCCCTTTTTATTATTACTATTATTCTGATAACGCTCGCATCGATGAGCTCTGGAGGACGCGCGTGGGGGTCACGGGGCCAGGGCGTAGGCGCCGTGGCGACTGCCGCGTCGCCCGTGGCCGTGAAGCTGCACGACGTGATGGACGAGGAGCTGGCGGTCAAGCTGCAGCGCGAGGAGCAGGAGCAATGGGAGCACGAGATGGAGGGCCGCTTCGGCGGCGAGGACCGGCAGACCGGCTGGTGTTTCGTGGAGGTGCCGAGCTCCAGTTCGGGCCACGGCGTCATGAGCGTCATCCAGCAGGAGGTGACGGTGGAGGATGCACGGGAGGACGCCGACGACCCGGACTACACTTTCGCGCTGGAGCTGCAAGCTCAGGAGGCGGAGGAGTACGACCGCATGCGGCGTCAAGAGGCCTCCTCAATGGAGCGCATCCGCGTCATCCGGCAGGAAGACCCCAAGCGTGAGGAGGTCCGGCAGACGCTGCAGCGCTACTACGACCGAGAAGCGCACCGGGAGCTCGATCAGGACGACCCGGTCGAGGTGCATGCGGTGCGTCACCATGGCGCTGGCGTGCCGGTGACGCAGTCGGTTGCTTCGTTTACAGCTGCAACGGCAACTGCAACTGCTAGTGCTTGTGCGGCGAAACCGACCATGTCCGTTGACCGTCCTCGACTCCGGGATCCGGACGTCTACCACGACGTCTACATGGACGGATCGGGCTGGAGAGTGCCGAAGAAGCAGTTCAACGCGCTGAACTCGGCCATGAAGCACTCGGACAGGAAGAGTCGGCACCGGTCCAAGAACTCGTCGTCGTCGAGTGGCGGCGCACCGAACCACCGCATATGAATGGTGGCGGCGAGGACGACGCTGCTACTGCGACCGTTGCTGCGTGTCTGCATCAGGCGTTGTCCAGTATCAACGACCAGCTCCGTTCGAAGGAGCAGTCGTCGACGAGTGGGCCGACCATCTCGTCCCCAGCACACAGGTACTATTAGTCTATTAAGTAACTCGCGAGGTGTCCACGCCCTGCTCAAGCCGTTCCCCAGTCAGCCAGCCAGTCATTGTCCGAAAGTAACAAACGTGCCGTTCAAGTTGAACCGAACCACCGACCATGACAAGCATGGCCGTCTGTCGACTTCCCCTCCCTGTCCAAGCGCATACTCCAGGCTGTTGGACAGGGTCCTGTCCAAAAGCCTACCAACCAGGAGCTCATTTCCCCCTTGGGACCCGATCAACCGAGCCGAGCCGAGCCGAACCTGTTGCCTGTTGACGCCACCACGTGCCTCCTCTCCCTCATCCACCGCCACAGCCTCTAGGAGGAGACACTGACCGATGATCCGCACGTCTGCACCGCTGACGACGTCGCCCAGAGACGATCACGACGACTGGGAGAGCGCGGCCGACTCGGCATCTCGCGGCGTCTACAACGCGGCGCCCGGCTCCATCTCCATCGCAGCTCGACCGCAATCCGCAGAAGACGTGGACGGCGCCACGCACGCCATGCAAAGCCTGCGCATCCTGCAGCCGCCGGCAGCGTCGGACGACGGCGGGAACTACCCGCTGGGCACTGCGACCGCCAGCGCCCATGGGCCGCTGGACCCCGTGCTGGTGGCGGGGCTGGAGAACGCGCGCGAGCGCATGACGTTGCTCAAGTTCGAGGACCAGATCGTGCGCTTCCTCAAGAACCCGCGGGAGCCGCACCTCAACTTCCCGCCCTTGTCCTCGTACCACCGACTGATCGTGCATCGCTTGGCGCAGCGCTGCGGACTGGAGCACCAGACTGCGGACCACAACCCGTACGAAAACAGCTCGGCGCGGGTTGTGACGCTGTTCAAGACGCCGCAGTCGGCGGTGCCTCGTGTGCTGCTCATCGACTTGTCCGCGGACAGACAGACGCCCACGGTCACTCCGGCGTCGGCGCCGAGGATTATGATGCGGAAACGCAGCGCGCCACGACCAGGCGCCAATGGGGGACGTGGCAACGGAGCGGACAAAGCCACGCCCTCCTTGCAGGACCGGGAGCGGGCGTACGCGGAGGCTCGAGCAAGGATTTTTGGAGAAGATACTGAGAACGTGGCGGCTGACTCAGGACCCTCGGCATCGCCGTCGCTGAATGATGGGAGCGGCAGTGGAGTTAGCACGGGCAGTAACAGTGCTAGACATGGAAGTCGGCAAGCAGCTGGACCTGATGGCAGCAGAGGCTTTGGCGGAGGTCGAGGCGCCATCGCTTCCGGTGGAAATGGCAGTGGATCGCAGTCTAGGGACTCGCGCTCGCCGACGGATCGACCAGGTGGCAACGATGGCGCTAATAGTAACGAGTACTCGCGATCGTCCCAACCGAGTGCCACGAACGCAGCGAACTGGAAAGAAAGCAAAGTGTTGTGGCGCAATCGCGAGCAGGAGATGAACGACCCAGACTTCACGCGCAACCACGACGCCTTCCGCCCTCGTTCCAGTGGGGGCGCGTCCAGCGGGAGCGGAAGTGGAGGAGAGTCGCCATATCACGGCAACCGCTTTGGTGGCGGGCGCTTTGGACTCAACGAGTTTCCGTCCCAGCAGTACGACCGATCTTACGATCGTTCCTATGACCGGTCCTACGGCTACCAGCATCAACAGACCGGCAGTGCACCGCCTCAGCCACCACCACCAATGCCCATGGCTGGACGCGCCCGCTACCACGTTGGCGGACCCGATTACAACAATAGAGTAGACACCAACCCGTTCCAGAGGTCCCCACACCAGCAGTACCAACCGCAACAACAATTCCAGCAACAGCAGCTGAACCCACCGCCGTCCATGATAATGGGGCGGGGTGGGTACGGGTACCCTTCACCCCAAGGCCGTCCGTCGGCGCGGCAGGGAAACTGGGTGCCGCCACATAACAACACTCGCGCAGTGGGCAGTGGCAGCAGTGGGTTCGTCGAGGACGACTTCCCACCGCTCGGCAAGTAACACACCTAACAACAATCAATCGACACAATTACATCCTTCACACATCCCTCCATCCTGGTGTTTCGGCCTTATCCTGGCTTTGACTCGAGATCACATGACATAATCGATGCAAAACCGCAGGTGAGAACCAGTAGTATACTCTCGTTAACAACGACTGAGCTCGACCTGTTGTTGCATGCCAATAAATAGCGGGCGTGGGCTCCACTTCACGTAATGTCCTGGTCGCAGGGAATCCCCGTCGAAGTGAGTTAAGTACGTGAGTGGACCACGACTCCGTGGTCTATCGTTGCTTGACGTCGATGTCGTTAGCAAGAGGTTTACCGCTACCGCCACCGCCACCGAGGCGTAAAGCTACAGCGAATCGAACACAACACTGACGTTACTTTTCATGCCGTCAATATTCCTTGAATCGTATTCAATGCACCTTGTCGTCGCTGAAGCTTTTTGTCCCGAAGTTTCTTTTTCCTTGCAAGCTCCTATCAGCACCGTGGCATGTTAGTGGGGTTGCTATTGTTTCAACGCAGGTATCTTCGCTAACGCACCTTTTTCGTTTGCCACATCGTGAAATACTTCTTAATCGAGGCATCATCATTCTCTTTCTTCTGAGAGAGCCAAGGTTTCGTTCTGTTGACAGCATATCACAACAGTAACCATCAGTAGAGCACTTTTCATTGCGCTTGGGCACCACCGCAATCCGTACTCGTCCATAATCTTGCGCAACTTTCTCTTGGCCTCATTTGTTTGCCCCACACAAGTTCGAAGTTGAAGCTGCAGTGTACGGATCTCCTGTGAAACCTCGTCATCCCTGGGAGTCGACACGCCGAGCTGGGCGATTTCCTTCTCGCTTCCTTCTAATAACCCGATATCGCGAAGGACGCGCGTAAGGCCTTTAGGCTTCCACGACTCCAGATCGACAGAGGGCAGTAAAGTGCTCGACAGCGTAGCTTCATGTGATTCCGTCGAGTCCATCATGTGTTTGTCTTCATCGTCCGGCTGTGCTGAATCTACCAAAGAACTTGCTGCATCGTCCTCTTTCGATGAGGAGGAAGTATCTACTGGGCATAAGGACGCTACTAGTCTCTATACCAAAACATCATTGGTAACAGGACGTCACAACATTAGTAGGGAATCCAGTCAAAAAGCTAGCGATTTTTGCTTACCTCCTTGAAGAGGTCGTCCAGATCCTGTGGGCTCGACTTGCTCAAGCTGAAATTGTCCCGGGGTCGTTCCAAGTCTAGACCCGGTATAACTTTATCGTTTCCATCTTCCCTGGGCTCAATTCCTTCCGAATATGCATTAGGATCTACCAAACAAAGGCATTCGTCAGTAACTACTTCCAAGTAAACCATTACTGCAGGCAAAAGCGCCATGAAACGATATCTCGCCACAAAACCCACCTTCTAACAGTAACGCTTGCTCCATATCTTCCGGTGTGATCATCTTAAAGAACGAATACGCATACAAATATTTCCACAGTCCGATCGACGTGCACGGCGTATCTGCATCACCACAAGACCATAAGCCTCACCACCAGAAAAGAACCCCCACCATTTCACCCACCCACCCGAATTAAGGTCGTCCTCCACCATCGCCGGCGTCGGTGGTGTCGCTTCATTTCTCACAATGCCATTAAACTTGCCCGCCACCGCAGCAGCTCCCACTGCACAATGTCTCCGTCCAGCGGCAGATTGCGTAGGGACCTCACCCTGCGTGTCCTCCACGTACGTGACCAAGTGAGGCGGGAACATGTTGGAGCTCTTGCCGTCCAGGTATTCGGTGATGGACAGCAGCTGAGCGTCCAGCTGAGCCAACTGCCTGTCCACATTGGCGCGACCTCTCTGGAAATGGGTCCATCACAATCAGTCACACGCCCAACTCAATGCAATTGCGCCATGCAATGCATTAAATCAACACTGCAATGCTCTCCACGTACTTTGAGCTCCTGGACGACCTTGACGAGTGTGTGCTTGCCGCTCGTCACAAGTCCGTCGTCCGTACTGCAGGCCTGTTTCGTGGCTGAGAACTGCTCGTGCTGCAGCCATGGAACGTGCAGCGGCGCGATTTCCCGCCGCGTGGCAGTCGGTCGGTTCATCTGAGGAGGAGCAGGCACACGAAGCGTGACGTGGCGTGGCGTATCGGCGCTGCGGTGAGACTCGGAGCAGGTGTCCACCGTGTCGCCTTGTGCGCATACAGGCGATAGTGTAGCACGACGGACAATGATGCAGTACCGTAGAGCATCCGCGTAAGTACGGGTTCTGGTGTGCACCACACTAATACATAGCTGATTGGCTGTAAATTGAGGGTGATCGATCCGTGATTGGATGAAATTGAATTTGGCGCGAATCCATCACCTGGTTGGCGCAGTACCGTGGGGAGGCCAGTAAAGAGCAGTTCACTCTCCTCGTCGCTTTGATCAGCAAGAGGCGCAAGTTGCGGACCTGACATGGCGCGCGGTAAGGCAGACCGGGCGCTGACCGTGGGCAAGAAGCTGGAGATCATCGAGGAGGCGGACCGCACGGGGCTCATCGCCGCCACGGCGCAGAAATACGGCGTCAAGACGGGCCAGATCCGCGACTGGAAGAAGAACATCGACCGCCTGCGCGCCACGGACCCGTCGCGACTCGTGTGCGCCAGCACCATCCAGCGCGGCCACCTGGTGTTCAACGAGACGTACGCGCAGTACTGGGTGGGCTACAACAAGTTCTGCAGCAACAAGACCAACTTCGACGACCTCAAGGACGCGCTGCGCGTCACGCACAAGGACGTCCTGCGCGAGGGGATCAGTACGTTGCGTCGGTTTAATTCGGTTTTTATTTAGTTTGGGAGGCTAAACGCTGCACTATTTTTTGGGTCTTCACGGTACTATGAGCAGATGGGTTCAACTACCCGGCGATGGTGGACCCCGGCGCCACGCACCCGCTCGAGTTCCCCGAGAACAGTACGTCCGTCGGCTGGGTTTTTTAGTTGGGTTTTATTAATTCGGGAGCGGGGTTAGAAGTGCTTATTAATTTTTTGTGGGTTTTATGCATTGCAGGTGGGTTCTACACGACGCAAGAGGTCAAGACGCTGTATCAGAAGGACATGACGACGCTGCGCGACCAACTGCGCGAGTTCTTCGGCCAGGAGTCATTCTCCACCAAGTTCCTGTACTTCGTCACTAGGTTAGATTTCGTCAAGCCCGACCCGAACGAGCCATCGGAGGAGGAAGAAAACGCTGCGAGGAACGCGGACAAGCAGGCGGACAAGGCTGTCGGGCTCGAGGACTGCATCTCGTTCTACGTCGCCATCTGCGGCAACGGATCGGTTATGGTGCCCATGTCGGTCTTCCCGCCGGTGGAGGAGTGGCACTGGGAACGCAAGAAGGCGATCAAGCTGCGTCATGCTCACAGCATGCACCGCACCAAAGCGCACGATCCGAACGAGGCGCTGCAGTTCTTCTCAGTGGTAAGCAGAGCTTTGGGGATGCACTTGAAGACGGAATCTAATTTTTTGTTTTTTGTTTTTTTTGTATGTGCAGACGTGGAAAAAGTTTTACGAGGAGGAGGCCAAGTACAGCGACAAGTTTGCGTTTATGCTGGACTACACGATTGAAGAATTCCGGGCCCCCGAGTTCATGGACGGTCTGAAGCAGCTCGAGGGCTACAACAAGTACTGGACCACCTTGTACACGGTGCGCAACCCTCTGCGTCTGTCACACTTCGAGGAAACTCTGTCGACTTTCGTACTTGAGGAGTGGCGCACTATCCTCCAGATGAAGAAGTCGAGCCAGCCCAACGATTACCGGAAGTGCGTCGCCTTTTGGTTCTACTCCGCCTGGGAGTTCTTTGCAGGCGACCACGCCCGTTCTGCCTTCCGGAGCTGCAACATGTACCTCGAGGACAAGGCTGCATGGGGTGTAAACTCTGGCGAAAACTTGGTCTGAGCGGGTCGTGAGGACCTGCTTCATTCTTCTGTTGTATTGCGTTGCGCAAGCCCTGCATTTTGAACAACATGACTATGCTGCTTTCGTAAAAGAGAATGCACACGGTTGTCCCCCAGGCAGTTTGATCACTCCTCCTTTTCTTCATTCTCCTCATTATCAGCATCTTCGTTTTCATCTTCAATAGAATCCATGGCCATGTCAGCATCAGAATCCTCCTCTTCCTCCTCAGGAGCAGCTTCATCCGTCTTCACTTTAGCAGCATTGTCTTCTTCGTCCTCCAAGGACGGAAAGTATTCCTTCGCGAGCATTGCAAGGCGTTGGCTTGCCCATTGCGACTCAACATCCTTGCTTTTGGTTTTGTTCGTGGCAACGAAGTCAAGATTCTCATACGACAGTTTGCCGAATTGAACCGAGCTTGCGAGGTCAAGCGTCTTCAGCTCATCCGAAGCGCTGGCATTTGAATCCACATCAACTATGAGCTTCTGACCGAGATAAGTCTTTGTCGAATCTGCAATCGAGTTCCATTGGAGAAGCTTCTGAATGCTCGTTCGGTACATTAGAGACAACGAGCGCAAAGTCTCGCCTGCACCCAAGATATGGTACTTCTTTCGGTCTGCTCCGATGCTATCACGAGTTTGCCAGAACCACAGGAACAGTTTCCCATCGGCCGACATGCTCATCAACCGAGTGCGATCAAACTGAAGATCCAGTACGCTGTCTTGATGTCCGTGCAGGGTCTGAATGAGATTTCCGGTTGCAAAATCAATCAGGCAAATCTGCCCACTACTCGCCCCACTAACGATACGAGTGGCATCAAACTGAAGACACGTCACGGCAACATCTCGATGCACATCGCAGATTCGGAGTAGTTTGCTGTCTGCATCCAGGTTCCAAATCACGATGCGTCCTGCACTATCTCCACTTACGATCTCGTTTGCCACGCGTCTGACACACGTAACGGGGACAAGATGACCATTGAAGTACTCGTCACCCCGGCGTTCTGCTTCGAGACACCAGACTAACGTCGCATTCCTTCGCGTTGTGTACTTTGACGCCTCGCCAAGCTCCCAAACCTTAATTTTGTTATCGGCAGCTCCTGTTGTGAGCGCGGAATTGGCACTCTGAATGGACAAAGTTGTCACGGTGCGGTCATGCGCAGAGATAATGTGGGCGATTGTTGCCAGTGTTTCGACATCGAATATGAATACGTCGCAGTCGGAACACCCACAAGCAAACCATTGTGTATCGGCTACCACGCTGACGACAGCAGCATCAAAATCGGTTAACATGCGTACAAGCGAGCACGAAAATCCACCGATAGTTTCGTTCTTGATATCCCAGACACCCAGTGAGGCATCTACAGATCCAGTGTAAATACGGTGGCCAATGTAGTAGACGCATAGTATTTGAGCTTGATGACCAGTTGGATCGCCAAGATGATTTTTGTGCGGATCACCCACCGCCTGCGCCAAGCAGGCACCAGACAGGAAATCAAACAGGAAACCATTCACCCCAGCTGATGCAAAGCAAGTGGTGATTCCGTGACTTGCAGTTCCTACCACGTTTTTCAAGGCTTCATTTGTTGCGTTGAATCTGAAACAACGCACTCGCTCTTTGGACAGAACTTTTCGCATGAGTGCCCCCGTCTCCACGGCCAGTTCCTCCTCAAGCCCTTTGATTTCATCCTCCGCATTGCTGATGCGTATTTTGGCGTTGGTGATCTCTTTTCCAATCTGCTCTTCGCCAACCTTAACGCTACCCATTAGCTTTGCGAGCTTCTTCTTGAAATCTTCGAGATCGTAGCGAGCATCAGAACCATTAATGACTGTTGAATCAACTTGAGAGGAGTCGCTGGCTAGTGCTCGCTTCAGGTCATCTTCGCCTTTTGCCAACAATAATTTCTTCTCAGCCAGTAGTTTTTCTAAGCTGACCACGAGTTTTATTTCCTCTCGGATGTCAAGCTTTCGTTGAATACGTTCTCTTCGTAGTCGAGGAACGATTGGACCCACTCGCTCGAGGGTAATCTGACAAGAAGATTCAGCGCCTGCCCCTACCAATCGCTGCTGAAGCTTATTTATCTTCTGCGATGCAGATGACAACTTATTTGTCAGGACAAACTCGATCTCGTCTGCATGGCGCTTATTGATCTCAATCATCTCTCTATCCTCGAGTCTTTCGTACACATGCTGCAATCCACGATAGCATGACAATTCACCTTGCACATCGCGAGCAGCTTCAAACAGCAGCAAAGCGCGCTCGTAACTCTCGATACTCATTCGAAGGGATCGAAGCACGTGCTGTGTATCAGCAATGCGGAGAACTGCAGACCCTTCTTCATAGCGCAATCCTGCTCGGTTGGCTATGATCGAGGCGTGATTAAATATTGTCAACGCCTGCTCGAAATTCTCGAGGCGGAATGTAGCTTCACCAATTTTAAGCTGCAGCTTCACTTTTTGCACGTCGTCCATCTGCTGTATCCACTGTTCGTTGTAAAATACACTATTGTAGAGACGAAGAGCTCCGTCGTAGTCTTGCAAATCCATCTTTGCATCACCTTCCAGTAGATAGGGAAAATACTTTTTGCCTCGTTCTCGAGCCCTTTCAAGATCAAGCTCATCTTTAGAAACTGGGTTCTCGACTTTCGCCGCTTCTTGTTGCTCCGTTGTCCACCGAATGTGTTGTAGTGAATTATCTGTAAATCGAAGCTGTTGCAGTAGTTGCTGAGCCTCGAGCATAAGGCCATCTCGGCCGAGCGCCGCATTTAGTAGACCGATACTGCCGATTCCATATATTTCATCGACTCCAGCGTTGGTACGCGTTAAGTATTTAGCAACCTCCCTCCACCGCTGTATTGCACTCTTCAATCGATGGTTAACAAGCCTGTCAATCGCGGTACGCAGTTTTGTTCGTGTTTCCAACGCCTCCTGTCTATTAGCGACAAAGGCAGCAAATGCGCGATACAGCAGTCCACCACGTAGTTTTGCCAAGGTGGCTGCAGTGCTTGAGGATTTAACAGCATTTTCCGGGTTGCTTTCAAATACCTCGAGAGCTTCTTGTCTATCCCTTAACCTTTTCAGTAATGTGTCTCGCCGTTTGATATCTGCGCGTAGGTAGTTTTCAACTTTCACAATTTCAGACTTTGTATCAAGTATATAGAGCTGATCGATTTCGATCTCATCCTCCAAGGCTACCACAAGCTCTTTCGTGAAGAAACGTTGAAGCCCATTTTCAAAAACGTCCGAGTCCATTTGCTGCCCCTTGAACATTCGTGCGCGTTCAAGCTCAGCTTGTTTCTCCAGAATGCGAGCGTCTGCTGCTCGAATCAGCGCCACCAAGTCAATTTGACGGTCTTTGCACCATTGCACATTGTACTCGGCTTTCTTGAGATCATTCCGAATCTCAGCAATACGAAAATGAAATTGGCGTCGACGCTCTACCACTTTTTCTTCATCCGTAAGCTCATCGTATTTCTTCCGGGCACTGGATTGCTGGATGGGTTGAGGTTGTTCTTCTTGATTATTCATCCCATCATCTTCATTCATACCCAGACCGGATCGGTTTACGATAGCATCCACCTTTGCTTGTAGTTCTGGATGCATCGAAAGAATAAATCGAGACACTTGCTCGATATAGTGATGCCTATCATATCGTTGCATAAAACCACTTAAAAACTGGGAGTCCACCGTACGGGAGCGCGAGTTCACAGCTGCCTGTAACTCGTCAAGCAGCTTATACTCATTTCCCGGTGCTGCTTAATTAAATACAAAAGTTCAGTACGCGATCATATAAATTCAAACTCAACAAAAAATGTTCTTACCTATAGTGAAAATTGACTTGATAGCGTCGCAGTAGTCGCTGGGAATACCATCACCATTCACAGCACGAAGTTGAATGTTGAGATGCTCAACACCACTCAATAAATTCGTAATTGTCAGGGTAGTCCCAGTTGAATTTGTCCTTATTCGACGAGGCTTGTACTCGATCTCTGAGACATCAAGCCAGGCTTTACCCCGATCATCCACGCTATTTAGTTTAATCACAGCCTCGGAAAATATGACTTCATAGTCCTGAATTGGCTTTCCACCGTCATCCAGTGGCTCCACCCAAGTAAGCGTGATGCTCGCCGCAGTAACAACTCCAACGCATAGGAACAACGGGATCATTGGAGGTGCAGTGGGCTCGGTCCGGATGATATCCACCATGTTACTTGGTTCACTTTTTCCTGCAACTGTAATCGCGCGGATAGAAAACTCGCCGTATTCCTGGTCTGCACATAAGCCCGCCAGTCGAAATTCATTCCCAGGAACAGGCTTCTGTAGACACCATCGCGATAACAACAACGTCGGCTGAGGCTCAAACTGCCGCTGTACCTCGTCATGTTTTATCTTCGAGTGGCAAATTGAGTAAGTCAATTCGTAGTCGAAAATCGCATTTGACCCGGTAAAAATCGGAGGATCCCACGCAATTGTCACCGCATTGTGAGAAATATCTTTCGTTTCCACACGAAGATTCCGAGGCGGTTGGGAGACAAACTTCGTAACTACCTGCGTATCGAGCGATTTCTGAATCGCCATCGAATTTCCACTCTGAACTCCCAAACTGTCCATGATTTGGTTCGTTGGCTGTAGCTTCGGGAGGGAAGAACCCAAACAATTTTCCTGGTGGGCTACCAACATCCCAGGAAGGTACTGGCGTCCACAACGCCCACACGGCTTGGCGTGCAGTTGCTGCTGCCTGATCCCCTCTTGGTTAACCAGTTTTGTCTTTGCAAAAGTTTTTTCATCTGACGAATCGTGCAGCGTCTTGCTCATTCTTAACACTCGTCGCTGAAGTTCATCCAGCTCCTCGGTCTTTTCTCTGATCTGCAGTTGAGTCACTCCAATTCCTTTGCGTAATTTTCTGTCGGCAAACGAAAAAAAATGAAAAAAAAACTACATCAACGAAAAAAACAAAACATTTTTTTTCTTACCGGACATTTTTCTCCACGACAAACTGCTGGTCACAGTAGGTCAAGGCCGCGTTATGCTGCGACTGCATGTCGATCAGCCGCATTCGGATGTCGTGCGCCTCCTGCTTTGCGTAAAAAAGTTGCGGCAGACTGAGCGGCTGCGCGGGTGGCAGCGAGCTCAAGACGGCGGCGCCAGTGTGACGGCGGTTGGCCACACGACGCCGAAGCTCCCTCGCACGGCTTTCGGCATCACCTCCAGCCACGGACGAGCCGCCTTCCTCCATCAGAGTGAAAGTCGCCAACTGCAACTGCTGCAACCTTCGCGCTACACAACACAACTTCAACTTCTCAGACCATCACTCTTTCGCGAAGTTGAAGTTATTCGTGCCAGAGTGATGGTCTGGGAAGTTGAAGTTAGATTGATGGATGTGGCATGGTCACAAGCGACATCATGGCTGGGATGGCCTGGAATACAGTCCAAGGGCTTCGAGCCATTTGCAGTTCCTGAACTGTTTGTGCGAAACGGAACGGGATGGCCGAGCGCCGGTATATATAGCGGACGGGACGGTCGTGGGGGTTGTTTGTCTGTCTGAGTTTTGAGCGATCTGGAAGTGGGCGAAGTCGTTCGGGGTAGACACAATGGCGGACGTGTTGAGTGGCAGCCAGCCACCCGGACTGGACTTGGAGATGGACATGACTACTGACGCCTGCGGGTCTCCAGACGTCAGGATTCTAGAGGCAGACGCTGCAGCTGGGTCGACCATAACACCGCCGGCAGAAATGTTGCACGAGGCGGCACTTCGAAGCGGGATCAACACCGTCCTGGACGAAACTGCAGGCGATGAGGACGAGCTAGTGTGCATTCGAGAGATCTGCCAGGAAACACTGGCGAGAATGGACCGCGTGACTGCCGAAAAGAGTCTTGCTCACCGGCAGGAATGCAACACCGAGGCAGTTGCAAATGGGGGAGACGTGAACGATAGCGCTATCGCCGCTTTTTCTCCACCGAAAAGTCCTCAAGATCGCCTCATGGCACTCGTGCCTAATGCAATGGAGAAGAGTAAATCCAAACTGACTCGACGCCCGAGCCCGAGCTACGACAGGCAAGTTTTTCTTTTATATACTTCAGTAGTGCCATCATTAGCGAACACGGGGCTAACCAGTATGCTACATGCGTCGTTGATTCAGCATTTCTACAGGTGAGATGCCCCGGTGGAAGATAATCGATGGAAACGAAGATCCTATCACGGACCTTACGGTGATATTCAGAGGGGACTCCGTTCCGGACGGATTTACCAAGGTTGGTTTGCGGTGTATTCAATCTCGCTCTGCCCAGTGTTACGTTTCTCACTAGACCCGGTTTCTTACAGCTAGAACGATCGCAAAGTGGCCAGCGAGCGGATCTGAACAAAGGAGGCAGGGGGACATTTGTGTATCTGTGCCATAGCAAAGACCAGTCTTCTGGAAAAGCTCCGATTAGCGAGATAATCGCTATTTTCCCTGAAAGAGGAGAGTTCGTTCCGAGCGACTACGAGGTAGTTCGAAGGCGTGGCGTTCCAGCAAACATTAACACGGTAAGTTCGGGTTGCAGACGCTGTTGTTACTATTGATCGAAGTCTAATCGCTGTGGGTTTGCTTGGACAGGGAACACAAGGCGAGATAATCTATCTCTGCTTCAAGCGGTCCACCACGTCGGCAATCATTGATTTAGTTGTCCTATTCCCGAGGAAAAATGAGAGTCTTCCGTATGGGTAAGGTGTGGTCATATTTTTTTAAAGTTTGACTGGGTCTGACATTGCAACGTACTCAGTTACATGAAGGTGGATAAATCGCCTCTTGGATACGTCGCTGATCTCAATTCGACTTCTGGTGGTACAGAAGTGTTTCTTGGCTACAAGAAAAAGGTAACTGGTGGATGATTCATCGAGTTCAAATGTGCAGTTGGACTTATTTCGTTCGTTGACGAGCAGGTGGCTTGCTTAAACGACCTGCACAAGCTGTGGCTATTTGCTTCAGTCACACCAACGCAAGTGCTTGAGCGTGGGAAGCAGCGAAATGCTCGCTCTCCACCGCCAACGACGCCGGGTAAACTGAAGCAGCTCCGATCTGCATTTTCTTTAAAATCGACAGAAGTTCGAGAGCAAGAGCTGCTTGCTCCAAGTTCCCCACCACCAAGTGTATCGACTGATCCACCGTTGCCAAGAGGTAAAACTACTCTCCTATGCTCGCCTCTGGTTTGTTGTCTCATCTTATGGTTCATGTTGCGTCTAGCAACATTTATAGGCTGGAAGGAGACAATGGAATACTACATGTACCCGATACTGCTGGCATGCTACACTCGCCAAGGAAAGGCTGCAGAGGCAGCTGTAGCTGGACTCTCTCACTGTCTTGATGAAGGTGTTTTCGACGGTAATGGTTCAGATCTATGCCGTCTTGAGGTTGTTATCGACGCAGTTACATCCCTATGTCAGCAAGGAGTCAAATCTCGCTTTGAGCCCGCGCTTCAATTCTTCCAAAAGGTACTGAACGAGAATGTTCTCAACGACGTATAATCACCAACTTACCATGTGATTTGTAATGTTATCAAGGTCATTCGAAAGTGTACCAAAGGATTTGATCCTCCTGTACTCCATGCAATACTGAAGGCTCTCACCTTTATTGGAGACTTTGACAGTTCCCTTGCCAAGTCCTTTGAGGACGAACTGGTCTCTAAGATTATGTGTGCTTACGAAGCCACCTTGATCAACACAAAACCTACTGTCGAGGAAACTATAGACGTGAAGATCGAGCAATCATCAAACGCTCTCACTCGTGAGCTAGTTGTGGATCTCATTGACGAGATTAGCACTGGTGCAGAAATCGCAACCATCACTGACGACATGTTGGGTGTATTCAAGGTAAGTTTGTACAAAGCGGGTATTCACTGAAAAAAAGTATTGACAATAATTTGTTTTTATGTGATGTGATGCAGAGCCATGTATCGATTCAGTCTCTCACGTTTTGTCACGATATATGTGACGCGATGAACAACTATGCCAGCTCTGTGGTGCGTAAAGCCTTGAAAACATATCCGACTTGCAAAATCCTAACTAACGCATTTTCTCCTACCAGGCAGAGAAAAATGCTCTGCAGTTAGTCGTGACGTTCAGTAAAGCTACCAACCGCAAGTTTGTAGGGCTTGGCGAGACGGCTACTGAAAGCGACCAATGCTCAAGTGTGAGTTCTCTTCGTGCTCTCAACCAGACTCTCTTGGCAGCAGGAACGAAAGCTCGAGAACAGCGGGTATTTGGTCAGGTAGTTCGGCGATTTGTGCTGTCAACGCTCAACTCCACTGTACTTACCTGGCTGCCGGACGTGTTTCGAGCACACTTGACGTTGGTATCGACGCTGTGGAACCACTATCGACGATATCTTAAAGTGGAGCTGGCACTGATGTTCGAGCATGTACTGCTTCGTATTCTAAAGGCCACAGCACCCTGTGCGAAGAATCACCAAGTTGAGATCATGCATGAAATGACCATGTGGCTGCAGCTTCCGCACAATGTCGTGGAGATTTTCCTCAACTTCGATTTGGATCGGATCCAGCAGTGGAAAATCTTTGAGCACTTGTGCTCGACGTTAGGCTCAATTGGAGAGGGAGGACAAGGGAACCACATTGGAAATGCTGACGACGGGGATGACTCAGCCCTAGAGCTGCAGAACCAGGCAATCAGCACGATTCTTGCCATGGCGCGCAGTATCATGGATGCTAGTGGTCACGCCCACCTTATCAGTCGAGACCAGCGCACGCGTATGCTTTCGATGGATAATGGCGGCTGGGAACAGGATGAGTCGGGCGAAGAAGCTTCACCAATGAAGGAGGCACTTGTTTCGGCAACAAACGGGGATATCGGTTCTGATCAAGCTAGCCAGCCTAGCTCTCCTACAGAGGTCAAGACTCACCCAGGGTTAAAGCGTCAAAGCAGTCGCAAGTACGGTGGAAGTATCTCGATTCGCATGCGAAATGAGCTTCAGAAACATAACCAGCAACTTCTGAAGCGTGCGATGGAAATTACGGCGTCGAAAAGCCTCAAGAAAGCTTTGGAATATTTAGTCGCGATGAATTTCATCAAGGACTCACCGCGGAGCGTAACTTCGTTCCTACGGATATATCACGATTTCTTCGATGAGACTGAGATCGGAGATTACTTGGGCGAAGGTGACGAGGACTTTAAAGTGCAGATTCGGCTGACGTATGTTCGGGCGATTTCATTCAAGGGCATGACACTGGTCGAATCTCTGCGGCATTTTCTAACCAACGGAGGCTTCCGACTTCCAGGAGAAGCTCAAAAGATCGAGCGAATGGTTGAGGCGTTCGCGCAGTGCTACTGGGACGACTCCCCAACCGCTTTTTCTTCTGCTGACACGGCGATGATCATTGCTTACTCCATTATCATGCTGAATACGGATCTGCACAATCCACAGGTGAAGAAAAACAAAATGTCAAAGGATCAATTTGTCAAGAACAACAGAGGGATCGACAACGGCAAGGACCTGCCGAAGAGGTTTCTTGAGGAGATATACGACGATATCGCACACAATCCGATGCACATCAAGGGCAGTCGGGTCATTCCAAAAGCCTCGCGCGAAGCCAGCGGCACCGCCGCCGATGTCGAAAACGAAAAGTTCCGTGGTGGTATTGCAAAGGCTGTGGCTCAGTCGGAAGAGCTGATGAAGGATCTCTCTCACGCGTACAACACCTTCCAATTCGTTGGTGTTGATACGCCTATCAGTCCAGATCTCATCAAACTCTTGTTCGAGAGGGTATGGTTCTCCTTGCTCACTCTCTCGACGTCCATCCTGTGCGACAGCCAGTCGGATCTGTCCACGAGAATGCAATGCCTCGACCTCTTACGCTATTGCATCTCGACGTGTTTGTTCTTGAACATGCCGGTGGAGCGTCAGGCATTTTGTGGGTTGCTTAGGAAGTTGCAGGATTCGTTGGATGGAAGGCACCAGGAGGATGGCGACGAACCGAAGGAGGATTCGGTTGACAACACCAAAGCCATACCGGACGACAAGAAGTACGAATGGGCTCGAACCATCGAAGAAGCTGCAGCGAGTGACGATCCGTGGAAGGCTATGGGGGATATCCATCTACTCGTGAACGATATGAAGGAGACGATTCAAGTCCGCCAGAAGTCGGAGAAGCTCGACTCGGTCATTCAGCGCATCCACCGAGCCCACTTCTATCTCAAGAACTCGACAACGTTCATCCACGAGGGCGACCTGACCAAGAAGTGTCGGTCCCGCAACCAGCTTTACCGCTTCTTCCTCTTCAACGACCAACTTCTGTACGCTGACAAGAGTATGACGGGGCGGTGGAGTCCGCACAACTCGCTGCGTCTCAAACTCACGCGGATTTCCAACATCCCTGATGGTGTCATGTCGAAACACGCTTTTCAGATCCAAAACCCCATCAAGTCGTTCGTGGTGTTTGCGGACAGCGCGAGCTCCAAGGCCGAGTGGATGCGACTCATCGACGAGGCCATCGCAGAGGCGTCCAAGAAAATCAATCGCACCGCGCGCCGCATTTCGACTCAAGGTTTGGGTGACGCTCGACCGAACTCGCTTGTATCTGCCGCATCCACAGCTTCGACAGCGATGAAAGTGTTCATGCGCTTCAGCTCACCCATGACGTCGCCTACCACTGAGCGAGACAGCAGCCAAACCAGTCTTGACAGCGAAGGCGAATCTCCCGTGAAACCCATCGAGGTAGGAAGCACGGAAACGAATCCTCCTGACAGTGAAGGCGCATCAATTGCCAGTCCCGAGGAATCGTGCAAACCCAAGTTTGAAGTCGACTCGAATGAAGAGCGACCGACCACTTCCGACACCGCCACTGCAATCGACACTGCTTCGGTGTGAAGTGCTAGTACAACCAGGCAGGATAGCAAGTAGGCAAAAACAAGAAGAACTAACATCAATCACGAGATACTTGAAATTTAATGTCTCGGGTCAGTTTTTCGAGTGCGGGTGGCTCTGAATCTGCCACCGAAGCTCGCGCAGCTAGCTCAACTACAGCGAGCGGAATAAATGGAACACGTAGGCTGAATAAAAGAAACGACTGAAGCGGCCGACTGACGGCGGCGTGGGGGTCCACGGGGGGTATTTGTACTCCTCTGTGCAAGCTCTCAGCTCGGGTCATGACAAGACAAGACCAAGCTAAGAGCTTGCACAGAAACCCTCGATGTCGAAGAGGAACGGGGCCGCGCCAGCATTGATCACCGCTGTGTCTCCAAAGGCGTGGAGCGACACGGCCGCCGCATAGTCCCCAGGCAGCACCGTCGTCGGCGCTGCTCCGACCATTTCCCCATTGAGAGTGAAGAAGACCTGGTGCTTGTCGGCGTCCAAACCACAGCCAACCGTGAACGTAGCAGTCTCCTCCTCCTCCTGGTTCCCGGGCTGACCCCACGACGGACCGAATGCCTTCCACTCACCACCGTACGGCTTGTCCCCATCGTTGAACACGAAGTCGCCGTCATTGCCGTGGTAGCCGTAGGACACGCCCTTCCAGCCCACGTGCTCTCCCGAGCCGAAGCCGTAGGCGTTCCGGGTCTTCGCGTCGGAGACGGACGCGAGACCCACGCTGCCGCATCCTTTAAGGCTCACCTCATAGTATGATATGCTCTTGTGCAGGGCGCGCGCGCAGGCCAGCAGCGGCAGCTTCTTGACGCCGCGCGCCGAGTCCACGGCGCCCTTGTCGAAGTTGCGCAGCATCGAGTTGTTGGTCACTTGGTACGTGCCGTCGGGCAGGCGCGTCACGGCGCTGCGCGTCGACAGCTCGTACGACGCGTCCGCGGGGCGCCCCGCGCACAGCGCGAGCTGGTCGCGGTAGGGCAGCGCCACGTACGGCTCGGGCAGCATCTTACTGCGCCATTGGCGGCTGTAGAGACCTGTCAGCAGCATCTCCGAGGTCGTGACGACGTCGTGGAAGGCCGCGCAGACGCGCGCGGCCGCCTGCAGCTCCGGCAACGTCAGGAACTCGAAGCAAAGCTCCAGCGCCGCCAGCTCCAGCGCGCGGCCGTCGCGCGTGTGGCGCCGCTTCAAGCGCAGCGCGGCCAGCAGCTCGGCGACTTCGGCCGAGCCCTGCGAGCGCTGCAGGTCGCTCCAGCGCAGCTTCGAGCGCGCGCTGCGCGTGGCCACGGCCGCGTACGACTCGTAGGCCACGCGGCAGTCGTCGGCCTCCACGTCCGAGGCGGCGTCCGACTCGTCGTCGCTCGAGTTGCTGGCGGTGGAGCACGAGCTGCTGGCGATGCTGCCGCGGCGGCGCGCGAGGCGGCGGACCGACGGCTTCTTGGTCAGCACCACGAACGAGTTGAGGTGTGGCAGGCGCGACGACGTGGCCGACACGGTGGGGGACGGCAGCGACGACAGCGACGGAGACAACATGGCGCGGGTGTTGAAGTTGTGTCTTGTGTGTGGGAATGTGTGTGGGTGGGTGGGATCAGGGTATGACGTCTCCTAACTATTAACCGGGGGTTGTGTTGGATGTTGTTGGGTGCTTGGTTAGTGCTTCCGGTGCTGTGCCCCGGTCACTTGTGCGGATCGACTTCACGCTCTCGGTTGGATAATGCGATAATGAAGACTCTTCATTGAAGACCTGTTTAGCCTGCCTGCTGCGCGTGCGCCAAAAACGCGGAACCTTGACCTGCGAGATCTTATGTGATGTGGTCTCTTCAACGTACGTACCGAACGAAAGCTGGCGTGTCCATGCACCAAATGTGCGATCGGCGAAAGTTTGCGGTCCGCAACTTGTGGATTGGAACTGTAGCGCGCACCTTCAGCTTCCGCCAGCATCGCCCACCTATCACGAAGCCTGCGTGCGAGTTCATTTGGTCCTCTGCCGCTTGATTGAGGGGAGGCTGCCAGCTCACTGTCGGCTGGCGCAATTGCAGCACTACTGCTGCAGTACAGCTCCCCATGTTCGGCGCGGCCTTCTTCGTGGGTCCATTTTTTTCGCTGCTGCCTTCGTGCCGTTGGATCGCCCACGCCCTGCATGACCTGGTCTTTTGAATGAGATCCGATCACTTCACGCTCTCGGACTGGATAATACGATAATGAGCTTGAGCAGCCTGCTGTCACAGTGACAGCCACAGCCGTGCTGCGCGTGTGCCAAAAACACGGAACCTTGATCCCTTCACAGCGATCGGGGTACATTTTCGTTTCCGCGGCTTTCTTAAAAGCGGCTTAAAAGCCGTTTAAATACATTAAAACATGTAAAATGCACATACTATATAATAACGTGCAACGATTTCTCGATTTCGGATACTTTTCACACGCAGCTTCTTTGTCAAGAACCTTTGAGACTTAATGCTGCGTGGTGTTGAAGTTGCATTAGGGGTGGATGTCTGGTAGAGCGTATCTGAGCCCATGAAAACGAAGCTGCAATCTACTTGTCCGCCATGCCGTACTGCGTGAGCAGCGGCACCACGGACGGCTTGCGGCCTCGGAAGGCCTCGAAGACCTGCTCCGGGTGCTGGCCGCCTCCACGCGCAAGGATCGTGTCGCGGAACCGGCGGCCGACGCGCGCCGCGGCCTCGGGGCTCTCCTGGGCCGCCTCCTCAAAGGCGCCGTAGGCGTCGCACGACAAGATCTCCGCCCACTTGTAGCTTGCATACCATAGGATAGTACAGTTAACACGAATTAGTCGAATGTTCACGGGTATCAATACAATACCATCCATTGCATACCTGTAATAGCCGGCGGCATAGCCTCCCGCGAAAATATGCGCGAACGAGCACAGGAACCTGTCCTCCTCCAGCGGACGCAGCACGGTGTACTCGCTTAGCAGACGCTGCTGCGCTGCGAACAGCGGCTCCTGTGCCGGTGAATAATGCGAGTGCAGATACATGTCCAAGGCGCCGAAGCCCAATTGACGCAACATTCCCGTGGCCACCATGTAGTTGCGCGCCGCCTTGAGCTTCTCGAACAACTCATTGGGCAGCGGCTTCCCGGTCTTGTAGTGTCCACTGATCGCTGCGATCGTGTCTGTCGGATGAAAGCAGGAAATGTTAGCGCACAGATTCCACAAGTGACATGATACAGCGGTACTGGACCTTTGTCGTAGCAGAAGTTCTCCATCATCTGCGATGGGATCTCGACGGCGTCCCATTCAATGCCGTTGATGCCCGCCACGTCACCGTACTCCATCTGCGTCAGCATGTGCTGCAGCCCGTGGCCGAACTCGTGGAAGATGGTCTCCACCTCGCGGAACGTCATGAGGCTCGGGGTCTCGCCCACGGGTGGCGACTGGTTGCAGATGATGTAGGCGACCGGAATACGCTTGCCGCCCTTCTCCTTGGGGCCAAGCAGGCGGCTGCGGTCCACGCACGTGTTCATCCAAGCGCCGCCGTTCTTCTCCTTCGGACGCGAGTACGGGTCCAGGAAGAACTGAGCGATCACCTCCTTGTCACCTTCAGTGCTGCGTACATTGAAGAAACGCACATCCGAGTTCCAGACCTCAGCCTGGCCGTCCGCAGCCTCGATGGTTACGCCGAATAGCCGTGACGTGAGCGAAAAGAGACCGTCGAGCACCTGGACACCGGCAAAACAATTGCGTATGAGTCATCTCGTATGAATAACCAGATCCATAGTCGGTAGGTAGGGACGTACGCGCTCGAGCGGGAAGTACGGCTTGATCTCTTCGTCAGTGAACAGGTACTTTTCCGCTTTCAGCTTCTCTGACCTGTTGCATTGAAGGCAAATCAGCGCAATTAGCACAACATCATCCTTCACAAATTAGCACACTCCCACGCACCAGTAGCCGAGGTCCCAGGGTGCCAGAGACTCCGTTTGCCCGTGCTCCTTCGCGTACTCAGCTACGGTCTTCACTTCCTCGCGCGCGATTTCAACGCATTTTCCTCGCAGATCACGATGCATCTTCTCGACCTCCTCCACGCTTGGTGCCATCTTCTTCGAGATGCTCACCTCCGCGTACGAGCTGAATCCGAGCAGCTTCGCAATCTGCTGGCGGATCTCAAGCAGCTCCACGATGATACCCTCGTTGTCGAAAGACTCTCCACTCGCACGGGTCGCATATGCACGATACAAAGTTTCACGCAGCGATCGGTTCGCCGAGTATTTCATGAACTGCACGTACGACGGGGGGTCCAGAGTCACCCGCCACGGTCCATTCTCGGGCGTAGCCTCCGAATGACCGTCGTCACGAGCACTCTGCGCAAACATCTGCAGCAACGACGGCGGCAGTCCTTCCAGCTCCGTCTTGTCAGTCACTGTAATAGAGTACGCCTTCGTAGCGTCCAGCAGGTTCGACGAGAACTTGGTGCTCTACAGACGTCAACCAAGTCCAGCACGCACAAGTCAGTCACCCATCCATGCATTGCATTGCTCCTCAGGTCCTCCCTACCAGCTCCGCAGCACGCAGCTTGAGCTTGTTGAACTTGTCCTTGTCCTCGCCCTGCAGTCCGACTCCGCTGAGCGTGGCACTGCGGAGACTGAGCTCGATGATCCGCTGCTGCGCCAGCTCGAGTTTGCTCCACTCGTCGCCCTCGCGCACCGCAAGGTACGCGTCGTAGAGCGTCTTGCTCTGCGAGGCCTCGGTGACTGTCTCGATCACCAGCTGCTGCAGCTTGTCGTGCACGGCGCGCAGCTCCTCCGAGTTGCGCACACTCATGAGGTGGCCCACGACGCCCCACATGCGGCCCAGCGCGTCGCCCTGCGTCTCCAGCGGGTCCACCACGTCCGCGAACTGCACGCGGTCGCCTGCATCCTGCAGCGTCTTCTCCAGCTCGCGCAGGTCGCGCGTGAAGTCGGCGGCGGCCGCGGTCATCGCCGGCTCAATCTCCGCCAGCTGCAGACGCTCGAACGGCGGCAGCTGGCGCTCGCGGACACAGACTTCGAGCGAGTTGGCAGACGCCGAGGTGAAGCTGCGCCAGAACAGCGAAGTGCGGCGAGAGGTGGCAGCCGACGATGCCGCACGCAGCGGACGCACACAGCGGAGCAACATGATGCACGGAGATGATGTCCGTACGCTATTGACAGCCTCTAATGGATGCCAGCCCTAACCACTATAGCAATGTACCATCGTTTTGGTACATACCAGTGCTGTAGACGAAGATGTTGGGTACAGTATTTGTTTGGTGATGGACCATCACTGATGGCCCACCTCACGGATGTCATGTTTGGGAGGGACCTGCTTGCTGCTACGGAATCTGTCAGCTGGGCACCTCTCGGTCAAGGATTTATGTCCGTTGCAAGTCCGGCTTAGCTGGCATCGCCTTTTCGCTACGGGCGATCGATGGCGCCACCTGCGACTGGCGTGACAGAATTGGTGTGAATTGGTGTCGGTGTCCAGACAGAAAAACAATATGCCATGCTAACGTTTGTAAAATACAAGGCAGAGGTGGTGCTGAGTAACGGTTCTGGTCGGAGCCTTGAGTCGCCAGCTGGAGTGCGGCCTTCCTCGGGCGACCTTGTCCGATACTTTGAGAGCGCAATTTCAATGGCAGGTCTGAAAAAGCTGTTAAGTGCATGGTGGCAATCGCCCGTCACCAGATCTTTCTCTCCCTCTGCAGCTTCTGAAGTTGTGACCCATCCGCTTCATTCAGCATTTTCCAGCGTAAAGCGGATTTCACTAGCAGAGGACTGCCGAGCACCGCACAATGGCGTTCGCAACGATTGTCCGTGCTGCTGTACTTGCATCTGTGCTAGTGGCCACCCTAACGCAAGGGCGTACGCTTTCCGAAAACTCGGGCACTTCAACAACGGAGGCGAGCACCGGGCTAACAGCCAACGAAGAGGACCGCATTTTTGGTGGATCCGAGGCGGACGCTTCCAAGTTCCCGTTCGTTGTGAGTTTGCGCCAGAATGATGCTGGCGGCAGCACTTACTGTGGAGGGACCCTCGTCGCCTCGCAGTATGTGGTTACGGCTGCTCACTGTGTGAAGACTGATAGAGCGACGATCTACGCATCGATTGGAACTGCGTTCGCATCGGGATCGAGTGACGGTGTGCGAGTAAAGGTGATCCAAGGCTACCGTCATCCCAAGTACAACAAGTCGGCGCATACGTATGACGTCGGTGTTCTGAAGCTTGAGAATAAAGTGTTGGCTCCAACGATCGCTCTGGGCGCGGCTGACGGATTGGTCGGCACTGTTGCGACGGTCAGAGGATGGGGTCTCACCGAAAACGGATCGCAAAGTCGAAAGATGAAGGAAGTGAATGTAAACATCATTTCCAATGCCGAGTGCAACAAGCAGTACAGCAACCGGATTACTGGAGGAATGCTGTGCGCTGGCACTGGCAACGGCAGGGACACTTGCAACGGCGACTCTGGAGGTCCGCTCATCGCCAACGGCGTGCTGGTTGGCATCGTAAGCTGGGGAGGCAAGTGCGGAGTGAAAGCTGGCGTGTACACTCGCGTGGCGTACGTGCGCGACTACATCAACAGTATCGTTAGTGGTGGTTCAAGCAGCAACTTAACCCCAAGCGCGTCGCCCTGGACTGGTGAAAGTCGAGGTACGGAATCGTCTAATGCCAATGTCCCTGCAACGGAAACCCCATTGACCGAGGCCCCGACGCCTGTTCCTACTACTGAGGCACCGAAGACTGATGCCCCGTTGACCGACCCACCGACCCCTGTGCCTACTACTGAGGCACCAAAGACTGATGCTCCGACGGCAATACCGACGATGTGGGCGCCGGTCACGGAAGCTCCTGTCACCGACGACACATGGACTGAGGGCCCGAGCTTTAACCAAGCGGATCAATCAGAGACGTCAACGAACTGGGCTGAGCAAATTGAGGCCTCCAACTACATGTATCCGGTCGAGCAGATCGTGCCAGGCTGGCAGCCAGCGCGTGCAGCAACTTATGATCCGACGTGGAACCTGCCCGCCTCAGGCATGAAGGAGATCGAGAGTGGCAAGGAGTCCTTGCCACTTGCCAAGGACTGCACCTCTCAGTTCTGAGCAAACTGACGAAGATGCCGACCTACAGTGAGGAAGATGAGGAAGTAGATTTGCGTGCGGGTATATTGACTGTGAGTGTGTTTTGTGGGTCAATAAATGTGGTGGTGCTGCTTAGCTCAGTTTGTATCGTTGCAAAGGCCTTTGCCGGCGTTGAAGGTGTATGAGCCGAAATGATCGCTTCACATCCCGTTCGAACAGCATGGTGCCGTCGGAGCAGCCTGATGCGAGTCGCACCCGCCAGGCGACCGCTGTTTTCGCAGCAATGGGCTGGGCAGTGCCAGTTGGTGGAGTAACGGCCTGCTGCCCCATATCTCAGTACAGTTGTCGGCACCATCCCTCCTTTTCCTCGAATCCAATCACTCAAAACGTCTAGTGCCACCGTCGACTGCTGTATTTCATGTACATATCGAGCTGACTACATAGACCGGATAGCTCGTGGAGATGGTGGTGGAGATCGTGCAGCACGACCATGGTCTCCCCCTTGTCGCGCCGTTGCGAGTCTGCCACTTTGGCTTTCTCCGTCTAAGCTTTAGGCTGTTCGACGGATCAGCCAAGCTAACTAACCGTTAATCACTCGCGTGCTTAGTGATACCGACTGTACCAAGGATGAAGATCCCGCAGATTCTTGCGCTGGCTTCGGCTGCCTCGTCGGCGGTGGCCCACGGGTACTCGTTTTCGCAGACCATGACGACAAAGAACTCGGCCGCCAATGACGTGGAGACTACGGGGCTCACTAGTAACGAGGAGAACCGCATTTACGGCGGCTCGGAAGTCAACATCGATGACTACCCATACGTCACAAACCTTCGCTTCGAGATGCTGGACACAACCTTCTGCGGGGGTACATTGATCGCCCCTCAGTACATTCTGACCGCCGGTCACTGCATCAAGACTGAGGAGGACACAATCATCGCCCACCTTGGCACGGAGGTGGGCTCGGGCTCCGGTTCGGGCAATAGCGAGGCCATTAAGGTCATTAAGGGGTTCCAGCACCCTCTGTACAACCAACCGAAGCACCTCTACGACGTGGGTCTCCTCAAGCTGGAGAAGCCCTCGAAGCAGAAGACGGCCAAATTGTGCGCTTCGGACGGATCGGACAACGCGGTTGGTACAGAGGCGACTGTGATGGGATGGGGACTCACCGAGAATGGGACCAAGAGCCACACGCTCCAGCAGGTCAACGTCGCAGTCATCTCGAACGCTGAATGCAACAAGCAGTACGACAACCGGATCACGCAGGGCATGATGTGTGCGGGAAACGGTGGGGGCAAAGACTCGTGCAATGGAGACTCGGGTGGTCCGTTGGTTACCAGCGACGACACTTTGATTGGACTCGTGAGCTGGGGTGGCAAGTGCGGCGTCCACGCGGGCGTGTACACTCGTCTGACGTTCGTCATGGACTACATCAACGACATTCTGAACGGCGGTGATGGTAGCAACTTCACGGATAGTACGGCTGGCTCCGGGTCGACCACGCAGGCGACTTCATTGGCGTCGTCCACGGCAGGATCAACGGAGACGACGTCGAGCTCGGCGTCGGGTTTGACGCCCGCTACCAGTTCTGGCTCGTCGACTACCCAAAGCTCTAGCACTGGTTCGTCGACCACTGAGGCTTCCACTGCTGGTTCGTCGACCACACAAGCTTCCAGTGCTGGTTCGTCGACTGCTGAAACCTCGACCTCGAGCACTGGATCATCGACCAGTCCAACGTCTAGCACTGGGTCATCGATGACTGCAGCCTCCTCGACGGATGATGCTTCACTTGCTTCTAGCTCCAGTGCGGCATCGCTATCTTCCTCGAGTGATGATACGCTGCTTTCTTCTAGTTCTAGCTCTGGATCCCCTTCATCAACCGCTGGGTCGTCGACAACGGAGAGTTCTAGCGACTCGTCGGTGACGCAGAACTCGTCGGCCGACACTCCTGTCGTGACTCCCGCTGCTACGTCAAGCATCGATGTTGGCGCTTCGGCCTCCGCTACGGGCTCTGCGGCTCAGTTGACCCCTTCCACGTCTGGTTGCAAGGTTCGTCGTCATCGCCGACGCCTGACTTCTATTGAGGAGGAGGAAGAGGAGGAGGAGGAAGTTGAACAGGACCTGAAGGCTGCCAAAAAGACTAAAGCAGTGGCGGAGAAGGAAGAGAAGGAGGCCGAAGAGGAAGAGGAGGAAGGACTGGACAACAGTGACGCGGACGAGGTAATGGATGCAATGGATGACAAGGCGGATGCCGAGAAGAAGGAGTTGGAGGCTGAGGAAGAGATCGAGGAGGACGAAGAAGAAGAGGAACATATCGAAAAGGAGGAGCTCAAGAAAATTGAGGAAGAGGACGACGACGACGACGATGAAGAGGAAGAGGAGGATTCTTCGGCGAAATCTTCCAAAAAGGGGAAGAGCACGAAGTCGAAGTCGAAGACCGTCTCGGACTCGGACTCTGGTAGTGACGAGGAGCTGGAGGAAGAGCTTGAAGAGGCCATTGAGGAGGTGGAGGAAGAAGAAGAAGAAGAAGAGGAAGAGAAGAAGAAGACTGAAGCAAAGTTAGCCAAGTCGAAGAAGTCGAAGTCGAAGGCTAGCAAGAGTGACGATGAGAACGACGAGCGTAAGCGTCGACGCCTGTCAACAACTATCGACGAAGAGGAAGTTGAAAAGGAGCTAAAGGCTGCCAAGAAGGCTGAATCAGTGGCGGAGAAAAAAGATAAGGAGGCCGAGGAGGAAGAGGAAGACGCAAGTAACGCGGAAGAGCTGATGGATGCGTTAGATAAGGAGGCGTCTGCCGAGAAGGAGGAGTTGGAGGCTGAAGAAGAGGTTGAGGAGCTCGAAGAAGAAGAGGAAGAGGTCGAAAAGGAGGAGCTCAAGAAGATTGAGGAAGAGGACGATGACGATGACGATGAAGAAGAAGATGATACCCCGGCGAAATCTTCCAAAAAGGGCAAGGGCTCGAAGTCAAAGTCGAAGTCGAAGTCCGTCTCGGACTCGGACTCGGACTCTGGTAGTGACGAGGAGCTAGAGGAAGAGATTGAAGAGATTGAAGAGGCTATTGAAGAGGAGGAGGAAGAGGAAAAAGAAGAAGAGGAAGAGAAGAAGAAGACTGAAGCAAAGTTAGCCAAGTCGAAGAAGTCGAAGTCGAAGGCTGATAAGAGTGACGATGACGATGACGAGCGTAAGCGTCGACGCCTGTCATCTGTCAACGAAGAGGAAGTCGAACAGGACATGGAGGCTGCCAAGAAGGCTAAAAAAGTGGCTGAGCAAAAGGAGAAGGAAGCCGAGGAGGAGGAAGACGATGCATTGAACAATAGCGATGCCGATGAGCTGATGGACGCTGAGGATGATAAGGCGGCTGCCGAGAAGGAGGAGCTGGAAGCTGAGGAGGAGATCGAGGAGGACGAAGAAGAAGAGGAAGAGGACGAGAAGGAGGAGCTGAAGAAGATGAAGGACGAGGAAGACGGCGAGGAGGAGGAGGAAGAGGAAGATGATACTCCGGCAAAAACTTCCAAGAAGGGAAAGAGCTCGAAGTCGAAGACCGTCTCGGACTCGGACTCAGACTCGGGCATTGACGAGGAGCTGGAGGAAGAGATCGACGAGGCTATTGAGGAAGAGGAAGAAGAGGAAGAGGAGGAGAAGAAAACTGAAGCAAAGCTTGCCAAGACGAAGAAGGCGAAGGCTAAGAAGAGTGATGACGAGGATGTCGAAGCATCGAAGGAGTCCAAGGAAGATAAGGAGGACCAGAAGAAGAAGAAGGAAGAAGAGGAGGAGGAAGCTGAGAGCGGAGACGACGATGATGATGACAAGAAGTAGATGTCTGCCCCCAGATTGTTTTCAATGTGTAGAAACTAAGTTACACGAATACCTATGTGCTTTTTTGATTCCGCGTCGACTTACACTACAGTCCAATACTGTACCTGCACCGACATGAAGTTACCGCAGAACAAACAAAAGCACTTTATCGTTTGGCTGCTGCCGGCATTGAGCTCTTGCGATGTCGACGGTGACCAAGTTCTCGTTGGTGCGGTATTTCCCATCTCGGCCTTATCCTGCTGTTTTCCAGCAGCACACTCTTTGTGCTAGATGGTGGCGCGTACGCGTCTCTTTCGCTGTCGAATCGGCCGGTCCCCATCTGCAATTCCTCACAAATGTTTTCCGTTCACTTTTGCTAGCGCCACAACACGAAAATCCCGAGATTTGAACACCTTGTCGCGCTGGGTTTTCCGACTCGACCGGGTCACTCTATTTTTTCGGGGTTCGCTCTAATAACTGTAACGTTAGCTAAAAGACCCTCGACAGCGACTGTATCTGGACGATGAAGCTCTTACAGGTTTGCGCGCTCGCTTCGACGTTGGCGACGCTGTCGACATCTTCCAACGGCTACTCGTTTTCCGACGTCGTGGGCTCCAAGAAAACTCCGGAGAAGGAAAACACCGGCCTGACCGCGGACGAGGAGAGTCGAATCATCGGTGGCACGGATGCTGACATCGACAACTATCCGTACGTCGCGAGTGTTCGCATTCATGGCGTGACGGTCTGTGCTGCCACGTTGATCGCCCCGCAGTACCTCGTCACGACGGCTCACTGCATCAAGACGGACGAGGTTGCCATGACCGCTTCGTTCGATACCGAGTTCAGCTTTGGCGATGACGGCGAACTGGTGAAGATTGTCAAGGGATTCAAACACCCTTTGTACAACAAGAAGAAGCACCTGTACGACGTGGGTTTGCTGAAACTGGAGAAGCCGTCCATGCAAAAGATTGCGGCTTTGCCTGCTGCGGACGGCTCGGACGAGAAGGTGGGCTCGATGGCCACCGTTCTTGGATGGGGTCAGACGAAGGAGAGCACCAACAGCTTCAAGCTTCAGCAGGCGAAACTTCCGATCATCTCGAACGCGGACTGCGGTAAATTCAGCTCGTACAAGAACCAACTAACGGAAGGCATGATGTGCGCTGGCAACGGGAAAGGAAAGGGGTCCTGTCGTGGTGATGCAGGCGGCCCCCTCATTGCTGACGACGCCCTCGTGGGTTTCGTGAGCTGGGCTGGTGAAAAGTGCGGCAAAGAACCCGGTGTGTACACCCGCGTGTCGTCCGTACTGGATTACATCAACGACGTTGTTGCCGGTGGAGATGGCAAAAAGTTTGGCTCAACGACTAGCAAGGCTGCCAAGAATTCGGCCTCGAAGACAACCAAGACCACGACAGCACCTACCACCGATGCGTCTTCAAGCTCTTCGGCAGCACAGAAGAGTCCTTCTACGAAAGGACTAACGTTTTCGTTTGATGGGTCCTCGGCGGAGCAGAAGTCTCCGGCCACGAAGTCCTCAAAATCCACCGATGCACCGACTACCGTCCTGCAACAAAAGTCTGCGTAGACACCTAAGATAAAAACGATTTTGCGTTGAGTCATGTCAAATAGTCGTAATACGTTATGCTATAATTCTTGGGTACTGCATACCGCACTCGTAGTTGTAGTTGCCGATGCTGTCACTCATTCGTTCACGATTCGAAGCTGCTGAATTTCGCCTTGCAGGAAGAATGTTATGTCAGCCTTTGCGCTTGTCGTACTAGCAGTTCCAATGCAGTCTCGTTTCAAGAAACATCTACACAGGACATCGTATCCTTTTATGAAGGTGGCAGGAAAGGTTTATCTCCTCGCGCACGGGTACAATAATTGCCAGGAAGAGAGACTACAATGCAAGTCGCAGCTTAGGACGCTATCGTAGCCAACGCTAGCAGCTCACAACGTCAAGAATTGTATCCAGTCCCTGCCTACTTCTGGCAAACAATCCCAACAACTCGAACTACACACAGTACAGTCATTACGGTAATCATTTGGGCCAACCTCTCCCTCACCTAGTCGTGAAACTGCTGTACCGACGTTTGCGATGGTGTAGATACATGTACTCACGCGTGTGCATTTGATAACTTTTAGTGGCTCGCAGCGGTGGCCATTTGACCAGCCAGGCGCAGCGCAATTTTCGACAACGGACAAACGAAGCTCAATTTGCAATGCAAATGAAAGCGAATCCATCTTGCCAAGTTTCTGTCGCTGTCACTAATGCGTGGCACAATTGTTCTCCATCGCGTTCATGAACGAATTTATCCTCAAGATGGTATTGTATAAGAGTCCATTGCGCCCTCTGACTCAGACTTGCCGCCACTTCGGATTTCTTCACGCGCGAGCTCACAGCTCGTGGGTAGATTGACGAAACATGCAGCAATCGCGGATCGGCGTCTACATTTCGGCGCTGGCGATTCTAGCAAGGGTTGCGTGCGCTTATGAATTCTCCGGTATAATTCGTGAAGCTGAGCCGAACAACACCACGGGTCTAACAACAAATGAAGAGAGTCGCATTTACGGTGGTTCGGAGGCTGACGTGCGCCAGTACCCATACATCGCAAGTCTGCGCTTCGATCCTCACGGGAAAACGTTCTGTGGTGGTACACTGGTCGCGCCTCAGTTCATCCTCACGGCTGGACACTGCATCAAGACAGACAAGGGGCAAATATACGCTTCCCTCGGATCGAAGTTTGGGTCGGGCTCTGGCTCCAGCGAGCTGATTAAAGTGACGAAAGGGTTCCGTCACCCCTTGTACAACAACGCAAAACACTTGTACGATGTCGGTTTGCTGAAGTTAAAGACCCCCTCGACTCAGAAGGTGGCACCTCTCGGCGCGCGTGATGGATCCGACAGCAAGGTTGGCACAATGGCCACAGTTCTCGGATGGGGTTTGACGGAAGATCGCGTGGGGAGCTTCACGCTTCAGAAGGTGAATGTGGCTATCATTTCAAATGCCGAATGCAATAAGGAATACGGCCGCAATCGCATCACGGGAGGAATGATGTGCGCTGGAAACGGAGAAGGCAAGGATTCATGCAACGGCGATTCTGGTGGCCCACTCCTCGCCAATGATGCGGTGGTAGGACTCGTGAGTTGGGGCGGGAAGTGTGGTGTGAAGGCAGGCGTCTACACTCGCGTAGCTCATGTACTGGACTATATCAAAGCCGTTTTGAACGGGGCCACCGACAGCTTATTTCCACGAAGTGCATCCAGCGCTGAGTCCTCAGCACACATAGCGTTACCCAGACGATCGACGGCAAAAGCTAATACTAAGGCTGCCAATACTACAAATACCACCAAGCCTACCAAGACTATAAAGGCAACGAAGTCTGTTACGAAGGAAACCCAAGCTGCTGAGGCCTCGATTTCAAAACAACAGTAACGTTATCCCCACCGACACCCGGTTCAAGTTGGTTGACACAGTTCGCAACGTTAAGCTTACCACAAAAAGCCCGCGCCATCCAACCTTCCGCTCTGTCTAACCTTATCTACACGAAGGCTGCAATGAATGAAGCCCAAACATGTGCAGTGTGCGACGATGGCCCTGCTTCTATTCGCGATCGGGACATGGAAAACCGTCCGCTGGGGTTATCTTGAAATGTAAAAGTAAACTGAATGTTGTTCGCCCAGCGATCTTCCGATGCTGCGTTGCCAACGATGAGGCCGACGTCTCGACAGGTGCAAACACCGGGAAACGCTCACTCATATTGTACAAGTACTATAGCACTGTAATAGACTACTAGTATAGTACAGTACTAAAAGTCTGTAAGTATTACTTACTTGATTACTTAGTAATGTAGCTATTGATATACTATAGTATATATATTATACTAGAAGTATGTATTACTTCTTTAGTACTTAGTAATGTAGGTACAGTATTAATATAATATCTGAGACGGAGCACGCTTCCTGCACTGAACTCGTGGGACAGCACATGTACCTATAATATATTTTTAGGTACAGTATATAGGTCCTATATACTGTACCTAAAAATGCAGTATAATACATGTACATGTACTGTAGTGCCGTGCTGTTGACAAAGAGAGTCTTGCCGAGCAAGCGAACAAAGTCGAGCGCGAAGCTGTACCGGTAAGCTATTTTCTTACGAGTCGCTAGAAAACAGAGTGATCATACTGTACGACTTTCCGTGTTGTACATTCTTCGGGATGCTGAAGCAGCAATTTTAGATCAGTGCTATAATCTAGTTTTGCCTTTGGGCACGTGGTGCTGCTGTAACCGATTCGCATGATCTATACAAGTATAGAGATCTATGCACGTCCGGATAAGTGTAGAAATGAGTCAGGGGTATACTAAAATCTAGATCGTCACAGTTTAGTAAGGTGTATACTAAATCTCCTCTTATCCGTACGTGTATAGAACGCTAGATGAAAAGGGTGAATCTGCTACACATATACACTAGACAAGCCACCTGCAACACTCAGTCGGGAACAGCATCACGTGCCCTTACCTTATATAGTAAAAAGGCTTTACGATGCTGGAGTACGGCAACCCAATAATTGTACATTTTCCCAAACATATGCATTTTGGGAATCGTGCCATAATTGATTCGGTAGGTCCAATAAATGATGGCATTATTCTATCATTTATTTCCGTGTTGATAAACGATTTATATGTATTAATAATTGTTCATTGAATAATACATGTATTTTATGAAACCCTGGACCATGTCCAGCGTGGTTCCCATCTCTACCTGCTCTTGCGATGTGATGAAGCCTGCTGTTTTAGAGCACTTGCCTGGGCTAGCTGGTGGCGCGAAACGTCTCTGTTTGCTCTAACGCACGCTTCTTGTCCCCACCCAGCTATCCCGACGAATGCTCTAACTTGTGTTAGCTAGCGCCACAGCACACCTCGAACACCGTCCGGCTTGACGGATAGCATTGAGATGTGTTTGTCAACGCCTGGAATTTCGGACAATTTGTTGGTCATTTTGGCTTTTCCTCGGCAGACCATCAACGTGCTGAAGAGATGAAGGTCGTTCAGGTTGGCGCGCTCGCCTCGACGATGGCGTCGCTGTCGACATTCACGTACGGTTACTCGTTCTCCGACGTCGCGAAGGGGGACACTCCAGCCGTCGAGAGCACGGGGTTGACCGTCAACGAAGAGAGTCGCATCTACGGCGGCTCGGAGGCCAACATCGACAAGTTCCCGTTCCTTGCCAGTCTGCGCGATACGATCTTTGAAGAGAATATGTGCGGCGGCACGCTGATCGCGCCCCAGTACATCCTCACGGCTGGCCACTGCATCAAGACCGACGAGATGGACATGCAGGCCACCTTTGGCACGAACCAAAGCGATGGCTCCGGGTTGACGGTTCCGATTATTGAAGGCTTCCGTCACCCGCTGTACGTGAAGAAGCAGCACCTGTACGACGTGGGTCTGCTCAAGCTCAAGACGCCGGTGAAGCGCAAAATGGCGAAGCTGTGCGCTGCCGACGGCTCCGACAACAAGGTCGGCACTATGGCCACCGTCGCCGGTTGGGGAAAGACGGAGACTAGCGGCGATATGGGCAGCCCCGTCCTGCAGCAGCTTACCATCCCCGTCATCTCGAACGCCGAGTGCGCCAAGTTCAAGAAGTACGTTGGCCGTGTCACGGATGGTATGCTGTGCGCTGGAACGGGTGACGGCAAGGACACGTGCAACGGCGACTCTGGCGGTCCACTTATCGTTGACGACGACATCATTATTGGCTGCGTGAGCTGGGGCAGCAAGTGCGGTGAGCAGGCCGGTATCTACACCCGCCTGACGTACGTCATGGACTACATCGAGGACATTCTGGCCGGTGGCGACGGCAGCAAGTTCAACGTGACCTCCTCATCGTCCGGTTCGATGGAAGAGGTGTCACTTCCGTCGTCTGCGGAGGGCTCTTCTTCGGCGGCCACCAAGACCCCGGTCCAGGAATCGTCCGAGTCGGGATCAGCGGAAGGTCAGGCGACCAAGGCGACCAAGAAGCCGGCGACCAAGGCGACCAAGAACCCCATTGTTAAGGAGGGATCGGAGAGCGGCAGCGACGATCTGTCGGGGCTGTTTTCCAGCGATTCGGACTCGGCCAGTGGCAGCAGTGATGTCCCGGCCTGGCTGCTTAAGTACTTCGAGGGCAGTGGCAGCGTTGACCTGACGTGGCTGTTCACCAGCAATTCGGACAGCGGCAGTGACTCGGCCATTGGCAGCGAGTCGGCCTCGGAGGAATCTGGCAGCGAAGACGCTGTTCTGGTGAAGGGCAAGACCGCTAAGGCCACCAAGGCCCCGGTTGTGGAGGACTCGGAGAGTGGCAGCGACGATCTGTCGTGGCTGTTTGATAGCGATTCGGAATCGGCCATTGGCAGTGAGTCGGCCTCGAAGGAATCTGGCAGCGAAGACGCTGTTTTGGTAAAGGGCAAGGCCACCAAGGCTACGAAGGCTAAGGCCACCAAGGTGGAGAATTCCGAGGATTCGCCATTCCAGCAGACTTCCGTCGAGAACGAGTCGGCTTCCACTTCAGCTTCGACGTCGGGATCGGAATCCGACGAGAGCGACCTGGTCCACCAGAGTGAGCAGAGTGAGCCCACGACCATCAAGCAAAAGTAAAGACATCCCTCTGCTTTGGATTGGCGCGATAATACATCCTACCTGAACTGAATCGACGGCAAACCATCGCAACTATCCTAATAAGTGTTCTCTGAAATTTATTTCAGTCAGTCAGAGTCAGTAAGACACGATGTATTGTGCCTTTCGGCCATTTTGCCCTCAGATTTAAGGTCCTACGTAGGAGTAGCGGTCCTATTAATACGTAAGACCTCCTAAAGGGTAGTCTGATGGTAATTAAATTTAGCATGTCCTATGTTACAAGAGTCGATAATGGACCATGGCTGAGCAGCAGCTCTTTCGTAGGAGTAAATGGCCGGCGAAAAATGGCCATTCGGACCTTAATTGCTTAAAGGTACCCTTTAGACCAAAGGTGAGCCCTTACGTAAGACCTCAGACACAAAGGTAATCCCAGCCATCTGCATTGCAAATCCTACCAAGAGCCCTAACCCCTCTTGCTTAGGACCTACTTTTTGCAGTCCGATTAGCCATTTGATCAGAAAGGCACAATATAAGGAAGTGGTTAGAGTCACCAACGAGATTGCATAAAACCAACGCATTTGCCCTAACCACCAAAGTCGCCGGCCTTCGGCCGGCGAGATCAAGCGCAGCGCGTAGCGCTGCAAGATTAGGGTGAGCCTACCGGACTCGGCCAGAGAGGTTTAGCATCGACGTGCGAAGCGAAGTCTTCGCGCGGCGTCGTTTTCCAGCAGGGTCCCGCATGGGTTTTGGGGTTAGGGCAGGGTGATAAGGTACATGATGTTGCTGGAAAGTCGCAGGAAAGTTACAGGAAGGTTGCAACAACGACGTTTTATGCAATCTCGTTGGTGACTCTAACAAGGTCCTATCCATAATTCTCTTGAATTCATTGGCGTCCGACTTCCTTTTTGTATGGAAACTTTTGTGTTTCCTGCACACGAATTCGTTTTACCCTGGCGTACAACCCACTGCTTTATTTTGGCTCTTTTCTAGCCAGATTTACTCAAATATTTAATTTCATCCACTCCACGGTGGAGTGGATGAAATTAAATATGTGGAGTCTCCACCGGTTGAGCAAATTACGTCTCACGCGAGATTTTTGAGCAAGTTTGCTCACGAGGGAGGATTGATCAGAGCTATGCGCAAAGCTTCGAGGCTGCTACAGGTATGTACAGTGGATACAGTAATTAGTCTGATCGAGACTAATTTATGTAAGCATATTTTCAGCGACCTCACACAAAATAGTCTAGCGCAACTTCACATAGACTAATTATGAACACAGACTATTTCTGAATGTTCAAAATTAATCTAATCGAACTCAAAACTGACTAAATGGGTAAAGGAAAAAATAAATGGGGATAGTAATTGGGCAAAATTGCCACCCCAATCCAATCTTACGATTGAAATAAGTCCATGGCGCTTGCTAGATAAGTGAAGACAGAGAGGGACTGAACGCAGGTGTCATCTTTGAACAGGGAGGAGGCTACTTAGCTATACTAGAAGCCTAGGTGATGGAGGTGAGGAAAGAGAGCTTGTGTATCGGAGCCGGCAAAAGGCGAAGTGAGGCTACTTGTGCTATGCCATTGCGCCAGGTCGCGTTGTGAAGTGCGCACCAGGTCGATCGGGTTGTCCTTGAGCAGCGTGCGAGTGTACTGTTCAGTTTAGTAAAGTATAGTGAAGGATGTACACCATTTTCCTTCCAACGTGCATTTTTTTCCCAAGCAAGATGAAAATAGTCCAATTTAGTCTGTGCATGACCAGTCCATTTAGGTACTTGTTCAGCGATGTGCAAATCAGCCCGTCATATCGTTCCGTTCAAGTTGCGATGTTCTCGAATTCGCTACAGCTAGATCGAACCCTGGGCAGCATCTGGGTCTGATGCCCTCATTGTGCGATATGCCGCCGTCACAGCTAACCCCGGCAAAGGCTGCCAAGCGTTTTGAGCGATCGCAGGCAGGCCGAGGCTCGCGTTGTTCGAGCATATAAGGAGGGACGCAATTGGCAAGAAGTTGCAAGGAACAACGACATTCACTACAGCACAGCACGTCGGGCTATGCTTGCCGCTGATGAGGAGACAAAGGATCACGGCGGGCTCCGAGCGTCGAATGTAAAGCTGACGGTGAAAGCAATGTGCAAGCTTGAAGACTACATCGAAGAAGACTGAGGCAGCACGCTAGCTGACCTGCGCGACCTCCTCTTCAGCGACCTGGGTATTTCTGTGGGCAAGTCTTCCATCCACAGAGCGCTACAAGGGATGATGTACTCCGTCAAGCGCGTGCGCATTGAGAAGGCAAATATGAACGCCGCCACCAACAAAGCCAAGCGCAAGGAGCTCGTCGAAAAGCTCAACATACACATTGATGCAGGTAACATGATAATATTTCAAGACGAAACTAACTTCAACCTCTTTCTTTCACGGACCACTGGTTGATCTCGTGTAGGCTGTCGTCGCGCTGTCGCCATCTCAGGGACAAAACCTACATGTTCAGGGTGAAGTTTCATCTGGCACAGGTATTGTGCTGCTCAAGACGCACGAGGGGTCCGTCAAGAAGGAGGAAAACGCTCGCTTCGTGACCAATTTGTTCATGGCTGCCTTGCGCACGGACGAGTTCCAAGAGCCAGAAGATCGTCATCGTCACTGATAACGCCCCAGCCCACAGCGGCGTCGAGAGTCTAGCCCGCCTAATGCTTGCCGAAGATGGCGTTGTCAATTCGCATCGGCTTGAAATCCTACGACTGGGGCCTTTCAGCCCGATGCTAAACCCGATTGAGGGATGCTGGAACTCACTCAAGGCGCGTCTGAAGAAGCACCTCGCTGACCGCAAGGAGGAGATGATGGTGCGCGGCGACTAGGACACGTACAAGGAACACCGGCTCGCCATTATGATAGAGGCAGCAAAGGCATCATTACACGCCGCCTCGTGTGGAGGTTCGAGCGTCACTGGCTGCGGCACTGCTTTGCCGGTGAACGAGAAGAGGACATGAAGCTGGGGGCTTGAGTCTCAGCGAGAGGCTCGTTTTGGAAGTCGTGGAACGCTCTCGTGGGTCAAAATGCAAATCAGGCAAACATCTGTTTTGGGGTAACGTGCATAAAATTGTGTTCGACTTGTTTTTTGCATTTGTTCATCTTGCTTGGGAAAAATACTAGTGATGCGGACGTAAACGGACGAGAAATTCCTGTAAAGAAAAAAAACGCCCTCATTTTTGCGTAAAGTTAACGTAAACGACGGGAACCAGGCGACATATGTTCATTTCTGAGACTGCATCGCAAAGATCGACTCGGTCCTTGGAGAAAACTCGCTTGCCAAGCAGTGAAGTTGCGATGACAGCAGATTGAGCGCACGCGTGTCTTCCGAGGGCGTTTAACGGGGCGATCGCCGGGAGATTTGGTGGGCACAACCAAGCACACTTTCCTTCGCTTCTGTCGCTGCGTTCGAGGTCGTCCCTTTGTTGCGCTGCGACTCGCAGTTGCCAAGCCCGGGAGACCGTGATGGCAGACCGAAGTCAGCGGGTTGGTGTACATTGGCCTTGAAGGCGACCATATCTTCGCGACAATCTGTGGTGGGTTTCGCACTAAATATCAATTGGGGGAGCTGGCACAACCTAACGTCTTCCTGTCTGGTGTATTTGTTGGTACAACTTAAACTGTATCCTAGTATCGATATTCTACTTACCAGCTCGCACAACAAGCCTAAGATCGTCGTGTCATCAACTCGATGGTTGGTCGTGGCAACCCTGCCACTGCCGATCTGAAGATCAGCCTGTCGCCCACTGCACGGGCTGGACGAGGCTATCCAACCTCCAACCCACTACAGCCCCCTCTTTCAAAGCCTCGTTCAGTACGTAACGTTCCTGTGTCCCTCGTCCACAATCACGCCGTGGTGATGGACTTGACCGTGACACCCCGTCCACCGTCACGCAGCATTGATATTCGCCAACGCTGCCAAACTTGACTGCGTCTCCTCGTACACAGTCACTGATAATGATTGGCACCACTACTCATAGTTTTTGCTAGTCAAACTGTCTCGTCACATGGAACTTCAACTTGAAGTGATGCAAATCGTACATATCATGTGACTGTCCATTCCGGTCATTATTGACCGCCACGCTGGGGTTGGTTTCGTAGACGACCCCAATACCCGGTAAGCTGTGTATATCCCGCAGCTTTGACGTAGTTGGTCACGAGCACTGGTAATCCCGTGCAATGGACCCGAAAGGCTCCCACAAGTCCTCGATCTCTTCGAGACCGCGCCAACTAATGAAAATCTCGTAGGACTTGCGCACCGAACTCCAGCGATGCTTCTTAATCTCCTGAACATCCAATATAATGACTTTGCTAACGACATGATGGAGTAATTCTTCTGTCACTTGCAGATCGCAATCAGCAAAAACCTTAAGCCGTAACGACTCGACTTGCCGGTCATTAAGTATTTTACCTCAAAAATACCGTGGATGGGCTGCTGTCACCACGTACGGGCCCACCCATGTGGCAAGCATCTTGTTTGCATGCTTATCATCCACGCGAGAGCGTAAAACAAAATCTACAATAGAGAAATTCACCAGGTTTTCTCCACGTTCCTTCTTTTTGTTTAGCAATGTCTGCTTTCCCTTTGCATTTTTGACTGCTCGATGCATGCCCTGGACGATTGCACGGAGCTGAGCAAGCAAACGCTCAATTTTCTCCGTGTTTCCTACTTCAATGCGTTTTCCCTGACCCTGCCGCTGCACAAACACGTGCGAAAATGGCGAGGGTGCTGCTAATCCCGTAAATAATTCCAGCGGGGACTTGTTCGCCAAAGATGGCAACGGCGTGTGGTTGAGGTTAGATTGAACTACTGCGATAAGCAACACCCAGTCACGGTAGTCTAGTTTGTACTCCAAAATCATAGCACGTAGAACCTGTAGGATATCCCTATTCAACCGTTCAATCGACCCATTGATCCACTGGCAATTCGCGACCAAAAATTGCTGATCACACTTCAACTTGGCGCATAAAGTTTCGATCACGTCACTAGTAAAATGACTACCTTGGTGGCTGATCCACAGATGAGACACACCGAAACGAGAATGCCACTGTAGAATTGCGGAATAGTTCTCCCCCTGGTCTCGAAATGATCTTGCCACTTTTGACGCGACACGGCGCTGAGCAGCATGGGCTTTGACCTCCGGGGTCCAGTGAGCTGAAAGTTCGTCCCATAGAAGTAGGACCGAGCGCGTAGGCTCTGGAAGCGGTTATCCAGCCACGTTATCGAGAGGTCCGACGTCCACTACCCCGTGCTGTTGAGCGCCATGTAGTTCTTGAAGCACCTAGATCTCCTTCCAGAGTGTCGTACCAAATCCGTGTCGCAGCCGCAGGTTCTCCACCGCCCTCTTCTTCAACGTTACTTCCCTTTTTAATGACGAAAAATGGCGTGAATTTTCTTCCGAAGGACGAGCCAAGCAGCATGCAAGTCATTCTCTCCTTGTCCTTCCCACCCGATCGAACCCAGACCGTGCGTGCTCCTTGCGCATTAAGCGTTTGCTTGGGAACATATTCAAAGAATATAGGAGTCTGGTCAGCGTCATAGGCCTCCTGGATGTCGAGCTTGTGTATAGTTTCTTTCATTTTCTTGTTGAGTTCTTCTACGGTCTTAGCACTGTCCTCGCGTGACTTCTGCCCTCGTCTTGTCCTAGCACGAAAACTGAGGCGATGCTGCTTGATGAAGCCTTTCCTCCACGCCCACGACGTGGTAAACTTTTGCCGGCTAAGGTCAGCCTGCTCTGCGAAGTCCAGTGCCTTGAAGTGCAGCATGAGCGCCGAAACGAGAGCCCCCAGCCTACGATACTCGTTGACCCACTCACTCCAGTAGCTGCAGCTCAGTGCCTCGGGAGAGGACGGTCGCGGTGCCCATCGGCCTCAGCTTCTTCATGCTACTGGTCTTGCTACTGATGCATGCCCTCTCGACCTTGGCGCTCATCTTCCGCCAGTAGTAGATGCTCTTTTGTTTCGTCTCACGCGCTACAGAGTCGAGCCCAGGGTACATCTTGGCTAGGATTTCCTTCATAGAATGCGTAGCGAAATACTTTAGTACTCTTTGGTGGAACTCGTACTTGATTGTACCTCTCGTGAACTGCTTGGGCTTCGCGCCACCTGATGGGTTGAGCTTGGGACGCTTGCCGCGCACCATTGCAGAATTAGAACTAAAATGAAGAGTAGTTAAGCCGGCACGATCAACAGCGAAGCAAGCGGAGTGGTTGGCAAACTCGTAGAGTTTGCTGTAATGGCTGGTTGGTGAGCTGGTCAAATACCGACGCTAGGCTAAAAAATAACTGCGCTTGTCGGAAATAAGCTGCCAATTGCTACATCTGTAATCACGTGATGCTATTGGCTGAAATAAACTGTCGGATATAAGTGTCTGTCGGATAGAAGTCGAGTTTTACGGTAATATACAGCGTGTTGGTACCTAGCATACACACACAGACGCTCGTTATGCCAGATGTTTCATTTATAATTCTGCTGTGTAGATGAAATGCAAAGTTCATCGATTGCTCTCCGCGTATAGTTCTTCTGCCGTTGAACGCTAATGTACCTGCATTTCAAAAAAGATTATTAACTGCCTTGAGGCAGTCATGGAAAATTCTTTCTCGAGGTCAACACGCGTCAAATCGCAGGTTGTAGACAACACGGCATCCAGTTTTAATCCATCTATCAACACTCACATTCATCCGGTTGTGTAGTGGGTTGGAGGTTCGTCCAGCCCGTGCAGTGGGCGACAAGCTGATCGTTAGATTGGCAGCGACAGGGTTGCAATTCGTTTGAGCCGAGTTTGTTGGAGTTGCTGTGCAATTTGGAGTGGGGAATTGACAAGACGGACCTGGCCGACGAGATACTCCTGGACAAGATCGACGCCATCGTTTCGACCGTGAAGAACTGTACCGTGCCAGAAGTGGCAGCCGAGTTCAAGCTTGCGGTTCGCATGAACCTGCAGGAGAGTGACGTTCGGGAGAGAGTCGTGCATGTTTTCAAGTCAAGTCGACAGGTGATATCGGAGCAAGGTTGGAGTGAGTTTTATAAGGATCAGGAAGGTCTGAAATTGAAATGCAAGTTGTTGGTCGCCTCAATCGAACCGCAGACGATGCGTGAAGATATGGAGGCAATTTTGGCTTAGTGTTGCGAATGTTGAAGTCTGCCGTGTTGCTACGCGAGGTACACAGCAACAGCAAATCATGCAGCATCCTCTGGGCGATGAGAAATTTGTATGGCCGACGCTAGAGGCGGTATCACGGGCCAGGAGCGGCACGCACCTCGGTCATTGCCATCCTGGCTGCGAGAACACGACGATGGACTGCTCGTCAAGGGCGAGATGCTGCGGCTTCCTACCGAGGAGCAGGCATTTCTGTGGCGATTGATGATTATATCACATTGTGGACCACAGGGACACCGTGGTCGACATGCAATGATGACTCAATTGGCTAGTGGTTTTTTCGATTGAGCGATTACGTGTCCACGTGGACCGTTTCTTAGCGAAGTGCTTACCATGTCTGACATCTTCTCGAGGTGCCTGGCGGCCACACATGTGTCTGTCAGCCGGCCGATGTGGCCTGGAACGCGCCCTTAAAGCAACGACTTCGTCTACGGTGAAGATGACGAGCAGGCCTTCACGGAGTAACAAAACAAGCTAGAGGCAATCGGCCTGCTTGATATTGCTGTCGGGGAAGTTTCTGATAGGGACGACGTAGTTGACATTAACTTGGCTAGAGCTGAATAGACAGCTAGTTCTACGCGTGCATGTGCGCACATGCGCATTGTGGTTATTCTTACAAATGGGACTTCGCTAAATTCTTCCTGCGCGCTGGGAGGGTTGTAGAGGTAAACCCATCTCCCAAGTTCAACGCCGCAGTCTGTTTTGGCTAATTCGGAGAATTTTACTGCTAAAAGTGACCAACATCTGCTTCACCATCAAATGATAGGCATATCATATTTAGGAGGGTTTAGTGGTAAGGGCATTTAGCTGGCGGAAATAAGTCGAGTTTTACGGTATGCCCCAGAATCTGTATGCTGGCAACCTTTTGTCGAGAGAAGGTGAACCGCACATACATTATAGGGAATCGCACAGACGACGACCAGTTAAAAGCACAGATAATTTTACTACGTCACCACGAGTACACAATGATGTCATTCCCCTTCCCCCACCCACTAAATATTGACCCGTACCGGTAAACGCCACATTCCTCAACAAGCCCACCCGTCAGCGCCTCACCATCGCCGCACGCGCCCAGAGCCTTGTAGTCGTCGCCTGCGTTCACAGCCTCGAAGTCGTCGTCTGCGCCCTGAGCCGCGCAGTCGTCGCCCGAGCCTTCCGTGTCTTCAGCCTCGCTCACGTCGCCCGTGTCCCCAGCCGCGCAGTCGTCGCCCGAGCCTCCCGTGTCCTCAGCCTCGCTCACGTCGCCCGGGCCTCCCGTGTCTTCAGCCTCGCCCGCGCCTCCCGTGCCTAGAGCGGCGCACAGGTCGCCCGTGTCCACAGCCTCGATCACGCCTCCCGTGCGCGGAGCCGCGCATACGTTGCCCGTGTCCACAGCCTCGCTCACATCGCCCGTGCCTAGAGCCTCGCTCACGTCGCCCGTGCCTTAAGCCGCGCACACGTCGCCCGTGTCCGGAGCCTTGCACACTTCCCCCGTTCAGCCCGTAGCAACAGCATCCCCGCGTCCGCGCAGAGCCTCTCCGCAGTCGACTTGTAATCGGGTTGCATTACACACGAGTTATGTTTGGTAGCCAAGAATATGCACGATTTTGGAACGACGGCTACATTGTTGGTGACATCGGTGTGGATAGTGATGTCTGTCAAGATGCTCTTGCAGAGGTCAGTGTACTGCGTTTCTCCCCTATTTTTGCGAAGTTTATGGGAAGACCCCAGACGAGTTCCGCATGCAAGCGGATATAGTCACATTGGGCGATGCGGTTCAGCAGATTGAAGCTCGCATCAACAACATGGTGATCGCGCCCAAACCAAAGTGGAAGATTGGGGAGGGTTCATGGTATGCGCTCAAATCGCTTCCAGGTGGCGGTGACCAGCATGTACACAAAGATTTTCCTACATTCGAAACGGCTCGGGCCATTCTGAAGAAAGGCATGGTGCCGGCTTCGGTAATTGTAGCTTTGATGGATGACACGCAGCTACACGTGTACCCTGGATGTTTTGGCGCTACAGTCGAACGGTCTAAACGTCGAACTCTACAATTGAATGCGGGAGAAGTCATTGTATTCCGGGGAGATCTAGTGCACGCTGGGGCTAAGCACACAAGCGTGAACGTGCACTTGCACTGCTACATTCAAGTAAAGGGTATTAAGCAAAAGCCTGATTCGACTGAAGCGGTTGTGTTCAACACATACATGTGCAACAAATGCAACGACCTTCTTTATTCCAGATATCTCTTGGCAGACCATCTTCGAAAGTGTGCGGTGGGCTCAGAGCACTTGTGCCCACTCTGTTCGAAACAGTTTCGAATCCCAAATTCGTTGCACCAGCATCTCCGTCGGAAACATTCTGATTACCGCGAGTTGCTGCGGGTGTCATACATGACACCGACGCTTGAAAGGGATGATGATGGCGGAGATACCCACCACACTAATGCAAGCGCGGGCGACTACGAGAGCGAAGAGGATGAGAGTGAGGACGAGAGTGAAGAGGAGAGTGAAGAGGAGAGTGACGAGTCGAGTGAGGACGAGAGCGTGGAGGCAGATGAGGGTTCATGTGAGGTCGAGAGCGAGGAGGCAGATGAGGACGAGAGCGACGAGGAGATGCAGGAGGCAGGTGAGGACGACCAGAGTGAAGATGAATCGGACGAGTACATGGAATAGTTGTAGAGTCAGCTACACTCTTATTGATGCAATTGAAGTAGTTGTTCTAGCACTAGTCACTGGATATATTCATAGCAAATGAAACAAAATCCGCGTGACATTTTGTTTTCAACATGACATGACAAATTTAGCATACATGACAAGTCATTGGGACCTTGCACAGCATATTCGACTGACATGACACATTTTTCACACATGACATGACAAATTTTAAAGGCATGACTCGTAGTATTTAGGCGTACGAAGACAAACATGTAGTCAAGAGATTGCACTAGGTGTCAGGACAAAGTATGAACTGCACGACGAGTGCTCTAGAGGCTAGTGGAGGTCGACCTTCAAGTGTTTCAACCAGGGGGAGTTCTGATCCAGCTTGAACATCGGTTCTCGGCTTTTTGGCACTAGACACAGACGGCTTTGCCTTGCACACCGTGCGGTTGAATAACTTCTCGGAAGCATCCGCGCCTCCAGGTCGTCCTAGTTTCTTCGCTTTCCTCGCAACAACTACATGGCAGCACGACTTGAACTTTGCGTAATACTTACACCCGCAAACACACTTCTCCACGTCAACGATCCAGCCATTTTCGGGCATCCCGGCAAAATGTGCGTAGCGTAGAGACCAGGAAACAACATTTTTGTAGAGTTGAGCCGCACGCGCGCGCTGTTCACGGACAAGAAGCGCTGGACCTAGAAGTTCAGTATCTTGACCTTCTTCTTCACCATCCACCGTAGGGGTAAATGGTGTATCCACCGCTTCACAGAGATCTTCAAAATCTTGAGCTTCAGTGGTGTCTGTCTTGCGGAGCTGCTTAACCCGACAAAATGATGGGTTATCAGTTGAAAATGCTTCAGCCCGACCTGTGGATATCAGCGCTGAAGCGGCTTTGGCTGTGACACGACTAGGGGCCATAATTTGCTGGTCCGATGTGGGTCGATAAATAGTCGCGTCCTGAATAACTATCTGCGTCACAGTAGCTAGCCGCTGCATGTGGTATCGGCGACGACCAGTGTACTTCTTCAAAATTGCGTTAAAAGTTTCGCACGGGTTGTTTGTAGTTGCGCATCCCAATGGTGTGTGAAAAATTTGCCAACGCCAATAACGGCTTTCAAGCCACTGCTGGGAGAAGTAGGACGCAAACGCGGTCAACTCTGGAACTGACTTCCACTCACTCATAACAGTATCCTTCAACTTGTAATACGAGCTCATGTTACCAGCGTAGTGCAACCGGACTATTTCATCCATGACAGTCTTCCGATGCGCTGGTAAGAGATGTCTTGTTCGTTTACGTACGTTGTAAAGGACGTGAAAAAAACACATCAAGTACGTAGCGGACGAAAACTCAGAAACCTGTTGAAATCCATTAACTTGAGCGTTTTCAGCGTCCCCCATAACTGCGTCTATTGCCAAAACAGCGGTCGGTCGAGCACGTTTCACAACACAAACAAACGCGCTCATCCACATTGCATACTCTTGGGCAGTACGTCTGCTTACCACAAAAATCGCAGCAAGCTGGTATGTTCTGGATGCCTCCGAGAATCCACATGTGATGATGGGATACCCGAGATCGCTCAATTTGAAAGTTGTGTCAGCATGAAACAATGTGAAACGCCCCTCTGCCGAAAATTCAATGCTAGCGTTGAGCAGCGCCTACTAGTGATTACAATACAATACGCGTCAGCGTCTGCCCCCTCCCTACATAGGGGTATCCGTCTTCATCGTCATGATGGCCGAAAATAAAAGCTTGATTCAGTTCTCCTGTGGGATCGTAGGAATGCTCCTTCACGAGGCGTCGAACAGCCTTGACCGAGTTCTTAGTACCTTGAAGCCGGCGCAAATACTTCGCACAGTTGCGTACTTGGTCTATTGTAGGATAGCCCCGTAGTGGAGCGATAATATCCGCTGATCGGCGCATATGACTATGAATGAGTTGGGGTGGTATTGCGCACTCAGAATAGATTTCTTCATCTCAGCTGTAATAACCGTCTTGTGTGGTCCTTGACACTCAACGGCTCCGTCACGGATGTGATCCAAACGATTGTGGTAAATATGCCAGTGATCGGTTGCCTCACAGCCCCCTATTTTCCACACATACTTGCACGAGCCGTAACTCCGGCACGTTTTGCTGGTGCACTTGAGGCGCCTCTCCACCATTTGATGTGCACTCCATTCACAAATCTTGCATCGTCGATCTGGTGCTGTATGGCTCACACGACTGCAGCAAAATTCAACGTCTTGAAATTGTTCCAGAGCTTCCTTAGAGTCTACCGTCATAAGCAAGTCCCAACTGTAGACAATTCGTGGCATTGCCGCTCCGTAAATTCTCTAGGTGTTGTCACACTCCTGTCACCTCTGTTTCACCCGTCACGTCCTTTCCACACCGCTGTCACCTCGGTTTCGTCCGTCACGTTCTCTCCACGCGGATGTCACCTCTGTTTCGTCCGTCACGTCCTCTCCACACCGCCGTCACCTCCCTTCCGTCCGTCACGTCCTCTTCACGCGGATGTCACCTCTGCTTCGTCCGTCACGTCTTCTCCACGCCGGTGTTTCCCCCGTCACGTCCGTCACACAGCGGTTCTTGGGCGTTCGATGAATGGAAGGGAAGCAAAGGTTCCCCAGTCTTGTAGCCCCCTAATCTAGGATTCAGCCAACACTAGTGTGGAGTACTCTATGTCAGTGATGTTTCTGTGCTTTTCTCACTGGAAGCTGTGCTTTTACACCATGTGGCACGTTTGTCTGTGCCATTATCGAATCATCTGTGAACCTCCCTAGGTTTGGTGTGCAATTGATCTGTTCTGTCTGTGCAATTCTACCGCCCTCCCTTTTGTCGTCCTATCCTATGGATACAGCCCACAATCGCCCCGCGTCATATACAGGTTCAACTAAGTACGAGTGTAGCCACGAAATCGTCTGCCAGCGATTCAGCTAATGACTTGGGAATTGTATGTGGGCGATTCAGCGATCCGATCAGAATTTCTAAATTTAGTCGGAATCCACAATAAAATTTCACATAATGTCTCGAACATTAAGCCGCTGTTGTAGTGTATGTACTCTGGAGTGTTCACACTTTAGTAGAGGAATTAAACTGGCTAAGTAGATTACCCCGAATTGTCAAAACGTAAATACGAAGAACCTGCTTATAAGCTCTTATAATATCTTCACCTACTTTTGTTTTAACAATTCCCTGGATTTTAACCCTTTTAATCCAGAGTCCATCCCACGGTTGCAACGAGGGTAAGAGTCAGAACATACCTAGTTTGTACCCCGCCGAATCGCGGATTTTATTGACGAACTAAAAAACTCGTAAAATTTGTGTAGACGGTATCGCTTTTGTAGCCGATCGATTCAATCAATCGGCCGGCCAAATTTTGAGTGGAACCACAATATGCGTCTGTAATAATGACGCACAGTCTGTGATTCTCCGTTTTGTCTGTAAAGTACTTCGATATTTACCGACGCCTTGCCTGTCTCGCCGTCTGTAAAGCACTTCGATATTTACCGACGCCTTGCCCGCCATGAGTGAATGGCGGTGCAAACGAGGAGCTCACGAAGCAGCGACATATTTTTCACTAAATGCAATAACGCCAATAATAGATGAAAACTAATATTTTGACCATGAATGAGAAGTCGCCGCTAAAAGAATGAAAACAAAACCGCGCCCCGCAGTGCAAGCGATTCAGCCTCGACCGGTATCATGCCCTGTCGGCGGCAGTAACGCGAACAGGCAGTCACGCTTCCCGGAGCTGCATCCCCACGATATGCTCGTTGCGCCGGCGGATCCGCTGATGTGTTATTTCGTGGATTTAAATTAATCCGATTAATGTGGCTCGAAGCATGTATGTGCATTCCATTTGGAGACCGTGGAATCGTGACGAGCACCTCAACTAGAGCCCTGAGCCTCAAGGTTCTGCACTGTGCAGTGCACACCGCAGCAGGTCTCGCTCTAATCCCGCATGGTCCCCACCATCATCATAATGATGATGGGGTGTTATTCATGACGAATTTCATCTGCTTTGAGTCAAAGCTTTTGACACAGGTCAGCGACGTCTCTGTGCACTGTCCCGGTAGTCCATGTCATCCTTCCTCAACGTCGAAGTTGCAGGGCGTCCCGTTGTTCAGCGATCGGATTAATCTCCGGTTCACTCCCAATTTCACAGCGTCCAACGCAGGCCCCGCACTCGACTCCGCCCCCCCCCCCCCCTCCCCCCTCCTCCCCCCTCGGATCCTCACTTGATCTATCCACCATGTCGAAAGGGCCGTTCCTCACCGGCGAGGACTGCAAGTCTGCCTTCAACCTCTTCTGCTGCATCTACGGTATCGGTACCCTTGGTATGCCCGGCAACTTCGCGCGCGCCGGTCCGGCGATCGCCGTGGGTGCCATGGCGTTCATGGCGTTCGCCAACACCTACGCGTCGATCACCATGTCCAAGGTCATGCTGCTTGCCCCCAGGTCCGTCAAGACGTTCGGAGACCTCGGTGAGTGGAGCATGGGTACCACCGGCCGCTGGCTGTGCGTCGTCTCTCAAATGGGCTCGTGTCTCTTGATCCCGTGCGTGTTCCTGGTGCTTGGCGGTCAGTTGCTTGACGGTCTCTTCCCGGAGGCTTTCAGCCAGTCCACCTGGACCATCTTGATGGCTCTCATGGTGCTGCCCGTGTGCCTGGTCCCGACGCTGAAGGAAGGTTCAGGTGCGGCTTTCGCCGGCTGCCTGGGGACCATCATCGCCGATATAATCGCCATTGCAGTGGTCATCCATGGCATGCGCGGCCACCCGGACGTGCCGTTCCCGGAGCTCAAGTTTTCTCAAGTGGCTGGTGTGTTTGGCAACCTGTCGCTCGCATACGGCGCCGGTATCGTGATCCCGGATTTGCAGCGTCAGCACAGCGACCCAACCCGCATGCCCCGCGTGGTCGGCGTCACCGTTGCATTCGTGTCGTGCCTGTTCCTGGTGCTCGCTAGTACGTCGTACTCGGCTGTGGGCTGTCAGATTTCGGGCAACCTACTCTTCACGATCTACCCGGACCGTGAAACGGGCATGACGTCCCTCGGCTTCAAGCCGAGGTGGGGCATCGTGGTGCTGGCCTACCTGTTCATGCAGCTGCACATTACCATCGCCTTCTCGGTGATCCTGAACCCGGCCTTCTACATCTCGGAGCGTCTGCTGTTGGGCATGCACAAGGTCAAGAGCGAGGAGATTGAGAACGGCTTCAGCTACGAGCCGTCTTCCTCCCCGGCGAAGGCGCTTGCCAAGCAGTTGGATGCGGACTTCTCCAACACCAACAACTCTCTTGTCGACGAGAACCGTCGTTCCAAGATGTCGTACGTCTCGGTGGCTGACTCGGAGCGCGTGCACAAGGACAATGAGGAGGAGGAGGCTGCGGAGTACAAGGGAGCGAACGTGATCAAGTACGTCGCACTGCGCGTCGCAATTGTCGTCATCTTAGTGGTTCTTGCCATCGTCTTCAAGGACCACTTCTCGGAGTTCGCTGACTTCGTGGGCGCGTCCTGCATATCGATGAACTGCATTCTGCTGCCGATCGTGTTCTACCTCATCAAGACCTGGGAGCGAGTGCCGGTGTACGAGAAGGCTGCTGCTATCGTTGTGGTGATCGTGTGCTCCATCCTTGGATGCTACGTCACGTACACGACTGGTAAGGCGCTGTTTTCGCCTAGTGAGAGTGACACCGAGTTCCCGTTCTGCGACTCCGAGTTTGAGAACACCATCTACTACAACTACACCGCCGCACACGAGGTTTAGACATATCTTTGCTAAGACATGCACCTGTAACGGAGATAGTCCGTTGTAGATTAGATGCGTTGGAGGTGACCGAGTCCGTGCGAGGACAGCCGCACTCGATCGAATGGGTGCAGTGGTGCGGTGCTTGCTGCGTTAGTTTCACCGCAGCCGAGCAAGGAAGCAGTAGTTTGCATACCGGTACTACAATAAATTCCGTCTTCCCAGGTTAATTCCGTCTCCGATGAGAATTCTGGCTTAGTAGTGATACCACTACTACTACTACTACCCGACTCTGAACCTACATGTATAGCGCTACTACTACTATAGTAGATCTGCATTGGCGATAGTAGTACTGTAGTAGTAGCACTGCTATTAGCACTACTAATGTACCCATCCCAGCGTCTAATATAATTTCCGCTTGTGCCCCTTAGCTCCTGCCAATTGCGGCGCAGAATTAGCTTTCTTTGCTGTCGCCCGTTGTTGGCCCTTATCTGTAGTGATAGGGTCATGAATGACCCTATCGACAATGCGCGTTGTCGGAACGCAGTCGAACAACCCCGCCCAAGCCATACGCGTGCAAGTCTCGTGACTGTGGACAATGTGATCCAGAAAACCGCTCGAGGTCTCTTTTATCAACAGCATTCCGAACACAGTGTTGGGGTCAAAGGCAGTCGTTCGTGATTAGTGAAGGCATGCCTCGCTGATCCTCGTGGAGTGAGGTGAGGCGAGGCATGGTTTAAGGGAGTGGTGCGGTGGGTTCTAAACTGGGCCAGCGCTGACTTGTGAGCTGAGCGCGCTTGAGTCTTGGCCCTGGAGAGTCGAGCGTGTGTGGCGAGGCAAATTGGCGACTGCGCCGCCGACTCTCCGAACGACTGCCGATCTCGGGTTCTCGGTCGTTACTGACGCTTGCCTCAGACTGCGAGGCAGCCGAGCTAATCTTGTCGCGAGCTGCTGTGTGAAGTGGCCCACACAAAATGAGAGGACTCCCAGCCACGCGGGGAGAAGAAGGCAGCTCTGTCTGGTCGGAGGGCGAAAGCCAAAGTGAGGATTCTTCTGGGCTGTCGGCCAGTTAAAGTAGCCTAGTCTAGATAACCTCAACTAATATAGTACCGGGAAAACCTCGTTTAGAGGGAAAAACCACGGTTGAAGTTCAGCTGTCAAGTGTCACACACCATCACCAAGACCGTTAGAAAACCGGTATCTTGACAGCCTCACTTGGTGTGGGGAAACCTTGACAGGGAGATGCACTCGTCTCGCACTTCTAGCAGTCCACCACTGCATGAAGCGTCTTGGGCGAAAACCCCACACAGGTTGTAGTAGTAGTTGTAGAACCACACTAGTTCATGTCTCCAAGGACCACCGTCCTGGAACGTACGCCGAGTAGGTTACGTAGTCGGCAGTACACCTCTGGTGTCAATGCCTTCGTCAAAATGTCGGCGGGCATCTTGTCGGTAGGACAGTAGAACACATCTATGTCTTGTGCATGTTGACGCTCTTGCACGAAGAAGAACCGGATATCAATGTGCTTGCACCGCCCATGATGTTCCGGGTTCTTGGAAATCCGAATAGTAGACTGGTTGTCTTCTCCAATCTTCACCGGACCCACTTGGTCATAGCCGAGCTCAAGCATCACCTGAGTAAGATATAGGACCTCTTGGACTGTAGAGGCGAGAGCCACATACTCTGCCTCTGTAGTTTAAAGCGTCCCCAGCTTTTGAAGGGAGCTCCGCCACGAAATAGGCGAGTTTCCAAACAGGTACGTCACGTAACCTGAAACAGAGCGACGTGTGTCGACACTGTTCGCGTAGTCAGCATCGCTGTAGGCGCTCAATGCATGTGCTAGGCTAGCCTTGGTGACGTCACGTGCACCAAGCGTAATGCCAAAGTTCCTCGTGCCGTTCAGGTACTTGAGGCCACGAACAACGTAGTTCCAGTTGTGGGGGCCTGGGTTCTGCAGGTAGCGACTGACTTGACGAACGAAGTTCGCCAGGTCTGGACGGGTCCCCATCATCAGGAACATGAAGCTGCCCACGGCTTCTCGGTACGGGAACTTCTCCATGTCTTTCTTCTCTTCCTCGGTTTGAGGGCAATCGCTCTCACTGAGCTTTTGCGAGGTTTCTTCTGGTGACCGCGCCGGTCTACAATGAGCAAGGCCAAAGCGATCCAACACTTTGGTCGCGTACTTCTCTTGGTGCACGAAAATGATGCGCTCACTGCGTCTTCGTTCAATGTACCAGCCGAGGAGATAGCTGACTCCACCGAGATCAGTCATCTGGAATCGGCGTTTGAGTATGTCCTTCATCTCCGAAACGAACGTCTTGGTGCCGATCACCAGCAAGTCGTCCACGTAGACACTGATAATACAGATCTCTTTGCCCCTTGTCTTGATGAACACGCAGTGGTCCTTGATAAGTCGCACGAAACCTTCTGCCATCATGGCTTCGTAGAAGGTGTAGTACCAGACACGTGGTGCTTGTTTTAGGCCGTAGAGACTCTTCCTGAGGACACACACATGGTCCTCTTTGCCAGGTTGGACATAGCCCACTGACTGTTCCATGTATATCTCCTCTTCGAGGGATCCATTCAGGAACGCAGTCTTCACGTCCATCTGCTCGACTTCCCAATCCATAGCGGCAGCTAGGGCTAGAAGCAGCCGTAGTATTTCCATGCGCACCACCGGCGCAAAGATCTCAGTGTAGTCAATGCCATACTTCTGTAGAAATCCTTTAATGACAAGCCGAGCCTTGAAGCGGTCCACTGACCCATCCGGTTTATACTTGATAACATAAACCAACCGGTTTTCAGGATGTTGCGCCCTCTTGGTCTTGGTACGAGGACCCATGTCCCGTTCTCTTCGTGGGAGTGGATTTCACAATCCATGGCTTGGCCCCACTGGGCAGCCTCTGCACTTGCAACAGCTTGCTTGTATGTTTGTGGTTCGTTCACGTACTTGATAGCAAGCAGAGCGTACACGAACTGCTCGTAGCTGGGCAGGTCCTTGTCCGACGTGACAGGATCGTCCTGGGTCTCGATGCCAGACGTACGTAAGTAGTCAAGCACTGCGTCTTCTTCGGATGGAAGGGCGCAAGTAGGTTCAACATTGAGTGCACTCACTCCTGCACGGGCGAGGAGAGCCACTGCTCCCTCATCTTCGTTGCAACACATGCATGTTTGCCCTCGATCGCTTGACTTGGTAGGAATCGTGAAGCGAGTCCACTAGCGCCTGCTCATTGAGGAGCCGATCAGCTCGTCTCCTTTTGCGGCGTTGTCGTCCGCTGATGTTTGTCTTATCGCACACAGCGAGTGAACTATGCTCGAGTACAGTGCCTTGCCGGCCGGGGTACGCCCTGTTATGCCCACCACTTTTAGCAGTCCGTGCCACCTTGGACGCAACGATGTCTTGCCTGCCGGTACATTCCCTGCAAAGTGTCTCGCACTGACCAACGCCATCTCCCATGGACGTAGCGTACACAGCACCTTGTCGTAGACGGCAACACACACAGTGTTGGCTTGATGTTTGATGATTGCATTTGTAGGTTGGAACGAGAGAGGGCTCACCGCTTACTCTCTCGCGGGATAGGAATGACATGTGACCACTGTCCTTGTCTTGATGAAGTCTTTTGATGACTTCCTCTGCAATGAATTGCTGGAACCATTCCACCGCTCGTTCATCCAACACTGGAAGTCCATGAGGCTGGGTTGGATCTATCGGATTCGCCTGCAATCTCGCTTGTCTGCTTAGTGTAGGCTGCCTTGGCACGTCTGCTTGGCTCCTCGATGCGTCCACCGAAACTGGATGCCACTCATGGCGAGACTGCGCATCACTGCTTCCTCCGATAGTGGTTCCGGATGGTTGAGCTTCCATGCTCCATGTAGTTGGATGATCAGTCCTCGTACGGTTTCCGCCACTGCGAGGAATCACTGCCCTTTGCGGATCCACCGTCCTGTCATCGCCACTCTCGATGACCCTTGGCAGTAAGGCCTCACTGACCTGCGCGCTCCCTGCCTGAGTTGGCTGCTCCAGCCTTGACGCACTTGTCCGCTGTCCACTCCAAGCACCCGACGCCTTACTGGCACCGAAGGCCTCACTGGTTCTCGGTAATGGAGCCCCTTGGGTTCTAGTGAGATGAGCCTCACTGGCTCTGGTCTCACGTGCCTCACTGGTAGACTGTGTGTCTATGGGCTCGGTCCCACTGGACGTAGAGTCGACCTCACCGGTCTGCTTTCCTTGTCTTCTTGTGCGTGCCTTGGTCGCAGCATCTTCTGCACGTAGGATCGCTTCCACTGAAGCTGTTGCCTGCGCCAAGCTGTCGTCACAATGATGGCACCAACAGGTACGTTGTCTCTCATCTGGCAAAGCTGACAGCACTTTGTCTGCAAGCCGGGGAAACTCGTCTTCATTGAACCTCACATCACGTGGATGGATGACTTCACAGTCGAGGAGGCGCAGTAGTCTGTAGCCTGAGCGATCCTCTTCGTCATAACCCACGAATATACACTTCACTGCATGTGCTTTGAGTTTGGTTCGTTTGTCCTTTGGTATCCAAGCGTACGCAGCACACCCAAACGTACGTAGCTTGTTGATCCTTGGGAGACGATTGTGCCACAGCAGGTAAGGTGATCTCATGTCAATTGCCGCACTCGGCGTAAGATTGATGAGGTAAGTTGAGGTCATCACGGCCTCGCCCCACAGGGCACCGGACAGATGTCCTTCGAATAGCAGGCAAAGTGCCTTCTCCATCACCATGCGAATGCGCCTCTCTGCCATGCCATTCTGCTGTGGAGTGTAGGCTTGAGTGAAGCGGAAGCGCGTGTCGTACTTTACAATGATACGTGCCAGCTTCTCGTACTCCTTGCCATTGTCACTTTGAATTATCTTGATCTCATCGTCGTACTCTGACACCACTGTGTAGATGTACTTGATCTTGTCTCTGACCTTTCTCCGTAAGTCTTCGTAGACGTGGTAGAGCTCGTCACGCTTCCGCATCAGGAAGGTAAACACGTAGCGTGTGTACTCGTCCACGAAGACAATGAAGTATCTGTAACCACTGAAAGATGCAATTGGTAAGACGCCAATGTCCGTGTGGAACACTTCCCCAGGACGAGTGGCCATCTTAGGGATAGCTTTACTAAAGGGCAGGCGGGTGGACTTAGCGAATGCACACGACTCGCAAAAGAGATCATTGATTTGGGACTTAGGGAAGCTCACCGCTCCCGAGTCAAAGTAGATCTGATGAAGTTGTCGCATTGCATTCACTCCAGGATGTCCAGTCCGCCTGTGCCACCGCAAAGCCTCTATAGTATTAGCATTCCCACCAGCAAGCAGAGCACACTCACGCTTACCGATGCCACACAGAAGGTAGAGGTCCACTCCTCCGCCTCCGGGGGCGGACAACACATATCCGTCGCCTTCATGACGCAGGGTGCACTCCCGCTTGTCAATGGCAATCTCGAAGCCATCGTTCACCAGGGCCTTGATCACCGAGAACAGGTTGTGGGCCACACGAGGCACGTAGTTCACGTCTTTGAGCTCCACCGTGCGCACAGAATTAGAAGAGTCCTTGACAAGAAAGCGCACGGTGCCTTTCCCGAGAATACGGAGCGGATTGGCAGCCGTCTCCATGCTTGACCCAATGGGCTCGAACTGCACGAACAACTCGATGTCCTTGCACATGTGCGACGTAGTTCCCGTGTCGACCACCCACGTCAACTCGTTCGTGTTGAGGGTCGATGTCGCACTCACCAGGCCAATTGCTGGCTTGGCCTCAGCACTTGCATCGACAGCCACTGCTGCACTTGGTTGGCTTGGAGTTGGATCAGCCACTGCTTCACCTTCAGTAGTCGCAGGAATTGACGGGGTCACTGCCTTGTCTTCTTCGCGTTTGCGCATGTCCTCACGAAGCTGGTTCTCCAGACTCTTGAGCTTTTCTTGTTGTTTCTCTTGAGCTTCAGCAGGAGTGAGGAACCACAGACCTTCCTCCGAGTAAACACTATCACTCGCATAGGGGTCTTCGGGCGAGGGTGGCGAGCTGCCGAGCACTTGACGCCAATTGGAGGGGTTGTCTCCACGTCGGATCGCCCGAGCCGCACGCCTCACTGCTTTCTGGCGGTCGGTGTAGCCTCGACGCTTAGCTTCCATGCGAGCTTCTAGATTGAAGCGCTTCTTGACACTGGCACGAGTAAGTCGCTTCTCTGTGCGTGTCATCTTCGGGTTCATGTTGATGTTCGCAATGATATCATCACGAGTGATCACTAGAACGCCCGAAGATCCGCCCTCGTCACTGTCCTCTTCCTCACCGGAATTGGAGGCGCGGTTGCGCTCAAACTTGTACTCGTAATTGCCGTCACCACGGCGAATACATGCCATGCCCTTGTCACGAATGTGGGCGGCGATGAGGTCCTTCTCGCCTTCTTGGAACTCGGTGCGCCACTGTGCAGCCGACGGTCTAGGCGGAGCTGGGGGTAGTGCACTCACAAAGTACCCCCGCTCTCGCGGTTCATCACGGGGCTTGGGTGACTGCCGGCCTCCGCTTTGAGGGAAATGCGGACTGCCGTATGAGTCACGGCGACGGGGTGATCCGTCACCACGACGGTCGTACGAACGCCCACGGCGCTCATCAGGACGGCCACTACCTTGCTGATAGTGAGGGCGTTCACGTGAACGAGAGCGGCCTCGCTGTGATGAGCGTCCACTTCCTCGCGCCGGAGAGAAGTCTCTTGGTCCACGTGGCGGCGAGTAGCCCCGTCCGGGTGGCGGTCCACGTTGATCACCAGCCCGGAAGGGTGGGCCTTGTTGGTTTCCATACTGCTGTGGCGGCCCAGCATTGCCGTACTGCGGTGATGGGCCGACATAATGCTGTGGATTGTATCCACGATCATCATGCCGCGGGGGTTGATAGCCGTGCTGGCGTTCATCACGAACTGGAGACGCAGGCCGGTAACCAGCCCCACGTGGCTGGTTGTAATACGGGGACTCTGGACCTCCGTACCCGTACCCGCGAGGCTCACCGCCGTATTGAGGAGGGGGTGGTCCGTAACCAAAAAGTTGACCCCTCTGATTACCGTAGCCACCATAGTCTTGACGTCCTCGGTCACCATCGTGAGCACCACTGTGCCCACTGGTCCACTGACCACTTGCATGCGACGCTTGTCCACGTGGTGGCGAGCGTCTGTCCTCATGACGTCGCCCTTCGTCGTGACGTCGTCCATCGTCGTGCTTGTCACGATCTCTGTGATCACGACGCTTGGTGTCCTTCTTGCTGTACTGCTTGCCCGTGTTCTGCTTCTTCTTCGGAGGCTCGGAGGTGCCGACCTTCTCGCCCCTGTTCGGGTTCTCGGGGCAGTCAGCGACGAGGTGGCCCGGCTTCTTGCACGCGAAGCACTTGCGTTCAATGGTGCCACTCGTAGGCTTAGCTTCCACCGCTGCATAAGCCTTCTCAGCCTTGCCCTTGTCCTGTCCACTGCCTTCTGGACGGCGTCGCTTCAGCTCGGAGATCACCAGCTCCATCAACTTGACGTACGAGAGGGTCTTGGCCTGGCCCAGCCAGCCGCGCACAATGTGCTCCCACGATGCTGGCAATGCATGTTGTAGGATCATTGACTTGAAGATGTCGCTCAACTTGGTGTCAATGACGCGCTCGAACGTAATGATGTTCGAGTCCAGCGTCTGCACGAACATCTCGGGGTTCTCGGCATCGTCGAGCCGGTACCGGAACACACCCGTGTACGAGCTCGCGTAGTCGGTCGGATCTCGGGTCCCGAAGTGGCCTTCGATCGCCTGCCACATGGCGTGCGGACACACAAGTCCCTGCACAAGCTTGCGGTAGTTGACCGGGAGGCTAGACACCAAGATGTAGCACTCGTCCGCTTTCTCGGTCTCCATCCGCTTAAGCAACTGAGCAGCCTCCTCTCCGTCCGTCACCAGGCCGGAGGGGCTGGTCTTCTTCTTGCCCTTGCGTCTCTTCTTCTTGCCGCCTTGGTTGCCATCACCTCCGTCTTCTTCTTCTTCTTCTTCATCGCCGTCGCCCGAACGCGGCGTGACTGACGCGCGAGGTGTCGCGCTGTCCGGACCACTGTCCTTCCCCTGCAGTTTCACCACCGGCGGGTACTCGCGCCCTTGGAACTTGTAGGGCTTGGTCGAGTTGTAGTCGCTCACCGCGATCCGAGCTTGCCGTCTCCACTGAGCGCAAACACCAGCAACTGGCTGAAGCCATCGAACTCCTCGCGGTTCCCGCTGAACGTCGGCCACTCGCGCTTGCGACTGCCTTCTCTGGAACTTGGGCTCATAACCTGAAGTGGTCCACACAAAATGAGAGGACTCCCAGCCACGCGGGGAGAAGAAGGCAGCTCTGTCTGGTCGGAGGGCGAAAGCCAAAGTGAGGATTCTTCTGGGCTGTCGGCCAGTTAAAGTAGCCTAGTCTAGATAACCTCAACTAATATAGTACCGGGAAAACCTCGTTTAGAGGGAAAAACCACGGTTGAAGTTCAGCTGTCAAGTGTCACACACCATCACCAAGACCGTTAGAAAACCGGTATCTTGACACTGTGACGCGCAGCTGGGACCCTGGCCTGCCCCGGGGCTTGATTGTGTGCTGCTTTCTTCACTCGTTTAGATACCTTTGTTTCGCTAAGGCGAAACTCCAATTCTTCCTCATCCACAGTTTGCGTGAGATCAGTCACTGTAGCGTCACTCGAACACGAAATTCCGGATGTGCTGCTTGGTGTGAGCAACCTGCTGACACAGGAGCGGCGACAGAGCCTGCAAATAGACAGTGTTAGCAAAGGAAGAAGACGCGTAAATATCAACAAAGGCACTGTTACCTTTTTGGTATGTATGGCTTCGTGCAAAGCTCGTTACTGCACAAGTGATGTACCCGACGACCGCACACGCATCAAGGAGACCCCCCCCCCCCCCCCCCAATGATAGTCAATCTTACCCCACTTCACGGGTCTGCGGCTTGAGTCGCAAATCGAGAAATGAGCGAGCAGGAGCGAAGTTGAGATGAGGGAAGGCCGGAGAGCCACGATTTTCGCGCCTTTTGAAGATCTGGCGTGGGCTGAAGATTGGGAACTATATCAGTGCTAATATCACTACTACATGTATTGCCACTTTTTCTCGCTACTATTCAAGTTGCCCTACTATTCGGTTGAAGCACCAGTGCTATAGCATAGCACTACTATTAGTAGTGATATCATCACTACTATCGCTTCAAGTCTGCTACAGTGGTTACCGTATTTAGTCTGTGTGATTAAATAGTATGAGTTCGTTATTAGTCTCACTAAAATATCGCGAGACTAATTACGGTGAGCAAGATCTCAGCCTATTCATAATTAGTATGTGTTGATCCTTTTTTTAGTGGGCACTCAAATAGCGCAGGGATAAGGCTGGCCCGGTTGCCTGGGTTCGAGTCCCCCCGTGACCGTGGAGGAGGAATTTGCGCGATATGGACTACAACCGGCACCCACCCCCGCCATGGGCAATTGCCAATACTACGCTATCGCAATGTCTCTGCTGGATATGCGCTTCGACACCCCGCAGCATATCGAGGTGTTGGAGCAGATGACCCAAGTCTTGAAGGAAGGCATTGGGGAGGCGCGTCGCCATGGGTACGACGTGGAGTTTCCACACGACATCCGACAAACCATTTTGGGGCTTGAGGCTGACGGCAAAGAGCTGGCGACGCCCTTATTAGAATAGGCGATATTTTCTCACCCTTACCGCCAAGGCCGTCCGTCGGGTAAATGCACGGAGGGACAAGAATGGACTGAATACGCTAGGAAAGCCATGATCCGGTGTGGTCTTTCACTTGACGTCGACGGTTAATGGCGTGTGGAGCAGCTATTCTCTCATCTCCAAGAGATTATCATGAAATAAAACCCGGACAAATTTACTGGTAAACATGTCGGCTCGGCATCTCTAGTCGACGCATCGACACGGCCTCCCTCCACTTCTTCTTCTATCGCCAAAGCAGTTGTGTGATGCAGCTAATTGCGGTGAGGACTTAATTAGCGGCAGTGCGTCTAATTTAACCACACCTAATTTACTCTGACTTCTTTATTAGCAACACTCCGACTAATTGATGTGAGCAGAAAATAAAATAGCTCACACAAATTAGTATGAGTGATACTAAATGCGGTACCCACTGTACCAATCCCTGCACCCAATGGATTTACAAAACTATTTATATGGCGTCTGCGACTTAGACTGTAGTAAAAGACTCTGAGTTGGAGTTGGTGGTCGATTGGTGACTTCTGATTGGCTGAATATCGCGCGAATTGATTTGACTTGCCAGTCATGGTGCGGCTGCTCCGATCGGTCTAGTATTACTGTTAGTTTGCTACACGCATATATTAACCTGCATCCATCCAATATAAGATGCGTGCATCTATTCCAACAAATGCGCGACAAATTGTGAAAATGACAATAGAACAGGACTCAATCATAAGCTGAATCACCAGAGCAGGCGAGCATTGCCTACACTCGTACTTAGTAGAGCTTGTATACACCAGAGTATACGCGGAGCGATTGCCCGGTGATTGCGCTACAAGAAGTCGGGGATGCTCGACATCTTCGAGCTTTGACACGCTTGAAAAAATGGATGGCAGGTGTAGGTCGGTTCAACAACCGCCCCGGCCAGTTTGGAGAAGAACTCCCAATGTCACCATCTTATAAAAGAATCGCCGTATTTGAGGTCGATTTTCCGATGCAAAAATCAGAAATCAATTTTAGCGTTTAGGTCAATTAAAATTGGCTACAATACTCGTCTTGGTTCATATTGTGAATTCTATCCAAATTTGCCGACTCGGATCAGTTTCAAGACTCCACCAGAATCGCTCCAATACAATTTCCAAGTCATATTTGGAATCGCCAGAGGCAGCTGAGGTGCCGCTGGCGCCGCCGCATGTCATGGCTACATTCGTACTTAATCTGTCAATTATACGAATTGTATACGCTCGGGCGATTGGTCGGCGATTGGGCTCGGTCGATTGAACCAATCGCGTTCGGAAACTTCGACTAGAACTCACAATACATGTAGCTCGACTTGAAAATGCTCGATCTCTCGCTTGTGCAGGCTATCCAGAATGGATGGCGGATTTTCCAGAAGGCAAGTCTGATGCTGACTGATGGACCACGGTGGTCCAAACCCGAGATTCGATGTAGGTGGACTAGGATAGGCAGACTATTGTACTTTGAGCCTTCTCACTTGCGAATTTTCTCGCTCTCGAAGCTCTTACCACGACTCTGAACCAATGACGCCCGCACCAATTGCAGTTGGAGCTCTCGCTTTCGTGGGACCAGCGCATATCCCCGGCCTCACCGGGTTTCACTACGTTCGTGTGACTATGTGAGTGAAGATTCCATCCACGTCGCCCTCATGGACCGTGACGCGGCAGACGAAGTCCTGAGTGAGGAAATCGAGACGGCGCTTCTCAAGCGGCGCGCCGTGTCCGACGACGAAAGCGCACTATTGTAACGGGCTGGTTACGGTTACGTAAGTAGGTAGACAGAGTTACATAAGTAGGTAGGAGCCTCATGGCTACATACACAAAAGTAGGTACAGGCACACGGCTAGCGTGTGCACTGTTGTCATTACCTGATTGGATGGAAGTGGGGAGCCAGACCCATTTCAGCCAATCAGGCCTCGACTTAGATTTGAGTGGTTCACAAAGAGAACGGGAGCCCCCGCTCCCGTTCCATAAATAAACAGAGTTAAATTTGCCCCAAACCTGACACTTGGTTCTACTATTGCGAGCTTCCTCTTGCATCTATAGTGTACGCTAGTGACGGTACTTCTTACCCCGTTACACCTGGTAGCACTTCGTAGTCCTTCCAATGACCAAGTTCGAGATGAGCGAAGGCACGCCGTCGATGGCCCCAGCGATGACGCTAGAGCACACGGCGTTTCCCCACCCCACCACTGTTGAGTGGCAAGCGCTACACCGCCTCGCGGCGGTGTCCGGAGAGTTCGTCGTCACGTCGCTGCTGAGCTCAGCGACCCCCGACCAACAGCGCCAAGCCATCCAAGAATTCATGGAGCGCGAGCTCGCCGAAGCGAAGCGGCGAGTACCAACCCCCTCGCACTCCTCACGGAACGACGCCGTGAAGATGGAAACGTCGACCTACCCCGGCGCCGGACAAGACCGGCTCCCACTGAACCGCTGGTTCCGCGAGATCGACATCGCGATCGCTTCGAGGTTGATCGAAGCGCCGACGGCGAGAGTCAACTTCCTGTTGTCTCGCCTCTCCGGAAAGCCCAAGGAATGGGCCCTTGGCAAACTCGTCGTCGACCGAGATGCGTTTCCGACTCTGGAGAGTCTCCAGAGTGACCTCCTACTCGCGTTCGAGCCTCCGCAAGACGAGTCGCGCACGCGTGCGACGTTCTTCGCCCTTCGGCAGGGCAAGATGTCCATGCGCGACTACGTGCAGAAGACCCGACACCTGGGTTCGTGCATCGTCACGAACCCGATCGAAGTTGCCTCGCAGGTGCACGTCTTCATCTTCGGGATGCGTGAGGGCATGACACGGTACTGCCTCACGCGAGCGGAGCCGTCGACACTCGAAGCTGCGTTCGCACTCGCGCTGCGCGAGGACTACACGGTCGCGTCCTCCTACGCGCGAGCGCTGACGCCGGACGCTCGGGCCTCCGCGCCCGAGCCCATGGAGTTTGACGCCATCGAAGCTGAGTCGAGGTCGCGGTCGACCTCGACTGCACGTGGTCCAAGGTTCAACAACGACAACCGCCCGCGCGACGGTCGTCCACTGGTCTGCTACCGCTGTCGCAAGTCCGGTCATCGCGCAGCGGTGTGTCGCGCGCCAGCTCCAGTCCTGGCAAGCGCTGAAGTCGTCGGCGAGGCCGACGACACGTTCCCGACCGCTCTTCCAAAAAACGGTCGGGACCAGTAGGTGCGGGGCGCCCTACTGGCTGGAACGGAGGTCCGGATCCCCCGGTGGCAACCCGACCTCCTAGCCCCCTCCCCGTGCTTTACGCACACTTCAATGCCACCACCACGAACGGCGACTCGAGACTGATCCTCATCAGTCTTCACGTCGCCGGCGCGGAGCATCCGCTCCGCGCGTTGCTTGACTCCGGGGCCACGAACAACTTCATTCGTGACGCCTGCCTCGCTCTCCTCCCGTCGCATGTGCGCGTGCGGGAGGGACCGGGCGAAATCGTCGTGAAGTTGGCTGACGGCAAGCCCCACCGCGCTCCGCGGCGGGCTGTGTCGTTGGCGTACGCCTTTGACGGCTTCTCCACCAACGACGACTTCTTGGTGATTGAGCTGAACTACGCCTTCGAATGCATCTTGGGAATGCCGTGGCTCGCTCGCTACCAGCCGGAGATCGACTGGTTAGCCCGTTCAGTTCGCCGACGTGTCGGCTACGACGTCAGTGAGGTGTTCACTCACCTACTCGTCGCCCCGTCGCGTCACGTCGCAGTCGTGGATCGGACATCCACGACACAGCCCCCACCACGAGAGAGCGATGGTCCTCGCTGCGTGGAGTGCGCGGCCTCCGTCATTGGTCCAGTCAGTAACCCGCCCTCGCGAGCGCGCGAGGGTCTGAAGAGAAACACGGTCGAGCAGTGGCTCCCGTACGATAACTACGCGGTCGAGCAGGGGCTCCCGCACGTGAAGAACGCGGTCGAGCAGAGGCTCCCGCACGTGAAGAACGCGGTAGAGCAGAGGCTCCCGCCTGTGCTGAACGCGGTCGAGCAGAGATTCCCGCATGTGAAGAATGCGGTAGAGCAGCGGCCCCCGCTCGAGAATGCGACAGTCGAGCAACGGCTCCCGTTCGCTGATGATTCCGTCGCGCAGCAGGACCTGCGCGACACCGGTATGGTCGAGACCGAGCTCCCATGCCTAGAGGAGGGTGAAGTGTCATCCAGCGAGACTTCGGCCTCGAGCAGTGGCTCGAGGCGACTGAGGAAGTCCAAGCGCAACCGATCCGGACGCCGCCGTCTGCGCCGGAGGTCTACCGCGGTCGACCAGGCTCCGTCGAGCGAGATCCTCAACGTCGTCGAGTATTCGGAGGGCTCTCCGAATCAGGTTCGCGCGATCGAGGTGGCGAATCCTCCCACCGACGCGGCGACCATCACGCGGCTTCCAGGCCTCTCCTGGAAGCATTTCCTGCGCGACCTGAAGGCCGGTGAGATCGAGCAAGTCTGTCTCCTCACCGGCTCCGACCAATCCGACGTACTTGCCCACGCAGTCAGCGACGACACCTCGTCGTCGCGACCGAAGGCGGCTGAGCCGAAGTCTGTTCGCGAGGCACGCTTCGCTGCGCAGTCTTGGCAGGCTCTCCAAGACTCGAACAATCCCGTCTACTCGCTTGCACGCGAGTTCGAAGACATCTTCCCCGAGAAGATTCCGGCGGAGCTTCCTGCTGAGCGAGGCGTTCGGCACGAGATCGACCTCGTGCCCGGGTCGAAGTACTGTGTGACGCGGCAGTGGCCACTGCCGCGGGATCAGGTCCAGGCCATTGACGACTTCTTCGAAGGCCGCCGCAAGGCTGGCCATGTGCGAGAGAGTATCTCTCCGCACTCGAGTCCGACGTTCTGCGTGAAGAAGGCGACTGGCGGGTGGCGCATTGTCCACGCGTTCAACAAGTTGAACGACGCCACCATTCCCGCGCAGACGCCCATTCCTCGGAAGGACATGGTCCTCGACACCATGTCTGGCAGCGTCATCTACAGTGCGATCGATCTGACAGACGGCTTCTATCAGATCCTGATGAGAGAGAGCGATATTCCTCTCACGGCCGTCAGCACTCCCAGCGGCATGCTCTGGGAGTGGCTCGTGATGCCACAGAGTTTGAAGAATGCGCCGGCCACCTTCAACAGGATGGTTTCGCATGTGTTGCGTCCGCTCCGTGCTTTTGCACCGAGCTACTTCGACGACATATTTGTGCACAGCCGCGCTGAGGACGGCCTCAGCGCCGTCGACGTCATCTGCGCAAGCTTTTTGAGAAGATGCGCGAGAACAAGTTGTATGCAAACCTCAAGAAAAGTGTATTCTGTGCGCCGGAGATTCCGGTGTTAGGCTGCTACGTCAGCAAGAGCGGCGTGCGCGCCGATCCTGAGAATATCTCGTCGCTCTGTTCTTGGCCGACGCCCAAGAACCAGACGGAGCTGCGTCAATGGCTGGGCCTCGCGAATTACCTTCACAAGTACACGAAGGATTACGCCGGCCTGATCCAGCCGATGTCTTCGCTGCCGAAGAAGGACGTGGCATGGAACTGGCGTCCTGAACACCAGGACGCATTCGACGCCGTGAAGAAGAGCCTCGCGTCTGCGCCTGTCTTGATGCTGCCCGACACGTCAAGACCCTTCCACGTGGTGTGCGACGCGAGCGACTTCGCCATCGGATGCGCCCTCATGCAGTTTGATGCTGAGGGCCGTGAGCGCGTCGTGAGTTATCAGTCACGACAGATGAAGCCGGCGGAGAAGAACTACCCTGTCCATGACAAGGAGCTCCTCGCGATGCGCTACGCTCTGATCAAATTCAGAGTGTACCTCCTTGGCGAGCAGACGTTCGCAGTCTACACGGACCACGCCTCGCTGCGGACGGCGATGAAGAGCCCACATCTCTCTCAGCGCATGGCGCGATGGCTCTCGTTCTTTGCCGAGTACAACTTCGTCGTGCACTACAAGCCGGGCAAGAATAACATTCTTGCTGACGCGCTGTCCAGACGGCCCGATTACGATCCTCGGCGCTTGACGCGTCATCAGGATATCCCTGACGACGATGACGATGATGATGACTGCGCGACTTGCGTGACGCTGGGCATCAACGCCACAGTGTCGAGCCCCGTTCTGCCGCTGCGTCAGCAAATTGCTGACGCGTACGAAGAGGACGCTTTCTACGCTGCAATCATCAGGTATCTGCGCAATCCAACAGCAGACACGCTCGCCAAGTTGACGCGCCCAACGCGTGATGCGATCACGCGTTATGACCTCGACGGTGATCTTCTGACGTACACCATCGACACATTCGACACGCCGCGTGTCGTCATCCCCGCGTCTGACGACCTTCGTGCTCGTCTGGTGCACGAGTACCATGATGAACCCGCCGGTGGTCATCTCGGGCGCGAGAAGACGTTCGCGGCGCTCTCACGCGACTTCTTCTGGCCTCGCATGTACAAGTGGATACGGAAATGGGTCCGTTCCTGCGAGATCTGCCAGCGTGTGAAGCCTGCAGCGTCCAAGCAGGCTCCGCTTCGTCCGCTTCCCATCGCCACGAGCGCGTGGCGATCTGTCAGCATGGACTTCATCTTCGGCCTTCCACGTGACGCCGAAGGCCGCACCGGTGTCCTCGTCTTTGTGGATCGCTTTAGCAAGATGGTCCATCTTGCTCCAGTCGCGGCAGAAGTGACAGCCGACGAGTCGGCCGAGTTGTTCCTCGACGTGGTGTTCCGCCACCACGGCCTGCCGGAGTCCATCGTCTCGGATCGCGACCCCCGTTTTACATCCGCGTTCTGGACGCGGCTGTTTGCGCTGCTGGGCACTCGCTTGCTTATGTCCACGGCTGCCCATCCAGAGACGGATGGGCAAACGGAGCGCGTCAATCGCGTCCTCGAGGACGTATTGCGTAGCTACGCAACGTCTTTCGCGTCTTGGAGCTCCTTCCTGCCGATGGCCGAGTTTGCACTGAACAACTCGACCCACGCGTCGACAGGCCTGACGCCGTTCTTCGTGAACAACGCGCGGCACCCGCGCGTTCCGGCTCTGCTGGCTGTCCGAAGTTCGAATGCAGCAGCGGTCTCCACTCTTGGTGGGGGAGGAGTGGCACCGACATCGAAGTCGGTGCAGGAGTCGAGTGATCCACCACTGCCCCAGCCGGCTGAGTCCAACACGCAAGACTCTGCAGTCGAGGAGTTCTTCGCAGTCGACGCGGCTCCGCCTGCCGCGTCCGCCGTCGCCAACTTCGCCCCGAAAGCAGCTCCGAGGCCGATCGACTCTGCAGCAGTGTCGGAGTTTCTACTTCACCGTCAAGCCGTCACGCGGTTTGTGCGTGACGCGCTCCAAGCTGCTGTGGATCGACAGAAGGTGAATGCAGATCGACGGGGCCGGAAGAACATGTCGTCCTTCCGGCGAGGCGAGCGAGTACTCCTATCTACGGATGGCATCCAAGGCACGGCTGTGACGAACTTGGGTGCGAACAAACTCGCGCCACGCTTTATTGGACTGTTCACGATTTTGAAGGTTATCGGTGATGCCTATACACTGGATATTCCTACTGCGATGCGACTGCACCCGACGTTTTACGTCGGGCGCCTCAAGCCCTACATTCCTGCGACGATCCCTGCACCGGAGGCCGAGCGTTCGCGGCCGGCGCGTAATCCGAACCGCCCTGCTGTCAACGCTGACGCCGAGTCGGCAAGGGCCCTCGCTCCTCACGCGAGGGCGTCGCCGAGCGTGACACGAGGGACTCCAAGTGACGAAGCCACTTCGACATCACGCACCGGACCTGCTCCGATCGAGTCGCAGCAGTCTTCGCAGCCGCAGTACGCTCGCGCACAGGCTCAGAGAGGTTCTGAGCCTCCATCGCGCCGCCCCTCGCCTGATCGGTCCCCTGCTCGTTCGTCAGGCGCTCCGCGTGACGTGTCGATTCGGAGCAGCGTGACCTCTCGACAGTCGCCGAAACCGCCGAAACTGCCGAAACCGGCGACCCTTCAGAGTCGTGGCTCTGAAGCGACGCCTCGCCCCTACGAGACGACCTTTCGTCGAGATGGTCTGCCCCAGCTTGTCGATGCGTCAGGAGCTCGGCTCTGGATTGCCGAGCGCATCGTGGATCATGAGACGCGCAGGAGACGCGCAACGGGCACGGCGTCGACGTCCCGTCGAGCGTGCGCGACCGAAATGTACTATCGAGTCCGCTGGCTTGGGTTCCCGCCAGCGGAGGACACGTGGGAGCCTCGTGCGCGTCTGGTGGAGGATATCCCAGACATCGTGAAGGAGTACGAGACCACGCTCGCACTGATATCCAACGACGGCGGCTCAGAAGACGATCATGATCTCGTGAGCGCCATAGCTCACGAGTATTCGCAACGTGGGACCTCGGGCAGCGACGACGCCATTGCGACCGGCATCAGCCATGACGTTCCGGCGAACAGTCGCGACGTGAACAGTCGCGACGCGAACAGTCGCGGCGCGAACAGCAGCGACCATAACGATGAGGATCACGCCGCCAGGAGTGTTGGCTTTGACATTTCAACAACCACGACGTCCGGTACGAGATCCGCCGCTCGTAGCACCATGCCCTCTTCGGCCTGCACTTGCATCGTGCGCGCATGAGGCCCTCGATGTCCGTCGAGAAGCGTCCCACTCGGTTGCACGTCGCCGAGCGACCCCGACGGCGCCATGGATTGAAGATTGAGCGCGCAGCGCCCCCGCTGCGCGCGCCCGTCGGCCAGTTCGTCTCTTCAATCACTTCCCGCTACGCCAGCACTCACCGTGGGTGAGTGCAACTTTGAGAGGGGGGTGATGTAACGGGCTGGTTACGGTTACGTAAGTAGGTAGACAGAGTTACATAAGTAGGTAGGAGCCTCATGGCTACATACACAAAAGTAGGTACAGGCACACGGCTAGCGTGTGCACTGTTGTCATTACCTGATTGGATGGAATCGGGGAGCCAGACCCATTTCAGCCAATCAGGCCTCGACTTAGATTTGAGTGGTTCACAAAGAGAACGGGAGCCCCCGCTCCCGTTCCATAAATAAACAGAGTTAAATTTGCCCCAAACCTGACACTTGGTTCTACTATTGTGAGCTTCCTCTTGCATCTATAGTGTACGCTTGTGACGGTACTTCTTACCCCGTTACAACTATGGCCCGGCACCTACGTGGGGCACCCCATCGCGTTCATCCAGCCGGACGGACCGGAAATGGACCTATGGGCCTTTGGTCTGGTCTCCGGCTTCAGCATGACAGGTGTCACGCCCTGGCTTCACGTGCGGCATGCAGGGGGTAACTGCAAGGTCGCCCTCCATCAACTCACGAACGTCATAAAGATCGACTGGATTAGCTATGCGCTCCAACCCGCTTCCGGCAAGAACGCTGCTGTCATTAACGCTGTTGAACTGCTCGAGGAAATGGATGACATAATTGGGGCCTGTACGAGGAATCGCGGTATTCCAGCCAAGGTCAAGAACGCACTGACCATTCCGTACGAGCCCGATGAGTTGGTCGAGGTTATCCGCCCGGAAACATTGGTTCTGGTGTCGGTGCCCAGGCAGCATGTCGTCGGCTGCTCTGTCAAGAAGAAAGCTAAACGGGGAACGCCCATGTTCTCACCTCCGACAGGGTCGGACGACCCGACCATTGCTAAAACGAAGAAACGAAAAGCGGCGCCCGCTTCGGTGGGTCGGAAAACTACCCGTCAAAAACTGGTGCACGATAGCTCAAGCGACGAATTGGAAGCGGAATCTATACCGCCTACAGCGACGGACGACGACGACATTCGCGACGTGCTACAGGACAACCAGTCTCTGCTAGACCCACTTGCAGCCGTGGATCAGAGCAATATTCCGATCTCTATGATGGAAGCTGCGGAGGAGCGCCGCTCGGCAACAACGTTCCGACCGACTGCCCTGGAGCGACAAATCAACAATGCCATCTCGCACCCTAATAATCAAGGTAAGGATGCACAGTGTATACTTGAATTTGCTCAGAAGGCCCGTGAACACACTTTTCGCCGGACACCACCCGTCCTCCGGGGGGGCTTACGATTTCGGATTCCACGTGCAGGGTCTGTCGGTGACACATTTTACGCAGTTTACACCAACTATGATGTTGGAGGCTGCCTCAGGCTTTGTTAACATGATCGACTTCTCGAGGAAGATCTGCCTGCAGCCAGCCCTCGCCTCCCCCACATATGCGGATCTGCTCGAATCCTTACGCAACTTACGAAACTTTGGGCGCACGTTCTATAACAACGAGACGGTGTGTGTACTTGAGGCAGCAGTAGCATTTATTGAAGCCTTCGGAGAAGACCAACTTCCTGATCACGAGACGACCCGACGACTCGTCTTATGGATCGACATGAAGCTAGGGCGATTCCGTGGATTGATTCTCTCATGTGGCCTGAGCGCGGCACTCCGGGTCAAGGATGAGTTTTCCCTTCACGATTCTATGTTATCTAAGCTCCTGTACGACCAACAGCAATCTAAGATTGCCGGCCTCCTGGCCCAGCTTGAAGCTCGTCCTACGAGCGGATCGACAGGACGGAGTGACAGCCGAGGACAACGCCCCGAAAAGCGCAGTGGAATCCCAACATCGGTCCTACGTAGTCTACGGAAACAAGGCTCTCTCGATCTGTGCATCGAGTACGTTTCCAAGGCCGGTTGCACGGGTAACGGGACTTCGGGCCAATGCTTTTCGTCGAAGCGTGCCCACTTTCGCCCAAAGAAGATCCCAGCCAATCTGAAGGAATACGTCGAGAAGACCTACGGCGGTCTGGCTCCTGAATTTACCGGCCTATGACAGTTTGGGATCTTGGATTATCACGTGCATGCAGAGTCTTCCTCATCGACGACACCTCAGGCGGGTAAACATGCGCTTGTTTATTTGCCCAACAGTACTCCCGACCGTCCATCATTATCATCAGCCCACCACAAATATATGAAGACTTTGGAAGCTCTCCGTGTGCATTGTCAATCCGAGATCGCGAATAATATTGCTCAATTCGCCGCTGCGTATAAAGTCCAAGTTCCCAGTAACACGACACCAGCCAGCGATGATACTATCGACGCTGGCATGGTGGATTTTCTCTCTGAATTAGCCGAAGTATCAGGGTCAGCGCTCCCCAATTTCATCAGACTCGTTCGGGGCCAGACCGAAGACGACCCACGCCCTAACAAAGATCTGTATGAGTTCGTAAAGCCGCCTGGAGAACATCTACAGGATATCAGCCGTCGATGGAACGAAGTTGTGCGTCACGGGGTCGTTCCCGAGTGGCTCTCCCACCGGCCGAATATCCAAGACCACCGACCTGGTAACCACGGTACTATCCACGATCATCTCCCTCAGGTATGGCGTCATATTCGCAAAGGCCAGAAGGAAGGACGGTACCTCGTCGTGCACTCACGGTTAGCCGACCAGTGGAAAGAGGTTTTTATTTCGCCCATTTGGCGTCGTGGCCAAGGTGGGCACGGACCCTCCCGATATCCGGCTCATCAACGATTATTCCTTTCCCGAAGGTGGTGCCGTGAGCGACTTTACAGATCGCCCCCACTTCCCAGAAATCGCGTACTACCCTCCCGGCGACATCGCCCGGAGAATTTTTGCTCTACGCAGAGGTCATCCGTACGCACGGATACTTATGATGCTTGGGGACGTCGCAGGCGCGTTCCGCCACGTGCCGGTGCACGCCGAGCACGCTCACATGTTTGCGTTCGTCGTCGGTGAATATCTCGTGATTGATCTGTCTTGTGGTTTTGGGTGGTGCGGGTCCCCTGCATGGTACTCCCTGTCTGGAGCGTTGATTAACGGTCTCTACGAACAGCCGGACTACGCTGCTTTATGTACTATACGACCACCGCGCCACGGCCTCTTCTGGTGCGATGATCATACCTGCATCGAACTCGCCCACGAACTGCACTGCCACGCAGCCAATCTTGCTCTACGCAGAGCGATGGCGACTGTCCTCGGGCCGACAGCTATCAACGAACGTAGATTTACCGAGTGGGGCGAACGCGGTCGCGCATTAGGTTTGCTCTGGGATACCCGGTGCGGTACAGTGACCATTCCAGCGGATAAGATCGTGAAGGCACAGCGTCGTATCGCCGATATTATGACGGCTGGGGTCGTGACTAAGACCGGCGTTCTAAGTCTCCTGGGCAGCCTCCGCCACATCTCTACCTGCTGCCCTCCGGCGCGTGCTTTTTTCCAACGCCTTCAAGGCGTAGCGGCGACGGCAAGCCGATATACTCGGACAGTCTTGGCACCTCCCGTCGTAGAAGATTTGGAATGGTTCCATCTGGTTTTACAACAGAACACGTGCTTCAACGGCATTCCCGTGGGCCACTTCGCTCATCTGGCGAGCCCGACTGTGCACGTGCACATGGACGCATCGAACCAAGGAATCTGTGGTGTAGTGCCTCGCGGAAGAAGTGGGCGCACCGGGCGCCGGAGGAAGAAGGCGCCGAGATGGAGGTCGACGGACGTGAGTGATGGACTTCGACGCGGCGGAGGAAACGCGACGCGGTTTGATGGGCGCAACAGCTCGACGGAGATGCGACATGGGTGATGAACCGTGGGACATAGCGCCGGAATCCAGGGCGACGCGCAATCATCCGACGGGTCAACCCACGCGCCAGGTTCGGCGAAATGTGCCAACCCTAAACCCCGCCGAGCAAAAACCGCCGAGCATAACGCGCCGACCCTAAACCCCGCCGAGGTAAGATCTTGATTACGCCACGTAAATCAGGTTGAAGGACGGTAGTGCCAGCACGACAGAAGTAAGGACAGGCGCAGATCGGTAGGCTTAACAAGCAGTAGTACAGAGTAGCCAGTAGCAAGGACATAGGATAGGGTAAGGACTAAGTCCCGAAATTTCTCTGAACCGCAAAGACCTCCCGTCTTCTCCGAGGTTCCAGGGGAACCACCAAGCGCCGGCAAGTAGAGCCGCCTCGATAACGCCCCCCCCCCCCCCCCCCCCTGACGCCTGCTGGTTTGGGTACTCACCCCCCCCCACAGACCCGTGCCGGACAAAAGCACGTTAAACGTATACCGTTTAGGAGGGCGCCCGATAACGCGCTGCCTAGGCGAAGGACCGCACTGGCCTGATAACCGCCGTGTACAAGACCCCCGCGTCGGCCCGATAACGCCACGCAACAAGCCCCAGGAAACGCCGGCACGATAACGCCGCACGCCCGACGGGATCTCCGAGGAAACGCCGGCCTGATAACGCCGCACGCCCAAGGAATTGACGCCCTACGACAAGGAACAAGCGTCCACTCAACCCCCCAACTCTGAAGCCTGCGAAGACTTGGGCCTACACTTCGAAGATACGCTACTCAAGTACCGGGAAAATACTCGACGCGCCAGCGATACCGACGCGACGAGTTTGTGCGAGGACGAACTTACGGGAGACTTTGGTTTTCTGTGAAGGCGCTACTCCACAATGGTGCCGCGACCCGGGAGTACTACTTCAAATGACGGGCTAACGATCCAAGAGGCATCGGAGGCAGGTGCGCAGTCGGCTGGAAGGTCTCCGACCGCAAGAGAGCACAGTGAGAGACCTGTCGCGTCGTGGAGCTATGAGGGAACCTTCACGACAGGCCACGGGGCCAGCGACGACCCGGAGGGCTACGAAGAGCAGTTTGCCGTTCCCGATACGGCTCCCGACGAGGGAGCCGCCAAGGGCCGCGACGCAAGTCGCGGTCCTACCGGTCGGAAGCCTGCAAAGGCCGACGACCAACAAACAACCACCGCTGTCGTCCAAGAAGAAGAAGAAGAAGCTGCGCGCGCCGGATTCGGCGGAGGGGTCGGTCTCCAAGCCGCAAGGCAAGGGCACGGGACGTCAGTACACCGCCGAGGAGGTGCGGTACGTTGTGGCACGCACGGAGCTCTTCCGTCTGCTAGAGCAAGACCCAATCTAGGTCTTCCTCGAGCCCATGCTGATGAGCGACTTCACAGGCCCTTTCGTGGCGCCAGACTTCGATAGTCTCACCAATGTGGCCTACGCCGCGCCGACTCTCTTCCAGATGTTGCGTGACTCGGGGGTTATGCTGGGAGCTTTCGAGATGGAGAGGCTGTGCGATTGGGACCTCAAGTCCTGGTTGCGCGCGATTCGCGTCGTACAAGAGCCCTTGACGATTCTGGCTGAATCAGTCAAACAAGCCGCGACGAGTCCCGCAAAGGGCCAGGATGCGCCGGGTCCCTCGGCGGGCCCAGCCCAGACTTCGACGACCACGCTTTCGCCTCTACCTCGATACCAATCGAGCGTAGACTCCGACAGCAGTCTCGAATCGCCCAAGCGCATGCCGATGAACCGGCCGCCGCGCGCCATGCAGCTATCCGCGGCACCCGCGCGCACGGAGGTGACAAAACCCGCCGAAGAGGCGCTCCCCAAGGCCTTGAGAGATTCCATCATCAAGCTGATGCAAACGACAGCAATGAGCACCGCGCACGCCAACACTGCGGCAATTCCCACGATGGCTCGAACCCAGGAGACGGCGGACGTCGCTATGGAGTCGGTCAGTTCGCGCTCTTCGACAAAGTCCAGAGCCCGACGCGCGGACGAAGACCCCGACGACCTGTTTGACTTGGACATCGGAGCGCCGAGAACCGCAGCCGCCATCTCGACGGCGACAGCCGGCGGTGTAAGTCTCGCTCGTGTACGCCTCTCGGCATCTTCAGAGCTGAAAGAGTTCTCGGGACGGTATGCCGGCGAAGAAAAAGCCAGACTGTGGCTCAACCGTCTGAAATCCGCCGCACGACGCGACGGAATGACTGGTGAAGAAGTGTGCGGGCAGTTCAGCGATTTGATGAGCGGCCTAGCGCGCCAATGGTATCTCCAGTTGCCCAAGAAGGTCAAGAAATCATGGACCGAGCTAATGGAGCAATTCCGCGTACAGTACTGCGGCAAGGGCGTGTCATGGCCAGCCGCTATTACCATGCGGCTCAACGCCCCGACGAGAACCCTCTGGATTATTTGTACCGGCTCAATGTCACGGGCTTCAGGGCCAACGTTCCATACGCCGATGGCACGACTGAAGAGAAGCGTGAACATGTCGAACATTTCATCCGGACGCTGAACACGCAGGAGGCCGAACTCGCCTCACGCCTCACGCTGATGGAAGTTGCCGACTCGGAGGCGCTGGAGAAGAAGCTGCGCGCCCGACAGCGCGGCTTGGTTCACCAGAAGAAGACCCTCTTCGGCTCGAACAAGTTCCGCCAAAAGGCGCCGACCCCACCGACTCAGCCGGCGCGCGCCGTACATGCGATTCACGTCGCACCAGACAAGTACGACTCGGAACGCGAAAGTCGCGACAGCGACGACCGCCAGTACGACCAGGACGAAGAAGACGAAGAACGCGCTAAGTTGTTTGTCGCGGGGCAGGCCCCGCCGGTAGAGCAAGCGCGTCGCAACTTCGATCCTGATGTCTCGGGACGCGACCGCCCGCGGTGCCGGCACTGTGGTTCACGTCGCCACGCCGAGGGAGACTGCTGGAAGATATTGACATGTCAGAAGTACGGTGGCCAACACCCGACGGAGAGATGCTTGAGGGTGTGTAAGGCATGCGGTGACATGCACGAAGCCGGAGAATGTCCCATGGAAGAGTTCTTCAACCAATTGCGCCAGTGGTTTGACCCAAGCAAACACGCGGGTATGCTGCCACCGGCCGCCGAAAAGATGTTAAACTAGGGCGCTCACTGGCTTGGAAACCAGTACGAGACGAGCGACCTGTTTCCGTCTATGCATATGTGACCAAGAAGTCGCGAGAGGCGTTTAGTGAGAACCGGACTTCCCTGAATGATAATACATGTGAATCCCACCTGGAGTGCACCATGCAAGAACATGCGCCGCGAATCTCGGCTGTCCGACGTACAACGGACGACAAGTTCGCACGTGAACCACCCCTGGACGAAGTCGACTTACAACCAGGAGAGCGACGCGGATACTGGAAACATGACGCACCGCACAAGTGGTACAAGCAGGTCAAGATTCATGGAAAGCTGAACAACCACCGTGCTGGGTTTTTTCTCGACACAGGTGCCGAGGTGTCCATCTTGGACACCACCTTTGCTCGTGAGGTAGGCTGCCTGATCGACACGGAGATCACGCAAGAGTGTGTGGGAATTCGTAATGAGACATACTACACGGTGGGGAGAACCAGAGTCAAGATTACCTTGGCGGGGAACTTGGTGTACTACATGCACCTTTGGGTCGGCGACCTGGTCGGCCAGCACGCAATACTGGGGATGAACTTCATGGTGCCAGCTGGGGTGCGCATTGACACTGCGGACGGCACGGCGTGCCTCCCCGACGAGGTGCACATCCAGATGATCGGACGAAGACCGCTATATGGCACACGGATGAACCCGGTCAACGTCAAGGCGCCTGTGAGACTCGAGCCAGGGGACACACACGAAGTCCCGCTGAGGCCGGATCGAAAAGCGCCGTTCCTGTGGGTAACGCGGGCAGAATCGTGGGTGACGACTTTTATCAAAGGGAGAGCCGGAAGGAAGACTTACCTACGTGTCACGAACATTGGAGACGCGGCGATAACCCTCGACGCGCATGAGACGCTAGGGTGGTGGACGCCGTCTAACGGCCAACCTCGAAGCCGCGAGTTTGTTCGATTGGGCTCCCCGCGGTACCAGCAGTGGCAGAACGTGGCGTACGGCGCGACGCGCGACGCGGAAGAAAACTGGATTCCAGCCGAGCCCGACGGGCCGATGACGACTCGTCCCTCGTATCCGACGCCTAAAGCCATTTTGCGCACGGAACCGAGGCAACTCGGGACGCGACGTGCTGTGACCCCAGTGTTGGCGACGGTCGCGAGGACGCCGAAAGAAAGCGGGATAGAAGTGCCACCCGACGGCCACAAGCTGGATACAGACGAAGAGACAGTGGAGGACGAACCCGATATGCCTCCGGCTGTGGCTGGAAGCGCCGCGATGAAGGAACTCGCCGAGCCAAAACACGACGAGCCGAAACACGACGAGCCTACACTCGATAGGTAGGAGGAAGACGACGCAGTCCTCATTTACGAAGGTCTGACCTCTTCGCAGAGGATCTCGAGGCGGAGATGGCAGTGCTGCCAGACCTCTCGCTGACCGCCGAGGTGAAGATCGAGGACTTGAAGGTCGGGATGCCAACGGGACTCCCACCCGAGGAAGCCGTGAGACAAGAAATGCGGCTACGCCAAATCATCTGGGGGCGACGGAAGTGGTTGATCGGCAAGGGAAACGCCTTGCCGCCAGCCGCCCTGGGGGTGGTCTGCGACATCGACGTGGGCGACGCAAAACCCGTTGCGCAACGCGCCCTGAAACTCCCGCCACAGTTCAGAGAGAAGGTTGCCGACTTAATCAAAGGGCTGCTGAGTGCGAGGATGATCCAGAAGTCGAAGTCACCGTGGGCGTCGCCCATTGTCGTGGTTATAAAGAAGAACGGCGTCGATATTCGGCTCTGCATCGACTATAGGCTCATCAACGGGCTGACGCAGCTGATGGTCTACCCCATGCCGCTCGTCAACGACTTTCTCGAAGACTTGGACAAGTACCTGTGGTACTGCTCCCTCGTCATGGCGAACGGCTTTTGGGTCGTCCCCATGACAGACCGGGGCCGACTCATCTCGGCCTTCATCACGCCGTTAGGCCTGTTCGAGTGGCTGCGTATGCCGTTCGGCCTGTGCAACGCGCTACAGATTTACCAACGTTTAATCGACAACGCGCGCTACGGGTTCCTGAAGCTGACCCCGGAGGACAACACTCTGGACGTATTCGAAAACGGCGAACCAGCGAAGCCAGGTATTCACTCGGTTCTGGGACGGAGGTCGTATATTGACGACATCCTTATCGGAGGCACGTCGTGGGACGACCTGTGCGAAAAGGTCGAACGCTTGCTGGATGTCTGCGAGCAGTGACACTTGTCCATCAGCGTCGAGAAGAGCGAGTGGGCATGTCCAAGGTCGACTACTTAGGGCATCGGGTCTCAGGACTCGGCCTCGAGGCGAAGCCGAAGAACCTGGAGTCGCTGACGGCACTCGAGTTCCCGCGCACGCTCAAGGGTCTGCAATCGTTTTTGGGTAGTCTAAATTACTACCATCGGATCATCGCAGACTTTGCGGTGTACGCTACCGCGCTTTATTCGTTGACGGAGACCGACTTCAACAAGTACGTCACGCGCCCAGAGTTCCGTGAACAAGAGAAGTGGACCCACGCGACGCGCGCCTTCGACGTGCTCAAGACGAAACTCGCCGAGACCCCAATGCTGAAACACTTCGACGAGAACCGAGAATCCGTCGTGATCGTGCATGCCAGCGACTGGTCCATCTCAGGGGTGCTCTCGCAAGTCCACGACGATGTGTACATGCCTGTGAAGTTCACCAGCCGCACGCTGAAGCCCAACGAGTTGAACTACGACATCGTCGAAAAAGAGATATTAGCCCTGCTGCGCGTCCTGAACGAATGTTACACGATGCTAGCAGGGAAACCAGTCCGCGTCTTGACGCGTCACACGACGCTCGCCTGGTTGTTCCGGTCCAAGGGACTACAGGGTCGACTGTCACAGTGGGCTGCAATCCTCTCGCCGTTGAAGTTGGAAATCTGTCGATCCATGAAGGGAGAAGAGGAACTCCTCGGCACGCTGGCCGCGAGCATTACACCGTGAGCATTCGTAGATGCGGCACTAGAAGAGATCGCCCCACGGAAACGGGCGTCCAGGATTGTAGTCATTCCAGTCCCCAACGTGGCGCGCGACGAGGTCCTGCATGCCTAGAGCTTCGACGGATCGGCTAAGGCGAAACGAGAAGGCGGAGCATACAGTGCTGTCATTTGGCAGCTGCCGAACTGGGAGATCTTGCGCGCCGCGTCGGGATACGCGACGGACCTCACGGTCAACGAGGCGGAGTACCGCGGACTGTTGCTCGGATGTTCTCTCCTAGAGGAGCTCGACGACGTCACCCGACTCGTCGTGTGCGGAGACTCCAACCTTGTTATCAGACAGATGCGAGACGAGATGGACTGCAAGTCACCCGGACTGAAGCTGCTGCGACAGAAGACGTGAAACGCCCTCCAAGCATGGCAGCGCTGTGAGCTCTTTCACGTGCGACGAGACTGGAACGCTAGTGCCGACATGCTGGCTAGGCAAGCTCTGCAACGTCAAGGAGGCCGCAACGTGCACAGTCCCGAGGAGATTCAAGATCTGAAGACGCTGAACCGCTTGGAAGAAGTCATCCGACCGCGGACATCGAGTCCCGAGATGGAGGCTCCAGCCAGTCTCGACGCGAAAAACCTCGACGCGAAAAATCTCGACGCGGAAAACGGCGACGCGGGAACGCGCGACACAGATGATCCCGTCGGAAATGCCACGGACGCGGAACGCGAGAAGACGCAAATCCTCGCAGTAACGACGCGCTCGGCTGCCGCACGCACGACAACACGCAGGACCCGACCGCCTGAAGTTCTGGAGGAACTGGTGGTGCAACGACTGCGTCTGGACCGCATCCGCGTCGCCCAAGACGAGGAGGTCTGGATCGTCAACCTCAAGAAGTATCTCCGAGGCGACGTCGGAGACCTGTCTCGACACGAAGTGAAGAACTGCCAGAAGCTGGCACCTTAGTCCGAAGAAGGCGAAAGCGGACTGCTCTACTACCAGACGAGAAACGATGACTCGCCGAGGGGCGTGACGAGATGATGAAGCTGGTGATCCCAGAAACTCTCCGGGAAGATATACTCCATCACTATCACACGAGTCTGGAAGGCGGGCACCAGGGCATTGGTCGTACATACCAACGCGTGAGGCGCTATTTCCATTGGCCAGGGATCTTCAGAAGCGTCCAGCGTTACGTCGGCGAATGCACCGACTGCGAGACGGGAAAGGGTCGGCCGACTATCCAGGGAGAGTCGCCAGGCAACATTGTCGCGACATACCCATTCCAGGTTATTGTCATGGACCATATTCCGTCGTCGCCGGCGTCCTACAAAGGCAACACAGAGCTGTTAGTCTGGGTCGACCTCTTCACGGGGTTCGTCGTGGTCAAAGCGAACGCGTCACGAACCGCGCAGACGGTGGCCGAAGCGTACGAGGAAGCGGTATTCAGACGCTTCGGCGCGAGCGAGGCTATCCGCCACGACCGTGAGCCGGGCTTCATGTCGGACTTCTTCAAGGCGTTCAGCAAACTCATGGGTCAGAGACAGCGAGCAACGCTTGCTTATCGTCCACAAGCCAACGGCGCTGCAAAACGGATGGTGCAGACGGTTACAAGAGCGATTAAGATGTATATCGCGGATGTGGTATAGCAGAACGCACAAAATTAGTTCTTGCCACAGACACAACAATCGCCGAGCTAGTCGGCGTTTATCGGCCTGTGCTAGGTTGTCCCCAGCGGTTCGGCCCTTCCGGGACAGTAGTGGCGGTTCTCGCCGAGACCAGGCAACCAAACCAGTCAAATCTTCCGAGAGTCAGCTGAGCTCACTGACTTCGTTCCACAAAACCCTGTGCCCTCCACCAAAGGATTGACGACGGCGCGCGAGCGCTTTTACAGGTCACCGAGAGCAAAGGCTTCTCGGCTGGAAGAGTTACGGCACCCCGGCTGACGGGCGTACCGGCTCGCTGGACTCAGCGAGACTTGCAATAGCGCACTTGGCGAACCTTGCCCCCACCCGGGCCGACTTAGTCTCTTGGCGCTACCTGTCAACACCCTACAAGCTATGCCTCTCGGGTGGTGACGGCAGACATAATCCAGCCCACGCAGGGACTTACCGGAGAGTGTACGCTTGTCTTGGACTTAGAAAATTCTGCTCTGTTGGTTTGGTTATATCTTCGGAAGAGCCTCTTGGGCTCTATCTAATCTTTCCTATGGTCACATACAAATATCTAGTGAAATGAGGGAGTTTTGGATCCCAGCCGACCTCTCGCGGAGCCCCTTCGTAACCCCCGCAAGATCTCAGCCGACCCTTCGAGCTCAGCGAGACAGTACCGTGGTCGCTCACAATTTGAGACGCATGCCACACCCAGCTTAAAGTCGCAGACCGCTCTCACTCTGAGACAGTGACGACTTGCTTGGGTCACCGACTGTCGGTCTGGCGTCACAGGTGGGCCACCGAATTTTCGGTGTGGCACTACACCATAACTGCCCCGGTCATGATACGAACCCGGCTGGTGAGTGTCTTGACCCAACTGGTGTGCCGTCTGGATCTCTTCCCATCACTCAGCGTGTCAACTTTGGTTGCCACAATTTTTACGACCCACGACGTCGCCAGGGGCCTTCCGCGCGACTTCTTGCCGGTAAGCTTGCGTCGCTGCGTCTTCCATGTTCACTCCAGCTGACTGCTTCACCCATCGTCTATTCGCAGCAATCTCACATGGCGGACCCGGCTGTTCCCGACTCCGCTGAGGCCACGCAAGTCAGCGACTCGGCCGTGGCTGGTCCTGCTTCGTCCGCTTCTCCTGCGTTGGACTCTGCTGGGGCAGATCCGGTCAACGACCCTCCTGCGGTTGCGGATGCTGACGAGCCGAGTCCCCGAGTGGATGCTCGTAGCCAGGTGCGTTGATCCGAGTCAGCGGCAGCTTGAGTATTTGAAGCTGACTTCATCGTGGTTGTTTGCAGGTCGGTTCGGCTTCTGCTCGCCCACTCTTGTCTCCAGTCCCTTGCAACCCCTCGGTCTGGGCTCCTGCCATTGGCATTGCGTCGGGACCAAGGTTTCCTGATGCGCCACTGTTCGAGTCGCCGTCGGAGCTAGAGGAGTTCTTCCGGGCGCAGTCGCCGAGCCCGCCGCCTTCACCGGGTGTGTCGTCGGGTCCTGAATCACAGCGACCTGGGTTTCAACTTCGTTCCATCTTGAAGGACCGTTCGGCTGGGGATTCTTTTCCTCTCGTGGAACCTCCCCTGCAGCCGACTCGCGATGATCCTGCCATGCGGCCGATCTCGCCGGCATCCCCGGCAGATCCCGATGAGTCTGGCTCTCCGTGTTCGTCCCCGTCGTACAGCAAGACAAACTCGTCGCTGTCGTCATGCTCGCCGAGTCCTCCTCGTCCTCAAGTGCCTCCCGGATTTCGACCGGACGGGTTGATGGAAGCGGGAATTCCGAGTCGGCCATCCGCTGACTCTTCTGGATCTCCGGCAAGATCACTCGTCCGTCGTCTGGGCACTTCGCTCTCAGTGACTCGCCTCCCTCGCTGGTCGGCTCGCCGTGTTCGGTCGCCGAGGACGAGTCCACGCCCACCACGGTGGCGGATCTGTGGAGTCTGCTCCAGCGTCAAGAGCGTGCTCGCCGGGACCACGAGAAGAACCAGGCTCGGCTGACGGCGTATGCTCTTCTTCGTCCTCCCACCTCGTCGGATGCCGCGTTTCGCCGGGATCTCCTCTCCGCTGATTCGTCGTCCCAGATGCTGGAGATTCTCCAAGCCGACGCGCCGGAGCCTCCATGCTCGACCAAAGAGCTCGCCGAGTTGCGAGTCCGAGACGCTCAGCTGACGCGCGAAAATAATGCGCTCGCTCGTCGAATGGAGACGGCGGTGGCCGAGGCTACTCGGCTGTCTCACGAGCTGGCGGTCTTGGTTCGTGAGCGGGACGAATGGAAGAAGGAGGCTCAGCGACACACTGAGCTGATCACTTCCTTCCGCAAGATTGTCTGCACTCACGAGGCCCAGATGCGGGAGATGTCTTGGCAGTCTAACCGCCGAGTGGATTCCTCTCAGATGCTCGTGGATCATCTCCGGAACATGGTCGAGATGCGCGACAAGGACTTGGACCGCTTGATGGGTCACCTCAAGGAGCGTGACGTTGCGTATACTGCTCTTCAGGGGGTGTCGTCGTCGTACTTCGCTCAGATTCAAGAGGCGGCTGAAGTCGTCTCGTCTGGTGGTCAAGCTCGCGCCTTGCGCTTCGCCAACCAGACCATCCACGAGCAGCGCCGAGTCATCCAGCAGCAGAAGAATATCCTCCGCCACCATGGCCGGGTCGCTGTGACGGATCCAACTCTGGCGATGGCTGCTGCTGCCGGACTGGAGGCTCCTGGCTTGTCTCCGAGTGAGCTGTCCATCAATGCTCGGTTATGTCGGCTTCTCGAGGCTCGCTGGCCTGAGCTGGCGCGAATTTCGGGTGACGAACTCCGTGAGGTGACTCTGCGAGTCAGCGGACCTGTGGCTCCTGTGAATCCCCCGGTAAGTGTGCCTACTCCGACCCCTGTAGTCTCAGCTTCGCCCACTGAGCTCGACGAGTCCACTCTGGACCTTGACGTGCCTTCGGTGGAGCCCCGCCGAGTTCCTGAGAGTCGCTACGCCCGAGATCACCTGACTCCAGCCACTCGGCCCTCCGTGCAACTCCCGACAACTTCGGCTGCTCCGGCTGCGACTTCGTCTGCACCTGGAGCTGCGGTGTTGGCGCCCGTGAGCCAAGTTGGCGACCAGGCACCGCTTGTGCCAACGACCCCAAGTGGTGGTTCGACTGGCGCCTCCTCTGCTGCCGGTATCAATATCCTGCCGAGCTCCACGCCTACTCCACCGATTGCCGTGATACACGGTTCGGAATCGAGTCCGGCTGTTCCGATTCCCGTGGTGTCGGCCTCCACGAAAAAGAAGAAGAAGAAGAAGGCTTCCCCACCGGCCGCTTCAGCTGCTTCGGGATCCGCGTCAACCTCGCGGAACGTCAAGTCTTCTCAGCCAGGTGCTAAGTCGGCCAAGTCGGCTGGGACGAAGAAGTCAATTTCTCTACGCACAACTGGGAAGCGGATGGCGGCCCAGAACGCGCGTGTTCTCCAAGCGCTCGAAATCCAGACCCTGGAAGCCTCGGACGATGCCGTTCTGGGCAATGCTGATGGGACTCCGTCGGCTTCCGCTGACAACCCAGTAATCGTTGGGTCGTCGAGTGCTTCATCCGAGTCCGAGGAAACTGAGGAGTTGGTCTCTTCGGCTTCTCACTCAGCGGAGTCTTCCGCCGACTCCGACTCGGAGTCAGGCGATTCTGCTAATGGCTCGGCCCGGCGTCTAAAAGACGCTAAGGCTCTGGAAACTCTTCACGCGTGGAGCACCAAGATGAAAGATGCCAACGCAGACGACGATGATGACGACGATGAAGAAGAGGATGAAGAACTCGAGGGCAAGCCTGCACCTCCTGCTACAGTCACCGACTCAGCTTCTGCGACTCCCGCCGCTTCTTCGTCTTCTCGGGGAGGAACTAAGCGGGCTCGCCAGTCTTCTCCCCAGTCGTCATCCAAGAAGGCTCGGAAAACTCCGACGGCTGTGAAAAGTAAGTCTTCGTCGGCCAAGCCTGCTTCGTCCAAGTCGGCTTCGTCCAAGCCAACTTCGTCCAAGTCAGCCGCGCACAAATCGGCATCTTCCAAGTCAGCGCCATCCAAGTCTACTGCGCACAAGTCAGCGCCCTCCAAGTCGGCAGTGGCTAAAGCCCCCAAGTCGGGTTCGGCGTCGTCCGGCCCGTCGGCTGGCAGCTCCGCCGGCTCTGATCTCCCCGACGTATTGACGCTGCCGATTGCGATTCTGAGGACTCGGGCTTCTCAGGCTGTTGCGCGTGATTCTCGTGTGCCGGCCCAGATGAAGATATGGAGGAATCCCCCCTTCTTCCACTTGGGGTCAGCCAATTGCTGGGACAAGATCCTGACTTCGTGTGTTGTCACTATCGAGATGGAGACCGTCAGCGGCAAGTCTTGTGTCAAGCCGACTCCTTCGTCTCCCGAGGGTATCGCTGCGTTCCTGGATGTCACGTCGACTCAGCACCCGTGTCAGCGACTTCGCTCCAAGCTCACAGAGCTGGGTTTCTTCATGTCGCCGAAGGTGCTTCACCGAGTCGAGTCTCGGCGGTCCTTTTCCCTAGAAGTTTTGCGGCAAGGTGCGATCTACCGTATCGTTCGCTGCCAGAGTTTCCACTAGTGCAGAGATGTGGAAACACGTTGAGCAGAGTAGCTTCGGTGATGGTGAAACTTGTCGTCGTGCTTGCAAGCAGCGAGCCATCGCTCTCTTGTTCTAAGGCAACCGGACAAAACTTTATGTCGCTAAGCCAGAGGGAAACCCGCTCCCAATCGAGTGCTGGCTCAAGTGTCGAGGAGATCGTCCGGACTTGATGAAGATCTTCATCGCTCTGTACGAGCGTATGCACTGGGTCGTGGATTCAAGCGTCATCCTCGGTCTGCATCCTGATCTCAACCCTGGACGGACTCCAGCCGAGCTCGCACTGACTCTCAAGTTGTGGCAGCAGTACAGCCACGAGCGGAAGCGTCGTAGCGATGCGCTGCGCCCAGTCCTCAACGAGCTGTACGGCACCTTGTACCAAGCGTCGAAGGTCGTCGACTCGGCGAATGACCAGCCTGCTCCGACTCTGGATCCAGAGTTGTATTTCGATCCGTCGGTTCCTTTTGCGCCTCCAGCCAATCTTCCGTGGGTTCCTGAGAGCGCTGATTGGTGTGCAGCGTCGTCGTCGGTCGATTGGGCAGAACCGTGGCGTGCTTGGTGGCTCCGCCAACCGGCTTTGCACCCGTACAACAAGTGTTTCCTGCCGCTGCATCCGGAGTTCCCGGTGTTTACCTCGGCCGATTTAGTGTTTCAGGCGTTCGCCGAGCTGATGCAGTCGAGATCTCGAGCCACGCTGAGCTACCGACCTCAGGCCAACGGCCAGCAAGAACGCTCAGTCAAGACAATGATTCAGACTGTTCGAGTGTACGTGGAGGACCCGCTACAAGCCGACTGGGACGATATCGCCGAGAAACTGGTGCACGCCATCAATAATTCTCGAGACACCACACGGCGGGAGACGCCCTTCTATCTGGTGCACGGGTGGGACGCGCAGTCCACCCTGAAGGCCATGACGTCTACTATCAAAAAGGACCCAGCGAGTTCTGCTGACGCCAAGCAATGGCGACGAGAGGCCAACCGTCAGCGGGAAATCGCCTTACAACTTGCAAAGGAATACCAACTAGCCGAGAAGGCTCGGTGAGCTGAGGAACATAATGCACGACTCAGCAGCAAGGAACAGAGAGCACGGCCGGATTCGGCGGAGTCAGCTGAGGAAGAAGAAGGTCCGCCCACGGACTCAGCTGAGTCCCGTAAGTCACTGTTCCAGACAGGAGAACAAGTGTGGTTGTTCATGGAGAGAGTCAAGCCGGGCCTAAAGAAGAAGTTGGCTCACCGGTGGCACGGTCCGTTCAGGGTGAAGAAGAAGGTTGAAGAATTCGCGTATGAGTTGGAACTCCCTGACAAGAGTGGCTACAGGTTTTATCCAGTGGTTCATGTGTCCCGGCTAAAGAAGGTCACCGACTTGGGGCAGAGACCCACAGTCCCGCTAGTCGACGAGCTCAGCGAGAATCAACGATTCGATTTCGACGAGGAATTACTGCCGGAAGACAGCTGGGAGCTCGGTGAGGACGCTGACAAGTACGAAGTGGAAGCAATCCTCTGTGACGAGATGTCAGAGTCAACGAGTAACAGTCGAGCTCAAAGATTGTTCAAAGTTAAGTGGATCGGGTACGACGAACCAACTTGGGAACCGCTCGCTAATCTATCGTGCAGAGGGCTCCTGTTCGACTACTTGCGAAACAAGAAACGTGAAAGTCGTCTGCAAATGGTGCAGGTTGCAGACGAAGACTAAAAGCTACTGCACCACATGTTAACCACCACCGAGTGACTATGCAGGCTCGGCGGAAATGGAACAGCTACTGCAAATGCATGTGATATGTGTGGAAGAAATGATGAAATTTCGGACCTAGCTGAGCTCTCTCGGGACTACTCACGAACTACCTACTACTCAGCTGGATGAAACAAGAACACTTACGCAGACGCGTCGTCCGAAGCCTCGAGAATGCTCTCGAAGATGCTCAGCTCCTCACGATTGGCAGGAGTCGGCGCTTGAGCAGAGCACAGAGGCGGAGTCGCCGCATTTGGATCCACGTCCTCGGCGACCAGGCTGCGAACTTGCACTCATGAACCGCGGGTCTCGGTAATGGCGAATGAGTGACGGCGCTCCGAATCGTCGGAACACGCATTCTTCGAAAGCCTTGGCCACCTCGAGTGCCCCAGTCTCACTCATTGCCTTGGCATTGACGTATCCAGTGAAGTGATCTTGGAATAGTAGCAACGCTGTGTTGCCCCGCTGAGTCTTAGGCAGCGGGATTACGAAATCCATTGACACCATTTGGAACGGGAACTCGGATGCCACGTTTCCAGGAGAGTATCCCTTCAGCTGAGGTTTGCTCTTGCTGGTACTGCAGTCTTCACAGGCCTGGACGTGTTTTGCTACGTCGGCGTACAGCCCAACCCAGTAGAACTCAGCTTTCACTCTGTAGAACGTCCGAACTATGCCTTGGTGGCCACCTTCAATCGCGTTGTGGCAGCTGTGGAGGACTTCGTCAATCAATGTCGTCGGAACTACTAGTCTGAGGGCGAGGTCTGCCGAGTCGAGCTCAGTACGATGCCGTTTCTGACCTTGGTAGTAAAGCAGTCCGTCCTCGCTGAGTACAAAATTATCCGCGACCTTGCTGGCGTTCTGAGCTCGGCGGTGCGTTAGACCATCAAGCTCTCCGCGCAGGAATGCTTTCAGGTCTGCCCACCTGAGCTCTTCGTCTTGAGCGTTTGAGATCCGTCGTCGTCGCTCGGCTTGTACCACTGCTGGGTCGATGTTGGCCACATCCGGGGTTCTATTCTCGTCGACTTCGGCCTGGGCTTGTCCTTCGACTCGGCGGATTCGAGATGGTACTCTTGGGGATTCAAATTCAGTGTCCTCAGTATACGCTCCTGGTAGTGACGGTATCCTCGGCTCGTCACCGAGCTCGCTCTTCATTTCATCTTCAAAGTGGACTCGGCGCTTCTGGTTCCGTGTCATCACTGTCACTTTGGCTTTGGCTTCTGCTGAGTCTGTCCTGACTTCGGCATAGAGGATTTCGGATATCCTGTTTAGGGCTTTGAGGACGGTCTTGCGTTCCCCGCTGAGTATCACTCGGCCGGCTTTATCTTCCAGGGCTTCAGTTGCCAGAGAGTCAGCTGCTGCATTGTAGTGACGTACTACGTGCAGATAGCGGACCGAGCTCAGTTGTTCGGTCATTTGCTTGTGGTGTGCTAGTTCGACCTGCAGCGTCTCCTTCCTACATGCGATCACCCCCATGGATTGCTGGATCGCCAGCCGAGAGTCGCCCACGATAATCAAATCCGTGACACCGCGTTCTAATGCAGCCTTCACTCCATTGTTCATGCCGGTGTACTCGGCGATGTTGACCGTGGTCGACGAGAGGTGCGCGCTCGCAGCGATCTCAATGTCCCAAGAAGGTAGACGCCACAAAATCGAAGAGCAGCTGCCATAGCCACCATGCTTCTCAGTCTTGGCGGACCCGTCAAATGACAGCAAGTACCCTTCAAAGTCACGGGGCACATGTACATACAGCAGTTCTGGGACGAGTCGGACTGTAGTCGAGTTCTTCGATGGCGGGGCCAGGTGTGTCAGGGACTCGTCGAGCCCGATGTGTGGCGTGACGGTCGCCTGCAGCAGCTGGGCGAAGTCGACATCGTGTTCGCGAACACGCTTGATCTTCAGGTGGTAGGGTGATAGGAGTACCGCAAAGCTGACTGCCCGTCCGTACAAAGACTTCGACTGGTAGACCCACTCCAATGTGGAAAATCGCGTATAGATGTGGAGCGTCTTTCCGGCGAGAAGGGTGTGGCAAGTCTTCAATAGATGTAGCAAGGCCAACACTTCCTTCTCAGCTGGATGATAGCCGAGCTCATTTTCCTTGAGCACTCGTCCACAGAACTGCACTGGGTGAAGTTTCTCTTCGTGAGGCTGTAACAGCGTGCTGCTCAGTGCCCACTCATTAGCGAAGAGCATGACGTGGACCTCTCTTGCCGCGTCGAAATGTCGAAGTATAGGAGCGTCAGCTACCCTTTTCTTCAACTCGGCGAAAGCCACCTTGGCAGCAGTGAGGTCACCCCCATGCCGAAGTCGTCGTCTTTCAGCTGATATAGGACTGCCCCATACACAGCCATGTTCTGGATGAACCGGTTGTAATAGTTCAGTGCTCCCAAGAAAGCCTGCATTCCCTTCTTAGATTTAGGGAATGGCAGCTCGGCGATTGCCGCCATCTTGGCTGGATTAGCTCGGATCCCACTCGACGAGATCTCATGCGACAGGAAGTCGACTGCCGGCTGCACAAATATACTCTTGGTAAAACTGATGCTGATCCTGCACTCGGCGAACCTGGCTAACAGTCGACTCAGCGTGTCCAAACACTCGTCGAATGTGGCTCCACCAAAGCAAATGTCGTCGACAAATGACCGGCGCTTGAATACCGGGGTCAACGCCGACTCATCGGTCTCGCCATTGGTGAACATATCACCGTCTGGCCCATTGACAAGATCCTGTAGCGGATCTGACTCGGCTGAAGCACGATGGTCCGCTTCGAACTTGGATGCTGCATTTGGAGAAGGCTGGGTCAGCTGGCTGCTCGTTTCCGCCTGCTGGCTCCGCTGGATTGCTGAAGCTGCCTCGGCTCGGCGGACTTTCTCGGCGTGAGCTGCCCAGCCACCGCGTGGTTGCACGTAACCCCACAAGGCGTTGTCTATGATGCGTTGATAAATCATCGGAGCGTTCTTCAACCCGAAAGGCATCCTGAGCCACTCGAAATGACCTAGTGCGCATACAAACGCTGAGATCTCGCGGGCTCGCCGAGTCATCATGACCGCCCAAAATCCACTGGCCGCGTCGAGCGAGCAGAACCAGAGGTAACTTTCCAACTCCGTAAGCAGGTCGGCGACTAGAGGCATCGCATATTCCATCAACACCGTGATAGCGTTGACCATCTGGTAGTCGATGCACAGCCTGATGTCGACGCCATTCTTCTTCAAAACAATCACTATAGGTGATGCCCAAGGGCTTTTCGAAAAAGCGATCAGCCCGGCCTAGAGTAGTCCCTTCAGCAGCTCGTACAACTTCTTCAAATGTTTGAGCGGAACTCGGCGGGCTCGTTGTTTGATCGGTGTGTGACCTTGCACGTCGATATCACAAATTGCTCCGTAAGCTGGCGGAGGCAGCGCATTCCCGCTCGCGATCATAATTCCTTCTTGTTTCTTCAACATCGCCACCAGCTTGGCCCGCTGACTCTCCGTGTGTGCGGTGCACACCACATTCTTACTGGCGTAATCTAATACCGTCAGCGCCGTGTCGGTTAGGTGAAATGCCAGTTCGTGAGCATAGTCGGCGAGATCAATCTCGTTAGCCGAGCTTTCGAACTCAGCAGCTTCCTCACCCGTAGCGCTTATCATCGTAATGGCTTCATCTTCGCAGAGTGTCATCGCGGCGACAAACCGGAGACGGAGGTCTTCCTCAGGATCATCGGCCAGACACAAATCGCTGACTTCAATCTCGTCACGAAGAACCTTGTCCATAGCGGCGCTACAGGAGCGCCCACCATTGTGTTCATCCGTCTCCAACTCGGCGCCAAGCTTCCGAGCGTTATCCAACAACTGCGTCAACTCGGAGATAGAATCCTCCGCTTCACGCACTCGACTGCGTCCTGACACGACGGTGGCTTTTTCAGATCCCGCGTCCGCGGTTATCGCTGAGTCCGTTTCGCTCTTGAACTCGTCTGTAGGAACTGGTTCTGCCAACCCGTCGGCCTCGCTGGTCACCCCAGCCGAGTCTACCGACTCGGAGGCCGGCTCCTCAACATCACTCGACTCCATTGGGGCTGCAGTCAGCCGGTCACGTTCTCCGCGACGCGTTGCGCTCGTCCGTCCGACGCCGTCCTCGCCCGGCTGGCGTGGATCTCGATTCATCACCCCTTGTGGTCGGGTATATTGCCGCCGCTCCACAGCCGGTGGCTGCTTGGCCAGCCACTCATCGTACAGGCGCTGCTCGCGTTTGAGCAAGTCTTTGTCGATTGCGGCTTCGTAGGCGAGGACCTGTCAGTCGCGGTATCTCGCCGATGTCAGCCTGACATATCCATCGTCAGGAGCCAGCTCGCCATATGGGGCCCAGTGGACCACTGGGAAGTGGGCGGGACACCATCCGAGCTTCCCACTAACATTCGTGAGTAGAATTCGAGTGGGCCTCCTGTGTGAGTTGTGTATCAAGGTTGGCACCCAGTCCTTCGTTCGTCGCACCCATAGTTCATGGGTCTCGTCACTCGGCTGCTTGCGTCGTAGCTGGAACTCAGCGATCATCCTGGCCTGAATGCTAGTCGACTCAGCTGGACCATCGGTAACGTGATCACCATATGACGGTCCCGTAATCTCGGCTGCACGTGATTTGAAGAGCGGGATGATTACCTCATCAGGTAGCCTCGCTGTCGAATTGTACAAATCAAGCCGGATACCAGCTGGAATCATGAAGTCGGTTCCCAAGATTAGGTCGACACCGGCATGATGATCCATAATCCACACCTCGAATTCGTAAACAATCTTCCAGCCGAGTGTCACCTTCACTGTCGTGCGGGACGTCGTGAGCAACTTGCCCTTGTTAATGCCTTGTACGTCGATCTGCTTATCCGTGCTCGCTCGGGCCTTCAAACGTAGCCTATTAGCAAAAGATTCGCTAATAGCTGAGACGTTTGCCCCAGTATCCGGCAGTATCTTCGTACGCACATCATTCACTGCACCCATCACTAAGGCACGCATACGGACTCGGCGGTCGAACTTCTGCGCTGACCACCACCCCATGCGCTCGCCTGGGTACAATCTCATCGTCTTGGAGCCTCCGCCTGCCCCAGCCTGCCGCTGTGGCTGAGGCTCCATCATTCCACTTGCCGTGACTCGGCGATCTTCCTCTGGATCGGGAAGGCGAACACATAGTTCGCCTCTACTGCCGGCTCAGCTAACTGTGACAGCCCGATATTATCCAACCCAGTCGGTGTTGGCGGGCCACCTAGTTTAAATTCTTCGGCTCATAGATGTCTTGGAGGTCGGCGGGGACCGTGGACTTGTCGACGGAGGTGCGGACGAACTTGGTGAGCTTCTCGAATCGCTGGAACATCTCACAACGGCCCACATCGTGGACCTGCTTGCAGAACTTACATCGGCGATTGCAGAAGTGCGCTGAATGGTTGGCGCCGCCACAAGCGGCGCACGGGCCGTAGCGCGGGCGCTCACCAGAGTCACCCCGGCTGCCACGTCGGTCAAAAGATCTTCCCTCGCGTGAATCATCGCGGCGACCACGGCGTTGACGCTCGGCGGAGTCATCTCGGCGGGACGGTCGGTCATCCCGGCGTCGTTCCGCCGAGTTGCTTGGTCCGTTCGTCCGCTCACTTCCGGCTCTTGCGTCCACGTAGTTCTGGTCTTGATCAGACTCGGAATCGCTGTACTCGCTGCTACTGCCGGCACTGCTTGAAGACCCAAGCGCGTTAATCCGGCGGCTCGGTTGGCGGGAGTCAACCCCATGGTACAAGTCATCGACCGATGCTTCAGCCACTGCGACTCGGCGATCGCGACTATCGTCTCGGCGGTTCCGTCGGTCATCTCGGCGCGGGTCGCGTCGGTCATCCCGGCGGGGTTCACGTCGGTCATCTCGGCGGGACTCCCCTCGCCGAGAGTTATCACTTCGACGAGTGTCTCGCGTCCGGTTGGAGACCATGCGATCACGCTGCTTCTTCCTCTTCTCGCCGAGTATCTTCTTGTTGATGATCTGTTCCACCCGCTGGATGTCGGCGAGTTGAAGTGGATACAGTAGATCCATCACTTCGTCGTCGCCACAATTGAGGAGGAACTGCTCAACGTGATCGGACGCATCCGCGCCACCCTTCTCGTATTGGATCTTGGCGGTGCGGGCGTATCCGTTGAGTCGGATGAGGAAATCGCATATGGGTTCGTTCTCCTTCCGACTCGCCGAGTAGTACCGGGTGCGAGCTGACTGGTCAAACTGCGAACAGTAGTAATCCAGGAAAGCTTCATTGAGCAGGTTCCAGCGCTGCTGCGTCTTCTTGGGCAGCTGCCGGTACCAGCTCTTGGCTGCTCGGCCCAGACTCAGCGAGAAAGGCTCTCACCACGAGTTTTGAGGCATTCGGGTGCCTTTTATCTCGTAGATGAACCGCTTCAACCACTGGAGAGACGCATCCGAGCGGTATCGCTTTCCATCGAACTCGGCTATCTTGTCGAGTGAGAAGTGAGTGCGAATCTCCAAGTACTTGGTGTCATCTCGCTCATCGTCATCGTAGCTGAGTCGGCGGATTTGATCTTTCACTGTCTCCTCTTGGTCACCCCTGTTGTAGAAGTCGTCGTCGTCGCCGAGTTCGGCGTTGTCGCTTGCATCATAGAGGTGATCGAAGCGGCCGCTGTTCGGGCGGTCTTTCTTCGGTGCTTGCATATGCGAGTCTTCGAAATAAGGGGTGCCCACTGTCGACCGGAACTTCTCGGTTTTCGCTCCCCTCTTGGTTTCCGGTGTCTTCGGCAGAGGCACCTTGCTCGGATCCGCAGTGAGTTCCAACATCTTGGCCGATCGGTCTTGGATGAGTTGGCGGGATCCCGGCGCTCGTTCAAGCCCGAACTCAGCGCGGAGACGGCGTTTCCACCGAGTGATCTCAGCTCCAGCTCGGCTCAGAGTCCACCCGCCCAAAATCAGGCTGCTGGGTCGACTGTTACAGCGGAAACCCATGGCTCTCAGAAGCAGTACCGTGTCTTCGATGAGCTGGTTGATGCTGGTGCTGTTCACTGGCTGAGTCAGCTCAGGCCCAAGCACCGGCCACTTCGATTGCGCCATAGCTACCGGCGCGAACATCATCATCCACTCACTTTGCGTTCTCATATCTTCGCCGAGGCGCGCAAGTACCTTGTTGGCACTCGGCGTGTCGGCGTTCCGGGTTGCTCTTGGGATAAGGGGCGGACGTTCCCCTTGAGAAGCCCCTTGTTCTTCATCGTCTTCGTCCGCACTTGCATTCAGCTCGGCGACGAGGTTGCGCTCAACTGGGCGCGGAATTCCCATCCGGCTCACTTGGAGCGACAGCTCGTCGACTTCACTGAGTAACTCCGCTGTCGACTTCACATCGTCGTCAGCTTCCTCCTTCTCTTCATACTCTTCATCACTTCCTTGGCCTCGAGTATCGTCGTCTTCAAACTGGACACTGCGGGCGGTGTTCGCATCCACGTCTACAGCCCGCTCCCTTGCCGAGTTCGGAGATCCGGCCGGGGATCCTCCAGCAGTCGCTGGACTTCCCGGGCTCGGCGGTGACGATCCTTTGGTCATCTTGCTCACTTGATTTCTCGAAACTTGGTTACTTGGTACCTGCGACAATTCGCACACCCTGTTCCCGGGTCGCAGCACCAGTTGTGGTATAGCAGAACGCACAAAATTAGTTCTTGCCACAGACACAACAATCGCCGAGCTAGTCGGCGTTTATCGGCCTGTGCTAGGTTGTCCCCAGCGGTTCGGCCCTTCCGGGACAGTAGTGGCGGTTCTCGCCGAGACCAGGCAACCAAGCCAGTCAAATCTTCCGAGAGTCAGCTGAGCTCACTGACTTCGTTCCACAAAACCCTGTGCCCTCCACCAAAGGATGGACGACGGCGCGCGAGCGCTTTTACAGGTCACCGAGAGCAAAGGCTTCTCGGCTGGAAGAGTTACGGCACCCCGGCTGACGGGCGTACCGGCTCGCTGGACTCAGCGAGACTTGCAATAGCGCACTTGGCGAACCTTGCCCCCACCCGGGCCGACTTAGTCTCTTGGCGCTACCTGTCAACACCCTACAAGCTATGCCTCTCGGGTGGTGACGGCAGACATAATCCAGCCCACGCAGGGACTTACCGGAGAGTGTACGCTTGTCTTGGACTTAGAAAATTCTGCTCTGTTGGTTTGGTTATATCTTCGGAAGAGCCTCTTGGGCTCTATCTAATCTTTCCTATGGTCACATACAAATATCTAGTGAAATGAGGGAGTTTTGGATCCCAGCCGACCTCTCGCGGAGCCCCTTCGTAACCCCCGCAAGATCTCAGCCGACCCTTCGAGCTCAGCGAGACAGTACCGTGGTCGCTCACAATTTGAGACGCATGCCACACCCAGCTTAAAGTCGCAGACCGCTCTCACTCTGAGACAGTGACGACTTGCTTGGGTCACCGACTGTCGGTCTGGCGTCACAGGTGGGCCACCGAATTTTCGGTGTGGCACTACACCATACGGACGTCGAGCAACGCGATTGGGACGAATACGCTGAACGCCTTACCTTCGCGCTAAACACGTCGCACGACCGGACGAGGGACGAGACCCCGTTCTTCTTGGTGCACGCGACGCAGCTGACGATGCCGGCCGAGGAGCGTTTCGACTTCGACGAGGAGCTCTTACCTGAAGACAGCTGGGAAGCCACACGTGAGCTGGAGGACGACGTCTTCGAGGTCGAGAAGATCTTGGACGTGCGCGAGGGGCGGGCTACTCGATATGGACGCATGCGACGCGAGTTCGAAGTGAAATGGAAGGGCTACCCGGACACGACGTGGGTCGACGAGCTTGATCTGAACTGCGGCGGGCTGCTGTACGACTTCCTGCGCGAGCGCACGGGACGCCACCGGTTCGAGGTGATGCAGTCGCATGAGAACGCGGAGGCAGCGGGGCCTGGTGGGTAAGTGCCCAGGGGCTGCCGGTGGGAGGACCGGTGGGAAACCTTGACTCTGGGAATGGCTGGAGCGGGGAATTGGGAGAGGGAAGTGAGGAGGACCAGCGTGTGGCTGAAGATGGGACGGCGGAGGGCCGTCTCATAAAAAAGGATGTGACAAAGTGGAAAGAAACGAAGGACATGAATCAAGGCTACGCGTTAATCTTAAGGCTACGCCAAGCTAACTTCAAACCTGCTGGACGAGCTTATCGGCAAGACGCGGCACGTGGAAAGCAGGGTGGTCGCGCGTCACTCGGCAGTGCACTTGGGCGTCCATCTCGGCCACAGTGAGCGGCGTCCGGTAAAACCGACGCCAAGGCTCCTGTGCATCGACGTCTTCGAGCGCAGCTTGCAACGTCGCATGCTGCAAACCGGGATACCACCGTCCGATCGACGTGTGCGCAGGCGGGAAGTAGAGCATCATTGGATCCAGCAATAGATCCATATCCGCTAGCCCATGCTGGAACAACCCGACCGCCAGCTGCAGCACGCTGTTGAGGTGACCGCCGGCGTGGGAGCGGTTCGAGTTGCGAGCCGTACGCCACCGCTTCCATGCCGCGCTCTGCACGTGGAGCTCATGGGTAGATACCCAGTAAGCCTGAGCCCAGTGCTCGAGGAGGCGCTGGAGTCGTAGAAATGAACGGAACGCCGCATCGCCGGACGCGAAGAGAAGTGCCTCAGCTGCCTGAGCGAGGTACCGCCATGGCTGGGTCGTATACAGCGCGTCGACACTGGCCGGTGTCACGAGAGCACGGTTCCAGTTTGCAGGCTCAGGTGAAGCGCGGCGCGGAATGATCCAGCCGGGTGGCGGCAGGAAGAGAGTCCTCAACTCCTGCACGGTGATAAGATGAAGGCGGAGATGTCGCACTCGTTTAGTCCAAGGGGCGTAACGAGGCTGCCGCCAACCAGATGGGGTTCCGGCGGGCGGGATCACGGGGTCGAAGAAGAGGACCGCTGGTGAACTCCCTGCCGAGCCACTGGAAGCAGCGCTCGATGACGAGGCGCGGGACGACGAAGAGGAGGACGAGTCGTTGCCACTAGAGTCGCCCGAACTGCCTGGGCCGGGACCTGAACCCCCACTCGATGCCCCATGACCCCTCGGCGAAGAGCGCGCCGGCGGCGCAGGAATCCGGCGACGCCGAGTTGCCGACCCAGCTGAGTGCGCCGACCCCGCTGAGTGCACTGAACGTGCCGACCCCACCGAACGCGTCGACGCCAATGAAGCCGAACGCGAGCATGAACGCGAAACAGATCGTGAGCGCGGAGACGTGCGGGAAGGCGACGACGAACGAGGAGGCTGGCGTGCCGGGGACGACGAGCGAGACCCAGGACCATGCAACCGGGGACGCTTGGATGGGGGTCGCCGCGCTTGACCGTCGCTGTCCGAAGACTCAGAACCGACGCGCGCCGCGTCCTCCCGGGCACGAGCCGCAGCAGCCGCAGAGAGTGTAGCAGTGGAAGGAGCCTGCGCAGCAGCGCGGTACGAAGCCGCAGTGTCGGCTACCGTAGAGGGCCGCCGGCTGCGCCGGAAAGGAGAAGAACTGGACGACGGGGCGGGCGCCGCTCCTGGGGTAGCGTTGTTGGATGCATCGAGTTGGATGCATTGGATGCATACCCCCCAAAACCGATTGGATGAGGATGGGTACATATTAAGGCTATATCAGTAATTTCCTTTAAAATTCAAAGCTGTGAGTTTCCCGCCAAATTCAACTACCGATCTGGGGCTCGCCCCGGGCTGTAGTTTCCTCTAGCCTCTGCGCCACTTGGCGCAGGATTCAGGTGCGCCTGGCGGATCCTGCCTTTTGAACCAGTTGGAGTCTGACAACGTGCTCTATATGCAGGAGAAGCGATGGTTGGAGGACGCCTATTCACCTCACCATGGGAGCACTTCATCATTGTCGAAGCTACACGGCACTGGAAGTACAAGAACGCAAATTGCCGTTACTGTGGGGGGCTCTTGACTTAAATCCAGCCATCAAGAAAGCTCAAGGGTCACATCCTCAAGTGTACGGTCATGCCTCTGGAAATTCGAGAGGACTATATCGGCCAGGAACTAAAGGCGAGGCGATTGCAAATCGGCCGTATGGGTGTACCTCGACCTGCCCGACTCGATGAAGTCAGGCACACCAGTAAAGCTCCAGTCGTGATTACCAACGAGGAAAAGCGACGCTTTCGGATGCAAGTTGCTATGGCATTTTACACTAATGGATGGGCTTTCCGGGCAATTGAGGACCCTGCTGTGCGCGTGCTACTTTCACAGAACAAGCCTGATAATTTACTGCCGACCCGACAACAATAAGGTGACGACTTTCTTGTGGAGACATTTGGTGAGGAGAAAGCAGAGTTGATTGAGTTTTTATTGAACCAAAGCTTTGTGGCACTGGTCACAGATGGATGGTCGAATTCACGACGCGAAAGCTTCGTCAACTTTATGCTGGTTGGCCCCAACATGAGACCACTGCTTTGGTCATGTCGAGTGACTGGTGATGATACAAAGACCGGACCCTACATGGCGACTATGATTGGAGAAGTACTTGATGAAGTTGAAGGATTCCTAGGAAAGGGCAATGTTGTTGCTGTAACTACGGACAACGCAAGCGCTATGAAGAGTGCATGGACAATACTTCAAGACAGCCACCCAGGGTTAATGGCAACGGGTTGCACAGCGCATACAGTAAGTCTAATGATGAAGGACGTGCTCGCGGTCCCCGAATTGAATGAGGTACTGATACAAGCTCAAACAGTAGTCAATTTTGTCCGGAATCATACAGCGACCAACTCACGCTTTGCTACAGCCCTCCGTTCTCCGTCGAACATTGATACTCGTCGTGGCTTGAAAATACCTATTGCTACGCGATGGTATTCCCACTTCGAGTGCATTACGCGTGTCATGGAGTGAGAGAATTATTCGGGAGCTGGCTTCTGATAGTGAGTTATCCTGCAATATCCGCCGTCTCGACCTCTGCGGTTTCTGCTCCTGCTCCCTGTGCGTCGAGTTCTGGTATTGGCTCCACGACTGGTACTCCTCCGGCCAGCCCTTCGGGCTCTCATTCGGCTCCGACTTCGTCTCCGTCAAGTTCTCAGCGATCTCGCTCTGGCGCGCCGAGTCGTTCGGGTTCTCGGTCGCGTGCATCGGGACCCTCAGGATAGCGTTGTTGGATGCACGCAGTTGGATGCACCCCAAAATGCATCCATGCATAAGATGCGCATCTTATGCATTGCATCCAACCAAGGATGAGTTCCAAAATTAGATAAATTACGATTATAGCCCGAAGGCAGTGTTGCGCTCAAACGGTCACTAAGATATCATGAACCATGCTATCACGGCTAAATGGTCACCTCATACGCAACGTGTGGATCGATGTTTCCCCACCACTCAACAAATCTGTATTGTTCGTCGTCGTCTCCCCAGCTCGCGAGCAATTCGCTCTCTTCAACAGACTGCTCTCCACTCAAGGTTGGAACTTGAGATACACCTGATGCCACCGAAAGAAGCTCGTCGCTGCAGACGTCGGGACAGCAGGAGGGAGAGGGACGGCAGCGTCGATCGCCGCCGCAAAAGTGGCCTCGAGTTGACGGATTAAACCAGCAGTGTCGATATACCCGCCTGCGCCCATTACGACGCCGGCGAGACTATCGGCAAGCTCGTCCCGTACCCGCTGCGCCAACTCTCGACCCCGACGCCCGTCTCGGAGCATCCGACGCCAAGCCATGGCACGCTCGTCGCGCTCTCGGACAGCCAAGTCGCGCTCCCCCTCCAGCTCGACGACCCGGGCGTTGAAACGGTAAACCTGGGCTCCGGCAGCTCCTCGACGCCGCTGAGACGACCGCCGCACGGATATCCACCCGGCTCGATACTGCGCCGCGCGAGATACGGCACCAAGTTCGCCGGCTTGAGCTCGTGCCATCTCGGACTCGGCAGCCACACGGAGGGTCGTGGCAGTGGCCACGGACTCCTCCAGCTCGCGAATACGTGCCGCGCCGCGCCGGAGTTCTTCGGCGTGGGCCACCAGGAGCGCGTTAGCACGCCGAAGGTCGTCCTGTAGTGGGACGTTCAGGTTCTGGGCCGCCTCACCTTCCGCCCGGCTCTGAGAAAGTGACGTACGGGTCACACGGAGCACCTCGGCGACCGTGGCACGCTGCTGCCTCTGGTCGGCCAACGTTTGACAAGCATGATCCCTCTCAGCGACGGCAGCGTCTCGCTGCTGTTCAAGGGCAACCACGGCTTGGCGAGCTAGGTCCCTCTCAGCGACAACTGCGTCTCGCTGCTGTTCAAGGGCAGCCACGGCTTGACGAGCTCAGCAACGACAGCGTCTCGCTGCTGCTCGAGGACAGCCATGGTTTGACGGGCCCGATCCCTCTCAGCGACTGCAGTGTCTCGCTGCTGCTCAAGAGGAACCACGGCTTGACGAGCCTGATCCCTCTCGGTGACAGCAGCGTCTCGCTCGCGTCGTAGAGCTGTGGGGATTCGACGCGCTTGGTCCCGCATGTCGAGGGCTGCGTCGCACGCTTGCTCCGCGACCACGCGGGTCGCGTGGTCACGCTCGGCGAGAGCGTCGGCACGTTGCTGCTCAGCGGTGGCCACAAGCTGCCGGCCTCGATCACGCTCAGCTTCAGCGGCGTCCGCGCGCGCTTGGACAGGAGAGAGGGCGGCTTGAGCGGCCGCGAGGGTCACGCGAAGGTCGTCACGCTCGGCGAGTGCGTCGTCGCGCTCACCCTGTGCAGCAAATAGCCGCGCTAGAGGTACGGAAGATGGAGGCGGCGCAGAAGCAGCACGCGCGAGCTGAGCGGCATAATCGGCGGTCTGGTCTCGCGCCACCTGGAGCCGAGCCTGGAGATCGCGATACTGCTCAGCCGAGGAGTCTCGCTCGACGCGGAGTAGAGTCTCGGCAGCTTCAGTACGGTCAGCACGAGCGCGGAAGTCGGCCACCCGACCTTCCAAATCGGCGTAGTCCCGCTCAACGCGTTCCCGAGAGAGGAGCGCCTGCTCAAGCCGAACCATGCCAGCACGATAACCTTCGCGAGCACGATGCAGGATCGCGAGATTGCGGTCGTGCAGCACGGCCGCGTGAGCAGCCAAGCCCGCATTGTGAGCTGAGGCGAGCTCGTACTGGGCGCGCAACTCCTGGTTCTCGCGTAGGAGAGTGTGCGCGTCGGCAACGAGAGCCGTCACCGAATGAACGTGGGCGTCGGGAGCTGGAAGCTGGACTTGGGGCGCGGTAGGAAGACGGGGACGACGCGCGCCGACGGCGCAGACCACGCAGCCAGCAGCCTCAAGGTCGTTGGTGTCAAGCTCTCCCTCCACAAGACCGATGTCGTCGGCGGCGACGTTGTGACGGCGAGCCATGAAGCTGGAAACACGGTGAGACAGACGACGGGGGCAGGAGATGCGGCGGTGGCAAGACAAAGACAAAGGCGCGAGGCAGGTTCTGCGATGACACACCCACCTGGGGGGTGCGCGTGCGTGGCAGCGGGACGAATGTGGTGTAGTGCCTCCCGGAAGAAGTGGGCGCACCGGGCGCCGGAGGGAGAAGGCGCCGAGATGGAGGTCGACGGACGTGAGTGATGGACTTCGACGCGGCGGAGGAAACACGACGCGGTTTGATGGGCGCAACAGCTCGACGGAGATGCGACATGGGTGATGAACCGTGGGACATGGCGCCGGAATCCAGGGCGACGCGCAATCATCCGACGGGTCAACCCACGCGCCAGTTTCGGCGAAACGTGCCAACCCTAAACCCCGCCGAGCAAAACCCGCCGAGCAAAACGCGCCGACCCTAAACCCCGCCGACCAAAACGCGCCGAGGTAAGATCTTGATTACGCCACGTAAATCAGGTTGAAGGACGGTAGTGCAAGCACGACAGAAGTAAGGACAGGCGCAGATCGGTAGGCTTAGCAAGCAGTAGTACAGAGTAGCCAGTAGCAAGGACATAGGATAGGGTAAGGACTCAGTCCCGAAATTTCTCTGAACCACAAAGACCTCCCGTCTTCTCCGAGGTTCCAGGGGAACCACCAAGCGCCGGCAAGTAGAGCCGCCTCGATATCGCGGCCACCCGACGCCTGCTGGTTTGGGTACTCACCCCCCACAGACCCGTGCCGGACAAAAGCATGTTAAACGTATACCGTTTAGGAGGGCGCCCGATAACGCGCTGCCTAGGCGAAGGACCGCACTGGCCTGATAACCGCCGTGCACAAGACCCCCGCGTCGGCCCGATAACGCCACGCAACAAGCCCCAGGAAACGCCGGCACGATAACGCCGCACGCCCGACGGGATCTCCGAGGAAACGCCGGCCTGATAACGCCGCACGCCCAAGGAATTGACGCCCTACGACAAGGAACAAGCCTCCACTCAACCCCCCAACTCTGAAGCCTGCGAAGACTTGGGCCTACACTTCGAAGATACGCTACTCAAGTACCGGGAAAATACTCGACGCGCCAGCGATACCGACGCGACGAGTTTGTGCGAGGACGAACTTACGGGAGACTTTGGTTTTCTGTGAAGGCGCTACTCCACAACTCTGTGCTCTAGAACCTTCCCTCAAACTGTACATTCGTGTTCAGTTCACGCCTGTCGAACAAGAATCATTTTCCGAAGATATGAGCGCGAATTCGATCAATGCTCGCGAGTTACAGAGTGCAGTATTGGCAGTGCTACTCTGGGGGCCTACATGGGCTCGTGAATATGCGCACCACCCTGTTCACGTGTGTTTTTGGATCGATAACGCAAGTGCGGTATCGTGGGCTCAACGCCGAGCCAATCGACAGCCGCTAGCACAACTTTACAACCGACTGTTATCTCTGGCAGAATTTAACTACCGTAAAAAACGGCTTCAGTGCGACACCAGATTTTTTCAATTGAGTCGTTTTTATACAGCATTATTAGATTATAGGAGCGCTCGTAGAAGGGAGGAATTTGGCGTCTCTGTAGCCAATCACGCTTCTGTATCATCATATCTGCCAGTATCACGGCTCTTTTATCTTTACAAAAACTGATCGTCCAATCATGCGTAGCGAAATGTTCATAATCTTTGGATAAGTGCATGTTCTTGTCACCTGTACAGTCATCTAAGATATTTCTCGGCCAGTAGAAATGAAACAGATTAGACAGAAGTGGGCCAAGGAAGGGGTGTCAAGACAGCTGGGTCTGATGACTACTCGGCTATTAATTCACAGCGTGTCGCACTGAAGCCGTATTTTACGGTACTCAGTGGTGTGCACGGCGTCGCACGTCCCGGGAGTTGACAACGTCATGACCGACGCTGGTTCACGGGCCTGGTCCTGCAACGACTCTTTCTATGACACCTGGACTAACATGTCACTGGATGGACGCAGGTACCAGTGAACAGGCCCTACGACGATCTCTCACGACTTTGGGAGTGGTGCTGCGACAACGTGCCATCGCTTGCACTACCTCAACCAAGTATCGCGCGTACTGGGAACAGTGGGTCCAGTTCTCTCGGTATATGAAATGGCATCCATGGCTCAACGACGATGGTAAAGATGCGGACCACAAGCTGAGCATGTTTGCCATACTCTGCTGGCGCTATGGTTGGAATGGCACAGGACACAATTACGGTACTATTTGTCTCAAGCTATCCGGTATTCGATGGTACCACCAGGCCTACACGGGGGGTTGTCTTCACAATTCCTCCAGTTTTGATATTCTGCTGCGTGTCATTCGGCGTCTCTCGGATCCTCTCAAGAAGAAGCAGCCAATCACACCGGCTTTTCTCCGCCTCCTGCACCGTCGTCTCGACCTATCTCGACCCCACAGTCGTCTTTTGTGGGGTTCCATCCTGCTCGTCTACTTCTTTTTACTACGACGATCAGAATACCTACGCGATGGGCATCGATGACACTCTTGCTGCTTGAAGGCAGCAAATGCCTATTTCTCAGACAAGAACGGGTCACCTGCCTCATTTCGAGCGGCAGTGTCGGTAACAATTGGCCTATCCGGGGCCAAGAACGATCAGCATGGGCGAGGAGCGTGGTGAACGATGCATGTCTCTCAGGACGCGTTGTTATGCCCGAAGGAAGCGCTGCGATGCATCCTGGACGCTCGCCGAGACCTCCGACTTCATAATACAAGTCATCTGTGTGGTGACCTCGACGCTGCTGAAGTCAACCAAGCCCTGAAAATGGTGGCCTCCAGCATAGGGGCGCCTCCTGCAAACTATTCGACTCATTCAATTCGATCAGGTGGCGCCACGGCACTATTGAACGGCAAGACGGATAGCCTCTCCATAAAGCTGTTGGGACGATGGATGAGCAACTGTTTTGAAGGCTACCCGGTTATGGCAGCAAAGGCCACGATCGGTCTCGCCCGACGTATGGTGTGACGATACTATACTTCCCAGTCCAAGCTCGCGGACGCAGCAAGCAATTTTATTGGGGCCGCTCACCACGCCCGCAGCCTGGCCGGTGAAGTCAAAGAAATTTGCCCCTTTGAAGAAGTTGTCTTGCGTATGGAAATGCATGCTATCCAGAATGGATGGCGGGTTTTCCAGAAGGCAAGTCACTGATGCTGACTGATGGACCACGGTGGTCCAAACCCGAGATTCGATGTAGGTGGACTAGGATAGGCAGACTATTGTACTTTGAGCCTTCTCACTTGCGAATTTTCTCGCTCGCTCGAAGCTAACCCACCTCACCGCGCCCGCAGCCTGGTCGGTGAAGTCAAAGAAATTTGCCCCTTTGAAGAAGTTGTCTTGCGTATGGAAATATGGAGTAGGGCCAGTGCCATCATCGGCGACTCCAAAGCATGCTACACTATAACTGTACTACAGTACCAGTTGCATGTAGCCGGTCCGTGCATATCGATCACACTGTGATCTGAGGAAACGTTAGCAGCACCAAGGAAAACATATATAACACCAAATTGATATAACCAGTACAGCTCAGAGGACGATGGACGGTCCGGCACTAGACGATGGACGGTCCATTCCGTAGGCTCGTCTGGCACAGCACGCTGCTAATTTCTCGTATGGAGGCGGTTGTCAGTCACAAATCAAGGTGTATAGCTCAATGTCGGCGTGTATCACTTCGAGGAAGCTCGCGGCGTATTCCAACAAAAGCAAGGAGTTAGAGCATGTTTGCTCGCATGGAGTGCCACGGCAGGAGTATGCTCGAGCCACAGGAACTACTCTAAGGGGCTTAAGGGATGTATGACCGGCGCAGGAGTCATTTACTCATATGCACCTTAAGGCTAGTATGTTGCAAAGCGGCTGCCACTACGCTCGCTCGTCTGGAAGACGTGTGGCGAGCGCAGGACTCATTAACTCGCATGGAGCGTGTAGGTTAGCTTAATGCGAAGCAATTCACACTTAGAGTGTGCGTCCTGGGGGGTTAGGATGGGAGCAGAAGCCGTTTGCTCGCATGGAGCATGTAGATAAGGGTACTGCGAGCTGAATGACACCCCACTCGCGCGTCTTGGAGGTGCACGAGAAGCGCAGGGGTATTTTAAGACGTGGTCTAGCTCACTGATGGATTCGTAGGTTCCCGCTATAGAAGCTCGCTGTATTAGGCCAAAGTTCAATTGTACATTGGGGGTGTAGCCCTAAGTGTAACATAACTGTAAAACAAGCCTCTAAGGTGGTGAAGCCAAGCAGTGTCAGCAGGATCAAGGTCTGGGGGGCTGCTGCAACGGCGATACAGCAGGCTGCCAACAACTATAGTCAGTGGGCTAGTCGACCTGTACGCGTACGAGCCGAGCAGAAGTCGTTAACTTGATCTGGGTGACTTTATCGTTCTTCATCACCGTAGTCCTTTCTTAAAACAGGTAGCCCTGAATTACAAATTAAGGTGGGTGCATGCTAGGGGCGATTTCTTTGGTCAGACAAACACACGAGCCAACACCAACCACGCCCTCCATGACGCCTTCCTCGCCGCGACCCGCGCCCTTCATTCTTCCCTATGAGGAACTCCACGCTGGAGACACTATCGAGTACTACTCGAGGGCGTTTGTGTGCGGGGATGTGAGAGGCCATCGGGTGTCAGTGGTCCTTTGTATGGACACGACGGATGATGAATTCCCTGCGCGCTTAGACACAGGCGAGCCGCTGCCGCTTACCAATAAGACGAAGCTGATGAAAGACCGCTTCGGTAACGCGTTCCCGCCTGATAGTGTGAAGTGGCGCACGCTGCGTAGCTATCGCTTGATCGATGGAGAGTTTAATGCTCCCACTCGCTCCAGTCTGCTTGCGGCTTGTCTTCGTACCGTGATCGAAGACTCTTTCCGAGCGGTGGTGGGGTCCACGCGCGAGGCTCTTCGAGAACGCAGCTGTGAGCAGTATTCCAGAGCAGAAGCTGACCATCAGAGGCTGCGGATGAACTTAAAGCAAGCAGCGTCGTTGTAGCCTGCGTCACGAACAGGGGTAATTATTTGATATTTGGTTGCCGACGTTTAGAGCCGATTTGACTGGTTTCTTGCAAACGAATTCTAACCTTGCCTATTTTGTTATTGCATGTATGCGTTCAGACGCCTTAGCCGCCACTGCAGTTACAGAGGTTGATTCTGATGATCAAGAGAGTGCAACTTGCGTTAACACGCCCTGCACCTCCATTATTGACCTGACTTGCGGTTCGTCGGTTGATTCGGACGGGGAGGATGAAAAGCAAGCTAGGCCATGCAAGGAACTCCGCGATTCTCGCGATGCTGGTTCTGTAGGAGCCGTTCAGGGCCCGGTGAATGCAGGCGATGCGAGCAGTGATGATGACAGCATGGATGAGGCATCATTTATCGCAAAGTACGACGAAGTCCCTACGGCGGCGGAGCATGAACAATTCCGTCACGCGAGAAACAAGCGTCGCAACCCTTGGCCAACAAGTAGGTCTCGCCGAGCGCAGTACAAGGCAAAGAGGCGTCCTGTGAAAAGTACTGGTAAAATTTACCACGCGCACACAGCGATGGCGAAGAAACTACAGCTGCTGTTGGAGAAGCCAAAGATGAAGAAGCTTCTCGCCGAGTTAAAACAGCGTCGCCCGGTTTACCGAGCAGTGCGTCCTGCAGAGTCTGTTCTGACGGAGACGGCTACTGTGAAGTGGCCATCTAATGTGGAGTACACTGATCAGTGTATCAACGAAGAGGGCATCACGTTCAAGGACGTGGGCAAACTAGGAAGCTGCCATTGTGTTGGGGACTGTTTCCGCGACGAATGTCACAACGCTGTTAGCACAGTGTACTGCACGCCAACGAACTGCAACCTAAATGGAATCTGCAGCAATTTCCCCCGTGAACCTCCGTCGTTGCGACTGTATCAGACTCGCCATGCAGGCATTGGCGTGTACACCACGCAGACGCTAGAGGTCGGCGATATCATTGGAGAATATTGTGGCGAACTGCATGCGTACGAAGGACAGCGTGTTGGCCAGCCACAGAGCTCGCAATCGGGTACCCGAAGCCGGGGTAAAATTTGTACCCGTCGGGGTATACCCGAAGTCGGGTAGGGTACGGGTACCCGAAAGCAACCTCGGGCGGGTACGGGTATACCCGAACCTAACTATTTTTTCTCGAATGCGATCAATATAACCCCGATCAGACTGTACGCATTATCCTCTTCGTGGCGTTGGTGCCGCGTTCATATAGCAGTGCGTTACACGTTGATACAGTAAAAACCTGGAGCAATGGAAGGCAACGCTGTTCTAGTTGTGAAATTAAACAGTGATCGGGCGGGTGCGGGTACCCGGTTTCCACCAATTGCGAGCTCTGGCCAGCCACTAGTAGCAAAAAAGCAGAACAGCGGATACACCATGCTCCTGAACCATAGATCCAGCGACGGCAAGTTGGTGTACATCGAGCCCAAGAAGAAAGGCTCTCACATGAGATTTCTAAACCATGCGTGCTCGCCAAATGCGGAATTCACAGATGCAATACCGTACGCATGTTCGTGTAGTGGTCATCATGCTCGAGTCTGTTGAAGCTGGCGCTGAGATCACGGTGAGCTACGGGGAAGATGTTTGGTTTCCCTGCTACTGCGACAAGTGTGTCCTCCGGAAGCAAAAGAAGCGGAAATAGTAACCGAGCGAGGATGAGATGTGCGGGTAGCTCAGCTCGTGGCTTCACAGTCAGTTAGCTCGACCAAAACGCAGTGACACAAAGGGAGCAGGACTGAAACGCGTTGGCAGAAGTCTAGTGCTGGGGATAGGATGCGTGTAGTCTCGATGTTGTATGAGCTGCACAAGAGACACAGGACGTATTTGCGCGCATGGGGCGTATACTCTATCCTATAGCGGAGCCATTACAACTCGTGTATAGGGTAGAAGCGACCACTACCAGGCGCAGAACGCTCGACAAAGACTTCGGTGTGTATCTCGAATGCAAGCGTGTAAGCTTATTGCTCAATTTGCGCGTATGCAGAGCAGCGCAGGCGTGGTCTTTCAACATTTGCTCGCGACTGGGAGCCCAAAGCTTAACGTAGAATGCACAGAAGTCATTCGAACGAGAGAGCTGGTCCGATCACAGGTGGGCGGCCACCCCTGTTGTTCCCTGCATCGCCTATTTTCCTCTTTCGGCTTGGACGACGGCTTACCAAATCTCTACCTACCTGACCACTAACCTGTACAGCGAAAATCTTGTGGATGCAGGTACCAAACCGGAAGTTGTACTTGCAAGGACACTGAAGTGTCAACATATTGACGGGCCACCCACCGCAAGGCTGATTTTGAAACTCCATTCTCGCAAAATTGGCGCCCATCTGCGACGATATCTCAAGTGCCTCCACCGTCTTGCCAAGCTCGGGCAGACGCAGACGTGGAACAAGCGCAGAAGCAACATAAATGACTGCGTAGCGCGTAATTCCAGTGGTAGCGTCAATACAACAGATTGGCGGAGCCCCTTGCGCTAGGAAGTTGGCTCCGGCCATCTCGCGGGCGCGTCGAATCAGAGCCGGTTGCGCCTCAACTTGACGGCGGAACGGCTTAGATCCCGTTGATTCATTCAGGCAGCAGTTGCTGAGCTCGCGCAGCAGCATCCCCATTTTAAGACGCCGATTTAGAGTGTAGTCACGTTTCAAAACCCGGGTTGTTAGTGGTCGCATATCCACTGGGGCTGACGTATGACTGCCAAACGCTAAAGTTTCCAAATAGCCACTGGGATTGCATGTACGTAGCGAACTCGACAAGACCAGGGTATTTTTTTCAGTTGCGTAAAATCAAGTCCCGCGTAACTACAAACTCGCTTTCCGATGCAGCGAAATGCAGATCGTACACGTCTTCTAGCAGCGCAGCGTTAGCATACGAAGGAAACGCTTTCATCTTTTTGTTCACGTTGAGCAAGGCGTGAAAAAAACACATCAGAAACTGCAAACGCGGCGAGTTCCCGAAAACCGACCAGACCGCATTATATTGCGCGTCTTGGGCGTCCCCCATAACCCGCAAAAGCTCCAAATGTTGCCCAGTGACCCATTGAAATAGATGCTTTATAGCGGTGAGGGCGCCTTCGTAGATCCACTGTAGTCTTTGCGAAATGACAAACAATGCCACCAAGTGGAAACTGCGGTTGCGGTCTGATATCCCTACCACAAGTACGGGGAAGTCTTTGGCGTTCATTTTGAACGTGGCATCCAAGTGGAAGATGTAGTTCTCGCTAGGTTCAGTCAAACGTCGAATCAGTGTTTTCGTGGTGATTCCCACGAAAAAAGGCTCCGTATCCGCGCATGTTCCAACTACGGGCTTGCCAGCGCCATCGCGCTCCCACGAGAAAGTGAAAGGGTCACACTCGGCCTCTGTACCACTAAATGCGTGTGCATGAATCCACAATTGCAACTTCTTGAGATGGTCGTGATTCTCCAACTCGGTCCTCGCGTACCGAATTTCGCATGTAGAGAGCTACAGCGGCTTAGCAGATACACCTTCAAATTGACCAATCAACGATGTAATAGAAATGTGCACGAGATCGCATGTTGAGCGATACACCCGTAATATGGGTATTTTACACATTTTTTTATTAGCGTGGGAGCCTTTCAAGTGCATGGCTGAGGATACCGCTCCGCAGCTCAGCGAGTGCAGCGGCCAGCTGCGTGCGTCGAGACCTACGACTGCATCGACACGCCCACGGAGGAGAGGCCGATGTGCTGAAGCTTAACTGCGTGCAGGGGGCCAACATGACGACCACGGAGCCCGCCCTCATCTGCCACACGTACATGTCGTGCATCGCCCAGATTGTGGCCGCTGGCAAACAGCTCGCGGGCGTCAACCGCATTTTCTCGGCCATCTGCCCGCAGGAGATCCTCGGCACGGTGACCTAGCGCAACGCCGCAAGCGTCGACATTGCCGTCTCGTAAGCTTACTCGCTCTCGGCCTCATCCGCCGGTCCAACTCGTCTTCGAGCTACCGGTAGTCTACTGTATCCCCAAAATATGGTCACCTGTCCCAATTTATGGGTTTCACATTGTTTTTGAGTCGAGTGCACCAATTAACCTAAACCTATGACATGGGGTGTGTTCCTCTACATGCGAAATGCGGTAATAGTTCACAAAGTTTTGAATAGTCTGTAGCGACGGGAGGGAAGACACCGGAGCTTCAAACTTGCGAGCCATGGCAATCAGAATCCGCTGGGGGCGTAGGCGCTCAGCAGCGAGCTCGGCAAAATTGTTTTTGGCGTTCGGAAAGTTTTTTTTGGCGCGGTGATCTAATGTCCGTGTAATGTTCGCCTACTTCAAAAAGGTAGGGGCGTTGCGTCAAAAGACAAGTCAGGACCTTTCCTTCCCAGGGACACGCCGAAGGCACATCGTCCTTGCATAGCGAAGAAGCGCAAATCAGCCTTTTGTAGCGCATTTTGTGGTCTTGGCGCCTTCCACACAGTGTACACGGCGTCTCATGGCTCTTGGTCGTATCGTAGGTTCGGAGTCTCTCTAGAGCAATGGCAGCGTCGTCCTCTACAAGAGCAATACCGAGCTCTCGCCACGGTAACCATGGCCGCGACGCCATCTCCAGGAGTGTTTGAAGGACTGGGGTTGGGTGGAGGCTATGGAGTGGATAAGACTGAGTAAAAATCTGATTCTGATTCTGATAACAACTTCTTAGCAGGGTTTGTGGCTGTTCTAGGCCGGTTTCAAAGAAATCCTTGAATGGGTGCCTTCCAAAACCTCCATAAAACGGTTTTATCACTAGGGGTAGGGTGCATTAAACCGATGATAAAACGTTGTGATTAAACGGAATTGTTTCGTGGGACCAAAAAGTGGTCTCACCAAACAATTAATTAAACGCGTCTGGTCGTCTGTTTAATACCACCCCCATTTAGCAACACGATTAAATAATAACTTAAACTGAGTATTGGTCTAAACTAATCCCTCATTGAGAGATTGAGAGATTTTGTTTGAACCGGATGATTCGCGCGCGATCTTGAGCAGCTTCAAGGCGCGAAAAGCCCGCACGTCAATCTCGGCCTCATTTCGAAACCTGCAGCCTTCGGCCGAAGTGACTGAGAAAGACGCCGGCCCCGATTCGTTGTAGTGGGTTGGAGATGGAGAGACCTTGTTATACTAACTTTGTCTTCCAGTTGTTACTAGAATGCCAGCCTCGGCCACCAAGCGTCAACGAGCCTCTCCGGATGGCTCGCGTGTAGTGAAGAGACGGAGAACCTCGGACGACGGCCCCGTGTCCTCAGAGACTCGCTGCGTCCAGGAAGATGGTCGTGCATCTGGGCATCCGGTACTGGGGGTTCCAGCACGGACGCGATCGGGTCGCGCGATCCTGCCGAGTGTGGTCAACGAGGCCGTGACCGTTCAAGTCACCCCTCTGGCCGAGTTCCAGCTGTCGCCCCCTGTCCTGAAGAGATCGGCGTCTCAAGAAAGCGTGTCCGCTGCTAGTAGTCAGCGGACGGTCACAGACCCCTCGCCGCCGGCCTCGCCACAGGCTTCTACTCCTGCTTCCACGTTGCGTGACTCTCCGTCGCGCCTGGGCTCGCCGACGTCCACGAGAGCTGTGTGGAGCCCCCAGAGTTCCTTCAATGAGAGTCGGCCACGCCCCGAAGACGGTGGGGCGTCATCTGTGACGAGCTCACAGACTTCGACCGTCGCAGCGCGCTCGCAGACGTCAACGATCGCGCCTTGGAGCCCTAAGAGCCCCGTTCAACCGTCTCCGTCGGCACCGGACCGTCGTCGTGCCGATCTGGTTCGCGGAGGTGTTCGAGTCCGACGGCTACGACTCGGAGGCGCTGGAAATCATCGAATCACCCGCGCCTCCGCGTCGAGCATCGATCACTCCGTCGGCCACTAGTTCTCCGGGCTTTGCGGTTGTGGAGACTCCCCCACCAGTCGAGGGTGGCGACTCGAGCCGTGGCCCAGCGATGCCAAGCAGCTCGTCGCCATTTACAACCCCCGGCACTGGAAATTTCCAGGCGTGAGCGCGGGTGTGAGTGAGGTGTCGGCTGTGGCTGTGAACGGAGGTATGCAGCATCGACCTGTCTCAACGCTGAGAGTAGTCGATTCTGCACGGAGTACAATTGTACTTTTGGGGGAGAATGCGGCAACGGCCTCCATGAGAGCGGAGCGCTGACTATCGCGCGCAACCTCCGCTCTGGCATGCGCGGACTCGTGGCTACGGTCGCTATCCCGGCGGGTGAAGTTATTGGGGAGTACTTCGGGCATCTTCAACTCTTCGGGCCGCCGTGTCAAAACGGACCTGTTATCGAAGGATACCGCATGCATCTGCGGACCAGGACTACGGGCAACAAGTACGTGGGCCTCGACGCCCAGAGAGCAGGTGGAAAGATGCGTTTTATGAATCACGCTTGCAACCCCACCACGAGATTCCACGAGGCGCAGACTGGCCAGCGTCTCACCGTCGTCGCAGTGACTGTGAGGGACATCTACCCTGGTGAGGAGGTCACCGTCTCCTACGGCGACAAGCTCTGGTTCCTGTGTCGCTGTGGTTGGGCTGGATGCCAACACCATGACCTCCAACATCTTCACGCGTCGACGCAGGCCGCGTAGGACACCAGCGTCGCGCTCCACCTCTTCCGTAGTGCCTATGATTTGTGTAAAAGTTGTGTAAATGAATCATTTGAAATTCGAAGCTTTTTACTTGCAGTTACGCATACAAAAACTAATACATTTGCCCCCCCTGGCTCCTACGCTACCTTCGCTCGGTTGTATGGGTTCATTTGCTCAATTATAATTCGTCGTGGAAGACAGCATGGTGGTGCGTAGCTCCCGCGCAGTGCTCACGACGCGTCCCCCCCCCCCCCCCCCATCAATACTGCGCCATTCATTCAGCAGTCTAATTCGTGTGTATGATTTGTATATTGCTAGCGAGGTCGACAGGCAGGTTACCACAACTACAGTGACAAAGAGGAATTGCTTTTTTGTGATGTAGCTGCCAAGTTTGTGCCTATCGGTAGGAATATGTGGGAGTCCGTAGCCGTCGAGTACAACTCATCGAAGGAGAGATCGTGGGCTGCGCGTGACTTTGGATTCACTCTGGCGTAAGTTTCGTAAGCTCTACGCGAAGCCGAAGCCTACGGGAAACCAAGGAGACAATCTATCTAGACGACAGCGAGCTGTGCTGCTCGCTCATGAGGTTCAGTACGCCATAGAGTGCAAGGGGGGCGCTCACACATCCCACGACGGACAGGATAACGGTGCCGACGACAACCAACTAATGGACGAGGTGAACAGCGCCTTGAACGGGAACGACGATCAACCCCAGCACGCACGAGCTGGCTTAACCCCTGTTCAAGGCGGTGATCACCCTCTCGGACAGCCGACCGACGACGACGACGTATCCAACACGTCTCCGTCGCCCGACGAGATCTCTGGCACCCCCAACTCGAACTATGTGGACGACCCGTCGGCTCCTCTCATTCTCCAAGTGGCGCCGAGCAGTGGAGGGCGTGCAGACTCCACGGGAACGGTGGCTACATCTCAAGGCTTCGTTCCCGTGGAGTTTGCTGCTGATTACGAAGTCGAGTCCTCGGACGAAGACACTGAGGAGCAGGACAGCCAGTCCGTCGAAAGCTCTGAGCTGGTTGGCCTCGCGCTGACATACGACGGCCCCGACGGGACCTCTAATGCAACAATTACGGCTAGTCCGACCCCTCCTGGAGCTACAAGTGCCCCCACTCAATCGACTACGAAGTCTGGCACGCCTACAAGCTCCACCCCACGTGGAGTAGGCCGCCCACGAGTCAGAGATGCCTCGCATATCGTGTCCGTGGCGTCACCCGACGGCTCTGCGCTCTCTCGGAATCCGGATCGTGTCGCCTCCGACGCCGCTGAAGCTGAACGCTTTCGCCGGATGAGTTCTACCTGCGATCGACTCGGAGGCCGAGACCTCCGAGTGCTGAGAGACAACTTTGAGGAGATGGGGGGGCGAACGGCTGGGGCCAAATCTAAGCGCCCTGCGACGGAATCACCCGCGCCGCCTACCTACGCAGCTACAAAGCGACAGCAAGCCAAAAAAATGCAGGGAAGCGCTGGAGAAGGAGCTGCGCGAAGCAGAGCTTGCTTCAGCCTCCACGGGCTCCGAGATGAAAGCGCTACTTCTACTGTTTCGCGAGGACGGGGATAGGCGGGCTGATGCAGAGGCGAAACTCCGCCGAGAGGAGCGGGAAGAACGGCGTTTGGATGAAAAACGCGAACGGGACGAGCGCGAACATGTTCGTCGTGTAGAAGCTGCTGCCGTCGAGACTAGACGGCAGCAAGACCGCGAGGATGAAACTAACAAACGGGATGCTGCACAACGGAAGGAGGAAGCTGAGCGTGCCGAGAGGCGCGAAGAAGAAGCCGAGCGCCGACGTCAGTTCGAGGCTAGGCTCGAACTGGATCGTTCCGAGGCCCGGCAGCGTCACGAGCTGATGCTGTTGCTCATATCGAGCATGCAGAAAAGTAAGTAGCACCCCAAGTTGTACGGAAGACCCCATTCCGATAGTGAGTAGAAATTGCATTTCAGAGAAGTAAAAAACAAATTCATTTAATGGTAGCATATCTCTTATCCTCCAGTCCATGCACGAATGTCGTGCGAATTTCACTAATGCCTACCGTCTGTACTCGGAAGTTCGCAAGCCTAAAAATGTTATCTAAGCGTTGTCTTCGCTTTTCCTTGTCGTATGGCAGCGAAATCAACAGTCTGTGGTAGACTTTTCAATGGAACCCATACCCCACTCCGCACTCTGCCGGACGGAGGTGATTGCTGCCGAGAGTGCCTTGGCGGCCGGTCGAACGGATGGGAGCAATCTCCCGAGATCGCCCTCTTTCAGCGGAGTTAATATTCTCCCTTTCATGTCCCCGCTGCACGGGAATGCGCTGTCTGCAACGACGCCGAACCGTTCGTCAGGATTCAGCTCTGGGGAAGTCAGCCGCCGTCTAAAATCGAGGCTGGTGTCTCCATCGTTCCACGATCCTGGGCAATTATGTTTTGCCCAGACTATGAGTCCATCCGCCGATAAACATAGCGTGCCCGTCACGTAGACGGCATGTAACCACCCATTATAATGGGCGTTTTGAATGTCCGGCTCCGGGGGTTGCATCACCTACAAGTAGAAACAGCACAAGGTAGAATAACAACTTTAGAGTATACACACATACAGTAACAATAAACCAAGACATTACTTTGTAGTTTTTACCGTCTAGAAATCCCCATGTGAAGTGCAGCATATTCTCTTTGGCTGCAACAAGTCTGGCAAGAGCCTTCTCCCTAGCGAGGGAAGGTCACACTATCCGTGCTGGCGCGAAGCCGACTAGAGCCGCGGCGAGGGCATCTTCAGCCGCATTTAAAACCCGAGTCAATGTGGTGGGGGGGTCCCGAAGGTTAAGCATAATCGCCCCCTGTACTCGCACCCCACGTAAAATGCAAGCAAAAGCCCCAGCACCTGATGGTGGTGCTGCAGCTTTCGCGGGCGACCCCCCCCCCCCCCCCCCGCCCCCTTCGAATTTAATACAGGAATTTCGTAGTGGGTGGCGAATCTGGTCAAGAGCAAGCTGAACGAAGCCCTGTACATCAGTACACACCCAGAGACAGGTTAGAAGGTAGGTTATCATGTACATATACGTACCTTGACAAAGTCGTGATTATTATTAAGTTTTCATCAGTGCCGCCGTTCCAGGTGTCCATCCACGACGAACAGCTCGGATTCTTTAAGCAGTCCAGGGTATTGTAGTGCCTCATCCTGACAAGACGCTGCCACTCCCAGCGTCGCCTCTCGCGTGCAGCTTTCGGCGAAGCTCCAACAGAGCCTGCTGCGCACGTCTCCGCTGCTGCTCGGCAGCATACAGCGAGACGAGGAAGCCCGCAGCGTGCGACTCCATGAGTGTGCTACAAGATCCTGCTAGAAGAAGCGCTTGCGTCAACACTACCGGCGTGTTGCACGCAGAGGGGTGAGGCGACCTTTGAAACCCTCAAAGATCTTTATTAATAGACATTTTTTCAAACATTTTGTCCTATACGTAAGTGCCTCGTCGTCGCGATCATAGTGAAAACCAGTTAAAATATCACAATGTGCCTCAAATGGTGGGACACAGGTATAGTTTTGGCAGTGGGTTTTATCAGCTCTAATTTCCGCGGTTTTAATTGGCCGAGTAAAGAGCCTAAGCGATGACCTAGATTTTTTCGATAAAACCGTTTTATGGAGGTTTTGGAAGGCACCCAATGCACTTTGCTCAACAACCTTTTATAAAGTGCTGAGGCTGTGTTTTATTCCCTACGAAGCGTTGGCAAAGGCGCAGGACTCCCTTGAATCTGAGTTTCATACGTTGCCGTTCAGCTAACCGTATTTCCTCGGATGAATTTGCTTGAAATAATCTCTGTGGGTATGCACCCATGGACGCTCGTAATGTAGCGGCACATAGGTGGTTAGCTCGACTTCAGGGGTTTGCCATTTATTGCTGCCGCAGCCCATAGTGATAGCCTCGACCATTTGTTACTATCTGGAGTTATCACTATCCGAAAGTCTACCCGCCTTTGGGTACCATAACTCAAAATGGATACATCCATACACTGGTGGCTCGGTTCTAGAGTTTGGCGCTGGTAGCGCGGTTCACTGTCGGAGTTGTTACTATCTGGAGTTATCACTATCCGAAAGTCTACCCGCCTTTGGGTACCATAACTCAAAATGGATACATCCATGCACTGGTGGCTCGGTTCGAGAGTTTGGCGCTGGTAGCGCGGTTCACTGTCGGAGTTGGTATTGGCAGATCGAGCTCCGCTGGTCATTTAAGCTGCAATGGTTGACTGTACTTCAGTATGGAGCTTTTGGTCGAAGTATCGCTCCTGTTTATACTGAGGTTACTATAATATAGTTTAACCAAGAGGGGGTTGTCACCCGAGAGGTTTTCTCCTCCTCAATCCCATTCTTTCTGTGGGCAAGCAAGCTCGTGTTCCTGCGTTCTCGTGTCTAGTCCTCCTCGGTCTTCGACACTACGTGCCCGGAAGCACAGACGTTCTACTGCGTAAGCCCTCAGGTTATGAGCCCAAGGCGCTGGGGTTTCACAGACTACCCTCGTGAAGCTCTAAACGACAATGGCCTCGCTGAGTACGTCGACTGCGGCGTCAAGTGGCCAAGGTGGATCGGCTACTGGTTCAGCTGGTTCAAGTACGACTGGTGTTTCTATGGTGGCATCTGCGGCCACTACTACGGTGGCTTCTAGCATGGCTTCTGCAACGACTGCTGCGACTGCTGCTACGAGTGCTGTGACTGTCGGTGGTGGCATCGGCCCTAGTGCTGTGGCCGGACTCGCTGGTGCTGTGACTGGCCTCCCTGGTACTGGTGCTGTACCCGGAATCGCAGCAAGTGCTGGAGGTGTTTTTAGTGCTGGAGTCGCTGGTGGTGTGCCGAGTGCTGGCATGCCTGCTTACGTCGGAGTCCCAATTGTGCCTAACCTAAATGCAAGTGGTGGTGGCTACAATTCTGGTGGCTTCAACTTTGGTGCATTTCCGCATGGAGCTGGATGTGGCTACCCTCGCGCAGGAGTACCGGTAAAAATGGATAATGTGCCGCGAATGAAGGGAAGTTTTGATCTCTATGCTGTTCAACTACGAACTTTCTTGACTCGCATGGATTGCTGGAGTGTTGTTGATGGGAACGATCCAGTGCGGGCACTGAGTTTTGCAGCGAAGGATAATGTCACTCGTGAAGCTATTTTGACTGGTGTGCCCGCGCAGGACACTGAGATGATATGCCAAGAAGACACGGCACAGGCGATGTGGAACCGCTTCGTCGATAAGCAGACGAAGCGAGAGTACTCCAATTACATTTTCGCTCGTGCTGAGTTCTACTCTAATGTGTATACATCGGAGAAAAGCATGGATCAGTGGTTGCGCGAGATGGAGTCGATGCGTCGACAGCTTCTACACTATGGCAAGTGCATGACTGATGATGACTATGCGGAGACGCTTTTGGGTCACGTCGCTCGTACCCATCGCGACGTAGTGCGGCAATTTTCGAAGCATTACGTTGTGCGGCGCGATGGTGGGGCAGATCGCCCTGTACCTACTGCTACCCAAGTAATGAATGCGCTACGCGCTGAATCGGCACTGGACGAGAAGATAGGTACTGAAGAGCAGAAGCCAGTGGGTGTTGCTGCGTGTGGTAAGAAATCTACACCTCCGAAAAAGAAGCAGGACAACCAAGGTCGTGCAAAGCGTAAGAGAGCTGGTCGAAAGAATCATCAGAAAGAAGGAAAGCAAGGAAGCCAATCAAATGCGAAAAAGAGTGATAAGGAAGAAACCCGGACCTGCTTCCACTGCGGTGAAGTCGGGCACTTGCGACCCAATTGTCCTGAACGTGCTGACTCGTCAGATGACGAAAGTGCTGGCAAAGGGTTTGCTACGTCTGAGCGCAAGCGTTGGCAGAACAAATCCACCAACCAGAATGACAATAAGAAAAAGCGAGTTAGTGCTGTTGGTCGCTTTTCTCGTGAAACGTTAGTGGTCAGTTCTGTGAGTGACTCACATGGAGATGATGTCGAGTGGGCATTGGACTCCGCAAGCGATGTGCATGTGTGCAACCGGCCAGATGTGCTCTTGCATTTGTACAATGACTCCGCGCATGTCTTCCAAGGCTACGATGGCGGTATCTCAGGTGGTGAGAAGGTGGGCAATGTGCAGATTCGTGTACGCAACAACAAGCAGCCACACCAAGACGTGTCGTTGCAGTTGGAGCAAGTTCTGTACAAGCCTTCGGCCCCTGATAATTTACTGAGTCTGGATGTGATGGAGAAAGATGGTTGGAATCTAAAGACTGGATTTCAAGATTCTCAACGTGTTGCATGGCTGTCTAAGGGACGTCTGCAATTGCTGCTAGTAAAGTCTCGCGGTAGATACCGCTTGAAGGCTGCAGCAAGCACGGTATATCACGTGCCATCATTGCACCAATGTATTGAGCGTGCTGGTGGGGACGCTGCCGTTGGAGCAGCCCGAGTTCGTGAGAATGATGCTTTTGATGTTCGTAGAGCTGGGCACGCTGATACTGGACACGCTGATGCACGTGGCGCCGACGGTACGGATACTCTTGGTGCTGGGTGTGCAGCTGCTGGAGGTCGTAAGCGTGCTGCTGCTGCCGCAGATGCTAAGCGCAGCGATGCTGAGTCACTGGTGCGTTGGCACCTCCGATTCGCTCACTTGAACTTGCCGATGCTGAAGCAAATGGCTCGTCAACAAGTGGCTACTGGTATGAGCAATGATTTGTGCGACGACACGGATACTCCGTGCTGGAGCTGTGAGAAGGCAAAGATGACTTGAATGTCCTATAAGAAGACGAAGACTCGTCGGGCAAAAAGACCATTTCAGAAGATCATGTCGGATATGTGTCATATGGGCGTTCGGACGTATGATGGCTACTCTCACTTCCAGCTCGTGCAAGATGAGGCAAGTCGCTACCTGTGGGGTTTTCTACTGAAAAGAAAGGAGGATGCCTCTGAGGTGGTATTAGCTCACGTGAAGTGGCTTGTTGCTCAAGGCCACAAGATTGAAGTCTTCAACTCCGATCAAGGCCGCGAACTCCTCAACAACAAGTTGATGATGTACCTCACTGGTCAAGGCATCGAGTATACCTGGACGAATGGATACAGTCCAGAAGAAAACGGACTTGTGGAGCGTATGAACGGTATTGTTGCGGCGCAAGTGCGCAGCATCTTGACAGCAGCGAACATGCCCGACCTTCTGTGGGGGGAGGCATTTGGTTTTGCTGTTGAAGTGAGGAATATTTCGGCAACGAAGGCTCTGAACGGTGAGACGCCCTACTTTCGGCGCTTTGGCGAACGGCCTGACGTGACTAAGTTGCGGACGTGGGGCTGTCTAGTGTTTGTATTCACGCCGAAAAAGCTACGGAAGTCAAAGCTAGAGAACCCTGGCAAGGCGGGTTTATTCATGGGTTTTGCTAAGCACTCCGAGAGCTTCCGTGTACTGAGTATGATAACTGGCAAAGTGCAGGAGGTTCAGTCCGTGGAATTTCACGAAGAATGGACTGTTGACCGAAGCTATGTCGATCGCTTGCTCGCGATTACCCATGGCAAAGGACGCAAACGCGCTCTGCCTGGAGTGATTCCTTTTGTACGGCTCCCTGTGACTGGTGTAACGTGTGATAACAGTGATTTGACCTCTGAAGAACATCCTTCAAAGCGCCGCCGTTGCGACGGTGAAGCCGCTGCTACTCTCACTACTGAAGTGGATATGCAGGTGCGCCTGCTGCTTCGTTGAGGGATCCTGGGGTAACTTTTCCTGCTGCGGTGGGAGATCGGCCGTTGTTGCGTGGGGCTAACCCCTCTCGTAACATGCGTGCTGAGGATGATGTCGGTCAGGAAGTGCAAGACCAGTGGGGCCTGCCTAACAGCGATCCTGTTGCTGGTCAGCTGCCTGCGATATCACGAGGAACTTTACCTTCGGTGGGGGGGAGAGTGGCTGGCGGTGAGGTGGACTGTAACGTTGATCTCGATGCAGCTGAAGATGATGATCTCGAGGAGAAGATGCCTGCTCCTATCGCGTCCGGAGATCGCGCTGTTTCGATGACAGAAGTCGCTAAGACAATTAGTGACAGTGGGTGCGATGAGGACGAGGAAGAGCTTAGCGATACGACTGAGTCGTTTCGACGCTCGACTCGCGTTCGACGACCAAATCCGAAGTACCAGGACTATGAAGTGGACCTTCCGTTAAGTTTGGTAATTGAGGCTGTGAATGCTCTGATGGTGCCGCAGACAATTGATGAAGCTTTGTCGGGACCAGATGCAGAAAAATGGATTGAGGCTCTGGAGAAGGAGCATGGCGACCTTATGCGGAACAACACGTGGGAGCTGGTCGAGCGGCCCAAGGACAAGAAGGTTCTGACAGGCAAGTGGGTGCTGGTGAAGAAGCGCGATGCCCAGGGCAACGTTGTGCGATACCGTGCTAGGATCACTATCAAAGGATGTCAGCAGCGCTATGGTGTTGATTACTGGGAGACGTATGCTCCCGTAGTCTCTCAGGTAGCAGTGAAGTTTATCCTGCTGATGGCTCTCCACTTGGGGCTTTCCGCCCGTCCTGTGGACTTCGTAACTGCATTCTTAAATGGACCGATTGATGATGACGTCGAGATCTACATGGAAATGCCTGAGTATTTCGACGATGGGTCGGGTCGTGTGTGTAAGTTGTTGCGCAGCTTATACGGACTGAAACAGGCGCTATTGATCTGGTATCAGACCCTGGACAAATATTTAAGGCAGTGTGGCTTTCGCCGGACTAAGATGGACGGAGGCATCTACACGCGCTCAGTGGGAGGCAGCCCGATATTTGTTGCAGTCTATGTGGACGATTTGATTATCGTGGGGACTGATGAGAATATTGAACTGGTTCTGCGTGAACTCCGAGCAAAGTTTAAGATCAAAGACTTGGGACCTGTTACTGATCTATTGCACATGGAGATTTCTTATGTTCCGGGTGAGGCGCTGTGGATGTCACAACGTGGCTACATTGACAAAGTGCTGAAGCGCTTTGGCATGGAGGACTGTAGGCCTGTTGCTACTCCGCAGGCACTCGGAAACCTGCCTCAACCTGTGGAGGAGGACGAACCCGGGGTTAATGACCCCAGTATACCCTACAGAGAGCTGGTGGGTTGTCTCCAGTACCTGGTGCAAGGCACGCGCCCAGAGATCGCAAATGCAGTGCGAACCCTTGGCAAGTACATGAGCAAGTACACCAAGGAACACTTTGTGATGGCAAAACGAGTGTTACGGTATTTGAAGGGCACTCGTGATTATGGACTCTTGTGGAAGAAGCCCGCAAGCCCAGATTTGCATTTCATGGCTTATGCGGATGCGGATCTTGGTAGTGAGAAGGATGATCGTAAATCCATCACGGGTTTTGTGCTTCAGATGAACGGATGTACTTACGCCTACAAGAGCCATAAGCAGTCGATTACACAAGATGACACCTGCAGTGCTGAGTTTATTGCTGCTGCTGAATGCTCCGTGATGATCATTTGGACGCACAATCTGTGCAAAGAGCTGAAACTTCGCCGGCGTCATCCGACTGTGCTGTTTCAAGACAATCAGTCGACGATCAAAGTGATCAAGGCTACGAAAGGCAACTACAAAATTAAAGGTGTTGACTTGAAGTACCTCAAGGTGCGAGATCTGTATGAACGTGGAGATTTCGATGTACGCTACTGCCCTACGACGGATATGCTTGCGGACATTTTCACTAAGTCCCTTGGATCGACGCAGTTCTGCAAACTGCGTGAGAGACTGAATGTTGTGCCGCTGCCGCTGGCTGATTGCACTGGCAAATAGGTGTTGACGTGTGTGGCGGATCTCGAAGTGGGAGTGTCGGAGTTGGTATTGGCAGATCGAGCTCCGCTGATCATTTAAGCTGCAATGGTTGACTGTACTTCAGTATGGAGCTTCTGGTTGAAGTATCGCTCCTGTTTATACTGAGGTTACTATAGTATAGTTTAACCAAGTGGGGGTTGTCACCCGAGAGGTTTTCTCCTCCTCAATCCCATTCTTTCTGTGGGCAAGCAAGCTCGTGTTCCTGCGTTCTCGTGTCTAGTCCTCCTCGGTCTTCGACACTACGTGCCCGGAAGCACAGACGTTCTACTGCGTAAGCCCTCAGTTATCACTATCCGAAAGTCTACCCGCCTTTGGGTACCATAACTCAAAATGGATACATCCATGCACTGGTGGCTCGGCTCGAGAGTTTGGCGCTGGTAGCGCGGTTCACTGCGGACCACCGCCGGTCTCCTGGTTTGGAGTGTCGAGCCGCTGAATTTCTTCGCCTTGGTGCACGTCGATGCGACGCGTGACACCTAACCTGTTTCTTGGCACTGGTGAAGTGTCGTGCAATATCGTGCAGTGCCGTGCAATATGGTGCTGCTCACGTATTTTTTGGTGCTGACACAGGTTTATGGTGCTACAGTAGTCCCAGTTTTGAGGTGCTGTTCACCGTCTCTCCTATTCACAGTGATCACCGTTCGGTTGACGGATAGCCGGGATGTGGTTGCCAACGCCTGTAAAACCTTCTAATACGCTGGTCATTTTGGCTTTTGTTCGGCGTTCTTACGGGCTGACGGTGTTCTCGAGGATGAAGGTTGGCGCACTCGTCACGACGCTGACGTTGTTTTCGACTTCCACGTATGGTTACTCGTTCTCCGACGTCGCGAAGGAGGACGGTACTAACGTGGAGAGCACGGGTTTAACCACCAACGAAGAAACGGCGGCTCGGAGGCCAAAATCGACAAGTTCCCGTTCCTTGCCAGTCTGCGCTTTTCGATCCTGGATACGAACATATGCGGCGGCACACTGATCGCGCCCCAGTACATCCTCACGGCTGGCCACTGCATCAAGACCGACGAGTTCCCCATGACCGCCACCTTTGGTACGAACGAAAGCGATGGCTCCGGGTTGACGGTTCCGATTCTTGAAAGCTTCCGTCACCCGCTGTACAAGAAGAAGGGGCACCTGTACGACGTGGGTCTGTTCAAGCTGGAGGAGCCAGTGAAGCGCAAAATGGCGAAGCTGTGTGCGGCGGATGGCTCCGACAACAAGGTCGGCACGATGGCCACCGTCGCTGGTTGGGGGGAAACGGAGACTACCGGTAGCGGTCTGCTCGGTAGCCCTATCCTAAAGCAGCTTACCGTCCCCGCCATCTCGAACGCCGAGTGCGGCAAGTTCAAGAAGAACGTTGGCGACGACATCATTATTGGCTGCGTGAGCTGGGGCAGCAAGTGCGGTCAGCAGGCCGGTATCTACACTCGCCTGGGATCTGCTGAAGACCAGTCGACCAAGAAGCCGACGACCAAGGCTACTAAGACCCCCGTTGTCAAGGAGTGCTCGGAGAGCGGCAGCGACGATCTATCGTGGCTGTTTGCCAGCGATTCGAACTCGGCCAGTGGTAAGCAGTGATGTCCCGGCCTGGCTGCTTAAGTACTTCGAGGGCAGTGGCAGCGCTGACCTGGCGTGGCTGTTCACCAGCGATTCGGACAGCGGCAGTGACTCGACCATTGGCAGCGAGTCGGCCTGGGAGGAATCTGGCAGTGAAGACGCTGTTCTGGAGAAGGACAAGACAATTAAGGACACCAAGGTTCACCATTCCAGCAGACTTCCGTCGAGAACGAGTCGGCTTCGACGTCGGGATCGGAATCCGACGAGAGCGACCTGGTCCACCAGAGCGAGCAGAGTGAGCCCACGACCATCAAGCAAAAGTAAAGACATTGCCCCTGCTCGAAAACTCAGGATTCATGTAAATACATACATGTACCCCCGAGTTGCACCCATTCGTCCGCAAATCAGGTCTCGACTAAAAGTTCCTCATAACCTCTACAACTCGCATAAAACTCTTCAAATAGAAGACTCACGCGCACAACTCTCCACCATAATACCTTTCTCACTCTATATACCTCTAAAATCCGTTCCAACTCTCTAAAACTATTTTGAAGCGGTGCTTTCCGAGCCAAAGCCGCCAGCTCTTTTCAATTCCAAGAGATAATACTGGAAAATACCTCGAGGCTCTCGACGGCTCGCCTTCCATGGGGCAGGCCGGATCCGCGCAGCAGAAGAGCGCTCTGCGCGACGTGCTGTCTCTGCGTCGCCCCAACGTGTCCAGCACCGAGCTGGAGGAAGTCCTGCGCACCTTCTGCGCCTTGTTCCCGCTCGAGGTGGAGCTCCCAAACACCTTAACTTCGTCTCTCTAAACCTCTCTCACATGTCACATGTTTTTTATTATTATTATTGTTTGCCAATATTATTGGCAGCTCCAGATACCTGCGGACGCCGACACCGCGAGTCTCCTGAGCAGCGTCGTGGGCGTCGACGTGAAGGAGCGGCGGCTCTTCGACGTGGTGCACGGCCTGCTGCAGGACCAGACGGAGCGCCGCCATGCGCGGGACATGACGGAGCTCGTGCTCACGGCCTTCCGCCGCGTGATCCGCTGGCGGGAGCTCTACAAGCTGTGCGCCAAGTGCTCGCTCAAGCCGCTGCTCACGTGTCTCTACCGGCCGTCGCGCTCGCTCGTGCTGTCGGTGCTGGAAACGCTGGAACTCATGCTGACGCCCTGTCCGGGCTTCGAGGCTGGTGACAAGGCGGCGGAGCGGGGCGAGGCCGCCAATCGACGCAACTTCGGGGATGCAGGAGGCTACGAGGTGTTACGCTCGCTGCTGGTGCAGTACGGAGCTGCGGTGAGGGAGCAGGAAGAGGCGGCGGTGGTGGTGGGAGTGCTGAGGATTTTCCACTTGACGCTGGTGTCCAGGAGAGCGGCGACGGATGTCGTGACGTGCTCGCAAGCTGTGGAGGCGCTGATGAATGCGCGCGTGGCGTTGCTGGACTTGTGTCATTGTCGAGATAGCGAGCATGGCGTTATGAAGCTCGCGATTGGGTTGGTGAGGGAGCTGTTTCGGATTGTGGATTTGGATCAGGTACATGAGCTGCAGGAGACGGCGAGGGAGTATGGCGCGCTATTGTATGCGCTGGCAGCGGCGGTACAGGAAGATGAAGACGGGAAAATTACAGAGAATGGGGGAAATGCGGAGGACGAGGAGTGTGAGATTCGTGAGCTGTGTGTTGATCTGGTCGAGGTGTTCTGCGCGGGCAATACTCGCTCGAAGAAGGCCATGTACCGTATTTTTCCCGTGGAGCTCTTTATCCCAGCGAAGAACCGTGCTGACCTCATATCGCGGAACACTACGATGTCGACTTCGGTAATGGCGCAAACGAAAGCTGCCGCTGCAACCCGTAGCGCACGGACTTTGCCGTACTTTTCGTTCGATTCTGAACAACCAAGACGCACATCGATGGCGACGTCGAATGCTTCGACGAGTAGTGCAAGTAGCGAGAACAAGCGTAACCGGGTAATGGCGCTCGCGTACAACGCGATGAATTTTGGTGGTGGTGCATTTGAACGTTGGCTTAGAGACGCTCGTGAGCAAGGCGAGCACTGGCGAGATATTATTGAGGCAGTCCGGCGGACTCACGAGAGCCCGGAGCTCATTTGGCGCGCCTCTATGCGTGCCGAGTTACGTCAAGCTTTGCAAGCAGAAATCGATTCTCTGGAGCGACGACGACAAAATAGTGTCGACGATGAGACTGCCCAGTTTGGTGAGCAAGTACCGCGCTGGGATCATGAGATGTTCTATGTGGAGTACCCATCCATGCATGACGAGCTCGTGGTAAACGATTATTTTGTGGAGTATCTGATTCCGAAAGTGGCCGATTTGACGACGACGTATGAGATTGCTGAGCCCGTAGTATTAGCTTGGCATCTTTCCGATCAGCTGGCGGTAGAGCACGATGAAAAGTGGGCGCTTCTGTGCGTGCGATGTCTTCGACTGGTTATCAGACGGTATGCTATGCTATTCCATGGCCAACTTCCCACGCAATACGTACTACTGCTGCTGCGTGACCACATTAATCACTCGCCAGCTTTCGTGCGCGAGTGTTTTCTTCTCCTGAACACTGCCATCATCACAACGCGCAACACACCATCTGAAAGCTTCAACGAGCTTTGCACAGCTGTGACACGAACCATTGTGGTTGTACTTGCAGACCCAGTGCTCTTAGCAACACTTTCGACGCCTCTTGAATCCGAGGAGGAAGCAGATCCAGATGACTCCTTTCGTTGTCTAGCTGAACCAGAGGAAGACGCTGTTTCTGTGGTCAACGAGCGAGATGCATTGATTCGAGCCGGTGTATCTCTTTTGATGGCGATTGTCCGCCGTGTCAAATTCGTCCTGCGGCTCGTCCGACCCAAACGAATGTTCTTGTGCCGTTTACTTGCGGTGGAAACACTGGATCATGTGACGATTACGCGGTTACTTTTCTTATTGAAGCAGCTAGCTCTCCTGGATGACAGTGGCGACTATTACACATCTGTTGGATCTGGGGGAGTATCTAACCGCCTGTCGTCGGCTTCATCGCCGTCATTCCATTCTTCAGTGGCATCACACACGAGCTCAACAACGGACAGCAACAACTGGAGGTCTCTCACGCTGGTGTATGTTCTATTGGCCAGTTGTGATCCCAAAGGTATGGGTATCTGTGTAGCAGCTGCTGAGTTTCTCAAGGAATGCACTGCACTGCCTTCAAGCCAACGCGGTGCTGTTGTTCCCAAGGGAACGCACTCAAGCTCTCCGTCGAATGAACTAAACGATCTGTTGAACGAAGCGCTTGGGTTTGGTGCGTGTGGCATGGGGCGGCTGCTACATTCTGTAAGCGCAGAAGTGTTTGCGGAGACATTCAACTCCCCTCAAAAGCGTGCAGCTGATGTGAACTGGGGTCGCAAGCAGCGTGTGCGGTTGTATCGGTATCTGAAGCACAAATACTTGGGATCAGGTGAATCAGAGCCAAACACGTCATGGAACACTTTTGTAGACGATGACACGGATCACCGCTATGAAGATGATGATCTCTTCATTGGTAATATTTTCTTGCGCTCCTACATTGAAGGTGACGGGAAGTTCTTGAATGAGTGGACACCTGAAATGTACAATGAGCTGATTAATGCACTGTTTGAGGAATTGGTAGTGCTCGGCCGAAGAAAGTCTGGATATATTGGAACTGGAAGTGTTGGCCCGTTACCCTCACCACCGCAGCAACCGTCGTTGAGCCAGTCTTCAATCAGCAGTGGCGGTTCGTGTGCTGCTGAGCCGTGGGAGGTACAGGTGCTGATACTGAAGGCGCTAGCTCGACTCGTCCCTTCACATTGTGCTGAGGTCAAAATCAAGGCAGAATTCTATGACTCCTTGCTGGTACCTCTTCGTCGGTCAATGCTAAGCGAGGTGGACCAAATACGCGGGATCTTGTCTTTAGATCTTTTCGTGGCGTTGTTATCTGTTCCTGAAGCGCGCAGTGTCAACACAGCTGCGTGTCGATTGTTCCTGGAGGAAAAAGGGTTGAAAGCGGTGGCTGACGCACTAGAACGCATGCGCAGTCCGACGTTTCAACAATTACTGCAAACAGTTGAAGTATTTGGCCCACGTCGGCGAAGCAACTCCAGCAACCAGAACATGGCGCGAGTGCTTTTGTATCGTTCGACTGACGTGCTGTCTCTCCTGGCAAAGCAGCACGAACCCGGAATTCAAGCTATTACCAAGAACCCGGAAGTTGTCACTGCATTGCTCGAGTTGGCGTCACGTCCAGTCATCATGCAGTATGCGGATATTGACGCCGCGAGTGTATGTCTGAGCTGTCTAGGCGGACTATGCCACTACGATGAACTCCGGGCACTGGTGGTTGCTGCCGGTGGACTGCTGTCACTTATTGATACCGTTGCATTCTGCCCGGCTGAGGAGCTTGAGAAATCGTCTACTGCAGAGTCACCGGTAACAGATGACCAAAGTGACTCTGATACGTCGGACGTTGACGATTCTGAAGTTGGTCAAAACGATGGAGAAGGGGATACGAAAGTTGAGAAAATATCAAACGAGAGAGGTAGCGTCGGCGGCGATGCCAGCAACAAACCACCCGAGGAGGTTCAACGCGTACCCTCGCGCTTCTTCGGTGCAATTCGGAGTGCAGCGTTGGTGCTGCGGGCTTGTCTGGGGCCCAAAACCGCCCCCACTCCGTCATTACCGACGCAAGTGCTGTACCAACTTCTCACGCCAAGTTTCGTTCGAGTACGTTTTATTCGCCTTATTTCTTCTTGCAAGACATGCTATGCTGTAAATATGCTGACGATGTGAACCGTGCTTTTGTTACGTACGTAGGTGCTGCGTACGTCTCCGGATCAATTCATTCTGGAGCTACAAACCACCGAAGATATTAGCACCGCAACACTGGTATGGACAGTCAGTATGAGGCAGCGTCTGCAGAGATGCATCACTGCAGAGCTGACGAAGGTCAAGACAGCGGCTGCAGCGAAGAAGTGGCCGCGCTGGAATCCCGAGCACTTCGTAGCTGCCGACTCGTTCCGTTACCAGTACCCGGAGCTGGCAGACGCGCTCGTGTTGCACGACGTCTATCTGGCCAACTTCGTGGCGACACCTGCGGACGATTTGGACCTGGGAGATATCGACATGGCGTCGTTCTCTGAAGCGCTGCTGATCTCCATCCAGAGCCATGAGAACGTGCTTCGTATCTTACAGGAGCGTGGCTCGAGCGACCCGACGAAGGAGACCGCTATCCGACTGATGCGGCAGGCCATGGACAAGCTCGTGAGCAAGCACCCGCAGCACAACCTCGAGGTGGACGCGAGTCGTGGCGTCCCGTTTTCTGACGGCTCGCCGGCGGTGTCACCTATTAACGCCACTCCCAGTATGTTCTCACCCGAGACTCTTGCAGCCGTGAACGCATTTTCGCCGACGGATGACCGAGACTGGGACATCACACGCATCGAGCGCTGCAGCTCATCGGGCATCGAGGACCTGACCGTATGAACTTCATCCTATGAAGGCATCTTAGTACTGTACTGTATGAGGTAATACTATAGTACTACTAATACGTTGTACTACAATAGTACTACTAGAATTAGTGGTTCAACTACGTAGTACTAAGTATTCTAATTTAGAAATATTAGCATTTCTAAATGATGAGTGACCATCATTCTTAAATCATCGACTAATCAAGCGCGAGCCAACATAACGGCCGGCGCTTCAGCTTCAGCTTCAGTTTCGAATTTGCCGTGTAGAGCTCAAGTGGGTGATTGATTGAATCCGATGGCGAAGACCTCCCCGAAGGAGGCCACGCCCCTGCTGGCCAACGTCAGCGAGCAGCTGGACGCCAAGGAGAAGAAGAACGCGTACTCGCGCTGGCGGGACGACGATGCGGACGACGGCAGCAGTGGCGACCCGCTGTCCCCCAAGCGACGGCGCAAGTCCGCGCAACGCCAGATGCTGTGCATGCAGTTCAGTCTGCTGCTATTGCTGGCCTGGGACTTGGCCAGCCTCCTCCTCGTGTGCAGCTTCAGCCTCGGGGGCTCGGCCTTCGCGCGGCTGGGCTGGCTGCTGGACGTGCACCACACCCAGTGGCGCTTCTGGGGACTCCCTGTCTGGGCTACGGTGACCAAGAGCGCGCTGTTTCTGCTGGCCACTCGCTGGCCGGACGCGCGTGTCGTCACGCGGGTCGTGAACCTCTTTTGCCTCGCGTTCCTCAGTGTCCTCGCGGTGGACGCGTTCAAGTTGGACGCGATCTCCCGCCTCGACGAGGAGAAACAGGCTCTTGTGGACGCCAACGTGGCCAACTCACTGCCGCTGATATTCACAGTGTTGGAGGTGGTCAACTTGAGCTATCTGCTTGACTCGATCAGGACTCCACCGCCACCGGCGGAGAGTGAGACGCTGCCTCAAGTTGCTGGGGACAAGCCGACGGAGGCGCCAAAGCCACGCGGCATTTCCTTCGTGAAACTCGTGTATATCTTGAAGCCGTACTTCTGGCCCCATGGGTTTAGAAATAAGCTGCGGGCGGCGAGTACGTACTTGGTGCTGATTCTGAGCAAGCTGGCGAATTTGGCGGCGCCGTTGTTCATGGCGTCGGCTACCAATGCGCTGGTGGCGAAGGATATTGGTGGCGCTATCCGTGATATTGCCATCTTTAGTGGCCTCACGCTGGTGTCGAAACTGTTCAAGGAGATGCAATCGCTGATTTACCTCAAGGTGAAGCAGACGGCGTACATTGAGCTGGCCACGCTAACGTACGAACATGTCCAGTCGTTGTCGTATGACTGGCACGTGCAGAAGAAACTTGGCGACGTGCTACGCTCGATGGATCGTGGTGTGGAGTCGGCGAACAGCGTTGTGTCGTACGTGTTCCTGTACCTGATTCCTACCTTGGCCGAGTCGGTGGTGGTGATTGTAATTTTTGCGATGCACTTTGAGCTCGCGGGGCTGAGTTTTGTGGCGTTCTCCAGTCTCGTGGTGTATGCTTACCTGACCATTAAAATCACGCTCTGGCGTAAGAAGTATCGCGAGGCGTCGATGCGCCATGACAACGAGTACCACGACAAGGCTACGGATGCGCTGCTGAACTACGAGACCATCAAGTACTTCGGCAATGAGCGCCACGAGATTGATGAGTACTCCAAGGTGATCGAAAAGTACCAGCGGTACTCAGTGTCTGTACAGGCTTCGCTCAGTGTGTTGAACGGCTCGCAGTCGATTATCATCCAAGCTACCGTATTGGCGGCGCTTGCTCTGGCGGCGCCTCATGTGGTCGATGAAAACAGCGGACGCAGAATCGACATTGGTGCTTTCATCGCCATCTCCGTATACCTCACGAACCTTTTTGCACCGCTCTTCTTCCTTGGCGGTATCTACAATATGGTTATTAACTCTGTCATCGACATGAAGAAGCTGAGCGAACTGCTTTCTGTGGAGCCTGACATTGTTGATTCACCTGACGCTGTGGAGCTCGGTGTATGCAAGTACGATTCAGAGAACGGCATTGACGTCGTATTCCGTCACGTGTCATTCCATTATCCATCGCAGCCAGCCACCACAGGTGTCAAAGACCTGAACTTCACCATCCCCCGTGGCACAACCACTGCACTTGTGGGCGAGACTGGCGCCGGAAAGACCACCATTTCGCGATTGCTCTTCCGCTTCTATGAATGCAATGCTGGTAAGATTCTGGTGAACCATCATAACATCGCCACAGTGACTCAGCAGTCGCTGCGCCAGGCTATCGGTATTGTGCCTCAAGACACGGTGCTATTCAACGACACCATACTTCGAAACATCAAGTACGGGAACCTGAACGCAACATTTGACCAGGTCGTTGAAGCAGCCAAGGCTGCTCGCATCTACGACTTTATTATGAAGCTTCCTGACCAGTGGAACACGAAGGTTGGGGAACGTGGACTTAAGCTGTCTGGTGGTGAGAAGCAGCGAGTCGCCATTGCGCGCACGTTGTTGAAGGACCCACCTTTCGTCATTTTGGACGAAGCTACTTCGGCTCTTGACACGGTGACGGAACAAGAGATTCAGGCTGCTCTCAATCGTCTCAAGGCTAATCGTACTATGCTGGTCATCGCTCATCGTTTATCCACGGTACGTTTCTCACAAACCGACAGGGATGATGATCTTGCCGGCAAAATATTTACTCACCTGCTTTGTGCATTGTCACTGTAGATTCGCAACGCACACCAGATCATCGTAATGCAACACGGCGCGATTGCCGAGCGTGGCACACATGATGAGCTGCTAGCGAAACAGAACAGCATCTACGCCGGAATGTGGGACGCTCAACGCAAGCATGAAGGTGAAGCATCGGCTACTCAAGACGAAGGACAAGTTGATAACGCCGAGTAGGATTGGAGACGATGACGATAGATGCATTCCAGAAACGCAGCAAAAGAGAAATAGATATCGTTTTTACGCCCTACGTTGTCCAGAATCGTACATCTGTATACGCATTTTGTTGGAGTGCTACTAGCTTCCATTTGAACTATGATTTTTGCTGTTAGTTGTAGTGGTGAGGGTGTGGTGGGTTCGTTTGCGCCAGATTAGCAAAACTGCGAGTTTGGTGCAGCGATGGAGGTAGACGGAATATCGGATACTCCATAGGCATGTGTGGATGCTGCGGCTGCCACGCAGTAGTGAGATCCATCGAGTTCGTCCTCGCCAGTGGACTCAAATGGTGCGGCGTACCATCCTTAGTGTAGCTGTTCATCTTGGTAAGCAGCGAGCGTTCTTGTTGCTGTAGCATAGCGCGGACAAACAGCACCTTTGTATCTGGCAGTGCCACTTCGTGCTTCTGTAAGAACATGCCTCGCGGTACACCAGGAGTCCGCCGTCGGGTCGTGGTCACGGCGTTGGACCCGTTTGCAACCCGGGCGCTATGTCCAGCACCATTCGCAGCTCGGAATTCATCTTCCATGTAGTAAATAGTGATAATTTGTTCACTGGGTGTCCTAGAACAGTCCACCATAACAACTTCCTCGGCGAGAAGTTCCCATTGCACTTCGTACTTGGTCGTTTGCGCTGAGGCCAACCCCTTTACGTTCAAGAACAGAATCCGCTTGCGTGTGACCAGAAAACATTGGTGAGTCGCCTTGAGATCCACGTGGCCCAAGTATCCATCTGCACGATAACGCCCACCGCGGATTTTACCAACAATCTCCTCACCCAAGGACTCCACGTACGAATAGACCTTAAGCCTCTTTGTGCGAAGGTCAATGTGGCGTGGTGGTCGCACACGCACTAGCAACGCCTTAGTATTAGGGTCAATTGCATCGCGAAGCGTAGCAGCGGTCGTAGCTGTAGCTAGAGAGAAGCCCAGCAATGGCTTAAGCACGACTCCGAACGCACCAGCTACTAAGCCAGGTAACACACCACGCGCACCATTCACTTCAAATGAGTGAATCGGTGCCACCACAACACCCGAGACGCCTTGCACAAGACCCTGGAAAATATGCCGCGTAGCTGGGTAACCTGTGTAGTCATCCAGCTTCAGGCAAGCCTCTGACAATCCAAGCGAGAAAGCCGTGAGGATGCGCGTGTTAAAGTCCAAGAAAGTGTACACGGAGGCCCGGACAAGTGATAGTGAGCCACGGCCAACACCAAAAGCAAATGCCTGTGGACTTCGCTGTGAAAGTCCGTGAGCTGGCTCGGAGATGAAGTCTTGAAAACCGCTGCGCAGGTTCTTCCAAGCGATCATCGGGTTACCTAACACATCGACGCTTCCAAGGATGACATACGCCTGTCGGAGTGCCTCACTCTGATAGTGCGATGCCAACCGTGTGGCCAAGGCATCGGGTTGCACAAACGAATTGTGGATGTGTAGCGCCTTGAGCTGGAACGGAGCATTCGCGATCTTCGTCAGACTAGTGCCGATTGCATTTAGAATCAGTCGTAGCGGGCCGACTGTAATGACAGATGAGTCTCGCGACGATGATGGATCTGTTAGTGCTGCCGCGTGTGACAGTGAAGACAAGTGACCATCCAGGATGGCCCCTGCACTATCACCAAACGAGAAGCTGACGGTGGCGCGGATAGGATCAATGTGGAACTCTTCGAAGTAGAGTTTCTTCTGCTCGTCTTTGACAGCAATTGCACCAATACTTCCATACTTGGTCGCCGTGTAGCGCTGAATCTCCGCAGCAAGTGCAGTATGCTGATGATTTTGTCGTGGGCTTATCAATTGTTGCTGACCGCTGCTTCTTCGAGACACCATTTTCATTGTCGGCGTTGGCGGGCCAGAAGTAGGCCCAGCTGAAGTAGTACCGTCTTTCTGAGCAGCCTCAAGCACCTTCACCGGAACCTCCAAGCTGGCGTTGAAATCCTTTAGCAATAAATGGCTATGCGCAGCGCGCGAAACTTCATCACTGCTACTGCCACCATTGACTAGCACAACGGCTCGCTTTTTAGTTGTCGTTGCACTGTTTCCGCCGCTGCCATAGATTTTGGCATGCACCAGCAGCGGAAGTATCTGATACAGAAGTGCACCGTCCACCCGGATATGGACCGGCAAAACACTCACACTGAAATGCCTGATGAACTCGATACCAGCGTACTCGTCGTGTTTCACCAGACCCACCTGTAGCACTGGAATGCTTACCGTTTGACCATTAACAATTCGCGACCTGCCGTTTGGATTTGAGAAGCGCAATAGCACAGGATACGGTGTCACCTGCAACTGATTGTCAACCTGTACGTCATTCACCTCGAGGCAGCAAGCAATAATCCGCGGACGGGTCTCACGTTCAAGTCGCGATAGTGAAGCTGCACTTCCAGCGATTGACCCTGCGCTTTTGTTCCGGTCATCTTCGCTAACAAGGATCTCTAACGCGATACCAGAGATCGACATGTAAACCAGCTCCTTCGGTGCACTGTCAACAATTGAAATTCCCACGCCTTGGAGGTGCAGCGCCGCGTGAACCGTAGGTACAGCGACGAAGCGTTGAAGAAGCTGCAAGGCACTGTTTTCAGTGCCCTCAGTTTTTGCTGCTAGATCATTGGCAACTTTAGAATTGACTGGCACAGCCTTTTTCCCTCGTAACCGTGTATCAGTAAAACGCAGTACGCGAGTCGGTCCATCCGTCGAGATTTCGATGCCCAGAGTACCGCCAAGAGCATCGGGGTACTGTTGAATTTTGTCCAGGTCAAAACTTCCGATCCGCAAAGGTCGGCTATTATCGCCAGCAGCCGAAGGAAGCATGTCAACGACAAGCAACCGCTCTTCTGTAGGCTCGTCCCACGCATAATCCAAGCTGTGGTGCGGCAGCAATATCTCACTGCGTCTTACGCGATGTTGATGTGTTCGAAGTGTCTCCAACGAGTAGTTTTCAACGCGATATGGCGGTGCAGTTGTGCGTTCTTCACGGAAATACACGCACACGCACGAAGAGTCTAGTTTCAGAGTCACGCGTACCAGCTTACTTTCTCGAGTCGACTCATGGCGCATACGAACGGCGTATTCACCCGATTCCACTAAAGGTACTGCACCGCTCCACGACCAGCCATATTCAGCAAAACGGCACCGAATCGTGCGTGTCTTAGCGAATCGAAGTGTCCAGTGGAAATCAGCGAATGCTCCGGCATCCAGTTGAACCACGGGATTCACAGGAGACATCACTCTTGAGTTCGGCATTGAACCGGTCGTGTTAGCCATGTCGATCACAGACGGAGTCATCATCTTGGACGAAGAATGGCACACCTCTATGGCACTACTCATCGTATTGATGAGCATGAATCGGGGCGTCAGCATAATCACTTTCGTTCGCGAATATTGTCCCTTTGCGGGTATGATAGAGTAGCCGATGCTGAATTTGCGGTTCGCTCCGTAGTCATCCGCTTCAATTTCTCCAATCGTACCCGCTTGATCCAGTACGAAGGGGTCAGACCATTTTCGCTGTCCATTCTCCTTCCTTGCGTCCAACGCTGCCATATCCCGGTCGTTGCTAACTCGCAGACGAACGCACCCGCGATCCAGCCGATAGTCGGAGTGGCAGGCCTGCAAAACTTCCAGCTGGCCAAGGCTACGCGGGTCATACTCGATCGTCTTTGGGAGCAGGTCAAGCAAACCCTTTACAGGTGGCACACTTGGAAGAAGTCGAGGATGGCGTCGCTTACGCTCGCTTTCTCGGCTATCGGGAGACGCACTGCGAGACGATTTGCTTTGTTGAGCTATGTCACCCACTCCATCAATGAATTCCTGGTTTTCAACTAGAACGGGGTGAAGGAGATGAGGATTGCGATCCCGTCGAGAAGCCTTGGCGCGCTGACTTTCTTTCAGTAGAAGCTCGTCACGATCCAGGCGTTTTTGTCCTGCCAGCAATCTAGCAAATAAACGAATAGAAGTATGTTAGTTCGTGATCATTAGAAAGCGTAGAGTGTGTACTTGAATGCGTACGTTGTCGTGTGTTCGCGCCCCATGCGCTCTTCATCGTATTCATACTCCAGCTTGAGACCCGTGAGGTTTACAATCCAATATGGAACATAAAGGAACAGTTCGCGGCAGTGACCCTTACTCATTCGAATCTCCGCAGTAATATAGAGGTACGCGTCACTCACGAGGTCTTTCATCTTGATGCGCACAATGTCACCCAAGTCTTCCTCAAGCTCAAGCGGTTCACTCCAATCAAAGCCTTTCATTCGAACGCTGAGCTCGAGGGGTGTCTCTTCGCTTGACAAATGCCAAATGAGGGAGTCGGCAGCACTGATGGTCCCTCGCTCACGTAGACGCTGTTCGCGTGTTTCCCATCCTGCATTCATCCCTGCGTTCGTCAAAGTCACAGCTTCCACTGCAGGTGTCCAGTCACTTGAAGTCGCCAAACAAAAATCTAGTGGTCCAGCGGTTAAATTATGGACAATAAGCGGCGGATGGAAAGACAACGTGCGATGATACAGTGCACTACTAGCGCTGGAAAGGCAAACGTTCATCATGAATGGACGAACCGGTCGATCGCTGTACAAACGACGAAACTTGATAGTGCACTGCGATTGACCAGACTCGTCAGACTCCATGTGCACTATGTTCTCGTTGGCAGATGAGCTTCCACGATCAAAAAGTGGAAGGTGTACCCTTTCTTTTGCGTATGCTTTTGGTAGCACGCTTGTTCCATCACCAGTATCTGTTCCATTAATCTCCGGAGGACGCACCAGCACGTAACCTTCTCCAGACGAAACAATATGCACTGGAACAGGAACAACGGATGAAGCTTTAACTATCTTCTTCCAGATAGGGATGACATGTCCTTGTGGAGCACTTCCCGTTCTCAACGACCGTGACATAGAACGCCGTTGAGGAGGCACGAATTCAACCTCAATGTCTGACGAAGTTTGGTTTTCCAAATTCAGAGTCGAACGCACTACGAAATATTTACATCCGCGTTCCACAAGTACATCAATCACACACTCACATTTCCTCATTCGTGTAGCTGTCACGTCAGCTTCAAAATCCACCAGGGCATACATGCGCGAATCAACTTGGTCTACTGGAATGGATGCCTCGCTCTGCCATTTCCTTGGAACGTTGGATAAACTGTCGCTTGGGTATTCCTCCTCAACAGCAATAAAGAGCTGACGGTCATTCACATACATGTTCCGACGGCCACCCTTTCGACGCTTTTCTTTCCCCCCTCTTCCATCACTCTCGGGCTGCTCTTTATTAAAGCGAAGTGGCTCCTCTTGGCCAGGTGCGAGTGAATGTTCATTGTAAGAGGCACCCCAGTAGCGTAGCGGCATACCAGTATTGTTTCGTATCCAGTACGTGGAATATTCCGTCATTTCGCGCGAGTCTCCACCTGCATTGACTACCCAGCGCCAAGCTCGATCAGCTGCCACCAGGTTCGCAATCAGTGCATCTGTCAAATTTAGTTGAAGAAAGACATCTGAAGAGATATCCAACTTCCACGGCGACAACGCTAGCTGCCCCCTGTCATCCAAACTACGTCCATGCGAGCGCTGCTGAGAAAGCACCACCTTTACACTCCACGGCTCGATCAAAGGTTCCATGGTCACGAGACGCAGGTTTTGGTACATAGCTTCGGCTCGGCAACATGCCGTAACTTCTACCATTGAGTTCGATTCCGAGCGCAAAAGAACTTCGATCGCCTTTGAGTCAAACTCCACAACTGGTGAGGCTTGGTCCACGATATTGTTGATCAATCGAAACTGGATGCCACTAGCAATTAGAGACGCCCGCGTAAGTACATCGTACTGAGGAACCGAGGGCTCATCTTGCCTGGATACTTCGCTATCATCCAAGTCTTCCGCTCCAAAGTAGTGAGCATACTCTGAATAGTCTCCTGGTGCATCTGGCAGATCTGTCCAGTCAAGATCATCAGTTGCTGTTTTTAGGCGTGCAACAAATGCATCTCGGATTTTCTTCTCTGCACTGAGCATACTGGCTAGGCTCGCAGAAATTTTCAGCAACAATGGCAAGTCTCGGTAGGCGATATGTGATACAATCTGGTCTATGCGCACGGTCGGCTCACAAAGAAGCCATTCCTGCCATTCTGATGGAACGTCTCGCAGGAATAGTTCCGGCAAACTCACCGCCGCACTATCAGCCTTGTTGGTTGGCGAATAGTTGACCCACGGGCCTGCTTTTGCATCAGCATCACCGCCAGTATCCCCATTGTAAGCGTCGCCACTATTCATCTCGCTATTTTCATCACTTTTTTCGTCACTGCTCTCCGGATCAATCGTTTCCGCGAGCGTAGGCCTAAAGCAGTGACGCAGTCCAAATTGCACGTCCACCTCAAAACTCTCAACAAGCGTCCCCGTGTGGTATGTTGGTTTTGACTGCGGCTCTGCCGTGGAAAAATCCAAGTCAGCAGTCTTTGGAGAGCCCACCGACACTTCCACTTTACTCAGCCTGACCGACGCCGCCACAATTTCATTGCTGTCCGAAGCGGTAGATGTTTCAGCCCCATTAAGTGCACTGTCGAACTTGACGATTAACTGGTGCGATAACACACAACCTGCCACGTCGGCTTTGCGGTCGGTTGATATCACCCACATTTGCAAATTCGAAAACCGTGCGTCAACTTTCCACTGCGGTATCGGAAGTCGCCTCCTGTCCGCATCACCTTGGCCCACAGATCCTGGAGATTTGGTTTTGGAGGCCGCCGATGTCCCACTCCCGGTCTCTTCAGCAATCACTCGGGATGTGAAGCTTCCTGGAGGTCGCGTATCCTTCGCACTGGCAGAACTCAACATGCGCTGCAACGGAGACATAAATGCAGAGCGCACGGCATTCAGATCATCTTTTAAGGACTCGGAGATACTGTCGTTTCTTGGACGTAGTGGTGGAACTGTAAAACGACTCTCCTGGTGTTCTCCTCTGTTATCATCCATGTCAATTGCAGCATCAGCATACGCGGCGTTTTCAACTCCAGGTGGATTGTTGACCAGTGCCTCGTCTCGTTGAATTTCCATTTCACTTCTCTTTTTGCTTGCTGCCAAGAACACGTCAAGTACAAAATGCTCCAATCGAAGTAGCGTCCGAGGAAGTAAAATGAAGCGAGCAGATGACACAGAAACATCGAGCGAATTTACAGTCACGGCAGAATCAAATCCAGCTCCAACGCCACGCTTACTTGTCAGTCGCCCGCTGATTTGCGACGACGACACGTCCATCCTAGAAGAATGTGATGTCGAGGGTCGAAGAATTGGTGGTAGCATGTCATCTCGAGATAGAAAAGAAATCGACGAGCTGTCGGATGAAATGGATGTTCGCGAATCCATCCGCTCCAAAAGGGCCCCAGGAACAGGCGCAAACAAGTGAGTCAGGAATTCCTGCGTGCAAGAACAATGTCAGAGTAAAGCAAACCTTAAGAATAATTGGCAACAACATCGTACCGTAGGATCGGCAATTTTGTCACGGATGATAACCTCTTGCAGTGAAAAGTCGCATTGCAGCTGAACATCGCTGTCCATCAATGGTTTTCCCTCCAAGCCCATAGCCAGATTTGCCTCAATCGCAACCAAAGCAATTTCGCCAATAACGCAGCAAGGTATTTCACTTGGAAAACTTCCTCTTCGTCCCATGAAGTGCTGCGGATATGATCGTCCTTGAGCTGCAGATGAAGCTCCACCGCTGCTTTCACGTGAAGAGACTTCATCGGGAATATCTATGACACTTTTCATCCACGTCTCAAACTGTTGTGGTGCCTCTGAGTACGAGATAAAAGCAATCTTGAACTCCTCAAGCAGGAAATGGAGAGATAGTTGTCCCCATTTCGTCATATCGCCATTTGCACCAAACGAAGCAGATTCTAAGTCACCGCCATCTTCTGGCCGTAGAGTAGCGGGCTCTGCTACCAATACCCGCTCGTAGCTCTCAAGTTGACGAATCACTTCTTGGGTCGTATCAAACATCGGAATAACCGCCACATAGAACACTTCTAGCGCGAGGCACGCATTTGTTTCGCTGACATTAAGACAGACCTGGTAAATTTCCACGTCCAAAGAAATCCCCGGTAAGGCACCGTTGGTCCCACGATCGTCGTAGTTCATGTCCTGTGCAGGGATGCTGCATCGTATCTCAAAGCCTGACGGATCAAGAATTGCAGTTTGGTCCGCTAGGGAAGTGATTTGCAGACTTTTCACAGTCACTTTGGCTTGGTATGGTGTGCACACTGGTGCATCAGGCAAAGCATCTGATATCTCGCGCCGTAACGTGATCAATATAGTACCAAAGTCTAATACAATCCCTCGGTATGGCTGCGATTGGAGGGACACACGGATATCTTTCAAAGGTGTGGAGGGTAGCACAACACACGGGTGGAAGAGCTTCACCTCCAGGTCGAAGTTGTCGATAATGTGTGCGACAATCAAGGCGATATCATCCCTCTTCGCAGAATCATTACCTTGGACACTTTGGTTCTCTTGCGCGTTAGCAGCTACAATGTCACAGGGTGGAGGAGTCTGGGGGCTTGTTGTTTCAAACTTGAGTTGCCTACCATCTCTGTTCGTCGTATCAACCGCGTCAAAAAATGGTGTTAGGCTTTCTGGCGGATGGTCTGCGTTGGGAGAGAATCTTGGAGCTAGCTGAAAGTCGGCCATCGAATCTGCGCGCTTACGTTCATTTTCCATGCCGGCGTCACTCAATGCAACGTGCTTGGACAAGAAGTGGGTTCGCAGCGGTCCATCCACGACATAGTTGGCTAAATTCTCCACAAACTCGGGCTGTGCCAGGAAACGGACTGGTTGCACTGACACGCTCAGTCTCGATTTATTTTGTCGCGCCTGAACATTTCCTTCGGATGCTGTCAGATTGGACTCGCTGGAGATTAAGCAATCTACACTCAGAACATGCCGAATATCACCAGTCGAAAAACTAGCAGAGGTATCCAGCCCAAATATTTCAATGTAATCTGCTGGGGATTCAAGTCCACGTGCTGCACCGCTAATGCCAAGTCCATCTTCTTGGCGTTTCTTCGAAGACAAGTCGAAGACCTTCACATCGCCCACCAACCCAGAGACATCGATCTGTCCTGCTTTCGCAGTACCAACCTGTACTTGTGAATCAAGAACTGCAAGTGACACAACCGACTCACCACGATCAGAAAAGCACACAGAGACAGAGTGCAATCGGATGCCAAGCTTCAGCGCGACTGGAAGAGCATCGTTGTCACCAGCAGCCACTGGGATTTTTAATGTATCAGGTGCTTGCTCAAATAGGTTTTTTCTTGCTCGCTCCAAGTCCGCACGAACCGACTCGGTAAGATTTACCGGTATGGAATACTCCTGTTTGATGGTGGGTGTGAGCTCGAACGGCGGCGGCAGGCCATCATCAGTATCGGCCGATGTAATATCGCCACTACCCACCCCATTTCGTGAAGAGGCAGGAACTAGCGCAAGCTGCGACGACGATTCTTCAAATAGTTCTAGCAAAGAACACACGTACGACTGGTCAAAGTTAAATTGAACTGAACCCAGTTGTAGATCCACGTCCCGTAGCACCTCTTTACCACTTTTTTGGTCCTTCAGAGAGCTGAACCCAAGCTCCAACAGTGTTTCTGGTGATGCGGAAACAGACCCATCACTGTTTTTCGCACCGCCTACTTGGAAAGATATCACTCGTTCCCGTTGTCTGTTTGGTCGTTTACGTTGAGCTGCGTAACCAGGAAATTTACCACCCCGGCGTAACGGAGCTTTAATTGAGAATGGAGCAGCGATGGTGGGGCACGAGAATAACAAATATTGTGTCGACCTTCCGCTAGCATCATGGAAATCTTCGACTTCGAGCGACATTAAACTCACATTCAGTTGAGTCGACAATGTCTTTTGACCCACTCGTACGCGAAAACCTTGCAGTTTCACCAAAATTGTGCCATTGTCTGCAGGATCGTCATCAAAATCACTTGTGTCGTACCGGTAGGAAGTGTATGAAGATACTGCTGCAGAGCGAGGTTTTTTCAACTGCACCGAAATTAGAGGAACAGTGAAGGAGCAAACCATTAACCTTCGATCAAGGAGCTTCGTCGAACCACCTGGGGTATACGGACGAGGCCTCTTTCGCGTTCTTCTCTCGGATCTTGGGGGAATACTGACACTTATTCCATCCTCCTTCGCTACGGAATCCGAAAAGTCAGATAAAGAGAGGTTGTGCTCCAGTTCGCCGCTAAGAGATGATGCGCTCTGATCTAGGTTACCGCTAGTAATGCTAAACCACGTGTCGTCACTTTCAACACTCGCGTTTTCATCCGAGTCCCCAGCGTCATCTGCCAATGCACCATTTGCCGATGGTGGTCCGATACTTTCGTTATCGTTTAGCATAAACTTCTTCAATGCAGACGTGCTGAGGAAGCTCCCCCTCCTCATAGCCTCGTGACCGTCTTCCGAGTTCGGCATGCTTATTTCATCATTTCCATATGCATTCTCTGCTGAATAGAAGGCGCCACCTGAATACTTTCGCGTTTTCTTCGGTACCTCTGCGTTTGCCAAGCTGAATCGATCAGCCAAAGCCAATAACTGGAAGTATTTCTCAAGCGAGAGATTGAACGTTAGAGCTGGGAGATCTGCGTGAATGTAAAACCGTGTCAACGTCGCGTCAAGTGGTAAGATTGACATCCGAACAGTCACGTTGATGTTGAAGCGCTCGACCAGCTCGTACTCCTGCTCTTCGTCATAAATATTCGTGAGGTAAGGCGGGAGCGAAACAGACGGATAGTTCATGCCACTGCTTCCTGCACCATCATCTTGGACCCGACTCGTCTTTCCGTAAGGAATCAATAGCACATGAATGTTCGTGATTGAAAGACTGAATTTGTCATAAAATTCTTCTTTCCAACGAATTGCCCCCTCTCCTCTCTCTGCTTCATCGTAAAGCTGCTGCACGAAGGATGTATTCGAGTTCACACCTCGAAAATGCGATGGGCTCAGTAGTGCAATAGACCCCGGCGCTGACCTGCTCGATGGTGGTCCGCCTGTTGAGCTCATGCTCATTTGATCACTGTCCATTTGGCTGAGACGATCGGTCCGAAAGTTGATTCGGCCAAGATCAACCACGAGGCGTGCGCAATTGTAGTCAGTGTCGCTCTCGGGGACAATAATAACAGGAGCTTGGATTCGAAGATCCACAGCTAGCGCAATTCGGTTCTCCATCACATAGTCCAGCTTAGCTTCCGTTCTCGTCTTCAAGTTCACAATATCATTAAACGATGCCACTTCCAGCTCCTCCCAAAGACCCAAACTCGACGGAGTATCCATAAATTTTGCCAATCGCCCCCAGCATCGTGCTGTTGGCGATAACACAATTTCCAGTGGCTCCATGTGAACAAACAATGAGGCATCAGCGCTTGAAGTTGCCGGATTCATCTCATAGCTCATCAAGAACACAACGCCAGAAAGCTTGCTAACATTAACGTCATCTCCGTCACCAGCAGGACGAATGGTTTGCTTCCTACTAAGTAGACGAGAAAAGGCTGAGCTTTCTGCGCTTTCATCAAACGCCTCGATAGACTGCAGCGACACGTCAACCGCCACTGTTTCATCTCTCGCCACTGCAGCCACTTGAAGCTGAGAGAACGTACCGAGCAAGAAATCGGTGGGGGCATACTTTCGCCCGTAGCTAGGGTCATCTCGGAGCAGTGTTTTATTTGTTTCTGGATCGCTTGCCAATGTCACTGAACCTCTCTGCAAAGTCACAGTAACCCGATATAGCTCGCTAAGTTCCATTTGAGACTCGCTATCGGAAATGTCATCTGGTCCACCAGCTTCACGATGCTTATGCACCCGTTTCTTGGTCCGCCGAGAAGGCTCCTCTAATATCTTGAAGAGTTCCCTCAGTTCCACCTCAGGGATAATTCTGTGCGGAGCTTGTCCAGATTCTCCATCGGGAGAAGGAGTTGCTAGCTTAGAAGTCCAGCCAAACATCCACGCGCCCCACGAGCGATATCGAACCTCAGCAGGCACACTCGACTCGGTAATTTCTGTATCCACCGAGTCTGTATCTGAAAAAGCATGGGATTTGTGCGTTGGTGGTGTCGGAAGCCGGCGTCGCACACGAGAAGCTCGGGTGGCCTGGAAATTTCGAACTTCAAGATCAGCCAAGTAGCGAAAAAATAGTACATCCTCTGCGCTTCGACGCCGCTCAATTTCTTCTAACCCAGCATCGATTTCAAAAGATGACAGTTTTTGCATATTTGCATGATCACGTGGAGACAGGCTAGGTTTTTCCCCCTGTTCATCATCTTCAGTATTTCCATTGCCATCAGCATCGTCAATGTCATCAGTGTCTGAGTAAACGTAATCCACATCTGCAAGCTCCAGTAGCTGGCGCGATTTCTGTTGCCACAAACCCACGTATCGCTTGCGATCCTCGCGTCGATCCTTCATGAAACCCCACGTCCATTGTTGCTTCTTTGCTTGTTGATCCTTCAGCACTGCTGTGATCGCATACCTCCACCATTCGGCCGGGTCGTCAAACACAGCTGCCTGCGGCCTGAACTTGCGATGCCGCTGGTATTTCGTGTAATGATCCGGGATCTGCAGTGCTGAGGCCAAGTACAGCATATCGCAGTACTGTGATTCCTCCAGTCGAAACGCGACTTCGGAAACATTCACATCGATCTCAAACTTCGGCACATTCGCGTCAAACACGTCGCGATTCACAATGAGTCTCGCACTAGCGTCAATCGGCTTGAGCAGGAAGTGATGTTGCTGCTGCGACGGGTACAGCTGCATATGGTGATAATGCCTATCATCAAACCGCTTGGGGATCGCCCGGCTAAACGCGCTGGAAAACTCCTCCGCCGAGCAGGTCTCAAAGTCGACCTGCCGGTCGCGCTGCAACTCGCAGTCCGGGTTGCAGTAGACACTCAAGTGGTTCAGCTCGACGATCTTGAAAATCCGCGGCTCGTTGTTCTTGGTCGTGTCCACGTACGACGGCTGCCAGTTCGAGTTCGTCGACTGGACATGCACCGACTCGATCGTCAGCCCCATGGCGAACGGATGGTCTCCCGAGCTGTGGTCCTCTATCCGAATATGAATCCGCCGAATGTGCAGCTACAGTAGCAAAACACAACAACAAAAACAGCCAACACAGCAAAAAAACGGTAAGTAACAAGTAAAAATGAACAAAAAACAACTAAAAACGCAGCTAGAGCCCCCACCTCCAGGTTGTCAATGATCTTGTTGACTAATCTGGCGGCGAATCCGTCCTCAGTGGCGGCTGCGTCCGCCGTCTCCTGCTCCTGGCGCTTGGCCTGGGCGTAGAGCTCCTCCAGCAGCTTCTTCTTGAGCGTGAACTCGTCCATCTGGCGCATGACGGCGTCGATGTCCTCCTCCGTGCGCAGCAGCAGGTACACGTCGTCCACCGTGGCTACCACCGAGTCGGACTGCAGCCGGTTCCACGGGATCTTGAGCTCGATGGAGCCCACGAGGCCGCGCACGAGGCGCACGGCCGGCAGCTCCGCCACCACCTCGGGCTTGACCTCCAGCTCCGTGAGCACCACGTAGCCCGACCAGACCGCCACATTGATCTTGTCGCTGCTGAAGCACTTGGGCTCGATGTAGCTGCCCAGCGCGCTGGTGAGCAGCCCCGTCACCAGCGTCTCGAACATGGCGAGTGCGGAACTTGCAGAGCGTTTGTCAGTGGTGGTCTTGAACGTGGTGTGTGCTACACCAACCTCCTCTCTTATTCGGTGGTGGAAAACGTGACGCACTTCAAGTTAAGTACTCGAGGTTTTGGGGTTTAATGCTGTTCATCCGGTGACGCGAGCACAAGCAGGCGGCCGAGCCTGTAGCAAGGGGGGCTTGGAAGAAACGCCATACAAGAGTCGCCGGCGACATGGAGAGCGTGGACGCGGCGCTGCGCTACCTGCAGCGGCAGTTCGCGAGCGTGGCCAGCGATGAGACGCAGTGGAACGAGGAGCGCCAGCGGCTGCAGGCGCAAGTGCGCGAGCTCGAGGACCAGCGCAGCGAGCAGGAGCAGGCCTACAAGGACGCCATGCTGCGCGTCAAGATGCTCGAGTTCGCGCTGCGGCAGGAGCGCGGCCGCTACTTGGCGTCGCCTGCCGCCGTGCCCAGCACGGGAGGGACCAGCTCCAAGCCTCGCTCCGAGAGCGCCGAGATCTCGCGCGGCGTGACGGTCTCGCGCTCCATGGAGCGCTCCAAGTCGGCGCGCACGGCCGAGCAGCCGTCGCCTGCGCCGTCCCCCGCGGCCAGCCCCAAGGCGCACAACATTCATAGATCAGATAGCAGGAACAAGAGCGCGTCCAGCACGCCCAAGAACTCGCAGGGCAAGGGCACGGAGATCTCGCGGCCCCGGATGATGTCGCGCACGGCGTCGGGGCGAGAGGTGGAGCGCGAGATGAACAGGACGGCGTCAGGGCGGGAGGTGGAGAGGGAGATGACTAGGACCGCCTCGGGCTCGGGTCGGGAAGTGGAGCGCGAGATGAACAGAACAGCCTCCGGAAGAGAGGTGGAACGTGTAGAACGTACGTGCACGACGGAGCAGGCTGCAAGGATTGCTGCGATATCTTACTGATATTTGTGTGGGTTTTGTACGTAGGTACAATTGAGACGACAAAGCCGCCCAAGTCTGCGGTGATCCCGATTGCGCCGAAGGGATCTTACCGGGCGCACAAGTTGAAGCTGAAGTTGTCGGGACACATGGTACGGTGCCGGGGTGTCTGTTACTGTGAGTTTTCATCTGGGTGTGCACTTACAATTGTTTTTGGTGCTATCCGATATGATGCATTATTTCAGGATGGAGTGCGGGCGCTTGCATTTCACCCGACCGAGCCGATGTTGGTGTCGGGTAGTGAAGACTGCACGGTGAAGGTGTGGAACTTGTCGAGTGTGGCTAGTGGTCCGCCATCGCAGCGGGCGACGGAGGTGGACTCAGTGGTGACCATGCGAACACACACGCAAAGCGTATTGTCACTGGCCGTGTTTAGCTCCGAGAATTACCCTGATTGTACGCCTGGAAAATCAGGTGCATTCGCATCGGCAGGACGTGATGGAGCATTGCACCTGTTCCAACTGCCCAGCACAGAAAACGACAAGCCAGAACCGCACACGTACGAGGAGTATGAGGGCACAAAGCTCCATTCTGTCAAGGATGCACACGACGACGCAATTTGGGATCTCCATGCACACCCGCTGTCAAACGTGTTGTTTTCGGCTGGAGCAGATGCCGTTGTGCGAACATGGGGAGTTACGTCGGGTATGTAACCACACATTATCACCAAGCTGGTTATTATCCATGTGCTTACGGGTATCACTAACCTAACTTGGTTGTATTTTTGTGGCAGAAATGACGCTTCAAGGTGAGCTGCGGTGTGCAACCAAAACGAACACAAACGGAACTGGTAAGTTCATAGCTAGCGATGTGCAATTCAAACTCGTGTGCTGACTTTTGTTTCGTGAACAGGTCCAAGCATTCGTGGGTTTTTGGTGCCTACGTCGGTGCAATCGATGCTTACGGATCCGAAGACGTGTGTTGTCGGATACACGAATGGTTCAATCGCTCAGTTCGACTACGCTGCTGAGCGTGTCATTCAACTGACACGAGCCATTGACGTTGATGCAAAGGGACGAGGGGGGCAAGTGAATAAGGTGCGTTCATATAGCAGTTGTGTCGTTACCTTAAGGCTGACCTCGTTTTCTATGTGATGTTTTGCATGCAGTTGGCTGTGCACCCGACCATGCCGATTGCTATTGCAGCCCATCAAGACCGAAAAATCCGGATGTACGACATGCGAGCAGGTAACACACACCTTTAGTGTCCAAATCTTCATGTACGCCTATAACTTACCACTATTTTTTTGCAGGCGAATGTGTCGGCTCTCTTACTGCGCACCAGGACTCCGTTACATCTCTCTCAATCGACGCGGCGGGACTGTACCTTGCTTCCGGCGGTACGGCAGGCAGTGCTTTTATTTCTGTTACGGATGATTCTGTATATCTCATCGCTGACACTCTTTTCGTGATACTTTCAGGTCACGATGGCTCGTTGCGTGTCTGGTCAGTCGCTGATCGCCACTGCGTTTTTGAGCAAACGGTATGTCTAAGCTTGGAAGGTTGGTTGTTGCTGTGCGTCTGGAGGCTGACAACGTCTTGATTTGTTTTGTTTAGGCACACCGGCCGAAGATGGGCGAAGCAGTGCACTCGGTGGCTTATCACCCGACCCGCAACTTCATCGCCACTGGTGGCGCGGACAGTACAATAAAGATCTTCCAGTGAGCTTCAGCTGCTGAAAGACGCTAGCATCGCTCCCCTCGCTGAGCAAGCGAGCGAGCCGCCAGTGATGTAGCGAGGGCTGTGTGGGATGTTTTGCACAGCTTACTAATGGAATAGAACTACGACCAGCTTGCCCCCTCCGACTTAACTGCGTAGTAGATGTCGATACACCTCCACGAACGACTTCACTTGGTGGTATCTGCTGTCTGCCGCGTCACATGTGCAACGAAAGTCAAGAAATGCTAGCAACTGGACGAACGCCATCACTTCATCATACGAAGACCCGCGCCCTCAGCCTTTCGGCGAGAGTGCGACGGCCGTGTATTATTATTTCTTCAAGATGGCAAAGAGCGATCCCTCGCAGCACGGATTGACTGACTACTAGATGGCTAGACAGCTTAGATCACGCCAATGCGGTTGGCCACGTCCAGAGCGTCGTAGTCAGCGGTCAGGCGCACGTACGCCTTCTTCTGGCCATCGGGTCTGCAGTCACAACATCAAGCATACAAAAGTCAGCACTCGTTGCTCCACAATTTCCCAACTAACACAATAGGACGGAGAGCGGCCGACAAAAGCCGCCCCTTAAGTCCCCGCCACCGCACTTCCCTATCAGGACTACGGCCAGGCTTAGAGCAACTTAAGGGGGTTCGTAGATGGTCCCTCCATCCTGCAACATCAAAGCTCGACGCGATGTGGTGTACCTGATGAGCGTGTTGACCTTGGCGACCTTGATGTCGTACAGCTGCTTGACGGCGTCCTTGATCTGGCGCTTGTTGGCCAGCAGGTCCACCAGGAAGACGAGCGTGTTGTTGTCCTCGATCTTCTTCATGGCCGACTCGGTGGTCAGCGGCGACTTGATGATGCGGTACTTGTCGAACTTGTTGCGCGACGGCACCGACTTGCGGGCGTAGCGCGGGGCGCGGGCCAGCTGCAGGGTCTTGGGCTTGTAGAAGTGCACCTTGGTGCGGATCTTCAGCACCTTGCCGTGCGAGCCCTTGATGACCTTCTTGGACTGCTTGGCAGCGGCCTTGCCGGCCGCAGTCTTGGGGGTAACCTTCGCCATCTCTGCTTGTTTGCCTCTTTGAGAAATGACCCGCCTACACTAAATGCGGAGCTGCTCGCCCAACCAAGGAGCGCCAGCCAACGATTCAGGTCTATTATAATCTTTCCTGATTGGGTGAAATTCCCACGCCGATTTTCAGCCAGTAGCATTGCATATCGTACTTAGTGTAACTTGTGTGTACCGATAAAATGGTACGGTCAAAACGCTGGTGGCATCAAAGGTAACTTTGACGTGGTTTGATGCGCATCGTTCAGAGTTTGCGGTACTTCGCTTGATCTTCGGACGTCGCCAGCGCTTTGAAGCCGCACGCTGGTGGTCGGTATGATTTCATTCCGCCAATTTCTCGGCCGAGTGCAGGCAATCTCCATGGTCATGCGGTGCGGTTGCTTACTTGCCTTGGTGACACTAGGAATCGCCATCACTTCGACTGCGTCCGTGGACTCTTCAACGTTGGCTGATAACAACTCGACGGAGAGTGACAGTGACAATGCCAGCAACGGCAACAGTGTTGGGAGTGACGACGTTGAAGTGACGCGTGTCCGACACATTTTGCACTTTTCGGACGTGCACCTCAACATCTCAAAGTCGCTGAATGCCAATGACTCGGCTGCGATTCCTGCTGCTTATGGAGACGACGCACCTACCAGTTTACTAGTGTCTGCGCTTGAGTATGCCAAGCAGTTGCTACCCGAACCGGATTTCTTCCTCTACACGGGCGACCACGTCGTGCACGGAGAACTCTCGAACGAGTACCTGGTGGAAGCAGTGGAGGAGAACGTGGAGACTATGGCCAAGTACTTTGCAGCCAACGACAATGGGACGGCGTTGGACATCACGGCCATCATCGGCAATGCAGACACGGGTAGGTGCTGCGTGGGGTTGCAGTGCTGACAATTAGCGAGCGTCACTGACTGGTTTTGTGGTGCGGTGCAGCTCCGGACTACACTATGAATGTGACGGACCCCGAGACGGAGGAGAATCCGGCTATCGCACTCGTATCAACAGCGTGGGAAGCCACAATGTCGAAGTCCAACCTCGACTGGTACAACCGCCGCGGGTATCTGGCCTACGCTCTAGACGACAACGTGATAGTGATCACGCTGAACACGCTTCCGTACTCGGTGAGTTGCGTAAATTCATCCTACTCACAGCTGTTAAGTACTTTGAAGTTGACGAAGCATTGGTATTTTTGATATGCCCCTCAGCCTAGTCACCTCCCTGATACGTCAGCGCTTCCAGACCCGTTCGAGCAATTCGAGTGGCTGAACGCGTCGCTGTCGGAGCTGAGAAGCAGCGGGAAGTTGGCCTATATCGTCGGTCATATCCCTCCGATCATCGACTCGTATTCCGGAGAGCCAATGTGGAATGAGACGTACATTAAAACGTACAAGCAGATTGTCAGTCAGTACACGGATATCATCAAGGCGCAGCTTTTCGGTCACGTGCACAGCATCGAATTCCGCTTACCCCTGTCCAGTGATCAGTTTGCACTTTTCGAGCAAAATGGTGTGGCGGTCGATGCAGACTTCGGTGACAGCTCGCAGTTGGTGCCGATCTTCATGGTGGCAGCGATATCACCGATCTTTTTGAACAATCCAGCGTTTATGATCTGGGACTACGACGCCACCACATACGAGATCCGCGATTTCACGGTCTATGGTGGCAATATTTCTTCCACTACTCAGGACGTTGACTGGAAACAGTTATTCAAAGCTAGTACTGAGTACGGTGTCAGTTCTCTGAATACGTCAGAGATATCGAGTTTTGCGAGGCGAGCAGCAGCCGATGGGGAGCTCCTCGAGCAGTACTACTACAACTCCAAGGCTCAATCCCGGCTTCAGCCTTCGTGCATGGACACAACTTGTCAGGCGGAATGGCTGTGCTCCCTGTACTGGTGGTCTTCCACGACAGAATATGAAGCATGCGTGGAATCAACCGTGTCGCTGAAGTCTCAACGTTCCTCTAGTATTCAAGGGTCTGTCTCCTCATCCGCCGGATCGCTGTTGTACGCCTCGGCGGCCATTATTCTCGGAGGATTGTTCGCCACTGTCGTTTTGGTCCTGTTCACGTCCAAAGTTTGTCGTCGCGGTGGCGACCGAGAAGCTACGAAGCTGTTGCAGCGACAACGCGTTCACTTTGCGGCTATCGTGTGATGAAATCAAGTAGTTAGTTATCAAATGCTTCAACCGAGTTGGTCACGCATATAAAACTGTTGTCTGGACTGCAATTTGATACTTCTTCTACTTGAAGTACTGAATCCTGCAGTAGTTCCGCAAATGGTTCATTGCAAGCGGCATCAAGAGGTCCTTACATGTAGTCCGTGGATGGGATTAGATGTCTCGTGCACGCCAAGAAAATGGGACCCCAAAGACTGCGGATTCGCTATCACGCAAAAGAGCTCCCACAAGTTGAGCATAATCTCTTGCTTTCGGATGCTGTGACGTCTTGAGCTTGTGGCAGCTATCCGATCAGTGCAACAGGCTAGCGTAAACTTCTGTTCACCATGCTGTAGCGGGTCCTGCCAAGAACTCATGGAGGCTCATGTGATGTACATGTACATACTACAGTAGTAAAATACATGTATACATGTAAGCGCGCAGAATCATTCGTATCCGTGAAGTGGCTAGAAAAACGCAGGACCTAGCAAAAGATGGCAGCGGGGCAAAAACTGTAAATTAGCCGTCGTTTCTAACTTTTTGGGATCAACTTCAACATTAACTACCGAGGTGGACCCCTATCGAACGATACATGTACATGTATTGTAAATTCTACTCGCTAAGTGTCCAGCTCGAAGGGTTGGCAACTCGGCCTTGCCTGGTCAATTGTCATCCGTAATAACTCGGCATATGTTGAAGTAAAAGCTGCAGTCTCAGCGAGTGAAGCGATTTCCCGCGCAAGTAATCTCATCAAAACAAAAACAAAAATCTGTGCGAAGCTGCAACCTGCAGATCCACTGTCCACGCCTGCATGGCTTACGGTCAAGACCAGCTTCCTGCACCTGGCGGTCGTTCGGGCGGTGGTTGCAGCAGACATTGGCTCCACTGCAACTTGCAGTCTGCAAGACGTTGCGGTGGGGCCGTGCAGCCCCCGGACGTGCGGTCTCCTCGCAACAGCACCAGGCGCCTCTGCAAGGAAAAAGTTCACCGACGACATCCAGCTCATGCGCATGTTGCACTTAAAGCGCGGACGAGGACGGCCTGCCGCTGCTGCTTTCCAAATTTGAAATTCCAATGGACAAAACTTGTCAAATTCACCACCGAAAACTTATGGCACCATTCCAAAACAATCAAGCTGACGCTGTTAGTGTCCAACTTGGACGGGGTGTGCTGATGAGTTCCATGAGCAACTACTGTACAGTACTGTACACTGTACAGGTGCAACACTGACGGCGGGAGCTCGGTGCCTTAAATCCAGTTGCGAAAGAGATGGTCCACGACGTGAATGCACCCGTACACGAATGGCCACCACAATCATCGAGTTAACATACTTCAAGGTGTCCGCCACTCTGTCACGGAACCGAGCTTTGGCAAAGCCCGTGAGTCAATGACACGGGCCCGTGATTGGGGTGCCATGCCCCACATCAATGCTCCCCATCTTGAATTGCTGCACCATTTCGCTAGCTGGCAGGCGTTAAGTCCCAGGGCTTGACGGCGGCGACAAGGCAGTCGCGAAAGATCTTCGAGGCGGACACCTACGAATAGGAACTGCAACCATCTGCAGGCCGGGACTGGATCCCCCGATCACGCTACGGGACTGCGCACACATCATTGTTTACAGCCACAGTGTATCGGAGACTGGTGCAAGGGCCCAGGACTTGGCGAGCAAACTTACAGTTGCAGTAAACTCAAACCGGTATGATGCCTGCTTGGCATTCGGAGATGAGACGCCCGCACACGCGACAGCGCTTACAGTACACTGCGTTTAGTACCTTCTTACGACCCCTGCCACACGCTCAGTCAACTCGGGTCGTGACGCGTATTGTTTGAACAGAGAACAAGCCACACAAGGGTCTCACTCGCTTCGGTCACTCTCAATTTCACGCACATCAGCGATTTTCTCGCACGTCGAGGGTCCGATCAAAATGGAGTCGTCGCCCCCAGTACTCCCGCAGCTCTCGTCCTACCTGCCCGTGCCGTCTTCCGACACGCGTACCCCCAGCATAGTCACCACCGGCATTACCAGTACCGGTAGCCTCGGACTCAAGAAGCGACGCAACAGCATCGAAGGCACGTTCTCGGCAGTCAGTCCAAGGCTACCCACCTCCCACCGCTCCGATAGCGAGTTGCTCAAGCGCAAACAGTCGTCGTCTGCGATTTCATTGAGCGACGATGGCGAGGAGCCGACTGCAACGTCGTTCTCGCGACTCAGCAGACTTTATGCAGTGGAAGGCCAAGCCAGCCCTATCATCACGTCGGAGGGGGGTTCATATTCATCTGCATCATTTTCTCAGGATGGTTATTTCGCGTCACAACCGGCCGTGACGGGACCCCGTCGCGAACGCACATCAAGGTACTTGAGCGAAGGAGACCGCCGAGAGATCATCACGCGGATCGATGCTGGCGAGAAGCAGGTGACTCTAGCGAGGGAGTTCTGCGTTAGCCGCGCCGCTATCTGCAACCTTTACAAGAATCGATGGGAAGTCCTTACTCGGGGGAGTCGTAACCCTGAGTCCAAACACCCGAAGAAGACCCGCAGCAGGAAGGCGAGCCCACGGTTAGCAACCCAGGCCTCGACACCGACGGAAGAACTGAGCATCAAACCGACACCAGTGTACCCGGATGTGTCCGCGATATCGATCCGTTCGGAGGAGAGTCCGCGTGATGATCAGGAGGACTCGACTGTTTTCCAGTATCAATCCGCAGGTGATGAGGACGAGCCAAGCCAAGGTGGCAGCCACCCCGCCGTGATTCTCGTTCAAGTTCAACAGGGGGGTCCATTCAAGCAGCTGCGGCACCAGACTCACCTCCAGCAGAATGAAGCGGACCGACCACGCGACCAGCGATCGCGTTTTGAGGAGATCGTTGGGGACGCTGTGGTGTCTAGGCCATTCCTTGTCCATGAGGCTTCGGCATACTCGTACCCTTGCAGGAACCTAGTTGCTGCACTCAGGGACGAAAATATCAGTACGGTGGTGTTCCAGCAGAGAGCAACACGTTTGGTACGTCTTGTGGTCGAGGAGGCGCTTACCTGTTTGCCTCACGAGAACGTCGAGATCACGAACCAGTTTGGAGACGTTTGCCATGGAGCCAAGCCATTGGATGAACACGATATCTGCGGTATCTCCATGGAGGACAAGGGCATGGTACTGCTTCGAGCCTTCTCCACAATCAGTCCGACATCACCTACCGGTGTGGTGTCTGTCGACACAAGAGCTGCGGATGTCTCGCCGCCAATCGTACACACCCAGCTGCCGTCCATTCATCCCCGCCAAGCCGTTTTGCTCCTCGACATCGAGTGCGCCACAGGCGAAGAGGCATGCGCGGTGCTACATCACCTCATTCACGAGAGGCAGATAGTTGAGAAAAACATCTATTTCGTGACAGTCATCAGCTCCTTCGAGGGTCTTCAAAACGTGTTCAGGCACTTTCCAGGTGAGGCAGTAGAATCAGTTCCCTATGTGTGAGTCTGGGACTAACATCTTCTGTGTATTCGAGCAGATGTATCGCTCATAACCGCACAAGTGGACACCGTTGTAGACGTGAGCAAACGCATCCGACCGGGCATTGGCAACTTCATGCAGCGCTTCTGGAACGTCCAAGCGGACAGCGCACCCTAGTGACCACATACTTTTTCCAACTTCTACACATGATTTATTTACTACGAAGTCATCAAGTCGAAGCGGTAGCGTGTTGATGCTGTGCTCAAAGATTAGTACCAACGTTAGTACTACCTCGAAGTACAATTTAGTACAGTACATGTATTTTTTCCTCTCGAAGATTCTGCAAGCTCAGCGCCAAAAGTCACATAAACTTTAATCGGTTCGCGCATGTTGTTGTTGAAGTGGCACAATTACCAGATAACGTATGAATTCCGGCACAGGATTTGACAGATTTTGGAGCACAAGTCGCGAAATTCTAAGGGCCTTAGCAAATTGTTAATGACAATGGAAGTTGCAATTATGGTATTCTATCCGTAAACTATCCGATAAAGCGTGCAGCACAAACAATCTACGAGTCGTTTGGACTAAAAAAACATTTCCGTGTTTGTGCGATATTACTGCTTGTCGTCTATGCAGATTGCAGCGAGCGTCGCAGCAAGGGGTATATCCACAAGTAGCTACAGGAAGCGGTGTGTCACAATACACAGGTAGGTTCTCCGCCTAGGACAAGTATCCTGCGGCTGGGGCGTGCTATGCCGCCTTGGATACAGTACGTACGTCACTTCAATAGAGGAATTATCTTAACCGAGTGGATATCCACTCAGATTTTTCCTATAGACGACTGAATGCAACCCACTCACATTAGGTGAAAATTAAAAAAATACATCAAATTTCAAGTTACCGCTATAGTTGTATCTGGTGTGTAGGCCCGAGTCAGGGGTACCCTTCGGCGTTTGTCGTCGTCGTGAAGAAGCTCCGCAGAGGCATATCGGGTGGCGACAAGACTGGGAACGTCGGACGCCCGCGCAAATGTGGAAACCGCACCTGCTGCAAGTGCGGTCTCAAGCTAAAAGCGCTCTGGAAAAAAACAAATTGAACTTTTCATTACAACTCGTGTTTTATTGTCGCTTGTTGAGAGCTACCCAGAGTACCCCGAAGGTCGTGTTGTACGCGGTTGTGCGCGACACCGGACTTACGGCGTGCGCAGTACAGAATGCCCAGCCCGAATGGATGATAAATGCCCGAATGCATGATAAATGATCCAAAAACGATCTCGGAAAAAACGCTCGAAAGCAAGCAAACATGGTTAGCGATGGGCTTCAGATAGCGCACGGGGCAATATTCTGCGGTGCCAAACCGGCCGTTCACGCGCCCCACGAGATAAACACTTGAGAGGTCATTAGGACGATGTCTCAAAAATTACAGTAGCTGCGTAACTACCACACTCTGTTCCATTCGTGATTTAAGGAATATAATCAAACACTCAGAAAAATCTGAGTGGATATCCACTCGGTTAAGATAATTCCTCCACTTCAATATGGCGTGTTGATACCGTTTACGCTGGGCACGGGATTTGTGGTAATCCCTCTCGGATTAATGCTGCAGTACAGTCGTAACCCTCAATATGCGCACCCATACCTTCCAATACCCTGTCGTATCCGAACGTCGATATTGGGTTCGGCAGTCAATCATCACAAAGAACTGTTAATTCCCTGTCAAATCGCTTTGTACTTCCCCTGCGCATATTGAGGGGTACGACTGTACTGCTGTTCACATGGGGATGACGCGAACAACGAAACGTTGGCGTGCTTACCCTACGAACACGCGGAACGAAGCAAGTACCGGTACACACTGTATAAATAACCGGGTTTGCTACTTTCTCTTGATTGGTTGAAATCATTTATTACTGTAGGCACGGAGACTTGGATGCCTGCCGCGCTTTTTATCATTGCGCAGGGCTACTAGAGTACTGAGAGTGACTTGCTGTATGCGGCACAATCTTTTCCAATCCTGCATTACAAGTAAAACGCACACCGTGAGCTTTCACTAGGCTCTGCCGAATGCCTGAGCGTGCAATGTGAGCTTTCACAAAGCTCTGCCGAATGCCTGAGCTTTATTGGTCTGATTTATCTTCATATTAAGCATATATCGCATCGTAGAAGCAGACTACCATGCGCGCATTTTGGCGGGCTACACTCCAAGGAAGGTAGCCCGACAGAATACGAAGGCGCTAAAGAAAAGTTTGACGGTCTGCGTGGTAGCACTGCCGAATGCCTGAGCTTTATTGGTCTGATTTATCTTCATATTAAGCAGTATCGCGTCGTAGAAGCAGACTACCATGTGCGCATTCTGGTGGGCTGCCCTCCTTGGAGTGTAGTCCACCAGAATGCGAGCCCGCTAAAGAAAAGTTTGACGGTCTGCGTTGGCGCGCAGCGCCAGAAGAAAAATCGTCTAGTGGGGATCTCCATCACGGAGAGCACTCTGTTGCTACTACATGTAGCTATTATATTCCACATTGCTCCTATAAGACATGAACTACACGAGCTCGAGCTTGTAGCGACTTGTCATGGTGCGGATTGCTTCTGCAACCCTTCGCTACAGTACACAGTAGAAATATACTTAGATTTGGTATGGGAGGCGTCGTTTTGCAACCCTGACTGACTTTTTGTATGGGACTTGGGTTGCAAAGCGGCTCAGTGCATGCTACCGTAAACGCAACCGCAGTTGCAATTCATACCCCGTCTTTTCGTCTTTTCGGTGCCGTATCAGCAACAATCCTGGTCGATACTGGGCAACCGCCCAATCAGCGGCCAGCGATGCGAGAAATACAACCTCGGTTGCAAATGGCCGGTAATGTAAATTATTTGTACCGTGCAATCCTGCCGGTCGACTGGAAGATATCCAGTAGAGTAGAGATTTGCGTGGCCGTCTGCTGTGAAAATGATGGCGCCTCGTTCTCTTTGCAACCCCTCGCGAGCGTGACATCTGTATGACCCCAGGGTCGAGATGCTGAGTTGGTAGCAAACATGGCGATACTCCCGTAGCCGCCATCAAAAGCGCTGCTGTAGCCACTTTTATCGGCTCGCGAAAAGATTATGTTGCTGAAGTGGCACAATTGCCAGAAGACGTATGTATTCCGCGTGGTCCACAAAACGGTGAAGCACCGGATTTGACAGATTTTGAACATATGTAGTGAAATTCTACGGGTCTTAGCAAATTGTCAGTAGAAATGTACTACAGTAGTACCGGAAGTTCCAATTTGGAATCCGCTGATATTTTATCCGTAAACTATCCGATCAAGCGTACAACACAAACTGGAATACTGTACTACTACGTAGTATAAAATAATTTGGAATCCGCTCACATTTTATCCGTAAACTATCCGATAAAGCGTACAGCACAAACAATCTACGAGTCGTTTGGACTAAAAAAACATTTCCGTGTTTGTGCGATATTACTGCTTGTCGTCTATGTAGATTGCAGCGAGCGTCGCAGCAAGGGGTATATCCACAAGTAGCTACAGGAAGCGGTGTGTCCGCAGCAGCACCGAGCTCGGCGGCTGCAAGGGCACCTTCGTCACCAGCCAATCCAACGCTGTCAGTGCTGCGCAACTCGCCACCTTGTCATTGCGCGCAAGTACATGTAGACGTCTACAGCTCCTGGAACTGATGCACGTCCAGACTGGCCTGGCCGTTCTCGAGCAGCGCCAACAAGGCACCCGCGAACGTCTTGTACTCCGGGTGGTCTCGGTGCTTAGCCACGCTCTGCACAAGACAAGCAACAAGGTTAGTCTCGATAAATACACGCGGGTTGTGGTACAGCATCGCGTCACAGAGAGGGCGAAACGGTAGGAAGCGTAGACAGTGTACGTACGCTTTCCTGGTCGTAGCGCTCGACGATGGTCCACTTGCGCGGGTCGCTGGTGTTCTGCATGGGGTGCCAGCCGACGACACTGGCATCCTTGGAGTATGTCTGCGAGGCGTCGGACAGCTTGGCGCGCAGCTGCTCCTCGACGTCCTTGCCGTCCTTGGCGTACAGGTTGACAACAATCGTGAAGACCATGTTTTCTGGAGGTGTGTGTGTGTTGTTGGTTGAAGAGTCGAGAGTGAATTCGAAAGTGAGCGAGACGGCAGGATGGATATGGTCGAGCTGAGGCTGTTTACACAGGTAGGTTCTCCGCCTAGGACAAGTATCCTGCGGCTGGGGCGTGCTATGCCGCCTTGGATACGTACGCCACTTCAATCTGGCGCGTTGATACCGTTTACGCTGGGCCCGCCGCACGGGATTTGTGGTAATCCTCTCGGATTAATGCTGCAGTACAGTACAGTGTACTGCTGTTCACATGGGGATGACGCGACCAACGAAACGTTGGCGTGCGCACGAACACGCGGAACGAAGAAAGTCTCAGTCTTTGTACTGTTCAGTACTGTTAGTCGACTGGAAGATATCCAGTAGAGTAGAGATTTGCGTGGCCGTCTGCTGTGAAAATGATGGCGCCTCGTAACGAGGCGCCATCATTTTCACAGCAGAGAACGAGGCTCGTTCTCTTTGCAACCCCTCGCGAGCGTGACATCTGTATGACCCCAGGGTCGAGATGCTGAGTTGGTAGCAAACATGGCGATACTCCCGTAGCCGCCATCAAAAGCGCTGCTGTAGCCACTTTTATCGGCTCGCGAAAAGATTATGTTGTTGAAGTGGCACAATTGCCAGAAGACGTATGTATTCCGCGTGGTCCACAAAACGGTGAAGCACCGGATTTGACAGATTTTGAACATATGTAGTGAAATTCTACGGGTCTTAGCAAATTGTCAGTAGAAATGTACTACAGTAGTACCGGAAGTTCCAATTTGGAATCCGCTGATATTTTATCCGTAAACTATCCGATCAAGCGTACAACACAAACTGGAATACTGTACTACTACGTAGTATAAAATAATTTGGAATCCGCTCACATTTTATCCGTAAACTATCCGATAAAGCGTACAGCACAAACAATCTACGAGTCGTTTGGACTAAAAAACATTTCCGTGTTTGTGCGATATTACTGCTTGTCGTCTATGTAGATTGCAGCGAGCGTCGCAGCAAGAGGTATGTATACCGACAAGTAGCTACAGGAAGCGATGTGTACGCAGCAGCACCAAGCTCGGCGGCTGCAAGGGCACCTTCGTCACCAGCCAATCCAACGCTGTCAGTGCTGCGCAACTCGCCACCTTGTCATTGCGCGCAAGTACTGTACATGTAGACGTCTACAGCTCCTGGAACTGGTGCACGTCCAGACTGGCCTGGCCGTTCTCGAGCAGCGACAGCAAGGCACCGGCGAACGTCTTGTAGTCCGCGTGGTCTCGGTGCTTAGCCACGCTCTGCTCGCCGACATTGCCATATCCCACACAAGACAAGCAACAAGGTCAGTCTCAAGTCCACGATAAATACACGCGGGCTGTGGTACAGCATCGCGTCACAGAGAGGGCGGAACGGTAGGAAGGGTAGACAGTGTACGTACGCTTTCCTGGTCGTAGCGCTCGACGATGGTCCACTTGCGCGGGTCGCTGGTGTTCTGCATGGGGTGCCAGCCGACGACGCTGGGGTCCTTGGAGTATGTCTGCGAGGCCTCGGCCAGCTTGGCGCGCAGCTGCTCCTCGACGTCCTTGCCGTCCTTGGCGTACAGGTTGACAACAATCGTGAAGACCATGTTTTCTGGAGGTGTGTGTGTGTTGTTGGTTGAAGAGTCGAGAGTGAATTCGAAAGTGAGCGAGACCGCGGGCAGGATGGATGCGGTCGAGCTGAGGCTGTTTACACAGGTAGGTTCTCCGCCTAGGACAAGTATCCTGCGGCTGGGGCATGCTATGCCGCCTTGGATACGTACGTCACTTCAATCTGGCGCGTTGATACCGTTTACGCCGGGCACGCTGCAGGGGATTTGTGGTAATCCCTCTCGGATGAATGCTGCAGTACTGCTGTTCACATGGGGATGACGCGACCAACGAAACGTTGGCGTGCGTACCCTACGAACACGCGGAACGAAGCAAGCAAGTACACACTGTAAATGTATTTGTACCGTGCAATCCTGCCGGTCGACTGGAAGATATCCAGTAGAGTAGAGATTTGCGTGGCCGTCTGCTGTGAAAATGATGGCGCCTCGTTCTCTTTGCAACCCCTCGCGAGCGTGACATCTGTGCCGCAGGATGACCCCAGGGTCGAGATGCTGATTTGTTAGCAAACATGGCGATACTCCCGTAGCCGCCATCAAAAGCGATGCTGTAGCCACTTTTATCGGCTCGCGAAAAGATTATGTTGTTGAAGTGGCACAATTGCCAGAAGACGTATGTATTCCGCGTGGTCCACAAAACGGTGAAGCACCGGATTTGACAGATTTTGAACATATGTAGTGACATTCTACGGGTCTAAGCAAATTGTCAGTAGAAATGTATTACAGTAGTACCGGAAGTTCCAATTTGGAATCCGCTGATATTTTATCCGTAAACTATCCGATCAAGCGTACAACACAAACTGGAATACTGTACTACTACGTAGTATAAAATAATTTGGAATCCGCTCACATTTTATCCGTAAACTATCCGATAAAGCGTACAGCACAAACAATCTACGAGTCGTTTGGACTAAAAAACATTTCCGTGTTTGTGCGATATTACTGCTTGTCGTCTATGTAGATTGCAGCGAGCGTCGCAGCAAGAGGTATGTATACCGACAAGTAGCTACAGGAAGCGATGTGTACGCAGCAGCACCAAGCTCGGCGGCTGCAAGAGCACCTTCGTCACCAGCCAATCCAACGCTGTCAGTGCTGCGCAACTCGCCACCTTGTCATTGCGCGCAAGTACTGTACATGTAGACGTCTACAGCTCCTGGAACTGGTGCACGTCCAGACTGGCCTGGCCGTTCTCGAGCAGCGACAGCAAGGCACCGGCGAACGTCTTGTAGTCCGCGTGGTCTCGGTGCTTAGCCACGCTCTGCTCGCCGACATTGCCATATCCCACACAAGACAAGCAACAAGGTCAGTCTCAAGTCCACGATAAATACACGCGGGCTGTGGTACAGCATCGCGTCACAGAGAGGGCGGAACGGTAGGAAGGGTAGACAGTGTACGTACGCTTTCCTGGTCGTAGCGCTCGACGATGGTCCACTTGCGCGGGTCGCTGGTGTTCTGCATGGGGTGCCAGCCGACGACGCTGGGGTCCTTGGAGTATGTCTGCGAGGCCTCGGCCAGCTTGGCGCGCAGCTGCTCCTCGACGTCCTTGCCGTCCTTGGCGTACAGGTTGACAACAATCGTGAAGACCATGTTTTCTGGAGGTGTGTGTGTGTTGTTGGTTGAAGAGTCGAGAGTGAATTCGAAAGTGAGCGAGACCGCGGGCAGGATGGATGCGGTCGAGCTGAGGCTGTTTACACAGGTAGGTTCTCCGCCTAGGACAAGTATCCTGCGGCTGGGGCATGCTATGCCGCCTTGGATACGTACGTCACTTCAATCTGGCGCGTTGATACCGTTTACGCTGGCCACGCCGCACGGGATTTGTGGTAATCCCTCTCGGATTAATGCTGCAGTACTGCTGTTCACATGGGGATGACGCGACCAACGAAACGTTGGCGTGCGTACCCTACGAACACGCGGAACGAAGCAAGTACACACTGTAAATGTATTTTGTCGCGCACCCTCCTGCCAAGGGGTCGGGCACGCGTGGGCTGTTGGAAGAGTACGGTCGCGGGCGAGGGAGGTCGAAGAGGCTTGAGGGTGGTTGTAGGCACTAAAGTAATAGAAGAAAGTTGTTTGTTTGTTGTTGGTTAGCTGACTTGGTTCTCAGCAGGAAAATGTACGACTGACAGACTGGATAGCGCGTCGGCAGCCGCCGGCGCGCTCATAAGGACGACACTACCTCTCGCGTACTCACCTCGGCACCTCGGCGTGCCATCCCTCCTTGAGCACGACTCCTCCTCCCCGCTATCCTCACACAGCACCACCTCGTCGGCCTGACCTCCGTCCCCGACGTCGCAGCGTTCGGAAGGGAACGCTTTCCTGCCGTCGCCTCGGGCGGCTGCAGCCTGAGTCTCGCGTCATCCTCGAGGGGCGGTCCTTCGAGAAGTGGCACTCGGTACCGGTCGAGCGGTACTCGTAGTGTACCCATCCGTCGCTGTACCCACTCGTCGTGAAGGGTTCACCCCAGGCGGTTTCGGGGGTGACTCGTCATCGACCAGGCCCAGCGAAGACCCGCCTGGAATGCCACCCACATTCCCGGGTACGGGACAATCCACGGGCCAGTCATCGAGAGTCTCTCGGTTCTCCGTCTCATCCAGCTCCTCCACATCAGACTCTTGTAGGCGCAGCAGGCTGAAATGTCGCGCACCCTCCTGCCAAGGGGTCGGGCACGCGTGGGCTGTTGGAAGAGTACGGTCGCGGGCGAGGGAGGTCGAAGAGGCTTGAGGGTGGTTGTAGGCACTAAAGTAATAGAAGAAAGTTGTTTGTTTGTTGTTGGTTAGCTGACTTGGTTCTCAGCAGGAAAATGTACGACTGACAGACTGGATAGCGCGTCGGCAGCCGCCGGCGCGCTCATAAGGACGACACTACCTCTCGCGTACTCACCTCGGCACCTCGGCGTGCCATCCCTCCTTGAGCACGACTCCTCCTCCCCGCTATCCTCACACAGCACCACCTCGTCGGCCTGACCTCCGTCCCCGACATCGCAGCGTTCGGAAGGGAACGCTTTCCCGCCGTCGCCTCGGGCGGCTGCAGCCTGAGTCTCGCGTCATCCTCGAGGGGCGGTCCTTCGAGAAGTGGCACTCGGTACCGGTCGAGCGGTACTCGTAGTGTACCCATCCGTCGCTGTACCCACTCGTCGTGAAGGGTTCACCCCAGGCGGTCTCGGGGGTGACTCGTCATCGACCAGGCCCAGCGAAGACCCGCCTGGAATGCCACCCACATTCCCGGGTACGGGACAATCTCCCCGACTAGAGGTTTGCCGTCCTCGGCGAACACGGAGCTGGGCCTGGGCGGCCATCTTGGTAATTGCAGAGGCTTGGGCGGCCAGGTCGGTGAGTGTGTTAGCCAATTCCACATCCGCACTCGTGCAATCAGCAGGTACCGTACGATCGGTGGACGCTTCACCGAAGCGAGGGGTCCACTGATCCGGATAGGGGTCGTCCAACGCTGCTTGGAAGTCATCCAGCTCTTCCACATTAGGTTCTTGTAGACGCAGTAGGCTGGCGGATTCCGAGCGATCTCGGTCGTCAGCGTGCTGCAAAACGCTATCCCAGGCACTGCCTACGACGAAGTGAGGCGTCATTTTGCGAAGGCGGCCGTCTCCATCTCCGAGACGCCACCCATGAGTTAGCAAACCCATGCACCCGATCGCCACCGTAGTCTCGAGGTCGAAAGAGGTCCACTTCAGCAAGTAATTGAGAGCATTTAGAGCCGCCACCAAGGCGACCACTCCGACGGTGCCGCATAGCGAGAATTCCATTAGATCGTAAAGAGCCATGGGGATGTGGATGGCCAACGATAGCAAGAGCAGCAGTAGCCAGCCGACGCCATGCATCACAGCAAACATCCGTCGACCAGTGAGCAGACACGCTTCGCCCGACGCTCGTCCGTAGCGTCCTAGTGAGCGGACTGTTCTCACGAGTAGTTCAGGGCCGTATTCTCCAAGCGTGACTTGGCCAGCCAGCCACCCACTTCGGTGCATCCGCCCGTACCGTCCGTATTCCACTTCGCCGTCGCGCAGGACCTGCACGGGAACCGCGAACAAGGCGCTACAAAGCGCGTAAGCTTACGCGGGTCCACGGAGTTGACGCAATTCGCGATTCTGCAGCACTTCCTGGTAGCGAGCAGCAATCTCGAACCACATACCGCCATTCAGTCGAAGCACTCTCCACACTTGTAGCAAGAAAGCACCAACGATTCGTCGAAAAGGGGTCGAAATGATCCAGACAGCTACGGCGCCGACGTACGCGGGTAGCAGCTCCGCCCGGGCGTACTCGTGGACAAGTCGAGGCCACACTTCGTCCATGTTCAACGCGTAGGTAGGTCGGAGGCGTCAAAAGCAGAAGTGTCTTATCCAGTTGGTGTAAGCGTTCTCCTCAGAGGGCTTATGCGTTCTCCTCAGTTGGCTTAGGTGTTCTCCTCAGAGGGCTTAAGCATCCTTTTCAGTCAGGGAGATCCATCACTCCACCGTCGTTCCTCCAGCCTAACCCAGGTTCACAGCCAGTCGCTCGCTTCTCCAGCGAAGTTGATCACAGACCAGAGGTGAGTTCCTCACGAGTGTGCATCCAGGCGGGGTTCAGTCATAGTGTTTCCATAGGTCTCCATGTTCGCGTACTCGGGCGGGGTTTCATCAAATGTAGTAAAATCCAGGCACGGTCAGGAACCGCGCGTCAAAATTCAAAGTAAAGGCAAAATATCCAAATAGGAGGCGCCGAAGCGCCACCAAAGTCAGGTATCGGGTCGTTCGTCGTCACCAACAGAGTTCACCTCGGCGAGCGACCCTGTACCTCAACTAAAAAAGTAGGTCAACTTCGTCGACAGCCGCGTTGGCCTCAGCCAAGCGCGCGCTTCGACGAAGTTCAGGCAGCCCCAGCTCCTTACGCCGACTGTCTTCAAATTCTCGAATGAGGGCTCCGTAGGTAGGCAGCAAAGTGGCGGTATTACGCCAACTGACTTCGTAGGTAGCCAACAGAACCAGGTACTGCTCGGCGCCGTTCTTCTTACGCTTCCCGATAATGTCGATCACAGGACAGTTCGTACCCGAAAACGCCGTTTCCTCACCTCCAATGACCAGCCTCTCGACGAAGCTGGTAGAGGGGAGATCCTCCTCGGTCAGAGGGCCGTTATTGTCGACTCCGGGCTCAGTAGCGACTCCGCTGGGCACCTCCGAAGGGTAAAGCCGGCTCCATCGTCCTTTGAAGCGTTTAAGGCGGTTCACGTTAATAGTCACAACACGGTCCGGGTGCGTAGGGATAGCCACACGACAAGCGTTCTCGCCAACGGTTCCGACAATCCGATAGGGTCCGTGCCAGGAGAAGGCCAATTTCTTGGTCTTCTTCTCGCCTCGCCTGGCCCTGAAATATTGGTAGACCCACACCGGGTCACCCTCTTTGAACTTAGTTTCCGTCTGACCTTCAAGGCGGTGGGCATGCCGATCTTGAGCCTTAATAAGCTGTCTCTCCACCATCCGTCGCGTGTCCCGTAGAGATAGGAACAGGCGGCGTCGATAGGAGGCAACTTCGTTGCTCTCCCATTCGTGGTTGGTGTTCAAAAATGCCAAATCTAGCGGAAGAATCGGGTCACGGCCATAGAGGCTGAAGAACGGGGAGTCGCGTAGGGCCTCATGGTAGGATGTTCGATAGGCGAACAGCACGCGGGGTAGGTAGAGGTCCCAGTCCGTTTGAGTCTCATTCACGAACAGTCTAAGCATGCCCAGGAGCGTTCCATTGAAGCGTTCCACCAACCCCTGAGTTGGGGGGTGGTAGGCAGCACCAAATAGCTTCTTAATGCCACGCGTCTCGTAGAAAGATCGCGCCAATTCCGAAATAAAGTTTGATCCTTGATCACTGAGCAGCCGCTCGGGGAGGCCATGCCTCGAAATCACTTCGTTCACCATGGTTTCCACAAAAGGAGTCGTATCTAGGCGAGGGATCGCGAAAGCTTCGACCCACCGGGTGAAGTAGTCGGCGAACACCAAAATGAACTTGTTACCTCGGGGCGTGGCTACGAGCGGCCCCACAGCGTCCACAACGAGCAACGAGAAGGGTCCTGACAGCTCGTGAATCGGCATCCGCTGCATTAGTCCGTTTCGCCACGGACGGTGGCCCTTGCCACTACCACAGGTAGAACTCTCACGAACGTATTCGGCCACATCACGCTTCCAACCGTGCCAGAAAGCATGCTTCCTGACCTTATCCATAGTCTTAGTCACGCCCACATGGGCAGCCAACACATCCGTGTGGCAGTGATGTAGGACCGTAGAGATGAACTGAATAGGAATCACGGGCACCTCTAGTGAGCTAGCGGGACCGGCACGCGCCTTCAAGTGTACGCGTCTCATCAGAACACCGTTCCGCACGATGTAATTAGGGGCCATCAGTAGAGTTCGGGTCCGCAGCTGCGGGTCCAGCGCCAAGGCGCCACTTTCCAAGTACGCGAGCATTGCTAGTATCCACGGGGTGCGGCGTTGCTCGGCCACAAATCGATCCTGCTGAAGTCCAAAGACGTCCACCAGGGACACTAGTAGTTGCTCGGTTGGAGCCTCGAGGGGTTCGGACGCACCACCAGTCACGGGGTCACTCTCCCCGACTTCGGCAGAATCGCGTCCGGCGGGGTCTGAACCAGCATTCGGGGGTTCAGCATTACGAGGGCCGCCAGCGTGCCCCTCCCCGACCAGGGGTGAACTCTGGTCGTCCGAGTGGACGTCGTTGAGCAAGTTGGCCATGGAGATGGCACACACCGAGTTGGAATAGATCCGCGAAAGACCGTCTACCCGGCCCATTGAGGACCCCGCCTTGTGGTAGACTTTAAATCGCAGCTGCGAGAGTTCCATCTGTTGTTCAGCGTTCTTTTTCATGCGTCTTTGTAGTTCGATCTCACCCAGCAGGAATAGCCGTTCTTCTAATTCCTTATCATATTCCTCTTTTTCGTCGGCGACCGAGGACGGTTCTCCATTTCCCAAAGCGTTCAACTCGTCAGGGGAGAAGACTCGGGCAAGCGAGGGTGCCTTCTCCGTGTCCTCAGGGTTTGCACGCTTCAGAGCCAGTTCTGGCCCGTCAACGCTTTCAGCCCGAGGCTCCTCCACCACGAGTGGTGGTGATTCCGGTGGCTTAGTCGGCGTCACGAGGGCAAGGTTGGCTTCGGCCGCGCGAGCAAGGGCCCAGTCCGTCTTCATGCCGAAGCTCTCGTAGATCACTTTTCGGTTGGGGTCGGGCTCACACGAAGGCCTTTGGAACAGAACTCGCACAGCGTTCACGGAGTGGTCGGGGCTATCGTCAGGCAAGAACGCTTCGTCGGGTCTCACGGCCGCGAGTTCCGGCGTATTCAGCTTCGAGGTCTCCGCGGGGTCAGGGTCGGGTTCCAGCGCGGACGCTTCGCCGCGCGTTGAAGTCACGGAGGCGGCCTGAGTGGCGCGCGCATCCGGAGGAAATGTTGGTTCACAATCGGGGTCGGGCTCCGGCGCGGACTCCATATCGCGCGCGGTTGTAAAGGGGGTGGCTTGCTGAGCACACACATCCACCTCCCGTTTCTTCTCGTAGTCGTGGTCGGATACCGGCGAGGACAACTTGTCGCACGCGGTCTTCACAGACGCGGCCTGCAGCATGCACGCTTCCGCCTCGGGGTTCATCTCGTAGTCGTGTTCGGGCTCCGGCGTGGACACCTTGTCGCACGCGGTCATCACGGAGGCGGCCTGCATACTGCACGCGTCCACCTCGGGGTTCTTCTCGCAGTCGTGGTCGGATACCGGCGTGGACAACTTGTCGCACGCGGTCTTCACAGACGCGGCCTGCAGCATGCACGCTTCCGCCTCGGGGTTCATCTCGTAGTCGTGTTCGGGCTCCGGCGTGGACACCTTGTCGCACGCGGTCATCACGGAGGCGGCCTGCATACTGCACGCGTCCACCTCGGGGTTCTTCTCGTAGTTGTGTTCGGGCTCCGGCGTGGACACCTTGTCGCACGCGGTCATCACAGAGGCGGCCTGCATACTGCACGCGTCCACCTCGGGGTTGTTCTCGTAGTCGTGTTCGGGCTCCGGCGTGGACACCTTGTCGCACGCGGTCATCACGGAGGCGGCCTGCATACTGCACGCGTCCACCTCGGGGTTCTTCTCGTAGTCGTGGTCGGATACCGGCGTAGGAGCAGTCTGCAACGGCCAGGTCGGGGCCAGAGAAGCGCGCGCGTCAGGGGCGGACAAATGACGACTCTGGGCAGGCATCTGCGCCCAACTCGGAGGTTGGTAGAATGGATAGCTCGCCCCCACTCCAGCCGCCGCGGAGGGGTTCCCGATGATGCAGTTCTGGTAGGACGGGATGGCTGTCCTGATCCGAGGCGTCTGCGGGGTCATGGTCGCCGTCGTAGTAGCAGGGGTCTGCGGGACCACCGTCCCGTACTGCGACGCTGTCGGAGTTGGCACCGGCGCACCATGGCCGTAGCCGAACACGAGACCCGCACTTCCCACATACTGACTCGGTTGCAGGGTTGGAGCAGCCTGACCCCAGCCACCACCGGGGAGTGGGGTCACTTGAGCCACGTGCCCCCTACTCGCCTGGTTCCAGAACTGAACGTGGCCGGTCGGGTCGCCCATCGCGACGCCGGCTCCGGCGGGCAAGGGCGCGGAGCTCGGCATCATCGAAGCGTTCGCGCTTTGCAATTGGCTCGACGACTCGCCTTCCTGGGAGGCGTTCGTGCTCAACGGTTCAGGCGTCGAGACTGTCGATTGTTGTAAGGGGGCAGTGGCCTCTCCAGGGTTCGCTCGACCCGCGTCGCCGGCGGACCCACGCGCCGCCCAGCGCTGCACTTGACTTCTCAAAGCACCGAGCCCCGCCAGCGTAGTCAAGTCCGGTCGAGTGGGGTCGGTGAGCATCGGGCGGGGACCCGCACGATCACCCGCGTCTTCATTAGTAGTTTGGGGTGCACCCGCCGCTCCTTGGGAGGGTCGGCCACCACCCCCATCCTCGAACGCTTCGCCCACAGCGTGAGCGTCGTCAAAGCGTTCTTCTTCTTCAATAGATTCCATGGTTACTTCACTGACTTGGTCTTCTTCTTCTTGTCTTGTTTCTTGATCTTCTTCTTGTCCTCCTGCTTCTTGGTACTGGACGGGGCCCACCCAGGGAATCCACTCCAGAGTCCAATGCACGGCACTTGATCCACGAGCGCAGCGTCCACCGCTGGCTTGGAGTCAATCACGAGAGAGCTCGTTCACGAACGCTTGAGCACAGCGAAGAACGCTTCCGGGCAGAACAGTTCCTTCAGACAGTAAAGGTAGCCGCAGACGCTGTCCCCACGAGCCAGCCTCCCGAGCCTTGAGCGTCGGCGAGGAGACTTGGGAAGCGTTGCGGACCGAGCTTCGGCGTGCCATCCCTCCTTGAGCACGACTCCTCCTCCCCGCTATCCTCACACAGCACCACCTCGTCGGCCTGACCTCCGTCCCCGACGTCGCAGCGTTCGGAAGGGAACGCTTTCCCGCCGTCGCCTCGGGCGGCTGCAGCCTGAGTCTCGCGTCATCCTCGAGGGGCGGTCCTTCGAGAAGTGGCACTCGGTACCGGTCGAGCGGTACTCGTAGTGTACCCATCCGTCGCTGAACCCACTCGTCGTGAAGGGTTCACCCCAGGCGGTCTCGGGGGTGACTCGTCTTCGACCAGGCCCAGCGAAGACCCGCCTGGAATGCCACCCACATTCCCGGGTACGGGACAATTTGTACCGTGCAATCCTGCCGGTCGACTGGAAGATATCCAGTAGAGTAGAGATTTGCGTGGCCGTCTGCTGTGAAAATGATGGCGCCTCGTTCTCTTTGCAACCCCTCGCGAGCGTGACATCTGTGCCGCAGGATGACCCCAGGGTCGAGATGCTGAGTTGGTAGCAAACATGGCGATACTCCCGTAGCCGCCATCAAAAGCGATGTTGTAGCCACTTTTATCGGCTCGCGAAAAGATTATGTTGTTGAAGTGGCACAATTGCCAGAAGACGTATGTATTCCGCGTGGTCCACAAAACGGTGAAGCACCGGATTTGACAGATTTTGAACATATGTAGTGAAATTCTACGGGTCTTAGCAAATTGTCAGTAGAAATGTACTACAGTAGTATTGGAAGTTCCAATTTGGAATCCGCTGATATTTTATCCGTAAACTATCCGATCAAGCGTAGAACACAAACTGGAATACTGCAGTAAAAAATAATTTGGAATCCGCTGACATTTTATCCGTAAATTATCCGATAAAGCGTACAGCACAAACAATCTACGAGTCATTTGGACTAAAAAAACATTTCCGTGTTTGTGCGATATTACTGCTTGTCGTCTATGTAGATTGCAGCGAGCGTCGCAGCAAGGGGTATGTATACCGACAAGTAGCTACAGGAAGCGATGTGTACGCAGCAGCACCGAGCTCGGCGGCTGCAAGAGCACCTTCGTCACCAGCCAATCCAACGCTGTCAGTGCTGCGCAACTCGCCACCTTGTCATTGCGCGCAAGTACTGTACATGTAGACGTCTACAGCTCCTGGAACTGGTGCACGTCCAGACTGGCCTGGCCGTTCTCGAGCAGCGACAGCAAGGCACCGGCGAACGTCTTGTAGTCCGCGTGGTCTCGGTGCTTAGCCACGCTCTGCTCGCCGACATTGCCATATCCCACACAAGACAAGCAACAAGGTCAGTCTCAAGTCCACGATAAATACACGCGGGCTGTGGTACAGCATCGCGTCACAGAGAGGGCGGAACGGTAGGAAGGGTAGACAGTGTACGTACGCTTTCCTGGTCGTAGCGCTCGACGATGGTCCACTTGCGCGGGTCGCTGGTGTTCTGCATGGGGTGCCAGCCGACGACGCTGGGGTCCTTGGAGTATGTCTGCGAGGCCTCGGCCAGCTTGGCGCGCAGCTGCTCTTCGACGTCCTTGCCGTCCTTGGCGTACAGGTTGACAACAATCGTGAAGACCATGTTTTCTGGAGGTGTGTGTGTGTTGTTGCTTGAAGAGTCGAGAGTGAATTCGAAAGTGAGCGAGACCGCGGGCAGGATGGATGCGGTCGAGCTGAGGCTGTTTACACAGGTAGGTTCTCCGCCTAGGACAAGTATCCTGCGGCTGGGGCATGCTATGCCGCCTTGGATACGTACGTCACTTCAATCTGGCGCGTTGATACCGTTTACGCTGGCCACGCCGCACGGGATTTGTGGTAATCCCTCTCGGATTAATGCTGCAGTACTGCTGTTCACATGGGGATGACGCGACCAACGAAACGTTGGCGTGCGTACCCTACGAACACGCGGAACGAAGCAAGTACACACTGTAAATGTATTTGTACCGTGCAATCCTGCCGGTCGACTGGAAGATATCCAGTAGAGTAGAGATTTGCGTGGCCGTCTGCTGTGAAAATGATGGCGCCTCGTTCTCTTTGCAACCCCTCGCGAGCGTGACATCTGTGCCGCAGGATGACCCCAGGGTCGAGATGCTGAGTTGGTAGCAAACATGGCGATACTCCCGTAGCCGCCATCAAAAGCGATGTTGTAGCCACTTTTATCGGCTCGCGAAAAGATTATGTTGTTGAAGTGGCACAATTGCCAGAAGACGTATGTATTCCGCGTGGTCCACAAAACGGTGAAGCACCGGATTTGACAGATTTTGAACATATGTAGTGAAATTATACGGGTCTTAGCAAATTGTCCGTAGAAATGTACTACAGTAGTATTGGAAGTTCCAATTTGGAATCCGCTGATATTTTATCCGTAAACTATCCGATCAAGCGTAGAACACAAACTGAAATACTGTAGTAAAAAATAATTTGGAATCCGCTGACATTTTATCCGTAAATTATCCGATAAAGCGTACAGCACAAACAATCTACGAGTCATTTGGACTAAAAAAACATTTCCGTGTTTGTGCGATATTACTGCTTGTCGTCTATGTAGATTGCAGCGAGCGTCGCAGCAAGGGGTATGTATACCGACAAGTAGCTACAGGAAGCGATGTGTACGCAGCAGCACCGAGCTCGGCGGCTGCAAGAGCACCTTCGTCACCAGCCAATCCAACGCTGTCAGTGCTGCGCAACTCGCCACCTTGTCATTGCGCGCAAGTACTGTACATGTAGACGTCTACAGCTCCTGGAACTGGTGCACGTCCAGACTGGCCTGGCCGTTCTCGAGCAGCGACAGCAAGGCACCGGCGAACGTCTTGTAGTCCGCGTGGTCTCGGTGCTTAGCCACGCTCTGCTCGCCGACATTGCCATATCCCACACAAGACAAGCAACAAGGTCAGTCTCAAGTCCACGATAAATACACGCGGGCTGTGGTACAGCATCGCGTCACAGAGAGGGCGGAACAGTAGGAAGGGTAGACAGTGTACGTACGCTTTCCTGGTCGTAGCGCTCGACGATGGTCCACTTGCGCGGGTCGCTGGTGTTCTGCATGGGGTGCCAGCCGACGACGCTGGGGTCCTTGGAGTATGTCTGCGAGGCCTCGGCCAGCTTGGCGCGCAGCTGCTCCTCGACGTCCTTGCCGTCCTTGGCGTACAGGTTGACAACAATCGTGAAGACCATGTTTTCTGGAGGTGTGTGTGTGTTGTTGCTTGAAGAGTCGAGAGTGAATTCGAAAGTGAGCGAGACCGCGGGCAGGATGGATGCGGTCGAGCTGAGGCTGTTTACACAGGTAGGTTCTCCGCCTAGGACAAGTATCCTGCGGCTGCCAGCCATCCAAGGCGGCATAGCATGCCCCAGCCGCCGGCTGGGGCATGCTATGCCGCCTTGGATACGTACGTCACTTCAATCTGGCGCGTTGATACCGTTTACGCCGGGCACGCTGCACGGGATTTGTGGTAATCCCTCTCGGATTAATGCTGCAGTACTGCTGTTCACATGGGGATGACGCGACCAACGAAACGTTGGCGTGCGTACCCTACGAACACGCGGAACGAAGCAAGTGCACACTGTAAATGTATTTGTACCGTGCAATCCTGCCGGTCGACTGGAAGATATCCAGTAGAGTAGAGATTTGCGTGGCCGTCTGCTGTGAAAATGATGGCGCCTCGTTCTCTTTGCAACCCCTCGCGAGCGTGACGTCTGTGCCGCAGGATGACCCCAGGGTCGAGATGCTGAGTTGGTAGCAAACATGGCGATACTCCCGTAGCCGCCATCAAAAGCGATGTTGTAGCCACTTTTATCGGCTCGCGAAAAGATTATGTTGTTGAAGTGGCACAATTGCCAGAAGACGTATGTATTCCGCGTGGTCCACAAAACGGTGAAGCACCGGATTTGACATATTTTGAGCATATGTAGTGAAATTCTACGGGTCTTAGCAAATTGTCAGTAGAAATGTACTACAGTAGTATTGGAAGTTCCAATTTGGAATCCGCTGATATTTTATCCGTAAACTATCCGATCAAGCGTACAACACAAACTGGAATACTGTAGTAAAAAATAATTTGGAATCCGCTGACATTTTATCCGTAAACTATCCGATAAAGCGTACAGCACAAACAATCTACGAGTCATTTGGACTAAAAAAACATTTCCGTGTTTGTGCGATATTACTGCTTGTCGTCTATGTAGATTGCAGCGAGCGTCGCAGCAAGGGGTATGTATACCCACAAGTAGCTACAGGAAGCGATGTGTACGCAGCAGCACCGAGCTCGGCGGCTGCAAGAGCACCTTCGTCACCAGCCAATCCAACGCTGTCAGTGCTGCGCAACTCGCCACCTTGTCATTGCGCGCAAGTACTGTACATGTAGACGTCTACAGCTCCTGGAACTGGTGCACGTCCAGACTGGCCTGGCCGTTCTCGAGCAGCGACAGCAAGGCACCGGCGAACGTCTTGTAGTCCGCGTGGTCTCGGTGCTTAGCCACGCTCTGCTCGCCGACATTGCCATATCCCACACAAGACAAGCAACAAGGTCAGTCTCAAGTCCACGATAAATGCACGCGGGCTGTGGTACAGCATCGCGTCACAGAGAGGGCGGAACGGTAGGAAGGGTAGACAGTGTACGTACGCTTTCCTGGTCGTAGCGCTCGACGATGGTCCACTTGCGCGGGTCGCTGGTGTTCTGCATGGGGTGCCAGCCGACGACGCTGGGGTCCTTGGAGTATGTCTGCGAGGCCTCGGCCAGCTTGGCGCGCAGCTGCTCTTCGACGTCCTTGCCGTCCTTGGCGTACAGGTTGACAACAATCGTGAAGACCATGTTTTCTGGAGGTGTGTGTGTGTTGTTGCTTGAAGAGTCGAGAGTGAATTCGAAAGTGAGCGAGACCGCGGGCAGGATGGATGCGGTCGAGCTGAGGCTGTTTACACAGGTAGGTTCTCCGCCTAGGACAAGTGTCCTGCGGCTGGGGCATGCTATGCCGCCTTGGATACGTACGTCACTTCAATCTGGCGCGTTGATACCGTTTACGCCGGGCACGCTGCAGGGGACTTGTGGTAATCCCTCTCGGATTATTATAATGCTGCAGTACTGCTGTTCACATGGGGATGACGCGACCAACGAAACGTTGGCGTGCGTACCCTACGAACACGCGGAACGAAGCAAGCAAGTACACACTGTAAATGTATTTGTACCGTGCAATCCTGCCGGTCGACTGGAAGATATCCAGTAGAGTAGAGATTTGCGTGGCCGTCTGCTGTGAAAATGATGGCGCCTCGTTCTCTTTGCAACCCCTCGCGAGCGTGACATCTGTGCCGCAGGATGACCCCAGGGTCGAGATGCTGAGTTGGTAGCAAACATGGCGATTCTCCCGTAGCCGCCATCAAAAGCGATGTTTTAGCCACTTTTATCGGCTCGCGAAAAGATTATGTTGTTGAAGTGGCACAATTGCCAGAAGACGTATGTATTCCGCGTGGTCCACAAAACGGTGAAGCACCGGATTTGACATATTTTGAGCATATGTAGTGAAATTATACGGGTCTTAGCAAATTGTCAGTAGAAATGTACTACAGTAGTATTCGAAGTTTCAATTTGGAATCCGCTGATATTTTATCCGTAAAGTATCCGATCAAGCGTACAACACAAACTGGAATACTGTAGTAAAAAATAATTTGGAATCCGCTGACATTTTATCCGTAAATTATCCGATAAAGCGTACAGCACAAACAATCTACGAGTCATTTGGACTAAAAAAACATTTCCGTGTTTGTGCGATATTACTGCTTGTCGTCTATGTAGATTGCAGCGAGCGTCGCAGCAAGGGGTATGTATACCCACAAGTAGCTACAGGAAGCGATGTGTACGCAGCAGCACCGAGCTCGGCGGCTGCAAGAGCACCTTCGTCACCAGCCAATCCAACGCTGTCAGTGCTGCGCAACTCGCCACCTTGTCATAGCGCGCAAGTACTGTACATGTAGACGTCTACAGCTCCTGGAACTGGTGCACGTCCAGACTGGCCTGGCCGTTCTCGAGCAGCGACAGCAAGGCACCGGCGAACGTCTTGTAGTCCGCGTGGTCTCGGTGCTTAGCCACGCTCTGCTCGCCGACATTGCCATATCCCACACAAGACAAGCAACAAGGTCAGTCTCAAGTCCACGATAAATACACGCGGGCTGTGGTACAGCATCGCGTCACAGAGAGGGCGGAACGGTAGGAAGGGTAGACAGTGTACGTACGCTTTCCTGGTCGTAGCGCTCGACGATGGTCCACTTGCGCGGGTCGCTGGTGTTCTGCATGGGGTGCCAGCCGACGACGCTGGGGTCCTTGGAGTATGTCTGCGAGGCCTCGGCCAGCTTGGCGCGCAGCTGCTCCTCGACGTCCTTGCCGTCCTTGGCGTACAGGTTGACAACAATCGTGAAGACCATGTTTTCTGGAGGTGTGTGTGTGTTGTTGCTTGAAGAGTCGAGAGTGAATTCGAAAGTGAGCGAGACCGCGGGCAGGATGGATGCGGTCGAGCTGAGGCTGTTTACACAGGTAGGTTCTCCGCCTAGGACAAGTATCCTGCGGCTGGGGCGTGCTATGCCGCCTTGGATACGTACGTCACTTCAATCTGGCGCGTTGATACCGTTTACGCCGGGCACGCTGCAGGGGATTTGTGGTAATCCCTCTCGGATTAATGCTGCAGTACAGTCGTACCCCTCAATATGCACACCCATACCTTCACATACCCTGTCGTATCCGGCCGACTATTTTGGGATTCAGCAGCCAATAAGCACATAGAACTATTGAATCCCTGTCAAATCGCTTTGGAACCCTCCTGCGCATATTGAGGGGTACGACTGTACTGCTGTTCACATGGGGATGACGCGACCAACGAAACGTTGGCGTGCATACGAACACGCGGAACGAAGCAAGCAAGTACACACTGTAAATGTATTTGTACCGTGCAATCCTGCCGGTCGACTGGAAGATATCCAGTAGAGTAGAGATTTGCGTGGCCGTCTGCTATGAAAATGATGGCGCCTCGTTCTCTTTGCAACCCCTCGCGAGCGTGACATCTGTGCCGCAGGATGACCCCAGGGTCGAGATGCTGAGTTGGTAGCAAACATGGCGATACTCCCGTAGCCGCCATCAAAAGCGATGCTGTAGCCACTTTTATCGGCTCGCGAAAAGATTATGTTGTACATGTAGCCACTTTTATCGGCTCGCGAAAAGATTATGTTGTTGAAGTGGCACAATTGCCAGAAGACGTATGTATTCCGCGTGGTCCACAAAACGGTGAAGCACCGGATTTGACATATTTTGAGCATATGTAGTGAAATTCTACGGGTCTTAGCAAATTGTCCGTAGAAATGTACTACAGTAGTATTGGAAGTTCCAATTTGGAATCCGCTGATATTTTATCCGTAAAGTATCCGATCAAGCGTACAACACAAACTGGAATACTGTAGTAAAAAATAATTTGGAATCCGCTGACATTTTATCCGTAAACTATCCGATAAAGCGTACAGCACAAACAATCTACGAGTCATTTGGACTAAAAAAAACATTTCCGTGTTTGTGCGATATTACTGCTTGTCGTCTATGTAGATTGCAGCGAGCGTCGCAGCAAGGGGTATGTATACCCACAAGTAGCTACAGGAAGCGATGTGTACGCAGCAGCACCGAGCTCGGCGGCTGCAAGAGCACCTTCGTCACCAGCCAATCCAACGCTGTCAGTGCTGCGCAACTCGCCACCTTGTCATTGCGCGCAAGTACTGTACATGTAGACGTCTACAGCTCCTGGAACTGGTGCACGTCCAGACTGGCCTGGCCGTTCTCGAGCAGCGACAGCAAGGCACCGGCGAACGTCTTGTAGTCCGCGTGGTCTCGGTGCTTAGCCACGCTCTGCTCGCCGACATTGCCATATCCCACACAAGACAAGCAACAAGGTCAGTCTCAAGTCCACGATAAATACACGCGGGCTGTGGTACAGCATCGCGTCACAGAGAGGGCGGAACGGTAGGAAGGGTAGACAGTGTACGTACGCTTTCCTGGTCGTAGCGCTCGACGATGGTCCACTTGCGCGGGTCGCTGGTGTTCTGCATGGGGTGCCAGCCGACGACGCTGGGGTCCTTGGAGTATGTCTGCGAGGCCTCGGCCAGCTTGGCGCGCAGCTGCTCCTCGACGTCCTTGCCGTCCTTGGCGTACAGGTTGACAACAATCGTGAAGACCATGTTTTCTGGAGGTGTGTGTGTGTTGTTGCTTGAAGAGTCGAGAGTGAATTCGAAAGTGAGCGAGACCGCGGGCAGGATGGATGCGGTCGAGCTGAGGCTGTTTACACAGGTAGGTTCTCCGCCTAGGACAAGTATCCTGCGGCTGCCAGCCATCCAAGGCGGCATAGCATGCCCCAGCCGCCGGCTGGGGCATGCTATGCCGCCTTGGATACGTACGTCACTTCAATCTGGCGCGTTGATACCGTTTACGCTGGCCACGCCGCACGGGATTTGAGGTAATCCCTCTCGGATTAATGCTGCAGTACTGCTGTTCACATGGGGATGACGCGACCAACGAAACGTTGGCGTGCGTACCCTACGAACACGCGGAACGAAGCAAGTGCACACTGTAAATGTATTTGTACCGTGCAATCCTGCCGGTCGACTGGAAGATATCCAGTAGAGTAGAGATTTGCGTGGCCGTCTGCTGTGAAAATGATGGCGCCTCGTTCTCTTTGCAACCCCTCGCGAGCGTGACATCTGTGCCGCAGGATGACCCCAGGGTCGAGATGCTGAGTTGGTAGCAAACATGGCGATACTCCCGTAGCCGCCATCAAAAGCGATGCTGTAGCCACTTTTATCGGCTCGCGAAAAGATTATGTTGTAGCCACTTTTATCGGCTCGCGAAAAGATTATGTTGTTGAAGTGGCACAATTGCCAGAAGACGTATGTATTCCGCGTGGTCCACAAAACGGTGAAGCACCGGATTTGACATATTTTGAGCATATGTAGTGAAATTCTACGGGTCTTAGCAAATTGTCCGTAGAAATGTACTACAGTAGTATTGGAAGTTCCAATTTGGAATCCGCTGATATTTTATCCGTAAACTATCCGATCAAGCGTACAACACAAACTGGAATACTGTAGTAAAAAATAATTTGGAATCCGCTGACATTTTATCCGTAAACTATCCGATAAAGCGTACAGCACAAACAATCTACGAGTCATTTGGACTAAAAAAAACATTTCCGTGTTTGTGCGATATTACTGCTTGTCGTCTATGTAGATTGCAGCGAGCGTCGCAGCAAGGGGTATGTATACCCACAAGTAGCTACAGGAAGCGATGTGTACGCAGCAGCACCGAGCTCGGCGGCTGCAAGAGCACCTTCGTCACCAGCCAATCCAACGCTGTCAGTGCTGCGCAACTCGCCACCTTGTCATTGCGCGCAAGTACTGTACATGTAGACGTCTACAGCTCCTGGAACTGGTGCACGTCCAGACTGGCCTGGCCGTTCTCGAGCAGCGACAGCAAGGCACCGGCGAACGTCTTGTAGTCCGCGTGGTCTCGGTGCTTAGCCACGCTCTGCTCGCCGACATTGCCATATCCCACACAAGACAAGCAACAAGGTCAGTCTCAAGTCCACGATAAATACACGCGGGCTGTGGTACAGCATCGCGTCACAGAGAGGGCGTGTTGAAGTGCACCGCCACCACGGTTCGGTTACGTATTCGGACCGCAGGACCGGTTCAGGGTGAACCGCCCAGAAACGATTTCTATTGGCTGATCTCGGATGGCAAGCTTGGTTGGTCTCGGCACAAGCCCACAAGAGGAGGGGAGAGTTGAGAAGGACAAGTAGGACAACTTTGGTAACTTTAATCAACTCACTTCGGCATTTGCCTCCTACTCCGCAGGCGTTCCTCAATAGGGCGGAACGGTAGGAAGGGTAGACAGTGTACGTACGCTTTCCTGGTCGTAGCGCTCGACGATGGTCCACTTGCGCGGGTCGCTGGTGTTCTGCATGGGGTGCCAGCCGACGACGCTGGGGTCCTTGGAGTATGTCTGCGAGGCCTCGGCCAGCTTGGCGCGCAGCTGCTCCTCGACGTCCTTGCCGTCCTTGGCGTACAGGTTGACAACAATCGTGAAGACCATGTTTTCTGGAGGTGTGTGTGTGTTGTTGCTTGAAGAGTCGAGAGTGAATTCGAAAGTGAGCGAGACCGCGGGCAGGATGGATGCGGTCGAGCTGAGGCTGTTTACACAGGTAGGTTCTCCGCCTAGGACAAGTATCCTGCGGCTGGGGCATGCTATGCCGCCTTGGATACGTACGTCACTTCAATCTGGCGCGTTGATACCGTTTACGCTGGCCACGCCGCACGGGATTTGAGGTAATCCCTCTCGGATTAATGCTGCAGTACTGCTGTTCACATGGGGATGACGCGACCAACGAAACGTTGGCGTGCGTACCCTACGAACACGCGGAACGAAGCAAGTGCACACTGTAAATGTATTTGTACCGTGCAATCCTGTCGGTCGACTGGAAGATATCCAGTAGAGTAGAGATTTGCGTGGCCGTCTGCTGTGAAAATGATGGCGCCTCGTTCTCTTTGCAACCCCTCGCGAGCGTGACATCTGTGCCGCAGGATGACCCCAGGGTCGAGATGCTGAGTTGGTAGCAAACATGGCGATACTCCCGTAGCCGCCATCAAAAGCGATGCTGTAGCCACTTTTATCGGCTCGCGAAAAGATTATGTTGTACATGTAGCCACTTTTATCGGCTCGCGAAAAGATTATGTTGTTGAAGTGGCACAATTGCCAGAAGACGTATGTATTCCGCGTGGTCCACAAAACGGTGAAGCACCGGATTTGACATATTTTGAGCATATGTAGTGAAATTCTACGGGTCTTAGCAAATTGTCCGTAGAAATGTACTACAGTAGTATTGGAAGTTCCAATTTGGAATCCGCTGATATTTTATCCGTAAAGTATCCGATCAAGCGTACAACACAAACTGGAATACTGTAGTAAAAAATAATTTGGAATCCGCTGACATTTTATCCGTAAACTATCCGATAAAGCGTACAGCACAAACAATCTACGAGTCATTTGGACTAAAAAAAACATTTCCGTGTTTGTGCGATATTACTGCTTGTCGTCTATGTAGATTGCAGCGAGCGTCGCAGCAAGGGGTATGTATACCCACAAGTAGCTACAGGAAGCGATGTGTACGCAGCAGCACCGAGCTCGGCGGCTGCAAGAGCACCTTCGTCACCAGCCAATCCAACGCTGTCAGTGCTGCACAACTCGCCACCTTGTCATTGCGCGCAAGTACTGTACATGTAGACGTCTACAGCTCCTGGAACTGGTGCACGTCCAGACTGGCCTGGCCGTTCTCGAGCAGCGACAGCAAGGCACCGGCGAACGTCTTGTAGTCCGCGTGGTCTCGGTGCTTAGCCACGCTCTGCTCGCCGACATTGCCATATCCCACACAAGACAAGCAACAAGGTCAGTCTCAAGTCCACGATAAATACACGCGGGCTGTGGTACAGCATCGCGTCACAGAGAGGGCGGAACGGTAGGAAGGGTAGACAGTGTACGTACGCTTTCCTGGTCGTAGCGCTCGACGATGGTCCACTTGCGCGGGTCGCTGGTGTTCTGCATGGGGTGCCAGCCGACGACGCTGGGGTCCTTGGAGTATGTCTGCGAGGCCTCGGCCAGCTTGGCGCGCAGCTGCTCCTCGACGTCCTTGCCGTCCTTGGCGTACAGGTTGACAACAATCGTGAAGACCATGTTTTCTGGAGGTGTGTGTGTTGTTGCTTGAAGAGTCGAGAGTGAATTCGAAAGTGAGCGAGACCGCGGGCAGGATGGATGCGGTCGAGCTGAGGCTGTTTACACAGGTAGGTTCTCCGCCTAGGACAAGTATCCTGCGGCTGGGGCATGGGGGGGGGGAACGTGCCGATGGCCGTGTTAATTGTTAACTCTCACCAATATGGTTGGTCAGAGGACTTCTCAAAATGCAAGCAATGCATGCACTAAAAATCGGAACTACATGGAATCTAAATGCTGGGGGCGAAGGACCCCAGTGATCTGGAGTCAGTGTTGGAGGGGGGAGGTCCGTAGAGTCTACCGCTGGAGCTCAGTCGGAAGGGTGTAGATCGAAGTGAGAAGAGCTTCGGATGGGAAGATATGAAGCGCCGTAATTGTGAGTCCGGCGGGAATCGGTCGAGGCAGTCTTGTAGTTGGGAGCGTGAAAAAGTACTTGAAGACCGAAGCCAGTGACGAAAGTGCGTAGCAAAGGCGGAATAAACTTTGTAGATGTCAGAAATTGGATTCAGTGCAGGTCGATCCTCAAATTGGTGCTTGTTGCGGGTGGTCCAAATGACATGAAGTGTAATACTCACTGTGGTCATCCAGAACATGTGCAGGACCGAGGCAAAAGAGGTAGCGGGAGACAGCCACTTTGGTCGGGATGTGATACACACGAGGTCCCAGGTGAGTCGCTCCACAAACAACGACCAATCGGACCTGATAAAGTCCCAGAGGGGGACGACATAGGGGCATTAAAAAAACAAGTGACGTTCGGTCTCCACCTCCGTACACGACGAGTAGCCACATTGCAAAGCAGACGAAGAAACGCGCTGGAGGAACCAAAAGCGGGACTTGGTAGGAAGCAATTTCCAATAGAGCCGAAAATGAAGATCAGCATAGACCGGAAGGGCTACGTGGCGTAGCTCTTTGAGATATGTCAGTGTGTCATGGAGCATCTCGCGAGTTATCCCATCAGTATGATGGGTAAGCGGTAAGTCGCGTAAGTCTAACTTCGTATCCGAGAGTATCCATTTGACATCCTTCTGAGTGAGAGTGGGAAAGCATGAAGTCACTTCGTTTCGCACAGTACCGATAGGTGAAGAGGGCACACACGCTAGTATAGGACCATACAGCAGCCCCCTCTCGCCAATAACATTGTGTGCCAACGTGCTAAGATCGTAATAGAGGCTCAGCAGATAACGAACCCGAACCCGCAGGTTCCAGGTCGTGACAACGAGCATGAAGCGGGCAAGAAACTCTGGGGAAGACGGCCATGACGATGAAAAAAAATCACTTAGACTGCGGTAGCCTGTTTCGGAGGCGAATGCCAGTCGAAAGTCCCGAACACGTCCTGCTTCCCGCAGAAGTGACACCGGTTTACCAGATGCCACCTCGAGTTGAAGTTGAGGGTGTGAATTGTGCCAAACATTGGCCTTGAGGAGATTCGATTGACATGCTACAGGATCAACGAAACCAGAGTCCGAAGTAATCCTTGGCAGTCTGGACCAAACACACCACGAAAATTGCCACCAGGCTGGAATTGACGAAAAATCAATAACCTTCGATCGACGCGAAAAGGGCGAATCGAGAAAATCAAAAGTGGACATGTGTAATCCGGAAGGGAGGACGTACTGTAATAGTGTATCGCTCACCACACGCCAGGGATCTGAGTTGACCAGGTAATAAAATTGTTGGAGAAGCAAAACTCGCTGCGTTTGAGTCGTGACTTCCACACGAGGAATCTGGAGCCCACCGCGATTAACAACGAATCCACGACTCAACCAGAGGTATTCAGGCTTCTGTGGTAGGTAGAGGCAAAAACGTAAAATCCGCTAAGAACTGCCACTACTTAAGATTGCACACACATAACGACTACAAATAAAAACCAATATTCATGTCGGCCCTAGCTCGTTAGCTCACCTAGAAGCCGAGAGCTGGCGCCTTAAGCACTTCAGAGTTGCCTCATTGGTTGTATCAGCCTTATTTTAAATGGCCTGAAAGCTCCTTTTAGTACCACCGATGTTGGGTAATTTTGACAGACCGGGCAAACACACCCGTGCATGCCGTATCAGTGATACTGTATCACACAAACAATCCTACAAATCCTTTTGACTTGGATAAACTATGGTGACTGGGAGGGATGACGTGCACTCATAAAAGGACGAGGCGAACAGCGGGGGCGCCCAGCCGCGCTACGCTTGGCTGGGCGCCCCCGCTGTTCGCTCCGTTGGCGATTTATAGATTGTATTTCAACCCAGTGCAGTGAGCGGCTCGCTGGAATGCTCGGCGTTGGGCCCGCCTTCGCCAATACCGCTCGACCCTGTTTCGCGGGCACCCCGCGCGCTACGCACCTCGTCTTAGTTGGTCTGTTGCTACAGCGCATCGTCTATGATTAACGATGTCGCCCACCCCTCTGTGTGGAGCCACTCGAATAATCCTGTGTTCCCACTATTTTCTGGTAAATTTGTGGACTTATTAATATTGTGAAAACCGACAAAGATGTCCAGTCCAGTTAAGCTGATAAGGAGGGGTAGAAAACATATAAACAGGGGTGCAGAAAATACTAAATCGTAGGATTGGCGATAGAGCGTCCATATGCAAATCTCGGCCAAATGCTAATGAACGCTCTGCTCCCTGGGCTTATTAAATAGCCGCAGAAGTGCAGCAGCCAGTAGTACGAGTACAAGCAGCTACTACTCGTGCAAAAGTAGCTCCGCGCATAATATACGAAGATATAAGTATTATATGTGCTCATTAGGGTTTATATATGCTACAGCTTCGAGTTCACAGCCCACGTTGATTTTGGACGCCGTTTATATATACAAGCTGCCCTCAGAATGCCCACCTGATACTGGGCATTCGGAGCTATTTGCGTATATATCGACGCCAATCCGCGATATATGAACAGGGATGGGGGACGCCAAATCGGAGTGGTATCCTGTTTATATATATCAAAACAAGGGTTCATCCGCTTAATAAGCGCTTAAAGCGATCGATTTGCAAAAAAATAGGACATAATCGTCGGATTTCACAATACAAGTTGACCATATGTCTAAGTTCAACCACAAATCAAGATTTGGGAATGTCCCTCGTTATGTTAGATTTTCTATGCAGCCGATGCCGCTGCATGCAGTCGCTAAAACAATGCAAATACGCTCGTGCGCCGGCGCGCAGCTCCGGCCCACAGCATACCAGCGATGTTGTAGCACGCCATACACACTTTAAGACTACTTATAACCTGCTAGCACATTCGTTTGATCTATAACTTTTGATGCGGATTTTATACTTTTTGGCTCACCTACCTGGGGAGCTCTGGTTGAGTCGTGGATTCGTTGTTAAATGGAACATGACAAATACTGGGCTTGGCTAGTTTAACAAAGCGGCGTCCTGGATCTCCACGCCTTGTGAGAACATACTGGTCAATCAGGGCTTGGAGCCGACGCACCATGGCGTCGGGGAGATTGAAGTGTGGTGTAAAATGCCATAGTACTGATAAGACCATGGCGTTGAGAATCAGAAGACGACCACGATACGTGCGGGCTCGACTACGGTATCAACGCGCCAGATTGAAGTGACGTACGTATCCAAGGCGGCTGGGGCATGCTATGCCGCCTTGGATACGTACGTCACTTCAATCTGGCGCGTTGATACCGTTTACGCCGGGCACGCTGCAGGGGATTTGTGGTAATCCCTCTCGGATTAATGCTGCAGTACTGCTGTTCACATGGGGGTGACGCGACCAACGAAACGTTGGCGTGCGTACCCTACGAACACGCGGAACGAAGCAAGTGCACACTGTAAATGTATTTGTACCGTGCAATCCTGCCGGTCGACTGGAAGATATCCAGTAGAGTAGAGATTTGCGTGGCCGTCTGCTGTGAAAATGATGGCGCCTCGTTCTCTTTGCAACCCCTCGCGAGCGTGACATCTGTGCCGCAGGATGACCCCAGGGTCGAGATGTTGAGTTGGTAGCAAACATGGCGATACTCCCGTAGCCGCCATCAAAAGCGATGCTGTAGCCACTTTTATCGGCTCGCGAAAAGATTATGTTGTAGCCACTTTTATCGGCTCGCGAAAAGATTATGTTGTTGAAGTGGCACAATTGCCAGAAGACGTACCGACTTCCTCCGCTTGTAGTGGACAACCTCATATAAGAGCGACCAATCAGATTGCACGATTATGAGCTCCGTTTCAGTGCTGCTTATAAGTTCCGTTACAAATATTTAGATACAAATTTACCGGTAATGTACTGGTAATGGTGAACAGCTGAGCCGCGCGCCATTCATTTGTCGATTGGCGATGCCCCCCGAGGGCCCTCGCTCCCACCGCCAGGATTCCTTCACTACACGGGAGAAGCTGAATGCTGCGCAAGCACTCGCCAAGAGCGCTGATGTACGAACCGTATTCAAGGTAGCGGTAAGACAATTGCAAGCTTATGGCTCATGCCGGAGCCGACGGGCCCGCCACTTCAGCGATCACCGGATATTTCTAACGCTAGAGGGCATGCGCTCTTCTACGGCGCGCCGCGATCTCTAGCTTGGCGGAGTCTGCGCAAGTGTTTCCATTGCGTCGCCTCCTCGGATTCCGAGTCGGGGGGGGGGGGGGGGGCGCTACAGCTCGGACGAGAGCTACGGAGCGAGCTCTCGATCAGCCGCAGCGCCGGTCGCAATCGTTGCGCTGCCGCCTCGAGTACCAGAAACTAACGCATTTGAGTCCACTTGGACTTGTGCACTACGCTAGTCTTAATAGTCACGACGACGTAGTAGCTGCTTATTTAGTTGAGGGCCTCGCCAGACGTCGTGCTATTGATGCAAGCATTGGCGAAGTCGATTCAGATGCAACGAGCAGACAGACACTAGATTTCAGTAATACCGGTTATGGTACCGAAATCAGCATATCATTTTTGAAGGGTGGTACACTGTACCGGCATATACCCTGTCCACTATAATTGCCAGAAGACGTATGTATTCCGCGTGGTCCACAAAACGGTGAAGCACCGGATTTGACATATTTTGAGCATATGTAGTGAAATTCTACGGGTCTTAGCAAATTGTCCGTAGAAATGTACTACAGTAGTATTGGAAGTTCCAATTTGGAATCCGCTGATATTTTATCCGTAAAGTATCCGATCAAGCGTACAACACAAACTGGAATACTGTAGTAAAAAATAATTTGGAATCCGCTGACATTTTATCCGTAAACTATCCGATAAAGCGTACACCGTTCACGCTAATTAGTCGGACCCTGACTAATAGTGGTTTACGATTTTTGTAGTTGAAAGTCGAACAATTGAACAGTTCTTGTAAGCGTAATATTTGCTCTCCTAGAAATCTAAGACCATGATTGGCTTCAGCCCGCTGAGATCTGTCCAAATCCGCTGTCTTTGAGCGATTTTCAGCTCTTTGAAGAAACATCGTTGTCCATCGTGTCACGAAAAAGTACAGGAGCATGACTAATTGCGAAGCACGACTAAATAGCGTGAACGGTGTACAGCACAAACAATCTACGAGTCATTTGGACTAAAAAAAACATTTCCGTGTTTGTGCGATATTACTGCTTGTCGTCTATGTAGATTGCAGCGAGCGTCGCAGCAAGGGGTATGTATACCCACAAGTAGCTACAGGAAGCGATGTGTACGCAGCAGCACCGAGCTCGGCGGCTGCAAGAGCACCTTCGTCACCAGCCAATCCAACGCTGTCAGTGCTGCGCAACTCGCCACCTTGTCATTGCGCGCAAGTACTGTACATGTAGACGTCTACAGCTCCTGGAACTGGTGCACGTCCAGACTGGCCTGGCCGTTCTCGAGCAGCGACAGCAAGGCACCGGCGAACGTCTTGTAGTCCGCGTGGTCTCGGTGCTTAGCCACGCTCTGCTCGCCGACATTGCCATATCCCACACAAGACAAGCAACAAGGTCAGTCTCAAGTCCACGATAAATACACGCGGGCTGTGGTACAGCATCGCGTCACAGAGAGGGCGGAACGGTAGGAAGGGTAGACAGTGTACGTACGCTTTCCTGGTCGTAGCGCTCGACGATGGTCCACTTGCGCGGGTCGCTGGTGTTCTGCATGGGGTGCCAGCCGACGACGCTGGGGTCCTTGGAGTATGTCTGCGAGGCCTCGGCCAGCTTGGCGCGCAGCTGCTCCTCGACGTCCTTGCCGTCCTTGGCGTACAGGTTGACAACAATCGTGAAGACCATGTTTTCTGGAGGTGTGTGTGTGTTGTTGCTTGAAGAGTCGAGAGTGAATTCGAAAGTGAGCGAGACCGCGGGCAGGATGGATGCGGTCGAGCTGAGGCTGTTTACACAGGTAGGTTCTCCGCCTAGGACAAGTATCCTGCGGCTGGGGCATGCTATGCCGCCTTGGATACGTACGTCACTTCAATCTGGCGCGTTGATACCGTTTACGCTGGCCACGCCGCACGGGATTTGAGGTAATCCCTCTCGGATTAATGCTGCAGTACTGCTGTTCACATGGGGATGACGCGACCAACGAAACGTTGGCGTGCGTACCCTACGAACACGCGGAACGAAGCAAGTGCACACTGTAAATGTATTTGTACCGTGCAATCCTGCCGGTCGACTGGAAGATATCGATAGAGATTTGCGTGGCCGTCTGCTGTGAAAATGATGGCGCCTCGTTCTCTTTGCAACCCCTCGCGAGCGTGACATCTGTGCCGCAGGATGACCCCAGGGTCGAGATGCTGAGTTGGTAGCAAACATGGCGATACTCCCGTAGCCGCCATCAAAAGCGATGCTGTAGCCACTTTTATCGGCTCGCGAAAAGATTATGTTGTAGCCACTTTTATCGGCTCGCGAAAAGATTATGTTGTTGAAGTGGCACAATTGCCAGAAGACGTATGTATTCCGCGTGGTCCACAAAACGGTGAAGCACCGGATTTGACATATTTTGAGCATATGTAGTGAAATTCTACGGGTCTTAGCAAATTGTCCGTAGAAATGTACTACAGTAGTATTGGAAGTTCCAATTTGGAATCCGCTGATATTTTATCCGTAAAGTATCCGATCAAGCGTACAACACAAACTGGAATACTGTAGTAAAAAATAATTTGGAATCCGCTGACATTTTATCCGTAAACTATCCGATAAAGCGTACAGCACAAACAATCTACGAGTCATTTGGACTAAAAAAAACATTTCCGTGTTTGTGCGATATTACTGCTTGTCGTCTATGTAGATTGCAGCGAGCGTCGCAGCAAGGGGTATGTATACCCACAAGTAGCTACAGGAAGCGATGTGTACGCAGCAGCACCGAGCTCGGCGGCTGCAAGAGCACCTTCGTCACCAGCCAATCCAACGCTGTCAGTGCTGCGCAACTCGCCACCTTGTCATTGCGCGCAAGTACTGTACATGTAGACGTCTACAGCTCCTGGAACTGGTGCACGTCCAGACTGGCCTGGCCGTTCTCGAGCAGCGACAGCAAGGCACCGGCGAACGTCTTGTAGTCCGCGTGGTCTCGGTGCTTAGCCACGCTCTGCTCGCCGACATTGCCATATCCCACACAAGACAAGCAACAAGGTCAGTCTCAAGTCCACGATAAATACACGCGGGCTGTGGTACAGCATCGCGTCACAGAGAGGGCGGAACGGTAGGAAGGGTAGACAGTGTACGTACGCTTTCCTGGTCGTAGCGCTCGACGATGGTCCACTTGCGCGGGTCGCTGGTGTTCTGCATGGGGTGCCAGCCGACGACGCTGGGGTCCTTGGAGTATGTCTGCGAGGCCTCGGCCAGCTTGGCGCGCAGCTGCTCCTCGACGTCCTTGCCGTCCTTGGCGTACAGGTTGACAACAATCGTGAAGACCATGTTTTCTGGAGGTGTGTGTGTGTTGTTGCTTGAAGAGTCGAGAGTGAATTCGAAAGTGAGCGAGACCGCGGGCAGGATGGATGCGGTCGAGCTGAGGCTGTTTACACAGGTAGGTTCTCCGCCTAGGACAAGTATCCTGCGGCTGGGGCATGCTATGCCGCCTTGGATACGTACGTCACTTCAATCTGGCGCGTTGATACCGTTTACGCTGGCCACGCCGCACGGGATTTGAGGTAATCCCTCTCGGATTAATGCTGCAGTACTGCTGTTCACATGGGGATGACGCGACCAACGAAACGTTGGCGTGCGTACCCTACGAACACGCGGAACGAAGCAAGCAAGTACACACTGTAAATGTATTTGTACCGTGCAATCCTGCCGGTCGACTGGAAGATATCCAGTAGAGTAGAGATTTGCGTGGCCGTCTGCTGTGAAAATGATGGCGCCTCGTTCTCTTTGCAACCCCTCGCGAGCGTGACATCTGTGCCGCAGGATGACCCCAGGGTCGAGATGCTGAGTTGGTAGCAAACATGGCGATACTCCCGTAGCCGCCATCAAAAGCGATGCTGTAGCCACTTTTATCGGCTCGCGAAAAGATTATGTTGTAGCCACTTTTATCGGCTCGCGAAAAGATTATGTTGTTGAAGTGGCACAATTGCCAGAAGACGTATGTATTCCGCGTGGTCCACAAAACGGTGAAGCACCGGATTTGACATATTTTGAGCATATGTAGTGAAATTCTACGGGTCTTAGCAAATTGTCCGTAGAAATGTACTACAGTAGTATTGGAAGTTCCAATTTGGAATCCGCTGATATTTTATCCGTAAAGTATCCGATCAAGCGTACAACACAAACTGGAATACTGTAGTAAAAAATAATTTGGAATCCGCTGACATTTTATCCGTAAACTATCCGATAAAGCGTACAGCACAAACAATCTACGAGTCATTTGGACTAAAAAAAACATTTCCGTGTTTGTGCGATATTACTGCTTGTCGTCTATGTAGATTGCAGCGAGCGTCGCAGCAAGGGGTATGTATACCCACAAGTAGCTACAGGAAGCGATGTGTACGCAGCAGCACCGAGCTCGGCGGCTGCAAGAGCACCTTCGTCACCAGCCAATCCAACGCTGTCAGTGCTGCGCAACTCGCCACCTTGTCATTGCGCGCAAGTACTGTACATGTAGACGTCTACAGCTCCTGGAACTGGTGCACGTCCAGACTGGCCTGGCCGTTCTCGAGCAGCGACAGCAAGGCACCGGCGAACGTCTTGTAGTCCGCGTGGTCTCGGTGCTTAGCCACGCTCTGCTCGCCGACATTGCCATATCCCACACAAGACAAGCAACAAGGTCAGTCTCAAGTCCACGATAAATACACGCGGGCTGTGGTACAGCATCGCGTCACAGAGAGGGCGGAACGGTAGGAAGGGTAGACAGTGTACGTACGCTTTCCTGGTCGTAGCGCTCGACGATGGTCCACTTGCGCGGGTCGCTGGTGTTCTGCATGGGGTGCCAGCCGACGACGCTGGGGTCCTTGGAGTATGTCTGCGAGGCCTCGGCCAGCTTGGCGCGCAGCTGCTCCTCGACGTCCTTGCCGTCCTTGGCGTACAGGTTGACAACAATCGTGAAGACCATGTTTTCTGGAGGTGTGTGTGTGTTGTTGCTTGAAGAGTCGAGAGTGAATTCGAAAGTGAGCGAGACCGCGGGCAGGATGGATGCGGTCGAGCTGAGGCTGTTTACACAGGTAGGTTCTCCGCCTAGGACAAGTATCCTGCGGCTGGGGCATGCTATGCCGCCTTGGATACGTACGTCACTTCAATCTGGCGCGTTGATACCGTTTACGCCGGGCACGCTGCAGGGGATTTGTGGTAATCCCTCTCGGATTAATGCTGCAGTACTGCTGTTCACATGGGGATGACGCGACCAACGAAACGTTGGCGTGCGTACCCTACGAACACGCGGAACGAAGCAAGTGCACACTGTAAATGTATTTGTACCGTGCAATCCTGCCGGTCGACTGGAAGATATCGAGTAGAGTAGAGATTTGCGTGGCCGTCTGCTGTGAAAATGATGGCGCCTCGTTCTCTTTGCAACCCCTCGCGAGCGTGACATCTGTGCCGCAGGATGACCCCAGGGTCGAGATGCTGAGTTGGTAGCAAACATGGCGATACTCCCGTAGCCGCCATCAAAAGCGATGTTGTAGCCACTTTTATCGGCTCGCGAAAAGATTATGTTGTTGAAGTGGCACAATTGCCAGAAGACGTATGTATTCCGCGTGGTCCACAAAACGGTGAAGCACCGGATTTGACATATTTTGAGCATATGTAGTGAAATTCTACGGGTCTTAGCAAATTGTCAGTAGAAATGTATTACAGTAGTATTGGAAGTTCCAATTTGGAATCCGCTGACATTTTATCCGTAAAGTATCCGATCAAGCGTACAACACAAACTGGAATACTGTAGTAAAAAATAATTTGGAATCCGCTGACATTTTATCCGTAAACTATCCGATAAAGCGTACAGCACAAACAATCTACGAGTCATTTGGACTAAAAAAAACATTTCCGTGTTTGTGCGATATTACTGCTTGTCGTCTATGTAGATTGCAGCGAGCGTCGCAGCAAGGGGTATGTATACCCACAAGTAGCTACAGGAAGCGATGTGTACGCAGCAGCACCGAGCTCGGCGGCTGCAAGAGCACCTTCGTCACCAGCCAATCCAACGCTGTCAGTGCTGCGCAACTCGCCACCTTGTCATTGCGCGCAAGTACTGTACATGTAGACGTCTACAGCTCCTGGAACTGGTGCACGTCCAGACTGGCCTGGCCGTTCTCGAGCAGCGACAGCAAGGCACCGGCGAACGTCTTGTAGTCCGCGTGGTCTCGGTGCTTAGCCACGCTCTGCTCGCCGACATTGCCATATCCCACACAAGACAAGCAACAAGGTCAGTCTCAAGTCCACGATAAATACACGCGGGCTGTGGTACAGCATCGCGTCACAGAGAGGGCGGAACGGTAGGAAGGGTAGACAGTGTACGTACGCTTTCCTGGTCGTAGCGCTCGACGATGGTCCACTTGCGCGGGTCGCTGGTGTTCTGCATGGGGTGCCAGCCGACGACGCTGGGGTCCTTGGAGTATGTCTGCGAGGCCTCGGCCAGCTTGGCGCGCAGCTGCTCCTCGACGTCCTTGCCGTCCTTGGCGTACAGGTTGACAACAATCGTGAAGACCATGTTTTCTGGAGGTGTGTGTGTGTTGTTGCTTGAAGAGTCGAGGGTGAATTCGAAAGTGAGCGAGACCGCGGGCAGGATAGATGCGGTCGAGCTGAGGCTGTTTACACAGGTAGGTTCTCCGCCTAGGACAAGTATCCTGCGGCTGGGGCATGCTATGCCGCCTTGGATACGTACGTCACTTCAATCTGGCGCGTTGATACCGTTTACGCTGGCCACGCCGCACGGGATTTGAGGTAATCCCTCTCGGATTAATGCTGCAGTACTGCTGTTCACATGGGGATGACGCGACCAACGAAACGTTGGCGTGCGTACCCTACGAACACGCGGAACGAAGCAAGTGCACACTGTAAATGTATTTGTACCGTGCAATCCTGCCGGTCGACTGGAAGATATCGATAGAGATTTGCGTGGCCGTCTGCTGTGAAAATGATGGCGCCTCGTTCTCTTTGCAACCCCTCGCGAGCGTGACATCTGTGCCGCAGGATGACCCCAGGGTCGAGATGCTGAGTTGGTAGCAAACATGGCGATACTCCCGTAGCCGCCATCAAAAGCGATGCTGTAGCCACTTTTATCGGCTCGCGAAAAGATTATGTTGTAGCCACTTTTATCGGCTCGCGAAAAGATTATGTTGTTGAAGTGGCACAATTGCCAGAAGACGTATGTATTCCGCGTGGTCCACAAAACGGTGAAGCACCGGATTTGACATATTTTGAGCATATGTAGTGAAATTCTACGGGTCTTAGCAAATTGTCCGTAGAAATGTACTACAGTAGTATTGGAAGTTCCAATTTGGAATCCGCTGATATTTTATCCGTAAAGTATCCGATCAAGCGTACAACACAAACTGGAATACTGTAGTAAAAAATAATTTGGAATCCGCTGACATTTTATCCGTAAACTATCCGATAAAGCGTACAGCACAAACAATCTACGAGTCATTTGGACTAAAAAAAACATTTCCGTGTTTGTGCGATATTACTGCTTGTCGTCTATGTAGATTGCAGCGAGCGTCGCAGCAAGGGGTATGTATACCCACAAGTAGCTACAGGAAGCGATGTGTACGCAGCAGCACCGAGCTCGGCGGCTGCAAGAGCACCTTCGTCACCAGCCAATCCAACGCTGTCAGTGCTGCGCAACTCGCCACCTTGTCATTGCGCGCAAGTACTGTACATGTAGACGTCTACAGCTCCTGGAACTGGTGCACGTCCAGACTGGCCTGGCCGTTCTCGAGCAGCGACAGCAAGGCACCGGCGAACGTCTTGTAGTCCGCGTGGTCTCGGTGCTTAGCCACGCTCTGCTCGCCGACATTGCCATATCCCACACAAGACAAGCAACAAGGTCAGTCTCAAGTCCACGATAAATACACGCGGGCTGTGGTACAGCATCGCGTCACAGAGAGGGCGGAACGGTAGGAAGGGTAGACAGTGTACGTACGCTTTCCTGGTCGTAGCGCTCGACGATGGTCCACTTGCGCGGGTCGCTGGTGTTCTGCATGGGGTGCCAGCCGACGACGCTGGGGTCCTTGGAGTATGTCTGCGAGGCCTCGGCCAGCTTGGCGCGCAGCTGCTCCTCGACGTCCTTGCCGTCCTTGGCGTACAGGTTGACAACAATCGTGAAGACCATGTTTTCTGGAGGTGTGTGTGTGTTGTTGCTTGAAGAGTCGAGAGTGAATTCGAAAGTGAGCGAGACCGCGGGCAGGATGGATGCGGTCGAGCTGAGGCTGTTTACACAGGTAGGTTCTCCGCCTAGGACAAGTATCCTGCGGCTGGGGCGTGCTATGCCGCCTTGGATACGTACGTCACTTCAATCTGGCGCGTTGATACCGTTTACGCCGGGCACGCTGCACGAGATGTGAGGTAATCCCTCTCGGATTAATGCTGCAGTACTTCTGTTCACATGGGGATGACACGACCAACAAAACGTTGGCGTGCGTACGAACACGCGGAACGAAGCAAGTACAGTACATGTATTTATACTGTTCAGTACTGTTAGTCCGACTAACAGTACTGAACAGTATAAATACATGTACATGACTAACTTAGTCGACTGGAAGATACTGTAGTATCCAGTAGAGTAGAGATTTGCGTGGCCGTCTGCTATGAAAATGATGGCGCCTCGTTCTCTTTGCAACCCCTCGCGAGCGTGACATCTGTACTGCAGGATGACCCCAGGGTCGAGATGCTGAGTTGGTAGCAAACATGGCGATACTCCCGTAGCCGCCATCAAAAGCGATGTTGTAGCCACTTTTATCGGCTCGCGAAAAGATTATGTTGTAGCCACTTTTATCGGCTCGCGAAAAGATTATGTTGTTGAAGTGGCACAATTGCCAGAAGACGTATGTATTCCGCGTGGTCCACAAAACGGTGAAGCACCCGATTTGACATATTTTGAGCATATGTAGTGAAATTCTACGGGCCTTAGCAAATTGTCAGTAGAAATGTACTACAGTAGTATTGGAAGTTCCAATTTGGAATCCGCTGATATTTTATCCGTAAACTATCCGATCAAGCGTACAACACAAACTGGAATACTGTAGTAAAAATAATTTGGAATCCGCTGACATTTTATCCGTAAACTATCTGATAAAGCGTACAGCACAAACAATCTGCGAGTCGTTTGGACTAAAAAAACATTTCCGTGTTTGTGCGATATTACTGATTGTCGTCTATGTAGATTGCAGCGAGCGTCGCAGCAAGGGGTATGTATACCCACAAGTAGCTACAGGAAGCGATGTGTACGCAGCAGCACCGAGCTCGGCGGCTGCAAGAGCACCTTGGTCACCAGCCAATCCAACGCTGTCAGTGCTGCGCAACTCGCCACCTTGTCATTGCGCGCAAGTACTGTACATGTAGACGTCTACAGCTCCTGGAACTGGTGCACGTCCAGACTGGCCTGGCCGTTCTCGAGCAGCGACAGCAAGGCACCGGCGAACGTCTTGTAGTCCGCGTGGTCTCGGTGCTTAGCCACGCTCTGCTCGCCGACATTGCCATATCCCACACAAGACAAGCAACAAGGTCAGTCTCAAGTCCACGATAAATACACGCGGGCTGTGGTACAGCATCGCGTCACAGAGAGGGCGGAACGGTAGGAAGGGTAGACAGTGTACGTACGCTTTCCTGGTCGTAGCGCTCGACGATGGTCCACTTGCGCGGGTCGCTGGTGTTCTGCATGGGGTGCCAGCCGACGACACTGGCATCCTTGGAGTATGTCTGCGAGGCGTCGGCCAGCTTGGCGCGCAGCTGCTCCTCGACGTCCTTGCCGTCCTTGGCGTACAGGTTGACAACAATCGTGAAGACCATGTTTTCTGGAGGTGTGTGGGTGTTGTTGCTTGAAGAGTCGAGAGTGAATTCAAAAGTGAGCGAGACGACAGGATGGATGCGGTCGAGCTGAGGCTGTTTACACAGGTAGGTTCTCCGCCTAGGACAAGTATCCTGCGGCTGGGGCGTGCTATGCCGCCTTGGATACGTACGTCACTTCAATCTGGCGCGTTGATACCGTTTACGCCGGGCACGCTGCACGAGATGTGAGGTAATCCCTCTCGGATTAATGCTGCAGTACTTCTGTTCACATGGGGATGACGCGACCAACGAAACGTTGGCGTGCGTACCCTACGAACACGCGGAACGAAGCAAGTGCACACTGTAAATGTATTTGTACCGTGCAATCCTGCCGGTCGACTGGAAGATATCCAGTAGAGTAGAGATTTGCGTGGCCGTCTGCTGTGAAAATGATGGCGCCTCGTTCTCTTTGCAATCCCTCGCGAGCGTGACATCTGTGCCGCAGGATGACCCCAGGGTCGAGATGCTGAGTTGGTAGCAAACATGGCGATACTCCCGTAGCCGCTATCAAAAGCGATGTTGTAGCCACTTTTATCGGCTCGCGAAAAGATTATGTTGTTGAAGTGGCCAGAAGACGTATGTATTCCGCGTGGTCCACAAAACGGTGAGGCACCTGATTTGACAGATTTTGAACATACTGTATGTAGTGAAATTCTACGGGCCTTATTACTAGCAAATTGTCAGTGAAAATGTATTGGAAGTTCCAATTTGATATTTTATCCGTAAACTATCCGATCTACCGTACAACACAAACTGGAATAAAAATTAGAAGTTCCAATTTGGAATCCGCTGACATTTTATCCGTAAACTATCCGATAAAGCGTACAGCACAAACAATCTACGAGTCGTTTGGACTAAAAAAAACATTTCCGTGTTTGTGCGATATTACTGCTTGTCGTCTATGTAGATTGCAGCGAGCGTCGCAGCAAGGGGTATATCCACAAGTAGCTACAGAAAGCGATGTGTACGCAGCAGCACCGAGCTCGGCGGCTGCAAGAGCACCTTCGTCACCAGCCAATCCAACGCTGTCAGTGCTGCGCAACTCGCCACCTTGTCATTGCGCGCAAGTACTGTACATGTAGACGTCTACAGCTCCTGGAACTGGTGCACGTCCAGACTGGCCTGGCCGTTCTCGAGCAGCGACAGCAAGGCACCGGCGAACGTCTTGTAGTCCGCGTGGTCTCGGTGCTTAGCCACGCTCTGCTCGCCGACATTGCCATATCCCACACAAGACAAGCAACAAGGTCAGTCTCAAGTCCACGATAAATCCACGCGGGCTGTGGTACAGCATCGCGTCACAGAGAGGGCGGAACGGTAGGAAGGGTAGACAGTGTACGTACGCTTTCCTGGTCGTAGCGCTCGACGATGGTCCACTTGCGCGGGTCGCTGGTGTTCTGCATGGGGTGCCAGCCGACGACGCTGGGGTCCTTGGAGTATGTCTGCGAGGCGTCGGCCAGCTTGGCGCGCAGCTGCTCCTCGACGTCCTTGCCGTCCTTGGCGTACAGGTTGACAACAATCGTGAAGACCATGTTTTCTGGAGGTGGGTGTTGTTGTTGTTGCTTGAAGAGTCGAGAGTGAATTCGAAAGTGACCGAGACGGCAGGCACGATGGATATGGTTGAGCTGAGGCTGTTTACACAGGTAGGTCCTCCGCCTAGGACAAGTATCCTGCGGCTGGGGCGTGCTATGCCGCCTTGGATACGTACGTCACTTCAATCTGGCGCGTTGATACCGTTTACGCCGGGCACGCTGCACGAGATGTGAGGTAATCCCTCTCGGATTAATGCTGCAGTACTGCTGTTCACATGGGGATGACGCGACCAACGAAACGTTGGCGTGCGTACCCTACGAACACGCGGAACGAAGCAAGTGCACACTGTAAATGTATTTGTACCGTGCAATCCTGCCGGTCGACTGGAAGATATCCAGTAGAGTAGAGATTTGCGTGGCCGTCTGCTAGTGGTGTCTACGCCAAATGTTTTTGCGTTACATTTGACGTGAAAGTGAAAAGTGAAAGTTCAGCGAAAGTAAAAAGTAACGTTTCCACTTGCTTGGTGCCAGTCACCCTTTCATTGGCTAAAATATCTATTAACCAATCATGAACTACCCACATTATTCGGCGCTAGCCATATATAGATCGGATGATATCACCACAAATAGCCGGCTGCCACGGGTAGCACAGCTCTACCGCACAGCTCAGTTGTGTTCGAAGCTACCGCAATGGCGGTATGAGGCGGCACCATGTGTCGTCACTGCCTGTTCAATAGAGTCTAGCAGCACCACCCCGCCCAGCACTCCACAAAGCAATTTGCAGGTCTCTGGGCAAGCTTCCGACCACCAACTTCTCGGCTCTTATTGACAACGTTCCCGGCAACATGGTGGCTGGTCATCGTAGTGAAATTACCGAAGCTAGAGTCGAGACCAACTTAACCTTCTCCAGCATCTCTTCAACGCCATCATCTTCGTCGAGAACTTCTTCGGAAGCGGTTCGGCCCGGTATGCGACTGTTCGAGATGCAGAAACAAAAGAAACGGGCGCACTGGCAGTTCATCCGGTGCGTTGCAAACGAAATCTACGCCGACGTTCAAGACCAAAACCTCCGAACGAAGCACGCCAAGCACGGTTGGTGCACGCGCTGCAACGTGATCGTTAAGGTCGAAAAGGGTAACAACGACGCGGGCAAGCATATGCTAGACTACCATCCAACTGAGCTCCTTGAATTCGAGCGGCGTGAAGAACAAGAGCGGAATCTTATTTTGTAGCTCTGCTGGAAGCTGTTGCCACGCATCCACAACCACTTCATAGCTAGGGCCTGTATGACGTGGTATATCTTACCCTTGAACTCTGTCAGAATACCACCGCGCATGGGCTGCATCTTCATGCCGAAGTGCGGCTCGAACATGTCAACGAACACATTGGAGAGAGACACGCAGCCCAGCACGTCGGTGGTAGCCGAGCTGCGAGATGGAGACCATCTTAATGTTCTTGGGCGGCACCACGTTGCTGGTGATGCACGGCTCCATCAGGTCCGAGGCGTCCGCGTTGACGGCCTAAAACTGGCTAAAACTGGCGTCGTCGTCCATCATGCGCTGCGTCTCTTCCCCCTGCATGAGCTTGTTAGAAGAGGCCGGTCACGTCCACCGTGTAGATGTCGCTGGGAACGTAGTCGCGCAGCATCTCCTGGATCGGCTTTAGCGTGAGGTCCGTGGACACGGGCAGCAGCACGTAGTTGGAGTCCACCGAGAGGTCGTTGGGCAGCATGCCGTTGTTGGCGTCCAGGATGCCGCCGTAGGCCGCGCCGTCCTTGCCGGTCAGCGTGGCGTTGGCGCCCTTGTCGCTCTGCAGATTGCTGGAGCGCGTGATGAGACCGTGGCGCGTCTTGAAGGAGGCGAGCCAGCCGTTGAAGAAGCCGAGCTTGCCCTCATGGCCCATTTAGTTGACGAACTTGCGGCCCTTGGTGTCGCCCGTGCTATTGTGGCACTTTGATACCACATCGTATTCTTGCGATGCCGAAAGTGGGGGCTCATGCCCCTGAAATTTGCCAATACAGGGTGCAAGTGGTTGTATACGTTATTTTCACTTTTCACTGCTTTTACGCTATATGACAAGTTCGCATTTTTTTGTTAACGTAGACACCACTACCGTCTGCTGTGAAAATGATGGCGCCTCGTTCTCTTTGCAATCCCTCGCGAGCGTGACATCTGTGCCGCAGGATGACCCCAGGGTCGAGATGCTGAGTTGCTAGCAACATGGCGATACTCCCGTAGCCGCCATCAAAAGCGATGTTGTAGCCACTTTTATCGGCTCGCGAAAAGATTATGTTGTTGAAGTGGCCAGAAGACGTATGTATTCCGCGTGGTCCACAAAACGGTGAGGCACCTGATTTGACAGATTTTGAACATACTGTATGTAGTGAAATTCTACGGGCCTTAGGCCGGTTCCTAACGAGGTCATGCAGGATCATGATCCACTCACGGGTTAGGCTTAATTGGGATAATCAGTTTTGTCAGTCCTAACGAGGTCACAATCCGAAGGATCATCTTACAGTCATTGGTGTCGGTTACGCTGCCATCGCGAAGATGGAGACGACGCCGAGGAGCGATGCGCTCGTGAGCAGCAAGTGGTCGGCCCAGCAAAGACCAGGAAGCAAGCGCCCTGTGCCGCCACCATCCTCGGAGGACTACAGCACCTGGACGGTGGACCAGTTGAAGCTTGAGTGCACCGCGCGTAAGCTCTCCGTCGCAAAGAATACCAGCAAGGCAGATCGAGTGGCAATTCTGAACGGGTATGACGAGTCGAAAGATGCTATGGAGCTGCTTCTGGAGCACCAACGACTTGCTAAGCGTGGTCGTGGCGAAGGGAAACAGGTAGCTGAGCGGCGATCCCGTCACTGTTTGTACCGACTATTAAATGTACTGTTCTCAGAAGATTTTTTCGAGCGCTTTGTTTCTTCGGGGGACATGCTTACGCGGTGGGAGCTTGACGAGGGTCGGGTGGGTAGCTATATAGCTATAGATCCTTGCCGGTGGAGATGCTCTTATTACTAGCAAATTGTCAGTGAAAATGTATTGGAAGTTCCAATTTGATATTTTATCCGTAAACTATCCGATCTACCGTACAACACTTTTTTTTTTTTTTTGTATTATACGGATTATTGTGTTACATGCTTTCGCCGAACTCTAATAACCATGCACGACTGCCCATTCCTTCCTGTCACGTGCATCACCTCTTCACACTCCATCGCCTCTCCTCCTTCTTATAGCCCTCTGTTTATTGTGTGTGCCTCATCGCACCATCTTCTTCCTGTCTGGTCCCACCAGAAGCCTATGTCGTTTCCTTGTCTGCTATCCGCCCCAACGTACAGCTCATGTGTTCTGTATTCCGTCGAGGCTCGCACTGTGACGCTCTGTTGTCTGTCCATGGCGTAATTGGCGACCCAATCCGCCGTCTTGTTGTGCTGCCTGTAGTGGTGACTCCAAGTTGAGACCCCGCATATAGCCGCCAAGCGTTTAGTGACTCGATACCAATGCTTCATCTTCTTCGATTTTGGTCTGTGCATGTTCCTCATCCAACCGATGATAAGCGCACTATCACCAACCACATGTAAGTTGCTCCATTTCATTTCGACCGCTTTTGCTAAGAGCCTTTGTAGGCCGACAAATTCTGCCACGTTATTAGTCATCGTTTGACCTCCCAACGCCGTCGCCGCTGCCCACAACAGTGTTCCTGTCACTTGTCCATTCGAGACTTCATCCCCAGTCAGCTCCACGACAACGCTACCACTTCCCCCAGGCCCTGGATTTCCCCGGGAGCCTCCGTCAAATAGGCCGATCCTAGTAGGGCCCACCGGTGCTGTCAGTACCTTGCGCTCTGTTCCTACACTCCAAGCTTTGAGAAGATAACCCGCCGCGGCAATCTTGGGTTTCGAGTCCATCGTCAATGGATATGAACTCATTGTGTAGCGCCTACATGCTTCCAACAGCCTTTTTCTTAATCCTTCTGCAGCCTCCGCTAGTGTGACCTGCTGTGTGCTTATCGCGTGCACGAGATTGACATTCCACCTCCAAATCGCTGTTACCGTTAAGGCACAGCCATTAGCCCATAAATCCTGCGCCATATCATTCATTTCCTCCCATTCCGTGTCTTGTTGTTGTATACCCCATTGAACAACCCAAGCCGGCAGGCATTTGAGCCGAAACCCAAAAATGTCCTCTATCATGTCCGCCCTGAGCTGCTCTTGTGTACGTCCATCATCCTCCCCGTTCCTCCACATGCGCAGCAGTACGTCCCAAAACCTTGCCGCCTCCGGGCATGTCCATATTAAGTGATCAGCTCCTTGGCGTGTGTCCCCCGCACATTTTTCCGCCCCGCAGTTGTATTGTGTTTCCTTGTTGCACCACAATCTCAGCCTCCCCCACTTTAGCTTCATCACATTCTGGACTTGATATGCTGGCACCCCTTCCATCTTTTGAATTCGCCCCCACTGCAATACACATAGTGCGTCCGCTATCCGCTTGTGTTGCTTCCGCCACTTATCTTCTATCTTGCCGATCGCAATCTTCGCTTTATGCACACTACGCCGTGCTAACAGTACTTTGAATTGCTTCCTGGTCATGGACCACCTCCTTTTGCCAGCCCAGAGTGGCCTCATTCGAGTTAACCATGGGTGAGGGGTTACCCATAACCCCTGATCCTGAGCTTCAAGCCATCTCCCTGCCGCCTGGCTCACTGTTTCTTTCCCTACTGCCCACGGCACCTTCTTGCTGCTGGGCCCCCATGTGTGATGCAACTCTGGAGTCGCCCCTTTCACAACCTCAAAACTATGGTGCTGGTCTTCTAGATAGTGATGTACTATCAGTTCCTCTGGTCGTCTTCCTTTGAATACGGTCTCTGGATAGTTGGCTATTATGTTGCAGCACAGCTCCTTGAACAACTCTGCTACTTTGCTGCTCATTGGTATTTTGTGCTGCACTGGTCTGAAAATCACTTGACCCATGCCCTTCCAATCTATGACCACCAGCTCACCTAATTTGACCTGCGCAGGCCTGCTCACTAATATCGCCAGCTCTTGCCAAGTCATTCTTCTTCCTCTTAGATCCCACAGTTTCAGCGCTCTCAGCTCCACCGCTTCCATTCCAGAATGGAGAAAATCGCCTTTCTCCTTTCTTCTATTCCTCCTCACCTCTATAAGTTTGTTCTTGATACTGTCACCACAGTTGACCTGGAGCCCCTCTGCTTCCCACCGAAAAGTAACCCCGCTCGCAGCTCTCATCTGCATCCGTATACCGCGCCCTTCCTCATCATCTATGTTTTCGTGCTTCACTCCATTTGATGAGTCGTTAGAGATGCTCGATACCTCATCGCCCATTGCACCCATGGCCTACCAGTACTCCAGAGATCATCCCCAGGTTCAGTGGTGGGCTCTTTCACTTGCTGAGATATATGACCCTTCCACTCCCCCCCTCGCTGTTGCAGTAGATCGCCAGTGATCTGCATCAATGTGTTATCCGTCATTGCCCATGTCGCCACTGTTGTCGCGCTCATCGCTACTAATTCAGCTTCAATATTTGGCAATCCAAGACCTCCCTGTTTTGCTGATCGTTCCGCCAAGTCTTTTTTTATCCATCCCGCAATAGTGGAGTCTGCCTAGCAAAAGATGACTTCCATACAAAATTTCTTATCCGTTGATCTGCTTGCTTGATTACGTCACTTGACGGCCAAGCGTGCCTCGCAACATATAGCAGCTTGGGCACTATAATTGCTGCTGCGATTGTTGCACGCTGCTGTGCCGTATTTGTTTTCTCCTGTGCCAGCGCTAATCTTACTGTAATTGCACGGAATGCACGATCCCATGCTTCGGATACCGTGTTACCTGTTCCTGCAAAATGCCCCAGATACCGTGCTGTGTCGACTTCCGTAACCACCTGTTGTGTCTCCACTGCTGCGGCCTCGTCGTCTTCATCGTCGTGGAAATCCTTCTCCGAGCCTAACCGAATCGCGACTGATTTGCGCACATTCAGCATCAGTCCCGAAACTTGCGAGAAGCGGCCAACGGCATTTATTGCAGCTCTCTGCATTGCTTTGTTTGCAATATAAATTGCCGTGTCATCGGCATACCCAGCTACCCTTAATTGATGTACCCACTTACTGTTCATTAAAGGTATTCCTTGCAAGCAAGGGTCCATCTCCACTTCGTCGTAAAGTAGGTCCACTGCGATGATAAAGAGTAGCGGTGCCAACGGACACCCCTGTCGGATTCCGCTTGTTACTCCGACCTCCCTCGATAACTCGCCGTTTGCCAGAAACCTTACTGTGGTGTTTGTGTGAATGGCCTCCACGATCCTACAGAATTTTGCTGGGAAGCCTTTAGCTTTTAGTACAGCATAAAGAAATTCCCTGTCTAAGGAATCATAAGCCTTGGCGAAGTCAAGCATCAAAACTTGTGCTTCTGTCAGCTCGTCCCCATTTTGGCATGCGTGCTTAGCTGCTTCAAACAAATCGATCGCCTCATGAATTGTCCTGCCGGGAATAAAACCGAATTGTGTGCTGTGTACTATGCTCGCAATGCGTTTCCTCAGCCGCCACGCTAATATCCTCGTGAAAATCTTATAGTCTGAATTCAACAGAGCGATAGGTCTGTAGTTCAGCGGGTTGCTTGCATCACCCCCTTTACTGATACTGAAAATGATGGCCTCTACGAAAGATTTCGGTGTGAGTCCTTCCTCCATAGCACTGTTGAAGATTGTGGTTAAAACTGGTATCAACTCCTCTTGATTGTCTAAGTACCAATCGTTGCTCAGTGAGTCTGGACCGCATGCTTTTCCGCGCTTGCATTTCGCTATAGCCATACTCACTTCCTCTGCTGTTATCGGTTCATCCAATTCCACGAGATCCACCTTCTCCCATCTGTCCTTTACTCTGTCGATGTAATTTTCTTTCGTTTGATCGGCCTCAGCCGCACCATTGAGAATCGGTTCCCAGCTTTCGGCGAGGATATCCGCTTTTTGTTGTGCATGCAAAGTGGAACCTGTTATTGTTGACTGCAAGTGCGGGATTGTATTATCTCCATACTTCGTGCATATTCGTCGATAAAATTGCTTCGTCGTTCTTTTGGAACTCCAAGCATTGCTGGCAACTAGACAGCGACGCCTCGAAGCACCTCTTTCCCCTTGCACTTTGGCCAATTCATCCAGTAATTGTTGTCTTTGCAGCTGGTGCTCCGGTTGCGTATATCCGCACTTCCCCAATTTGATCTTGATTCGTCTTATTCGTTGCCTGAAGCCTCTTGTTGTTCTGCGCCTCGCCTCTTTTTTGAGCTGCGTCATTTCTCCTGTTAGCTCTCGCTTGAATTGATCCCACTTGACCACACTGCTTTCGTCACCTCCACTCTGTATTGATGCCGCCAGCTCTCTCAACTTGTACTCGATCAAACTCTTGGTGGCCGTTTCTGCGTACGGCGGCGGTGGGTAGAGTTTTGGCCTCCGTCTGATCCTGACTATTCCTCTGGGTGAGTGGAGTTCTAATATTACCCCTCTGTGGTCCGCTTGACAGAAGGACTCCACTACTTGTATCCCCCGCAATATTTTGCGATCCACAGCGGTGATATACCATCGGTCTATTCGTGATGTCCCTATCATTCCATCTGCCGCTGGTTGCTTGTGCGTGTGATACGTGTCAGCATATTTCCTCCGCTCACTGTAATTGTTTTGATGTGGAATCGTGTAATTTCCTGCATCTACTAGGCCATTCAGCTGTATGACCTGTTCAAGCGCTCTTGCTCCCATGTCATCTATGTTGCAGCTTCCAATTCTGTCTATGTTCACATCGAGCACACAGTTGTAGCCTCCTCCCCATATCATCGATACGCCAATCGGGAAAGGTATCCGTCGTAAATTGTTGAAAAATGCGATCCTCGCTGGCCCAGCCGATGGTGCATATATGTTTAGGAAAAGGAATGACTTCCCTCCAATGATCCCCATTGCCATCATGAGGCGCTCGTTCCATTACTCTGTACCCCATTCTTTGACTTCCTTGACCGCTCCGTAAGGATTGACAAGTATGGCTACCCCCGCCCTTCTATCGGCCCCGGACGACCACAGCGAGTACTTATACGCCGCCGTGTGCTTGTATCCCCACATTGCTGCATACTGTTGCGCAGCTGTCGTGTTTTCTTCCTCCCTCAAATGTGTTTCTTGTAAAAAAATCAAATCTGTTTGCCCCCTTGCTCCCTGTTCTTTGAGGCTTTGTAGCCTCGTGGCAACTTGCTTGATGTGAGTCGCCATTCCCCGTATGTTGTAAGTCGCTAATCCTATCGTCCTATCAAACTTGTGCTGTGAAGGGCGCGAATTGCGATTTCGTCTTCGTAGTATCCTGTGTTGTCTTCTTAAAAGGCTTCCATGCTTCCTGAAAGCCTTTGCTGTATTTTCGCTATGTTGCTGTTGTGGAATTGTAGTGTAGTATTGGTGCATAGTTGGTTGTGCATCCGTACTCCCACCGTCTTCTCTTTTTCCTGTCGATCTTCCGGCATTTCGCCTATTGCTGTGCTCTATCATCACTGGGCGGAAGTCTGACACGAACGTCAGCATCGTCTGGTAGTTTGCCTTCCTCATCGCTGTATCCGAATGCGTCGTGGCTGTTGTCCGACACACTGACCTGTACCTGATGTTGGTCTGTTATACTCTGGTGTTCTGCTTGTCCTGGGAGATTATCTTGTGATGATACTCCAGATCTGACCTTCTTTGATGATTGTGCGTCGTTGATGCATGCACTGACTTCAGCCAGAGTTATCGTGTTATCCAGTCGATCTTCTGCCTTTGCAATTTGTCGGAGCGATTTCTCATTCAATTGAGCTTCGTGTGTCTGCACATCCCCCTCATCCGTTGTTGTCACATCCTCTTCCTTTTTGGTTGCACTGATGGCTCGTGAAATTGCCTTCAACTCTTTCGTGGCAGCTTTCGCTGTCTTACGTTGGTCGTACGGTACTCGGTCCAGTTCCGCTCTTCCGTGCTTCGCCAAAATCACGTTTCTTTTGGCTAGCATTTCCTCCATATTGTCACTATAGCATTGGTATCGTTCCGCTTCGTATGTAACAGCTTGAAAGTGGTTTCCACTTTTATTCCATCTGAGGACCATTACCGTAGGCAAAATGCCCTCCGCAACCATATCCTGCAGCAGCCCGATAGCCTTGCCGGAGTCCAGAGCTTCCGTTGTTCCCGTTTCAATGGGCCCGCCGTTAGGCATGGTTTCGTTCTTGTACGCATAGGCCTGTAGCCGCGCCATTCCCTGCGGATCTACATCCAGGACGTATACTGTCTCTCGAGCATGCATCGCCATGGCTTGAAGGTGTGTCGGCCTCACCCAAAATTCCTTGGACACTTCTGTCCGCACAGATTTCTTGCGCTGATCTACATAGTGGGCTGCGATAGCGTTTATTTGAATTTCCAGACTGCTCTCCAATACGTCCTCATTTCCACTTGCCTCCACCTCAACCGCTAATTGTTTTGGTCTCAGCTGTGCCTCGTCAACCAGATTGGCTATCATTCCATTGATAACCTGCTTCTTGAGTTCATTGACTTGCTTTACGATTGTTGAGCTCGGTGGCACTAGCCCAGTTGAAACATTGCTAAGGGCTGCATATGACGCATACCAGCCACAGTGTCCATTAGTGGCTACATCCGTTATGGTTCCGCCTAGCACCCCCATCCAGGTTTCGATTGGGAAGCCATGATCCGTTGGCGGCAGTGATCCCATGTAGACACAGCTTTCCAAGTCTTCATTATCTTCAGCAGTATCCACCTGTGTCATTTCGTGGTCCGCGTTTGCTTCACTCATCGACGCACTATCCATTGCTGCTTCCTTCTCCATAATGTTCCCCGATACGCCGTCGAGATTGTCGCCACTTGGCGCTTTGTAGTAGTGATGCATGAACTTCTGCATAGCTCGACGCCCCTCTTTATGCGACTTTCTTGTGCTGGTGCGAGTCGGCGACCGTGGTCTCGCCTTCTCTTCAGTTGTGCACGTCTTCATCACTTTCTGCATTGTTTGGATTGCCTCTGTCCCTGTTGCCAATTCCCATTCGGCTGGCGGGCGCCTCTTTGGTGAGGTGGATCGCAATCTCACTGGTACATTGGCGGTCTTATTCTTTCCTCCCGGTGAGAGCTCTGAAGAATTACCCCGCTCCTCAATGTTGTTTCCTTCCTCGCGAGGGGTTTCATCCGATGTCCCAACTTTCTTTTCGTTGGAGCCCAGCCTGTTTGCTGTTAGAATCCTCCTCTCTGTGGTCCTTCCCCGTGGCGATATGCTCCTTGTCGACACTGCGGTCCTGTTCTTAGTTGTTTCTTCGTAGGTATCCCCGGCCGCTTCATGCACCTCCTCCAACATCTCGATGTCTCCAATATGTTGTTCGTCAGTTGATGGTGAGCCAGCTTCTGGGTCATCTTGCGCGTTTTTGTATTTTAAGTACGTATTACCAGTGTTGTCGTCACCCACCTCCGCTATCTGTTTCGCATCACTGTGCACTTTGTTTTTGGGATCATTTTGCGTGTTGTGAGCTGCTGCTTCCTCATTCTTGATGCTGTGCAATTGTTCCCATTCCCGCGGTAGCGTTGGTCCCTCTGCTAGCACCGACGTAGGTTGGTGTTGGTCCTCCTTCTTTTGTCCCCGTGTGGGCACCTGCTGCTCCGTCATATTCGTTGGATCTTGTTCCACTTTCTCGTCTAGTCCCTTAAGCATTCGCCTTAGTTGCTCCATCGTTGTCGGTAAGGCTCGTGGCTGGTACGTTCTGGAACTCTTTCCAGTTTTGGACGGCGGGGCCCCTATCACTCTGAATGTGTGTAGGCGAACGGTGCTCTCCATAGTTGCTTCCTCCACCTTGCAATACTTGGTCGGATGCTCCGGTGATCTGCATGCTTTGCACGGCCAGTTTACATGAACGTCCTGATGATGCACCACCATCTCTGCCTCTTCATGAATGATATAGCCCGTGTCTTTCAACTTCGGTGGGCACGCTTTCGCTCGTATCTTCACAATCCACTGCTTGTCATTTATTCCTGTGTCTCCTATTTCCGTGTGAGCCAAAGCTTGCACCTGCAAACCCATCTTTTTGCCTAACACCCATAACAGATCCTTGGATGTCATTGCCCCCTTCCTAAGCGAGACCGTGAAATTATAGTAGTCCAATTTCACAAGTTCAAAAGTCGTCCGAGCCTCCACTCTTTGGCTTTCATAGTCAACTAGTTGCAGCAACCTCATTGCTAGCGGTAATCTCCACCCAATCCACCTTTTCGCAGAATTCTTGCCCTTGAAGGTGACTGTGATAACTCTGGTGTCACTGTCGAGCTCAATTCTGGATAGTGCTGCTTTGAATTCATCAATTTCCTGTTGTTGCTTAGGTGGCGCCTCTGCTCCTACCGAGATCTGTGCTAACAGCGCTCCTCTTGATAAATTTTCCCCAAAACGCTGACCTGCGCCAAGTGCGGTACAGCGGATATTCCAGAGCAATGAACATGTCCGTGAAAGTTGCTAGTTCCATTGGCGTCATGGACTGCACAAGAAAACGGGGTGGGAAAGGCACTTCCAGTTCCTGATTGAGAATCATCAACAGCGCACGGTCTTCATCTCCTGTCCGTTCTCTGAGCTTCGTTATTTCTGCTACTGGTTTCATACACAATTTGAGTAGGCGCTGTTGCTCCTCCGTGAGGTCCGCTTCTGTCGCCCTGACTCCTTGTTGCGTTACTGCTCTTAGATAGTTCCCCGTCGATGGCGTTTGTTGTTGCCTCTTTGCCTCTTGCTTGCTGCTCGTGAACGTGAAGCAGTGGATGCGCTCCTCTATCTCCTCTTGGTCCAGCCCTTCCTTCACGACCCATTGCTTCAACAGAAGTTGCATTCTTCCGGCGTGCTCCTCGTTCCCAATCTCCCAGAAGCTGATGATGCCCTTGTATTTAGCTCGCTGCTGCGACGTGATGTCATCCTGCCATTCGGCGCCACTCACTGCTGCTTGTCCTTGGCTCTTGGATGATTCCGCTTTCTCGTTTTCGTACTTTTGAAATCTTCGCGTTCTGGCCAATTCATTGAGTCGCTGCACCAGATGAAATACATATTCTGCCGGTGCGTCGTTGAGTAGGTAGGACCGCAGCTGCTTGAAAACCACTTCTCCATCTCCCTGATCTGCTCCTCTCCAGTTGCGTCCATTGTTCTTCCGCTGTTTATCTGCTGAGTAATCGGACTGTCGTTTCCGCTGCGGCGACAGTTTTCTTGCGCTCTGCTTGGTCGGGACAGCTGTCTTCTTCTCCCTAGCAACTGAGCTCTTGTCAGCTTTTCCCACCGTAGTCCACTGGATCTCTGTGTCGGCTTGTTGCTTCTGCCGTGTCGATGCCGGTTTTCCTTTGGCTTGTCCGCCATAATTGTTGTCGACTTGCTTCAGTCCGCTTTTGACGCCCATCGCATTATCCCCGATGCCCTGCGCTTCTAATCGCTTGCTTGAGCTGTCTGCTACGATCGACTCCATGCTCCCCCGTTCCTTGCTCATGTCGTCTCCGTGCTTGCGTCCTTTCAGTTTTATATGAAAGATTATATACCGGGGGGTTACGCGTCCTTCCAAACGCCCCCCCCGTAAGCTGTTATTCGCCGATCTGATCCCGAGTCCAGAGAGTCTCGATCGCCAGCCGGCAAGTTGGGAAGTGATCTACCGTACAACACACACTGGAATAAAAATTAGAAGTTCCAATTTGGAATCCGCTGACATTTTATCCGTAAACTATCCGATAAAGCGTACAGCACAAACAATCTACGAGTCGTTTGGACTAAAAAACATTTCCGTGTTTGTGCGATATTACTGCTTGTCGTCTATGTAGATTGCAGCGAGCGTCGCAGCAAGGGGTATGTATACCCACAAGTAGCTACAGGAAGCGATGTGTACGCAGCAGCACCGAGCTCGGCGGCTGCAAGAGCACCTTCGTCACCAGCCAATCCAACGCTGTCAGTGCTGCGCAACTCGCCACCTTGTCATTGCGCGCAAGTACTGTACATGTAGACGTCTACAGCTCCTGGAACTGGTGCACGTCCAGACTGGCCTGGCCGTTCTCGAGCAGCGCCACCAAGGCACCCGCGAACGTCTTGTACTCCGGGTGCTCTCGGTGCTTAGCCACGCTCTGCTCGCCGACATTGCCATATCCCACACAAGACAAGCAACAAGGTCAGTCTCGATAAATACCCGCGGGCTGTGGTACAGCATCGCGTCACAGAGAGGGCGGAACGGTAGGAAATGTAGACAGTGTACGTACGCTTTCCTGGTCGTAGCGCTCGACGATGGTCCACTTGCGCGGGTCGCTGGTGTTCTGCATGGGGTGCCAGCCGACGACACTGGCATCCTTGGAGTATGTCTGCGAGGCGTCGGCCAGCTTGGCGCGCAGCTGCTCCTCGACGTCCTTGCCGTCCTTGGCGTACAGGTTGACAACAATCGTGAAGACCATGTTTTCTGGAGGTGGGTGTTGTTGTTGTTGCTTGAAGAGTCGAGAGTGAATTCGAAAGTGAGCGAGACGGCAGGCACGATGGATATGGTTGAGCTGAGGCTGTTTACAGACGTAGGTCCTCCGCCTAGGACAAGTATCCTGCGGCTGGGGCGTGCTATGCCGCCTTGGATACGTACGTCACTTCAATCTGGCGCGTTGATACCGTTTACGCTGGACACACCGCACGGGATTTGTGGTAATCCCTCTCGGATTAATGCCGCATTTCCTTCAGCACTGGGTCATGGTTGGGGATGAAGATAGCAAGCTAAGATTTTGGTTTTGGCTCGATCGCTCGAGCGTTTGAGCTCGTGCTGCCCCACGTGGAGAATCGAGTCAATTGGGTTTGCTTGTCACGTGACCCATGCGCTTGGCGAGTTGAAGGCTCGTTGCCGGTGCCTCGCGAAGGTACGCCTGGTAAGCGTCCGACGCCCACCTCCCGTGCATCCGGATTGTGTCGGCGTCAACCCCAGCAGCATGCAGCGCTGAAGCACCTCCCGTTCTGAGGGAGTGAGTCAAAATTCGCTCGGCATCCTCGCCAACTTGTTTAGCCGCGAGTCGGAGGGCCTTCGTCATTGTATCTGCCGACAGCATTCGTTGACGACCGATAGAGCACAGGGGGGAATCAGGTGATAGCTTGAGTAGACATGCGTTCCGCTGTAGCAGTAGAGCAGCGAAGACGGGGCAAACCGGTGCCAGCCCGCTCTTGAGCAGGGTTCTCTTGGTCGAATGTCCGGCTTGGTCGGTCTTGCTTCCTCTCAGGGTAATTTGTACCGACGTCGCCCTTGTGAAGCTGCTCGAAGTCGCACCGTTGCTGTCCCGCACGATAACGTCACCTACTTGCAAGCTGTATGCATGTCGCTTTCCCCTTGAGCATAGATACTCTGCCCCTCTCAGACAAAAGAAGAAGCCCAGCACCGCAGCCCCACAAAGGACGCGGTGCTGGGGGACGGACAGGTTGGCTGAATCGGTGATCCGTCGAAGCATTGCGATGGAGACAGCGGCACGTTCTCGACGGGGGGAGCTGTGCCGGCGCATGCCTTGGAGGACGAGTTCGTGGTGCGATTGCAGCGTTGGTCGAAATCCGACGTGAAGTTGATGACACCATCGGACGTGGCTGAGTTTAGCCCGTATGGTGTCAACTCGTTGATGCGTAGGATCGCCGCGTCCTTGCCAGCACTCAACTGCGAACACAGTAAGTTGTACGGATTGCTGGGCAGGGTTGTCGAGCTGGAGCCAGCGGTCGAAGCCGCGTCGGGAGCAGAAGTGGCACCATTGTCTCCACGTAGTGAGGTAACGCTGGCGTGATGTATCGGCGAGTGAGCGCCACTGGAGGAAGGCAATATTTGCTTGTAAATCTTGCGGAACTTGGTCGGAATATCCTGTCGACACCATAAACGCATACGGTCAGTCCATGTCTGGAGAGCTGTTCCGGTCCACGCCCGAGATCCAAGATCAACCAGGAAGTTCGATGACCCTTGAAGGTGGTTGGTAGTAACGTGGAGGTTGAACGTCAATTCTGCGCAGGATAGAACCCTTGTGAGCTCTTGGCCGACGGTGTTGATACTGCTGTGATTCGAGATCCAGGCTACGGCTGAGGTGTTGTCTATCCAACACCGCACGTGCACTGGCTGTTCTCTGGATCGTCGGAGACCGTGCCATTGGGGCCCCCATAATAACACCGCGAGGACAGCGCTGAACGCTTCGCGTACGTTGATGCTGAACCATGACTCTCCGCTCGATGCTGCTGACCGGATAGCGAGGCGTTCTTCGTCGTCGAACTGCACTTGAAAATACTCCCGAACCGCAGGATAGAGTACCGAAAGACCATCGTTGCTAGCATCCATGAATAAGTGAACCTCCGGTTCTAGCGTTCCCGCCATGATGCTCGTAGGCACTCTAATCGCTGCACCGGTCTGAAGTAGAGCTTCAATCCAGCAGAGGTCTTGTCGGACGTGCGCTGGGAGTCGAAACTTTTGGAATCGGGAAGACCGACGCCACAACTGGTGTAGGCGCTGGATGAAAGCACGGGTGGGTCGGCAACAGAGACCCATGTAGCGCAACGACCCCAGAAGCTGTTCAATCTGGTGGCGCGATACGCTTGGACGAGATAGCGCCTCTGCGATTCGGTTAAGCGCTTTCTGTATTTTGTCCGGTGGCATCGATACTGTCCGACGTTGCGTGTCCCATGCTAGTCCTAAGACGTCGAGCTGTGCCGACCATGAAGAAAACTTCTTCTCGTTGATGGAGTTCGGACCAAGTGTGGCGACCATGCTCAATCGAAGAGCAGACTCGGCCAGTATGAGCCTGTTATCGCGATCAACTTCAAGAAGAATGTGGTCATCCACCCACACAAACGAGAAGAAAGGCTCGTCATCACACTCAGACGGGTCTAGATAGCTCGGACTCTCGCGGGCAACCAAGAACGAGATCGCCCCACCGAAGGCACCGTAGTGGGCAGGAGACCCTGTCCAACCAAACGGCAGAGCCATGTCAATAATGGCCAGGTCGCCGCACGACCCAGCAAATGAGCTGCCAAGCTGGGAGCCAGCGGAAGGCAGTCTTGACATCACCTTTCAGCATTTTGACAGGTCGAAGAGGGTATCGACGAGTCAGATCTTCAATTCTTTGAGCAATTCGACGCACGGACTCGAAGGCCAAGTCTGGTAGATCGGTAGGCGTGGAGCTGGCATTTGTCGACATCTCGCCCGGGTAGGACAGGTCATGAATCAATCGAGCTTCTTCCTGCGGGTCAGTGTTCTTCTTCGGAACGCAGCCAAAGGGACTCAATCGGAGCTCCGACCAGCTCAGGGCTGCTGGTAGATTGATCACGAGGTATGTCCCCGATGCCTGACCTTCGGCCAGACTGCGCACTAATGCCTTGTCGTAGGACCGTGCACTGGTATGGTTTCGAGCTGGTTCGTCGTCGGGATCCCGAGGAGAACTGAACTGATGATGCACACCACCAGTGGCGACGTCTACCACGGTTCGTCGATGCATATATACCCGTGCAGAAGGATATCCAACCAAATAGGATCGAGTGCTTTGTTCGGACGTGGGTCTGCTGCAGTTTCGTTTCGCCACAGGGCTATCGTCGAGGCAAGCGACCGAGAGGTCTTTTCCACCAGCGTCGACAGCGCGTGAGAAAGGTCATGGTCAAGGATAGCAGGAAGTTGAACGGTGGTTGCTGGGGACAGGATGCACTGCGGTGGCCGGATTCCAGCTTGACGGAAGGCGGAAACGAGCCGACTGCAGCGGGTGAGCTCGTGCTCGTGCAGTCGGAGGCGCAGCAGTAGCTGTATCCGTTGGACCGTATCACGTGTGACTCGGAGAGAGCTGTCACGCGGGCTCGGGCGGATGACCGGGGCTTGGGTCACTCGGACGGTCGAATGTGCTCTGATCGGGCTCGAAGTCAGGTACGAGGCGGATTGGTTGAGCAATTCGGACGCGGCGTGGGTAGGACGGCGCGGAAATGGAAACGACACTGGAACAATACAACGGGGAACATTAATCACTGTTCGCCTTCATTGCCGTAGCTCATCGCGTAGCCCGCCGAGCTGTGTGGAGATGTAGTTACGCACGACTGGTGCGAGCTCATCAGGAAGAAAATGCGCGTGATTAGGAAACGCGCACCGGTCGTCGCTCTTCGACACACAGCCCCGCGCCGAGAGGTGCTTCATACAAACGGAGAGGCGGTCTTGTCTCGGCAGGGCATCCAGGACTTCCTGTGGTGTTTTACGAGTCACTCGTGATGCCTCCACCCGCCGAGGGCCGTTCCCACGGATCGGTGACTGGGCTCTAGCCGCTCTAGTTGGTACCAGGGAGGCCAGTCGCTCTGACTGGATAATGTAGAGTACACTTTGCAGGTCGGGGTCTTGCAGGGAGAGCCTTTGTCGGATTTCCGTACGAAGCGACGTACTGTGTCGAGCATCCGACTCGGTCGCTGTGCGATAGTCTTCGAATAGACGATCAAACCAGAACGTAAGAGTACCGACATCCTGGGGGCTCCACTTGCAGAAGCTTCGTAGTTCTTCAACGAATTCGCGCGCACTGCTGACCTGTGCTGGTCGAAGAACTCTTCGGCGAAGACGTGTAGCACGGTGAGCGCATTTGAAATGTCGTCCAGTGACTGAGGCTTGCGCGCTTTTGGCATAGCGACAGAGGCAGAAAAGTTACTGAGGTTCACAGATCCGTTTGCATACCATGCCCTTCGGGCTGCGAAATCGAATCTCCAAAAGTGCATGATAGAAAGTCCTCGTGCGCCAAACTGGATGTCGTACACCCGGGTGATGATGGCCGGATGCGGTTCAAGCTTGGTGGACCGGGATGAAATCATGATGTCAACAACAGCGGAGGGGTCCTTACCTGCGTATTCCGGCGCGGAAATCAGCCCGTTTATCAGTTGCTGCGTGCGGGTTGGCACGAATGCATGCTTTGATCGCCGCTCGGTCGGTTCTGAGATATCGAGGAGGTCTGACGCAGATTGAATTCGTCGACGTTGAGTCTCGCGTGGCTCTTCAGAGGGAGCAGAACGTTTCCCCGTCACACCTTGGCTTAGGCTCAGGTAGAACCGGATCAGCTCGGGGTCATCTGCAACTGCGGCGAGGATCTTCGCATGATTGCCCTGTGCGCCACTAGCGTATGTGGAGGCTGGAGGCGCCGGTCGGGGGGTCAGCGGTGTGAGCGTGTGTGCCACTTCACCTCCAATAGAAGCGAGGAGTTCCTCCAAGTCCGCTTGGACCGTTACGTCGTCGTTGGTCGGCGATTCGGTCTGGTCCCCGGCAAAACGTGGGTCAGCATCAAACCGATCCCCAATGGTGTCACGTACACTAGCCGTGAGTCGGCGGTTGCCGTCGATGAAATGAACATAGTCCACAGCGTGGCGCACCCCCACTGTAGTTTCGACCCCGCTCAACGCGTTGATCCACTCAATTGTATCAGTGGGTTGGGGCTGCTGACGAGCCGGCATGTAGCCCGCCAGCACTCGTGGAATCGAACGGGAGCCGCGTTGGGTTGTGCCTAGAAGCCGATCTAGAATACCCGTGTTTTGCTCGACCAGCTCTTCTACCGTCATGTCCGCAGTTCGAGGCTGCTGTTTGCCGGTCAGGAAGCACAGCACTGGCGACACTTCCACCAGATCTGCGGTACGACAGTGAAATTCGCCCCGCAAAGTGCGAAGAGTGGGTTGACTGCCGTTGTAAGCGATGACTTGACCCGCAACGTACAGACCGTCACTGACGCCGATAGCCGCCTTGCGCAGCCATTCCCCTGGGGCTCCTGTGCCATATTCGTCAGGGAGTACTTGGCGCAGGCGGATTGTTGAAGCCGCAACTTCTGCGTTTAAGTGTGGTGGCGCTTGCAGCCTCACCGACGCAGTCATACCCGACGTTGCAGTAACCGTGCCATACGCAGGTGTGGGTACTACAGCTGAAGCTTGAATGTCTTCTGGCATCAGTAGAACGTGTCGAGGAGGTGAGACCATCACGATAGAAGCGACTGGCAGTTGGGTTGCTTTGGAGACTTGTCTTCGGCTAAGTAAAATGAAGAATGACTACTTCTACGATGCGATTGAGACCGAGTGTAGTGGCGGACGTCGTTCGGACTCGTTGGTTGTAAGTGACCGCAGGCGGTGGTTGGTGCAGGCGCCCTGCTCCCATCCGGGCGGTGTTCTTGATGTGGACCCCACTCCTCGCGCTCCGAAAACCCGCTCTTCGGCTGTTGCCGACAGATGCCCAGTACTGCTGTTCACATGGAGGATGACGCGACCAACGAAACGTTGGCGTGCGTACCCTACGAACACGCGGAACGAAGCAAGTGCACACTGTAAATGTATTTGTACCGTGCAATCCTGCCGGTCGACTGGAAGATATCCAGTAGAGTAGAGATTTGCGTGGCCGTCTGCTGTGAAAATGATGGCGCCTCGTTCTCTTTGCAACCCCTCGCGAGCGTGACATCTGTGCCGCAGGATGACCCCAGGGTCGAGATGCTGAGTTGGTAGCAAACATGGCGATACTCCCGTAGCCGCCATCAAAAGCGATGTTGTAGCCACTTTTATCGGCTCGCGAAAAGATTATGTTGTTGAAGTGGCACAATTGCCAGAAGACGTATGTATTCCGCGTGGTCCACAAAACGGTGAAGCACCGGATTTGACAGATTTTGAACATACTGTATGTAGTGAAATTCTACGGGCCTTATTACTAGCAAATTGTCAGTGAAAATGTATTGGAAGTTCCAATTTGATATTTTATCCGTAAACTATCCGATCAAGCGCACAATACAAACTGGAATAAAAATTAGAAGTTCCAATTTGGAATCCGCTGACATTTTATCCGTAAACTATCCGATAAAGCGTACAGCACAAACAATCTACGAGTCGTTTGGACTAAAAAAACATTTCCGTGTTTGTGCGATATTACTGCTTGTCGTCTATGTAGATTGCAGCGAGCGTCGCAGCAAGGGGTATATCCACAAGTAGCTACAGGAAGCGGTGTGTCCGCAGCAGCACCGAGCTCGGCGGCTGCAAGGGCACCTTCGTCACCAGCCAATCCAACGCTGTCAGTGCTGCGCAACTCGCCACCTTGTCATTGCGCGCAAGTACATGTAGACGTCTACAGCTCCTGGAACTGGTGCACGTCCAGACTGGCCTGGCCGTTCTCGAGCAGCGCCACCAAGGCACCCGCGAACGTCTTGTAGTCCGCGTGGTCTCAGTGCTTAGCCACGCTCTGCTCGCCGACATTGCCATATCCCACACAAGACAAGCAACAAGGTCAGTCTCGATAAATACCCGCGGGCTGTGGTACAGCATCGCGTCACAGAGAGGGCAGAACGGTAGGAAATGTAGACAGTGTACGTACGCTTTCCTGGTCGTAGCGCTCGACGATGGTCCACTTGCGCGGGTCGCTGGTGTTCTGCATGGGGTGCCAGCCGACGACACTGGCATCCTTGGAGTATGTCTGCGAGGCGTCGGCCAGCTTGGCGCGCAGCTGCTCCTCGACGTCCTTGCCGTCCTTGGCGTACAGGTTGACAACAATCGTGAAGACCATGTTTTCTGGAGGTGGGTGTTGTTGTTGTTGCTTGAAGAGTCGAGAGTGAATTCGAAAGTGAGCGAGACGGCAGGCACGATGGATATGGTTGAGCTGAGGCTGTTTACACAGGTAGGTCCTCCGCCTAGGACAAGTATCCTGCGGCTGGGGCGTGCTATGCCGCCTTGGATACGTACGTCACTTCAATCTGGCGCGTTGATACCGTTTACGCCGGGCACGCTGCACGAGATGTGAGGTAATCCCTCTCGGATTAACAGGCAATCCCGCTAAGAAGAGGGAGAAAACGGCCCAAAAAGGGGGAAACTGGAAAAATAACTAAATGCGGTCGTTACTTTTTTAGCACGAAAATGCTACCACTAGATAGCCCTTTATCTTGAATTAAATGCTGTGGCATTCGCTGTGAAGCAAACGCTCTTCACCGCCCAATGCATCGATGTCAACGAGGCAACTTGACTGAGCCTGTGAAAGCGTTTTCTACTTTTTGGAAAAGTATTAGAGTGGTACTTCAAGTACATAAATGTAGACCTCGTGCACATCCTGTGCACCGCCGCCTTGACCTTCACGGGCCCCGGTTGGAGCTCCAGCGTCTCGAATAAGCGAATAAGCTGTTCAGGCACAGCCCAAACACTTAAACTTGTACGTTATCGTAAGGAGCTCCCCTTCACACCCGGCAAAAGCCGCTTGATCTCCCACATGAATCTCGAAGTGATTCCCCTGGAATGGACCTCGGATTTGAACCTAGCACATGGTATCACTGCCAATCTCCTCTCTTCGCACGCCACGCGATCCTTGGGGGAAAATCAATCGTATTTCAGTTAAGACGCGAGTCTTCGCCCTCCAGTCCAGTCCGAAGGGCTGGACTGAGCCCCACAGATGAGGGCGGAGGCTCGCGTCTTCACTGAAGCACCAGCGGGGACTTGGCTCCGCTGACGATCATGTTTGCGACTTCCTTGACGGATTCGGTACACAGTCTCGTGTAGAGTTTGAAGGCGTCCGACGCCCATCGCCCGTGGAGCTGAATTGTCAGGGAATCGACACCGGATCGATACATACTCGTTGCGCCGCCTGCTCGCAGCGAGTGGGTTCCGTACCGCGCGGGATCCTCGCCTATTGATGCTGCCGCGCCTTGGATTGCTCGTGACATTCTTGCCGCAGTGACGCAGCTAGGTACGCCGTCGCGACCCCAGAACATCGCTGCCGGGGTTGAGCCTGGTAAGCCTGCCCGTGCTTGCTTGAGTAGCAGGACCCCGAAGACGGGGCACAATACGACGTGCCTGGAGCGCGCAAGCATCCTCGACACGGGTTTCCCATCCTGGTTGGTCTTCGAGCCGTGGAGGCGGATGAACACCGCCTCCGCTGCACCTGGGTTTGTTGTAATCCTGCCGGTTGCGTCGACTGTGACGATGTCGTCGTCCTTCAGCGCGAACCACTGGAAGGTCATGCCGGATGTGGCCACGATCTCTGATCGCCGCAGGAGAAAGAAGAAGGCCAGACACAGAACCCCCCAAAGAACTTGGTCCGCAGGATCGTTGAGGTCCAGTGCTTGGTACGCCGCCTCGAGGAGCGCGACCGACGCCGGCGCTCGCTGTCTGCTGGGGGCGTCGAGGCGCGCAATGCCTTTGAGGAGCATGCGAATCTGAGGCTGGTCGATAGGAAAGTTGTGGCCCGCGGCCAGAAAGAAATGGCGGATGCCGAAAAGGTTGGCCTTGACGGTGGAACCCCGCACGGCGTGGCCGGACCCGAAGCCGTTGAGCGAGGTGTCGATGATGAAGTCGGAAATCAGTTGCGCGGGGTTGGCACCAAGGCCGCGAAGCCACCGATCTAGCCCTCGCTTTGCAGTCCAGGCGCACCAGAACGAGAAGGCGCGGGCGTATCGCTGGTAGGAGGACTCGGCAACGGAGTGCTCGCGGAAATGTCGTGCCAGACGTTGTCGAGCGCCGCCACAGTCGGTAGCGGGGCCGTGTGTGTCCACCCGCGCGTTAGGTGCTGGAAGAGGTGGGCGTAGTGCGGACTCTCCCAACGCCGCGAACCTGAGTCGGCGGCCGAGTTGTCGATCCCGCGGACGTGGCAGGCTGACACGCGGAGCCCCAGACGAAGCTCTCATAAACTGATGAGGCGGATCAGCGTCTGCGCCCTGGAGTTGTGGGAGGACATCTTGGACTGCCATGAGACTGCCGACGTGTTGTCGATGCGAAAGCGGACGTGAAGCGGCCGGCCCTGACGGGCGTGGCGCCGCCACGTCGGACCCCATGCGTGGATCGCGAACGCGCATGCCAGCAGTTCGCGGTAGTTGATATCAAACTCGTTTGCCGCCCCTCGCTTGAACGCGTCGATGAGCGCGCACTCGGAGGCGGAGAAGCGATACGTGAGCGCGAGCCGGAGCGACGGAACGAGGGCGCACAGGCCGAGATCAGACGCGTCGGTGAACACGACAAAGTCGGGGTCAGGGAGCGTGTCGAAAAAATCCAGCCGAACGCCGTTGATCGTGGGGTCACAGAGGATGTGCCACCACCAGACCAGATCTTCGCGCATCGACGGCGTGATTGTGACGTGAGCGCAGCGGTGGAGGTTCTTCTCGCCAGCGCGGAGACGTTGGAGAAATGCCTGGGCTGGGCGCACACACGTTGCGACGTGGCGCAGCGAGCCGAGGAGGGACCGCATCATAGTCCGAGAAAGGCGCGAGGCGTGGTACGCTTGGGACACGATGCGTTTGGCCTTCGTAATCTTGTCCGGGGGTATCGACACCGTCTCGAGCGAAGTGTCAAACGTCAGCCCAAGCACCTTCTGGTGGGGTCGCCAGGCGGTGAACTTGTCCTCATTGACTGCGCGGGGTCCCATGACGGCGGCCATAGCGTAACGGAGCGAGCGCTCGGCGTCGGCGCAGCGAGTACCGACGTCGGGCTCTATGTTGACGTGGTCGTCGACCCAATGATAGTTAAAGAAGCCGGCCGGATGGTTAGCGTCGACGCTGTTACCGTGAACAAAAGCGACAGCACCACCGAGAACGCTGTACGTGCCGGCCGAGCCGGTCCACCCGAAGGCCGCACACAAGTCAATCACGATCGCGTTGTCTTCAGGGATGCGGCCGGCAAATAGGTAAACGCAGTCGCTGTGCGTGCACGCGTTACGGTACGCCGCCGCCACATCCCCTGCCATCACCTTCACCGCACAGCCAGGCTTAACACGCTTGCACCGTAGGATCTCGCGCGCAATGCTCGAGCAGTGCTCGTAAGTTGGTGTCGTGATGGCGGTGGAGTCCGTGTGACTATTGATTGAGGCGTCGTCGGGGAACGAGAGGTCGTGGATGACGCGGCCCGTGATACGGGGGTCGCCTGCTCCTTTGTCGACCACGCCGAATGGGCTGAAGACGAGTTCAGTCCAGATCGCAGCGATGTCGGCGTCGACGACGATGCAGCGGAACAGGTCTTGCTCCTTCCGAATATTCTTGCGGAGTACCTGGATCCGCTCTGTGGCGGAGGGGTGGTTTTGAGGCCAGCGGCCTTGGCGCGGGAGCGGCTCGCGCAAGCGCACACGGACGCCTTCGGCTGCGATTTCGAGGAGCGCGTCTAGGTGCTCGTAACCGTGGCAGTGGCGCCGGAGAACCGCCGGAACCAGTGCCTTATTAGGGCGGTAGTTGTCGGTGGTTTGACAGCGGATGAGCTCGACGAACGCTCGGAGAGACGGTTTAGCTCGCCGCACGTACTCTGACATCGCCGCCTGGAGCGCGGCGTTCAATGCGCACGGGGGACCGGAGTCGGTCTCCAACGCGGCGACCGGGAGCTCGACCCCCACGCGTTTGAACTCTGAGGCAATGGTAGAACGTCGAATGCGCTCCCAGAGCTGATCCCGGTCGGTGCACGACGCACGCAGGCGCTCCCAAGAGCTCACTGTTGGCGCAGCACGCGCAGTAGCGGTAGGAGCTGCGGTGGTGCAGCGAGCTGCCGCGGGAGCGTGGTCCGTGCCGACGGTATCGGCGGACGGACGCCGCGGACGTGGTAACTGGCACTCCTCGGTGGCATGGACCGCGTGCTGAAGACGCGGCCCCTCACCGGCAGGTGCAGGAAATGGCCTCTCGGTGGCAAGGCCCGCAGCAACTGCGTTGGGCCACTCACCGGCAAAGCGGACGGCACATGCCGCGGGGTGCTGCCGCGCGGCATGGCCTGGCTGGTGCTCCTCAGTGGCATACCTCGGTGGCACCGGGCTCTCACTGGCAGGCACAGCGGGGAGGGCGTCGGGTGTGATGCACTCGGTGTTTACTCCTGGGACGGGGCCCTCTGCGGTAACCGCAGGGAGACGGGACTGATGCGGTGCGCGGGGCGCAGGCTCACTGTGACTCAAGGCATGCGGTGTATTTGTCTTACAGCTGGAGTCTGAGTAACGAAGCGCCGGTGAGCCGGCAACACCTCGTCCACCTCATTGGCGGTGGCGTGAACCACCGCTGCTGGAGGTGCCGAAGCGCTCCGCGATGTACTCCTGGAGTGCCGTGGGCAGGGGGCTGTTCCAGACGTGCGTCCGCTCCGACGACGAGCACTGGGTGCGGGTGCCGCCGGAGCACATGCTCCCAGCGAAGAACTTCAAACAGGGCTCAACGCCGCTGGAGTTGCGCGGGATCAGCGCCCGGATAAGCGCGGGGACGCTACCCGGTCGGCTCCGTTGTGTGCGGGACGGGGATGCGCGAGGGACGTGGCCGGTGGTCGGTCGCCCAGCTTGCGCCCGGGCGCTGCCGGTCCCGCCGCCATTGCTACCGCTGCCAGGGCGGTCCGCCAGTTCGCGTAGGGTGAGTGCGTGGAGCGCCATCGACCACGCCACCGAGTTGAAGTCGATCCGTGCCGCTGCAGCGCAAAAGTCGCGCCACCAATAGGGCGAGTCGCTGGACAGGTGAACGAACACCGCGCCGAGAAGTTGATTGACCTCGTGCAGCGTGCGCTGGACGCGACGCGGGGAGTGTCCCGGGTCCGCGTCCATGTTCGCCACGACGAGAACCTGTGACTTTCACCCAACAGTACGGCCTTCCCACACCAAAAACGGGTGAGCACCCATAGCCCCTGCGAACACAACACGCTGTGGAGGAATCACAAATAGATTGGCGTGCCTCTGCACGCTGCCACTTTTATACAGGCGCGCCAGAACGGCCACAGGGGATCGAGTATAACCCAATCAGAGCCCAACTAGAGCTGTCGAATATAGCCCAATCAGAGCCCAACAAGAGCTGTCGAATATAGCCTAATCAGAGCCCAACTAGAGCTGTCGAATATAGCCCAATCAGAGCCCAACAAGAGCTGTCGAATATAGCCTAATCAGAGCCCAACTAGAGCTGTCGAATATAGATCAATCAGGGCCCAACTAGAGCTGTCGAATATAGCTCAATCAGAGCCAACCACATATCCCGATTCAAAAATTCGAAATCCATTGCGCCCTTCACCAGCTGCTCGACGCCGCTCGACGAGATGCCCAAGCGGATCGACTGGAAGGACGTGGCGCTAGGTACATCCGCTCTCGATGCCGAGAGGGTGCTGGGCGCCTTGAAGACGTACGAGGTGACCAAGTGCAACCAACTGGCGTGTGTGGTGTGCCCGGAGGACGCACCACACAAGATGCGTTACCGCCTACTGAAGTGTGCGTCGGAGGCGTGTGCTACGTCAATTTCCTCGCATGGGCAGAAATGCCCATGGCGAGGGAAGACTTTATCGTGCATGGAGAACGATGTGGTATCGATATTCCAGGTGGGGGGGCATGCTACAGCAGCTAGCTCCCCCAGAAGGAAGCGTTTGACGCCCAGCCAGAAGACTTACATTCAGGAGCTGACCCTACACCACCTACGGCCAATGAGAATCAGGCACGCTATGTCACGGAGGTTTGAGACGGTGCTCCAGGACCTTCCTAGTCTGAGCACTGTCCAAAACTTCGTGCAACACTATTCGCGGACCCACCTGACGCGCAACGACCGCGTGGACGACCTACGCAAGTGGATCCACGAGCGCGCGTTCACTGGAAGAGAGGACTTGGCTCAGCCTTTCACTTATGCGTGGGACCTAGACGCCGATGGCAAGCCTGTGGTAGGCAACGGCTCCGAGGAGCGGCCTTTCGTCGTCGGCTTGACTACGAAGACGCTGATGCTGCGGCTGATGAGGCCTCCCGAGTCGTTCGTGCTACATGTTGACGCTACCTACAAGCTCAACTACCGGGGGTACCCTGTCTTTGTGGTCGGGATCTCCGACAGGTCGCGTGGGTTTCACCTGGTGTCGATGTTCATTATATCAGGGGAGACCCAAGACGTTATACAGCCGATGCTCATGGCGCTGCGTCGACTGTACAGTGTAATTTCCGGGCAAGACCTGGTAGTGCAGTACGCCATGGCTGATGCGGACCAGGCCCAGTATAACGCCGTCAACGCTGTATTTGGCAACAACCCGCGCTTCACCAGCCTCATGTGCTTCTTCCACGTGATGCAGAAGGTGTACACGGCGATTAAGGCGTTTCCATCGGATACAAAGGCTTTCATAGTGCGTGATCTGTACGATATGCACTTTGCGCGCAGCCACACCGAGTTCGTGGCGATGCGGGGGGACTTTTTGAAGCGTCTGAGGGACGTACGGGAGCTGAAGAGCTTTGCACAGTACATTAACGGTCAATGGCTTACCGGACGGTACTCTACCTGGCAACTCTACTGGACTCCCACCGGTTTCGCATCCACAAACAACCCGGTGGAGACGTTTAACGCTGTGCTGAAGCGTGATTACACCCTTCGGCGTCGACTGAAAATGGGAGCGTTGCTACAGGAGCTGAGCAACTGTTGTAAGGATAAATCTGCGAGCGAGCGATTCTTCAGCCTGGAGGTGGTTCCGGCTCAAACCCTCATACGCAGGGTCTCCGAGATGATTCGCGAGAAGCTTCTGTATGAGGGCAGACGCCATCAAGGCGATATTGCGTCCGCTGGGCACATCCGTGTGATTTCCTACCCAGCTAAACGCATTAATGTGTCCCCCAACAATCGCAGTGAAGAAGGGATCGCTGTAACTGCCCAGATGGGTGTAAACTACGCCAGGATGGAGTTCGAGGGGCAGCCGTACGGCGGATGGGTTGTTGACGCCACCCGTATGTGGTGTCAGTGCAACTACTGGTTCGGCTTCGGCGTGTGCGTGCACGTCCTCTTCGCGCAGCGTACACTTGAGTACCTGGACTGCGCCGGACGAGAAATACTGGTTACGCGTGGCAAGCAGAAGAAGGGTGCGGACGATCCTCTCGTCCGTGACGGCCAACGTGGTGGTCGCCCGCTGGGTGTTGGCCCTGCACTGACGTATTGAGATTCAGGGCTCATGCGCAAGCTCTTCAAGTAGCGCCCAGATGCATTGTATGAGTTGATCCAGTTATTGACTTTTCGAGGACTTTCATATTGGTGATATAGTGTGTGTTTTTCGCTTTGACACTATATCAAATAAAAATACTTGTGTTTAAGAAGTATCCTTCGATGGTCTCTGTACTCGGGCACCGACGTCGACTGTGCTGATCATACGGCACCGCACCTTAACCTGCGTCCCATTCTGCATTTTGGCGAATTGTACGTTGGGGCGGCACGCGTGCTGGAAGAATATCGCGATAGATCCACTGTTCTGCTTCATCGCCTCGTCGGGCTGGCCTTTGCGCATGGCCTCGTACTCCTGCAAATTTCCGCAGTACTGCGCAACGATCTCGCCAGCCCACAACTTCTAACCAGCCTGGTATTCACTTCATTCATGCCGGAACGGATTCCATATAATTGATCATGTCAAATATGGCTCGTAACGTAGTATGAGTGTACTCACCCCAGCCACCTCTTACGAAGAAGGTATATTGGTGTACATGGCAAGGCAACAGTGACTGTGGCGGTGACGGGTTTAGTACATCGTGCGCGTCATCCCCGGACAATAACTTCAAAATGTACACGTGACCGTAAATGTCCTTTGCTACAGGTTTATTGTAGACACTGACAGTCCGGATCGCTGACACTGACAGTCCGGATCGCTGACACTGACAGTCCGGATCGCTGACACTGACAGTCTGGATCGCTGACACTGACAGTCTGGATCGCTGACACTGACAGTCCGGATCGCTGACACTGACAGTCCGGATCGCTGACACTGAGAACACTAAGTGTATACAATTGCTCAGTATTAGAATGACTCGTGATTTAAAGTAGCAACTTTTGCTAGTTTATTTCATCTCGCAATAGCTGGTCTTTCTGCTCTACTCACTGTCATTATCGCTCTCCTCATCATCGTCACCGCAGCTTGCGTCCTCCTCCTCGTCGTCCCCCTCGCTGCTTTCTTCCTCTCCATCGTCTATGTACCCCTCACTGCTGTCTTCCTCTTCATTGTCACTGTCCTCTTCGCTGATGTCTCCCTCTTCATCGCCACTGTCCTCCTCGCGGATGTCTCCCTGTTCATTGCCCATCCCACGGTTGTCCTCCTCACTGTCACCCTCACTGCCATCGTCTCCGTCCATTTCGCTGTCCGCCACGGCTTCTTCGTCCTCATGCGCGCGCACGATCCGCTTCGGCTTCTTGGGGTGGCGGCGGTGATTATGCTGGTGGTACGCACTGCGCTTCGTAAAAGAGATGCTGCATAGACCGCAATACCCTCCGCGCTCGTCCGCCTTCTTCCTCTTTTCTTTTGCCTTCACCCTCTTCGGGTTTTTGTGACAGTAGCGGCGGTGGTTGCTGAGATGACGACGCGAATCACAAATTTCCCCACAGAATTCGCACACGTAGGAGTTAAACACGGCTGCTTCTGTCGAATCGGCCTTCTGGCTGATGCCCCGCACACGCACGTAGCAATGCAGTCTAATGTTCTTCTTCTTGAAGTCCGCGCCGGCATGCACTAAGTCTCCACGAAATAGAAGAAATTCACCCGCATCGAGAGTCACCGCAGCGCATTTGTCTTGATCGACATAGGTACCGAAGCACCCGGGGTAGATGTAGAAGTGAGTCTTAGACATCAGTGCCACAATCACTGACGCCTGCACAGCACCCTTTTCAAGGATTGCCTTGCTGGTCTCAAAAGTGGGAAAGTCGCAGTGAATGCCTTGCCTTAAACCACCAGGCAGGGACTTCAGAGCTGCCCACAACTTCCGCTTTGTATACCATTCACTGTCAGACCGTGTCACAATGTTTCGAATAGTTTGGTAGACTTTCTCCATCGCTGGGCCGAACGTAGTGATGCTTGCTTGTAGGCGGTTAGGATCACGCTCCAGCTTGTAGACTTCACCGAATATTGGGCTGAAAGGTAGTTGCTGTACTTCTTCAAGAGCTTCTTGCAATATCGCATCCGACAACTGTAGATTTCCAATTAAGTAGCCTTCGTTCCAAAACCTGGCCTTCAGCTCCTGGTTCATCTTGGTCTTACTAGCGCACTTAGTGGCCGCAGACTGGTGCAGAGCACACAACAGAAACTTGTGTATGTTGCCGGAGTAGGCAGAGCTGAAGGAACAAGCAGCAGCGACGGCGCCGCGCTTCTTCGTCTACTTCAGCCGATACGCGGTTCGTAAGCAGCGGCGACGTCGCTGCTTCTACTGTTGCTGCAGAATCTGAACGCAAGGCAGTGTCGCCGGTACCCTGCTTCTGCTTCTGCTGCCACCGCTGCTGATGTCCGCGTCGCTGGGCCCAAAATGCGTTGACGGCGCTAGACTTGACCCTCAAGTGCTGCCGACGCTGTGGGCCTGAGCAGCGGTGGCAACAGTCGCTGCGGCTACGGTCGGTGTTGGAGCCGGACGTGCAGGGAGAGGCGACGGCGCCGGACTTCTCGCTGCTGCTGCTGGTGGCCGCGTTCGGGTGGCTGGGCCAGCAGCGGGGGCAGTCGCTGCAGCTACGACCGGTGCTGGAGCCGGACGCGCAGGGAGAGGCGACGGCGCCGGGCTTCTTGTTCGGCTGCCGCCGCTACTGCTGGTAGATGCGGTTCGGGGGCTGGAGCAGCAACAGGAGCAGTCGCTGCAGCTAAGACCGGACGGCACCGGTCTTCTTCTTCAGCTGACGCTGCTGGTGGTGGGACGGGGGGGGGGGGGGTCGAGCTGCGGCGACGGCGCCGAGCTTCTTCTTCGCTACTGCTGGTGGCCGCGGTTCGAAGGGGGTGGTGGGCTGGCGCAGCGGCGACGACTGCTAGTGGTGGTGAGGCCTGATGCACGGGCAGAGACGACGGTGCCGGGCTTCTTCTTCGGCTGGTGCTGGTGGAGCTTGCTCAGTGGGTGATTTTACTTTGTGTGGAGTGGTCTGTGGATGGGCGTTTTGTCGCAGGATGGGAGGTCGCTGGGCTGGTCGGCAGAAGGGCCGGTCTGCTGCCCCGCCCATGTTTTTTTGTGTTGGATTCTTGTTGTGTTGCTCAGATCGGTTCGTGTGGAAATAAGGTAATCTCGCCACGACGAACTCGCGGATGCCGTACAGAACGTGGGCCATGGGTTCGTGCCACTGAGCGTTGGCGAACGTGGTGAGTCCCTGCACGGCGCCGAGCAGATCGTGGTACGATCCGCAGGCCGGTGGTGCAGGCGGGGCTGCGCTGAAGTCCAACGTGTAATTGGCGTCCGAGGATCCGGCCACGAGCATCGCTTCGTGATCCGCGCGGTGGAAGTGCATCACGGAGATGCCGTAGCGACCAAAGCGGGCGCCGTGTAGAGCTGCCAGGACGGGTGCCGCATCGAGAAACGTAAGACAGGCGAGCCCCCGCCAGCGTAGCACACACATCGTTGGGGAGTCGTGTCGCCCTTCGTCGGACAGCAGGTGGGGGTAGAGCCGATGCGCGGCCAGGATGTAGACTGACGTGGGGCGAAAGTCACCACGTGCCCGCCGCGACGGCGGAGTGAAGTGCGCTGCCCGCAACTCACGGGTGCTCTCTGGGGGTAGAGTGCCACGGTGGTTTGGCAGCGACCACGACGCCACCGCCGTTTCCGCAGCGGTCGGGACCGAGGCGGCGGCTAGACTTGCGGGTGTTCCGCTCTGCAGGAGCTGGGCTAATTCGTGAAGTAACTCATTGACTCGGCCTGAGTCCGCCGAGGATTGGTCGGCGACGTCAGGGTATGCTGGGCGTGGCTCGATGCCCGATTCGGTGTTACCCGTGGCGATGCCCGGGGTAGATCCAGGAACAGCGCCAAGCCCGCTGTGGAACTGGCCCAAGAACGTTGATAAATCGAACGCTTCGCGGGAAACGGGGGCCCGACCAGACGGGCGAGAGACAGGGTTGGCGGGCGGCTGAGGCACGGGCCGCCCCTGGCGGCGCGACCCTGCGGCCACGGCGTCAGTGGCCAACACGCCGGCTCGGGGTGAAGGCGGGGGCGATCCCTCGGGGTCGCTGTCGCTCTCAGAGTACACCGACAGCACCGGGGAGGGCGCCGCGGGCAGGGAAGGGGGTGCCGGGGGTTTGCGCGCATCCGACGTTGACTGGGCGATCGCTGGAGCGGGGTGAGCCGACCGCGGCGTCGTTGGTGTGTCCACCGGCTTCGCAATGCGTCGGCGACTTGGTTTCTTGGGCGCGGACCGCTTCTTGGACTTGCCGACGGGCTGAGCGCTCGCTCGTGCCGCGGCGGCCACCGCCTCGGTCGGATCAGCAGGGATGGCCAAAAGTGGGGGCTCGGGCGACGCCTCGGCCGCGGGCGCATCTGGCACCACCAGGGACACCACACGCGTGGTCTCAGCGGGAGAGTCGCGCGCACCAGAGCGAGGGGAGGAAGCGTCAGCACGGGCACCGCTGCGCGTCCGCTGGCGGCGCGACGCCGACCGCGCTTCCGCGGCGCGCTTGCGCTTGGCAATACGAACACTCGCCCGTGGTGGAGGCGTTGGTGACGGGGCCGAGGGGACGGAGTTGGCGCCGGTTGCGACGGGCTCGGCCGCAGCGGGCGCGGATGACCCGGCCCCGGCCGCAGCGGGAGCGGGCGAGCCGATCTCAGAGTCGACAGGCACACTGGCTGGGGCTGCGACTGAGGTGGCAGAGTCAGGAACCGGCAACGGGACCGACGGAGAAGGCGCGCTCGGCTCACGTGCAGGAGCGGAGGGAGGCGTGTGCGCGGCGTCGGACATGGTAAACGACGAGGGGCCGGGGAAGGCGTTGACGGAACTGCTGATGCTGATGTTGCTGGTCGCGAGGAGATCAGGAACTGTGGCGCTGACACTGGCGGTGGCGGCTAGCAGCGCCTCTGCCGGGCAGCCAGGTGTTGCTGGCCCTAGTCCTGGACGCTGGCTCCCGAGCGAGGAAACCTCGCCTTCACATGCCTGAAGACACGAATGTCTAAAATTGAAGATTTCTCTACGAAAGCGATGCTATATGCCAATATTCATCACAGTGCTTCATGCACGGCAACCTGCTACAATGTAACAGGCGTACTGTTAAATGTGACACAATAACATTATTGTATGAAAATCCCAAGTCCATGCGACTGTTTCCGCATTTTGTGTTTTTCTGGGTTTCCCTCGATCGCACCCTCTTCTTAGCGGGAATGCGTGCAGCATTAAAATGCTGCAGTACTTCTGTTCACATGGGGATGACGCGACCAACGAAACGTTGGCGTGCGTACGAACACGCGGAACGAAGCAAGTCTCAGTCTTTGAACTGTTCAGTACTGTTAGTCGACTGGAAGATATCCAGTAGAGTAGAGATTTGCGTGGCCGTCTGCTATGAAAATGATGGCGCCTCGTTCTCTTTGCACCCCTCGCGAGCGTGACATCTGTGCGCGCCCCCCTCCTTCCAATATCAGAGTGCTCGCGAGCGTGACAAGTTCAGAATTCATCGGGGCATTCAGTCGATCTCAAGAAGATAACAAGCATTGGATTCTGTGAGACTTATCGGATATCTCTTCTCCTTAGCATTATAGCTGCCTACTCGACGTGCACGGGCTTGCTCGTGTCCAGCTCGTTGTACTGGAAGACCTCCCCCGGCTGGTCCATAAGTGGCTCCATGTAGACGCTGAACTCGGCGTAGTACGGGTTCGCCTGGTGGATCTTGAGGCTCTGCTCGAACATCAACAGCGTCATTGTAACAGGACCCACCTCGCCGCACGTGCGGAAGAGCCGATGGGTGGGGTTGGACGATGCGACGGGTGCGGCGGCGGCGAGTCGGTGGCGTCTGGATGGGCGGAGCCCGGAGAGTGGGCGGAGGACGAAGTGAATGGGCAGAACGGACGGTGGGCACGGGGTGCGTGCTTGAAGCTGGGTGAATCAGTGCCAGACGTGCGGCGGGCGGAAGGACGGGAAGGCGAGGGCGGCGAGGAGACTCTCACTCGAGAATTTGCGCTGGACCGCGCAGACCTCACTACCACGACGCTGGAGAGCGTCGAACGGAACGGACGGACGGACGGCACGGACGGCTACGGCACGGCGACGTGCGTTGGGTGTAAGCAGAGCAAGGCGGCTCAGGACAGCAGTGACTGTCCGACCTACTGAGGACTGCGAACGAAGGGCAGGCGCCCGAGGCGTGCGCCCAAGTGGTTGAGTGGGCAGTAGCAGCGACTTCGCTCGCTTTCTGACTAGCGTAGGCGTTAGCGTAGCGGTGGAAGAGGTTGGACGTAAATAAAGTAGGTGTTCTGTCAGTCGGACAGTCACCGGCGCGGGGACAGAAGTTCTGAACCCGTCGGCCTGACGGACCTTGGGCTTCCGCATCGACTCAAGGAGTCACCGCCCGGCGTGCAGGGCCTCTAGACACGTTACATGGTGGTCATACAGGGGCCATTTAATCAAGAAAGCGACAGCAACCGAGCAAGCGCGATGGCAAGGACGAGAACGCTGACAGTGCCTGGCGGCGTAATGACGAGATCGCAAACCTCACCCAGAGACGCCACCCCAAACCCCGGTATAGTGACACCGGCCACGATAGACGGAGGCCAAGATCAAGTGAGCTTGGTGACGGACGGCGGTGGACCAGCGACTTCGAGGCAAGGCGTGGCGACAGACATGACGGGGGCGAGGCCGGCAGCGGCAGCCTCGACCACGGTGGACACACCGCCGGCACCGGCAGCCGCGGCCCTCGGTGGCCCAACCAGTACCGATGGGGAAGCGACGGTGACGACTACGGAACTCCTGTCTACGATGCAGCGGCTGCTGACCACGGTGGCTCGCCTCGAGAGCCGCGTGAACAGTCTAACTACGCCACCAGCGGTGGCCGCAACGCCTCGAAGGGCGACGACAACGACGACGGCCGGGCCAAGCAACCGGCCTGTGACCACTCAACCCAATCCAGCGACGCCCGTAGCGCCCAGGATCATGTCGACGTCGACAGCAGTGGACCCCAGGACGGTCCAGTACGCGCGAGGGGCCCCGGACGACAGCGATGGCAGCGAGGATAGCGACAGCAGCTATCGCGGAAACAGCGACAGCAGCGAGAGCAGTTCGGAGAGCAGCGACGACAGTGGAGAGGACGACTCGGACAGCCGTCAGCCAGGGGGCGGGCGGCGACACCGGGCGAGGCAACGGCAGGCCGTCGCAACTCCGGCGCTACGCTCGTCGACTTCCCGGCGGAGTCACCGCCGGAAGAGCGTCAAGGACCTGGAGTTGTCCCCCTTCAAGCCGTCGCCCACTGTCTCGGTGTCCACGTGGATCGCCAAGGTCGACCTGGCACTGGAGGGCGCACGAGTGTCTCGACGGGGCGATTGGACCGACGCGGAGCTTTACTACATCTTGGGAAACAAATTACAAGATAATGCCGCACGGTGGTGGGTCCAAATGGACCAGGAATTGGCGACGGACGAACGTACGTGGACTCGGTTGAAGGCGGCTCTGCTACGCCGGTACGGCGAGCGACCTGACAAGTCAGCGGCGGAGTGGCGAGTGAGCAGACGGCGAATGATGCCAGGCGAGACCTTCGCCGATTTCGCGGCAGGGCTCCGAGATCTCACTGGGCAGAACAAGGTGAGCGAACGCGTCCTACTGGCGCAGTTTACCGCAGCTTGGATAAGACTACCAGGCAGCTGGTAAAGCAGCGCCCACGGCCCAGGACCCTCGAAGAAGCCGTCGACAAGGCAACAGAGATCGATGATCCGATCGACAATGTTGCCCAAGGCATGCACAACATTGGGCAAGCATGGGCTACGGCCCCGAACCCCTACCTGGTGCCGATGGACGGTACGACGGGGCAATTGCTGATGATTCCGGGCGTCGGGGGTGCCGCAAGCATGGAGGAGGGCTCCAACCCCAACTCCAAGCCGGACACCGAAGGCTTGTCGTATTTTACGAACCCTCAAGGGGTGTGGAACAAGTATACCGGCACGTGGGATGTGCCGGATGGACGAACCTGGAATGGGCGCTACTGGAAGCCCTCGAGGAAGGAGCGGACACAGAAGGCGGGCTCGGACACCGCCAGCAGCAACCACAGCGGTGGTAAGCGATTGGCGGGTAGAGGGGAGCGGAAAGCGAGAGCCATGGTGGTACGCAGCCAGTCAGGCTCGGACGAGGACTCGGAACCAGAACCGCAGGCGCAGCCGACGAAGCGCAGGAAGGGCAAGGGCGCAGTGCGCCAAGTGCGCTCGATTGAAACCGAGGGGTCAACAACGGAGGCGAAGAACCCGCGCTGGGCGAATGCCGAGCACAAGTGCTACGCGTGTGGCCAAGTCGGTCACTTCGCCAAGGAATGTCCGGATCCGGACGCCAAGGCCCGTAATGACGCGTACCTCGCGACGCGAAGCGCCGTCAGAACAACCCCGGCGGAAAACGATGGCCGGACGCAGTAAGGGGATTCCTGCGTCCGGCAGGACAAGCAACTCCCCAGCAAACGGAGCGAGGACGGAACGGCGAAGGCGGAGGGCTACAACGGCTGACGGAGCATCCGACGGCCGGCGTACACCGGCTCGAGGAGTCGAATGACCAGGTGGAGGACGACGAAGAGGACAAGGAACACGACGGGGTTTTCCCAGTGGCGGTTGCCGCTGTTGAAGCTCGAATGAATGAAGAATTGACGGGGAAGGACGACGGGCGGGCCAGGCGATACGTCGCGACAGTGAGACCAGCCATGGCGTCGCTGCGGTTTGTGCGCGCCGATACCGGTGAAGTGCGACCGACTGAGGAAGGCGGCACGACGTCAACCCACGACGTGAGTGCGGCTGAGGAAGGCGGTGGAATGGCTGACGGCGAGGTCGGTGGAGCGGAGTCAGTCACCGGAGGAACGGAGGTGATGACGCCAAGCGGTCGACTGGACCCGGCGCCGATCCAGCTTGGAGAAGAACTGGACGACGGACAGTTGCGAGCGTTCGGTAGTCTGGCCAAGGTGCGGTCGGCGGTCAAGCAGGCCAAGCGAGAGATGAAGAGGCAGCGAGCCGAACGCGCACGGCACAAGAAGAGACGAGCGGTGGACGAAGTCGACAAAGTGGTGGAGGCGTTGAATCAAGAGCGCCGACAGCGCCGGAAGCAGCAGGCGGTGGACGCGAGGGCCGTAATGGCACGCAGACGGCAGGTGAGCGCCCTGGAGCAGCGGGACCTCACCAGTGCCCAGGTCAGCCTAGTGCAGCGTACACGGGGGGAATCGGAGGTGCCGGCGGCCGATGAGGTGGACGTGGCAGCCGATGACGGGCTGCCCACGGCCATGATGACGGTCGATGATGAGAGGGTAGCTATCAAGCTGGATAGCGGTGCCCGCTATTCGGTCGCTGGCACGAATTGGATGCAGAAGGGCGAGAGGCTGACCAAGGAAGCCCCGGTAGACCGCATCGAAGGAATTGGGGGGTTCTTGTTGGACGTAGTTGGCGTCTGGGCGTTCACGATGCGGAACGCGTACGGACAAGTGGTCGAGGTGGAGGCATGCGTCATTGAAGGCTGCGCCGACGAGTTCCTGGTCGGCGTGGACTTCATGCGAAGGCACCAGGCCAACTTAGACTTCGCGTGCAACGAGGTGAGGTACTTCGACCACAATGAGCTGGTGGTCATACCATTTCGGACGGTAGGCGTGGGCGGAGACGCGAAGGTGGCGGCGGTGAGGCTGGTACGGCAATCGAAGCTGGTGCGTAGTGCGGTGATACCCATCGAGGTCGCCGTCGCAGCGCCCGACGGAGAGGAAGGCGTGTTCATACCCACACGACGGTGTGGCACGGTGATGCTCGCCGCTACGGTCACCACAGTGAAGAACGGGCGAGCCTGGGTGCCCGCAATCAATGTTCACGGGGACAGGACCAAGCTACCCGCGAAAAAAGAGCTCGGCACGTGGGTGCCAGTCGACGCAGACATGCAAGTGCTCGCATTAAACGGGGCACTGGAAACAGACAAGTTGAACGAATGGCTAGCGGCGTTGGGCGATAGCGAGACGCCGCTAGACAACGAGGATGAAGTGCGCATGGGGTCGGAGGACCCGGGGGACCAGAAGTTGATACTAAAACTCTTGCGGGCCTACCGGAGGGTGTCGGAGGACGCCAGCACCTGCCCGCCTGTCACCGCACTCGACGTGGAACACCATATCGACACAGGAAAGGAAAAGCCGATCATGCTGAAGCGTCGACGGCAGGCTCATACCGAAGACGCGATTATCGAAGACAACGTAACGAAAATGCTGCAGGCGGGCGTCATTGAAGAGGGTAACGGGGCATGGGGATTTCCGGTGGTTCTGGTCCGGAAAAAGGACGGGGAAGTACGCTTTTGCGTCGACTATCGCGCACTCAACAAGATTACTAAACGCGACGTGTACCCCCTGCCCCGGATCGACGAAACCCTCGAGGCGCTAGGTGGTGCACGACTGTTCACTACGCTGGATCTGAAATCTGGCTACTGGCAAATCGGGGTAGCCCCGGAAGACCGGGATAAGACTGCTTTCACTACTAAACAAGGCCTGTATCGATTCGTGAGGATGCCCTTCGGGCTTATGAACGCCCCATCCACGTTCCAAAGGATGATGAATGGAGTGCTACGTGGACTGACGTGGTCAACCTGTCTAGTCTATTTAGACGATATCGTGGTCTATACCTGTGGTGGCATCGAACGCCACGTGGTGGAGCTCGCTGCGGTAATGGAGCGGTTGGCGGCCGCTGGACTCACACTAAAACTGAAGAAATGCGTGTTCGCCGCCACGGCAATGGAATACCTCGGCCACGAACTTAGCAGCGAGGGCGTGCGACCCGTAGAACGGCTAGTGACGGCGGTCCAGGAGTTCCCTCGGCCACGGGACCCTGTGGAAGTGAAACGGTTCGTGCATCTAGCAGGCTACTACCGGAAGTTCATAGCGGCGTTCGGCTCAATCGTAGCACCGATGACGCGACTTCTCAAGAAGGATAACGAATGGGAATGGACGGAAGATCAGGAGTTCGCGTTTGAAAGAGTGAAGGCGGCGCTGACCACGCGACCGCTGCTCGCCTACCCGAACTTCAAGCTGCCGTTCCGGTTGGTGACGGACGCCAGCACTACAGGGCTAGGAGCGTGTCTTATGCAGGATCAAGGGCGAGGCTGGCAGCCGCTGGCGTTCGCCAGCAAGGTCAACAGCTCGGCCGAGGCGAACTACTCGATAACCGAGCTCGAATGCTTGGCGGTGGTCTGGTCGGTGAAGCTGTTCCGCCCGTATCTGTACGGGCGAGCCTTCACGATCATCACCGACCATTCCGCCCTGAAATGGTTGATGACGCGGCCGAACTTGGCTGGTAGGCTACAGAGGTGGTCACTTACACTACAGGAATACGAGTTTGAGATTCTGTATCGGCCAGGCACGACAAATGTCGTCGCTGACGCTCTATCGAGGGCTCCCGCAGCGGTCAAGGCGGCTGCCGGACGGAAGAGGAAACGGGGTCAGTCAGACTCAGAGCGTGAGGCGAAGGCGGAAGAAGGCGAACTGCCTACTACCGCGGAGATCAAGGAAGCTGAAGAGTACGCCAAACGAATGACCGGCAAGCCGGCGGCTGTGATCGTCGCGGACGAAGTCGTGACAGCCTCGGGGACGACTGCCACGGGTACGCCCGTCGCGATACTGACGGACGCTGCGACACCAGAAGCGGCGGCGCCTCCAGTAGCTACGGGGACGCCAGGTGCTGACCTACCACACGCAGCCGTCGATCACGACAACGCCAGACCGACTCACGACTTGTCGGAGGGCGAGACGAACACGATGCTGAGAACGATGGGCGAGGGCGACCAGCACGGCGGAATGGCCGAGTCGACCGAAGAGGACACGATGCCGAAGACGAGGATGGCGGCAGCCAAGACGACCGGGACCACTACGAGCGGAGCAGCTCCGACAACAGGTGGGCCGTTGACACGCGCCGCCAAGAAGCGTCAAGAGGCAGCAGCGGAGACACAGCCGAAGGCGCTCGAACAGGGATCGAGCGCGGGTGAAGTTGCGCTGACAGTAACGAGACGAAGACCCAACACTACGGACGGCACGACGTGGCCACCAGGAAGGGTTCCAGAGAAACGACGAATCACCTGGGCCACACCGGTGGCGGCGACGATGGAGGAAAGGGCGACAGAGGACGACGACTTCACGGGCGGGCTCCCCGCACCCGACTCGAGTACGGTAGAAGCCGTGTGTCCGACGGAATGCCCCGTGACGGCCGAACGGCGAAAGGAGAAGTCGTCGCCGAGACCGGCGAGGGCGCAGGGCACCTCGAAACGGAGAAACGACGGAAAGGAGGGCCAGCGAGGCCCCGACAAACCAGTGAAGAACGGGGGACGACGGGCAACGACTGACGGAGGATCAAAGCCAGTCACCCCAACGCTAGCGGCAACGTCGGTGAGCGACCCGTTCGACGACGAGGGGGACGCTGACCCTGTGGCGGAGGAGACCCTCCAGCTCACGGACGACGAGATCGACGCCGCGCAGCAGCGCAGCCGACTAGTGCAGAAGCTCGTCGAGGAAGGCGAGTATCGTGGAATGTTGGTGCGGCGGATGCACGGACTGGCAGTCGCGCAGACTACGCGGGGATGGCGAGTGGTGCTACCGCCCGCCCTGTGGGCGGTGGTTTTCAAGGAAATGCACGGATCGGTGTGGGCCGGACACCTGCGCGGCCCACACACGTACGGAAGGGTGGCCCAGCTGTACTGGTGGCCCAACTTGCAACGCGAGGTGCAGAAGTGGGTCCGCGGCTGCCAAGAGTGCGGCAGCCGGAAAGCGAGACCACGTGAAGTGGTCCCGCCACTTCGCAGCATACGGGGAGGTGACGTCGGTGACCGGTGGGCACTAGACGTAGCGGGTCCATTCCCTGTGGCGGATGGTGGCGAGCGCTACGTGATCGCTGCGCTGGAGTACGTCACGCGCTACGCCGTGGCGCGCTGCGTCACTCAACACACGGCTGATAAGGTCGCGACGTTTCTCATGGAAGACGTCGTGCTGCGGTTTGGCGTGTTTCGAGAACTACTCACGGACGGCGCACCAGAGTTGGCCGGTGGCGTCATCGAAAAGCTGGTAGATATGCTACAAGCGCGACAAGTGAGCCCGGTGCCTTACCGGCCTCAAATGGTTGGACTCGTCGAGCGGTTCCACCGTTCCTGGAAGGACTGTGTATCGACCTATATGGCGGACGAGCGCCAGAACGACTGGAACTTGTGGGTCAAGTTCGCGGTGTACGCCTACAACTCGGCGAACCACTCCACGGTGGCCCTGACACCGAACGAATTAATGATGGGTCGGCGCTTACGGCCCCCGAATGAACTACTGAGGCGCACGGCGGTGTCGGAGACAGGTGAACTTTCAGGCTACCACGCGAACTTGTTGGAAGCGATGCAGAGAAGTCATGAGTGCGCAGAGGCGGCAAGGGTGAAGGAACAAGAGCGGCAGGCGCGTTACTACAACCGGAGAGTGAAACAAGGACGGACCTTCAATGTGGACGATCGAGTATGGGTCTACAACCCTCCTCGTGGAGCTACGGCGACGAAATTCCGGCACCAATGGATGGGCCCCGCCCGCATCGTCGAAGCAGCCGGTTACGACAATTTTCTGTTGGTGCGTGAGGATAAGAGCGGCACGCCCGAGACGATCATCGCGCACGTGTCGTTCTTAGTCAGCTATCATTATCCGGAACCCCTGCTGGAGCGCGCCGCGGCAGACATCGGCGCACAACTAGACTATGAAGCAAGAGAGCAGGGCGACGATGACGAGACGCACACGGCGCCTGTACGCGCAGCGACGGCACGCGGAGGAGCAGCGCCAAGGCGAGGAGCAACAACGGCGGCGGCGCGACGCGGAAAGCGCAAAAGAACTACAGTGGGCGGCCCGGAAGCAGCCTGCGACGGAAGCGGCGAGCTGGTGGAGGTTCGACGACGACGGCGACGCAATCGGGTCGGGCAGTATGTGCTCGAGTACGAGCTTCGGCCCAGCTTGCACGACCGAGCCGGCGGGAAATGGGTCTCCGTCGCCGAATACGAGAAGCTGTTTGCTAGCGGCAGGGTCGTGGAAGGCCCTGCAGTTGAGGAAGTCGTGTAACAGGACCCACCTCGCCGCACGTGCGGAAGAGCCGATGGGTGGGGTTGGACGATGCGACGGGTGCGGCGGCGGCGAGTCGGTGGCGTCTGGATGGGCGGAGCCCGGAGAGTGGGCGGAGGACGAAGTGAATGGGCAGAACGGACGGTGGGCACGGGGTGCGTGCTTGAAGCTGGGTGAATCAGTGCCAGACGTGCGGCGGGCGGAAGGACGGGAAGGCGAGGGCGGCGAGGAGACTCTCACTCGAGAATTTGCGCTGGACCGCGCAGACCTCACTACCACGACGCTGGAGAGCGTCGAACGGAACGGACGGACGGACGGCACGGACGGCTACGGCACGGCGACGTGCGTTGGGTGTAAGCAGAGCAAGGCGGCTCAGGACAGCAGTGACTGTCCGACCTACTGAGGACTGCGAACGAAGGGCAGGCGCCCGAGGCGTGCGCCCAAGTGGTTGAGTGGGCAGTAGCAGCGACTTCGCTCGCTTTCTGACTAGCGTAGGCGTTAGCGTATCGGTGGAAGAGGTTGGACGTAAATAAAGTAGGTGTTCTGTCAGTCGGACAGTCACCGGCGCGGGGACAGAAGTTCTGAACCCGTCGGCCTGACGGACCTTGGGCTTCCGCATCGACTCAAGGAGTCACCGCCCGGCGTGCAGGGCCTCTAGACACGTTACACATTAGCTCAGTCAGCATAGAGAGGGTGTGCATGGAAGTGCACACCAACAAAACCAATGCGCAACGTACGCTCTGGCGCTCGTAGCGCTCGACAATGGTCCACTTGCGGGTGTCGACGTGGTCCTGCATGACGTGCCAGCCGATGACCTCGGCGTCCTTCACGTACGTCTGCGAGGCCTCGATGAGCTTGTTGCGGATCTTCTCTTCGACGTCCTTGCCTTCCTTGGCGTGGAAGTGGACAACAAGCGTGTAGACCATCTTGGTTGTGCTTCGACTGGTGGTTGGTACTTGACAAGTTGGTGGCAAATTGCAGAATACTCTAACGCGTATGGTACTGTACCAGGGAGGCTGCGACGTGCGAATGTAGATCGCGCAGTCAACGATGTTTACGTCTCAACTCTGGATACGCTGTGATGAGGTAGACAACTCAGATCGACGTCGACGAAAATCAGGTAACGACTCGGCACCAAGCGCGCTGCTAGACTCGCTATTCATCGCAGTGTGAGTACATGTACTGTAGATGCAGTACTAAGCGCGTAAATGACGATCATCCTTCGCTATTTGCTTGCACTATCCTGCACATGTACAGGCAGTGCAACAATAGCAAAACTCATTCAACACAGCCTCCCGACTTACGCACCTCCAACTCGACCAACTCAACTACGCAACGCCAACACTGCTCCTCGAACGTACGTGATATTGATCTCTTTTTGCGGGCAGCATTGCTGCTCTCATACGCTCGTGGACGCACACGAAACACACTAGGACTCCACTAAGACCCCCAGGCACCAGCGACTGCACCAAAGCCTCGATCCATCGCAAAGACGTCTCTTACTGCAAGCTCCGAACAGACTCGCGCTTGACAGACGATGAGCTCCGCGACCCCCGACCTCATCTAGCAAAGCGCACCTTCGCCTGGGAGACCGACTGCTACGCATCGGAAGAGGGTGCTTACTCGACTTGCACGGGCTTGCTCGTGTCCAGCTCGTTGAAGCGGCGCAGGTCCATCGGCTTGTCGAGCAGCGGCATGACGTACGGGTCGAAGGTCTTCCAGTACGGGTTGCCCAGGTGGTACTTCTGGCTGCTCTCGTGCTCGTAGCGCTCGACGATGCACCACTTGCGCGGGTCCTGGTGGTCCTGCATCACGTGCCAGCCGACGGTCTCAATGTCCTTGGAGTACACCTGCGAGGCCTCGATCAGCTTGTTGCGCAGCTTCTCCTCGACCTCCTTGCCCTCCTTGGCGTACAGGTGAACGACGATCGTGTAGACCATTGTGATGGTGGTTGCTTGCTTGTTAACTTGACAGGAAAATGAAAAGTGAGCTCCTGAGGATCTCGCTCGAACGTGGTGCCCGGCTTGTTTGTCGCTCCGGGTGCTGTGCGCCGCACAGTGTGCGGGGTGTGCGAGAGAGGACCGCTTGGGTCTCGGCACTGCCTGCTACGTCATTGAAGCAGGCATGGAGCATCACGGATACGCAAATGTATCCGGTTCACATCGGAATGGTCTATCCTGGCGGGGGATTGAGTTAACTTCAGACTTGAAGTTTGGGCTGACCTCTCTAATCGGAAGCCTGTAATATCCGATATTTAGGTTTGTTGATGCGATAGTGTGTAGCTATGCTATAGTGTTATGGGAATCGTATAACCTGATGATAAGCCTTTTCGAATTAATTCGCGGTATGCAGTGTAGCAGGTATTTCTAAATTCTAAATCTGAGTGGATTTGCTCAGTTCCCCTCGAATCACCTTGACCTCCACGCGCCAAGCAGCTGGACGCAGTCTGTGGGTCAGCGGTGCGTGCCACTGGCACGGTGCCACGCAGGAACGGCCGGCCGATTCCTTGCCTTCGAAAGTCTCAAAGCGGTGCCTCGCTCGGAAGGACCGGTCTCTGTGAGTCGGTTGAGTTGACAAGGGAACGCAGAAACCCGTCGTGTCGACCCTGCAACGCCGTGCAGGTCCTGCACTGTGCTGGCAGCTCGTCTGAGTCACGGGTTGAAGTTGATGTGGCCCTCCTTTCTCTGTCGACCGTCGACCCACTCGCCCAAGCGTTAACAATCACTCTGTGTGCCGCCCAAATGCCAGCGACCTCGAGGCTCCGCTCCATTGGCGGAGCAGCGTGCACCTTACAAGCAGGAAAGCTGTTACGTACATGTACAGCTCATACAGCGACTTCTTCTTCTGGATCAGACTGGTTGCCTTCGCGTCTACAGTGTACTTGTATCCTAATCCACATCATGGTTATTCACGTTTTAGCAGTCGCATCGCCGCAACGTCTGTGCTTGTCGGTGTAAAAGTCCTCGTACGACGTTTTGGTTCGACATTTCACAAAGAATGAATTGCTATCTTCGTCAGGCAGTAGGCTTCTGCACCGTGTTCTTCTTTATAAGAAGAAATTCTACACAAAAAACGTTGATCATATATATGCCTTCAACTGTTTTTATGCAGGTTGACACGATGCTTTCGGTGGGCAGGGCAATACATGTATCACGATATTCCGACCGAAAACGAGCTAAAACAACATCCGGGGGCATCCAGGGTGGTTCCAACCTTAGTCTGAGGTCCTCAATGGTAAGGCACTACATGTAGCAAAGATATGGACCAATTGCTGCTTGGATTGTCTGAGTTTTTAGATCAACTGTTCGAAGCAGAGCAATCGGAACAACACGCTATCTACAGTAAAATTAGTCCAATGAACTATATTGAAAAAAAAACGCATTGTGATCGGATATTACAGGCTTCCGATTAGAGAGGTCAGTCCAAACTTCAAGTCTGAAGTTAACCCTTTAACTACTGGACCAAATCTAATAGGTCCACTTGGACCTCTTCCAGGCTCAATCAGCTGTCTGCCTTTTGAATTTTCAAACCAATCAGACGAGCGTATGGCAATGTTTGGTTCCTTTCAGAATGAGAATCCCGTCAAATCGGCATTCCCTCTTTGTTCCTAACACAGTTCTGCACTCCAACAGGCAAGACACGATGGACATTCGCCTGCTCAACCACGAGGACTCGTCAAGCAGCACTAGCAGCACTAGCAGTCCGCGCAGCAGTACCGACAATAGCAGCGGCGACTCCTCAGCCGAGGCATCATCGACGTCAAGAAATCAAGGCGCCGAGCGTATGTGCGGCAACTGCGGTGGCCTCGAGTGCGAGTGGATACGCTACGGTGAGGCACTCAGAGATGCAGCTCTTCGCTTGGAGAAGACATTGACACGAAGAAAGCATCGCAACCGGTCCATCCGGCTGTCAGTGTGTCGACTCTATCTCTACATGAAGGACGGGAACATGCGTGGGGTCGTTCCAGCGTGCATTCGCGTAGGCCTTTCGCAGCTTTGGCCAGAATCCAAAAGAGTATGTATTATGCAGTTGGTAGTGTAAGCTCCTCTACACTAGTGATTGACTTATTTGATCGTTTCCGTGTGAATGATACAGGGTCATCCGTCGAAGCCCTGCATACCGCGTCCAGTGCTTGCCGGAGTGCAGGGGAACGAGCTTTGAAGACGTCTTGGTAGTGAAAAGCGCTGAAGCACTCAACATGAAACCCCCTTTCGCATTTTGTGCAGCCGTACCGTGACTTCTTGGATAGCCCTCGGAGGCTACATAGGTAGCAAGTCAGCTTTCCATTGCTATGAGTTGTTGAATTCGGAGTAATAATATGCAGCGATGTATCAGCACCGACAATGTCTTCTAAAGCTTCACGCTGCCGCTTTTGCTCCCGGCGTGCCTTTTGGCGTCGAACCTCTTTCTCCGATTTTGTCAAGCTGTCTGCAATCCTCCTTTTGAACTCTCTCAGCGTGATGGTTGATGGTGTCGTTCTCTTCAACAAGGAGTAAGCATTTATTGTGGCGACGTCCAAAAGCCAGGTAAAGAGAGTCATATCCAGTCGCTTTTCTCTGCGTCTATTTGGATTCGTTGAGCGGAGCTGGTCAACTCGGTCCACTCCATTCATGAATCGGTTGTACACAGCGATAATGGTAGGCGCCATAAAAACTTTTCTGTGCAAGACGCGATCATCCGTCCAGCGTTGGATGGGAAACAGACCGTGGCAACATGCCACTGCCTCATCCGCTTTTCCGCTGAGCGTTCGTGTAGATGGTGTTGCCCGTAGATCGTTGCTGTAGAAAATTACAACCTTGCGATCTTTGAACACGATATATCCTGCTCGATCCGCTAGCTGCAACACCGGTTGGAAAGGTGTTTGGCGCGATTTCGGTAGACGTTTCTGAGCTTTATCGTGCGCAGCTTCCTTCTTCTTCCAGTCTGACTCTAGATCAACCGCAGCCACGAGCTCCCATTCGCCGCGCTCGGCTTCAGCTACTCGTTGAACTGAGGCTTCTACAGCAACCTTATTCCATTTATCAATCAGGTTGAGGCGCACAGTTCCCGTCATGTGGACCTCACCGTCCGTGAATGCAAGGATGGCTTTTGCAAATGTGTGCCGAGTATAAAAATTATCCGAGACCACAAGGCGATATCCACTAGGAGAACGAAGCGTTTTTGCTTGGTGCCCTATCATGGCTAGCCATAACGCAGTTGCTGACTTAGCACTTACAGCAATATCGTCACGCCTCAGCGTGTTATACAGCGGAGTACGCAGCGAAGGAAAAAGTTGTGTGTATCTCTGTGCAGGAGTCGTAGGTTCACAGTTACCGGATGCGTTATCCCACAGCGTGTGGACGTACAGTGAATCCCACCCGACGACGGCGTAGAAGCGCACACCGTATTTGTCTGGCTTAGAAGGCATGTATGTCCGAGCCCTTGAACGTGCCTTGGTAGGAACTGTCATTTCGTCTATGCTGCTAACGCCAGTAGGTACAGCAAACTCAGCGAAACGCTTCTGAAAGTGAGCAAGAATTGTTCGGCTGTGCCACAATGGATCCCGTAGTTTGTCAAGCGATGGATCACCAGGAGCATGTAATTGTAGTGCAGATCGAATGTTCTGAAACCTTGTTCTTGTCATGGTTTCTTTGAATGCAGGCTGACCCAGGAATCTGCTTTCTGACCAATACTCGGAGATTTCACTAAGCGGGCAGATACTCATGCCAATCTCGAGACCGCAGTAGGCGTTGAACTCGCTTTCAGTTAGTTTTGGTAGCCCTTTTGCTTTTAGAACTGCTGCGGTCCACTTCAGTAGGCAACGGCGAAAAGTGTCCGTGAAAAATAGAGCAAACAATCCGAATTCAGCGTGCTCACGGTACGCTTTGTTGACTTTGGCTTCAGCAACAATGTGAAGACCACTCTGCATATTTAGAGACTGCATGTATGACTTGCCCATCGGACTAGGCCCGTAGATACTCGAGGTGCTGGCGGCAATAAATGTTTCATGAGTAGGAAGCTGCATGTTGTTTCGTACACTATTGAGGCGATCTGGCATGTCGCGAGCAGCATTTGTCAGCAGGTCGCGATATCTGTCGAGCCGCAGGTCGCACACATCGAAGGCGGGTATGTCGCACGCGCTAATGGCGGGCAGGTCGCACACGCCAGTGACGGGCATTTCTCCCGCGCCAATGGGGGGCAGTTCACCCACGCTAATAGCGGGCAGGTCGCCCGCGCCAATGGCGGGCAGTTCACCCGCGCTAATAGCGGGCAGGTCGCACGCGCCAATGGCGGGCAGGTCGCCCGCGCCGGTGACGGGCAGTTCACCCGCGCCAGTGACGGGCAGGTCACCCGCGCCAATGGCGGGCAGGTCGCCATCATCTTCGATCCGCAGGTCGCCGTCTTCTTCGATCCGCAGGTCGCCCGGGTCGTCCCAAGAGTAGTCCTCGTGCAGTAGTCGCTCCCAGTCCTCCACGAGAGATTCCACCGCAATGTTTTCGATGCTAAACTCTTGCTGCTGCTCGAGCTCTTTCCAAGCATCATCCTCCGTCCTCTCCATCGTTGCTGTGCTCGACGTCGGAAAAACCTGTTTGCCTGCTATATCGGTGTTATGAACAGCTCGCACCCCAAAATAGATGCCCAGTCTAGCTGCGACAAGAGGTCCTTATAGACCTCTAATTCGACGCGATGTGTCCCGTCGCACACTCTTCGCTATTTTTAGCCAATTGAACTTGTTCATTTGGGTCGCACAGAGGTCCGTATGGACCTCTAAGTTGCATGGTAGTTAAAGGGTTAACTCAATCCCCCGCCAGGATAGACCATTCCGATGTGAACCGGATACATTTGCGTATCCGTGATGCTCCATGCCTGCTTCAATGACGTAGCAGGCAGTGCCGAGACCCAAGCGGTCCTCTCTCGCACACCCCGCACACTGTGCGGCGCACAGCACCCGGAGCGACAAACAAGCCGGGCACCACGTTCGAGCGAGATCCTCAGGAGCTCACTTTTCATTTTCCTGTCAAGTTAACAAGCAAGCAACCACCATCACAATGGTCTACACGATCGTCGTTCACCTGTACGCCAAGGAGGGCAAGGAGGTCGAGGAGAAGCTGCGCAACAAGCTGATCGAGGCCTCGCAGGTGTACTCCAAGGACATTGAGACCGTCGGCTGGCACGTGATGCAGGACCACCAGGACCCGCGCAAGTGGTGCATCGTCGAGCGCTACGAGCACGAGAGCAGCCAGAAGTACCACCTGGGCAACCCGTACTGGAAGACCTTCGACCCGTACGTCATGCCGCTGCTCGACAAGCCGATGGACCTGCGCCGCTTCAACGAGCTGGACACGAGCAAGCCCGTGCAAGTCGAGTAAGCACCCTCTTCCGATGCGTAGCAGTCGGTCTCCCAGGCGAAGGTGCGCTTTGCTAGATGAGGCCGGGGGTCGCGGAGCTCATCGTCTGTCAAGCGCGAGTCTGTTCGGAGCTTGCAGTAAGAGACGTCTTTGCGATGGATCGAGGCTTTGGTGCAGTCGCTGGTGCCTGGGGGTCTTAGTGGAGTCCTAGTGTGTTTCGTGTGCGTCCACGAGCGTATGAGAGCAGCAATGCTGCCCGCAAAAAGAGATCAATATCACGTACGTTCGAGGAGCAGTGTTGGCGTTGCGTAGTTGAGTTGGTCGAGTTGGAGGTGCGTAAGTCGGGAGGCTTTGTTGAATGAGTTTTGCTATTGTTGCACTGCCTGTACATGTGCAGGATAGTGCAAGCAAATAGCGAAGGATTATCGTCATTTACGCGCTTAGTGCTGCATCTACAGTACTCACACTGCGATGAATAGCGAGTCTAGCAGCGCGCTTGGTGCCGAGTCGTTATCTGATTTTCGTCGACGTCGATCTGAGTTGTCTACCTCATCACAGCGTATCCAGAGTTGAGACGTAAACATCGTTGACTGCGCGATCTACATTCGCAGGTCGCACCCTCCCTGGTACCATACACGCGATCGAGTATTCTGCAATTTGCTACCAACTTGCCAAGCACCAACCACCAGTCGAAGCACAACCAAGATGGTCTACACGCTTGTTGTCCACTTCCACGCCAAGGAAGGCAAGGACGTCGAAGAGAAGATCCGCAACAAGCTCATCGAGGCCTCGCAGACGTACGTGAAGGACGCCGAGGTCATCGGCTGGCACGTCATGCAGGACCACGTCGACACCCGCAAGTGGACCATTGTCGAGCGCTACGAGCGCCAGAGCGTACGTTGCGCATTGGTTTTGTTGGTGTGCACTTCCATACTCTCTACACTGACTGAGCTGTTGACGCTGTTGATGTTCGAGCAGAGCCTCAAGATCCACCAGGCGAACCCGTACTACGCCGAGTTCAGCGTCTACATGGAGCCACTTATGGACCAGCCGGGGGAGGTCTTCCAGTACAACGAGCTGGACACGAGCAAGCCCGTGCACGTCGAGTAGGCAGCTATAAAAATGATAAGGAGAAGAGATACAACCTCACGAAATCAAATGCTTGCTATCGTCTTGAGACCGACTGAATGCCCAATGGATGGTGGACTTATGAAACTTAAAAAAATATCAAGTGACTTCTTGGATGGTTTTCGAGGCCGAGGGCGCCGCAGCGAAATGGTGACAGTACAATCCCGATCTCTTAGTGTTGAAGCAAAATGTCTTCGTAAACATTCTGTATCCCCATCTTCAACTAGTTCTGCCACACTCGACTTCCCACGTCATTCTTCAATCTGCCGGGCTTGATAAACAAGTAGAGACGTCTGCAACATGGTCTACACGATCGTCTGCCACCTGTACGCCAAGGAGGGCAAAGACGTCGAAGAGAAAATCCGCAGCAAGCTCGTTGAGGCCTCGAATGTGTACATGAAGGACGCGGGAGTCCTGAACTGGCACGTGATGCAGGACCACCAGGACCCCCGCAAGTGGACCATTGTCGAGCGCTACGAGAAGAGGAGTGTGAGTTGCAATGCTCTGCATGCTGGGATAGATTTACGGTTCCGAGTACTGTACTAACGTGTGTGCGTTGGTTGAATTACTATTGGGCAGAGCTTGAAGGTTCACGTGGCCAACCCGTTCTACGCCGCGTTCGGGGCCTATATGGCACCTCTTTTGGCCAAGAAGCTGGAGATTCGTCAGTTTAACGAGCTGGATACGAGCCGCCTCTAAGGACCTTAAGTGCTGCTGAGGGATTCATTTTCGAGCAAAGGTGTACCTAAAAAAAATGCCCTCAGGATAGTTTTTCGCGAAATTGACTTGCCAACAGCCAATATCCGGTGCGCAATTTGAAATACAAAAGTTTTGTTGGACAAAAGCACAACTTGTTGCCTCTAAGGACCTTAAGTGCTGCTGAGGGATTCATTTTCGAGCAAAGGTATCCTAAAAAAAATGCCCTCAGGATAGTTTTTCGCGAAATTGACTTGCCAACAGCCAATATCCGGTGCGCAATTTGAAATACAAAAGTTTTGTTGGACAAAAGCACAACTTGTTCTATCCATAGTACTTAAGGTTCCAAAAGCGACTGCTACTTCCTCTGGAGCGAGCAAAAAGTTGGCCCATCTACAGATACCGCCCACTAAGTTGTACAGTGGTACTCTTTTAGTTCCTACAGTATATTATATGTGTTCAGAATATACGGTATTAGAGACTTTTCGAAGCCCCAAAATTGATCACGTTTCAGATTCAGTTTGAGATAGGCGTGGTTTAGGGGATGAATCTCAACTCAAACGCGGGTAGGTTTTAGCTAACAGGGTCTTAATCTCAACCCTGTTTTGAGTTTGAGATAGCATTTTAGCCAATAGAATCGATGGAAGTAGCCGTAACAATGCGCCAAAGCAATGGTGATGAAGGAGTCGCCAACGCGCGCGACTACATGGAGAACTCTTGACGTACAAACTCCCCGCGGATACCCCTGCCTCCAAGAATATACTAGCGTGCTACCAGTGGTGATAGGATACATTGCAACATTGGGCTGCATGCTCCAACGTGGTGATCACGCCCAAGTACACGACGTGGAACTTCCTGCCGCTCTTCATGCTCGAGAGCTCCGCAAGCTGGCCAACGCCCACTTTCTGCTCGTGTCGGTGCTGCAGTGCATCCGCAGCATCAGCAACACGAACGACCTGCCCTCCAACCTGCCGGTGGTCGTGTTCATCCTGGCCGTGGACGGCGTGCTGGCCATCATCGAGGACCGCCGCCGGCACTAGCCGACAAGGAGGCCAACTTGGCCCAGTGCCACGTGCTCAAGCAGACGTTCACGCCCCTACGAGCATGTCTCCCTCTGCTAAGATAACAATGTCAGTACAGTAGTTTGGTTAGTAGTACCGCGAGCGCGTTCGAAATCTACCGCCCAATGTGCCCCGTGCAGCTCATGCTTCCACGCGATGCCATTGTTTTGCGCTTTACTTCAATCTGAAATTGAAGCTCAAACCTCATCGAAAGCTACGATTCTGTAGGTTTTCAGATTGCATAAAAATGATCAATATGAAACTGAAATCTCAACTCAAACGCGTTCCGAAAAGTCTCTATTACAGATGGTTGACGCTGAAGTTTACGTAAGCTTTTATTACATTCAAATCAACAGCTCGCTCCGGTCCCAATGCCGTCGAGCTCATGCGATGAAGCACCGTCGACCAGCAGCAAGATGTCCCTCCCAGCTTCATAAAGCGCGTCAGCCACCCATCCGACAGCTTGAGAGGACGGGGGGGGGGGGGGGGGGGTGATAGACGCCAGAATCTGCCTCGCCTTGAAGGTAATTAGCCGCCGCGAGAGACACGTGTACTGCGAGAGGCACGCCTCCACGTACGACGCAAGCCGTTCCTCGAGCTCTGGGCAGCGAAGCGTGAGGGAGCAGCCTTTGGGCGTGCAGGCTGCCTCCAGCTTTGACTTGACAGTAGAGGCGCTGCGCAGAATATTCGCGATGGTAGCTCGAGACGGCGGCTGCGATTGGCCTGACCTGCGTGCCAGATCGGCGAGCAATGGCGACGGCTGCGAGCATCCTTGCTCCTCGATAACTTGCCATTTTTGCGCGATCGTGAGCTACTTGCCCTTCGTTTGCTTCGTTGTGTAGGTCATGGCGGGCTGTGGGAGGTGGCGGGGGTCTTGCAGGGTCTGTTCTCTGGATTTTAATCCAGAGTTGTTACATTGATCTCACCCGGAGGTCTGAATTTTCATATGATTGCAGCACTTGACAAGCAAAACCATATTAATGGGATACAGTCATTTAAGTACAGAATGCGATGTTGCTTGTAACTCAATACACCTTCAGTGGAATGGTGGTCATGATACACACTCACACGAGCAACACTCATATAGATATTACAGAAATGGCCAATTGCTCTTGAAGTGAGCTTTTGCAGATTTTGTGCTCTCCCGCAGCGGCTGCAGCAGTGGCAGCGCGCTGCCTCGAACATGTAAGACGGCGACTCCGCACCCGCTGGCTACCATCGCACCACGAAACATCCGACTAATACATGCATGCAAAACACTACGCTAGCGGGTAGTCATCAGCGCCGAGCGCGCGGCGCGCCACCTCGTTGACAACTCAGCTTTGGCCGTTGCCTACAAGCGTGCCGAGGACGCGTGCGCCGCTATCAAGGGCGAGAAGGTGCTGCCCATCGAGTCGTACAAGCTAGGCAGAATACATACCCACTATCAACTTGCTGTCCAAGTACGGCCTACATATCGCTCCAGCAGCAGCAGGAGGCCGCCCCGGTGTAGAACGCGTCGTCGTACACGGGGTTCCTGCTGCTGTTCAAGAAGGAACTGGCACTGGGCGACAAGGAGACGGCGGCTGTCGACTTCAAGACGTCGCTGGTCTTCGGCTTCGAGGCAGGGGCATGCTCACTCGCAGCGCGACCAGGGGTTAGTAGTACTTGCTGAAATAGTACACATCGGTAGTACTACTACCCGAATTATTGGGGTAGTAGTGATACCACTACCATATACATGTAGTGCGCAATATGCGTGATACTATGCTATCATAAACTCAGTAATATAGTACTCTTCAAGTAATATTTTTGATGGACCCTAAACGAGCAAACCAGCATGGCAGCATCGATGCAGTAGCACTGCTGTAACACTGCGACTATTAATAGCAGAGCAGTATGATAGCAATGGAGACAGTAGCACTGCTACTAGAGCAGCATGATAGAAAGGGTGCAGTAGCACTGCTACTGCATGTAGCAGAGCAGCATGATAGAAATGGACGCATCGGTGCAGTAGCACTGATACTAGCAGAGCCCGACACCATAACGCAGGTCGCATGCAAAAGCGCTGCTTATTCTAGGCAAATTGGTATTCCCAGTCTACGTCGCAGACGCCCTAGTTTTCCCGGGAGCTTTACATGACGCGAATTGTAGTAGTGGAGTAGTACTACTATACATGTATTACTACTACAAACTCAAACTTCCAAAACATATGTACCAGTTCGCAGTTCGAAGAACTGCGGCCCAGGAGCGTGCCCTTGTTTGTCGGCATTTGACACACTCTTGCGATATCCAACAGTCCTCCTCGGCCAAGATGATCCGTGTCTACGACTTCTCCTTGTGTGGATGGATCAGCTTTAGCATGGCCATGTTCCGCCCGTGCAGCGTTGTACCGAGGGGCTTTGTGAAAATGTCGGCTTTCATTTCAGTCGTGGGGCAATAGGTCACCTTGACCTCCTTCTTGCGGATGGCGTCGCGTATGAAGTGGAACTTTATGTTGATGTGCTTCATGCGCGTTCTGGCAACATGCGGCTTTAGCAACATTCTGGCAACATGCAGCCTGATATGGGCGCTAACACAAAGATTTAGTAAACGAAGAGACCAAGCGTCCAGACTCCGAGTGTTTTTGTTTCAGTGAGGCTACATTTCGGTCATTTAGAGGTACTAACGACTAAGAAAGATTCGGTCATTTAGAGGTATTGTGAGTTCTACACCAAACTGGCCGGGGCGATTGGTTGAATCGACCGAGCCCAATCGACCCGCCAATCGCCCCGCGCATACTCTAGCGTAAACAAGTTCAACTAAGTACGACTGTAGCCATGACATGTGGATGCTGGTCTTGCTCGGGCGATTGAACTAACAACTTGGGAATTGTATGTGGGCGATTCACCAAACCGCTCGGGGTGGCTAAATTTAGCTGGAATTCACAATACTAGAGATCTTTTGCCCACGTATAAAACGACTAAGAAAGACTCCGAGTGTGCGCAACGTCTGCAAACAGAAGTGGCAAATCGTTAGCCCAAGACAGAAGACGATACAGGACGGTGAACGCGTTCATCAGCCAAGCAACAAATTCGAACTAGAGCTGTCAACGTTTAGGGTCTAAACCTCGCAAAACTTTGCCAACCTAAAAACCAAGGTCAGTTTGCAAAACGTTTACTAAACGTTTCTGAACTGCCGCGGCAGGCATGACTCAGCTACTCTATACCATACAAATACCAGGTGAATAAATCTTTGATAGGCGTGACCGCGAAGTTCATGTAGTTGTGGACTATCACTGACACCCTGTGCCCAGTCGGACGTCGCCCCCGGATACACTGGACAGAGTGCCGTTCCTGTTCGACACTCCGTGCCCAGAGACTTCGCCCGTATACGCTCAGGTCAAGACGTCGTTCCCCTCCCGACGCAGACTATGGACGGGATCGACGAGTCTGTGGCCAGCCCCAGGATCGCCCCTCCAAGTCCGCCGACATCTTTTCAAACACCAGCAGCACGTTCACCTCCAGTATCAAGTAGTCGAGCAGGGTCTACTCGCACGCGTAAGCAGCGGAGGACTTATAGTCCTTCTCCTCGCGATACCCCAGCAAACCAGCGCAAGAAACACCAGACAAGTCGGCCCAGTGCTAAGCGAAAAAAACGGACCACGCCTTCAAGTCGGCGCACTTTGAACCATGATACTGCTGGCAGTCCGCATGCCCGAGCTTCTGCTCCTCGCCCGCAAACACGACCACCCAACTATTTGGAGACACCTCCCCACCATCTCTTCGTCACCCAGCGCCAGCATCGACCAGAACTTTGGCAGTTTGTTCGACTTGCAGCCGCCAAACAGTTTTGGCACCTGTCTCCGAACTTTAAGAATGAGCACGCCGAGTTTGCGTACTGTACTCGATGTAGTGTGTCGATTCCGTTTAAGACCTCAAACCATCAAGTTCTACCACACATGGAGAAGTTTCATGAAAAGGAGCTGTATGGAGAAACTCGTGCAAGCAACGCACGAGGGCGCAGTTTGGATGATGATTTTGCTGATGCTGCAAATGAGCTACGGGAAATTTCAAGCGAAGAGCAGGCACAGGTAAATAAGTTGCTGGCTAAATGGATTGCAGGCCATTTTCGCCCCCTCATTTTGATCGAAGACCAGGGTTTCATTGATTTCGTCGTGTATATCACCCAAGTGTTGGGTCGTGTGAATGTACCGCTACCTAAGCGTACGCAACTGCGTGGTTGCATTATCGCTTTGGCTAAGGAATTGAGAAACCATGTGAAAACTCAGATTAGCAAATCGTGTGAGTTTTTTTCAGTCACCGCTGATATTTGGACTGCTCGAAATGGCCATACGTATATTTCGTTCACCATTCACTACGTCGATGAGGATTTCTACCCAAGAAATTGGACGCTTGAAGTTAAAGAAATACCCGGCCAGCACACAGGTGAACTTATTGCTACATTTTTGGAGGATATTATGGATGAGTGGGGACTTGATAAGGAGCGCTGCACTCGATTCGTTAGGGACTCAGGCTCCAACATGATTGCATCCGGCAATTTGCTTGGGCTGGAACACATTTCGTGCTTGGCCCATGATATTCACCTGGTCCTGGCAGGTGCGATGTCGAAAGACAGAAACACAGCAGCTGTCGATAGAATCTCATCGTGGTCAGAGGTCGTAGTATCTGAGCCGGACTCTGTTCAAATTGACAACGAAGAAGATGAACCGCTATCTGAAGAAGAGCGCGCTGAAATGAGTCGATTGCGAGCAGCTGCAATCAAGGAGATGGATGAATATCTTAATACCACACTTTCCAATTTGGAGAAAGGTGATATGGAAACTATTCGTGAATCTGTACAACAATTTAGATCGTTGGCTGTCTACTTTCGTCGATCCCCCAAAGCTCGCAATCGCCTTGCCATCGTTCAAGCTGATAACTTGCGGGTACCTGCTAAGAATGTAGTGAGCATGATCGTGGACTGCCCGACGCGCTGGAACAGTTGTTACCAGATGCTGGAGCGTTGCATTAGACTGGAGCCTGCGTTATCAGAATATTTCACTTTCTTTTGCAGCACCTCGGGCCGTCATGAATTTGCCGATATGCGGAAGAAGCTTTCGATGCCAAAGCATAAAGATTGGTTGATCATCAAGTGTCTATGTTTGTTGCTCAAGCCGTTTGGAACTGTATCAACGCAGTTGGGTGGCCAGCAGTACCCTACGCTTCCTCTAGTCCTTCCTGCTCTCTGCGGTCTCAAGGTCTCGCTGGAAAATCGGAAGCTTTTTGACCCAGCTCTCTGTCCTGTTGCAACAGAAGAGTACGCCGAGGAAACGCGGGTGGCAATGGAGGAGTGTCGGAAGATATTACTCAAACTGTTTACGTCTCGATTTGCTAAGCGGATGAACGACGAGCCCAAGTGGGTAGCATTCTTGGATCCTCGCATTGCTGGTCAAATGATGCACTTGAAGAAGCATGAAAGGGACCAGGCAATTGAGGATCTTGTCACGGCGGCTGTGGAGCTATCAGGAGAACAACCTGTAGTGCAGCAAGCAGATCCACCAACAGTTCCAGATGACAATGACGACTTCATGAAGACCTTTCTGTTTGAAAAAAAAGCCGCAAATCTAAGACAGCCCCAATCACGACTAAGTGCCGGCGTGAAATTCAGAAGTATCTAGCTGAGCTTGCCGTCACCGACGCTGAAACAAGCGATGAGGAGGAAGACGCGATAAAGAATCCGTTCGACTGGTGGAGGGGCAACCAACATAAGTATCGACTCCTCAGTCGACTGGCCCGAAAGTGGCTAGGAACTGTAGCAACCAGCGTAGCATCCGAGCGGGCATTTTCAACTAGCGGAAACATCGTCACTGTGAAGCGGTGTTCTCTTAAGGCTGAACTGGTGCGCGATCTGGTTTTCATCGCAGAGAATTCGCGCCGCATGAAGCAGCAGTAGACGTTCGACCGCTCACAACAGCAGAAGTGATGGGCACACGGACGACTCGGTACAGACATTAATGAAGAACGAACCACGACCTCCGTTTCTTGCATTCTCCCACCACTTATAGTACTTACAAACTCTCCTCACTCCAAGCTGAATCGTTCTGCGTGTGGATGGCTATTCGTCAGCCACTGCCACCTCCACCCCCGACACCTCCAGTGGTGTCCACCCATAATTCTCCAGTCTGCTGCACCGAGAAACGCTGCTCGAGTATGCGATACACTGAAGCCTGGCGCTCCACCTGCTCGGTAAGCTGCTTGAAGCGAGCGTACTCCATCAACGCAGCAAGCAGCTCCAAGTCGGGGTGCACAAGAGCACTGCCGCTCTTTGTCTGCTGCTTCAGCTTGATCGTAGCATTCTTGAGGGTCTGTAGAAGTGCATCGAACGCACTCAGCAGCCCCAGGAAGCGTGCCTCGCGAGATTTTCGCCGCGCGCAGCCTCCAGCTTCGCAGCCAGCGTGTCGGTACAAACCACAGCCATGTGGGCACCGTCAACTGCTGCCGCTTCCACTCCACAGATCCCAAATTCGCTACCTTGTGCATGCGCGCCTCCAGCAGCACCAGGTCGATCTTGGACTGCAGCAGCGCATTGTTCGCGCCATCTCCGCTCGGATGCAGCTCCAGCGGCGAAGTCTCCGCCTAGCTAGCCGCGCGTCCCTGCAGCACCAGTCTGTGCTCGCAGAAGCGTATAAACGGCTGCAGCTTGCCGGTCAAGCGCAAGAGCAGCTCCTTCTGCGAAGCCGTGTCCACCTGCCACAGGTCCGAGTTGATGCGGCGCGCCTTGCCGAACTTGTCCAGCGCCGCCACGTGCTCCTTTCGGTGGAAGGCCAAGTTGCCGACCATGTAGGCGGCGTACGCCTCCGCCTCCAGACTCGTGCGCCGTCTCCAGAAGCTTGACCTCACTCATCGGCGACACGGCCGTGCACTTGAGCCACATGCCGTTCTTCAACCGGCTCATACAGCACTGAAACAGCAGCACGCCGACATATTTGGTCACGGGGCTCGAGTCCACCTTGCCAAAGGCCAGCGACACCAACTGGCGCATCGTCATGGCCGCCGTGTTGCCCACCATGGAGCTGACGCTGCTGATCGTGGCGTGCAGGTGCATGCAGATCCACACGGCCTGCATCGCCATGTCTTCGTTGCCCACCAGCTTGCAAAACTATATAAAGGCCAATAAATCCGCCAAGTTAACCACCCAAATCCCAATAAAACACAGATTGCAGGGTTCTGACCTGCAGCAGGCTGGCTGTTCGGGCCGGCGTCCTGGGTTTTGCACGCGACTTGCTGCTGGCCGGGCCTTTCTTTTCCTCGTAGACCAGCGCCATGAACTGCAGCAGCGTCTGCAGCAGCTTGACCCTGCACGTCCGCGTTCTTCTTGGCCTGGATCTGCAGCACGCGCAGGATCATGCCCTTTATGGCCGAGAACGTCGAGTGCGGCACCTCGTGGACCACACCATCCTGCACGTAGAAGCGGGTGATCTCACTGAGAGTGCCCGTGGCCGTGTTGTCATCTGTGGTGAAGCGGTTGGCCACGGTGAACTTCTTGGTCGTGTCGATGGTGAAGTCCGAGTCAGGGCCGACGAACGTCTTGTTACCCATTCAGTACGGGTTGAAGTCGCAGCTGTCCTTGTCACACACACCGGCGTAGCGCTTGGCACCCTCACAACGGTAAGCACCGCCAGTCTACGACGAGGTCGTGCACGGGTGCGAAGTGTAGGCGTTACTGATGCTGTTCGACTCCCAAATGTCCATCTCGGCACAGCAAGTGCCGTACTTGCCGGCGCCAGCGTTGCTGTCGGTCTTGCTCGAGGTCCAGTTGAGGACGTTGCTCGAGGTCCAGTTGAGGACGTTGGCCTCACCGCTGATGAACTTCAGGTCCTGGTGGGACCGAGCGTCGCAGTAGCCCGTACCGTACTTGGCATCAGCCTTGTTGCTGGCGAAGAGCTTCATGCCACTGTCAGTCTTCATGTCCACGAAGTACAGGGCACCATTCAACCCGCAGTCGAGGTTCGACAAGTCCACGTCGAAGGTAAACTCTTGCTTGAGCAGCTTGTAGGCCTTGTACGTGGCGTCCGACTCCATGGCGGACACGCGCGATCCGATGTTAGTGCTGTAAGGACCCTTGACACCAGCTTCATGCTCAGGTTGTCGCTCTCGGAGGTGATGCGGTGCGTTCCGGTGTAGTCGGCGCCGCCGAGGGCACAGGAGGATGCACACGCAGTAGGCGTCCAGCATGATGGATGTGTCCTCATCGGTGCATCCACTGCTCGTGCAGGCCAGAGTCTTGAGTGGCGGGTGGGTCTCGGCCGTGTTGGAGTCGACAAGCTGCGCGTCGGCGGTGATGGCAGCGAGCGAAGCCACCGCAGCAACCACCACGAGACGAACAGCACTCGGTGTATGTATCTTGAACGGAGGTGGTCGATGTGCTAAGCCAGCACAAGGATATTGTGGGACGCGCTCGTGTGGTTGCACGTCAGCCGCGCGCGAGGAGCGGCTGCAGCACCGACTCGCTCGGGAACAGCGCGTGGATTGGTCCGGGCGCGCGCCCCTCTACGCGCAGCAGCGCCGGCAGCACCTCCAACGCGCGCCTCCTTCACCACCGGGTACTTGCGCTTGGCATCGCAGAGAGTTTCGTTTTGTCTGCACACGAGTCTCGAGTTTATGTGGACCACATCTAAACTTGGCAGGTTTAGATGGGGGTTAAGGTTTCGTGTAAACGTTTTCAAGGTTTTGAGGTTTTTGCAAAACGTTGACAGCCCTAATTCGAACCAACCTCTGCAATGCTGCGCATGACGGCTGACAGGTGCTTGATAACGTAATTGCCCGTGACATTGAGCGTGCCGACCGCAACAATGCAGGTCAAGATGAGCCCAACGAGCGTGGGCGAGTTCTTGACCTGCACGAACGAGTTGACAAAGTCCTCGTGCCATGTGCGCGCGAAAGCCGACCCCGTTGCAGGTGTCAGCGTGAGGATGGGGACCAAAATGATGTAGAAGACCAGCCCCCAGAGCCCCTCGAAGCCGACCAGCAGCATCGGGCTCACGTTCAACCCCAGCATCATGTGTTCCTCCACGACAATCTGCAGCGCGCACAAAATCTGCGCCGCAATGATGAAAACCAGCCCTAGCACCGCGTTCATCGACTCGGCATCGTCCGCAGCCGTGGCATTCGGATGGTGCCCTTCGCCAGCGTACCCCACTAGTGTCACCGCCAGCATAACAATCGAAATGCTGGCGTAGTGGTAGCCGTACAGCTTCTTGCCCATGAGCTGCACCGAGAAGAAGGCGCTGAAGATGATGATCGACCCCCTCGCCATCTGGTACACGGACGACGAGATCCACAGCAGCCCCACATTGAACAGCACAGTCTGCAGCAGGTCCAGCATGGAGGGCACCGCGATCGCTGCCATGGTGCGCAGGGACACGCGTCCCTGCTGGTCTTGCTCTCCTCCGAGCAGTCGAGGCCCCAGTAGTGGTGACTGCTCATTGGCGTCCCCATTGCTGTGGCTCTGTGGCGGTCGGTACTTGCGCTTGAGCGCCTCCACCTTGTTCTCAGCGCCGACGTGGCCCGCGTACTTGCGCTTGATGGCCGCCATCTCCTACCTCGGACGGCGTGACGGCCACGCACCGCCGCCCGCCCTTGTGCATCCGCATCACGGGCGTCTCGAGGTACCGACGGTGCTGCGAGCACTTGCACGCGTACAGGAAGGCCAGAAACAGCGTCATGGCCACCTTCATCTGCAGCACGCCGAATCAGGGCTTGTCGAAGGGGCACAGCGTCGCCTGTGCGCCAGAGGCCGGGTCCACACACGTGACGGTGCCGTGCGAGCGCACGGCGTACTCGGTCTTCATGATGACGGTGCTGAAGGTGCCGGACACCAGCATGGCGGCGGCTGAGAACACGCCCTCGCGCTGCAGAGGCTCGCGCATGCTGCAGCTCTGGGGTGGATATTAATACAACACGCGCCCGGTGATCTTGGCGATCTGCGCCCATTGGATGATAGAGCGACCGGATCCGCCAATGAGGAGACCGCGCACTTCAACTTGGATGATGTTCCGGTGCAGGTACTGTACTGTACGTCGTACAGTGTACGAAAGCGCCGCTCGACGGTGATTGGTCGGAGTGCATTACCCACGTCACTTTCTCATTTGCGGCACTTCCAGCAGAACACTTCCCCACAGCTAGCAACCAGTATGGGCAACTGCGTCGGAGTGGAGAGCACCGGCAGCACCACGGGCGACTCGTTCGTGGGCGTGCTGTTCTTCCCGGACCCAGCTATGCCGTGCAGGAACTTCCACTCGGCGACCAGGGCAGCTCGCTCATGACAATGCTCGGCTACCTCATGGGGGCGAACAAGACCATGGACATCTGCGTCTTCACCATCACATGTGACGACGTACGCGGTGGCTACTATAATACTTCATAGAAACCCACGTGAACTGGAGCTGACAAGTTTTGCCCATTGCTGCAGATCGCGGAGACCGTGCTGGAGGCCCACGCCCGAGGTGTCAAAGTTCGAGTCATCACGGACGACGGGCAGGCGAAGGGCAAAGGCTCCGACATCCATGATGATCGCTTTGGACAGGATATGCGAGGATAGTGGAAACGGAAGTGGGGGCGGTTTCTGTAGGGGCATAACGTATTTTATCGTATTTAAATTTCAGAGCTTCTTCTTGCAACGCGCGGCTTTACTTGTGCGCAGCAACTTCTTTCATTGCATTCTACTCTACAGTAGCCCCTGATCACTCGTTTTCTCTCGTCCCCGCACAAGTTTACGCACCTTTCAGCACGATCACCCGATTCGTTATCCCCATATTCCAATTTAATACTTCTAACATGTTTACCAGAGTGCCACGTTCTTATTTTGATCCCGAGAACTGCGAACTCCCCCGGACGCTTCGTCCGGGTACCCCAATAAATCCAGAGCTTCCCCGGGCGCAGCACGGCTTTGTTTGAATTGTGAAAGATCCCTCCGGGCGGGAAAACTGGATTTTTCCTCCTAAAAGCGATAAGGTTTCATTACCGATTTTGAGGGTGTATATACTGACTGTGTGTACAACTTAGTGGGCGGTATCTGTAAAGCGGCTCGTTCACTGTGCCTGCAGAGCCCGCCTCAGGAGAGGAATTGATGCACAATACGTTGCCATGGACAAGACTATTCGAATCTGACGAGTCATCGTCAGGTAAGCCACGTTGACGCTCGCTTGGTCAGAGCTGTCCGCATGCACTAAGCCGTGCTTGAAAAAGTGCTGGGGAATCTTGTCTTGTACTTAAGTACCGGGGAGACGCTATCAAGTGCTTTATTCCCAGGCATTTACAAATAGGGCATTTTGCACTCAATTGGGCAAAGACGCCCTATTCTATTTTGGGGTGATGCCCTGTACAAGACCAACTCATTGACAAAACGGATTTCGCCCTGCATCGGTAAGGACACCTACGTCTCAAGAACTTTGGGCAAGTTCTCATCATTATTTAGTGTTTTCCTTGTTGTAGCAGCTCTTTTGAGTGACTGAGGTCACGACATCGTGCCGTGATGGCACGCAGCGAGGCAAATGATGGCGACAATCCGTACGATATCATACAGAAGCCGGCTTCAAGCGCTGCGTCCCGGCGATCGACTCCGTTCCAGGAGGCGCATCAGCTCCAGTACGGTCTTCGTATATCTGAACGAAGCCCGAGCGATGGAGTGGTGATCTCAGTTGCGTGTCGCTTTTGTATTTCTTTTGGTCGCGAAGAGAAGGTTGGCGCCAAGCGCAAACAAACTGCGAACACGAAGTACTTTAAAAAGCCATTTCGCCCAGAGCACTACCGCCAGCATCTAGTGAGTCAGCACCCAAATCGGTGGGCGAGTTACAAAAAGCTAACTCAAGGGGGGCAACGTACGTATTTCGACGACGTCAAACCGCTACGTGCTAGTATTTTGGGTTTTGCGAATGAAACGCAAGCTCCTATCGTCACGTATATCAATCGAGACATCATTGACGTGATCGTAAACCAGGTACTACTCGATGATGACGATACCGACATGTCCTGGCAGCAAACGATTACTACGTTGCCTCTGGACGATTCCAATTCCCACTACATTTTGTCAATCAAGAACCCAGTTCAATTCTATCTTATCGTTGACTACTTAAGCGTGGGAATGTCATTTCGGATGGCCTTAGCGACCATTACCAAAACGAAAAACAGAACTGGCTTGGCATCGATTGGATCGTGCACCCCTGGGCTTCCGTCGAAATACGCTCGGTATGTCTGCGCGATGAACCTGCAGAAAATCACTCAAATACTATCGCAAGCATGGACATTTTCGCTAGCTTTGGACATGTCAACGCACATGTCGATTTCGTATTTAGACACCAGAATTCGGGTCTACCACGATCAGAAATTGATCAACTTGCATTTACTTGCGATCCCAATGGGCGAGAGTCACAACGCTAGTGCTATGTTTGATGCCGTCACTCAGGTGCTGGACGTGATTTGTGCGAACTGGAAGGACATCATGTTAGGTATTACCACGGATGGGGAGCCCAAAATGACTGGCAAATACAGAGGACTAGCCACACGTTTTCAAAACGTGTGCGCACAAGGATTTACAAGAGTCTGGTGTGGTTTGCATCAACTGGATCTAGCCTTGCAAAAAGCTTTTAAAGCTGTGATGAATACCGAGTTTTATGGTTACCTGACTCAAGTTATTGCACACTTGCGCTGCCAGCACAAATTGATTCGCCAAATGGAAACAACCTGCCCACTTCTACAAGGTACACGCTGGGAGTCAATGGGAAGATGTTGTAATTGGTTCAAAACCCATCGTGTGGAGCTGACAGCTTTTTTAAAAGACACCAATTCAGTCTCCAAGCCCCCTGACAAGTGGTGGTTAGTTCTTTCGTTGGTAGATAAGCTCGCCTCTCGAGCCGTGATTACATTTCGATCATTGGAAGGGCGGTCAGCACTAATTACTGAACAGGAAGAAGAGTTTAAGCGGCTATCGGCAGACCTTCAAGGACGTTTTGGTGCCTGCACTGTGGACAGTCCAGATCACGTTGAGCTCGAAGGTCACGTGTAGGCGAACGCACGATTTTTGTAGATCCTACAAAAATATTCGACATCCTTTGGGACGACGGTGGATTTTCAATTTCTATCATCAACTCATTAGATTTCTCCACCTCTACTGAGTTGACAAAAGATTTTGCTGCAGTGATCGCAAATTTGATTGAATGTATTCGTTCTATCTCTCCCGAGCGCGACGAAAACAACGCACCGATGGAAAGAGAGCTTCCTCCACTACTTCCCTCGGATTTTGCGGGACTAAAAGGCCGAGATTTATCTGCACTGATCTCCACGCATCGCGATCGAATGCTACCTCGCTGGAGGGCGATAGATATCGACAAAATTGAGCAGGAGCATTCTGAATTATGTGAGCTGTATCGTCGTCAAGAAGCATTTCGCCAGAGCATTGACAGATGCACCGAATCCGCCAGTAGCATACCTACATTCGAGGATAGCTGGAAGGCCGTTGATAAAGACTTTCCTATGCTACGAACGTTTGCTGGAGGCCTCGCAACAACATTCCCAGGAACATCCACTGTCGAAAGTAATTTTCTCACCTTAAGATGGAGAAACCACCTTCGAAAAGCAGACTCACGAATTTCTCACTGGAAGGTGCATTGCATACACAACAGTTTACCGAGCTGGAAGAGATCACGATGCCAGAAAACAAACCTGGCGAGACAGATACTGCCATTTAAAATGCCTGCAGTTGGCCCCAGACACTTCTTGAATACACTTTCCTTTCCTTTTATCTTAGTTATTGTATGATGCCCTACCGATGCCCTATCCTACTGCGTCTGAATGCCCTGAACAAGCTTTTTAGGGTCAAATCGGCACATGCCCTATCTATAGATGCCTGTTTATTCCCCATGATCGATTGCATGCACTGAAGTCGAACGACTCGCTGATGCCACATACTTGAGAGATTGGATCCTGTTGTCAACGGAGGCGATTTTGCTAAAACAATAGAGTAAAATGAAAACGTGGAATGCAGCGCACTGGTTTCCCGACATCATACTGTACGACTCTGGGATCCTGTTTTCAGACTTCTGAATGCTAGTGCTAGGAGTCCTGTACCCCGAGTTTATCATATTATGATACCTTCAAGTCTCGAGTTCTCGCGATCGGCTTAGCACATCATAAGGAATCTCCTTGCTTGACTGGCTGCCGCAGGTCTGACGCTGGGAGGATCACAAAGTTCACCCCAGCACATCATTTGGTGGCCATTGGGGTGGCGCATTCACCGTGGAGCGCTTCAACTCGCTCATCTACTAACGTTAAGCTAAAAAGGGCATGCTGGTAAACTACAGTAGCTGCTGGCTGCGTAAGCACTACATGTAGTTGTCAGCAGCAAAGCGAACTCTCTCGCTCATTATTCAATTTCTTCTGTCACGACCAAACTCCAAGTGACCACTGAAGCTACTATCGAGGCGATCATGCTCGCGGGTACTTTGTTGGCGGCGATTGCCTTCGCGGGAGCTGAAGCCGTATCAACGCCCCGGTTTCGATCCCCCGACACCTCTCCGAGACGGTTACCAAGCGCGCACAACATCAAGCACATACTACACTTCTCGGATGTCCACCTCAACATTTCCGAGTCACTGAACGCCACTGAGTCAGCGGAAATGCAGTTCGAGTATGGAGACGACGCCCCCATCGCTCTGCTGACGTCTGCGCTCGAATTTGCCAAGGTGTTGATGCCCAACCCCGACTTCTTCCTCTACACCGGAGACCACGTTGTGCACGGTGATCTGACCAACGAATTCCTTGCCGAGACTGTTGAGACGAACGTCAAGACCTTGACACATTACTACGCGGCTGCGGACAACGACACAGATTTGGACATCACTGCGCTGATCGGCAACTCGGACACTTGTACGTGCTGTACATTTACGGAGTGATATTTGCATACTTACAACTTTTCGAATTCCAGCTCCTGACTACACAATGAACGTGACGGATCCTACTACTGAGGTGAACCCGTCGATCTCGCTGATAAGCTTATCGGCGGCGTGGCAAGACACGCTGTCCAAGTCCAACCTCGATTGGTTCAACCACCGCGGCTACCTGACGTACGACCTTGACGACAAGCTCGTTGTCCTGACGCTCAACACAGTGCCTTATTCGGTGAGCTACTGCCATGCATCACGCTTGGATGATCTGTTCTGACTGATTCCTATCATTGCCGTACAGCCGAGTCACACCCCGAACACGACAAACATGTCGGACCCCTTCGGCCAATTTGCGTGGCTCAACGAGACACTTGTGGAGCTTCGGAGGGAAGACAAGTTCGCGTACATTGTCGGGCATATTCCCCCTATCATCGACTCGTTCAGCGGCGCCCAAATGTGGAAGGCCGCGTACATCGCCACGTACAAGGCCATTGTGAGCGACTTCGCCGACATCATCAAGGCGCAGTTCTTCGCACACGTGCACAGTATCGAGTTCCGTGTCCCTCTCTCCTCCGAGCAGCAAACGCAAGAGGCAACCAATGGCACGGAGCTCGTGCCGCTGTTCATGTCCGCAGCCATCTCGCCCATCTACGACAACAACCCAGCCTTCATGGTCTGGGACTTCGACGCCACCACGTACGAGCTGCTGGACTTCACCGTGTACGGCACCAACATCTCGTCCGACAGCCAGGAGCTCGACTGGCAGCCGCTCTTTAAAGCAAGCTCAGTGTACAACGTGAGCTCGTTGCGCACGTCGGAGCTGAACGCGTTCGTGGACCGTGCAGCGTCCGACCCCGCGTTATTGGAGCAGTACTACTACAACTCCAAGGCGCAGTCGTATCTGCAATCGCCGTGCCAAGACGTCGCGTGTCAGTCGAAATGGCTCTGCACGACGCAATGGTACACGACGTCGGAGGACTTCGAAGCCTGCGTGTCCGAGCTGGAGGCCAAACGCAGGTAGATCCGTCCCGTCGACTAGCACAACGTATACCGGCCGGTACAGTACAGTGTACATGTACACCGTACTGTAAGTTGAAGTGGCATTCCCTGTGCTGAAATGTCGGGTGCTAATCTACGTATCACACACCAAACTCAATTATCCGCAGCCATACAAAATTCGATATCGCAGACATGGACGACGTCGCGTGGAAGTGCACGGCTGCCTTCGTGCTGGGCGCAGCGGCGCACTATTTCATCGCCTCGCAGTTATTGGGTGATGTCAAGAGCTCCAGTAACAGCAGCAGCAACACTGAGAGCAAGAGCAGCGAGGCTGCTGCCGAGTCTCGCTCGGAAGCCTCGTCCAGGTCTTCGTCGGGCTCGTCGGAGGACTGGGAGGGCGAAGATTCCGCCAGTTGGGTGCCCCACAAGATGGTCATGTGTGTGCGCACGGACCTGAAAATGGGCAAAGGTTGGCAATTTTTGGGTACATTTTTCTTAACGTTAGAGCGGATGATGCTTAACGTTGAGGACGACGTTATTGTTTGGCAGGTAAAATTGCGGCGCAGTGCTGCCACGCGACGCTGGGAGCGTACAAGCGCGCATCGAAGCGGACGCCCGATGCAGTCCGTGCGTGGGAGATGTTGGGCCAAGCCAAGGTCTGCCTCAAGGTGGACTCGGAGGAGGAGATGCTCGCGCTGGCCGAGAGGGCGGCGGAGCACGGACTCATCAATTACGTCGTGGTACGTTGAGCGCTGGGATGTTGAGCGTTGATTTATACTGACGGATTGTGGTTACTGTTGTTGCTTGGTGACGTTGGCAGGTTGACGCTGGCCGGACGCAGATTGCGCCGGACAGCAAGACAGTGCTGAGCATTGGACCTGCCCCGCTGAAGGCTATTGACGAGATCACGGGCCACCTCAAGCTCATGTGAGCGTCGTATAGATGCTTGGATCAAGTATTAGTATCAACACTTGAGATAATCGAGGTTTGCACGTTTACAGGCCATTTTCTTCTTCTTCTTCTTCCTGATTCTGCGGTGATGGCAGATGCGGAATACATTGCTACTAGAGCGTGGCTACGGTGTCGTACTGCGCGCGGGTTTTCAGGATGCCGGTACGTCTGAGGACTTGGACAGTCACGGCGACGCAAGCCACTGCAAAGACAGTTGCAAGAGCTGTCGCTCCGACCGTCATATACACGTCTTCCGTTGCCAGGTCGTTCTGCGAGGAGCTGGAGCCGGATGAAGTTGCGCCAACTGCCTGAATGGGCGACGCAGGCGTCTGATCGATGTCGTACACCTTCGCACTAGCCATCGACTGGACAGTGTCGACACAGGCTAGGTACTCACCCTTCGTCGTCCACCACTTGAGCGTGCACAGCGTCTTGGCATGACAGAGAGCGTCCTTGCAGGGGCGAGCGTTGGGGGAACGGGCCTTCATGTTCCAATAGTATTCCTCCACCAGACTTACGTTCTGCTCCACACGCTGCACAAATGCCGTAAGCTCGGTCAAGGATAGCGATTTGAGTCCGTACGCCTCGCTGGCCTTGAACAGAAGCTTCCAGTCGAGCTGCGGCTCGGACTCGGCGATGTCGGATGCATACACAGCGTAGTCGAGTATCTCATACGTCTCGGTATCGTAGTCCCAGACCATAAAGGAAGGGTTGTTGCCGAACAGAGGCGAGATCGAACCCGTAATGTACATCGGCAGCAGCTGGAAGGTGTTGTCTTCTCTATCAAGTGATGCAACGGGCACACGGAACTCGACGCTGTGTACGTGACCGAAGAATTGCGCCTTGATCACGTCGGCATACTTGCCCACAATCTGCTTGTACTTGGCAATGTACTTGGTATGCCACTGCGGGTTGCCTCCATACGAGTCCACGATCGGAGCAATATGCCCAGCAATGTACGCAAACTTTCCAGCACTCTGGAGCTCTGCAAGAATCTTGTCCAGCCAAGCGAACTGCCCAAACGGGTCCGACTGCTCCGACGTATCGGGCAAATGGCTCGGCTAGAAACCAGAAGCAACAAAGCTCGTCAGTAAGATTCAACAACTTCTAAGCCAGCAGCTCTATGGCAGTCACACCAACCGAATAGGGCACCGTGTTCAACGTGATCACAGTCAGCTTGTCATCCAGATCGTAACTCAGATACCCTCGGCGATTCAGCAGATCCAAGTTGGCAGCCGACAGCGAGTCCTCCCACACCGCCGAGATGATCTCAATGGACGGGTTCGTCTCCTTCTCCGGGTCGGTCGCCTCCATGTAATAGTCCGGGTCTACCCCACCAATACCCGGCATTAGTGTAATTATTGCACGCACTCCCTCATATCAATGATAAACAATAATTGTCTCCTTACTCCCGTCTGCATTGCCAATGACGGCGGTGGCCTCCAGCATCTCGCTGTGCTGCCCCTTGGGCGAGTAATAATTCTCCATGGCGCGGACATTCGTCTCCACCGCCTTGGCAATGAACTCGTCCGTGAATTGCCCGTGCGCCGCGTGGTCCCCCGTGTAGAGGAACAGCTCCGGGTCCTCCACCACGTGCTCCTTGGCGAACGCCAGCGCAGACTCGAGCAGCGGCAACGGTGCGTCGGCGAAGTAGCGGATGGGGATACGAGCGTTCTCGGCGGTTGAGAAGGACTCGGAGATGTTGAGGTGCACGTCGGAGAAGTGCAGGATACGGCCCACAGCCGCGAACGCCGGCGCCGCCAGCAGCGCCGCAAATGTCAGTCTCGCCGTCAGCATGATAATAATTGACAATCAAACTTTCGTGAGATTTGATGCACAAATGTTTTTTTTTTCTTACGGTACGACAAATAATAATTGACAATCAAACTTTCGTGAGATTTGATGCACAAATGTTTTTTTTTCTTACGGTACGACAAATAAATTATGGACATATTATGTCCATTGGGGTACCCGGACGAAGCGTCCGGGGGAGTTCGCAGTTCTCAGCCACCTGTACGCCCACTTGCTAGACGCGCTGCTGGCAACGGCGCTTGTAGATGGCCATGTTGGTGTTGAATGGAGAGGCGCGCAGAGCGCGCCCCACTCGCACAGTGGCAGCAGCCATCGCCTGTGTGCCAGAGCGAGTGGACTCCAAATGAAAGTAAAGCCTCTTAAACATGTTAATTATAGATTAGCAAGTACGAGAGGAAGTTCAGATCGCCAGATGTGATCTGGATAGTACAGGCAGAGAGCTGCCTGCCATACATATTATATAGTGTGATGACGACATGAGGCTGAGGAGTGGGGCCGTCGAGGACGCAGTCCGAAGACGAGCTCACTTCCTCTTTTGCCTCCAGGTACCGAGCACGGATCTAGAGCATAGGCATAGGAATAGAGGATAGAGGATAGAGGAATAAAAGTAATACACTGTAGTGAGTTACCTACTACTAGTGTTCTGTTCATTTCAACATTTCAAGTACAATGAGCAAGCCTGCGCTAGACAAGAGTTCTGTCGACTCGCTGCGGTTCAATGGAAAGCCCCTGCACTTCGCCGCGTGGAAGAGCAAGCTGATCATCCACCTCAAGGCGTTGAGCGAACAACGCGCGCTCGAGGAGCTGCAGCACAAGCGTGAGAAACCGCTGAGCTGGTTTGAAGATTTGCTGGAGAGTCAGCCAGCCATGCCTGCCCGCCCACCAGCTGGGGACAAGGAAGCGACATGGCAGTATGATCTGCACGAGACGCTGCTCAGCACGCAGTCCTCGTACATCAAGAAGCTGCTGTGTGAAACGCTGCCAAGCGGGTTCAAGGGCATCGCGACCAAGCGTATGGACGAGCCCGTCCACGTGATTTGGCGACTGGTGGAAAAACAGTACAGCCTCAGCAATGCGGCTGGTGTTGTGGGGCTCGTCCGCCAGTTCAACGAGATGGTGAATGCTGACTTCAAGAGCGTTGGTCAGCTTTTCCAAGATCTCAACAGCGTGCGAAGCCAGGTCAACGTGAATGCTCACGAGGCTTTGCATACCCACATGTTGTCGTCTCAGCTGATGCTGGTGCTGGTGCTGGGAGTACTGCCAAGGCACATGTGGGGTTCCTCCGTCGAGTTCACCCCGGATGGGTTTACGCTCGAGAAGGTCAGCGACAAGCTCAATGCCATTTTCGGTAACAAGAGCAGGTCCGAGATCTTGGCTCTGGCCAGCGGGAAGGCGGTCAACCATGTCAACGCTGCGCCTGCCAAGCCAAGTGGATCGGCTTTGGGCAAGCGAAAGGCCGTAGACGGGCCGGTGCGCGACATTCACCACAACCTCGGTGTAATGAAGTGCCACTACTGTGGTGGAGTGCACAACAGCATGAAGAATATTGGCCTGCACAAGATGTTGGATTGCCCCAAGCGTGCCGAAGACAAGGCGGCCGGCGTGCATCGACGCAACATCTGGTCGAGGCCGAGTCGCCAGGCCCGAAAGGCGGCGTATGAGCCAACCCCCAAGATGAAGGGCAACTTCAAGGGAAAGGCCAAGGCCAAGGTGCGCCGCGAGATCCCACTTGACGAGTGCATGGGTAAAGACGTGGCGGTGGATGCGTGCGATGCGCAACATGGCAATCCACTCGCGAGTCATGATGGGTACACGAGCCCTCCCCCAAGCAACATAGAGTTGCCCCTGACACCGGGACGAGACATGACGCCCTTCAGTGACGAAGACGAGCCAATGGAGAGCGTCGTCAACGCAGTGAATGCTGACGCCCCGGGCAAGGCTCCAGCCACCGATAAGCAATCGGATGGCGACGTGGATATGGAAGGTCATCAAGGCGAGGACAGCAAGCAAACGATTGCTGCGACGACTGAGCGTTTCGCCGGTATGATGAACGAGCTCGAGAAAAAGGTGCGAACTCTGTACCCATTTTTGTTAGATGATGATTTGTATCTAACCTCAGATTCTTGGGTACTTGACTCAGGGTGCGGACACGGCCTAACCAGCGAGACAGCGCGGTTTGTGCAGAAGGAGCCGAACACCCAGTACATGTTTACATTCGCACAGGGCTCTAAACATTCCAATACACATCTTGGTACAATTAAATTGTATTTACGTGGTCCACAAGGAATTAGACCGTTTTTGTTCGGAAATATAGCGTTGATACCGGACGCTACCTCGAACATTCTGAGCGAGTTCTGGCTCAGGCGTGGTGGGTACCAGATATTTGGTTCCCTGTCAGGTGAGTACAAATTTGTGTGCTTTGCCAACGAACTAGTGTTTATCGCTAAAGCGATCAATGGGGCATACTATATTCAAAATAGAACCCTGCAAGAGCGTCAACTGCTGTGTAATGCAGTGAAGCAGGAGCCCTGTAAACCGCTAGCTCACCTAAGTACTGAGAGGTTTGAGCGGACACTGCAGAAGTGGCATGTTAAACTAGGCCACCTTAACAAAGAGGCAGTTATTAACATGTTAAGCACTAAGTTGGTGGCTGGAATGCCGCAATTACCAGCGTCAGGTCTAAGAAAGATTCCGTTCTTTTGCACAACATGTGCAGAGATGAAGAAGAGGAGAATGTCCTACCGGAATGTGACGGGTTCGAGAGATGAACACCCGATCAGCACTATTCATATGGACACAAATGGGCCCATGAAGACCATAGGGGTCTATGGCAGCTGCGGGAAAATCAAATATTTCCTGTGTATCATTGACGACAACACGTCGTGGCGCTGGACGTATGTCCTGCGCAGTAAGAAATAAGTATTTGAGAAAGTAGAGGGGCTACTTTTGCAGCTGGAACGCGAGGGGAAGTTCACAATTCGTCGGATCAGGTCCGATGGAGGCACTGAGTTTGTGAACGCAGCCTTTAAAAGCTTTTGTAAAGGCAAGGGCATTGTTTTCCAGACATCAAACGCCTACGGCCCTGAAGAGAACGGAGCTGCAGAGCGAGACCATCAGAGTAAGCTCGATAGAGTCCGCTGTGCCTTGAAGGATGCCAATATGGAGCACAGGTGGTGGCCAGAAGCACTCATGTACATGACTTATGTGCAGAATCGCACACCTATGGCACGTTTGAGAAACAAGACACCGTATGAGATGGTGTATGGGACACCTCCTAACGTGAGCAAGCTACCTGTATGGGGATCTGTGTGCTTTGCGCACGTTCCTGCAGCCATAAGAAGGGACAAAAAGCTGTCTGCTCGTGCCTTAAAGTGCCGGTTCCTCGGAATATCGGAGGAAACGAAAGGTTACCGACTCTGGGACATGTACAACAATAAGCACATGATATCGCGAGATGTGCTGTTCGATACAACCAATGTAGCCAACATGGTCGAGCGAGCGTTTGGCAAGACCGAGTCTGCCCTCACAATTGAATCTGCCGCGCGAGAGTCACCCGCAGCAGAGGGAGCACCCACCCTTGCCAACGAGTCTACGGAGGCAGTGGGAGCTGAAACACTAGCCAACGAGTCTACGGAGGTAGTGGGAGCTGAAACACCAGCGCAGGAGTCTACTGAGCCAGTGGGAGCTGAAGAACCCACAGAAGCCAGTAACCCAGCAGTGGGAGCTCAAAAGAAGCGACGGCGTACGGGAATCGTGGACACGCCTCCCAGGTGTGAACCCCGCCCACGTCGAGATACAAAGAAGCCGAAGAGATACTCGGACTATCAGTGTTTTCAGGCAATGTTAGATCGAAACATTGCACAAGACATATTAGAGCACAAAGTGCCGACACCACGATCACTCAAAGAAGCCTTGAGTGGGCCTCATAGAGAGCAATGGAAAAAGGCTCTGGAACTTGAGTACGACTCCTTGATCGAGAATGGGACATGGAGACTCGTTCGACTGCCGCCTGGGCGTAAGGCTTTGCCATGTCATTGGGTACTAGTCGTAAAGTATAACGCTGACGGGACTGTCGAGCGGTTCAAAGCACGCCTCGTAGCACAAGGTAACCACCAAGAGTTTGGGGTAGACTGTGATGAGGTATACGCGCCAGTGGCACGATTCGAGTCTCTACGACTTGTGCTAGCGATAGGGACCATTTTGGACTGTCATATCCATCAGATGGATGTCCATACGGCGTTCCTTAACGGCACGATGGAAGGAGAGCAAAAGATCTACATGAGGCAACCTCACGGGTTTGCGAAGAGAGGCCAAGAGCATCTGGTCTGTGAACTTTTGAAGAGCATATATGGCCTGAAACAAGCTCCTCGCATCTGGTATAGAGTCTGACATACCTTTTTGACGTCGATGGGTTTTGCACGCTGCCACAAAGAGTTTTGCATCTACGTGCAAAAAGTGGGAGAAGAATGGCTCATAGTCGTGGTATATGTCGATGATCTGACGATCATGTCGCGAGACATGCGACTCATTAACAGGCTGAAAGCCGAATTGTCAAAACGGTTCAAAATGAAGGACCTGGGCGACATTCATTATATCCTCAAGATGGAGGTACACCGCAATAGAAACCAGCGTGTGATGATGATCTCACAGCGCAAATACATTGCAGAGCTGATCACAAAGTACAAATTGGTCGATAGCTCGCCGGTAATGACACCACAAGTGCCTGGCCTCGTACTCGAGCCGGAGACGAAACTGAGCGCAACACAGATTGCTGCGCAGCCTTTTGACTATAGAGGCATAGTCGGATCACTACAATATCTGGTACGAGGAACACGTCCGGATATCGCCAATGCGGTTAGAGAACTTAGCAAGTTTCTTTCTTGCTACAACCGCACGCACTGGGATGCAGCTAGGCGAGTACTCAAATACTTGAAAGGGACGTCAACGTACGGTCTGTTTCTCGATGGAAAAACGAGAGACGTGACTTACGAAGTGTACACTGACGCGAGCTTCGCGTGTCAACCAAAAGAACGTAAATCCATAACTGGGTACGTGATCCAAATGGCCGGAACCAGTGTGTCATGGTGCAGTAGCAAACAGGGAGGCGTGTCACTCTCGACTGCTGAAGCTGAACTCATCGCACTAAGTGAGGGAGCTAAGGAAAGTGAATGGTTGTGGCATTTGCTGAGAGAAATGGGATTTCCTCAAAAGGTACCAGTGCAGGTATGGTGTGACAGCAACGCTGCCATCAGCATTGTAAAGAACCCTGGAAATCACAAAGCAAACAAACACATTGAAATCCGCTATCTGTTTACGAGGGACCTTGTTGAACTCGGTCGCCTCAAGATAGCCTACTGTTCTACAACAGAGATGACTGCGGATATTCTCACTAAAGCTCTCCCCACAAAACAGTTCCTAAAACTAAGAGAGAAACTAGGAGTGCGGGATCTCAACTGCCCCTAGTACTTAGTGGGAGTGTTGAATGGAGAGGCGCGCAGAGCGCGCCCCACTCGCACAGTGGCAGCAGCCATCGCCTGTGTGCCAGAGCGAGTGGACTCCAAATGAAAGTAAAGCCTCTTAAACATGTTAATTATAGATTAGCAAGTACGAGAGGAAGTTCAGATCGCCAGATGTGATCTGGATAGTACAGGCAGAGAGCTGCCTGCCATACATATTATATAGTGTGATGACGACATGAGGCTGAGGAGTGGGGCCGTCGAGGACGCAGTCCGAAGACGAGCTCACTTCCTCTTTTGCCTCCAGGTACCGAGCACGGATCTAGAGCATAGGCATAGGAATAGAGGATAGAGGAATAAAAGTAATACACTGTAGTGAGTTACCTACTACTAGTGTTCTGTTCATTTCAACAGTTGGCAATGTGCTACTGCAACGCGGCACCGCGGCCACCACGCCCCTGCGGCTACTTTTGCCATTTGCAAACCATACTAACTACGAATGTTGACATTCACTGCCACTTCAACTTCAGCTCTTCTTCCGCATCGCCGTTGCAGGCGAGGAAGCGTGTGAGGTCTGTGCTACAGCCCTAGGAGACGGAAGGTGAGCAAACGGCGGCGAAGGTGCTGGAGATGGAGCGTGCTAATCCGTCCTTACACTGGAGCAGCGATGCCCCATCCTGGAGGCCGAGCCGCGATGTCCCATCCTGGAGGCCGCCCTAGGAGCGAGACCTGGGAGCGACAAGGATGCTGATGGCAATGTGAAGTGTAATCGCTGCGACGCCGTCATAAAGAACCCGAAGTGCGCGAAACTGGAAAGCCATTTGACGAAGTGTACTGGGTACACGTTGGTGGAGAAGAACAAGAGGAAGCGCGTGCTGCTAGATCGAGCAGAGGAAGCTGCGCAAAAGAAACGAAAAGAGAGTGGGTTTGTTGAGCTGCCCCAATCCACCGTTGACCAACATCACTGTCTGGACTACTCGTACGAGTATCTAGGTACCGATTGTTGAGCATAGATGTTTTGAATTAACTTAATAATGCGACCATCATGCAGCTTTCATAATCACTCACGCACGGCGTCTAGGACACATCTCCATATTCCTACTCCCAAAGCTATCTGTATGACGGTCTTTGTGGCTACGATAAGGGAAGTGCGGCGTCGCGTGGTAGAGCGTGATCGGCTTCTTGCACGTGACATGAAGGTACACGCCCAGGTGGTCCTCCGAATTTGGGGCGCAAGCGGCACCCCGGCCTCCTTCAGGTGCTGGGCGTCTCCCACACCCGACAGCATGCAAAGCTGCGGCGAGTTGATCGCGCCGCCCGACAAAATGACCACTTTTGCCGCTCGAAGTCGTGTCGGTACTTGGCCGCCGGGGCCTTTGAAAGGCTTCACCTCGACTCCAACTGTGCGCTTCCCTTCAAACATCGCTTGCTCACCAACGCGTCGGTCAGAATGGTTAAGTTGCTCCGCGAGAGCACGGATTCCGTCAAATACGCCGCCGACGCGCTGCATCTCGTCCTTGTGGATGGTCAACCCACACCCTCCTGTTGGTGTCCGTTCACGTTCTCCGTGAAAACGGATACCCGGCTTGCACTGCAGCGTCGAGGAATGCCTGGTACAGCGGCTGGTCTCGCTGCAGTCTCCTCGTGACGTGAAGGGGCCCATCTCCGCCGCAATAGTCGTCGACCCCGAGAGCGTGCGTCTGCGCCCTCTCGAAGCAGTCTGCATAGCCCCATCCGGCAGCTCCGACAACCTCCCAGTCCTCGTAGTCCAGGGCGTGGTCTCAGCTGTAGATCATGACGTTGATGGACGAGGAGCCTCCGAGCACTCGGCCCCGTGGCCACGTCAGACGGCGGCCGTTCAAGTTCCGCTGCGGCTCCGTCACGAAGTTCCAGTTGTAGCGCTGCCCACGAAGTTGGCCGTGAGCATGGCGGGAATCGCCAGGCGGGTGGAGTCCAAGAGCCCGCGATCCTTCGGGCCAGTCTCCAGTGGAGACTCTCCACTAGCAGCACCGAGTGGCCCGAGTCGGCTCTCAGCCACGCAACCGGGCCCACGATGATGCAGTCGAACTCGTATGAAAATGGGTGCTCGCTTGGCGATAAATGCCGATAATGCAGCCTTCAACTTGGAGGCGCATAGAAATCAGGCTGCATGTTGCCAGAATGTTGCCAAGCTGGATGTTGCCAGAATGTGCCAAATGCAAACAAACAAACCCACGCTCCTGGGCCGCCTAACGACAGTTCTTCGAACTGCGAATAATTTAAACCGTTAAACTCGTAATTTACCACGTTAGATTGCGGAGCTCGTCCGCCAAAAGCCCCCAAGCATGACTTAAGTACATGATACATCATCCATCTCCCACTCGGATGAGTGTGGGCTGCTCAGCTCGCCAACCATCTCATCGCGCAGTGTTACCTCGCAAACAAGAGTTCCGGTAACAACAACGGTTCTGAGCTCAGGCACGAGCTTTGCGTCATGCTCGTGATAAGGTTTGAATGTCCGGTGTGAACTGCCAATCGCTTTTTGCGCGTACGACCGAAGCTCTCTATCTCGTGGACCAGGAAAAGGGACTGCCGAGATCTCGTACAAGCTATCATGGATACGATTGCCGCACACGTCGTCGATAACCGGGACTTTCAACTGCTTCAGGGACTGTGCACGATGACATTTTTCAGACAACCGAAGGGGTTCTCTAGATTATCACCGCGCACCAATGGCTCCGAGGTCTTTCGACCACTGTTTCATGCTCTGGATATCATACCACATCCGAACTATCTTCACCGCCTCGACGTGGAGCTATCGAACATCAAATATCGCAGCTTATTGCCTTAGGAGTGTTTGAGGGCTCTCTGCTGCTGAAGCTGGGCGGGTCAGCCACCACTTCGCCGAAGGCGTATCGTCGGTCCTGTCCGCTCGCCCGAGGCTCCGACGAGCATTGGGGCAACTTCACTAGCTACGGGCAACTTCAACTTGATGTGGCGCTACATAAAATTTCGATGGTCGGCAAGATCTTAACCCACTTGTCATTGGTCAAAAGTCGTGTTAACTCACTCGCGTCTCGAATCAGATCCCAAGATGCGGCCTTCCGACCGGCAGCGCGGCGCCGCTGGGGCGTCTCTGGGCGGCGGAGACGCAGAGGAGGACCGCGTGTATCGCCCGCTGCTGTTCCAGTCCACGGGCTACGCGTCCTCCGAGCTCTTCCGCGACTCGTACGAGATGCACTCGCGTCTGCCGAACGCGTCGTCCACCGCGCCTCTATTAGGGGTAGAGACTACTGCCACCGACTCGACCCAGAATCAGAATCAGAAACAGAGACATCTGTTCGAGCCACAGATTCGACTCGAGACCTTGTCATCCCGAGCCGCAACAGCGGTACTCTGGGTTACGTACTTGGCCTTCCTATTGGCGATGGCTCTGCCGTATCTACAGAGCAAAGGTTACCTGGAAACGGTGGGCAATTTTAGTTTAGAGTCAGATTTGTTATCTGATGACTATTCTGACTCGGTGCTAATTTTGTGTACATTTTGTGCAACTTCAACATCGGCTTTTTAGGCGGTGGAGCTGCCTGGAGGACTGTGTAAGCCGGACCAAGTGAGAAGAGAGTCGTGTATTGAGGTGGATACGACCAGGAACATTGCTCAGTGGGCGGCGTATGTGGCCAATGTGTCGAGATATGCCGGCTCCGTTGAGATCAAGCTTGATGTTCGAGAGCAGGTGAACACTTCAACGTCGGAATCATTGATGTCTTCGCTCGTGGAGAGCAATACTTACCAGGAGCTGGAACGTGTGGGCACTGCGTGGAAAATGGATCGAGATGCAACCAGGGTGAAGATCAATTTAGATGATGAAGGTTCGGAGGTATCCGAGATTGAGGATGGGGAAGTGGACCAAGAGGCGGGGTATGTCTTGACCTACGATGCCCGGTTATATGGCATTGATCACGATGTGACTCCAGTTGCGAAAGATCTCGTTATGGACGAGCACAATCGAAGTGTCTGGGTGGAGTGCCATACAGGTGAGCCTTGTGAGATCGTGAGACTGCTCGAGATAACGCAAGATGTTGATCGGCTGGTAAGAAATCTTTCTGTTTGGTATGCATTCTGGTGACAATATCACTGATTCTTGTTCCAATTGATCTGTGTTTCAGGGTGGGAGTGGATATGATGCCTACTTTGCTATCTTGACCTTCAGAGGCATGTACCCAAACGTATTCGGTAAAGACGTTGTCTATCAATTTGCTTACACGTACGGGATCGATATTTTTATGAATTGCGTATTTTCCCTATCGTCGTCTGCTAATTTGTTCTCCTTTGCTATGACAGAAAGCCAGCTATACACGTGGGCGAGGTGGTTGTGCGTGGAGTGATGGTTCTGTCGTCCATTCTGGCGCTTCCGTGCTGGTTCATTTCGGTTCTGAATTTTCATGGAGGTTCGTGGAGTCAAGTACTCTCCGTACAAAAGTGGTTGCTAGGAGTTGGTGTTGTCCTTGTACTTTGGCAGAATCCCGTATATGCTGTATCGGAGATGTATACTTCCGTGAGTATGCGTACGCGGTTTGTTTCGATCACGTGCCAGTCACTTGCGGAAGCTTTTTTCTACGTGTTCTGGTTGAGTCTCATGGACCAGCACAGTGGCGATTTCTCGTCTCGAAGATGCGCATTTGCCCCGAAGTTGATGTTCGGATTGCTGCTTTTTGCCGTAGACACCGGGATGACTGTGTTGCAAATGCCCAAACTGTTTTTCGGAGCTGAAGTAGCATCATCCGCGCATGATTTCCACCACGAAGAGCTTTACGTTCTGCTCGGATTTATTCGTACAGCGTTAATATTGGCGTGGCTCGTGTGGATCATGACAGTAGGCGCTCGATCAGGGCGGCATCTAAAGGCACTCCCGTACATGGCGACTCGCTTCAAGCAACTATCCTACCGATTCCTAGTGCTCGAGACACTTCTTATTTTCGTCTACGTGTTCGTGCTGTCGGCTGTTCAGATATTTTACCTCACCAAGACATGGTATTTCGCTGGTTACGATGCCTTCATCCAAGACGCAGTGCACACATTTGCGAAAATGCACACTGGGCATCCGTCTCTGGGCAAGTTCCTCTTTTTGTCGGTGTACGTGTATCTAGTGATGTTTGTTCACCTACCACCACTAGCGGGCAATAGTACCGGCTTACTGGCGTCAACAGCTTTCACCGTTGATGAGAAGCCACGCGTAGACTCTTATGGTTTCCTCACACCCGAATCGAATTTGTTCTGCGTTGAGACATCTGGATGGTTGTTGGAGTTGGCATACCAGGCTTACTTTGACCCCCCTGGTTGTCCATCACCCTCTGGGTATGGGGAGCTGACCCTGGAGCGATATGGATTTGAGCTTATCACCCATCTTAGAAGTAACCTCACAGATACTCATGCGGTTGTTGCGTGGAGCCAAGAAGATCACCGGCGCCTAGTGATTTCGTTCCGAGGGACGACCAGTAAGGAAAATTGGAGGAGTAATCTTCGCGCCGACCAGCATGTACTGTGGATAAAATCCCGAGGGCTTCGCTGGAGAAGGACGTGTCTCGAAAAAGTGGAGGACGTAGCAGCGAAAGTCCCATTGCTTAACATGGCTCTACCGCGGGTGCACCGAGGTACATGAAACTGCACTTGTGATAGCTTGTCATTCCTTTGATGAACTGGTGGTCTAATGCGTTTGTGGTCGTAGGATTTTGGATTGCTTACGAGTCGATCCGAGACCAGCTGAAGGAAGTGACACGGCTCATCCTAGACGAAAATCCTGGCGTGTCCGTGTATATAACAGGTCACAGCATGGGTGGTGCATTGGCAGTCTTAGCTGCCTATGATCTGGCGGTGAATTTCAGCATCAAAGTCAATATGTACAACTTTGGCGGGCCACGCGTTGGAAATCCAAGCTTTCGTCAGCACTACGATAGGTGTGTGCCTACGAGCTATCGTGTTGTTATGGACGGCGACATCGTGCCGGGGTGGCCGAAATTTGTACGTTCGAGTTTCTGTTGTACTGTTTAAAATGAAGCACTTAAACTAACCGTTTGTGTCATTTGGTTTGGCGACAGTGGGGACTCTACCAACATGTGGGGACTGAGATCTCACTCGATGTCGCGGGTAATCTGATCGTCGATCCAAGCTTCGTGGAGCGCCACCTCCACAGTTCGTCGAGGCGCAAGACGACGATGCATGGTACCAATGTCTATCGCGTGTCCATTGCCAAGTGCCTAGAAAATTTGACGGCATCGTAGCCGCCTTCGGGTCTCGCGAGACTGGTGCAGTTAATGATCTATCTATTGGCACCACAGGCTCTGATGCTGCTTTGTCTTTCTTGAGCACTATCCGATCGGCACCGAAGCGTCGCTAATCCGTTTCCAGAAAACAACCACGGGGCTTTACTTGTTATTTTAGAAGATCCTGTCGGTGTTCCCTTCGAGTGAAGCCGCGACACGAGCACCGCGATGGATGACCAACAAGCCCAGGAAGGAGTGATTCGTTCGCACATCGACCTGGCAGAGGCCGCAGCTAATGGATCCCGAGCTATGGTACGAGTTCACTTCGGCGCGGTGTGTTCTGTTGTAATTGTTTGCTAACTGATTTACGTTTACGCTAGGTGGAATTCTTGCTAGATAGTGGAGTTCACATTGACACACCAGGAAAAGGTTTTTAACTTCGTAGATACTGTACAAGATGATCGTGGTCGATGCTAACGTTGTTTTCATATGCCATTAGACGGAACGACGCCACTGTGCGCCGCAGCTCTGTGGGGAAACGACACAATGGTCTCGTACTTGCTCGACAAAGGCGCTGATGTTGGAGCTAGGAACGAAGGTACATGGCTCTGAAGCGACTAATCTGCAAAGTTTCATTGCTAACAACTGCTCGCATCTTTGACAGGTACGGGCTGGACGGCTCTGCATGCGGCTTCGTTTCAAGAGCACGGCAAGGTCGTGCGCATTCTGCTGGGCAATCAAGCCGACCCCAAAATGGTCGACGCGGAAGGACGGAGACCAGTGGACTACGCCAGCATCTCCGAGGCCATTTGGCCCTTCTTCTCAGGTACTGCACTAGTTTTTCTGTACAGTACGCTTCTCCTCTCAAGATGCCCATCTAACCCGTTCATTTGCTCCAGCGCGAGGCTGCAGCAAGAGTTTGAAATCAGATCTGATCACCAAAGGCATCATCCGCAAGATCGCTGATCAGCCGGAACAGACTCAGCCGAACGACAAATACGCCGACAGTGTACGTCACTTCAACTTCAACTACACTAAAAACACTTGGAGATGCTGACGTTTCGCTACTGCAGATCTCGTCCTTCTCGCGCCCTGGATCCGCCTACACTCGAGCGCAAATGTACCCACCACTGGGTCGCCGACAGAGTCCCGCTGTCAAGGTAACGTAGACCTCACTGCCTCTCACTGCCGTCTGTGTGTGTATTGTGACTACTGATGCTGTTCTCCATCCCCGTGCAGTCTCGCGATGGCCGCATACTCACTGGACCCATTGATCCGCTCGGAGACATGCCAGCCGAGCCCGAGTCGAACCAGCGACGTCCGTCCATGAAGCGAATGGGCATCTAAACTGCAATGGTGACCGACCACCTTCAGCGATTGGTTGCTGTCGTTGAAGTGTGAAGTAACAATTCTTTTCCACGAATGAAAGCGCTTGCCGCATAGAAAAGAAGATATATTCCATACGACAGGATTCTCATGCTATACCGTAGGAATCGTGCCATAGAAAAGTGACCTTCCTCGTGGCCGCTCGTTTCAAAGCCCCCCTCGGCCGCTCAGTTCTTGTATCGCCTCGCCGCCAGCACGTCGCTCAGCTACAATGGTGAGTTCTGCCTGCACCGCCGGAAGCGCGCAACAGACCAAATAGACTCCACATAGCACAGCAAGGAACCAATGAGCTAACCCCCGCATTGCCATGCTCCGACAGTCGCTTCTTAACAAGGGATCGCGCCTCATGACCCAGTCGCTCCGCGCTGGCGCCCGCAACATGTCGAGCGCCACCGAGCACGAGGCCAAGGGTGAGTCCGTCCCCTCTTCCCTCTGGTCAGTTATACCAGGAAACTTACCACCTCGTCTTCTATTGCTCCGTTGACAGAGCAAATGCACCGATGGACCACCATCTCCAAGGGCATGATCGCCTTCACGGCCGTGTACACGGTGTACGCCATCGGCGACCACCTGAGCCACGAGCACCACGAGAAGGACACGCCCGCCTACCCGTACCTCAAGATGCGCACCAAGCCCTTCCCGTGGGCCGAGTCGGACTGCGACCTGCTGGACTCCGAGTGCCGCGCCAAGGCCCGCGCCGCCAAGAAGGCTCTGGAGTAAGCGTCGTCTTGTGCAGCGCAGCGCAGGCTAATAGGGCAGGTGGAGGAGAAAGGGGGCGGGCTGACCTCTGTCAGTTCCTCTCCTGACTTCCTAATTAACCTATTGCCTGTCTGTATTCCGTGTTGTGTCACTCCTTCTTGAGCTCTCAAGGACTCGAGTCATCGCACCGTAATTGATAAAGAAAAGAAATAACACCACGAGACCGAGTCTTCGTCGCCATGATCAACTCCACCTGCCGCTTCGTTTCGGAGTCAGCATGACCAGGCGGCCGCAGCAGAAGTAACAGTGTGGTGGACCACACTAATCGCTACAGCTACTTCACAATTGTAAATTTCAATCGAGCAAAAATGGCTGACGCGCCTGTAGTGGAGCGCAGCACTGCCCAGCGCCAGCCCCAACCGGGCGAGCCTGCGTGCGTGGTAAGCACTTTGCAGCGAAAACAAAGCACTCCTCTTTACAAATAAAAATATGTTAACCATATTTTTTAATTACTAGATCTGCGGTCGATATGGCGAGTACGTGTGCGATGCCACGGACGAAGACGTTTGCAGTCTGGAGCACCGCGACATTTGCATATCGAGGCAAGGGCAGCCCCAGTCGATGCAAAAACCTCAGCTACAAGATGAAGAAACAGCGAAACGAGCGGAGCAACTCCGGAGCAAGTTGGGGATCGAACTCTCCTCGGGGTCAGCAGCTGAAATTGGTGACAATCCACACAACTGGCCGATTCCATTCGTAGACTTCGCTCAAGAGCAGGATGGCGTCCAGTTGCCGGGGGAATTACTGGCTAATCTGGTGGGAAATGGCTTTGAGAGACCTACGCCAGTGCAGATGCAGACCATTCCTTGTGTACTGCAGGGACATCATGTACGTGGCTTGATTTTTTTTTTAAAAAAAACATTTTTTTACGGGAGGGTTGATGAGATAGATAACGTTGATTGCTTTTGTAGGTTCTTGTGAGCGCACCAACTGGTACGGGGAAGACGGCGTCGTATTTGATTCCAGCGATTGCGCAGATTTTACTTGAACGCGAAGCAGAGCACGATAAAAATGTTCTGGCGTTGGTGCTGGCCCCCATTCGAGAACTAGCGATTCAGATTGAGTCGGTGGCGAAACTATTGATGCGGGGGATTGCGAACATGAAAACAGCGCTGTTGGTGGGAGGGTTTCCTGTACCGTCTCAGCGTTATCGGCTTCAGAATGGCGTTCAGCTTATTGTGGCTACTCCGGGCCGCTTCCTGGATATCTTTACGAACTACGGCGGAGGTGATACGATCCTGGAGGCTATTCGTACATGCGTCGTTGATGAAGTGGATATGATGTTGGACGTTGGCTTTCGTCCTCAAATTTCCCAAATCGTGGCCTTGTTGGTGACATTAGCGAAGAAGACCAACGAAGGTGTCCAATTGCTGTTCTTCAGTGCTACTGTTTCGGGTGAGGTCGAAGGCTTGGTGCAGCAAATTCTGAAGAGCCAAACTGAACAAGCATACATTCGCGTTAACGTTGGAGGCAATGGCCGCACAGCGAGGGAAAAGACACAGTTTTCGTTAAACCCACTTGTTCAACAACAGGTTCGGTGGGTGGAAGCCAAAGCAAAAAAGAATGAGCTCTTTACATTCCTCAAAGGGAAGGGTGAGGAATCAACGGTGCGTAAACTGCATGTGATCATGATGGAAATCGCTCGAATCGACTGATTGTTTTTTTGCTGCCATTGTGAATGTAGCTCGTGTTCGTCCGGTCGAAAATGGGTTCCTCCATGCTGGCCGAAGCGATTGGAAAACGCTGTGGAATCGGCGCAGCAGCAATCCACGCTGATAAATCGCAGCAGGAAAGGCTCACCTTGCTGGAGGCGTTTATAAATATGGAGATCCCTGTTCTCGTCTCGACGAATGTGCTGAGCCGTGGAATGGACCTACTGCACGTTCAGAACGTGGTGGTCTATGATTTTCCCAACAAACTTACAGATTATGTTCATCTCATCGGTCGCACTGGGCGTGGCGACAAGGTTCCTGGGAACGCGCTAACACTGGTAAATTTGGAAGACCAAGCACATTTCCGAGAGCTTATCCCTTTGCTGCGCTGTGTGATGGTGTCGGTACCCCGAGAAGTGTACCATTCTGACAATGAGAAACAGCGCTCCCAATCGAGAGCGATCGTGGTTGATGAATCCAAGCGGGCTTTCCGAGTTCGAAAGCAGCTCACTGATGAAGCTAGCCCCCAGATATCGGACTGGAAAGAGTGGAATAACCATGCAAGTAAACGGCGCCGAGTTGGCACATAACTGTGGATCAGAGAGGTGGTTAATATCATCACAAAATGGTAGGGAATATACTTATTGTAGCGCACAGCGCCTCGGATGCTTAGAGAAGAAGTCCATGTGTACCAACGGGGATTAAACTCAGAACCATACCTGTGGAATACACGCTGTAGACCGCTACACCATGCATGCAGATTGCTAAGATTGCTCGCCAACGCAAGCTGCAAGCAGTGCTTCCTATAATATTTTTTTTATGTAGGGAGGAAATACACCAAAATACATTATGCCTTGGAAAAGCAAAGATATGAAAATACATTATGTTATCCCAACCAGCATAAAATACATAATGCATCACCTCACACTTATAGTACTGTATTAGGTATACATGTGCAATGGTCCTGTACATTCCACCTACACCCAACGTGGTCCGGAGTTTTTTTAACCAGGAAAATGCTCCACTTTGTCGGTCGATGTCGTTTTTGCTGTATCCTAATACATACATTATGGAAGGTGCTATCTCAAAACAGGGAAATACCTTATGCGCCATAAAATATGGCATATATGGAAATTGCCATATATTTTTAGGAAGCACTGGCTGCAAGTGTAGGCAACAGCAGCGGACAGAGAGTCGAAATTTATCCCTCGTGTTGTCGGACTTCGCTATTTTGATCAAGCCAACCACACTATGTTCCCCACCTATGTTCAGCCGGGCAACAATGTCGTTGGTTACCAAACATCATTTGAAGGGATACCAATAGTTGACACTCGTCAGCTGCTTCATGATTGCTTCATATTCCGCTGCATCTCTTCCTTTGTTGCGATGTGATTTGGCTGTGAGCTCCACCGCAGCGTTGGTATACCGGTTCATTTTTTTCTGCTACGGTGCAACTCGACTTTTCTTCTTTCCATCCCTTGCCATGTATTTCTCCAATGCAATCCCCGTCAACCCGTCATCTTCAAGCATGCAACCTTTGGACCATAACTCCTCGCAGTAGGATTTTTTTACGATTTTGCCAAGTTGCCTCAACGCATACTCAGATGTGATAATACAAAACTACGACCTCGTCATCATATACCTAGCCAAATTGATTTGGTTCTTGGGGTTCTCCTCGCTCGCTTGAATGGACGCCATCCGTAAGCGATCAATTTCTTGGTCCGATCCAAGAGCAAATTGGGTATTCAGAAACTCATCCACTTGCATAAGCTTATCGACGAGACCAACAGCCAGGTCAATCGAATCTATGACAACATTCTCTTCCGACAAGAAATCCCGCAAGTTACCCCCCGAGCAGAAGTATCTCTCCTTGATCTCGTGTTCAGTCCATTGAAAATGCGCACCAATAACATTCAAATCCAACCTGGACCAAAAAGGCACCAGAAAACGCCGAAGTACAGGGGTGTCGTCGTTGTTCGTGCGATATTGAACAGACGTGGCAAGCAGCCGGAACCGAGCCAGTCTTTCAAAGTTGCTAGCAATGTCATCTTTCGCAAACCCGTCCAGACACAATTCAAAATCTCGATTCTCCACCAGATCAAGGTCACTAATACTCGCCTCTCTTTTCGCTTGTATCTCTGGCTCCCCGCGTCCAGATACAGCATGGAGAATCCTTTTCCTTTCCGCTTTCGAAACAGGACAACGCGTTTCTGTTGACGCAACGCCATGGAGAACGCAAACAACACGACCAACATGCTCTTCCCAACACCAGGCGACCCAACTAACACAGTGCTGAGCTTCTGTCTCATGTGGTCATTGAGTATCTTGATGACGTCCAGCGTCTCCCTCCGAACGTAAAACCACTCGGGGAAATCCGGCCCGACGTGGCGGATGCCAAGGGCAATGCCACCAATTTGCCACATATCGATTTTCCAGTGGGCTGCAATTGACTTCATAGTCTCGTCATCCATGACAGTCAATGTTCTGGCTTTCTTGTGTGCACGTTGCACTTCATCATAAACTTGCGGAAGTAGCATGGTAATTTAGTGATTCATTACTTCTTTGAAGTACTTCAAGTATTCATTTTATTGAAAATAAAAAAATAATTAATATAATCGCTGAAGAGAAAGTATCAGCCGAGGCTAATTCAACAAGACACAACACTGGCGCGGCATACCGGTACCAAACTCGAAACTTGAACATACCCCGCACTGTCGGTGTCAGCGTCTAAGCCAATGCGCCCAAAGACTCAATCGCACTATGCCCGATTTCATATCTCAAGATGGCAAATGCGGAGCCTCCGTTTATTTTCCCAATCATGATCTAAATCAGCACGACAGTAGCGGATATGTTCGTGAGACCAGCAATTCGCAAAGTCCACCGCTCATGTTCGAGCTATGACCTGGTCTGTACATGTGCTGACTAGCTGGCACTGCTCGAAACTCGAGACAGTGGTTGCCGGTTCTCAGAATTTGATTGCATTCATGTGCTATCTAAACAGCTCGCACCACCGAAACATATCTGACCTTGCGACCTCGGCAAAACTGTGAAGGCACCTATTTACAAGCATTGACCTCGTTGAAATGTGGGGGTACATGAGCATGCCGAGATAAAGTCGATGCAAACGACTTTACTTGAACAATTTGAGTGATATGCGAACTTTTCCGTCTTCCTCTCGCAAAAAAGTTGTCGTAGCAGACTGAACCGCGGAGAATCGTGACATCGCTGTTAGAAGCCGAGACCAACCAAGTGATCAGCCGAGAACACCACAGCACTAAGGTCAACGATCGACTGACGTAATAGGGTATGACGCGGATAACCAATTGCTTCCCCCAGACGACCCCCTCAAAGATAACCAAGTCGCGCAGCTCCTTGTCACCTACCAAGAAGATTCGGGACATTATTGCAATGTGGTCTGCTAATAGCAGGCACAAAATGGGTGCTGCGAAGCAAACGCGGAATTTGAACATCGCTCTCATCTCCGGAGTCAAGGCATCCAACGTGAATACCCAATGTGCCCAAAGCCACCAGGACACTACTGCTACGCAGTGTGAGATATCCCAGCCGTACAAACTGCACACAGCGAGATTGGTAGTCGTAATCTGGAATGAGTAGAATACAAAGTCGAACGACCTGAACAGTAGCTTAAGCAACTGACGCTGGTAGAACACGGCAATTAAACCAGTGAACGAAAGCGTGCACATCAGCGCGATAGATGACACCACGAGTGTAAAGCCAGCAGCAGAGGCATTTGATCCTCTAAATTCGTAAACAAGAGCAGCATGGGATAGTAGGAATCCAGCTGCCCCAGTTGTATATAAAACCAATAGTAACCACGACGGGAAGTAAACTCGTTTTGCCAAACTCCAAGGCAGGAGTGTATCCGAGGCACTGAAATATTGCGGGAACTTGATAAACTGTAAGTGCTGGACCGTATCAGCCTCCCGCAATGAAGAGCCTTTCGAGTTGAAAAAGGAATCATCGCCCAGCGCAGTATTAGAAACGGATACAGCTTCTAGCTGAAGTTTACACCGGTAAATGATGCATTCCACAGTATGTGATGAATTTTTACGACGCGATCGCAGAGCCTTGCGCCTTCTGAAGACAATCTTAGCGAGGAGGAAGCCGAGTGAGACCAGACCATTACCGATCACATCGACGCAGGAAAGTTCGAACCTGCTACGCTCATTTTCGTATTCAATGATCGAAAACGAGGAGCCTCCGTCTATTTTTCCAAGCATCATCCAAATCAGCACGATTGTAGCGGATATGATCGACATTATCAAGATGTACGTGATACTTCGGAGACCCAGCACGTGTGCATCGACGAAAATGACGTGGTGGTATCCGAACCAGTCGATCAGCACTCGTATCCACCGCAAGTCCGAGAAATACATGGACATGGAGACAACGATAACGCTCGTGATCGTGGAAAAAAACCAGAAGTCAAAGGTGCGGCACACCAACCTCACGATATCGTATCGCAGTGTCGTGATACTACCGAGTCCCATTGGCATCCACAGGATAACGGCCAGTATCGCAAGAATCTCCCCGACGGAAGCTTTGACCATGGGCACGATGAGATATAAACAGTAGGACACAGCCGTACTGAAAAGAATTGCGCGGTAGTGTTTGTAGTATCGGCGACGGATGTATGTGTGAATTACAGCGGGTAGAAGGCGGCCTCGGAACGATTTGGACAAGTCGACTGACGGAAGAGGTTGGGCTGGCACGAGCGTGTAGATGATATCACAGCGTGAGTTCTCATCTTTCGGCCGGATGGTCATTTATGATGGTAAGCAGATACTCTTGTGTGCGTGGGGGTGGTAAGTTCACTTTGTCCACGCGCGAGAATATGTGGACAATGTATTTACATGACTATATTTGGGTATCGCATTCCTCCACTCCACACTTCCTTACGTTTTTTGCTCGGATTTCCTCGCATATACTTCGAAGTACCGGTAGGTGCTTGTGCACTTGCACGCTTATTTTCTCGGACATGAAGGTAGCTAGCTATATCGGTAAAAAAAAAACTACAAGCCAGCGATTTTGGTAAGTGAATACAAATTTGAATCCAATGAAACCTCAGATGCCTGAGAATTCAAGTTAACCGTATACATGAAGCAACATGGTGACATCAGAACCAGCAAACACCACATACTTAGTTCATGTTACCTGCAGCTCTGATTAGCATGGGCTACTGCTAGAAAGATTGATCCGCGTGAAGTGACGCAGGTGATACTTGAGCGTGCCGCGACAGGGATTCACCCGCCATCACCCCAACGGCTTGAGTATGCTGCAGGCTTTTTCGTCTTCCGCTCGCGAAAAAATTGTCATAGCAGACTGAGCCACGAAGAATGGTGACAGCATCATCAGAAGCCAAGCTCAATCGCACAAGCAAGCGTGAGCACCACAGGACCAGCGTCAACGATCGGCTGACGTAGAATGGCACCACACGAATTGTTAACTGCTGCGTCCAGACTGTCCCTTGATATATTACCGAGTCTTGCAGTTGAGTGTCACCAGCCAACAAGATCCGGTAGATCAGCGCTACGTGGTCGAACAGTAGCAAACACAAAACTGGGGCAGCGTAACGAACGCGAAATTTGAGCATGCATCTCATCGTCGGGGTCAAGGCGTCTAGTGTAAAGATCCAGTGGGCCCAAACCCACCACGAAAACGCTATTAGACAGTGTGGCAAGTCCCAGTCGTATAAACTGCAGACGCAAATATTTGCTGACGTAATTTGGAACGAGTAGAATACAAAGTCGAACGAGTTGACGAGTAGTCGAAGCAGTTGGCGTTGGTATAAGACAACAAAGGAGGCCGTGAAGGTGAGTGTGCACAGTAATGAAATCCATGATACCAGCAGCTCCAACCGCTTGTGTGATATGTTGTCAACGGAGTCGCCGAACTCACAGAAGGAAGAGGCATGAGAAAATACAAACCCCACCACTCCCACGCTGTAGAGTACCATGATCAGCCACGACGGAATGAAAATCTGTTTCATGATTCTACAAGACAACAATGTGCTGGTTGCATCAAACTTCTGAGGAAACTTGACAAAGTTCAAGTGTTGAACTGAATCGGCTCTCAATGACGTGTCGTTCGAGTTATATCGTGAATCATCTTGTCTTTGTACGAGCTCCAGCTTAAGTCGGCATCGATATATGACACATTCGACGAGGGAAGATGATCTCTTTCGTCGCATTCGAAGTGTCTTTCGTCGCCGAAAGATGATTTTAGCTAGGAGAAGACCAAGTGACACTAGCCCATTTCCGATCACATCAACACCCGAGAGCTCGAAGCCACCGTGCGTGTTCTCGTACTTGAGAACGGTAAAGGTAGAGCCTCCATCTATCCGCCCCAGCACTATCCAGACCAAAAGAAGGACGAGTGACATCATACCGAAGATTAGGATGTATATGATATTCCTGATACCGAGAACATGAGCATCAATTAGGATGACGTGGTGAAATCCAAACCACTCGATGATCATTCGGACCCAGCGCAAATCCGAAAAATACATGGACATCGTGACGACAACCACACTTGTGATGGTTGAGAAGAACCAGAAATCAAACGTCCGACAGACCAACCGCACGATATCGTATCGCAAGGTAGTAACACTGCCGAATCCGGACGGCACCCATAGGAAGATGGCTAGAAACGTGAAAACGCGCCCCGTTGACGCCGGGACCAGCGCCACCAAGAGACTCAAGCAGTACGACACGACAGCGCATAACAGCATCTGGCGGTAGTATCTGTAGTATCTTCGGCGCACATACGAGTGAAGAAACCCCGGAAGAAGTCGGCCTCGAAACGATTTGGATAGATCTACTGCTGGAAGAGGTTGAGCTGGCACTAACGCATAGACTAGTAGAGCAGGCGCTGTGACCCCGCCCTTAGTTTCTAAGGACATTGACAAGAATTGCAGCGCACAACTTGATGCTGACTCTATAGTTCCACGTGACTTCGAATTAACGCGTTGACTATTTTTCCTCGGTCCGAGTGATGATATCGAAAATAAGCCGATCTATCTTGGGTCACTCCATCTGACGACAACTATTGCGTTCATAGCTGACTTATGCAGCCTCGGCGATGCATTTTCCACTGGAATATACATAATAAAACCCAGTATGAGGTTTCTCAAACCAGATTGTTTTGTTAGTTGAGTTTCGGATTTTTCTCCTCTTCCGTGATCACGAGTTCGAATTGTCGTGACTTACAAAAATAAAGACATTCTCCTCCGTCCCGCTGGCATAGCGACGAATATTCTCGTCCCCGACGAGCACACGAATCCGAGGCACTATTGATAGCATCCAAGACCCTGACGTCCTTGCTTTCCGATCGGACCAGTGTGCAGCAGCTGAGTGAGGTCCGTCGGGGGTCTGCCCACGACACCTGACTCGGTTCGCTTTGGCTGCAGCATTGCTGAGGCTCGTCAACATCCTGGAGTTGACGAAAGCCCGCCGAATATGCCTTCCGAAACTCGTCGCAATTCGAAGAAGTCTCTAACGTCTGGACACAGGTTGGCACGATCAGCATCCCCCGACACACCTGAATCACACGACAATGCAGCCGCTCCCAGATCACCGAAGCGACTTCACCGGTTTTGGACACGGAAGCGTACCGTGACCCCTACACTAATACGCGCTTTTGAGGCGGAAGATCAACACGAGCAGACCACTGCAGTCAATGCGCCCGTGGTTCCATCCTGTGTGAAAGATGACCCCAACGATCGCATCATCTTCCTCAACAACCCCACGGAGTTTGATCTTCGCTCTTTTTTCTTCAAGCGGCACAAGTCAGCTTTGACTACAGATCATCTCGAGAGATCCGCCATCAGCTTCGGAAGCTCCACCAGCAGTTATCGAAGTAATACGGCGGGGTTTGCGTCCACTGACACCTCCACCAAAGGGCCCATTCCATACGGGACCAAACCTGAAACGATAGATTCCACGGTAGATGTTGCAACCTCGAAGAAAGCAGGAAAACCGCGACGAAGACTCCGCGCCAGAGAAGAATTGTGCATGGTGCTTCCTCGTTCCACAACTCGCGGACGGACAAGGTCGCAGAAGTCATGGTTCCTTGGACCGGGCTTTGTCGGGCGAGATCCTGGTGAAGGAACCCTCGTAGTTACAAAAGACAAGTCCATGGACCCTGTCCACGCTGAAATTTCTGTAGCTGGTGATGATTATTTTGTGCGCGATGCTGGAAGCACAATGGGCACTTTTCTTTGCTTGAGCACGCGATTCCGGCATTATCCACAACGAGACGGATTTCGCCTGCGTCGTGGGGACGTCTTCCGTGTCGGCCCCACTACATCGATTCGTGTGGTTGAGCTGCAAACCACAACTGGTACACCTAAGTTGCGACAGCATTCCAGCTCCAATATCGTATCTAAGCCAGACCACTCTGCTCCTACAGCTGACACCAGTAATGCTCAACCTCCCAACCTCGAAAGAACACCAAGCAGTGGGGACGGAAATCCTCAGTTAGCATTGAAGCGAATGTCCACCGTCGAAGAGCTCCGCCTTCTTGCAGCTGATATTGAAGACGAATTCATGAATGATGCTGGAAGAATCCACTCGAGGCGTATACTTCAAAATGCCGTGTATGATACCAACAGTGCGAGCCAGGATAACACCCAAGAGACCAAGCGTCCGCGATCCAAACCACCGCATACTGTTCGCTTCTCGGATACGCCTCCAGTCATGTCCGATGGAACCGTTTTCTTGGGGAGCCGCTATATACGCCCGGAAGTCAAGCAATTGCACTACCACGAACCATCCCAGGTAGAAGACGTTGACGACGATATGATCGATGGACTTGTTGGAAGCGAACCGGATGCGAAAAAGCGTCACCACAATTTGTTCGACGTGCCAAACCGACGTCCTGCACTGATCCGTCTCGTAATTTTCCAGCACGACCCCACTAAAGCCAGCACCGAACCTGTAAAGCTTCGTGATGCCCGTGAAGTGACACTACCAGGACAGGATACTTATCTCATCGGCTCTTCATCGGCTTGCGACGTTCGTATTTTTCCATCTGAAGGCATCGAAGTGCGTGGCATGCACGCTCGAATTATGTTTGACGGGACATCCTTCGTGCTGCAGGACATTTCCTTTGAGCATGATCCACGAAGACAGACTCGCGTCTTGCTTACGCAAAGATTTGTGAAAGTCACTCGGGGTGATTGGTTGTTGCTTGGTAAATGCGCGCTGTACGTCACGACTGTAGCGCGAGCGTTTGGCTCTGAACGACGCCCCGACATGAAGGAGGCGGCGATGCGTTTGGATGTTTTGCGGCTGTCGAAACGAAAACCACGGACCCGCGGCATTTTCGTTCCTGTAGGTTTTCGATTGCATTCTACCTCTGGTTCCGGGGCATCCAGTGGCAGCAGCGGCTGGGGTGGCAGTAGTGGTGGACCTGTTACCTTCGGTAAAGGCCGCGACTGTGACGCGCAAGTCTTCACTGCATCACTAGCCACTGAGCAATTCAGCGTTCAACTCGAGCGAGGAACTTGCTTACTCACACCCAAGCCCACAGGAATCAATGCCGGCACATACTTTTTAATTGGTCGCGACGAAGCCAGACAAAGAGCCCAATCCACAAGCGTAGGCGAAGAAGACGCGGGTGACGTCGAACTGGCTGACGTGGTAAAGCATACGAGCAAACCACTTTTACTGTCCGAAGGCTGTGTCTTTCGGTGTGGTGGATGTGAGCTTGAAGTCATTTACTCGAAAAGTGTGACGGACACGAAAAACACGGCAGCGCTCGAAGAACAAGAAAACGTTCGGCTCTTGAGTGCCATGCCGTGGCTGCAGCAGATCGCTTCAGACTGGAAAACAATCACAAACCTTGCTCGCTGTGGACAGAGACTCGAACTTGGTTCTGGTGAATCGGTCTACGAGAAAGGAGACCCGGCAAACTTCGTCTTCATCGTCGTCAGCGGAGAAGTAGCGCTTCAGATGTCCACACCCAACGACGACTTCGATCGAGGCGACAGCCCGCAGATTCTCCTCGAGCACGTGGCACCAGGAGGTTTCTGCGGCGAAGTTAGCTTGCACGACCCCAAAGAGTCTGTCGATGACCTTGAATACGTAGAGAGCGCACAAGTTTCTAGTGCGTGCGTCTTGCTGGCACTGTCGAGAGAGGACGTCTGCGGGTACCTTGAGCTGTACATGGATATCGTGCGCGCCCATTTGCGTCATGACCGATGTCGAGATAGAATCATTCGGGCAGCATGTAGCAGTGTGCCGTGGCTCCGTGGACTTTCGCTTCAAGAAATGCGGATGCTGTCGGCTGATGCTGAAGTCGCTGTCTATAGCAACGGGTCCACCTTGTTCGAGGATGGCAAGTTGTTCGTGCCTGCAGCTTTTGCCGGCGGCAGTACTCTGCAGCTTCGTGATGGTCTGCTCGTGCTGAATCGTGGTAAAGTTCGCGTCATACGAAGCAAACGTGAGCGAGAGCGTCGGCGTTCTGTGAAGGTGTACGAAGAAGACTACGAGGAAGAGCAGCGTGATCCTAACAGCGTAGAACATGTCGATGAAGTGACTGATGCAGAGCCAGACGAGTGGTGGAGCTCGATGGATCCGGTGCTTGCAATGAGCTCAACTTCGTCACCGTCAGTGTTGAGTTTTTGCGACTTGTCCTTCCGACTGGAAGCATGCTCAACAGTCGAGTGCTTCTTCGTTGCAGCTGCGCATCTCGCTCACCTTGCAATCGGTACACCGCGCCACCATGAACTCGGCTCCGGTAATGGTCCTAAGGCACCAGCCGTGGCCCATCTTCCATATCCATTAAAACGAGGTAACTCACTGGTAGGAAGACGAAGGCATCATTCGCAAGTCGTGACTAGTGCTTTGCACGGGGGTGACAGCGGCAGTGGCGACGACGATGATCACAATCCATTGGATGGGTCTGACGGGGAAGGCGATACCACGGGGGCACGACGGTGGCGTCGCAAAAAGCGCAACAAACACCTACTGGAGCAGACCGTTTTGGAGACTCAGAACGATGCGCAGATACCGAATGCTTTGGTGCTGTACGTTCTTGGAGGAGCACAGCGCGGGGATATCCACGTCGTACGTAATGTTGCTTCCATAGGTGGGCTTCTCAGTGGCGCCGACATCGAGCTCAATGATCGTTACGTGTCTCGAACACACGCTATGATCGAATACCATGACAGCAGATACTGGCTTTACGACAATGGCAGCAAGTGGGGTACCTTCGTTCGCCTTGAAGAGGACAACGCTGTTGATATTAATCCAGGGGACGTTTTTTTGGCTGGTGAGGTCGAATTCACATGTCTTGCGTCGTACCCCGAGCGAAATAAGTCCAGCATGTGCTGTGTAATGTGAATTAAGCGCCTCATCATAGAACGTGGCATGAAGTCAATAAAAGAAATAAATGCAACACTCACTTGTTGAGTTATTCATGGGCCTTGCGAGGGAGGAGCAACCAGCACGTGTGCTAACACGGTTGGTTGAGCGAACTCCTGACCTGTGCGGATGTCTACACAAACAGCACCACCCAAAGCTTGGAGACCACCCACCATAGGCAAGAATTCGACCCATACAGTTTTCGCTGTTTTCGGGTCCATCACACCAAGATTCTATGTGCAGCCAGCCAAAATCCAGTGTCAACAACTTCATCACACTTCCGACTTCAAAATCAAATTCACTTACCTGGTGAGACGCGGAGGAGCACACCATGCCACGCATAAGATCCTTGCGTAATTGTAGTTGGAGCGCCAGACTATGCGCGGATTTGTTTGTGACGGACACGGCAGCCAAGAACGGTTGCCCAACCACGACTTCTTTGGGCAGCTCCTCAACAGCTACCGCCACTTCACTGTGTTGCCCTGCTCCAGCATGTCCAGAAGCGCCAGGAACCTTCCGCATCACCGGTTGGCTTTGCACCGAGCCTGCTTCTCCCATCGACGTTTTCCACCCCACATGTAGGCGCCCGAGGTTTTGGGAGCCCTGTCATGCATACAAACGTTAACTCAACCGTTTTCAACCCTCGAACGTGCAGCTTCGACAGCTTTGTTTTTCTGCATACCTGTGCTGATGATAGCAACGTCGGGTCGGACGCGGGGTCGTACGAGACGCGGAACACGCGTTGAAGCTCTTCCTGCGGATACACAAGGGTCTGCGGTGCATTATTCATCGACAACAAGTCTTGAATGGATGCCTGCTCCCCTTCAGCTTTCTTGCCCGCCGGATCCACTACCATCTCCTCCGACGTAAACGGCGGCAACGGCAACAGCTTGATACTGTCCACGAAAAGTGGCAACTTGGACACGTTCCTGATCTGCGCCTCCACAATTGCTTCCCCCTTCTGCACTTGTGTCGCCGCCGAGCTCTGCTTGAACGTGATAACCAGAGGGTTCTGCACCGCGAAACGGTAAAATTTGCGCAGCGACTTGCTCTCACCCGTGATCGGGTCCACGTAGCTCACGCCCACTCGAAGCACGTGATTGCCCACTTGGTTGAGTGGATAATCCACCACCATATCCAGACTGGCACCAGCAGGCAGCACGGCCACAGGATTAGGCGGCGGCAGCTTCCCCGTTCTTGCATAGCGATTGTCGTGCAATTCCACTCGGTCATTAGCACACTGGATATTGGCAGATAGTCCCACGTCTCTCAGATCGCACGAGTACGGGTTGATAACGCTGATGTAGCTGCTGAAGGTGTTGCCCAGGAAAATCTCTCTGAAATGTCATAATACAAACAAAAATATTACAATTAAGAATATGCCATAGAGAAGTGACCCCCAGAATGGCATACCCGAAGCTGTCGGGCAGGATGAGCGTACTGGACAGCGCGAACTCGTGCTGCGTGGCCGTGGCCTCCGACATGGACGTGGGCAGCATGGAACCCCCGTTGGCACCCTGGACGTAGAGCTTGGGCTTGTACAGCCGCATCACTACGAAATAACGTCATAATTATTGGAAAAATAAGCTAAAAACGTCAATATTACATAATACAGGGCGACAGACAACGCGCAAACCTGCTAAGCACCTTTAAGAGTTGGCTGCACGGATGGAGGGGCCGGAGAAGGTGCGGGCGGAGCGCCTCCGCCCCCGAAAGAAGGCGGACCGCTGGTCGCGTACGAGCTCATTGACAAGAATGCGGAAGTGGATCGGTCTCTCTCTCAACAATGATAAAGTGAATATATGTGTGTACCACATAGAATCGATGTGGCATACACAATCTGCATTTCGGCCTCCCATTCGCCAAGTCACTCACAGGATAGCAAGATGCTGGCCCGCTCGCTGTTCCGCGCCGCCTCGAGCGCGCGCAAGTCGCCGTCCCTGGCCGCAGCCACCGCCAACTTCGGCGCCATGCAGAGCGCGAGCTTCTCCGATGCCCCTACGGTAAAACTCGCATCGAAAAGACCTAAACATCAGCCTAAATCTTGGACTAACCCTCGTTGCAATGATACCTCCGCTTTAGATGCACGGCACGACGATCCTGTGCGTCCGCAAGGGCGGGAAAGTGGTGCGTTGCAGTGCAGTAGCTAAATCGTTGGTGTCGTGTGCTAAAATGGAGACGAACTGGGTCTAATTGCTGCTTAATTCTGAGCAGTGCCTGATCGGAGACGGCCAGGTGTCGCTGGGCCACACGGTGGTCAAGCCCAACGCCAAGAAGGTGCGACGCATCGGCGAGCACATCGTCGCGGGCTTTGCCGGCTCCACGGCCGACGCCTTCACGCTGATGGAGCGTCTGGAGGCCAAGCTGGACGAGTACCCGGGCCAGTTGACCCGCTCGTGCGTGGAGCTGGCCAAGGCGTGGCGGACGGACAAGTACCTGCGCCGCCTGGAGGCGATTTTGATCGTGTCGGACCTCAAGCAGTCGTACACGCTGACGGGCAACGGAGACGTGCTGGAGCCCCACGACGGCATCATCGGCATTGGCTCGGGAGGCACCTACGCTCTTGGTACGGATGGTGCCACTGGTTTTGGTTTTGGTTTAGAATTGTGTAGTGACTGATGAGATTCTGGTTGCTGTTTGGGACTGTAGCTGCTGCCCGTGCGCTGATTGATCAGGACCTGGACGCTGAGACGATCGCGCGCAAGTCCATGAAGATCGCTGCGGACATCTGCGTTTACACGAACGAGAACGTTGTTGTGGAGATGCTTGAGGAGGGAAAGGATGACGTTGAGAAGGACAAGAAGGAGTAAGCGGTGTAGAACGGGTTACAGCGGGCTTCCTGTGGATATATCAAAATATTTGCATGAAATGCTCAAGAATAAATGACCTGGGGCCACCCATTGCTGAAAATCAACGTGCCATCTTGTGCTTGACGAAGCGACATAGAGAGAAGATAAACCAATATGCACGAACAACAGAAAAATATGGACGTAAGATGGTAGTCAATTGGGCAGAGTAAGAGAGGATGAACAGTGGCAATTGTCGCGGGGAGTGATAAGCACCTTGTCGACAGCAGCCACATCTGTACTCGTTGCTACTTGGTCCTTTAGTCCCTCGTTTCTCGAAAATCGTGATGGTTGTTAGAAGGCGTGTATAATATGTATTGGTGCGCATGAGCGCTTTCGTGTTTTCCTGCTGCTGCTTAAATGTTGTTGGCGATGACCGAGTTGTACTTGTCGATGTTGCGCTTCAAGATGTCTTCTAGCGGACCCATAACTCTCTTGAACGTTTTACGGTCCAACGTGAGGCACTTGACCTTGCCCTTCGCAGTTACTGTTGCCTGGCGCGGTCGAGTCGTGAGTAGTGCGATTTCACCAAAGTAAGCACCTGATGTGAGCTGTCCCATTTCCACCGGCGGGTCAGCGGGTGAGAGCTGCTTCGTACACACCGCCGATCCCTCCTCAATAATGTAAAACAGATTGCCGTCATCACCCTGAGAGATGATAACCTCGCCGTCACTGAACGACTCCGTCTTCAGAGCATCGGCGACTGTGAGTCGTTCGTACTCGCTCAGCGACTCGAGAAGCGGTACACGCTCGATGAAGCCCTTGTGCGCCTCGCGTTTCTTTAATGTCGTCTCCATGATGATGAATTTGAAAGTCTGCCGGTCTAATGCCCATGCCTTCGAGTGCTGTACTGCCTTCACAGTAGCAGCGCGAGGCGCGTTGTACATGAGCGCCAACTCGCCGAAAGACATTGCCTCAGTACACTGCAACCGATAAATGGAACAACCAACCACACAAATATTAGCACCACGAAAGACGAACGTCCACACGTCACCAGTGAGCGTACCGTTTGTACGAGCTCGTCGTCCTTGTAGACCTCGCAGACTCCGCTCTCAAGGATATAAAAGTTGTCTCCGTCGTCTCCCTGCTTGATGATGATGTCACCGGGCTCGAACTCCTTGGGGAACATGGCATCCAGCACGATCTCGTGCTGCTTCTCGTCCAAGGCCTTGAACAGAATGTTCTCGGCCACCATGCGACCGATCCCCGCCCTCTCCTCGAGCGACTTGGGGTGCACCACGCGCTCGAACTGCCGCGCGCTGCCACGTCACATGCAGAGATTAGAGCACCAGGGTTAGTTTAACATCAGACAGGCCAGCCACCTCCACATAACACCAACCTCAGCGGGTCGATAGTTTCAGCGGACACCGAAGTGCGTCGCCCCTTGGCCATGATCTTGGGAGGGGGCGCGGGGGCCGCGATCTCGCCCACGGCGTCTCCGCCCTCGTCCTCGTCCTCGCTCTCACTCTCGTCCGAGTGGTCTGCCGAACAAATGAACACAAAAGCACCCACAAAAGCACCATCAGTCCCTCTCTCTGCCGTCCATTGGTCTCAAGCGTCGCTTGCGTACATTGCAAGTGGGGCGAGGCCGCTGGGTTGTCCTCCTTGCCCCCGCCAGACTTGCGGCGCGGCGTGGCCTCCTCCGGGTAGTTGGCCTGCAGGTACTGGATGATGTGCAGGATGGGGTTCTCGGGCTTGGCCAGCAGCAGCGACTCCACCAGGTTGATGAACAGCGTGTTGATGCCCTTGCGGTGCAGATAGTCCTGCAGCTCCTGCTGCACGCCCTCGGCGTCCGTCATGCTCAATGTGCTGGCTGTGCTGGTGCTGTAGCTGCTGGTAGCTGCTGGTGCTGGGCTGGGGCTGCGAGTGTCTGTCGCAGAGTGGCTCGCTTCGATTCGATTCGGCCCGAACTAAACTGAGCCTGGCGTCACGGGCCTTCGCTCCAAAATGGAAGAAACTCCTGCTCGCAAACAGCAACAGGCGCTGGCTGCTGAACCCACACGGGCGGGGGCTGAAGCTGAAAGATCGCTGCGCGGTCGCGCGTGGCTCTCGCTATGAATACGCTCGTTGGTGGGCGCGACTCCCGAATTAGAAGCGCCGCGTGGTGGTTACTGCGCTGGACTGTGCTGGACCCGCAGTGCGGCTGTCGGGCTCTGCTCGTGGCGACACGCCCAGAGATATAAATAGCGGGCCGCTTCTTCTGCACTCTCGCGACGCTTGGGCGGGACACACCCGATACACCATTTGGTGTGGCGTACACACAATTTGCCTAGAACGACATTCAAACGACCTCACACGAATGTTGATGCAGTGACCTTCTGTTGAACAGAACAACATTCAAGCGACCTACCGGTAGACCCTCCGAATAAATAACTGTATTGCAATTTCTACGGTATTGGAACTTGACAACGAGAGCTTTGCGTAGGCTGGGATAGCTAAAGAACTTTGATTGAAGCGAAATGAGGGGCACTGGTACGGTGCATTTGTACTGTATTTAGTGATGACTGAAGGAGCGGTGGCCTTTTCAAAAATGAGAATCATTTTTAGGCAGTGAGCCTACCATAGATGCAGAGTACATGTGAGTCGTGTTCACTTGCCTTCGACCGAGAGGGGCATCTGGTGCGCCTGCTTCGCAGCCGCACCATCTGCCCCGTGCACAGGTAACTTGCAAACTAGCAAGTATACTATTAACACGCAATGCCCGTAAGAGTTAAAATAACAGAAATACATCGTTAATTCAATTTAGGCGAGACAGTGAAGCTAGAGCGTAAGCTATCCAATCAGGAGTCCGCCAGTTTTGCGCTAGTCGGTGCGAGGAATTCTATAACTCGGCAGCATGATACCCGCAGCATCCTGAATGGCATCATGTGCATTTTATTACATGTACTATGGATATGTCGCGTGCAGGAGATGCGCAATTTCACGTAAACGTGTATTTATAAGATCGGCACTACCAGCCCAGTCTTCTAGTAATAATATACTATAGTCCCAAACACTACATGTATCCAGGGAGGGGGGGGGGGGCTACGCGTACATGTCTAAGCGCGCATTAGTCGTCATAAAACTTCAATACCGGTTACCGGCTTCAGTTTTACCGACTTCAGTTTTACCGGCTTCAGTTACCGGGCGACCGCCTAATTAATGTGTGTTGGGCTGGCCACAGCACTCCCTCCGGGGTTACTGCTATCCCAGAATAACTTATTCTTACAAAATTTGCGTAACGTAAAATTATTTATTACCCACAGCTTCGTAAATAATTAGTAATTTCGCGTCGCTCGATTTTTCAGCCGCAAAGCATACGCTTTCGCATCATCACCACGGGATTTTGCCAGTGAATCGGGAGGCGGTTCTCTTTCTGAAGGAGAATAGACGCTTCTGGAGTTCTAGCACGGTAGTGAAGGTAGCTAACTCTGACTTGCAATAGATGTTCTGGTAACTGATATTGCTTAGCATTACCAGCTCACCAGCAATAATTTATTTTTCAGGAAGAGTGATCTTGATGCAGTAACTTATTTTCTAGGCTCACGGCAATCCGTATGAGACAGTATTATCGGAAGGTCTGCCTACCGGTAGTGCAGAATTCCGACCGAGGACGATCGCCACAATGCACCAAGCTCACATGAAGAACCAAATCAACGAGGTCGGCGGAATTGCTGAATCTACGCTCCGGCTCTGACTCGTCGGTTCGGTTCTCGTTTATTTTGCAGGTTACCATTCACATGGTAGACGAGGATGCAGAGATCGACATGTCCACATACCCTCCCAACTCTTGAACTCGGCCAATTGCTTCGGCCAGCTGCTTCACTACCCTCTCGGTGCCGTCGTCGACAAAATCTCTCTGGGTAAAATACAAGCTGCCAGTCTTCCTTAGGGGTGACATGCCTTCTTCCTTCAAAATGCCCAGCTGATACCCGGCATTCGGAGCCCTCAGAGAGGTTTAGAAAGACGTTTTCAAGACCTCCATCCTCACAATAATGTTTAACACTTCTACTCCGACATTACGGATTCTCCGGAATACAATTTATAGAGGTGAAAATATTCAGCCATGTCCGCAACGAATTCTCAGTGAGCTAAATCCGCATATAGAAGTTTGTATGCGATAAATTTAAGCAGGTCCGTTGTATGGTCCATATCGCATGCGACACGAAGATTTTCGGAAAGGGTTGGGGGACCAGATATAAATCTCCGAAGGAGAACGCGTGGCTACCACCAGCCTTTCATTCCGAAATCGGCGGCCGAGAAGACACCATCACTCTGGCGCCATGTACGCGTTCGAGAAGTCATTCCAGCAGATATGGCGCGAGTTGACGAAGAAGGGCTAGACCTACAAGAGTTCTACGGGGCTCAGCAACGACCAATGGTACCTGCCACCCGGTGGGAACGTCAAAGGAAAAGAAGGCGTCGACTACTTTGTCGGTACGTATATTTTAGCGTATTGAGATTGTTTACGACTACTAAGCTCCCATTTACTGGTCAGGTGAAGCTAGTTTGCTGCGATACTGTCGGCAGCAAGGCTGGTTGGATTTTGGGCAGCCCACGGCGACTGCTGGGACGGCTCTGACGGGCACGGCAACGGCTGCGACGGCCACAGAGACTGCTGCGACGGCCACAGCGACTATTGCAACGGTCACAGCGACTGCTGCGACGGCCACAGCGACTGCTGCAACGACCACAGCAACAGCTGCGACGGCTACGGCGACTGCCGCGACGGCTACAGCGACTGCCGCGACGGCTACAGCGACTGCCGCGACGGCTACAGCGACTGCTGCGACAGACCGGACGGCACCGACAGGCGCGGCGACTGCTGCGACGGCCACGGCGACTCCTACGACGACGGACCCGCGACTTGCGCAGGCAGCGGCTAAGTGTCCTGCAGCTACGAAGCTTAAACAAGCGGCGAAGGCGACACCTGAGACTCTCCGGTCGTCTTCACCGACGACTACCGTTGCTCCGGCCAAGGTGGCAAGAGCTCCAAGAGCTGCTAGCAAGGCGAAAAGTGGCGGAGCGACGGCCAAGCGCAAGGCGACGACGCCCAGGGCGCCTTCGAAGCGACGCAAGAATGGTACGATGTTGTGGTGAGATGGATTGCCTGCAAAGATACTGACTTTATTGTCGTTACGGATTCTACGGTATCTGTACCAACGGCGACTCCAGCGGACCTTCCGATGAATACAGCAGAAGATGTTCCGGATGAGGCGATGGGTGTTGCGGAGACTACAGATCGGGGCGTGCCGGAGATGACCGTGGCGGCAGAGGATGAGACCGATCCCATTGTTACGGAGGTGCAGAATTCACCGCGCCGCGTTCCCGAGATACCGACAGCTGTTCCGCTCGACGACTTTGACTCGGACAACTTCTTGGATGCACTGCGTCGTGATCGGCTCTTCGCCCCTGCCGATGCGGACGACCTCAATGTAGGAGAAGCCGATTGGCTGCTCTCGCTCGACTCGGATGTCGAAGGTGATGAAGAAACCATCATGTTGGACGAGGACGAAGACGCAGAGGAGGACGACAGTGTTGATGCTGACGTTGAAGACGATGAAAGCAACCATGATGGTAATGATGAGGAGGAGGTTCCGCTGGAGTTTGACCTCTCCGACGACGAGTTGAACCGCCTTCAGGCGAACGGATGGGATACATTCGACGAGAACCATTCGAATCAAGTTCTTCACGACGCAGCACCGCTGTACGAGGGACCGTGGGGCCCAACACGTGCGGCGCTGGCGTACGCGGAGAACCCGCTGGCACTGTTCTACTTCTTTCTTCCTAAGGAGCTCTGGCGCAAGATTACCCAAGAAACCAACAACTACCGCAACGAGAGCATTGATGCGATTGCGCAGGGAATGCGAGCACGCGCTCGTGCACGACGGGAGACGACGCCATCGACTAATGTGCTATCTGTGGAGGAGTACAAGGCCAAGTTGCGCCGACAGAACCTTATCCAGCCCCATGAGATCGTGCGCTTCATCGGTTTGCTGGTTGCCCGCGCTCTCGACCCACGCCGCGAGAGTCTGAGCCGGCATTGGGTCACCAAGGTGAAGGGAGCGTTGTAGCGTGGGACATTCGGGCAGTTCTTCAGCCGTGACCGATTCCAAGATATTGCTCACTTCCTTCACTTCAACGACAACTCCAAACAGGCCGAAAGCGGTGATCGTGCGTTCAAGATCCTCCCCGTTATCCAGGCACTGCAGAAGACCTTCTTTCGCGGGTATCGACTTGGAGCTCGGATCTCCTTTGATGAAGGTATGGTCCCCATGCGCCACCGACGAAACCCGATGCGCCAGTTCATGCCCATGAAGCCCAACAAGTGGGGGACCAAGTTCTAAATGGCGGGCTGCGACGAGACCGCGTACTGCTCCAGGTACAAAGTCCAACTATTACGGATACCCGTTGCATGCAACGGGTATCCGTTGTTTTGCTAATACGGTGAATCCGTTATGTATTCTGAATGTGCCGTAATATTAACTAACCGATTGGGTTTGATGTCCAATGTAGGCTCGAAATCTACTGCGGGAAGGCGGACGAGAAGGAAGATGCTGTCGCCCAGCGAGCTGTCGTCAAGAATCTGGGCCATGTACTTCGAGGACAGCCAATGCCGCGCTTGGTGTGCACGGACAACTTCTACACTTCACTGCCATTATCGCACAAGCTCTCCAGCTTGGGCTACAGTCACGTTGGAACTATCAGAAAAGACCGCAAGGGCTGGTGCACAGCCATCGAGTTCAAGCAAAAGAAACGCCCAAAACGAATGCAGCGTGGTACTTACCGCATTGGGGTTTGGAGAGATCATCCGAAGGTCGTGGCGCTGGCTTGGATGGACAACAAGCCCATACGCTTCCTCGGCACAGGGTGCTCTACACAACGGGCGAAAGTTACGCGTCGTGAGCGCGATGGCTCGATCTCTGTGGTTCCGTGTCCGAGACGCGTTCGCGACTACCATGAAGCAATGGGAGGAGATGACCTACATGATCAATTACGGCTTCAAAGGTACTCTATTCAACGGGCTATTCGAATGCGCAAAATTTGCCGCGCAAAACATTTTCGGTCTTAATGCCTAAGTACGGATTCCTTTTTATTAGCTAGCCACGTAGCCCTGTGTCTTAGCTTCATTTTGAGCTATCAAACAACCTCAGATGAGCAGTGTGTCGGCCGGGGTGCCGTTTGGCGCGAAGCGACCCAGTTCAAATTTCAAAAAATGTTTTTTTGCTTTAATGTCGATATAGGGGTAATTTAATGCGTAGATGCCGAATCTGCAATCCGTTGAGCCAAAATCGGCCTAGAACCTTGTGAAAAAGTGAAATCAATTTATAAAAAACATTTGCAAAAATACCATTGTGTGCACCACATAATGTTATTTTGGTGGCGTTAAAACTGATAATTTTCTGTGCGTGGAATCCACCCAAAAGGTTATTACAGACGCCGTCTTGCTCAGCGGCGGTGGTTCTAGCAGGATACGCCGAGCGCGGTGTTGATGTGCTCTTGCACGACCTCGTCTAGCTTCACAACCTTGTCGGTATCACCATCGCTCTCACGCGACGACGAGGGCGAGTCGTAGGCGCCGACGCTCCCACCACCAGCGTTCCCCTCCGCCGCCGTCTTCCCCCGTGATTTGGAGCTGGGAAAAAATCACACACCAAATGTTCTAAACGCGTTTTCTCGAAACTTCATTTAAGTTCGATTCTTCCCCTCGTCCCATACAAACGGCCATATCTCCACTGTAATAATATTGGAAATTCCGATTTTGTTTTGCGCGGTCTCAAATACTACAAAGTGATTTTTCTCGGCTTGGTCGATCTCGCCATGGTGAACGCGTTCATCGTACACAAGATCGCTCTCAAACGCTGCAACAAGCCTGTCCCGACTCACGCTGCATTCATGAGGCGCCTACACACCGAACTGCTGAACCAAACAAGTGAGGACTTCGCGGCCGGAGACGACATGGCGGATCTAGTGACAGAGCCACTGCCCCGCCACCCCCACATCCTGGAGAAGACCGAAGAAATGAACGGCACCAAGCGCCGGCAGTGGTTGTGCAAGGTCTGCTCTGCGTACGCTGGTGCAGGCGTGCGCAGCTACAAGACGAGCTACTTCTGCGCCACGTGCTCGCGCGAGAAGAAAGGAAGAGTCACGCTCTGCAACAAGCCGCGCCGTCTTGACCATGGCAGCGCTCTCACATGCGACCAAGTGTGGCACCAGAGCTGGAAGAATGGCACCGCGATTCCCCCTGAACTGCAGCACAAGATAAGGTTTGTTAGCAAGCGCAGACCGGAGGTAGCTGAGGAGGTTGAGCAGGAAGAGTAAGAGAGTTGGGGAGTAAGTGAATGGAAATCCACTGTGCTGAATGATTGTCGTGCTTTCGGTCCCGTCGTTGCAAGGGGGAAACGGTTTTGCAGGGAGATCGCAATTGGGAGTATTTTGTTCATGCTCTGTAATGCCCATCCCACCACATTGCCCAATCAAATATCTTGGTTAGGCCACGTGGCACGCGAAAGGGCTTGATACATGATATATAGTACTGATTTTCCGGTATACGTTAATATATATATTAGGAATTACGGAGTCTCCGGAATAATCTTCGGATTAGAAGTGTTAAAACACATTCCCCCTAACCCGGCATATCAAATTCGGGTGGAACTCGCAAATATGAGGATTCCGCACCTCTACCCTAATACTAGCTCCGTCATTCATTTCTTGCGGCGATCACTGTTTCCTTGCCACCATTATCGCGCTGTTAGATTTTCGATTAAGCGCAAGAATTTCTCGGAGGTCGAATACTTGCTACTGTCAAAGCAGGCCCTGCTGGACGATCCGTACAGTTGAGAGCACGGCAAAGTTATAGAAAGGTGGATCAGCCTTGCCGCTACGCTGTTGACGTCGCCAGTTTTTCTGACGAAGAACCTGACCGGAGATGTCAGGCTTGGGCCCGGTGTAGGAGGAGGCAATGGTAACTGGAGTGGTGAAGTAGTTGTAGTTGTAGTTATAGTTGTAGGTGTTGTAGCGAAGTGTGGCTTTGGAGGCAAATTAGAAAGTGATTTTAGTATTGGACTTAGACACCAATCTCTCGCTAGTCGACTAGGTAGTAAAGAAGCTCTACTATTGAATCTTGGGCCTCATACTCCACTTCATATAAAACCGGCGCACCACAGCACAACTCTGATTTCTCTGGATTTTTAATCCAGAGTACTTACGAGAACGCAACTCGACGTAAAAAAACTCTATTTCTCAATACTTAAATCCTTAGAATAAATACGTTGTGCTGTGAACAGTTGCGAAAATATCTTCACAAAATCATGCACCTGTTATCTCAGAACCGTTCCTGTTATTTTTTTCCGACTAGAGGGTTGGGCTGGTAGTGCCCTCGCCAACGGGATTATGGGACTAGAGGATAGAACGTGACCAAAGTTCTCGAGAAGTCAAATACAAACGTGCATTCAAGAATTGGCGTCGCAACGGAGCAAGTCAACTACAGCGTCAATGAGCCTACCAATCTACGTACCAACTCATCAGGCAGGTGAGCTCGGGCGTCACGGCAGCCCCCTCCCTCTATAGGGATATACTTCGCTACCGTGGCGCTGGAGCAAGCTGCCGCATCGTCCTTCTACATATCCAATTATCAACAGATATACTCGATCTACGTATCTACGCATCAGGCGTGCAAGTTCGAGCGCCGCGACAGCCTGTCGGGTTATACTGTGCTGCCGTGGCGTCGGAACAAGCTGCCCCATCGTGCTTCTACCTATCGACCAGATTTACTCGATCGTCGTATCTACTCGCCAGGCGTGCGAGCTCCAGCGCTGCGGCAGCTTTGACCCAGGCGCTTCCTGGTGCGAAGCGACGAGTGCGGTTTCTCGCTGCAGCAGGAGGTGCTTCTGAAAGGCGCGCCGGCGTGCATTGAGTTTCAGAACAACGTTTTCGCGCTGCTAATGATGCGCGGCGCCCGCATGCGGCTGCTGCACGCGGGCGAGGACCAGACGTAGAACGAGATCGATGATTTCGTGGTCATCTAGGCGGTAACAACGCCTAGAACGAGAATGCTGACAGCGAGTAAAGCTGCAAGTTCGGCTGCCTCATTCGGACTGTCACCAACGAGGCCGCTGAGCTTGCAGCTTTACACGATCTCGTTGTATCAGTTCTCTAGTGAGTGTTGGAAACAGATTTCCATGCGTGCTAACAATGTACTTGCAATTTGCAGGCTGCAAAAGTTTGGAAAGGGAAGATGCAGCGAGTGCTGCTATCTACAGTAGCTGATGATAGAGGCTGCCTAAAGATGCAGCAAGTCAATGTACTTGCAATTTGCAGGCTGCAAAAGTTTGCAAAGGAAAGATGCAGCGAGTGCTGCTATCTACAGCAGCTGATGATAGAGGCTGCCTAAAGATGCAGCAAGTGCTGATGGCAAAGCCTGTCTTAACCGATTATGGCTATCATTTTTAGATCTATCTTTTCCCCGTGTAATTTTATATGATTCTGCTAGATGCCTGCAATTATAAAAAAATCTGCAATGCCTATGCGAAAAAAAAGTTTTATAAGGGTGTTGTACTTGATATTTGTATTGAAGCGATACCTACTTTTTCTGTGGACCACATTACATCATCCCTCGAATTAATCCCTGTTGGGCTGTCCGTTCACAACGTACTGTTGTTGCACTACCAGGAAAAGGGCGTCTATCCCTTCGAAATAGCATCGACTAGGCTAGAATTGTAAATTCTTGTATTATAGCCTTGATACAACTGCTAACGGAAGAACCTGTAAGATATTATAGCCGGACCACAATGAAAAAAACTGGTGAATGTTGACCCTGTTCAACACGAGCAACATCAAAACCCAGCCACCCACTGAATGTTGCGCGAAGAGTCATGGGTAAAACAAAATGCAGCTGCTAGAACAATAAAACCTACTGGGTTTTACGTGCTTGTGTGGGTTATAGAAGTTGGTACAGCAGATGCAAGCAGGCGGAGCAGATGTGGAAGAAACTTACCTCGTCCAACAGCTATTACAGCGGTCTACCGGTTCTTCAATTCTTCGAAATTTTAGGTGCGTCAATAAAATCCAGAGCTTCCCCGTGTGGAGCACGGCGTTAGTCTGAGGGCACACTGGTGAGAGAAATCGCGTACCTTCTATATCAGATTCGCTGGCTGTATAGACAGCACTCAGCAGCTCCGTTCGGACGGAGGTATTCATGAACACAAAGTAGATTCGCTTGCCCCAGGCAAGCGCCGCAGACACAAGGTTGTGCGAGCAATTCTTACATCCTCCCAGGACGAAGTTGGCGTTGGGACTCAGTGCATCACGTGTTGGATGACACGTTGGCGCTCCCAGGTGCTATCATCTTCGTGAAGTCTATTCCATTTGACCAGGAATTCGAGTTGGCGATTGCGGTTTCTTATGCAGGGTTTCCGGGATATGGAGTCCCTCACCTGAAGGCAAAGTGCACCGGCGACACCTTGGGCAACGGTCAATCAGCAAATCGGTCGGGAGATGGAACGTAGTGTCGGAGGACATCGATGTTGAATGAGTCATGCAGACTCGGGCGTCGGGGCAATTCCAGGCGCGTCACGTTCTTATCCCCAAATTTCTCTTGAACGGGCCGACATACTTCGGGGCAAGCTTGTCCTTTTCCAGGCTGGTTCCTGTTGCTGCGTGAGCCAGCGACAAGTTCTTAGTAGCCAAATACAACGTGTCTCCCATCATGGTATCGAATCTAACTAGTCATACCGCTGCATGGTACGTCACGCAGCAGCATGAAATTGAGGATATCACGGCACTCGCTGCGGCATTGTGTCGGGAATGAATTCCGTCTGATTTGCAAGAACGCCTGCGCGACTCACTGTACCAGCTTAAGCAACGTGAATTCCGTGACCTCGCGGAATGCGTCACCAAGTATCGACAGCTGATAAGTCGTGTTAAGGACATGGGGGCTCGACAAGATTACGCTCTTGACACGCATCTCGTCTCACAGACGCGCTCCGAGGTCGGTGCAACTCCGTGCATCAAGCTGTCAACGTATGAGCGTGCTCATGCTACGCAGCTTCATGGGGTCGTGGGTTTTCTCGGTCATTGTATCCAAGAACGCATGACACTGAAAACCGAGGCTATAGTGGTTTTGGTCGAAGCTCGATGGACATAGGGTTCAGCAGAATGATCTCTAGGGATGAGTGCCAGAGACGCAACATGTGCTTCTTTTGCAAGGAGCGCTGCGCCAGATGACGACGGTGCGAGTGGAAGTGGCATGAGACTTGCTAGTACGCCGGTCGGCGTGATGGACCAAGCTACGAAGCTTCCGTCTTCTCCTATTACTCGGCTGCTCAAGGACTACATGGATTGTTTTCCGGATGAGATGTCCAATGAGCTGCCTGAATCACGTGCCGTGGAATTTGGACTGACGATGAAGTCGCTCGCGCGCCCAAACCCTCGAGCACCATTCCGACTGTACAAGACAGAGCAGGATGCTCTGAAACTATTTTCGAGGACCTTCTTCAGAAGAAGTGGATCGAGACGTCTAACTCCCCGTGGGTATCGAGCATTTTTACAGTTCCCAAAAGGACCCAGTCACGGGGAAAACCCCGTCGAAGGCTGAATGGATTCGCTCCGGCACGGCCTCACTACCGGTGCGATGGGTGATGGATTATCGGTATGTGAACTCGCAAACAAAAGGTTCCCAAAATCTCTCTCCCCCAGGATCGAAGAGTTATTTGATCAAAAGGTGGGTTGCTGACTCTTCTCGACGTTGGACTTGGCGTAAGGGTACTACCAGATGCACGTGGAACCTGCTAGCCGCAAGTACACAGCATTCAGGTCACTATCTTCATGGAAGAGAATTTGACCTCTTTACTGACAATTCTGCGTGCAAGTGGTTCCTGTCGCATCCCAATGTGTCCGGAAAACTGGCTCGCCGGTTGGATTTTTCGGCCAATTCTCGTTCGTCCTGTATCACGTGAAGGACTCTACCACTGCTGTGGCCGATGCGCTGTCGCGCGTTGCCAAACCTGCGATTGAAGATACCCCAGTGAAAACAGCTTCAATTGCTGTTTTGCCCCCGTTGCAAACGTCTGAGATCAAGCTACATGGCTGTACAGAAGCAGGTGTGGATATTGCAATTGGTATACGCCAACCTGGTAATGGAATTTTGGCACTCGGAGAGCTTTCTCTCCGTGACTTGGACTTGCTGTGCGGCGGCAGTCATTTTGCGGGGGAAGGAGGCAGCGTGGCTCGTCCGATTGGGGTCCCACAGGCCGTGACTAGACTGAAGGCATCGGCGCAGCTAACGATTGTGACAGTCCAAGTAGATGCAGCTACCAAGCTGCTAATTCTTCGTGGCTATCGACGCGACCCCCTCTACCGTGGACTGATCAAGCACTCGGCTCCCAAAACGCAAAACATCGCCAACCTGGGTACGCTGCAGAAAGAAAACGGCATGTTATATCGAGCTGAGGCTGGAAACCGCGTTCTACGTCTCTGTGTACCAGCCGAACAGACCCTGAGGACGACGCATATCGCAGAAGCTCATGATGGATCATTAGCTGCACACGCTGGAATTCGCCGTACGCAGCAGAAGCTATCCCTTTGGTACTTCTGGCCGCCCATGGAAACAGACGTGATGGCCTACGTGCAAAGTTTCTCTGTATGTGCGCGCTTCAAATCAAGTAGCCTACGAAATAACGGTCGCCACATGCCGCTACGAGTTCCGTCGGGGTGTTGGGGAGTTGTCGGGATGGATTTCGTTACTGGTTGGCCGGTGTCCAAGGGCTATGACGCCATTATGGTGGTTGTCGACTTGCTCGGCAAAAGAGCACAGTATGTACCCACTCATACAACGACGACGGCGGCAGACACAGCTCGACACTTTTTTTATTTGTTAATCCACAATCACGGCTTGCATTGGGCCGTTGTCAGCGGCAGAGACCCGAAATTAACGAGCTCGGTGTGGATGGAGCTCATGAAGGTTCTCGGAGTCAAGATTCGAATGGCCACGTCATATCGGGCGCAAGCGATGGGCAAGTTGACCGACAGAACCGTGTGCTCGAAGATGCCCTCCGCATGGTCTCGCTGGAGGGTACTAACTGGGTCGACGTACTCGGCACTGTGGAGTACGTCCATGCTACGCTGGTCAGTGCCTCGACAAAGCTGTCACCCTTCGAAATCGATACAGGGCGTGTGACACGACCTCCAGTGGGTGCACCATTAGTCGCAACGACTACGTACAGAATTTTACCGAAGAGCGTGCACCATTAGTCGCAACGACTACGTACAGAATTTTACCGAATAGCGTGCACCATTAGTCGCAACGACTACGTACAGAATTTTACCGAAGAGCGTGCACCATTAGTCGCAACGACTACGTACAGAATTTTACCGAAGAGCGTAAGCGTATCGTCACCCAAGCGCAACAAAACCTGTATGATGCCCAAAACCGACAGCGCGAGCAGTACAACCGGAAGCGCAGCTAGTGTACCCCCCCCGTACACTGACAGTATAGTCAGCTATACAGGCAAATAACAGTTAGTTAGTGTCTAGTAAATTCTGCTAACATGTAAGTGCCGAACGAGCGATACCAATTTTCTTCGGATCTTACTAAATGTTCTGAATAATTACTCCTTTGGCATTTTCGATGACCTTTAGAATTGGAAGGATGGTCCGGATACATTCTCTCGAGTTCTTGCTAGGAACTATACTCTTGACCTTTACTGTGACTCACATCGTGCTTCTATGGCGGTGAATTGCTGGTGATTTCTGAACTGGCTGGATGGCTGAGATTTTGTGTGTGGTTATAATTAACAAAAAATGACAGCTGGTCAAATGTACCCCGTGATAGGTTGAAACGAGAGGGTAAATTAACAAAGGGTACAGTTAACATCGAAAAACGGTCACTATGTCCTATTGTTTTGCTAATCGAGCGCTTTCAGTGCTAATTTTACGGGTTCACCCGCTTAAAAGCGCTTCTTATAATGTATATACAATGATGCCACTCCGATTTGGCGTTCCCACCCCTGCTCATATATCTCGTCAGCCAAACGCTAATGAATGCTCTGCACCCTGGACTAATTAAAATAGTCGCTGAGGTGCTGCAGCGAAAACTACGAACTACTACTCGTGCAAAGTAGCCCTCTGCATAATATAGGGTGATAAATATTACATATGCTCATTGGGATTATGCATACCAGAGATCCACCAAAAGTTTGTTCGAGAGGGGCTGTCCGAACTGTACTCCATAAAGTTAGCCCCCCCGCTAGAAGTATACCATGGTCGTGTACATGTTGAGGCCATATGATTCACGTGGTTTATCGATGATAGTTAGCAGCGCCATAGTATTAGAATATCTGTAGCCTTGTAGACCCGCAACACTTACTTACAGGTGCCACGATTGCTGCTGCGTGGTGGGCTTATCTGGTGTGCAATTGACGTGGGTGAGGGCTCAAGGTGGTTCCTCGGATCTGTACCGAATATAGACATTTAATTTAGACAGCAAGTGGTCTGCGGGCTGGACGAGATCTGTACACGAATTTTTTGACACGAAATTTGTACGAAAATAGACCACGGGAAACAGTCCAATTTTATTTTTAACTTTTTAATAGTATTTGTGAGCTTCATATTTTACAAAGTCCTCGTACTTGTTCTATCGGCGGAAGAACGAGGTTCTACTAAAAGCAGTGCGACACTGTTCCCTTGACCGTAGGTCTACATAAGCCGTAAAGGTTTCGCGCCACTGGCGGCCTAGCCCCCTCAACGCCAGCGAATCCCAGACGCGCATTATCCCGGTTAGACCTGTATATACTTCCTATCCCATATGGAGGGGGGGGGGGGGGTAAACGTTTCGCATAAGAACACTAGCAGTAAACGTATACAACTCAGTTAAACCCGTACTAAAAAGTGTCCTTGAAGTCATACTCACGAGGAACCCCACGGCCGATCGCAGGTCCCAGGACCTCGGTTTAGTGCTGCCTTCTAACGCGCGTCAGTTTTGCAAAGCGAAAACAGTGCAAGGTCTGCGAGTTGTAAAAAGCAAAGCAACAAAAGCAAGGCAGCCGAAAACGCTAAAAAGCAATCTCACAGTATTGTGGTTACGCCTAATAAGCTACAGCTTCGAGCTTGCAGCCACGTTGATCTGGGACGCCGTTTATATATACGAAGATCAAGCTGCACAGCTTGTAGGTAGGTGGCAGAAACGCCTCGCTGGCTGTAATGAGAAAGTAGCCATTGAAGAACTTTTGTAAACAAACAGAAGTTTGTATGAAGCATCCCGAAAAGCTTAGAAACAACACGGTTGCCGAAATAAGCTAAGGCGGGTTATTGGAGAAATTTGAATGTATGCCTTCATAGTGCGGTTATAATGTTGACCAGACTGAAATGTTTTTTCGATTGTTTGGGCTCTCCAATTGATGCCACAGCCATTAAACCCGGGAAGACGGACGACGTCAAGACTGAGCCGCTGCTGATGCCGGCCAAGTCACCGCAGCCACTAGCCACGGCGGGTGACCCATGCGGCTGATGCCGAATAGGGAGGGCTCGCCAAGCAGAACCACTGCTCTCGGTGACCGTGACCCCGCCACACCAGTAGAAGCAGCAGGACACAACTGAGTCGCTGCTCACGCTGACGTAGGGCGCGACAAGGAGGAGAATACCGTCATGAAGTCGCCGGCACTCATATCGGCCGTCGACCAGGGGACAGACCGACACGGTGGAGCCATATCTCATGCGACCGTGGACCAGCCAGGCAACGAGAAGAAGTAACCAACCACGGTAAACGTATTCAGAGTGTATTTGCAAATGTTCTATGAATAGGCACCGATTCTAAAGAAGTCTTCAGTTGCAGAACACAGTGTCGTTGTCATTTGTTTGTCGATTGAGTTTGTGGTATCATGAAATCGGGCAGGATAGCGAGAGCGAGGCTAAACAGAAAGGTATTTATGGCGAGACTGTCATGCTTAAGATTGCTGACAATCTATCCCGGCGCAATCCGTTTTCAGGACCGTATGAGCGAACGATACTACTGCGAAAAATCGCACTCGGCGTCAACAAGTCTGTCGAACAAATTTACTCGGGAGGAATAATGGTCAAGTGGACCTGTCGACCGAAGGAAGCAGGGTGCTCCTGGCATGAGTGGATGGCTAAAAAGTGTGCATTAGAGGAAAAAAACACAGCGAAAATCGAAATACAGTGCAATACCATAAGAGCATCCCCACCGCTTGTGAGTAAGACTACATTTTGGCTCTTTTCTAGCCAAATTTACTCAAATATTTAGTTTCGTCCACTCCACCGGTTGAACAAATTCGTGAGCAAATTGCGTTTGATTTTACTCACGTGAGATTTTTGAGCAAGTTTGCTCACGAGGGAGGATTGCGTAGAGCTATGCGCAAACTCCCACAAACCATTTCGCGCACCCACAACGCAGCCAAGAACTCGAGCACAACATGATGTCTCCAAGCCCAACTCCGTCGCTAGACCTCGCCCAGAGAACGATAGCCGCCCCACCTACGCCCCTCACGTCATGGACGCCATCTCCACAACTCGCCCAAGACGACGTTGTCACCACCGCAACGCCGCCGATTCCATCCACCATGGATCGTCCTGAGTACAGAAGCGACCCCAACTCCTCTCTGTCGTCGGCGTGCAGTGGCTCCGCCAATACCGAACAGGGGATCTAGCTGAAGCGGTGGAACACGCAGGAATGCTGGATACTTCAATGGCCTCGTCCACAAGCACGATAAAGAAGGCAAAAACTTCGTTCCCGACGAGGACTTGAAGTTAGCCGCAGCGTGGCTTGGGTGTCGGGGGACTCTGTTGTGGAGAACGAGCAGAAGCTGGAGATGGTTTGGGACAAGGTGCACGTCAGCTTCGTGGATCGGCTGGCCTCGTCGGGCTATGATTTGCACAAGCATCAACGTGGATTTAGTAGTTTGCGTACGCGTTGGCGTACGCTGCAAGCAACTTGCAACAAATTTGCTGGTTGCTATGCGGCTGTTCTTACTCGCAACGAGAGTGGCAAGAATGTGGAAGACAATATTGTAGACGCACACAGTATATATCGGGAGCAAAATGGTGGTCCATTTAAGAGCCAAGCTGTGTGGGCTCTTCTACGAAACTCACCCAAGTGGATGGATTCCATCACCGCAAAAACAAAAATCGCAAACGCCAGAGCAGCTCGTCGAGCGAACATGCTGAGGATCAGGATACCCAAACTGCCGATGACGCCAATCATGAGCGCCCTATCGGACGAAAGGCAGGCAAAACAAAAGAGGTGGAGACGAGCTTCATCGCGCTAGTTGCGATGCTGACGAAGGAAACGGAGGCTAAGAATCGCCTGCTCAAGGAGGCTACATGTGAGCAGATCATGGATCGCAACATGGAGGGTATGGCACCTGTATAGCGTCGCTATTATGAGCTGAAACAAGCCCAGATTTTGGCGGACTTGCAAAAGGAAATGGAGTCGAACGAGTTGAGATCAAGCTGCCAGCAAGGATATGTTCCTGTGCTAGCCAAACGATGTAATAATGATGCAGATTGTGCTCTGCTTCAGATTCTGCGCGAACACCATCTTTAGCAGTGTTCATACGGGCTCGTTCATCGACGTGATCGTCTACTTCCTCGTGTACTTTGTGGTTCATGTTTTTTCAGACAGCTCTGCAGAGTGCATCGATCAGCCATCGCGGAGCGATTAGTTCCATATGCGGTGGATGAATCCATCACATTGGCCGCAGTACATCAACGTTTCTGGTTAAAAAATGCCTCTGCGACGGGCACGTGAATTCTCCGATTCGTTCCTCCTTCGACGCCGCTGAGCTCCTCACGACGCTAGCCAGTGCGACGGCGCCATACACCCAGGCGTACCCTCTCATCGCAGCCATCGTGCCGCTACCACCACCGCGTTATGAATGGCGGACAAAGCTGAGGGGGGGGGGGTACATCAGCTCGAGCGCCCTATTGAGTGCCGGCATTACGATACTGGCGCGGTTGTACTTCTGGATGGCAGCAGGAACCTAGGGTCGTCAATATCGACGATCGCCATACAAGCCAAATCCTTCACCAAGTATTCATTCGACCAGTTGTTCGTCTCCTCCGCGGGCTCAATCCAGGTCGCGGTAGACCAGACGCAGCGTACGCTACGCCTGTGAAGCGTACTTCTCAGTCACCTCTGCACCAATCTTCGCCTCTCAAGCGTCGCTCACGAGACGTCCACGACTTGCATGCTCTGACACAGTCCCAGAACCACCTCCGTCGCACCCTTGGTGGAAACACGGCAAGTCGTGACGCACCACAACCGACATGAACTTATTGACACTGCTGAACATCAGCGAGGGCACCACCTGGCTGTTCGCACGGAACTCAGGGTACTCCACGCTGCCATCACGGATGAACTGCAACAGAGCGCCAAGTTCAGCCTCAGCACCCTATATTGAATGGATGCCTTTGAGACCCCACAAGTGCAGTACCAAATCTGTTTTCAGTTGAAGATGCCGTTGTGCGCTCCGCACATCTTGGTGTCGAGCAATAAAAGTCTCCAAATCGCCGGCAGGTCCTCGATAAGGTGCTGGGTTATCGTAGACATACTGCAGATTTTCTTCTCGTTCGTCTTCAACTATAATATTGTGCAATATAACGCACGCTTTCATGATCATATAGAGATCCTTGTGACTCCGAAATCGCGCAGGCTCTTTCACAATAGCCCATCTTGACTGTAGCACACCAAACCCACGCTCGACGTCTTTCCTAGCACCATCTTGCATTTTGGCGAAATGTCTTTGCTTGTTATCTGTGGGATTCGAAATTGTTTGCACCAAAGCTGCTCATGGTGGATAAATTCCTTTGATAAAACATGAAGCTGCTCAGATAGAGGATACTGTAAACACAAAACAGTGCACACATCGTACCGTCCGCCAAATAATAGCCGATGTCGTAGACATTGTCATTGATCACGTAGTCACATGCAGACATAGTCATGTTGGTAACTCTTGAGAAGAGATCCAAACGGTCCAACACGTTGATGTCATAATGGGAGCCAGGCATGCCGAAAAACGCATGCGAGAACCATAGATCACTCGACATGACAGCTTCTAGAACAATTGTAGGTGTTGATTCCTTACTGCCCTGCCCACACCGTTGGGCAGGTTTTCCAACCCCAGTGCACGCAATCTAGGCTACCTAGCATACCAAAAAAGCCGCGTTTGGCATGCATGAGCGGAAGCCGTTCCACATCAGCAGCAGTCGGCGCGCGTGGATATTCTTCGCCGAACACATCATCAACAGCAGCGCGAAAGCGTTTTAAACTTTTGATTGCAGCAGTTTCCACGATGCGGACGTACTCATCCACGGCACCAGCAGGCATGCCATAGGCGAGTTGACGGATAGCAGCGGTGCACTTCTGGAGAGCCGGGAGCCCAAGCTTATCTGTGGCAGCTCGCCTCTGCTGGAATTAGCGACCTTGTCGCTCCATAGCACCGACGACGCGTAGATATAGAGGTCTACCATGCGAAATCTCGGTCGGAAGGTTTGGGCATTGTAGATAGCATTTTCAACGAAGTAGTCTTGTACGAGACGGCGATGACCCTCTTCGGCTTCTCGGTCAACGTTAGCGCTTCGTCCTGTAGATGATCCCGGTTAGATGGCGAAGGCTGGACAACGGTGGCGTAAGCCGCTAAAACAGTTAGCACTTCGCTTTCTTCGTCGTCGAAGAGGTGGAACAGCTTCAGCACAGAGCTGTTGGCCTCCATTTTTCAGGCTGAGGGGGGGGGGAGGAAATTTGCGTTTGCTCAGTTTGAGGCTGCTGGTGCAGCGAAGTCCTGTCTGTGTCTAAAATATTATCCTACATGATTGTTTTGTGCGTACGTTAGGTTTAGTTTTACTCACAACCGGTGGAGATACTCTAAGGGAGTTGATATAATATACGCCGTCTTGATTAGGATCACAACGAGCTGTGTATGTCTACAGCTAACGTTTCGGTAAATGACCTCCTACGGATGGTCGGATTTGAAAGCTCCTTCGTTGAAGGTCATAGCACAACACTGGTTCGCGTATCTAATGCCCTAAAATAAATTGACAAGATCAACACGGATGGCCGCCACCCAACTATGGAAAACAACGAGGTGCTCGTAAACACCTGGATTCTCTTGATTACAAATTAAATCTGAGGTTTGCACTTGGCATACTGCACTAAAGATAAAGAGAGCTCCCGTTCTGAGGGCTCGACAAAAGACCAAATCAAACCTTTGGTCTATCGATTTTAAAAGTGTGATACAGTGACGGAGTATAAGGCTACTAATTGATACTATCTTTGAAACTCCGAGAGTAATTCGTAAACCTAATGGAACTACGGCGCTCCAGATGCCATGTTAATATTTAAGACAAATCTACCCTACAAGATGGTCCCGCATTGGAAATTACAACTGCAATAAATCCGAACGCACCTACATTGACATATTTTGGTCCCGTACAGATCAGTATGGCAATCCTACACCCCTATTCGGAGTTCGTACAACTAGTGCCATCGAACGCAACAAAAATGGTTTGCTATAGAGTGGAATTTAGGACAATGAAGTTCTAATGGCTACGATGCTATTTTGTAAAAGGGCAGCAGCAACAATATCAGCAAAACACGAATCGCTACAGCTTTGGACTGATCACAACGGCAATGTGACACCAACTGCTAAGCGCGTTTTTGACAAGTAGCTCTACAAATCTTTCACGTCTTCTGTTAGGCCGATTTATCCTTCCAAATTCGAATTTTATTTGGTGACTCCCTCCAATTCACCAATGAAAACGAAGAACTTGCTAAATCAAACGCACTCATGTAGTCACATGTAGCTGTTAAGCGCTTTATACAAATTGCGAAGTGAGATTAGTTAGAGTGCCTTGCCGGCATGTTTTCTAGAGCTTCTAGTTACCCTTGGCTGCTCCCTATGCTCCTCTTACTACTACTTCAGATTGGGCTTCGCACGACTCGTCATCTGATGCCGCTTGCTTTCGTGTCGATCGCTCCCCGCTGTGAATCTTCCTCTCAGCAGTCTCCACGTCTCCATATTCGTGCCTGCACTGCCACCGGGCATGTGTCATCGAAACTCACCCCAATAACCAAACAGCACGTCGATACCTGCTGCATTGACATCAAATCGTCCCAGCGCTCGCCATGATCTGATCCACTGCCCGGCCGCCACGGTCGATACTGTCAAGCTCTCTACGAGCGCTGTCTTAGCAATGATGGCTGCGAGCACTACGCTGCCCCCGAATACAGCTTGCGTAGAGTCTAGTGGAGCATAGGCCCCAACTCCGTGTGTCCGCCATCAGCAATGGTCGGGACATCCGAGTAGCAGGGCTGTGAAAAAAATGATTGCGATTGCAAGATTGGCACGATTGTCAATCACAATTATTGATTGTGGAGAAATCCAAAATCGGCAATCACAATCGTAAGATTGCCGCAGTGCCAATGACAGCGGCAATCATGCCATTCCGCCAACCATAGAGCTAACACCGAGCCCAGAATAGAAAACGCAGCCACTAGCTTAGCTTTCGCACCAATTTTCTAAGGCTGCAAGATCACGTCCTTCGCATCTCTCCTCATTCCTCAATTTGCACTAAGACAATGAACTCAAACCAACCTCCAACCCGCATTCAGCACGAACAACGCCGACGCCGTCAAGTTGCTCTTTATGAACCCCACCCAAACCGAGTGTGCATGCTCTATCTGCGATATTGTAGTGAAGCAGCTCTATAGCACCGGCTACAAGAATCTGATGACGCACCTACGCAGCCACCACGTTGGTTTTAAGGCTGCAACAGAGGAGCGCGCTAAGAAGGGTTGTACTCCGATGCGCAGCATGTTCGTGCACAAGGATGCTGCGGATACCTACGGATGTACGAAGCTGGTTACCCTCAAGAACTCCCCTCTTGCCCACGGTGATGACGCTGTCATTCGCTCTGCATTCTGCTGCAAGGCGATGGATGTGCAACCCTTCTGAAATGGTTGACTTCTTTGGTTGCAGTTGTCGACGGCAAAATCTGCGTTGAGTTAGCTGGAGAGAAGTTTGTACTGGTGTTCGACGGATTTACTGACTCAGCCGAGCACGCGATTGCTATTTTCGCTGTCACTAAAAAGGGCGTGCGCTTTTTGGCTTTCTCGCCCTTCCCAGACTGTGAGCGTGGTTTGGCCAAAATCTTAGGCGGGGGAGATTTTACGCTACTTTGGAATGAATGCAAGGCTCTCAGCCGTTTACTCGTCGAGCCACAAGACCAGCCGCGCACGGTAGAAACTTCCTCGACACCGAACAAGTCCAAGAGGAAGAGAGCTGCAGAAGAACTGGACGAAAAGATCAGCAAGAAGGCCCGCAAGAGGAGCACGTGTCAGTCCAAGTACTTGGACGCGAGTTGGATTTCTCCAACGTCTGTTGTCGTTGAGCGGCTCATCTCTACCGTCAAAAGCACCATCGGGTACTTAAGAGCAATCGTGCAATCAACAGAGCAGGAAGTAGCGGAGCAAGAGTGGGAAGAACGCTAGATTGCAATCATTGATTGTTCCAACGCACCATGATCAATCAATAAACAATCTATATTTCCATAGCTCTGTCCGAGTAAATGGAGGCAAATGGCTCCCACCAGTTTTCACTGTCTTCCAATCAACGCCACGCGACGAAAAGCTACCGTTCTTTTGCTTGATCATTGTACCGATGCTATGTGATTGCGCGCACACCAAGCACAATGCCAAGTTTGGCGATGTGTTCGCGGAGCTCCTCCATTACATCCAAATCGCCATCGCAGTAGTGCTTTGGACAGGAGCCGTTGACCTCATGGACGTCCCTGGTCAACAAATGTTCCACCATGAACGAATGGGGCAGGGCTTCGGTAACTCGGAACGGCCCCACCCAACGAACGAGCAGTTTGCTGCTCTGCAGTCATTTATCCACGCGTGACCACAACAGGTAGTCACCAGGCTCGAAGTTGCACATGTTACCCTTCGACCTGACCATATTGACCAAACGCTTGCGTTCGCCATGTATTTCGCGTAAGTGAGCGCGTAAGTTGTCGACCTGCTCACGCTGACGATCGGGGTGTCCGCCCATCACACAATCAAGCGGCGACGCGGCTGTGTGATGAACAGACACCTTAAGCACTAGGACGTAGGCCTAATCGCCGTAACTTGCACCAAGAAACAGGTAGTCGGTATGTAGACACTGGTTCCGTTGGGTTGCCGTCGCGGTTGATCCCCATGATCTTTGAAATCAGGTGGCCTCCTTTGACATGTTTGCACAGCTGTCATTGTCGAGCAAACTGACTGACTGCATCCCGCAGTCGAGCGAAACTGAATCGCTGCTGTACACATGACAGCATAACGTCAGTATCACGATGTCCTTGGTGTCCACAGTGCACGACTACCAAGCAGTAATTCCTTTGTGAGGAAGTACCCTGATATGCAGCGTGCGTTTTGCGAACTTATGTACAAGAACCGCTGGACAATGGATTGATTGTTCGGAACAACAATACCCAGTGGGCGTGTGCTGTTTTGCCAGTGAGGAAGTCTGGTGGGGATGGCTATCGGATCACCGTTGACTACAGGTTCGCCAACAAGATGACTGCGCATTTGGCTGGAGCTACGCCTAATCCGACGGAGGTGACGCGGAGCGTCTCTGTTGCAGCCGATAACGATGTTTTTTTCCGTCATGATGGGAAGTTGTGTATACCTGGTGATGCTCTACTACGTTGTGGTTCTTAGTCAGGCCTCAGGATAACCCGCATTGGCTCCACCTTGGCCGGTTCATCGGCACCGATCAAGAGCACATAGGTGATGAATCGAACCCGGCATAAACCGCGTCGTCGACTAGCTTACCCACCACCGAGTGAATTTTATCGGTCTCATCTGAGAAACCAAGCTCTGGATAACTTGCAGTAATATCATCATGACCCGCTTCAGCCACTGTAGATCCTCAGCAAGTTGCTCGAGCAACCGTTGACATCAATCACGATGTCTTTCAATGTCGCTCTGCCCAGTAGGAAATCTTCCTCGTCTCCATCTAGAACAAGACACGACCCTTGAGCGATATTTAGCGGCCCAGCAGCCGTCTCGATTTGCAAGTCAACATAAATGCGGTCACAACACGACATGATGGTTCCGCCTACCTTCACCATGACTGGGGGCTTTGGCGGAACCAACACTACTGTATTATCCAGTGTACCCAACGCCTGCACCATAGCCTGAAAGATTATGTTGTTGTCTGCACCCGAGTCGGCACAAAAAGGAACCTCCAGCACACCGTTAATGATCACAGTTTGCCCATTTGCTGCGCAGGAGCTTACATGCTCCAGCCGCCCCAATTTCCGAGCCACCAGCGCCCACCGTGCATCCTCTTTCTGCTAGTCGGACACTTAAACGCGCGATGAGGGCCTTTGCAGATAAAACAACCGTTCTTCGGCAGTCGTACCGTGTGCTCCTTGGCTTTCGGCTTTTCATTACTCTTGGTCGTCTCCTTTGGCCTTTCTTTGGACTGCTTAGTTTTGCTAGTTTTACAGCACAATCACCTCATGCAGGCGGAGTCGGAAACGTCGATGCAAGTCAGGAGCAAAACTGCTCCAGGAGCAAAACTGGCTTGCATTGGCTTTTTCGTCTCCGCCTGCATGAGGTGATAGTGCTGTTGATGAACGGTTCGTTCCACAATTATTTCGTACCGTTGGACGTCATCCACCTGTGCGTCGCAATGAGTGATGCTTACCAGCAGCTCCACATTGATCATTAGCACGTCAGGTAGCAGGTTATTCACAACCAACGTGCATCGAGTTTTCATTCTCTGGCGACCAGCAACGTCGGAGGCTATACCCATGCCGCCAGACCCTGACCCTCGACCAACCTGTCGAAGTCCATGAAGTATTTACATACCCGACCGCAATGTCGGGCCTTAGGCGAACACCTTCGCCACATCAGGCACATGATTATTCATCATTCTACCAGCTTTCCGTTTCATTTCCGCCCGCAGTGCGTTCTTCGTCACCTCATTTATAGTCCTTCGTAGCACGTAGTGAGCGAGACGCTCAAGGATCCGAGGTTCCACCGAACTCTCGATGCTGAAAGTCACGTTGGCTTGATCTTCGCCTGTGACCATGCATCTATCCTGGACTTTGATCAAGTACTGGTGACGATTGCGCTGGCACCGAACGAACGCTGGTTGGCTTCACAATGCCTGCTGGGGAGCCTTGATATTCTCAAAAATCGATTGAGGGACGCTCATTTTGACGTCCTCATCTTGATCTACCACACCGAAGCGTGCCATCGTCGTCTTAACAGCTATTTTTAATAATGTAGCTGTTTAAGTCCTTGAAAGTAAATTGCAAACTGAGATTGGAGTTAGAGTGCCTTGTCGGCATGTTTTCTAGAGCTGCTACCCTTGCCTAAGTAGATGCATCTTTTGCCTACTGCACGGAGTGTAAAAATAAGTTTTAGTTCAAGTCGGGGAGCAGTGCAGACATCAGAAAACAGTTAAGAGAAAAACATGCTGAGGTGCTGATAAAAACTTCTACTGCCAAGCTGGTGTACGAAGCAATTACCTCCAAGCGGAAGCCTTCGGCGCCATTTCTATCACCAACAAAACGGTCTAAGAAGGCCACACCTGCTAAAGAAGAGGTGGCGACACGAATGCTCGTCAACTGGGTCAGTAACAACTTGCGGCCTTTGGGTATCATCTAGGACAAGGAAGCCCATTTTTTTTCTCTATCTTCATAGTTTATCAACGGCATCAACGAAATGCCACCCCACTGCACAATTACTGAGCGCTTACAGACTTACACCCAGCAAAACCGGAAAGACACGAAAGCGGTCATCGTAGCAAGCGCCGTATTTTACTGTCTCATCACTGATATTTGGACGTCGCGCACAACTGGAAGTTATCTGGCCCTGACAATTCATTTTGTGACTGCCGCCTTCAAAATGAAAAGTCACACATTGGAAATTGTTAGGTTTCCGGGAAAACACACTGGAGTTCAAATCGCAAACAAGATAAGGAGTCTGATGCTCAAGTGGGAACTAGACGCGTTGCGGCTCACACAAATTGTTCGTGATAATGGTTCCAACGTTTTGAAAGCATGTGTTGAACTGGGCGTTGACCCCTTGGGTTGCGTGGCTCACTCACTGCATCTTGTTGTATCGGGCGCTCTATCTAAAACGCGAGACGACGTTGATGAAATGACAGTAGCACAAGCGCAAGTGGTTGATGATCTTGCTGAGCCAGAACCTGGAGAAGAACGGTGTATAGAAGACTCAGTGGTTGAAGTGCGGGTGATTGACGAGATGGAAAGCGAAATGGATCAGCTAGATTTTCGAAGTGCTCCACCATCTGCTGTTCCTTCATATGACGAATCATTTAACGTGCTGATTGATGATTCTCTTGACGAAGGATTGCTTGATGGATGCCTTAGTGCTCGGGTCGTGACTCAAATTATGAACGCAATGAAGAAAGCAATGCGAGAAACACGGAAACATTATTTTTCGCAAGATCGTTACTTTTTTCAACAAAAGTACTAAAGCGATAAAGCTTTACAGAAGATCACTCAGCCTCTCACTGTATTTGCACACGTGGCCACCCGCTGGAACAGCACCCATCATATGATTAGGAGAATTTTGGAACTCCGGCCGGCGCTGCAGGATTTTCTGGAGTACATACAAACCTCAGTGGGGAAGGAAGAATTTAGTGATGTCAAGATAGATATATGGTTTCACATGCAGTGTCTTGACAGGCTTCTTGTGAGCTTTGATGGCATGACCAAGCTGCTCTCGGGTTGAACTTACGCCATTATGCCGCTTATATTACCCATCCTTAGGATACTCGAGACGCGCTTGCAAAAAAAGGATGTATTTTCAAAAGTTGCAAGTGGCCACGAGCCGTACTATGGCCCTACACTATGGCGGATGCACTTGCTTCGTCGGGTTTTCCTGGCGAGCCGTACTATGGCCCTACACTATGGCGGATGCACTTGCTTCGTCGGGTTTTCCTGGTTCTGCTCCGCAAGCGCATCAGCAACTTACCAGTTGACGTTTATGTCCTGTTGTCTACTAGACCCTCAGTTCGCCAATGGCAAGCACTTACGCGACGAAGAAAATACATCTGCGAAATTGCTTGTTGAGAACGAGGCATTGCGTCTGGCTGGTGCTGATGTGGTCGACCTCGACATTAATATGAGTGTGGACATGAGTAGTGAAGATAAAGATGACTTCACCAGCGAGCTTCTTGGGTTTACCCGCAAACCACCTGTATTTGAACCTGGGTCACCGGAGGAACTGTCGCTGCGGATAAAATGAGGGCTGAATTAAAGATCTACTTTGACAAATGCGAACTCTGGAGAAAACCAAGAGCCAGAACAGAGCTCGTAACAAGGTAAAACAAACAAAGCTCGAAAACCCATTGAAGTGGTGGACAGCCAATACAGGAGATTTTCCACTTTTTGCTAGGAAATATTTTGGCGTTGTCGCAACTTTGGTCCCATCTGAGCGTTGTTTTCGAGTGCTGGCAACGCTGTCACCTCTCGCCAAAACCAGCTCGCTGGCGACAACGTTAGGAACATCATTTTCCATCACAGTAACAGAACAGTCGAGACGGAGGAAGATGATAGTGAACGATTCTAGCTGCTGGAGAAGGCGTACTCACTCACACAAAAACTTCTATGGCTCAATACAACAAACGCCGTGCTCTACACTGGGAAGCTCTGGATTTTATTGCCGAACTAAAAACCTCGTAGAATTTGGGCAGCTGTAGGACGAGTCCACATCTGCTCCTATAGCCCACACAACGCAACGTAAAACCCAGTGTTTTTTTAATTCTACCAGCTGAGTTTTGTTTTACCCTGGACTCTTCGCGCAACATTCAGTGGTTGGTGCAGCGGGGCTGCCGTAGTCTCTGGCACAGAGGAAGGTTGACGACTCTACGAGTCTAACAGGGTCCTATACGAGGACCCACGAAACAAGTCAAAGACTTCGAGTAAAAGGTAAACTGTATTCATCCTTATCTGCGGCTGCGCCGCCTACAATGTAAATCTATGCATCTCACTATGCTATAACTAACTCTAGTGCATTCCTAATGGTTGGCCTGCGGCCCTTCTTCATGTCGGAGGTTACGATGGTGTTCCATACACCAAAAGGGTAACCTACGTGTTACCCCGTTACACTCTCCCCCATCAAAACTGCGAACGCAGAAATTCCGCTCCTCCGGTTGAGGTTGCAGCGCGCGCGTGCCGACAAGCTCCCCGAGCTTCATTGTCGAAACCACTGCGCCACGCGCATCTGCATGCCTGCAGCCCCCGGGTCAGCCGACCTTCAACGCCAGCCTGCGCACGGTTGTGCATCGTCGTCTGGGCCAAGCCCAACACACCAAGCATCGGCACTCAGTGCCCAAGCGACCGCTGAGACCAGCACCCCGACGAGGCTGTCCATAGCCCAATATCGTGCCGAGCACGCCCGTAAGCACGGGCCGACAGTGATGTCTGAGCGGAGCTCAAGTAAGGCCGGTGCGCAGCCGTCGCCCAAGCCCAAGCGCGCGCGTGATGACCTCTTTGAGGACTTCGAGGAGGGGATGGTTTCCGAAACCGAGGACCAAGAGGGCTCGCCCGGAGCTGGACACAGTCCACGTTCACCTGCGCGTTCTCGTGCGCGCTCACCGGAGAGGCCGCCGCCGCGTTCTCCGCTTCGAACGCCCAATCCGTTCGTAGAACATGGCACTGGTGCAACCGCACTGCGCAACGCGCCGCCGCTCCCATCAAGGGATGATGATGACGGCAGCAATGTCGTTACGAACGACCTGGATGGGGCTCAAAGCCGCCAGGTGGAGGTGCGCCGCGAGGCGTCACAGTCCAACATCCCCGCGGCCCTGCCACTCGTTATGAAATCCCGAAAGGATTATCACTTCAGTGGGTCGAAGGACCCTGCGAAGGAAGCGAACGAGTTGGCAAAGGGCTCGTTGGTCGAGTACGTCATAGGACCTGCCGCGAGGTCCGACGCGGAGCTTGCCAAGCGGGACTCATGGCGCAAGCGTCTGTTGACGCCGCAGACGACGAGTCCGGCGGAGTACTGTGCTCGACTCGACGCCCAGCTTGTTAAAAGCTCTGTTCCCCCGATTAATCGGATCCCTGTGGTCCTCTTTCGGGGCGAGGATGAAGTTGAGGATGATGTTCAATTCCAGAACTGGGCCGAGAAGGCCCGCAAGTTATCATCTTTGGATGCTCTTCGAGCTAGTCATCGCGCTCGTGATGTATATCTGGAGCGACGCCTTCGCTTCATGTTCGCAAAGCGGAAGGCTCGCCAGCATCACAATCCAGGCCAAGGGCCTCACCCCCATGGGGCCTCTTCGTCCACGCCAGCGGCGTCAGCGTCTACTCCGTATGCGGGGGCGCTACCGGACGTATCCTCGACGCGATCTAGCGTCGGGAAGCGCGCGTCGAACGACGCTCTGGCTGCGAGCTCGTCGAGCGCCTCGGGTGTTCCCGATCAAAAGCGTCGACGGCTTGAGGGCAGTCCTGCCGTAGGGGTACCTCGTACTCCCAGGACGGAGGCTCGCCACGCCATTGCACCAGATATTGGGTATGACCCCGGTGCCGGCGCCTCTTCAGAAGTCGCTCCACGTGATAGTGGAGCTCGCCATGCTCATCGAGCATCGCCGGAGGACGACGAGCCGCCGCTGGACCCGCGCGACGTGCGCCGTCAGCTGCGCGAGCTCCAAGAGCAGGTTCGTGAGAACCGTGATGTGAACCGTGAGTTCCGTCATTGGGCGGCGGAGAAGTTTGACCGCTTTGCGGATGACTTGGATGTTGTTGAGCGGGGGCTCCAGGATCTCTCCGATCAGGCGACTCAGAATTCTCAGAGTCATAGCCAGACCGCGATAGAGCTCCGCTCCCAGGTCGCGACTCTTCGTGGCCAGCTGGAGCTGTTGGCGATGATGCAGCGGGGCGCTGCTCTTCCACCGCCATAGGCGTCACACTGGCCCTCGTCGGCGCTAGCGCTTCCGCGCTCACCATGCTCGGGTCTCGATACGGCTTGAGCAAGCCCACGTAAAACACGGGCTGTGTGCGCATCTTCTTGAGAAGATTGAGCGTGTACGCAAGGCCCTTTTTGGCCACGACCTTGAAAGGTCCGATGAAGCGAGGACGCAACTTCGTCTTGAAGACCGCAGAAACTGCATGTGTAGGTAGGTTTTTCGCATTCAATAAAACCAGGTCTCCGACCTCAAAATTCTCCATATTGCCTCTGCCTCGAGCATCCGCTTGTTCCTTTTGAACATCTTGGCTTTCAGCCATAGCATCACGTACATGTCGTAAGACATTAAGTCGGACCGACAAGAAGTCGTCCAATTCTGTACGAACAGCACGAGGGCTGACATCAGAAAGCCGAGCAGCTAACCCTCCCCCATCAAGCCCAGAGTCACTACGTGACGGCGTCAAAGGGACGCGGGGGTGAGTGAGCCCGTTCACGTAGAACGGCGTGAAGCCCGTCGAGGCATGCACGGCATTGTTCATAGCGAACTCAACAAGGGGGAGCATGATGCTCCAGCGCTTCGGCGTTTCCGCGCAAATACTGCGAAGAACGTCTTCGACGACGCGGTTTGCGCGCTCGGTTTGACCATCGGTCTGCGGGTGATCCGCTGTGGACATGTCCAGTCGAGTGCCAAGCACCTTGAAGACGGACGTCCAAAACTTCCCAGTGAAGCGGGGATCTCGATCCGAGATAATCGACTCAGGCAGCCCATGCTGCCGAAACACGCGGTCGATAAACAGCGTTGCTGTACCCGCAGCATCAATGGTATCCGGCACGGCCGCTATATGAACCATCTTGCTCAAACGGTCCGCAAAGACCACGACGCCGGTGTTACCTGCCGAATCTTTCGGCAGGCCAAACACGAAGTCCAGACTCATGGACTGCCAGCACCCGGAAGGAACAGGCAAACTCGCCAACGGCGCCGCCGAGTGCGGCGAGGGTTTAACCCGCTGACACGTCTCGCACGTACTAACGTACGTCTTGACCCATTTGTACAGCTTCGGCCACCAGTGGCGGCTCACAGAGCTATAGGTCTTCTCCCGACCAAGGTGACCGCTCGCCGGCACATCGTGCGCCTCATAGAGGATACGATACTTGAGGTCCTCATCGTGAGGAACAACCACGCGGGGCGTGTCATCGGAGCCCGTGCTGTAATACAGCATCTGCCCTTCAAGGGAGTAGCGATGTAACCTCGCGCGAAGGCGCGCCGATAGTTTGATGTCCGAGTTTTGAAACTCCTCGCTCCCAAGAGCACGTAGCAAAGCTACACAAACATCATCACGTGCGTATGCCTCACGGATCATCTCGGAGATCGACGAAGTCACGCTCGTGACATGAGCGAGCTCGTAATCGGGCCTGCGCGACAGCGCATCGGCCAGAACATTCTGCCGGCCCGGCTTGTACTTCACCTCGAAGTTATATTCCGCAAAGAAGGAAAGCCAACGGGCCATCCTCTGTGAGAGGTGAGGCGACTGGGTCGCCGTGTGTAGCGACGCGTGATCAGTGTAAATCACAAAGGGCTTAGAGCCAAGCAGATGCACTCTGAATTTGACAAGAGCATACTTCATCGCAAGTAGCTCTTTATCATGAACGGGATAGTTCTTCTCAGCTGCTTTGAGCTGCCGAGATTCAAACGCGATCACGCGTTCATGCCCCTCGTCGTCGGCTTGCAGCAATGCACAGCCGATGGCGAAGTCCGACGCGTCACACACGACGCTAAACGGACGATCAGGGTCTGGCAGGGCCAGTATGGGTGCCTGGAGCAGGCTCTCCTTGATTGCTTCGAAAGCCTCCTGCTGCCCGGTGTCCCAACACCACTCAGCATCCTTCTTGAGAAGGGTAGACAGTGGCCGAGCCAATTCAGCGTAGTTCTCGCTGCACTTGTGCAAATAGTTGGCCAGACCCAACCACTTGCGCAGGTCCTTCTGGTTCGCAGGAACCGGCCAATCCACAATGGCCTTGACCTTAGCAGGGTCGGCCCGAAGGCCACGCTTGCCGATGAAGCATCCCAAGAACGGAATCTCTTCCGCACCAAATATGCACTTATCCGTATTGGCGTAGAGCTTGTTTGTGCGCATGCACTCGAGCACAGCTCGCAATTGGTCGATATGGTTCTCCATGTCCGACTTCCCATGCTCCGCACGACTGTGGACAAATATGTCATCGAAGTACGTCTGTGCGTACGCCTGGTGGGGCCGGAACAACTGCGTCACCAGACGATTAAAGGTTGCCGGCGCGTTGGACAGCCCTTGGGGCATAACCAACCACTCCCAGAGCATACCGCTCGGAGTGCTCACCGCTGTGAGTGGAACGTCACTCGCTCGCATGAGCAGCTGGTAATAGCCATCGACCAAGTCAAGAGCGCTGTATAGCGTGCACCCAACCATGTTGTTCTGAAGAACATCCTTGCGAGGGATCGGCGTTTGAGCCGGAATGGTGGCTGCATTCAGCTTATTAAAAGCATGCCCAATACGCCACTTGCCGTTCGACTTCCTGACACAAAATGTCGGTGTCGAGTGCGGAGACTTGCTCTCACGCACAAGTCCTGCTGCGTGCTTAGCACGGAAGAAGGCGTCAATGACGTCACACTGTTCCTTCGGAAGCGGCCACTGCCGCGTCACACAATATTTGGTTCCTGGAACCAGGTCAATCTCGTGACGGACTCCTCGGTCAGGGGGAAGACCCATGGGCGGGTCTTTGGAGACGACGTCTCCGAACTCGACAACCAGGGGATACAATGGATCCGATGGATCCTTCAGGATGGCCGAGCCGCTACGCGCGTTCAGCGCTTGCTTGGTATCCTCCAGGACGGCTTCATCCAGAAGCGATGATGAGTTTAACTCGTCTTCTGGTCGTATCATGACCACTTCGGCTAAATCGCCCGCCTTTAAGGCCTCGCCAAATTCGGCGACAGACATCTCCTCCAGCTCGAGAAGAGCGTCCAAGGAAGGAAGAGGGTCGAGGCTGATATCGCCATCAACGCCTCCCGTCATTCCATTCACGAGTGTGTATAACTGCTCACCGCAGTCGCGTGGAGCTTCTCCGCTCAACACGCGAGACACCTCGTCAGGCGTTGAGGACGCCGCAGACGCTCTGCGTCTCATCCTCCTCCTCCTCCGTGCCCGAGACCGGGTGGAAGAGGGCGACATGGCGATATCACCATCCCCACGTCCAGGTGCCGATGCACCATCGGCCGTCGGAGACGGCACCAGCGGAGGGACGCCGACACGGCCATCTCCGCTCCATGAAACACAAGGGGAGGTGCGCTCCGCCTTGATTGCCACATCAGGAGTACGCCCGATGGGCCGCGACGTGAAGTCGCCCGGCGATAGACGCCCAAAATCCGATGGAGTACGTGCCATCCCACTCGCACGATCAGAGCCAAGCTCCGAGTGCCGCGACAAACCGTCGCCCGGCGTAACACGCCCAGTAATCAGCGGAGTACGTGCCGCCCCACAAACGTCCAGCGAGCGCTGCTCGGGACCGGCCGACGTATGCGACGTCGAACCCACTCCGGGCAAAACTGCCCCAACATCGGTGATGTTCATCATCTCAGACACACCGACATCCAGCACAGAGACCGACTCGGTCCAGTGCTCGCGCCAATAGCGCTTCTGTGTCCTGGCGGAGGTGGGTTCATGACTCGCCAAAGCCCCACCAGGAGAGAGGTGCGTAGCACCTAAGGTCTTCGACCTCCAGTCAATCCAGGGCTCGTGACGTTCTAACCACGCCATGCCCAGGATGAGGTCGTACCTCGAATCCAAGTCCAAGACTAGACAGCGTTCCGTGCTGTCGAAGTCGAGGAACTTCACACCCAAATCCAATGGGACTTTGGGTACCGTAACGCGAGTGCCCGTCGCCAGACGAACAGTGACTACGTCACGCGAGCGCTCGTGGAGCGCCACAGCGTATTGCTGACTACCATCAACAGTAGAGCGTCGAACGTAGTTGCCCGACGCCCCCGAATCGATTAAGATCGTCCACGGCTTCTCGAAGCCTTTCACGGTCGCGCGGACGACCAGCAAGCCCGGCTTGCATTTCCTGTCCGTGTTTGAGAGTACGGCTCTCTTCGGGGCTAGGCTCTGCTGTCTCCCGCCTCCCAGAGGCACAACAGAACCTAGTTTTTCCCCAGTAGGCCACCAGATGGGCGGTTCGAGGCGGTGTTGCCGCTCGACTGAGCTTGACCCTGCTTGCGCAGCGGACAGCCCGGCCGCAAGTGGTCGGTACTGCCGCAGGTGAAGCATCGGCGGATGCCACGGCGCGCCTCAGCCGCACGAAGCTCGGCTTCTTCATCTTCAGCGTAGCTGAGGTCCATAGGTTCCGGACCGCTCAATGAGCTTGCGGGAGGCGCACTCCAGCCCAATCGGGCAGACTTGAAGTTGTGTTCGGCATTCAATGCCACAGACACGGCCTCCTCAAATGAGGTGGGGCGGTTACGGAAGACCTCCGTGCGAGCCACCCCGGTCCGAAGACCGTCCATAAACACCGTCACGGTGACAGCCTCAGGCAGAGGGTCGGCAAACATGCCGGCGATGAGTGTGCGCAACTCCGGGACGTAGTCCACCAGCTCCTTCTTCCCTTGCCGGGTCGCAAGGAACTTGGAACGTACACGGTACGCGTGGTTCGGTGGCGAGAACACTCGCGAGAGCTGTTGCTTCAGCTCGTCCCAAGTGGGGAAGGCACCGTTGACCGAGGGACCACTCGTGAGTGCCCACCCACGTGCTCGTCCACTGAGCTTGGAAGTCGCAAACGCTACGCGTTGATGCTCAGTTTGGAGCAGGGCAGAGCCCATGGCCATCTCGACCTCACGGATCCAGAGAAGGAGATTCTCTCCCTTGAGACCCTCAAACGTCTTGACACTCAGAATGAGTGGTTTGGGTCGAGAGGACCCGCCTTGTAGCTCGGCCGACGCCCGTGAAGGCGCCACCGTGCTCATTCGTTGCTGGATATGCTCTACCAGAGCATTCTCGTAATTCGAGAACGCCTCGAGACGCGCATTGATCGCGTCTGGGCCTTGCGAAGCAAGGTGCGCTACGCCCTCCGGGCCCAACAGGGACATCAGCTACTTAAGCGCCTCCTGTTGTCCAGGGGACAAATTCGCGAACGCAGTTTGCTCCATCCTCACAGAGGTACAGTCTAACAGACTCAGGTGAGGGATTGACTACAAGTGCTACCAAGTGCAGCGGGGCTGCCGTAGTCTCTGGCACGGAGGAAGGTTGACGACTCTACGAGTCTAACAGGGTCCTATACGAGGACCCACGAAACAAGTCAAAGACTTCGAGTAAAAGGTAAACTGTATTCATCCTTATCTGCGGCTGCGCCGCCTACAATGTAAATCTATGCATCTCACTATGCTATAACTAACTCTAGTGCATTCCTAATGGTTGGCCTGCGGCCCTTCTTCATGTCGGAGGTTACGATGGTGTTCCATACACCAAAATGGTAACCTACGTGTAACCCCGTTACAGTTGGGGTTTAATGTTGCTCGTGTCGAGCAGGGTCGACATTCACTAGTTTTGTTTTCTTTGTGGTCCGGCTATATTATCTTACAGGTTCGTTCTTCACCATTTGTATCAAGGATACAATACAAGAATTCACAATTCTAGCCTAGTCGATACTATTTCGAAGGGATATACGCCCTGTTCGAGAAAAAAAACAGGAACGGTTCTGAGATAACAGGTGCATAATATTGTGAAGATATTTTCGTAACTGTTCTCGACATATCGTATTTATTGTAAGAATGTATTGTGAAAACCGGTCAGAATGTCTTCGAGGAATCGCCTGTAAATCAGGGGGTTGCACATATCCGATGATAGCTAAATCGCACTCAATATTATTTAAATATGGGTATTAAGGGGGTTCAGAGACCTAAAACGGAGAGGCGTCGTATCACGTGATCGACTCTTATTAAGCCAGCTATTAGCGCGGCGGGCAAGCACTAGTGGACGCCTTCTAAAAACAGAGTAAGCACCCGCATACACATATTTAAGACAACTTATATTGATATGGACGAAAAACTCGTCTGAGGAAACGAAGGGTCGCTTCACCCTGTCATTGTGCAACTGCATAAACTTTGACTTGATTTCAGTATGAATAACCCTAATATAGCAACTGGGCCGCATATCAGGCCGACCTTTCACATAATATGTGAAAGGTCGGCCTGATATGCGGCCCAGTTGCTATATATCATATCGACCTCTACACAATTTATAATTAGAGATGAATTTAGAGAAACACGTTAAGCCGGTCTTAAGCTATTTTTGGCAGGCGTCCAGTCAGGGAGAGATAAATTGCACAATTATTTCGAGTTTCGACGCCATTTTCGCAGCAGAGTTCCGTTGGTATGTGGTAATTTGCGCTCTGCCTACGGCATACCGTGTGTGCGAGCAGGTCGGATGGGCGCGGTCATGCTACCTGTTCCCGTCCTACGGTTTATCGAGGGCTACGTCAAGGGTCATCCGTGTTTCTATGTGGAAGAGCTCCAAGCGGAGTGTTTCTTGTCACACGGGCGTTGGTTTTCATTGTGTGTTGGGGAGCAGAATTATATATTAACAAGAGCCTAGAATGCCGACTTGCAAGTCGGCATTGCGGCCTATTTAATAGTTAAATCGGCTGTGAATGCGATTGGCGCCTATCTTTCAATCTGGAGTCCAACCGAGGGTAACTATAACTAAATACAACTGGTCCCAAAATAAATAAGAGTACACAAATCTAAATAAGACTCTAAAGCGGCCGGTTTAGATTCGGATTAGACATTCTGGCCGGTATTCACATAAAGTATTGAGAAATATAGTTTTTTACGTCAAGTTACCTTCTCGTAGGTACTCTGGATTAAAAATTCAGAGAACTTGTCAAAACGACATGCAAATTCATTTTTAATGCTAGTTGGAAAGTCATATCTTGTCAATTCAAGACATGGCCGGCGCCAAAAACGAAAGGCATTGGCCTTTCCAAGGGAATTCATCCGAAGAAGACCCTAGTTTGAGTGCAGAAATCACAGCAGACTTTCACTCGTCCATTCTTATGGTCCGTCTACGAGAAAGAGTTCATTATAGACCTTTCTGAATGCCCATGAACGTCCTGTTCAAGTCCGTTACCGCGCGGCGACGGTCCTACGTTCCTGCTGAACTACTTCCGGACTTGCCCGTAGCAGCTAGCGTGTGCGAAGTCCACTCTGCAATGCTATACCGCCGGATTTGGGCAGGCGCTCTGTGAGTAGCCAGCCACCCGCGTCACTAGGCCAGTGCTGACCGATGACCCGGTGTGTAAAGTTTAGAATTTGCCGTACATGTGAACGAAAAGCTCGTCTATCTGGCAAAAGTAAAAATGCGATTTATCACGCTGCTAGGCGAGCCAGCTCGGGCACTCGGATTTTGGCACAGCCTCCATATCGCCAAGGCCATGGTACTAGCAGCGGTTGCAAGACCACGATTGTTATACCTAGTGTTGACAGTACTATGATAGCAAGCTAGGCGTCTGGCATTTCATCAAGTATGCGCATGCTGCTCGAACAAACCGCAATCGGCCAACAGGAACGCTAGTGCCGCGCGACATATTCGCCAAATGGCTAGGTTACCGAGCCATGCTAATCCGGAGACTCCTGTCAGCAATAACATCACGACGGTCCCACTGAGAATAAGACGAGCACGATTTGATCAGTGCTGCCCGTGGCGATTTCTAGGAGATACCTCCTCTACGATCGACAAGGCATTTATCTGTGTCAAGTCCGTAAAGGACTGGTGCATTGTCAATGGCGGCAGCACATGCAGAAGTTCCAGCGTGATCGGGGGGGGGGGGGGCGACTTTCAATGAGCTTGAAGGGCTCTCCGGCGACTACCTCGTTTATGCAGTTGGCACATCTATCACGTCAGCATGCTTATAGTGAACCCAACAATAGCTTGTGACGGTTTTTGAAACACCAGAAAGTGTTGCACCTGGATTGTTTTTAGATGGAATGGTATTCAAGAACAATGAGCTAATCCAACACTGTGTGAAACAAAGTCGTGGATGCTCTAATTAACGTAGTTACTTTAAATGAAAATATAATATTTAAACATAGGTGAAGTTAAGTGATCTAGTTTTGCTACTGGACAAGTTTGGTCTGCGATGCAAGTTCTGCATAGCCCCCCCCCCCCCAATTCCCCCACACTGGGTAGAGGATTTGACGCGAGAGCTCCACCAGCCAGTGGAACAGACCCCAAAAGAAGGCAGCACGCCGTCCAGCCTACACCGAGGCGCTCGAACCTCCATCTCCGCTATGTCGGTCACCGACAGTGGCGGAAGTGGACACCGCCCTCCAGACGCAGGCGGCCTTAGCGAAGCAGGACCGACCGCTGAGACCCCTCCTGAAGATGCCGATGCAGCAAGTCCAACCCTGACGGGATCCAGATTGAGTGGGCCACGTCGAGAAGCAACATTGGAATTGGCGAGCAGGACTAAGTTCCCGGTGCTTGTGACGACACCATCGGACGCACAAGGGGGGAACACCGGATCAACCGGCTCGCCACCGATTACTGCCGGACTGCAGGACGCCGACGACAGCTCAGGAGGGGCCGCCCATTGCACAGATCCTCTACACATCTTCGCAGCAGTGGTGGGTGGTGGGTAGAGGAGACCCCGCTAGCCTCGGGGTGCTGGCTCACCCAGTCCCCAAGTCAATGGGAGACCGATGGACTTCATAGGAACTGTACCCCATCCTGGCGACTCATGCCAAACCATGTCAGCTACCGATCACGGTCCCGCCGCCTGGACGGTTCGCCACTCTCCATGCACTCTCTATCGCACCGTCGGAAGTCCGCAATGATGATGCACTACGGAGTCGGACGGAGTTGGAATCCGAGACGATCTTGGCGTACTCAAACAGCACCCTTGAACCCCCCCCCCCACGCCCCCAATTACCTCAAAGTTACGATACCGCTTATCCAGCGTGCAATGGTAGAGCAATTTCATGAAACGCACATGGAGGTGACATTGACGGCAGATGTGTTGCACCGAGCAGAGATTAGACGGAACATGCCCCGTCACACGCTCTATGGCCCTCGTGTACTCGGAAAACGCCGACACACCTCGGGGCAGAGAAATTATTGACCGCATCATGGATGACATGAAACTACTGCAATTCGATGGGATACACACTTTGAAGTTTGTGTTCAACTCGAGGCGCGTCACCAATCTATGCAAGAGACTGGAATTTCGCCTCAACAGAGTTTGTGGTGGATTAGAAGACACTGACAGCGATCTCAGGTAGGGGACATATCCCATGACACGCCTCGGACGGCAACACGGCGGTTTGGATCAGTGGCCCTCCCCACGTCGTGGGCAATCTACCGGGCGTCCAGATAGCTGACGCGGAACGGCCGCGCGCAGACCTAGCGGATAGGTTTCTCAACCGTCACTTTTTTGTCCAATTCCAACAGGAGGATTGTCCGCAGGTGCTACGCGGGGTAACCCAATTAGACATTCGGGGTCACCTTCTCACTATCCATTATTTTCTCCTCGTACAACGGCTGTCCTGCGGGTGGTGTGAGGCTCCATACCGCTCGACCGGATATTGCAAAGCCAAGGAGGATTACACATACGGCTAAACTTCACGTTAGTGCAACATGCACTAATGGATACATTCAAGTGGACCACATCGCAGTGGGTCACTAGTGATGGGGACGTAAAGCCAGTTTACGTGAGTTCCCGTCAATTGGTCCCCGTTGCTGTATCTTTTTACGTGAGTTCCCGTCTCGTTATTTATTAATTTTGACAGGTAATATTAGTTTCTGTGTATGGTCCAAGTCTACTGCGCCAGCCCAGGAGAAGAGCGGCGGCGACATCAACAGCACGCCTAAAGTCTGACTCAACCGCGTCAACGGTGCCGCGACGCGGCGCAGTCTGCATCGTGATTTGCTGGTGTCGCCCATGGCGACTCGCATTGCGCAGCATGTCATGGCAAACGACGCAGGCACAGTTGCGATCGCTGAGTCCGTAGTGATGAAGCTTCATGCGCTCGCACGCGGAGTTGTCTCGGCAGATGGACTGGCCGCAACTACAGTATGGGTTGTGCTTCTTGAAGGTGCAAAACTTCCGCGCACAGATGCTGTAGCTGGGGAAGTTCATCCAGCGCGGCGGCAGCGCCATCGTGTTCCGGATCATCGACGGTCTCTGCACCAAGAAATCCGGCCTGCTGCTCTCGGTCACTCTACGCGGGGAGCACGGAGTGGTCCCGATCGGGTCACGGTCATCTGCTGTGTGAAAAAGTCGTTGGAGCGCATCTTGAGCGAGGTTGGGCTGCTGACTGGCGGTGGCGCTGGTCATACTGCATAACACTGACCCGCTGCGGCGCGAGGAGATCGTCCCCGACGTTTTTCTCGCTCCAACAGAAGCGATCGATTTTGGAGAGGTTATGTTGGGCGTGTCGGTCCCGGGCGTTATCTCGCTGGAGAATCCCAGCTCCATCCCGGCATGTATGATGCTGGACTTGGTGTCTTCGGTCTTTCGGACGGGCTCACTCTGCCACGTCTGACCGCCCACCTCGAGGATGCCAGCAACATATTCGTGGCGTTGACCGACCACAATCCTCGAATTGGTGCCAACAACAAGAACGGAGAATTGGATACTGACAACGATCTGTCAGCGAGGTGCTCCAAGTGTCGTGTCATCTCGTGTTCTCGTCTTTGAACGAGAGCAGCCACGACCTCGGTCCCACCCCGAATCCAAGTTTGTGCCCGAGTCGAAGTTCGCGCCCGCGTACGAGTGCCTCAGTACGAGACGCAACCAAAGCCCGAGGTTGAGTCGAAGTTCGTGCCCGTTCCCGAGGACGGCGGTGTCTTTTACCCGTTCCGCTCGGAGTGACAGCCACTGTCCACTTCCAAGTTCACGCTATAGGTTACGATCATCTCGAACTCCCGTGGCGAGTGCCTCTGGAGACCGCACGAGCTCCGTTGTTCGCTCTGTTTCGTCGTAGCTAGTCGCCGAGCATGCGCCTCCGAGCCTTCCTGTTGAGCAACGCTTCGCGAAGAATGCCAGCGTGGCTTTCAACACCAGACTCGGGTTCTTCGACGCCGACAGCAACTCGTTTGAAGTGCCCGTAGCTGGTTGCCCAGAGAACTGCTTGTTCACGAATTACAAGTTTATCCAGACTCAGGGTGTCGCTCCAGAGTTCATGGAAGACAGCGGCAGCGAATCTATTCGTTCAGACCCCGTCGGCGGACCATTGTGGCAAGAGCGTAGGCAAGAATTGTTACATGGCGCTGACAATTATAGAGGATAGCGTCAGTGACAGCGCCATCATGATCGTGAATATACAGCGCCATGTCGATGGCATCCTACCCCACATCTAGATTAACCTAAAATAAATCCTGGAATAGTTAGTATAGAAACTGCAATGTAGTGTGCCGTCATAGTCCTTCATTTTTCGCACTCAGAAACTTCATTTGCGACCCCCCCCCCCCCCCCCACACACACACACACACACACACATCATGCCTTCAACCAGCACGTCATCTTCCACGGACAAGGCCGCAGTGTTATGTCCCCGACTGACCCGCCCGGTAGTCGTGTCCAAGTCCCCCGCCCGTTCGCCATCATGACGGATATGCGTTCTCCTTCAACCGTGTTAGTGGCGCCTGCGATCCGGACTAATCGCCTCTATGATATGTGTTCTGCTGACCCCGAAGTAGAGCACTTTGGACAGCTTAGAAATGAATGCGATTGAGGGCGCGAAGAACGAGTTGATGCGACCCCCCCCCCTTCTCCTGCCTGCAACTCGATTTCCTGCAACGCCAGCCCGTGCCAGTTTGCCGCATGGCGTCCTCGCACTTCGGACATGCCGCAGATGCAGCTGCTCAGTGCGCGGAGGCAATGGGGAAGCTGCTGATCAGTTGTACCATTATGCGCATGATATTTGTTAGGCGGCTGTGGTACAAAGGTAAATCTATTGAGTAGTATTGTTTAATTGTGTATGCTATATTGACTAGGTGTGTATTTTGATGCAGTCTGGCGGTGACGGACACGTTAAGATAGGCAATTACGAACAAAAACCAAAAATACAACTGCTGCACTAAACGTGGGGGTTGGTGGTGTCGACCGTGCCCTAAATAAGCGGTTTGCTAAGGTCGTGCACGACGAAAGTACTAACCCTAACCGGTCTCGCGGCATCATGCCTTGCATCAAACCTGGGTACGTTTGGTTACGTGGGCTAATATGATTATCCTAGTACTCTGATTATGTTTGATCAACTCTGTCATACCGTATGACCGAGTATGACTCATACGTGACTGAGACGTAACAAGCGCAAGCAAGTTGAATATAAGAATACGCACACCACACGAAGCACTTTTGGGGATCGGTCACGGGTGCGCGTATGAACCGCATTGAAGGCATCTGAAAAGGAACAAGCGGATGAGACATTGCGTAAGCTTGCCCTCAAGCCGCTAAGCGTCTCAAACGCTAGCGTCCTGATGACGGCACCCACGTCTGCGAGGGCCCCTCTAAGTCGCAGATGTTAACCAGCTGGTTGAGCTTATACGAGAACAGCAAGAGAAGGAGCTTGATACTAAGCGAAAACATTTTGAACTAGATCGTCTGGATCGTCAAATCACTAATAAGATTTTTGTGGAGTTACTGGAGCTGCTAGCGAAGCGATGATAGCGTAGAAGTGTAACGGGATTAGAGTCGCTACTAGCGTACACTCGCGCGGGAGGACTTCATAGGAAATTAAACTCTGATTGAATTGTCGAGTCAGGAGACTGTCCCAACCATTAAAGCTATAGTATTGTCCACCGCGCACTGGCGGTGGCTGCCGTGTGACAGTGGCTTGTCACACCACCCTCTACTCAAGCTTGGGGCATGGATATATCTAACATGAAGACATAATATAAAAAGTGCGGCTTGGACTTGTGGCAGTTCACTTTTGAATTGGAGAGGCGCAGACAACGACAGTAGTATGGACGCGGAGGACGCTAATTCAAGGGAGCGCAGCACATATGATGAGACGCTGGAAAAGTGGGCACTGCATGACAGCAGCGCCGTCGAAGACTCGTGTGGCGACGACGAGATGGGCAGGCTTTTCGAACGCTGGAAGGCGACACGAACCAAGCCCGTCACTGCGAGGGGTGCCGTGACCAGCCGGTCCGAGGACCGCTCCTGGACTGCATTCGTCGAGCGATTACACACGGAGGACGCGACTGCATCCATCCAGTAGCTCGAGGCGAGTGAGGTGACTCACGCGCGGCTGTCTGTTTGCGAACTGTCGAGGAGTGTCTGCGGGTCGTAGTGGGAAGATGATCGTCGTTGCTGATTCGTTCATTGTCGCATGGGGTGTGGAAGCCGTCGCGGCTACCACATACCGCTACCCAGCGATGCAGAATGACGACGAATCACTGACGAGACGCCTTTCTTCAAGCATGAGCGAGCTGCAGTCGGTCGATGGGAAGATGCGTTGTGCGGAGCTAGGCGTGACGCGCCGTCGCGCCGCTTGGAGGAGCCGGATTCGGTACGAGACTTGTCTCGTACGTCACGACACAGTCAGGAACGTCCGCGAGAAGGACCGCGTGCGGCTCGCAGCTATCCGGCGTTGGCCCCGGCCAACGCACAAAGTATTGAGAATGCGATGGCACTGCGCTGACGCGGTGACGAACACCGCGGCCCATCCGTGGGGCAGCACAAGCGTCATCGTGCAGCAGGATTGCTTCCACAATATGCCGAACATTACTCCCACCGTCGACAAGAGGCGTTGGACCGTCACGCGCAAACGGAGCAGCGCGATCATTTGCTGGACGCTGAGGTCGCGCAGCATTTCCCGCCGTGTTAAAATGTTGGAGCGTGACAACCAACGGCTGCGTCACCAAGTGCAGCAGTCTCAACCCCCGCAGCCGGTTCGAGATTGGGACGCTGGTGATTGGCAGCGTCGCTGGTGATGAGCACATAATGGTATCGCCGCAACCGACCGACATATAAGGTAGGATGAAGCCGAAGAGCCGAAGTTGCTGTAGCGTGTAAGCGTCACCCAACACATCCACACTGAAATTCGGACAATATACCGGGGCGCGTGGTTGACCGCGCCCAAATTGGTAACCAAAATGGGTTGAAGGCCGGTCTTGGACAGCAAGACGCGGTCGCCTACAGCAAACTTCTCCATGTTCTTTCGGCCGCGTCGGTCATCACTCTCCTTCTGGTGATCCACTGCCACTGCAAATGCATCACAAACGTAGCTCACCCACTCAAGCGTCGTTGCAAGAACTCGCTGACAGCCACAATACCACGCGGTAATGGATCTGGAATAGAATCAACGTCTGCTGAGCTGTCGCGCTGGGCGTGTCTTCATACGCAATTGCACGAGGACGCTGACGTGGATGCATCAGCGTCCGACTTGTCCAAGAAACGATGTCTGAACATGCCGCCCTCGTGGCGGCACGCGTACGCATGCTTCGAGTTGAGCCTTGGGCACTATGCCGAGTTGTGACACCGTTCATCGCGGTGGAGATAACGCAGTAAGCTCTCTCATGGCGTAGATCGTCAGCGGGCTCAGTGCAACTGGCCACTTGGTCATGTGGAAGATGCGCCGAGTCGTTCTTGTCGTCAGCGTCGCCTTGGGGCATTGAGCGCGAGCGTGTGGCTGTTGACTGTGGATGACGTAGAATGGCGTGATGCTGGTCGACGCGTGGACTGCGTTGTTGAGGACGAAATCATCCATACGCAGAAACGAGCTCCAAAACTTGAATGACGTGGCGAAGCTTCTCAGCACGTCCTCGACAAGCCTGTTCGCGCGTTCGGTCTGGCCGGATGTCTCTGGATGTGACGCGGTGTCACTAGCTTGAAGAGCTTGGTCCGGAATGCGGCTGTGAAGCGGGGGTCTCGATCGGAGATTATCGAGGTCGGCAATACATGATGCCTGTAGACGATGCCGAGAAAGATTGCTGCGGATGCGCGGCAGTGATTGTGGCAGCGACCGGGGCAAGATTAAACATCTTGTTGAAACGATCAACAAAGACGTGAATCCCGGTGCTGCCTTGAGCATCTCGAGACAGCTCGAAGACAAAGTCCATACTCATGGAGGACCACGGATCCGCTACAACTGGGATGGGCCAATGCGGGCCCTGCTTCGATTGCGACGGTTTGACGGGTGGCACTATTCGCAGGAGCGTACCGACTTCCGCACCCACTTATACATGTTCGTCAAGTAGAAGTCTCGCGAACGCGACGCGATAGTCTTCTTGCGTCCGAGGTGGCTGCCGCCGGGAGCATTGTGAAACTCATGAATTAGTGGATCCCGAAGATCGTCATCCAGAGGGATGACGATGCGCTGCGGATCGGCGCGATCGACGCTGTAGGTCAGCAGGTTTCATTCCAGTTGGTATCGATCCATGCGTGCACGGCTCCGTGCGGACAACATACGTCACGCCGTGTCGGACGGGTCCTGCCAGTACTTGATCATCTTGGAGCATGCCGCGTCCAACTCGTACGCGGCCGATATGAAGTCGTGGAACGTCGCTGCGGCTTCTACCGCACCGACCCATTCAGCGATGCACACACCAAACTCATTCTCGTCAACAACTGCGTGGCGACCTGACTACACGTAGGCTGGCCAACGCGAGAGTGCGTCGGCGAGAATTATCATCTTACCCTGCTTGTAATGCACGACAAGATTGTACTCGGAGAATAGAGAGAGAGTCAGCGTGCCATGCATTGGGACAAGTGAACGCTCTTTGTCGCCGTGCGAAGTGACACATGGTCTGTGGGAAACAGCGAAGGTCTGTTCACCCAAGATGTACGCACGAAACGTGATGAGTGCGTAGCTCAAGGCCAGCAATGCCTTGTGGTGCACGGGGTAGTTCCGCTCCGCTGGCTTCTTCTGGCGCGATATACTCCGGATCGGCCACCTTCGTGAAACGGTGACTGGTAACTCACCACTCGTTCGCGCCCCTCTTGGTCGTACTGCACGAGGGAGCAGCCAATCGCGAAGTCGCTCGCGTCGTACACGCTGGGGAAGACAATCGAGTTGTTGGGCAGCATCAAGACGAGCGCGGTGGACAACCTCGTCTTCATCGCGTCGAAAGCCGACTGGTGCTCAGGACGTCACGACCACGCGGCGTCAGCCTTGAGAAGCTGCTACCACGGACCGCTCCTTGCCGCGAAGTTCTTCGAGATGTGGTGGAGGTACGCCGCGAGACCGAGCACCTACCGGAGCTGCTTCCTATCCTGAGACAAGGGCCAAGCGCAGATGGCTTCAATTTCCTGGATCAGCACGGACACCTTCCGTGCTGACGTAGACCCCAAGCACTGGGATATCCGGAGCGCAGGAGATGCACCTCGTTTAGTTGGCGTACAGCTTATTCTCCGTCTTCAATTCGAACACCTGCCGCAGTTGTTGAAGGTGCATCTCGACGTCCGTCATACCGCCCAATGTGACTGAAGATGTCGTCGAAGGGAGATCATTTTGAAACTGTTACTTTTGGCTTTTGACTCGGACACTAAAACCAATATAATATATTGTTTCAAGTGTCCGAGCCGACAACAATTTAACAGTAACCTATCGTTTAAACGATAAGTTACTGTTGAGCGAATCAGTTTCACAAAGCGATGGAATATATTTTCGTAGATTCCGGACATTGTACGACAAAGCATGGCTAGTCAAAATGCTACACATTCAAAATCGATTGCGCTGCTAGCGTTAGTATCAGACCTTTTGCGCTGGATTTTTTGTGCGACCGCTCCGGTGATCATACGGGATGCTACAGAAGTTCGACCGCGCAGTGGAATCCATAAGTGCTTCCTTAAAGACCTTGATTTGATGTTTGCCACCCTTTGGCACGCTTGATCAGCTTTCCAGAACGTATGAAGATGACAGCGCGAAGATATTGGTCCAGTTCGCAATCGCAAAACGAGTTGAAACCAAAAGTCATGACAGAGGGAAGTGGAAGCAGCTCTCTTCGCACGATGAACTGTTTGAGTGGGCGTCGTCACAACTTTCGAAAAAAGAACTCGATGCTGTTGATGAGCGTGAGCTTCATGTTCTTGACGTATTTCCATCCATGGACGTACAAGAGACACGTGAACCCACGTTCGGACTTGCAAACGCCTACTGTACAATTTTGAAACGGCTGCTGCTGATGGAGATCATGTTTCGCTGTCATGCGATGTGCTGTGACATATCGCTTGACGGACGAAGGGTGGACTTTGATGTCGTAGGCGTCATATACGATGGCAAGGAGCGGCAGCACCGCCAAAGGTTTTTATCCCGGTGTGTTTTGGGTTTGTTCGTATAGAGTATGAATCATCGTATGAGGCGTTGTTCGACGCTGTGTCGCAATGTGTGCACGAACTGCTCGGCTTGTAGCTAGAACCAGCGGTCGGCGCAGCCGATCATGCTGCTTTCATTTCAACGTCGTATCGCAAAGTGTGGCCGTATATGACGATCGTCACTTGCTGGCCCCAGCTCAGTCGCCAATGCATTTCTGCCGACAAGGAGAGGTACGTTTCTGAAGTTGACTTCATCCACACTGAAGTGAAAACCGATATTAACAAGATGCACAAAAGTACAACACGCAAACACTTCGCAGCACTTTTCAGAGTCCTGGTCCAACAATGGCGCACTACTGGAGAGAACACGTACGTTGTTTGGTTTACGGAGACATATCTGAAGCGGAGCGTCAAAACAGCCTGGTTAGTTGGCGCAGCAGCAAGGTTCCCCAAACGTACATGGGCCTATTTCTTCGCGCTGCAATGGTGTACGTTTTGAAGTTTTCTATGGTTCAAATCCTACGCTATAACTGTGCGCTTTGGGCTCCACAAACAATTTGACCTTTTGCAGAGGCACATTTGCTTCAAAACCAGCTGCCAAAAGCCCAAGCTATTGTTGCGGATCCAGCAAAGTTTATATCGTCAGCACACAACGTAAACAAACCTTCTACATCAACCAGAAGGATAGGTTTGACCAGCGTGTAACCAGTGCGTTGGCGAAGAGGTGTCTACTTTTGTCTGTCGGATTTTACCATGGCCACGCATCGACAGATTTGACAGTAAGAGATTGTTTAAATGGTACTTGATGCAGAAGTGACCGACTTTAAATGAATTCAAGCACGTATTTTGCGATTCAAACCAGACACATTTCTGAGTTTATCTGGTCACTAATTGACTCGGTTACTTTTGAAACCGCAACCAGTTTCTTGTGGCAAAAGCTCTTCATGCAAAAGTAACCGATTGACCGTGGCCTCATAAGCGGTGACACATTTTGACTCGGTCACGTTTGTAGCCGCAAGTGGTTTCTTTTGACACCGGATTTTAATGGAAAACCAATCCATTATTAACCCTTTCGCGGTAGAAGGGCACATTTTTCGCCCTTTAAGGGTGTTTTCAAAAGACGGTGTAAAAGCACCGCCTACAAGGGCGCATCCTGTGCCCTTTTACACAAGTTCAACCGTGGATGTACCATCTTTTATGACAAATCATAAACAGTACAATCAGTAATCACCAAACCATACAAATATTAAGTAGTATGCATATGATCGTGGTGCATCAGCAAATCACTGCAGGTACTTTGTTACAAGAGTCATGCAAAGCGAGTACCGTGATTATCCTTATGGGCGCATTCTGTGCCCTTTTAGAAGCAAATTACTTAGGCTTGTATAGTATAATTAAGACAAGAGGCTCGCGAAAGGGTTAATGAGCTCAAGCGCTGATACATTTTGAGTTGGTCACTTTTGCTAGTTCGACTGGTCACTACACTGACTACCGTATTTAGTATCACTCATACTATTTCAGGTGTGGTGAAATTTATCGTCCTCACATGAATTCGTGTGAGTGTGGCTAATATCGAAGTGATACTATTTTGTGTGAGAAATAATTAGAAACACACAGACTAATTACCACGCCACACATAATAGTCACACTAAAAAAAGAGCGAATCACCTGAAAGCCTTCAATCAAGCTTATAGACTGTGTGGAATGGTTAATTTGTACGCAATACACAGCACCACAACCGTCATCCTTACGGATCAAGCGCTGGGCAGCAAAGGCAAAACCTGAGATAATCACAAATGACGGCATATTTTAATGACGGGGTATCCCAAGCAATTCGCTAGAAAACTGGAGAACCGTGTTGTAGATTATGTTTTCCACCTTTATAAGATGCGATGTACATAACTACATACGCTAGCTCAATTTAATTAGGTCTGGGCTGCAAATTATGAATGCATATGAAAAACCTAAGATAATCACAAATGACAGCATATTTTAATCACGCGATAACCCAAGCAATTTGCTAGAAAACTGGAGAACCGTGTTGTAGATGATGCTTTCCACCTTTATAAGATGCGATGTACATAACTACATACGCTAGCTCAATGTAATTCGGCCTGGGCTGCAAATGATGAATGCATAGTGATTGAAACTTCAACTTACCGATATCTTCTCTCATCGAATCACCAATCATGACTCCATATCATCACTCGGACGACGCGGATGCTGAAATGACAGCTGCACTTGGTTTAGATGGTGTGGCTTCCTTCTGCGAGGGCTTGTCAAACTCACCGGGGTACTTCTTGATGATCTCCTGTAGATGCGGGTACAGCTGCTCTACTCGCCACACACCATCGACAACAAGGGAAAGTCCGCAGCGGATCATTGCCTTTCGAGAGTAATTTAAATTGTTCTTGTCTCGATACGCGTTCGCGCGACGCACCGCCTTGGCTGCCAATTCCAAGAAGAAACTTTTCCCCGGGTTCTTGAGTTTTCCGGAGCCCGTGCTGTTACCCCTTGGTTTATTCTGCCACTCATTATTGTAGATCAATTCGATCTTTTTTTTCATTCCACATGCTCCGCCACACATCTTTAATCTTCGCAATCACGAACGAATCTGCTGGCTGACAAAGATCAGTTGCGTTGGGTGGGAGATATTGTAGCGATGCGTTGAGTGCTTCTAGCTCTTCTTTGCACTCTTCTTCACTAAGGTGACCAGAGCAATTGTCGAGAAAAATTGTTTTCTTTCGACCAAGCCGATCAGGTGCCTGGGCCTTACGCTCACACAGGTACTCGCGAAAAATACGTTTATCCATCCACCCTTTAGGCCCACTTCGATAGCACACTCCTTCCACGTCAGCAACGCCGGCAATAGAATGGCTGCGATTTGGATTCGTAAAAATCATCATGGGAGGATGGATGTGTCCACTGGGACCACCAGATATGCGAACCACCATGGTCATACCCTCACCACCACTAACGACGTCTGCATACTTGACTTGTGTTTCCCCACCAAAGCCCAGTGTTTTCCCATTGTCAAAGTCAATTACGAAATGAGTTTCGTCGATATTCTCAATGGCGTTTTCATCGTACTTGCCGCTGTCGAATCCTCGTTTCAGCTAGCCTAGGTGCACGGCTACACTCTTTTCGATCTCCGCAGTTTTTTCTGGGCTTAGCTGTCGCTTTCCGGTTTGAGCACGAAGGACGATGTTATTGTTCTCCATAAAAGATTGAACCCAATGTGTTGTGATTTTGCTCTCAAGCAATACACCATTATCATCAACTTTCGGGGCGTCACGTTGCTGCATCATCCGGAGGGCTAACTGACGGAGAAGCCCCGAATCAAATTTGAGGCCGAGTTTGCGGAGGCGATCGAATTCACTGCACAGAAGTGGGTATATCCAGTTTACCCATTCACTTCGGCGCCTCCCGCGGCCTTGAACAGCCTTCGAATTAACTTGCTTTCTACCCGCCTCTCTGCGAGTCGACAGACCAACTGCTCCACGTGGTGCCCCGATAAATTGATCGCGCTTCTTCCACCAATTGATAGCTTTGTTCAAATTGGCATTGCGCGTTGCGGAATTGAATATGTGCAGAAAGGCGTCCACTGCTCGAGCAAACATTTTTTTCTTTCCATTCGTCTTCATGTAGTCTTCCATCCACGAAATCACCCTCTTGCGCTGTTGTATTGTGCTGACGTGCTGCGCCGCTCGGTTTGACGGCTGCGTTGGTATGTCACTTACTTCAACTTGAGTGGTTGTCTGTGGCGGTACTTCATCATCCTCCGACTTGCTCTCATCACATGAAGATGAGAGACTGATCACGTCACGTTTGGACTCTGAGCTGCGCAAACCCGACACCGGACTACTCTCGCTTTGGCGAGAAAGTGCCGCAACAATTGGAGATGCTGACGTCGGCTTGTGTTTCTTGACTTCACAACCAGGACACATCACGTATTGACCAAAGCCTTTAGCGCCGACTGGAGTACCACAGAAGGGATGCATATGCACGAAGCAGGTCGGGCAAAGATGGATAGGCCGACATCGCCGCCACAACCTCCACAAGGAGCCAGAAGTGTCGCTTGAGCACTCATACAAAGGAACTGTTGTGGTGTGAGAAAATTGAGAAGTTGTCTGGTGGTTTCTGGGCACACCGACAGTAAAAATACCAGACCGCAGTTGTGATACTAATTATGAACTCATGCTAATTTCGAACTTGCTCGTAGCTTGCTCACACTTATTAGTCTCACTACTTGAAGGTGATACTAATTGCGAACTCACACTAATTTTTCACACATACTAAATACGGTTCCTAGTGTAGTAACCAGGGTCCGTTTCGCACATCAAGATCTGGTAGAAACTATCCATCAAGTCGATGGTGCTGAAGTTGGTGCTGCCGGACAAGGTGTCGAGCCGCATGTCTTTCCTAGGAATCGGCGTCTGTGCCGGGATGGTGGCGTAATTGAGCTTGTTGAAGGCGTGGGCGATCCGCCATCTTCTTTGCGCAGATCGTCGGGCTGGAATGCGGGGACATACACTCATGAACGTGACCAGCTTGCCGGTGACTCTCGAAGAAGGCGTCGATTGCTTCGACTTGATCACACGAAAGCGGTCACTGCCGCGCCACACAGTATTTTGCGTCAGGCACGATGTCAATCTCGTGCTGAACTCCACGATCGGGTAGAAGGGCGGCTGGAACTTGTTCAGGAAGATATCGCTGAACTCTCGTAAGAAGGGAGTGACTGGGTTGCCGGGCGGCCATTAGAGCCGGCAACGACTGGGCAGCGTATCGCGCTGGGCGAGCGTCATCAGGCTCAGCACCTGTCGGGCGTGTGCGAGCGTCGGGCGTTGATTTCGATGCGTGGGTTTCGACGGCTGCGATCATGCAAACTTGTTTGATCTTGCCCCTCTTCAAGTCACGAAGGAAATGTGAGACTGCGTCAAACAAAACTTTACTAATTTGCTAAGCGCGATTCGCGAGAGGGGCGTCTCCTCTATTGATTGAGTTATCGAACGTTCCCAGATTCAAATTTCCCGCCAAGAGGCGACCGTTTGAAAACAATTATCTCATTTTGAAAAAAAAGAGTCGAAAATATTTGGGGTAAATCACCCCAATGAATCGATTGGGAGCGGTCTGTGTCGGAGGCTCTTATGCTCGCAGTTGTTAGGATAAGACCTTAAGGATGCATCTAAAATACATGTTGGGTCAATGCAGCTTTGGTACTTGTGAGAGGAATGTGGTCACTTTCCGTTCCGCCACTTCCCTCTCAAGCACCACAAGCCAAGACCCAGGAGGCACTTTGGTACCTCCCTCTCGTGTTCTTCTACTACCTACAATATGAGCATGACCATCAACCGACAGGTTATGAGCCCAAACAGGGCCATGCCTCGCACCCGTGGGTCATCGGCACGTGCAAGTGGCGGTGTAAACTCTGGCCACGAATCGGACTCAGCGGATGCCAACTCAGACACGGATAGCAATTGCAGCACGAACCGGTCCCCAGACGAGGACCAATCGCACTTGCTGTCGAGCGACGACAACTCGAGCAAAAGCTTGCTGGACTCGGTCAACACGAGCTCCAGCTCGTCGGACTGCTCGTCCAGCTCGGACAGTGGGCGCGAGAAGAAGCGTAAGCGCTCCAGCATGAAGAAGAAGAAGAGCAGCAAGCGCAACCATGACCGCCGGTCGGCCCAGCACAACTCTAATCTCGAAGTCCCTAAGCTCACAGGAGCCGGCGACTATGAGCTATGGCGCACGTTGATCGAGCTCAAGCTCAAGGTGCAAAGCTCTGGTCGTTAGTGACTGAAGAAACGGCGAAGAAAGACTCATGGGGCTCTCGTCGCAAGCGGCGCTGGGAAGCGCGCTGGTTGAAGGCGCAAGAGACGATTGCAGGCTCGGTCGGACCGCGCCTTGCTGGGCGCTACAGGCGGCTTCTTGTCAATTGCGATCCTGTACTTCTATTGAGAAGGAGTATAATGCTGGCAGTGCAGCCAAGAATGACATTTTTATCAAGGGTGCGATGTTCGCAAGCAAGCTGACCCGTGGGGAGCGCGTCGACACCTACATCGACGCTGTGATGAAGTTGCAAGAAGACCTAGTCACGCTTGGCTTCGAACTCGAGGATGCAGAGCTGGCCCGCCTGCTACTCACCAACTCTCTAGAAGTTTTCCAGATCTCAGCAATGAGCTAGTGACGGCTCGACTGAAACGAGCTGTGCTAGAGGTGGGTCAGGTGCGCGGGCGACTCCTCGCAAGAGAACAAGAAGAAAATATGCGCGGGCCCCAAGGGTCGCACAATCCCATGACCTTTCAGGTTGGAAACCCCTCAGCACCAGCCCAGGACGGCAGTCGAGTTCTCCAACTCCTCAATGACCACTCCCCAACTCGTCCACACGATAATCGGGGCGGTAAGCCGACAGGAAGGCGATTCCCGGCCCAATAAGGTCTTCGGCGGTCTGTGCGGAGCGGCATGGATCGACGTCCGTGTGCTATCTGCAATCAACTGGGTCACTGGTATCGAGAGTGCCCTCGCAATAACGGCCAATCGCACCACCGTGGATGCCACAGTGACCACCGCAGCAACGGACGTGGCGGGCGACTTCGTTCTGGTGGTAGAGCAGGGCGTCAAGAGCACGACGCGACTGGGCCCCTGGAGCTGATGGTGTCCATTGAGGCACCGTCGGATTGTTCGGTACGAGAAGGCACGGAGTGGTGCCTGGACAGCGGCGCCCAAGTCAATATCTGCTCCGACCTTTCCTGCTTTACCGAGGTGTCTACCGTTAGCGACAGCCGTGTAATGCGCTGCGCTAATGGGAGCTCGGTGAATGTGAATCAAATAGGATCGGTGGAGCTGTTCGTGGTTACTGAGCGCACGGGACGACGCGAGCTGCGAATTCTACCAGACGTATACTACGTCCCCGGCGCAGTTGCCAACCTCATTTCGCTCGATTATATGCAGTCGCGGCTCGATTACTTCATGTCCATGGCGCACGACCAGTCGGCTTGCTTCATGACCAAGCAGGCTGTGTCCCTCCAATTCGAGAAGGTTGATGTTATTTTCCGGATCTGGTCGGTGCGGCCTCGGCGGATGCGGTGTGAAGTCGTTTGCAATGCAATCCTGAGGCACAACTACAAGCGAGTGAAGCAACCAATGACAGTGTGGCACAAGCGGTTCGCTCATGCTAGTACTGAAACAATTCTGGATATGGTTAAGCAGCAGGCTGAAGCCGGAGACGAAGGTGAACGAAGATCACGCCTGTCTGCCATGCATTAAAGGGAAGACAGTTCACATGACATACAAGGAGCGGCGACACCGAGCGAAGAAGCCGCTCCAGCGATTTCAAATTGATGTGTGCACGGTCAACGAGTCAACTGTCGAAGGATTCACTGCCTTCCTGCTCGTACTCGCGCTACAAGTGGCTATTCCTCCTGAAGCACAAGAGCGAGGCAAAGCCTCGCATCATTGCACTTGTCAACCGTCTGCACATTAAGTATCGTGCTAGGCACTGGCGAGTCGAGGAGATTCATTCGGACCAAGGCGGCGATTTCGACAACACCGAACGCATCGCATTGCAATCACTACAACCAATGGATACATGCCTCAAGAAAACGGGATCGTTGAACGTGCAAATGACATTGTTCACCCGAAGCTACGATCTCTTCTGCACATGACCAACTTGCCTGACAGTCTGTGGGGAGAAGCTACCCTGCACGTGGTTCACACTCTAAATGTGACAGCGACACGAGTCCTTCAAGGTCGCACGCCGCATGAGCTGCTGTCAGGTGAGCGCCCAGATGTATCGTGGCTTCGGACGTGGGGCTCGCTCTGCTACTGCCATCAAGAGTGGGTACCGCTGCTCTCGTGGGATACTCGCCCAGCACCAACGGCTACAAGGTTCTCGACTTGGAGTCAGGGGGAGTTTCAACTCACCGAAGTGGGAATCTAGTCTGGGCTGAAGACTACACTGTTGGCCGGGAATATATCGAGAAGCTGCTGGCGAACGCGTACAGCCACGGTGGCCATCAGATACCAGCCCGTGCTCCTCTTGTTCCTGTGCAAATGCAGATTGAAGACGTTGTGCGGCTCGATTCAGTGAAGGAAAGCGTGTTGGTACGACCAGGCTCCACTGCGGCTGCGAAGCAGCCAGTCACTGAGCAATTACCAAGGAACGAACCCGTTACTGTGACACAGCACGGCAAAGAGCCTACAGCAGCTTCTGGTGCAGCCCCCGGCGAACATGATACCGTTGCGCGCCATCAAGTATCTCGGTTTGGCCGCAAACGGAAGCGCATCACAAGGTTCAACGGCTTCGAGCTCAATTTTGTAGCTCCGAGCAAGAACAGGCGAAAGCTGCAAGTGCCGCGGTATTCTTTATACCCTCATGATACTTCCCAGCTGCATGCACGCGATGTTCCTATTCCTAGGACGTACCGAATGGCGATGCGCTCACTGTATGCATCATACTGGAAAGCTGCAATGGACGAAGAACTGGAGTCGCTGCGGCGTCATGGAGTGTGGATTGTAGTGGACAGGAACTCAGCTGGGAAAGCTACAGTCATCACCAATCGCTGGGTGTTTGCGGTGAAGAAGGACGAGCAAGGCTTTGTTAAGCGTTTCAAGGCTAGGCTCGTTATTCACGGGTTTAAGCAGCGCTATGGGGTCGATTTCAATGAGACCTTTGCTCCTGTAATTCGGTTCGACACGATTCGCGCTGCAGTTTACTATGCGGTGCAACGGGGCTGGATGATTTTGCAGTACGACGTCAAAACTGCTTTCCTGCACGGCACACTGTCTGAAGTCGTCTTTATGGAGTTGCCCCAGGGTAGCGGAGCACCAGCCAACACCAAGATCTGCCGGCTAATCAAGTCTTTGTACGGCCTTAAGCAAGCACCACACGTGTGGAACAAAACCCTGCACCGTCATCTTGTGGCACTTGGCTTCGTTCGACTCGAAAGTGATCACGGTCTCTACGCTCTTCGTGAGCAGGGGGAGATCGTCGTGCTACTGACGGTGTACGTAGATGACCTGCTTCTCATGGGCACAAGTCAGCGATGTGAAGCCGTCGCAACGCAACTGGCCACGAGCTTTGAGCTGGTCGCGCTCGGTACTTGCTAGGAGTTGAAGTTGTGGTCGACAGAGAGCTGAGTACCGTGTTCTTCAGCCAAGCCGGAGCTGCTTCGGCGATTTCACATGAAGGACTGTCGTGGCGTAGCAACACCTGAGGGCGGCACAAGCGACATCGAACAAGAACGAGTTGACGCTACTCAGATGAACATGCTGCCCTATCGAGAAATAATTGGTGCCCTGCAGTATCTCGTTTCAGGGTCGAGACCTGACTGACATCGCGCACGTGGTTCGCACGACTGGGGCAGTACATGTCCAACTACGGTGCCAATCACTTTGCGCAGGCGAAACGCATCCTGAGATACCTGAAAGCTACGAAGGATTTTGGGCTTAAAATGAAGGTCACTAGTTCAGCGGAGGTGGAGCTGCTGCGGCTGGAAGCCTACAGCGACGCTGATTATGCAAATGACCAGCAGGACCGACAGTCAATCAGTGGCTACGTCACTTTGCTAAATGGCAGTGTAGTGTCGTATGGCTCGCGGAAACAGGGCCTGAACGCGCAGAGCACGGTGGAGGCCGAGTATGTGGCAATGAATGAAGCAGCGCGTGATGTGATGTGGCTGCGAGGGCTATGCGACGAGCTGATGTGGAAGTACGCGGTGCCAACACTCTGGTGCGACAACACTGCTGCGATTTCACTGCCCAAGAGGCCTGGCAAGCACAATGGATCGAAGCACATTGAAAATCGCTATCACTATGTCCGCAACCTTGGAGAACGTGAGCAAATCGCAGTTCGTCATTGCCGCACTGATCAGATCGTCATTACCGCACTGATCAGATGACAGCCGATATATTTACCAAACCACTAGCTCGAATCAAGTTCGCGCAATTTCGCGAGATGCTGAGAGTCTGTCGCCGAGACCAACAAGGGGGAGCAGTGGAAGCAGAAGACGACCGAGCTGCCTCGGTCTGCATGGTGGTGATGTTTGCCGCCAAGTAAGCACCGCGAAGGTCGCGATGGTGCGATGGTCGCATGAGTTTCTCTGGTGATGTTCACGAGAGGATGGTGATGCGCGAGGTTCGCCACATCACCAGTACATCCGGAAGTTGAAGTTCATAATCTCCAATGATGCGATGGTCGCAGTCATTGTCGAGTGCTCAAAGCGAGCAAGGGGGGGGGGGGTCGGACGCTTCCTCCAACTCTTATGCTCGCAGTTGTTAGGATAAGACCTTAAGGATACATCTAAAATACATGTTGGGTCAATGCAGCTTTGGTACTTGTGAGAGGAATGCGGTCACTTTCCATTCCGACACTTCCCTCTCGAGCACCACAAGCCAAGACCCAGGAGGCACTTTGGTCCATCCCTCTCGTGTTCCTCTACTCCCTACAATATGAGCATGACCATCAACCGACAGTCCGATCGGCTAACTCGAACTTCTTCTCATTTAAAAGTGCCCATTTCTCCCCAAAATATGGGGTCTACCCTTTCGGGCAAAATAGAAAAACAGGGCCGATATCTCGATAACTCTAAAAGCCGCTTTAGTACCATTTTGTTTGACGCAGTCTCATGTTACCACGAGAGACCAGGCAGCCGAGTAATCTTGGCGGCGTCGCATGGAGGACGTGCGATCGACGTTACACGCACGCGGAGGCTCGTCCGCGTTGGTTTCCATCAGGACTGAGATCACATCGGACTCAGTCTTATCTGGATCTTGCGACGATGCACGCGTTCGTCGCGGTTTACGATGACCGCGACGCCGAACTGGGCGTGGAGTGGCTTCCACAGCTGACAGTGAGAACCCATGCTCGATCACGTCAGCAGACTCGGGATGCCGGAACGCGACATCGGCACCAAGACACGGAGCTAGTTGTTCGGTCACGTCAGCTTCTTCGGGGAACTCCCGCTCGACCACCCGCGAAAACCCATGCTCGACCGCACGTGGGAGACCACGCCCAACCACATCATCATATTCTTCTTCGGGGGAGAGCTACTGCTCATCCGAACGTGAGAAGCTATGCTCGACCAGGTCGGCATCTGCTTCTTCGGGGAAGAACTACCGCTTATCCGGACGTTTGGGAAGGCACGCTCGACCACGTCGTCATCTGCTTCTTCGGAGGAGTGCCACTGCTCATTCTATTTTTGGATGTGGGTTCGTTGCGCTCAGCGATGTTGCAAGAATGCAGTGCCACAGAAAGGGCTTATCGAAAGCAAGTTAACTAGCGCTACAACAAAGTTGTAACTTTAAAAAAAACCTTACCGGGACGGCTTCGAGATACCCGTGTGGTTATGGAACACATCACAGTTAGTTAACTTCACCGCCCGGGCCCATGCTCGACCACGTCATCGGCATCTTCCGAGAACCACTGTTCACCGGGGCGTGGGAACCCATGCACGACCACGTCGGACACATCTTGAGACTTCTACCGAGGACCGGCGCAGGATTGGGTACTGAATGACGAGAGATGCCAAACGCTTGCGACACCGTTACACTGTAGTATTCGCGTAGAGCAGTCGCAAAAGCTCTTCCAGTGTTTTCGGAGCCTTCCGGGTCAAGTATAAACGTTTGTAACCAGCGTTCATGCCGAAGATGAAAACATGAGCCTGCGTCGCCATGTCTACGGGATGTGTCGTGATGCACGACACGAGGGGTCGCGCGCGCTGGATGTACTCGAGCATGGACATGCGTCCCTTCTTCACGGATAAAAAGGTGGTCTGCTGGAGACTCTCATCTTGGGGCGGCTCGAACGCGACGCCGCAGGTTAGCCTAGATGCACGCCATCGTCGGGAAGCAGGAGGCGTCGGCGACAAGCTTGCCGAGTGCCCACTGCTTCACACTTCGCGGTCAACTTTAACAGGAGAAAGCGCGTCCGTGTGAGCTTGGTGGGCGGCTGCTGAGCTTCAGCTGCGATTTCCACTTCACAGAATCAGCGGTTCAAGTGAAGGTGGCTCTTGCCTTCACCGCTGCACCTCGAGACATCAAGCTTCACGATGTCTTGTTCTTGGTCAGCGTGGGAGTTGTCGCGCGCTGAGGAAGGTCAGCGAGCTCACGTGCCATGAACTCCTAGGCGACCAGGCGCTGTTGTTCTTCCATGCTGGCGGTCAACAATGCCTTGATAACGCCGTCACCAGACACTGCAGCAAGATGATGCAGTGTTTCCCACTCGAATAGCGGCAGATGAGGAAAGATGGTGTGCTTGAGCGAGATGCCGGTCTCCCCTCCGAGAGCAGACGCGTCGTTCATCTTGGTCGTTGGACGGATCACGAAGTACTAACAGGGGTAATGGGTTTCGAGCAGTTACAAGCGTACACTCGCGCATGACGACTTAGTAGAAAACTAAACTCTGATTGAATTGTCGAGACAGTCACGACACTCGAGCCCGTCCCAACCATTAAAGTCATAGTTGGCTCTGATTGGCCACCGCGCACTTGCGGTGGCTGTCGTGCGACAGTGGCCTGTCAACTGTACAGTACGCCTCCATCCGCTTCTCTGCCAGTCGATGGGGAAGTACATTAGCTCATCATAGCGATCATATACAAAGTTGACTAAAAAACGAAGCAAATCAGAGTTAGCACGATACTTGCGAAGCAATACACAAACGTACCCATCCATGAGCTTAATCGACTCAGTGCGGGTGTCGAACGCTCAAACTTGTCCATCATGTCGTGTAGCCTGCGTGGGTATGACAGGCGGTACAACATAAACGAAAGTGCTTCTTCCATCGTACACCAATCTCATTTCTCGGAAATGATCATCTCGGTCAAAGCAAAAAGGCGTCCAAGCACCCTGATACCGTTGGCGTCGAAGCGAAAGCCTATAACAGCGTTCACGTACCCGTAGCTGATGAGATCGAGCCGTACGGGTGGTATAGGCGGACGCTCTGGGCTCTAAAAAAGCCCGCTTCATGCATGAGCACCCTGCTGTCTTCCTCATCACTAACAGCTAGATGTAGGAGCAATTCCATGATGGCCTCTACTTGTGTGAAATACATGCCCTGCCTAAGTCGCGCTTGAATCCATTAGGCTGCGTTCCGCATGAAGATGTAAGCTTGGGGTGCTTGCCTCCTCGATTGCAGCGCCTCGGTCAAATGGCTGGTGAGAGGCGGTTTTTCATCGACACAAAGCTAAAATTATATCTGCTGTCGGATACAAGTTGCGAACGCCTAGCACTGCAATATCTCAATTTCAGGGCTGCTCTTAACCACGCCGTGCCATGCCATGCCATGCCATTATAATCAAGCTATCTTATTGGCCAGAAAACTTTAGGGGTAGGGAGCTCGTAGCATGGCTGGCAAAATCTTGGTGCCACCAAAGGTGCCAATGCCATCCTGCCACTTCAATATTTTGCAACCACAATGTCCCTCGTTTCCTCGCAATGCAATCAAAACTCGCGGTCTTCGTTGTGCTGGTGCTGATACTGGTACTCATTGTAGCGCTCCCCGTGGATGTGCGCCGTCGTTGCCTCCAGAGATCCCGGATCGACTGGGAGAGCCGCGCACAGCTTTTGGTCGAAGAAGGCGAGTTTCAAAAATGCTACAAGATGTCGTACGCATCGTTCAACGCTCTTGCCGAAAAGCTCAAGCCTTATCTGGTCGTAGATAAGCAGCAGTCGCGAAACCGGACCGGCATTGAGCCTATTACGCACATCAACAAGCTGCAGATGTGTTTGCGGTGGCTCAGCGGTGGGTCATATCATGACGTTCGTACGAACAGTGGCGTAAGTGTTGCCGCATTTTATGCCTCTATCCATCCGGTGGTCGACGCCATAATTTCCCACCCCGATCTCCAGCTCCAATTCCCGGATACGGTGCCCGCCCAGAGGCACGCTGCGAAGTCGTTTGCACGGCTTAGTAGTTCACGCATCCTGAAGGGATGTGTCGGCGCAATTGATGGGTGGCTTTGTACAATTCGCGTTCCAAGAAAAAAAGGAAGTATCGAGAGTGAGGTCCTTCTTTTCAGGCCATTACCAGCGTTATGGAGTCAACGTCCAGGCTTGCTGTGACCATCTCAGCCGATTCACTGCGGTAACCTGCTCTAGCCCTGGAGGAACTGGTGATGCCTTAGCTTATTTAAAATGGAGATTGTCGACTGTGGTGCGCAATTTACCAACGGGACTCTACGTCGTCGGTGACAATGCCTACACCAACTCAAACCAGCTATTAACTGTATTCCCAAGACCACGCATATCTACCACGGCCCATGACAGCTACAACTTTCATCTAAGCCAGTTGCGCATCCGAATTGAGATGGCATTTGGGCTTTTGGTTTGCAAATGGCGTGTTTTCAAGGCACCCTTGGAAATTAGCTTTAAGCGAGTACCACGCACGATTTTGGCAGCGTGCATATTGCACAATTGGTGCATCAACCAACGTCTCCGTAAAAATGGTCACTACCAAGTCGAAGATGACGAAGACTTACTCGAAGGGCTTGCAGAAACTCGATTTGCGGAGGATGGACCATCGGACAGTACGGTCTCGCTGCAAGACGCTTCTCGATATCGGGAATTGTACGATTCGTCTGACTTGGAAGTCGATACAGAGATGTGCAGTAACTCGGAGTGGATTCGTGATGCCATTGTTAGGCTACTTGACCGATATTCAATCGTACGGCCACGGCGAAACATAGCTAGACAAACGAGAGAGCCTAATAAAAATTAGTCGCTGTATTGCATTTCACAACGCAGCATTTACCCTTCAGCAAAAAAACGTTTTCAAATGTAGAGTGGTCGAAAGAAAATCATCGCTTCAGCTGCAAGCATGAGCGCTAGTCCAGATCTGCCAGTTGGGTTTGAAGTCGCTGCAAACGCGAAGGCTCTCTTCCAGCGCTGAAGCAGTATTCCCGTTTGCCTCTTCCCTCCGAATGCTTTCTTGCACTTGGTCTATCAAATGATGCAGCTTCGTAATGCGGTCGAGCAAAACGGATTCGTCTTGAGTACCGTTCACATTAGAAGCAGTTGATGGGGCAGCAACCGTGGTGGATGATCCAACAATGAAATCAGCCAAACGGCTAACCGTATTAACCACCTGGTCTTGCCACCTGGAAGATCGATTTGATTGTGGTCGAACAGGTCCCTTGTTCAGGATCATCGAATCAACTTCGTCCTCTGCGTGCATGCCACCGTTTACAAACGCTTCCAGCTCTGGCTTGACTTTAGTGCAGACGCGAAGGTACGCGGCATCCAAGTTGCCGTCGCAATAGTCGTAAAAACCGTCCGAGTTTTGCCCAGACACGTAAAACTTAGCGTACGCCTTGGCGTAGTTGCTGTACACCTTTTTCCACATGCCATAAAGCCTAGCAACGCCATGCCCCACAATGACGGAAGGGTTGATGCCGTGAAAGCGAGGGTCGTTTGAAGCCAAATCAAAGAGGTTGTTGAAGTCGGTTGTGTTGGCGAGAAATTCAGCCGCTACCTCCTTCCAAAATGCCGTCTTGTGGTTCACCTCCCCGGCATCAATCTGGTCGCGCGTTGCTTTATCGTCTGAAGCCGCAAGCCGCTCAGCAAAGCGATCCGAGAAAAGAATATTCAAGAGCCGAATTATGCAGTGCTTGGTCTTGCGTAGACTGGGATCCAACACGTTTTCTTCATCGACAGTTGCCTGAACTGCTCTTTGCATCGCATCATAGTCCCTGGGCCGTCGAATCTGCTCGGTTTTGGGAACCTTTCGACTCAAGCGTAGCTTCCTTTCCGTACACTCTTTTCGTAGCTGCGCCACTGTCCACGATGCATAGTCATCGTTTGTCGGAGGCACCACAGCTCCTGAGCTTTTTACAGTCCAGTTAAACAGGCGTACTGGCTGTGTGCTGGTGTTAACTGCAGCACCACCGTTACTTTCGGAAGTGCATGTACCATACCCCTCAGCGAGGAGGTGTGGCTCAGCTTCTCCGTCAGCTTCGGGGCCAATGATGTCATCAATTGCTTCCAGAAGCGCGTAGCACGAGCGAGTGCCTGCGGGTTCAATGCTGGAAGCATTCAATCCGCTGGGACCCGTGACTGGGATTACCGTCGTCTCCGTAGAAACACTTGCTATCGACGTTGATTTTTCCAAGGAAACGGAAATGGAGGTCGGCACGGGTTGCCCAGGTTCTGCTCCTGCTGCTGGATACGGGGCGAGCGTGTTGAGAGGCGTGACGCTCGTGCTCTTGCGAGCGCTGAGCTCAGCACGTGCTGTGGCCTTCGAACACTTGGGAGGTCTTCCAGTGCTACCGTTTTGTATCGAAGTGACGGTAGTTGGAACGGATACGGGTAGCTCACATACTGGTCTGGCTGTTGGTTGCAGGGCGAGCGTGTTGAGCGGCATGACTCTCATGCGCTTGTGAGCGCCAGGGTCAGCACGCGCCGTGGTCTTCGAGCGCTTGGGCGTCTTCCCGTCCACCCCCATGACGGCAATCAGGAACGGTGATAGCCGTATACGCACTGCTGCAGCTGCTCGCACTGCTGTAGCTGCTCGCACTGCTGCAGCTGCTGGGTATGCTGCGGTCTTGTCTAGCGGTGCGACTTGTGCGCGCTGGGGTCGGCGCGCACCTTGGCCTTCGAGCAGTTGAACGCCGAGCGGTGTTGTTTCCTTTTGATGAAATGAAATGTTTCCTTTCGCTGATCGCAAAAACGAAAAATTACCACAATGGCACTTCTACGGTACATTTCATTCCTATCGATGTTGTGCCACCTGTGCCAGGCAAGGAAGCAGCGTGGTATGGCATGGCACGCCATGGCATTGGTTAAGAGCCACCCTCAGGCTCTATTAAATTGTCGGATATAAGATTGTGTCGGATACAAGCCGAGTTATACGGTAGTATCTGTGGTAGACATAAATGGAGCCAGGACAAAAATAGTGATACCTTGATCATACAAAAATCAAGATGCCCACGAAACCAAAAATGCTTCTCGCGCGAATTAGAACGACTTGCACGTCGTATTTTTTTACCATCTTGAGCTAGCCGTCACTGCCTCCAGATCACAATTTGCTGTGTAAACAGCAACGCTGTGGGCGATTAAGCATGACCGAACGCGAACCGCCGGGAGAACAAGCAGTACATACCGTTCTGAACGGGATGTCTATTCACAAGGCCGCCAGTACAGTTTCTGGCGTCGTAAGATAGATATTGCAACGTCGGGTTAATGGGCTTGTAGAAATCCACGCAAAGAAGGGGGACAACTGGTGTATCTGTCGCGGGGGCATGAGCGATGAGTACTGGATGTGGTCGCTGCGTTGACACATGGAATTTTGCATCGAGGAATCCGATCTGGGTTATTTTCTACGGCAGTGTGCACTAGCGGATAAACCAAAAGGCGGTGTTCCGCCTGCTTTTCCAAACAACAAGTGGATCATCAAGCGCCGCAAGAAGGACCGATTTTTTTCCTCGGAAATCTCAGATTCAAGATGAAAACCGTGATGAGCACTCTACAGAGGAAGTTGTGCGTGACTATGCTAGTCGATTGGAACTTGTTATTCGTGGAGCCTCTCCAGAATGTATATTGAATTGTGATGAAACTGGATTTTGCGCTCAAAGAACTCCAAATATAATACAATTGCGCTCTTGGAGACTTGCAGCATTACACGGCGCTCACACGACCGTGACAATGTTTCCATCATGGGGTACGCGAACGCTGCAGGGGAAGCGGCTTCCGCCGATGCACATTTGTGCCGCTGAATAACTAAAGCCAGGGTGGTTGGATGTATAGGTAAAGGTGCCCTCTGTGCGATGACGGAAAACAGCCACGGTTTTTCTCCGCTGACGGAAGGGTTTCGTTCGTCATATTGGTGCGACGCGACCTCAGGTAATTTGAACGGCCATTTCGCTCACTTTTCTTAGGCAGACATGCCATTAGTTATTTCGAAATGTGCCAAGCTGCTTTTATTGCCGTCAGATACATCACTCTTCTTGCAACCTCTACACGGGAGTGTCTTTAAGCAATTCAAGACGTTTTATAACAATGCAGTAAGTAGATTCCTAGACCTTAAAGGTCTACGAAAAGCTGCACTACCGACTCGTGATGATATACCAAAGTTCCGTTTGAGAAAGCCTTCAAGTCAACTCCAATTGACCGTGTTTTTAAATCTTCCCGTTGAATGTGAATATCATGCTGGAGACTATGATTGGTTCACTCTCGTCGCTCCACAAACTGGAACAGCCTCACCATGCAGCTTTAGAAACATCTGCTCTTGGACTACAACTCACCAACCGACAGAAAAACAACTGGAGCGCAAAGGGCTAGATGTCGACGCAGTCAATGTCGTAACCTTTCATGCTAAAATTCTAATGATACTCAAGGTTAAGTCAGGAACGCGCGGTAGCTTCCTTACAGCACGGATGACCAAAGGGGTTCTCCTCACCGACCCCGAAACGGACGAGGCTTTTTGTATCCACTCGGAGCTGAAGGCGATGCAAGCTGCGGATCAAGAGTATCGAAGTATACCTACAAGCTGGATCTCCAAGCGTTGAAGAGAGGGACCGCAGGACGAGAGCTGGTGGAACGCCGTGCTATGCGCATGGAGGGTTTTGCAGCTCACAGCATTTCGCCGAACCGCGCAACGGACCAATACGGCAACCCCCAAGGCTCGAAAGAAAGCTGAGACGCAGCAAGTAAATGAAGCTCAATGAACTAACCGCAAGCGCTACCCAGTTAAGTGTAGAGCCAAAGCTGTCGAGCCGCAGCGAAAACGTGGCCCTCACCCCCGGCCAAACCCCAGTACAAAAATCAAGTCAGTAGGGCTGACTCCCTCGAAACGTCATAATACATTTTATAAGTTAGACTTCATTCAGCCGAATCAAGTCGCATTCTGCCCGCGTTGCGCCAACTACTGTGTGATGCACTCAACGAGGTGAGCGGTATGTGCTAGCTAGCTAGCTACTGTACATATATATCGTGTGCTTTTGACGAGTCTATTTTAACGTTGGCTGCTTTCTGTTGAGGATTTGTTCATCCTCACCGTTGTAGTTGCCAGGACTAAATATGAGAAAGAAGAAAGTGAGGGCAGAAATAACAACTATCAGAAACCTTACTTATTACGTCACGCTTACATCAACATTGAATTCTCGTTAGCTACGCAAATTATGACCGCGCCACTTCATATTCCACTTTAGGGGTAGATTACCGTTAAAGTAGATACGAACATCAAATTGTGCGTTAGACGCGATACATCAGATGTGCCACATCTTCAACTTCTACGAAGTATATGCACTGTAATAAAAGATACTCTGAATTACAAGTGTCGAGCAGGGGACGAGCGATAATTCTTTTTATCGGTTTCTTTGATAGGACACCTGAGAACACCACATGTCGCTCGTATATCAAACAGGGTGCATGACTGACATCCAAGCAGCCTTCAGCCGCTACTCTATTGGACCCAAAGTCGCCACCAAATCGTGTTCAACATTCTTTCGAATCCCAGTCCAATGTCATCTCTTTTAACGCTTGACATATACCGTCGGCAATGCCTAGGGATCCGTAAAATATATATAGGCTAAAAAGTATATTCAATAAAAAATATGTCATGATTAATTTTGTTTTATGATATTTCTCCTGCATATTTACACGACATTATTTAATATGCTATTATAACCAATCAATGCGACCAAAAGCAAAGAATTTTAAAATCAGAGCTGCCGACGTTCCTAGTCCAGTGTCTTCTGCGTCTTTTCACTTGACTTGGCCTCAAAATACTACTCCGTCTCAAGTCAAGTCATGTTTTGGCCAATCAGAGGTCGGCAAAGTATAAGAACGTGGCAAATCAGAGCTGTCAAGGCTCCTAGTCCAGTGCCTTCAGCGTCTTTTCACTTCACTTGGCCTTAGTATACTACTCAAACTATGGTACATGTTTTGCCGTCGGTTATACCGCACGGAATTATTGTCCGAAATAAGTTTGCCTAGTTCTAGCAACCACTCCACCTGAAAACAACTCGGCCCGATGCCATCCAACACCTAGCCCCTCAGCAACAAGCTAGTTTGCAGTCTGATGTTCACCAAGAAGTCCAAAGAAGAGTATATGTGCTTGACCTCCTCGAAGACGTGTAAGAGTTCTCATGGCTACACCAACCTGATCATGCATCTATGCACCAACCATCCTGCCTATCTTGAAGATGGTTCTCAAGCCACGAAGAACCGCAACGCACTCTGCTTACGCGTTGTCGATGATGAGACGCGTACCATTTTCCGCTGATGCGAGTGGGTCGCACTGGACCGTCTGTCTCTAAGTTTCGCAAGACTAGAAAAAACGCAGCGCTGTCCTCGATTAGTGAAAAGATAATGAACATGTACTTGATGCGGGTGTACCAGTTTGCGGAGGTTAGGTTTCTGAAGAGCTTCCGTCCACGTCCGGCCTCGTGCTCGAAGGTTCCACCTTTAATGGCCGCCAAACACTCGAGGTAAGCTGACGTGGTGTTCGTACCTCCCACCTTTAACGAGTGTGATCGATTTTTTTCTGCAGCCAAGTTGGTCTACTCGGGCCTTAGGAAGCGAATGGAGGCAACGACGCTAGAGATGCTCATGTTCCTGGTGTACAACAAGGACATATGGGATGTCTACACCGTTGAAGCTGTGCGATCGTAAGGAATATGGTCAGGCACCATGCAAACTAATGGAATTATTCATTTGTTGGTTTCTGCGGTCTTCGTTAATATGAGTACGCAATATTGTCATTCCGGGAAACAGGATGCCGACTCGGCATCCTGCTTCCCGGGCTTTCTCTTACTTCGGGATTGAAATAATTTAGTTAGGTGAATGGAATATAGCTATGTGCATTTCGTGAAGCTTTAATATCACTGGTAATCGAAAAATCTAAAATAAATATCTTCGATTTTAACGTGCACGTAAACTCGCAAGAATTCAGCCGATGCGGTAATCCACTCCCTCAACTGAGTGCGCTTTATGATAGTGACACGTACACTACATAGATTTTCGGTGATAAATGTAATTAATCAAAAGCAAAAATTGATCTTCACCAATACTCAATGGTCAAAAGTGCGCACCTATTCATCGTGCCAGGTGTGCATTTAGATGCTTATGTTCGCCAGCGCTTATTTCGTGGAGCTATCCAGCTTCGACAGATTCGTCGATAAGGTTGCGTTGAATCGATGAGGTTGCAGAACCATCCATATTCGCGTTAAGCTCAGCAGCATGGGAACGTTTCATATGTTGTTGTACTGTAACGTGTGTTGAGCCGTCGTGAATGTCATAGCCAGTTTGCAGCATTCCGAAAACGCAAATGCAGTGTACTTGTTTGGCATCAGACAAATACAAGGAGTCAGGATGGACTGCTTACTGAATAAACCGCCACAGCTTCTATCTGCGCTGATGCCGTGTCGGCCGGAAGGTAAGCGTGTAGCAGGTTCAGGGAGATGTATCGCGAAGTCGAACTGGGCCGAGGGGGACCCAGTCGTTTTTTCTAGTCCCGGCCTCACTAAAAATATGCCTTGGACTTAAAAGCTCGGACCGGCGCTGCTTGCGCTGACATGTAGAAGCTCGTCTCAAACCGAAGCGACCAACTTGCTTTTGCTTGCCTTTTGGAGCCGAAGTCCGTCTCGAAACTTAAGCAGATCTCGTCGCGTTGGTTGGAGTGATGCATGAAGGCTTGCGGTCATGTTGTTAGCATGCCTATGAGTCGAGTCAGATCTTGGCCAGGACTGTCATCTCACCCAAGCTTGCTGGGAGTCCTGGCGTTTGAGCACTGGTTCGCTTAATCTTTCCCAAATACAGTGATCCCGAGAACGGAATTTAATTTTTGACGGGACTGAGCAAGAGAGTTATAATTAATATCTGAATCAACTCTAGTTACTCTGGCGCTACTCCCACCGACTCTCTTAACAACCAACACGCCCCAAGCCAAGCGGTTGTACATTAAGTACAGCACCTTCTCGACATTGAGACGTCCATACACTTGCGAAGGTCGGTATAAATCAGCTTCACGTACGAGAACAGGCGTTCAAATTCGTTCGACGACGGCGATATGTACGCCATATCGCTATAAAGTGAGCTCATGGGGTCTTTCTCTTGGTGAATGCGGTGGCGTAGAATGATGCCTTAGCGGAAGCCTGCTCTATGGGGCAGTGATACTCCCGTGGCGTTGGATTTTCGCAATGCCCGTCTCGAGCTCAGGGTAGTTGATTATGCGAGCTTGAGGTCCAAGGAGACCATGAATTGCAGTGAAAATTTTGTCGACGTGATCAAGAACGCGGTGCGCACCGGAAACACAAGCGTATGAGATGTTTTAGTAGGAGTTTATATGGGGTAAGTATGAAAGAGGTGAAGACAGGAAAGTGTCGTACATTCCAACGGGAGGGACGGAAGTGGTTAGGGAAGTTAAGCGTTACTTTGGCGACCACTCTGGTGCTCACATGAGGCGCGTGTCGTGCGGTGCCGCGCCAGGCGGGGTTGCCGCAGACATTACAATGCCGATCGGGTCACCGCTCAACCATTAGTGATCATTCACATCAACGCGGCACGTCGAACTCCTAGTACAACCAGCACTAGATCTGCACAATGCGCTTAGTGTGGGGCGTTTTGCTGTTAGTAAAATTTACTAGACTGTTAGTGGCATGTTAGCTGACTGTAAGTGGACGAGTTAGTTGTAGAAGAACAAACACGCAATACATTAAACTGAAGCAATCTAAAAACTTTGCGGCATTGATGCAACGCCTCCGAAACATTCGAGTTGTAGGCAGCCGTCCTTGCGTCCTACGATAGGTAAACTATGCCTGCAATTGTGGCGGCATGTTGGCCCGGAATCGCGCTGCGCAGCCCTTCCTACACGACCAAGAAACGGGTCGTCACGTCGGAGTACGAACATTAACAGCATGGCCGCCAGCGCCAAAACAGCGAAGCTGAAGCGGCAACGCGCGTTAGGGCCCGCTAAACTCCTTTCCGACGACGCCGAGCTCGACCTGTTCGGCTGGCTTGTGGCTGGTCGCCGCAATGGCATATCCGTGTCGGCGACCATGTGCAGCAGAAGTCACTAAAGTTTGAACGAATGTACGATGTGCCTCCAGCTGCCTTCGGTGCCTCTGCTACATTTATGAAAGCGTACCTAGCACGCTATAGTCTATCGTTGAGAGTGAGAAGTCGTCAGGGGCAATCTCAACCAGCTGACTCCGCTGTTGTAGCATAGGAATTTACTGCAACTTTGTGCCGCCCTCTTGTCGAGGATGGCATTGCGACCGTCTACAATACCGACCAAACCGGTGTTTTCTTTGAGTACGTGCCCAAACACTCAGTTGACGAGCGTGGCTCTAAACCTGTATGGGTCAAATGTGGAGGTAAAAGAAATTAGCGACTTCCAGCGATGCTCACGGCCGACAGTACCGGACGCAAGTATGCCCGTGGTCGAGCTGAAGATGCGACCGTCTGACGTCGCAGTCACCCGTGAGGATAACAAACGGCTACAGCGGGGGTTCAGCCGCTGAATCTTGCCGACCATTTAGAAGCTCGAAGAGAAGTGATCTATACGAATGCAAAAGGATGGGGTATCCCTTGTGCTTAAAGCACTTTTTTGTGGAGCGCGCTGAGTGTGACGCACCCGCCATGCTCATGTGGGATGACTTTAGCGCGCATTGGACGACCGAAGTCGTTCAATATGCTTCGCAGAAGAACGAGCTCCTTCGGTGTGTACCACGCACTGCTGCCAGCCCGCGAAGATTTCGTGAATCGAACCGTTCAAAGACCGCTTGCACGCGAGCTGGTCGCAGCATGTGAAGCGAGAGAGTGCGCGACTACTGGCCATTGCCGAAGACAAGATGCGAGCGCCAGATCACGCACAGCGGTTCAGTGGCTACGTGAGGCATGGAATGGCCTGAGCAAGGCTTCTATCAAAAATGGTTTTCAAAGAGTTGCTTTTCGACGAGGGCTTAGAGCAGAAACCGATATGCGAGGCGCCAAGTGTCGGTTTTGAGCTGGCGGCGATACTCGGGTCATTGTCGCGCGTCGACCCAGTCGTAGGCGAAGTGACCTGGGATGATAATGTTGTAGGTCGCTCGCTACCTTTAATTTTTGCGTGCAAACACCAAATTTCTTGGTTCTTCCTCAGATGGGGCTGGGCTGCAAGGGTGTTAACCCTTTCGCGGTAGAAGGGCAGATTTATCGCCCATATAGGGCGTTGGCAAAAATCGGTGTGAAAACGCCGTCTATATGGGCGCATCCTGTGCCCTTTTACACAAGTTCAACCGTGAATGCACCATTTTTTATGACAAGTAATAAACAGTACGATCAGTAATCATCAAACCATACAAAAATTAAGTAGGATGCATATGATCGTGTGCATCTGCAAATCACTGCAGGTACTATGTTTCAAGAGACATGCCAAACGAGTACCGTGATTTGTCTTATGGGCGCATTATGTGCCCTTTTAGAAGCAAATTACTTAGGTTTGTATAGTATAATTAAGCCAAGAAGCTCGCGAAAGGGTTAACATCGAGATTACGGTACCCAAAAGCAAATATTCAGCCAAATGCCATATCCGGCAACAGTAAACAGACATTCAAAATCAAGCGTTCGTGGCTTTCAAAAGCAATTGTCTTATATGACACCAAAACAAAGTGCGACACTTCGTCTGGTTACAGCTAGAAAAGCTTGCATTAAACTCACTTTTAAATGGTCAAGGGTAGACAGAAGCGCACCAAGAACGGCGGTGCTGGGTTAAAACAGCTAGGCTAGCTGGATAAGCGGGTGGGTGGTTGCTGAACAGTAAGGCCACTGATTAACGGTATTGAATATGCTGTTTAACTGTTTCATACACTCGATTTAATGCCTTATTACAGCAACCGTATATGGGCGCATGTACACGGCTACAACAGCTACAAGCAGGACTTCGTTGGATTTCTGTTGCGCGGCGGGAAGGTTCTCATGGTAGACCCACTCCTGAATTTGGTTCTGGTAGTGCCTTCTAGAGTTGGTATCTAGCGAAAAACGAATTAGTAGCTATGAATGCAAAAAAATGTTTAACGTTAAATACGTGAAATCCTTAACCCTATTGCGAGGGATGGCGCTTAAAACAAGCCACATGACCATGTTTAGCAAAACAAGGTACCTTTTCGAAATTACTACTAGGATATATACAGGGACAAGCGACGATCAATCTTGTTTTTACACAGCAAAGATCAATATTCATACTATTTTTCGTAATATATTCAGCTAGATACCCATAGATTTGAATACTGGCTTAAAGGAATCATGTTTTTACTAATTAAAGCAACTTGCGGAAAGCGCTCTAAAACATGGCATCTAGCCATGTTTAACGTTTGAGCTGGAACTGTCTTCCTCCAAAACCTCCCTAATGTGATGGTTTTAGTTGCGGGGAGCGGGGTAAAACAGTGTATCTAGGCATGTTTTACGATTATTGTATGGAGGGGTATCATACTGAAATCAAGTCAAAATACATCGCAATAGGGTTAAAGAGAGAGGAAAATGGTTCGGCGATTTTCGTAATTTTCAAGGTATCCTGGAATAGATGAGAAACGCACTCTGCGCTCGCTGCCGAGCTTGTAGTGGCGCCCCTCGGGCATGTGGGTCTGCATACCATCTAACTGGCGTTCCATTCTCCTACAAGACTATTTCCTCGTTCATGAAGTCACGCTGTCGTGCAATAAGTCGAACTCCATGTACGTCTGCACCGACAACTACAGCGCGCGCTTATACGCGGTATGCTGACGCCGCAGCGTGCGCTGCTTCTGTGGAAGGTTCTTATTGTTGCTGCGATTGAACTCCTGCACGAAGTACTGTTCCAGGCTCCTTCACCTTTGAGATTCCCTCTTCGATGCTCGGTCTGAGAGTTTGATTATAGCTGTAAATATGGAAAAGCTTGTCGGAATTGGGTTCAGCCAAATCGCTCCTTTTACTTATTACTAACTGTAAGCTATTCCGTTTTTGTTGTAATTAACGTTAATTTCACTTTTTTTGCTCCTAACAACAACACTAGAAGCAACGGGCTTCCCCTCAATTTGACTTTGTCCGGCAACGAGGTCCCATGTTTTTTGCTAGTAATACGTCACTAAACATCCTGGTCGGTTGGGGTGATTAGATGGTTTGGAAGCCATTTCGAAATCATTTAAAACGTGTCACTCCTTGGATATTAAATGCGAAATAGATCAAAATAGATCAAAACTATCCTGGCACAATATAGACTGCAAATCCTTGGCAGGCGCGCAAAACCCTCGAGCACTCACTGCTCCATCCCGTCTCTCTCTCAAGATCCTCGTGAGTCTCCGAATACGAGTTCAGCCGCTCCCATTCCACGCCCACTTTCAACACGGCATGGTGGTTAACGTAGCCGTACACCAAACGTGTCGACCTTGTCGTTCGTCAATCGGTTGCGCTTCTTCAAATGAAAAAAATCAATGATCTTCCATGCACGCTCGCTCGCAGCCGAAGACGGCGAGATAGAAGACATGCGCTTGGCGATCTGCCACACCAGTGGGTGGTCATTTGCATTGGATCGCCACCAGTCGCGAGGATCTGCTCCTTCATTGTTCCTTATCGTTGCTGGCGATCGCCTGCGTTTCTCTCCTGCAAAATAGTGCACTGCATGGTTGAATTCAGCTCTCGTCACGTTATACTCCTACTCCGCTCAGCAAAATCACAGCCCTGGCTAATGGTATTCATTTCGTCGGAGTCGACGAAATCGTCGAGATTGATGTGCGGATCCAAGAGGAATGCAAGACCTGTGGCGTCGGTGTAAACGTGATCCCACCGGGTTTTAATGAGCTTCTTGATCGCCGCACCAGATTCCTCCAGAACGATGTATCACCAATTGATTTTTTCATACGGGCAAGTTTCTTTTTAGCAGGTTTGCTCGAAGCTGATCTCTTTGTCAACTCAGTAAACTGTGGCTCCGTAAAAGCTTCTTGAGCACAGTTGTTCTCGTGTACCTCAGAAAGCAGGCGTGCAGACAGTACCACCTCGAACTCACTGACACGACCAGTGCGCGGCGATGACGGTTGGATGTCTCGCGTAACGTAGTTACAAACTGGCTGAGCACAGCGTGGTGGTCTCGGATGACGTGATGTCTAGTTTCTTGGTCTGAACTATCTTCAAGAGTCCATTTGACACACGCCCTGAATCAATAAATTCAGCATATGCGCAGCGCAGTTTCCTCCAAAGATGGGGCGCGTACCCTCCAAAAGTGCCCATGCAGCATCCATGTTACTTATATTGTCGGCCACCACACCCGCAACTACGAACCTAGTTTCTCGCTCAACTTCATCAATGACGCGGCCTAGGTGTCCCGCCAAATACCCCGCAGTCTCCGAGTCCGTACCCGTTTACAACGAAGACCAAAACATGGATGTCATACCCGCTGCCACGACCGTAAAGTTTATGATCGTAGAGTGGTTCGCATTCGTCCAAGAATCTGTCGCAATCGTGACAAACTTCCGCCGTCGCATAAGAGGAACTAACCTCTCACGGACTTGCTCGCGTACACGCTGCAGCAAGTACCCGCTCAAACTGCGTCTAGATGGGAATCGAATCCCCGAGGCCAGAAGCTGAAATGGTTCACGCAATGCTTGGGATTCAACGATCACAAATGGAAGAGCGCAGAGATAGAACATTGTCGCCAATGCACGTTAAACTGCTCTTGTTGCATGGAGGCACAGGGGTGTTGCCGTCAGTAGTAGTTGAGCCGTCAGTGACGAGCACAGGCCCTCAAAGGGTGGGCACATCGGTGTGGTGCTGCGCGTCCGGGTAGGCTTCATGGATGCGCTGTTTTACAGCAGCAGGAACGTTTGAACAGCTCTTGGCATGGCGCTGCACGTTTTTCCCAGGTTAGACATTTCGAATCAGCACGCCGCAATACTTGTACTCAGTGTGTGGTTTCGATGATCCGACTACCTTGGTGAAATAGCTCCATATCGGGCGGCCAGGCTGGCGGCTAGCTCGAGCACGAAAGGTCCGCGTTTGAACGAGCGGGGAGTATGAAACTCGACCTGCGAGCCGAGGGGATCGACGCACGGGCTGTTCGGACGTTGAATGCCCACCAGGAGAGTCATCAGTCATGTCGTCGTCTTCCGTACTGTCGCATGAGCTCGACAGTCGTCTTGGAGCGAGGTGGGAGGGGGGGCGACGCACAGGGTCTGGAGTTGATGGCTGCCGGTCAGGTGAGCTTCTTCCATATCCTGGTCATCCGCTTGGTCAGCCGTTACTGCGTTAAAAGTGCTGAGGGGGTTGTGGGAAATTGTCGACTGACAGAAGAGCACGGGATGGAGGGGAGGGACTCCCTCTGTCGGCTGATATGCTGCTGTTGGACGTATGGGGTTTCGAGGGTTGAAGTTTGACCTCGGAATTTTGAGTCATTTTGATCAATTTTAATTCGTTCATAACGATTAAAATGCTCTGAATATTTTGAGGATTCTGAATCTGTGAAACTCTAAACCATCAATAGGGGTGACGCCCTCCCGGGAAGCCTGAGCTGGCATGATACTGGCTCAACGCTTCCGGACGACGCTTCACCGCGTCTGTCAATCTTTCTCGGGTCTCTCCCTCTACGAACCTCTCTCTAAAAAGCCCTCTCACCCCCAGCTCCCATCTACGTAGCCACGACGCCCCCGCCCAAATCACAAGTGCGCAATCTCATCTTAGGTGCGTTAAATCTTCAGTCCATTGGTTCCTAGCGCAAGCAACATGAGACTCTTCCGAGAGACCTGCCGACCTAAAAGGTTGACATACTCGGACTCCAAGAGACTTGTATCACCTACCAGAGCGAACAGAAGACAGGTACGTACCATCTCCTGACTCTCCCGACGTCCAACCGCTGACACGGCATCGGTTTTGCAATTGCCCCCCCCCCACACACACACACACACCTGCACAGGTTCTCACAAATACTGGGCCCAGTCCGACCGAGTTGGAGTCCTCCAACTCCGTCTTCCCAAAGCTCAACGTGTAAATATCATCAATGCGTACTCATCTCACAGTAGCTACGCCGCCATGGAGGTTGACCGATTCTACAAGGAGCGCTATCCAAGCTCCCGCAACGAGACACTACACTCATTATCGGCGACTTCAACGCGAAAATCGGCCAACGAAGAGACCAAGAAACATTTATCGGGGGATGGGGACGTGTCCGGCGGTCACGTTTTCGCCTCATTTTGTGACGCTAACTATTTTTTATTACGAACACAGCGTATCAGCAACATTACGACATGGACACACCGCCTAAGAAACTACCGTATTTCCAACCAAATTGACTTCATCAGGTGCAGCCAAAGGAATAAGGCACTGTGCGCAAACGTCCAGTCCTGGGGAGGAACCATCACGCCATCCGACCACAAGCTCATCACGCTGGACTTCAACAATAAGGCACTTCGCGGACTGCGCCGCAGCCGAGGCCAAATGCGGCTCAATACCGCTGACGCTCCGCTCGCAACTCACCGACTACACCTCCAGAAATCAATACCGATAGCTACTCAGCCTGATGATTAGAACCACTCCCACCAAGGAATGCCGGGCCAACGCTGGACTGCAATGCTAAGTACAGCACCGGAAGCGGCAGCCAAATCAATCGGTTATCTACCACTAGTCAATCATGCCAAGTGGTGGACGCCGAGTTAGCTCGCCTCTCCTGCGAACAACGCAAGCTCTACCTGCTCATCTACGATGACCACGCGATGGACATCAAAGCCCTCCGCACACAACGCAACCACCTGCTTCGTCAGATCCGCGAGCGCAGTAAAGCTCTCGCCAACGCTTTCATTGATGAGAAAATAACCGCCATTGAGCAGTCGTGCCCCTCGGCTTAGCTGTTTGAGACAACTCTGGCGCTTTTCCAAAAGCGCTCGACTCTAACCTCTCTATATGATTCTATGGGCAAATACGTCCTCAGCCGCAAGCCAACAGGTATCAAGATCAAACAACACTTTCAAGACCGATTCGCCGACCCAATACGCGATCGGTCACAGTCGAGGCACTCAAACGACACTTGGCCAACCCAGTTACCGCTGCAGATCTCGCTAGTGCCTTCAAACGCCTGCGCAACGGACGCGCGACGGGCCCTGACGAAATCCCCGCCGAGATGCTCAGATATGGATCGACTATTCTAGCCCAACCACTCGCCGACATCCTCAACCATGGTTTTCCAACCGTAGAAAATATCCATCTGGGCGACAAGGGTCCTACTCGGACAGCGCTACACCGTACGTGGAAGATATGGTTTCGGCCATCGAAGACCTCAAAGCAACACGCTTTCGTATATACAACTTCTATGTCCTGCCGATCCTGCTCTACAATAGCGTAACATGGGCCCTAACCCAGACCGACCGGCAAGCTTTCACCGCCAACAACTACGGAAGGCGGTAGGTGTGACCTACCCGAACAGAATTCCCAACGACAAGGTCTATGACCGTACTGGGGTGGAACCGCTCAGTTACAGCTTACTTCGCAACCGCTAAAGAGTTTTGGTCACATCCTTCGCCGCCCAGCAGGGATCCTAGCCTACCGTGTCGTGGACGCTCATTTCAAACCCAGCGAACACGGCAGATGACAAGGCAGACGACGAATCACGCTTCATATGGTACTCGACGCCGATCTCCTGACTCTTTCCTCAGGACACCAACTTCAAAGGGCGCCCGACCTGTACCCAGGCCCTAGAAAAATAATATCGATCCCAGTTATTACTATATTGCTCCACTAAAATAATTTATTATTGGGTGCGCACAAAGTCAATAAATGTGATATTGTCACAATAATACCAGTCCAATACCGATTTTTAAGCATTTTGAGCCAGCTCCGGCGTAATTGCAATGAGTGGTGAGCAGCAAAGAATGTAGTTGTTGGCTCACAGACAACCCCAAGGATGAGAACAAGGATCGCTACGGTGTCATTACTTCAAAACGTTCGAGATAGCCACCAACCGTGAAACCTGCGCGCTTTTCTTCAAGACCAAGGACCAAGGCGTGTTCCTGTGTCAGCTGTGTGGTGCGTCCCGCAAGCAACAGCTCGGATCCGGCTACAGCAACCTCATTCCCACCTCATATCCACCTACCCTGGCTTCGAGGGACGTACCACTCCTCGGTGGCAACGGAACGCCCCCCCCCCCCTGCCCCCACGAGCTTTGGCCTTGTCTCCGAATAGACACAGCAGCGGTTCCGATGGTTGTAGTGGGTTGTGGAGAGGAATATGCCATTGTCTGAGGTGGGTGACCCACTCACGCGTTCCATGTCCTGCTGGAAGCCGGTCTCTTCCAAGACGGTCAAGCGCGACATGCAGCGGTGCTCGACTAAGGTGGGCAGCATAATCAAGACCGAGATAGGGGAGCTGTTTGGTATCATGTGGCATGGCTGGTCTCATGCCTCGGTCCACTACGTTGCTATATACGCTGTATGCAACGTTGGCGGCAAGCGCCCTGAGCAACGTCTGTCGCTCTCTCCACTCGACGACGGCTCTCAAGACGCCGAGGTGCACATCGAGATATTCAAGTGCGTCCTGGCGCTGTTGTGGAGAAGTGGGATCCTTGAAAACCGTTCTGCGGTCTTCTCAGTCCCGTCTTCGACTCGCAAACCCAGCGTCTTCGTTATCGCGGGTAGATGCCACGTAATCTCCCAGAACTTCGCTAGCGTAATTCTAGTGATGGTAGGTTGGCAGATGTTGTTGCAGTTGACAGTCACGTCACTCTGAGATCTTGTTGTTGGTTCTTGTTGGCTGGCGCGAGGATGGGCGTCTCACGCTGCCGAGTTGTCTCTTCTCGGTTCCTTCTTCCGGTCTACGCAGGGCCCTATCGTTTGCCGCTGCGGTCCGTTCTTCTGTTCCGTTCTTCCGTTCCGTCCGGACCGTTCCGTGCGGTCCGTTCTTGGTTACACATCTGCCCTATCGTTTGCTTCGGTGTGCCGCCGTCTCCCTCCGGGAAATGCGTCCGTACGATCCGTTACTGGTCGTGCTGCTGGTCCTATGGTCTGCCTGCTGTACGCCTCCTTCTACTCCGTCGGGATCTCGGCCCTTTCGCTTGCTCCGCCTCGACGTGGCTAATTTAAAGTGCCTTCCTGTCAGACACTGGGGGGGGGGGGGGGTACACGCAGCGACTCTGTCATAGCGCCCCGTGCAACGTCTTGAGCGGCCGAGGTCGATTCTTCTACAGCATGGTGTCGTAGGCTCGGGGAAGTTGTGGACAACGAAGTGTATTGACTTGGTGTTGGACTTGTACTCTCGAGCTCTAATTGCGGACTGACGGATCTACGCCTCTGTCTACTTTGCCTATCGGTCTTACCTGACTGCCTCTACAGCTCCCTCGCGCTCTCATCCATCCGTCGCCGGTACGCTCTTACATCTGTTTCGGTATTCTGGCGCTGTCGTTGCATGGGCACATCTGATGATTGGTTCACTTGCTCTCAGTATAACCGTGGAGCCGGATTGGGGTTTGGGTCTTGGGCCAAACCGGTTTACACCGGTACGTTCCGATCTTGGTCGGTACCAATCAGTTGGTACCTATGGTCGGCCGGTAGATACTGGTATCGGTCACGCTATCTGCTCCCACGCTAGCGCCAACGACACAACTCCGAAATCATCCTGACTCACTTCACCACACTGAACAACAAGGATATTTCGATGGTCGCGTTCCTGGTTGCTGACAATTGCAGCACCAACAACTGGATCGCCACGCTGCTCGATCTGCCCCTCGTCCGGTGCGCGAGCCACCGGTATAACTTGGTGGTTAACTAGTTTCTGGCTCCGTATGAAGCTGAACAGGCAGCGGTCAATGACCTCATGGTGCAGCTTCGTCGCTTTAACAACGCGGCGGAGCTAGCGAAGCACACTGAGCTGAAACTCATCAAACGGAATACCACTCGCTGGTCTTCGACCTTTTGAGATGATTCGTCGCTACAAGCGCATCCGCGATGATACTAGGCAGGTTGATGCTGTTGAGGAGTTTATCCCTACGGGTGCCACGCACAAGAAAGTTGTGGGGATCCTGGAGCACCTCAAGAAGCTGGAAAGTGTATGCAATGTACTCCAGGACGACAAGACCAGCATGGCGGATGTACGTGTCCTGTTCGACCAAGTGATCGACGACTGCCCGGTCATGGTCAGTCACCTGCGCTCAAACGCGAAAATTGTGGAGTCACCGACCTTTGAAGGCGCTCTGGCGAAGGTGATCAATGGTGGAAGCCTAACTGCATCGGAGGCTCGCGCGATGCACCGCTTCAAGGATGATGCAGCATCAAGCGGAAAGAAAGATCAGCGGACAGCTATGCCGTCGACATTCTCCGTGGGAGCAAGAAGAAGCGCGACGCTGGGGCTCAATCGGTGAGCTACAGCGAGCTTGCGCAGATGGTGACTCCGACCTCGAATACGGTGGAACGCCTCTTCTCACAATTCAAGCTGATTTTGACGCCCCAGCGTGCGTGTTTATTGCCGAAATGCTGGCATTTATGCGAGTCGACCGTGACTTGTGGAATGCATCGACTCTTGTTGATATCGAACTAGCCAAGCGCCACCGCTACGCGGTGGTGGTTTTCTTGTTAGTTGGAGCCGCTCAGCTCACTACGCTCGCTTCGCTATTAAAGGCAGGCTGCCTCGCTACGCTACGGCAGTGACGCTCCCCGTTCCGCTCGCCTACGGCCTCGCTGCACTACTCACCCAATGGTTCTGCGAGGCCGCCTTCGCTACGCTCGGCAGCAGCCAATTAATTCTACCCAATGAAGGCCGCCTTCGCTGCGCTCGGCAGCAATTTTTATTTTATCCAATCAAGGCCGGGCTCTATGTAGTATTTATACCCAATGTATGTCGTAGATCGCCAATTTCGGCCAATCGGAATTCAGGTGACAAATTTGATACGGACCGACGGACAGCGTTGCTCTGATTGATGCTTTAGATAACAAGAGGTCAATATATTGATATTGGCTCCCTAACTGTTATTGTAGCTCGCTGTATTGCCGTCACTACGACGGCTCCCTGTTATCGCCGCACACTAGATCATTGTATTGTCCGACCACTGCGTGTACCTTCTCAGAATGTGTGCACAGGACCGCGACGGATGGAAATACCTTACCGAAGGGCTACTCGCGTACGCGCCGATAGACGGATTCTGGTCAAGAGCAGAGAGAAAAGTAGAAATTGAGAGATAACCCCACACATGCGGAAATTGAACCACTACAGTGGCTAGACGGCTCGCGAAATGCGTTCACAATACAAATACAATGTCGCTCGCCTATTGCTTTTGATATGATCCGTGAATATCGATACAGGTGGCATTATCACCTGAGCGGGCTGGATCCGGGTCACCAAAGGAACCCGGCGCTCAAAACTTCCACGTAACAGAATATGCATTGTATTAGTTCATTCAGTTACACTGTGTAACTTACACAACTGCGAAGTCGCCGTTCGTTGCCACTCTTGCCGCGTTACCGCTGTTGACGTTAGACTCGGCTGGACTACCCTCAGTGCTGTGATCGACGACTGTGCTGCCACTGCTGTTCGGTCCTGCGCTGTCGGAATCCGAGACTGTGTTCGTCGCGTTTTCAACACCACGAAGCGGCCTAAAGAAGGTTAAGATCGAAGGACTTCCGCCGACAATAGGCCGTTTGCTCGTCGGACGCCCGGGTTTCTTTTTCGGTGGAGGATTGACACCGACTGCAACCCTCTTTTTGCTTCTTGCACTTGCGCAACCCGGATGTTCTCGTACACCGCCGTCATTTGTCGCGGTCGGTGCTGGTTCTGGTGCAGTTGCCGGTGCCGATGGGTAGTATGACAGGTACTCCGGTGGGATCGAAAAGTATTTGAGAGCAAGCGACGTCTTTTTCTTGGTTATCAGTGCTAGTAGTGGCTGACGCTGCAACCGCACGTTTTGAGTCGATGCTGTGTCTAGACTGTACTCCTCACCGAACAGATCTACAAGCAAGGCATTACGAATCGCCTTCGGATCCCCCTTCCCAACGAGAGAAAAAGTCACTGCATCCTGGTGCGCTGTCGTAACGAGGTGCCGCATTGTGACAACCCCCGAATCTATCTCAAAAAAATAATTCCCCGTGTATCCGTCTGGCATCCGACGAAAATATTTCGTAAGAAGCTGTTCCCAACCACAGAAGAAAGGGCGGACATCCTTGCGATGATCGAGAAACTCAGCTTGAACATTCGGCGTCTCATTCATTTTGGCCACCACTTCTTCCGGTGTAATCAGATTCAGCTTTTTCACTTTTTGTTTGCACCACGAGACAACGCGGTCCGCTGCGTTATGCGAGTGCCCTGGTAAGAGAAAAAGTAGCACTACTTTCTTGTAGTGGACGAGAGATAACATTGCGAAGAACATGAAGACTACTCGAGACTTGTTTTGGCCCACACAGTTATCAAGAATCTGAACCAACATCCTCGGGGTGTTTCCGGGAATTTGACCTTGTAGTTCAAACTGTTTATGGAGACGGAGATGATGCAAAAGACGAAGGCTACAGAGAGCATCGGCTCCTTTGCCTTGTACACGCTCGTCGTACACAAACACGTTGTTTCTTCCACTAGTAATATCGGCAACCACAAAATTGTGGAGCATCAGATTCGAGTTGAAATAGTCCGCAGAAGGTCTTCTATTTCCAAACACCGGCAAATGGAGACCTCCACCAAAATCCTCAATTTGGATCAGCATGACGGGCATAGCAGTCTGCACAGCAGATTCCTTACTTTGTGGAATATCCACGTGATCAGGAACAATACCGTTTGGCAATATTTGATGAGGTGCATGAGCTGCGACGTATTATTTAACAAAAGCAGTCATTACACGCCGTTGGTTGATAGCAGCATCGAGATGCATAGATTTCTCTGCTTCGAGATCACCACGTTCCTTAACGCTCAAGTCATGGCTTCGAAGAGCGATATCAATTCTCACACACGCGTCGCATAGATCTTGCTTAGCGCGAGACAAGCGAAATCCAGGGAATTCGAAATGAACATACTGCATCCAGCGACTATAGAGAATCACGCGGCGTGGAACAGCTTCGGCTTTCCGCCTGTATCGTTCCCAAAGATCACTGAAAGTGATGCCCTCCTCAGCCAGATACTGCCGGGGACCTCGATGCGAGCAAGGGTGGCCTTCCTCCAAATTCCAATCTAGGCACGTACTACGAAAAAGCTCAATATCTTCAGCTGTTAATGCATGTTTGGGTGACTTTCGCACTCTTCGTGTATGTAGAGTATCTACACCGTCTGCAATCACATTTTTCAGCCGTGTACTCCAAATATTGCTCTGATCTGTGCGTCGGGAACACCTTGACGAAGAAGACTAAGCACCATTCCTTCAGCTTGGGCATGCTCAGTACCATTCCACTTCGAGTCTAGGGCTCGGTACGTCTCCTGCAGTCGCTTCACATTGTCCTCACCAAGCGTGGCGTATGCGCGTTCTAGTGCACTTGGTCGTTCTCTAGCCGTTCGGTTCCGCTGTGGCTTGGTTTGATAGGAACCACTTGTTCCCCCTGGACGCCGATGTCCCGGATCCATGTTGTCTTTGGGGGATCTGAGGCGACCCTCCACAAAATAATTAAGTGATTAGCTTTTGTGGTGACCCGGGTCACCGCCAGACCGCTCACCTGTTGAATATAGCTGCTGGATATGACACTTGAAACGCTTGACCCGGGTGACCCGGGTTCATATTCATTACCATTTTGATTGGATCGTTGATCCTCATCCTCCCTAGCTTTCTGTATTCATGACCCAGACACAAGCATTCGTATCATGTGCTCCCAGTGTCCAGTATGCGTATACGTGTATTTAATCCGAATGTTTATTCAACTCTGGCTACACTTGATGTATCTCAGACCTGCTGCAGCTTTCTCGCTTTCTGCCAGAAGCTTCTTGTACTCCAGCCAGTTAATCTTCATTTCGTCTTGATCGCCGTCTAAGCGTGAACCGTAGCTTGTTAACGACAAACCCACTGATGTTGAAACCTTTCTCTTGTTTTGGCTATAGTACTGAACACGCAGTGGAATAGCGTATTTGTCTACAACTCCGTATTCGCTTGGTGCTGGGGGGTCGGCCTCGGAGGAGAGACCCACCTCAGAGGCTGCACAGGCTGCCATTCTGGACTGCCTTGTACCTACGCGGATGTGAAGAGTATTTTTGTTCTCTTGCCCGCTTGTTGGTTTCGTAACGATCGAAAATATCAAGTATGAGATATTGTATCACATCGCCTTAATCCAAAGCCGCTAGTGGATCAATGGATCAGGATCATTGATCCACTGAAAATATCAAGTACGAGATACTGTATCACATACTTGATATTACCAATTCCATGACCCCCACCTCGTATCACCTGATCCTCACACATGTACCAGTATTGAATTGAGCTGGATCAACGAGTATCACTGGTGAATATTAACTCCTGCCCGGGTCACCGCAAATTATACAGAAGAAATTTTGATTAATTATTTTTGTTAACCCCCCCGCACTCACGGGCTTTTTGGCCCCCTGGCCGTGTTACCACATGTTGTCTATACAACATGTTAAGGAAAGGCTACACTTGCAATTTGTATTGGCCTTTGTAAGTACGACGCCCCACTTTGTACTGCGGGAAGATCGCATGATCTGTAGCCCTCCCTTGTACAGCCCATTGCAGCGTTATGTACTCACATGTAGTCGTATACACCGACCATTTCAGCATAATCTCTCACAGGATGTATATCGCACTAGTTAAAATGTCCTGTTTATTGGAGCTGGGCAGAGTGCAAACAAAACTGCTCGGCTATGCATAAAGTCATCATTGATTGCAAAGACATGTATTGAAGCAGGTTAGCTAAACTGATCAGCAGGCACCAAACGCCCTAGTCTTACGCACTACCTGCCACATCGTCACTTGCCGAATCTCCTCCCACGGCACTCACTGCTGATCGCCATCACCGCCGACCTCCTCACCCTCTTCGCCCTCCTCGCCCTCCTCGCGCTCCTCGTCCTCCTCCTCCTCCTCGCCCTCCTCGTCATCCACGGTTTCGTCGTGTGCAGACGCGCGGCGGCGCCGCTTCTTGCCCAGTCCGCGCATCTGAATCCCGCGCCCAATACGTGATGGCGGTCTCTCTTCACCATTTTTCCACTTGACATGCCATATTTGGTGGCATGTCATGGTGTTGCCGGGGTAGTGCGTGGGGCGAACTCTGTCGCAAAGGTAAACGCTGCAACTCACAGAAGTAGTAAGATCACAGTCAACAATACTCTATAGCATCATGGCGTACCGCTTGTTTCCATCGCTGCATGCCTCGCAGAAAAATCTCGTCGCTCTCCGCTCGCCAGACTTTTGCTTCCGAATCGAACACACCTTGCATTGGTGCTGGGGACGCTTCCGAACACCTTCCCGAATTTGAACACACTCAGGGAACTCAGTAAGCTTGTGCTCCACAGGGATCATGCTCGGCTCCGGTTCTGGCGCCGCGGGTGAAAACAGCTACGTAAAACATTTATACAACATGCGGCTAGTATACAACATAGAGGAGAAGGCACATGTAGTAGATACCTCTTCCATGAGATCTTGCGCTGCAACTTGCAGCAACTGAGCCTGCAGAACTCGAAGAAACGCAGCGTGGTCCGAAGGGGGTTCACCTCGTAGTTTCTGGGCTTCTCGATAGATGATGTAAGCGTTTACAATCGCCATATCGACGAGACCCAGAAAGATGGTCTTGTAGTACTTGCGGAACCGGACAGCCAGCTGAAGCGAATAGCGCTGGAGGCGCAGTTGATCGTGGACGTCCACCCCGCCCATCCAGCGATGGTAATCTCGCATTGCGGACGGGCAGGGTATCGTAACCTTTTTGCCGCCGGGGATATGACGCGCTGTAATCACCATGCACATCGTTAGTTCAGGACGTAAACTATTGAAGAGGTTCGTGTACACGTACCGCAAGACTCCAAACTGGTACTGCTGCCAGTTGAAAGCAGGTACACGGGCAAGCGATCCCACCAACGCAGCACTTGCAACTCTGGGCAGCACTTGGCGACAGCGACGGCTGACGTCCCCCTCTCCACGTCCTTCGGTCGCGTAGCATCACCGGTGACTAGCGCCGGCGGAAACCCCTTCTTGTTTGTCTGGATAGTGCCAATACTGTACACGTTGCGAGCGAGAAGTTGTAGAGCTAGTTGAGCGGACGTATAGAACCTGTCTGTCACGACAGCGTGATAGACATCGTCTTGCAGGGGCGGGAGGACTGCATGAAGGTTACGTATAACCGCTGCCGGACCAGAGTTCGGGTCGGCAGGTAACTGTGCCGACGGCGTGCCTCCCAGTTCATCTGCGTGCTGGTTAGATCCACAATAGACTTCAATTCTAAAATGTATCATATACACCATCAACAGAATACAGGATGAGTGAATGTACAACATGTGAGACTTAGCCAAAACAAAATTGCCCCGTGGCCGATGGGCCACGGGGCAAACGTACCGAAGACAGTATGCCGTTTTCGCGCAGCAAGTCATGAAGAGCTTGGTGCCCCACTTGTGGGGCTTATCCTTCATGTATTGCCGGGTAACATTGTGCCGGCTTCTGAATGGTATCATCGCTTCATCAAACGCGAGGACAGGAGGAAGATTGAAACCCTTTCGAAACGAGGCCTGCAGCGTGTCCACCACCGATCGCACCTTCCACGCTCGATCGGTGTCTGCCTTCGGGTCAGCATTGTCAGTGAAATGCAGGTTTTGCATTACACGCCCGAAGCGCGCCTTGCTCATGAACTGACCGAATGTACCTCGAGGCACTGCACCGACCGGGGTCTTCGCCCAATGATCCGCGAAACGCCGCGTGTGAGGGCAGAGCATGCGAGCAACCAACAACCCCATGCAATGCAGAATTTCTTCTGCCTTGATCTTCTTGTGACGCTTGGTCTCGCGTAGTAGAACCTCCTCTCTTGCTCCATCTTCACCTCGCTCGAGCGGCATGTTGTACATTCGATCAACCCGCCGATCCAAGTTTTGATTGTAGTACTTGTTGCTCTGTGAAGCAATCTGGTGCCACAGTCTTGGGGGCATGAAGAAGAAAAAAAGCTGCAGCGGGGACTCAGCCCGATCCAGAACCGCCGAAGTTGGACCATACTCACCCGCATACAAACCAGGATAGGGCTCTTCTCTCTCGGCGTGAGTAGCAGTGTCTAGATGTATAATACAACATCAAATGAATTAGCACATGTTGTATATACATCATATCAGCAGTACTTACCTAAGTCCCAGCCGTCCACGCGCATCTTCTTCAGCGCATCTTCGTCCTGGGCTAACACGAGCATCTCGTCCTTCGTAAGTGTGCACCACTGCTTTGTCGTCGTCTCCCAGTCGCGTGGTAGCTTCCCCACCGCTTCTTTGAGGCGCTCCTTGGCAAGATTCCTCGCCAACTTTCTGCTCTCGCGTGCGATAAGCGCTTCGCCATCCAACCCGTCACTATCATCTTCGCCCGACGACCAGTCTTCGACTGCACCAGCCTGGTCTTGGCGAGAACGAGCTGCTTCACACGCAGCGTCGGCAACCGACCCCGTTTCAATATACCACTCTTCGGAGTCAGCGCCCTCCCCTTCCATGTCGGAATCCAAACCTTCGAAATTGGTCGACTCCGATTCTGCGGCAGAAGCACCCGTCGGTACAGCAGAAGTTGTAATAGAAGTCGCAGCGTCGTGAAGTGCACTTGACAACGTTCTGGCATTACATAGTCAAAACGTGTTATACAACATTCTAATGTTTCGAGCATGTAGTATATACAGCATATTGGCAATTACATACCGTGCAGCTCGAGAACGGTCTGGAGCTGATGGTGCGTGGTCATCGGCCATCGATTGCCCCGCTGGTTCCGCGCTATCACCATCCATGGATTGCCCTGCGTGTGCTGGTGTCGAAACGCTAGCAGCCGTGGAATCTTCTGATGGTGTCGAGCTGTCACCAAATTCATAAGCAACATACTACATATTAGTTTTCTAAACATGTTGTATATACGTCATGAGGCGGGTACATACCTTGTCGCCGTCGGCGAGCTTGGCGGCAATGGTGGCGCGCGCTCGACAGGCGTGAGCGACGCGACCCTTTCATCATCAGCATCTCCATCGTCTTCCTGGCCAGGGGCGAGTGGACTTGTCGACTTTTTTTTTCTTCTTCTTGGTTGGCCCCGAGCTTGGTGATGCCTTCCGCTTTCCGGTAGCGCACTGCATCTGCTGCAGCAGAGCAAGCGCATGCTCACGAGCTGCAGCGCCAGCCTTCTCCGCCTCTACCACTCTCACACGACCGACCTCCTTCGCAGCAGATCGCTTCGCAGCCTTGGCCCCCGCTCGCGCGACAGCCTTGGCCTCCTTCGACTTCTTCACCTCCTTGGCTGCAGCTGCAGCCTGGCGCTTGGTCGTCTTCTTCTTTCCTGCCGCCTTCGCTTGGCCTTGATCTGCAGCTGCAGCCTTGGCCGACTTCTTCTTTCCTGTCGCCTTCGCCTGCGCCTTTTTTGCCTCCTTCGCCTCCGCCGCGAGGCTGTTGGCCATACGCTTCTTCAAAAGAGCGATGTATGACGCCACCTTACCCACTGGAGGACGCGTGGGCGCTGCTCTACTGCTGGTACTGCGGAGGAAGTCGCGGGGTTCGCCGACCCTGTGCCCTGATCGAGGCTTGGAGCGGCGTCTCCGAAGTCGGCGTCGCTGTCTCTGGTGCCACTCATGAACGCCTGGTGCTCCGCCGACAGCCGCTGACGCTCAGCAGAGCTTCGCTCTTCCAAACGCGCGAGGAATGCCTCCGCATCGCCACGCGTTTCTCGTCGAGCCATTCCGGCCTCTTTCCCCTGCTCTGCTTTTTCTTGAATGGCACGGAATGAGTGGCGGCGGCCTCCCAATCTGGTCTCGTAATTAGCAATCACTGGCAAAATTTGAAGTGTCAGTCTCTTGTAAAATGTTGAGCTTATGTGCAAATTCCCAACCTAGCCCTGTGCATTCTCAACGTCTTTAACATGTTGTATATACAACATGTGTGGAAAACGGTCATTTTGTACCTTTTCCTCACATGTATGCATATACAACGCGTGAGTGCGGGGGGGTTAAGGAGGTCAGCGCATTCCGCCCAAAATGTATCGCCGTTAATGTTGTGCTTACGTTGGGTATAATATTTGGAGAGTATTTTTACTATCATTCCTCTCGTCGTTGGAATTTTGTATTCGGAAGGGTATAATATTTGGAGACGGTACACTAATCGGAAGAACCCGTTACGTCATGTGGGCCACACATCCCTCTTCCATTGGCTAATTCGTCGAGCAAATTGGCGGCCAACCAAACGTCAAATTACTCGGCGTCGTTGCATTAATCGCGGTTGTCATGGCACCCACCGCAGGTGCGTTCCTGCCCCTGCCTGCCCTTGCAAAATGCGATCTCCTCTAACCTTCCTCCCACCATCTGCACTCGTCTTTGCACTCCCAGGAACTCGCCTTCGCTTCAAGAACGCTCGCTCCAAGAAGCCGCAGCAGGCCAAGAAGGTCCCGTCGCTCAAGAATCGCATCCGCGGCCTCGAGCGCTTCCTCAGTCGCGGGGTGCGTTGTCTGCAATTAATTATTGCAATCATTTGAGTATGTATTTCGTAAAAAATATAATTTCTGACAATGCTGCATTTGTGCAGGGTCTGGCTGATGCCGCGCGCAGAGCCAAGAAAGCCGAGCTGCAGCAGCTCAAGGACGAGGTGAGTAGCTCAACGCTGGAGACGGCACTGCTGTGGATAAATTGTGGATTTTACCCACGTGTTGGTGTGTAACTTGCAGTTCGAGAACAAGGAGCATGTTGCACAGGAGAAGAAGAATGCGGAGAAGTACAAAAGAGTGAGGAGCTTGATATTGCACTCACTGTTGTTAACTGTCGGTGGCTAACTGGTTGTTGTTTCCTTGTATTGGCTCTAGCCGCGCTTCTTCGAGCGTGTGAAGGTCATGCGCAAGCTGCGTCAGGCCAAAAACCGTCTTGAGCAGGTGGGGAGCTTGTGTTTTGGTTTTGTTGGTCTTGGTTTGTGACGCTAACGGAGATGTTTGTTGCAGGCGAACGACGACTCGGAGCGTGCTGAGCACGAGAAGAAGTTCAAGACGTACCGCGAGGAGATGATGTACATCTACTACTACCCGAAGACCGAGCCGTACATTTCGCTGTTCCCGTCGGCACCTCACTCCGAGGAGAACCAGAAGCGTCAGAAGGAATTGCGTGCTGAGGCGATCGCTCGATTCGAGAAGGAGCAGCCTACGGAGGCGTTCCACCAGTTCTGCTTTAATGACGGAAAGTCAAAGGATTCTAACTCTGTAAGCGAGGCGCGCCCTGCTGTGGAGCTTCTGCTGAAGAAGCCGACCAAAGAAATGGTTAAGAAGCAGCAGAAGGAGAAGGCTCGTAGCAAGCGAGACAAGTCGGGCGAGAAGCCGAAGCACACTCCGGCCCTTGTCGACCAGGATGACGACGACGAAATGCCGGATGCAGCGAAGGCGGAGAGTAACAAGGACGAAGAGGAAGAGGAGGAACAGGAAGAGGACGACTTCTTTCTGTAAATGTTGATATAGAGCACAGCAAATACCCTTTGGCGCAATCGATCTTCAAGGTGACGGTGTTCTTGCGATTTATTACTAATAATCTTTACGCTGACGAGCTCATATGGAGATGATGAAGATATCTTGGACACGAAGAAGGCTGTAAGAAATAATGAGGCAACTGGAAGCATCGTCGAATCAGCTAGATCAGGATGGACGGACCGGAAGCGTTTGCAACAGACTGTTGGTCCGTGTCTGTGATCATGTCAGCCTCTGCTTGAGATGCAGCGGCAAGTGCATTCATGTTGGTGAAGCTGAAAGACCTGAAGGCATCTGAGAGGTTGGAATCATCTGGGCTACCGTACATTCCACTAGGGAACCGATAGCGACTGTTGTCGTCCTCCGTACATAACCCGTCGCCCATGTGCTCATTATGCGTTGCACTCGTGGTTTCGAGGGCGTCCAGCACCCCTGCGGTCCCCCAGGACATGTCAACGTCCGCTGTCCCTGCGGACGTACTGCTTGCGTTATTATTTTCGACCTCACAGTCGTCTTCTTCTTTCGGGTCAGACGGACTTTGTGGTCGGTCCTCGCTTTCAGGCCCAGAGTCGAGGTTGTTCTGACTGCTACTCGTAGAACGAGAATCGACGTCGAACTCGTCGTCATCGATGAATATGTCCGTGAGATTACGATTGTTGAAGTAGCTCGTGTCGTTCGGACCCTCCAGCGTCGGTACGAACGGAGGCACCGACTCCAAAATCGTATCCCAGTTGATGCCCTCGAAAAACGAGTGCAGCTTCATCCCCTCCCAACCCATTCGGGTTGCCGGATTCGGGTCAAGCATCTTGTCTATCAAATCCATTGCTTCGAGTGACAAGCACTTTTCGCCGTCGGGCCACAGGATTTGCCGTTCCAGAATGTTCCCGAAGATCGCATCCACAGTGTCGTCATTGAACGGAGGGAACCCAACCAGCATTTCGTAGAGGATGATTCCTAGTGCCCAGTAATCCACAGGCGGGCCGTGTGGGACGCCAAGAATGATTTCAGGTGCGAGGTAATCTGGGGTGCCACATCGTCCATACGTGTGATACGCGGACTTCTTTCTCGTGTTCCTTTTTGACGATGAGGCGTGACGCGGGCGACTGGGGGGCATAGCAGACGGCGCACCTACTAGTGGAATGCCAGCCAATACGTCCGAGTCGTGAGCCATGGATTCGTCATCGGGTTCAGAATCGGTGTCACTGATTGCTACGGCTTCCTCGGATAAGCCGAAATCAGTCAGCTACAAGTCAAAAGTACACAATGATTGACATCAGTGCTGGATTCCGTTGCCAAGGCATTGCAATGCTGCTCAGCGCACCTTAATGTGGCCAGTTGAAGACAGCAAAATGTTGTCGGGCTTTAGATCTCTGTCGTAGCAAACATGCCAAAAAGAACAGGCAAGTGGATAGACGCATCAAATAAGTGAATGTATGCAATTGAAGCCAATCAAGAGCGCGCATCAAACCTGTGGACACATCCTTTAGTATGCAGATGGTTTAGTGCAATCGCGATCTCTGCGATGTAGACGCATGCCACCTAAAAGTCAAGACAGCACCCGTTCGTCAGTGCCAATGAAAACTGGCATACAGCATGCGTTAAACTAACTTACCTGCTCTTCCAGCTGCACAATGCACTCCAGCAACGACATGAAATCACCACCAGGAAGATATTCCATCACCAAAAACAGGTTGCGCCTAGCGATAGCAAGATAAATATCCTCAAATAAGTTGCTGCTCGTCTCAAGTGCGGCCTACTACTGCAGCACAAACATGAGTTGCTTACTTGGTTTGGAACGTCCAGAACAACTTCACGACGAATGGGCTCACCACACTGGCCAGAATGTTCCTCTCCGTTTCAATTTGCTGAATCTGCGGTAGAACACAAAGCGAGCAAATGGGAGCAAAATGCTCAGTAGGCAGCATTTGCGATGGTAAGCAACAAACAACGCGCTGTACCTGCTTTTTGCGCAGCAGGTGCTCTTTCGCGAGCACCTTTATAGCATACTGGTCCCCGGTCGTCTTCTTCCGGGCAAGGTACACCTTACCAAACGCCCCCTTGGATATGGGCTTGACGATCTGGAAATCACGAATCGAGACTCTATAGGACGCCAGCTTGATACTCGCGCGGCGTGGCGCTCTGAGCCCGTCGCTGTTCTCCATGTCTTCCAGCGACTTGGTTCGCTTCAGCATTAGCCGTTCAACCTCAGGCGGGACGTGCTGGAACATGACCTTATGCGACGCGCGCATTCGGCTCATCTTGGCGTGGATCAAGTTGCGCAGCTTGGTGCAGTACTTGACTCCACGCTCGACTGCAAAGTTGGCCGTGTCCACCTCCTGTTGCCGTATCCGGTCAATGATTTTCACTAGTCGCGCACAGAGCGCGAACGAGTCGACGCTGCCGTCACACGTCGACGCCTGGATGGCCACGACGCGCAGCGCGTGGTAGATGTGCATCTCCTCCTGGTTGAAGATGGGGCGCATGCCCTCAGCCGCGAGCATGGCGTTGATAGACGCCGTGAGCTTCACGAGCGCGTTGTTGATCACGTCCGCCTCGAGCTCCACGCGCTTGGACAGCACGCAGTAGTTGGTGTGTTCATCCAAACAATCAGCGTCCACTTTGGTCTCGCAGAGTTTGCACACGACCGCCGACTTGTTAGCGCGTCGGAACGTCACGGTCATGGGGCGTTTACTGAACTGCAGGTTGTCCAGCACGTCCTCGGGGGACATGGCGCCCACGTCACGGCCGTTCACGGCTTCAACCGAGAGGCCTCTGGTGATGGTCACACCCGGTGGGATGTGCATGACGGCGGTGGTCCACGTCTCCTGGTGCACGTTCTTGATCACGATCTTGCTGCGTAGCGGGACGAAGACGAACTCGAGGCCCAAGAAGCCGTCGCCGAAGGTCACGTCGAAGCTGTCGCCGCGTCTCTCGAACAGGTCCGCGCCGTCCTCTAATAGCACGTCCGGAGCGGCGTCTTCCTGGCTGTTGGGGGCCGCCAAGCGGCGCCACTTGGTCTGGTTCTTCTCCCAGCGGGTCAGCACGTCCTCGAGCATGTCCGGGGCTGCGTCTTGGAGCCAGCTGCGGGCCCCGTCGGCGCTGGACGGCGGCACGTTGAGCGTGTACTGGCGCTGCAGACGCTGGGGCTTGATCTCGAGCTTCAGCTCCTCGTGCAGTCGCTCCATGTCGCTGCTGCTTGTGGTGCTGCTGGCGCTCGTGCGGCGCGCGCTGCTGCTGCTGCTGTCGCTGGGGAGATGCAGCTCGGCCACGCGCGCCAGGGCGAGCAGCTGGGGCCGCTCGGCCATGAGAGTGAGGAGGAGGTGGAGGGTGAAGGCAGGCGCCGGGTCACGACGAAACGTACTATGTATGGGTGGGGCTTTGGGCTTTTTGTCGCGGCGTTCGGTTCTGCCTGCGCCTTTTCTTGCTCGATGATTTTTGAAGTTTTTGTTTGCAGTTGGATCTGGCATTCGGTGGAAAGTAATTTACTCTACCGCCACAAACAGTGGCGAGGCGTGGTGAGGCGACCGGCACGCTGTCCACCCGATCGTCGAATGATGAACGAACGTCGAGTGGTTGGCCGCCTTTCCTTTGGCTTATTGGCCCGAGGTTTGGCGACGATGCTCAGGTGTTTCTCAGGGCGAAGTACATGTTCGCTTGGTGTTGAACTGTGCGGGAAGTTTGCAATGACCTTTGACAATCGTCGACTGCAAGTTTCCTTCAACAATAGCTGACTGACTCTTCATGTGGCACGGAAAATGTCTTTGAGCGCGCGAGGTGTCTGCCCCTCTAGGACCAGCACCCATGCCGGGCTGTTTGCTATCGAGCGACTTAAGCTTATGTGGTGAATTCGGTGCACCCGAGTTGGTAATGCGACCATCCCTGTGACGATCGGCGTTGTTGCCCGCACACCCATGACGATCTCCCAGGCAGTCTGCCGATAGTCAACCCTGGGCCTCGTCGACAACCGCGTGCGTGCGTGCGTGAGCTGCTCGCCGTGAGCAAACATGCGTGAGTGCAGTTGGACGTCCCAAGTTGGGCAGGAGACTCCCAACGGGAGTGCCAGTATTATAAAAATACGTTTGAGTTGTTTGTATGGCAGGGGATCTACCACCGAGTGCGTCCAATCCACTGGGACAGGCGCATCATGCGAGTCAAATCTGAGTCAGCACATGTTTTGCTCGTTTAACTTCGTGTTCGGGTATTTTTCATATGACAAAACGACACTGTTCGGGAGCAGCAACAAGTCAAGGCAAGAACCTCTTACTCGCTCGACGCATTATGGTTCAAGATCCACTCCACTGCATCCGGAAAGCCCGTGGCGACGTACGAAGGCGGCGGATCTGTTCACAACACCTACCGGTCAGCTCCGTTATCCTCATCCTCATCCTGCTGGACCGTTGCCGCCCAGAACGAGAAGCAGCCAAAACGCACCAATTTTCCCTTCATCGCCGCTTCTGTATTTGCCGGTCTGCACTAGCACTCCATGTAGCCCCAGCGCCATGGCACCGTGCACGTCTTGACGGACGTCGTCGCCGATCATTACAGCCTCATTTGGAGCGACGTTCCTGCAGAATCCAACCAGAGTCAGTTGATGCAAAACGACAACGCATCGGGACGGAAGTTGCTCACAAATCCGTTAGCGCTTGGTTGTAAAAGGTCGACGCCGGCTTTCTGCAAAACATGATTTAAATATCTTCGTCAGACGACTGAACGCGCACACTGTCCATCGCTTCTACTTACCCGATGATAGTAGCCTTCACACCAGCCGAGAACTCCAGTGCCTTCACGAACGCGCCCGGGCCAATGTTGAGTCCACTTTTCCCGGCAAAGTAGCGCGCTTTGTGCAGTGCGATCAGAGATCCTCCCTCCAGCAGCACGCGGAACGCCTCATTGAGCTGCTCAACCAAAATCCCCCTTCACGTTAGCACCAAGAGTGCAAGAATGCAAAACAGCTATTACCTTGCTGTAGTGGAAGTGCTCGGGTGCCAGACCCACGACGACTGCGTTGGGGTTGGTGCGGTCGAGTCCGTCGAACTCTTCCTCCAGCGACGGGTCGACCAGCAGCAGCGGACGAAGACTGCGCTGCTCGAGGAAGCCGCGGGCAATGCCGCCCGAGGTCAGAACGTGCTCAGCCTTGACGTTCTCGAGTCCGATGCTGTGCAAGTGCTGGATCTACAGTCGAGTGCTGGTAGTTAGTCGCTGCCTCTTGTCTGTCATCGTGCAAGAGGCGACGCACCAGCTCCCGACGGGACTTGGTCGTCGTATTGGTCACTGCCGTCATAGACGACAAAAGGTTGACTTAGGACTGTACGATCTTTGCGTGACTGAAGATACCGGTACGCACGCACCGAAGCGCACGCCGATGTCGCTCTGGGCCAGCAGCTTCGTCAGCGCCGCGGCACAGCCCGGCAACACAGCGTCTTCCACGTGCAGCGTTCCTGGATATCAAGAATGGGGAACGTGTGTCATTCATGCGAAGGTGGTGACAGTCAGTGAACTCACGCACCGCTGAGGTCGATGAGCACGGCTCGGATGCTCGTCATTGTTTTGACGATCTGAAAATGTGACCATGTGATTGGTGGACGGGATCAATCTCTAGGTTCGACTCCAGGTTGAAGTGCTTGAAGCATGCGGCACCTTGACGTTCACTCTCGGTCCAGCCTTTCCCTCCTTTTGCCGCAGTGTCAAATGAAGGAGCGCCACCCAGCGCTCGGATACCGCCGAAGGCTGAAGATCCCCACGTACGACGATTCAAAGATGCAAGATCGCGGTCTTAAACTTAAGGTGATTTGGGCGTGCGTACTCACTCGTGTTGGTATCGAGCTTCAGCTTGCACACTGCTCTGCCGTGTCTTCCTGCTAGGAAGTTCCTAGCAAACACTACAGTACCACTACCATTGCGCTGAGATTCAGTCGGGCAGGCAACAGCCGATGCTGGCGCCTGCTGTCCATGTCGTCCACGTATCGGGATGCTGTGCTGCAAGCCTCGCATCAAACCACCGCCAACCAGCAGCCTGCCGCGAACTCGCCGCCGCTGGACGCCTTCCCCCAGCATCCGAACGCATCAACCTCAAGCTCCTCAGTGTGCGGTGCTGCCACTGCAAGTCGCCTCCCACCTGTTGCCCTGTCACGCTCGTCATCACGACGCTCATTGGCTGTCTAAATACTGGACGAGTCTGCTGCCCGAATCTGAGAGGCACTTTTCGGTGGTCGTTCCCGAGTCTGCCCGAATCTAGACAGGACTCATCAATAGTTTGCAAGTATAGATATGCGATTTTGAACACGCATCAAAGATGTCCATCTGAGTGTTGGTCCCCAATTTCTGAAATTTCTAAAACTTGATCCTTTCGTATCTGATCGGTGATGCTGTATCTCGATAGGAGGGAGCGTATGTAAATCGAACGAGTGGGGACGCTACGAGGGACCCACCAGTACTAAGAACTACACGTCTCTATGTTTGTGTCTATGTGTGTAGACGCCGTCGGGTGCCGACGTGAATGTGTTCCGCGCGCTGCTGTTTGTGGTCGAGAGCCACGACGATCAACTGCGCAAGCTGCTGCTGCTCATGATCCGCGAGGTGTTGCATACGCCCAACTGGAACAAGTTCTTCCATGCCAACTCGGCCATGAAAGCTGTACGGCTTCAACAGACGTACTCGAGCTCTACAATGGGTAGAATGTTGCGACGAAAAATAGGGCAGAGATGTTCTTGATAAACACAATTAATTTCGTTGATTAGAGTTGACCAACACTTACGCAAAGATTGCGTGCATCATATACCTGTAGCGAGAGAAACCTGCTGCAGTCTTACTGTTGTAGTGTGATGGGTTGATGTTGTGCAGATGCAATTCCAATGCCATCAACGTAAAAACACCGCAGTTGTAGCTGGGTGAGCTCTGCCACAGGTGCATGTACTAGAGATTCGGTCGATTCGGGCGCCGACTCGGCGGATTCGGCAGACTCGGTCGTAGACTCGGCATTGGACTCGGCAGACTCGATTGTAGAATCGGCAGACTCGGTATTGGACTCGGCAGACTTGATCGTAGATTCGGTGGACTCTGTCAAAGAAAGCATTCAATTCACTTGGTCAGCCACGTCATCCCGCAAATTTGCCCGGAGGCAAATGTACTGATTGAAGACTTCTTCACTGAGACGGTGATTGTGCACGCGAAAGTGCAGTGTAACTCGGACTCTCCAGTCATATCCGTCAAACCGAAGACAGGTTCTCGTCTAATACATTTTACAATGTACGAAAGTCAATCTGAGCAGAACAACAAACCCAGTTGTAGAGTATACGTACTCGAGCCGTACAACCCACGTTGCGTGATGTTTGGCTGGGCCTCTTGCCACTTCCCCTCTGCCGAGGTCTCCCGTAGTGAGCGCAGCGGAGCAGGATGTTGTCATTCTCGAACCGCGCTACTGGAATATTGTGCGACAATGACTCGTCGTCGCGTTTGTACCTCTCCAGATTGCGCTTGTTCCGTGCTCGCAGTCTCACCCCAATAAAGCTAATTGGTGTACAACAGGGAGCAAGAAGCCATATTGTTAGAACGTAGATAGGCAAATAGGTGAAAACGACGCAAACAAACCTGGTACGGCTTCGCTTGGTATCGTTCGAGAGACGCCTGGAACTCGGCCCATGAGTCAAAGCTAGCTTGCTCCATCTCTGGGGCAGTCACGCTGATGGCCGTGGATGTTGCGCCATCTTGAGGGGCTTGATGACCCTCTTCCTCCTCGTCGTCCGTATCTAGTCTGCGCGTTGCCTTGCCGATCTACTAGCGGCCATATTCGCGGAGGCAGCGGGTAACGGGGGGTCCCAGAATTCTCAAATGGGAGCGAACGACAGCCCTCCATTTTTTTCAAACTTTTTGAATCCAAAAAAATCGGATGAAGGAGTGATGGTCATTTGGTGGTTAGGGTTTAAGTCCAGAGAGTTTCAGACAGTTGCATCAATGTACTGTTTCTAACGAATGCCAGATTCGGGCAGCAGCCACTTCGTAAAAACATACCACTCCGTTCAGGAAAGATAGCACAATACCACTGTGACCGCTGTTCCAGAATGAAAGCACAAACTAACACTTGATTTAAGTATTACGAGGTACCTACAAAACAGCTGTCTGAGTGAGTATTTGCTCTGCTCGATGGCAGCAACGAATCGATACGGGAAGTCTTCCCTCCCGCTGCAGCTTCGCTTTCTTCATGTGACGAGGTTTGTAGTTATTGTCGCCCTCTTGGGCGATGCAGTCGTCCATTGAGCACTGTAAACTCAAAAAAGCTGCGTTAATGGTGCGTGTCGGTAGCTCCCAATACGACTCAATGACCGCTGCAATAAGCTCGTCAAGTGTACGCGCACACTTCTTGCGTTGACGAGCTTGAATAGCTGAAAACAGCCCGAGATCATTGCAGTTGAGATCCGGGCTGTTGGGGGGTTGGTTGCGCAGCACTACATTGCATCTTGATGTAGCAGCAGCTTCAGCAAAAGCTGCATCGTCGGCAGCAATGTGCGCTGGCGCGTTGTCTTGCTGGATGACAATAGGGTTGCCGTCGGATGCAGAAGGCCAACGGGAACGCAAGGCGGGCAGCAGGTTAGCAATAAGCATCGATCGGTAGCTCGTCTTGGTTACCGAGACGTCCTTGGTGATGATCGTCCCTGCCGGGCGCCGCACCGAGGATCGCTGAGCTGGCACGTGCTCGACGAAGGGCCAAATGCCCAATTTCCCATCGAAAATCTGATGTGTGGAGGGGTCGTAACGGGGGCGGCCCACAGCAGACAGAAACATCACCTTGGTGATGAATCGCTTGCTGCGCAGACGACGCACCGGTGCCACTTCGTCCGGTAGCAGCAGGAAACGGCGGGTCGGCTGCGTGATGTAGAAGATCTTCTCGTCCACGTGTACCGTGTCCAGCATGTTGTCGAACATCATGGTCTCGGGGTGAACATGCGAGAGGGAAAACTGCAAGCGCTGCAACTTGTTCGTCTCCGTCAAAACGGGCTTCACCACGCTTGTATGCGTGCGTAGGTTGCCTTGCCGCAGCTGACCAAACAGCGTCGTGGGGGCCATACCGCACGCTGCAGCAGCTGACCGTACGGTCGATCGTGCCTCGACAGGTACAGCTCGCAGACGCTCAAGCGTCGGAGTGTGGTCGGACCCTGGTCGTCCGCTGCGACTTCTGCGTGACGGCGATTCAAAACGGCCAGTGGTTTCCGCCGCAGTCCTTGCTCGAGCCCAGAGTCGAGAAATGGTAGAGGGATGGATGCCCTCCGCTGCAGCAACAGCCGAGAGGTCTCCGCGTTTCAGGTGTCCGTTGTTCGAGCGCAGTAGCAAGGCACCCAGGATCTGATGCCGCTGGACGTCGGTCAGCTTCGTCTTACGGGGAGCGGTGGTCTTGGCCATGATGCTGGTTGTGGTGCTTGGGGTGAGGATGGGCGAAATCGTTAATGAGCCTTTATGTTCCAGCGTACTCCGACACGCTGGCTCCGGACAACCAGCCATTGCGACGTCAATACTTCGTCCCATATAGATCTGAGCACACCAAACGAATGGCGACGGCAAGCTACGTCTTTTGGTACTGTCGGCACCTTGTTTTGGGATAATTAGAAGGAAAGCGCAACGATTTTTGAGTTTTGTGCTATCTTTCCTGAACGGAGTGGTACTTAGTAGTGCAACGGCGCATTCGGCGCACAAAAACACGACTCAAGAGTCCTCAGTCAAGTCAAGTCTCGACTCGAGTGGCATTCCTGAGCTTGCCTTGCGTGACGCAGGACCTCTGCATCGACTGCATTGAGGCGCCGCCATCACCAGCAACTCGCCCACTAAACGCGCATGGCCATTTCGCTGCTCTTCTCTATTTAGAAGCGACTACAAATTGGTGCGTCCGGCCGTTATGGCACATTCTAAGGCATCCAGACAGCAGTTACCCCTGGCAATGCGTGTCTGTGCAAAACGATGTTGACTTGGTGTGTGTCTTGTTGTTCTTGTTGCTGTAGTTGCTGTTGTTGCTACAGTTGCAGCCATGCCGGCCTCCAAGAAGCGCATTCAGAACCGCGGCACACTCAACGTGGGCACGCAGCACGTGCCGGCGGCGTTGAAGGACTGGGTGCACATTTGGCACGGCGTCAAGGTGAACAACGGGTCGGAGGACACGTCCATCTTCCACGTGGGCTCGCGTGTCGAGGAGATGCCGTTCTGGAAGCAATTCGTGCGGCTGCCGGCCAACTCGCTCTTCCCGCGGGTCTTCACGAGCTCCAACCCGAGGAAGCCGTACAAGGACTTCCTCTACGTGCTGCTGAACATGCGCTGGCCCATGCTTCTGATGGTGCTGCTGTCCGTCTTCATGGCCAACATCTTCCTCTTCGCAGTGATCACGTGCTTCGTCTGTGGAGAGCCCACCAATTTCTTCGAGGCCTTTGACTTGAGCTACCAGACGTTCACCACGATCGGCTTCGGGGTCGTGTACCCCACGCGCACGTGTGGCAATGTGAGTATGTCGGTCGAGTCATTCGCCTCCATGATGGTCGTGTCAGCCGTCACGGGTCTCGTATTCGCCAAGTTCGCCAAGCCTCAGGCCAAGGTAGCGTTTAGTAAGGTTTGCGTCGTGCAACCTTACGGGAAAAAGTATCTGGCGCTTGTGGTACGAGTGGCGAATGCAACGCAGTCCCGGGATGTGACGCACGATGTGATCATGGAGGCCGTGTTCAAGGTCAATTTGCTGCGAGTGGAGCACAAAACGAAACACATTCGGGCTCACGACGACAAAGCCATTGAGAAACGGAAACTATCACGGACGGCGAACTACGTCATCGAAGATGCTCAGGATGCTGTAGACAATCCCGCATGTTCACCTACTAAAGTGCTGACTTCGTACAACCTGAAGCTGCTGCAGAATAACTTCATCACATTCCGCATGGGTGTTGCTGTAGTGCATGTGATTGACGAGAACAGTCCTCTTTACGGGATGTCGAAGGACGATATTGCTCAGTCTGACATGCTTGTCGAGGTTGCCATGTCTGGAGTCGACTCCACGTTACAGGACACAGTCTCTGAGCGCTACATCTACACAGCAGCAAATTTGATGTGGGGGTACCGCTTTGCCGAGCTGCTGGAATTTAACGAACGAGAGGCGGAGGTTATCATGAATTTTGCAAAGCTCAGTACGGTCGACCCCGCGCCAATCGACAATGCACGCTATCTCAAGCCAATTGTCTCAAATGGGGAATACCGTGATAGCCACGAGAGCAGCAGGAGTGGGTATACACATGGCCGGCGCTCACATCGAAAGTCGAGGGTATTGCATCATGACGAAGAACATCACCCTTACCATGGCGAAGCAGCACATGAAGCTCCTGCTGAGTACTCGGAATCCATTCTGATGAGCTCAAGGTCAGGAGGATCTTGGGACGGGCAGTCCACTGCAGATTCTACGGTGCCCGCTCAGCCGCATCCTCCTGTTTCATTCTCCAAGAAGCCTGGTCCGAAAAAGTTTGGAATGGGACTGGAGCCGCTGTTTGAACCATTGCTGCAGCAGCCATTTGGAACACAGCGAATACCGAAAGCTCCGTCTGCCGAAGCCCGAGCAGCTCAGCGAGGAGGACTGCGAGTTTTGAGAGAAAGGGATCAAACTGCTTTGGAGGAAGGGCGGGGTAGACGTAGCGGGCAGCAATTGACACCAAGTGATGGACCAAGTGGTCGTGCTCGCGTTGGAAGCGGTGGTGCGCGTAACAGCGAAGGCGGTCGTGGTTCTTTTGAAGGCCCAAATGGTCGCCGAGCGAAGAACCTGCTCCAAAGAGAAATGGCAGGGTCCGTGATGGTTGACGACGACACCAGCACAATTTCGCAGGAGGAAGGGCACAAGGACGACATTGGAGATATTGATGACTTCGATGATATTGATGTTGAAGTTGATGATGACGATGGCGATGAGAGCAGTAGCAACGAAGGAGATAACTGCGCGGAGGACTATGGACAAGAGGATGCCAGTCGCCGCCGCCTACGTGCTCAGACGACTTGGTCCGCTGTGTCCATTGAAGTCGAGGACACGCCTCGCTTCTTGCGCATTTTGCCCGTCCACATCCCCAAATCGTTCAGCTTCATGCGGTTTTACCAGAGTGCTCTACACGTGCGCTGGCCGAAAATCATCGTCGTGTTCATTGTGGCATTCCTGATCCTGAACATCACGTTTGGATTTCTGTACTGGCTGGACGAAAGCAGCATCTCCGCTTATGCCGACGTGGTGGTCCCCAAGTACGAGCTGGCGTTCTACATGAGTGTCCATACACTAGCCACTATCGGCTATGGGTCCATTTCGCCGATGCCGGACTCAGCCTACATGAATATTGTCGTATTCATCGAGTCGATGGTGGGGATCATCGCTGTGACGATCATCACTGGCATCGCTTGGTCCAAGTTTGCTCGGCCCCGAGCGCACATTCACTTTTCGTCAAAGATGACCATTTCGACCATCTACGGCCACCGTTGCCTCGTTTTCCGAGCCGCCAACACGCGGCATTCCGGCGAGGTGCACGAGAACTTTTTCCGCATCGGCGTGATTCTCACGAATCGCCGTACAGGACTCCGTCAGATGTACGACGTGCCCCTTGTGACAGCAGAATGGCCGTCTATCAAGCTGCCGGCGACGCTCATTCACGTTATTAACGAGAACTCGCCGTTCTACAAGTTTCACTCCATGGAGGACCTCTCTCAATCTCGAGTTGCGGTCATCGCGTTGCTTACGGGGCTAGACACGACGTTTTCGGAGAACGTGTACGCGCGCAAAATGTACTTCTGGGATGACTTCGAGTACGACATGCGCTTCGACGACTTTGCTGTTATCGAGCGTGACCGCGTCATCGTGGACTACGAGCGTTTTGATCGACTCATTCCAGAGGACCGTGATGAACAGGTCATCACGACGCCGGTGCTATCCGTGAGGTCTTCAATACCAGACCTAGTTTAAAAACTTCGGACAGACAAAACAGCTCAGGCAGTGTGTATGATTATCGTGTATAGTTGTTCAATTCGACACGCTCAAAGAATGCATTATTGTAGTGATGAACTACCTTTTTATTGCAAGTTATTCGTGCAGGCGGCGCTGAATTCCTCGCCACCTAAGCGGTCTATGAACGCTGGCACACCCTACTCCTCCCAGTAGACATCACTGCAGCTTGAATACGGCACGCATAGAACGTCTACCAGCGACCACGGCCACCGCCGTAGCCACCACGGCCGCGGCCACCGCCACCTCCACGGCCAACAAGGTCACGCAGATCACGAGGCACTTCCTGATCAGCTTCCTCCAGGATCTTGACCAAAGGTCCAGCAAGTCGTCCGTTGTTGCCGGGCGTGAAGAAGGAAATCGACGTGCCCTTGTTTCCAGCACGGGCGGTACGACCAATGCGGTGAATGTAGTCCTCGATGTTCTTGGGCATGTCAAAGTTGACCACATAGCGGATGTCCTTGATATCCAGACCACGCGAAGCCACATCCGTCGCAACCAGGATTTGAGTGCGGCCGTCCTTGAACTCACGCAGAACGTAGTCACGCTCTTCCTGCGACTTGTTGCCGTGAATGGCCTTGCACATGTAGCGGGTGTCACGCAGGTTACGGCTGAGTTCATCCGCACCGCGCTTCGTCTCGCAGAAAATAATGATGCGGCCACCTTCGTAGACCTCACGCAGGTGTTCAGTCAGCGCCGAGTACTTCTGGTGATCGTCCATAACCTCCACAATCTGCTTAATCCTCTTGTTCGCAGTCAGATCCAGCGAGCCAACCGTAACCTGAATGAAATCCGTCAGGAAATCATTCGCAAGCGTCACAATTTCCTTCGGCCAAGTCGCCGACCACATGAGCGTCTGACGGTCAGGACGAATCTGGCTCACAATCTTGCGCAGTTGCGGTTCGAAACCCATATCAAGCATGCGGTCGGCCTCGTCAAGCACCAGGTAGGTCACACGACGAAGGTTTGTCTTGCCCATGCTCAGCATATCAATCATACGACCAGGCGTGCAAATGCAGATCTCCACACCACGGCGCAGGTCAGCGATCTGTCCACCCTTAGGGACGCCGCCGTACACGCACGTGTTCTTGATCTTGGAGCTCGCACCGAACTTGTTACACTCGGCTTGAATCTGCACGGCCAGCTCGCGCGTCGGGGCGATCATCAGCACAATCGGACCGTCTCCGCTTTGCAGGTAGGGCTACAAAACACAAATAATAAAATCACAAAAACGTCAGTGGTCACTGAATGGATACACGGCAAACATGGTTGCACGAGAAAGCAAACACAAGCGAGCGCCGAGGGATTTGAGGTGTTCGCGTGCTGCTCTTTCTTCTGGCCATCGCCCACAACGCACCAATGCAGTCATCGCACCGATCGATCGTCAGGAGGGCGCCAGTAACAGAAGAAAAAAGCAGCCGTGCTGATAAAGCTGTACGTGTGCGGGTCGTGCCGGTCCAATTCGTCGAATTGGCGGGGGGATCCTCTCTCAGCAAAGTGTCGCGCTAGAACGACACTTAGACTTGAGTAACGAGAGAACTGAGATCCACCACCTTGACCGGCACTCCAACACAGCAAACTGCGAATCGAATCAGCCGAAGAGACGAATGGCACGCCAGTGCCGCTCAAAGAGAATATCCAATCGATGTTCTCTCAAACTTGCACCAACGCGACTCGACCCCAATTCAAACCCCACGCCTCACACGTGTGTTCCGTCCAACGCATCAATGCGTGAACGACCGTCGTGTGCTTGACACGACTTTGCAATCACCCCTCATGAGCGTATCAGCGCCGCCGAAGGTGCGTCCAACAACGAAAGAAATCCTCTGAAAAGAGTCTGCTGCAAGCTACGAACCTGTGCGTTAATGTGCACGATCGCGGGCAGCAAGAAAGCCAGCGTCTTGCCCGAGCCCGTCGCCGAAATGCCCACCATGTCGCGTCCAGACAGCGCCATGGGCCAGCCCTGGCACTGAATAGCCGTGGGCTTGTCGAAGCCCAGACGCACCACCTCCTCCAGCACGTACTCGGGAAAAGACGCCTCCTCGAACGACAGCACGCACTTGGGCACGCCCTTGCCCGTCACAATGATCTGGTTGTCGCGTTTCCACTTCTCGTACTCCTCCTCCGAGCGCTTGGTCACGTCCGGGTGCTCGTAGTAGAAGTTCTTCTCGAAGACCGGCAGCTTCGCCATGTCCCACTGGATGTTCGTGTCCAGGTTGGATCCCAAGTCGCCGCCGCCACGGCCGCCGCCTCCGAAGCCGCCACCGCCGCGGCCGCCGCCTCCATAGCCGCCACCGCCGCCTCCATAGCCGCCGCCACCGCCGCCGTAGCCGCCGCCACCGCCGCCGTAGCCGCCTCCTCCGCGCGAGCCACCGAAGCCACCGCCGCCGCTGTAGCCGCCGCTGCTTCCGCCGTAGTCGCGGCGCGAGGAAGAGTCGCCGTATCGGTCACCGCCGCCGCCGTACATGATCAGTCAGGAGTGAAGGTCTTTAGGGCTTGCGCGCTACCGGTCGTTTCCGAGAATGAGTCGGAGTGCGCACAGGGCACAAAGCGATCGGATTTGGGAGGGAACGTTTAACAGACGAGTTTTGGTTGGCTGCCGCGCCGGCGCCATTTCCAGCAATCACGTGTCTCAAGCCGCGTCATTCGCGAAAAATCTGCCGGGATTCAACACGATTGGACGAAATAAGAAAGATCTTTGAGAGATTTTGGCGCCGTTACAGTTGCCACTCAACGTCAGGGTGCGCCGTTGCATTACGCATTTACAGTAAGAATGTCTACAGCCTACGCGAGGATGGTGCGTTCGTACGAGGCGAACTGGTTGTCGGCCTCCGAGACGGTCACCTCCAGCTTTTGCACGCCGCGCTCCTGCGATTGCACCAATACATGCCCAGCAGCAAAAGTTAGTCAATTGGGGGTTGCAATCCAAGTCAACTGCCTTACTCGGAGTGCGGAGAGTGTAAACGCGTCTACGAGCTGGTTGCTCTGCCCAAAGCACAGCGAATATTATGGGGATTAGTACTGAGCGTTGGAGACTCAACGCGAAGCTCCACGTACGATGTAACTGGTGAGCTCCTCTGCAGACGAATGTGCAATTGGCAGCAACGAACAGTCTGCCTTGGGGAAGCTGCACGAACACGTAGTTCGTTAGCCTTGCTATCACAGACCCTCCAATCAACTACGCACACCACAGAACTGCCCACCTGAACCTCGCGTTGTCTTCCGTGAGAATGTGGACACTCGCATCATCGAACGAAATCTGGGTCGCGCCAAGTCAGCATTCAAAATCATCATTCCGCAGCTGTACGCAAGACAGCACCTTTAGGAAGTCGCTGTTCATCGGCACCAGGAACGACTCGTTCAGGTCCTTGCAGATCATCCGCGAGATCTTCTTGATCTCGCCAAAGTCAACGATGTAGCCGTCAGGGCCAATTTGGCCCGTGATAGTGACGGCCAAACGGTAGTTGTGTCCATGCAGCTTCTCTCGAAATCCCTGGAACACGTGCAACGCCATTATTCCTCGAGAACGTTCAAGAGATAACAAAACTTGATCTTCGCATACCTTGAACGCGATGAAGTGCGCAGCATTGAACTTCATGTAGTCCTTCGACACGTGCACCTTGTATACGTCGTTGTGGCTGTTGGGTGTCAGCGCTGCCAGTGTTGCTATGCAAGCAGCCGTCATCTGGGCGTCCTTGTTGCAGTTGCAGCTACTGACAGCCCCGTCGGCCACACCGCGCGTTGCATACTTGTTAACGGCAGCGCTCTGGTCTGCCGTGAAATCCTTCCCCATGTCAGTGTCGTTGCGCCTAGGCTCCGTGTTGTGATGTGGCCTCGTTTAACACGGAGGTGACCGACCTCCTGCCCCCGCGTCTAATCAATGGAAGCGGACGGTTGTCATGTAATCAGCACCTGACTTAATACTATTAAGTTAATAGGCCAGGAGCTTGATGCCTGTGACCTTCAATCGCGGAGCGGTGTGAATGGCTCTCTCACTTGTCAGTGTGGTGATTAACACCATTTATCCTCAAGCGACCAAAGGGTGAAATTCCCATAGCTTGCCTTGATTGTCAGAGACTACGTTAAGCTTATCTAGAGCTAAAGAACAGTGTGCTAAACAGCCCCTACCCAGCAACTTTGGAGCGAACCAAGGACCCCCCGTCTTCTGTGTTTACTCTGTCGAAAGCGAGTAAATTCACAATACAACGGGCTCATGCTCATTGAATCTGTACTGTACGTCGCGTCGACATCCCTTTGTCCGACCGACCACAACACTCCCCCACCTCTCTTTATGCCTAAAGGGTGTGTGTACAGTACACCTTTTCAACTTCAAAGTTGCAAATTCCAAGTTCAATACTGGAGGGTATCCCGTAGCACCAAATCAATTAATTCTCAAGCATCCAGACCACTTGAATGTCGGTGATCAACCCGCAGAGCTTGGCACTCAAGTGACCAAAGTTCTACCTTTTCAAGGCCAAGTTCACCAAGAAAGTTCACAAAGAACAAAAGCAAATGCACACGAACCCAAAATCAAATGCGCAAAGTGCAAGTTCAAGTGCATAATCCTACCATAAAGAATTTATCGACTTGTATTTTATTTAGTAGGTGATCCATCCGCCGCGGAGATAATCGCGTGAAAGGCAGGGTTCTTAAATCCCAGGTCTGTGCAACCCGCTTGGGAGGGATGACAGCGTGAGTGGGGGGTATTATGGTATTTTTGGTATAAATGCTGGAATTTATGGGTTTTAACTGACCATTACCATATTTTAAAAAAATCACACGGCTGGTGTAAGGAGCTAATAGTTAATACAGCGAAGACTGAGGAGACAGAAGTATTTCTTAGTGCTGCTAACAAACGTGGACGGTAAGACCCGAGCGTGTCAGAGATACGGGCATGTGTGAGGTACCAGCGGTACCAGTGCCACCAAGCAGTGTTCCGTAGCGCGGGAAGACGGCGCGCGGTCACAGGCGAAGCTCGCCAGCGCATCGACTGCGAGAGATCGCTACCTCTCGTTGTCCCGCGCGGCGGATAGCAACCGCCAGTCGCAACACACAGTAGCAGCGACAGCAGCGACAGCAGCACCTACAAGCATAGCAAAGCATAGGTCGGTTAAGAAACTCGTCCAACACGAGCAAGGGTCCCAAGGCGGCACTCACTTCCGCATTCTCCAGCAGGGGCGCAACCAGCTCCGCCGCCTTGGTTATTCCCGCCACGGCTTTCTGCCAAGGCAACCTCAGTCTCCTACCTTCCGTCTGTCTTCTGCCCGCACCTTAGCGCTGAGACCATCTATGCGACGCCTACAGCCCTGCAGACAGCACGTACACAACTTTCAGCGCTTCTCGGCATGTGCAGCCCCGTAGAGTCGTCGGTATCTGCAGCCCGTATGTCGTACTCGACTACCAAAGAGAGGGCTGTTTAGCTCACGGTCGTTTAGCCCCCCCCCCCCCCCCCCCCCCCGGAGCCAAGTATTGCGCGAGTTGGCAAAGATCTTGGACGTGGTTGTCTTACGCTGCATATAAACCAAGAAAGACGTCTGCTGCTGTCTTGTGGATTTGGATATCGTACGTGTTATGCGGCCGTAGTTGTATCAATCGGACACCGTCCTGCAGCTAGGGGTGGGCCTGACAGTAATGCATTGCGGACATCACACAAAGCAGCACGCGGGTCGCGAACTCGCCCCCCCCCCCCCCTCCCAGAGGACGCAGGTGACTTCGCTCAATAAGGTAAAAACGAAGTGAGATTCTGGTTAGACGAAGCAAGCTCACCGTACAGTTACCTAGACCTCCACATGATGCACTGCTTCTTGTGCTCACGTTGCTGTCTTACGCCACCGGCCACTCATGATTCTCAGAGTTTGTATTTCCTGAACTGAACCCTCCGGTGCTAGTCAATCACAGACTCTCTCTCGTTAGCCTCTGTGGCTCCGCGCTCTGTGCTTCACAGCGCGGAATCTAGACTGAGCGATCATCAGCCGCTTCCCACCGTCCATTGCCCGTGCCTTCATATTCGCTTTCCCCCTCCCAGCCACTCCAGTTCTACAGAAACCCATTTTCTGGCGGGCGGGTAGTGTAACAAGGGATATCGGTGGACATTGAGGTCCCGGTGGTCTGGAATACCCGCTATGAGTTAACTTGTTAGTAGGGTTAGATAATTAGTCGTACAACGATGGAGCGGAGACAAAATAATCTGGATAGTTATATATTGTATAATACAACACCTACTTAGACGTTAAGCTTAATATTAAAAAAAGCGGAGTGCTCTCCCGACGCACATTATCCCTTCAAATGTCCTTCCAAGTTTACAATTAAGTCGCATATGAGTTGCAGACTCCAGCTCTTTATACATATTAGTCACATGTACTTCCAAAGTCACGTGTCAAAACTTGCAAAAACGATGTGCCTAGTGCTAATCGTTTATAGCAGGGGGGGGTTATTTGGTGTCTCTATATAGATAAATTAATCAAATCATAATAATTGAGTGGCTGTAGCTCCACTGCAAATGCGCAAGGCACACACTCTCAACTCGTACCATTTCCAAATTATCACCATGGAGACGACCAAGCGCCCTGGGAGAAAGCGAGACGATGGCTGGCAAGTGGTTGACGTGGACGGTGACGGATACGTTTACTGCCTTCGTTGTGAAGGCGTAATCCACAAACTCGGCCTCACGCACGTTGATCGTGTCAAGCGCCACCTGCGAGAAACATGCGCGAAACGGCCTCGTCAAGAAGTGGTGACGTCGTATTTCCCAGCTCAGATCGACGGGGCTACTCAAGACGCATTCAACAAAATGTTCGCCTTGTGGCTCTTCTCTACGGGCATGGCCTTCTACAAGGCACAGCACAAGTCGTGCGCAGCGGTGTTCCGTCTGCTCAACCCGACCGTGGCTATTCCTAGCCAGCACCTCATCCGAGGCCGCCCACTAGACGACTGCTACGACGACTCGGTTTGCCGAATGCGTGCCGCACTCGCGAGGCGCTTCTGCTCTCTCGTTACCGACGGCTGGACGGACATAAATGGCTTCGCTGTGATCAACTACCTCGCAATTTGCGGTCAGCACACGTTCTTCTTGGAGTCAGTTTACTCGGGGAGCACCAGCCACGATGCACAGTTTTTGTCCCAAGATATCCAGCGCGTGATCGGAAAGTACGATTTCATCAACTTTGTCGCGGTGGTGACCGACAACACATCGGCCAATCAAAACGCATGGGAAATTCTTCAAGAGCTACACCACAAAATGTATTTTCATGGATGTGCTGCCCACACTGTTAATCTGCTGGTCAAAGACGTAGTGGCGTCACTCAAGTGGCTAGAGAAGCTCGTGGCTGGGTGCAAGGATGTTGTCGTGTTTTTTTTTTTTAAGAAGAACCACAAATTGTGGTACAAACTTAAGACACGTCAGCAAGGAGCGGCCACTGCTGACGAGAAGGCGCCACCTACTCTCGCGATGCCATGCGATACAAGGTGGGGGTCGATTTTGGCTTGCCTTCAAAGTGTGCTGAAGTCGGAGAAGATTCTGCTCCAGATGGTGTGTGAACGCGCGTTCCTGAGCGCACCGACCAAGGCGAAGAAGGCCGCAAGACGTGCAGTGTTCGACTTCATCACTGGTAAGGCGCTCGTGTCTCAATTACAGAAGGCGGTCAAGGTATTGGAGCCGCTTGTCAAGTACCAACGCCGGTTTGAAAAGAACAGGACCGTGGCTTCGGAGGTGCATGAAATGTTTTTGATGCTACCGGGCGAAATCGCAATTCCTCCACTCACGTCAAGTGAGCAAGAAGCTGTCCGCTCGAAGATTTCGGCTCGCTTTGATTTTGTGTATGGAGATGCACATGGTGTGGCCCACCTGCTGGACCCTCGATTTGCAGGCGTTGGAATGGATGCCAACACGAAGGACAGGGTCGAGCAGTTTGTTATTGCGTGGCACGGGTCAGATAAAGCAGACGAAGTCATGGTAGAGCTGAGCAAGTATCAAGCGCATGTCGCAACGATGAAGGGGTCGCACAAAATGGCACTGCTTAAGAAGAAGAAGATTGAGGTTGCCCACTTCTGGAGTGGCATGAGCACTTATCCGTTGTTGCAAGCTGTAGCTGAAGTGGTGTTCGGCGTCGTTTGTTCGAGCGCGGCCGCAGAACGCAATTTCTCAACGCACAAGTTCGTGCACTCAACCTTGCGGAACCGGCTCGCCCCAGAGCGCGTTGAAAAGCTCGTTCATATCTACTTCAATGCCAGGAACTGTTCGACCGAAGAGCTGGATTTCCTAGACGATTTCGTTCCTCTGGAAGACGAAGAAGACACCGCTGCAGATCGCAGTCAAGACGAGGACTTCATCTACTACTAGAGGCGAGGTAGCAGTAGAAGTAGAAGTTGGTAAATGATCGGCATTCATCATGGTGGTAATGAAGAACGTTCGACGAAAACACTCGTGGTTTATACCTTATCCCACGTGCTTGTGGGTGGGATATGGTATATACCATATTCCATTTATCCCCGTCCTACCACCTGCGAACCCTGATGAAAGCCCACCGCTAGCATTTCCTGCTGGAAGTTGTGGAGACACTCTTCCCCCGTGTTGCTACGGCGCAATTATGCGCGTCCTGCTGCCGCCATACTCTCAGATTCCACGACAAGGTGGCGGCTCTCGAGGACATGTCTGTCGGCTGCTAAGCAGCAACAAGGAATCAGTACGGTAATGACATATTTGTCGGGGTATTTGATTTTGAAGGCTAACGGTACTTGCCTGAATGCATTTGGCATTGCACAATATTCATTTGATTTTGAGTTCGGTGCATTTGCTTTTGTTCTTGAGAGTGACTGCTGTCCCCGGGTGAAGCATACACTTTGTATACTTCTGTCCGGAGGGCATAAACGGTGCGCAAAAGAGCGCAGCGAGCCGATCCCCGGCGAAGTGCGGTAGGGTCCGCGCGGAGCGCGGTAGGGTTTAGGAGTCCCATGCCAGTTTTTTTGGGGTCTAGTCAGGGGTGTACTAAAAATCGCCATTTATCCGGACATGTATAGATCGCTAAATAGAAAGTGCTAATCGGTTACAGTAGAGAGGCTACTGCGACACCCAGTCGGGGACAGCATCACGTGCCTTTGTTCTTTGTGAAGTTGGCCTTGTTCTTGGTGAACTTGGCCTGGAAAAGGTGTACATGTAGTGACGATGACACAACACGCGTGACCAACACCCCCGTTTGGGTTTCACGATACTGTGAGCACGTGCTCCACACTCGTTCGCACCAAAGGGCAGCACAGATTCGATGCACTCTAGCAGTGCGTTCTTGGCGGCGGTCGTGTATCATTCGGCATCAGGAGCACGTTCACCGCGCCTTGGTCGCTTAGGCTTGGTCGCTTGATGTTTAAGTAGTTAAAAGAGAAATTAGGATTGAGCGTGTGAATGGCGCTGCGTGCAATCTCTCACGACGGATGCACCAAGGAGCAGCGCAGGCACACGGGCAAACCAAAGAGCAACAAGACAATGACCCGCAATGGAAGTGGAAGCTTGCTTGCATTCAGCCCAAGGCCGAGTTACAGCACAGCTGACCTGCAAACGACACCGCTTTTGCCTCCTTTGTGCAGGTCGTCGACCTCGGCCAGCAGTGGTTCGCCTCTTCCTGGCACGAACTTGACCCGTAGCGTAGAGAGCACATTGGTCGTGGGCTGGTGGTGCTTGTCCAGACACACGTCGTAGCAGGCGGCGTTGGGGACGTCTCTGAGCGCCAAGTGGGCCACAGGGATGCGGTACTCGTCCACGAGCCACTTGGTGCGGCCGTCCCCCGCCTCGCCGTCGATGGCGGGCAGCACGCGCCGGTGGTATGGGCTCGCACGTAGGCGCGAGCTTGCTAGAGCTCACAGTCTTGGCGAACTGCAGCTCCCCCCGCGGTTGGATATCGACTCTGCGGCCGTCGAGGATGTCGCCAATAGGTGCGACGCGCGCCGACTGCTGATGATGAGCCGGCAGGTACTGCTCAAGCTGCTACCTCACGTGTGAACAGCACGCGGCCCGAGTCCACCTCGCGCACCGCGTAGCCGCTGGTGTCCATGGTGTGCATCCAGAAGTTATCGGTCAGCTCGAGCGTCGTCACGCACCGCCGGTTGAAGCACGGTCTCATCGCGAACGAGACCTTCCACTGCGCGGACAGCGGCGTCGCTATAACTTCTGCATCGACAGCGCCGCAGGCAGATGCGCGAGCTCGCCACGAACGGGATTTTCCACTGCTCGGAAAGCAGTTTTGATTACACTACAGCGTCGAGCGCTGGCGACGACGGTAGCAGCAGTGAATCAACACCGATGACCCGAGAGGAGTTTAACAAGTTCGTCGCCAACTACATCTTCACCTCTGGGTACAACCTGGCTTCCTGAAGTTCGCATTGAAAGGTCGACCTGCTGGGCTGAAGGTGCCGTTAGGTTCTCAGGAGTAGGCTACCTGTGAGGATTTCGTAGCATCTACTGTAGTACATTAATTAACTTCGCTGTTTCTGCTTCCCTTCGTGTCTGTTGCACCTGCCTTGCTGTCGTAGTGCTGCCATCACACCTACGATACGCTATCCTCCTCTGGTCAATTTTAAGCTTCCGGTGTTTTTTGCCGTGGATTAAACCGGATTAAACTGATTAATCCAAAAATTTAAACTGGTTTTGCTATACAGATTTCGCCTTCACTTCTGACACCGTGCTTAACCCATAATGTCGTGTAGGAACACGCTGAAAATCTCGCTACCGTAAGGTACGAGTCCCACCAACAACACACGTCTCCCCAAATAGGTCAACGAAAGTTGGATCAAAACCTGAGGTCCAGGAACGATCCCTTACACCGGGTTGGATATAAGCCTCTGTGTACCAAAGTTGCTTTAGGTCAACCCAAAACCTGCACTAACTAGCCACGAACGAGGGCTAGAATGCAATATAGCGCTTTCGCGCAACCCTTTTGCAGTCCCTCAGATGGAAGGGTACTGGCGGATTAGGCCTAATACAAAGGGGACCGATGTAATCCTCGGTCGGTAGTAGAATATACTCTAGGGGACTTAAACCCCCCCACACACACAGAGAACGACACTCTAAGTGCCACTCTAGCCTCTCGGCCACGCCAACTCTTGGCTTGACCTCGGTGGACTATTGATTAATAAATCTCTAGTCCGCCGACAGCCATACCACTAAGCCAGGCGTATCCAGGCACTACAGCAAGCTAGTTAACACTTACCGGAGTCGGACTTAACCTCTGAAGACTTGGGGGGAAGACTGCTGATTTATTACTGAATATTCAGAGGCCCTGAGAGCCTCTGCAGATCATCCTATAGCTAATCCTAATCCTACATACAAATATCTAGTATAAAACGAATCTCGATGTGGCGACCTCTGTACACTCATCAATAATGACGGTGATTACTCCAGAGGTACCTCGAGGGTCGACCGAGGCTTCGGTCGTCTGAACGAGGCTTCGGTCACCTGACCGAGGCTTCCATCTAAGTACGACTGAGGCTTTGGTCGCAAATAGCACTGAGTCTGACGTATTTAGCCTCGGTCGGGTGTTTATTAGGTCCCACCGAGGCCAAAGTCACTACCTGTCACTCTACCGAGGTAAATGTGAGTGAAAGCTTGTCACAACGGCAACTTCCTTTCTGTCAGCGAATCCGACAGAGCACGCTTGCAGCGCAGTCCGGCCGAGGTCACTCTTCGGCCGGATCTCCACGCCACAACTACCCCCGCCCCACCGCGAACCCCGCACTGGTGAACGGCGCGGCGCAATGTCCCGTCGTCCGGCTCGCCCCGAATCTCGCTCGCTGGTTTCGGCCACTGCGCGGGCCTTCCGATCCATTAGCTGCACCGGCGGGGTAAGCTCTTTCTTGTTCGACTCGTTCGTATCTTGATCATCTTGGTGCTGACTTGTCCTCCTTGTTCACCTTTTAGAGCGCTCTCGACGTCCTCGCTGAGGCGTCAACCGAGTCTCGCCCGCGTGGTGATGCTCCTCTGACCGCTTCTCAACCTGGCGGCGCGACTCCTGCGGCTCCCGAGTCCTCGGTCGAGCATCCAGCACCTCCGGGGAGTCTCCTGGGTCCATACCCTGAGTGAACCGAGGGTCCTGGGTCCACGTAGCCCGAGGTACCGGGTGATTCCCCGTATCGTTCTCCTCCGACTTCTCCGCTGCGTGCCCATCTTCCTCCGTCGCCAACTCCCGCGCCTTCGGCATCGTTGGCAACTCGCGGGGCGTCGGTCGGGGATGTGGCTGCCGGAACAATGGTTGCTGCATCCGCAGCGGGTGCGAGCGAGCCTCTCGCGCCTGTATTGACGGCGTCCGACCGCCAGTTCCACCGGCTCGCCGAGTTGGTCGTCAGCGTCGCTCGTGCACCTCCCGCCCGGGTCGATCCAGTGGTGGATCGACGCCTTGAGCAGGCTACAACCCTCGAAGAGGTGGCCACGGCTGCAGTGGCTCCTCGACGTCTGCCCATCGCCGAGTCCGAGGAGATGATGTCTCTCCGTCAGGAGGTGGATCGACTCCAGGGTCTAGCGAAGGACACGGAAGACAAGCTCCACGTCGAGATGGATCTCCGTGTGAAGTCTGATGTCTTTTGCGTGCAGACGTCGACCGAGCTCCACCAGGCTCAGGACCGGATCGACGAGCTCCGAGCCGAACGGCTACAGCTCCTTGAACGGCTAACCGACGCAGAAGCCACCCTGGAGTCGCACCGAGAGGTGACTGCCTCGCTCGAGCGGCGTCTCGTCGACACCAACGCCGAGGCGACTACAGCTCGTCGACAGCTCGCGACGGACCGGGGGAGGTTGAAGGCAAGTCTCGTTGCCCACACTGCCCAGCTCGACCGCCTTCGCCATCAGTTGGCTGACCAAGACCGAGGTCAGTCGAACGTCATACCCGCGCGCATTCAAGCTCTTCAGGACGAGAACAACAGCTTGCGTCGCCACTCTGCGATGCATGAGCTGGACGTGGACACCCTTGTCTTGGCGTCGGCGGGCATCTCCGCTAGCGAGATCGACTGGACGCTGCTGGGTCTCAACCCTCCAGACGTCATCGTCGGGTCTCCGCAGAGCGGTAACGAGTCGTCAAGCCCAGACGAACCCCCTGCCGAGGCTCCCTCAACTCCCGTGGTCCCTCGCTCTAGTCCTCCGGCGTCGCCCTTGTCCGGGTCATCTTCGTCGAAGCGCAAGCGGGACTCGTCTCCTCGGTCATCGACCGAGGGTGCGGCTGCGTCACAGCTGCCCCCATCCAAGCGTCTCGGCCGTGCGTCCGTTGACTTGCGCGCGAGAGCTGCAGCTGCACATCGTGCAAGCGGGTCACCGGATGGCTCGCAACCTTCGGTCGGCTCACCCCCGCCTTCCGCTACTCTCGGGTCACCTGGTGGTGAGTCGAACGAGGGTAGCGACGCTTCCCTCATCCCGGCATCGTCGTCGGCATCTGCTATTCCACCGTCTCCTGCCACTTCGGGACCTCCAACTATGCAGTCGGATGACAGCATGGGTCAACCTGGTCCACAGGGTGGAGGTGATTCTCCGAGCGGTGAAGGTCCGCCAGGGTCTCCCGCTGGCGGTTCGCCTCCGAGTAGTGGGGACGGTGGCAGCCCGTCGCCGCCAGGCTCCGACGATGGCGAGCGTTCCGGCGGATCTTCAAGCGGGTCCGGCAATTCGTCCGCCGCGTCGGATACTAGCGGGTCTCCTCCTGCAACACCACCCCAGCAACCGGCGGCTTCGTCAAGGAACCTCGACGACATGTCCCCGGAGACGCTCGAGCGGGCGATGTTCGGTTCGGAGAGCGACGACGAAAGCCCGTCTCTCTCGGCCGGGGCTGGGTCTCAAGCCTCGTTCGCACCCGCTACGTCGTCGCCGGGGTCTTCCGCATCTGGAGTATCACCGACCGAGGGTTCGTCAGCTGTTCCACGACACGGGCGTCCTCGGTCCGAAGTGACTGCCACTCTCTCGGCTGCCCCTGGCACCGTGCAGACCGGGTTCACGCCTGTCGTCACCAGTGTGTCCGACGTAGCGGAAGGGTCTCGGAAGCTGTCTGAGCTCGGCAACTTCTTCTTTTTGCCGGGGTTCGTTGCACCGGGCGCTCAGGAATGCTGGTGTCTACTGCAGAATCTCAGCTTTCCTGACATTCCGGCTGACGACCCGGTGTCTCCGATCTCCGAGGCCGGAATTGCCGCGTTCTCCGATTGGGCGAACCCCCGTCACCCGTGGCAACTGGTGAGGGTCAGATTCCCGGCCGAGCCGTGCACCTTCGGTGCCGGTGAGTTTACCGACGGTGTGACGATCTCTGTTCGGTCCACTGGTCAAGCTCTCCTCGTTCGGCTCTGGCGGCAATTCCAGGGCACGTCTACCGACGCGACCGACCTTGGTTTCGCCTTGTGGGAGCGTCGTCACTGGGTGCAGGCTTCTGCCGTCGAGGCGTACTTTGACTACTTGTCTACGAAGCACGGTCGTCGTTACCCTCTCCTTCTCCAGCCTCGCCGGCTCTGGCACGAGTACGTCCGAGCTCGGAACCTCAGAGCTGGCCGCCTCAGGCATCACATGGTGAAACGGTTGTGGACGGGTTGTATCGAATACAACCGCGAGCCTCGTCAATTTTACCCCGAGACTCTGTTGGAGCCACATACCTCCAATACTCGTTCGAGGTCGTGGAGTGGGTCCCTCGGACGGCGGACTGGATCGCAGAGGTGAACCAGCTGGACGCTCGTCAACCGTGGCGCAACTGTTGGATCGATGATCCGGCGAGCCATCCTTTCAACACGACGTTCGCCGCCTGCAACCCCGAAGTTCCGCTGTTCGTGCCGCGCGGGGCGACTAGCGAAGAGGTGGCAGCCTCGGTGGTCGTGGAACCGTCTCTTCCTCCGTCATGGGTGACCGCTCCATGGGTCACCCAATTTGGTGCCGGTCGTGACGATGACGCCTCGGACGAGGAGTCGAAGGACTCGCCGAACGTCGGCGCAGACACTCCCTAGGCATTCCTGTCCTCGGTCGCCCGTCATTCCTGTTCTCCCGCATCAACTCTCGCTGCTCCAGTACCGTCCGACGCTCTAATCTTGCAGGCAGCTCGTAGGGTTGTAGTTCATTCTTCGTTAATTCTCCATAATCACTTTAATCCACCCGTAACTTCTTTTCTGCTGCATCTTCCGCCGCGATATTGATATCTCTCTCGTTCGGTGGCCTGCCTTCTCCACCTTGATCCTGCGGTTCTTCTGGTGTGCCGACCGAGGGGTAGTCTCGTGTTCTTGAGTCGTCATCTTAATTCGTTCACATGTACATATGCATTGTTCGTTTGGTATCTTCTTTCGTCTGCTACTGCGAGCCAATTGCTCCTCGCAGGCAGTTCATCCCTCGGTCGCCTCTGCAGTGGGTCCTCTTCGTTCATCTCCAACCCTTCTGCAGGCGACCGTGTTCCCAGTAACTCCTTTCGTCTGTATTCGCGAGCTGGTGCCCCTCTCAATCAGTTCATTCATCGATAGCGCCAAGCACTCATGGGAGGTGATCTACGGTGGAAATGACAGGGTATTCATAACACAACTGGCTTCGACGTTCGCTGCTTTCACTACTTGCTATCGTACTTTGAGCCCAGGTAGAGTCAGGAACGCAATTGGGTGGGACGCGTGTCTTACCTGCTCGATTCGCAACGGAACTTGTTCTCGTTCTTGTTCTTGGTGGCGTCCATCAGCACGCGTCGCACTAACTCCGGGGCCGGAAGGAAATAGCGCTGCACCGATCGTGTAATACGGCGAACCCAGGGACGGCAGCAGGGGCAGCGGTTGCAACACGGTGTTTGTGCCCACGCTTCTTTCGGGGGTTGGCATTGCCAAGTGCTGGAAGCCGAGATCTGTGTCCCCACTTAGCGAAGGCAAGAAGCGTGGAGTCGCCTCGATTGAAGTCAGGCGCTGCTAGCGCAGGATTTGGCTAAGCTGCTCAATTCATGTCAGTTTGCATTTTACCTTACCGTGCACAGGTAATCCGGGGTACAGAGACCCGGGACACCGAACAGTCATGTCCACCTTGAGAATCCGAGCGATTGCTCGAAACGTTGGACGGCGGCGGTGTAGGTGGGCTCAAGGAGAATGTGTCCCTCACCTCAGCATCGCTTGGTTCAGCCTCGACACCACGATCATCTTCTGGCTCATTTGGGCCGAGAGATGTACGCGAGCTCGCGATCCGCGCGGCCGTTGTCAGCTGCGTAGCCTTCGTAGCGTCGCCGCACGTTCTCCCACTCACTGGCACCGTCGGAAAAGCTTCGCCAGTCTACTCCAGTAGTGCGTTCAAGTCGCCTGCGCTGTAGTTCTCTACTCCTGCGATCCTACCACGCCTCGCCATGATGCTGATGTTGCTGTGTCTCTGGTGCGCGGAAGTAGAGTGAATGTCAGTGTTAATCAACATTGACAGGTAGCGCTCAAACGATGGACTTTCTGCTTATTTTCCCAGGTTTATGCCATCTAAACACAGACCCATGATCTGAAGGGGGGGGGGGACCCCCCCTTTCAGATATTGGATCTGAACCGGTGCCTTTTGTCTTTTGGAGAATAGAACGGCTCTTTTATGTATGGGTTAGGGTAAATCATGGATCTGAACCGGTTCAAAAGGCTACGGGAATCGCTTCAGTATGGTCAATGGGGAGGCCTTCGGTGACCCACATTCTTGGTACACGTTCAAGAACCAGAAAATAAAGTGAAAGAATTTTTGGCTCGTCATCGGGTTATGTTATCGTGTAGGGATCTCGAGATACTGTAGGATACAGTACATGCACTGGTACAGTACCATATAGAGCGGTATTCAATATTAGTGATATTATGCTATCACCAGCTCTGTGCTATAGTACTCTTCAAGTAATACTTTTGAAGGGCAGCAAACTGGGTTCTCATCTTGCAATTCTAGTTTGAGTTAGGACCTCATTTGGAAAGACCACCATATTCGAAAACGTGCCAAAGCACAACAAATGAAGCATGGATTGTGCCATGAAAGATTGCCAGGAAGGCGATGAAGTCAAGTGTGATCCTTACGTAGTAAGCCCGATAATGAAGCTCATAAATTTTTATAGAGTGATTATTTTTCAATTTCAGAAGTTCGTAATTAATTTACTACGAAGTATCGTATACCGTACAAGCGCTGAGATTATTTAACGTGCGTGACATTTTCCCCACAGAGATTAAGTACAGTGGGTGCTTATCCGAAGGTGACCACCGCAGCTCAAGTAGTAGTGGAGTAGTACTACTAATATTACTCCTACTATTACTACCCAACTGTTGGTATCTGTTAAAGTTAGCAATGTTTGCGTTTAAAAGCGTAGTATCAAAAGAACGCGCTACCAGCCCAATCCTCTAGTATGTACCGGTATACGCAATTTGGTGCTATTTATTGCCAGTAAGTGGGTCAATATTATATTGTATAATATTGACCCACTTACTGGCAGAGGTCGGAATAAATATTGCAATTCAATACATTATTGGGTTTTCCAAAATAAATTTTTATTATTGAGATGTACCGATTCCAATACCGATTCCAATACCGGGAATCGGTACATCTCAATAATAAAAATTTATTTTGGAAAACCCAATAATGTATTGAATTGCAATATTTATTCCGTTTTGTGTTGAGAGGTTTCGACCACGTGTTTTCGTGGAATTTTCGTTCTCGAATGCTCAGTCAGAGATTCTATTCGCCCGCACACTACACGAGCTTTGGCGCTGCAGCAGCCTCCACCCTCTTCAAAGCGCTACGCATCTACCGTAAAACTCGACTTGTATCCGACACCTACATGCCTCGGTTGTAAAACCCTCCCAAATATAATATGCCTATCAGCAGATCGCAAAACACATGTTTGTTAATTTTCAGAATTACTTTAGCCCGGGGGGGGGGGGGTACCTCGAGAAACCTCATGGACCAAAGTCATGGCGCAATGACATCAGGCAGTTGCACTCGACTTGTATCCGACACCTACATGCCTCGGTTGTAAAACCCTCCCAAATATAATATGCCTATCAGCAGATCGCAAAACACATGTTTGTTAATTTTACGTGTAAAGCCTCAGAATTACTTTAGCCCGGGGGGGGGGGGGGGGTACCTCGAGAAACCTCATGGACCAAAGTCATGGCGCAATGACATCAGGCAGTTGGCAGCGCGTACGAAGGAGGAACGTAGGCACAGGAGGAAGCAAACCAAGTCCCACTCGTACAATTCTTCACAACGCTCGCACGCGCCCGCACGTATTAAGAGAACACAGTGTCTATTGCTTGTCAGCTCTAGCCAAATGCATATCAACTACATCATCCTACACCGACTGAAATGTCTACATGTAAAATATCCATCGATTCAAGTTAGTCGGCCAAGTCTGTGAATGCCAGATCGTCATCGCTGCGAAGAGAGCTTTCTTGCAGAATGCCCTTGAAGTCGTTTGACACAGCAGCAGCTAAAAGCAAAGCCCACGAATCAGCTATTAATACTCACCGCACTTCGGGGCGCTTGGGCGGTTTGATGCCACAGGTCTGGATCTCCGCATTCGAACCTGCTCCTGCAGTCGCTGCAACCACCATGTGTCTCGCTTGTACTGCCTGGGCTTCGCGCCTCCTGTAGAGCTCAGATTGGGGTGCTTGTCGCGTGTCACTGTAAAAAGGAGAAATGGTTGGCTTGCGAGTCCGTGATTTACCGATGGCACGCAACAAATAATTCGTGGTGTCGGATATAAGATGCTAATACCTACCCCTCTTAATACGTGATTTCATTGGCTGATAACAGTTGTCGGATATAAGTTTGTGTCGGATACAAGTCGAGTTTTACGGTACTCATCTACGATACCAAGCCATCAACAAGCCATCGACAAGCCATCCTGATCAGGCGCGCGAGCTTTGGCGCTGCAGCAGCCCTCACCCTTCGTGGGCAATACCTCGCTGCTGCGGCGTCAGAGCAAGCTGCTAAACTACACGACTGTTGCACATCTACTCATCTACTCATCTACGATTCATAATTATCTACCCTTCTACTAATCAGGCGCGCGAACTTTGGCGCTGCAGCAGCCCTCACCCTTCGTGGGCAATACCTCGCTGCTGCGGCGTCAGAGCAAGCTGCTAAACCACACGACTGTTGCGCATCTACTCATCTACTCATCTACGATTCAAAATTATCTACCCTTCTACGAATCAGGCGCGCGAGCTTTGACGCTGCAGCAGCCCTCACCCTTCGTGGGCAATACCTCGCTGCTGCGGCGTCAGAGCAAGCTGCTAAACCACACGACTGTTGCGCATCTACTCATCTACTCATCTACGATTCAAAATTATCTACCCTTCTACGAATCAGGCGCGCGAGCTTTGACGCTGCAGCAGCCCTCACCCTTCGTGGGCAATACCTCGCTGCTGCGGCGTCAGAGCAAGCTGCTAAACCACACGACTGTTGCGCATCTACTCATCTACCCATCTACGATTCAAAATTATTGATCTGAGCTATCGCTCTGCGCGGTGGGCATGCAAAGTAACACTGATATGTATTCTGTTAGAGAGAGCTAGTCTGCTCTGTTGGAGTTGTGCTGCAAGCTGTTTGCGTTGACATTTGAAAGGGGTCGGATGACGCCGCGGCCGTGGCACAAACTAACGATTGTGGTGTTGTCGGATCGGCGTGATGTCGCTTGCCGGGAGCAACACAGACGGATCACTCCCCCCCCCCCGTTTTCGCTGCGTCGGCGCGACAGACTCGCGTAGGGCTCTCCACATCGCCTGTAGGGCTTGTGCCTGGGGTGTGCGGCGACGTAGGCTTCGACTAGTTTCGGGATATTCTCAAGCATGACGCGGGCAGGCTCCCAGGAAGCTTCGAGAGGGTCGAGACCAACCCACTGGACCTTAAGTTCGTAGTCGTCGGGGCCTTTGCGACAGTCCAGTAGCTTCTCTACCAGGTGACCCCCAGCGCCGTGGTGGACGTGGTCGAGCAGGTCTTCGGTAACCTCGCGCTGGGAGTCACGGTAGAACTTTAATCTTGAGGCATGATGCAGGGTGATCCCATACGGGGCGACGAGGTCCTGTACTTGAAAGGTGTAGTCGTTTTCGGCAGCAACGATACGCTTGGGCCCGTTCCAGTAGAGAGCGAGCTTGTTTCGGCGGGGTAAGACGCTGCCAGTACGAAGTCTCCAACTTCAAATTTGGGCATTGCCACTCCGACGCGCTGGTTGTGGCGGGCCCGCTTCTGCTGCGGTTTCGCGGCACTCGTGCTTGACACAGACCGGTGCATCTCGTCGAGGGCGCCTCGAACCTGCGTAAGGTGCTGCTGCTGAAAAGTGGCTAGGCGGTCTTTACTAAGATTGATGATAGGGTCGCCGCGCACGATCGCTTGCAGTTGAGAGGACCCCGGTAAAAAGGTGAATGCCGTGAGTGGGGCAACCATGCCGAGACGATCCGAGGGCATGGTGTTCAGGCTGTAGTGAATACATCCGCGAATGAATGCCTCGACGTCCGTAGACATTGTCGGCCAGTAGAAAACTTCCTGCAATGTGGCCTTGATACCGCGGCGACCGCTGGCACCGGCGTGGCCGATTACACATACACGCTGATGAAGATCGCCAGCATCGGGAGGAAGCCAAACCTTTCCTGTGTTGGTCACGTACATTTCTCGCTCGGAATCAAGAGTCACGTCGTCAGGAACGCGAAGTGTGATGGCTTCATCTTGAACGTGGCGTATCTCGGTCGGTGTAGGCCACTCAAAATCTGGTTGTTGGAGTGGGGCAACCTGATCGACGACAGCGAGTTGTCGAAGTTGGAGCGTGCTAGGTGGTGGGTCGTCTCTGGGCGCACCCCACCGAGAGAGTAGGTCCCCCCCCCAGACATTCTCCTCGCCACTTACGTGCTTGATCTCATAATTAAAGCACGATAGTCCGAGCGCCCACCGGTCTAGCTTGTCGGCTTGGTACCGATGTATGCCAGCGTCGACGGCATACGGGTTGAAGATGTAAATCAAATTCCGATGGTCCGTAAAAATAGTGAAACCACCGGGACGCAGAAGGAGGTAGTCAAGGCGCTGACAGGCTTCGACTATAGCGAACGCCTCCTTCTCCACAATGGCCCACCGACTGGCAGCACCTACAAATTTCCCACGGAGGAATGCAAGTGGCGCATGCCGTTGCTCGCCTCGGGGCTTTTCCAGGTCGCCTGGTGGTATCTGGGTAGCTACAGCTCCCCAATACTCAGCACTTGCGTCGGTGAATAGGCACACATCCCAATCCGCTCGAGGGTGTGCGAGGGGCGTAATTCGGGCGAGAGCGTCCTTCAAATTGTTGAGACTGGCGGTCTCCTCTTGTCCCCACTGGCATTCATCCAACTTGGTCTTCTGCAGTTTGGACTTCTTGCGGCTGCCTGTGATCTTCATGGCCACGTCCAACGTCTTGTACAGCGGACCCGTGATGTTCGCGTACTCCGGAATGCTGGTTCGCATCCAGTTAGCGGTACACAGTAGTTGTTGGAGATCAGCGGCGGTAATAGGGGGCGCCATGTCGACGAGCCCTTGAATGCGATCCGGGCAATGCGTCACCCCGGCTGCTGATATCACCCTCCCGCACCACTTAATACTCTTCGTGAAGAATACACACTTCCCTGGGTGGAGCTTTAAACCGTAGTCCGCACACTTCTGCATGACCCTATCGAATAAGTCACACAATTCCGCCTCCGTCGCCGCGTATCCTAGCAGATCGTCCAGCCATGCGAGGACGCCACGGTTAATCTCGGCTCGGAAGATCTCTTCTACTGCTTGCTGGCAGAATGCGACTGAATCAGTGGCTCCCATGGGGACACGGAGGGGCGTGTACACGCCTCGGTGGGTCATGAACGTGTAGAGCTCTTGGGATTCGGGGTCGAGAGGCAGCTGTCAGTAGCCTTTGAATCAATCGCACGAAAAGAAAACCGTGGCGCCTTCGACATGAGTGATCACGACTTCCAGCTGCGGCATGGGGAAGGGCATGGCCTCTGTGAATGCGTTTACTGCGCGGTCGTCGATGGTCATGCGTAGGTCTCCCACGTCCTTCTTCGGGACGATGCGTGATGGTGAGCACCTTCTACTGCGGTTGTTCTCGCGAATTAGCATCGCGTCGAGCAGTTCTTTCACATGCGCGTCCAGAAATATGCGGTGGAGCAGCGGGTATCGGCGAGCCTTGCATTTTACGGGCGTAGCACCAGGCTTAAGTCGAACCTTGAGTGGGGCAACTTTAACCGGCGGGTCCAAACCAAACTGCACACGGAAATTGTCGGTGTACTTGTCCAACGACGCTTTCATTCGTAGTAGGCCCCGTTCGCTGAGCCCACGTGCGACAGCCTCCTTCAAGCCCTTTACAAAAAGCTCCTGAACGCGCTGGGAGGCCACGTCATCGCTCTCGAACTTCGGCGTGAGGGCGAAATCTTCCAATGGGGTCGCTTCGCTGCTGGATGGTGGGTCGTAGCAAGCCTGATACTGGAGTCTCTGCATCTTCAGCATCGGCGAGCTGTCGGGTGGCAGCGGGGGGGCGCCTCCTCCGTCGTATTCCGGCTGCTTGGTAAGCGCTGCTACTAGAAACGCGTCCACCGAGTATCCTAACAGCTACATCATCGGACGGCCAATCGTAATGTTGAGCTCCTCGTCCGTTTCGTCCACCCAGCACCGTAGGTTTCTTAGCACTAGGGGCCCAGCTAAAGTGGCTAGACTCACTTTGCGTATCAGGGCGAGGCGAGATAGCACAACGAGCTGGCCGCCGACCGGTTTTCCATACGCTGGTGTGGGTGCGTCGCGCAGGTCGAGACCAGGGTCAAGTTTTAGCAGCGCCTCAACAGCTGCGCGAAAAATGAGAGTGTCGTCAGACCCACTGTCGAGAAGAGTTGCAGTCACCTCTAGCCCATCAGCAACGGCAATAACGTGACCGGGCGCTGTCGGTGTCCCCTCGGAACTGCTGCCAGAGGGGACGCCACCATCCGGAGGTACGTGCAGTTTTTTCGTGTGCAGACGCTGTTTTGCCTGCTTCCTTTCTCGCACTTCCGCGATAAGCTTCTCTGCCTCGCCTGGTTGCGCGTGCGGGCAATGACGCACACTGTGCTCTGGAGAAGCACATTTTAAGCATGGTAGCGCAGGGCGCTTACGCTCACCTGCAGTAGACTGGTCATTGCTCGGTTTACTGCTGGTCGTCGTCGAACTGCTGGGTGTGCTCGGGTGCGGCGGCTTACCGCGTTGTTGGCGCTGGCCTGGCTTTACCTCTGATGCAGGCTTCTGGGCTCGCGCGTCGTCATTCCACTGCATGTACTGGGCCAACATTGTGGTGACCCACTTGCAGAATGGAACAATTTGCTTCTTCATCTCCTTGTTTGACTCCATGGTGAGCTGATGCCGGACAATTTCTCGAAACCCAACCGGCTGCAGCGCCTCCAATAGGTAGTCCACGATGCGTCTCGGCGCCTTGCGGAACATGTCGTCGCCAAGATTGTGAGCCTCCATAATCTTGTACATGTCCGCCTGGAGTTGGTTCATACGCGACTGGGCCTCCTTCAACTTGACATTCATGCGCAGCGACTTCATTGCTTCATCTATAGTCAAGTAGTTGTCTCTATCCACTGGAACGTTGGCCTCCAGGAAATATTGTACCCACTGCTCGTCAGTGATCGTTTCGGGAGCACACCCGAACTCGAACATTGCGATGCGACGACGAGTATCCCCGTCGATACACGCCATGACAGGCATGACAAACGGGCGATATGCGGGGGTCTGGAAAGCCGAGAGCGCAATGGTGTAGGCCTCATACTGCCGCATGAAGGTTCGGCGCTCCTCAAACGTACTCCCTCGGTAGACAGGGGCTGCGGGAAGATTCGGGGCATTCAGCACCGGGGTCGAAACGTCGGTCATGGACACGTCGCTGACACCACCCGGGGAGGCTGGTACCGGTGTCGAGGGACCGAACGGGTTGATGATCGGAGCGCTCATTCGGCGGGTGGCTGCGGCGCGGTGTGCAGCGTCGGCGGCTTCGTTGTCGGTCTCAACGTTGAGTCGTTCGAAGTTTTCCGTGAACTCGGAGAACGACGTGTGTCGTACCGAGCGACGGCGTCCCATGTTCGGGCTTGAGTCTTGATGCTCAACCGAACTAAAGAATTCTTTGATCTGAGCTATCGCTCTGCGCGGTGGGCGTGCAAAGTAAAACTGACATGTATTCTGTAAGAGAGAGCTGGTTTGCTCTGTTGAAGTTGTGCTGCAAGCTGTTTGCGTTGACATTTGAAAGGGGTCGGATGACGCCACGGCCGTGGCACAAACTAACGACTGTGGTGTTGTCGGATCGGCGTGATGTCGCTTGCCGGGAGCAACACAGACGGATCAATTATCTACCCTTCTACTAATCAGGCGCGCGAGCTTTGGCGCTGCAGCAGCCCTCACGTCGGCTAGTGGAGACTGCCCCCCCCCCCCCTCCCGGCGAGTTTTCGCTCTCAGCGATACTTAAGTAGACTATAGCGAGCGAGGTACATTTCCATTCATGTAGCAGAGGCGCAAAAGCCCGCTGGAGGCACATCATGCATTCTTGCAACCTCCAGTGCCTCCTCCTGCAACATGGTCGCTGACACGGGCATGCCATTCCGGTGCAGCCACAAGCCAGTCGAACAGGTCGGGCTCAGCGTCGTCGGAGAGGCCCTAACGCGCGGTACCGCTTCATCGTCGCCGTCTTGGTGCTGGCGGCCATGCGGTCAATGTGTCCATGAAGCTGCCTCCGACCCGTTTCTTGGTCGTGTACGCACTGCGCAGCGCGATTCCGGGCCAAAAATGCCGCAACAACCGCGGGCGTAGTTTGTGTATCATTGGATGCGCGGACGGACGCTTTCAACTCGGATGTTTCGGAGGTGTTCTCTTGGCATGCCCTTCACTGCGACTCGCATCGTGCGGTTGGTTGCTGCCAGCAACTTGTATTGACTTCTCAACTGGCTGGATGGCTGAGGTTTTTGTGGGGTGACAATTAAAAAAAATGTGCCAGATGATCAAATGTACCCCGGTGATTGGTTAAAACAAGAGGGTGACAATTAACAAAGGGTGGAGATTACGGTAATACATCTTTGAAATACCAATCTAAAATATGGACGTGTGCCTACAGGATACATATACTGGTGTTATATTATATTAGCGTCGATTCATATACTTGCACATTATCTCTCGCCATCGAAGCTGTTAGCCCATCCTAGCTATCAAACCTAATCGAGCAATATTACTATAGTAGTGAGTTATTAGCAAGTACTACGGACCATGAGATCGTGTCGAACCTCTAAAGTTGTGGCGCGCCTCACCTTCGTTGCTAGCTTCCTTGGTCGTCCAAACGGCTTGTGCCAGTTTCCGCCGACGCGGGCAAAATGAACATTAAAGTCTTCTACAGGCGCACGTCATGCGGCAAAAGCATTCGGACAGAATTCGTGAATCAGATATTACTATCATCTCCTTTGCTGATCCGCGGGCTGCCAGACCAGCATATTATCAAAATATATCGCATGGCAACTTCTAGGCTAGAAGTTCTACAGTAGCAGGGGGGGGGCGAGTCCTAACTTTATGGAGTACAGTCTTCCCTCCCACATATGATTATCACGGGAGAACTGGCCAACTCAATTGGTTATCATAATATGATCGCGCAAAACATTTTCGGTCTTAATGCCTAAGTACGCATTCCTTTTTATTAGCTAGCCACGTAGCCCTGTGTCTTAGCTTCATTTTGAGCTATCAAACAACCTCAGATGAGCAGTGTGTCGGCCGGGGTGCCGTTTGGCGCGAAGCGACCCAGTTCAAATTTCAAAAAATGTTTTTTTGCTTTAATGTCGATATAGGGGTAATTTAATGCGTAGATTCCGAATCTGCAATCCGTTGAGCCAAAATCGGCCTAGAACCTTGTGAAAAAGTGAAATCAATTTATAAAAAACATTTGCAAAAATACCATTGTGTGCACCACATAATGTTATTTTGGTGGCGTTAAAACTGATAATTCTCTTGAATTCGTTGGCGTCCGACCTTCTGTTTGTATGAAGACTTTTGCGTTTCCTGTGCGTGTGTGCGCACACGATTTCGTTTAACCCCCGGCGATCTTTCCATACAATCCGGTGTTATTTTGGGGGCCAACGAGACCGCCGACGAATTTGTTGGCGCCAGACGCACAGAAAACCTACCGTGACACACGAAACTCAATACCCCATGCTACCAGAGTCAAACGCGAAGGATGTGCGTGCTGGAGTAGGCAGGGCAAGCCGGAGGGTAAGTACTACAATACCTCAGAGTTCAACGACCAGGAGCTGACCCATAAGCTCCCGTCCTTCTACCACCCCAATATCTGAGAGCACCGCTGCAGTATGTGTGCGGATTAGATTGCGGGAGGACTAACGGAGCCGGGTACTGCAGAGCTGCCGGAGTTGAATCCGTTCTTCATGAAAGTACAGTTCATCGTGAACTCGGAGATGTTGGTGGCCCACCCGTGCGCCAAGGTGGTGGAGAGCAAGTACCCGGGGTACGGGAAGGTAGGCTGCGCAGGATCTTCAGCACTGGCAAATTCTCCAAGGCCATGGTGTGTGCATGTGCAATACAGATTCAGGTAGGGGTGGGCATGAGCTCATGCTGACTGGTGTGCTTGTCAGGTTGCTACACTAGTTCGCGCTGTCGGAGGAGCAGATCGCGGCGAAGAATGAGGCGACGTCGCTCGAGGACTCATTCGCCTGGTGTGGGTGGCACAACGACCACGGCGCGCTTACCGGACTGGTAACGTTACAGACCATGCTCACGGACAGCTCGGGCGCGACGGTGCCGTACCCGGACGCACAGGGGGGGGGGCTGCTAGTATCGCATTTACAACCTCACAGCTGCGGCTACGAGATGAGCCAAGACGAATTTGTATTATGCACTCGTGTATTCATTTTATGGCTGCATAGGACCTGTTGTTGCTACTACGTGGCTTGGCTTGAGCTACAATATTCATGCAAAGCACCAATACAGGACAGCTCTCTTCTTCCTGTGAAGTTACGCCACGTAGCGACATATTCCACGGACGTGCCTTCTCCAAAAGTCACGCACCACTTCGCTTAAGTGCGATCACAGGATAGTCACACAAATTCTTGCTACATATAATTCTCTTGAATTCGTTGGCGTCCGACCTTCTGTTTGTATGAAGACTTTTGCGTTTCCTGTGCGTGTGTGCGCACACGATTTCGTTTAACCCCCGGCGATCTTTCCATACAATCCGGTGTTATTTTGGGGGCCAACGAGACCGCCGACGAATTTGTTGGCGCCAGACGCACAGAAAACCTACCGTGACACACGAAACTCAATACCCCATGCTACCAGAGTCAAACGCGAAGGATGTGCGTGCTGGAGTAGGCAGGGCAAGCCGGAGGGTAAGTACTACAATACCTCAGAGTTCAACGACCAGGAGCTGACCCATAAGCTCCCGTCCTTCTACCACCCCAATATCTGAGAGCACCGCTGCAGTATGTGTGCGGATTAGATTGCGGGAGGACTAACGGAGCCGGGTACTGCAGAGCTGCCGGAGTTGAATCCGTTCTTCATGAAAGTACAGTTCATTGTGAACTCGGAGATGTTGGTGGCCCACCCGTGCGCCAAGGTGGTGGAGAGCAAGTACCCGGGGTACGGGAAGGTAGGCTGCGCAGGATCTTCAGCACTGGCAAATTCTCCAAGGCCATGGTGTGTGCATGTGCAATACAGATTCAGGTAGGGGTGGGCATGAGCTCATGCTGACTGGTGTGCTTGTCAGGTTGCTACACTAGTTCGCGCTGTCGGAGGAGCAGATCGCGGCGAAGAATGAGGCGACGTCGCTCGAGGACTCATTCGCCTGGTGTGGGTGGCACAACGACCACGGCGCGCTTACCGGACTGGTAACGTTACAGACCATGCTCACGGACAGCTCGGGCGCGACGGTGCCGTACCCGGACGCACAGGGGGGGGGGCTGCTAGTATCGCATTTACAACCTCACAGCTGCGGCTACGAGATGAGCCAAGACGAATTTGTATTATGCACTCGTGTATTCATTTTATGGCTGCATAGGACCTGTTGTTGCTACTACGTGGCTTGGCTTGAGCTACAATATTCATGCAAAGCACCAATACAGGACAGCTCTCTTCTTCCTGTGAAGTTACGCCACGTAGCGACATATTCCACGGACGTGCCTTCTCCAAAAGTCACGCACCACTTCGCTTAAGTGCGATCACAGGATAGTCACACAAATTCTTGCTACATATAATGTTCTGTGCGTGGAATCCACCCAAAAGGTTATTACAGACGCCGTCTTGTTCAGCGGGGGTGGTTCTAGCAGGATACGCCGAGCGTGGTGTTGATGTGCTCTTGCACGACCTCGTCTAGCTTCACAACCTTGTCGGTATCACCATCGCTCTCCGACGACGAGGGCGAGTCGTAGGCGCCGACGCTCCCACCACCAGCGTTCCCCTCCGCCGTCGTCTTCCCCCGTGATTTGGAGCTGGGAAAAAATCACACACCAAAATTTGGTGTGGTGTTGATGTGCTCTTGCACGACCTCGTCTAGCTTCACAACCTTGAAAAAATCACACACCAAAATTTGGTGTGTGATTTTTTCCCAGCTCCAAGAAAACCGAGAAAACGCGTTTAGAACATTTAATGTTCTAAACGCGTTTTCTCGAAACTTCATTTAAGTTCGATTCTTCCCCTCGTCCCATACAAACGGCCATATCTCCACTGTAATAATATTGGAAATTCCGATTTTGTTTTGCGCGGTCTCATATTTGCCAAATTATCGCATTCAGAAGGGAGCGATATTGGCTATCACTCAAGAATCCCTAATTCATTTATCGCCATGAACATGCCCTCCAAAGCACCCATGCTTCGCACAGGCAATCCCACTCCGAAGGAAAGCGGTAACTAGTGAAAAAAGAACCACATGCGCGAGCCAAAGTCACGCAAAACGAGCTGAGAGAGTGGTGCCGTATAATATACGTATATTATATTCCAACCCCCGCGCAGGCAAAATTTCGGGTCTCAAGTGCTCCGCCGAGATCTTCAGTGTCGTGGTGAGCGATGGCCACAAAACCAGCCACACTACCAACTATACTGGTCTCGACGAGGCATTGAAGCGTTGGTGTTCGCACATCAGGGCTCCCATTTCGATTCAAATCCGAGCCCGCAGGCTCTTCCTCAAAAATGATAATGCCCAATATAGCTCCTATCTGGTCCTAAAACTGATCAGTTATCATTACTGGCAGGGAATATCAAGTGTGTTGCCTTAGTATAGGAAACTTCTATTGCAGAAATCGGGAGATGTCGAAATTGGAAAATCCGATCACTTATCATATCATATCGATTGAGAGGGGCTCAGATTTAGGAGGGACGACTGTACAGTTCGGACAGCCCCTCTCCAACAAACTTTTGGTAGTATTATTAGTTTCCAAAGGTAGTAGTAAGTCGTCGCGCCCACCAGTGTGTGCTCTTGTAAGCTTCCTCCAACACTACGGCCATCTGCAACCGATGGATGCCTGTATCATCGCAGCTTTTAAGCAGCGCTATCGGCGCACAATAGTTATTGTCCGCCGATAGCGTGGCACTTCATTTTGCCATATACCGCACTCGTTTTTAAGCAGTGAACATATCGACAAGAAACTATTATATACGCGGTCGATCAGCGACGTGCTTTGGAGAGGAGCGTCGAGACAGTCAAGACATACATAAGATACGCGCGATAAGCAACTTCTTCCGCCATATCGGGGGTGTCTTTAGTAGCGTTAACGAGAACTCTTGCGTGTACGGGGACGAAATCGTAACGGAGATCGTTGTGCGTAGAAATATGGGAGCCTTTCATAATATAATACATATCCCTTGGAAGTGATGACAGTGTTACCGAGGTCAGAAGTGAGGGCGAAATCTGTATTATAGCTCTCAAGGCTGTTTACGCAAGAATGGTGCGCTCGTAAGAGGCGAACTGTTGGGTGGCCTCCGAGATGCTCACCTCCAGCTTCCGCACACCGCGCTCCTGAGATTGAAACCATCGAAACATGTTAGCAAGCTAGCAACGTTTCTGAAAGTCTTACTCGCATCAGTAAATACGTACCAGGAGCGCATCGAGTGTAAACGCGTCGATGAGTTGGTTGCTCTGCTCGAAACACAGCAAAATACCGGCATCTAAGTATCAAACATACAAAGTATACAAACGAAGCTTAATATCGTGGCACGTACTATGTAAATAGCGAGTTCCTCAGCCGACGAGTGGACAATCGGCAGCAACGAGCAGTCTGCCTTCGGGAAGCTATCAACGAAATACAAAGTTAGACTAAATGCACCACTCCACACAGTCTGCGTGCAATGCAGGCTCTCACCTGAACTTCGCGTTGTCTTCCGTAAGAATGTGGACATTCGTGTCGTCAAACGAAAACTGCGTTACACCAACACAACATTCACATCGTCAATCCAAAGCAACGCGCAACCCTTCACGCCTAAAACCTTCGTACCTTGAGAGCATCGCTGTTCATCGGCACCAGGAACGACTCGTTCAGGTCCTTGCAGATCACCCGCGAGATCTTCTTGATCTCGCCGAAGTCAAGAACGTAGCCATCAGAGCCAACCTGTCCCGTAATAGTGACCGCCAGACGGTAGTTGTGTCCGTGCAGCTTCTCCCGGAACCCCTTCAACAAGCACACACAGCCAAACGCACAGCAACGTTAACCCCACCACATCAATTACTATATCCAATCCACAGAACAAGCAGCCAGCTTACCTTGTACGCAATAAAGTGCGCAGCGTTGAACTTCATGTAGTCCTTCGACACGTGCACCTTGAACACTTCATTGTAGCCGTTGCCCATGGGGTTGGGCGTAGGGGGATGGCGCGTGGCCGGCGCCACCACAGGCAGCGCAGAGGGGGCAGCAGTAGCATCCGTCGTCTGGGCGTCACTTTCCACTGTCTGCGGAACGGGTCGCGCGGGCGCCGACGGAGCGGGAGCTGCCGCCCCCTCACGGTGCGGTTGGATCTGCGCCTTGACATCCTCCGGCGTCTTGAAGCAGCCGCGCAGATGCGACGCCCAGCGGTCCACGTTGCGCGACGTGATCTCCTTGTCGCAGTAGCAGCACTTGACGACGCCCTCGGCCTCTTCGCGCGTCACGTACATCTTGACGAGGGCCTTCTGGTCGGCGGTGAGGTCCTTGCCCATGTTTGCCTTGATCTTGCGTCGCTTGCTCTCTCGTGTGGCGTCGGCGGGCGGGCTCTGAGCGTCCGTCGTGTTGCACAAGTTGTGATCCGTGTCAGTTGGCAGCATGGGCTTGATGAAGCACTGGCTGCTCTCCCATCAGCATAAGCGTATTTGATTGGCGGAAATGGAGATGTTGCGTTTGATGTACCGGCACATAATTCATTAATCGACTTTGTAGCTTCAACAAGCAGCGGTGATTAATCAATCTGTCAACTGTCCTGGAGGTTGAGGCATGGGCAGGCGTGTGGAAACAGGTCAATACGATCGGTGGGCAGCAGTGATACAAGACTAAGAGGCGAAAATATATAACGAGGTAGACGGCGCGTGCTTACACTCACTCACGCACGCTGGTAGCGGCGGTCTACTGGTCGGAGACAGCACGCGGCACAACACTCAGGAAGAAGTTCATGCTCACACCGAGCAGCAGTCCGACCTTTTGCTTGCGGGGGACGGAGCGGTCAAGAAGCTGATAAAATAAGATGGAACGAAAGCACAACATGTCAGCAACCAGTTTGACTCGCAGGCACTGAAGCGCTGACTCACCATCAGAAGCATAAATACACCAAGCAGGAGGCCCATGAGGAACCCCCAGAGAAATTCAGTGCCAGTGCCTTCATTATCTGCTGCCAGAATCGAGTTGTTCATGCCGTTCATGTCGATCTGGGTATCCATCGCAATGCGGGCCGTCGGCACAACATTCAGTGCTGTATAAAACAAAACAATCAGTCACTGCGTTAGTTTTCCTCCAACGTCTCACAAACACACCCAGCAATTACGTCATTCGTACCGAACTCAGACTGCGGTCCCTGCGACGCCATCCACTCCTCTTCCAGTCGGTATATCCGGTCCTCGCTGCTCTCACCAGGCACGCGGTCCGCCTGGCTGATGTACACCGAGAGCTGCGGGTAGAAGTACAGGCGCAGCGCCTGGATCTCCTCCCTACTGAGACGGTCACGGAGTCTGTCGAAGCCTCTTCTGGTGGACGGGTCGTCTCTCTCCTCCGCGTCACTGTCTGACCCAGCAGCTGCCAACTGAAGGCAACAAAGTATCACATTAAACGCTTCAGTACAACACCCGTCTCCCTCACCGAAAATGGCCGCCACTGTCTCACCTGGTTAACCACGGCCTTGGGGGGCGCCGAGCTGATGGCGCAGTGGACGAAGTCTTCGTTCTTGACCTTGCAGCTGGCCAGCGTGGCCTTGTCGTCCGACAGCATCTTGCCCTGATGGATCAGGCGCAGGAACTTGCCCTCGGCGTTGGCCTTCTTCTTCACGAGCTCCTTGAGCTCCGCCACGCTACAGGACGGCGCGATCTCCACGCGCAGCGGCTTCTCGCTGAGCGTCTTGACCTTCAGCACGATCCTGCCGCTGCTGTTGTTGTCTTCATTGATCGTGATGCCCACGGAATCCTCCGACAACTGCAGCAAATTACAATAAAAATCAACAGATAAAATAAGAAAATAAAAAACATATCAGAGCTTTTTTGTCTTCTACTTCATCCGCAGTGCGAACTGAAGCGATCCCCTACCAGCGGCTTGTCCTCCGTGATGTTCTCGGTGTGCTCTGGCTCCATCATGTCGTCCGGATCGCTCTGTAGGCGCTCGCACGCCTCCCACGACCGCTCAGCGTCGCCGACCCCTCTGCCGAGTTGATCTGTGCGGTTTTATTCTCGCCGAGGCCGATCGCGGCTAGGGATACGCGAGCCAGTTGGATCTCTGCTCCCCGATTGGCGCAAAACATGTGCACCATATTCAACCAATCCGCGACGTTAGAGTTATTGCGACACGGTACTGCGTCAATAATGGCGACCAGGACGTCGACCGCTGCCTCCGACGACGTGTCCAAGAGCTCGTCCGCCAGTTCAGATGGTACTGAGAGCGACGCCGTGCAGGTGGCAGTGCGCGTGCGGCCGCTGAGCGCCAACGAGGCGGCGCAAGGCTCGGAGTCCTGCGTGGACGTGGTGAACTCGAGCGTGCTACTGGCCGACAAGCAGTTGGACTTCGACGCGGCGTTTGCAGCGTCGACGCAGCAGGTTACAGCTGCAATAACATAGTGCAAATGTAATTGTGGGTTGGTGTATTGATGTTGCTAACTTTTGGATTCATTTGCATTGCATTCACTGCAGGAGAGCGTGTTCTCCGTGTTGGTGTCGCCAATGATTGACCTGTTCTTCGATGGGTACAATGCCACGGTGTTCGCGTACGGCCAGACGGGATCAGGCAAAACGTGAGTCGATGGATGATGGCTACAAACTGGAGGTGACACTTTGGACTGACCGCTAACGTTACTGTTGTTTTGTGTTGAAGATACACGATGGGCAACGAGTTTGCAGCGCGTGTAGAGCCCGCCGAGCGCGGAGTCATTCCCCGTGTTATTGATAATGTACGAGACATGGAGCTGCTTTTTATCGGGACTATGCAGCTGCTAATGAAATAGTGGATGTATCTGTAGGTGTTTCAACGAGTCCAGGCTTCTTCTAACCCAGAACACTTCGTTGTCAAGCTGTCGTACTTAGAGGTGCGTGACCAGCAATATTGTTATTGAACTCGCCCTGGTATTCTAATATTTTTGTGTTGTGCTGTAGATATTGAACGAGGAAGTTCGCGACCTCCTCGCATCTTCGACAGACACTCCGATGTTTTCTAGCTCAGGGCTGTCGATTCGTGGAGATAGCGATCGTGGCATTATCGTTTCTGGACTTAGTGAGCACGTTGTAAGCTCAGTTAGTGAGGCTGGGGATCTCCTGCGCTCTGGTGCTTTGACACGAGCCACCGCTTCAACAAGTATGAATGCACAGTCCAGTCGTTCCCACGCCATTTGTACCCTCACCATGGAACACCGCGAAGTTGGTGCACCAGAAGGGGGCACGGAGACACGTTTGTCGAAATTTCACTTGGTCGATTTAGCTGGATCAGAGCGTGTTCGACGTACTAACGCAGTTGGAGCTCGGTTCAAGGAAGGTGTCAACATCAACCGTGGGCTCCTGGCGCTGGGGAACGTTGTCAATGCGCTGTGCGAGCGCAGCCGAGCAAGCTCAGGAATTCATATACCATATCGGGACTCAAAGTTAACGCGACTACTTCAAGACAGTCTAGGTGGAAACAGCAAGACACTGATGATTGCTTGCATCAGTCCTGCTGACGTCAACTACGAAGAGACTTTTAACACTCTTCGCTATGCATCTCGAGCCCGTAGCATCGAGAACCAAGCTGTGATCAACAAGGAGCGAAGTGCCGAGAACGAAGTGGTGTATTTGAAGCAGCAGTTGGAGATCATGAAATTGAAAATCTCACAGCAGAATACCAGCACGGCAGTGCTTGATGGAAAGGAGAAATCTGTGAGTTGTATTGATTCTCTAGTGGAGGAAAATCGCAAGCTGAAAGAAGCGCTTGTCCTGGCAAACAGTGCCAAGGACAAGAGGAAAGCGATCGCGGATGAAGTGGTGGACAAGAACAAAGAAGGCTCTCTTTCGCGGCTCGAGCAACTCCAAAGATTCCGGAGTGAGAAACTGAAATCTCTATCAGCCAAAGATGCGGCAACCAAACCGAGCCGGGCGTTAAAAATGTCGCCTTCTTCGAATAGTCAAGGTTTGGGCAAGAAAACATCACTTGGAAAGAGAAGCTCAGTTCTTCCTTCTCCCGGTAAAAGAAGCAGTGTCGGTGAGCCTGATGCCCTAGCAATGGGGGCTATAACAATGCTCTTGGGGCAGGTGATGACTTCTCAGGAGGCGATTTTCAGTGCAAAGGAAGCCGTCCGAGTGAATTTAGCTGAAAGGAAGACCCTGGCACTACAAGTCGGCCAACTGGAAAACTCGCCTTCGTCAGAAAATGCCGAAAAGCTGGTCGGTCTGCGGCGTGATCTTCGAAATAAAACCAATAGCATTCGTCTGCTGCAACAGAAGCTGGTGAACGTTGAAAGGAATATGCCGCTGCCACCAGGGCTCTTTCCTGCGAAAGTGAACACCTGCCATGAACTCATTCGCCATGTCATTGAAATGCTGAAGGAAAGCAAGGAGGAGTCCATGAACCTCAAAACTTGCAAGGAGAAGATTGCAATCATGAGAAAAGCTCACTTCGAGAAGACGCAAGCCTTAGAGAACAAGCTTGATGTGGTCACAAAGGAGCTGGAAAAGCTACAGGGCCTAACAACGAAAAAGACTTCTGCCAAGAAACGCAAAGCACGCGAGTCGTATGAAACAATGGACACGTTGTTCAGCAGCAGCGACGAAGAGGTGGACAACAGTGCTGCTGATTCCGACTACGTGGATGATGAAGATCGTCACAAAGTGAGCAACAAGAGGAGGAAGGCCAACATCACCCCAGCGGCAAAAGCGTCTGCGTCAAAATGTGTCGATGTTATGGATGAGATTGATGAATTACTTGAGACCAGTGCTGCTACTTGCTGCTCCTGTAATGGGAAGTGTGCTACTAAAGCGTGCGCATGCAGATCACAGAACCGTGGCTGCAGTGACGAATGCTCGTGCGAGTCAAGCAAGTGCCGCAACAAGAGTGGGGTAGTTACCTGTAGTCCCCGTGAATTCGAAGCTCCTGCCAATCATACGAGCAGCGCTGTCGCTTCTTCCTCGCCAAAAACTGCAGCAAGTGAAGTTGTCATGCCAAGTAACACGATTCTGGCGTTGGATGAGTCAACGACCGAGCGAGAAGTTGCAGCCTCGGTCACTATTAACTTGATGTCGCCTTAAGCGGTGACTTTGTAATATCATAAGATAAGGATGATGGCAGCAATATGCTTGTGCTTCTGGTAGCAGGAACAAAGCTTGGGACCTGCGGTGTCTGCTCCCAGTTCCCTAGTGTGCCGCAGTTGTCGGAGCCGAAACACTGGTGGAAACAGGATGTCACTCAGGATCATGTGCGTGCAGTTCGTCTCATTTATTCGCCTGGGCTTATCAGGCGGGAGCTGGTCTACAGTCGTCCTTATGCTGGGTCTCCAAACAGATCCATCTCTACTCCAGACTTCTCCGTTATGTAGTCAGTGTCGTCCTCATCGTCGGTATCGGAGGACGCATGGTGGCGCGCCGCAGCTTTTTCGGCACGGCGAGTGGGCGTGCGGATGCTCACACCATTCGAGTTCTTGCCATTGCTGCTGCCAATGCTGCCGCCCTTGTGCTCCTTTTCGCTCGTCCTTGATCTGGTGCGGATCACCAGCGCAGCTTCCTTGGGTTTATGGTACTGGTAGTTGTTGCTACTGCTGGACGCCGACGAGTACTTCGCACGCAGTGCACGCGTCTTCTCCTCACTTTTCTTCGTTAGGAAGTTCTGAATGAGCTGACGCTCGTGGTTGTGCATGTACGTCATTTGAACGTCCGTGTCAATCACAAGGAAGAGCTCCTGGTACTCAGCCTCCTTGTGTGCAAACATCGCAGCGGGCTCGAACTCGTACGAAACCACCTCAAGGATGTCAATGGAGTCGCGGTGATACGGGATGCGAGCGAAGGCTAAGCGCTCTGCGGGGATCGATAATGCAGCGCTGGCAGCGTCCGCTAGGTACGTCACGGCGTGCTTCTCCTCTTCAACGGTTGAGATAACAACCTCGCGTCGCATATTCTTGACAAAGCGCCACTTCGCGCGGTCGACATACGCAAATTCAACAATCCGGTGGCTCACCTCGGACGTCTCTGGCTCTGGCAAGAGTTCTGCCACAATACTTCTTCCTTCGTACACTGCAAGTTTTGATGCCTCCACGAGCTTTTGCCCATCAACCAGTACACTTGTCATTGTACTTTGACGCAGATCACGAAGTCGAACGTAAGACGGACTGAGGTTTCCGTCGTCAGCGTTCACTAAGTCCTTCGCTACCAGTTCATTCCACACCCTTTTACGGATGTCTTCCACCAGCATCTCCTCACTAATGACGATTTGGCTCACAAATGTCAGCAGCGAGTCGTCCTTCCCCGTTGCCACCAACACTTCATCGATATCGAACAAATCATCACTACCATCAGCACTGGTCAGGGAAGGCTGATCATGGTTGCTGCTGTCATCGCTTTCCGGAGAAGGTGAACCAGCGCCCATCGGGTTATAGAACATCAGCCTGAAATTGTACTCGCCCGTGTTCAACGGAGTGCCCTCTAAAGCGAAGACTGTGTGGTTGGAGCCGATTGAGAGCTTTGATAGAGTACTGTCAATCGCCTTGATTTCTACCCCAGCGCTGTTAATACCACGCAAAATCTTGAACTTGTTCGATGGCAGACCAATCTTGGCACTAATCTGCTCCTTGAGCGTGCGGATGGTCTCTCTCCGGTCGATGCGAATAGGCTCCGCTGGACTAGTCAAATACTTGAAGTTGACGGTGATCATATTGGCCTCGCGCTCGAAGAACGCCTCAGCCGGTGATGGAACGGCGAGATCAGCCGTCTCCTCGAAATACAACTCGGTTCCATTCATCAAATGCAAATCCATTTTCAGCCGTAAGTTCAGGGTGCGTTCGTCTTCGTTCGCGTTTAGAACCTTGGCTGTGGAAATGCTGTACGTGGTAGCACTCTTCTTGATGAGGCGGACCTTTCGGCCAGCAGGGATCGAGAACTTCTTCGTGATTAGAGCACAGAGTGACCCTACGTTAGCGTCCTCATCCACTTGAACACACCTCGCCATAAATACGCCACTGGGTGCGTTGTCAGATTCTGGGTCGACAAACCGCCGAACGAAAAGCTGCAGCTTTGTCGGGTCATGGTCCTCCCACTCTTCGTTATCACTTTTCACCTCCAGGAACATCTGCTGGCCCGCGTAAATGCCCAGCGATGACAACGTCATGTCCTTCTTGTCATCATACGTGTCAGATAGAAGACAATTATAATCGTTGTATCCGCGTAACCGCACGTTTTCGATCGCTGGGAGTACCACATCCTTTTCTTTGGCAAACTCCTTGCACGCAATCTCAAGCGCCTCTCGGATCGTTGCGGTCTTGTATACATAGATCGCCTTCTCTAAGTTTTTGGGCTTCGAGCCCTTCATGAAGAACTTCACCTGCACCTTTTTAGCCATCTCTAGCCGCTCCTGTTCAAGTCTGCGAATTTTATCTTCGTCCGCACGGATCTTGTCCTTCAAATACTGCGGAATGCTCTCTGGCAGGATCACGTTCACATTTTTGTCTGCATTTACCAATCGATACAGCAGCATGTACGCACAAGTGCTGTATCGCATGCTGTATCCCGAGCCACTCGCGCCTCCGAACGCTGTCTGCAGTTCCGTGTCTGAAATCTCGCTCACGTTGGAGTCGTTAAAATTGTACCACTTGCCGGTATCCAGAGATTTAATGTAAGCGTAGTAGTGTCCCCCCAATGCACTACCCGAGTGAATGAGAACCGAATACAGCTCGTACACGTGCGGCCCCGAGCGCTTGATCATGACCTCGGGGTCAAAAGTTGGGCTCCATGTGTCGAAAGCAACGGGCTCATCCTCGTCCTCCTCGTCATCGCCGTCATCGTCGTCGTCACTCTTCTCGTCGTCTTTCGCAAACGTCATCGGCTGTGATTCATCCATAGAAGGAAGGCGGTGCATGCGTTCGCCAAGAGCGGCGAGCCCCGGCGTCGGAGGCGGCGACGAGGGCGTCGTCGGGACCGCATCTTCAGTGGTTTTGTGGTGGTTTTTGCCCTCCAACACGTGACGCTCCATGGACATTTTCCTGGCGATTTTTCCCCGTCCACCGCCGTTCTCGTCACTCACGTACGAGTTCATGTCCAAGTACTTGGGGAACGTCACCTTGTTGTGCAGCTTGATGCGGTTCATCGTGGCGTAGTCAAAATCAAAGCGTTTCAGCTGCAGCATCAAAATGTATGGCAGCTTGGAGAACTTCAGTCCCTTGATCGCGTCGCGCTTGACCTTGCACTTGTCGCACATCCACTGGTTCTCTTTGTTCAGCACTTCCGGTCTCAAGAACAGCTCGATGGCCTCCTCCACAGTCTTCATCATCTCAGTAGAGCCGAACGGTCGGATCACGAGGGACAAGTCCAGGAAATTATCAATCCGCGAGCTCTCGTAGCCGCACTCGCAGCACTGCACGTAGTCCTTGAGCGACCCCTGGTACAGGTCGTTCACCAGCGTCTCGTTCACCGTGCCCTTGAAGCTCCTCTCCAACGCGTCCAGCAGCACGCGGCAGAGCTCCTGCACGTCGTGCTGCTGGAACACGTCGGCCCCCGTCCAGCCGAAGCTCTTGGTCAGCGCCTTGGTGGAGATGGCGTCCTGCGTCGTGAGCTGCAGCTTGGCGAACAGCTTCTGCAGCTGCAACGGGATGTTGTCCTCGTCCGCCTCTTCTTCTTCTTCTACTTCTTCTTCTTCTTTCTCCTCCTTCACCTTCGTGGCTGCGTGGTGGCACGTCCAGTGGTACAGTCCCTGACGGAACTCTGGCGTCATGAACATGCTCTGTAGTAGGCTGTTCATGTAGCACGTGGCTCCCTGGTTGGACAGGCCCGTGAACGTCTTCAGGGGGCGGCTGTAGCTGTTGCTGTAGCTGTAGCCAGACGAGGCGTAGCTGCTGCCGCCGTTGCTCGTGTAGCCCGAGGACTCGTAGAGTCCGTCCAGCCCCGACGAGCTGTACGTCGTGAGCGCCGTCGACTGCACGCTCGGACTCGACGCGTCGTCGTCATCGTCTTCTGGGGCTGCGCGCGGCAGCTGAGTCAGCACGGACGCCACCTGCGAGCGGTGCTGCTCGCGCGAGGTCGAGAGCTCGTCGTCGTCGCTCCATTCCAAGCCAGTGCCTGAAGGCGTCAGAGGATCTCCAGGCCGCCCGTCGCTCATGCTGCTGCGAATTCTGTTCTGAGAGATCTGCGGTACACCAGTGTGGGGAGGGAATGGGGATTTTTTGTGTGTTCGTGTGACGGTACACGAAGTAACGAGTACAGTGGGTATGGAGATACAAGTGACAGACAGGAAGGACTTACTACGGTAGGCACAAGAATGGGTACAGTACAGTGGCTATGCAAACAACTTGTGGTCTTAGATATCATCGCTGGTCTGACGTCGACGAGTTCCAAGCCTCTACACCATGCGTGGCGTGGGAGACCTGTTCTTCGCCAGCGGTAGCTCCTCGTCCGAATCCTCCGAGCCGTAGTAGGCTCTGTCGCGCTTGAGCGTGAACGTGTCGGAGAGGAAGTCCAACTCGCCCGCGCGCAGCTTCTCTTTCCGCCACATCGTGTAGCACACGCCCATCGCAACGGCGTACAACATGGCTACGCAGCATCCAAAACGTAAAGAAAACAATATTTAAAAAATAAATATCAGCACAGAGCCACAACACAACACCACACCAGCATTAGCACTCATAACCCAACTACAATAACTGCACGCAGCTCATGCTACGTACCGGCTTCGAAGCACGAGTTGGCACCGGAGTTCGGCGTCTTGGCGTTGTGGATGTACATCGGCTGCAGCTTCAGCAAGGAGCCCACCACCACCTGCGCGTATTGCAATGCACGAGACGTATGGGGTCAGTCCGACTGCAGTCTTGGTGGAGAGCGCGCGTGTGCGACCACCGAAAGCGTCAAGTCTGCGTACCAGGAAGACGAAGCCGACGAAGCTGAAGATTGTGCCGCACAAGTAGCCTACACGGGTCACAGAGGCATCAACAGAGAGAGGAGACGCGCGTGAATCAACCGGGTACCAAAGACGCAGACGTAGAGCCCTCGTAAGCCACACAAACCTCCTCCGCTCATGCTGCCGTCAAACGCCGGAGACTGTTCTTGCCTCTGGACTTCGTATGAATTGACGTCCCAGCTGCTACTCCGCCCCTAGGGGATATTAACCAATCACAGACCGAATAGATGGATACGCGACTCTGAACAAAACATTGGTGTGGTACACCTCTTCTGGAGTGTGCCACACTATTTGACAGTTGAAGTTGACGTCATCTGCATTGCGCTCGTCCATCGTCCACCTCAGTCTCCAATTGCAGTCATGGGCGCGACTAAGAAGCTCCGAGTGCTATGTATGCACGGATACCGCACCAATGCCAAGATCATGGAGGATCAGACACGTGGACTGCGCAAGGCGTTGGCACCACACGCCGAGTTTGTGTTCTTGAACGGGCCCATCGAGGCCCGCGGGCCCTCGGACGACGTCATCGAGAAGCTGTACGCCGAGCACAAGCCCTTCTACGAGTGGGGCAGCTTCGCAGAGCGCGAGCGACCGCATCGACTCGACCCTGAGACGCAGGAGATCGAGTACCTGGATAAAGGCTGGTACCACGACTACGTGGACTGGGACGCCACGGTCAAGTACATGGACGAAGAGCTGCCCAAGCTCGGGCCGATCGACGCCGTCGTGGGCTTCTCGCAGGGTGCGCAGACGATGACGGCGCTCACGATGTGGTACCTGCATCACTATGATAAGCGCTGGTGGAACTGCTGCGTGAGTGTGTGCGGCCCTCGAGTGCGTGGGGCTGCTTTGCGACCGCTGTTCGAGAAGCCGGATGGGACCCCTCGGTTGGTGCCGATGCCGTCGATCCACATCGTGGGCAAGACGGATAAATGGCAGCGTGGATGCTACGAGATGGTAGACATGTACGAGGACCACCCGGAGGGGGCAGCACGGGACAAGTTCGTGTTTGAGCACGACACGGGCCACCGCTTCCCGACTGGAGAGCGGCACGAACAGCTTTATGAGGACGTGGCTCGTATTATCCGTTTGCATTGCGACTGAACTGCCAAGCATAGAGCGGAGAAATATACGTGAATGCATTCACTTGGTTGGCAAGAAGGACTATAGCGCATGCCGTGAACACACCGACCACCAGGTCTAGTAAATCGGGAAGGCTGTACTAACATCAGCGGGTATTTCGCACCAGGATTACAGATGGCCTCACGCAGCGCCGTCACGGCGACATTCGCGTGGTGGAAGTCCGTCATCAGGATCATAGCTGAGAGAGGACCAGGAAGTGCTGGAATCCTCCCCGCTGGGAAATCTGCGATGAGAAGAGGCGCAATGTGGTTAATTATGCTGTTGGCTTCTTGTTGAATCTGATGTGCCAAAGCCACCGCCGGATGTGACGCCTCGATATCAACCGTCGGAGCACACACAGCTTAAACCTTTCCGCCTATCCAAGCGAGCAAGCCCCAGCCTTGTACTGTATACTCCCCACGCTTCGGAATCAACCCCTTCAATACGCACGATGCACAAATCTTCGTCCTCCAACTTGTCCTTCTGGGCACCAGCATCCACCATGGCTGCGATCAATTCTGTTGGTGGCTCGGTCATCGTTTTAGCTTCGGCCTTCTTGCTCTTGCTCTTGCTCATGCTCTTCCTCTGTCATCCAAAAGAAGAGTCCATTTCGAAAGAAGAAGAATGTCGTCACTTCCAATCCTTCTCGCTTCTCTTTCCCAATGTCATTAACATTGCCAGTCAGACTCCAGAGTTTGGATCCGCCGCCGTAGCTGTTGATATTGAGCAGAATTACGCCCTCAGTGCCTTCAGGGAGTGCGATGCGCTTCCCGTCGCACACGAGAACGATTGTTTTCAGGCAAACCAGCACATGTCCGGACGATGAAGTTTTGGCGCCGAATCGACTGTACCACAGCTTAAAAACGAACTGGCTCATGAATAACCCCGGCGAGCGTTCACGTTGTTCATGAAACTCAAGCGCCACTTGAGCATCCACACCAACACCCAGGTAATTGTTCAGAATACTGTAGCACACTTCTGTCAATCGCCGATGCTCACCTGCCATCGGTCCAAGATGTGTCTTGGCACACGTCGCACGAGTTTTGGGGGACACTTTCAGACGTCCACCTGGTCCTCGTGGTTGCTTGGGTGGTACTGCGCATTGGAAAAGTCGGGTGACGAGACGACCATGGGGAACTCTGGCGGCTGGAATCCGAAGGTGCGTTGCAGATGTGGTGGCATCGGTTCCATGCCGGGAGGAGGCAGCAACGGCGGCCCAAATGGCATCGGTGGCCCTGGATTGAAGTAGTACCGCGACGGCGGGGGCCCTGAAGGCGATGGCAAGAAGTGCGGAGATTGAAACCTAGAGTACGCATCGCCGTTGCCAGGTGAAAAGTAGCGCACCACTTCTTTTGGTGCTGTTCTCCACAACGTCGACTCGCTCCAGGGAAGATTGGCCCCCGCCGGGTCCGGCAGCTCACATTGCCTCGTGAAGTCCCAGCCAAAGAGCGACGACGTAGACGCGTACACTTGCTGTAGCTGCCATTCGAGCTCAGCATTTTCTTTACGGCGACGCTGTTTTCTCCAACGACGACGTTCACAATCATGAACACTCTCGATGACTTCCTCGTCATCAGACTCGCCATCGATGCTTCTGCTGTCAAAAGCGATGCTAACGTCGCTGGTGACATCTTCCAACGGAACGCTGATAATATACTCGTCAAACTTCCTCTTCCCAGCAGAAGACGCACGCGTGCCAAAGTCTTCGCCACTTGGAATTGGAAATGTTTCTTGGGGTCGAAATACTAGCGCATTGGGGTTGAGGCCCGGCAGCTTCTTTGAAGGGAGTTCCGCTTTTGTAGGCGTGGTTTCTTCGTCAATATCCTGTATGGCATCGTCGAGTGGTGCTGTCGATGAATTTGACAGACAATCCGCAGTATCCCACGTGGGCTCAGGCATTGGCTCAGAGATCGGTTCTTCCTCCGGATATGAACAAGCTGCGTCCGGTCCATTCAATAGCTCGTTGTTGGGAATGTCGGGCGTATGGATCTGCCGGGGAGCTGAAGGAGTATGCGCGACCGATTTCTTCTTCTTTTTCTTCTTGCTCTTCTTCTTGCTGTGAAAAACTGAACTGCTTGTTGTCGGGGCGTGTCCTGCAGCTTTGTCTTCTAGGGACACTTCCAGCAGTAGCTGTTCCATTTGCTGAGCTGCCTCTTTCTCCAAGTAACTGACATAGCTGCGTAGGATCAGCTATTCCACCGAAAAGCAGCCAGCGAACAAGAGCTAAGTATGACGCTCGAGAAAATGTAGCAAGACGATCAAATCGGGCTTACCTGCTCCACTAGCATTCCTATCAGACGTTGGTAGTTTGCCCACGTATTGATGGTTTCGCTTTCAGTCACAAACAGCTTGTTAAAGTTGCTCTCTGTGAGGACATGAATCGACGTCAGGAAGCCTGCTAGCACATCCCCCACCAGCGTAAAGAGTCGATCTGTGTCTTCGGCCAACTCCGTCTTCACCGTCAGAATGCCTGACATGCCAACACAAGTAAGCAAAAGGTTCTAGAACCCAACCAGCATCTACAGAAGACAAATGAGGCTACGCACCTGTTCCTATATCCATGAACTCCATCGCTTCCAGCAGTTCATACGTCTTCTCTGACGATGTATCTGTTCCTGCACGTGTCTGCGACGGCGTAGCTGCTCGCTCTTGCAACGTCGGAACAGCATCTGAGACCGCAACTTCCGGCACTTCAGTCCCCGTTGTTGCCGTCACGGTCGGTTTCTTGCTGGCAGCTGACGTGTCTGTAGTCGTTCGGTTCGTTGTCTTGAGGTGGCGCTGCATGAGCCCAACACACAGCAAGCTCAGGTTGAGCTTGTACAGCTGCTTGACGAGCTCTGGCTCGTCCAAAAACAGGATCTGCTGGCGCTCGTTCACACTGAGCTGCTCCCAATACCGTCGGATGCTCTTCAGTACGTCTCCATCTCCAGACGTCAATGGCGTGGCCAGCGACATCCATATGGCTGCTCCTGTGCCTCCTCGAGTAAGTGACGGCTTCGACCGCTTCCGGCTGCGAGAAATGCCATTGCCAGCGCTCTTCTTTACTGCGTTGGCAGCTTCAGCTTCACTGGTGCTGGGCGACCGGATGACCAAGTACGATTTCCAGACTGGCGCTGCACCAATCACGCACCGTATCGCAACTTTAGACCCTGCAATTAGCCCACTCAAGACAAGATTGAGATGGTCGCGCACCTTCCGCAGTCGACGCGGCCTTCTTGACGGAGGAGACGTTGCCCCGGGTCAGCGTCGTCATGACAGTTGCCTGCGACCGTCGTTGAACGACGAGATCCACGCGATTTCGACCAATGGGAGCGGCTGTGGTGTGCTGTACACAACTAAAAAAGTGCGACTGGTGAAAGACAGACGACCAGCAAACCTCCACAGTCGATGAATGCTGCAAAAAAATCGGTTTCGGTCAAACTTTCACGTGCATACTGATAAAATGTAGCTATATCTCGCAAACTGTGGTGTGCCTTAGCCGCTTGATCGGAAATACATACTCCAAGACGCTATGCGATATTGCCAGCTTCATGCCTTCCAGTGGGCCAGCGAGCTATTTCTTGAAAAGCGACTTACTTCGCTGTCGCAATCGTCTGCAGTAGCGTGCCTTGAATGAGCCGGTCGCCGTTTTTGCCGCTGATGACAAGCGGAACGGCTTCCAGCAGAGCAGTCTCCATGCGGATCTTCTTATCGTTGTAGTCGTAGTCGCGCTTCGCCTTCAGGAACGCTGCAGAGTTGCCTTCAGCTTCGGCATTGGCCGAAATCTTCTCCGCCTCCTTCTCCGCAGCTTGAATTCTCGCTTCCGCCTGCACCTTGGCGACGCTCACGAACTGCTCGAAGTCCGTCTTGAGATTGCTGAGCTCCACAATCGGCAGCGCTTTGCGCTTGACCGTCTTGGCGGTGGCACTGGTGACAGCGTCAGCCTTGTAGCCTTCCGCCGCCTTGATCTTGTTCTCGTTCCTCGATACGTGCTCAGCAACGGTGACCTGGGCCTTCGCCTCTGCGATCGTGCGTCTTTCATCGCGAATAATGGCCGCCCGGACACTTTCGGCCTGCAGGTCCTGGATCGCTCGCTCGTTGTTCTTCTCCAGGGCCGTGAGCTTCTGCGTCTCCTGGTTCAGCAGGATACGCATCTGGTTCTCGTGATTCTTCTCCTGCTCCTCCATGCGAGTCTTGAACGCCGTCGTCTCCTCCAACGTCCTGGACAGCGCCTGCGGTAGATCCACATTGGTGACTTTCACGTTGTGGATGAAGACGCCGTACGACTTGAGCTTGGCATTCAGGTCCGTCTTCATGCCCATGGCGAACTCCTCTCTCAAGTCGTGCACCTGATCGTGGCGCACCGAGTGCACGAGGCCGCGAATAGCCTCCTCCGTCAAGCTGTAGAGCAGCTCGTCGAAGCGATGCGCCCCCAGGGTGTACACGAAAGTGTAGGCGTCGTCCTCCGTGGGGCCGATCTGGAAGCTGATGGAGATGTCGATGTCCACCATGACGTTGTCGGACGTGGGGCACCCACGCACCGGGTTCGAGTACGTCACCGCCTGCTTGGTGACGATGTGCGAGACGCGGTTCCACGCCGGCCAGAACATCTTCAGCCCAGGGTCCATCATGCCCGCGTGGGCGTTCCACTTCTGCTTCAACACCCACAGACCCGACGGGACCTTCATGAAGAACGTCATGAGCGTCGGGTAGCTGGGCGTGAGCACGATCGGGATGCGGCCGTCCGTCACTTTGGCGTTGAAGTGCTTCATGGCGTCAATGGGCTTGTGGATGTCCTTCTGCACCAGGTGGTTCACCCGGATCAGGTAGCGACTCTCTTCACCGCGGGTCATCTTGCCAGTGTCTTGGATACTTGCAGGTGTGTCGGTAACTTTGGAAATGGCGAAGGCGGTGCAACTACATGCAGCGGGGAAGAAGAAGAAGAAAGAAGGGAACTAACAGGTGTAGCTAGCAAGCAGAGTGGAGCCATATACCTGGACCTATCACGAGAAATCCACTTTTGACAGAAAACAACTGATCTCAAGATTCGGATTGACTTGGTGTTCGTATGGACGGAATGTACCCATATCAATTAGGGTCGTGACCTATGCACCCGATGTTGAAGTGCGTGTTGCGGTACCCCAAGTTCATTCCTGAATTTCCACTCAACCGCACAAGTCAACTCTCGACTCTCTCTCTATGGGCTCGGGAAGTAGCAAACTCAACTCGGACGCGCTTCCTGGCGGCTCGCAGCACCAGACGCGGCTGCTGTACCGCAATACGTGGCGCGTGGACAACACCAACCGCATCTTCGGCGCCTGCTACGACGGCAACACCGTCGTGATCGTGACCCCCGGTCGGAGCCTGCTTAAGCCCTACATCCGCATCCCTGAAGGCACCTACGCGCTCGTGCAGAACCAAGGCCGCGACATTGACTACGTCAAGCCGGACGGCTCCCGCACGCCGGTGTGGCCGCCAGGCATGCACTTCGCCTCGCTCTTCACCAAGAGATCGGCCCTCGTGACCAAGCAGTACATTGTCTTTGACACGCCCGTGAAGGGCTGCAAGACCGCGGACGACGTGACTGTGGGCATCGACATGTGTCTGATCCTACGCATCATGGGCGACGAGTCCAAGGGCGAAGACCCAGGGCTCGTTCGTCGCTTCGTCTACGAGTTGGGCCCCAACGGGCTCGAGGTGCAGCTCCGTGCTGCTCAAGATGAAGCCGTGAGAGCGTTGGCTCGAAGTGTGGAGCACACGGAAGTGTACCAGCTCCGTGACGGCACCATGCGCGAGAGGTTCAAGACGGGGGCACTCAACTTCCGCACGAACCGGCCGGCCAACGATGAGTTCCATTCTCCCACGATGAAAGGATCTGTGAAGAAGGAGGACATCCCAGCGGAGGACAAGGTGCTCTACTGCGTCACGGAGGACATCAAACGCAGTCTGAACGACCAGTTCAACACGTACGGTGTGCAGATCACGAGCGTCGCCATCACGAACGTCACGCTCCCGGAGGAGTTCCAGAAGCAAATGGAAAACCGCACGACCCACCTGAGTGCCATCAAGGAGCAGAACATGAAGCAGCTGAGCGACATGCAGATGCTGCAATACAAGGAAGAAATCGACACGACCAAGCTCAAGCGCAGGATGATGTTCATGGAAGAAGAGCAGACGGGCAAGGCCAAGTGCGCGGAGATCCGCAAGGGGATCGACCTCATCAACGCGCAGACAAAACTTGCGGATGAAGAGATCAAGCAGAAGACCACAGTGACGTGCAACAACCGCGACGTCGAGGCTTCCCTGAAGATCGCCGAGATTGAGGCGGAGACCGTGCGGATCGCTGCGGAGATCAACGCGCACTGTGACGCGAAGATTGACTTCATCAACGCCGAAAAGGCCGCGCTGCAGATGCAGTTGGATGCCACCAAGGATGAAATTCGCGCTACGTCCGAATCGAAGGCCGCAGAGATTGTCGCTCGCGCAGAGGGTGCTGCTGTGAGTAAGCTGGAGAAGTACCGCAAGCACGAGCTGGAAATGAAGAAGCTGGACATGCTCGGCTCACTAGCCAAGAACAAGAATACCGTGGTGTCGGGCGACACGTCCAATAGTCTGCTGTCGGAGGTGCTGGTGGCGAATCGACAGGGCAACGTCATGCTGAACATTGACGGCCTGGCAAACAGAGCTGGCGGTGGTGGCTTTGTCTGAACCCCGAACTTTTGAACGCATCGACGCCATGAAAAGTGCGGATCCAGCAGCACACCAGTAAGCAAGATCGACAGCTGCCGGTCGAAGGCAGACGTCCGCGAGTCCACAGCCACCTCACAAGGTTAATCTGCTATGATAGTACCCAATACATATCCCGCCCGTAGTAAGATCGCAGTAGCGGATATACATGTGAGCAGCATTTGTTTTCCACGTTCAAACACGGGTGTTCGACTTCAAATACTCCTATGCGATGCACCACTAACTCAATCAACGGAACACATTCAGCTTTATCTTAATACAGCACCATGCCAAGCAAGAACACCACCAGAATTCACCACTGGCTGTTGAAATTGGAAGTGCAGTGCAACATGTAGCCATATCACCGGTCAAGCTGTAAATACTTGGTTATTAGAGTTCTTCTCTAGAAGTAGAGAAAGTAACACAATATACCTCAACTCAAACACAAAAAAAAAAAAAAACATGTAGCCATGTGCGTGAAGGCATGTAAACACCATCAGCTGTTTACGCGCAGAAATTCAGGCCAATCACATCGGCTCTGCATACGTCAAACGACGGATCGCGTCGAGAGTCTCGACCTGCCCAGCAGACGTCACCTTCCTGTGATCTTGCGTCAGTAGTTAATTGTCTGCCAATCTTGCATCCATGACCTCCTCCTCCGCGTCTCCATCACCCAAGAAGCTGCGCGTCTTGTGCCTGCATGGCTTCCGCACGAACGTCCAAGTGATGCAGAGTCAGACGCGCGGACTGCGCGACGCTTTGGGCCCCGACGCCGAGTTCGTCTTCCTCAACGGGCCGTTCGAGGCTCGCGGGCCCACGGACGAAATCATCGAGCGCATGTTCGGCGACTCGGCGCCGTTCTACGAGTGGTGGGGGGCTCGGTACCTGGAGAAGGAGGAGCGGGAGGACATCGAGGCCGAGGAGGGCGTCCCGAGGGGCGCCACCAAGCGCTGGTGCCTCGAGTTCGACGACATCGACCAAGCCATCGAGTACATGGACGAGAAGCTCAGCGAGCTGGGCGAGTTCGATCTGGCTGTGGGCTTCTCGCAGGGCTCCATCATGCTCACGATCCTGTCCATGTGGTACCTCAAGAAGACCAACAAGCGCTGGTGGAAGCTCGTGCTCTGTGTCTGCGGCGTGTACCCTCGCGGTATCAATGTACGCGAGCTGTTCGAGACGCACGAGGGGCAGCAGATCTTGGTGCCAGTCCCATCGATCCACGTGGTGGGGAAGAAGGACAGTTTGTACGAGGACTCGCTCGTGCTCAAGGACATGTACACGCCGCACGCCAAGGGGAGTCCGCTGGGAAGGCTGTTGATGGAGCATGATGGAGGACACAAGTTCCCGTCTCCAGGCCGACACCGGCAGTTCTATGCAGACTTGGCCACCACGATCTGGAAGTTCTTCGAAGACTCACGTCAGAGCTCCGCGGCGAGACTGTGAAGACATCGAGTACAGTGTTTGATAGAGAACGACAGCAACCACCAGAAATATACATGTAGTCGACGTATGCCCTTGTCTTGTTAAACAAAAATCTACAAGCGATGACAGACCTGTGTCATCGGCTCGCCCGATCTGTGCACGTTGAAGTTCGTCATGGTCTCTGTTCAGTCGACATTTTGCAGCACTTCTAGCACTCTTCAACTCGCTGTCATGGTGATCGTCGCCGAGAAGCTGCCACACCCCACGGCGCTGAGTCCGCGTCCGTTTGAATCCTCCAAGAAAATCCGCGTGCTGTGTTTGCATGGCTTCCGCACCAACCGACAAGTGATGCTGGATCAGACCCGCGGCATTCGGGCGGCGCTGGGGGACGCAGCGGAATTCGTGCTGCTCAATGGCACGTACGAAGCCCGTGGAACGAGCGACCCGACGATCGAGAGCGCGTACAGATCCAGTGCCCCATTCTACGAGTGGTTTGAGAACCAACTGGCTGACGGATCTCCGCTGCTGTACAATGACGCCGAGTCGTCGGCCAAGGCACGGCTCCTAAGCGGTGCTGACAAGGGAGAAGACCATGCGTGGAGCCTCTCGTACAAGGGAGTGGAGCAATCCATGGTCAAGATTGACGAGGAGCTCCGCCGCCATGGCCCGTTCGACGTCGTCATTGGATTCTCCCAAGGTGCGGCACTGCTGACAATTTTGACGATGTGGTACCTGCGCCACGGCAACGTCCGCTGGTGGAAGCTGGTCATCTGCGTCGGAGGTGTAGACGTGAGTGGTGTAAACGTGAAGTCACTGTTCCTAGACGAGCAAGGCAACCGAGTTCCTGTGCCAATGCCATCGATCCACCTCATTGGCAAGACGGACCCGCTCTACCACGAATCCCATCGTCTAGCCCTGTCGTGGACGGACAAAGCTGAGCCCAACGATTTCAAGAAGTGGATCTACGAGCATGAGGGGGGTCACAAGTTCCCGTCCGTGTCGAGAAACCAGGAATTCTACGCGGAGTTGGGGCGTGTCATCAAGCAGCACTGCCGTAAGGGCTCAGAGGCGGTTGTATGCAAGCTCTAACCTGCTGCCTCGTTGTGGATTTCGATAACATCAAAAGGATGAGACCACGTTGAAGGATTTTGGTATTTTGAAATTCATCATACCGGGAATAAAAAAAGAGTTGATCACGATGTCTAGGGTGCGACAACGCCAAAGCAAAACTGCATTTGTCACGGTTGTGTGGCACAACTTGTGTCAATGAGCTGCATCCGTCGAAGTCCTCGTCCTTGCCTCGAAGATCAAAGGTCTGGAACGAAACATGAATTTTACATTTGAGGGGGGGGGGGGGGGGTCAATGTGACACGACACCGGAACACGATTTCACATAAAAAACGGAACTTCATTCAAGAAATTCTTACTACGAGAAGTACTAGTAGTTGTCACTGTCACTCTTCCCACTCGCAGTCGTTGCATGGCGATCTGGTTGTCGCTTAAGCCGAGAGGCCGAGAGCGGTGCAGTTGGGCAGGAAGCTATCAGCCAACTCCAGCACGTTGATCGACACCGTGCCGAAGTCGATCACGCAGTCCGCCGGCTGGAGGGCCAGAATGTCAGTGACGAGCGAGTAACAGTCCGACGTCAGGCACATGAGCAGGACTTGAGCCTCGGTAGGGTAAGCCGTGGGCGGGACGAACGAGAAGCCCGACGCGCTCTGACACGAAGATAGGTACGGGTCCGAGGCGAGGGTCAGGAGTTTGGCAATCTCCGAGGACGGACACACGGTGGTCTCGTCGTAGGCGGCAGTCTGCGTGGCGAGGCAGGCGACAGCGGCGGCGGCAGCGTAGGCGAAGGACTTCATGGTCTTGGAAGAGGAGGGGGAAGAAGCTGTTGTTGGGGCTTGGAGGAATATTGAATAATGAGCTCCTGGTCGAGCCTTGAGACGGAAGTCCTTGCTGCCACGAGAGAAAAACAGCGAACAGCTCTCGCCAAACAGCAAACATCATCGACATCGAATGTCCCCAGGCAGAGGGCAGTTGGTGGCTGTCATCTTGGACGTGGCACGTGTTGCGTCGGCTTCAACAAGGATGGCGATCATTGACTGTGACTCCCATCCTAACAAGTCCGTCCAACAGTTGAGCAGACTCCAGTGCGATCCTTTGCGTGACTACCGTGTCATAACGTAAAGCACGGGTTGCGCTTGCTGACTTTCACACAAGCTTGAAGTTAAACTGATCCCGGGTCAGAGGACACTTCCGCCGTTGCAGCACTTGCAATTGGGATTTTTTTTGGCGCCAATAAAAACACAGCTACGGTTTACTGTAGTGTTTGGGAGAATTTATCCGACAACAGAGCACCATTCTCAATGGCTTTGCAGTGAAAACCAACGCTACACAGCCGCCGTGATCTACTTGAGGCGGTGACCAAGTCAATCACCGACATCCTCGTCACCCTGGTCGTTCCGGCGCTATCTGTGTCCGTGCAATCCCTAAACTGGTCTTCCCATCGTATTCCACGGTGGAAGTTCCACTGGAACCGCCTTGTTTGCATGCGACCCCGTGATGATCATCGTAGTCATCGAGGCGGCAAACGTTCCCCTGGGGTCCCCAGTGGGGAATCCCCAGGCAGTTTTCACGTCGGGTTTGATCACCCGGTGGTCGTGCAGGAAGAACTGCTTCTCTGTGGAGATGCGACGGAGCTCGCGGTGGCTATGATCGATGCTGCGTACTCAACATTTTAAGCTACAGCAACATTGGTCTGGTCTCAAGTTGAAGTTGAGTTACGTACCTGTTGTGTAGACGTACACCCTATCCTATTTACGAATTCAGATGTTGGAAAATCTGTCCTCAGTGAGGACTCCTCAGCACAGTCAACATGCACGACATCCTTCACCTCCAGCTAACGGTCTTGCTGTCCACGGTTCTTCTGCACTTGTCTCGGTCCAATGCCGTTGAAGTGCGTCAAGTGCAACAGCCACTGCCACCACCGTCTGATTCTCCTGAGCCGTCTCAATTCCAATGTGACTTCACACACCTGCACCCTCGTCGATATGCTGCCTACCACCTCCCACCGCCACCCGACCAGCTCTCGACAAGCATCACTATCGACGGAGTTCTTGATGAAAAAGTGTGGGCTGAAGTGGTCTGGAGCGAGCCGTTCCAGGACATTCAGGGACCCCACTTTTGGTCGCAGCCGTGGTTCACCACCAAGTGCAAGCTGCGCTACGACCAGCAGTTCCTCTACGTTGGCGCGTACTTGGAGGAGACCGAGGTGTGGGCCAATGTGTCGAAGCGCAACGACGTCATTTTCCACGACAACGACTTCGAGGTGTTCGTGGATGCCGACGGGAGCACACACAACTACAAAGAGTTCGAGCTCAACGCTCGAAATGCAACGTGGAACTTGTGGCTCAACCGTCCGTACAGGGATGGAGGCCACGAGAACAGCACGCGAGTGGATCCCGAACATGGTTTCGACATGCTGAACAGCGGCATGCGCTCTGCAGTGTTCGTGAAAGGCCCTATTAACGACCCATGTACGTACACAATGAGGTATCATGTATGGTTTCGTATCTAAAGAGTCATGTTCGTATCGTAGTGCAGCTGAACGTCTGCACTATTGGACGGTAGAAATCGCACTGCCGTTGTCGGAGCTTGCACTGCACTCGAAGGCGCAAGTTCCTCCTGCCGCCAATTCCTTCTGGCGGATCAACTTTTCACGAGTCGAGTGGTCTGTTCGTGTTGTCACCGACCAGGAGACTGGAAGGCAGCACTACGAAAAGAAACCTGGTTTGAAAGAGGAAAACTGGGTCTGGAGCGCGCAACATGCTGTCGAAATGCATCGTCCTGAGTGGTGGGGATACCTTCAGTTTCGCCCTCGAGATGAGAATCCACCATCCCTAGTGTACGATCACCCCACTATGGACGAAGTTGTGCCGGCCGATCCTGAATGGGGTGTGCGGTATGTAAGCTTCCAGTATTACTACGCCCAGCACGCCTATCATAATGCCACGGGGGCGTACACGACGACTTTAGAGCAGTTGCTACCGTACTTCTCGTCACGCGAAGCCATTCAGTGCACCAAGCTACTCGACGTCACTGCCACGAACAATTCGTTTAGCGCTCAGATCGGGCTGAGAGAGACAGACTCCAACTTCGACGACAACACTCAATTTGTAGCAAGCATTGAAGACGACGGGTATATCGAAGTCGAGAAAGTGGAACTTACTTCGCCAATTGCATCTATCGAGTGAAGACCACAGCGTTCCTATCCAGTCTTCTCTGCAGAAAGCACCCTTTGATTTAAATGAAAACTAACTGATATTTGACCTCGTTACATGGTGCTTCGCTGAAGCAACCGAAGATACATACAACTTCATCCCTCTCTTAGTCCTCTGGCACAGGTTAGGCGAAGTAAATCCACATGCTGAAGGTGACAGCAAGTGCAGCAATACCACTGCCGGCAACGAGAACATTGACCCACATGGGTTTGACGAGCTCCGTGGCGTCGAGCTTCAGAACCTTGTCCCAGTGGATCATGTACTTGCGCACGTCCTCCGACGGACGACTCTTGTGCTGGGTTAGAAGACTCACCACTACACACACCACCAAGGCAGTGACCCACAGCAACAGCGCGAAGTGCTGGAAGTTCATGTAGAAGAAGGTGTTCCAGAACGCAGGCAGCTCTCCATCCATGCTGTCGTCCTTGATCGTCACGAAGATGAGGCGCGAGAAACCAAGCAGGCCGCCCACAATCATCGCCGAAAACGCCCCGTACACATTCGCCGGCTTCCAGGCAACACCAAGCACGAGCACGATACCGATAGGGGGCGTCAGATAGCTCTGAATCTCAACAATTTGCTCGTAGAGACCCGTTCCGTTGCGCATAATGGGGATCCAGCAGAAACTCAGCACTGCGAAGATGAGGATGCTCATGCGACCAACCCACACGAGCTGCTTGTGTGAAGCATCGGGGCGGAACTTGAGGTAGATATCGTTGGTGACGACCGACGAGCCAGCAGCGAACACGGACGCCAGACTCGACATCATCGCCGTGATAATGCTGGAAATCATGAGACCGATAATCCCGTGAGGCATCATCTCCGTCAGCAGCGTGGGGTACGCAGCATCGGTGCCATCCTCAATCTTGCTAAAGTCGAAGTAGATGCTGGCGATGATACCCGGGATAACGATCAGGAACGGAGGAAGCACCTTGAGAATACTGGCGAACGAGCAGCCAGCCTTCGCGTTGGCCGTGTCCTTGGCAGACAGCACACGCTGCACGAGATCCTGATCCATGCACCAGTACCAAATCGAGCCTAGAGGCTGACCAAAGATCATACCCGTCCACGGGTAGTCGGGGTCGTTCGTCGGCTTCCAGAGGTGGAACCAACTCGAGCGGTCCTGGTTCGCTAGGTTCTCTCTGATGCCTTCGAAGCCGCCGATCTGGTTCACCGAGTACGCGAACACAACAAGCCCACCCAGAGTGAAGACGCACATCTGGAACAGATCAGTGTACATGACAGCACGAAGTCCACCTGCAATGCTGTACATGGCACTGAGGCAGATGCAGACGCCAGCACCGAGGTACAAGTTCCACCCCAAAGTGGCCTGGAAGACGATGGCACCGCCGTAGATACTGGCACTCATCTTGGTCAACACGTACATGATGATCGTAATGAGAGACAAGTAGTGACGGCACGGAGCACCAAAGCGGTATTCAAGGTACTCAGGTGTCGTGTACACCCCGCAGCGGCGGTAAATGGGCGAGAAGATCCAGCCTAGACACAGGATCAAAATGGCAGCATACCATTCATACATCGCCACTGCAATACCGCGACGAGCACCGTCACCAGCCATGCCGATGAAGTGCTCGGCGCCAATGTTGCTTGCAAACAGGGCACCGCCCACAAAGTACCATTGCATACCGCGGTCCGCCAGGAAGAAGTTGGACACCTCGTTCACTTGGTGCTCCGGTCCATCACGAGCAATCAGCGAGGCTGAGGGACGTTGTTGAGAGATCGTTGAGCCGCGCTCGTCACCGTCGGGTAGTTTCTTGCTCGGGGTCTCCGCCACCAGGTAGGCGTCGCCAGGCGATTCCAGCACTTGACCCTCGTCACGTTTGGCCTGTTTGATGCACGGGAAGTACTTGGCCAAGTGGCTCTCGCCAGCTTGGATCGAGGCCACGACGGCCACGACCATCGTGAAGACCAGCACCGCCACAATGATGAGGACGTCGCCGGCGTTCACCTTGGCCCCACCAGAGGTGTCGGGCACCGTTTGGGTGTACAGCTCGACCATGTTGACTCGGACTTGAGAGGAACAGGGGGGAACTTGAGTCGCTTGTGCCCTAAGGGGCGAATTGGATAGTGAGTCGAACGTGGCAGGCGGTGGTGACGACTGCAGCGTGCTTGAATGACACGGACACGACACAGCCGCACCACGTGTTGCTAAAGAGGTTCAACTCTGCTGCAACTCTGCGGGATTCGACGCCCAAAGCCGAGCCAGGGCTCACCTAACCAGACCAGCAGCGCAACCGCAGCCCCAACAAATGTTCGCGTACATTGATCCCAAGAAGCTTTAAAACCCCACTCAGCAGCTTCATTGCGTCTAAACTATCCACGCAGTGGCAACACGCCGAGGTGAACTTCCGACGTGAAGGCGAGCTCCACGTAAGTTATACAAGTACGTGTATACATGTATACATGTACCTACTGTACGGAAGGCAACATGCGTGTTGGCACATCTTCACTGTTTTTGCGGGCAACGCGCAAAGACAATTCGCTTCACGAGTCGTGAGTCACGTGATTCACGACGCCCCTCAAGCTGAGCTCTCCGTGTCGCCATGCAAGCGGTGGTGACTTCCGGCATCAATACCGACGGTATTTTGGTATCTTTCAAGCGTATTTAGATAGGAACGGGGTTCATTCGTTCGCCCAAAAGCCAACGCCCAGGAAGCGATCATATCGTTTTCAAATCAAAAGCGAACTTTCTAGAAGACATCGTCGATGTCAGCGCTGCGATCGCTGTCTGACATGGGCGATGTACTGATGTACCGTGGTAGCATTTTTCGTATAAGTCGTTGTTCTAGAAGTCAGCTTCAATGTGATGACTTCAAGGAGTTCTTGACTGGACGAGCAACGACGGGCGGCCGTGCAAACCAATTGTCCGATCCAATCGGTTGTAGAATTGGTTGTGCGAAAGGCACGACAACACCGGCTAGGTGTGGTCGCTTGTAGAAACTTCGAGAACCTAGTACGTGCCGCCGGGAACGACAAACCAAGTTTGTCGGCCAACTTGTGCATGAAATAAAGAGCAAATGTATCCTCACTGCTGAAAACGATTTAAGATTCATGTAACAGCACTGCATCGACCCAAGAGGCGTCCCGCCTCACTTGCAGTAATCATCCCTTCTATAAGCTGCCAGCGGTGCAAATTAATTTGTTTGCTGACCGAATTACCACGAAATTAAAGGTCTAACGTTATTAATACTTGTTCCAACCTTTTCACGAGCCTCTGCCACGCAGCGCACCTCAAGCCTCGGCTCATATTCAACGCGCAATCGCCCCCTCCGAATCGGAGTCTGATGCCTCATTAAAGGAAATCACGTCCAACGAAGTGAAGATATCAGAATGCGCGCCATTGCACTTGGGCGTCGCACGATCCTTATAAGGACATTGTAACGTTAAAAGGCAGTTGTAGCATTGCGGAAGACAGCGCTTTGTGAAGGCTCCACTGACAGTGGCACTGTCGGTAAAACACAACCTGCCTCGAACTTCAACTTGCAGTGGGCATTTGCACAGATCCTTCGAGCACCCGACTGCTTTCACTGAGCGACTTGCCGCATTAGTTTTTGAGACAACGGTCTGTTATTAGTCTTCAAAGGAGGGCGCTGCCGAACAAGCTGGCGAATGTGTTTCCAGTAGAAGAACCGAAAGTTACTCTTATTCACAGCGATCCGAGTCGGCTCAGAGCGCATACTTCCTCGACCATGGCGCTCAGCTCACCAGTATCACCAAGGGTAAGTTCAATGTGATCTGGCCTTCCCGCCGGGAATCCCGGTAGATGAGCCCTTAGTCACAGTGACGCAAGTGCAACCACAACGCACCGATCGATATCACGTAGTTGTGACCGCAATACAAATAGGTCGACTGCCTATCAACAGCTCCAACCGTGTTGGAAAGACCGTGCCAGCATTAATACATGTACAGTAGTGGTGTCAAATGGCTCAGTCGTCGAGCTGAAACAACACGTGCGCTGCCACGAGTGCTGACTTCGATGCTACTGTAGCCATTTCGCGGAGCTTTGCAAGTAGTGCCTGTGCGACGCGAGCATCGAGCTGATCGAATTGTCGTTGATCACGTCTGACGTCTGATACCCAATGTTGCAGCCACTGAAGCACCAGCCAAATATCGGACGAGTCCTCGGCGTTGTCACGAATATCGCCATCCAGAAGCGACAAGAATGCGGTGCACAGCGCGTTGCACGTCACGTTTGACAGTGTCGCCATGCAAGGAGTCCCGACGATCACCATCGTGCGACGTAGCAACTCCAAGTCGTCTTCGACTATACACAGGCGGAACGCCAACTCGTACTCACCACACTGCGCCGCTTCCAATGCGGCCTGAGCACGAGTAAGTTCAAGGTTGCAAGCAGTGTTGTCGTCATTGTCCATACTATCAGCAGCGATCTTGGTGCGGTTGTGTATGGTTTGTGGTTCGTTGTCGTCCTCATCAGATACAGTTGAATTGATCGTTTGGGGCGTTCGGCGCTTTGGAAGGGATATGTGAGGGATATTTTGATGCTGAGTGCGTCGTGACCGCGTCTGCGCTCTTTGCGTCGCTGCAAACTGTTTCAAAGTTGCAGCGGCTTGCATTGCTCCTGCTGCTGAGGTTAGTGGTCGTGTTGGCGTGCTGACTTGTGCAGCTGCTGACGTTGCTGCTGATAACGCTGCTCGACGCAAATTCGAGCCTTTGCGTTGCACTTTGGCTGGCTGCTCTCTGTTTGGGTTCTTGTCATTTTCCGGCCTTAGACGCTCAGCTTCATCGCCGTCTTCTGGGACTGCATGGTCCATGAGCTCGTCGATAAAACTTTCATCGTCTTGGATACATTCTTCAGATAGTGACAAAGGTTCGAATGCAGTTCCTAAAGCTGCGGTTGTGTCGCGAGTTGCTCTATTAGCTGAGAGACTGTGGGCAATGTTGGCATGTGCAGTGATGTTGGGAACTGACACTGGGTCATCTACATCGGTTGCGGTTTCGTGCGAAGGTAAGGCTTCATCTCCTGCTCCATATTCACCGAAGCTTGGTGCACTTTCATCCGCTACCAATCCAGATAGTAGTTCGTCCGTACTGTCATCCACCGCCGAGTTATGAATATCGCGAGAAGTATTCGCTGTGGAATTTGCCCACCGCTTGCCACTAAACGAGCGATTTGGGGGAACGAAATCATAACGAGCACCGGTGTTGGAACGCCCAGCCCTGGGTACTTGTGGGCACAATTTCTCCAGGTGCTCGAATGCCATTGCTGCAGGGATAGAGGCTTCGCGAACAAGCGATACAGAATCGTGTCGGCCAGCTAAGACGAGAGCTCGTACTCGTTCCTGAACACGAACGGCAGCAACAATTAGTCGAGTCTCGAACTGAGGAATTCAATTCAAACACGGAACGTACCAACTGCGATTGAAAATACTCTTTGGCCACGCCAACTGTCGCACACCAAGAAGAATCCTGCAGTGCAAAAATGTCTAGTAACATCGTCAATAGTTCCATCCCTCGCTTTCGCAGCATCCAGTCGTCACGAGGTCCGCACTGGAAGGCATCCTCGATGGCTTCGTAGATCGAAGCAATGTACGGAGCAAAGTATTCACCCAGTTGAGCAAAAGACGCTTTCTCGTGGGCATCGCGAGCTAGCTGACATGCGGATTGTAGCACTAGGAACAAAGGCGAAAACGTGGCAAACATTGTGCTACCATCCATCTTTCCAACCGTGTCAGCTAGGAGGTTTCTGAAGAACGGGTGGATGCGCGTGGCGTGAGCTAGAATCGTGCTGGGGCCTGGCACCGATACTCCGTCAAAATCAACAGGATGGAGCAGACCACAGAGACATCTCGTAGCAGCTTCACCAACCGCATTAGCTTCCCTGGCAAAGACAGCAGCAATCGCTTCGAATACCTGCTGAGTACTGCTATCTCCGCGATGCTTGCGAGGTGAGGTGCCGGGTTGACCACCGGGAAGCGATACAATGGGGCACGGCACAACATACAACGCAAGTGCTGATACCAGTATCACGCAGGCATCCGTCGTCTTGGCGTGACCGTCACGGAGGCGAAGGCAAGTGTAGGATAAAATTCGTGGCAAAAGTTTGGCTGTTTGCACTGGGTGGCATCTGCAGAGAGCTGCGATGAGTAGGACCAGCATGCGTCGGGTTGACGAGCGACTGGGTTTCTTCAGAACCATACCGTCGTCGCAGTTTTAGTTTAGTGCCATCGACCGCCTAGGCAAAAACTAAGCGAAAGCCTACCTTGTTCTTCTCGATCAGAGCATACACCTCCTTCACCAGAGTTGAATCCAGTGCCGGCAGAGTTTCACTACAGAATGAACACGAATACTCATACAGTTAGAGACCATCACCGCTTACCTACCTGGAAGCTGTCAGATTTCTTACATGAGCGTCGCGAAAGCTTGTTGCTGGGTATCTCGGTCTTCAAGACGGCCGATTTGAAGGTTCAGGTTGCACATCTCCTGGGCTTGCCGCTCCTTTGACTTGCGATTTTGTTTCATCTTTCTAATGGTTCCTTTGGGACTCAAGCTGCCCTGAGTAACCCCAACACCTCCAAGCTTTCCAGCATGTCCCGCCCCTCGGCGTCGAAAATTTGTCTCCATCATTGCCAACAATTGAATGCAAATGCTTGAATCAAATGATGCTCATGAGCCCGGCATGCTTCGATCAAGTGCACGGTATCGCACAGACGTATGTGCAGCATGATGAGAGTATTCACAGCTCTGATAAAAATACTGCATCGTAGTTGCGTCTTCAACTTGGTAAGATTTTACCAAATATACCTTGTGGTGGTGTTGGAAACGACCACGAAAGCCTGCTATTTTACCTGTCTTCACGACGACTCGGTGTTTCATGACCCCCTACGTCAGCCGTAGTACGTACTGAGCTGGGAGAGCGTGTCCATGTCCGACAGATCGTCCGTGCAGATGCTGGAGAAGTCGCTTCGCTGAGACCACCACATGGGCGAGTCCAGGCCGTCGTCACTCCACTGGTCCGAGTGATCAAGCACGTCGTCCCACGAAGCCTCCTCCGCGCTGCTCGCGACACCAAAAGTCTCTTCAAAGTGGAAAACTTCAGCGACGTCGAAGTTGGGGTGGGGCAGGACACTCGGTGCGATGGTGACTTCCCACGACTGCGAGTGGGAGTCCGACAGACTGAGCCGAACCTCCAGCGGCTTCAGTGTCGAACTATAGGCGACACTGGGCATCGCCATGTCTCCGGCCTTACCGGACACCCGCGAGGTGTCTGGCCCCAGCATCTCCTCCATCTTGCGTGGGTTGCCACGAACGAAGCAGTCGTGGCGGTAGATGGCGTGCTCCCAGTCCAGTTCCTGTCTGCACTGGAAGTTGAGCGCCTCCAGCACCTGGTGCAGCGAGCAGACCCTCAGTCCCAGCCACGACTCGAGCCGCGCCTCACTCGTCTGGTGGACGACGAAGTGGACGCCGTCCTCGAGCCACGCGAGGGAATCCCCCTCCGTCTCGTTGTCCAGGAAGAAGTGCAGCTTCTGCAGGAGCGTCCTGCAGCTCCAGTCGCCGCTGTAACCTCCGTCTGTGCAGGTTGCAGGCGGCGATTGACGCTGTTAGTTCTCTCTCCATCCAGACGGCAGTTGGGCTCGCACGCTCTGACCGTCGCGCAGCAGCTTCGCGTGCTTGTTGCGGCGTTGACGCTCCATGTCGACACTGTCTCCTGCTGCGGAACAGTCGTGAGTCAACAATGCGCACAGAGCGGAGAGCTCTTAGCAGAGGAACACACCACTATCTTCGCGTGCTCGCCGCCCCATGCTCAAAGTATCCGCAAAATGCGCACTTCAACTTCAACTTTACCCTGTGCAATTCAAAACGAAACGACAATTCAAAACGACAGTTCAAAACGACAATTCAACTGTGAATTGACCGAATCCCGATGTAGCCATGTCCACTTCAACTTGTCAACCGGTAGTCTTTCGTACGAGTTTTGTCGTTGTTCACTTCGCTTTTTGCCTTAAAGTGCACAAGTACAACCGACGCAGTGTGACCAGAGCAAGTACTAATGGGCGGAGGCGACGTTGGAGCGGCATTCGCCGCCGCGTTGTCCCAAACTGGCATGTCGTTGACGTCGAAGGACCTAGTGGAGCGGTATCCCTCGTGTCCTTCCTCTCCATCTGACAGCAAGCCCATCATCCTAGAGCAGTGCAAGTTCTTCGATTTGTTCGATGCGGACCCGGTAGAAGCTCGAGAAGAAATGAGGAAGAAGCGCCAGGAGGCCCTTGAGACGTACGGTGAAAGCTACATGCGGAGTATCATGCGATCCACTCGCCACCATCCACTGAGGAAGAATCGCCAGTACGATTTCCGCCTGACACGAGAGGAGAAAACGAAGCTGGCAGCAAACGGACTGGTCGCCTCACAGCGAATGCAGGCCGAGAGTTTTGGAGATATATACTACCGACTGTACACTGACGACTTGCCAGTCTTCGTGACTGCGGACTCCATCTTGCACGCGTGGCATCGCAGTTTCGACGCATTTCTGATCGAGATAGAGACCTCGTTCCTCTCGAGGTTACGGTTTTTGCTCGAAGATGTCTTGACCCAATGCCAACATATTGCGGTGGATGACAGTGAAGGTCACAATTTGGTCGCCGAAGCTGCTGACGATATCGACGACTATCTCACGATTGCACAGAGCTTGATCACAGGACATCTCGTTCAAAGTAACGAGACACTGGAAACGATCTGGTCCGCTATCCAAGCGGAAAGGACCGCTATGATCGAGGTGTTTTCGACTCCACGTACAATCGATTTCTCGCAGTTCAAACCTCGTGGGCACTATACCAAGTCCAAGCAACTGCAAAACTACTTCCGGGCGATGATGTGGCTCGGGACTGTCGATTTCCGTATTGCTGGAGCAGGGGGAGAGGGCGACAATGTTTACCAGTTGCTGTGTGCCGTTGTGTTGGTGCATTGCCTTGAAGAATCAGATGCATTGGGTGACATCATTGATATCGACTTGGTGATATCAAGTCTTGTCGCTGATGGAAATATGGGAGCTGATTCGCTCTCTGTCGGTGAGCTTGTCAAACTTGTCATCCCAACAAATGTGGCGAAATCGATCATGCAGAAGGAAACTGGCACAGAAGATAGGCAAAAGCTGCTGCTAAGTCTCCAGCAAGAAATCATCCAGAAAGGTTTGGGAGCACAGCTCATTCCTGGATACCCACTATATGTAGTTGAAGACGCTGCTTCGGCAGCTGCGAAGCCTAACGATCTACCCTCCTCGTTTGCCTTGCTCGGCCAGCGATTTGTGTGGAGTTCGTTCGTCTTCACGAGACTCGTATACGATCAAGTGATACAAGACGAGGTAAAGCTGGCGCGACGCATTCCGAGTGCCGTTGACGTAGCCTTCGCTCTGTTTGGCAACAACGAAGCAGCACATGAGCTTGGTCGTCGGATGGAAGCAACAACTCATGGCGATTGTTGTAGTTCTGTGGAATTTGTTTCGCACCGAGACGGAATCCCGTTCGCCTCGAATCTGATAGCGCTGCGTCAAGTGATCGACAACGAGTTTAACGATAGCGAAGAGGACGTCAAGTCGAGTAGTGGCGCCACTGAAAGCGCAAGTATCAGCACGCTATGGCTCCGAGCACTTCGAGTGCTATCAAGACCATCTCCAAACACTGCCAGCACGTTCCACTCGGGCACTTGGCGGTGCCGTCAAATGACCACCCAAATTGCATCATTCACTCAACTTCGACACGATACCGTGCTGTACGCGAAGCAAGGCTCGACGAGGCGAACTATGTGCGAATACCCCGACGGCATGGTGGACCCGTACCCCGTCTTTTGGCAAAGGATGAAGGAATTGGCAGAGCGAGCGAAGGCTATAGCAGAAACTACCCATTTGCAACATGGTAGAATGTTGTTCGAGAAATTCGCTTCAACAATGGGGATTTTGGAGGACATTTCCGTATGCCAAGCCACTCACAAGAAACTGAATGACGAGAACTTAGAGTTCATGAAGTCGGTGATGGAGGAAAAGCGCGGAAGTGGAGGGTCACAGTACAACGGGTGGTACCCAAAACTCTTCTACGAGTCCCGACAAGACTCAGGTAAGCGCGACGTGTTGGTCGTGGACGTGCATACGGATAGCCCATCAGTTGAGCACGGCGATCCTGGGTGTGTGCTGCATCTCGGTGTGGGGGACCCCGTCGTGGCCTTTTTTGTCGTCAACAATGTTGTGTACGCTGGCCCCGTGTCCAGCAGCTACGAATTCATGGTGTAACGGATCTAGCATCCGTTCCCAACGGACGAGCACGACAGCATCGGCAGCTTCGCCGTTCCTCGGACGCCAGGCTTCGCTGCAGCTTCTACGCAGCAATTTCTAGTAACTACTCTTTACTCTCCCCTGTGCTCGTAGGTAACCACCACCAGCGCACGGCATTCTTTCCCTTAACCAAAATACATCAGTCTTTCATTTGCCTTCAACCTACCAAGTTGCCCAAGACTCATTCGACTTTCAGCTTATTACGTGACAATTTCGAAATTAGAGTAAAACTCTGATCGACCGAATTCAAGGCACCGGATTCTTAATTTCGGACCGGACTATTTTCGACCACTTCAACTTCAACACGGGGTATGAAAACACCTCGCCCTGCCGAAGACGAGTCGCCCAACCTCCGCCCACACCAACAACCTCGTACGGACATGGATGATCCAGCTCCTTCAAGTGCACCGGCTGCGTCGCCGCGTGGCACAACTGGTACTTCGCCACCCGTAGGGGCCGGCATGCCATCGGCTGAGGGAGTCCCGGTGGGTTCGTCTACAACCCAACCTCCAGTCTCCGAGCAGAGTGTGCTGATGCAGATGATGCAGATGATGGCTGTGCAGCAGCAGGCCATGCAGACCCAGCAGCAGCAGTTCCAGGCCTTCCTGGAGCACCAGGCCCGAGTACAAAATGAGCTCTTCGAGAAGCAGGCCAAGGCCAGCCGACAGAGGAGCAAGGGCGAGCCGCCGAAGTTCAACGGCTCGGCTAAGGAGGATCTGGAGCTGTGGCTCTTCCAGATTGAAGAGCACTTCAGCAGCTACGCAGCCGAGCGAGACGGCAACGACTCGCGCTTCGTAGATTTGGTGGTGCCATACCTAGGCACGGACGTAATGTCCTGGTACCGAGAGTTCAAACAAACGCTTGGTGAACACCCACGCACCTGGTACCTGTTCAAGCAACAGCTGCGGATTCGCTTCCGGGACAGCGACTTCGAGTACAAGCTGCTGTCTCGTCTCTATGATCTGCGTGCGACGGGCACCCAACAGGAGTATACAGCTAAGTTTATGCTGTTACTCTCACAATCCTCGCTGGAGTTGCCTGACCTGATGAAGCGCTGGCTCTACCAGCAGAATCTACGACCGGACACTAGCACTCATATCTCCCAGAATGTGCCAACTACACTGCGGGAGACTATTGAGCATGCCCAGCGCTTCGAGGATGCCCGGAAACCTGCCGCGGCAACGAAGAGCGCAACGGGTAACAATCGTGGTCCAAGTGCTAAGGCTGCCGCGGCATCGACCGAATTTACGAAGCCGAAATTAGCCCGCCGCCACGATCCCGAGTTTTTGAAGAACGCCATCTGCCACATATGTGGTGTGAAGGGTCACATCGCGCCGGATTGTCCCGATAAGGGCAAGCCGCGCGCGGCAAAAAACTAGGAGGCTCGGCGGGCTGGCGCCCCGCTGAGCAACTCCCTGTAGGTGGTGGCCATACACCTGCAGGCGAGCCAGCCAACCATGTTGCTAGCGCCGCGGTCAAGTCTTCGCACTCGTTCAACTACGCGACGGACAACCCTCGACTGCCCCGCAAGCGACGTGGTGTTTATGGTTTTTTGGAGCAGACAGGCTCAATTGGTGACCGAGTCTGCTCTATTTTTCTCGACTGTGGAGCTTCTTTTAATGCTATAGCCCCGCGGCTCGCTTCCCAGCTTCAACTCGCTGTTCGCGACTTTCCTATTCCATTGGAGCTTCAACTGGGCGGCAACAAGTTTATTACAATTCCTCGGCGAGTAACGACAATAACGGTTCAGCTCGCTGGCTTCGGACCCTACGAGACCGAGGCGTTCGTCATGGACGTCCCCGAGAAGCGCGAAGTGCTGCTCGGCATGCCGTGGTTTAGTACGGCTAATCCCGACGTCGACTGGTCCGAACGCACGGTCCGCCCTCGCTCGACTGACCTCCGTCTCGCTTTTCAGCAGTGCGTGCAACCTGCTCGAGCTCGTACGGCTGGGGGCTCGCGCCGCTCGGCTGTACGCCGCGCTCCCTCGGCTACAGAGCAGGGTTCCCTCAACTACATTCGCCAGCACGGTTACCTATCGGCGCGCGGAATGACTCGGTTGGTGTCGAGTCACAGGCTCAAGAAACTGCTGCGTGCCTCCGATAACGAATTCTGCTTCTTCATCACTGCGGGCGAAAATGCTGAGGAAAATGCTTCAGCTCCAGAGAAGCTGACATGGGAAAATCTTGTCGATAACCCCGTGTACCCACTTGCAATTCGCTACAAGGACTCTATTTTCCGCTCGGAGTTGCCGTCAGTACCGCCGACTCGCTTCACCGGAATGGAGGCGACAATTGAGCTCAATGATGACGTGCCAGTTCACCGCAAGCAGTACCCCCTATCTGCCGCAATGCGCGAGGCCATACGTGCGTGGACGCAGGAGATGGTCGCCGCCAATATAATTCGCCCCTCAAACTCCCCGTACTGCGCCCCGACATTTTGTGTTCGGAAGGCGAACGGCGAGTGGCGAATCGTGCACGACTTCAGAGGAATCAATGCCAAGATGCGAGTTCCGGCCAATCCTATCCCGCGCAAGGACGATATCTACCGTGCCATGGCTCAGGGTCGCGTGTTCTCCGCCATGGATCTACTCTGGGGATTCTACCAAGTCCGGCTGCGCGAGGACTCAATTCCGTTTACAGCCTTTGCTACGCCCGACGGACTGTACGAGTACCTAGTCACGCCGATGGGTGTGTCTAGCAGTCCTTCGTGCTTCAACCGTTTGGTGCAGCACATTTTTGCCGACCAACAAGACTTCTGCCGAACGTATTTTGACGACATTTTCGTCTTCACGCCCAGCGATTCCATCGACGACCATCTCGCAGCTTTAGAGCAGGTGTTCGAGCGGTGCAAGGAGCAGCAGCTCTTTATCAAGCTGTCCAAATGCACATTTTGCGCTGAGGAGATTCCCTGTCTCGGCGATCGCATTGGCCGTGACGGCGTTCGAATGGACCCCGCTAAGACAGAGCTGATCCGCAATTGGCCCGTTCCTCAGACCAAGCACGAGCTGCAGTCTTTCTTAGGGACATGCGTTTACGTGCTTCGCTTCTGTCCTGACTTCGCAGAGCTGAGCGTGCCCCTCATCGAACTTACCAAAGGAAAGAGTCGCAGAGACCCCGTGGCGTTTGAGGAGGAACACACCAGGGTGTTCAACGAGCTGAAGTCAAGACTGTCGTCGTCAACCATTCTCTCGAATCCTGACTTTACTCGACCATTTCACGTTAATATGGACGCCAGTGATTTTGCTGTTGGCAGCTACTTGTTCCAGCTAGCAGAAGATGGATCCGAGAAAATTATCGCGTACGGTGGCCGCAAATTGTCCAAGGCCGAAGTTATCTACCCGACTCGTGAGAAGGAACTGCTGGCGGCACTACATGCCATGCGCTTGTGGAAGGTGTACCTGCTCGACAGCCCATTTTTCATCAATACTGACCACAAGACGATCGAAAGCCTTCTCACGCAACAAACGTGCTCACAGAGACTCGCTCGCTGGTTGAACGAGCTCTCTCTGTTCCAGCCGCGCTTCCGCTGGGTGGCTGGCTCCACCAACATCGTCGCGGACACAATTTCGAGGAACCCACTCTGGTCGGACAGAACGTCACGCGCAGTGAGCCTCCAAACAGTACTCCAGGCCTTAACGACGTCACAACCCGATGAGGAGCCCAACGCGCTATTGTATCAGCGCCTTACGTGGTCAAGTTTACCGACTAGATGTCGTCGTGGTTATCCGGAGGACCCATACTTCGCTCCGATTCTTCGTGCGTTGGGCGAAGATACCCCACAGGATTCGCGTCAGCTCGCTAAATTTTCCCTAGAAGACGGCCTTTTGTACTTCCAGGTCAACCCCACGGCGCCGCGTCGACTATGTATTCCAGCGGACAAAGAGCTTCGCAATCATCTTCTCTTTGAAGAACACAACGCAGTCACCCGCGGACACCCAGGACAGCACAAGACTCGACTGCTGATGGCGGCGAAATTCTTCTGGCCGCGCATGTTTGTCGATATTCAAGCCTACATTGCATCCTGCGAACGGTGTCAGCGGAACAAGCTACCTCGCGGCAAGCGACCTGGCCATTTGCACACTTTGGATATTCCGGATAGAAGGTGGAGCGACATCAGTATGGATTTTCTCGTTCAACTACCAGAGACCCAACACACTCACTTCGACTGTATCCTCGTCATCGTGGACAGACTGACGAAGCGCGCGCATTTTCTTCCAACCCGCACGGACGCGACGGCCAAAGACATCGCTCAACTATTTTGCTCGTCCTATCAAAAGCTACATGGTCTCCCGCGGACGATTGTCAGCGATCGTGATGTGAAATTTACTTCGAAGCTATGGTCTGACATCATGCAGCTCCAGGATACTCAGCTTCGGCTCAGTTCAGCTTTCCAGCCTGTCACGGACGGCCAGTCGGAGGTGACGAACAAGTTTGTTTTGGAATTTTTACGACATTTCATCGGGCCTCATCAGACTGACTGGGACCACTACGTGCACTTCGCTGAATTTGCTTACAACTCGCGTCCACATGCATCGATCGGCATGTCCCCATTCGAAGCGGACCTCGGTTATCAGCCCCGGTCCGTGCTCGACCTCACCATTCCCCAGCAGAATGTGCTTCCTGCTGCTGTATCATTCGTCGACCACCAGCGTTCGCTCCTACTCGAAGCCCAGGACGCGATGGCAAGAGCTCAGCAGCGTATGAGTACCGCATTTGATCGCAATCGGCGTCATCAGAGCTTCGCTGTGGGTGACAAAGTCCTACTCGACAGCCAGAACCTCGATCTGGCGCACATCGGCGCTTCAGGCCGACGAAAGCTGGCATCACGATTCCTCGGACCCTACACAGTGGAGGCAGTGGCAGGTCCCTCGCGATATCGGCTCACGCTACCCCCAGGATTACGTCTTTTTCCTGAATTTCACGTTTCCCTCTTGAAGCCCTACGTCCACGACGACGACCCAAGTCGTGTTAATCGAGTTCCTCGCGTCATTGTCGCCGACGGAAGCGAGGGCTTGCTCGTCCGATCCATTACGGGGCATCGCCGCCGCAAGGGTGTCCAGCAGTATCGTGTTTGCTGGATGGACTCAGGCATCAAACCCTCTTGGGAACCGCTCTCCAATCTCAATCAAGTTCGTGGTCTTATTCGCGAATATCTTTCGAGCTTGCCGACCACGAGGACAACAGCTCGTCTACAGGAGGGACTGTAACGGATCTGGCATCCGTTCCCAACGGACGAGCACGACAGCATCGGCAGCTTCGCCGTTCCTCGGACGCCAGGCTTCGCTGCAGCTTCTACGCAGCAATTTCTAGTAACTACTCTTTACTCTCCCCTGTGCTCGTAGGTAACCACCACCAGCGCACGGCATTCTTTCCCTTAACCAAAATACATCAGTCTTTCATTTGCCTTCAACCTACCAAGTTGCCCAAGACTCATTCGACTTTCAGCTTATTACGTGACACATGGAGCCAACTGATGTGCGCTTGACCGACGAAGAATTTCAATCAAAGTTGCCGTCAATGCGTCCCCCACAGTGGGCACAGCAGTCGTACTGGTCGGCTGAGCGCGAGGTTGCAGGCAAGAGGTCTTCTCGAAATCCCCCAAGCTGGGAGCGAGAAGCGAGCCTCTCGAATCAATAGGGGACTGGTTTCCAGTCGAGAAGTGAAAGGTGACCCCGTCATCGCGTTTTTCGTCGCCAGTGAAGTCATATATCACCTGGTCTCGTGTTCAGCATATACGCGTTCGTGACGCCAATTGACCAGCGCTGAAGTGATAAAGGATTCGAAGCATGTGCAGGCAGGCAACGAATCTTCTGATCGGCAAAACAACGGCGATGGGTCAAATCCTGCGGTTGAAATGTCAGTCGTGTTTTCGATAAGGAAGTGGTTAGAGTCACCAACGAGATTGCATAAAACCAACGCATTTGCCCTAACCACCAAAGTCGCCGGCCGAAGGCCGGCGAGATCAAGCGCAGCGCGTAGCGCTGCAAGATTAGGGTGAGCCTACCGGACTGGTTTAGCATCGACGTGCGAAGCGAAGTCTTCGCGCGGCGTTTTTGGGGTTAGGGCAGGGTGATAAGGTACATGCTGTTGCTGGAAAGTCGCAGGAAAGTTACAGGAAGGTTGCAGCAACGACGTTTTATGCAATCTCGTTGGTGACTCTAACAAGGTCCTTTCGATAAACCAGAAATTGTTGAATAAGGGGTCCGACCAGTTCTAGAGAATCGGCGCGGTCGGCAGCAGGAAAAAAATCATAACCCGGCCACCAGGGCTCGGATTCAGATGCTTCGAGTGGCGTTTGAAAGCTGTTTGTCTTGGCAAACTGCTCCCAGACGCACTACTAAATGCGGGTGTTTTCCCGCGCTCGGCTGGCAAAACCGTGCGGCGATCCCGATTTTGCCCGCCGACCAGTTCTAGAGACTCAAATAACTTGGGTTTTGTATACGTTGCGCATCCCCCTCCACGTCGGGAGTCTTCGCTCCTCATTTAAAATCCAATCAGGAACCAGCTGTGGTGTGATTGGCAGTAAGTCCGGAGAAGGCGCGAGTTGCATACTTCCTGCAAGACATTATACGCGCGAAACTCCAGCAGTCGTCAAAAATGGCGCGCAACAGGAGAACGAAGCAATACAGGAGGAACTACAGCGACGAGCAGTTCGATGCCGCTATTGATCGTGTCTTGGCTGGCACACCAATGAAAGAAGTGAGCGAGGACACTGACATTCCGTACAAGAGCATAGCGAAGTGGGCGGCAGTCATTCGAAATGGAGGGAAGCGAGAACCGCGACGTCCTGGCCCGGCGCCACTACTTCCTGACGAAGCGGAAGCGAATCTGTTTGAGTGGGTTGTAACGAGACAACAGATGCGGCACCCTGTTGATCGCAGTGCAATCATTCGGCGGGCTACAGAAATCACCATGCTGCTGTTCAATCGCCCAGTGGGGGACGGATGGTACACTCGCTTCATTTCACGACACCCCGCACTGGGTCCACGAGTTGCGCAGAGTATATGCAAAGCGCGTAATAGCGTTACCGTGGACGATTTGGACTTGCTGTCGACAACACTGAGGACGCTGTTCAATGAGTATAGTTTCGCGCCGGAGCGAGTATTTAACATGGATGAAACAGGGTTCCAAGCCCGTTCCAAGACCAAGACTGTGATTGCGTTGCGTGGATCCACTAACGTCTGGAAATCGGATCCTTCAGTCTCGTTTCATCTGTCAATTGCTGCATGCGGAAGTGCCGCAGGTTTTGTGGTGCCACCCCTGTTTATTTTGCCCGGCCAGTCGGTACCGGTCACGATCATGGACAATAGTTTGGTGCCCGGAGCTGGTGTGACGACAACCCCGAAGGCGTTTATGAACGGCACTCTTTTTGTTAGCTGGCTGAAGTTTTTTTCTGATTCGGTGCCAGCGGACGTTACGCGTCCATTGTTGTTGATCTTTGATGGATGTAGCTCACATATTTCGATGGAGATCGTGGATGAAGCATTTCGCTTGAAGATCAGGTTGGTGGCTCTTCCTGCAAATGCTACGCACCTATTACAACCGCTCGATGTTGCGGTTTTTGGTTCTTTCAAAAGAAAACTGCGAGTACTCATTGAAAAAATTGTAGAGGAAGATGCCAGACATTCAATTGACCAGCAGACCGCGTTGCGCCTTGCGGAGACTGCTTGGAAGACCAGCCATTTCTCCACGAACATTGTTGCCGGTTTTAAGACCTGTGGCCTTTTCCCGTTATCCCGGGAGCGCATGGGTGAGTGCCTTGCGGAATTCCAAAGAAACGGGACGCCCAAAGAACTCGTGCAGCCTTCGTGGATTCAGGCCAAGCAAGTTATTCAGCAAGATGTTTTGCTCACGCCCCCGGTGCAGGTCAGCGCGCCGAAGCCTAAGCGAACCAAGCCAGGTGGTAGACTACTTACTCGCGAGCTGCTGCAGCTTATGGCCAAGGAGAAATCCGATGCTGCAGCAAAGCCCAAGAAGAGACCGGCACCAAAGAAGACAGCTGCTGAGCCACGGACGAACAAGCGCCCGAAGCGAGCGACGCTTGCTGAGAAGAAGCAGTCGAAAACCCGAGCGGTGGCTTCAATGAGCAGTGGCCTCACAGCTACTCCTGCTACAGCGCCAGACGGATCCGCCATTCTCGCCGAAGCAGTAGTTTGAACGGGTCGAGCAGCGTCTCGCTCAGGTTTGGGACCAATTTGATGAGCAGCTCCGCGTGGCACAGCACCGGCATTCCTCCACGCGCGCTTCGCTTAGTTCCAGTACCGATGGCAGTAAAGCTGCGTTGGTCTCTGCTTCGGTGTCGTCGCTGCTCACTATGGCACTCGATCGTTTCCTGCATCGGTCTCGAGACATCCGCGCGGATCGAGTGGAGCTCGTGTACAACTTCCTCGCTGACTTGGAGCAGTTCAGCTCGCAGTCGAGCACCTGTCGCCTCTTCCATCTCGTCTTCAGCCAAGAGCTGCCGGTCGAAGCGCGCGGAGATCAGACTCGAGAGATCGCGAGACAGCATGAAACCCTTGCCGTGGCCGACCACGACCGGCACTTCTCGGACACGTCGTCTGGCAGCAGAGAGCTGACGGACTCCGTTCTGCCTCCAGGTCGCGTCTCGCTGGCTGATGTCGTGCGAACTCTCCGCCTCACGTTCCCGTGGAAGTCCGACGCAGCGCTGAGTCAACTGCATCGAGCGCTGCTTGTCGACTTGCGCGGCCACCCGCAGGTCGACTACGCCGCGTTGTTGGCCCACCACCCGCATGTGAGCACAAGTCAAAGCTCAAAGGCGACAGGACATCGGCCAGGTCAACCCCAAGCCAAGTGCCAGTTCGCTGAGTGCCTCACGACGACGATCTCTTGACCTCCCGCCAGCACGAGCAGCGCCACATCCGACGGAAGGTGCAGCTAAAGAGCAGCGAGTCGGAGGCCAATGAGCCACTTGGAGGAGATGCAGGAGCGTTCATGGTCTCGCTTCACGATCTCCGAGTGTGTCTTCACGCTGCAGACGCGCCGATGCCCGAGCAGGACATGACGAAGCTTCTAGCAGCCGCGTCCGGACTGAGTGCGAGGGAGCTCCTGGCCCACGACGACATGATGCTGAACGCCCGCCAAGTGCTGCAGCGACTGCCAACACTGACGTAGCCATAAGCTTAAGCTCAATAATTAAGCTTTCGTGCCGTATTTCAATGAGTTGGCTGCTCTAGACTATCAGAGGCTCTGATTTAGAGCGGACGACCCGAGCGTAGATCCCAAGGCACGGGTTGCAGTGCCGTCTGCGCCTTAGATGAGAGAGGTGGTGCGGTCGAGCCACCTTGTCCTTCTTGGGCAGTGCAGCCGCCGTCTCACAGGAGCCTTTGTCGTCGGCGAGCTCCACCGGGCGGGGCTTGCATTGGCCTTTCGCATCGACTTTCGCGTTGACGCACTCGAACCAGTCCTTGCACGGCGTCTTGCACTCCGTCGCGTGTAGTTGAGCCTCGTCGTGCTCTTCTCGCTCGAGGCTGCGACTTGTCTGCCATAGCAGCAGCTTGGCTCCAGCCAGCCACGCCGGTGATTCTGCGGTGTTTGGCAGTCGACGAACGAGATACCCTCGGCCTTTGTTGAGGTGCGGAGGCACGCCGGCGAAAAGCTGGGCCGAGGCATCGTCGTCTAGCACGCCGTCACCTAACACGTCCGAAGACTTCTTCTTCTTGGCATTCGTTCTCGTCTGCGGGCGCTTCGACAGAAGACAGTAAAGTTGCGTGTCGTTGGCTGCTAAAGCTCGTCCAGAGCTGCTAGTCTTCGGTACTCGCTGTTGAAGCTGTAGAGACGACGGAGTTTCCTTGGGGAGTGGACACCACAGCAACAACTGCTTCAGATCCTCGTCGCTGTATCGCCGCACCAAGTAGCACGGGCCCGCGCACGCAACATTCGGGACAAACGTGTCCTTAAGCGCGATCACCTCCGTATTGTCCCTCAACGTGGCGAAGTACGAGCCTCGAGAGTAGACGATGTCGAGCAGCACTCCACGCACCACGAGCTTCATCACGACCAGCCGAACGCCCGCATCCGCCAGGTCGTTGTTAGTGTTTGGGTGGGTCTGCAGCTCAAAGAACGCGCCGTTGTTGCCCTCTGTGGCTCCAGCCAGCAGCGGAAGCTCCTGCGCTCAGAGTTCAAGTCTATCGTCGTGCGGGGCTTGGCCAACTCCACGACGAAAAACTCGCCCACCTCCAGCATTTGGTACACAGCGTCTCATTGTCCGGAGCTCATCTCCGCCACGTCGTCGACTGCAGCGAGCGAATCCTGTTGCGCGTGCAGCAGCGCCAGTAGTCGGGGAATGTCGGCAAGCTCGAAGCAGTAGTTTGAACGTATTCTTCACCTTCGTAAACTTATTGCCTGTGTGTTTAAATGACAACCAAAATATAAGGGCTCAATTATTCGCGGGACCCCTCCACTTTAGACTGCATCCTCTTGCGGAGGGGGATGCGCAACCTATACAAAACCCAAGTTATTTGAGTCTCTAGAACTGGTCGGCGGGCAAAATCGGGATCGCCGCACGGTTTTGCCAGCCGAGCGCGGGAAAACACCCGCATTTAGTAGTGTGTCGCGAGCTGTCCTGGAAGTGACGGCTGCCGCTGCGCACGAAGTTGGACGGTACGGACAGATAAAGGAACGGTTAGAATACAACTAAGTCAAATACAAAGATTCAACTTGTTGGTTCCAAGACAAATTCACGACTGACCTACAACCCACCTTGCACGGAGCCTCGCGGCCCGCGCTCTCCTCTCTCTTCGACTGGATTGTCGGCACGCCAGCCTACTTCAACAGGCTTGGCTCCGCTTTCACCCCTCCGTCCTTGGTCCACGCCAGCGCTCACGCCTGAGCCGCGGCATAGTCACGACCTCCATCCTGCTGCGCATCTTCGCCGGCCACGCCAGAGCTTCCATTTGCTCTCGGGCCCACGCGAAACCGCCGCGCCGCCAGCTAATCTGCCTGAAACTTGATGACTGGTCGCTCAGCTCATCCAGAAAAGTAAAACCTCTCAAAGCCGATATGTCCTTCAACAGGGACCTGGATCGTGACCGTACCCGGGACGGTTGCCACCATTCCCACTCGGGACATCCTCCCCGACCGAAACCTCGACGTCCTCGTCGAGTGCCCTGAACCATGTCTGTGCGCATCGCACAACGCGGCGAACCCCCTTTCTTCAAGCAAATTCAAGCAAATTCAGAGACTCGCGCTTGCAGCAACCACCAGCTCAGCCGTAGTAGTGACGCTCCAGCTACGGTCCTTGAACTCCTGTCTACCCGATCCGTCTTCCAACAATATCAAATTCAAACACACGCCCATGTTCCACACCGTCCCCTTCTTGAGTCTCAACAACAGGTTACTGCCGCTCCCTCCACCGACACTGCTACTCGCTCGCAGGTCGCCATCCTCCATTGCATGCCATCCTCATGGCCGACTTGTAATCTGCGTCACCGCCACCATCGCCCGACAGCTTCTCAAACACTTCAAATTCTCCCATCGACCGTACCGACTGCATTCCTCTCACCATACCGGCTTCATCCAGCGACTGTTCCGACTGCTTCCATCGGACTGTACCAACTCCATTCACCGTTCCAACTGCTCCCTCTGACTGTACCATCTCCATTCAGTGACCGTTCCGACTGCTCCCCGACCGTGCTTGAACCGCGTCTTCTAATGCATCGCCGACTCACACTCCGCCAAAACGCCTCAGACTGATAGCAGGTCCTTCAGTCGCCGCATCACCAAGCCTTGTCACCTCACAGGACTTCCTTGTGCTACCAAACTCGCGCCAATTTATCTCGCTCTAGGGGAACCCCGCACCAGCTCTCAATCACCGGGACCGCTTCAACTGGAACCCACCCGTCCTTACGTGACCGGTTCTCCAATTCACAACGACTGACCAGAACAGAACACCGTGCGGTCACCGCGTTATAGTCTCTGCAGACGGTCGTCTTCTTCTCAAAAGATGCACAGCCAACCGTAGCCCACTCGGCGTGTTCTTCACACGACTTCAGGAACGTTTGACACGGGATCACAATGACCGCCGTGTCGAAGCACTCAGCGTCAACCGTACCGACCTCGGCCCCACTCACACCACCTTGATTCTGGACGCCCGTTGTCGCCGCACCAACACACTCTCTTTCATCCGCTATAGAGACCGTTCTTCCCAGCTCTTCACAGACTGCACCATCCTCAACCAGTGTATCCTCCACTTGTGGCCCTAACAATCCTTCCGAGCGGCATGCAGCCTCCGCATGATCCCTCGCGACCGTGCATACTCCTTCCTCCGGAGCGTCTTCCGTTCCATCGAAATCACGTCCATCGTCTACTTGACCGTTCCAGCCCGACTTCACCGGTACTTCGTCGACATGACCTCCGTTCCTCTCAGTGACCTTGACCGTCCACTCGGCTTCCGCTTCGACTTCAGCTGACTCACCATTCCATCTGGGTTCACTCTCGATATCTTCCGTACCAACAACACCACGTCCATCTTCTACTTGACCGTTCCCGCTCACCTGCTCCAGTAATTCATCGACGTGACCGTTCTTCCCAGTGACCTTGACATTATCCTTGAATTCCGTTTCGATTCCAGCTGACCCACCGTCTCCTTGGTGTTCACTCCCGATAGCTTCCGTAGCGGTAGAACCGTGCCAGCTTTGCATCTGACCGTCCGAATACGACTCCCCACAACCGTCGGCAAACGCGGAACCGCTCCAACCTGCAAACTCGATATCTTCGTCTTTGTTGGTCGCACTGCTTTGTACCCGCTGTTCATCTTCGACTATTTCTTCCGTCAATTGTTGCGTCTCCAACTGCATGTCCTTCACCGTCTCTGCTAGACCGTAGATTCGTGCTGCCAGTCCGTCTTCTTCCCATTCACCGTGAATGTCACCACCACCAGATCTCGCACTGTTCCGACTCACTGTCGGCGCACACCTTCGAGCTCGCCACTCGACCCCACAATCTTCTCGTTCCGGCCGATGAAATCCCTTGGCAACGACCCACTCACAAGCCAGTTCAATCGAGTGCCCAGGTAGCCAGTCTAAGAATCTCCGCACTCGATCGCTCCGTAGTCCGTTGACGAACACCCTGTACCTCAGAGTCTCCTTAAACAACCGTGCTTCATCACAGTATCGCGATATTCGTCTGCCCCAGTCGTCCACCAGTTCGTCGTGTTCTTGTGTCGCATCCAACAGCCTCTGCAACAACTGTTCCTTCGTAAGACGGATGAAGCGGTTGTAGAACCGTCGCTTCAGTGTCTCGAAGTCCGTCAACCGTGAGCTCAGGCACCACCGTTCGCCAACCGTTCCGCTCATCCGCGCTACAAACATCCGCAGCCGTGTTTCATCGTCAAACCCCTCTGTTGCCGTCTCGAAGCACCACCAGAAGTCCTTGGCACTCTCCGAACAAGCGTTCTCCGCGTTGAAGTACGGAATCAGCTTCAGCATGTTGTACTCCGCCTCCATCATCAAACCGTACTCGTGGTCACCGTCCTCGATAAAATCATCCTCAACCGTGCCATCTTCAAACCACCGTCCTTCACCATCGCTCATGTCACACTCTCCAGACTCCTCCCCGAATCGGATCACCTTCGCCTCTCCGTAGTGTCCCCTCATGCTTGTCCACCCGACTTCTCCCCACACGTGTCCGCCACGCTCACTCGTCCCTTCAGCACTTGATCACGCTCACCAACTGCACCGACACGCACAACCGTCTCTCGCTCACAGTTCCTCACTTGCACACCGTCCTTGTCAATCACCCGTAGCACTTTCTCACCGTTATCGTCTTAGTCCCAATCCATTCACCAAACCAAACCGTTCTGCAAGCCCGTTTCACTTCACAAGTTCACCCCCGAAGCGATCTCCAACGCTGACCAAAGCGCGACCGTCGAGGTACTTCTTCAACCCAATTCCAATCTTCAATCACAAACCCCAAAATCACCAGAAACTCGCAAAACCGAGCCGTTCACCGTGACTTCAGACAACTGCGGCACCGTGCCGTTCTCCAATTCACCAAACCTTGACCGTTAAGGGCTCCGAGCGAGCCGACCGTTTTCTTCTTGACCTTGACCACTTGAGGTACTTCCCGTACCGTTCTTCAATTCCACTGCAGTGCCGAGCGCACCGTTCCAACAATTCAAAACCAGATCCAGACCGTTCCACAAGTCTTACGCGGACGCCGAGACTTCTTGAAGACCCCAGGGACGAGCTCTCGACCGCGATTTCAACGCGCTGCTGTCACCTCGCAAAGGCCCACGAATCCCGATGCCCGACTCGACCAATTCACCAAACCAAACCGTTCCAGGGCTCCGAGCGAGCCGTAGACCAATTTCCAAGGCACCGAGCGTGCCGTTCTTCACTCCACTCCCAGACCTGACCGTTCCACAAGTCTTGTACGGACGCCGAGACTTCTTGAAGACCCCAGGGACGAGCTCTCGATCGCGACTCTTGCGCGCTGCTGTCACCTCGCAAAGGCCCACGAATCCCGATGCCCGACTTGACCAGACTGTCCGACGCCTACTTCACAGCGAAGCCAATACCCTGCTTCTCCACCACGTGTCGCGAGATGTCCTGGAAGGGACGGCTGCCGCTGCGCACGAAGTAGGACGGTACGGACAGTTAAAGGAACGGTTAGAATACAACTAAGTCAAATACAAAGATTCAACTTGTTGGTTCCAAGACAAATTCACGACTGACCTACAACCCACCTTGCACGGAGCCTCGCGGCCCGCGCTCTCCTCTCTCTTCGACTGGATTGTCGGCACGCCAGCCTACTTCAACAGGCTTGGCTCCGCTTTCACCCCTCCGTCCTTGGTCCACGCCAGCGCTCACGCCTGAGCCGCGGCATAGTCACGACCTCCATCCTGCTGCGCATCTTCGCCGGCCACGCCAGAGCTTCCATTTGCTCTCGGGCCCACGCGAAACCGCCGCGCCGCCAGCTAATCTGCCTGAAACTTGATGACTGGTCGCTCAGCTCATCCAGAAAAGTAAAACCTCTCAAAGCCGATATGTCCTTCAACAGGGACCTGGATCGTGACCGTACCCGGGACGGTTGCCACCATTCCCACTCGGGACAGTGAGTCTGGGAGCAGTTTGCCAAGACAAACAGCTTTCAAACGCCACTCGAAGCATCTAAATCCGAGCCCTGGTGGCCGGGTTATGATTTTTTTCCTGCCGCCGATTCTCTAGAACTGGTCGGACCCCTTAACATGAAGAAGCTACCGACTTCCTCCGCTTGTAGTGGACAACCTCATATAAGAGCGACCAATCAGATTGCACGATTATGAGCTCCATTTCAGTGCTGCTTATAAGTTCCGTTGCAAATATTTAGATACAAATTTACCGGTAGTGTACCGGTAATGGTGAACAGCTGAGCCGCGCGCCATTCATTTGTCGATTGGCGATGCCCCCCGACTCGGTGCTCGAGGGCCCTCGCTCCCAACGCCAGGATTCCTTCACTACACGGGAGAAGCTGAATGCTGCGCAAGCACTCGCCAAGAGCGCTGATGTGCGAACCGTATTCAAGGTAGCGGTAAGACAATTGCAAGCTTATCGTTCATGCCGGAGCCGACGTGCCCGCCACTACAGCGATCACCGGATATTCCTAACGCTAGAGGGGATGCGCTCTTCTACGGCGCACCGCGATCTCTAGCTTGGCGGAGTCTGCGCAAGTGTTTGCATTGCGTCGCCTGCTTGGATTCCGAGTCGGTGGTGGGGCGCCACAGCTCGGACGAGAGTTACGGAGCGAGCTCTCGATCAGCCGCAGCGCCGGTCGCAATCGTTGCGCTGCTGCCTCCAATACCAGAAATTAACGCATTTGAGTCCACTTGGACTTGTGCACTACGCTATATAGTCTCATTAGTCACGACGATGTAGTAGATGCTTACTGTAGTATTTAGTTGAGGGCCTCGCCAGACGTCGTGCTATTGATGCAAGCATTGGCGAAGTCGATTCAAATGCAACGAGCAGACAGACACTAGATTTCAGTAATACCGGTTATGGTACCGAAATCAGCATATCATTTTTGAAGGGTGGTACACTGTACCGGCATATACCCTGTCCACTATAAGCGGAGGAGGTCGGTACTTAGAAACACAAGCACATGATTCATTCGAAAAACGTGCGGAGTTTGCAATCTTGAAGTTAGTGTTTCACGTTCAAAATGGATAGATTTCGACGTCTGGCAGGGATCGCGATCACGTGAGTAGGCCATTTTGATTTTCACAAAAACCGCTATAAGCACACGATTTTACGCGAGAGGACACCCGAGTGCCATGTTTCGTCACTTCCGAATCAGCGACCGATCGAACACATCGAGCGACCGCTCAAGAAACAACCCGTGGTTATTGGGAGTGAACCACACCGAAGCGACGCAGGCCACTATTACGGCGGCGAGCCAGGATCAAACACCTCGTCTGAGTATAGGGGCTTCTAATCCAAGCATCTCAGGGCGATCTTCGCAAGGATCTCCCCAGCGCAGCATGCAGGCGCCTGAGCCACCTCCGGGTTACCCGAAGGAGGCGATCGACGTGGCTACGCCAACGCCTCCAGATAAGGAGGAAGAGGACAAGGACGACGTCCATATGGAAGAGCTCTTGGCGGGGCGCGGAAAGCGCCTCCGCTCGCCTCAGAGTGAGTCGAAGGAGGCCGGGACGACGGGAGAAAGCGGGACTCGAGAGAGGGCACGCATGGCAACAAGCGCCGCAGAACGCAATCAAGGCGAGGGCTACAACGGACTAGACCCTGGTGACGGCGAAGATGAAGAGGAAAAAGCGGAAGAAAAAGAGGGCCCTGATCAGACCTCTGACCAGCCTACCCACGACAGTGAACAGGCCGAGAAACTTTCCTTCGCAGAAATGTACAACTACCTTTATGGTGAAGCTGCTGGTAAGACAATCGAACAAGCGCAGGAAATCGTCAGTGTGGAGGAGTACGTGACCAGCATGTTCGGACAAGTCTTCAGCACACACCCTAAGGAAGCGCTGGCCGCGGAGAAAAGACGCTACCCAGAACTGACAGGCGTCGAAAGTGAACATCTGCTTCGCCTCTTCCTGCTGGACGCGAACATTGGACGAGCGGACTCTCGAAAATGGAAGCAGAGACTATACGATATCACGAGAGCTATCTACAAGAGCAGGCGTTCGCTTTGCGAGATTATCGAACATCGGATCTCAACAAGCCAAGTCAGATGCAACCAGCCAGCCCTCAATCCATGGGCCCAGAGGACAAGTCAAGAAAACATGGCTGCGGACGGAGATGTTGACATGTCCGCGGACAAGTCCTCCAAGTTCAGGTTTCTTATGTCGGCCTATACGGCTGAAGAAATCAGTGCATTACGCTCCCTCTGTGAAACTCCGTATGGGTTCCCAGCAGCAATCCGGAAACCAACGACGAACGAAGCCAAGGTGATCAAGGGTCTGCTTGAAGGCACCATTCTCTGTGCAGAACTCCCTTCGTTCTTAAAGCGGGTATGCACTAATGAGGCACTAAGAAGGATCCAGAACACGATTCAAGCTCAAGTCGAAGGTGACCTCGCCCTGAATTTACCTCCTGACTTTCCCGTTTATCCAGACTTTCAATCGCGAGATCGACTAATCAGCATGATTCTGCTGAAACCAGAGAACGGAGGTCACGACAAGGCAAAGCTAGTAGAACTCCTCCACGATACGAAGCAGATTTGCTATGACCGAATTAGCCACGCCATTCATCTGATCTTCTGGACACGAGAGCAAGCTACTACGTGGAGCAAAGTGTTCAAAACGCTACCCTTCCGCAACCGAGTATTTAGGCTGCAGAACGAGCATCCTGAAGTCCTACCTGGGACAATCGACAACAATAACAGATCAACTTCAGTCTGGAGGCGTCAAGTTGGAGCGGACGGGGTACGCAACGAGATGAAGAGAGACCGATATCACGTCCGGCTTCTCAACATCTCACGTTTCATTGACGAAGCGGCTGTAGATGCGTACATCCAGCAGCAATTTGATGGTACCTACACAACGTGGCAAGAACCGACAACTGGAAACAGAGCACGACAGACAGATACGTGGGAAATCTTCTTTAAGACTGCAGTATGTCCCGCATTTCTGGCTGGAAGCCGCTTCCTCAACTGGAATGGAGTCAAAATTTTGATTCACCATGTGAGTGCGAAGCCGTCGCCACCATGCTTCCAATGCGGAGCCAGCGGTCACACGAGAACAAAGTGTAACGCGGAAGATGACTACTGGAAGACATGTGGATACTGCATCACAGTCTCTGCCGACGCTATTGCAGCACTTCCGAGACAAACATCCACCGTAACCAGCTTCGAGGAGCTCACAAGGTACTGGATCGATGAAGAGCAAGTGGTAGAACCCAACAGTATGGTAACCCCAAAGCAGCGAGTCCGAGCACAGGACCAAACGCTGGAGCCTGGTGAACGGGTAGCTACCAATCAGGGACTCTCACACCCCACCCAAACTGAGTGGTATACCGTGAGAAACAAGCGAGCGACAACGGACCAGGGAGCAAACTCAGAGCAAGAAGCAAAACAAACTGGACTTAAGGAGGGCCCACGCTCAATTCTCAGTCGGAAAACGAGCCCCTCTGAGACGGTGAAGCCACTGGACGAGGAGAAAAAGAGGTCGCAATCCACTGTAGTGGAGCCAGGAGCTGCCCCGGTAGAACATCAGTCAATCGGAGTGGAAGTCGGACGTCAACTGAGTGTACGTTCGCCGGTAATGGAAAAGCAGCAAAGGCTGATTGAAAAACAAGTACAAGCAAAACGCCAACCCAGCTCTGATGATTCAATGAGGTCGCTGACGAATTTCAATCTCAAGAAGTTCACGGCAAAGGCCAAGTCTGTGCAGGAAGTAGCTCAAGCGAGCGGGCTGGAAGTGGTGGACACACCTCCAAATGGGAACTGTCAGTATTGTGAGTTTCATTCGAATTTGTGAGAATGGCCTGAATCGAATCGCTTTCGCGAATCGATTTCAAATCGATTCGGGGGGTATTCAGCCAATCAGAAGTCCCCAATCGACCACCAACTCCAACTCAGAGTCTGAGGTGGCGCACATCACGTGGTGTGGCCGAGTCCACGAGACATACGCCACCTCTGATTGGTCAAAACCCGTTGGAATCGATTCAGAGGGCTCCCAATTTCCCTCCAGGTTCTACAAATTTGGGTGAAAACGACAATACTATGCAGTAGCTATGGCACTCCTCAACCCAGGGCTCGGAAAATACAGTATAGTATTGAATTGGAAAAAGTTAAACGCCGTAATAATCATTTCAATATTCCCAACGACAATAATATGAATTTATTGCAATTACTGATCATATTGAAAAACGTTTACACTCATCTTTTGTATAGGAGCTCAGTAGATTCGACAATTGGCTTCAATAATAATATATTTAATATCCTGTCCACCAGTAATACATATTTCCGTACAAAAAATACAATAATTGCAATACCGCAATCATTTTTTCCGAGGCCTGCCTCAACCGAACGTTTGAACTTGGAGAAGACCAAACGGCGGTGGAGACGCTCACGGCGAAGCTGAAGAAAGGTATTCTGGCAGCTTCGAACCACTTCTTTGAGGAGGAATACCCTCACTCCTCCAGAATGTACCTACTTCGGTCGATCAACAACCACAAAGAGATGAAGCTCACCGAGGATCAATCGAAGACTGAGCTGCGTCGATACTTCTCTGAGATTGCGGGCTCCACATCCTCTGAAATGGGATGCGTGAGGGGCAACCTGTGGGGATCCTCGGAAACCCTGCGAATGATGGCGAAAATATTACAGCGGAAAATCTTCTGCGTGGTAGCTCAACCAAGTTTCGCAGAAGCCACCTATGCGTACTACGACATCAAAGAGAAAACGCAGTACGGGAAAACGTTTACCACCGCGGTGGAGCGAGGCTTTAGTGCCAACGACGTGGCTAAGTGGCTGCAAGCACTTAAAACCGAGTGCAACAAGATGGCGTGTACTGGGATCTCACCCCTGGTGATACTATTTACCCCAGGGCACTATGAATGGCTCCGCTTCTCGGCCCATCCAAAACCATTTCCGCAGCAGGACCCCGAGGATGAAGACTCACTGATGGACATAATCGCTGATGCTCAGCCATCGAGCGAGGACGCCGACCTGATGCAGACTGGTTCAGTCTGTGTGAGGCAGGATCCTCGAAGTGAGCGGCAACTTGATACAGAGCGGTCAACAACGACTGAGCGGCAGGAAGAGGAAGACATCAAGGACTTTGGCGGGAGCCGAACCGAAGAACTTAAGACCTTCTCTACGGCTGGAATAAACGGGATCGCGCCTGGAAAGAGGCACGAACTCAGAGATCTGGATTGGGACAACGAAGACGTGGTCACGCAATGGACCACGAAATATGACATCCCGAAGAGCACATTGCTAGACTGGCAACTCCAACTCCTGGCGGAAGGCTCACAATCCACGTTCACTCCTTCCCTGCCAAGCACGCAACGCTCAGAAGAATCTGACTGGGCTGATGAAACGGAAGGTAGAAAAGAACCACGAAGTGGGGTGGAGATGGATGACCACAACCTTCCAGGAATTGGTCGCTTCAAAGCCGCCTTCGCAACCGAAAACTCAAGCCGAGCCTCTGTACGGCAGATAAGACAGAGTTGGAATAGCCACCAGGCAGAGTGGGGGCAGCAAACAGCAACAGACTTCCCTATGCTTCCGTCAACCCCTACGCAATGGAAAGCAGCAGTGGATGCCGCGCCAAAAATGCTAATGGAAATGCTAAGTAGGTTTGAGAGACCTGGTTACATTCTCAGTGAACTGACAGACTCAATCGTCGACTATTGGACCCGACCAGCGCGCCTCGAGTGCTTACTGCACTGCTTGGAGCAAATGGCGAGTAAGATAGATGATGCGAGTCAGAAAAATTGGCTGCTCCAGTGCTGCAAAGAGTTCCGACTACAGGCTGAGACCGACATGAGCGAGCTGAACCTGTACCCTGGAGAGATGTGGACGAAGCTAGAGAAGCTGAAGTACGGAAACCTGGAGCTCCTACGACTCTGCAAGAAGAACATGACGCAGCAACTGTCACGCTACGTCGTGGTCAGCACTATCTACAGTGACGAACTGTTGGAGCTGAGTCCCGAGTTCAAAACCCCACCACCGACAAAGCTGATAGAGCACCTTCATGTTCTATTCACCACGCTCGAAAACCGATCGGACTTGCAAGCGATTCTCGATCAACCCGACTCGGCAGGATTATGGACAGAGCTCGAGGTATCCCTCGCAGCAAGCCCTAATTCCCAACATGACGGGTACTTGGGGTCTGAATCACCATCACACTAAGACATGCTGAACGCGTCAACGGAACCTCTGTCCACCACAGAGGACTACTACACGGAAGTTTACAACGTAGCAGCTTTATTTTCGGTCCCGCCAGCGAGGAACAGAACGAAGGGATCGTATCGAAGCACGCTCACACTAGCAACGCAAAACCTCCGAGGATTCGCGCAAAGAGGGAGGAGGCACTGGATGAGTGGATGGAGACGGCACCGAGGGCGTAAACCACCAGATATCCTACTCCTTCAGGATACAAGACTAAAACATGATCAAGAAAAACAAAACATGAGAGCGCAGTGGCAAAGAACGTGGGGCATCAAAAATACGGATCACCCCATGAGCTACTGGTCTACAACTACCACTGGCTCGGCTGGGCTGGGCATACTGGTCTCCCCCGATACTGGTAGGCGAATCAAACCATTTCGTCAAAGCAGCTGGACCTCGAGGGTCATGGCCGTTGAGCTCGACGACTGGTTGATCGTCAATGTGTATGCTCCAGCGGGCTCAAACCACAAAGCGGAACGAGAGCGGTTCTTCGAAGACCTCGCACCGTGGTTAACTAACCACACATCCATTGTCCTGGCCGGAGACTTCAATTGCGTGCTGAACCCAGCACGCGACCGAGTCAAACACAGACGGAAAAGCACAGGACCGACGGAAAGCGTGATGTTAGAGAGACTGACAAACAGATTTGACATGACTGATGCTATGAACTTGGTGAGCCACGTGGAGGACGAGCAAGACGAGCACGATCCGCTCAATTACTACAGCTACTGGAAGCACGACGGTGCGAGCCGATTGGACAGATTCTACGTCACCGGAGAACCTTATGATCAAGTCCAATGGGTTGAAGCAGTTGAATCAGCGCATGACTCTGATCACCGTGAGGTCAGGATGGAGCTCTCCAGCAGAGGAGCAGGATCTAACACGGAGCAAAGTTCAGTGGTGTACCCGATTCACACAGGTCGACCTCAGAGAGTGCACGACGCAATCGCAGCAGGCATTGGCAAGCTCATGGATACGTATGAAACTAGCAAGCACCCTGTAAAAGACTGGGATGGCATCATAACTGGGCTACAACGGCTTCTACAGGACGTCAAACAAGCAGATGCCAGACAGCGCAAGCGATATTTCGCCAATCTCCGCGCTTCCACCCGGAAAGTGTTCTCTTCACGGGCAGAAATACGAACCTACGAGCAGGGAGCAGGAAAACGAAAAGCAACAAGATCCTTTGGCTCAAACCTCCAAGTATCGGAGGAGAACACACGGCGGTTCTTCAAGAGAAACTCGAACTGGCAAAGGGATCAAACAATAACAAGGATTGCACCATCGGCAGGGCACTTTTACTCCGAAGATTTTCCGATCGAAGAGCGTATGGCTTCCGAATGGAGTCATGTGCTCTCCCAATCCCATGCCACGACAAGCTCGAGCAACTACGAAAACGAATTTAATAAGTTCGTACGAATCCCGACGGAGCAACAGCTAACGCAGAATGACGCGCAAAGGCTGGTGGCGCCAATTTCAGAAGGAGAAACGCTGGACGCGATCGCGAGCCTCAAACGACACAAAACAGCAGGAACAACAGGGCTCAACCACGACTTCTACAAAGATTTTGCGGCCGAGCTAGCACCGGGTCTCACACTCCTCTTCAACGCCATCTTGAATGGGGAAGGAGTGCCAGAGTCTTTCCTGCAAGCCACTGTGGTCCCACTAAGAAAAAAAGGAGACTCTCCGGACGCTATGGATTATCGGCCCATTGCATTGTTGAACACGGCATACAAAGTGTTTGGGCGAATTCTAGCTGACCGACTTCACTGCTATCTACCGAGGCTGATAAGTCAATCTCAACAAGGGTTTGTGCGGGGGCGCAGTATTGATAAAACGATCACGATCCTGAAGACCATCCTGGCACGCAGCAAAGCTGATCCACTGGAGGCCTGGACGGAAGCAGCAATGGTACTGTGTCTAGACCTACGTAAGGCGTACGACACGTTGGACCGAAATTTCATGCAGCAAGTACTACGACGGTATGGATTCTCCACAAAGTTCATCCGGGTCGTCCACGCCCTCCACGCAGGAACCACTGCACGGTTCTTGGTGAATGGGAGAACTTCGCAGGATTGGGTTGTGAACTCAGGGATACGGCAAGGGTGTCCTCTGGCGCCACTGCTATTCATTCTAGCTGTGGACACGCTGGGCCAAGCTATTAACAGGCATCCACAACTACAGGGTATTCCTGTTCCCGGGAGCAAAGCCAAACGGCACAAGTTCTCGGCATTCGTTGATGACAGTACAGTTTTCCTTAGATCAGCAAGTGAACTCGACACAGTTACGACCATTTTGAAGCAATTTGGAGACTTATCAGGTCTTCGAGTACAACCAAGCAAAAGCGTGATCATCGGCCTCAACACGGTGGGAGCGCCAACGAGGTGGCACGGCTTCCCGGTACAAGAACCAGGAGCTACTAGCCGTCAACTGGGATACTGGGTGGGAAATACCGCGGCGATAGCTGAGAACTGGAAAATCCGAATCGAGAAAACGCAACGCCGCCTAAGGATCGCAACTAAAATAGGCAACTCGATTGCTCAACGCGTCCAGCTGTTCAATGTGGTTGCGCTACCTGGGATACTCTTCACCGGAAAGCAGTTCGTTCCGCCGAAAAACGTCATCAAACAATTAGTGAACCTCCAGAAACAGTTCGTGTGAAACGCGAAAACTGCAACTGGATCATGCTCTCACAAACTCAATCCTGCACTGGTGTTCACCCCGGTAAATAATGGTGGTTTAGGACTGCACGATATTACCCGGGCTCTGAGAGCCACCCGTGCGAATCTAGCTGAAAGGTGGCTGCAGGCACCACACGATGTGTACTCCGCAGCGTGGCATGCAGCGGCTCATCCTGACAAGCAAACTACGAATCTGTGCTGTACATTCCGTCCCACATCGGAGAATATGATCAAGATTGCGTTAAAGGAGAAGAACGGGCTACCCTGCATCTCAGCCCAGTGTCTAGGGAAACTAGAACTCTGGACGGCTCATTCCGGAATACTTGACGTAGCCAACACGAGGATTACCAACGTCCGAGATGCCCAAGTGCGCGATGATAGCATGGATACATGCACGTGGATCAATGCAGACACGCTACACTTCACAACGCCAACCACCCCTCGGTCGTCCTCACTCCCACCCCATCCAGAATTCCTCCTTCAAGCACCTTGGGACAACAACGCCTATGTGCTAGATGAAAAAGGCAAGCCGCTCAGACAAGAAGATTATCCCAAAATCCGGTTATGCAGAATCAGTGATGTGATGGTTTTCGGAAGCAGAGAGAACTGCGAACTTTCGGTGCACAGTGTCCTGATTCGACCGCCCAGCACCGCAGCGAAACGAAATGCACGCCACAAGCAAAATATCCTAAGGTGGAGTGTGAATATCTTGCGAAGCGTGCCCTGGAACTTGTGGGGAATCAAGACAAAGCCGCCAAAACCGATTGCGCTACCAACCTTGCGGCATCAGCTGCAATGGGAGGTCCAAGATGAAGGAGAGCGACTCACCATGGCTGCAACACACATTCACACGGAGCGCACGACGGTGCTCCACCTCGCTCGAAATGATAATGGAATTACTTGGAGAATAACTTGGGCGGACCGAGATTTTCAAGAAAGTGACGACTTTCAGGAACTAACTGCGTGGGAACGTGTAGCTGGACTCACATTCGAATCAAGTCCCAGCACCTCGCTATACCCGTGGACAGTGTCACAAGGAACCTTGGCGAGAAACGTGCCCCAATCGCTACGAAAGCAACGAACTCAAGTATCCAGACGCCATCTACCGACTCAACTACATTCCACAGTCGTGAAACTGAGCGGGCGAGCAAACACATCGACTTGGACAAAAGCTGCAATGCAGCAGAGCCCAAAGCAGTTATGGGATCGGAATGGGCTCTTCACCGACTTTCAAAACTGGACTATGTATCGAATCGCGCTGGGCGCTCTAAACCTTCGTCACAGCGGGTGGCCTCACGATAGGGCCTGCCCTGACCCGGACTGCCAATGCCTCACCGAAACAATCGACCACATTTTGTGGGACTGCAGAAAAGCGGAGACTGCATGGCTGTCTTGGATCAACAAGTGGATGGGATACAAAATCCAACCATCTCAAGCAGCAGACCTTCGTGCGGCAGCAGCATCCAGGACAGCACCGCCACTCCAGAGTGCTTTCTTGGCGAAAGCTCAACTGTGTATTGGTCGGTGGACCCCACATCACACGGACGCGATGAAGCTTTTGTGGCGAATATGGGCAACGGTGACGCCAGCTTTACTCTGGAGGCTTCGCAATGACGCAATATTCAAGGAGAAAATAACCAACGAAAGAGAGACCACGGCGGCCATCAAGACCGCAGGAGACTACCAGGCACGAGCGATTGCTAGTGCATGGAAACAACACCCAGCAAAGCAAATTCAAGGCGCATGTCTTGAAATCTGTAACAGCATTATGATGGCGCTGGACGAAGACGATGAAGCTCCAAGCCTCGATGTCTGGAACATCCACTTCAGCACGCACACCACTGAGGACAAGTTGACCACGGGAGGATGGGTCCTCTATCACCAGATGGCTGCTCAACTGTGGATTCCCAGAAAAGCAGGAAGTCTCTACATGGGACCAACAAATACCCCGACGGAAGCCGCGGCACGAACGCTGAACCAAGGGTTGGCAGAGCTCAGTGCGATGACAACCCCGGCCTCAACGTATCTCCGCATTGACGGCCTCGACAAGAAACTACAAGTGCAGCTCCAAAACCTCACGACCGACAATCAAGAAAAGGGTCCAGTAGCCGCACTCGCCAAGGACTTGGGCGCTATTTTCTCAGTACAGTGGGGTACACCTGCTGGAACTGCGCTTCGAGCGTCTAAGTTGCTAGCAAAAACAAGCACTACGATTATCTACGATACTCACAGCACCGGAGCAGTTTTGATCCCAAACTCCATGACAAGAAAAACGATTGCAGACTCCACACCCCAGCAGCAAAAGCAACAAAACTACTCAAAGACGGTCGACATACAGACACGTCTCACTACATATCAGGCTTCTATAGGTCAGTGAATTAAGCTCAAATAGAAGGCCACTTACTACCGAGTGCCATGTTTCGTGCGGTGGCTTCCGGTAAGGCCGTAATGCGTTCTGGGCATGCGAAGCAAGCAGCCGTTACGACTCGCTTCCTGGCGTCGTTGGCCGAGCAAGCGCCCCAAGCTAAACTCGTCACAATTCCCGCGTCGAGTTATGCTGAGAAAGCTCGATGGGCTCTGCGCATCGCCAATATCCCGTTCGTCGAAGAGAAATGGGCCCCCTTGTTTGTATACCTGTCTACAGTGCCCAAAGGTGGCCGTTCCGCACCGCTGCTGACGATCCCAAAGGTGACCCTGACTGACAGCGCAGATATCGTAGCATTCTGTGCCCAGACGGCCCCCGAGCTACATTCCAGTGACAGCTGCGAGGAGCTGGAAAGGTACTTCGATGCTAAGCTTGGACCTCATACTCGCCGTTGCGGTAAGCTCTGAGAAACTACAATGTGCGTAGGATCGACGTTCCTGACTGACTAAATCGTGTGAGCGCAGCCTATTTTTTGTGGTTTCAGGATGACAAGCTCTCCAGGAAGATCGTGACGAGCCCAATTGACGGCTTGGTGCAGCGTTTCATGGTGTGGATGCTGTTTCCTGCATTGAGGCTTGCCCTGCTACGGGCGATGAACATCAACGCCACGTCCGCTGAGCGGTCATGGCTTCGGATCGAAGGCATCCTCGCTGAGGCTGAAACGAGGCTTGGAGACGGGCCCATCGGCTCTCGCTTCCTGGCTGGAACTACCTTCTCCTCAGCAGATATTGCCTTCTGCTCCCACGTCGCTGCGCTCGTCCTGCCTCGAGAGCACGAGTTCATTGCGCCGTACATTACCATGGACGCTATCCAAGATCCGGTCTTCCATGCACGATTCGAGAAGCTCCGAAGCTCCAAAATCGGACAGTACGTACTGTGGTGCTACAGGAACAAACGCCCGATGCCGACCACCATGTAAGACTGCAGTTGGGCAACCAATGTAGCCATCTCAGATTGAAGTGGATGATACGCATCTACTATTGGTCAATAAATCCTAAAATACCAACCGACTATTGGACAATATTCAAACAGAGTGAATGGATGAGAGGAGTCGGTACAGTACACACGGTGGACGACTTTGTCTGTCCCGTGCCATTCTGCATTTTGATAGAGGAGCAGTCTGCTGCTAAATTTATGTTGGCTAGATATAAATTTGTTGCGCTGTGGGAATTTATAAGGGCTCGCATGCAAGGGTCTTCTCTGCTCGGGGCGCTGAAAAGTGTTTCGCCGCATTGAAGAGCCGAGGTATGTCGTGTCACCCCCACGGGCGCTAGAGTATATCCCAGCGGCTCTATGTGTGTAGAGGACGGCGACATCTCCATTCGTCAAACTCCTCAAGAACTGGGCCGCACATACTTCGAACAAAACGCAGTGGATGCCTGAATTTGACCTCTAGGGTGGATTTATAGGAGCTGTTGCTAGCGGTTATCCTTTGCGTCGCTCAACGACTAAGTACTTGTAGTTGCAGTTGCAGTTGTAGTAGTCTTGTCATCTTGCGAGCCTAGTGTGCGTGGCTTTGGCTGACAGGGCCGCAGGGAACCTGCCCCTCGGGGTCTTTGAACTGCCGCAGCAGTTTGGTGTTGTACGACATGCAGTCCTCGTACTGGCACTGCAAAGGCCAAGCAGAGAGAAACAGGTTAGCTTGCGATGCTGACATACTATCAGCGTCAGTGTCACGCACCTTATGATAAACGAAGTGGAACTTGGTGGTGGACTTGCGCTCGCAGTCGCTGCAGTAAATCAACGACTTGTAGTCTTGATACTCGGTGGGCATGCGCTCACGCTCCAGAAGCTCGTCGATGCTGGCGAAGTACAGTTCCATGTCGCCCAGAGACTTGGAGCACAAGGGGCAAATGTAGTTTGTCTGCAAAAAAAAAACAGTTGTAAGCAAGTTGATACAGCAACAGCGTGCAGTCAGACCCACGTACCAGCGTGTATTCTTCATAGCAGGACACGTGCATGCAGTGACCGCATGGGAGGAACATGACCGGCGTTGTCGAGGTGAACATGTACGCGTGACAGATCGGACAATCCGATTCGAGCGACCTCTCCACGCATTTGTGCTTCTTCAGACTGATGCTCATACAAGCGTTGCATCGGTCGCAGTGGAAGTAGTCGATGTCTAGGCCCTTGCCGATGCGGCAGATTTTACATTTGTCGCAATGGTAGATGTCTTTGCTGTTGTCATCGTCGATGAACTTGCACACCTCGCAGTAGTAGCGACCGAATTCGCATTTGCACTCGTCGTTGACGCAGGTTTTTCCGATCGGCTAGAACGAGAGAACGAAGGATTCCACGGTCAGCAGCTTAGCTCACCCGGGGATTTTCCTTTCGTCTAACAGTACCTGGACAGTGTCGCATTTCATACACGATACTGACTCGGTGGCATATCGGTCAAAAGCATGATCCTCATTGTCATCTGCAAAAAAACAATGTTTAGCAAGACACTAGGTTTTGGCAAGTGCAAGTATACCCCAACACCCACCGTGGCAAAAGCGGCATGAATACCATTTCCCGCAGCATTTACTCAGTAGCTTGCACTTCCGCCTGGCATGATTAACACCGACCATGTGAATTACCCTGCCTGTATTTCCATGATGAATCACCAACGTACTGGTAATGACTGCACCCCAAGATCGTTTTTGCTTCATCCTGAAAGTAGCGTACGAGTCGCATTAGACGAGAGTACGGATTGTATGAGCTACAAACCAATCCACCGACGTACGAAGTAGGACGTTCTTTTGCGCTCGGCTTCGGAATCGCATTCCGTTTTTGCAGCACCCGCCTTAGATTTAGCGTCGTTCCAGTCCTTCATCATAAGGTTCTGCACTGATTCGGCTTTTTGCTTCGGTGTCAGTACGGGACTCGACTGGATTTCACGAATTTTCGCTTTCAGAAGCGCTTGGGTAGCCTACGAACCCCTTTTCATTAGGTTCTTGTGGACAAGTGGACAATTGTTGTCAACTTCTGATAAATTTACGTACCTCAGCGCCAGAAAGAGGGGCAGGCAACGAAGTCGGACGAATTTCCTGACTTTGGTTTGTTACCCGATCAGGGCACGAATCATCGTCCGCGTGATGCTCTGGGCTGCAATGAGGGTCGTGCTGTGAGTTCAGGATGCAAATGTCGTGAATAGATAACTTTGAAGGCTACCTTCTGAGCATGGTGAATCGATTGCGTGTGCGGCGTGCTCCTCACGTCGAATAAAGCGAGTCTTGGCTGCACCCCGCAGGCAGCACAATCTGATGCAGTCTCGGACTCCGGAAGGAGAATGAGGAGCAATAGTCATCACAACATGTCAGCGATGCGATGGTGAGGTTTCGAGCTTACAGCAAAGGCCTCAAAATAACTATAACCAACGAGAGCCGAGACGAGGAGTATTTTCAGGAAGGCAACGGTATTTTCAGACGATTGTCGTAATGCCCTGAACACAAATAAACAATGGCGTGAAGCGAAGTGTCCGATGCTTTGCAGGACAGTTCTCCGTTGACCAGCGGCACTTTGCCACTTCGTCGATTGTTCTGCCCTCTACAATTTCTCTACATCATGTTTGCCTCTGTATCAAAATCGAGGCACACGAGTTTATTACATGTAGATCAGGCGTGCATGTCTGTACCCGCACTTGTCGAGCTGGACGGAAGTTCTGTCGCAGGAGATAGAATAGACAGAACATAAGCCACCACATTCGACAAATCATAAGCCTAGTCGGACAATTCACACGCCTGACTCAAACCATCGATGCCGCCGAAGTCTGCCGTCGCTGCTGAGCGGCTCAAGAAGGAGTTAGCGGCCCAGAAGGCACGTGCCGAGGCCCTCAAGCATCTCCATAGTACAGGTAGCGGCCCAAGCCAGCGTGAATTGGCGCAGCAGCAGCAGCTGAGACAGAAGCAAACAGCCAATGCGACGTCTGCAGTGGCTCAGCGCCGCGTGCTTGGCACGCAACCGCAGGAACAGTCGGCAGCCGACAAGTTCGACCCTCGCGTGAGGGACAACACACTGCATGCAGTGGCATTACGACGCGCCCAGGAGCTGCGGACGACACAGCAGATTGAGCAGAAGATGGATAACTACAGGCTGGACTTCCACACGACAGAACATAACGCCCTACCTCAAGGGTGGCAGGAAGTGGTGGACCCGGCATCTGGAGATCCGTATTATTGGAACGAGGTGGGGAACAATGAAGTTAATGCCAGGTAGTTTGAGATGACTGATACCGTTTTTTGCTGCAGACAACCAATGAAACGGTGTGGGAGCGACCTGGGAGTTCAGCGGTGCAGGTGAGTGACTCTGTTCTTTCCAAATTGGTGACTACGCTGGGGGGGGGGGGGTTAATGTAGATTGCTTTGTTTGATGCTTTGATGAAGCAGTCAGCGTCAAAACCCGCCGACGCCATGACGACTGGAGACCTGTTGGCAGAGTAGGTGAAGGGTAGAGCTTGATACTGTTGCTTAGTTTTGGAAAGTGATGAAGGCGTGGTGTATTTGTGCTCTGATCTAGTGGATGGGAAGAAGTACCTGATGCAGCTAGTGGTGATGTTTACTATTGGAATCGAAAGACAAGCGAGACGACGTGGACCCGGCCGATTGCGCGGAGCGTGTCCTTAGGTGAGTCTCGGGTTTCATTTTGCTGGTGAGCTCATTGCTGGAAATACTGCATTCTAACGTAATTTGATTTTTCGTAACTGCAATAGCACAAGCCCTGGAGGCGAAAGCAAAGCTCGACAGTATCTTAAAAGGCTGCGGGAGCGGCAGCACAACCGCGAGACCAGATGCAAAAACGAGTGACGCCACTACCAACTCGGCGCTGACTTCGGCGCGGTCAACAGTACCAGTAGGCACACCTTCACACTCTGTGCTCAATAAGCGCCCCGCAGCAAGTACCCAGGGAAATCCTCGCCCCACCGTCTTCCAGGCTCAGCACGGAAATAAGAGACGGAAGCGTGACGACGTTATTGATCCTATGGACCCATCGGGAACAGGTGGCAAGTGGTCCGACGGACTCGAGCAGGGGTAAACAGAGCCAGCGCTGGGCTACCGGCCAATTCGTACTTCTCGAGCTACATAATACGTTTTTAGGCGTAAAGTAGATCTCGGCAGAGGTTCTAAAAGTATTGGCACAGCTCTGAAATTTGGCGCCTTCATCCACCATAGCCAGTGTTGTAAAGAACCCAACTTTTTCGGCAAAGACTGATGGGTGTTACATCGAGACGGGGTGGGTGGTTTTTATTCCCGGGTTTTACAAAAACAGTGACGTCATCGTACTTAAGCATAGTTTCGCACTTAAATGAAGGTATATGCCACATATAGTTTACGTAACCAAAATAAATGCTACATGATTGGTCAATATTCGATTTTCTCTGCTGACAAGCTGCAGCAGCACCAGTGGTGCTGGTGCCACCACGGCAACGCTGGGGCTTGCTGGAGCTGAACATCGGGACGTCAATGCAATGGCGATTTTTTAGCTGTGAACTGTGAGAAGGTGCTTACGCGTCATGCCGCGCCCTGCGTGCAAGTTTTTCATCCTTTTTTGTTAGTACCCAAAATACCCATAACAAATGTGCTACGGGTGGGTGGGCTTTTTTAAATACCCACTACCCAAAAAGCCCAAACCCAGAAAAAACAACCCTGACCGTAGCGTAATGCTGCATTGAAGATGGAAGCCTTAATCAGGCATGCCGATAATCCAGTTGAAGCTTTCACTATCCGACAATCTAAGGGTGTCAGCATCCACTTGCAATGTCGTCCTTACCGGCAAGACAGATAGTTACTGGTACGCAGCGCGGCTCCGACCAGCAATAGCTTCGGTCGCACGGAGTTCTTTTGGTAACGCTACACAAAATGTACTGTACCGTACAGTATAGTACATCCGGAAAACGAAAATGAAGAAAACTTTCAAAATGCATTCTACATAAATCGTCCTCTTGACAAAATGACACGAAGTCAATTGCTGAGGCCTCACATCTGGAGTGACAGTGCACCCACCACTCAGACACCCACCCCACCACCCGGACGACAAAGTGCAGAAGGTTGACAACCATTGACGTCGTATTGCTACCACTGCCAGCTTTTATCGACGCTACATGCTACACTCATTACATTCCGGGGCTACATCCGCACCCACCGTCTACTTCACACCTGTCGCCTCTCACAGCCAGTGGCTTGCTTCACTTGCCCTTGGACTTGTCCACGGCGCCGGACTTGGCGGTCTCCTTCGACGGTGTCTTGCTCTCCTTGTCCGATGACTTGGGGGAGGCGACGTCAGCAGTGACAGGCACAGTGGCAGACTCCTTCTGTCCAGCCTCACCATCGGTCGTCGCGGACTCGTAGCCGTAGCCGTAGCCAGGGTAGCCATAGCCGTAGCCAGCGTAGCCGAAGTTGCTGGGGTAGCCGTAGCCGTAGCCGTAGCCGTAGTCACCGCCACTGTAGGACGAGTAGTCCGGGTAGTAGCCGTAGCCGTAGTTGAAGCCGTATCCGTAGACGTCCTTGCCATAGCTGTAGTAGTCGTCCTTGCCGCGGCCGTAGTAGTCGTCCTTGCCACGACCGTAGTAGTCGTCCTTGCCGTAGTCGTCGCAGTCGCCACCGTAGCTCTTGTAGCCGTATCCCTTGTAGTCACTTTCATAGTCGTCGTAGTCGCCGTACCGCTTGTGCTCGTCGTCGTGCTTGCGGTCGTCGTGCTTGCGGTCCTTGCCGTACACGTCCTTGCCATAGTCGTAGTCCGAGGACTCGGTGGCCTTGGCGTCTTCGAGACGGGGACGGTAGTAGTGCGACTGGTGCTTGTCGTGGTGGCGGTGCTTCTTCTCGTGGTCGTGGTGGCGCGGGTGGTGGTCGTAGTCCTCCTTCGAGCCGAGGTGGCGGCGCGGCACAGGAGAAACGCCAGCGTCGGTCGCCTGCAGGACGGAGGCAGCGACGCACAGGCTGAGCAGGGCGACGATCTTGGAGTGCATGTTGGGCAGTTAGTTGCCGGGGTGAGTGCGTCAGTCGGTCGGTCGGTCGGGTGGTTGGTGGCCGAGTGCGGGGGAGAAGGTGAGATGAATTGTGAGAGAGCGTGGAGTGTTTGGCCGTTGGCTTTGGTTGTTTCTTGCTGCATCCGAAGCCGTCACCACTCAGTAACTAGTCTCTCGCGAGGCTTGGATGTACCATCAATCCAGTTGAAGCTTTCACTATCCGACAAACGACAATCTAAGGGTGTCAGCATCAACTTGCAATGTCGTCCTTACCAGCAAGACAGATAGTTACTGGTACGCAGCGCGGCTTCGACCAGCAATAGCTTCGGTCGCACGGAGTTCTTTTGGTAACGCTACACAAAATGTACTGTACCGTACAGTATAGTACATCCGGAAAACGAAAATGAAGAAAACTTTCAAAATGCATTCTACATAAATCGTCCTCTTGACAAAATGACACGAAGTCAATTGCTGAGGCCTCACATCTGGAGTGACAGTGTACTACTCCGACACCCACCCCACCACCCGGACGACAAAGTGCAGAAGGTTGACAACCATTGACGTCGTATTGCTACCACTGCCAGCTTTTATCGACGCTACATGCTACACTCATTACATTCCGGGGCTACATCCGCACCCACCGTCTACTTCACACCTTTCGCATCTCACAGCCAGCGGCTTGCTTCACTTGCCCTTGGACTTGTCCACGGCGCCGGACTTGGCGGTCTCCTTCGACGACGTCTTGCTCTCCTTGTCCGATGACTTGGGGGAGGCGACGTCAGCAGTGACAGGCGCAGTGGCAGACTCCTTCTGTCCAGCCTCACCATCGGTCGTCGCGGACTCGTAGCCGTAGCCGTAGCCAGGGTAGCCATAGCCGTAGCCAGCGTAGCCGAAGTTGCTGGGGTAGCCGTAGCCGTAGCCGTAGTCACCGCCACTGTAGGACGAGTAGTCCGGGTAGTAGCCGTAGCCGTAGTTGAAGCCGTATCCGTAGACGTCCTTGCCATAGCTGTAGTAGTCGTCCTTGCCATAGCTGTAGTAGTCGTCCTTGCCGCGGCCGTAGTAGTCGTCCTTGCCACGACCGTAGTAGTCGTCCTTGCCGTAGTCGTCGCAGTCGCCACCGTAGCTCTTGTAGCCGTATCCCTTGTAGTCACTTTCATAGTCGTCGTAGTCGCCGTACCGCTTGTGCTCGTCGTCGTGCTTGCGGTCGTCGTGCTTGCGGTCGTCGTGCTTGCGGTCCTTGCCGTACGCTTCCTTGCCATAGTCGTAGTCCGAGGACTCGGTGGCCTTGGCGTCTTCGAGACGGCGACGGTAGTAGTGCGACTGGTGCTTGTCGTGGCGGCGGTGCTTCTTCTCGTGGTCGTGGTGGCGCGGGTGGTGGTCGTAGTCCTCCTTCGAGCCGAGGTGGCGGCGCGGCACAGGAGAAACGCCAGCGTCGGTCGCCTGCAGGACGGAGGCAGCGACGCACAGGCCGAGCAGGGCGACGATCTTGGAGTGCATGTTGGGCAGTTAGTTGCCGGGGTGAGTGCGTCAGTCGGTCGGTCGGTCGGGTGGTTGGTGGCCGAGTGCGGGGGAGAAGGTGAGATGAATTGTGAGAGAGCGTGGAGTGTTTGGCCGTTGGCTTTGGTTGTTTCTTGCTGCATCCGAAGCCGTCACCACTCAGTAACTAGTCTCTCGCGAGGCTTGGATGTACCATCAATCCAGTTGAAGCTTTCACTATCCGACAAACGACAATCTAAGGGTGTCAGCATCAACTTGCAATGTCGTCCTTACCAGCAAGACAGATAGTTACTGGTACGCAGCGCGGCTTCGACCAGCAATAGCTTCGGTCGCACGGAGTTCTTTTGGTAACGCTACACAAAATGTACTGTACCGTACAGTATAGTACATCCGGAAAACGAAAATGAAGAAAACTTTCAAAATGCATTCTACATAAATCGTCCTCTTGACAAAATGACACGAAGTCAATTGCTGAGGCCTCACATCTGGAGTGACAGTGTACTACTCCGACACCCACCCCACCACCCGGACGACAAAGTGCAGAAGGTTGACAACCATTGACGTCGTATTGCTACCACTGCCAGCTTTTATCGACGCTACATGCTACACTCATTACATTCCGGGGCTACATCCGCACCCACCGTCTACTTCACACCTTTCGCATCTCACAGCCAGCGGCTTGCTTCACTTGCCCTTGGACTTGTCCACGGCGCCGGACTTGGCGGTCTCCTTCGACGACGTCTTGCTCTCCTTGTCCGATGACTTGGGGGAGGCGACGTCAGCAGTGACAGGCGCAGTGGCAGACTCCTTCTGTCCAGCCTCACCATCGGTCGTCGCGGACTCGTAGCCGTAGCCGTAGCCAGGGTAGCCATAGCCGTAGCCAGCGTAGCCGAAGTTGCTGGGGTAGCCGTAGCCGTAGCCGTAGTCACCGCCACTGTAGGACGAGTAGTCCGGGTAGTAGCCGTAGCCGTAGTTGAAGCCGTATCCGTAGACGTCCTTGCCATAGCTGTAGTAGTCGTCCTTGCCATAGCTGTAGTAGTCGTCCTTGCCGCGGCCGTAGTAGTCGTCCTTGCCACGACCGTAGTAGTCGTCCTTGCCGTAGTCGTCGCAGTCGCCACCGTAGCTCTTGTAGCCGTATCCCTTGTAGTCACTTTCATAGTCGTCGTAGTCGCCGTACCGCTTGTGCTCGTCGTCGTGCTTGCGGTCGTCGTGCTTGCGGTCGTCGTGCTTGCGGTCCTTGCCGTACGCTTCCTTGCCATAGTCGTAGTCCGAGGACTCGGTGGCCTTGGCGTCTTCGAGACGGCGACGGTAGTAGTGCGACTGGTGCTTGTCGTGGCGGCGGTGCTTCTTCTCGTGGTCGTGGTGGCGCGGGTGGTGGTCGTAGTCCTCCTTCGAGCCGAGGTGGCGGCGCGGCACAGGAGAAACGCCAGCGTCGGTCGCCTGCAGGACGGAGGCAGCGACGCACAGGCCGAGCAGGGCGACGATCTTGGAGTGCATGTTGGGCAGTTAGTTGCCGGGGTGAGTGCGTCAGTCGGTCGGTCGGTCGGGTGGTTGGTGGCCGAGTGCGGGGGAGAAGGTGAGATGAATTGTGAGAGAGCGTGGAGTGTTTGGCCGTTGGCTTTGGCTGTTTCTTGCTGCATCCGAAGCCGTCACCACTCAGTAACTAGTCTCTCGCGAGGCTTGGATGTACCATCAATCCAGTTGAAGCTTTCACTATCCGACAAACGACAATCTAAGGGTGTCAGCATCAACTTGCAATGTCGTCCTTACCGGCAAGACATATAGTTACTGGTACGCAGCGCGGCTTCGACCAGCAATAGCTTCGGTCGCACGGAGTTCTTCTGGTAACGCTACACAAAATGTACTGTACCGTACAGTATAGTACATCCGGAAAACGAAAACGAAGAAAACTTTCAAAATGCATTCTACATAAATCGTCCTCTTGACAAAATGACACGAAGTCAATTGCTGAGGCCTCACATCTGGAGTGACAGTGCACCCACCACTCAGACACCCACCCCACCACCCGGACGACAAAGTGCAGAAGGTTGACAACCATTGACGTCGTATTGCTACCACTGCCAGCTTTTATCGACGCTACATGCTACACTCATTACATTCCGGGGCTACATCCACGCCCACCGTCTACTTCACACCTGTCGCCTCTCACAGCCAGCGGCTTGCTTCACTTGCCCTTGGACTTGTCCACGGCGCCGGACTTGGCGGTCTCCTTCGACGACGTCTTGCTCTCCTTGTCCGATGACTTGGGGGAGGCGACGTCAGCAGTGACAGGCGCAGTGGCAGACTCCTTCTGTCCAGCCTCACCATCGGTCGTCGCGGACTCGTAGCCGTAGCCGTAGCCAGGGTAGCCATAGCCGTAGCCAGCGTAGCCGAAGTTGCTGGGGTAGCCGTAGCCGTAGCCGTAGTCACCGCCACTGTAGGACGAGTAGTCCGGGTAGTAGCCGTAGCCGTAGTTGAAGCCGTATCCGTAGACGTCCTTGCCATAGCTGTAGTAGTCGTCCTTGCCATAGCTGTAGTAGTCGTCCTTGCCGCGGCCGTAGTAGTCGTCCTTGCCACGACCGTAGTAGTCGTCCTTGCCGTAGTCGTCGCAGTCGCCACCGTAGCTCTTGTAGCCGTATCCCTTGTAGTCACTTTCATAGTCGTCGTAGTCGCCGTACCGCTTGTGCTCGTCGTCGTGCTTGCGGTCGTCGTGCTTGCGGTCCTTGCCGTACGCTTCCTTGCCATAGTCGTAGTCCGAGGACTCGGTGGCCTTGGCGTCTTCGAGACGGCGACGGTAGTAGTGCGACTGGTGCTTGTCGTAGTGGCGGTGCTTCTTCTCGTGGTCGTGGTGGCGCGGGTGGTGGTCGTAGTCCTCCTTCGAGCCGAGGTGGCGGCGCGGCACAGGAGAAACGCCAGCGTCGGTCGCCTGCAGGACGGAGGCAGCGACGCACAGGCTGAGCAGGGCGACGATCTTGGAGTGCATGTTGGGCAGTTAGTTGCCGGGGTGAGTGCGTCAGTCGGTCAGTCGGTCGGGTGGTTGGTGGCCGAGTGCGGGGGAGAAGGTGAGATGAATTGTGAGAGTTGGCTTTGGTTGTTTCTTGCTGCATCCGAAGCCGTCACCACTCAGTAACTAGTCTCTCGCGAGGCTTGGATGTACCATCAATCCAGTTGAAGCTTTCACTATCCGACAAACGACAATCTAAGGGTGTCAGCATCAACTTGCAATGTCGTCCTTACCGGCAAGACATATAGTTACTGGTACGCAGCGCGGCTTCGACCAGCAATAGCTTCGGTCGCACGGAGTTCTTTTGGTAACGCTACACAAAATGTACTGTACCGTACAGTATAGTACATCCGGAAAACGAAAATGAAGAAAACTTTCAAAATGCATTCTACATAAATCGTCCTCTTGACAAAATGACACGAAGTCAATTGCTGAGGCCTCACATCTGGAGTGACAGTGCACCCACCACTCAGACACCCACCCCACCACCCGGACGACAAAGTGCAGAAGGTTGACAACCATTGACGTCGTATTGCTACCACTGCCAGCTTTTATCGACGCTACATGCTACACTCATTACATTCCGGGGCTACATCCACGCCCACCGTCTACTTCACACCTGTCGCCTCTCACAGCCAGCGGCTTGCTTCACTTGCCCTTGGACTTGTCCACGGCGCCGGACTTGGCGGTCTCCTTCGACGACGTCTTGCTCTCCTTGTCCGATGACTTGGGGGAGGCGACGTCAGCAGTGACAGGCGCAGTGGCAGACTCCTTCTGTCCAGCCTCACCATCGGTCGTCGCGGACTCGTAGCCGTAGCCGTAGCCAGGGTAGCCATAGCCGTAGCCAGCGTAGCCGAAGTTGCTGGGGTAGCCGTAGCCGTAGCCGTAGTCACCGCCACTGTAGGACGAGTAGTCCGGGTAGTAGCCGTAGCCGTAGTTGAAGCCGTATCCGTAGACGTCCTTGCCATAGCTGTAGTAGTCGTCCTTGCCATAGCTGTAGTAGTCGTCCTTGCCGCGGCCGTAGTAGTCGTCCTTGCCACGGCCGTAGTAGTCGTCCTTGCCGTAGTCGTCGCAGTCGCCACCGTAGCTCTTGTAGCCGTATCCCTTGTAGTCACTTTCATAGTCGTCGTAGTCGCCGTACCGCTTGTGCTCGTCGTCGTGCTTGCGGTCGTCGTGCTTGCGGTCCTTGCCGTACGCTTCCTTGCCATAGTCGTAGTCCGAGGACTCGGTGGCCTTGGCGTCTTCGAGACGGCGACGGTAGTAGTGCGACTGGTGCTTGTCGTGGCGGCGGTGCTTCTTCTCGTGGTCGTGGTGGCGCGGGTGGTGGTCGTAGTCCTCCTTCGAGCCGAGGTGGCGGCGCGGCACAGGAGAAACGCCAGCGTCGGTCGCCTGCAGGACGGAGGCAGCGACGCACAGGCTGAGCAGGGCGACGATCTTGGAGTGCATGTTGGGCAGTTAGTTGCCGGGGTGAGTGCGTCAGTCGGTCGGTCGGTCGGGTGGTTGGTGGCCGAGTGCGGGGGAGAAGGTGAGATGAATTGTGAGAGAGCGTGGAGTGTTTGGCCGTTGGCTTTGGCTGTTTCTTGCTGCATCCGAAGCCGTCACCACTCAGTAACTAGTCTCTCGCGAGGCTTGGATGTACCATCAATCCAGTTGAAGCTTTCACTATCCGACAAACGACAATCTAAGGGTGTCAGCATCAACTTGCAATGTCGTCCTTACCGGCAAGACATATAGTTACTGGTACGCAGCGCGGCTTCGACCAGCAATAGCTTCGGTCGCACGGAGTTCTTCTGGTAACGCTACACAAAATGTACTGTACCGTACAGTATAGTACATCCGGAAAACGAAAACGAAGAAAACTTTCAAAATGCATTCTACATAAATCGTCCTCTTGACAAAATGACACGAAGTCAATTGCTGAGGCCTCACATCTGGAGTGACAGTGCACCCACCACTCAGACACCCACCCCACCACCCGGACGACAAAGTGCAGAAGGTTGACAACCATTGACGTCGTATTGCTACCACTGCCAGCTTTTATCGACGCTACATGCTACACTCATTACATTCCGGGGCTACATCCACGCCCACCGTCTACTTCACACCTGTCGCCTCTCACAGCCAGCGGCTTGCTTTACTTGCCCTTGGACTTGTCCACGGCGCCGGACTTGGCGGTCTCCTTCGACGACATCTTGCTCTCCTTGTCCGATGACTTGGGGGAGGCGACGTCAGCAGTGACAGGCGCAGTGGCAGACTCCTTCTGTCCAGCCTCACCATCGGTCGTCGCGGACTCGTAGCCGTAGCCGTAGCCAGGGTAGCCATAGCCGTAGCCAGCGTAGCCGAAGTTGCTGGGGTAGCCGTAGCCGTAGCCGTAGTCACCGCCACTGTAGGACGAGTAGTCCGGGTAGTAGCCGTAGCCGTAGTTGAAGCCGTATCCGTAGACGTCCTTGCCATAGCTGTAGTAGTCGTCCTTGCCATAGCTGTAGTAGTCGTCCTTGCCGCGGCCGTAGTAGTCGTCCTTGCCACGACCGTAGTAGTCGTCCTTGCCGTAGTCGTCGCAGTCGCCACGGTAGCTCTTGTAGCCGTATCCCTTGTAGTCACTTTCATAGTCGTCGTAGTCGCCGTACCGCTTGTGCTCGTCGTCGTGCTTGCGGTCGTCGTGCTTGCGGTCCTTGCCGTACGCTTCCTTGCCATAGTCGTAGTCCGAGGACTCGGTGGCCTTGGCGTCTTCGAGACGGCGACGGTAGTAGTGCGACTGGTGCTTGTCGTGGCGGCGGTGCTTCTTCTCGTGGTCGTGGTGGCGCGGGTGGTGGTCGTAGTCCTCCTTCGAGCCGAGGTGGCGGCGCGGCACAGGAGAAACGCCAGCGTCGGTCGCCTGCAGGACGGAGGCAGCGACGCACAGGCTGAGCAGGGCGACGATCTTGGAGTGCATGTTGGGCAGTTAGTTGCCGGGGTGAGTGCGTCAGTCGGTCGGTCGGTCGGGTGGTTGGTGGCCGAGTGCGGGGGAGAAGGTGAGATGAATTGTGAGAGAGCGTGGAGTGTTTGGCCGTTGGCTTTGGCTGTTTCTTGCTGCATCCGAAGCCGTCACCACTCAGTAACTAGTCTCTCGCGAGGCTTGGATGTACCATCAATCCAGTTGAAGCTTTCACTATCCGACAAACGACAATCTAAGGGTGTCAGCATCAACTTGCAATGTCGTCCTTACCGGCAAGACATATAGTTACTGGTACGCAGCGCGGCTTCGACCAGCAATAGCTTCGGTCGCACGGAGTTCTTCTGGTAACGCTACACAAAATGTACTGTACCGTACAGTATAGTACATCCGGAAAACGAAAACGAAGAAAACTTTCAAAATGCATTCTACATAAATCGTCCTCTTGACAAAATGACAAGTCAATTGCTGAGGCCTCACATCTGGAGTGACAGTGCACCCACCACTCAGACACCCACCCCACCACCCGGACGACAAAGTGCAGAAGGTTGACAACCATTGACGTCGTATTGCTACCACTGCCAGCTTTTATCGACGCTACATGCTACACTCATTACATTCCGGGGCTACATCCACGCCCACCGTCTACTTCACACCTGTCGCCTCTCACAGCCAGCGGCTTGCTTTACTTGCCCTTGGACTTGTCCACGGCGCCGGACTTGGCGGTCTCCTTCGACGACATCTTGCTCTCCTTGTCCGATGACTTGGGGGAGGCGACGTCAGCAGTGACAGGCGCAGTGGCAGACTCCTTCTGTCCAGCCTCACCATCGGTCGTCGCGGACTCGTAGCCGTAGCCGTAGCCAGGGTAGCCATAGCCGTAGCCAGCGTAGCCGAAGTTGCTGGGGTAGCCGTAGCCGTAGCCGTAGTCACCGCCACTGTAGGACGAGTAGTCCGGGTAGTAGCCGTAGCCGTAGTTGAAGCCGTATCCGTAGACGTCCTTGCCATAGCTGTAGTAGTCGTCCTTGCCATAGCTGTAGTAGTCGTCCTTGCCGCGGCCGTAGTAGTCGTCCTTGCCACGACCGTAGTAGTCGTCCTTGCCGTAGTCGTCGCAGTCGCCACCGTAGCTCTTGTAGCCGTATCCCTTGTAGTCACTTTCATAGTCGTCGTAGTCGCCGTACCGCTTGTGCTCGTCGTCGTGCTTGCGGTCGTCGTGCTTGCGGTCCTTGCCGTACGCTTCCTTGCCATAGTCGTAGTCCGAGGACTCGGTGGCCTTGGCGTCTTCGAGACGGCGACGGTAGTAGTGCGACTGGTGCTTGTCGTGGTGGCGGTGCTTCTTCTCGGGGTCGTGGTGGCGCGGGTGGTGGTCGTAGTCCTCCTTCGAGCCGAGGTGGCGGCGCGGCACAGGAGAAACGCCAGCGTCGGTCGCCTGCAGGACGGAGGCAGCGACGCACAGGCTGAGCAGGGCGACGATCTTGGAGTGCATGTTGGGCAGTTTGCCGGGGTGGGTGCGTCAGTCGGTCGGTCGGTCGGGTGGTTGGTGGCCGAGTGCGGGGGAGAAGGTGAGATGAATTGTGAGAGAGCGTGGAGTGTTTGGCCGTTGGCTTTGGTTGTTTCTTGCTGCATCCGAAGCCGTCACCACTCAGTAACTAGTCTCTCGCGAGGCTTGGATGTACCATCAATCCAGTTGAAGCTTTCACTATCCGACAAACGACAATCTAAGGGTGTCAGCATCAACTTGCAATGTCGTCCTTACCGGCAAGACAGATAGTTACTGGTACGCAGCGCGGCTTCGACCAGCAATAGCTTCGGTCGCACGGAGTTCTTTTGGTAACGCTACACAAAATGTACTGTACCGTACAGTATAGTTCATCCGGAAAACGAAAACGAAGAAAACTTTCAAAATGCATTCTACATAAATCGTCCTCTTGACAAAATGACACGAAGTCAATTGCTGAGGCCTCACATCTGGAGTGACAGTGTACTACTCCGACACCCACCCCACCACCCGGACGACAAAGTGCAGAAGGTTGACAACCATTGACGTCGTATTGCTACCACTGCCAGCTTTTATCGACGCTACATGCTACACTCATTACATTCCGGGGCTACATCCACGCCCACCGTCTACTTCACACCTGTCGCCTCTCACAGCCAGCGGCTTGCTTCACTTGCCCTTGGACTTGTCCACGGCGCCGGACTTGGCGGTCTCCTTCGACGACATCTTGCTCTCCTTGTCCGATGACTTGGGGGAGGCGACGTCAGCAGTGACAGGCGCAGTGGCAGACTCCTTCTGTCCAGCCTCACCATCGGTCGTCGCGGACTCGTAGCCGTAGCCGTAGCCAGGGTAGCCATAGCCGTAGCCAGCGTAGCCGAAGTTGCTGGGGTAGCCGTAGCCGTAGCCGTAGCCGTAGTCACCGCCACTGTAGGACGAGTAGTCCGGGTAGTAGCCGTAGCCGTAGTTGAAGCCGTATCCGTAGACGTCCTTGCCATAGCTGTAGTAGTCGTCCTTGCCATAGCTGTAGTAGTCGTCCTTGCCGCGGCCGTAGTAGTCGTCCTTGCCACGACCGTAGTAGTCGTCCTTGCCGTAGTCGTCGCAGTCGCCACCGTAGCTCTTGTAGCCGTATCCCTTGTAGTCACTTTCATAGTCGTCGTAGTCGCCGTACCGCTTGTGCTCGTCGTCGTGCTTGCGGTCGTCGTGCTTGCGGTCGTCGTGCTTGCTGTCCTTGCCGTACGCTTCCTTGCCATAGTCGTAGTCCGAGGACTCGGTGGCCTTGGCGTCTTCGAGACGGCGACGGTAGTAGTGCGACTGGTGCTTGTCGTGGTGGCGGTGCTTCTTCTCGGGGTCGTGGTGGCGCGGGTGGTGGTCGTAGTCCTCCTTCGAGCCGAGGTGGCGGCGCGGCACAGGAGAAACGCCAGCGTCGGTCGCCTGCAGGACGGAGGCAGCGACGCACAGGCTGAGCAGGGCGGCGATCTTGGAGTGCATGTTGGGCAGTTAGTTGCCGGGGTGAGTGCGTCAGTCGGTCAGTCGGTCGGGTGGTTGGTGGCCGAGTGCGGGGGAGAAGGTGAGATGAATTGTGAGAGTTGGCTTTGGCTGTTTCTTGCTGCATCCGAAGCCGTCACCACTCAGTAACTAGTCTCTCGCGAGGCTTGGATGTACCATCAATCCAGTTGAAGCTTTCACTATCCGACAAACGACAATCTAAGGGTGTCAGCATCAACTTGCAATGTCGTCCTTACCGGCAAGACATATAGTTACTGGTACGCAGCGCGGCTTCGACCAGCAATAGCTTCGGTCGCACGGAGTTCTTCTGGTAACGCTACACAAAATGTACTGTACCGTACAGTATAGTACATCCGGAAAACGAAAACGAAGAAAACTTTCAAAATGCATTCTACATAAATCGTCCTCTTGACAAAATGACACGAAGTCAATTGCTGAGGCCTCACATCTGGAGTGACAGTGCACCCACCACTCAGACACCCACCCCACCACCCGGACGACAAAGTGCAGAAGGTTGACAACCATTGACGTCGTATTGCTACCACTGCCAGCTTTTATCGACGCTACATGCTACACTCATTACATTCCGGGGCTACATCCACGCCCACCGTCTACTTCACACCTGTCGCCTCTCACAGCCAGCGGCTTGCTTTACTTGCCCTTGGACTTGTCCACGGCGCCGGACTTGGCGGTCTCCTTCGACGACATCTTGCTCTCCTTGTCCGATGACTTGGGGGAGGCGACGTCAGCAGTGACAGGCGCAGTGGCAGACTCCTTCTGTCCAGCCTCACCATCGGTCGTCGCGGACTCGTAGCCGTAGCCGTAGCCAGGGTAGCCATAGCCGTAGCCAGCGTAGCCGAAGTTGCTGGGGTAGCCGTAGCCGTAGCCGTAGTCACCGCCACTGTAGGACGAGTAGTCCGGGTAGTAGCCGTAGCCGTAGTTGAAGCCGTATCCGTAGACGTCCTTGCCATAGCTGTAGTAGTCGTCCTTGCCATAGCTGTAGTAGTCGTCCTTGCCGCGGCCGTAGTAGTCGTCCTTGCCACGACCGTAGTAGTCGTCCTTGCCGTAGTCGTCGCAGTCGCCACCGTAGCTCTTGTAGCCGTATCCCTTGTAGTCACTTTCATAGTCGTCGTAGTCGTCGTACCGCTTGTGCTCGTCGTCGTGCTTGCGGTCGTCGTGCTTGCGGTCCTTGCCGTACGCTTCCTTGCCATAGTCGTAGTCCGAGGACTCGGTGGCCTTGGCGTCTTCGAGACGGCGACGGTAGTAGTGCGACTGGTGCTTGTCGTGGTGGCGGTGCTTCTTCTCGGGGTCGTGGTGGCGCGGGTGGTGGTCGTAGTCCTCCTTCGAGCCGAGGTGGCGGCGCGGCACAGGAGAAACGCCAGCGTCGGTCGCCTGCAGGACGGAGGCAGCGACGCACAGGCTGAGCAGGGCGACGATCTTGGAGTGCATGTTGGGCAGTTTGCCGGGGTGGGTGCGTCAGTCGGTCGGTCGGTCGGGTGGTTGGTGGCCGAGTGCGGGGGAGAAGGTGAGATGAATTGTGAGAGAGCGTGGAGTGTTTGGCCGTTGGCTTTGGTTGTTTCTTGCTGCATCCGAAGCCGTCACCACTCAGTAACTAGTCTCTCGCGAGGCTTGGATGTACCATCAATCCAGTTGAAGCTTTCACTATCCGACAAACGACAATCTAAGGGTGTCAGCATCAACTTGCAATGTCGTCCTTACCGGCAAGACAGATAGTTACTGGTACGCAGCGCGGCTTCGACCAGCAATAGCTTCGGTCGCACGGAGTTCTTTTGGTAACGCTACACAAAATGTACTGTACCGTACAGTATAGTACATCCGGAAAACGAAAACGAAGAAAACTTTCAAAATGCATTCTACATAAATCGTCCTCTTGACAAAATGACACGAAGTCAATTGCTGAGGCCTCACATCTGGAGTGACAGTGTACTACTCCGACACCCACCCCACCACCCGGACGACAAAGTGCAGAAGGTTGACAACCATTGACGTCGTATTGCTACCACTGCCAGCTTTTATCGACGCTACATGCTACACTCATTACATTCCGGGGCTACATCCACGCCCACCGTCTACTTCACACCTGTCGCCTCTCACAGCCAGCGGCTTGCTTCACTTGCCCTTGGACTTGTCCACGGCGCCGGACTTGGCGGTCTCCTTCGACGGTTTCTTGCTCTCCTTGTCCGATGACTTGGGGGAGGCGACGTCAGCAGTGACAGGCGCAGTGGCAGACTCCTTCTGTCCAGCCTCACCATCGGTCGTCGCGGACTCGTAGCCGTAGCCGTAGCCAGGGTAGCCATAGCCGTAGCCAGCGTAGCCGAAGTTGCTGGGGTAGCCGTAGCCGTAGCCGTAGCCGTAGTCACCGCCACTGTAGGACGAGTAGTCCGGGTAGTAGCCGTAGCCGTAGTTGAAGCCGTATCCGTAGACGTCCTTGCCATAGCTGTAGTAGTCGTCCTTGCCATAGCTGTAGTAGTCGTCCTTGCCGCGGCCGTAGTAGTCGTCCTTGCCACGACCGTAGTAGTCGTCCTTGCCGTAGTCGTCGCAGTCGCCACCGTAGCTCTTGTAGCCGTATCCCTTGTAGTCACTTTCATAGTCGTCGTAGTCGCCGTACCGCTTGTGCTCGTCGTCGTGCTTGCGGTCGTCGTGCTTGCGGTCGTCGTGCTTGCTGTCCTTGCCGTACGCTTCCTTGCCATAGTCGTAGTCCGAGGACTCGGTGGCCTTGGCGTCTTCGAGACGGCGACGGTAGTAGTGCGACTGGTGCTTGTCGTGGTGGCGGTGCTTCTTCTCGGGGTCGTGGTGGCGCGGGTGGTGGTCGTAGTCCTCCTTCGAGCCGAGGTGGCGGCGCGGCACAGGAGAAACGCCAGCGTCGGTCGCCTGCAGGACGGAGGCAGCGACGCACAGGCTGAGCAGGGCGGCGATCTTGGAGTGCATGTTGGGCAGTTAGTTGCCGGGGTGAGTGCGTCAGTCGGTCAGTCGGTCGGGTGGTTGGTGGCCGAGTGCGGGGGAGAAGGTGAGATGAATTGTGAGAGTTGGCTTTGGTTGTTTCTTGCTGCATCCGAAGCCGTCACCACTCAGTAACTAGTCTCTCGCGAGGCTTGGATGTACCATCAATCCAGTTGAAGCTTTCACTATCCGACAAACGACAATCTAAGGGTGTCAGCATCAACTTGCAATGTCGTCCTTACCAGCAAGACAGATAGTTACTGGTACGCAGCGCGGCTTCGACCAGCAATAGCTTCGGTCGCACGGAGTTCTTTTGGTAACGCTACACAAAATGTACTGTACCGTACAGTATAGTACATCCGGAAAACGAAAATGAAGAAAACTTTCAAAATGCATTCTACATAAATCGTCCTCTTGACAAAATGACACGAAGTCAATTGCTGAGGCCTCACATCTGGAGTGACAGTGTACTACTAAGACACCCACCCCACCACCCGGACGACAAAGTGCAGAAGGTTGACAACCATTGACGTCGTATTGCTACCACTGCCAGTTTTTATCGACGCTACATGCTACACTCATTACATTCCGGGGCTACATCCGCACCCACCGTCTACTTCACACCTTTCGCATCTCACAGCCAGCGGCTTGCTTCACTTGCCCTTGGACTTGTCCACGGCGCCGGACTTGGCGGTCTCCTTCGACGGTTTCTTGCTCTCCTTGTCCGATGACTTGGGGGAGGCGACGTCAGCAGTGACAGGCGCAGTGGCAGACTCCTTCTGTCCAGCCTCACCATCGGTCGTCGCGGACTCGTAGCCGTAGCCGTAGCCAGGGTAGCCATAGCCGTAGCCAGCGTAGCCGAAGTTGCTGGGGTAGCCGTAGCCGTAGCCGTAGTCACCGCCACTGTAGGACGAGTAGTCCGGGTAGTAGCCGTAGCCGTAGTTGAAGCCGTATCCGTAGACGTCCTTGCCATAGCTGTAGTAGTCGTCCTTGCCATAGCTGTAGTAGTCGTCCTTGCCGCGGCCGTAGTAGTCGTCCTTGCCACGACCGTAGTAGTCGTCCTTGCCGTAGTCGTCGCAGTCGCCACCGTAGCTCTTGTAGCCGTATCCCTTGTAGTCACTTTCATAGTCGTCGTAGTCGCCGTACCGCTTGTGCTCGTCGTCGTGCTTGCGGTCGTCGTGCTTGCGGTCCTTGCCGTACGCTTCCTTGCCATAGTCGTAGTCCGAGGACTCGGTGGCCTTGGCGTCTTCGAGACGGCGACGGTAGTAGTGCGACTGGTGCTTGTCGTGGCGGCGGTGCTTCTTCTCGTGGTCGTGGTGGCGCGGGTGGTGGTCGTAGTCCTCCTTCGAGCCGAGGTGGCGGCGCGGCACAGGAGAAACGCCAGCGTCGGTCGCCTGCAGGACGGAGGCAGCGACGCACAGGCTGAGCAGGGCGACGATCTTGGAGTGCATGTTGGGCAGTTAGTTGCCGGGGTGAGTGCGTCAGTCGGTCGGTCGGTCGGGTGGTTGGTGGCCGAGTGCGGGGGAGAAGGTGAGATGAATTGTGAGAGAGCGTGGAGTGTTTGGCCGTTGGCTTTGGTTGTTTCTTGCTGCATCCGAAGCCGTCACCACTCAGTAACTAGTCTCTCGCGAGGCTTGGATGTACCATCAATCCAGTTGAAGCTTTCACTATCCGACAAACGACAATCTAAGGGTGTCAGCATCAACTTGCAATGTCGTCCTTACCGGCAAGACAGATAGTTACTGGTACGCAGCGCGGCTTCGACCAGCAATAGCTTCGGTCGCACGGAGTTCTTTTGGTAACGCTACACAAAATGTACTGTACCGTACAGTATAGTACATCCGGAAAACGAAAATGAAGAAAACTTTCAAAATGCATTCTACATAAATCGTCCTCTTGACAAAATGACACGAAGTCAATTGCTGAGGCCTCACATCTGGAGTGACAGTGCACCCACCACTCAGACACCCACCCCACCACCCGGACGACAAAGTGCAGAAGGTTGACAACCATTGACGTCGTATTGCTACCACTGCCAGCTTTTATCGACGCTACATGCTACACTCATTACATTCCGGGGCTACATCCACGCCCACCGTCTACTTCACACCTGTCGCCTCTCACAGCCAGCGGCTTGCTTCACTTGCCCTTGGACTTGTCCACGGCGCCGGACTTGGCGGTCTCCTTCGACGACGTCTTGCTCTCCTTGTCCGATGACTTGGGGGAGGCGACGTCAGCAGTGACAGGCGCAGTGGCAGACTCCTTCTGTCCAGCCTCACCATCGGTCGTCGCGGACTCGTAGCCGTAGCCGTAGCCAGGGTAGCCATAGCCGTAGCCAGCGTAGCCGAAGTTGCTGGGGTAGCCGTAGCCGTAGTCACCGCCACTGTAGGACGAGTAGTCCGGGTAGTAGCCGTAGCCGTAGTTGAAGCCGTATCCGTAGACGTCCTTGCCATAGCTGTAGTAGTCGTCCTTGCCATAGCTGTAGTAGTCGTCCTTGCCGCGGCCGTAGTAGTCGTCCTTGCCACGACCGTAGTAGTCGTCCTTGCCGTAATCGTCGCAGTCGCCACCGTAGCTCTTGTAGCCGTATCCCTTGTAGTCACTTTCATAGTCGTCGTAGTCGCCGTACCGCTTGTGCTCGTCGTCGTGCTTGCGGTCGTCGTGCTTGCGGTCCTTGCCGTACGCTTCCTTGCCATAGTCGTAGTCCGAGGACTCGGTGGCCTTGGCGTCTTCGAGACGGCGACGGTAGTAGTGCGACTGGTGCTTGTCGTGGCGGCGGTGCTTCTTCTCGTGGTCGTGGTGGCGCGGGTGGTGGTCGTAGTCCTCCTTCGAGCCGAGGTGGCGGCGCGGCACAGGAGAAACGCCAGCGTCGGTCGCCTGCAGGACGGAGGCAGCGACGCACAGGCTGAGCAGGGCGACGATCTTGGAGTGCATGTTGGGCAGTTAGTTGCCGGGGTGAGTGCGTCAGTCGGTCGGTCGGTCGGGTGGTTGGTGGCCGAGTGCGGGGGAGAAGGTGAGATGAATTGTGAGAGAGCGTGGAGTGTTTGGCCGTTGACTTTGGTTGTTTCTTGCTGCATCCGAAGCCGTCACCACTCAGTAACTAGTCTCTCGCGAGGCTTGGATGTACCATCAATCCAGTTGAAGCTTTCACTATCCGACAAACGACAATCTAAGGGTGTCAGCATCAACTTGCAATGTCGTCCTTACCAGCAAGACATATAGTTACTGGTACGCAGCGCGGCTTCGACCAGCAATAGCTTCGGTCGCACGGAGTTCTTCTGGTAACGCTACACAAAATGTACTGTACCGTACAGTATAGTACATCCGGAAAACGAAAATGAAGAAAACTTTCAAAATGCATTCTACATAAATCGTCCTCTTGACAAAATGACACGAAGTCAATTGCTGAGGCCTCACATCTGGAGTGACAGTGCACCCACCACTCAGACACCCACCCCACCACCCGGACGACAAAGTGCAGAAGGTTGACAACCATTGACGTCGTATTGCTACCACTGCCAGTTTTTATCGACGCTACATGCTACACTCATTACATTCCGGGGCTACATCCGCACCCACCGTCTACTTCACACCTTTCGCATCTCACAGCCAGCGGCTTGCTTCACTTGCCCTTGGACTTGTCCACGGCGCCGGACTTGGCGGTCTCCTTCGACGGTTTCTTGCTCTCCTTGTCCGATGACTTGGGGGAGGCGACGTCAGCAGTGACAGGCGCAGTGGCAGACTCCTTCTGTCCAGCCTCACCATCGGTCGTCGCGGACTCGTAGCCGTAGCCGTAGCCAGGGTAGCCATAGCCGTAGCCAGCGTAGCCGAAGTTGCTGGGGTAGCCGTAGCCGTAGCCGTAGTCACCGCCACTGTAGGACGAGTAGTCCGGGTAGTAGCCGTAGCCGTAGTTGAAGCCGTATCCGTAGACGTCCTTGCCATAGCTGTAGTAGTCGTCCTTGCCATAGCTGTAGTAGTCGTCCTTGCCGCGGCCGTAGTAGTCGTCCTTGCCACGACCGTAGTAGTCGTCCTTGCCGTAGTCGTCGCAGTCGCCACCGTAGCTCTTGTAGCCGTATCCCTTGTAGTCACTTTCATAGTCGTCGTAGTCGCCGTACCGCTTGTGCTCGTCGTCGTGCTTGCGGTCGTCGTGCTTGCGGTCCTTGCCGTACGCTTCCTTGCCATAGTCGTAGTCCGAGGACTCGGTGGCCTTGGCGTCTTCGAGACGGCGACGGTAGTAGTGCGACTGGTGCTTGTCGTGGCGGCGGTGCTTCTTCTCGTGGTCGTGGTGGCGCGGGTGGTGGTCGTAGTCCTCCTTCGAGCCGAGGTGGCGGCGCGGCACAGGAGAAACGCCAGCGTCGGTCGCCTGCAGGACGGAGGCAGCGACGCACAGGCTGAGCAGGGCGACGATCTTGGAGTGCATGTTGGGCAGTTAGTTGCCGGGGTGAGTGCGTCAGTCGGTCAGGTTGGTGGCCGAGTGCGGGGGAGAAGGTGAGATGAATTGTGAGAGAGCGTGGAGTGTTTGGCCGTTGGCTTTGGCTGTTTCTTGCTGCATCCGAAGCCGTCACCACTCAGTAACTAGTCTCTCGCGAGGCTTGGATGTACCATCAATCCAGTTGAAGCTTTCACTATCCGACAAACGACAATCTAAGGGTGTCAGCATCAACTTGCAATGTCGTCCTTACCGGCAAGACAGATAGTTACTGGTACGCAGCGCGGCTTCGACCAGCAATAGCTTCGGTCGCACGGAGTTCTTTTGGTAACGCTACACAAAATGTACTGTACCGTACAGTATAGTACATCCGGAAAACGAAAATGAAGAAAACTTTCAAAATGCATTCTACATAAATCGTCCTCTTGACAAAATGACACGAAGTCAATTGCTGAGGCCTCACATCTGGAGTGACAGTGTACTACTAAGACACCCACCCCACCACCCGGACGACAAAGTGCAGAAGGTTGACAACCATTGACGTCGTATTGCTACCACTGCCAGTTTTTATCGACGCTACATGCTACACTCATTACATTCCGGGGCTACATCCGCACCCACCGTCTACTTCACACCTTTCGCATCTCACAGCCAGCGGCTTGCTTCACTTGCCCTTGGACTTGTCCACGGCGCCGGACTTGGCGGTCTCCTTCGACGACATCTTGCTCTCCTTGTCCGATGACTTGGGGGAGGCGACGTCAGCAGTGACAGGCGCAGTGGCAGACTCCTTCTGTCCAGCCTCACCATCGGTCGTCGCGGACTCGTAGCCGTAGCCGTAGCCAGGGTAGCCATAGCCGTAGCCAGCGTAGCCGAAGTTGCTGGGGTAGCCGTAGCCGTAGCCGTAGTCACCGCCACTGTAGGACGAGTAGTCCGGGTAGTAGCCGTAGCCGTAGTTGAAGCCGTATCCGTAGACGTCCTTGCCATAGCTGTAGTAGTCGTCCTTGCCATAGCTGTAGTAGTCGTCCTTGCCGCGGCCGTAGTAGTCGTCCTTGCCACGACCGTAGTAGTCGTCCTTGCCGTAGTCGTCGCAGTCGCCACCGTAGCTCTTGTAGCCGTATCCCTTGTAGTCACTTTCATAGTCGTCGTAGTCGCCGTACCGCTTGTGCTCGTCGTCGTGCTTGCGGTCGTCGTGCTTGCGGTCCTTGCCGTACGCTTCCTTGCCATAGTCGTAGTCCGAGGACTCGGTGGCCTTGGCGTCTTCGAGACGGCGACGGTAGTAGTGCGACTGGTGCTTGTCGTGGCGGCGGTGCTTCTTCTCGTGGTCGTGGTGGCGCGGGTGGTGGTCGTAGTCCTCCTTCGAGCCGAGGTGGCGGCGCGGCACAGGAGAAACGCCAGCGTCGGTCGCCTGCAGGACGGAGGCAGCGACGCACAGGCTGAGCAGGGCGACGATCTTGGAGTGCATGTTGGGCAGTTAGTTGCCGGGGTGAGTGCGTCAGTCGGTCGGTCGGTCGGGTGGTTGGTGGCCGAGTGCGGGGGAGAAGGTGAGATGAATTGTGAGAGAGCGTGGAGTGTTTGGCCGTTGGCTTTGGTTGTTTCTTGCTGCATCCGAAGCCGTCACCACTCAGTAACTAGTCTCTCGCGAGGCTTGGATGTACCATCAATCCAGTTGAAGCTTTCACTATCCGACAAACGACAATCTAAGGGTGTCAGCATCAACTTGCAATGTCGTCCTTACCAGCAAGACATATAGTTACTGGTACGCAGCGCGGCTTCGACCAGCAATAGCTTCGGTCGCACGGAGTTCTTCTGGTAACGCTACACAAAATGTACTGTACCGTACAGTATAGTACATCCGGAAAACGAAAATGAAGAAAACTTTCAAAATGCATTCTACATAAATCGTCCTCTTGACAAAATGACACGAAGTCAATTGCTGAGGCCTCACATCTGGAGTGACAGTGCACCCACCACTCAGACACCCACCCCACCACCCGGACGACAAAGTGCAGAAGGTTGACAACCATTGACGTCGTATTGCTACCACTGCCAGTTTTTATCGACGCTACATGCTACACTCATTACATTCCGGGGCTACATCCGCACCCACCGTCTACTTCACACCTTTCGCATCTCACAGCCAGCGGCTTGCTTCACTTGCCCTTGGACTTGTCCACGGCGCCGGACTTGGCGGTCTCCTTCGACGGTTTCTTGCTCTCCTTGTCCGATGACTTGGGGGAGGCGACGTCAGCAGTGACAGGCGCAGTGGCAGACTCCTTCTGTCCAGCCTCACCATCGGTCGTCGCGGACTCGTAGCCGTAGCCGTAGCCAGGGTAGCCATAGCCGTAGCCAGCGTAGCCGAAGTTGCTGGGGTAGCCGTAGCCGTAGCCGTAGCCGTAGTCACCGCCACTGTAGGACGAGTAGTCCGGGTAGTAGCCGTAGCCGTAGTTGAAGCCGTATCCGTAGACGTCCTTGCCATAGCTGTAGTAGTCGTCCTTGCCATAGCTGTAGTAGTCGTCCTTGCCGCGGCCGTAGTAGTCGTCCTTGCCACGACCGTAGTAGTCGTCCTTGCCGTAGTCGTCGCAGTCGCCACCGTAGCTCTTGTAGCCGTATCCCTTGTAGTCACTTTCATAGTCGTCGTAGTCGCCGTACCGCTTGTGCTCGTCGTCGTGCTTGCGGTCGTCGTGCTTGCGGTCCTTGCCGTACGCTTCCTTGCCATAGTCGTAGTCCGAGGACTCGGTGGCCTTGGCGTCTTCGAGACGGCGACGGTAGTAGTGCGACTGGTGCTTGTCGTGGCGGCGGTGCTTCTTCTCGTGGTCGTGGTGGCGCGGGTGGTGGTCGTAGTCCTCCTTCGAGCCGAGGTGGCGGCGCGGCACAGGAGAAACGCCAGCGTCGGTCGCCTGCAGGACGGAGGCAGCGACGCACAGGCTGAGCAGGGCGACGATCTTGGAGTGCATGTTGGGCAGTTAGTTGCCGGGGTGAGTGCGTCAGTCGGTCGGTCGGTCGGGTGGTTGGTGGCCGAGTGCGGGGGAGAAGGTGAGATGAATTGTGAGAGAGCGTGGAGTGCTTGGCCGTTGGCTTTGGTTGTTTCTTGCTGCATCCAAAGCCGTCACCACTCAGTAACTAGTCTCTCGCGAGGCTTGGATGTACCATCAATCCAGTTGAAGCTTTCACTATCCGACAAACGACAATTTAAGGGTGTCAGCATCAACTTGCAATGTCGTCTTTGTCAGCAAGACAGATACTTACCACTTGGGCATCGACTACTCCACAATGCTCAGCATTTTAACTCGTGATATTGCGAGTCGAAAAAGAAAGTTTTGTTGAAGTGGACGTGGCCACATCGGGATTTTTTCACATGTCAATTCGTAGTTGAATTGTCGTTTTGAATTGCACAGGGTAAAGTTGAAGTTGAAGTGCGCATTTTGCGGATACTTTGAGCATGGGGCTACGAGCACGTGAAGAGAGCGGTGCGTTCCTCTGCAAAGAGCGCTCCGCTCTGTGCGCATTGTTGACTCACGACTGTTCCGCAGCAGGAGACAGCGTCGACATGGAGTGTCGGCGCCGCAACAAGCACGCGAAGCTGGTGCGCGACGGTCAGAGCGTGAGAGCCCAACTGCCGTCTGGATGGAGAGAGAACTAACAGCGTCCAACGCCGCCTGCAACCTGCACAGACGGAGGCTACAGCGTCGACTGGAGCTGCAGGACGCTCCTGGAGAAGCTGCACTTCTTCCTGGACAACGAGACGGAGGGGGATTCCCTCGCGTGGCTCGAGGACGGCGTCCACTTCGTCGTCCACCAGACGAGTGAGGCGCGGCTCGAGTCGTGGCTGGGACTGAGGGTCTGGTCGCTGCACCAGGTGCTGGAGGCGCTGAGCTTCCAGTGCAGAGAGGAACTGGACTGGGAGCACGCCATCTACCGCCACGACTGCTTCGTGCGTGGCAACCCACGCAAGATCGAGGAGATACTGGGGCCAGACAACTCGGGGGTGTCCGGTAAGGCCGGAGACATGGCGATGCCCAGTGTCGCCTATAGCTCGACACTGAAGCCGCTGGAGGTTCGGCTCAGTCTGTCGGACTCCCACTCGCAGTCGTGGGAAGTCACCATCGCACCGAGTGTCCTGCCCCACCCCAACTTCGACGTCGCTGAAGTTTTCCACTTTGAAGAGACTTTTGGTGTCGCGAGTAGCGCGGAGGAGACTTCGTGGGACGACGTGCTTGATCACTCGGACCAGTGGAGCGACCACGACATGAACTCGCCCATGTGGTGGTCCCAGCGAAGCGACTTCTCCAGCATCTGCACGGACGATCTGTCGGACATGGACACGCTCTCTCAGCTCAGTACGTACTACGGCTGACGTAGGGGGTCATGAAACACCGAGTCGTAATGACGACTAAGGTAAAATAGCACTGTTGCGACGGCATTCGTGGTCGTTCCTACGAGGTATATTTGGTAAAATCTTACCAGGTTGAAGACACGCTACTACGATGCAGTATTTTTATCGGGGCTGTGAATACTCTCTTCAAGCTGCACACAGGTCTGTGAGATTCCGTGCACTTGATCGAAGCCTGCCGGACTCGTGAGCTTCATTTGATTCAATCATTTGCATTGAGTTATTGACAATGATGGAGACAAATTTTCGACGACGAGGGGCGGGACATGCTGGAAAGCTTGGAGGTGTTGGGGTTACTCAGGGCAGCTTGAGTCCCAAAGGAACCATTAGAAAGATGAAACAAAATCGCAAGACGAAGGAGCGGCAAGCCCAGGAGATGTGCAACCTGAACCTTCAAATCGGCCGTCTTGAAGACCGAGATACCCAGCAACAAGCTTTCGCGGCGCTCATGTAAGAAATCTGACTGCTTCCAAGTAGGTAAGGGGTGATGGTTTCTAACTGTATGAGGATTCATGTTCTTACTGTAGTGAAACTCTACCGGCACTGGATTCAACTCTGGTGAAGGAGGTGTATGCTCTGATCGAAAAGAACAAGGTACGTTTTCGCTTAGTTTTTGCCTAGGCGGTCGATGGCACAGAACTAAAACTACGACGATGTTATGGTATGGTTCTGAAGAAACCCAGTCGCTCGTCAACCCGACGCATGCTGGTCCTACTCATCGCAGCTCTCTGCAGATGCCACCCAGTGCAAACAGCCAAACTTTTGCCACGAATTTTATCCTACACTTGTCTTCGCCTCCGTGACGGTCACGCCAAGACGACGGATGCCTGCGTGATACTGGTATCAGTGCTTGCGTTGTATGTTGTGCCGTGCCCCGTTGTATCACTTCCTGGTGGTCAACCCGGCACCTCACCTCGCAAGCATCGCGGAGATAGCAGTACTCAACAGGTATTCGAAGCGATTGCTGTTGTCTTTGCCAGGGAAGCTAATGCGGTTGGTGAAGCTGCCACGAGATGCCTCTGTGGTCTGCTCCATCCTGTTGATTTTGACGGGGTATCGGTACCAGGCCCCAGCACAATTCTAGCTCACGCCACGCGCATCCACCCGTTCTTCAAAAACCTCCTAGCCGACACGGTTGGAAAGATGGATGGTAGCACAATGTTTGCCACGTTTTCGCCTTTGTTCCTTGTGCTACAATCCGCATGTCAGCTAGCTCGCGATGCCCATGAGAAAGCTTCTTTTGCTCAACTGGGTGACTACTTTGCTCCATACATTGCTTCGATCTACGAAGCCATTGAGGATGCCTTCCAGTGCGGACCTCGTGACGACTGGATGCTACGAAAGCGAGCGATGGAACTATTGACGATGCTACTAGACATTTTCGTACTGCAGGATTCTTCTTGGTGTGCGACAGTTGGCGTGGCGAAAGAGTATTTTCAATCGCAGTTGGTACGTTCTGTGTTTGAATTGAATTTCGTAGTACGAGACTCGACTAATTGCTGCTGCTGTTCTCGTTCAGGAACGAGTACGAGCTCTCGTCTTAGCTGGCCGACACGATTCTGTATCGCTTGTTCGCGAAGCCTCAATTCCTGCAGCAATGGCATTCGAGCACCTGGAGAAATTGTGCCCACAAGCACCAATTGCTGGACGTCCCAACACCGGTGCTCGTTATGATTTCCTTCCCCCAAATCACTCGTTTAGTGGCAAACGGTGGGCTAATCCTACAGCGAGTAATGCTCGCGATATTCATAACTCTGCGGTGGATGACAGTACGGACGAACTACTACCTGGATTGGTAGCGGATGAAAGTGCAGGAAGCTTCGGTGAATATGCGGCAGGGGATGAAGCCTTGCCTTCGCACGAAACCGCAACCGATGCAGATGACCTAGTGCAAGTTCCCACCACCATCACCACTGCACATGCAAAGATTGCCCACAGTCTCTCAGGTGATAGGCCAACTCGCGACACAACCGCAGCTTTAGGAAGTGCATTGGAAGCATCACTATCTGAAAAGCGTATCGAAGACGATGAAAGTTTTATCGACCAGCTCATGGATCATGCAGCCCCAGAAGACGGCGATGAAGCAGAATATCTAAGCCCGGAAGATGACAAGAGCCAGAACAGAGAGAAACCAGCCGAAGTACAACGCGTAGGCTCCAATTCGCGTCGAGTGGCGTTATCGGCAACAACGTTCGCCGCAGAACAAGCTAACACGTCGACACGACCACTAACCTCAGCAGCAGGAGCATTGCAAGCCGTCACAACTTTGAAACAGTTTGCGGCGAAGCAAAGAGCGCAGGCGCGGTCAAGACGCACGCAGCATCAAGATATCCCTCACATATCCCTTCCAAAGCGCCGAACGCCCCAAACGATCAACCCATCTGTAGTTGATGAGGACGACAACGAACCACAAACGATACACAACCGCACCAAGATCGCAGCTGATAGTATGGACAATGATGACAACACTGCTTGCATCCTCGAGCTTACTCGTGCTGAGGCCGCATTGGAAGCGGCGCAGTGCGGTGAGTACGAGTTAGCGTTCCGCCTGTGTATAGTCGAAGATGACTTGGAGTTGCTACGTCGCACGATGGTGATCGTCGGGACTCCTTGCATGGCGACTCTGTCAAACGTGGCACGAAACGCGTTGTGCACCGCGTTCTTGTCGCTTCTGGATGGCGATATTCGTGACAACGCCGAAGACTCGTCCGATATTTGGCTGGCGCTTCAGTGGCTGCAGCATTGGGTAACAGACGTCAGACTTGATCGCCGGCAGTTCGATCAACTCGATGCTCGGGTCGCACAGGCACTACTTGCAAAGCTCCGCGAAATGGCTACAGTAGCGTCGAAGTCGGCACTCGTGGCAGCGCACGTGCTGTGTCTGCTCGGCGAATAAGCCGTTGGCGCAACGCTTCTCGGCTCTCAACGCTCTGGGAGATGTGGACCATGCTGTAGCGGCGACATTAAGAAGCAAGTGAAGCTGCTGAATACTGTAAAGTGGGTTGCGGGTAAGTTGTGTACTCTGGCCGAACCATAGGCAGTCGTTTAGCTGTGCATATGCAGTAAGTATTCCATCTAACCTTACACCGAGTTCTTGCGCTGGAAGCTCGCGTTCGAGTTGTCAGGGTCCGATCGGTCGCCACTCAGGCTTTCGTCTTCTGTCATGCCCACCTGCACCGAGTTGAGCGGGGCCGCCTGCATCGGCACCGCATCACTGGAGTGGAGCGGCACTGCGCCGTCGTTCGCGTCGCTGGAGACGTCGACTCCGTAGAAGTCGTAGATGGTCTTGACCGTCACCTCCGTGTCCTTGCAGTTGATGTCCTTGTGGTAGGCCTCGAGCGCGAGCCAGAACAGCGGCACGATGTACAGCGCTGAGAACACGTCGAGCGTGTAGTGCTTGCGCGAGGCCACAATGAGGAAGGCGATGACGATCTGCACGCACCCCATGATCGTGATGCCGTACTTGTTGGGCCAGTACTTCCAGATCGTCAGGATGAGCGACATGGTGTAGATGGTGTGGGAGCTGAACATCAAGTCACCGCAGCCGTTGAGCGAGTCCAGATTCGTGAACCACTCGCTCACACTCGGCGGGTTGAAGTCCGGGTTGGGGACGACGCAGGGCACCGGGTCGTCCGGGTTGGCGGCCAAGCACGCGTCGTTGAACTTGAGCTCACAGTGGGCAGCGGGGGACGGCAGCGCTGTCACGAGGAACGAGATGCAGCGGAAGACCAGGCAGATGCTCAGCTGCAGCAGACAGCGCTTGAGCACGATGACCAGGTACCGCGGGCGGCCGGGCTGCTGGCGGAAGAGCGGGATCGTCAGCACCAGGACGATGGCTGGGCCGAAGACAGCGGCGAACACGAGGATGTCCGAGATGGACGCGGCGAAGCCCGTGAGCTCCGACATGAGCTCGTAGCCGAGATCGTACAGCGTGAAGCGCTGCTCCACCGAGAGGTAGTGGCCCTGGATGTAGTAGGCCAGGTTGTGGAAGATGGCGTGGACGTACTGCATGATGACGCAGGGAAGGATGATCTTCCACTCCTGCCGCAGCAGCTGGAGCTCGATCTTCACGTAGTTGAGGAAGTTCTCCTTGTCGCGGAGCTGCCAGACCCTGCCCATGGTCGACGAGTGGAGTGGGCTGCTTGACTGGGGTAGCGAGACCTTGCGCTGGGATCAGACGGAACTGTACAGTAAGAAGGGAAGAGGTGGTTAGTGTTGGAGGCCGCTGGAGGTTCCAGGGGCGAGGACGAATGTACCTCAGCGATATGGCGCTTCGTGCTGGCTGATTATCGAGTGGAGAGCCCTGGACTCCAGGGCTCTCCAGGACCGAGATTCATACAACTTGCTTGAATAGGGTGCTATCATTTCACCACAACATATGAACATTCGGAAGTTTGACCATGCCCACAATTAGGCGGCCGCAATCGGCATTTTTAACCGTGGTCGCCGTTCCACACGCGGAAGAGGAGGTCCAGCGAGCGAGTCTCCAGTCCAGCGAGCGAGTCTCCAGGCTGGAGACTCGCTCGCTGGACCTCCTCTTCCGCGTGTGGAACGGCGACCACGGTTAAAAATGCCGATTGCGGCCGCCTAATTGTGGGCATGGTCAAACTTCCGAATGTTCATATGTTGTGGTGAAATGATAGCACCCTATTCAAGCAAGTTGTATGAATCTCGGTCCTGTGGTATTAAATTCCCCAATGAAGCCGATATTGATCGATATTGAGAGCGGTGGAGTGATTACGCACTCTGGCGATCATTTGGAGCAGATGACGGCTATGTCGCAGTCGTCCATCGCAGCATCACAGTTCGTGTAAGCTTAGCAAACCTTCACTTCACGACGTGAAGTGAAGGTTTGCTAAGCTTACACGAACTGAAGTTCACGTTGCTCAAGGACCTTGTCAGGATTGGCCCGGTGGATACCTGCACCTGCACCTGCGGCCTGCACAACTATCGCTGGCCATGTCGCTGCTTGAGGTTGTCCGCCAGCGCGAATCTAATGATAGCGCGGGGTCGGTTTTCGACAGTGCCGAGCACTTCCGGCTGGATTTTCCTCCTCCGCGGAGTTCCGTGACACTCCATGAAGCGACTGAGCGGTTCTCCGCATGAAGCCGCCGAGCAAGAGCGGGGCGCGCACCTTCAACTCGCGCAGCGCCACCGGAAGATCGTCGCCGGCAGCTTCAAGGGCCGCAAGGCGCTCGAGCCCGAGTTCGTCACGCCGGGCGTCGCGGGCAAACTCGCGCTGAGCTTTACGACCACTGGGCCACTGAATAAGCACACACGGATCACGTGCCAATTGCCCGACCACGGATGGGCGTTGCCTACAGCCCCAGCGCCCAATGTCGTGCTGCAATTGCCGTCCCCGAGCGAGCACGCGACCACCGCGGCATTGCCCCAGGTGAAGATGACGTGGAGCTCTTCGACCCGGACGATGGAGTTTACGCTGCTGAACGATGCCGTAATCACTGCAGATACGCCGCTGGTTCTGGTGGTGTCTGGTGTGAGCACCCCAGAGAAGGCGACGCCGCAGGGCGAAGCGATCGTCACGACGTATGAGAAGCTGGTGGTTAGAAGCACCGTGCCCACGTCCACACGTGGCGGGCAGATCATCGATGGCCCAGCTGCGTTTGCAATACCGAAGATCGTGCCCGGGTCGATTAGTGGCGTGAAACGCTGGAGCCCGTTCAATTGCCGCCCTGGGGCGGTCTCTGATGTGACGCTGGCGTTTATTGTCAATGGCAAGGTGCCTCAAGGGGGGAAGCTGCTCGTCGAGATGCCGCCGGATGGATGGGATATGGACGGACAGCCCAAAGTGCTGCTTCGGACGCCGGTGTATCATAACAAAGTCATCTCGGCCTCGTGGGACTGCAACCAGCACGCGCTGGAGATTTATCTGGGCTCGGACGGAACGTGCATCCCCACGAAGACGAACGTGATATTGACGATCGCCGATGTGAGAAACCCGAAGAAGGAGACGACGCTGACAACTGTAGCTAACGGAGCGAGTGAAATGTCAACCTCTGCTCGGCTTACAACGCTGTCAGCTAGTGGCGGCGTGATCGATGGCCCCAGTCGAGTTGATGTGGCCCGCATCAGTGAGCTCAGAGAGAAGGACTTTGAGGTTCTCACCAAAGTTCTCGATGCCGATGCAGCGGAAGATGCTGCCACAGAGGAAGGCATCGACATTGCCGCAGTTCCCGATATTTTGCGTCGAGCGGGTTTAACACTGTCGGACGAGTTGTACCAGTCACTCGTGGTGCCTTGCTTCCCGGTGCGCGGCGCTCTCTCTAGCATTGACCGGGACATCAGCGAGAGTGAGTCTCCTGAAACCGCTCGTTCATCCGCTTCGGTGGAGACGTCCACTTTGCCAGCAGTTGACCGTCTTTCAAGAGAAGAGCTGTTGAATGTGTTTGCTTTGGTGTATGCTCCTGCATACAAGTACGGTCAGGAACTGCGCTTAGCGTGTGGTCGAGGACACGTGGATCTCGTGCGAGAGTGGATAAGCCGCGGCTGCAATCCGAACGCCGGGGATGCTTCCGGCTGGTCCTCTTTGCACTACGCCGCGGACTACGGACAGCTCGAGGTGTTGAACCTGCTTGTCGACATGACGTCTCCCCAACCAGAAGCTGACAGTCCGGATGACAGCAAAGCCATGACACTGGAGATCGACGCCCGCGACGGCCACGGCTGGACTCCGCTCATGTGTGCAGCTGCAAACGGCCACGTCGACGTCGTCGAGAGACTTCTAGCGCTTGGTGCGAGTGTCTCCTTGACCAGCTCAGAGCACCGTTCCGCTCTCCACTGGGCCGCAAGCCGAGGCATGTCCGCCGCAGTCTCTGCGTTGCTAGCCGCTTGTGCAGACGTGAACCTCGTGGACCGCTGCGGTTGGACCCCTCTGCACTGCGCCATGCTTCACGGCAACTCAAGCTGCATCACCATCCTCGTCGAGAACGGAGCCAACCAAGCTGCGAAGGACAAACTGGACTACCTGCCACAGTTCTACGGAGACGCAGCCTTCCTGCCCAGCAATACCATGTAACGTTAGAGCCCACTTCAACGTACCCCGTCTTGTCTTTGCCGCCTTTGACACGCATCGCCTCCATTCGACAAAATTCCTCTCTAAATCCTCCTATTGGTCAAAATCAACGACCGTTTGCGCATCCACAAGAATCTTACTTCACATGTCAGCTCCGTCACAGCCCCAAGCAGCTCATTTCGCTTCTCGCCTTGCAGCGGCCACGTCCGTCGGAGCCAAAGTGCTGGCCGAGGTGTACCGCCTGCACCACATCCCTCTCCCGCCTATCACGCTGCAGGCCCTGCTCAAACGCGGGCCGCGCGCCAGCCCCGCAGTCGCCGCTTCACTGCAGAACGACCCGCAGGCGCTGAGCAAGTGGCGCGAGGCGAACGCGCCCGCCATCGTCACGTCCGCGCAGCTGCTGCACCGCGAGGTGCCGATCCGCATCGCGCGCCGCATCGTGGACCTCGAGAACCTGCCGGACGAGCTGCCGGGCGCATCGCCCATCGTGTCACTGCGCGAGCAGCTGCTCAGCACCTTCGACCAGCTCGTGAGCTGCCCGCTGCCCGCCAACCTCGCGGGCGAGCGCGCGTTCCTCGAGCTGCACCGCAAGATCAGGAAGGAGCACGCCTCCATGCACGGCAACATCGCTGAGGCCGTGCAGGCGCTCGAGTACGAGCCGCAGGGGCTCAGCGACTCGCTCGACAACTTCTACAACTCGCGCATCAGCAACCGCCTGCTCGTGGACCAGCACGTCGCGGCGCAGACGCCCACGCTCGGCTTCTCGGGCATTGTCAATGATGAGTGTTCGCCCGTTAAGATCGCGCGGGACATTGTGCACAAGGTGCAGCCGCTCTGGACCGAGAGTCTCAGAGGCGAGCAGCTGCCGGAGATCGTCGTCACGGGGGACGAGGACGCCACGTACCGCTACGTCCCGCAGCATATTGAGATCATCCTCACGGAGGTGCTGAAGAACGCGGTGATCAACAGCGTCGCGGCCGCCAAGAGGACGCGCAGCTCTCCGCCTCCCGTCAACGTGTTGATCTCTGGGGGACCCCATGGCGTGTGCCTCAAGGTGTCGGACCTTGGCGGAGGCATGACGCGCCACGAAGCCAACGCGCTGTCGAACTACTACCACACGGCGACGTCCCCGCCCTCGAGCGGATACGACCCCATCGCCGAGATACTGGAGAGACGTGCGAGTGGACTCGACTTCTCGGACTCGTTCGGCCTGCGCATCGCGCAGCTATACGCCAAGTACTTCGGCGGCGAGCTGGCGATCATGCCCATGGAGGGCCACGGCGTGGACACGTATATTTACATGAACTGCCTCACCGGAGCCTCGGAGGTCAAGTGAGATAGGCCCAGTCAATGGTGAATGAGTTGGAGGGTTCTAGCTAAAATGAAGGAAGGTAATGCAGAGTGTGCTGTAGTGTGCACGACAACACGTCGCTATCGTTCAGGGTTGGATGGAGACAAGAAGCGTTTCTTGTCTAATTTACTTCGCAAAATCCGTTTTCCTATCGACAAAAACTGTGACACGACGAAGTCTCTTGTCATGCAAAGCATTCCGTTCCGGTTGTTTGTTGTGAACGAGTTGGATCTGCAAGATGCGGATCGAAGCAAGCAATACATCGGGCACCCACTCGGTGTTGTTGATGAGTCTGAGTGCCTACCTCTGTGGAGATCCAAACCGTAAGCACACCCTACATATTAATTTGATACTGTTCCAGCTTATTCGATTCACTAAGAGATTGATACTCAGCGGCACGTCATATCCGCACGAGTTGGGGTTGATTCTGCTTTCAGACCCACTCACAACGATCAAGTCACTGCGACTGACTGTGGAGCGCGATCGGGCCCCATCCCAAAGTAAGTGAATACATTGTGTTCTTGCAAGGCGAACTTAGCTAACGCTCGTCTACTACGTGTAGTTGCCATCTCTACAGCTATGCCGACACTTCAGAGAAGTGTTAGCGAACGCGGCTCTCTTGACGCGGTATCTCGATATCTCAGCGCAGAATGGAAATCATGCTGGTAGAGTACTTGTAACCTGAATGGTGGTAGTCTGTCTGCTTACGACCCGATAAGGTAACTTACACACTTTTTGCAGCAAGCCCCTTATATGGGAAGCATGTTCGTCGACAACGTTTGGCACGATCGAAGAAATCGACAGGGTGGTTTCCTTAAATATTCAAGACTGTTCATTTATCAAACTTATTGTACACGCACCTCACGAAAACTCTCGCAACCAGTCTCACCAGGTATTGCTGTACTGAAGTGCTTTTCACCCCAAACTACTTCTGCGGCATTAACTTGCTGACTGTTTCGCTCCCGCGGCAGGTTGTTCTGGAAAACATTAAGCTGCTAGGGTCAACTGAAGATCCATCTTCTTCAAGAGCTGCCGCTGGTGACAACGACGCTACCAACCATGTCTTTGGTCGCATCCACCAACCCGCGTTACTTTCCCCCATTGATGATAACGCAGAATTGCAGGCCGTGTTGCTAGATGCGGGCATCTCCATGGATCTTGTGGCCCAGCTTGCAAACACACCTGAAGCTAAAATGCCGACTTCATTTGACGAAACTTGCATCACTGACAATAGTGAAATGGTTCCCGAGTTGAGTTCTCAAGACAAAGAATCCGTGACAGTTCCCAGCAGTACTACCGCGTTTAATTCAGAACCAAACGATAGCGAAGACAGAGAACTATCTTCGCCTTTTGACAGCCTACTGCGACAATATGTAGAGCAAACAGCTCGGGAAAGAGCTGTGCTTGAGGATATTCTTGACACAAAACTGTGCGAGTGTAAATACGATGTATCTGCATGGCAATCTCCTACGATATCCCCAAATGATCCTGCGAACACGACCGAGATCACGCTGTATACATTTGGAGCTTTCTTCACACAGTGCTTGCTTTGTGGTGGATCGGATATCCAAGTGATTTGTGTACAAATGGCTGAACGTTCTGCTCGATTGCTAAGACAGGCTATTGGCGCTACCCCTGCGTTTGAGGGTATCGTAGCTCTTATCACTCTCGCAATTTGGGAAGCAGAGTCCTCGCAAGTATTTCAGGCAGCGATTCATCTAGCCCACACTGTGTTCCTGACTGAGATAACCAACACAAAGAACGCAGCATCTCAACCACAGTCACTGATATCTGAAAGTGGTGTTTCTTCAACAAGTAATGTAACACTGGGGCTAATTGAAGATATTTCTCGTGCGAACTGGAGCTACGGACTTCGAATAATTCTAGAGTGGAGTCTTGCAAACCCTTTCTGCTGGTCGATTACCAGTCACGGTGGAAAATCAACTATGCAGCCTAACACCAGCTCACGGAGGTTCCAATCTTCGTTTCGGCATGCCAATGCGCCACTATCGATAGATAGGGGATTCCTCCAATTCATTCGCCTGCTGATTGAGCAGGATTTAACCCGAGCCAGCTTTTTCGATGAACTTCTTGATCTTGACCCAGTAGATAGTGCGGCTGGGTCGATTCTCGCAGCAAACCGGTTGCGATTGCTTCGCTTAGTGTTGCGAAATGAGATAATTCGCTGCCAGCTTTCGACAAACGTGAGCGCCAGTATCGAAAGCCTTTGCCGCAGAATTATTATCCCCACAAGTATCGTCAGCGAACAAGGAGATTTATCCCGTTGTGCTGATAACGATCTGTCACGACTCGCTTCGGAGTGCTTAACCGAGATCAGCCGGACAAACCCGAGCGTATATCAAATCAAAATCAACAAAACCTACACGAAGTCTGTCCGCAAACATGTCGAAGACTCAAACAACTCCAACAACCATCACTCTCATCACCACCGCCATAATGCGTTGTTCAGTCGAGATCCTTTCACGAATGCCGAGGCTGCCAAGTTTGCTACACACTTGCAGCGATACTTTTCGTTACGGTCTCGTCCCAACGCGCTTTATCGGCATTCATTTGTACGTGCATGCAAAACTACCGCGGATATTGACGGAGAGAAGAACGTTGAAATGTTTCGTAAAGGGAATATCGCTTTCCAAGGACACGTTATTGCCCGAACGCCACCGAGCGAAACATTTCACGACAAAATCCAGCTAAACACAGCTCCATTCGTCTTCGACATAATTTCCAAGAAGATATCCACGACTCATTTGGCACAACCAGTAGACCAGCAACAAGTTGTGTCTAGTTTTGCTACCTTTCGAGGAATCATTGAACAGCGAAGTGATCCTCCAAAGCGATCGAGTAAAAAGGTTTCTCCCGCTGAAAATGTGCAAACTACATTGCCCACACCGACTACAAGAGCTGCGGTAAAGACAACCGCTACATCAACCGTGGGGCTCACGACTGGTGTTGCCAATAGCCCCATCAATAATACTGTACCTGTTGATACAGATATTGTGACGAACTTAGTTCATGATATGAGTTCCGCACCAGATAGTACACCAGCAAATCATGTACTTCCAACATCCTCACCACTTAGCAGCCATCCTGGAGAAGTACTCAGTGCTGTTGAGCAAGCAAAATCGAAACCCGATGACACCACGCAGTTAAACAGCGCTACATCGTCTGATCGACCCAAGAGCCAAAAGAAAGTTAAAGACAAGGAGAAACCCAAAGGTAAACAAGGTTCGAAGGACCCAGAGAACTGCGTGCTGCAATAAGAGAGTGATTATTCTATTCCGATCGGCGAAAGATTTCCACCATTCTTTTGACGAAGGGGAAGTTCGTATCGATGCTGATGTTCCGGGGGTAGCTTGCTGACGTAGTGATTTAGCACAAATTGCTCGTCTACATCATTACAAAGTGCCAATACGAGTTGCTTGGCCGCCTCGCGAACAAGTGCATTTTCGTGCTCGTCTGCATCACTAAGCATTAGAAAGCGCAAAATGCGCCGAGGTGCAATATCAAAACTTGCGCAGCAGTGAAATGACTGTAATAGCGCTGATAAGAGCTTCAAGAGAGCGAGGAGTTGCTGATCTGAAGGCTGAGAGTTTTTGTGCTCGACATGCTTTAGAAGGAGGTGTGTCACGAATGTGCCTCGAGTACGCGTTGATCCAGCAATCTACGAAATAATGTCTTGAGTATCAGCTTTAGTTAAACAGAGCAGTGAATTGTTGACAGTCATTTACCTTTAAAAGAGCGAACGCAGCGGTATTGCGGATCGATGCCTCGCGAGAGTCGAGTCTCTCTAGCAGACAGTCCACAATTTCCGTCATCTACAATACACCAAAGTTTAGTTTTCCGTGTTATCTCAAGGCATTGTTGTGTAATTCGCTCGCAGCATACTTACATCCAGCTTTGAAGCGGACGTGTCTTGAAAGTACGGCAAAGACATCAGTAGCGAGCGGAGAAATGCGCAGCCAGCAACAAACACATGGGGATTGGTATCATCCAATGCTGACATCAATATTCCAAGCGTTTCCTCATCCGATATCGCAAGTTTGCGGATTAGCGGAATTGTTTGGTCACAACGAACCGTTGAAGCTTGTGAGCTCTCTGCAAACTGCCATAATAGTGCTTCTTTCTCCTGAGGATGACTGGCATTAAACCTGTTAAGCATATCCTGCTCTTTAGGACTTCGAAGCGCCAACAAATCCAGGTCATTTTTGGCCGACCTAGGTGAAGAAGATACCTGCTGACAAAGTATAATTTCGAGCTGTTTTCTTCGCCGTTCAAGATCACTGAAGCTTTGAGAGAGATTGTCCGTAGTGTAGGCTTCAGTATCCATTTGTACTCGAGATAAGTTTGCCAGAGGAGTTCGTGCTGCAGTTTGCTCAAACAGATTGATCAAACGATTGGCCTCTCTCTCCAATGAAATCCACGGTTGAACGGACGTATTGTCACCAGCATACTGGGCTAGCTGCTTGCCAATCTGGATGTCAGCAATAATTTGCTCGGGGGTCTTCCGCTCCTGCGTGTCTTTGATATAGATATCTGCTGCCCGCGGTGACTTGGCCTCGAAAGTTTTTTCAGTCTTGGAAGCGATCGCGTCGTAAGAGCTGTTGACTCGTCCGCGAGATGGTGCATCCATTGTTTTGCTTTTTCGAGGAGACGGTATCATAGGCAGCACGAAGCTTGTCGTCTGCTGTGGGCCTAAAGCTACGACCGACGCCAGTCCAACTTGACTGAAAAGGTTGCTTCGTGTTTGATGGCAGGAATGCAAAACTAAGCGTAAGTGGGTGAGTTTTGCACATGACCGGGGAAGTTGGACTTCTTGAAGCTCACACGCAGTTACATGTGTGGATTCGTTGCTCAGGAAGCACACGAACCCAAGTCTCTCAAACCGCATACCAGTCTTGCCGTCATGGATTCCGTCGCTCGAAGCCGACGACGTGAAAATCTCCACTCGAGTCGCAACTTTGAACGGATGCGACAGCAGATTCACCTGCTCGATTCGTGTTGGCAACCCGCGATTGACCCGAAACACAAGCTCCTGGGGAAACTCGCAGAACTTCTCCGACTCCCAAACGGTCAGCTGGCCCCCTCCTGGTCGCGTCAGATTCGTCGCAGGAAAGCGCTCGTCATCGCTCGAGCAGAACACGAGCTCCAGGTGAGCGGCAGCCCTCTCCCCGACGCTCATTTCTGCAGTGGCAGTCAGCCAACTCACCAGAAATACAATGACTTCAACGGCAACAAAGTGACACACACTCCTCCTATGAGTGCATGTCGTTGAAGTAGCAGGCTGTATGCCGTTTGTCAGGTTCAGAATATGTAACGCACACAAATTCCAGAAAATGCCTCTCCCAATTGTCACATTTCAATACGTGATCAGAGTGACGCAGTGGAGATGCCGACGCTGAGCGACGAGGAGCAGGAGCTGATCCAGAAGGACCGCGAGGCCAACCCGGGCTGCTTCTACTCGACGGCGCTGTCTCAGTCCTGCAGGTCCATCAACGGCGACAGCAAGTGCGAGATCGTCAAGAAGATCTTCCGCCAGTGCCCCAACTCGCGCAAGGAGCTCATCTCGAACCGCAAGGAGATCACGGAGGACGAGCACGCGGGCGAGGCGGCGGCCGGCGACTTCTTCAACCGCGAGCGGATGGACCCGCGCAAAGGGTGCGTCTGTAGATGGCGATAGGGTGGCAATGGGGTGGTGGGTGTCTGACGTCGTTGTTGGAATTGGTGCTTTGGTGCAGAGGTGACCGCGAATTCGGCACGTTTTTCCAGCAACGGTCGGTGATTTGGGTCAATTTAGTGGTGAAATGAGGATATTGAAGTTGTTTTTTGCTGATTTTTGGGATGTGAACGCAGAGGTGACGACTTTGAGGCCCAGATGAGCCCATTCGACTTCCTCCGACAGGAAATGCTGCGTCCTTTTGAAGGTTCGGGGTGTGAAAGGTTGGGCTGCTAAGCAGAAGGTGCTCAAGCTTACCATAATTTGGTGCTGGCTGGTGTTGCGCAGACTTTTTCGGTGGAGGGATGCTGGGTCGCGGAGATCTTAACCCGTTTGAAGGACTGGAAGGCGAGTTTGAGCGGATGCCGGTGCGTCCACCGTCGCCGACGCCCCACCGACCATCGGGACAGACTCCGTCAAACCCTCCGCACTATTCGTTCCAGCCATCGCAGGGCAAGAATCCAAATGGTAGGGAATTTGTGCGTTGCTGGCAACTTGCCGCATTGTTTCTAACTTGCTTGTTGTTGTTCTGCAGAGGCCGACGCGAAAGCACGCGCACAAGGCAAGAGCGACATGTTCGCAGACTACTCGGGCCGTGTGGACGAAGTGTAGGGACAACTTGGATCGTATAGCGTGGGTGTAGGTAGGGCAGACATCCTCCTTGACCTTGGGAAGCCATTATGTATTATGCTGGCGGAACTTTCTCGCCTTAGACTCGAGTGATTTGGGCGATTGAGTTGAAGCCTTGGTAGGGTAGTAGTCTATTCGTTGAATAGACTGCCATTTTGTGAGTAACTTCGGCAAAGGAGAAGTGGTCTTTCCGAGTGGACCAGTTGCTATCAATTGCTATCAAGACGGCTACAAAAAAGTACTTAAGTATTGCGGACTCGCGGAATCCAAATTGAGACAGCGGATTATTTATTGCGGACTCGCGGAATCCAAATTGAGACAGCGGATTATTTTAGAGCAGGAAGCAAAGTGTTCAGGCACAAACTCTTCTTCGTTGAGCATATTCAAAATCGAGTTGGAGAAAAATGGCTGAGAAAGACATACCTGACAGCATTCAGAGGACAACCGAAGAATCAAACGAGCATCCTTCTCGAGATATGCTCCTAGATGAATTCCGTGGAAGTCAGCGACAGCGCCCGAACTCCGGGGTCGTGGTCAAGACTTTCGCTACTCCTGGTTTTCTTGAATGCGATTGCGTGGCTGCTACCAAGCGAGGTCGCTACAACGAGATCGTTTGTGGGGCACACAAACTGACACTACGAAACTCGCGGCCTCATTTGGAGTCGATCGAGTTTTCACAGAAGATTGCTTCACTTGTAGAGCAGAACTCACCATTGTGCAAGTCGCAGGGAATCCTACCTTCATCAAGGCATTCCGAACTTGCTGCACCGGGTGAAGAGCTCGACTCTGTCCTTCTGAGAGCATCAAAGAGCACCAGCTCTTTGCGACAACAGCGCAACTTCACCAGTGAACCGAGCATTTCCTTGTTGCCAACACTACACACCAAGATCACTGCACAGCGCACTGAAAGTGAAAATCCTAGCGGCCGCAATTCCTTCTCGCTATCTTCGCTGATGCTTGATGCACCAACGACACTTCCTGTACAAGAAGCTCAGAAGATGCTTGAACTGTACAACAAAATTATCCGATTGAACACGGAAACTCAAAAGAACACGGCTATATTGTACACGCGGCGATCCACTATGTTGGCAGCAATGGGCAAGTATTCGGCGTCATTGCAGGACGCTGAGCAGGTTGTCACCCTGGACCCGAAGTCAACCGTAGTACGTCACATATTTCCTGCTGATACCAATGTACGTACGCAAACTTACTTATCTGGTGATCCTGAATGCTGCAGGGGTATTATCGCAAAGGTTGTGCGCTATGTGGACTTGGTCGATTTGCAGAGGCAAGCCGGGCATTTCAGCAGGGCCTAGCGTTCGATGTCAATTGCCGATACCTCCATCATGGACTTCAGTTAGCACTCAATTATTCGCGTTACACTTACTAACCACGGAAAGAAAGATGCGCTGTGCGTTAAACTTTTTTTTTACATTCTGTACGACACACTTGCTTGTATGTGTAGGCTAATGAATCCTCGATGATCTCAAGTTTCAAGTTGCAAGTACATATAGACTCGATCCAGCTGGCGTTGCTAGAACTTACGAAGTATCGGTCTGCGTGACATCCGACACTTGAGTCTCGGCCCCCGACGAAGCTGGTTGAGAGCCTTGGTCTTCAGTGCCGCTGTCCATCCCCGAAGCCTCGGTCTCGGACGAATCACCACTCGAAGAGGGGGTTGCAGGTTCAGAGTTATCGGATCCCCCCGTCGAGGACACTGGCATTTCTTCGGAACTCGATCCCCGAAGACTGTAGCCTGTTCCTGGAGGTGGTCCACCGCTGCCAACACCACTGGGCATTCCCCAACCTTCACCGCCACCTGGCGGCGTCCACCCGCCCGCATTTGACCCGCTGCAGTCCACACCTAAAGGCTCCGAAGCTTGACTGCCGCTTGGAGGAGCCCAACCTGCGCCCGATCCTGGCTGCTGAGGCCAACCTTGACCTTGACCCTGACCTCCATGTCCTGGGAATCCCCAACCTGCAGCTGATCCCGATGGTTGTTGGGGCCATCCTTGACCATGACCTCCCTTACCTGGGAATCCCCAACCTGCAGCTGATCCCGATGGTTGTTGAGGCCATCCTTGACCATGACCCCCCTTACCTGGAGGTGCCCAACCTGCAGCTGATCCCGACGGTGGTTGGGGCCATCCTTGACCATGACCTCCCTTACCTGGGAATCCCCAACCTGCAGCAGACCCCGATGGTTGCTGGGGCCAACCTTGTCCAGCACCTCCCTTGCCTGGGGGTGCCCAGCCCGCAGCGGATCCCGACGGCCAGCCTTGGCCAGATCCGGGTGGCTGCTGAGGCCAGCCCTGACCTTCACCTCCCTTGCCCGGCGGAGCCCAGCCTGCAGCCGACCCCGGCACTTGAACACCAGTTGGAGGCGTCCACGAAGACGAAGAAGTAGGCATTCCAAAACCATTGCCCCCGGAAGTAGGATCTTGAGCTGTGCTTGGCATCACTTTTCCTGCCTTTTGCATAACACCATTGTCGCCGCCGAAGTCGAACGCTGACGAGGACGTGACGGCCAACGCAGCCACGAGAAGTGCTTGGGAGACGGGACTTGATCTCATCCTTGAATATTTGGAAGTGACTCCACAACAGAGGCCAACTTTGCCAGCTCAGTCTTCCATCGCTGCAGCATTGTCGACTTGTAACCTATGGATAGCATTGACAATGCTTATGGCCGGTCACAAAGCGCATGATAAATCTTGGATGTTGAAAACCTTGGAATGTTGAACATGTTGAAGTCCTTTACATCGAACGAACAGCAAAAACATTGAATTGAACAGGAAAGCGCAACCAGAAGTTAGGGATCGTCACGACGCTTGACTCATCCGCCCACTAAACTGTCCGGTCGGCGCACTTCTGTTCCATGCAATCTACTACAGCGATATTTTAGCGATACGTTGTAAGATTGGGCTCAACTGCAACATGTACATGGTGTTGTGCCACACAACTTGTGTGGAGCCTCTCCGTTCTAAAATCCCTGCTGGGCCTGATGGAAATACTTTCCAGCTCTGGCGATGAATCCAATCAGAAAACCTTCACGATTTCTTCAGCGGTGGGTCATGACGAATAAATTCCGATTTATGCTACTACATGCAGTACATCACGACACAGAAGATCATCACAACGATGTTTGTACCGGTACAGTAAGATATCGATGTCTTCATTCCAGCTTGTAGTTACTGCCTTAGCGAGGACGAAAGCAAACAACCGGGGAGGCTGCGGGCGAACTACTACACTCCACAACACTACATCGAAATTCATGAAAGGGTTCCTCTTAACACTCTTAAATACAGTGCAAGTTGCGCTACGGAGACCAGCAGCCTCGTACTCCTTATATCGATGTCGGATCAATCTGTACGAACAGTCGCGCAATAGCAGCTGCGGATAAACGCCCTTGGTCCTGTACCGCTGTTTGCAAGAATTCCACCTGTATATTCCTCAGCTTCTTTGGGCTAAATAGATACTTGAAGTATCCTTACGGAGTGCTTAGTAGTACAATTTGAGCGTTCACATTCTGATTTTGGGTGAGAACTTTGAGAATAATGGTGCAGTATTTCTAGGAACACGTCTAACTAAGGTTACTCCAATTTCTCGGTTACCCTTAGTTTATGACTGACTGACCGTGAATCAGTAGTTCTTTTCAAACTATTCGAGTTCGAATCTGAAGTTCCACTAAGTCGGCGCAACTAGGTGGCATTGCTTTGCATTATACATGTATGATGTCCGTCATTATGTTCTCTCCTAAGCTTATGACCGAAACCAAACTAAAACGTACCATCTTCATTAGATGAATACTTCGAAGTACATGTACTACAGTGGTACGTTTTAGTTTGGTGAGAAATGCAAGAAATTTTCTTCTTTGCATTTTTACATGGGTCATGCATGATCCGCACAACTTTGATGATTTACCAGAATTTCCACTTTGATCTTGTACGTTTCTGTTTACGCTGCTGGTAGCGAGTTCTCACTCCAACCCCGGCCGGGGTACTCGGTTCACCAAACATTGTCCAGCGCTGGTGATTATCTTCCTCCACTTCCTCAATCCATAGTAGATCATAATCTAATGCGTCCTTAGCTGCGATCGCTCCCAGCACTGAAGACATGCCGCAGTATTCTCTTAATACTTTTCGAGCTCGTATCGTTGCGTTCTCGAAGACCGACCAAAGTGGCTGAAGCGTTTCTCCGATGCTGGTTGATAGGGATATAGCACCCTCAAGTGCAGGAGACGTACTGCAGTTAGTTTGACCGACACCAGAATCATCGTCATCAGTTCCCAACCCAGCCGCAGCAACATGCTTCAAAACGGAGACAAACTTGACGTGCTCGTCGTCTAGATTTTGAGACGAGGAATCAGAGTCGCTTTCCATTTCTGGGCAAGTTAGCAAGCGTAGCCGCGGTGGATCTTGCCCAGCAGCATCAAGGTTGCTCTGTACCCCATCTGAGCTAGCAGTACTGCTTTCATCAGCGAGGTCCTCAGACGACAACCCAGTGGAGCTGTTAGCATTCGCTGCAGCAACAAAGCCTGCTTGCATCCGTTCGGTCTCGCACGAACTGCGAGATAATTTCGGCGTCTTTGACAGTCGAGAGTTTCCGTCCGGAACGTTGGATCCACTAGCACTAGCATTTTGGTAGCGATCATCAGAAATACTCACAGGAGCTACAGCTGCAATTCTTTCTCTCTTCTTCCCACTCAAACGTCGTGTTTGTGTCGGGGGACGAATCTCGTCGGTTGTGCACTTTGACCCCGCAACTGCTCGTATGTCTGCAGTACATGTATCATCTTCACTGTGTGTTTTCATCTGCGCTTCCTCTGAAGAGATGCTTCTGGCTAAATCAACTTTTGTTGTTCCATCCGATGTACTATCCACAGTTGAATTTCCACCTAGACTTGCTCTCTCACCGCTCTCAATCTCCGCCAGCACGTCCACCCTCCTCCTAACCACCCTAGGCGTCTTCAGCACCTTCCAGACTTGCAGGTTACCACGCCTGGTCGTCTGAGACTCTTGAAAAAGTCGCATGGCACTCACCACCAAACCTCCACGCTCCAAATCATTCTCGAAGCAATATATCTCCTTCACATCTTCGCTAATAGGAGCGAGCCGCAGTCCAACTCGAAGCATCCTCCGCCACTCCCTCCCCGTCAGCACTTGAAATTCGCCCACCAATCCCTCCGCAGTCGCTGGCCACACCACCACACACGAATCTCCTCCATCCGTTCTCACCAGCGCGTCTGCCACCGCCTCGAATGTCCTTCCCAACGTCGACGCGTCCTCCATCCACTCGGAAGCGTCGACAATGATAATGCGGGCAGTTACACTTCAACTGACTGACCATCACTCTGAATCGGAATTAAGAGGAGTTCTTTCTGGCGGAGAAAAACAGCCAATCCAAGCCGCGCTTTTTGGCGCCACCATTCCGCAACGGTAAAGTACCTGGCGGTGTCGGTACATGGAGTCCCCGCAGCGCGCGTCGGCCGCGTGTGCGCGCTCGGACAAGTCCGGGCTCTCCGACGTGTCGTTCCCGCGGCCGGACAGCCCTCTGCTGCGCCAGAGCGACAGCTTCGCCGAGTCGCAGCAGTGCAGCGCAGACCCCAGCGCCTTCCTCGGGTTTCACGTGCCGCCCAGCGCCGAGGAGGTGGACGTGGCGCCGCCCAAGGACCCGCAGACGCAGAGCAAGAAGAAAACGTTCAAGTTGGTGCTGGACTTGGGCCTGGACTCAACGTCGGGGGCAAGCGATGGCTGCCGAACCCTCCAGAGTCCGGCCAATCCTTTCAGTGAGTTGTTTGCTGGAGACACGCAGGACGACGAGAATTTGATGGCGGCCCGAACTTCAATTATTGCCGAGGAGAAAGAGAAGAAGAAGAAGAAGAAGAAGGAGGAGGAGAATAGTACACAGAAGAAAAACATTGAGCGAGAGGAGGAGCATGTTTCTCCTCTCAAGAGACGGAGACAGAGTGAGGAGGAGAAACAGGGCGATAGGTCCCCGAGTCCACCGCCGACGATGTTGATGTCTATTGATAAAGAGTTGAGAGATCGCAAGCAGAAAGTGACGAGCAGGGCAGCGGTATCTGCTGCTGAAGAGAAGGGACAGGATGAGGAGAGTCACGACGAGACGCGTCTTGAGGATTCACTGCCGGGAGCGAGTGCGTTCTCGGAGTACAGTGAAGACCTTGCACCGCGGGTTTTCCAGACGTTTACGACGAATGTGGAGGCTTCGGTTGTTGATGAGAAAGGTGAGAAGAGCGCGTTGGTGGAGGGCGATAATGATCGCTTTGATCGGAGTGCATATATAACGGAAGATAGTGACCGCGAGACAGATTTGGACGAGGACTTGGAGCTCACGCAGAAGCTTGACGATGAAGAGGTTGATGTGGATATGGACAGCAAAGATGTGACTCGAAGTTATGCAGCTTCTAGCTGCGATGATGAAGAGGAGACGGAAGCGTTTCCATATTCCGGTACAGGCACTGAGCCTTATGGGCCAGATTCTACGTGCATGGATGATGATAATGATGGACTTGCGAAAAACGCGGGAAATCAGACTCTGGATATGAGTGCGAATGGGGGAGGTTCACATCATGTACCAACACCGAGCCAGAAAAGCGACCAGCGGGCAAGTGACGATGATGTAACAAGCCGTGAATGCACCCAGCAGGACTATTTGACGCCGAGAGTGAATCCCAACCAAATTGACAATGCAGACTCAGCTGAAGTTAACGAGAAGTCTGTGGTTGTTTCTGATAAACAGAACTCGAATAAGTCACAAGATGAAGATTATCAAGACGAGTGTATGGCTACTCAACCTAGTAGAGGTCGAACGGAGAGTGAGCCCGCTGTGGAGCCGAACTCACCTGGTCAGCCAAAAACCTCGAAGAAGCATGATGTGGTGTTGACGACCAAACCTACCGGGACCGATTCACAGACAAAAGCAAGTCGCGCTCTTGAGTTTTCCTTCTCCATGCCTGAGTCACAAGAAGGTGAGCCCCACTTCAGTGCGAGTCTTTCGAGCGATGGTGTGGTGGTGTCAAAGTCACAAAAAACATTTTCTAGGAATGACAGGCCGACCCCTTTCGAGTCCTCGATCAGTCCGGTATGGCCGCCTACTCCAACTCCCACACCAACACCAGCAGATGGTCCTTTTGATCCGGAGGCTACTGTCGTTACAAGCCCAGCCCAAGAGGGTCCTAAAAGAAAAGCTGTTTCCTCGCTGCAGTCTGGATTGCCGACAGGGAAAAAGAAACAGAAAACCTTATCTCAAACTTCTGAATCCCCACGTCAGACCACTTCTCCTTCGAAAACCATGAAAAGAAAGCGTGGGTTCTTTTCCCCTGGCAGCAATGCGTCGTCAAAAGAGTCTGACAGCGGAGACCCATTGACGCCGCGACCTCCAGCGCGACGCAGTACTCGATCCTCCCAGTCAACACCTTCTTCTTCAACGCCAACAGTTCGAACACGTACTCGAAATCTCACCCCAGTACCAGCACATCGGGCCTATGCGTCAAGGTCCCGAACACTTTTCAAGTACAAATTCGAATTTTGTTTGACGGGCTTTGTGAAAACGGGCGAAGAGAATTTGAAAGAGCTGATCGAAGGACACGGTGGCAAAATCCCCGAGCGGTATCAGGACGTTTTGTTCAAAAACAATCGCAAGGCAGTGGTGATTGCGACGCCGGTGTCATGGCGCAAACGCAAGTTCATGCAGGCTATTGCTTGTGGGATCCCTGTTGTTCATACTGATTGGCTCAAGGATTGCATTGAAGCTGGCTATGTGGTACCGTTCGATGGGTATCAAGTGCCCGCAGGCTATTCCGTTACCACTCGTAAATTTGAGTGCTTCACCCCTAGAGAGGTAAGCTTCGCCACTAGAAATCTCGGCTGACGTTGAGAAGGATTGGTTGGTTTTTACTGATTGTCGCTTTGTGCTGATGTGACCAGTTAAACATTTTTGAAGGCTATTCCTTTGGCATCGCAACAGATGTTGAACAAGTATCAAAGGCTGAGGCAAAGGACAGAGCCAATTTGATGGCGTTCATTTTGAAGGCATGTGGTGCGGATGCTGTGTATGAGGTCAGTTTATCTATTCGAAGTCTAAATTGGCAATAGTCTGGTGCCCATTTAATCATCTAACTCGTTGCTTCCAGAATTTATCCGCTAAGAGCGACGTCGACGTGGATATTGTTTTGTGCAGCGAGTACACACAGGTAAAGGTTGCTATGTTGTGTAAACCTGCAATACGATCTCTGAATGACCACCATTTCTGTCAAATATGTAGACATGCCGATATTATAAGAAAAGGCGTCGTATTCTCGTTAAAGACTTCCAATGGGTTACGGAGTGCATGATCCTCCAGGTAAGCGTAAAAATGCATTGGAACAAATCGTTTCACGCATTAATCGTTGATTTGCTTGTCCTCTCAGCAATTCTTGGATCCAGAAGATCCCGTTTTCGAACCACAACGCGTTGGCTGCGAAGACGTTTTCTCAGCAAGCGCCGAAATCGGTGACAGTGACAGGTACAGTACGTGCTTAAATTCCTTTTCCATTTTAAGTGTTGAATAGCTTGAACTCATTTCAATATTCTGCAGGACCACGCTGAAATTATACACAGGCGAACTTGTGATGGCGGACATATCTGGCAGCGCAGCCGACCACTACCTCTTGTTTAATGTGTGCGAGATCCTTAGCATTCACGTGAGTGGTGGCCGCAAAGACGAAGGCTCCCAGTCCAAGCGCAAGGACAAAGAAAGCCGCGTGGTGCTTCATGTAGGCATGCTGAAACGGTACGTGTTTATCGTTGGTTGCTGACAATTTGAGCGTGCACTGATAACGTTGCTGTTGTATATTGTGCTTAGAGAGCCTTATAATCCTGAACTCTCGAAGACCCCTGTCAAAGTGTTAGATATCTCGTCATCCCAAGTAAAGAGAAGAGTTGTGGCCATTTCGAAGGAGGACTACGGCAAGCTGAAGTATAAGGATGAGAGCATCTTCTACCTGGAAGATGCGAGTGAGCCCGACAAACCCAATCTGCCGGAGCACAGGTGGCTAACGCAATGAATGCCTCGTTGGCCTGTTGCTGCTATCACGACGATCTTTTGCAGGTTCGGGCGTTTGGTTGTCATTGTGTTTGCTCCTCTGGTCCGCCTTGATCTTGTACACTCCTCTCGTCCAGCAGCATTCGGTTTGGAATGAACAAGTGAAGCCATGGCTAGCAAGAGAGATACAGCCGACCTTCAGTGGGGGGATACCCATACAGGAATCCAAAACTTCGGTTTCGTACCTTCCGCATAGGGTCAACACCAGTGTCTGAGAAGATAGTCTGCGTCGAAAACAAACAACAGCAGTGGCATCAGTTTGGACTCCTAGATCGGTGTCTTTCCCGGAAGCTTTGCTTACTTGCCATGAAATGATACCCAAGTGAGCAAGCATCATGCGATAATAGTTGGTAAACGTCTCGGCTAGAAAGCTCCATTTACCGCGCAAGTCTCGGAACCAGATTTGTGGCGCTCCTGGTGATAGTTTATCGGTTAGCTGGATTACTATCGATCAAGTTTTGAGAAAAGAGAGAATACCATCGAGATAGAGGAGCACAACGGTACCGTATTTCGGAGACGCCTCGAGGGCGAAACCTACGAGTTCCTTATGGTTGATCTGAGGTCGACAGAAGCAATTGCTGGAATTAGTGCGTCAATAAATCGCTGACAAATCTGCTTCCAGCACCTTTCTCAAGTCAAGTCGCTGCTGATCCGAAGCGCGGCACTGTGAGGGCAGGTCCCTGACCACAATGCGCTGCAAGTCCTGGACCGGATTCAACAAGAAATGACCGACCAAAGTGGAGTGATCTGTACGAAATATCAAAAAGGTTTCAACACCGGTGCTGAGGACTGAAAGTGTCATGTCTGCCGTACCACGAAATGGTGCAAACCACTTGACGGATAGCCCGTTAGCGATCGAGTAGAACCGCTTCAAGTCGTCTGGAAGCACACACGGAGAGTTTTTCTGGTGGATAGTTAGATCTGCGGCTTGTCGAGCAGCTCCATTCTTTGCCTACCTGCTCCCATAGCCCAAACTCCACCTGGGTAGCCCCAACAAACGGCTTTGACTCGACACGGGACACACGCTCGTGAGCCTGCAAATAAGAAAACACGCCTAGCGATATCGCGTCGAGATGCTGCATTTGCCTGCGTCTGGCAAAACTGTCTGTGGGATGAACAGGCGCCAGAAGTCCAAGATAGCGATACATTTACCATGCAACAGCGAGGATGGTGTTGCAATTCTCTAGCAATGTTACGACGGAATAGCAGCTACTACTAACGATCATCTTCAGCTTCAATATGCGCGATAGGATTTGATTACATCACGGAGCACTGCTCTTGGCCTGGGGCACCACCAACTGCACCGACGATCAACCAGAAACGATCAGTAAGACAACACACATGAACCAAGTGTAGTAGGGACGTCGCACTTACGGGGCATCCCAGGCATTCCAGCCATACCAGGGAACATACCAGGGCCCTGCGAAGTAGGAGTACACAAGATTAGTTGTGGTCACTACGTAAGTTTTACGGCGATGAACAGCTAAACGAACCATGCTGGGCATGATCGGCATTCCTTCATCATCAAACTGTAAGCCTGTTCACATGAATCGAGTATAAAATCAGCGTTGGCATCAACACCTTTGCTAGCGGAAGGAACATGGTTACCTGGCGCAAGATCCTTCACAATCTCCGAGGGAGGCTGGCCAGTCTCCTGCATCTCCTGCATAAGTTCTGAAAGCCGAGTAAAATTGTCGGGTTCCGCCTCGTATACCGCAACAATCTGCTGGAAGTACTGGTACTGCTTGCCATATCTGTGCTCAGCAGAATATCGTTAGGACGCCAGGTAATCAACCAAAGCGCACGGAATACCTACCTCTCATAATCTTCCTTTGAGAGCAGAGACTCCTTTTCAGCCAGCCACTCAGGATACTACGAGGAACAAATATCACAACAAATTAGTGTTGCTCCAAGCACCAAGCTCGCTCCAAAACGTACCCGCTCGCAGATCTGCTTCATGGGGTCGTACATGACGTCCTTCGACAGCAGTTGTTGCATCATACCGTCCACCATGTCCTGGAAATCATTCTGTTACCATTCCACACAGCAACGCAATCACATTTTTCCTTGTCAAAAACCACAAAAATCGTCAACAATAAAACCAAAACTCCGCACCTTTTCCCCCATCTCCTCAAACTTTTTCATCATCTCGGCCATCATGTCTTCGCCCATAGCTTCCACCTGTGCCGTGCCCACACCTTCCATATCCTCTGCCGCCTTGGCCATATTCTGCAGCGTCTTGGCCACTCCAGCATTGACATCATCCGTCTCATCCGGCGTCGAGTCCATCTTCAACGAGCCCAGCAGCTGCTCAATGTTATCCGCGTCACCTAAAAAGCCACAACACAGCCCCTCAATACCCCCACATTTCCACCTTTTTTCACTTGGCTTCACTATACCGTCCGTGCCCAGCTCTCGGAATGCCTGCTCCAGCACCTTCTGGAACTCGGGATTCTGCGCGTCCTCGAGGAACTTGGCTACATTCTGCAACAGCCCCACAAAAACAATCAGACCATCACTCTCTCAGCTCTTAGAGCATAGCAGCCTCCCCCCCACCTCCTGCATCTTGTTATCTTCGTCGCCCTGCGTCGCGGCGGCAGTGGCGGCCGCTTCCTGCTTCACGTTGGACATCTCCGAGGCCTGCGCGGCGCTCACCTCGTCCGCAAAGTCGTCCAGCGCATCTGTCACGAGTGAGTGAGTGAGTGTATGAGCGTGTGGAGTGCAGAGGTGTAGGCGCTCACCGTCCAGGAGGTCGTCCAGATCCACCTCCTCCTCCAGCTGCGCCGTGGTCTCCTCCTTGCTGCTCATCGTGCGGTGATTGGCCTTTTGACTGACGAGAACTCAACAGAAACGCATGACCCGAATAGAAGACCCTCTATTCCCAGGGAAACGATATTTGTGCCTTTCGGCCATTTTGCCCTCCGATTTAAGGTCCTACGTAGGAGTAGAGGTCCTACGAAAGACCTCCTAAAAGACAGTCCGCTGGTCAGTAAAATTAGCATGTCCCATGTTACACGAGCGCAAATGGCAGATGGCTGAGCAGTGGCTCTTTCGTAGGAGCAAATGGCGGAAAATGGCCATTCGGGCCTTAATTGCTTAAAGGTACCCTTTAGACCATAGGTGAGCCCTTACGTAGGACCTTGACATCAGTCAGACACGATGGTTAATCCTAGCCATCTGCATCGCAAATCCTACCGAGAGCCCGAACCCCTCCAGCTTAGGACCTACCTTTTGTAGTCCGATTGGCCATTTGTTTGGAAAGGCACAATCCGAATCCTATACTGAAATCTAGAGCATTACGCGGCGGTGGTCGCAAACGTGTTCAATGTGTGATACGCCTTGCGACGGATAATAGGGAACGAAGTCGGGATCATGAGCACGAAGGGAGCGTAACAATGGTGCACATACTCGGCTTCTGGGTCCTCCGCTCGTTTCAAAAGAACAGTGACATTATTGCAAGCCCCACTCTCCGCCGTGGAGGTGAAGGCTGGGCTCGAACCTCTCGCAGCAAGATAATTATTACTGGATGCCTTATTAAACTATTCGCGTAGTTAGGAATATAAAGTTGGTCAATTCCCAGCGGTGAGGCAACCCTGTCTCCGACAAAGCCATCAAGGGAAACGATACCTGCTGGCGCTCATGCCATGAGCCATGGGCTCTCCGCAAAGTAAAGAAAAAGAATCGCCCCCATGTCCTCAGCTTTGACCAGAACGTATCGTAGAGCACGCAACTGCTTGCAGTACCACTTCCAAATAACCCATTATGAATAATGTGGCGTTAGTGCGGAGGTTGCCCCACAAAATGTATTCACGACATGCTCTTACTTTAACAAGGGATGTCCGAGGTAACCAGACCAAAAATCGCCATTTCTTGGGCGAGTCCAAAAAATAAAATTTTCATTATCGTCGCTTACACGTATTTCTTAATGCTATACATAAGATTCGTACAAACTATTTAAAATGGTGGCGGTTTCACGCTCGTAGCATCAGTTCTTGGGAAGATATTGCAGCCCAAACTTGATCGCTGCCACCAAAAGCAAGGTGAATGTCTTCACTCTCTTGACCACTGTCTTGTCTATATCCTTCTTTGTATGCAAATGTCACCTGATTGTAAAAATATGATACCTCCGAGCCCTATTATAGCCAATAGGAGAACTCGGAATAGCTGTCAATGTGACGATGTGCAAGATGGGTGCAACATGCAGCACCTCTAGTACACTTCCGCATGAAGGAAGCCCTTCTTGCTCGAGCAAATACTCTAAAACTAGTGCCCATTACGCCACGCTGCCGAGTGCATCAGGAAGTGCTAATAAACGAGTAGTTACCTGCAAACTTACTTGTATGATATCCGATGCAAATGCTTCACAACAGATGGAGACACCACGACTAAATTTACGTAACTAAGACTTAACTAGATTGGTGGTGAGGGCGCTAACAAGAAAACAAGCCTTTGCGCACGCTATCGACTGCATCCACATTAAATAATCGTTCGAGATGAAGTAATACATGTTGTTGTTGTTCCTACCAAGAGCCTGTAGAAATATCTGGCACGCGCGCGCCCCCATATTTCGGTCTGGTTACCTCAGATTTTCTATTTTAAAAAAGGTCGAATTAACAAAGCTTTGTTAACTTACCCCCAAGTACTTTCAAGTACTACTGTAGTACTAAAAAATAGAGCATGAAATTTCATGCTGTCTTGACAAGACCTCGTCAGTTTTGATAGAGGTGAAACCCGTATCCGTTGTAGATCTGAAGGTACTTTCCCTTGCTCTTGGGGTCCGCGACTTTCAGCCAGTCTTTAATCTTCTGCAGCGTATATCCTTTGCTTGCCCAGTGCGCATACGCTTGCTCTTCTTTCGAAGGATCTTTCATAATCTCCTTAGCCAGTTTTTTTGCTGCCGCCTTGTTCCATAGTTCACTCAAACTGAAGGTCCGTTCCTCCGCGCTAAGTGCCTCGTCCTCTTCGTGCGCGCGAAGAAATCTTCCGCTGGCAGCATTGCCGTTCACCTCTGCACCAAACGAGCGGACAAGGTCGGGCGACCCGATCATGGTTTGGTCGGAGTCTGTGGCCGCAGTACAGACCACGATGTAGCTCATGGCCAGCACGAAAGACAGACGCATGCTCCGTAGCTTGCAGGCTGGGCGGGCGGAGGTATGACGTGTGAGCGCTGCAAAGTAGATTGCGAAGTGCTTAGATTAAGACAAGCAGTTATTCAGTCCGCTTCCTGCTACATGTACTATTATTAATAATACCTGCCCTACAGGGTGCCTGCTCTGCAGCAGCCCCCCAAAACTCCGCTGCTCCAACCATTGGTCGGTTATGAAGTGCCTTTGTTTGTTGTTGACGCGGCATACATGTTCGTAGTTCGTAAGAACTATGTTCGCAGTTCGTAAGAACTGTCGTTTATCCCGTTCGATGCCACCTTACCCTTTTCGTACCGGTACTCGAGGTATTGCAATACAAAAGTCAAATGAGTCCGAATCCTATACACCATTTCAAGGTCAAATTGAGAGAAGTCGTGGTTCAAATTGAGAGCCGCCAAAATCAAGTTGAGAGAACCTGCAATAACATATATGATTATCATCTAATCCCCTTCTACCCTTAATATTATGTACAGAGCCACTGACTTGTCTACTCTATCGCGCCTGGAAAAATCCCTTCGGAAAGCTTTAGCCGGGACATTGCGCCTTTTCTTGGATGATCTCAATTCGATTTTGGCTACTCTCAATTTGAACCACGACTTCTCTCAATTTGACCTTGAAATGGTGTACTGAAATTTAGAGCATTACGCGGCGGTGGTCGCAAACGTGTTCAATGTGTGATACGCCTTGCGACGGATAATAGGGAACGAAGTCGGGATCATGAGCACGAAGGGAGCGTAACAATGGTGCACATGCTCGGCTTCTGGGTCCTCCGCTCGTTTCAAAAGAACAGTGACATTATTGCAAGCCCCACTCTCCGCCGTGGAGGTGAAGGCTGGGCTCGAACCTCTCGCAGCAAGATAATTATTACTGGATGCCTTATTAAACTATTCGCGTAGTTAGGAATATAAAGTTGGTCAATTCCCAGCGGTGAGGCAACCCTGTCTCCGACAAAGCCATCAAGGGAAACGATACCTGCTGGCGCTCATGCCATGAGTCATGCGCTCTCCGCAAAGTAAAGAAAAAGAATCGCCCCCATGTCCTCAGCTTTGACCAGAACGTATCGTAGAGCACGCAACTGCTTGCAGTACCATTTCCAAATAACCCATTATGAATAATGTGGCGTTAGTGCGGAGGTTGCCCCACAAAATGTATTCACGACATGCTCTTACTTTAAAAGGTCGAATTAACAAAGCTTTGTTAACTTACCCCCAAGTACTTTCAAGTACTACTGTAGTACTAAAAAATAGAGCATGAAATTTCATGCTGTCTTGACAAGACCTCGTCAGTTTTGATAGAGGTGAAACCCGTATCCGTTGTAGATCTGAAGGTACTTTCCCTTGCTCTTGGGGTCCGCGACTTTCAGCCAGTCTTTAATCTTCTGCAGCGTATATCCTTTGCTTGCCCAGTGCGCATACGCTTGCTCTTCTTTCGAAGGATCTTTCATAATCTCCTTAGCCAGTTTTTTTGCTGCCGCCTTGTTCCATAGTTCACTCAAACTGAAGGTCCGTTCCTCCGCGCTAAGTGCCTCGTCCTCTTCGTGCGCGCGAAGAAATCTTCCGCTGGCAGCATTGTCGTTCACCTCTGCACCAAACGAGCGGACAAGGTCGGGCGACCCGATCATGGTTTGGTCGGAGTCTGTGGCCGCAGTACAGACCACGATGTAGCTCATGGCCAGCACGAAAGACAGACGCATGCTCCGTAGCTTGCAGGCTGGGCGGGCGGAGGTATGACGTGTGAGCGCTGCAAAGTAGATTGCGAAGTGCTTAGATTAAGACAAGCAGTTATTCAGTCCGCTTCCTACTACATGTACTATTATTAATAATACCTGCCCTACAGGGTGCCTGCTCTGCAGCAGCCCCCCCAAAACTCCGCTGCTCCAACCATTGGTCGGTTATGAAGTGCCTTTGTTTGTTGTTGACGCGGCATACATGTTCGTAGTTCGTAAGAACTATGTTCGCAGTTCGTAAGAACTGTCGTTTATCCCGTTCGATGCCACCTTACCCTTTTCGTACCGGTACTCGAGGTATTGCGATACAAAAGTCAAATGAGTCCGAATCCTATACTGAAATCTAGAGCATTACGCGGCGGTGGTCGCAAACGTGTTCAATGTGTGATACGCCTTGCGACGGATAATAGGGAACGAAGTCGGGATCATGAGCACGAAGGGAGCGTAACAATGGTGCACATACTCGGCTTCTGGGTCCTCCGCTCGTTTCAAAAGAACAGTGACATTATTGCAAGCCCCACTCTCCGCCGTGGAGGTGAAGGCTGGGCTCGAACCTCTCGCAGCAAGATAATTATTACTGGATGCCTTATTAAACTATTCGCGTAGTTAGGAATATAAAGTTGGTCAATTCCCAGCGGTGAGGCAACCCTGTCTCCGACAAAGCCATCAAGGGAAACGATACCTGCTGGCGCTCATGCCATGAGTCATGCGCTCTCCGCAAAGTAAAGAAAAAGAATCGCCCCCATGTCCTCAGCTTTGACCAGAACGTATCGTAGAGCACGCAACTGCTTGCAGTACCACTTCCAAATAACCCATTATGAATAATGTGGCGTTAGTGCGGAGGTTGCCCCACAAAATGTATTCACGACATGCTCTTACTTTAAAAGGTCGAATTAACAAAGCTTTGTTAACTTACCCCCAAGTACTTTCAAGTACTACTGTAGTACTAAAAAATAGAGCATGACATTTCATGCTGTCTTGACAAGACCTCGTCAGTTTTGATAGAGGTGAAACCCGTATCCGTTGTAGATCTGAAGGTACTTTCCCTTGCTCTTGGGGTCCGCGACTTTCAGCCAGTCTTTAATCTTCTGCAGCGTATATCCTTTGCTTGCCCAGTGCGCATACGCTTGCTCTTCTTTCGAAGGATCTTTCATAATCTCCTTAGCCAGTTTTTTTGCTGCCGCCTTGTTCCATAGTTCACTCAAACTGAAGGTCCGTTCCTCCGCGCTAAGTGCCTCGTCCTCTTCGTGCGCGCGAAGAAATCTTCCGCTGGCAGCATTGCCGTTCACCTCTGCACCAAACGAGCGGACAAGGTCGGGCGACCCGATCATGGTTTGGTCGGAGTCTGTGGCCGCAGTACAGACCACGATGTAGCTCATGGCCAGCACGAAAGACAGACGCATGCTCCGTAGCTTGCAGGCTGGGCGGGCGGAGGTATGACGTGTGAGCGCTGCAAAGTAGATTGCGAAGTGCTTAGATTAAGACAAGCAGTTATTCAGTCCGCTTCCTACTACATGTACTATTATTAATAATACCTGCCCTACAGGGTGCCTGCTCTGCAGCAGCCCCCCAAAACTCCGCTGCTCCAACCATTGGTCGGTTATGAAGTGCCTTTGTTTGTTGTTGACGCGGCATACATGTTCGTAGTTCGTAAGAACTATGTTCGCAGTTCGTAAGAACTGTCGTTTATCCCGTTCGATGCCACCTTACCCTTTTCGTACCGGTACTCGAGGTATTGCGATACAAAAGTCAAATGAGTCCGAATCCTATACTGAAATCTAGAGCATTACGCGGCGGTGGTCGCAAACGTGTTCAATGTGTGATACGCCTTGCGACGGATAATAGGGAACGAAGTCGGGATCATGAGCACGAAGGGAGCGTAACAATGGTGCACATACTCGGCTTCTGGGTCCTCCGCTCGTTTCAAAAGAACAGTGACATTATTGCAAGCCCCACTCTCCGCCGTGGAGGTGAAGGCTGGGCTCGAACCTCTCGCAGCAAGATAATTATTACTGGATGCCTTATTAAACTATTCGCGTAGTTAGGAATATAAAGTTGGTCAATTCCCAGCGGTGAGGCAACCCTGTCTCCGACAAAGCCATCAAGGGAAACGATACCTGCTGGCGCTCATGCCATGAGTCATGCGCTCTCCGCAAAGTAAAGAAAAAGAATCGCCCCCATGTCCTCAGCTTTGACCAGAACGTATCGTAGAGCACGCAACTGCTTGCAGTACCACTTCCAAATAACCCATTATGAATAATGTGGCGTTAGTGCGGAGGTTGCCCCACAAAATGTATTCACGACATGCTCTTACTTTAAAAGGTCGAATTAACAAAGCTTTGTTAACTTACCCCCAAGTACTTTCAAGTACTACTGTAGTACTAAAAAATAGAGCATGAAATTTCATGCTGTCTTGACAAGACCTCGTCAGTTTTGATAGAGGTGAAACCCGTATCCGTTGTAGATCTGAAGGTACTTTCCCTTGCTCTTGGGGTCCGCGACTTTCAGCCAGTCTTTAATCTTCTGCAGCGTATATCCTTTGCTTGCCCAGTGCGCATACGCTTGCTCTTCTTTCGAAGGATCTTTCATAATCTCCTTAGCCAGTTTTTTTGCTGCCGCCTTGTTCCATAGTTCACTCAAACTGAAGGTCCGTTCCTCCGCGCTAAGTGCCTCGTCCTCTTCGTGCGCGCGAAGAAATCTTCCGCTGGCAGCATTGCCGTTCACCTCTGCACCAAACGAGCGGACAAGGTCGGGCGACCCGATCATGGTTTGGTCGGAGTCTGTGGCCGCAGTACAGACCACGATGTAGCTCATGGCCAGCACGAAAGACAGACGCATGCTCCGTAGCTTGCAGGCTGGGCGGGCGGAGGTATGACGTGTGAGCGCTGCAAAGTAGATTGCGAAGTGCTTAGATTAAGACAAGCAGTTATTCAGTCCGCTTCCTGCTACATGTACTATTATTAATAATACCTGCCCTACAGGGTGCCTGCTCTGCAGCAGCCCCCCAAAACTCCGCTGCTCCAACCATTGGTCGGTTATGAAGTGCCTTTGTTTGTTGTTGACGCGGCATACATGTTCGTAGTTCGTAAGAACTATGTTCGCAGTTCGTAAGAACTGTCGTTTATCCCGTTCGATGCCACCTTACCCTTTTCGTACCGGTACTCGAGGTATTGCAATACAAAAGTCAAATGAGTCCGAATCCTATACTGAAATTTAGAGCATTACGCGGCGGTGGTCGCAAACGTGTTCAATGTGTGATACGCCTTGCGACGGATAATAGGGAACGAAGTCGGGATCATGAGCACGAAGGGAGCGTAACAATGGTGCACATGCTCGGCTTCTGGGTCCTCCGCTCGTTTCAAAAGAACAGTGACATTATTGCAAGCCCCACTCTCCGCCGTGGAGGTGAAGGCTGGGCTCGAACCTCTCGCAGCAAGATAATTATTACTGGATGCCTTATTAAACTATTCGCGTAGTTAGGAATATAAAGTTGGTCAATTCCCAGCGGTGAGGCAACCCTGTCTCCGACAAAGCCATCAAGGGAAACGATACCTGCTGGCGCTCATGCCATGAGTCATGCGCTCTCCGCAAAGTAAAGAAAAAGAATCGCCCCCATGTCCTCAGCTTTGACCAGAACGTATCGTAGAGCACGCAACTGCTTGCAGTACCATTTCCAAATAACCCATTATGAATAATGTGGCGTTAGTGCGGAGGTTGCCCCACAAAATGTATTCACGACATGCTCTTACTTTAAAAGGTCGAATTAACAAAGCTTTGTTAACTTACCCCCAAGTACTTTCAAGTACTACTGTAGTACTAAAAAATAGAGCATGAAATTTCATGCTGTCTTGACAAGACCTCGTCAGTTTTGATAGAGGTGAAACCCGTATCCGTTGTAGATCTGAAGGTACTTTCCCTTGCTCTTGGGGTCCGCGACTTTCAGCCAGTCTTTAATCTTCTGCAGCGTATATCCTTTGCTTGCCCAGTGCGCATACGCTTGCTCTTCTTTCGAAGGATTTTTCATAATCTCCTTAGCCAGTTTTTTTGCTGCCGCCTTGTTCCATAGTTCACTCAAACTGAAGGTCCGTTCCTCCGCGCTAAGTGCCTCGTCCTCTTCGTGCGCGCGAAGAAATCTTCCGCTGGCAGCATTGTCGTTCACCTCTGCACCAAACGAGCGGACAAGGTCGGGCGACCCGATCATGGTTTGGTCGGAGTCTGTGGCCGCAGTACAGACCACGATGTAGCTCATGGCCAGCACGAAAGACAGACGCATGCTCCGTAGCTTGCAGGCTGGGCGGGCGGAGGTATGACGTGTGAGCGCTGCAAAGTAGATTGCGAAGTGCTTAGATTAAGACAAGCAGTTATTCAGTCCGCTTCCTACTACATGTACTATTATTAATAATACCTGCCCTACAGGGTGCCTGCTCTGCAGCAGCCCCCCAAAACTCCGCTGCTCCAACCATTGGTCGGTTATGAAGTGCCTTTGTTTGTTGTTGACGCGGCATACATGTTCGTAGTTCGTAAGAACTATGTTCGCAGTTCGTAAGAACTGTCGTTTATCCCGTTCGATGTCACCTTACCCTTTTCGTACCGGTACTCGAGGTATTGCAATACAAAAGTCAAATGAGTCCCAATCCTATACAAAAAACAAATCATTTGGTCGAGCGCCGCTCGATCGCCATGCGCACCACACACATCCTACGCAAATGAAGGTGCACAACATCACATTTGTGCAACTTCAACGGCAACTTTCTCCTGAAAGTTGCCGAGTGGGCGGATGGGCAGGCAGATCCATACAAAAGTCTAGACAGTGCTGAATGAATGGGGAACTTCTGTTAGAAAGTAGACGTCATACCCGACGTCCGTGACTATCCTCAGTACCCAACTTGCAGTCCGAACGGTAAGCAGCTCTGGATCATGTGAATGCTTGGGGTGGTGGTACATGTATGGCACTACGGTACTAAATACTCGGGCCCTGTGTTGATAAATGTCGTACAGGCGGGTTTTCAGCGTCACCAGGTACGACGTGACCATCATCAGGCTGTGTATTGTGCTGCTCAACTGATCAATAGCGTTCGTTGTGTGCAGGCATCGAGCGGAACGGCATCGTCGACTGTGACGGGTGGGGCGTACGGAACCAATCGGGCATGCGCAAGAGGATACTCAATAGTCGTCTAGAGTCGTCGTCAGCGTCGCCAGGTACGACGTGGCCATACTCGGGAGGTGAGCCCTACTGCTCTTCTAATTGATATCGTTTGATTTTGTATAGGCTTTGAGAGGAACAACAGCATTCGGCGGTGACGAGAGGGGCATGTGCAGCCAATATGACCAGTACGTCAAGAGACTATTCAATAGTCGTCTAGAGTCGTCGTCAGCGTCGCCAGGTACGACGTGGCCATACTCGGGAGGTGAGCCCTACTGCTCTTCTAATCGATATCGTTTAATTTTAATAGGCTGCGATTGGAACGACAGCATACGGCGGTGAGGGGAGAGGCGGACGCAGCCAATCTGACGGAACGTCGCACGGCTATTAGATAGTCGTCCAGAAGCGTCACCAGGGGGGGAGGTAGTATCCAAGTGTATAGCCAAGTGTACTTGCGATATTAGTTGTAATATAACTGAAATTTACGTTGATATACAATGTACTACTAGGGCTGTTTCGTGCATCGATTCGAGCATGATCATGCGTGTAATTTGCGAAAAATGGATATCGTACCTAGTAGGGTTCAAGCTGCACGTGCGCAAAAACCGCAATTTTAGCGCAAGTTGCGCGCTACAGCCTTGCGTTACTTTGTTAGTATGGAGTCCGTTTTACGTGTTAAGTGTGCTGCATTTACCTAAGGCTATTTCCGTAATAAAGGGCCGATGAATCTGCACGAAAGTACTTTCGTGCACTTTCGAGCACTGCACGAAACAGCCCTATGTACTACCGGTACTGGATTTGTTCCACTAAAAGTGATAGTATCAATATTAGTGATATCTAGTGACGATATCAATGACAATTGATTTCTGACGAGCTGAGTACGCGAGATATGGAACGAAAGGTGCGGGTTTGGAATGTGGAGTAGCTGTGCGGGAGTAGTGACATGTGCTGGTGGTGTGCTGATATCAGTCAGACGAAGTATTCTTCGATTGCGAAACTCGCACGCGTCTAGCTAGGACGTGCCGTCTCCATTGCGATCCAAAACGAGTCGTGATTTTTTAGAATGGGTTCGCTGTGAACGAGAACCAATAATGACTCATCGTTATTAATGAGCGAGAATTGATAATACGCCACGATTGCGCTGAGCTGAGACGCGCGAAGGAAAGCAAGCAAGATATCTGGTGAGTCAGCCTCGCAGTAGTATTAGTATCAGTGATATTATCACTGATATTGATATCGCCATTTGCTCACTAATACTAGTAGTATCAGCACCATTAATATTGATCAAGCTGCAGTGAGAACGTTGTGGCTTAACCATCCAGTGGGGTAGTTGTCGATGCATCGCATCACATGCGGAAGCCACCCTCTAGTTGAGGAAAATCGGCTCTCACACACGGCCCTCATGGATGGATGCAACGTCTGCTTCATTGCAGATATCGTTTGCTTTTGCATAGGCTTGGACCGAATCAACAGCATTCGGCCATGATGCGCAGCCAATCTGACGAGTACATTTGCAGTGCATGTTGTTAGTAAGATCGCAAGATAACAGCTAATTAGCTCCCCACGAACTGCGTTTTCCCCCGGGGCACTTGACCCGGGTAAGCTATTAATAATACCTGCCCTACAGGGTGCCTGCTCTGCAGCAGCCCCCCAAAACTCCGCTGCTCCAACCATTGGTCGGTTATGAAGTGCCTTTGTTTGTTGTTGACGCGGCATACATGTTCGTAGTTCGTAAGAACTATGTTCGCAGTTCGTAAGAACTGTCGTTTATCCCGTTCGATGTCACCTTACCCTTTTCGTACCGGTACTCGAGGTATTGCAATACAAAAGTCAAATGAGTCCCAATCCTATACAAAAAACAAATCATTTGGTCGAGCGCCGCTCGATCGCCATGCGCACCACACATATCCTACGCAAATGAAGGTGCACAACATCACATTTGTGCAACTTCAACGGCAACTTTCTCCTGAAAGTTGCCGAGTGGGCGGATGGGCAGGCAGATCCATACAAAAGTCTAGACAGTGCTGAATGAATGGGGAACTTCTGTTAGAAAGTAGACGTCATACCCGACGTCCGTGACTATCCTCAGTACCCAACTTGCAGTCCGAACGGTAAGCAGCTCTGGATCATGTGAATGCTTGGGGTGGTGGTACATGTATGGCACTACGGTACTAAATACTCGGGCCCTGTGTTGATAAATGTCGTACAGGCGGGTTTTCAGCGTCACCAGGTACGACGTGACCATCATCAGGCTGTGTATTGTGCTGCTCAACTGATCAATAGCGTTCGTTGTGTGCAGGCATCGAGCGGAACGGCATCGTCGACTGTGACGGGTGGGGCGTACGGAACCAATCGGGCATGCGCAAGAGGATACTCAATAGTCGTCTAGAGTCGTCGTCAGCGTCGCCAGGTACGACGTGGCCATACTCGGGAGGTGAGCCCTACTGCTCTTCTAATTGATATCGTTTGATTTTGTATAGGCTTTGAGAGGAACAACAGCATTCGGCGGTGACGAGAGGGGCATGTGCAGCCAATATGACCAGTACGTCAAGAGACTATTCAATAGTCGTCTAGAGTCGTCGTCAGCGTCGCCAGGTACGACGTGGCCATACTCGGGAGGTGAGCCCTACTGCTCTTCTAATCGATATCGTTTAATTTTAATAGGCTGCGATTGGAACGACAGCATACGGCGGTGAGGGGAGAGGCGGACGCAGCCAATCTGACGGAACGTCGCACGGCTATTAGATAGTCGTCCAGAAGCGTCACCAGGGGGGGAGGTAGTATCCAAGTGTATAGCCAAGTGTACTTGCGATATTAGTTGTAATATAACTGAAATTTACGTTGATATACAATGTACTACTAGGGCTGTTTCGTGCATCGATTCGAGCATGATCATGCGTGTAATTTGCGAAAAATGGATATCGTACCTAGTAGGGTTCAAGCTGCACGTGCGCAAAAACCGCAATTTTAGCGCAAGTTGCGCGCTACAGCCTTGCGTTACTTTGTTAGTATGGAGTCCGTTTTACGTGTTAAGTGTGCTGCATTTACCTAAGGCTATTTCCGTAATAAAGGGCCGATGAATCTGCACGAAAGTACTTTCGTGCACTTTCGAGCACTGCACGAAACAGCCCTATGTACTACCGGTACTGGATTTGTTCCACTAAAAGTGATAGTATCAATATTAGTGATATCTAGTGACGATATCAATGACAATTGATTTCTGACGAGCTGAGTACGCGAGATATGGAACGAAAGGTGCGGGTTTGGAATGTGGAGTAGCTGTGCGGGAGTAGTGACATGTGCTGGTGGTGTGCTGATATCAGTCAGACGAAGTATTCTTCGATTGCGAAACTCGCACGCGTCTAGCTAGGACGTGCCGTCTCCATTGCGATCCAAAACGAGTCGTGATTTTTTAGAATGGGTTCGCTGTGAACGAGAACCAATAATGACTCATCGTTATTAATGAGCGAGAATTGATAATACGCCACGATTGCGCTGAGCTGAGACGCGCGAAGGAAAGCAAGCAAGATATCTGGTGAGTCAGCCTCGCAGTAGTATTAGTATCAGTGATATTATCACTGATATTGATATCGCCATTTGCTCACTAATACTAGTAGTATCAGCACCATTAATATTGATCAAGCTGCAGTGAGAACGTTGTGGCTTAACCATCCAGTGGGGTAGTTGTCGATGCATCGCATCACATGCGGAAGCCACCCTCTAGTTGAGGAAAATCGGCTCTCACACACGGCCCTCATGGATGGATGCAACGTCTGCTTCATTGCAGATATCGTTTGCTTTTGCATAGGCTTGGACCGAATCAACAGCATTCGGCCATGATGCGCAGCCAATCTGACGAGTACATTTGCAGTGCATGTTGTTAGTAAGATCGCAAGATAACAGCTAATTAGCTCCCCACGAACTGCGTTTTCCCCCGGGGCACTTGACCCGGGTAAGCTATTAATAATACCTGCCCTACAGGGTGCCTGCTCTGCAGCAGCCCCCCAAAACTCCGCTGCTCCAACCATTGGTCGGTTATGAAGTGCCTTTGTTTGTTGTTGACGCGGCATACATGTTCGTAGTTCGTAAGAACTATGTTCGCAGTTCGTAAGAACTGTCGTTTATCCCGTTCGATGCCACCTTACCCTTTTCGTACCGGTACTCGAGGTATTGCGATACAAAAGTCAAATGAGTCCGAATCCTATACTGAAATCTAGAGCATTACGCGGCGGTGGTCGCAAACGTGTTCAATGTGTGATACGCCTTGCGACGGATAATAGGGAACGAAGTCGGGATCATGAGCACGAAGGGAGCGTAACAATGGTGCACATACTCGGCTTCTGGGTCCTCCGCTCGTTTCAAAAGAACAGTGACATTATTGCAAGCCCCACTCTCCGCCGTGGAGGTGAAGGCTGGGCTCGAACCTCTCGCAGCAAGATAATTATTACTGGATGCCTTATTAAACTATTCGCGTAGTTAGGAATATAAAGTTGGTCAATTCCCAGCGGTGAGGCAACCCTGTCTCCGACAAAGCCATCAAGGGAAACGATACCTGCTGGCGCTCATGCCATGAGTCATGCGCTCTCCGCAAAGTAAAGAAAAAGAATCGCCCCCATGTCCTCAGCTTTGACCAGAACGTATCGTAGAGCACGCAACTGCTTGCAGTACCACTTCCAAATAACCCATTATGAATAATGTGGCGTTAGTGCGGAGGTTGCCCCACAAAATGTATTCACGACATGCTCTTACTTTAAAAGGTCGAATTAACAAAGCTTTGTTAACTTACCCCCAAGTACTTTCAAGTACTACTGTAGTACTAAAAAATAGAGCATGAAATTTCATGCTGTCTTGACAAGACCTCGTCAGTTTTGATAGAGGTGAAACCCGTATCCGTTGTAGATCTGAAGGTACTTTCCCTTGCTCTTGGGGTCCGCGACTTTCAGCCAGTCTTTAATCTTCTGCAGCGTATATCCTTTGCTTGCCCAGTGCGCATACGCTTGCTCTTCTTTCGAAGGATCTTTCATAATCTCCTTAGCCAGTTTTTTTGCTGCCGCCTTGTTCCATAGTTCACTCAAACTGAAGGTCCGTTCCTCCGCGCTAAGTGCCTCGTCCTCTTCGTGCGCGCGAAGAAATCTTCCGCTGGCAGCATTGTCGTTCACCTCTGCACCAAACGAGCGGACAAGGTCGGGCGACCCGATCATGGTTTGGTCGGAGTCTGTGGCCGCAGTACAGACCACGATGTAGCTCATGGCCAGCACGAAAGACAGACGCATGCTCCGTAGCTTGCAGGCTGGGCGGGCGGAGGTATGACGTGTGAGCGCTGCAAAGTAGATTGCGAAGTGCTTAGATTAAGACAAGCAGTTATTCAGTCCGCTTCCTACTACATGTTCGTAGTTCGTAAGAACTATGTTCGCAGTTCGTAACGTAGTGAAGAACTGTCGTTTACCCCGTTCGATGTCACCTTACCCTTTTCGTACCGGTACTCGAGGTATTGCAATACAAAAGTCAAATGAGTCCCAATCCTATACAAAAATCAAATTATTTGGTCGAGCGCCGCTCGATCGCCATGCGCACCACACACATCCTACGCAAATGAAGGTGCACAACATCACATTTGCGCAACTTCAACGGCAACTTTCTACTGAAAGTTGCCGAGTGGGCGGATGGGCAGGCAGGCAGATCTATACAAAAGTCTAGACAGTGCTGAATGAATGGGGAACTTCTGTTAGAAAGTAGACGTTATACCCAACGTCCATGACTATCCTCACTACCCAACTTGCAGTCTGCACGGTAAGCAGCTCTGGATCACGTGAATAATTGGGGTGGTGGTATGGTGCTTAATTCCCGAGTGTGATGTATACTTGCGATGAATGTCGTGCAGAAGTGTTTTGAGTGTCGCCAGGTACGGCGTGACTATGCTTAGAATGTGCATCATGCTGCTTAACTGATCGGCGCTTTCGCATAGGCTTCGAGCGGAACGACAGTCTTCGGCGATGAGGGGAGGGTCGTGCGCAACTAATCGGACAAGTACGTTCCGAATCTATTTGAAAGTCACCCAGAAGCGTCTTCAGCGTCACCAGATACGACGCGACAACTGACTAATAACGTTTGATGTGTGTAGGCTTCGAGCAGAACGCCATTAGCGAGTGTAAGGGGAAGGGCGCTGATATGGATATTGCTATATTACCGGCTTTGTTCCCTAATAGTGATAATATCTAAGGTCTACGACCAGTTTCGTATTTCCAACCAGTTTCGTGTTTCCCTTTTTAACCAATTAAACTGCGTTTATATAATTTTGTCGCATTCCTATTCGCTAAAACTTTCCAGAAGCTAGCAAATCTCATGCGAGACTTGTGCGGAGAGCGGGACTACATACTAAACGCAAGTAAATAATGCGCCACGAAACTGGTTGCCACGTGATTTTAGTCGGTTTAGTGGTTGGAGCCTAATGGTGGCCTCACAGTGGATGAAGTCCTGCCGACATGCACACAAATAGGTCCGTTCAATGGGCATTTTGAAGTGGTGCCTATTTTATATCAATGTCGAGCAGATATCGAGTTGTCGACACAAATCGAAATGGGTTCAGAAAAAACACGAAACTGGTCGTCGGCCTTATATGAGACCGCGCAAAACAAAATCGGAATTTCCAATATTATTACAGTGGAGATATGGCCGTTTGTATGGGACGAGGGGAAGAATCGAACTTAAATGAAGTTTCGAGAAAACGCGTTTAGAACATTTGGTGTGTGATTTTTTCCCGGCTCCAAATCACGGGAGAAGACGACGGCGGAGGGGAACGCTGGTGGTGGGAGCGTCGGCGCCTACGACTCGCCCTCGTCGTCGCGTGAGAGCGATGGTGATACCGACTAGCGTTGTTGGATGCATCGAGTTGGATGCATTGGATGCATACCCCCCAAAACCGATTGGATGAGGATGGGTACATATTAAGGCTATATCAGTAATTTCCTTTAAAATTCAAAGCTGTGAGCTTCCCGCCAAATTCAACTACCGATCTGGGGCTCGCCCCGGGCTGTAGTTTCCTCTAGCCTCTGCGCCACTTGGCGCAGGATTCAGGTGCGCCTGGCGGATCCTGCCTTTTGAACCAGTTGGAGTCTAACAACGTGCTCTATATGCAGGAGAAGCGATGGTTGGAGGACGCCTATTCACCTCACCATGGGAGCACTTCATCATTGTCGAAGCTACACGGCACTGGAAGTACAAGAACGCAAATTGCCGTTACTGTGGGGGGCTCTTGACTAAAATCCAGCCATCAAGAAAGCTCAAGGGTCACATCCTCAAGTGTACGGCCATGCCTCTGGAAATTCGAGAGGACTATATCGGCCAGGAACTAAAGGCGAGGCGATTGCAAATCGGCCGTATGGGTGTACCTCGACCTGCCCGACTTGATGAAGTCAGGCACACCAGTGAAGCTCCAGTCGTGATTACGAACGAGGAAAAGCGACGCTTTCGGATGCAAGTTGCTATGGCATTTTACACTCATGGATGGGCTTTCCGGGCAATTGAGGACCCTGCTGTGCGCGTGCTACTTTCACAGAACAAGCCTGATAATTTACTGCCGACCCGACAACAATTAGGTGACGACTTTCTTGTGGAGACATTTGGTGAGGAGAAAGCAGAGTTGATTGAGTTTTTATTGAACCAAGGCTTTGTGGCACTGGTCACAGATGGATGGTCGAATTCACGACGCGAAAGCTTCGTCAACTTTATGCTGGTTGGCCCCAACATGAGACCACTGCTTTGGTCATGTCGAGTGACTGGTGATGATACAAAGACCGGACCCTACATGGCGACTATGATTGGAGAAGTAATTGATGAGGTTGAAGGATTCCTAGGAAAGGGCAAGGTTGTTGCTGTAACTACGGACAACGCAAGCGCTATGAAGAGTGCATGGGCAATACTTCAAGACAGCCACCCAGGGTTGATGGCAACGGGTTGCACAGCGCATACAGTAAGTCTAATGATGAAGGACGTGCTCGCGGTCCCCGAATTGAATGAGGTACTGATACAAGCTCAAACAGTAGCCAATTTTGTCCGGAATCATACAGCGACCAACTCACGCTTTGCTACAGCCCTCCGTTCTCCGTCCAACATTGATACTCGTCGTGGCTTGAAAATACCTATTGCTACGCGATGGTATTCCCACTTCGAGTGCATTACGCGTGTCATGGAGAGTGAGAGAATTATTCGGGAGCTGGCTTCTGATAGTGAGTTATTGGCGAAGTACAAGTCGGATAAGGTGGCAGCTTTCAAGAATATTGTACTTCCTGAAACATTCTGGCTGAAGGGGGATATGGTGCTGAAGCTGCTTCGACCTATCCACAATTGTATTGCCCATTTCGAAAAAGACAATTTGTGTCTTTCGGTGGTGTTCGCACAATTCATGGAGTTAAAACAGCATGCGGTGTACAACAACGATTTCCCGGATATTGATCCAACCCTTCAAGCGTTTTTCCGGGAGAAAATTCAATCGCGTTGGGAGTTCATCGACTGCAGCCCAATGCGTATTGCCTACATGCTCGATCATACGAAGGACACGTCGCTTTTCACAACTGAACAGCAGGACGAGACCGTCAACAACCTGTTGGCCCTCGGTGCGAGACTCCAGTATCCACCTTCCCAAGTTCAGCAGATACGCAAAGAGCTTGGTCAGTTCATGGAGGAGAAAAGCAAATGGGGTGGTGCCCAAAAGCGCAGCTACTATGCGGACTCTTCGATAACATGGTGGACCTGGATCGGCGTGAAAAAATACCCTTTGCTTTCGACGATAGCACAGAGGGTATTTACGATACCAACATCTTCTGCAGCAGCGGAGCGGTCATGGAGCGTCTTTAAGTATATCCACTCTACCCAGAGAAACAGACTGACGAATGAAAAGGTGATCCAGCAGGTTTTCATCTACTCCAACCATGGTCCGAAGTCAGCCACCTCCGATGTCGTTGCTGTGACCGTGGCTGAGTTGGACCCAGGACCAGAAGAAGCGAGGCCCCCGGAGCAAACATCAGCCCAGAGTTCACACCACAGCGACGTGGATGGTTCGACATCCGACGAGCTTCTTTCGGTGGCATCAGGTGTATCTCAAGTTCCAACCTTGAGTGGAGAGCAGTCTGTTGAAGAGAGCGAATTGCTCGCGAGCTGGGGAGACGACGACGAACAATACAGATTTGTTGAGTGGTGGGGAAACATCGATCCACACGTTGCGTATGAGGTGACCATTTAGCCGTGATAGCATGGTTCATGATATCTTAGTGACCGTTTGAGCGTAACACTGCCTTCGGGCTATAATCGTAATTTATCTAATTTTGGAACTCATCCTTGGTTGGATGCAATGCATAAGATGCGCATCTTATGCATGGATGCATTTTGGGGTGCATCCAACTGCGTGCATCCAACAACGCTAATACCGACAAGGTTGTGAAGCTAGACGAGGTCGTGCAAGAGCACATCAACACCGCGCTCGGCGTATCCTGCTAGAACCACCGCCGCGGAACAAGACGGCGTCTATAATAACCTTTTGGGTCGATGCCACGCACAGAACATTATCAGTTTTAACGCCACCAAAATAACATTATGTGGTGCACACAATGGTATTTTTGCAAATGTTTTTTATAAATTGATTTCACTTTTTCACAAGGTTCTAGGCCGATTTCGGCTCAACGGATTGCAGATTCGGAATCTGCGCATTAAATTACCCCTATATCGACATTAAAGCAAAAAAACATTTTTTGAAATTTGAACTTGGTCGCTTCGCGAAAAACGGCACCCCGGCCGACACACTGCTCATCTGAGGTTGTTTGATAGCTCAAAATGAAGCTAAGACACAGGGCTACGTGGCTAGCTAATAAAAAGGAATCCGTACTTAGGCATTAAGACCGAAAATGTTTTGCGCGGTCTCATATGAGTGACAATATCACAGTGATAGTTCAACGCGTGCGGTAATATTGACGTGTGTTTGAGACACACGACGAGTCAGCCCCGCAGTAGTACTAATATTAGTGATATTATCACTGATATTCGTATCGTCATTTGCCCACTAATACCTTTAGTTTCAGTGATATCAGTTTGGCATCAGGTATTAATATTAATATTAGTAGCACTTAAAACCAAAATTTTCGCTAGCAGTACCTCCAAGCCGTGACCGACGTGACCATGCTCAGGAAGTGTGTCTTGCTGCTCAACCAACCGGTATCATTTGGTTTTGTATAGGCTTCGAGCGACATCATTCGGCGGTGAGGGGAGGAGCGTTCTGACGAGTACATTTGCCGCGTGTGTTGCTCGTAAGGTCGTGAGATAACAGCTAATTAGCTCCCCACGAACTGCGTTTTCCCCCGGGGCACTTGACCCGGGTAAGCTATATAGTATCGGACATCGTAGGGCCAAAATCTAACGTTTGACACAAATACCGGTATTAGTGTAATCACAAATCGTGTAACCACACAATAGTGTGTAGCGTACATAGAATGACGAGGTGAATTGGTCCCTAACGCACCAAAACCGACCCGGTACCGCGGTATTTTCGTGTGGCACACATGCAAAACTTCCATTTCCGGCACGTCACCTTGAAGAGCAAGGCGCGCGGGGGGATGCGAGGGACCATGCCCGGCGCAGAGCGCCACAGCGCCGCACGCAAGTGACGCGCATGCAGCCGCAGAGCGCCAAAGAAGCAGACCAAGGGTGATGGGAGGGCGGCCAAGGGTCAATACGGTCGTCTGCGTTCGAGGCTGGTGGCGACGTCCAAGCTCGAGCATGGCAAGCTGCGGGCGTCCTGCAGCAGGTGCGTGCTCGCTGCGGTGTGAATGGAGGTGTTCGTACTAATGGAGCTAATCTATGTGGCTTTTCTGTGTCACAGCGGCGACGAATCTGGTGGCGTCGGTCAAGCTGCGGAAACCAAGCTGCGGGAGTCCTGCAGCAGGTGCGTGCTCGCTGCGGCGTGCATGGAGGTGTTCGTGCTAATGGAGCTAATCTATGTGGCTTTGGGTGTCACAGCGGCGACGAAGCTGGTGGCGTCGGTCAAGCATCAGAAACCAAGCTGCGGGCGTCCTGCAGCAGGTGGGTGCTCGCTGCGGCGTGCATGGAGGTGTTCGTGCTAATGGTGCTAATCTATGTGGCTTTTGGGTGTCACAGCGGCGACGAAGCTGGTGGCGTCGGTCAAGCATCGGAAACCAAGCTGCGGGCGTCCTGCAGCAGGTGCGTGCTCGCTGCGGCGTGCATGGAGGTGTTCGTGCTAATGGAGCTAATCTATGTGTCTTTTGTGTGTCACAGCGGCGGCGAAGCTGGTGGCGTCGGTCAAGCATCGGAAACCAAGCTGCGGGCGTCCTGCAGCAGGTGCGTGCTCGCTGCGGCGTGCATGGAGGTGTTCGTGCTAATGGTGCTAATCTATGTGGCTTTTGGGTGTCACAGCGGCGACGAAGCTGGTGGCGTCGTGCAAGCCGCGGATCCCAAGCTGTGGTTGCATGGCTGCAGGATCGCGGCGTACATGGTGGGCATGGCGAGGGTACTAATCAAACAATACACTATTTTGAATTTGAGTTACCCCGGTGTTGGTTTTCTTATATGGAACACATATCACTTCATACGCTGCGTTGTGATCCCCGTGCTCAGATGCGACTCCACAAGCATCCCCTGTTGACCAAAAATAAATGCCACTACTCTTTGCTGCGGCGAGTTGAATGCCTCTTTTGCCTACATATTACAGCACTACTGCTTTGCGGCCGAGAACGACATTGCCTCTTTTTTCGAAATAAAACAGCACGACTGTCTTGCTGCAGAACGACATTGCCTCTTTTTTCGAAATAAAACAGCACGACTGTTTTGCTGCAGAATCAGCATTGCCTCTATTTTCTAAATAAAACAGCATTACTTGTTTGCTGCAGAGAATAACATTGGTTCTCACTTTTATTGTAAATAAAGCTGTGCGTCGCTGCTGGAGCTCAAACCTGCATCCTTCCTATCATGTTCAGCGCACGTGCACATGCATTAAAACCTCCGGTCAAGCAGTAGCCGCACCACAGCGCTTAGAACTCGACCAGCAGCGTGTCGTGGCCCGAGACGGACTCGCCAAAATTGCTCACCATGAGCACCAGCACGTCGTCTCCTCCTCGAACTCGGCCGCGCGCACCATAAGCGACACGGTGAACAGCACCGTCAGCGCGCGCACCGTAATTCTGCTGTCCTCCACCGCTTCCGCCGTCGAGCAGCACCACCGTATCGCGGTCGCCCATGCGCTCGAAGGCGTCGCACACGGCGTAGCACCGGGTCCGGCACGCCTATCGGCTCTCCGGTCAACTAGTGGGGGTGGGATCCAGCGGCTTCTTGCGCTGGATGTCCATGGCGCACACCGCCAAGCTCTCCTACTCGCGCGTCCGTTCCAGCTGCAGGCTGATCGTGCCGTCGGCGTCGCTGCTGCGATCCTATCGGGCCATTGTCCGCCACGCCGTCTTCTTGCACTGTGACGGGCGGTCCGGGCCGGACTCCGGCAGGGCGAAAGCGGTAGAAAAATGTAATTTACCAAAATAGGGTACTGCATTTACCAAAATAGGGTACTAGTATACACCTGCCATATAATCATCTCCAAAATCGGGGGCTATTTGCACATCCATTTTAATACAGTACACATGTAGCGCCTGCTAGATCGCAAATATTAGCTCAAACCACAGCTAAATACTACACTACCGGTAGTACCATAGACATACATTTGCAGGCCTCCTCGCCTTTGCACTCCATCGCCAAACCGAGCTGGTACGGACATACTCCAGACGGACTCGTGTGCACGCGACCAACCATCTCTAGGTAGATCAAAACAAGGCAAGCTCACACGAGATATTCGTACCGGTACTAATATATTATATTTACAGTTTGACAGCTATAGGCCGTCGCCCCCGGGAGGGTACGCAGGTCGATAACAAAGAAAAAGTATGGAGGTACATGGTTTATAGGCATCTTAGACTGGTGGAAGTAGATTAGCTGACCAGACAAAGTAGGAGTGCACTAAGCATATTCACCAGCAGCTAAATGACACCCTGGTTCTTTAAATCTTCGAGTCTTGCGTCAGTAGGAAGAAACACTTGACGAAAACACGCGTCGAGAACTGGACGTTTGTCGGTGATAAGCTGGTACCGCATTATTTAATAATGCAGTACCAGCACTTGTTGAACGGATATCTTGATGCACATCAAGCTTAGAAGTGTTCCCGTCCAAAATTTCACTTTCTGGCCAGATAAAACAAGAAACTGCTAAATATAAAACAAGAAAACCTATATCTTTACATATAACTGAGACCTGATTTTGGTCCATTCCTTATATTATATAATTGTTACAACTCTAAGGACAAATCTGTGGCCTCAGGTCATCTTTTTGTTTTAAATTTGGCAGTTCTCGTTTCGATCTTACAAATTATGAATTTGACCCAGAAACAGTGTACGTGTTTCGTTATTGTTTGTAATATTGTTGCATAAACCACAAAGCAAAGCAAAGCAAAGCATGTTCTTACGAACTACGTTTCCCCCCGGGCGCGCCCGCCCGGGCGTGCTAATACTATTATTAATAATACCTGCCCTACAGGGTGCCTGCTCTGCAGCAGCCCCCCAAAACTCCGCTGCTCCAACCATTGGTCGGTTATGAAGTGCCTTTGTTTGTTGTTGACGCGGCATACATGTTCGTAGTTCGTAAGAACTATGTTCGCAGTTCGTAGTTCGAAGAACTATGTATAGTATCTCGTTACCCTGTGCATGTCACGAAACCGATCTTCGTACCGGTATTATATACACGTGGACCACGCACATTCTACGTGCACCACGTACATTTGTACGGGCGTGGCTTGGTAACGCCGCGGTATTCAACCGGTATTTCCCTCGATTTCCTTCTATACGACGTGAACCACACAGAACCTTGGTGGGCCACACAGAACTTTGCACACCGAGCGCCATTTCCAACGATTCCTTCTACCATGTGGACCACACAGTCTGGCGACCGGCGTAGAGAGCGCACGGATCTCGGTAGCACACACCACATTGGGATGTGCTGTGGGGTGCTCCACACGAAACGGGATCGATTTTAAGGATTCGGGCCATGAATGCGAAGCCGCGGGGGGATGAGGCCGTGGACCGCAATAAAAACTTTGGGCCCGATGTATGGGGGGCTCATACATCGGGCCCAAAGTTTTTATTGCGGTCTACATGCACCCATTAATGGCCCAAAGAAACCTGGATGGACCAATACGGTACGTGGTCACGCGAGCTCGCCGCGCATGGCAGCCGACCCTCATTCATCGATTTTCTGTTTTCAAGCGCAAGCTGGAGATTTTGGCGAAAGTGGTGGTGCTGCTGCTGCTGCAGCGGCATTGCCGTGGTCGATGCAAGGTAAGCCGCGCGTGCATGTGCTTCATTTGCGATTGCCTACTGATTGATGTGCCTTCTTTTGCGTGCCGCCAGCCGCGCCTGGAAGCCGAGCTGGCCACTGTCGCACCGCCACCACGACCAGCAGCGGCGGCAGCAGCAGCATTCCCCGGCCAAGATGCGGCTGATGCAAGGTAAGCTGTGCGTGCATTGCTGGCGCTTCATTTGCGGCTGCGTACTGATTGATGTGCCCTCTTTTGCGTGCCACCAGCCCCGCGACCACCAGCAGCAGCAGCGGCGCCGGCAGCCAGCAGCAGCAGCATTGCCGGGGACGAGCCAAGGTAAGCCGCGCGTGCGTGCGCTTCATTTGCGGCTGCGTACTGATTGATGTGCCCTCTTTTGCGTGCCACCAGCCCCGCGACCACCAGCAGCAGCAGCGGCGCCGGCAGCCAGCAGCAGCAGCATTGCCGGGGACGAGCCAAGGTAAGCCGCGCGTGCGTGCGGTTCATATGTGGCTGCCTACTGACTGCTGTGCCTTGTTTTGCGTGCCACCAGCCCCGCGACCACCAGCAACAGCGGCGCCGGCAGCAGCAGCAGCAGCAGCATTGCCGGGGTCGAGCCAAGGTAAGCCGCGCGTGCGTGCGGTTCATATGTGGCTGCCTACTGACTGCTGTGCGTTGTTTTGCGTGCCACCAGCCCCGCGACCACCAGCAGCAGCGGCGCCGGCAGCAGCAGCAGCAGCAGCAGCAGCAGCAGCACTGCCGGGGTCGATGAAGGTAAGCCGCGCGTGCGTGCGGTTCATTTGTGGCTGCCTACGGATTGCTGTGCCTTGTTTTGCGTGCCACCAGCCCCGCGACCACCAGCAGCAGCGGCGCCGGCAGCCAGCAGCAGCAGCATTGCCGGGGTCGAGCCAAGGTAAGCCGCGCGTGCGTGCGGTTCATATGTGGCTGCCTACTGACTGCTGTGCCTTGTTTTGCGTGCCACCAGCCCCGCGACCACCAGCAGCAGCGGCGCCGGCAGCAGCAGCAGCAGCAGCAGCAGCAGCAGCACTGCCGGGGTCGATGAAGGTAAGCCGCGCGTGCGTGCGGTTCATATGTGGCTGCCTACTGACTGCTGTGCCTTGTTTTGCGTGCCACCAGACCCGCGACCACCAGCAGCAGCAGCGGCGCCGGCAGCAGCAGCAGGAGCAGCAGCACTGCCGGGGTCGATGAAGGTAAGCCGCGCGTGCGTGCGGTTCATTTGTGGCTGCGTACTGATTGATGTGCCCTCTTTTGCGTGCCACCAGCCCCGCGACCACCAGCAGCAGCGGCGCCGGCAGCAGCAGCAGCAGCAGCAGCACTGCCGGGGTCGATGAAGGTAAGCCGCGCGTGCGTGCGGTTCATTTGTGGCTGCCTACTGATTGCTGTGCCTTGTTTTGCGTGCCACCAGCCGCGCGACCACCAGCAGCAGCAGCGGCGCCGGCAGCCAGCAGCAGCAGCATTGCCGGGGACGAGCCAAGGTAAGCCGCGCGTGCGTGCGGTTCATATGTGGCTGCCTACTGACTGCTGTGCCTTGTTTTGCGTGCCACCAGCCCCGCGACCACCAGCAGCAGCGGCGCCGGCAGCAGCAGCAGCAGCAGCATTGCCGGGTTCGATGAAGGTAAGCCGTGCGTGCGTGCGGTTCATTTGTGGCTGCCTACGGATTGATGTGCGTTGTTTTGCGTGCCGCGACCAGCAGCAGCAGCAGCGGCGCCGGCAGCAGCAGCAGCAGCACTACCGGGGTCGATGAAGGTAAGCCGCACGTGCATGCGGTTCATTTGCGGCTGCCTACTGATTGTTGGGCTTGTTTTTCGTGCCTCCAGCCCCGCCTGGAATCAAGCCGAGCTGGCCACTGTAGCACCGCCACCACAACCAGCAGCGGCGGCAGCAGCATTGCCGGGCGAAGATGCGGCTGATGCAAGGTAAGCCGTTCGTGCATTGCTGGCGCTTCATTTGCGGCTGTGTACTGATCGTTGTGCCTTTGTTTGCGTGCCACCAGCCCCGCGTGGAAGCCGGCTAGCCACATTCGCACCGCCACTACGACCAGCAGCAGCGGCGGCAGCAGCAGCAGCATTGCCGGCCAAGGCACAGCTAGATGGAGCTGGATCAAGGTAAGCCACGCGTGCATTAGCTGGCGCTTTCTTTGGGGGGTTCATACTGATTGATGTTCCCTGTTTTACATGCCACCAGCCCCGCCTGGAAGGAAGCCGAGCTAGCCACTACCGCACCGCCACCACGACCAGCAGCGGCGGCAGCAGCAGCGGCAGCATTGCCGGACAAGGCACAGAAAGCTGGGGCCTGTGATCACCTCATTTATATTGGACCAGATAACTCACTAGCATCACACAAAGTAACTAATAGTTGTTCTGATTTGACAAAACAAGTGGTACCTCTCAAAAAACAATGGAACGACTGAACTAGATGCGCCCGTTATCGCACAACCATCACACACTCTAAAAAACAATGTATCCGTCTTCCCAGAAGCACTTGAGCAGAATTTCCACCGCATTGTCACCTATCACCGCGCTCATGGCGCTTGCTAAGTGACCGAAGATGTCCCACATCGAAAAACCTATCTGGGACACGATCTGTGATTTGATTGGCCAATAACACACACGTCTGCCAGTATTGCACACTACATGTACTCACTCAATACTTCTATACTACGTGAACCACACAGAACTTTGCACGCCGTGTGCTCGATTCCTTCGACCACGTGGACCACACAGACTGGCGACCGGCGTAGAGAGCGCACGGATCTCGGTAGCGCACACCACATTGGGATGCGCTGTGGGGTGCTCCACACGAAACGGGATCGATTTTAGGGATTCGGGCCTGAATGCGAAGCCGCCAGGGGATGAGGCCCCGCCGCGGCATGGACCGAGCGGCATGTACCGTAGTGGCTCACTTCGCCTGCAGTCGATCACTCCCGGTGCGCTCTCCATGCATCGGGAGGGATCGACTGCAGGCGAAGTGAGCCAATCCGGTACATGCCGCTCGGGCAGCATCGGTCTCATTCTTCGATTTCTGCCGCTGGGGGAGAGGTAAGCCGCGCGTGCATTTGCTGGCGGTTCGTTTCGAGGGTGCGTACTGATTGCTGTGCCATGTTTTGCGTGCCACCAGCCGCGCGACCAGCAGCAGCAGCGGCGCCGGCAGCAGCAGCAGCAGCAGCATCGGTGCAAGGTAAGCCGCGCGTGCATTCGCTTCATTTGCGGCTGCCTACTGATTGATGTGCCTTGTTTTGCGTGCCACCAGCCCCGCGACCAGCAGGAGCAGCACGACCACTTCCTCCACAATCTCCACCATGCCACGACGCGCGACATGGCGTGGTGGCGGCGCTGCAGCGCGACGTGGGGTGGTGATGGAGATTGTGGAGATTGTGGAGGATGTGGCCACGTCGCGCGACCACGTCGCGACCACATCCTCCACAATCTCCACAATCTCCATCGCCACCCCACGTCGCGCTGCAGCGCTGCTACCACGACCAGCAGCAGCGGCGGCAGCAGCAGCAGCATTGCCGGATGAGGCACAGCAAGATGGAGCTGGTGCAAGGTATGCCGCGTGTGCATTTGCTGGCGCTTTCTTTGGAGGGGGGGGGGGGTCATATTGATTACTGTTCCTTGTTTTGCGTGCCACCAGCCCTGCCTGGAAGCCGAGCTGGCCACTGCCGCTCCGCCACCATGACCAGCAGCAGCAGCAGCGGCATTGCCGGGTCGATGCAAGGTAAGCCGCGCGTGCATGCGGTTCATTTGCGGCTGCCTACTGATTGCTGTGCCTTGTTTTGCGTGCCACCAGCCCCGCCTGCAACGGAGCCGAGCTGGCCACTGCAGCAGCAGCGGCAGCAGCAGCATTGCCGGGGTCGATGTAAGGTAAGCCGCGCGTGCGTGCGGTTCATTTGTGGCTGCCTACTGACTGCTGTGCCTTCTTTTGTGTGCCACCAGCCCCGCGACCAGCAGCAGCAGCGGCGCCGGCAGCAGCAGCAGCAGCATTGCAAATCGAATACGCTTGTTTTATTGATCGCGAAGTCAACATGGACTTAAACCAAGTCGACATTGACTCAAACGTACTAGTTTTAGTAATAGCGAAGTCAACGTCGACTCTGAACGAGTCTACATTGACATATTTGAAATCAAGTGAAATGACCGTTTTGGTGTTGAAAACACCAAAGAGTACAGTGATGGGCGTCTTGGACAGCCACTTTATATTCAATCACCTGTAATCACACATGTTAACTGATCAGCATATCGAGCAACCTCCAGTGCAAACGTCGACTTGTCACTTCCTGGGAGGCCCCTCATGATCAGGAACAGTCGAGGCGGGTGATTCATGCGCTCGCGATAGTCATCACGGTGGGCCCTGTAGTCGTCGACGAGATTGTACGCTTCGCGCTCCATTCTTGGCAGCAGCAGCAGCACTACCGGACGAGGCACAGCAAGATGGAGCTGGTGCAAGGTAAGCCGCGTGTGCATTTGCTGGCACTTTCTTTGATGGGTTCATGTTGATTTCTGTTCCTTGTTTTACATGCCACCAGCTCCGCCTGGAATGACACCGAGCTAGCCACTACCGCACCGCCACCACGATCAGCAGCGGTAGCAGCAGCAGCAGCATTGCCGGACGAGGCACAGCAAGATGGAGCTGGTGCAAGGTAAGCCGCATGTGCATTTGCTGGCGCTTTCTTTGATGGGTTCATGCTGATTTCTGTTGTTTTACATGCCACCAGCCCCACCTGGAAGGAAGCCGAGCTAGCCACTACCGCACCGCCACCACGACCAGCAGCGGCGGCAGCAGCGGCGGCAGCATTGCCGGACAAGGCACGGCAAGCTGGGGCCCGTGAGCATCTCATTTATATTGGACCAGATAACTCACTAGCATCACACAAAGTAACTAATAGTTGCTCTTATTGGACAAAACAACTTCTGCCTCTCAAAAAATGGAACGACTGAACTAGATGCGCCCGTTATCGCACAACCATCACACTCTCAAAAAACCAGAATCACAGCAACACCAGAGCGAATTGGTGCACACCACCACTACAGCAAGCAGAACGGATGGCTCTGAGTGCGAAGGAAACCAAGAAGCGCAAATGTGACGGTGGCCAAGTCGCGCCGGGTTCACACAAGCGGAAGAAGCTAGAAGCAGGAAGCGCAAGTGCGAGTGCAGAGAAGACGGCAACCCAAGGCAAAGGCGCCACTACTTCTCCGACGGGCAAGACAGTGCACAAGACGGGTGCCGGCAAGGCATCGACATGCAAGACAGCGAGCAAGACGGGTGCCGGCAAGGCAACGACGGGCAAGACAGTGAGCAAGACGGGTGCCGGCAAGTCAACGACGGGCAAGACAGCGAGCAAGACGGGTGCCGGCAAGGCAACGACGGGCAAGACAGCGAGCAAGACGGGTGCCGGCGAGGCAATGAACCAAGACGCGTCTGGTGAAATCCAAGAGATGGAGATGGTACAGAGTTTGGTGGAGCAACAAGCGGCCACGATTGCCAGTGAACAACCGCTTAGCATTAAAGAAGTTAAGCAGGCGTACGGTGCGCTCGTGAAGATGCACGCGCGGTGGAGAAAGGGTAAGCGTCAACTTGGCCGCCGAAAGAAGGGCGACTTCAAACTGAGCGCATCCCAGGTGGAGCTCATAGCAAATCGATACCGGGTGGCAAGGCAGACGAACACGACTGTGGACTACGAGGGCGCATCAAGAAACGTGAACTTTCGTTTAATCAGTGCCGACAAGTTGAGGGACCAAGAACCATACGTGATCGCAATGCTACGGATGGCGCTGGAGCAACAACGACAGATTGACGACGGGAATCCTGAAAAGACAAGTGAGAATTGGGCTGATGAGGTGGTGCAGTTGAAATTGGAGCACAAGCACGAAATCGACGCATTTTTGCAGACCATTCGCGAACTGGAGGGCGCAAATTTGCGCCTCAAGGCTGGACGGCCGCAGACGTCAGACAATTCTGTCCAAGCGTCACTAAAGGAGGCGGAAGGACCAAACTCGACAACAAATGAAGAACTTGAGTCGCGGAAGAAGCAGATAAACGAGTTGCAGACGCATGCCACGAATGTGCAGGCTGAAAATTTTCAGCTTAGGGGGCAACTGGATCTGCAATGTACAGCAGTGATATCTCTCGAAAGTAGACTGGAGGAGGTGAGAGCAGATAATGCAAAGCTGAAGCAGAAAGTTGAGGCTCTTGAGACTACTCACGCGATGCAAGAGAATTTGGATAAAAGAACGGTGGAGCTGAATGAACAAGCGCGCGTTCAGAAGTCGGAGCGGGCCACTCTGGCCGAGGAGAAGAAGAAGCACGCAGAGACAGTGGAAGAAGACAAGGTTGCTCACCAGGCATGGATGAGAGATCGTGACGCCACCCTTAGTGAGTTACATGGGTTAGAACAAGAGAATGCCAAGATTGGCGACTACTCTAAAGCAGTGCATGAGTGGATTTCGAAGTGCCGTAATGCAGAACGGGAGATGAAGGCTGCGCAGAATGACTACAATGGATTGCAGTGCTTCGTAGCAAACTTGGACAAAGAGTTAAAGGATTCCCGACATGCCGTGCAAGATTTGGAGAGAGAAAACGCGGACCTGTGGTTGTGGATGCGCTCGCTGGATGCCTGTTGTGATGTCGAGATTGCGACCAACAAGTTTGTTTCAGCCCGCACCGCTGCCTGTACGTTCTTTTTGCTGAGGTACTTGTAATGGTTTTTTTCTAACTACAGTTTGGTGTTGTGTGAAGTTCAAGACATGTCGGGAAGGGAAAGACGCGATTTTTGTGTGGCAAAATATGAGGAAGTTTATCCAGGCCGTGGTGGTGATCTGGATTGCCAGATGAAAGCATTCACGCACACTCGAAACCGAATCTGCCACGACGGTGTCATTCGCGATGTCTCGCATGAAGAATTCCAACGGAAGGGAAATGACATTCGAGAAATGCTGGCTGACTTAGGAGCACGAAATGCCCCTGCTACCTTGTAGCGCAGTTCAACGATGCATATTTAACACCAAATCAACATCATGCTTACATTAATGGAAGTGGATAAAGTCACACAATAAGTGCACGTAAGAAATGCGTAAATAAAATACGGGACTGAAATAAAATTCCGACAAATCAGCCAGCCGCAAAAATCAGAAAACACCCCTCCTCCCCCCTCTCCCCCCTCCCCCGATGCATTCGAGCCTTCCATTTTGAAATAGACGCGAAAGCCAGCATGGGGAGTATCGCGTCGGCTTCCGAGCCCGACAACGATCCAGGTGAAGGTCAGTCTCCGGAGGAGCGCATCCCTGTAACGGACGATGCCCTCGCCCACGCCCAACGCGCATGAGGATGTGTTTGATAGCTGGAAGGCGTTTTTCACGTGTTTTGATGCGTATCAGAAGGAGACTCGCCAGATATTCAAAATGCGCGTCTTCACCAGCTCGGCAGCGAGGAATGCGGATCTCTAACAGCGTGGCAAGGCCACCCCTGAAACACTCCTCCCCGCTACTTTCGACAAGTACTACAGAAACCTGGTATGTATACACAGTTGGACGCGACCCAGTCGATCAAAGGGCTAGCGGCAAAACTACTTCGTGAAATCGACAAAATGTGAAGCGCGGATGGCGGCAACAGTAGCGTGGGATGGTTCTAGAGGCTTTCAAGTAAATATTACGAAGCTGAACACCAAGCCTTGTCAACAAACAGGTTCCTTGCATTTTTATCCGTTACATTTCCATCAGCGTCTTGTAATCGATCTGCAAGCCCTTCCATACAGATCGATGTTAAAGTCACACAATGGGTTGGTGCCTTCACAATGTTGCGCGCTTCGCCGCCCGAGCTGAACCGCCGCCACGAAATGAAGGCCACAGCTCGCATAACTCGGGACTCCGACATTATGCCCCGGAGGGCTTACTGTCTTTTCACAAAGTGTTGCCACTCAATCTACGACATTCGCGCAACATCGACACTGACATTGCGCAAACACATCGATGTCTATAAACGCCGTAATTTTTGAAATTTATCCGGTATTTTATTTCACTGTGTGACGCAAATTGTGACTTTGTGCCTTTGTCGAAGATACACACAACGAGGTGGTGGCTGGTATATGCACTTAAGTACGAAGGCACAAAACCATTGTGTGACTCTAACATCGATCTACATTAATTGTTGTGTGTTCTTCGCTATGACATAATGAATGGCGAGACTTCTACATCGAAAAAGTTCCACCCCTGCTAGCAGCCACTAGACGTAAGTGACTTGGACTTATTTCTGCTTCTGGTTTGTGATTGGGTTTAGGGCGTCCCGATCAGCCAAGAAGTCGCAGATACTTTGTGTAATTGGCTTTCTGGTTTCGCGTGTGTGCTGCATGTGAGAAAATGCCGGCAGTACTGACGATTTTGGCTCTCTTGTTTTGTGTGCCGAGCCAAGCGGGAATTCACGAAGAGTGGATACCAACCAAGCCAAGTCACCGGAGCGGAAGCTACCGGCCTTATCACCTGGCTCAATAAATTCCAGATATCTTGCACTTAGCAATGTAGATAGACAAGCTGATCCTTTCTCTCTGTGTCTCTTGTGTTGTCTGTGTTGCATGTGCGATAGCCCTGGCGGCACTGGTGACTTTGGCTCTCTTGTTTCGTGTGTGTGTGCGTCTGTGTGTGTTGGATGTGAGAAAACGAGTGTATGGAAATTGGAGACGCGACGAGTAGTTATGCAAGCTCTTTTCAATTGGTGCGTATTTCTACCGATTCGCTTGAGATATAAGCAATTCCTGGTGTTTCCTGGTGGTCATCGCGAGCACTGCAGCGCCTACTATCCGAATCACCAACCGTGGACCGCTGGTGAGCAGGCATACTTTACATAATCTCAAAGATAGTATTTGTTCATGCAGCAAACCACATTAACCTCGATCATACTAGACGAAATGATACCTATAACTACACTACACGAATTGGTCGGTTTGTGGTCGTGGCTGGTCCTTGCGTTTTGAGCGCGCGTCATTCATTTGAGGAGAATTCACGGCTCGAGGTGGCGCGCCGCGCGTTGGAAGCGAATGCCATGGAAGCGGATCAGGTGACGACGCAGAGACAGAGGCGTTCCCTCGAAGTTGCAGTTCTCCACAATGCAGATTGGGCGGTCAATTCCGCGCGTATCGTCGATCTCCGTAACCACGGTGGGGCGGTGGTTGTGTGGGTGGGCGTCGTGGGCAGCACCGTAGTCAATGACGTAGCCCTCTGTAGGGAATCTCTCTCGGACTTGCATGACTTCGGTGAGGTTGCAGTGGTGGCTCGTTGTTTGGGTGCTTGAGACGCAGCGGAATTGAGAATAAGCACGTGGGCATGCATATCCAAAGGCCAAGGCCATAAGCCCGAACCTCTAGGCCTGCACGGCGAGCTTGGTGAGGCGGAGACGACCCTTGGTGAGGAGCAGCGATAACCGACACCCATTGGCACCCGTGCGTGCCTGGACCATCGATAAAATAATGGTCCATGCGCTAGGCGAGGAGGCGTCCTCGAAACTATTGCGTTGCACGAGTTTAAATGCGAGAAGCTATGTGAGCTCCTTATAAGATGCCATGCCAACGCTGAGGTGGAAGCAGGTGCGTTCGTGAATCCATTGAAATTGGCACAATGAGCAGATGCGGGTGAGTCTAAGCCAAGAAGTCGCAGGTACTTTGTGTAATTAGCTCTCTCGTATCGCGTGTTATCGCGTGTTGTTGTTCTTGTTGAAGTAAGCGGGATCAAAACTGGCCTTCTGAGCCAATACTACTTAACTTCAACTTCAACGATTGCTTTAGCGTGTTCTCGCGCTGTACAGCGCGTGACACTTAGGCCTCGAGCGCCAAGAACTTTGCCGCTTGGCGTTTTTTGGGTAATTGATGGGGCATCCTGGCGGCCACTGAAGTCATCAATCGTGTAGCAGCGCCGGCAGGCATCAAAGGCGCAGGTAGTTGCATTGGGTGTGGTTGCAGGTGCTTCTACCCAGCGCACCCGTGCAGCCTGCCGCTATCTAAGACACGCTGGCCGTCGCACGCAACGGCTTTGTGACGGACGAGATTACACACAGGCGCTTCGATTTTACCGAGCATCCTTTAGCTAGTGGTGGTGATGGTATGAAGCGCGGAGGGCACCCTTGCGCAGCCGAATACTTGCACTAAAATAGTATCACTGACAAGCATGGATATTTGACCAATCAAAGTGCGTTCATCTTGCTGACAGCTTGCAACAACTCATCAGCAAGATTTGACAATAAAAAAATTGAATATTGACCAATCAAAGTGCGGTCATCTTAGTGACAGCTTGTCAACAGAGCTATGTGCAAGATTTCAAGATCAAAAAATCGAATATTGATAACTTGAAGTGCATTTATCTTCTGGACAGCTTGTATGCTAAGCTCATGTGAAAGATAAGAAAATCAAGATGCTGTCATTTAGCAAGCCAAAATTGTTCGCCCGACAAAGCTACTAATCGCTCTGTTTCTCCAAGTATTCCATGTCACGTTGAATCGAGAGGCAACGCTGGTGGAACGAGAGGTGGTCTGTCTTATCAACAGCACCAGGTTCGTGGCACAAGAAGTTCCGCGTGTGAAAAAACTCATTGAGGTCTTGTTCCAGGCTGGCTGCGTCTTTCGGGTTGACTTTTTTCATTTTCTCCACGACGACACGGCATTGTTCCAGTCTCGACATTTTCAAGTCTGTTTGTAAAACCAGCAACACAACGTAAGTCAGCAAGAAAGCAAGTGCACTATATTCCAAAAGAATACGTACAATCATGGTTGCGTTTCCCGAGAAAGGCTTGAATGCAGTGCTCCGTGTCGCAGCATGCAGCATACGAGACCAGCTTCATCTTCAATTCCTTGGCGCGTTTGATCTCTTGATCCCTTTCGTAACGCAGGTAGTCCGCATTTTGAATCGCAGCTTCGCGGTCATATTTTGCCGTGTCAATTGCACGCTGGCACTCAGCATAGCTTTGCTTAGTAGTCCTCACGTGTAAATCGTATCGGGATTTTTCCATTTTCAGTTTCGCCCACTCGTCCTCGACACTCTCGCGTCGCGCTTTCAGGTCCTCAGCTTCTGCATCAAGCCTCTCGCGTCCCGCTTTCAGGTCCTCAGCTTCTGCATCAAGCCTCTCGCGTCCCGCTTTCAGGGCATCAGCTTCTGCGGCAAGCCTCCGCTCCTCTTCAGCAAGTCTGTTGCTAAATGCAACTAGCTCGGCTTGTCTGGTGGTCTCTGCTTCCATTTTTTTATGCAGCTCTGCTACTTTATCCTTGACTTCATTCACTTCGCCTCCAAGTTCGGCAGACTTGCCGTGCCCCGTCACCACTTCCTTGAGAGCGCTGTTCTTTGCCTTCACTTCGATCAATTCGTTCTGTAGCTTCCCAATTTCCGCTTCGTAAGACTCCTGCAGCTTCGAAATCGCCAGACTGTCCTGCTCCACCTGCTGCTTAATGCCCACTTCGAGCTGCTTGCACTTCGCAACGTCTTCATTATGCTGCACGTCCAACATCGCGATCTCTTCTTTCAAAGCTTCAATGTTTTCCATGGGTTCGCCTGCATCAATTTCACGCTGCTCAGCCAACGCCTTCTTGAGAAGCACTTTCAACTCGGGCTCCTTGGTCCTCAACTCCTCTGCGTGGTCCTTGAAGTCCTTGAAACGTGACCTGGTTGAAAGTGTTTGATAGTCCACGTCTTTATGGGCGTTTCGTGCCGCAAGATATCGATCAGCGAAAACCTCCAACACGGATGGACTCAACTTGAATTTGTCACCTGACCTGCGTTTGCTCGCCTGGAGCTTGCCGCCTTTCATTCGTTTATGCATTTTTTTCAGCGCCGGCACCGCCTCGGCAAGATCGGCCAGTGAAAGTTCTTGATCGTCACTTGGCTGCCGTATCGTTTCACCCTCGACGGCTCCGGCGGCTTCGGCCTTCAAATTTCTGGTCACTCTCGCCGTCTTGTTCTTTGCTGACTCGCCATCGACCTCGTCCTCGTCTTGGTCGCGCTTTCGCTTGCTTTGCAGAGTGTCTTCAGAAGATGCTTGTGAAGGCGTGGACTTGCTGGGAGCCTGGGGTCGAGCTGTAGTCATCTTGTCGCTCGTCTTACCGACAAGTAAAAATGTAGAGCAACGGGCGTATCCCAACGATTTTCAAAACTGATAAGCGGAATTGGTAGGCTATAGTTTTCTGAAGGACAAAGCTTTTTTTATGTATCTTGCACAGAGCTTGCGCTCGTCTAAAACGAAACTCACGTTACTTGTATGATGCCAAAATCACCGCCATAGTTGTTCCCGCCCGTGGACTGCGCTATGCTGGCACCTACACCGTGATCAAAACGTCGGACGGTTCGTGCGATCCTTAATCGCACACCAGCACGACGTCATCAGCCTCGATCTTCGCGATTGAAGATGTCCCACATCGAAAATCCTATCTGGGACATAATCTGTGAAATAACACACACGCCAGCCAGTATTGACTCAATCGTACGCGGCTCGCTGAGGTCGCTCGCATGTGTCTAGGACCCTCCAACACACCGAACCCCATAAACAATTGCGCCGCTGCTCCAAAACCTGGTGACGCCCGTGTCGCTGCTCCTGGACTCCATGACCGCGACTGCTGCAAGATCCGGTGACGCCTACCCTGCTGCAGGACTTGGTGAAGCGCACGCTGTGGATGCACGCAACTGCAAGTCTGGGAAGCATGCGAACGCTGGACGTCGATGTGTAGCGAGACAGAATAGAAGCAATGACAGCAGAAAAGGCATGGCAACTTGAAAATACGCGCTCCATTCACTGTTCCATCATGCATGTCAGCAAAACTGTCAACTTCGCTACTCTAGGCTACCCTCCGACTACGCATGAGTCCAGGTGAGCTAGGTGCTGCTCTCGCTCTGCCGGCCGCCGCCATGCTCACCATCTCGCCACGCTGCTGTCGCTGTGCTTGCCGTGAATGTCCGCCGTGCTGCGCTCGCTGTGCCGGCCGCCGCTATGCTCGCCGTGCTGCTGTCGCCCATGCCGGCCGCTGTGCTCGTCGTGCTGCTCTCGCTGTGCCGGCCACCGCCATGCTTGTCATGCTGCTCTCGTTGTCCCCGCTACCGCTACACTCGCCGTGCCGCTGTGGCCGGGCTCACCGGAATGCTTGCCGACGGTCGCCCACGCCGCTGAGATCGTCCAGGAGCGGAACTGGTCCGGCCAAGATGTCGATGTTGACTATCCCAGGTCAATGTTGACTTATGTTCGGTGATATGGTGTGGTCAACATCAGAAGCAGCGGAATCTTGGAGGTTTGACGATATTCGACGTGTGAGAAATGGAGTTCAAAGCCCGACAAATCGTTGACGACTACCGGGCGTATTGGGAGGACCGCCGCGCGTATATGCAGTACCCGCCTCGGCTCTTCGTGATCATGAGAGGCCTCCCGGGCAGTGGCAAGACAACGTTTGCTCTAGAGGTCGCTCATTATGCAGAAACGGTTGATTTCCGCGCATCGATTTGCTCAGCTGACCTCTTCTTCCAGCGCGGAGGATCCTATGTGTTCGACGCAAGTCGGCTTTGGGAGGCGCATCGAAGCTGCTACGAACAATGCAGAGAATTCCTGTGTCGCAGCCCCGACCGTGGCGTGGATATCGTTATCGTCGACAACTGCAACCTTCGGATGGATGATTTTGAGCGCTATCAGGATCTGCACATTCCCTCGGACATGCTTGCGGTTGCTGCGTTCGAATGCCCCCGTGGCATAGCGGAAGCAACACAGCTCTTGGAACGAGCTAATCGTGTTGGCCACGCTATCCCTGGTCGCACTTTCGTGGAGTACTTCAACACCTGGAGACACAACGCACCGGAGGAGCCGCGCCTCGACAACGAAGAGGACACCGACGATGAGCTGCACATCGATAACGAGCTGACCACCGTCAATATGCAGCGCGACTACATCATCACGCTGGGAGAGTTTATGCGTGATCGCTAACGTGCTCCGGCAATGCCGAAGTGGTGACTGGTAGCTTCAGTAAATCTCTAATTCGACGTATCCACTCTTGTGTTGGCGCTTATCTCGCCACTTCTGCATCTTTTTGTAAAGATAACCATGTGCATCTACTCGTACATCTCTCATTGAGTCACCAAGTCGACTACGACTTGGAACGTGTCTAAGCTGGCTTAGACACTTGTTACTGAAGCCATCTCAACAACGACTTATACCAAGTAGCTAGTCGTGCTAATGGCAGGAAACGCGGAGAGCACCGCAGTGTGAATGTGTTCGGCAAAATACTTCACGTCACTGGCACTTCAACTCTTATCACTGGCAAGCATGGATATTTGACCAATCAAAGTGCGTTCATCTTGCTGACAGCTTGCAACAACTCATCAGCAAGATTTGACAATCAAAGAATTGAATATTGGCCAATCAAAGTGCGGTCATCTTAGTGACAGCTTGTCAACAGAGCTATGTGCAAGATTTCAAGATCAAAAAATCGAATATTGATAACTTGAAGTGCATTTATCTTCTGGACAGCTTGTATGCTAAGCTCATGTGAAAGATAAGAAAATCAAGATGCTGTCATTTAGCAAGCCAAAATTGTTCGCCCGACAAAGCTACTAATCGCTCTGTTTCTCCAAGTATTCCATGTCACGTTGAATCGAGAGGCAACGCTGGTGGAACGAGAGGTGGTCTGTCTTATCAACAGCACCAGGTTCGTGGCACAGGAAGTTCCGCGTGTGAAAAAACTCATTGAGGTCTTGTTCCAGGCTGGCTGCGTCTTTCGGGTTGACTTTTTTCATTTTCTCCACGACGACACGGCATTGTTCCAGTCTCGACATTTTCAAGTCTGTTTGTAAAACCAGCAACACAACGTAAGTCAGCAAGAAAGCAAGTGCACACTACATTCCAAAAGATACGTACACTCACGGATACGTTTCTCGACAAAGGCTTCAATAGTTGTTTCCGCCCGTGGACTGCGTTGTTTCCGCCCGTGAACTGCGCTATGATGGCACCTACAGCATTTTCAAAACGTCGGACGGTTCGTGCGATCCGTAATCCGAAGAAATACGCCCCAGGCGTGAAATGAAGAAAGCAGGTTTTGATCCGAGCGGGTTCTCCAGCTCCCAACAGCGTCACCACAAGCACGAGCTTGGAATGCAGCAGTACACCACACAATCAGTCATGAGATCCAACGAAACGTCCTTCTTATTCACTTGCCAAAGTTTCATTTTTTTTTTTTGGGGGGGGGGGGGGGGGGGGTTGGAGCTTATCGCTTCCTTCAGGTTGTTACAGCTTCAAGTAGGCTTGTGGCGGCGGTTGTAGTGCTTGTAGTAAGTGTTGCGCTTGGCAAACTGCTTCTCGCACACACAGCAGAACTTACCTTTCTCATTGAGCTCTCGATCGCGAGCTCGATTGGCCGCACGGGCAGGGTTGCGCGAGCATCCTCTTTTGTGATTCGAGACTTGTAACTTGGTTGGCGCCATGAATCGGCAGAACTCGCACTTATACGTTGGAGGAGGCGCGAACTCGGTCGCATCGGCTCCCCACTTGATGCCCTTGATCGTCAGCACGCAGTGAATCCTGTAGTTGAGTTCCGTAAAGGCAGCACCGCTGTGGATAACATCGCCACGGAATATGACACAGTCACCGGCGCCAAGCAGGACTTCAGTCCTACGACGAGGATCCGCAACGGCAAAGCACTTCGGATACAATATCAACTTGGTGTTCTCCGTCAGGCCAATGATAAGCCCGGCTTGAATCTCGGAGAACTTCTTGCGCGCTTTGCCGATCTCGACGGCTGGGATGTCTCGATGTGGATCTTGCTCCTCGCTACCAGGCAAGCTCTTGAGTGCCACCCATTCCTTTGGCTGCCAGCGCATGTGAAACTTCTTGATCATCAGGGTTGCTTCGTCCTTCAGTTTCTTGTAGGCCTTCCGTTTCAGCGGCGCCATCTTCCTGAACTCATCGAAAGTATTGCTGCCAACCTCCTTGAAGATCGATACAAAATCGAGCGTCTTGGACTCGTCGTCAGCCTCGATCTTCGCGCGAACCGTCGTGATCATCTCCGGCGCGAACACTTTCGGCATGATCATGTATCCGTCTTCCCAGAAGCACTTGAGCAGAGTTTCCACCGCATCGTCATCTATCACCGCGCTCATGGCGTTGGCTAGCTCTCTTGCGATTTGACGGCAGGGAATGGGCATTAGGTGGCGTTAGCAAGTGGAAATCGACATTAATGTACTGTACCTCACTTCAAATTCAAAATTCTCTTGCGATTTGTCGGGTGACGAAGATGTCACACATCGAAAAACCGATCTGGGACTTGATGTCCCATATCGAAAAATCTATCTGGGACACGATCTGTGATTTGATTGGCCAATAATACACACGTATGCTAGTATTGCACACAACTCAATCAATCTTCCATGGCCAGAACTAATCGCAAAGCTCCTCGCTCGACGGCGGGCACCGCTCCCCGCCTGCGGCTCGCAGAGCTCGCTTGGTGGATGGAAGATCCCGCGAACATGCCGAACACCATTCACGATCGCGCCGCTGCTCCAAAACCTGGTGACGCCCGTGTCGCTGCTCCTGGACTCCGTGACCGCGCTGCTGCTGCAAAATCCGGTGACGCCGACGCTGCTGCAGAACTCGGTGAAGCGCAAGCTGCGAGTGCTGACGAAGCCTAGCTCACCTGGACTCCACTGTCAGCTTGTGTACTCGGAGGGTAGCCTAGAGTAGCGTAGTTGACATTTTTACTGACATGCGTGATGAAACATTGAATGAAGCTCATATTTTCAAGTTTTCATGCTATTTGTTTTCAGCTGTCGTTGCTTCTATTCTGTGTCGCTACGATCGAACAAGTGCGTCTTCAATCGCCACGACCGCTGCATTCTCTAGGCTTTGCGCAGCTTAACTGTCTTTTGTATACATTTTGACAATCTAGTTAGCCAGTTTACGTTTTGACAATTCGGGGTGCATGCAATCTAGTTACAGTTAGCCATTTTAATTCCTCCGTCGCCGCCGATGACGTTTCCTAATCGATTGAACTACCGTGTCCGCGCCTCCGTGAGCACAAGCGCCACCAGCACCAGTACTGCCGAGCCGCTCAACGACACGGACGACTACAGGGCCGCCACCCGCGAATACTGGGAAGACTCAGGATCGGTCTTTTTCGTCGCGACGATGGACTCGTTCAAGAAGGAACACCCGTTCGGTGCGTAGCTCTTGAGCTGGTCGAGACCCCCCCCCCCCACGGTCACAGAATTACACCAACGATGCCATTTTGCAGAGAAGCGCCAAGCCGAAGCCGAACGCATTCGATTCAAGTACTCGGACCGGATTCCGGTGTGTATGCTTTACCGGTATAGATTCACTGGTGATATCTAACTCGTGTTTTTTGTTATCGTGGTGCAGGTGATTTGTGAAAAGGCGGACCGTAGCAACATCCCGGACATTGACAAGAAGAAGTACTTGGTGCCGGCGGATCTGACAGTCGGCCAATTCGTGTTCGTGATCCGAAAGCGCATCAAACTGAGTCCAGAGAAGGCAATCTTCATCTTCATCAACAACGTCCTCCCACCCACAGGTATGTGACTATGTTATGCCATTATTTGTGTTATCTAATACTCATTGATCATTTTTTTAAATGTTTTTTTTCTGGTTTAGCGGCACTAATGTCGAACATTTACAAAGAGCAGAAAGACTCTGATGGTTTTCTCTACGTCACCTACAGCGGCGAAAACACCTTCGGCGAATAGGCGCTGTCGGCGTGTGGGGACTCGATTCTGGTTGACGATTTTTTGTTGTTGTCGCTGTAGTAGGCTTTCTATTCTGCGCTCTCAAGCTGTGAGCCGCTGTATTGACTAATTACTATAATGATTGTACTGCTGGTATTAGTAGCAGCAGATCGAGTGTATTTCGCCTTGCTTGTTCAGTCAGCGTTCTGTCACGCTGTGTCGGCGTTGACTTGGATTTACTGGTATGAGCTCACATTCTATGGCCTTAGATCTCAGCATACTAAAGAGCGATGAAAAAGGTTATTGAATCATCGTTACGCAACTCACAAACAGCTACTGGAAGCAGCAGGCTAACGCCTCGAGGTTCCGGCAACCTGGTCAACTTTGAAATAATCTGGCCAATTATTTCCGCGTGTTTAACGCCACATCTTCTGAATTGCCTTACTCTGGCTGCGCGAACGATTCAACGGTGAATGTGGGCACCTCAGTATCATCGGCGAATTGTTGGAAAAGCGCTCGAACGGTAGCTGGCGGCTGCGGGCGTCGCGATCGCTCATTCAATTCTAACGCATGGGCTTCGTCACGGCACGATAGCTTAACCGTGACCACCGCTCCCTCGTACCCGTCCCTGGCCCATTCAGAGGTCACCACGGCAATAATTCGCTGCCTATCGGCTGCCGTTAAATTCATCTCGTCGATGATCACAACATCCGCTGCTTGCAACGATAGTTTAACATCATCTTCTGCCATTTCTCGCCCCCATTCTCTGAGCTCTTCGTGAAATCCCGAGCCGCACACCCGCACTTGGCGAGTGATGCCGTCCGTGTTTCGCTGCCTTTCGAAAGCTTCACGAAATTCCGCTGCCAAAAACCCACTAAACACGCTCTTTCACGCTCCAGGAAGCCCAAAGAGTAGCACCACATACTTCGCATAAACCCAGTTACTCTCCACGGTGTCCGCTAGAATCTGGTTGATCCCATATTGCCAGTCGATCGGGGCCTCCATTCTTGTTTGCCGTTTCGAATTCTGTTGTGTTGTCAACTAAGTACTGCTTGGTCAGGGCAGTCGATCACCCCCCCCCCCCCCCCCCCTCAATCACGCCAAGGTTGCCCCCCATTGGCCAAAAGAAAACTACCGTGAAAGATAAGTTTTCACTCCTTTTAGTGAAAGTTCGCTTAAAGGCACGGCACCCAGTCCAATGCATGATCATTTCATGTTTCCAGGTCGTCCGAGGGGTTGTTAGCTAACGTGAACACACACATTGAAATCGGGATGATGAGCGGATGCGGTAAGGCTCAACGAAGGAGTCGCAGGTATTTTATGCAATTGGATCTCTGGTATCGCGTGTGTGCTGCATGTGAGAAAATGCCGGCAGTACTGACGATTTTCGCTCTCTTGTTTTGTGTGCCGAGCCAAGGGGGAATTCACGAAGAGTGGATACCAACCAAGCCAAGTCACCGGAGCGGAAGCTACCGGCCTTATCACCTGGCTCAATAAATTCCAGATATCTTGCACTTAGCAATGTAGATAGACAAGCTGATCCTTTCTCTCTGTGTCTCTTGTGTTGTCTGTGTTGCATGTGCGATAGCCCTGGCGGCACTGGTGACTTTGGCTCTCTTGTTTCGTGTGTGTGTGCGTCTGTGTGTGTTGGATGTGAGAAAACGAGTGTATGGAAATTGGAGACGCGACGAGTAGTTATGCAAGCTCTTTTCAATTGGTGCGTATTTCTACCGATTCGCTTGAGATATAAGCAATTCCTGGTGTTTCCTGGTGGTCATCGCGAGCACTGCAGCGCCTACTATCCGAATCACCAACCGTGGACCGCTGGTGAGCAGGCATACTTTACATAATCTCAAAGATAGTATTTGTTCATGCAGCAAACCACATTAACCACGATTATACTAGACAAAATGATACCTATAACTACACTACACGAATTGGTCGATTGATGGTTGTGGCCGGTCTTTGCGTTTTGAGCGCGCGCCACTCTTTTGAGGAGAACTCACGGCTCGAGGTGGCGTGCCGCGCGTTGGAAGCGAATGCCATGGGAGCGGTTCAGGTGACGACGCAGAGACAGAGGCGTTCCCTTAAAGGTGCAGTTCCACACAATGCAGCTCGGGTCGTTAATTCCTCGCGTATCGTCGATCTCGGTAACCACGGTGGGGCGGTGGTCGTGTGGGCGCTCGTAGAATGGTGAATCAAGGTACGCGTGGAGACAAATGTTGTTTGAATCGTACGCGACAGGCGCGAGAATGAAGTCTCCACGGAAGAGAACAACGTCCCCCTTGCTCAGCCGCAGCAACTTCCGGTTTGATCGGAGCGCGAACCTCTCGTTCCACCCGTACGCGTAAAAGCACGTGTCGTCGTCGGTGGCAACCACAATCGATCCAGGTAGAGCACTCGTGTCCATGATGTCGGCACCAAGTGGAACCGTGAGGAATTCTCTACGAGGTGGTTGGTCTTCTGTGCCAGCTGGGGTCATGATGAGGTGCCAGTTATGCGCACTTGCGTCCGGGAAAATCGTTCGGTAAAACCGCTGCAGCAAGCGCGACATACGACGGGCGTCTTGGTCCGGCACAACAACTCTGACACGAACTCGTTCTTCAGTCACATCGAAAAAGCCAAAAAAGCCATCATTCATTTCATCATAAAACCAGCCATTGGTTTGGCGTGCGATCGACCGCCATACGTTGATCGTGTCGTCGTGGACAGCACCGTAGAAGACGACGTAGCCCTTTGTAGCGAATCTCTCTCGGACATGCATGACTTTGGTGAGGTTGCAAGGGTGGCTCGTTGGTTGGGTGCTTGAGGCGAAGCGGAATTAAGAATAAGCACGTGGGCATGCATATCCAATGGCCAAGGACATAAGCTGCTTGGGACGCTGCCGCGACGAGCCTGAAGATGACCCTTGGTGAGGAGAAACGATAACGGACACCCATTGGCACCCGTGTGTGCCTGGACCATCGATAAAATTATGGTCCATGAGCTCGGGGAGGAGGCGTCGATGAGCCAATTGTGCTCGAAGTCGGTTTTAAATTCAAAGGGCTACTACAGCACTATCTCCAGCGTTCCATGTCGTAGTCTACCGTCTCCTTCGTTTGCATCTCTTGGACAAGAGGGGCCCCATTCATTAAACCAGAATCAACCAGCAGCATCACTTTCGCGCTCGAGTCAACCGAGCGTAGCACAACCAGATAGTGACGAAGATGACTTGCTACACCACCTGACTGTCGAACGAATGCGAGAGATGGACAGGTTACGCCAGCGTCAGTTTAGAGCCCGAAGAAAGAAGAAGCGCAGTGGTGCAATTAGTCAAGTTTCACTTGGAGGCGTACGAAAAAAAAAACATTGAAAGCTGAGGCAAGCGCATCTTGGGATGGAACGTTTGACAACGAGCTCTGTGACAGTGAGCGGAAAGAATGCATGGATGGACTTCGTCGAGCTTTAGGAGCTGATGGCTTGGACGAATGTGTGTGTACCGTGTGTGATAGGCTGGAGCTTCGCCACAAAACCCGCCGAATTGATGATACCAATTGGGAATACATGAATAAGATGAAGCGAAGCTTGAAAGTGTCAAACAGATCAAACATTCCCGGTGATCTAGTTTCTCAATACCGATCCCCACCCCATCTGCCAGATTTGGAAGGTTTAATGGTCTCCCCACGAGGAATAACATGCTACAATGATGACACTAACTCACAGCGAGCATGGTTTTCTGTTTGTTATGAATGTGATCGATCTATTGACCAGTGCAAGCTTCCGAAGTTTTCGATTGCAAATGGATTTTACGTCGGGAGGATTAGTGAGCATTTGCGAGGTCTTACGCTACCGGAGCGATTTATGACGCAGCTGGTTAGTCTTTCCGCCATTACTCGTGTGATGCGTGGAGGTAGACATCGATGTATTCGTTCTCATTGCATCGCGTTTGACTGTACACAGGGACCTCCGATATTGCTATTGCCGCGGTCAATAGAAAACGTTAATTCCTACCGAGTTGTTATGGTGGGTGAGTTCACACCAGCACAATCGGAAAAAATTCGAAAGATGCACAGAGTTCGAAACCAAAAGGTCCGGGAAGTGTTTGAATTCTACAAAGAAAACAATCATTTGTACGCCAATGTGCTCCAAAATGAACCAGCTCTACTTTTCGACGATGTGGATGCTGCTGCCCAGACGTTCACAGAGCGTGTTGAAGATAGTAGTGGCGAGTTGAACGACGGGATAAACCGAGAGCAAGAAACCATTCGAGGTGAGAATGATGAATTCCGTGTTTTTAACGAGAACAATGAGATTAACGTGATTGAGCGGCGACTTGGAATATCGAACGCATTTGTGCCTGCTATGATACAAGAACACCCGGCAGCACCCGAAGCTGGAGACCGTGGAGAGCGTCGGTTTGAAGTTCGCGGGTCAAATAAAATCTCAACTGATGTTTCTGGTGATCTGTTTGCTCGCATGTTCCCGCATCTTTTTCCGTTTGGCCGTGGCCACCCAGGTGAAGCTAGACCGGTTGCAGTATCTGTTCACGAATGCGTGAAGTATTACACTATGCTAAGCGAGCGTCAATTTGCGGAGGATGAGTTGTTCACTCTGGTGGCATTCGATCGGATTTCGTTAAGTAATATGTACATTCACAATCACTTCCGTTGTCAGCGCTTCCCTAGTCTATTAGATGGTTACGAAAGTCTGACTGGGGAGCAGCTCGGTCGTGCAATACTTGAAAATGAACGAAGGCGCCAAGGATGTCTACCGTGGCGCAAACGAAACGATGATGTTGCTGGGCGGTTTTTGAAGACGGTAGAAATTGGAAGCAAGTCATGCTGGGGGAGTAACGCGGAAAGATCTCAGTGCCGACATAAAGCCTTTGCTTACCAAGTTCGATTCGGCCAACCAGCACTCTTCGTCACTCTAACTCCCAACACAGATAATTCACTCGTACTGGCTCACTATGCGGGTATATCGTCCGTGAGCACGCTGTTTGATGTACTCGAATCCCGAGTACTCGGCAAAGCAAAGTTGCGAGAGGCTAGTCTAAGAAACGATTGCGCTTCCACGCGCCTGTTCATGCGTCAGATTGATGCGTTTATCAAGTACGCGCTGGGAATGGATCCAGCAACGAGAACAAAGCTGCCATTTCGTGGACTATTTGGCGACGTGAAGGCTTACTTTGGGATGGTAGAAACACAAGGGAGGGGTACGCTACATCTCCACATTTTAATATGGCTGAACCATTGCCCAACTAATTCAACAGCTATTGAACGGCTATTACGGAGCCCTGATGGTGATGATTTTCGGGAGCAGGTGATTTCGTACAGCCGAAGTATAGTATCAAATGACTTGCCAATTCCTGTCGAAGCTTCTCGGTGTAGTAAGTGTAGCGCACCGTTTTCAAAGTTTGTTGGGCTGTCTATTCCCGACAGTGCTCGCCAAGATCCTATCACTAGCAAAAAGAACACTCGCAATAGGGGCAAACCTACAGAGCCGGCACTCGTACAGTGCAGCGTTTGCAATCATCAATTCAGCTCACAACACCTATTGCGAGGCGCATTGCTGAATTTTCGTCCTGATCAGTGGCCGGTATGGGAACATCCATTGACAGCAAGCGAAGTGAAGCAGCAGGCCGACAGGGAGGTCGTTTGCCGTGATACGACGAAGCAAGCTGTTGATATTGTTGATGAAAGAGAAAAGAATCATGCTAGCCTAAAAGGTAACCAGAAGAACGCAGACTTTTCGTTTGAGCTCTTACGCGAGCAAAATCGTGCTCAGATGGAGCTCTGTAAGAGCGACGATGACCCGTTTAGAGCCGACGAACTTACACGCACATTTGAAGTGTCTCCACCCTCCGTATCTGATGGGAGAATGACACGGACATCCTTAGATTACATGGTTGCAGCATTGGTGATCCAGTTGAATCAGCATTTATGGAATCACACGAACAGTTGTTTCAAGCAATCCAGGTCAACCCCGCACGATGCATATTGTCGCTACCGTTTTCCTCGTGATCTGGTCGAAACAACTTCGTTTGACGCATCAGGAGTGGAACTCGGGCGAAAGCTTGGCCATGAATTTGTGAATGGCTTTAACTACGAAATTATGGCAACGTTTAGATGCAATCATGACATCCAAGTACTTCTCGGGGGTAGCGATGTCACAGATCGAATTTTTTATTGCTGCAAATACGTGACAAAACCTCAAAACAGAGTTGATTCGCAAGTTGCCGTTGCCGTAGCTGCGCTAAAGCGACGTGAAGAGCGTGAAAAGGTAGATGAACAAGATCCAAAAATATTGGCGCAAAAGCGAGTCGCCGCTCTGATGTATAATTTGACAAACCGCCACGAAATGGCTGGTCCACTGGCCGCATTATACTTGTATCGAGGATCATGTTGCTACTCAAGTGATACTTGCGTCTCACTGCCTCTCGGTGATGCCATCAGGCAGCTTACGACGGCAGACGGATATGCCTGCACTTTGGTAAAGGAAAGCGCTGATCTTCAATCGTCAAAATACCATGCAGTATCTTTCCTGGATGATTACATCTACCGTCCGAAGAGCTTGGAGAATTTAAATATGTACGAGTTTGCAATGTCATACTTCAGGAGGAAGAACGAAAGTGCAACCAGTTGCATCCTACAATTTCTTCAAAATCACCCACTGCATGAAACGCATAGTCTGGGCAAGAGGCATAAAAGCATCGTCCCCGTCATAAATGGCTTTCGCATGCCATCTGAAGATCTCGAGGGGAGCCCAGAGGTTGTATCGAAGCGTGCCATGCTCTCGCTTGTCCTGTTCAAACCTTTTCGTACACTGGAGTCTTTAATCGGGGTCGCGGACGCCAGTGATGAACAGGCATGGGTCAACGTGTTCGAAACTTGGAAAATGACCCGGAGCAGTTTTGTTGAAGCGATTATGGAGAATATGGAGGACTTCTATAGGGGGTCAAAGAGAGCTGCAGATCAGGCCAAGCCAGCAACTGTGCCCTCAAACGGTCAACAGAGTGATACCGAAGGTGACGATACCAGCAGCGACGACAGCGATAATTTAGCTGGAGAGGGTGATGCGGACATATATTGCGAAGGATGCCATGATGACGACGATTTTGATATGAAATTGCTGTGGGAAGACGACGAAAATCGCAATGTTATTTTGGATAGTTCATCTTTGCATCCTGCTGCGTGCCCAACGTCCGCTTCGCCAGACGGTAATGCAGCCACAATGTTAGCCATTTTTAAGACTCACGGACTGCTAAACGGCGCAGCGTCTGCGCTAGCAAGCAATTTATCTCCAGAATGGCCCCCGGAAAATGTCCCCCCCCCTTGATGCAATGAAGAAATGGGTTATTAATGCAAACACAGACAATCATGTGGTTTCCCAGAGTTTACCCATCGTTACTCCGCGGGATACTCAGATTGTCGAGCTTCTAAGCGATACTCTCCGTGATACTAACATGGCATGGCCACGATCGGTCGATTTGAACCGCTCACCGCATGTGAAAAAGAGCTTTGCCAGTATCGCCGACATATCTGCAGTTTACACTCTTAATGAAAGACAGCACTACGCTCTGCAAATTATTGGATCTTCATTATTTTTGCGATGGAAGCAAATCGAGGTTTCTGAAGTAGACGGCTCCCGTTTGGAGACAACGCTTCGCGATAGTCAACTACTCATGTTTCTAGGTGGCGAAGGTGGCACCGGAAAAAGCAGGACCATCGAAGCAGTGCAGGCGTTGTGTGATAGCTGGGGGAGGCCTCATAGCTTCGTAAAGACTGCGTTGACGGGAAAGGCAGCGACACTCATCAGCGGACGGACGCTAGCAAGCTTTCTTTTGCAAATTCAAAAACGAAGGTCATCGGATGACATTATGAATGTGGAGATAATCATTGTGGATGAAGTATCGATGATGAAGAAATATCAGCTTGCTCAACTAGATAAACGCCTGCGTGTTGCCAAACGTGTACCCGGTGTTGTGTTTGGCGGTGTCCACGTCATTCTCGTGGGTGATTTCTTGCAGTTGCCTCCCGTAGGTGGTTCACCCCTGTACCAAGATCCATTGACGCACTCAAAAAAGGCAAAAATATCCGCTGATGAGCTCGCGGGGTATCATCTGTGGCACTTGTTCACCGACGTCATCATTTTAAAAGAATCCGTGCGATTTGCAAACGACCCTGAATGGGGTCACGGGTGCCAGCAAGCCCGGCTCGGAATATGGACACCGCAATTTGTCGATATAATTAATTCGCGCGTTGTCACACTCGAAACCAAGCGGGATTCGTTCAACGCTGAAGAAAAAATGGCTACATTTGTCACCCCTGACAACATGACTAGAATGTGTATCAACAACCTGTTCATTTCAACTACGGCACGCCTGCTTCCTGATGGCGAATTTCCTGTGCGTGTCGTGGCGAACTTCAGAGGAAAATTGAAAGCTCTTAATCGCTTTGAAACAGCGACTATCATGGCGCTACCGGACACCAAGTTTGGGAGGATGGCACCGTACCTTGACTTAATCGTCGGGATGCCAATACAGGTCTCACAGAACGTTCGCGCAGCAAAAATGGTGGCAAATGGGACTCTGGGAACGCTTGAAGCAATTATTTATCACCCTGGTACAACTTTCCGTTTTGTGCATGACAGCACTGCCGACATGACGGTTAAAGTTCCCAGTGTACCTCCTTATGTTCTATTGGTGCGGATCGATCGGGGTTCAACAGCCATTGCATTACAAGGCGTTAGTGATGCAAACATATTTCCTCTCTTTTTTGACGCTCAAGCATATAGCGCTTGTGAAATCACGCTTCCGGGGAAGTTCCGTGGAGTACCAAGGATGCTTCAAGTTAAGATTCAGCAGTTCCCACTTGTTTGCGCAGCGGCATCGACCGTATACAAAGTTCAGGGTGAGACATTGGAAAATATGGTGGTTACCGAGTGGCGTTCTAAGTTCCGCATTTCAAACAAGAGAGAGCAGCCGTATTTACTAGTGTCGCGCGTGACGACGAGACGTGCGTTCACAACGCTCCAACCTCTAACAAGCGAATTGGTCGCGTGGGCAAACCCACCAGAGGCTGCGTTACAAGAAGAAAATTGGTTGTGCCAGCTCTGCCGAACCACGATGGTAAAGCTACGAAGTGCTACAATAGAACGTTAAATAGATTAGTTTCAAAACAATAAGTTGTGCTCCGACCGCGATGCTATGCCAAATTAGCCATGTCACATCAGCACCAAACACTACTGATGACTTTGACTCTCTTATTTTGTGTGTGTGTGTTGCATGTGAGATAATGCCGGTAGCACTGATGCCTTTGCGATTGTATTCGATTTTATACAGGAGGTGCCAAAAGCTGCGCGCAGCAGCCGCTAGCGTGGCAACGCGCTCCACGTTCGGGTCAGGTGATTGTGCTTTATTCCAAGGTTGCCTTTCTTGGTTTTTTTGGGGAGTATATACACGCAGCGACGTAGTGTTGGAGTTGCACATGTGAAACGTATAAAGAGGATTTGAGATTGGACATGTTATTGATTACTTCGCTCGCTCATAGATGTAAACTTGAATTAGTTTGTTCGTCCAACTGGCTGGTCCCCGTATAACGTGTTGCAGTTGCCACTTAGTGCAGAAGGTGTTTCGACAGGACGGCCGATGCCTCGGGCAGTACGACTCGGTTGATATCACAAATCGTGCACGCCGGAGAGCACATAACTCTTGTAGGACGAGCATTTTCACGTCATCCAAGAACAGAATGCTGTTCAGATAGACGATTGAGGCTTGGCAGAGCGGCGCGTGTGCCGATATTCCACAGTCCTTCGCATTGCCTTCGAGCAGGACAACTTTCTTGAGCAATGGCTGCACGAGCGCATATCTGTTGATCAGCTGGCAGCCAAGGTGACACAATCGGGGACGGATCTCAATTCCTAAGCACCTCTGAGCTGCTGTCTGAAGAGCAAACTGTGCAACAATATTTCCAATACCACAGCCAATATCGAGAAAAACATCGTCAGCTCGGATAGGTCCAATGATGTTAATAACAACAGCCACCGCTTGTGGAAGAAGCTCTCCAGCATTCTCATGTAGCACACCAGCTTTCTGTTGGACATCGGTCTTGGTAACCGAACCGAAGACGGAGCGGAGAAGGCATGCTGCAGCTTGGTAGTCCAGGAAGGGAGGTCGCGGACGGCTTGGGGTGGAATCACTTGGACTGTCGGCACGGCGCGTAGAACTGAAGAAGCAGGGGGGAAATTTGGACAAGTCGTTGCCATGGGTGCGCTTGAGGGTTCGTAGGCGCGTTTCGAGCTCCTTTGTGGTCTTATAGTGGTTCTCACGGTTGGCAGGTATGCAGGTTGCAGGTTTGCTCATGTAGCCAATCATAGCAAACCTGCAGCCTTCTTACCGTGAGGACATGCAACCTGCACGTATCGGATGGAATTTCATTTCTACCCAATAATAGACGAGTATGTGTTTGCTGGCTTGTGTTGCAGCATGGCAAAGGAAGGAACTCGTGCGGCTACTGACCTGCTTCTGACGGCTCGGGCCCCGTATGCCGCATTATAGCACTCAAGCGAAAAGGACACAAGCGTGGTGACGCAGGTGAAATCTGCGCGCTACTTGAAGAGAGAATGCAGTCTGGCGTCACGGGAGTCGAGTGTGGCACGCGCTCACCAGTGACAGGGATATCACGATTTTTGTCCAATAGATATCGATATGAAACCTGCAGATCAAACCTGCTGCGGTTGTCAAGGCAGGGCAGGTAACCTGCTTGCAGGTTTGAACAACCTCCTCTGATTGGTTCGTTTTTCCTGCAACCTGCATACCTGCTAACCGTGAGAACCACTTATTAATGCGAAACCGGCGCAGCTTCCGCGCTACAGTAGACCACTCCACACGACGGTTTTGCTGCGCGTACTGAAACGCGAGTCTGACTAACAACTTGTCGGCATCGTCCGAGAACGTCGGCAGCATGGGTATAGGCAATCGGGTGTGTCTGGAGTGACTGGATAACTAGCATACTTAAACGAAGTGACTACAATCCATACTATAATCAAGACGATTACACATGTTCAGTTGTTGCAGTAATTTCGATACACGCGTTAGTGAAACCAAGTTCATTACACGGGTTTTGTGTAGCCGTTTTGTAGCTCTGCAAAGGAGCTCCCACTTGAGCATCTCCGCCAAACGTTTGAGTCAATATCGACTTGGTTTAAGTCCATGTTGACTTCGCGATCAATAAAACAAGCGTATTCGAGTCAAAGTTGGCTCGCTCGAAGTCATCGGTGACTTGGAAATGTGTATTCATTCATCGTTACGCAGCAGTACACACAACTACAGCCGGTTGGCACTCTCAAACGCAGCCAATACTTCCATAATCTTCGCGCATACACGCACGTATCTGTCGTGGTCCATCGAGCGAATGACGGTACCTGTCTTGTCGTGAACCAACTTATTTCTTTTATCCCAGAACTCGACCACAAGCGCCTTGAACTCTTCAGCATCCGCCGTGTTCGATCCAAACGCCTCCATCATTTTGCCCTGAATGAAGTCGCGCTTCTTCTGCATTGTGCTCATGTTACCTACATTTTTTCAGTTCAGAGACAATGAAAGTCAATGCAATGTCAAACCATACTGAAGCAGAAACTCAAGCGGCTTACCATCTCGGATGACGGCGTTCCATTCCGTGAACTCTTCGATAGCTTTCTCGGTCACCGCGCTATGCTTGAACATACTCAAGTATAGCTTTAGCCTCGCGATGGTGTCTTGCAATCCGCTGTTCTCCGTTGTCACCGTCTCTAGCGCAGCCTTCATCGATTCCAACTGCGTTCTCACTCCATACCGTTCTGCTTGCATCGCCGCCCTCTCTTCCTCGATCCGGATGCGGTTGGCTTCGAGCTCTTCAAACGCAGCCGGGCACCCGTTGTTCCTGAACTGCTCTTCCAGGAGCCGGGTCTGGCGCTTCATTTCATTCAAAAGCTTCGCCTGCCTCAGCGATATTCGGCCTTCTTGTTGCTTCTCTCGACTCGGCTTCTCTCGTTTCTTTTTATCCGCGTCCAACTGCTCCCGCTCCTGTTGCAGGCAATGCGTTACGTTCTGGAGCCGCCGGCCCTCCTCTTTGAGCTTGGCCTCTTGAGATTTCAGCTCCTCGGCTTTGACTTGTAGTTCTCTCTCCTTGTTCTCCATATTCTTCTCTCGCGTAGCCACCTCGTTCTCCCGGTCCTCCAGATTTTTCTTGCGCTCGTCCACCTCTCTCATGAGGTTGTTCATGTCTTCGTGCACATCCTGGAGTTTCTTAGCATGGCTATCCTGCGCCTTAAGTAGATTGTCTGCCTGCGAGGTGACGGATTGCTTCAACTCAGTTTCCACCTGGGCAAGTTTGTTGCGCAAGCCACTTGAAATCGCCCTCTCATCGGCTAGTTTTGCAGCCGTCTTCCTCCACTCATGCGCTGTCACGGTACATTTGTCGTCGCCACTGCCATCACCACTGCCATCATTCCTGAGCTCGGCCAGCTCCTTCGCAGCGGCTGCTAACTGCTCCTCTAATTTCATTGAGCGTGCTAGTTCCTCCTCCAGCTGTCGAGCCCCTTTCTGCTTCTCTTCATCTTGCTTCTCTCGGAACTGCTTCAGTGCTTGCGAAATGGTATTTTCAAGATGCGCATACCCCTCTGACGCTAGCGATGCTTGGTTTCCGGCTGCGGCAAGCTGCTGAGCCGCGTGGATGTCGCATTGCTCGATCGCCAGGTGCTCGGCTCCGCCACGTTGCGATAGCTTCGACGAACCCGATCCAGCGGTCTGCGCGTGTGCGTCTGCTTTCAGGGCTTGGTCCGCTATGTAAACCTCGTAGAACTCTTTCAGCAGCGCAGACTCGTGACGCTTCAGCTTTTCTGGATTGTCTTTGAACTGCTTGAATTGGTTCAACGTGCTCAAAGACTCGTAGTCCAAGTCGTTGCCGCCGTTGCTAGCAGCTGTGTATTTCTCCGCCCATATACGCTTCTGGTAGTCTGCCATCGTGTAGTAATCACCTGCGTTGCGCCGTGGGCCTTGCCGGTGCTCGCCCTTTTCGTCTGCCATCTTCTTTTGTAGAGCCAAGCACGTGGACCGGAGCGCGTGCTTGGGTACCAGGGGAGTCGTCTCTTCATCGCGAGTCTTCGTCTCGTCCTCCGATGCACTCGTGGCGCCCAACTCGCGCGTCGTCCCGTGGGATCCTTCGCCAGTCTTCTTGGCAGTCTTCCTCTGCTTACGGGTGCTTGGCGAAGTGTCTCGCCCCTCCCCCTTCTTCCGCTTCTGCTATGCATTGCCGGTGGCAGACGTGGTCTTGGCAGCGTTTGCTGACTTGTCAGTGGGCGCGCTCGTCCGCTTTGTCGCTGGCTTGTCCGTCGCCTTTGTAGCTTTCTTGCTCCTCGTCATGGGCGCCTGGCGAGCAGCACCGCCAGCAGTTCCCTCGCTCTCTGCAGCCTGAGATCGCTTCGCCATCAGTAACTTGCCGCAGTGCTGGACTTGCAAGTCAACGGTGAGATCGGTTTTTGGTTGATCAAGGTGATTGAGGAAATTGATTTGATTGATGGAAATTGATTTTGAAGGGTATGGATTTGACCAGTTGGAGTTGGGCTTTCATTTTTCAACAAGATGAAGCTGGCTGACGAGGAGCTGCCCGCAGTGTGGGAGGAAGCCAACTGGAGTCACATCGTCGCCCAGGTCGTGGAGGATACGGTTGAAAATTCCTGGACTTGCAGGAAGTATGTGGTGCTTATCAGTGGGCTTCCTGGGGCTGGAAAGAGCGCGCTCAGCGAAGTGTTGGCTAGAGAGTTCAGAGAGGCTTTGCGTGAGAAGCCAAACAAGGACGGCAGCTCTCGTCTAGTGCGGTTGTGCAGCTCGTCATTTGACGAAGTACATGCAGTGTGTGGAGCAACAAGGGACCCCACGCCGGCTACGTTTGCTGAGAAGGATATTACGTTTTCCTTACAAGTTGCGGACGTGGTGATTATCGACGAGATGAATCTTACGGAGAGCGATAGGAAACCTATTCTGGACACGGTAACCACTCAGTTGAGCGACATGAAGTGCGATGGAGAGGTGTGCATGGTTAAGCTATCATGCCGCGACGAATCGCACGCTTTCGAGCTTTACGCCAGATCGTGGCGATCGCTGTCGGACGATGAACTTCGAGCTCTATTAAAAAAATACGTCGCAGATAGTAGTGAGGACATGGCCAACGTTTACACCGTCGACCCCAACATATAGGATAGGACAGGGAAAGAGAGGCTGTCTAGGAGGACTTTAATGCATCAGGGCCGTGTTACACAGATATGAGTGTTGCTTAGATTTGGTTTATGTTGACAATCTTTATGAACTATCAACTACGTGCTGTCATGTCGACAGCGACTTCGAATGGGCCAACGTTGACTGAAACAAGATACAGAAATGGGCATCTTGGAGAGCCACCTCATAATATCGTTTTAGACGGGGCTCGCTTTGTGATAGGCCAATCAACATACATAAACCTGTGTATCTCAATAAATAATAACATGTGTGATTACAGGTGATTGAATATAAAGTGGCTCTCCAAGACGCCCATCACTGTACTCTTTGGTGTTTTCAACACCAAAACGGCCATTTCACAAATGAGTCAATGTAGACTCGTTCAGAGTCGACGTTGACTTCGCTATTACTGAAACTAGTACGTTTGAGTCAATGTCGACTTGGTTTAAGTCCATGTTGACTTCGCGATCAATAAAACAAGCGTATTCGAGTCAAAGTTGACTCGCTCGAAGTCATCGGTGACTTGGAAATGTGTATTCATTCATCGTTACGCAGCAGCACACACAACTACAGCAGGATGGCACTCTCAAACGCAGCCAATGCTTCCATAATCTTCGCGCATACACGCACGTATCTGCCGTGGTCCATCGAGTGAATGACGGTACCTGTCTTGGCGTGGACCATGTCATTTCTTTTCTCCCAGAACTCGATCCTGGAGTTTCTTAGCATGGCTACCCTGCGCCTCAAGTAGATTGTCTGCGGGCGTGGTGACGGATTGCTTCGACAAATTCAACTCAGTTTCCACCTGGGCAAGTTTGTTGCGCAAGCCACTTGAAATCGCCTTCTCCTCGGCCAGTTGTAAAATCGAATTCCGCAACTCCTTTGTCAACGCGATAGTTATATCGTTGTCTGTGAGATCAAAATTCCTGCGTTCGGCCAGCTCCTTCGCAGCGGCTGCTAACTGCTCCTCTAATTTCCTTGAGCGTGCTTGTTCCTCCTCTAGCATCTCTCGGAACTGCTGCAGTACTTGCGAAATAGAGAGTTCAAAATTCGCATACTCCCCTCGCAAATGGTGGGTTTGCAGGCTCCGAGCTGGGGCACCTTCCTCCTGCACGGCCACGGGTGTCTGCGAGATTCGAGGCCCTGGAGCTTGGTCTGACGCTAGCGATGCTAGGTTTCTGGCTGCGGCAAGCTGCTGAGCCGCGTGGATGTCGCATTGTTCGATCGCCAGGTGCTCGGCTCCGCCACGTTGCGATAGCTTCGACGAACCCGATCCAGCGGTCTGCGCGTGTGCGTCTGCTTTCAAGGCTTGGTCCGCTAAGTAAACCTCGTAGAACTCTTTCAGCAGCGCAGGCTCGTGACGCTTCAGCTCTTCTGGATTATCTTTGAACGCCTTGAATTGATTCAACGTGCTCAAAGCCTCGTAGTCCAAGTCGTTGCCGCTGTTCCTAGCAGCTGTGTATTTCTCCGCCCACACACGCTTCTGGTAGTCTGCCATCTTGTAGTAATCACCTGCATTGCGCCGTGGGCCTTGCCGGTGCTCGCCCTTTTCGTCTGCCATCTTCTTTTGTAGAGCCAAGCACGTGGACCGGAGCGCGTGCTTGGGTACCAGGGGAGTCGTCTCTTCATCGCGAGTCTTCGCCTCGTCCTCCGATGCACTCGCGGCGCCCAACTCGCGCGTCGTCCCGTGGGATCCTTCGCCAGTCTTCTTGGCAGTCTTCCTCTGCTTACGGGGGCTTGGCGAAGTGTCTCGCCCCTCCCCCTTCTTCCGCTTCTGCTTGGCATTGCCGGTGGCAGGCGTGGTCTTGGCAGCGTTTGCTGACTTGTCAGTGGGCGCGCTCGTCCGCTTTGTCGCTGGCTTGTCCGTCGCCTTTGCAGCTTTCTTGCTCCTCGTCATGGGCGCCTGGCGAGCAGCACCGCCAGCAGTTCCCTCGCTCTCTGCAGCCTGAGACCGCTTCGCCATCAGCACTTTGCTGCAGTCAAGGTTCTTTGAGAAAGTGATTCTACAGTTGAATAAATTGATGTGGACCAATTCGATTTAGAATCAAGAGGACTCTAAGTCAACGTTGACTTGGTATAAGTCGTTGTTGAGATGGCTTCAGTAACAAGTGTCTAAGCCAGCGTAGATACGTTCCAAGTCGTAGTCGACTTGGTGACTCAATGAGAGATGTACGAGTAGATGCACATGGTTATCTTTACAAAAAGATGCAGAAGTGGCGAGATAAGCGCCAACACAAGAGTGGATACGTCAAATTAGAGATTTACTGAAGCTACCAGTCACCACTTCGGCATTGCCGGAGCACGTTAGCGATCACGCATAAACTCTTCCAGCGTGATGATGTATTCGCGCGGCATATCGACGGTGGTCAGCTCATCATCGATGTGCAGCTCATCGACGATGTCCACCTCGTTGTCGAGGCGCGGCTCCTCCAGTGCGTTGCGTCTCCAGGTGTTATAGTACTCCACGAAAGTGCGACCAGGGATAGCGTGGCCAGCACGATTAGCTCGTTCCAAGAGCCGTGTTGCTTCCGTTATGCTACGGGGGCATTCGAACGAAGCAACCGCAAGCATGTCCGGGGAAATGTGCAGATCCAGATAGCGCTCAAAATCATCCATCCAAAGGTTGCAGTTGTCGACGATAACGACATCCACGCCACGGTCGGGGCTGCAACACAGGAGTTCTCTGCATTGTTCGTAGCAGCGTCTAGGCGCCTCCAAATGCCGATTCGCGTCGAACACATAGGATCTTCCGCGCAGGACGAAGAGGCCAGCTGAGTCAGCTGAGCAAACCGATGCGCGGAAATCAAACGTTGCTGCATAATGAGCGACCTCTAGAGCAAACATTGTCTTGCCACTGCCCGGGAGGCCTCTCATGATCACGAAGAGCCGAGGCGGGTACTGCATATACGCGCGCCGGTCCATCCGATACGCCCGGTAGTCGTCAACGATTCGTCGGGCTTTGAACTCCATTTCTCACACGTCGAATGTCGTCGAACCTGAAAATTGACGACTGGGTCTGCTACGGTTCTAACGGGCAAGTCCGGGAAAGGGAAGACGGCATTTCTTAGAACTTTCACGTCCAAGATTCCGCTTCTGATGTTGACCACACCATATCACCGAACATAAGTCAACATTGACCTGGGATAGTCAACATCGACATCTTGGCCGGACCAGTTCCGCTGGCGACCGTCGGCAAGCATTCCGGTGAGCCCGGCCACAGCGGCACGGCGAGCGTAGCGGTAGCGGGGACAACGAGAGCAGCATGACGACCATGGCGGCGGCCGGCACAGCGAGAGCAGCACGACGAGCATGGCGGCGGCCGGCATGGGCGACGATTTCTGTTGGACATCGGTCTTGGTAACCGAACCGAAGACGGAGCGGAGAAGGCATCCTGCAGCTTGGTAGTCCAGGACGAGAGGTCGCGGACGGCTTGGGGTGGTATTGCTTGAACTGTCGGCACGGCGCGTAGAACTGAAGAACCAGGGGGGGGGGATTTGGACAAGTCGTTGCCATGGCCGCGCTGGGCGGGTTCGTAGGCGCGTTTCGAGCTCCTTTGTGGGCTTATTAATGCGAAACCGGCGCAGCTTCCGCGCTACAGTAGACCACTCCACACGACGGTTTTGCTGCGCGTACTGAAACACGAGTCTGACTAGCAACTTGTCGGCATCGTCCGAGAACGTCGGCAGCATGAATCGGGTGTATCTGGAGTGACTTGATAACTAGCATACTTAAACGAAGTGACTACAATCCATACTATAATCAAGACGATTACACATGTTCAGTTGTTGCAGTAATTTCGATACACGCGTTAGTGAAACCAAGTTCATTACACGGGTTTTGTGTAGCCGTTTTGTAGCTCTGCAAAGGAGCTCCCACTTGAGCATCTCCGCCAAACGTTTGAGTCAATATCGACTTGGTTTAAGTCCATGTTGACTTCGCGATCAATAAAACAAGCGTATTCGAGTCAAAGTTGGCTCGCTCGAAGTCATCGGTGACTTGGAAATGTGTATTCATTCATCGTTACGCAGCAGTACACACAACTACAGCCGGTTGGCACTCTCAAACGCAGCCAATACTTCCATAATCTTCGCGCATACACGCACGTATCTGTCGTGGTCCATCGAGCGAATGACGGTACCTGTCTTGTCGTGAACCAACTTATTTCTTTTATCCCAGAACTCGACCACAAGCGCCTTGAACTCTTCAGCATCCGCCGTGTTCGATCCAAACGCCTCCATCATTTTGCCCTGAATGAAGTCGCGCTTCTTCTGCATTGTGCTCATGTTACCTACATTTTTTCAGTTCAGAGACAATGAAAGTCAATGCAATGTCAAACCATACTGAAGCAGAAACTCAAGCGGCTTACCATCTCGGATGACGGCGTTCCATTCCGTGAACTCTTCGATAGCTTTCTCGGTCACCGCGCTATGCTTGAACATACTCAAGTATAGCTTTAGCCTCGCGATGGTGTCTTGCAATCCGCTGTTCTCCGTTGTCACCGTCTCTAGCGCAGCCTTCATCGATTCCAACTGCGTTCTCACTCCATACCGTTCTGCTTGCATCGCCGCCCTCTCTTCCTCGATCCGGATGCGGTTGGCTTCGAGCTCTTCAAACGCAGCCGGGCACCCGTTGTTCCTGAACTGCTCTTCCAGGAGCCGGGTCTGGCGCTTCATTTCATTCAAAAGCTTCGCCTGCCTCAGCGATATTCGGCCTTCTTGTTGCTTCTCTCGACTCGGCTTCTCTCGTTTCTTTTTATCCGCGTCCAACTGCTCCCGCTCCTGTTGCAGGCAATGCGTTACGTTCTGGAGCCGCCGGCCCTCCTCTTTGAGCTTGGCCTCTTGAGATTTCAGCTCCTCGGCTTTGACTTGTAGTTCTCTCTCCTTGTTCTCCATATTCTTCTCTCGCGTAGCCACCTCGTTCTCCCGGTCCTCCAGATTTTTCTTGCGCTCGTCCACCTCTCTCATGAGGTTGTTCATGTCTTCGTGCACATCCTGGAGTTTCTTAGCATGGCTATCCTGCGCCTTAAGTAGATTGTCTGCCTGCGAGGTGACGGATTGCTTCAACTCAGTTTCCACCTGGGCAAGTTTGTTGCGCAAGCCACTTGAAATCGCCCTCTCATCGGCTAGTTTTGCAGCCGTCTTCCTCCACTCATGCGCTGTCACGGTACATTTGTCGTCGCCACTGCCATCACCACTGCCATCATTCCTGAGCTCGGCCAGCTCCTTCGCAGCGGCTGCTAACTGCTCCTCTAATTTCATTGAGCGTGCTAGTTCCTCCTCCAGCTGTCGAGCCCCTTTCTGCTTCTCTTCATCTTGCTTCTCTCGGAACTGCTTCAGTGCTTGCGAAATGGTATTTTCAAGATGCGCATACCCCTCTGACGCTAGCGATGCTTGGTTTCCGGCTGCGGCAAGCTGCTGAGCCGCGTGGATGTCGCATTGCTCGATCGCCAGGTGCTCGGCTCCGCCACGTTGCGATAGCTTCGACGAACCCGATCCAGCGGTCTGCGCGTGTGCGTCTGCTTTCAGGGCTTGGTCCGCTATGTAAACCTCGTAGAACTCTTTCAGCAGCGCAGACTCGTGACGCTTCAGCTTTTCTGGATTGTCTTTGAACTGCTTGAATTGGTTCAACGTGCTCAAAGACTCGTAGTCCAAGTCGTTGCCGCCGTTGCTAGCAGCTGTGTATTTCTCCGCCCATATACGCTTCTGGTAGTCTGCCATCGTGTAGTAATCACCTGCGTTGCGCCGTGGGCCTTGCCGGTGCTCGCCCTTTTCGTCTGCCATCTTCTTTTGTAGAGCCAAGCACGTGGACCGGAGCGCGTGCTTGGGTACCAGGGGAGTCGTCTCTTCATCGCGAGTCTTCGTCTCGTCCTCCGATGCACTCGTGGCGCCCAACTCGCGCGTCGTCCCGTGGGATCCTTCGCCAGTCTTCTTGGCAGTCTTCCTCTGCTTACGGGTGCTTGGCGAAGTGTCTCGCCCCTCCCCCTTCTTCCGCTTCTGCTATGCATTGCCGGTGGCAGACGTGGTCTTGGCAGCGTTTGCTGACTTGTCAGTGGGCGCGCTCGTCCGCTTTGTCGCTGGCTTGTCCGTCGCCTTTGTAGCTTTCTTGCTCCTCGTCATGGGCGCCTGGCGAGCAGCACCGCCAGCAGTTCCCTCGCTCTCTGCAGCCTGAGATCGCTTCGCCATCAGTAACTTGCCGCAGTGCTGGACTTGCAAGTCAACGGTGAGATCGGTTTTTGGTTGATCAAGGTGATTGAGGAAATTGATTTGATTGATGGAAATTGATTTTGAAGGGTATGGATTTGACCAGTTGGAGTTGGGCTTTCATTTTTCAACAAGATGAAGCTGGCTGACGAGGAGCTGCCCGCAGTGTGGGAGGAAGCCAACTGGAGTCACATCGTCGCCCAGGTCGTGGAGGATACGGTTGAAAATTCCTGGACTTGCAGGAAGTATGTGGTGCTTATCAGTGGGCTTCCTGGGGCTGGAAAGAGCGCGCTCAGCGAAGTGTTGGCTAGAGAGTTCAGAGAGGCTTTGCGTGAGAAGCCAAACAAGGACGGCAGCTCTCGTCTAGTGCGGTTGTGCAGCTCGTCATTTGACGAAGTACATGCAGTGTGTGGAGCAACAAGGGACCCCACGCCGGCTACGTTTGCTGAGAAGGATATTACGTTTTCCTTACAAGTTGCGGACGTGGTGATTATCGACGAGATGAATCTTACGGAGAGCGATAGGAAACCTATTCTGGACACGGTAACCACTCAGTTGAGCGACATGAAGTGCGATGGAGAGGTGTGCATGGTTAAGCTATCATGCCGCGACGAATCGCACGCTTTCGAGCTTTACGCCAGATCGTGGCGATCGCTGTCGGACGATGAACTTCGAGCTCTATTAAAAAAATACGTCGCAGATAGTAGTGAGGACATGGCCAACGTTTACACCGTCGACCCCAACATATAGGATAGGACAGGGAAAGAGAGGCTGTCTAGGAGGACTTTAATGCATCAGGGCCGTGTTACACAGATATGAGTGTTGCTTAGATTTGGTTTATGTTGACAATCTTTATGAACTATCAACTACGTGCTGTCATGTCGACAGCGACTTCGAATGGGCCAACGTTGACTGAAACAAGATACAGAAATGGGCATCTTGGAGAGCCACCTCATAATATCGTTTTAGACGGGGCTCGCTTTGTGATAGGCCAATCAACATACATAAACCTGTGTATCTCAATAAATAATAACATGTGTGATTACAGGTGATTGAATATAAAGTGGCTCTCCAAGACGCCCATCACTGTACTCTTTGGTGTTTTCAACACCAAAACGGCCATTTCACAAATGAGTCAATGTAGACTCGTTCAGAGTCGACGTTGACTTCGCTATTACTGAAACTAGTACGTTTGAGTCAATGTCGACTTGGTTTAAGTCCATGTTGACTTCGCGATCAATAAAACAAGCGTATTCGAGTCAAAGTTGACTCGCTCGAAGTCATCGGTGACTTGGAAATGTGTATTCATTCATCGTTACGCAGCAGCACACACAACTACAGCAGGATGGCACTCTCAAACGCAGCCAATGCTTCCATAATCTTCGCGCATACACGCACGTATCTGCCGTGGTCCATCGAGTGAATGACGGTACCTGTCTTGGCGTGGACCATGTCATTTCTTTTCTCCCAGAACTCGATCCTGGAGTTTCTTAGCATGGCTACCCTGCGCCTCAAGTAGATTGTCTGCGGGCGTGGTGACGGATTGCTTCGACAAATTCAACTCAGTTTCCACCTGGGCAAGTTTGTTGCGCAAGCCACTTGAAATCGCCTTCTCCTCGGCCAGTTGTAAAATCGAATTCCGCAACTCCTTTGTCAACGCGATAGTTATATCGTTGTCTGTGAGATCAAAATTCCTGCGTTCGGCCAGCTCCTTCGCAGCGGCTGCTAACTGCTCCTCTAATTTCCTTGAGCGTGCTTGTTCCTCCTCTAGCATCTCTCGGAACTGCTGCAGTACTTGCGAAATAGAGAGTTCAAAATTCGCATACTCCCCTCGCAAATGGTGGGTTTGCAGGCTCCGAGCTGGGGCACCTTCCTCCTGCACGGCCACGGGTGTCTGCGAGATTCGAGGCCCTGGAGCTTGGTCTGACGCTAGCGATGCTAGGTTTCTGGCTGCGGCAAGCTGCTGAGCCGCGTGGATGTCGCATTGTTCGATCGCCAGGTGCTCGGCTCCGCCACGTTGCGATAGCTTCGACGAACCCGATCCAGCGGTCTGCGCGTGTGCGTCTGCTTTCAAGGCTTGGTCCGCTAAGTAAACCTCGTAGAACTCTTTCAGCAGCGCAGGCTCGTGACGCTTCAGCTCTTCTGGATTATCTTTGAACGCCTTGAATTGATTCAACGTGCTCAAAGCCTCGTAGTCCAAGTCGTTGCCGCTGTTCCTAGCAGCTGTGTATTTCTCCGCCCACACACGCTTCTGGTAGTCTGCCATCTTGTAGTAATCACCTGCATTGCGCCGTGGGCCTTGCCGGTGCTCGCCCTTTTCGTCTGCCATCTTCTTTTGTAGAGCCAAGCACGTGGACCGGAGCGCGTGCTTGGGTACCAGGGGAGTCGTCTCTTCATCGCGAGTCTTCGCCTCGTCCTCCGATGCACTCGCGGCGCCCAACTCGCGCGTCGTCCCGTGGGATCCTTCGCCAGTCTTCTTGGCAGTCTTCCTCTGCTTACGGGGGCTTGGCGAAGTGTCTCGCCCCTCCCCCTTCTTCCGCTTCTGCTTGGCATTGCCGGTGGCAGGCGTGGTCTTGGCAGCGTTTGCTGACTTGTCAGTGGGCGCGCTCGTCCGCTTTGTCGCTGGCTTGTCCGTCGCCTTTGCAGCTTTCTTGCTCCTCGTCATGGGCGCCTGGCGAGCAGCACCGCCAGCAGTTCCCTCGCTCTCTGCAGCCTGAGACCGCTTCGCCATCAGCACTTTGCTGCAGTCAAGGTTCTTTGAGAAAGTGATTCTACAGTTGAATAAATTGATGTGGACCAATTCGATTTAGAATCAAGAGGACTCTAAGTCAACGTTGACTTGGTATAAGTCGTTGTTGAGATGGCTTCAGTAACAAGTGTCTAAGCCAGCGTAGATACGTTCCAAGTCGTAGTCGACTTGGTGACTCAATGAGAGATGTACGAGTAGATGCACATGGTTATCTTTACAAAAAGATGCAGAAGTGGCGAGATAAGCGCCAACACAAGAGTGGATACGTCAAATTAGAGATTTACTGAAGCTACCAGTCACCACTTCGGCATTGCCGGAGCACGTTAGCGATCACGCATAAACTCTTCCAGCGTGATGATGTATTCGCGCGGCATATCGACGGTGGTCAGCTCATCATCGATGTGCAGCTCATCGACGATGTCCACCTCGTTGTCGAGGCGCGGCTCCTCCAGTGCGTTGCGTCTCCAGGTGTTATAGTACTCCACGAAAGTGCGACCAGGGATAGCGTGGCCAGCACGATTAGCTCGTTCCAAGAGCCGTGTTGCTTCCGTTATGCTACGGGGGCATTCGAACGAAGCAACCGCAAGCATGTCCGGGGAAATGTGCAGATCCAGATAGCGCTCAAAATCATCCATCCAAAGGTTGCAGTTGTCGACGATAACGACATCCACGCCACGGTCGGGGCTGCAACACAGGAGTTCTCTGCATTGTTCGTAGCAGCGTCTAGGCGCCTCCAAATGCCGATTCGCGTCGAACACATAGGATCTTCCGCGCAGGACGAAGAGGCCAGCTGAGTCAGCTGAGCAAACCGATGCGCGGAAATCAAACGTTGCTGCATAATGAGCGACCTCTAGAGCAAACATTGTCTTGCCACTGCCCGGGAGGCCTCTCATGATCACGAAGAGCCGAGGCGGGTACTGCATATACGCGCGCCGGTCCATCCGATACGCCCGGTAGTCGTCAACGATTCGTCGGGCTTTGAACTCCATTTCTCACACGTCGAATGTCGTCGAACCTGAAAATTGACGACTGGGTCTGCTACGGTTCTAACGGGCAAGTCCGGGAAAGGGAAGACGGCATTTCTTAGAACTTTCACGTCCAAGATTCCGCTTCTGATGTTGACCACACCATATCACCGAACATAAGTCAACATTGACCTGGGATAGTCAACATCGACATCTTGGCCGGACCAGTTCCGCTGGCGACCGTCGGCAAGCATTCCGGTGAGCCCGGCCACAGCGGCACGGCGAGCGTAGCGGTAGCGGGGACAACGAGAGCAGCATGACGACCATGGCGGCGGCCGGCACAGCGAGAGCAGCACGACGAGCATGGCGGCGGCCGGCATGGGCGACGATTTCTGTTGGACATCGGTCTTGGTAACCGAACCGAAGACGGAGCGGAGAAGGCATCCTGCAGCTTGGTAGTCCAGGACGAGAGGTCGCGGACGGCTTGGGGTGGTATTGCTTGAACTGTCGGCACGGCGCGTAGAACTGAAGAACCAGGGGGGGGGGATTTGGACAAGTCGTTGCCATGGCCGCGCTGGGCGGGTTCGTAGGCGCGTTTCGAGCTCCTTTGTGGGCTTATTAATGCGAAACCGGCGCAGCTTCCGCGCTACAGTAGACCACTCCACACGACGGTTTTGCTGCGCGTACTGAAACACGAGTCTGACTAGCAACTTGTCGGCATCGTCCGAGAACGTCGGCAGCATGAATCGGGTGTATCTGGAGTGACTTGATAACTAGCATACTTAAACGAAGTGACTACAATCCATACTATAATCAAGACGATTACACATGTTCAGTTGTTGCAGTAATTTCGATACACGCGTACAATTCCTTGACGTCTTTTTGCATAGTGAAACCAAGTTCATTACACGGGTTTTGTGTTAGCACTGCAAAGGAGCTTTCACTTGAGCATCTCCGCCAAACCTCGCTAACTGTAGGGATGAATGGCAAATATGAACACCCGCATAACATGCTGGTCGTCGCCCGCAACGGCTTTGTGACGGCCGAGATCACACACAGGCGCTTCGATTTTACCGAGCATCCTAAAGCTAGTGGTGGTGATGGTATGAAGCGCGGAGGGCACCCTTGTGCAGCCGAAAACTTGCTAAAATAGTATCACTGACCCGCATGGATATTTGACCAATCAAAGTGCGTTCATCTTGCTGACAGCTTGCAACAACTCATCAGCAAGATTTGACAATCAAAAAATTCGAATATTGACCAATCAAAGTGTGCTCATCTTATTCACAGGCCGCACCGCCACCACGACCGGCAGCAGCGGCGGCAGCATCAGCGGCAGCCTGTCAATAAGATGAGCGCAGTCATACCTCACAGAATCTCGAATATAGTATTTGTTCATGCAGCAAACCACATTAACCACGAATATACTAGACAAGATCATACCTATAGCTACACTACACGAATGGGTCAATTGGTGGTTGTGCTCTCCTTGCGTTTTGAGCGCGCGCCATTCTTTTCAGGAGATCTCACGGCTCGAGGTGGCGCGCCGTGCGTTGGAAACGGATGCCATGGTAGCGGTTCAGGTGACGACGCAGAGACAGAGGCGTTCCCTTGAAGGTGCAGTTCCACACAATGCAGAACGGGTCGTCAATTCCACGCGTATCGTCGATTTCAGGAACCACGGTGGGGCGGTGGTCGTCTGGGCGGTCGTAGAATGGTGAATCAAGGTACGCGTGGAGACAAATGTTGTTTGTATCGTACCCGACAGGCGCGAGAATGAAGTCTCCACGGAAAAGAACAATGTCCCCCTTGTTCAGCTCCAGCAACTTCCGGTTTGATCGGAGTGCGAGCCTCTCGTTCCACCCGTACGCGTAATAGCACGTGTCATCGTTGGTGGCGACCACAATCGATCCAGGTAGAGCACTCGTGTCCATGATGTCGGCACCAAGCGGAACCGTGATAAATTCTCTACGAGGTGGTTGGTCTTCCGTGCCAGCCGGGGTCTTGTTGAAGTGCCAGTCATGCGCACTTGCGTCCGGGAAAAACGTTCGGTAGAACCGCTGCAGCAAGCGCGACATTTCACGGGCGTCTTGGTCCGGCACAGCAGCTTTGACACGAACTTGTTCCTCGGTCATGTCGTTCACTTCCTCTTCAAACCAGCCATCGATTTGGCGTGCGATCGACCGCCAGGAGTTGATCGTGTCGACGTGGACAGCACCGTAGAAGATGACGTAGCCCTTTGTAGCGAATCTCTCTCGGACTTGCATGACTTCGGTGAGGTTGCAGTGGTGACACAATGGTTGGGTGCGTGCGACGCAGCGGAATTGAGTATAAGCATGTAGACATGCATATCCAATGGCCAAGGACATAAGCCCAACTCCCCAGGCCTGCAGCACTGCCACGGTTTGGTGAGAAGAAGACGACCCTTGATGGGGAGATGCGATAACTGACACCCATTGCCTCCCGTGCGTGCCTGGACCATCGATAAAATTATGGTCCATGAGCTCAGCGAGGAGGCGTCCATGAAACTATTGTGCTCGCATCAGACACCCATTGCCTCCCGTGCGTGCCTGGACCATCGATAAAATTATGGTCCATGAGCTCAGCGAGGAGGCGTTCATGAAACTATTATGCTCGCATCAGTTTAAATGTGAGAAACTTTCGTCGCTGGTGTTGTTGCTGGCCACCATCACGGAGTCTCTGCTGTTACCGATCTGTGAGCGCTGTGCGAGCTCCTTATCGGATGCCATGTTAACGCTGAGTCGTGAGGAATTTTGCCGTGGATTTAGGTCATCGCACGGTAAACGGTAGTGTGATGGTCCATCCACAAAATTGTGATCCCCGATGCCACGGCCGAAGCATCTCCAACCATGGACCATCGTTAGAATTATGATCCACTAGCTACGAGGCGCGTTCTTAAAATTGAGATAATGAGCGGATACGGGTGGGGCTGTCAAGATGAGGTTTAGCTTGACCTGTAAGATAGCGTGGTGTGAGTAGGTTTCGATGTCTGCCAACCTTTATGCCTATGTGTGTTCAATATAAGATACCGTATCATTGCCACTAAGCTGGTGGCACCAGCCCCCGTGATTACAAAATAAGCGGTCATGCACGCCTCACAATTCGTTTTACAATGCTTCCTGAGTAGCACACGAGCCGGTTTTGCTGCGGTGATGCTTCATGTTGAAGCTAAAGCGTAATATTTGTTGTGAGAAGTGGCTCGTATCTTTTGAACAAGACCAATACGTACCGTACCGCCATATCGTCGAACTAAACCGCTTCGCCATCTCGCAATTGAAATCTCCTGGTGTCATTGCGCATTTTCAATCATGGTGGGCAAGCCTCGCCACGACGCGGAAGCCACGAAGCTGACCAAGAAATCGATGAAGAGCGCCGCGAAGGTTGTCATCCGCGAACAGCACATCGATGTTCCTGCAACGAGCAATGAGACCGCTGCACCGCAACAACCATCACTGACGCCGTACGAACGGATGCGCCAATTGCTGGCGCAGCGAGATCCCGTTGCTGGACCAGTTGTCGTGGACACGGCCGAAGGTATGCGTTGTTGCAGCTCCAGGGCGGTTCTCAATGGTGACGATGGTTTCCTATGCATTGATGCGTTTTCGCCAGGTTTGAAGCGTCACGTTCAAGGCAGCGAGTGTGACTGTAAGGCGTGCATACGGATGAAGCTGCTTTGGATTTCTGGTCATAAGTACAAGGACTGGAGACTCGCTCGGCTTCATCTCGTTGATGCGAATGCGCCAGAAAGTCTCGAGGAGATGCTGAAAGTATGAGTGTGCATTCCAAGTTGCTCGCTGCGCGCTTCTAACCAAATGTGCTATAGGTGTTTCGAGACAGGTACGAAAGCAATCGCCAAGAAATCGACTCGCTTCTGGTGACTGCTACGGTGTGGAACGTGGAGAGTGACTCCGAGCTTTTGCCGACGCCGGGCTGCGTTGTCGAAATTAGCGACTACACCAATCTTCAGCTCTACGGTGACATACAATGTCAACTCACGACCCGACTGAGTCAGATCAACTGGGAAGGGAAAGCGCTGTAAGCAAGGGTCTACGTGTGCGCTGTGCATATAATAGTAGTAGTAACATAGTTGTAATTACGTGCATAAATCATCGGATTTAAGGGGAAATGGGTACACGTTTCGTCCGTCTTGCGCTGCCGTATCATTCGTGAATTCGAGACGCAGCCCCCAGGTGAGAACGCCTTCTTGAGGCTTTTGAGAGGCTGCTACCACGCTAATTGACTTTGTGCAGATGACCAAACGGCCGGGGTCGTCCAACTACACTACCAGCGAGATGAAGTGCTTGCTGGCCCTCGTGCAGAGTCACCTGCCGGCCTCCAAGAGAGACTGGGACCTCGTGGCGGCCGCGTACAACACAAGAAAAGAGCCTCGATGGAAGCCGAGAAACGCAGTGAGCCTTACGAGGAAGTATCGCAATATGTGCTTGGTGTCCAACAAAGTTGAAGCGGAGCTTGCCAGCACCATAAGGCGGGTGCAAACCATGATGAAGAAGCAGAAAACGCCACAAACCAGAGCAGCAAACCCGATCTCCGCCGCTGTTATATCAGGACCGACAAGCGTTCATGCTGCAGCACTGAAGTCCCTCGATGTCGTGCCGCCGTCTTCAGTCCCAAGTCGTTCAGGAGTGCAAGAAAGCGCTGGTGACGAGGTGCGGCTTTATGAGTGGGTGGAGGAAGGTGCGGCGCCGCCTCTGGATTGTGAAGGAAGCGGCATAGTGGCTGTTTCACAGTGGCTTCAAACGGTTTCGAAGCAGCTCACCACGGAACGAGGGGAAGCCCATCGGAAGCATCGAGAGATCATCAAGGGAATTTCGTCGCTGAAAGTCACGCTTGATTATCTTGTCGTGCAGCTACAATGATGTAGCCAAGCCAACATCACAATATGTATGTCTTCAGCAGAGATTACACAAATTATGGCTCTCCAAAGACACTAATTAGACGGTAGGGCTACGTCCGAACGCTCATGCAGCATCGGCAGAAACTCCAGCAGCATCCACGACAGCTCGCACCGTGCGCAACTTCAAGTATCTGCACGATACCGTAGTGGCGCATAAATTTAAAGATGATCCAAGCATTCGACCTATCGCATCTGCACAGTCATTTTCGTTTTTGCATTGACTTCCGCACGCAATGCCAGGGCGTGGCGAAGGCATCCAAGGCTCTGGAAGAGGAGGGGCTAAGCGTCACCGCAAGATCCTCCGCGACTCTATTCAGGGCCTCACCAATCCGTCTATACGGCGTCTTGCTCGCCGCGCCGGCGTGGTTCGAATCTCTGGGCTTATCTATCAAGAGACACGGGCGGTGCTCAGAGTGTACCTGAGCAGCGTAATTCGAGATGCCATGACCTATGCAGAACACGCTAACAGAAAGACAATCATGTACATGGACATCCTGTATGCTCTCAAGCGCCAAGGTCAGACCCTCTACGGCTTCAAGACGTAAGATAGAATCGTGCAACATTGTGTACCAAAATTAATTGAACGAAACTTTTCCCGGTATTGTGTAGACTACTATTACTCTGTGATTTTGATTGAAGATGCCCCACATCGAAAAACCAATCTGGGACACGATCTGTGATTTGATTGGCCAATAACCCACACGTCTGGCATCCCGCTAGCAACGGTTCAACGAGCAGCACGGTGTCTGTGTCCAGCATCTCAGGCAATGGCGCAGGCAGATACTTGTCACTCAGTCTTGCCCCCGATCCTCCACCACGTTCTGCGCCATTCTGTAGGGAGGCGTTGCTAAAACGGCGTATCCTATGTAAGTCGACAGGCCTCAACGCATTTCACCGATCTCTTCTAGCTAATCGGAACATTCTAGAGGTTAGCGGATTGATGGGAATGAAATCAAATGGTTTCTTGGCAAAGCGCTTCAAGCTCAGGCCCTCACTTTGCCACGAACCATGCAGCCAGCCGAAGAGACCTGGCGACAGACGATTGAAGACGAAGAGGCTGCCTCTGCGGCGGTTGTTGAGGCGGAGAGGGCCCTTCAGCAACTCTTGGAGCACCACCTACCCAGCAGCCCAACGGTGGATAATGCGGAGTCGGAGCTAGACCTGCGACGCTCTGAATACGAATGTATGCAGCAGGCAACGGACGAAGCCGACGCTATATTCAATAACGCGCAGTGGGAGGTTATCGTGGCAGAGCGCGATCACCGTCGGGCGGAACACGAACAGCGCGCTCAGGCAGTGTTGCAGCAGTCGCGACCACGACAGCTGCACGCCTCGACCATCATGGTCACGCCTTCGCACACAAATGAACAGGACGAGGTTCGCTGCGGTGGCGTTGAAGACAGTTCGAGCAGTGGTAATGCAAGAGACCCCCCGACCGACTCGCTCATGGCTATGGCCATAGTTGCTTCCCAAGCGTTTGGAGTTTCGCCAAGTCCGCCGGCTCTAGCATTAACTCAAACTCAAACGGCTGGCTATCTATCGGAGCGTGAATCTGAGACAAAGAGTCAAGATGCTGACAGCGATGCCAATGATGAGAGTTCTGAAAGCGTTGAGTCGTCGGAGTTTGTTCCCAGTACCGAGACGGAGGATTCTGAGTCTTCTAGCTGAGATCGCGAGTTAACTATACCTCGTACGAGAAGTGCTGGAGAGTTTGTAGGTGCACATTCACAACAATGGGAGCGGAACGCGAGAGTATCAAGCGCGAGTGGGCGAAACTGGAAATGGAAAAATCCCGGCACGATTTCCACGTGAGAGCTGCTGGCAACGCTATACCAAGCTAGACCTGTTATTTCAAGCTTCCGCTAAGCGATTCAATATCATGTATGTACTTGGAGCACAACGCTATCATTAAGTACCTTAACCTCTTGGGGCACTTCAAAGTGCCAACATTAATTCTGGCGAAACCCCGCTCGAACATCCGCAAGATGCTGCACTTCGGCGTCTCGACGAGCACGGTGGTCGGCCAGTATACGGGCTACCACTTCTTGCACATATCGTGCTTCTGCTCCAGCTGTTTCTTCCCGTGCCGCCATCCAGCGTCGGTGCATCGCTTGGAGAGTATCGCCAGCTTGTCCTATGGTTTCGGCGTCTGCACCCGAACGACCAAGCTGGAAGACATTTTGGGCGGCTTGGACAACGTTTACGAATTCACCTTGCTCGACCGAGATTGCGCGAGTCATAGCAGCTCTGGCTTCTCTCCGATCCCGATGAGCTTGCTCTCCAGCAGTTCTTGCATCCATGGATGCACCTATAACAGCACAGTAAACATCAATACTGCGTCCACATCATAGTCTCAAGAACAATTGCACCGCAATACCCACGCAGAAAAGCAACCGAAAAGGAATGAAAAGTGAGACTGACAGCATTATCGTGATTGACAGAAGCTGACCTTCAACAACTAGCCAGTAAATTCACCACAACAACTATTGCAGAGATCTATATTTTCAATAAATCGCAGCTTATCATTGCACATACGTCGTACGAGAAGTGCTGGAGAGTTTGTAGGTGCACATTCGTAACTAAATTGCAATTTTGATGAAAATCGTGTTCTGCATCGCTCGTGTTGTTTTATTGCCTCATGTGCCTAGCTGCTGCCGCGCCACAACCATGACCAGCAGCAGCGGCAGCAGCAGTATTGCTGGACGATGCAGATGAAGCCGGGGTCAGTGCAAGATACAACACACAACGCAACTTTATGTTGGACTAGTTATCTCACTAGCATCACACAAAGTGACTATGTTGACATCAATTACCAAACATTAGCTTCTTGATCATGCCAACATTGTCTCGGATCGCACAGTTGCTCTTCATTGCTCCGTTCTATCTTTCGAGCGACTATAGCCATTGCTCAGTAGGTCTGTGCACATAAGATGAAGTTCGAGCAAATCATTGTTGGCTTTATTAGCGCTTGAAACAAGTAACCTCTTCCTAGGTGTCGACTGCTTACTTTGCCGGATGTGCCGGAGGTTAACGATCGCGCATGAACTCGTCCAGCTTGACAACGTAGTCATGGCTGCATGAATGATGCAGCCGGGTTGGGAAGACGCGGCGCCAGATCTCATAGTACTCCATGAAAGTGGGCTCTGGTATGTCATGGCCAACAGCGATAGCACGTTCCAAAAGTATGGTTGCTTCGACCGGACCACGCGGGCATTCAAACGAAGCAACTGCAAGCTTGTCTGAACGTATCTGGAGATCCAGATAGCGCTTCAATTCGAGCACCCGGAGGTTGGTGTTGTCAACGATGACAATATCGACGCCTCGGTCCAGGCGGCACTCTAATGCTTCGCGGCACTGCGTGTAGCATGTTTCATGCGCTTCATGGAGTTGGTTCGGATCGAACACGTAGGTCCCCCCACGCTGGAAAAACTTGTCGGCAGAGCAGATAAGCGTGGACAAGCCGAACTGATCAGCATATCGAGCAACCTCCAGTGCAAACGTCGACTTGCCACTTCCTGGGAGGCCCCTCATGATCAGGAACAGTCGAGGCGGGTGATTCATGCGCTCGCGATAGTCATCACGGTGGGCCCTGTAGTCGTCGACGAGATTGTACGCTTCGCGCTCCATTCTTGACAGTTGGTAAATGAGGACGTTGAAGTAATTGTGCAAGCTCTTTTGCACTTGAGAAAAAATTCAAAATTGATCCTCTTGAGATCTAATAGCTAATTTCAATATCGATTCTCTTGAGATCTAATAGCTAATTTCAAAATTGATTCTCTTGAGATCTAATAGATTATTTCAAGAACTTCTAACAGTGATATCTGACACAGAATACATGGACTCGTGTTACCCTGTAGAGGTTACGCATCAACCCCGCCGTAGTCGAGATTGTTTGGACGAAGGCTCGCCCGTCATGTCGTCCTTGCCGGCCACCTTGGGCGGGGCGAACTTGACATGGTAGCTGCGGCCGCCAGCCGAGTGCACGCGGCGGCCCGAGATGCGCTCCAATCGTTGTGTAAGCCCCACCGTTGCAGGCACATCTACCCAGTGCAGCCTGCCGCTATCTATAACATGCTGGTCGTCGCACGCAACGGCTTCGTGGCGGACGAGATCACACACAGGCGCTTCGATTTTACCGAGCTTCCTAAAGCTAGTGGTGGTGATGGTATGAAGCGCGGAGGGCACCCTTGTGCAGCCGAATACTTGCACTAAAATAGTATCACTGACAAGCATGGATATTTGACCAATCAAAGTGCGTTCATCTTGCTGACAGCTTGCAACAACTCATCAGCAAGATTTGACAATAAAAAAATTGAATATTGACCAATCAAAGTGCGGTCATCTTAGTGACAGCTTGTCAACGGAGCTATGTGCAAGATTTCATGATCAAAAAATCGAATATTGATAACTTGAAGTGCATTTATCTTCTGGACAGCTTGTATGCTAAGCTCATGTGAAAGATAAGAAAATCAAGATGCTGTCATTTAGCAAGCCAAAATTGTTCGCCCGACAAAGCTACTAATCGCTCTGTTTCTCCAAGTTTTCCACGAAACGTTGAATCGAGAGGCAACGCTGGTGGAACGAGGGGTGGTCGGTCTTATCAACAGCACCAGGTTCGTGGCACAGCAAGTTCCGAGTTTTAAAAAACTCATCGAGGTCTTGTTCCAGGCTGGCTGTGTCTTCTGATTTGACTTTTTTCATTTGCTCGACGACGACACGGTATCGTTCCAGTCTTGGCATTTTCAAGTCTGTTTGTAAAACCAGCAACACAACATAAGTGAGCAAGAAAGCAAGTGCACTACATTCCAAAAAATACGTACACTCACAGAACCGTTTCGCGACAAAGGCTTGAATGCAGTGCTCCGTGTCGCAGCATGCAGCGTACGAGTCCAGCTTCATCTTCAATTCATTGGCGCGTTTGATCTCTTGACTCGCAACATCGCGGTCATGTTTTGCCGTGTCAATTGCACGCTGCCAATCAGCATAGCGTTGCACTTGGAAATCGTGTCGGGATTGTTCCCTTTCCAGTTTCGCCCACTCGCCCTTGATACGCTCGAGTTCCGCTTTCAGGCCCTCAGATTGTGCGACAAGCACCCGCTCCTTTCTAGCAAGTCTGTTGTCAAACGCAACTAGCTCTGTTTGTCTGGTGGTCTCTGCTTCCATTTTTCGTTCCAGCTCTGCTACTTTATCCTTCATTCACTTCGCCTCCAACTTCGGCAGACTTGCCGCGCCCCGTCACCACTTCCGTGAGAGCGCTGTTCATTGCCTTCACTTCGTTCAATTTGTTCTGTATCTTCCCAATTTCCACTTCGTAAGACTTTTTCAGCTTCGAAATCGCCAGACTATGCTGCTCCTCCTGGTGCTTACTGTCCACTTCGAGCTGCTTGCACTTCGCAACGTCTTCCTTGTGCTGCACGTCCAACATCGCGATCTCTTCTTTCAAAGCTTCAATGTTTTCCATGGGTTCGCCTGCATCAATTTCACGCTGCTCAGCCAACGCCTTCTTGAGAAGCACTTTCAACTCGGGTTCCTTGGCCCTCAACTCCTCTACGTGGCCCTTGAACGACTTGAAATTATCCGTTTTTGAAAGTCTTTGATAATCCACGTCTCTATGGGCGTTTCGTGCCGTACGATATCGCTGAGCGAAAACAACGAACAGAGATGGACTCAACTGGAATTTGTCACCTGACCTGCGTTTGCCCACCTGGCGCTTGCCGCCTTTCATTCGTGCATGCATTTTTTCCAGCGCCGGCACCGCCTCGGCAAGATCGGCCAGCGATAGTTCTTGCTCATCAGCCGATATCACATTGTTTTCACCACGTGTCGGTCCTGTCATTTCGCCCTCAACATCCTCAGTAGGCTTGTCCGTCACACTTGGCTGCCGCGTCGTCACTCCCCCAACACCTTTAACGACCTTGTCCGCCGTATTTCTTGTCACCTTCCGGGTCTTATTCTTCGTTGCCTCGCCATCGACCTGGTCCTCGTCTTGGTCGCGCTTTCGCTTGCTTCGACAAGTGCCTTCAGAAGATGCTTGTGAAGGCTTGAACTTGCTGGTTGCCTGGGTTCGAACGTTCGTATTCTTGCCGCTCGTCTTGCCGCTATTCTTGGTGGCTCTGGGCATGTCAGCAACAGCAGAACGGCGCTGAGTAGCAGAAGATCCTTGTGAAGGCTTGGACTTGCAGGCTGCTTAGGGTCGAGTTTTAGTCTTCTTGCCGCTCGCCTACCGACAGTAAAAATGTAGAGCAACGTATCTCAATGATTTTCAAAACTGATAAACGGCTAAATCGAATACGATTCAATTGGCAGGCTATAGTTTCCTGAAGGACAAGCTTTTTTATTTGCAGCAGTCGTGCCGCTATTTCCTTCCTTCTCAGTTGAAGTGGGCTTAGCCTCGTCGCGGACGTTCACTTGAGTTTAGTATGGTATACTCTAGCCTACTGATAACGGAGGCTGTGCTCGAGCACAGTTCTCCCGCAATCCCGAATCTGCTAAGTGGGCGAACAGTGTCTTCTGCCGTTCCTCTGCTCTGCGCGCAATACAATCTTCCATGGCCAGAACTAATCGCAAAGCTCCTCGCTCGGCGGCCCAGCGGGCGGCAGACCTCGCTCTGTTCATTCAAGTTACCCGCCGCTGTACTGCTAACATGCCAGAACCCATATCTCCAAAACCTGGTGACGCCCGTGTCGCTGCTCCTGGACTCCGTGACCGCGCTGCTGCTGGAAAATCCGGTGACGCCGACGCTGCTGCAGAACTTGGTGAAGCGCAAGCTGCGAGTGCTGACGAAGCCTAGCTCACCTGGACTCCACTGCTAGCTTGTGTACTCGGAGGGTAGCCTAGAGTAGCGAAGTTGACATTTTTACTGGCATGCGTGATGAAACATTGAATGGAGCTCATATTTTTGAAGTTGTCATGCTATTTGTTTCCAGCTGTCATTGCTTCTACTAGCCAAGCGCCGCCGCTACGCAGTGGTAGATTTTATTAGTTGGAGACGTCCTCTACGACAGTGGCGCTCCCCGTCCCGCTCGCCTCGTCGGCTCGCTGCACTACTCGCGGTGCTGTGTTGGCGAGTCCAATGTAGCTTGCCCTGCAGGCTGCAGGAGATTTCACCTGCTCAGTGGGGTTGAAGTGGGATCCATGTCTTTTTACGTCAACAAAGTAAAAACCCTATTTAAAAATGTTTGAAAGCGTGTAGAAATCCCTTTTTACATGCAAATGTAAAAATGTAAAAACAAAAATGCTAACACTGCCCCCACGGTCACAGAATTAGGCCAACGATGTCATTTTGCAGAGAAGCGCCAAGCCGAAGCCCAACGCATTCGATTCAAGTACTCTGACCGGATTCCGGTGTGTATGTTTTACCGGTATATATTCACTGGTGATATTCTGTCCAACTTTGCCAAATCCGATCGGTTTCAAGAATAGCACCAATACAATTCCCAAGTCAGATTGGAATCACCCGAGGGCCGCATGTCATGGCTACATCCGTATTTAAGCGAGAAAGTATGTTATCGTGGTTTGGACTTCAATCAAAATTGATTCTCTTGAAATCTAATAGAAGCGAAAGGGGGAACGTTGTTCTTCGAACTACGTTCCTCCCCGGACCCCGGGTTCGGGCTTGCTAGTTCGTAAGAACTGTCGTTTATCCCGTTCGATGTCACCTTACCCTTTTCGTACCGGTACTCGAGGTATTGCAATACAAAAGTCAAATGAGTCCGAATCCTATACTGAAATCTAGAGCATTACGCGGCGGTGGTCGCAAACGTGTTCAATGTGTGATACGCCTTGCGACGGATAATAGGGAACAAAGTCGGGATCATGAGAACGAAGGGAGCGTAACAATGGTGCACATGCTCGGCTTCTGGGTCCTCCGCTCGTTTCAAAAGAACAGTGACATTATTGCAAGCCCCACTCTCCGTCGTGGAGGTGAAGGCTGGGCTCGAACCTCTCGCAGCAAGATAATTATTACTGGATGCCTTATTAAACTATTCGCGTAGTTAGGAATATAAAGTTGGTCAATTCCCAGCGGTGAGGCAACCCTGTCTCCGACAAAGCCATCAAGGGAAACGATACCTGCTGGCGCTCATGCCATGAGTCATGCGCTCTCCGCAAAGTAAAGAAAAAGAATCGCCCCCATGTCCTCAGCTTTGACCAGAACGTATCGTAGAGCACGCAACTGCTTGCAGTACCATTTCCAAATAACCCATTATGAATAATGTGGCGTTAGTGCGGAGGTCGCCCCACAAAATGTATTCACTACATGCTCTTACTTTAAAAGATCGAATTAACAAAGCTTTGTTAACTTACCCCCAAGTACTTTCAAGTACTACTGTAGTACTAAAAAATAGAGCATGAAATGTCATGCTGTCTTGACAAGACCTCGTCAGTTTTGATAGAGGTGAAACCCGTATCCGTTGTAGATCTGAAGGTACTTTCCCTTGCTCTTGGGGTCCGCGACTTTCAGCCAGTCTTTAATCTTCTGCAGCGTATATCCTTTGCTTGCCCAGTGCGCATACGCTTGCTCTTCTTTCGAAGGATCTTTCATAATCTCCTTAGCCAGTTTTTTTGCTGCCGCCTTGTTCCATAGTTCATTCAAACTGAAGGTCCGTTCCTCCGCGCTAAGTGCCTCGTCCTCTTCGTGCGCGCGAAGAAATCTTCCGCTGGCAGCATTGTCGTTCACCTCTGCACCAAACGAGCGGACAAGGTCGGGCGACCCGATCATGGTTTGGTCGGAGTCTGTGGCCGCAGTACAGACCACGATGTAGCTCATGGCCAGCACGAAAGACAGACGCATGCTCCGTAGCTTGCAGGCTGGGCGGGCGGAGGTATGACGTGTGAGCGCTGCAAAGTAGATTGCGAAGTGCTTAGATTAAGACAAGCAGTTATTCAGTCCGCTTCCTACTACATGTACTATTATTAATAATACCTGCCCTACAGGGTGCCTGCTCTGCAGCAGCCCCCCAAAACTCCGCTGCTCCAACCATTGGTCGGTTATGAAGTGCCTTTGTTTGTTGTTGACGCGGCATACATGTTCGTAGTTCGTAAGAACTATGTTCGCAGTTCGTAAGAACTGTCGTTTATCCCGTTCGATGTTCGCAGTTCGTAACGTAGTTCACAGTTCGTAAGGACTGTGTCTAGTATACCACGGTCTTGGTGTCACATAACTTACCGCTTTTGTACCGTTCGTACCGGTTTCAATTTTCAATTGCCAGCTGTTGCCAGCCGGAGCCCAACTTGAACCTGGGTGTCTTGTTTTTTATCAACGAGACAGAGTTGAACTTGGGTGTCTTGTTGCGTAAGCAAGCAAGACGCCAAAGGTGATGTGGCGTCTTGGATCCTTTTCAAACAAGACAGCTTTGCTTTTGTCGACAAACGTCATACGCTTTCATTCCGACTTTTACTCGCAGCGGGGCACACGACAGCTGGAACATCGGCAAGGGGGCTGGCTACGACCTGAACTGCGAACGGTGCGCACGCTGCGCTGCACATGCATGGTGGCTTGTTCATTGTTCTAATGCGTTTGAGTATGGTTTGCTGTGGATGCAGTACAGCGCGGCGATGAGCGAGAACGCGGCCTGCGATCGGAGAGCTGTCGCTCGGGCGGGCGCACGACGGCAACGACCTGAACTGCGAACGGTGCCTAAGCTGCGCATGCATGGTGGCTTGTTCATTGTTCTAATGCGTTTGAGTATGGTTTGCTGTGGATGCAGTACAGCGCGGCGATGAGCGAGAACGCGGCCTGCGATCGGAGAGCTGTCGCTCGGGCGGGCGCACGACGGCAACGACCTGAACTGCGAACGGTGCGTAAGCTGCGCATGCATGGTGGCTTGTTCATTGTTCTAATGCGTTTGAGTATGGTTTGCTGTGGATGCAGTACAGCGCGGCGATGAGCGAGAACGCGGCCTGCGATCGGAGAGCTGTCGCTCGGGCGGGCGCACGACGGCAACGACCTGAACTGCGAACGGTGCGTAAGCTGCGCATGCATGGTGGCTTGTTCATTGTTCTAATGTGTTTGGGTGTGCTTTGCTGTGGATGCAGTACAGCGCGGCGATGAGCGAGAACGCGGCCTGCGATCGGAGAGCTGTCGCTCGGGCGGGCGCACGACGCCAACGACCTGAACTGCGAACGGTGCGTAAGCTGCGCATGCATGGTGGCTTGTTCATTGTTCTAATGTGTTTGGGTGTGCTTTGCTGTGGATGCAGTACAGCGCGGCGATGAGCGAGAACGCGGCCTGCGATCGGAGAGCTGTCGCTCGGGTGGGCGCACGACGGCAACGACTGGAAGCGCGACGGCAAGCACGGCAACGGCTTCACATTGACCGGCAGTGACAGCACAAGGTCGACCAGCAGCGGCTGGCCACAACATCCTGCTCCATCCCCGGCAGGAAGGTCAGCAGCGGCACGACGGCGTCGGCAAGCGCGGCAACGGCTCCACATTGACCGGCAGCGGCAGCACACGGTCGACCAGCAGCGGCTCGCCACAACATCCTGCTCCATCCCTGAGTGGAAGATCGGCAGCGGCACGACGGCGTCGGCAAGCACGGCAGGAAGATCGACAAGCTAAAAGCGAGACGTTATGTCTTGAGGTTTACTTCTCAGTCAAGTATGCATATTAGAGCTTAGTCAATTTACCAATCGATATACCAACCGGTGGCTTTGGCTTCCATTGCCAAATTTGTATGGTGAAAATATGTAAATTTACCAACCGAGATACCAACCAGTGTCTCAGTTGAGCACAGTTATAGTTATTTACCAGTAGTGAAGACTCTATGAAAGGACTGTCTCGTTTCGGCTCAAACAACTTGTTTGAGCTTCAACGTCATCCCTTCATCCACCGTTCCACATTCTTCAGATTCCTTTCTCAGGCATTATCGACAGGTCCATCGATGGAGAGGTGCGGAGGGAAACGGAAACACGAACGCGTGGTGGAGGATGATGAAGACGACCTCTTAAAGAGCCTGTACCAACATTATCTGGATGAACTCAACCAGGACCACGCACTGTCTGATACTTGCTGTCCGACAGATGCCAGGAACGTAGCTCAGTTGGTTATGCCATTGTGGGAAACGCACAATGAGATCCACGCAGAAGTTATACAAGACGCCCCCGAGCCGCGGTCAGAGGCGCAACAAGAATCAGCGAGTGACAGTAATGACGATGTATTGAAATTCTTGGATACAGAGCGGAAAAGGGAGTCGAACCGCCAAAAACAGAGCCGATTTCGCGCAAGAAAGAGCATGAAGGTCCACGAGAGCAATGATGAAGAGTTAAAACGCTTGGATGCGGAGCGAGAACGGAAGTCTAGCCGCAGACGACAGAGCCAATGTCGCGCAAGAAAGCGCACGAGGATTATCGAGGCTGCGGGTAATGCTAGCGACGAAAGTGAACGCCCTAAAGAATTTCGGGCAATTCCTACTAAGATTTCGTTCGACAATGAGCTGAGCGAAGACGAAAGAGAGGAATGCTTGAAACGTTTGCAAGCAGCGCTTGGAGCTGAGGGATTGGATGAGTGCACATGCGCGGTGTGCGACCGATCCACGCTCCGCAACGATTCACGAAGAGTGAACGACACGGATTGGAGCTACATAGATAAGATGAAAGCTACGCACTCTGTGGTGAAAGAGAGTCTCCCGGACGGCTTGGTAGAGCAGTATCGAGCGCCTGCTTACATGGAAGACTTGAAAGATGTGATGATATCTCCACGTGGAATCAAGTGCTACGTAGACCAAAATGGCGCCCCGCGTGCTTGGTTTACGGTTTGCAAAGAATGCAACCTCGCGGTGGAGAGTGGCAAATTGCCAAAGTTTGCCGTTGCAAATGGTTTCTATGTGGGGAGCCTCCCACAGCACTTAAACGGGCTTACGATTCCGGAGAGATTTATGACCCAGCTTGTCACCATTGTTGCGATGACTCGTGTGATGAGAGGGGGAAGACATCGATGCATCCGGTCCCATTGCATCGCATTTGACTGCACCCCGGGGCCACCTGTATCGTTATTACCCCGTTCAATTAGCGACGTGGAGTCGTATCGAGTGGTAATGGTAGGTGATTTTACGCCTTCACAAGTCACGCATGTACGGAAGATGCATCGAATTCGTGCACAGCGCGTGCGTGACGTTTTTGAGTTCTACAAGGCCCATAACCATCTTTACACCCGAATCCTGTCAAATGAAGATGTCATGAGGAACGAAAACCTAAACGATGATGCTCAGCAAATTTTCCTGGAGCATGTTGAAGACTCAGGAGATGTCTTCAATGATGGAATGAGTAGAGAACAGGAAAATATCCGTGGAGAGTCCGAGACATGGCACGTGGATTCCGAACGCGACGAGTCTACCGTGATTGAGCGCCGTATGGGACTCTGTGATGACATGACGCCTGTTATGGCAAGAGAGCACTCTGCAACAGCCAAGGTGGACGAGCGCCAGTTTGAAATTAACAGGTCTGATCAAATGGCAAATGATGTGACTGGAGATTTGTTTGCTCGGATGTTCCCGCATTTGTTCCCTTTTGGACGTGGACATCCTGGTGAGCACCGACGCGTTAACGTGTCAGTGAAAGAATGCGTGAAATACTACACAATGTTGAGTGACCGACAGTTCGCAGAGGATGAGCTTGTGTCTTTGGTCGCTTTCGACCGGATATCATTACGCAATATGTACATTCAAAACCATTTTCGTTGCCAGCGTTTTCCTCACCTTCTCGATGGGTATGATGGCATCAGTGCGGATCAGCTGGGCCGTGCCCTTTTGGAAAATGAGCGACGCCGGCAAGGGTGCTTGCCGTGGCAACCTGCTGCCGATTCCGTCGCACAAAGGTTTTTGAAATCTGTGGAAATTGGCACCGGGTCTATCTGGGGGAGTAATGCCGAGCGATCCAAATGCCGTCACCAAGCTTTCGCGTACCAAACTAGGTTTGGTCAGCCAGCGCTTTTTGTGACGTTAACGCCGAACACGGACAACTCACTTGTCCTTGCTCAATATGCTGGCGTTTCTTCCGTCGACTCGCTGTTTGATTTACTTGAAGCTCGGCTGCCCAGTAAGGTGGAATTGCGAGAAGCAAGTTTGGGCAACGATTGCGCCTCTGCTCGTCTATTTACAAGGCAAGTTGATGCATTTATCAAGTACGCTCTTGGAATCGACCCCATATGCAAGAAGCAATTGTCATTTCGAGGATTGTTTGGGGATGTGAAAGCATATTTCGGTATGGTGGAGACGCAGGGGGGGGGCACCTTACACATACATTTTCTTATTTGGTTAAACCACTGCCCACCAAACTCAGCTGCCGTTGAAAGATTACTACAAAGTGCAGATGGAAACACGTTTCGGGATCGCGTGGCATCGTATGCGCAGCATATTGTCCGGAATGACATCCCTATTCCGGTCGACGCTTGCGGATGCTCGAATTGCGGGGCACCTTTTACGGAATGAGTTGGGTTACCCATACCGGACAGTGCGCGGAAAGACCCTCAGGCTCGGATCCGTTCTCGTTCGGTGCGATCATCGGTTGCGGAGCCGCCGCTCATTCAGTGTAGCATTTGCAATATGCAGTTTAGCTCTCAGCACATCCTACGCAATGGGTTGTTGAAGTTTCGTCCAGATCACTGGGCAGTCTGGCAACACGCACTCTCAGACAGCGAATTAAAACAACAAGTTGCCACAGAGACTATCTGTCGCGACAGTGATGGTCAGGCCGCGAGTATTGTTCATGAACGTGAGATCAACCACGCAAGTTTTAGCGGTGATCTCGTAAGTGGTGAACTATTTGCTACAGAGATCCTGGAACAGGCAAATAGCGCACGAATGGCTGTCTGCAAGAGTGACAACGATCCATTTCGGAATGATGAGCTGACAAGACGGATAGAGGTGTCACCACCATCGTCATCGGATGCGAGAATGAGTCGAGCATTGCGAGATTATATGGTTTCAGCGCTTGCTGTTCTGCTTAACCAGCATTTGTGGAGCCATACGAAGAGTTGCTTTAAGCAGTCAAAAGGTACTGCCAACGATACGTTTTGCCGCTACCGTTTTCCGAGAGACCTGGTGGCCAGCACGTCGTTTGGACTAAGTGGTGTCGAGTTGCGTCGCACTCTGGGGCACGAATTCATGAATGGGTTCAACTACGAACTTATGGCTACATTTAAATGCAACCACGATGTTCAAATTTTGCTTGGAGGAAGCGACGTAGCTGATCATATTCACTATTGCTACAAGTATGTGACCAAACAGCAGAAACGACTAGATTCACAAGTTGCGGTTGCTGTAGCAGCATTGAAGAGACGTGAGGAGCGCGAGCAAATCGAAGCTTTGACTGTGGGGGAACTAGATCGACTAACGTCGGCACGCAAACGTGTTGCTGGAATGGTTTACTGCATGACCAACCGCCAAGAAGTTGCTGGTCCATTAGCCGCGTTGTATCTCTATCGAGGCTCCTGCTGCTATTCCAGTGCAAAATGCATGTCACTACCACTGGGGGATGTCATACGGCAACTTACAACGTCAGGTGGATATTCCTGCAGACTCGTCAATATCAATGAAGAGGAAGACGAGTCCAATTTTCGTGCGGTCTCCTTCCTTGACGATTATGTATTCCGTCCGTCTGCGCTGGAAAAAGTCAACCTCCACGAGTTCACGATGTGGTACTTCCGAAAAAAGCACGAAAACGCAGTGAGGTCGATATATGCCTTCATCGATGGACATCCACTTCGAGATACGCACAGCCTTGGCAAAAGATACGAAGATGTTGTTCCTGTGATCCAGGGCTTTCGGATGCCATTTATGAGTAGCGACTCGTCAGCAAACACGACAGGAAAATATGCGGTTCTGTCTGTAGTGCTTTTTAAGCCTTTTCGAGCAGTGCAAGACCTGATTGGGGAATCAGACAGCTCCGACGAAAGTTCTTGGATGTGTGCTTTCAATACGTGGAAGAGTACGCGCAGCCCGTTTGTGGAAGTCATCATGAACAATATGAATGATTATTACAGTGGTTTACAGAAGGCCGAAGCTGACAGTAAAGCCGCAAGAGCAGCACACGCTACCCATGATCACAGGTTGTTCCTGTGATCCAGGGCTTTCGGATGCCATTTATGAGTAGCGACTCGTCAGCAAACACGACAGGAAAATATGCGGTTCTGTCTGTAGTGCTTTTTAAGCCTTTTCGAGCAGTGCAAGACCTGATTGGGGAATCAGACAGCTCCGACGAAAGTTCTTGGATGTGTGCTTTCAATACGTGGAAGAGTACGCGCAGCCCGTTTGTGGAAGTCATCATGAACAATATGAATGATTATTACAGTGGTTTACAGAAGGCCGAAGCTGACAGTAAAGCCGCAAGAGCAGCACACGCTACCCATGATCACGGCAGCGATGGCAGCAGCAGTGATGACAACGACGATCTTTTCGAGGCCAAAGACAATATAGATTTTGGAGATGATCTCACGAGAACCAACGAGGATGAGCAATTCGTTTCGATGTGGGAAGTGGAAAATGACGAAGCAATTGTTCTTGACAGCCTGTCGATTGATCCTGCTGCTTGTCCAACGTCTATTGCGCCAGACAACAAGGTTTTGCATGTGATCAACATTTTTGAAAAGCATGGCATTCTCGATCGGGTCGCGACAGAATTAACTTCGGACACTAGAACCACATGGTCTCCGGACGGACTGCCTGCAGTGGAGTTGATGAAACAATGGGTTCGAGACGTGAGAACGGATAATGCACTCGTTTCCAGCATCGCGCCTATCATTCCAATGGGCCGTGACACCCAGGTCGTAGAGCTTTTGAGCGATGCTCTGCTCCCCAGAAACAGGGAGTGGCAGCCTCTATCTTAGCCCACTGGGGACTCACCACCGTCCTTGGCCAAGCGCTATGCCAGCATTTCGGAGACGTCAACACATTTCACGCTCAATGAAAAACAGCATTGCGCCTTTCAACTAATGGGCACAGCTCTCTTATCACGTTGGAAGCGAATGGAGACTTCGGAAGCAGTGGACTCAGATTTGGCTTCCCAGCTACATGCCAATCAACTACTAATGTTTCTCGGTGGGGAAGGTGGGACAGGAAAGAGCCGCATTATTGATGCGGTGCATGCATTGTGCACTAGTTGGGGGCGACCGGATTGCCTCATGAAGACTGCACTGACTGGTAAAGCTGCTACTCTAATCAGTGGTCGAACGCTTGCGAGCTTTTTGCTCCAAATACGAAAAGCAACATCGGCTGACTCTGTGATTCATCTCGATCTGATAGTCATCGACGAAGTTTCGATGATGAAGAAGTATCAGTTATCCCAATTGGACAAACGTTTGCGTGTTGCGAAGCGTTGCGCAAGTGTACTGTTTGGAGGCATTCACGTCGTGCTGGTTGGAGATTTTTTGCAACTGACACCCGTGGGGGGAAAACCGTTGCTTGTTGATCCCACGAAAGTAAAAAGAGATCGTAACAAACAGAAAGTGAAACTCTCTGCTGATGATCTCGCCGGCTATGAATTATGGCAGACGTTTACGGACGTCATTATGCTGAGTGAATCGGTCCGATTTCGAAAGGATCCTGAATGGGGTCGCGGTTGCCAGCAAGCTCGACGTGGGATCTGGACTCCTGAGTTTGTTCGCATTATAAACTCTCGGGTACTCACATACAAGGAAGCTTTAAGCGACGGGCGCTTCAAAACATTCGTGACACCAGACAATGCTACAAGGGTGTCTATCAACAATTTGTTTATCTCGACGGCAGCAAAGCTACTACCACAAGGTGAATATCCCGTGCGAGTCGTAGCAAATTTCAAAGGAAAACTGTCCAAGCTGAATCGATCAGAGGTGCGCATGGTAATGTCGCTTCCAGATACGAAGTTTTGTCGAATGGCTCCGTATCTGGACCTTATCATTGGTATGCCAGTCCAGGTAACGCAAAACATTCGTGCAGAGAAAATGGTGGCTAATGGTACGCTTGGCCTCTTGGAGGCAATAGTCTATCATCCCGACACCTCTATTCGCTTGGTGTATGATGGCGTCGCAGGTATAACTGTGAAAATACCAAGTATACCACCACCCGCTGTCATTGTGCGAATTGACAGAGGTGACACGGCTACGTCAATGCAAGGATGTGTCGGCACAGATATGTTTCCTCTCTTTTTCGACGCTCAGGGATACAATGGTTGCGAGATCCCTCTGGCTGGTAGCGTGAAAGGCGTACCGCGCACACTTTCAGTGCGAATTCAACAGTTTCCACTCGTTTGTGCCGTGTCATCAACCGTTTATAAAGTTCAAGGAGAAACCCTGGATGGAATTGTCGTTACTGAGTGGAGATCGAAGAGCGCATTGGCAAACAAAAGAGAGCAGCCGTATCAGCTGGTGTCACGTGCTACGTCCAGAGATGCCTTTGCCACCCTTGCTCCACTCACAAATGACATCGTTAATTGGGCGCATCCGTCGGAAGCTGCATTGTACGAAGAAACTCGCTTGGAAAAGCTCAGCTGTGAAACCATCGCAAGACCCCAATCAACGATTATGGATCAGCGTAGGTGGTCATCGCGCTAATATTGCTCCCCGTGACAGCCAAGCGGTCAACCGATGGTAGCGCGTGGGTTTGGCTTGACCAAATTTGCATAGTGAAATACAGTCATTTTACCAACCGATATACCAACCGTGTGATCAGCCGAAATGAGAGCTGGGCAGCGAGGCCCAGGACCGTACAGACCACGGCGGTGAACCACGACTTGATCATGGTTGTCGGGGAGGTGACCGACCTTCTTGGACGGTGCTGGTTGCGGATGCGAAGCAAAAGAAACGTGCGCTGCTTCGTCGAGCTTGAGCGCCAAAGCTTGGTAGTGGCAGCAATAGGAAAGGGCTGTAGGTGGCGTTAGCGATGGCTAAGTGACATTAACGCACCTCAGTTTGAAAAAAAACTAGAGAAGACGTACTTCGAAAGCTCAACTGCCAGTATATTTGCTATTACCAGCTCGGTTTGAATCAGCACTCGCATTAGTGCACCTGCATCCGTGCGATCTTCCCCATCGCCTACCTAGATGTCTGGATCAACCCAGAACGATTGAATGCCTTGGTAACCAATTTCAGGGGCCCTACGAAGAGCTTCGTAATATGCACGAACCTCTCCATCGTGAAGCTGGCGCCAGCTGCGTCCACAGAGTCGGAATGCATGATCTTCATCACGGCATGCAAATGTGACTGCACATATCACTCCACACCCCGGTTCCCCTTCGCCCAAGAAGCCGTCTGCTGCCGTAATGAATGGACTCCATTCTGTTTCGAATATGTTCACGTCATCCAGGATCACTACATCCACATAGCGCAGCGAAGACGTAAAATCTGCTAGAGTGAGTCGCTGCAAGTCCACACCGTTCAAAACTTGATTGAGAGAGCTGCTGCAGACGCGAACAAAGCGTTGCTCATTGAATCGAAAAGCACTTCGTAGCTCATGCACCAGAAGGTCGACAAATGTGCTCTTCCCACTCCCAGGAAGCCCTCGCAATATCACCACAATCTTGTCGTAGCGCCAGGTACCTCCCGATGCAATGTCGACAATCTCGTTCATCACTTGCATCCAGTCCGGACGGGCATGGATTTCCGTTGCCATTGGTCTCGAAATGCCGCGAGCTTGCAAAATGTCTGGTGCAGTAGCTAGTCGGTGAATTCGGCAACGACGCACGGGCTGAGGGTTTTCGTCAACTTGAGCCCGTTGCCCGTAGAAGCGAATACCCATCCATTAATATCAGTTTGGGGAGGGTGGTACCAAACGTTTGGTACATCATTCCCCCCGATACACCAACCGTGGGCTTGTTGAAGACACAACTCAACGTAAAAAGCGATTACCAAAGCCAAGGAGAAGACAAGCACTTCAACGAAGACGAAGGACAGTCTGGAAGCTAAACCCGTTGCCACAAAAGCGCCCGCCAACACCAAGTCCACCACAGCATCCAAAGCTGCAGCTGAAGGCGAGCTTCACGGCCCAGGAGCAGCTTCTTCCGCAGGAGCTTCGCAAGCACAAGGAACCGCGGCAGCGGGTTCGCCGCCCGTTGCAAACAAGTCGGAGGACGGTGCGAAGGCAGGGCCGCCCAAGATGGAGCCGCGCAAGCGAGAGGAAGCTAAAAAGCGGAAGCGAGAGAAGAAGAAGAAGGACGAGAGCAAGCCTCGGCGTGATGACTCGCGTAGCCACAAGAAGCGAAAGAAGGAAGAAACGGAGCCAGCGATGCCGTGCTACGCTCCCCCCGCTGAAAATGAGCTGGCAAAAGAGCTCGTCCCGCTGGCATGCCAAGCATTCAGGGACAAGTTACGCAAGGCAAAGGGGGGAAAGGATGTGAGAGATCGACGCACAAATGAGCGGCCGTTCCAATTGCTGAACTCTCAGGCAAGCACCCTGTCGTCAAGGTATCAAGCAGCTCGCAACCAAGACAGAAGAGTTGACTACAGCACCATCGCTGGCAAACCAAATTTTGCCAGCTTTGCCGGTCATGCAGAGAAGCTCGCGGCATACGAACCCTGGTTGCTGGAGCAAATCGAGATCGCTTACAAGGAGATTGGTGGAGATACGTCGATATCGAACGACGTGCGTATACCAGACCTCACGATGGAGCTAATTAGTGAAGCGGGAGGAGTGCGCGCGATGGACAGTGTGGAGATTTCGAGTGGGGAGATTTCGAATGTACTGGTGGAGGCCATGGAACTTGACCAAGCAGCACGTCAATTGACAGGTGCTAAGCGTTCCGCGCCGACAACCTCCCGTTTAGAATCGGAAAATGAGCTGGAAGACAAGGCTGATCCAGCTCAGATAAATGCCAAGCTGCAAGAAGAGGTTTTCCGTCTTCAAGCAAAAATGGCTGCCGACCTCAAGCAGAAGGACAAAGATTATCAGGCAAAGCTCGATCAAGCCAAGGCGGTTCATGACGCTGCGATGCAGCAGGTGCGACAAGAGATAGCTAATGAGCGCGCCATCTATAGTGGTGTCCAGAAGAAGTTGGCCAGCACTGAGCTTCAACTAGCCGCTGCTGCGAAGCAAAAACAGCTTGAAGACAACCGTTTTCATGAGGTTCTGAAGGCTCACAAAACCAGAGTGGAGGCCAACTTCCAAGAACTTGAGGCTGCTCAAGCAGAAAAGGTCAAGACTCTGGAAATTCGTGAAAGCGAGTTGTCAGCCAAGGAACATGCCTTTGAAATGGAGAAGCAGCAGCTGAAATCCTGGTCGGATGAATTGAAAACGAAAGAGGAGATGCTGAAGACTGCTGAAAACGAAAGGAAGAAAAATTACGATGGCAACATTTCGGATGAGGCTATGAAGGCTCACAAAGCCGCTCAGGAAGAAAAAGCTAAGTCGGTGGAGACCGGTGAAAAGGGGCTTGCCTATGATAAATAACAGCTGAAAGCTTGGGCGGATCAGTTGAAAGTGACTGAGAAGACGTTGAAGATTGCTGAAAACAAATGGAAGAAGAAGAACGATGAAACTGAAGCTTCAATCGCGAAATTGGAAAAGCTAAGGCTTGAGATCGGTCGGCAAAAAAAATCTCTGCAGCAGCAGTTGGAACACAACGGGTACTCAATGCAGATCACGGCGCTAACGAACTCACGGGACTACTACGCTCCCGAATATCAGAGGCTACAGGAGGATCTCCGGTTGTTGGGGCCGGATCTGGACAGTACAAAAAGCGAGTTGGTGCTTAAAAACCGTAGCCACGACTTGCAGGTTGAGCGTGATGATCTAGAGCTCAAGCTAGCTTCGTACATGATGACCAACGTCATCGAAGGGAAAATCGTCTGTTTCGCGAACGAGCACTCAGTGATTGGGGATGGTAAGATGCCAGCGGTTCGAGTATTTACATCGTTTATTATGATGAGTTTTGTCATGCTAGGGGAGCTACCGACGCTGCTGAAAAAGTGTGATTTCATTGTGCACAAGATGCAGGAAACGGGTCGTCACGACGTAGCTCAACAAGAGAAGTTCCGCTCATGTGTTTCATCGTTTTGGCAACAACGAAACCAGCTAGTCCACGACAAGACGGGACAGTTGGTCCACAAAATGGACCACCTCCAATACCAGCAAGTACTACGCGCTATTGACGAGATCATGGACGACGTGCAGATAAGTACAAGTAGCTGTCATAGTTTGGCGCTGGGTTAGTTTTTCAATCTATTGATTCCATTCAAATCCAAGGAACTAAAGTGTCCACGGTGGGTAATTCGGTTGTTATTTTACTTGGGCTTTGTGTCGGCGCCAGATATATAAGTATCCATTATCCGGATGGTTTTTCTCTGCAAGAGAATCCGACCATTCCACGAAAGTTCTTACAACGATGAGCTCGGCGGAAGATCACGCTCGAGCTATTGTCCAGGAGTACCAAGAGTGGGTGGAGGAGAGGTGCTATCACGGAGAATCCCCGCCCCGGATGCTTGTTATCATGCGAGGCCTCCCCGGAAGCGGCAAGAGCACTCTCGCGGAAGCTATCAGCCGGCTGGCCCCGTCTGAAATCTGTTGGGCCGACGATTTCTTTCAGCGCGGAGATCGTTATGTCTTTGATCACCGTCGACTTGGAGAAGCACACGAGACGTGCTTCAATCGGTACAGGGCTGCGATACATGGCTGGCGGGATGAAGGCGTGGATATCGTCATCGTCGACAACACTAATATTCGCACGGAGGACTTTGAGAAGTACCTTCGACTTTCGAGATGGCCGGACATGCTAGCAGTGGTGGCTTTCGAATGCCCACGTGGCCCTCTCGAAGCAGCCATCCTGTGTGCGCACAGCGAAGGTAATGGCCGCAATATTCCGGGCAACAGCATTTAAGAATGGTATAACGTGTGGCGTCATAACCAAAACGACGAGAGGAACAACTACTTCATTGATCTGCAAGACTTCTTCGACGATGCAGTAGTGAGGCAATATGCCACACAGCAAGGATCGGATTTCGTTTGCTGCTAGTGCTAGGATACGTTTGAGAGTAGTCGATAATTGAATGTACTAGCTTGGTCATCCGATGCGGTATTGAACCAACAGCATGAGAGCCCGCCGTCCGAGCAACCACGGCGGCGCGAGCGACCTGTGAGCCTCCTGACAGCGCCAAGGTCGCTCCTCTGACGATAAAGGAGCCCACCAAGCCGTCGCGGGTCGCGCGGAGGTCTGTCATGGGTGGGAACCGCGCGGGTATTTGCGCGCTACCAACGATGCAATCTCGAAGGGCTATGATTGTTATTTTGGTTGGTAAAAACTACTTCGTTTCACTATAGTTTGAAGGGCCATGACTGGTATCTTCGTTAGGTCAGTACCAAGAACAGCCTCAACGTTTTTTTATCAAAGTCTGAGCTATTCATTCATTAAGGAAACGCCAATGGCATCCTAAGCATGCACACACACAATAAAAAGGCAATTACCTCAAAGTACTCCTACGCGGCTTAGGTCCTCTGCACAGGTACGTCACAATGCTTGCATCAGACTTTGTTAGCACCATGGCTAGGGCGAGTTTCTACGATCAGTTTCTTGGAAGCAAAAGCCATGACCTCGGTTGAGATGCTTGCGGACGCAAGCATCTCCACTACCAACATAACCACAGTTCCACGCGTAGCAGAATCGGTTGTCCGAGGGCAGGGCGTAGTTGACGTACGGAACCAGCTGCGGTTCGTGAATGTCCTTGCGTTGATAGAATGGCACGTCGATGAACGCGTGAAGGCAAACGTTGGCTGATTCGTAGCCAACCGGAGCGTAGATGAAGTCTCCTCGAAGCAGGATGACGTCGCCCTTGTTCAGACGAATGAGCTCGCGATCAGATCGTAGAGCAACTTGCGCGTTCCAGCCGAATCCATAGAGACAGGTATCGTTTTGTAGCACGACCATGGTGGAGCCGGGCACGGAGCAAGTGCTAGCCCGCTTAGCTAGCTCCGACGAAGGAGGGAACTCGCGTCGAGGTGGCTGATCAATGCTGTTGGAAACCGTCTTCATGAAGCGCCAATCTTCGACTTGAGAATCGGGAAGAAACGTCTTGTAGGCGACACGGAGAGCGTTGCCAATGTTGCGAGACGTCTTATCTGGTACGAGCGCATGCTCTCGGTGGACGTCCAGCAACTCATTGTCGAAGATGTCGCTGAACCAAACGAGGCCGGTGCTGCTCTTGCGAGCCAATCTGCGCCACTCGTTGGCTTTCTCCTCAGGAATGGCGTGATACAGGATGATGTAGCCTTTTGTGGCAAACCGTTGAGGGGCTTGCATGGCGAGTCGATGCTTGAGCGGCGAACAGCGCGTTTGAAAATGACCAGTGCTTCCGATGCATATCTTATGTATATCGAATATGTACATTCGCCGCTGCCGGGAGTTGGTGTGCTGTGATGAGCTTCCGCACAGACACTGAACTGCAACGTGGCGCACAATACTGGAAGCAGTGCTCGTGCATCAGCGTGATGGACTACCCTACAGTATATCTTTTGAAACAATACGCAGTGGTCCGGAAACCCACGTTTATCGAGATTTCTCTACACAGATCTCGCTCGTGTGCGATATCGACGACCACGACAGAAGCGATGCACACGAGCTTGCTTTACGCCTCCGTTTTGCTGTGCGGAGGCACTACGTGCCTAATTCTCACTAGACCCAGCTAAGATATTCATGCTGGACCAAGGGATGGACATCGTTGCAAGAAGACGCTTGCACTTCAAGTTTCGAAGTGATGAGACGTCTCGTGTCCTATTAAAACGAGACACCAGACACAGGCAAATCGCAAATCAAACCAAGTCAAACTGTACTTATGCATGTATATGCGTGCATACGAGAGCGTCGGCATCAGCGCCGGCCAAAGAGGACGATGCATAACGCATTTGCACCACTTTAAATTCTTCATGATGGTGGCCAAGTCGCAAAACAGGCCCGCGGCGAAGACCCCCAAGCGCAGCGTGAAACTGAGCACGCCGGGCAAGCTGACGGCTAAAACTGCCGAAGTCACCATTTCCAGCGACGAGATCATGGAGACGCCAAACACGAACGACGAGTCCGTGCAGACTCCGAACAAGAATGGCAAGGCCCTGCAAATTGTGACGCCGTACCAACGTATGCGAGAGCGGCTGGCGGTGAGGGAACAGGAGCGCGACAACGGTTCCCGCGTCATATCGACGGTTGACGGTGAGCTTTCCGCTTGCTGATGTGGGTTTTAGGTATAACATGGCGACTGACTGACACAAACCGCTAGCTTTGCAGGAGTATCTGAAAGCGAAGGCTCAAACTGCCAGGATTGTAATTAGGATGAAGCTTCTGTGGACTTCCGACCACGCCTACAGCAACTGGAAGATGGTTCGGCTTCATTTCGTGGATGCGGACGCCCCTGAGTCGCTTGATGACATGCTCAGTGTACGTATGGCTTCGTGCAACCGATGCAGAGACGTTTTTATTGAGTACCTACATGTTTCGTAGGTTTTCAAGGCGCCATATGAAGCCAACCGCGAAGACATTGACTCGCTCCTGCTCACCGTCACGATGTGGAACATGGAAAGCGACTCTGAGCTTCTCCCGTCGCCCGGTTCAGTCGTTGACATTACTGAGCACTCCAACCTACAGCTCTATCGCGACAAGCAGTGCCAACTCACGGCACGACTGACGCACATGAAGTGGCAGCGTTAGCAGTGATCAAGAGGGCCAAGTGAGCTATAAGCCGCAGCGTGAATAATGAGTGAATGCCATTTTGATTTGAGGCTTTTTAGTACGGGAAAGTTCAACGGGGATGGACAGCCCCCTGCAGCCGCCGCTCCAATGGAAATGCTGGCATTTGAGAAAACGCAGTCGGCCTGCCACCCCACAGAGAAGAAGCAGGTTTAGAGCGACCAGCCAGGTGTGTAGCCCTATGATCTCTACTTCCGCTTCACAATTGCAAGAGCTAACGTTACTGTTGTAGATGACTAAACGACAGAGCTCTCACAATTACAACGAAGCGGAGAAGCAGCACTTACTGGAACTAGTTCGAAGCCGCGCACCCAGCCGAAAGGCTGACTGGCAGGCCATGGCAGATGCATACAATGCCACAAAGGACCCGCGTTGGACAAAGCGAGACTTCGTCAGCCTGAAGCGCAAGTATCGTGGACTACGTCAGGAGACTGCACATCAGTCCACCCAAGGACTCACAGAAACGGCTCAAGACACTGAGATCAGCGCTGCTATCGTGTCGGGGGTTAAAGGAACATCGCCGAATAGGCCATCGGAGCAGCCGCAGCAGCCACTCGACACCTTCACAGCGCAGCCGACAACGTGCTCCCTGCAACATCGGGCGTCAGGTAGCCACCCGCTGACCTCCACTCTACTTCGTCTGCTTCAATTGGTTGAAGACCAGCACACAAGATCGGGCGCTTGCACCATGAACGTCCTCACCACGATTCTGCAGGAGCTGCACAACCTTCGCCAAGAGCACCATTCATACCGTCGTACCGAACGGCGTCATCACAAGGAGCTCCGGAAGTCGATCGCAACATTACAGCAAACTACAGGAAAGTAGCCGACACGACATCGTCACCCCTGCCAATTACACGCCACTTCATGCAATCATTCTGACCGCTTCGGTCTCGTTTATAAAATAAAGAGGATAGCGAACGCTCAGCTTCAACAAGGCTGTCTTGTTTAGAAATGAAGTAAGACAGTAAACATATACTTCAACTTCACGGCATGCCCGTTCATGACATCCTCACTCCTCAACTGCCATTGGATTACGCAAACGGTACCTGCCGCTAGCATCAGGGTATACTGCTGGTATCTAACTTTGTTTTCATGAAGACAGCATGTCTGGACGGGGCAAGGGTGCAAAAGGTCTCGGTCAAGGCGGTGCTACGCGCCACCGCAAAGTAATTCGTGACAACATCCAAGGCATCACCAGACCAGCGATTCGTCGGCTCGCTCGTCGAGCGGGCGTGGCCAGAATCTCGGGTCTTGTCTACTCCGAGACGCGCGCTGTGCTACGAGTGTTTCTTGGGAACCTCATCCGCGATGCCGTTGTCTACACCGAATATGGCAACCGAAAGACGGCAACCAGAGACGTTGTGTACGCCCTGAAGCGCCAAGGGCGCACTCTCTACGGATTCTAGGAGGTCCTGCTAGGCAGTGGTTAGTTGTGGAGCAATATACCGAGGTTCACTGCCAGCGATCGCCCTAGGTTGCTTCTTGGGTTGGTAAACTGATTGAGCTCTAGTATGAGTAGTGTGATCCCCACGGTTGGTATTTGGGTAGGTAAATAAACTGAAAGTCATCATGTGTGGTTCGACATTGGTATTTTGATTGGTAAATTCAGAAAATGAGTTATGCTTACAACAAATGTCAGGACAGGACAGCAAAATTCGGTACAGAACTGTAAAATTCAGAATCGTACAACGAAATTCAGAATCGTACAACAAAATTCAGAGCAGTACAACAACATACAGAAAAGTACAACAACATTCAGAAATGTACAACAAAATTCAGAACAGCTGTCCTTACGAACTGTGATCTTCCCCCGGGTGCGCCCGCCCGGGCGCGCAATTCACAGTTCGTTAAGAACTGTGTATAGTTCACAGTTCGTTAAGAACTGTGTATAGTATTCGTGTTCTGGGGCAAATGTGGACATGGCTACATTTCACCGGTACGTACCGGTGACGTTTTTGCAGGCCCTAGCCACGATTGTGTGGCGCCAGCTCTTCCAACCACGGACCCGTCTGTACCTGCCGTGTGTTCGTCCGTACTTTTAGTGCGCTTAGCGTGTGCGCCACACGGAAAAGGCCCAATCACCCACAGGCAAAAAACGAAACTTTCCCCTTTCAGAAACGCATAAACCCGGCGAATCGGATCGGGGTTGCACCGGGAGCCCACTCTATTGCTGCCCTTTCTGTGCGCCGCCTCTTTAAATACATGGAATAATGAAAAGGGAAAGACACAGGGATTGGTCTGTATCGCCGCCGCGAGAGCCACGGGCCCGAACCGCTCAACCGTCGCGAACGCACCCATTGAGGGTCCGCGCGGCTCATTTGCTCGCCACGAAGCGGCTGCGCCCCCTCGCACGGACCCTCGTCAACCGCCGCCAACCGTCGCGAACGCACCCATTGAGGGTCCATCTAAAAAGATGGAGACCAGCATGCGGCTGACGAGGATGCGCACCTCGTGTGCGGCACTCGAGATAGGTCTGCGCTAAAGATTTTGGACCCTCAATGGGTGCGGCCCCCATCCCCCCGCGCTGCATGCATGCCGCCCGGATGCCGCCCAGCCTCACTCTCAGATTTGGCGCGTCGGAGACAAGGTGCGTTGCTGCCGCATTTTGCGGTCGCCTCGGTTTGGCTGCGTACTGATGCTGCTGTTTTTGCGTGCACCAGCCCGACGTGACCAGCAGCAGCCGCAGGGTGAGTCGTGTCGTACGCGCTGCATGCAATGGGCTGCCTACTGATGGTGCGCATGGTATTGTTTTTTGTGTGCCAGCCCAGCCCAGCTAGCAGCGGCAGCAGTACCGCGTCACCACCACCGGCCTCGAGCATGGGGACGACGGCATCGAGCAAGCTGGGTACGGCACAAGGTGAGTCGTGCCGTACGCGCTGCATGCATGGGCTGCTTACTGACTGTGTGTATGGTATTGTTTTTTTTTCGTGCCAGCCCAGCCCAGCCCACCTAGCGGCGGCGGCAGCGGCAGCAGTACCGCGTCACCACCACCGCCACCACCGGCCTCGAGCATGGGGACGACGGCATCGAGCAAGCTGGGTACGGCACAAGGTGAGTCGTGCCGTACGCGCTGCATGCATGGGCTGCTTACTGATTGTGTGCATGGTATTGTTTTTTTTTCGTGCCAGCCCAGCCCAGCTAGCGGCGGCGGCAGCGGCAGCAGTACCGCGTCACCACCACCGCCACCACCGGCCTCGAGCATGGGGACGACGGCATCGAGCAAGCTGAGGCCGACACAAGGTGAGTCGTGCCGTACGCGCTGCATGCATGGGCTGCTTACTGACTGTGTGTATGGCATTGTTTTTTTTTTCGTGCCAGCCCAGCCCAGCTAGCGGCGGCGGCAGCGGCAGCAGTACCGCGTCACCACCACCGCCACCACCGGCCTCGAGCATGGGGACGACGGCATCGAGCAAGCTGAGGCCGACACAAGGTGAGTCGTGCCGTACGCGCTGCATGCATGGGCTGCTTACTGACTGTGTGTATGGTATTGTTTTTTTTTTCGTGCCAGCCCAGCCCTGCCCAGCTAGCGGCGGCGGCAGCGGCAGCAGTACCGCGTCACCACCACCGGCCTCGAGCATGGGGACGACGGCATCGAGCAAGCTGAGGCCGACACAAGGTGAGTCGTGCCGTACGCGCTGCATGCATGGGCTGCTTACTGATTGTGTGCATGGTATTGTTTTTTTTTCGTGCCAGCCCAGCCCAGCTAGCAGCGGCAGCAGTACCGCGTCACCACCACCGGCCTCGAGCATGGGGACGACGGCATCGAGCAAGCTGGGTACGGCACAAGGTGAGTCGTGCCGTACGCTCTGCATGCAATGGGCTGCTTACTGATTGTGTGCATGATATTGTTTTTTGTGTGCCAGCCCAGCCCAGCTAGCAGCGGCGGCAGCGGCAGCAGTACCGTGCCACCACCACCGCCACCACCGGCCGCGAGCATGGGGACGACGGCATCGAGCAAGCTGGGTACGGCACAAGGTGAGTCGTGCCGTACGCGCTGCATGCATGGGCTGCCTACTGATTGTGTGCATGGTATTGTTCTGTTTTCGTGCCAGCCCAGCCCAGCTAGCAGCGGCGGCAGCGGCAGCAGTACCGCGTCACCACCACCGCCACCACCGGCCTCGAGCATGGGGACGACGGCATCGAGCAAGCTGGGTACGGCACAAGGTGAGTCGTGCCGTACGTGCTGCATGCATGGGCTGCTTACTGACTGTGTGTATGGTGTTGTTGTTTTTTCGTGCCAGCCCAGCCCAGCTAGCGGCGGCGGCAGCGGCAGCAGTACCGCGTCACCACCACCGCCACCACCGGCCTCGAGCATGGGGACGACGGCATCGAGCAAGCTGAGGCCGACACAAGGTGAGTCGTGCCGTACGCGCTGCATGCATGGGCGGCTTACTGATTGTGTGCATGGTATTGTTTTTTGTGTGCCAGCCCAGCCCAGCTAGCAGCGGCGGCAGCGGCAGCAGTACCGTGCCACCACCACCGCCACCACCGGCCGCGAGCATGGGGACGACGGCATCGAGCAAGCTGGGTACGGCACAAGGTGAGTCGTGCCGTACGCGCTGCATGCATGGGCTGCTTACTGATTGTGTGCATGGTATTGTTTTTTTTTCGTGCCAGCCCAGCCCAGCTAGCGGCGGCGGCAGCGGCAGCAGTACCGCGTCACCACCACCGGCCTCGAGCATGGGGACGACGGCATCGAGCAAGCTGAGGCCGACACAAGGTGAGTCGTGCCGTACGCGCTGCATGCATGGACTGCTTACTGACTGTGTGTATGGTATTGTTTTTTTTTTTCGTGCCAGCCCAGCCCAGCCCAGCTAGCGGCGGCGGCAGGGGCAGCAGTACCGCGTCACCACCACCGGCCTCGAGCATGGGGACGACGGCATCGAGCAAGCTGGGTACGGCACAAGGTGAGTCGTGCCGTACGCGCTGCATGCATGGGCTGCTTACTGACTGTGTGTATGGTATTGTTTTTTTTCGTGCCAGCCCAGCCCAGCTAGCGGCGGCGGCAGCGGCAGCAGTACCGCGTCACCACCACCGCCACCACCGGCCTCGAGCATGGGGACGACGGCATCGAGCAAGCTGAGGCCGACACAAGGTGAGTCGTGCCGTACGCGCTGCATGCATGGGCTGCTTACTGATTGTGTGCACGGTATTGTTTTTTTTTTTTTTCGTGCCAGCCCAGCCCAGCTAGCGGCGGCGGCAGCGGCAGCAGTACCGCGTCACCACCACCGGCCTCGAGCATGGGGACGACGGCATCGAGCAAGCTGGGTACGGCACAAGGTGAGTCGTGCCGTACGCGCTGCATGCATGGGCTGCTTACTGACTGTGTGTATGGTATTGTTTTTTTTTCGTGCCAGCCCAGCCCAGCCCACCTAGCGGCGGCGGCAGCGGCAGCAGTACCGCGTCACCACCACCGGCCTCGAGCATGGGGACGACGGCATCGAGCAAGCTGGGTACGGCACAAGGTGAGTCGTGCCGTACGCGCTGCATGCATGGGCTGTTTACGGAATGTGTGTATGGTATTGTTTTTGTTTTCGTGCCAGCCCAGCCCAGCTAGCGGCGGCGGCAGCGGCAGCAGTACCGCGTCACCACCACCGCCACCACCGGCCTCGAGCATGGGGACGACGGCATCGAGCAAGCTGAGGCCGACACAAGGTGAGTCGTGCCGTACGCGCTGCATGCATGGGCTGCTTACTGATTGTGTGCATGGTATTGTTTTTTTTTCGTGCCAGCCCAGCCCAGCTAGCGGCGGCGGCAGCGGCAGCAGTACCGCGTCACCACCACCGGCCTCGAGCATGGGGACGACGGCATCGAGCAAGCTGGGTACGGCACAAGGTGAGTCGTGCCGTACGCGCTGCATGCATGGGCTGCTTACTGGCTGTGTGTATGGTATTGTTTTGTTTCGTGCCAGCCCAGCCCAGCTAGCAGCGGCGACAGCGGCAGCAGTACCGCGTCACCACCACCGGCCTCGAGCATGGGGACGACGGCATCGAGCAAGCTGGGTACGGCCCAAGGTGAGTCGTGCCGTACGTGCTGCATGTATGGGCTGCTTACTGACTGTGTGTATGGTATTGTTTTTTTTCGTGCCAGCCCAGCCCAGCTAGCGGCGGCGGCAGCGGCAGCAGTACCGCGTCACCACCACCGCCACCACCGGCCTCGAGCATGGGGACGACGGCATCGAGCAAGCTGGGTACGGCACAAGGTGAGTCGTGCCGTACGTGCTGCATGTATGGTCTGCTTACTGATTGTGTGAATCTTTTTCGTGCTTTCACAGCGTGGTGGCACGACCAGAAGCAGCGGTAGCACCACTGCCAACGGAAGCAATATGCCATCAGGTGTCAAGGTGAGCCTGGCCGCGTTGGCAGCTTGAGTTTGCTGTGTACTAACATTTGAGATGTTTTGGGTGCCTTTGCAGCGTGGACTACGGCCAGAGGCGGTTGAAGCGGCAGCCCCACCGCCGCCGGAAGCATCGAGTCAGCGTCGCAAATGGTGAGCTTGGCCGCATTTTGCAACCTTCAGTAGCTGCGCTCTGACTTTTTTGCGGTGTTTTGTGTGGTACCATGGAGCAGAAACTCGTGGCGACGTCGTCTCATGGAGCCGGTAACGCCCGTGGTCGTTTGCCTCGACGACGCGCATCGCCGTGCTGCCTTCTCACGAGGACAACTACCGTGTGGCCACAAGGTGATACAGGTTAGTGTGGTGTCCAGCGCGTGCTCGACGGGCGGCACGACCGCCTCTTCTACCTTAAGGCAATGCGGATACAAGCAGATGTGATTGGTCAATATTCATCATTTTGATTTTGAAATCTTGCACATAGCTCCGTTGACAAGCTGTCACTAAGATGACCGCACTTTGATTGGTCAATATTCGATTTTTTTATTGTCAAATCTTGCTGATGAGCTGTTGCCAAGCTGTCAGTAAGATGAACGCACTTTGATTGGTCAAATATCCATGCTTGTCAGTGATAAGAGTTGAAGTGCGAGTGACGTGAAGTATTTTGCCGTACACATTCACATTGCGGTGCTCTCCGCGTTTCCTGCCATTAGCACGAATAGCTGGCGTCGATATGTAGCGAGACAGAATAGAAGCAATGACAGCTAAAAAAAAGTAGCATGGCAGCTTGAAAGTACGAGCTCCATTCAATGTTCCATCATGCATGTCAGCAAAAATGTCAACTTCGCTACTCCAGGCTACCCTCCAACTACGCATGAGTCCAGGTGAGTTAGGCTTCGTCAGCACTCGCAGCAAGTTCTGCAGCAGCGTAGGCGTCACCGGATTTTGCAGCAGCAGCGCTGTCATGGAGTCCAGGAGCAGTGACACGGGCGTTACCAGGTTTTGGAGCAGCGGCGCGATCGTTTATGGGGTTCGACGTGTTGGAGGGTCCTAGACACAACCGAATGAGCTCAGCGAGCCGTGTACGATTGAGTCAATACTTGCTGGCGTGTGTGTTATTGGCCAATCAAATCACAGATTATGTCCCAGATAGGATTTTCGATGTGGGACATCTTCAATCGCGAAGATCGAGGCTGACGACGTCGTGCTGGTGTGCGATTAAGGATCGCACGAACCGTCCGACGTTTTGATCATGGTGTAGGTGCCAGCATAGCGCAGTCCACGGGCAGAAACAACTATGGCGGTCAATGAAGTTGATTTTGGCATCATATAAGTAACGTGAGTTTCGTTTTAGACGAGCGCAACCTCTGTGCAAGATACATAAAAAAGCTTTGTCCTTCAGAAAACTATAGCCTACCAATTCCGCTTATCAGTTTTGAAAATCGTTGGGATACGCCCGTTGCTCTACATTTTTAATTGTCGGTAAGACGAGCGACAAGATGACTACAGCTCGACCCCAGGCTCCCAGCAAGTCCACGCCTTCACAAGCATCTTCTGAAGACACTCTGCAAAGCAAGCGAAAGCGCGACCAAGACGAGGACGAGGTCGATGGCGAGTCAGCAAAGAACAAGACGGCGAGAGTGACCAGAAATGCGACGGCCGAAGCCGCCGGAGCCGTCGAGGGTGAAACGATACGGCAGCCAAGTGACGATCAAGAACTTTCACTGGCCGATCTTGCCGAGGCGGTGCCGGCGCTGAAAAAAATGCATAAACGAATGAAAGGCGGCAAGCGCCAGGCGAGCAAACGCAGGTCAGGTGACAAATTCAAGTTGAGTCCATCCGTGTTGGAGGTTTTCGCTGATCGATATCTTGCGGCACGAAACGCCCATAGAGACGTGGATTATCAAAGAGTTTCAAAAACGGCAAATTTCAAGGACTTCAAGGGTCACGCAGAGGAGTTGAGGGCCAAGGAACCCGAGTTGAAAGTGCTTCTCAAGAAGGCGTTGGCTGAGCAGCGTGAAATTGATGCAGGCGAGCCCATGGAAAACATTGAAGCTTTGAAAGAAGAGATCGCGATGTTGGACGTGCAGCACAAGGAAGACGTTGCGAAGTGCAAGCAGCTCGAAGTGGGCATTAAGCAGAAGGAGGAGCAGCACAGTCTGACGATTTCGAAGCTGAAGGAGTCTTACGAAGTGGAAATCGGGAAGCTACAGAACGAATTGAACGAAGTGAAGGCGAAGAACAGCACTCTCAAGGAAGTGGTGACGGGGCACGGCAAGTCTGCCGAACTTGGAGGCGAAGTGAATCAAGTCAAGGATAAAGTAGCACAGCTGGATAAAAAATGGAAGCAGAGACCACCAGACAAGCCGAGCTAGTTGCATTTAGCAACAGACTTGCTGAAGAGGAGCGGAGGCTTGCCGCAGAAGCTGATGCCCTGAAAGCGGGACGCGAGAAGCTTGTTGCAGAAGCTGAGGACCTGAAAGCGCAACGCGAGAGTGTCGAGGACGAGTGGGCGAAACTGAAAATGGAAAAATCCCGATACGATTTACACGTGAGGACTACTAAGCAAAGCTATGCTGAGTGCCAGCGTGCAATTGACAAGGCAAAATATGACCGCGAAGCTGCGATTCAAAATGCGGACTACCTGCGTTACGAAAGGGATCAAGAGATCAAACGCGCCGATGAATTGAAGATGAAGCTGGACTCGTACGCTGCATGCTGCGGCACGGAGCACTGCATTGAAACCTTTCTCGGGAAACGCAACCATGATTGTACGTATCTTTTGAATGTAGTGTGCACTTGCTTTCTTGCTGACTTACGTTGTGTTGCTGGTTTTACAAACAGACTTGAAAATGCCGAGACTGGAACAATGCCGTGTCGTCGTGGAGAAAATGAAAAAAGTCAACCCGAAAGACGCAGCCAGCCTGGAACAAGACCTCGCAGAGTTTTTTCAAACGCGGAACTTCCTGTGCCACCAACCTGGTGCTGTTGATAAGACAGACCACCTCTCGTTGTACCAGCGTTGCGTCTCGATTCAACGTGACATGGAATACTTGGAGAAACAGAGCGATTAGTAGCTTTGTCGGGCGAACAATTTTGGCTCGCTAAATGACAGCATCTTGATTTTCTTATCTTTCACATGAGCTTAGCATACAAGCTGTCCAGAAGATAAATGCACTTCAAGTTATCAATATTCGATTTTTTGATCTTGAAATCTTGCACATAGCTCCGTTGACAAGCTGTCACTAAGATGACCGCGCTTTGATTGGTCAATATTCGATTTTTTTATTGTCAAATCTTGCTGATGAGTTGTTGCTAAGCTGTCATCAAGATGAACGCACTTTGATTGGTCAAATATCCATGCTTGTCAGTGATACTATTTTAGTGCAAGTATTCGGCTGCACAAGGGTGCCCTCCGCGCTTCATACCATCACCACCACTAGCTAAAGGATGCTCGGTAAAATCGAAGCGCCTGTGTGTAATCTCGTCCGTCACAAAGCCGTAGATAGCGGCAGGCTGCACGGGTGCGCTGGGTAGAAGCACCTGCAACCACACCCAATGCGCCTGTTGATGCCTGCCAGCGCTGCCACATGATTGATGACTTCAGTGGCCGCCAGGAAGCCCCATCAATTACCCCAAATAGCGCCAAGCGGCAAAGTTCTTGGCGCTGGATGCCTAAGTGTCCCTCGCTGTACAGCGTTAGAAGCACACTAAAGCAATCGTTGAAGTTGAAGTTAAGTAGTATTGGTTCAGAAGGCCCTGTCAAGTAGTTTTGATCCCGCTTACTTCAACAAGAACAACAACACGATGAAGCGATGCAAAAGTATAACGCATGGACCACACTTATAGGATAGCCGATTACTGAACGGATGGTATCTTCCACAAGCTCGCCAATCATTCCAGGAAGTGCGGGGAGAATCGTGCCTCACTTCGTATTTCTGCGCGATAGCCAGAAGTCACGGCTGTATTGCTCGCCACCCAGCGTGAACATGGCGGCGTGCGGGAAGCGTCAGCGTGAGGTGGAGAAGCTTGCATGCAGTTCAGATGAGGATGATCTGTTAGCGCATTTGGATGCGCATCACCAAGAAGAATATGCCCAACCGGGTAAGCGGCGGCACAACAATACCCGAGACAATAATGATAATTTCCAAGCGACTGCAACTGAGCCGTTATGGCAAGAGAGCTTTCGCTATGTGCAGAGTACTGTATCCGTTGATCATTGCGGAGCTGCTTCACAAGATGGACTGCACGAGAGTGATGATGGAGATTTACTAGGCCGCCTTGATACCGAACGGATACGTGAACAAAGACGACTATCGACGCGCCGGTCTAGGCTACGTGAATGTGAGCGGATACAGCGCGATTCTATTCACGCCAGAATGTGTGAGCCTACAGCGAGTAAGCCTACCGCAAGTCAGCATGAGGAACCACCACAAAGCCGAAATGGCTCTCATGACAGTCATGATGTAATTTTTGACCATGAGCTTGGTGGAAACGAGCGTGCAGATTGCATGAATCGACTTCGACAAGCGTTGGGGGCCGAGGGACTCGATGAATGTGTTTGTGCTGCGTGTGATCGACTTGTGCTTCGACGAGAAACACGTCGAGTGGATGATAACGATTGGACTTACATGGACAAGATGAAGAGAAGTTTGAAACTATCGACGAACGTGAAGGTCCCGGATGGTCTTATTGATCAGTACCGTGCCCCGCCTCACTTGCCTGATTTAGAAGGCACTATGGTATCACCGCGCGGAATACATTGCTACATGGATGACACCAACTCACCGCGAGCTTGGCTTTCAATTTGCAGCGAATGCGATCGGTCACTGGAAAAGTGCAGGCAACCAAAATTCTCTATCGCAAATGGATTCTATGTTGGACGGCTTGGCAAGGATTTGCGAGGTCTTACACTACCGGAAAGACTCATGACTCAGCTGGCTAGTATTCTTGCTGTTACGCGAGTGATGCGGGGTGGTCGTCATAGATGTATTGGATCGCATTGCATCGCTTTCGACTGTACACCAGGGCCTCCAATTTTATTATTGCAACGATCAATCGAGGACGTGTCTTCGTACCGGGTTGTCATGGTGGGCGCCTTTACACCGGTGCAATCGGAAAAAATACGAAAAATGCACAGGATTCGAAATCTAAAGGTTCGAGAAGTGTTCAAGTTCTATAGGGAGAACAACCATTTGTACGCCAATGTGAAGCCGAACGAAATTGTTCTAAATTCATGGTATCAGGATAGTGATGTTGAGCAGAACTTCTTGGAGCATGTCGATGACAGCACAGGTGAATTAGATCAAGGTATGACTAAAGAGCAAGAAAATACTCGCGGACAGAGTGATGTTTTTCCTGCGGTAAACGAGAATGAGGAGGCCAGCATAGTAGAGAGAAGGATGGGGCTATCAGAAGCATCCGCCCCTGTTATGGCGAGAGAGCACCCCGTGACGTCGAACGCTGGAGAGCGTCAATTTGAAATCCGCAGGTCCGACAAAATTTCCAACGATGCATCTGGGGATCTCTTCGCTCGTATATTTCCGCACCTTTTCCCTTTTGGACGGGGTCACCCAGGGGAATCTCGAGTGGTAAATGTTTCGGTTCAAGAATGCGTGAAGTATTACACTATGCTGAGCGAGCGACAATTTGCTGAAGACGAATTGTTCTCACTGGTCGCATTTGACCGTATCGCGCTGCGAAACATGTACATTAACAACCATTTTCGTTGCCTGCGCTACCCTAATATGTTAGATGGATACGAAAGCCTTACCGGTGAGCAACTAGGGCGAGCGATTCTTGACAATGAACGAAGGCGCCAAGGGTGCCTTCCTTGGCGTCCCCAATCGGATTGCGTTGCCCAAAAATTTCTGACATCCGTGGAGATTGGAAGTAGATCATTATGGGGCAGCAACGCTGAACGCTCGCAGTGCAGACACAAAGCCTTGGCCTACCAAATACGCTTTGGCCAGCCTGCTCTATTCGTTACTCTGACTCCTAATACGGATAACTCGCTTGTTTTGGGTCATTATGCTGGCATCTTGTCCGTGGAATCATTGTTCGACGTGTTGGAATCGCGCTTGCCAACTATTTCTGAGTTAAAAGCAGCAAGCCTAAAAGACGATTGTGCATCTACACGGCTGTTCATGCGTCAAGTTGATGCATTTATCAAGCATGCACTCGGTATCGATCCTGTTACTAAAAGACGGCTTGCGTTTCGAGGATTATTTGGCGATGTGAAGGCATACTTTGGAATGGTTGAAACCCAAGGAAGGGGGACATTGCACATACACATGTTGATTTGGTTAAACAATTGTCCGTCGAATTCTATCGCTATTGAGCACTTGCTCAACAGCCCGTCTGGAACTCTCTTTCAAGATCGGGTGGCATCGTATACCCAGAGTATTGTGTCAAACAACTTGCCAATTGGTGTTGAAAAATGCGGTTGTTCGCAGTGTGGAGCACCATTTTCGGAGCTGGTTGGACTGCGTATCCCTGATAGCGCTCGAAAAGACCCCATTGCAAATCCCCGAGGTTCTCCTATGAGGCGCAAAGTTACAGAGCCTGCTTTGATCCAGTGTACCTCTTGTAATTTTCAATTTAGTTCACAGCACTTATTGCGAAGCGCGCTTTTGAGATGTTATCCAAATCAGTGGCCGCCTAGGAAGCGCCCTCTTTCACAAGAGGATGTCAAAACTCAGGCAGTCGTTGAACTGAGTTCTCGCGGGACAATGAAAGAGGCGGTGGATATTATTGATGATCGAGAGAAGAAGTACGCTAGTTTGGTAGGTGATAGTGTTGTTGACGCATTTTCATCTGAGCAATTGCACCAGCAAAATTGCGCTCAAAACATGCTTTATAAGAATGGCGAAGATGCATTTAGAAGTGACCCGCTGACTCGTTTGTTTGAGGTTTCACCTCCGTCCGCGGCAGACGAAAGAATGGATCGATCTTACTTGGACTATATGGTTTCTGCATTGGCTGTGCAGATGAATCAGCACTTGTGGAATCATACGACTAGTTGCTTCAAGCAATCTAAGTCAACGACGAGCAATTCGTGTTGTCGATACGGGTTTCCTCGTGAGCTTGTGGATCGCACTTCGTTTACTGCATCCGGGGTGGAATTGAGTCGAAAACTAGGGCATGAGTACATCAATGGCTTTAATTACGAAATTATGGCAACATTCAGGTGCAATCATGACATTCAAGTCCTGCTGGGGGGTAGCGACGTAACTGATCGAATTTACTATTGCTGCAAGTATGTCACGAAGTACCAAAAACGCTTGGATTCACAAGTCGCAGTTGCCGTCGGTGCGTTGAAGCGGCGGCAAGAGCGCGAACAAATCGAGTTTACGAAATCGGATGCTCAAGACCGTTTGGTACTGGCTCGCAAACGTGTCGCTTGTCTAATGTACAATTTGACGAATCGGCAAGAAATTGCCGGCCCACTTGCTGCACTATATCTGTATCGTGGCTCATGTTGCCATTCGAGTGCTTCGTGTGAATCACTACATATTGGTGATATGATACGCCAACTGACCACTGAAGAGTATACCTGTACTTTGGTAAAAGACAGCGATAATCCTAACTCTCAGAAGTATCATGCGGTATCCTCTCTCGACGACTATATCTATCGTCCAAAAGACTTGCAGAAAATGGGTCTTTACGAATTCACGATGTGGTACTTTCGCAAAAAGAGTGAAAAATCCGTGAGTTCTAAGCTGTCATTTCTTGAACAACACCCCCTCCATGAATCCCATTGTCTCGGCAAAAGGTACACGGATGCTGTTCCGGTGATTCAGGGTTTCCGAATGCCATCAGGTGAAGGTGATCCACAGTCCAAATCGGCATGCAAGCGTGCAGTTCTCTCTCTAGTACTCTTTAAGCCTTTTCGAAATTTGGAAGACCTTGTTGGTATTTCGGATGATGTAGATGAAGAAGCATGGCTAAATGCTTTCGCCGTTTGGTCAGAGACGCGCAGCAAATTTGCAAAAACGATCATGAACAATATGCAGGACTACTACAGCGGTGTACAAAAAGCAGCCTCGCAAAGTGCAGCACATGCAGCCGCAGTAGATGATCACAAGGGTAACAGTGAATCTGACTATGCAAGTAGCGACGAGAGCGACGACGTAGATCGTGACGATGTCATGGACCCTTCTTGTGGTATATCAGAAGAAATTCAAGCCGATGAAAATATGCTATATATGTGGGAAAATGGAGACAACAGCGATGTCGTTTTAGAAAGTTCTTCGCTGAACCCTGCTGCATGTCCAAGTTCGATAATTCCCGAAGGCAAAACGGCTAGCATGCTAACTACATTTCAAAATTTCAGCTTGCTTCATGGTGCTGCAGCTGACTTGTCAAGGTGCAGTATTAATATACAGCGCTCCGAGGATCTCCCTTCTGTGAATTTCATGAAAAAATGGGTTCGTGACGCCAGCACGGATAACACCGTACTATGCCGAGTTGAGGGTGCTGATCCCGCTGCTTCACGTGATACACAGGTAGTTGGGCTACTGACGGAGTGCTTGCTTGATCGAAACATGGCGTGGAAACCCTGTGCCATCTTCCAGCAAGCTCCTAAAGCAATGAAGAGTTTCGCCAGCATATCTGAAGCTTCGACTGTGTACACCCTCAACGAGAGGCAGCACTACGCCCTCAAAGTAATTGGGCGAGCTCTTCTTTCACGATGGAGACAAGCAGAAATGACGTATTACACAGGGGATGAACTTAAGGGTGAACTACAAGATGGACAACTTCTCATGTTTCTTGGAGGGGAAGGTGGAACTGGCAAAAGTAGAATTATCGATGCGGTACAGGCACTGTGTGAAAGCTGGGGCCGCCCCAATTGTCTCGTGAAAACAGCACTTACTGGCAAAGCCGCTACGCTTATCAGCGGGCGGACGCTGGCGAGTTTATTGCTTCAAATTAAAAGAGAGCAAGCGTCTGATTCAATTGTGGGCCTTGAACTAATAATTATAGATGAAGTTTCTATGATGAAGAAGTTCCAACTTGCCCAGTTAGATGTGCGTTTGCGTCAGGCGAAGCGTGTTCCCGGCGTCCTTTTTGGTGGAGTTCATGTCATACTAGTGGGCGATTTCTTGCAGTTACCCCCGGTCGGTGGGACACCACTGTACAAGGATCCAAACCAAAAGGCGAACAAGACAAACATTTCGCCCGACGAACTCGCAGGATTCAATTTATGGCAGTTGTTTGTAGACGTCATTATGCTGAAGGAAAGCGTCCGATTTCAAAAGGATCCGGAGTGGGGGCGTGGTTGTGCGAAAGCCCGTCTAGGTGTCTGGACACAAGAATTTGTTGACATTGTCAACTCGCGTGTGATCAAAGGAAACGAAGCCAAAAATGTGGCAATATCCAGAGAAACTACAGATACATTTGTCACGCCGGATAATATGACCAGAGTCGCTATCAACAGTTTATTCATCTCCACCGCAGCCAAACTGCTCCCTGAAGGAGAATACCCCGTGCGTGTCGTTGCAAACTTTCAAGGGAAACTAAGGGGCTTGAATCGGGAAGAGATCAAAATGGTCATGGGATTACCGGACTCAAGTTTTGGTAGACTGGCTCCATACCTTGACTTAATTGTAGGGATGCCTATTCAAGTCTCCCAAAATGTCCGCGCCGAGAAGATGGTAGCAAACGGAACGCTTGGTCATCTTGAAGCCATTATATACCATCCCGGAACAACGTTTCGTCTGGTTCACGATTGTGGAGCTGATATGACCGTAAAAGGTCCAAGCATTCCTCCGCCAGCTGTCTTGGTTCGGCTTGATCGTGGCTCGACAGCAGTATCAATGAGAGGATGTAGCGATCCGAACATTTTTCCTCTATTTTTTGAGACGAAAGCATATAAAGCGGCTAAAATTGCACTACCAGGAAGTGTACATGGAGTTCCCAGGGAGCTATCTGTCAATATCCAGCAGCTTCCCCTCGTGTGCGCGGTATCGTCTACCGTTTACAAGGTTCAGGGTGAAACATTGAATTCGATGGTCGTCACTGAATGGCGATCAAAGAACGCATTCGCGAATAAGAAAGAGCAGCCTTATCTTTTGGTTTCGCGCGTCACTGCAAGGGAAGCGTTTACCTCTCTTCAGGAACTGACTGCTGAAATAATCGCTTGAGCGCATCCACCTCAAGCCGCTCTAGACGAAGAAGAAAGGTTAAACAGACTTAGCAATGCAACAATTGCTAAGTTAACGTCAACTCCGACAACGGCATATTGAATCTAGAATTGATTTTTGCTTAACCCTTTAAGAGCTTTCATCATTGCCAATTTATCAAACAATTGCCTGCTCTAGGAGTATCTATTCTTCCTCCATAGTTGGCCAGTTGGCCCCACGTAGAAACCTTGAATGTAGTTTACCGTTGCTGGTGCCATTTACCCTAGTAAACATTATTCATCGATTTCTTCAGAAAACGCAACGCAGGAACGTAAAAGTTCTTCATCAGTTTCTTGAGCAAGCCCAAGAACGAAGTCTGAGGACGGTATGCTAGAAAAGTTTCTTCACAGACATTTGAAGGTGATAAATGGCAGCATCTTGATTTCATATCTTGCGTTTCCTCTGCACATCCTCTTCTTATGAACGACGACTACGTCCAACACTGAATCTGTTGGACGACTATGGGGGGCCCATGAAGTGTTGGAGAGGGATGATCCAAGTGTTCCGCTCGTCGGTAGCGTTTTCTTCCCAGATGTCGAGCCACATCGACCAGGTGCGATCCGGTATCATGTGCCCCAAATCACGGGCCCGGTTGAGTAACATCCCCGCATCTTGTTCATTGTGCGCGCACTCAAACGCAACAACTTCCATCCAGTCAGGATCATGCGGAAGATTGGCATACACTTCGAAATCACGATTCCGTAGATTCGTGTTGTCGACGATAATGATGTCCGGGCCTTGGTCCCTCGCTTGACTCAGTCCATGCAGGCATCGATTGTAGCATGATTCATGCGCACGCCCAAGGTCGTCCCCATTGAACACAAATGCTCCATCGTGCATGAAGAAATGGTTCGCCGAGCAAATCATAGTTGTCGCGCCCTTTGCTCCAGCGTATTCGGCAATCGTCTCCGCCAGCGTCGTCTTGCTAGAACCCGGAAGCCCCCTCATCACAACGAGCAGCCGAGGCACATCACTCAGATCAGGTCCCCGCCGCCGATTGACGGCATCCCAGAATGGATCAACGATCCGGCGTGCGATGCAATTAAACTGCTCCATGTCTCCCGGTCACAAAGGAAAAATGAGCGATGCCAAATGTGAAAGATATCGACCCGCACACAAAAACGGACATAAACCTGCCTACAGAATTTGGCGATGACAGCAAATTCGGGATGACTGGGCTGGTGCAGGAAGTATAGCATATGATGGATGGATTCCGATTTCTTCTTTAGCTCTGTAGGAGATAAATTTCGGCGCTGTACAGATGTCCCCCTCTGCATGCGCACCTCGTTGATTCTATACCCCGTTATATCTGATGCGATCTTATTAACTTCCAAGCATGCAATTATGCATGCCATCTCCAATTCCCTGCCAAATCGATTTCAAGACCCCTCTGCGCATGCAGAGGGGGACATCTGTATGTGATAAGTTACCGGTGCAACCTTAGTTATCAGTGGTGCTTTTCCCATTCGTCCACCTATTGGCTAATTACCGGGTGTGCCATAACACGGATTACTTCTCTGGTCCACCGTAAAATTACCATTTCATTTATATTACAATAACTTTTGTACTTATACTTCATTTTTAACAAAAATACCACCAAACGAGAGCTTATCTTCACGGATACAAACCCTAGATTTCTGAGCCAATCACCGTCCGCACAGAATCATATAACTTGACCTTTTCAGCCAAGATTTTGGACATGATTAGGTTTTTTGTCGTAATTCATTCAATATGAAGCGATATTAGACGGGACTTTCAGGATAAGTTAGTTTGGCTATCTGCTTCAGCCCTGCCCCCGGTAAGCTCCTCATACGACGCGCGAGTTGACCGTTTCCAATCGAGGTTTAATTGCGTGTTATGTTGATATCGGAACGTTTAACGGAATTACTGGGTTTTGATTGGCCGATACGACATTATGTGAACCACATAAAACCTCAATGGTAATTTTACGGTGGACCAGAGAAGTATGTCATAACAAAGGGAATTCGGTACAGCTGTGTGTAACATGAGCGCTCTTTGATTGGTCAAGCTGTCAGTAAGATGAGCTCACTTTGATTGGTCAATATTCGATTTTTTTATTGTCAAATCTTGCTGATGAGCTGTTGCTAAGCTGTCAGTAAGATGAGCTCACTTTGATTTGTCAATATTCGATTTTTTGATTGTCAAATCTTGCTGATGAGCTGTTGCTAAGCTGTCAGTAAGATGAGCGCACTTTGATTGGTCAATATTCGTCATTTTGATTTTCGAAAGAATTTATGCATCGGCTGCGGCGTATTCAGCATAAATGGTAGTGCGCGCTTGTGAAGTTGTTAGAGCTCTGGTTTTCATGTTTTTCAATATGGCTAGATGGTCTAGATCTAAACCAAATGGACCAATGCAGTACACATCCAGCCACGTTTTTTTATAAAATGTATGTACCCTTTGGCGAAAAGCCAGGCCTCCGCATATTGCCAGGGAATTGAATCATGAAGTGTCTGTCATTAGCGGAAGTGCGGCGTCGATATTGCTGTGCCGCCCGCCACGCGTCGGCCCCGAGCGATCATACCAACACACTGAATTGAACAGAAGATGAGATATTGCTCTACGGAGTGTACACGCACTACCCCGGCGCAAACGCCGTATCCAAATGCACGTACATATCATGGCACTGGTTGGCGCTCATTGAGGTTGTTAGCGTTCGAATTCCATGTTTTCAATATGGCTAGATGGTCCGATCTAAAGAAAACGGACCAATGCAGTACAGAGTGAGATGCTTCGCCCACGTCGATGTTGGTGCAGGCACTTGCCGTGCTGGTTTGACAAGGAGCTCTAGTATTGTTTTTACCAACACCGGCGTCTGCGTCACGGCACCCACACCGCAGCGTACACGCCGCGATGCAAATACCGCGGTACAAACGCCAAACGCATATGTACTTCATTCGATGCGCTACCGGTAGTTGAGTTTGTATTGGGGTTCTCGGGAGTTCGTCTTCCATGTTTTGCTATGTGGCTGGATGGTCCGATCCAACTTAAATGGACCAATGCAGTACACAGTGAGATGCTTGGGCGCTGGTTGAAGTTGTTAGAGGTCGAAGATCTTAACCAAACGGACCGATGCAGCAGCTCTAGGTGGGGGGGGGGGGGTAAGCTTAGCCAAGAGCTCAGCACATACCAGACAATGCAAATCGATGTGCGCCAGCGCTGATGAATATGTAGCAGTGACACCTATTGGTGCCCGTTCGGATAGTAAGCACAACCAGCACAACGCTCACGACGTTCCTTTGCAGACGCCAGAATTCTGCCGAAAGTACCTATTGGCTCATAGCCACATTAAGTTGGGTCTTCAACCAGCCGTTGAAACGCCAAGATACCAAGCCCGCATGCACGCTATTGAATTTATGCATCGGGTGCGGCGTATTCAGCTACATAAATGGTAGTGTGCACTTGTGCACTTGCGCAGCGTGGCGCTGGTTGAAGTTGTTAGAGTTCTGGTTTCCATGTTTTTTCAATATGGCTAGATGGTCTAGATCTAAACCAAACGGACCAATGCAGTACACATCCAGCCACGTTTTTTTCCATGTATGTCCCCTTTGACGATAAGCCAGGCCTCTGCATATTGCCAAGGAATTGAATCATGAAGTGTTTGTCATTATCCAATTGAAATCATGGCTGGGAAGTCCCGCGAGCCTCGTGAAGCTGCCAATACATCGGTGAAGGCCGCTCCCAAGACTGTCGTCCGAGCGACAACCGCTCCTGACCCACACCCCAACGACGATAATGTCATCCGAGCGACAGCAACCCCTGACCCACACCCCAACGACGAGAATGATACGTCGGGCCCAGCGACACTGACTCCGTACGAGCGCATGAAAAAGTTGGTTGCTGCAAAAGATGATCGCACAGACACCGTCGTCATGAACACCGTGGAAGGTATGCGTTGTTTGTGCACAATATTATCGATGTAGCGGTCACTGATGGCGCTTTTTGCTTCACCTAGGATTGAAAGCCCGTCTACAAGAGCAGGATAGAAGCGGGTCCGCTGCAGTTAGTGGTGTGATTCGAATGAGACTCCTTTGGGTTTCGGATCACACGTGCAAGCAGCGGAATTTGGTTCGACTTCATCTTGTGGATGCCAATGCGCCTGAAAGTCTCGACGATCAACTAAAGGTTCGCTTAAAGATCCATTGTGTCTTGCACAACTAACGTTACGTGGTTTGTAGGTTTTTCGTGACCCGTATGAAGAGCGCCGCATGAACATTGACTCGTTCTTGCTGACTGCAACACTGTGGATCGTATAGAGCGGCTCTGTGCTTCTTCCACCGCCCGGTTGCATCGTTGACATCAAGGAGTACAACAATATACGACTGTACGGGAAAACGCAATGCCAACTGACAGCACAACTGAGCCAGATGAGCTGGATTGGCCAGAAGCTGTAGTGTACGAATGCGGAAATGTGTTGCATATGTCTAGTAATTTGAAGAGCGTTTTAATCGATGTCCGAATTAGCTTAATCGCTCCTATTTAGAATGGGTACATACTTGCGACCGTTCCGCAGCTCCAACTCATTCCTCAAGTTGCGCTGTCGACGACAAGTGAGTGCTATGATGCCATGATGCGGCTCATGTAACTCGTGTATTAATGCAAATGTGCAGATGACAAAACGGCAGGGATCAACGAACTACTCCAGCGGCGAGATGGAACACTTGTTGGCGCTCGTACGTCAGCACCTTCCCGCCACGAAGCCCGAGTGGATCGACGTGTCAGCAGCGTATAACGCAACCAAAGAACCCCAATGGAAGCGACGGGGCGCGGTCAGTCTGAAGCGGAAGTTCCGCAGCATGGGCTTGCCTTCGAAACGTGGTGACTCTCGATGGGCAGACGCAACGCGCTGGGTGCAAACGATGATGAAGCAGCAACGTCAGAGAGCAATTGAGAGGCGCATCACAGAGACCCCTCCCTCACAAGTGCAACGAGCTTCCTCGGAGCTGCCTCCCGTGCGCGATGGCTTCGTAGAGCCAAGGTCGACGGGGTCAAGTCTTCCTGCGAGATCAACGGAGTCATGTCTTCCTGCGGCTCTGCATTCAACCGATGAGGTCAAGCAATTGCTGTCATGGCTGCAGGAGCACTTTGTACTCCACCCACCAAGCGAAGGAAGGGATGCTCCGAGCCTGAAGGAACTTCTCCTGCAGCGCAAATCAGATCGGCGAGCGGCCAGACGTCATCACAAAGAGCTGTTGCAGAGTATGGCTCTGCTGAAGGTTACTTTAGAGAGCTTGTTTGCTTGTTGGGATTAATTTATCATGCCGAGCCGGATAAGTGAAAGGGCAAGCCGTACGGGTAGTGTAGCTGCACGCACGTTAAAGAAGCAATCGTTGCCGTTGAAGTTGAGTGGTATTGGTTCAGATGGCTCAGCCAAATATGTTTCATCCCGCTGACTATATTTGACAGCTAAGCCTCTACGATAGCTGCGTCTCATTTTCGGATTCACCTCGGACATCAACACGCATGACAGCGCGCGGCAAGATAAGCCCCAAACGCCACCGAAAAATCATTCGAGACGGCATCCAAGGTATCACTAACGCTGCTGTACGCCGGCTAGCCCGTCGTGCTGGTGTGATGCGGATCTCCGGGCTCGTGTATTTTGAGACGAGAGCAGTGCTGCGCGTGTTCCTTACCAACCTAGTGCGAGATGCCGTGACGTACACAGAACATGGAAACCGGAAGGCCGTCACGCGCATGGACGTCCTGTTCGCGCTCAAGCACCAGGGAAGAACCCTATACGGCTTTTAACAATTCAAGATAAAGTCGCGAGCTGCACGAAGTAGCTCTGCCCAAACTTTCGGTGTTTCCTTATTTGGTCATGTTGCATACCAGGTCTACATAAGCTTCTATTCTAACTCGCTACACATCGACGTCAGCTAGTCGTGCTAATGGCAGGAAACGCGGATAGCACCGCAGTGTGAATGTGTACGGCAAAATACTTCACGTCACCCGCACTTCAACTCTTATCACTGACAAGCGTGGATATTTGACCAATCAAAGTGCGTTCATCTTACTGACAGCTTAGCAACAGCTCATCAGCAAGATAAGATGCGCTCTCCATTAATTGGTCGAAACAATTGACTACTTGATTGGTCAAAACTACAAAACAGCTTTCAAAAAGCTTGCCATTGATGATACTTATCAGGTTCCTGAGGTATTAATTCCTACTTCGCTCACGATACTTATTACACCTGATTTTATTATTCACCCGTTTAAAAACCGATATTTCATTTACAGGGTATTCATTCTCCACTCCGTCTCCACTTCAGCGTAGATTTATTTTCTTATTTCTTAACGAACTGTGGTTCCCCCGTGACAACCGTCCCGGGCTCGCCAATATTCGTGTTCTGGGGCAAATGTGGACATGGCTACATTTCACCGGTACGTACCGGTGACGTTTTTGCAGGCCCTAGCCACGATTGTGTGGCGCCAGCTCTTCCAACCACGGACCCGTCTGTACCTGCCGTGTGTTCGTCCGTACTTTCAGTGTGCTTAGCGTGTGCGCCACACGGAAAAGGCCCAATCACCCACAGGCAAAAAACGAAACTTTCCCCTTTCAGAAACGCATAAACCCGGCGAATCGGATCGGGGTTGCACCGGGAGCCCACTCTATTGCTGCCCTTTCTGTGCGCCGCCTCTTTAAATACATGGAATAATGAAAAGGGAAAGACGCAGGGATTGGTCTGTATCGCCGCCGCGAGAGCCACGGGCCCGATCCGCTCAACCGTCGCGAACGCACCCATTGAGGGTCCGCGCGGCACATTTGCTCGCCACGAAGCGGCTGCGCCCCCTCGCACGGACCCTCGTCAACCGCCGCCAACCGTCGCGAACGCACCCATTGAGGGTCCATCTAAAAAGATGGAGACCAGCATGCGGCTGACGAGGATGCGCACCTCGTGTGCGGCACTCGAGATAGGTCTGCGCTAAAGATTTTGGACCCTCAATGGGTGCGGCCCCCATCCCCCCGCGCTGCATGCATGCCGCCCGGATGCCGCCCAGCCTCACTCTCAGATTTGGCGCGTCGGAGACAAGGTGCGTTGCTGCCGCATTTTGCGGTCGCCTCGGTTTGGCTGCGTACTGATTCTGCTGTTTTTGCGTGCACCAGCCCGACGTGACCAGCAGCAGCCGCAGGGTGAGTCGTGCCGTACGCGCTGCATGCAATGGGCTGCTTACTGACTGTGTGTATGGTATTGTTTTTTTTTTTTCGTGCCAGCCCAGCCCAGCTAGCGGCGGCGGCAGTGGCAGCAGTACCGTGTCACCACCACCGCCACCACCGGCCTCGAGCATGGGGACGACGGCATCGAGCAAGCTGGGTACGTCACCACCACCGGCCTCGAGCATGGGGACGACGGCATCGAGCAAGCTGGGTACGGCACAAGGTGAGTCGTGCCGTACGCGCTGCATGCATGGGCTGCTTACTGATTGTGTGCATGGTATTGTTTTGTTTCGTGCCAGCCCAGCCCAGCTAGCAGCGGCGACAGCGGCAGCAGTACCGTGTCACCACCACCGCCACCACCGGCCGCGAGCATGGGGACGACGGCATCGAGCAAGCTGGGTACGGCACAAGGTGAGTCGTGCCGTACGCGCTGCATGCATGGGCTGCTTACTGATTGTGTGCATGGTATTGTTTTGTTTCGTGCCAGCCCAGCCCAGCTAGCAGCGGCGACAGCGGCAGCAGTACCGTGTCACCACCACCGCCACCACCGGCCGCGAGCATGGGGACGACGGCATCGAGCAAGCTGGGTACGGCACAAGGTGAGTCGTGCCGTACGCGCTGCATGCATGGGCTGCTTACTGATTGTGTGCATGGTATTGTTTTTTTTTTTTCGTGCCAGTCCAGCCCAGCTAGCGGCGGCGGCAGCGGCAGCAGTACCGCGTCACCACCACCGGCCTCGAGCATGGGGACGACGGCATCGAGCAAGCTGAGGCCGACACAAGGTGAGTCGTGCCGTACGCGCTGCATGCATGGGCTGCTTACTGATTGTGTGCATGGTATTGTTTTTTTTTTCGTGCCAGCCCAGCCCAGCTAGCGGCGGCGGCAGCGGCAGCAGTACCGCGTCACCACCACCGGCCTCGAGCATGGGGACGACGGCATCGAGCAAGCTGAGGCCGACACAAGGTGAGTCGTGCCGTACGCGCTGCATGTATGGGCTGCTTACTGACTGTGTGTATGGTATTGTTTTTTTTTTCGTGCCAGCCCAGCCCAGCCCAGCTAGCGGCGGCGGCAGCGGCAGCAGTACCGCGTCACCACCACCGCCACCACCGGCCTCGAGCATGGGGACGACGGCATCGGGCAAGCTGAGGCCGACACAAGGTGAGTCGTGCCGTACGCGCTGCATGTATGGGCTGCTTACTGACTGTGTGTATGGTATTGTTTTTTTTTCGTGCCAGCCCAGCCCAGCTAGCGGCGGCGGCAGCGGCAGCAGTACCGCGTCACCACCACCGCCACCACCGGCCTCGAGCATGGGGACGACGGCATCGAGCAAGCTGGGTACGGCACAAGGTGAGTCGTGCCGTACGCGCTGCATGCATGGGCTGCTTACTGATTGTGTGCATGGTATTGTTTTTTTTTTCGTGCCAGTCCAGCCCAGCTAGCGGCGGCGGAAGCGGCAGCAGTACCGCGTCACCACCACCGCCACCACCGGCCTCGAGCATGGGGACGACGGCATCGAGCAAGCTGAGGCCGACACAAGGTGAGTCGTGCCGTACGCGCTGCATGCATGGGCTGCTTACTGACTGTGTGTATGGTATTGTTTTTTTTTTCGTGCCAGCCCAGCCCAGCTAGCGGCGGCGGCAGCGGTAGCAGTACCGCGTCACCACCACCGGCCTCGAGCATGGGGACGACGGCATCGAGCAAGCTGGGTACGGCACAAGGTGAGTCGTGCCGTACGCGCTGCATGCATGGGCTGCTTACTGACTGTGTGTATGGTATTGTTTTTTTTTTCGTGCCAGTCCAGCCCATCTAGCGGCGGCGGAAGCGGCAGCAGTACCGCGTCACCACCACCGGCCTCGAGCATGGGGACGACGGCATCGAGCAAGCTGAGGCCGACACAAGGTGAGTCGTGCCGTACGCGCTGCATGCATGGGCTGCTTACTGATTGTGTGCATGGTATTGTTTGTTTTTTCGTGCCAGCCCAGCCCAGCTAGCGGCAGCGGCAGCAGTACCGCGTCACCACCACCGCCACCACCGGCCTCGAGCATGGGGACGACGGCATCGAGCAAGCTGAGGCCGACACAAGGTGAGTCGTGCCGTACGCGCTGCATGTATGGGCTGCTTACTGATTGTGTACATGGTATTGTTTTTTTTTTCGTGCCAGTCCAGCCCAGCTAGCGGCGGCGGCAGCGGCAGCAGTACCGCGTCACCACCACCGCCACCACCGGCCTCGAGCATGGGGACGACGGCATCGAGCAAGCTGAGGCCGACACAAGGTGAGTCGTGCCGTACGCGCTGCATGCATGGGCTGCTTACTGACTGTGTGTATGGTATTGTTTTTTTTTCGTGCCAGCCCAGCCCAGCTAGCGGCGGCGGCAGCGGCAGCAGTACCGCGTCACCACCACCGGCCTCGAGCATGGGGACGACGGCATCGAGCAAGCTGGGTACGGCACAAGGTGAGTCGTGCCGTACGCGCTGCATGCATGGGCTGCTTACTGATTGTGTGCATGGTATTGTTTTTTTTTCGTGCCAGCCCAGCCCAGCTAGCGGCGGCGGCAGCGGCAGCAGTACCGCGTCACCACCACCGGCCTCGAGCATGGGGACGACGGCATCGAGCAAGCTGGGTACGGCACAAGGTGAGTCGTGCCGTACGCGCTGCATGCATGGGCTGCTTACTGATTGTGTGCATGGTATTGTTTTTTTTTCGTGCCAGCCCAGCCCAGCTAGCGGCGGCGGCAGCGGCAGCAGTACCGTGTCACCACCACCGCCACCACCGGCCGCGAGCATGGGGACGACGGCATCGAGCAAGCTGGGTACGGCACAAGGTGAGTCGTGCCGTACGCGCTGCATGCATGGGCTGCTTACTGACTGTGTGTATGGTATTGTTTTTTTTTTCGTGCCAGTCCAGCCCATCTAGCGGCGGCGGAAGCGGCAGCAGTACCGCGTCACCACCACCGGCCTCGAGCATGGGGACGACGGCATCGAGCAAGCTGAGGCCGACACAAGGTGAGTCGTGCCGTACGCGCTGCATGCATGGGCTGCTTACTGATTGTGTGCATGGTATTGTTTTTTTTTTGTGCCAGCCCAGCCCAGCTAGCGGCGGCGGCAGCGGCAGCAGTACCGCGTCACCACCACCGCCACCACCGGCCTCGAGCATGGGGGCGACGGCATCGAGTAAGCTGGGTACGGCACAAGGTGAGTCGTGCCGTACGCGCTGCATGCATGGGCTGCTTACTGATTGTGTGCATGGTATTGTTATTTTTCCGTGCCAGCCCAGCCCAGCTAGCGGCGGCGGCAGCGGCAGCAGTACCGCGTCACCACCACCGCCACCACCGGCCTCGAGCATGGGGACGACGGCATCGAGCAAGCTGGGTACGGCACAAGGTGAGTCGTGCCGTACGCGCTGCATGCATGGGCTGCTTACTGATTGTGTGCATGGTATTGTGTTTTTTTTCGTGCCAGCCCAGCCCAGCTAGCGGCGGCGGCAGCGGCAGCAGTACCGCGTCACCACCACCGCCACCACCGGCCTCGAGGATGGGGACGACGGCATCGAGCAAGCTGGGTACGGCACAAGGTGAGTCGTGCCGTACGCGCTGCATGCATGGGCTGCTTACTGATTGTGTGCATGGTATTGTTTTTTTTTTCGTGCCAGCCCAGCCCAGCTAGCGGCGGCGGCAGCGGCAGCAGTACCGCGTCACCACCACCGCCACCACCGGCCTCGAGCATGGGGACGACGGCATCGAGCAAGCTGAGGCCGACACAAGGTGAGTCGTGCCGTACGTGCTGCATGTATGGGCTGCTTACTGACTGTGTGTATGGTATTGTTTTTTTTTCGTGCCAGCCCAGCCCAGCTAGCGGCGGCGGCAGCGGCAGCAGTACCGCGTCACCACCACCGCCACCACCGGCCTCGAGCATGGGGACGACGGCATCGAGCAAGCTGGGTACGGCACAAGGTGAGTCGTGCCGTACGCGCTGCATGCATGGGCTGCTTACTGATTGTGTGCATGGTATTGTTTTTTTTTTCGTGCCAGTCCAGCCCAGCTAGCGGCGGCGGAAGCGGCAGCAGTACCGCGTCACCACCACCGCCACCACCGGCCTCGAGCATGGGGACGACGGCATCGAGCAAGCTGAGGCCGACACAAGGTGAGTCGTGCCGTACGCGCTGCATGCATGGGCTGCTTACTGACTGTGTGTATGGTATTGTTTTTTTTTCGTGCCAGCCCAGCCCAGCTAGCGGCGGCGGCAGCGGCAGCAGTACCGCGTCACCACCACCGCCACCACCGGCCTCGAGCATGGGGACGACGGCATCGAGCAAGCTGGGTACGGCACAAGGTGAGTCGTGCCGTACGCGCTGCATGCATGGGCTGCTTACTGACTGTGTGTATGGTATTGTTTTTTTTTCGTGCCAGCCCAGCCCAGCTAGCGGCGGCGGCAGCGGCAGCAGTACCGCGTCACCACCACCGGCCTCGAGCATGGGGACGACGGCATCGAGCAAGCTGAGGCCGACACAAGGTGAGTCGTGCCGTACGCGCTGCATGCATGGGCTGCTTACTGACTGTGTGTATGGTATTGTTTTTTTTTCGTGCCAGCCCAGCCCAGCTAGCGGCGGCGGCAGCGGCAGCAGTACCGCGTCACCACCACCGGCCTCGAGCATGGGGACGACGGCATCGAGCAAGCTGGGTACGGCACAAGGTGAGTCGTGCCGTACGCGCTGCATGCATGGGCTGCTTACTGACTGTGTGTATGGTATTGTTTTTTTTTTCGTGCCAGCCCAGCCCAGCTAGCGGCGGCGGCAGCGGCAGCAGTACCGCGTCACCACCACCGCCACCACCGGCCTCGAGCATGGGGACGACGGCATCGATCAAGCTGGGTACGGCACAAGGTGAGTCGTGCCGTACGCGCTGCATGCATGGGCTGCTTACTGATTGTGTGCATGGTATTGTTTGTTTTTTCGTGCCAGTCCAGCCCAGCTAGCGGCGGCGGCAGCGGCAGCAGTACCGCGTCACCACCACCGCCACCACCGGCCTCGAGCATGGGGACGACGGCATCGAGTAAGCTGGGTACGGCACAAGGTCAGTCGTGCCGTACGCGCTGCATGCATGGGCTGCTTACTGATTGTGTGCATGGTATTGTTTGTTTTTTCGTGCCAGTCCAGCCCAGCTAGCGGCGGCGGCAGCGGCAGCAGTACCGCGTCACCACCACCGGCCTCGAGCATGGGGACGACGGCATCGAGCAAGCTGGGTACGGCACAAGGTGAGTCGTGCCGTACGCGCTGCATGCATGGGCTGCTTACTGATTGTGTGCATGGTATTGTTTTTTTTTTCGTGCCAGCCCAGCCCAGCTAGCGGCGGCGGCAGCGGCAGCAGTACCGCGTCACCACCACCGGCCTCGAGCATGGGGACGACGGCATCGAGCAAGCTGAGGTCGACACAAGGTGAGTCGTGCCGTACGCGCTGCATGCATGGGCTGCTTACTGACTGTGTGTATGGTATTGTTTTTTTTTTCGTGCCAGCCCAGCCCAGCTAGCGGCGGCGGCAGCGGCAGCAGTACCGCGTCACCACCACCGGCCTCGAGCATGGGGACGACGGCATCGAGTAAGCTGGGTACGGCACAAGGTGAGTCGTGCCGTACGCGCTGCATGCATGGGCTGCTTACTGATTGTGTGCATGGTATTGTTTGTTTTTTCGTGCCAGTCCAGCCCTGCTAGCGGCGGCGGCAGCGGCAGCAGTACCGCGTCACCACCACCGGCCTCGAGCATGGGGACGACGGCATCGAGCAAGCTGGGTACGGCACAAGGTGAGTCGTGCCGTACGCGCTGCATGCATGGGCTGCTTACTGACTGTGTGTATGGTATTATTTTTTTTTTTTCGTGACAGCCCAGCCCAGCCCAGCTAGCGGCGGCGGCAGCGGCAGCAGTACCGCGTCACCACCACCGCCACCACCGGCCTCGAGCATGGGGACGACGGCATCGAGCAAGCTGAGGCCGACACAAGGTGAGTCGTGCCGTACGCGCTGCATGCATGGGCTGCTTACTGATTGTGTGCATGGTATTGTTTTTTTTTTCGTGCCAGCCCAGCCCAGCTAGCGGCGGCGGCAGCGGCAGCAGTACCGCGTCACCACCACCGCCACCACCGGCCTCGAGCATGGGGACGACGGCATCGAGCAAGCTGAGGCCGACACAAGGTGAGTCGTGCCGTACGCGCTGCATGCATGGGCTGCTTACTGACTGTGTGTATGGTATTGTTTTTTTTTTTGTGCCAGCCCAGCCCAGCCCAGCTAGCGGCGGCGGCAGCGGCAGCAGTACCGCGTCACCACCACCGGCCTCGAGCATGGGGACGACGGCATCGAGCAAGCTGAGGCCGACACAAGGTGAGTCGTGCCGTACGCGCTGCATGCATGGGCTGCTTACTGACTGTGTGTATGGTATTGTTTTTTTTTTTCGTGCCAGCCCAGCCCAGCTAGCGGCGGCGGCAGCGGCAGCAGTACCGCGTCACCACCACCGCCACCACCGGCCTCGAGCATGGGGACGACGGCATCGAGCAAGCTGGGTACGGCACAAGGTGAGTCGTGCCGTACGCGCTGCATGCATGGGCTGCTTACTGATTGTGTGCATGGTATTGTTTTTTTTTTCGTGCCAGCCCAGCCCAGCTAGCGGCGGCGGCAGCGGCAGCAGTACCGCGTCACCACCACCGGCCTCGAGCATGGGGACGACGGCATCGAGCAAGCTGGGTACGGCACAAGGTGAGTCGTGCCGTACGCGCTGCATGCATGGGCTGCTTACTGACTGTGTGTATGGTATTGTTTTTTTTTTCGTGCCAGCCCAGCCCAGCTAGCGGCGGCGGCAGCGGCAGCAGTACCGCGTCACCACCACCGCCACCACCGGCCTCGAGCATGGGGACGACGGCATCGAGCAAGCTGAGGCCGACACAAGGTGAGTCGTGCCGTACGCGCTGCATGCATGGGCTGCTTACTGACTGTGTGTATGGTATTGTTTTTTTTTTCGTGCCAGCCCAGCCCAGCCCAGCTAGCGGCGGCGGCAGCGGCAGCAGTACCGCGTCACCACCACCGCCACCACCGGCCTCGAGCATGGGGACGACGGCATCGAGCAAGCTGAGGCCGACACAAGGTGAGTCGTGCCGTACGCGCTGCATGCATGGGCTGCTTACTGACTGTGTGTATGGTATTGTTTTTTTTTTTCGTGCCAGCCCAGCCCAGCTAGCGGCGGCGGCAGCGGCAGCAGTACCGCGTCACCACCACCGGCCTCGAGCATGGGGACGACGGCATCGAGCAAGCTGGGTACGGCACAAGGTGAGTCGTGCCGTACGCGCTGCATGCATGGGCTGCTTACTGACTGTGTGTATGGTATTGTTTTTTTTTCGTGCCAGCCCAGCCCAGCTAGCGGCGGCGGCAGCGGTAGCAGTACCGCGTCACCACCACCGGCCTCGAGCATGGGGACGACGGCATCGAGCAAGCTGGGTACGGCACAAGGTGAGTCGTGCCGTACGCGCTGCATGCATGGGCTGCTTACTGACTGTGTGTATGGTATTGTTTTTTTTTTCGTGCCAGCCCAGCCCAGCTAGCGGCGGCGGCAGCGGCAGCAGTACCGCGTCACCACCACCGGCCTCGAGCATGGGGACGACGGCATCGAGCAAGCTGAGGCCGACACAAGGTGAGTCGTGCCGTACGCGCTGCATGCATGGGCTGCTTACTGACTGTGTGTATGGTATTGTTTTTTTTTCGTGCCAGCCCAGCCCAGCTAGCGGCGGCGGCAGCGGCAGCAGTACCGCGTCACCACCACCGGCCTCGAGCATGGGGACGACGGCATCGAGCAAGCTGGGTACGGCACAAGGTGAGTCGTGCCGTACGCGCTGCATGCATGGGCTGCTTACTGACTGTGTGTATGGTATTGTTTTTTTTTCGTGCCAGCCCAGCCCAGCTAGCGGCGGCGGCAGCGGCAGCAGTACCGCGTCACCACCACCGGCCTCGAGCATGGGGACGACGGCATCGAGCAAGCTGAGGCCGACACAAGGTGAGTCGTGCCGTACGCGCTGCATGCATGGGCTGCTTACTGACTGTGTGTATGGTATTGTTTTTTTTTCGTGCCAGCCCAGCCCAGCCCAGCTAGCGGCGGCGGCAGCGGCAGCAGTACCGCGTCACCACCACCGCCACCACCGGCCTCGAGCATGGGGACGACGGCATCGAGCAAGCTGAGGCCGACACAAGGTGAGTCGTGCCGTACGCGCTGCATGCATGGGCTGCTTACTGACTGTGTGTATGGTATTGTTTTTTTTTTTCGTGCCAGTCCAGCCCAGCTAGCGGCGGCGGCAGCGGCAGCAGTACCGCGTCACCACCACCGCCACCACCGGCCTCGAGCATGGGGACGACGGCATCGAGCAAGCTGAGGCCGACACAAGGTGAGTCGTGCCGTACGCGCTGCATGCATGGGCTGCTTACTGATTGTGTGCATGGTATTGTTTTTTTTTCGTGCCAGCCCAGCCCAGCTAGCGGCGGCGGCAGCGGCAGCAGTACCGCGTCACCACCACCGGCCTCGAGCATGGGGACGACGGCATCGAGCAAGCTGGGTACGGCACAAGGTGAGTCGTGCCGTACGCGCTGCATGCATGGGCTGCTTACTGACTGTGTGTATGGTATTGTTTTTTTTTTCGTGCCAGCCCAGCCCAGCTAGCGGCGGCGGCAGCGGCAGCAGTACCGCGTCACCACCACCGCCACCACCGGCCTCGAGCATGGGGACGACGGCATCGAGCAAGCTGGGTACGGCACAAGGTGAGTCGTGCCGTACGCGCTGCATGCATGGGCTGCTTACTGACTGTGTGTATGGTATTGTTTTTTTTTCGTGCCAGCCCAGCCCAGCTAGCGGCGGCGGCAGCGGCAGCAGTACCGCGTCACCACCACCGCCACCACCGGCCTCGAGCATGGGGACGACGGCATCGAGCAAGCTGAGGCCGACACAAGGTGAGTCGTGCCGTACGCGCTGCATGCATGGGCTGCTTACTGACTGTGTGTATGGTATTGTTTTTTTTTTCGTGCCAGCCCAGCCCAGCCCAGCTAGCGGCGGCGGCAGCGGCAGCAGTACCGCGTCACCACCACCGCCACCACCGGCCTCGAGCATGGGGACGACGGCATCGAGCAAGCTGAGGCCGACACAAGGTGAGTCGTGCCGTACGCGCTGCATGCATGGGCTGCTTACTGACTGTGTGTATGGTATTGTTTTTTTTTTTCGTGCCAGTCCAGCCCAGCTAGCGGCGGCGGCAGCGGCAGCAGTACCGCGTCACCACCACCGCCACCACCGGCCTCGAGCATGGGGACGACGGCATCGAGCAAGCTGAGGCCGACACAAGGTGAGTCGTGCCGTACGCGCTGCATGCATGGGCTGCTTACTGATTGTGTGCATGGTATTGTTTTTTTTTCGTGCCAGCCCAGCCCAGCTAGCGGCGGCGGCAGCGGCAGCAGTACCGCGTCACCACCACCGGCCTCGAGCATGGGGATGACGGCATCGAGCAAGCTGGGTACGGCACAAGGTGAGTCGTGCCGTACGCGCTGCATGCATGGGCTGCTTACTGACTGTGTGTATGGTATTGTTTTTTTTTTCGTGCCAGCCCAGCCCAGCTAGCGGCGGCGGCAGCGGCAGCAGTACCGCGTCACCACCACCGCCACCACCGGCCTCGAGCATGGGGACGACGGCATCGAGCAAGCTGGGTACGGCACAAGGTGAGTCGTGCCGTACGCGCTGCATGCATGGGCTGCTTACTGACTGTGTGTATGGTATTGTTTTTTTTTTCGTGCCAGCCCAGCCCAGCTAGCAGCGGCGACAGCGGCAGCAGTACCGTGTCACCACCACCGCCACCACCGGCCGCGAGCATGGGGACGACGGCATCGAGCAAGCTGGGTACGGCACAAGGTGAGTCGTGCCGTACGCGCTGCATGCATGGGCTGCTTACTGATTGTGTGCATGGTATTGTTTTGTTTCGTGCCAGCCCAGCCCAGCTAGCAGCGGCGACAGCGGCAGCAGTACCGTGTCACCACCACCGCCACCACCGGCCGCGAGCATGGGGACGACGGCATCGAGCAAGCTGGGTACGGCACAAGGTGAGTCGTGCCGTACGCGCTGCATGCATGGGCTGCTTACTGATTGTGTGCATGGTATTGTTTTTTTTTTCGTGCCAGCCCAGCCCAGCTAGCGGCGGCGGCAGCGGCAGCAGTACCGCGTCACCACCACCGGCCTCGAGCATGGGGACGACGGCATCGAGCAAGCTGAGGCCGACACAAGGTGAGTCGTGCCGTACGCGCTGCATGCATGGGCTGCTTACTGACTGTGTGTATGGTATTGTTTTTTTTTCGTGCCAGTCCAGCCCAGCTAGCGGCGGCGGCAGCGGCAGCAGTACCGCGTCACCACCACCGCCACCACCGGCCTCGAGCATGGGGACGACGGCATCGAGCAAGCTGAGGCCGACACAAGGTGAGTCGTGCCGTACGCGCTGCATGCATGGGCTGCTTACTGATTGTGTGCATGGTATTGTTTTTTTTTCGTGCCAGCCCAGCCCAGCTAGCGGCGGCGGCAGCGGCAGCAGTACCGCGTCACCACCACCGGCCTCGAGCATGGGGATGACGGCATCGAGCAAGCTGGGTACGGCACAAGGTGAGTCGTGCCGTACGCGCTGCATGCATGGGCTGCTTACTGACTGTGTGTATGGTATTGTTTTTTTTTTCGTGCCAGCCCAGCCCAGCTAGCGGCGGCGGCAGCGGCAGCAGTACCGCGTCACCACCACCGCCACCACCGGCCTCGAGCATGGGGACGACGGCATCGAGCAAGCTGGGTACGGCACAAGGTGAGTCGTGCCGTACGCGCTGCATGCATGGGCTGCTTACTGACTGTGTGTATGGTATTGTTTTTTTTTCGTGCCAGCCCAGCCCAGCTAGCGGCGGCGGCAGCGGCAGCAGTACCGCGTCACCACCACCGCCACCACCGGCCTCGAGCATGGGGACGACGGCATCGAGCAAGCTGAGGCCGACACAAGGTGAGTCGTGCCGTACGCGCTGCATGCATGGGCTGCTTACTGACTGTGTGTATGGTATTGTTTTTTTTTTCGTGCCAGCCCAGCCCAGCCCAGCTAGCGGCGGCGGCAGCGGCAGCAGTACCGCGTCACCACCACCGCCACCACCGGCCTCGAGCATGGGGACGACGGCATCGAGTAAGCTGGGTACGGCACAAGTTGAGTCGTGCCGTACGCGCTGCATGCATGGGCTGCTTACTGATTGTGTGCATGGTATTGTGTTTTTTTTCGTGCCAGTCCAGCCCAGCTAGCGGCGGCGGCAGCGGCAGCAGTACCGCGTCACCACCACCGGCCTCGAGCATGGGGACGACGGCATCGAGCAAGCTGGGTACGGCACAAGGTGAGTCGTGCCGTACGCGCTGCATGTATGGGCTGCTTACTGACTGTGTGTATGGTATTGTTTTGTTTCGTGCCAGCCCAGCCCAGCTAGCAGCGGCGACAGCGGCAGCAGTACCGCGTCACCACCACCGCCACCACCGGCCTCGAGCATGGGGACGACGGCATCGAGCAAGCTGAGGCCGACACAAGGTGAGTCGTGCCGTACGCGCTGCATGCATGGGCTGCTTACTGATTGTGTGCATGGTATTGTTTTTTTTTCGTGCCAGCCCAGCCCAGCTAGCGGCGGCGGCAGCGGCAGCAGTACCGCGTCACCACCACCGGCCTCGAGCATGGGGACGACGGCATCGAGCAAGCTGGGTACGGCACAAGGTGAGTCGTGCCGTACGTGCTGCATGCATGGGCTGCTTACTGACTGTGTGTATGGTATTGTTTTTTTTTTTCGTGCCAGCCCAGCCCAGCTAGCGGCGGCGGCAGCGGCAACAGTACCGCGTCACCACAACCGCCACCACCGGACTCGAGCATGGGGACGACGGCTTCGAGCAAGCTGGGTACGGCACAAGGTGAGTCGTGCCGTACGCGCTGCATGCATGGGCTGCTTACTGATTGTGTGCATGGTATTGTTTTTTTTTTTTCGTGCCAGCCCAGCCCAGCTAGCGGCGGCGGCAGCGGCAGCAGTACCGCGTCACCACCACCGCCACCACCGGCCTCGAGCATGGGGACGACGGCATCGAGCAAGCTGAGGCCGACACAAGGTGAGTCGTGCCGTACGCGCTGCATGCATGGGCTGCTTACTGATTGTGTGCATGGTATTGTTTTTTTTTCGTGCCAGCCCAGCCCAGCTAGCGGCGGCGGCAGCGGCAGCAGTACCGCGTCACCACCACCGCCACCACCGGCCTCGAGCATGGGGACGACGGCATCGAGCAAGCTGAGGCCGACACAAGGTGAGTCGTGCCGTACGCGCTGCATGCATGGGCTGCTTACTGACTGTGTGTATGGTATTGTTTTTTTTTTCGTGCCAGCCCAGCCCAGCCCAGCTAGCGGCGGCGGCAGCGGCAGCAGTACCGCGTCACCACCACCGCCACCACCGGCCTCGAGCATGGGGACGACGGCATCGAGCAAGCTGAGGCCGACACAAGGTGAGTCGTGCCGTACGCGCTGCATGCATGGGCTGCTTACTGATTGTGTGCATGGTATTGTTTTTTTTTTCGTGCCAGCCCAGCCCAGCCCAGCTAGCGGCGGCGGCAGCGGCAGCAGTACCGCGTCACCACCACCGCCACCACCGGCCTCGAGCATGGGGACGACGGCATCGAGCAAGCTGGGTACGGCACAAGTTGAGTCGTGCCGTACGCGCTGCATGCATGGGCTGCTTACTGACTGTGTGTATGGTATTGTTTTGTTTCGTGCCAGCCCAGCCCAGCTAGCAGCGGCGACAGCGGCAGCAGTACCGCGTCACCACCACCGCCACCACCGGCCTCGAGCATGGGGACGACGGCATCGAGCAAGCTGAGGCCGACACAAGGTGAGTCGTGCCGTACGCGCTGCATGCATGGGCTGCTTACTGATTGTGTGCATGGTATTGTTTTTTTTTTCGTGCCAGCCCAGCCCAGCTAGCGGCGGCGGCAGCGGCAGCAGTACCGCGTCACCACCACCGCCACCACCGGCCTCGAGCATGGGGACGACGGCATCGAGCAAGCTGAGGCCGACACAAGGTGAGTCGTGCCGTACGCGCTGCATGCATGGGCTGCTTACTGATTGTGTGCATGGTATTGTTTTTTTTTTCGTGCCAGCCCAGCCCAGCCCAGCTAGCGGCGGCGGCAGCGGCAGCAGTACCGCGTCACCACCACCGCCACCACCGGCCTCGAGCATGGGGACGACGGCATCGAGCAAGCTGGGTACGGCACAAGTTGAGTCGTGCCGTACGCGCTGCATGCATGGGCTGCTTACTGACTGTGTGTATGGTATTGTTTTGTTTCGTGCCAGCCCAGCCCAGCTAGCAGCGGCGACAGCGGCAGCAGTACCGCGTCACCACCACCGCCACCACCGGCCTCGAGCATGGGGACGACGGCATCGAGCAAGCTGAGGCCGACACAAGGTGAGTCGTGCCGTACGCGCTGCATGCATGGGCTGCTTACTGATTGTGTGCATGGTATTGTTTTTTTTTTCGTGCCAGCCCAGCCCAGCTAGCGGCGGCGGCAGCGGCAGCAGTACCGCGTCACCACCACCGCCACCACCGGCCTCGAGCATGGGGACGACGGCATCGAGCAAGCTGAGGCCGACACAAGGTGAGTCGTGCCGTACGCGCTGCATGCATGGGCTGCTTACTGATTGTGTGCATGGTATTGTTTTTTTTTTCGTGCCAGCCCAGCCCAGCTAGCGGCGGCGGCAGCGGCAGCAGTACCGCGTCACCACCACCGCCACCACCGGCCTCGAGCATGGGGACGACGGCATCGAGCAAGCTGGGTACGGCACAAGGTGAGTCGTGCCGTACGCGCTGCATGCATGGGCTGCTTACTGACTGTGTGTATGGTATTGTGTTTTTTTTTCGTGCCAGCCCAGCCCAGCCCAGCTAGCGGCGGCGGCAGCGGCAGCAGTACCGCGTCACCACCACCGCCACCACCGGCCTCGAGCATGGGGACGACGGCATCGAGCAAGCTGAGGCCGACACAAGGTGAGTCGTGCCGTACGCGCTGCATGCATGGGCTGCTTACTGATTGTGTGCATGGTATTGTGTTTTTTTTCGTGCCAGTCCAGCCCAGCTAGCGGCGGCGGCAGCGGCAGCAGTACCGCGTCACCACCACCGGCCTCGAGCATGGGGACGACGGCATCGAGCAAGCTGGGTACGGCACAAGGTGAGTCGTGCCGTACGCGCTGCATGTATGGGCTGCTTACTGACTGTGTGTATGGTATTGTTTTGTTTCGTGCCAGCCCAGCCCAGCTAGCAGCGGCGACAGCGGCAGCAGTACCGCGTCACCACCACCGCCACCACCGGCCTCGAGCATGGGGACGACGGCATCGAGCAAGCTGAGGCCGACACAAGGTGAGTCGTGCCGTACGCGCTGCATGCATGGGCTGCTTACTGATTGTGTGCATGGTATTGTTTTTTTTTCGTGCCAGCCCAGCCCAGCTAGCGGCGGCGGCAGCGGCAGCAGTACCGCGTCACCACCACCGGCCTCGAGCATGGGGACGACGGCATCGAGCAAGCTGGGTACGGCACAAGGTGAGTCGTGCCGTACGTGCTGCATGCATGGGCTGCTTACTGACTGTGTGTATGGTATTGTTTTTTTTTTTCGTGCCAGCCCAGCCCAGCTAGCGGCGGCGGCAGCGGCAACAGTACCGCGTCACCACAACCGCCACCACCGGACTCGAGCATGGGGACGACGGCTTCGAGCAAGCTGGGTACGGCACAAGGTGAGTCGTGCCGTACGCGCTGCATGCATGGGCTGCTTACTGATTGTGTGCATGGTATTGTTTTTTTTTTTTCGTGCCAGCCCAGCCCAGCTAGCGGCGGCGGCAGCGGCAGCAGTACCGCGTCACCACCACCGCCACCACCGGCCTCGAGCATGGGGACGACGGCATCGAGCAAGCTGAGGCCGACACAAGGTGAGTCGTGCCGTACGCGCTGCATGCATGGGCTGCTTACTGATTGTGTGCATGGTATTGTTTTTTTTCGTGCCAGCCCAGCCCAGCTAGCGGCGGCGGCAGCGGCAGCAGTACCGCGTCACCACCACCGCCACCACCGGCCTCGAGCATGGGGACGACGGCATCGAGCAAGCTGAGGCCGACACAAGGTGAGTCGTGCCGTACGCGCTGCATGCATGGGCTGCTTACTGACTGTGTGTATGGTATTGTTTTTTTTTTTCGTGCCAGCCCAGCCCAGCCCAGCTAGCGGCGGCGGCAGCAGTACCGCGTCACCACCACCGCCACCACCGGCCTCGAGCATGGGGACGACGGCATCGAGCAAGCTGGGTACGGCACAAGGTGAGTCGTGCCGTACGCGCTGCATGCATGGGCTGCTTACTGACTGTGTGTATGGTATTGTTTTGTTTCGTGCCAGCCCAGCCCAGCTAGCAGCGGCGACAGCGGCAGCAGTACCGCGTCACCACCACCGCCACCACCGGCCTCGAGCATGGGGACGACGGCATCGAGCAAGCTGAGGCCGACACAAGGTGAGTCGTGCCGTACGCGCTGCATGCATGGGCTGCTTACTGATTGTGTGCATGGTATTGTTTTTTTTTCGTGCCAGCCCAGCCCAGCTAGCGGCGGCGGCAGCGGCAGCAGTACCGCGTCACCACCACCGCCACCACCGGCCTCGAGCATGGGGACGACGGCATCGAGCAAGCTGAGGCCGACACAAGGTGAGTCGTGCCGTACGCGCTGCATGCATGGGCTGCTTACTGACTGTGTGTATGGTATTGTTTTTTTTTCGTGCCAGCCCAGCCCAGCTAGCGGCGGCGGCAGCGGCAGCAGTACCGCGTCACCACCACCGCCACCGCCAGCCTCGAGCATGGGGACGACGGCATCGAGCAAGCTGGGTACGGCACAATGTGAGTCGTGCCGTACGCGCTGCATGCATGGGCTGCTTACTGACTGTGTGTATGGTATTGTTTTTTTTTCGTGCCAGCCCAGCCCAGCTAGCGGCGGCGGCAGCGGCAGCAGTACCGCGTCACCACCACCGCCACCACCGGCCTCGAGCATGGGGACGACGGCATCGAGCAAGCTGAGGCCGACACAAGGTGAGTCGTGCCGTACGCGCTGCATGCATGGGCTGCTTACTGACTGTGTGTATGGTATTGTGTTTTTTTTTCGTGCCAGCCCAGCCCAGCCCAGCTAGCGGCGGCGGCAGCGGCAGCAGTACCGCGTCACCACCACCGCCACCACCGGCCTCGAGCATGGGGACGACGGCATCGAGCAAGCTGAGGCCGACACAAGGTGAGTCGTGCCGTACGCGCTGCATGCATGGGCTGCTTACTGATTGTGTGCATGGTATTGTTTTTTTTTCGTGCCAGCCCAGCCCAGCTAGCGGCGGCGGCAGCGGCAGCAGTACCGCGTCACCACCACCGGCCTCTAGCATGGGGACGACGGCATCGAGTAAGCTGGGTACGGCACAAGGTGAGTCGTGCCGTACGCGCTGCATGCATGGGCTGCTTACTGATTGTGTGCATGGTATTGTTTTTTTTTTCGTGCCAGCCCAGCCCAGCTAGCGGCGGCGGCAGCGGCAGCAGTACCGCGTCACCACCACCGGCCTCGAGCATGGGGACGACGGCATCGAGCAAGCTGAGGCCGACACAAGGTGAGTCGTGCCGTACGCGCTGCATGCATGGGCTGCTTACTGATTGTGTGCATGGTATTGTTTTTTTTTCGTGCCAGCCCAGCCCAGCTAGCGGCGGCGGCAGCGGCAGCAGTACCGCGTCACCACCACCGCCACCACCGGCCTCGAGCATGGGGACGACGGCATCGAGCAAGCTGAGGCCGACACAAGGTGAGTCGTGCCGTACGCGCTGCATGCATGGGCTGCTTACTGATTGTGTGTATGGTATTGTTTTTTTTTCGTGCCAGCCCAGCCCAGCTAGCGGCGGCGGCAGCGGCAGCAGTACCGCGTCACCACCACCGGCCTCGAGCATGGGGACGACGGCATCGAGCAAGCTGAGGTCGACACAAGGTGAGTCGTGCCGTACGCGCTGCATGCATGGGCTGCTTACTGACTGTGTGTATGATATTGTTTTTTTTTTCGTGCCAGCCCAGCCCAGCTAGCGGCGGCGGCAGCGGCAGCAGTACCGCGTCACCACCACCGCCACCACCGGCCTCGAGCATGGGGACGACGGCATCGAGCAAGCTGAGGCCGACACAAGGTGAGTCGTGCCGTACGCGCTGCATGCATGGGCTGCTTACTGACTGTGTGTATGGTATTGTTTTGTTTCGTGCCAGCCCAGCCCAGCTAGCAGCGGCGACAGCGGCAGCAGTACCGCGTCACCACCACCGCCACCACCGGCCTCGAGCATGGGGACGACGGCATCGAGCAAGCTGAGGCCGACACAAGGTGAGTCGTGCCGTACGCGCTGCATGCATGGGCTGCTTACTGATTGTGTGCATGGTATTGTTTTTTTTTCGTGCCAGCCCAGCCCAGCTAGCGGCGGCGGCAGCGGCAGCAGTACCGCGTCACCACCACCGCCACCACCGGCCTCGAGCATGGGGACGACGGCATCGAGCAAGCTGAGGCCGACACAAGGTGAGTCGTGCCGTACGCGCTGCATGCATGGGCTGCTTACTGACTGTGTGTATGGTATTGTTTTTTTTTTTCGTGCCAGCCCAGCCCAGCTAGCGGCGGCGGCAGCGGCAGCAGTACCGCGTCACCACCACCGCCACCACCGGCCTCGAGCATGGGGACGACGGCATCGAGCAAGCTGGGTACGGCACAAGGTGAGTCGTGCCGTACGCGCTGCATGCATGGGCTGCTTACTGACTGTGTGTATGGTATTGTTTTGTTTCGTGCCAGCCCAGCCCAGCTAGCAGCGGCGACAGCGGCAGCAGTACCGCGTCACCACCACCGCCACCACCGGCCTCGAGCATGGGGACGACGGCATCGAGCAAGCTGAGGCCGACACAAGGTGAGTCGTGCCGTACGCGCTGCATGCATGGGCTGCTTACTGATTGTGTGCATGGTATTGTTTTTTTTTCGTGCCAGCCCAGCCCAGCTAGCGGCGGCGGCAGCGGCAGCAGTACCGCGTCACCACCACCGCCACCACCGGCCTCGAGCATGGGGACGACGGCATCGAGCAAGCTGAGGCCGACACAAGGTGAGTCGTGCCGTACGCGCTGCATGCATGGGCTGCTTACTGACTGTGTGTATGGTATTGTTTTTTTTTTCGTGCCAGCCCAGCCCAGCTAGCGGCGGCGGCAGCGGCAGCAGTACCGCGTCACCACCACCGCCACCGCCAGCCTCGAGCATGGGGACGACGGCATCGAGCAAGCTGGGTACGGCACAATGTGAGTCGTGCCGTACGCGCTGCATGCATGGGCTGCTTACTGACTGTGTGTATGGTATTGTTTTTTTTTCGTGCCAGCCCAGCCCAGCTAGCGGCGGCGGCAGCGGCAGCAGTACCGCGTCACCACCACCGCCACCACCGGCCTCGAGCATGGGGACGACGGCATCGAGCAAGCTGAGGCCGACACAAGGTGAGTCGTGCCGTACGCGCTGCATGCATGGGCTGCTTACTGACTGTGTGTATGGTATTGTGTTTTTTTTTCGTGCCAGCCCAGCCCAGCCCAGCTAGCGGCGGCGGCAGCGGCAGCAGTACCGCGTCACCACCACCGCCACCACCGGCCTCGAGCATGGGGACGACGGCATCGAGCAAGCTGAGGCCGACACAAGGTGAGTCGTGCCGTACGCGCTGCATGCATGGGCTGCTTACTGACTGTGTGTATGGTATTGTTTTTTTTTTTCGTGCCAGCCCAGCCCAGCCCAGCTAGCGGCGGCGGCAGCAGTACCGCGTCACCACCACCGCCACCACCGGCCTCGAGCATGGGGACGACGGCATCGAGCAAGCTGAGGCCGACACAAGGTGAGTCGTGCCGTACGCGCTGCATGCATGGGCTGCTTACTGACTGTGTGTATGGTATTGTTTTGTTTCGTGCCAGCCCAGCCCAGCTAGCGGCGGCGGCAGCGGCAGCAGTACCGCGTCACCACCACCGGCCTCGAGCATGGGGACGACGGCATCGAGCAAGCTGAGGCCGACACAAGGTGAGTCGTGCCGTACGCGCTGCATGCATGGGCTGCTTACTGATTGTGTGCATGGTATTGTTTTTTTTTTCGTGCCAGCCCAGCCCAGCTAGCGGCGGCGGCAGCGGCAGCAGTACCGCGTCACCACCACCGCCACCACCGGCCTCGAGCATGGGGACGACGGCATCGAGCAAGCTGGGTACGGCACAAGGTGAGTCGTGCCGTACGCGCTGCATGCATGGGCTGCTTACTGATTGTGTGCATGGTATTGTTTTTTTTTTCGTGCCAGCCCAGCCCAGCTATCGGCGGCGGCAGCGGCAGCAGTACCGCGTCACCACCACCGCCACCACCGGCCTCGAGCATGGGGACGACGGCATCGAGCAAGCTGGGTACGGCACAAGGTGAGTCGTGCCGTACGCGCTGCATGCATGGGCTGCTTACTGACTGTGTGTATGGTATTGTTTTGTTTCGTGCCAGCCCAGCCCAGCTAGCAGCGGCGACAGCAGCAGCAGTACCGCGTCACCACCACCGCCACCACCGGCCTCGAGCATGGGGACGACGGCATCGAGCAAGCTGAGGCCGACACAAGGTGAGTCGTGCCGTACGCGCTGCATGCATGGGCTGCTTACTGATTGTGTGCATGGTATTGTTTTTTTTTCGTGCCAGCCCAGCCCAGCTAGCGGCGGCGGCAGCGGCAGCAGTACCGCGTCACCACCACCGCCACCACCGGCCTCGAGCATGGGGACGACGGCATCGAGCAAGCTGAGGCCGACACAAGGTGAGTCGTGCCGTACGCGCTGCATGCATGGGCTGCTTACTGACTGTGTGTATGGTATTGTTTTTTTTTTCGTGCCAGCCCAGCCCAGCCCAGCTAGCGGCGGCGGCAGCGGCAGCAGTACCGCGTCACCACCACCGGCCTCTAGCATGGGGACGACGGCATCGAGTAAGCTGGGTACGGCACAAGGTGAGTCGTGCCGTACGCGCTGCATGCATGGGCTGCTTACTGATTGTGTGCATGGTATTGTTTTTTTTTTCGTGCCAGCCCAGCCCAGCTAGCGGCGGCGGCAGCGGCAGCAGTACCGCGTCACCAACACCGCCACCACCGGCCTCGAGCATGGGGACGACGGCATCGAGCAAGCTGAGGCCGACACAAGGTGAGTCGTGCCGTACGCGCTGCATGCATGGGCTGCTTACTGATTGTGTGCATGGTATTGTTTTTTTTTCGTGCCAGCCCAGCCCAGCTAGCGGCGGCGGCAGCGGCAGCAGTACCGCGTCACCACCACCGCCACCACCGGCCTCGAGCATGGGGACGACGGCATCGAGCAAGCTGAGGCCGACACAAGGTGAGTCGTGCCGTACGCGCTGCATGCATGGGCTGCTTACTGACTGTGTGTATGGTATTGTTTTTGTTTTCGTGCCAGCCCAGCCCAGCTAGCGGCGGCGGCAGCGGCAGCAGTACCGCGTCACCACCACCGCCACCACCGGCCTCGAGCATGGGGACGACGGCATCGAGCAAGCTGAGGCCGACACAAGGTGAGTCGTGCCGTACGCGCTGCATGCATGGGCTGCTTACTGACTGTGTGTATGGTATTGTTTTTTTTTTCGTGCCAGCCCAGCCCAGCCCAGCTAGCGGCGGCGGCAGCGGCAGCGGCAGCAGTACCGCGTCACCACCACCGCCACCACCGGCCTCGAGCATGGGGACGACGGCATCGAGCAAGCTGAGGCCGACACAAGGTGAGTCGTGCCGTACGCGCTGCATGCATGGGCTGCTTACTGATTGTGTGCATGGTATTGTTTTTTTTCGTGCCAGCCCAGCCCAGCTAGCGGCGGCGGCAGCGGCAGCAGTACCGCGTCACCACCACCGCCACCACCAGCCTCGAGCATGGGGACGACGGCATCGAGCAAGCTGGGTACGGCACAAGGTGAGTCGTGCCGTACGCGCTGCATGCATGGGCTGCTTACTGATTGTGTGCATGGTATTGTTTTTTTTCGTGCCAGCCCAGCCCAGCTAGCGGCAGCAGTACCGCGTCACCACCACCGCCACCACCGGCCTCGAGCATGGGGACGACGGCATCGAGCAAGCTGAGGCCGACACAAGGTGAGTCGTGCCGTACGCGCTGCATGCATGGGCTGCTTACTGATTGTGTGCATGGTATTGTTTTTTTTTCGTGCCAGCCCAGCCCAGCTAGCGGCGGCGGCAGCGGCAGCAGTACCGCGTCACCACCACCGCCACCACCGGCCTCGAGCATGGGGACGACGGCATCGAGCAAGCTGAGGCCGACACAAGGTGAGTCGTGCCGTACGCGCTGCATGCATGGGCTGCTTACTGACTGTGTGTATGGTATTGTTTTTTTTTTCGTGCCAGCCCAGCCCAGCCCAGCTAGCGGCGGCGGCAGCGGCAGCGGCAGCAGTACCGCGTCACCACCACCGCCACCACCGGCCTCGAGCATGGGGACGACGGCATCGAGCAAGCTGAGGCCGACACAAGGTGAGTCGTGCCGTACGCGCTGCATGCATGGGCTGCTTACTGTTTGTGTGCATGGTATGGTTTTTTTTCGTGCCAGCCCAGCCCAGCTAGCGGCGGCGGCAGCGGCAGCAGTACCGCGTCACCACCACCGCCACCACCAGCCTCGAGCATGGGGACGACGGCATCGAGCAAGCTGGGTACGGCACAATGTGAGTCGTGCCGTACGCGCTGCATGCATGGGCTGCTTACTGACTGTGTGTATGGTATTGTTTTTTTTTCGTGCCAGCCCAGCCCAGCTAGCGGCGGCGGCAGCGGCAGCAGTACCGCGTCACCACCACCGCCACCACCGGCCTCGAGCATGGGGACGACGGCATCGATCAAGCTGGGGCCGGCACAAGGTGAGTCGTGCCGTACATGCTGCATGCATGGGCTGCTTACTGACTGTGTGTATGGTATTGTTTTGTTTCGTGCCAGCCCAGCCCAGCTAGCGGCGGCGGCAGCGGCAGCAGTACCGCGTCACCACCACCGGCCTCGAGCATGGGGACGACGGCATCGATCAAGCTGGGGCCGGCACAAGGTGAGTCGTGCCGTACGTGCTGCATGCATGGGCTGCTTACTGACTGTGTGTATGGTATTGTTTTTTTTCGTGCCAGCCCAGCCCAGCTAGCGGCAGCAGTACCGCGTCACCACCACCGCCACCACCGGCCTCGAGCATGGGGACGACGGCATCGAGCAAGCTGGGTACGGCACAAGGTGAGTCGTGCCGTACGCGCTGCATGCATGGGCTGCTTACTGATTGTGTGCATGGTATTGTTTTTTTTTCGTGCCAGCCCAGCCCAGCTAGCGGCAGCAGTACCGCGTCACCACCACCGCCACCACCGGCCTCGAGCATGGGGACGACGGCATCGAGCAAGCTGAGGCCGACACAAGGTGAGTCGTGCCGTACGCGCTGCATGCATGGGCTGCTTACTGACTGTGTGTATGGTATTGTTTTTTTTTCGTGCCAGCCCAGCCCAGCTAGCGGCGGCGGCAGCGGCAGCAGTACCGCGTCACCACCACCGCCACCACCGGCCTCGAGCATGGGGACGACGGCATCGATCAAGCTGGGGCCGGCACAAGGTGAGTCGTGCCGTACGTGCTGCATGCATGGGCTGCTTACTGACTGTGTGTATGGTATTGTTTTGTTTCGTGCCAGCCCAGCCCAGCTAGCGGCGGCGGCAGCGGCAGCAGTACCGCGTCACCACCATCGGCCTCGAGCATGGGGACGACGGCATCGATCAAGCTGGGTACGGCACAAGGTGAGTCGTGCCGTACGCGCTGCATGCATGGGCTGCTTACTGACTGTGTGTATGGTATTGTTTTTTTTTTTCGTGCCAGCCCAGCCCAGCTAGCGGCGGCGGCAGCGGCAGCAGTACCGCGTCACCACCACCGGCCTCGAGCATGGGGACGACGGCATCGATCAAGCTGGGGCCGGCACAAGGTGAGTCGTGCCGTACGTGCTGCATGCATGGGCTGCTTACTGACTGTGTGTATGGTATTGTTTTGTTTCGTGCCAGCCCAGCCCAGCTAGCAGCGGCGACAGCGGCAGCAGTACCGTGTCACCACCACCGCCACCACCAGCCGCGAGCATGGGGACGACGGCATCGAGCAAGCTGGGTACGGCACAAGGTGAGTCGTGCCGTACGCGCTGCATGCATGGGCTGCTTACTGACTGTGTGTATGGTATTGTTTTTTTTTTCGTGCCAGCCCAGCCCAGCTAGCGGCGGCGGCAGCGGCAGCAGTACCGCGTCACCACCACCGCCACCACCGGCCTCGAGCATGGGGACGACGGCATCGAGCAAGCTGGGTACGGCACAAGGTGAGTCGTGCCGTACGCGCTGCATGCATGGGCTGCTTACTGACTGTGTGTATGGTATTGTTTTTTTTTTTCGTGCCAGCCCAGCCCAGCTAGCGGCGGCGGCAGCGGCAGCAGTACCGCGTCACCACCACCGGCCTCGAGCATGGGGACGACGGCATCGATCAAGCTGGGGCCGGCACAAGGTGAGTCGTGCCGTACGTGCTGCATGCATGGGCTGCTTACTGACTGTGTGTATGGTATTGTTTTGTTTCGTGCCAGCCCAGCCCAGCTAGCAGCGGCGACAGCGGCAGCAGTACCGTGTCACCACCACCGCCACCACCGGCCGCGAGCATGGGGACGACGGCATCGAGCAAGCTGGGTACGGCACAAGGTGAGTCGTGCCGTACGCGCTGCATGCATGGGCTGCTTACTGACTGTGTGTATGGTATTGTTTTTTTTTCGTGCCAGCCCAGCCCAGCTAGCGGCGGCGGCAGCGGCAGCAGTACCGCGTCACCACCACCGCCACCACCGGCCTCGAGCATGGGGACGACGGCATCGAGCAAGCTGGGTACGGCACAAGGTGAGTCGTGCCGTACGCGCTGCATGCATGGGCTGCTTACTGACTGTGTGTATGGTATTGTTTTGTTTCGTGCCAGCCCAGCCCAGCTAGCAGCGGCGACAGCGGCAGCAGTACCGTGTCACCACCACCGCCACCACCGGCCGCGAGCATGGGGACGACGGCATCGAGCAAGCTGGGTACGGCACAAGGTGAGTCGTGCCGTACGCGCTGCATGCATGGGCTGCTTACTGACTGTGTGTATGGTATTGTTTTTTTTTCGTGCCAGCCCAGCCCAGCTAGCGGCGGCGGCAGCGGCAGCAGTACCGCGTCACCACCACCGCCACCACCGGCCTCGAGCATGGGGACGACGGCATCGAGCAAGCTGGGTACGGCACAAGGTGAGTCGTGCCGTACGCGCTGCATGCATGGGCTGCTTACTGACTGTGTGTATGGTATTGTTTTTTTTTTCGTGCCAGCCCAGCCCAGCTAGCGGCGGCGGCAGCGGCAGCAGTACCGCGTCACCACCACCGCCACCACCGGCCTCGAGCATGGGGACGACGGCATCGAGCAAGCTGAGGCCGACACAAGGTGAGTCGTGCCGTACGCGCTGCATGCATGGGCTGCTTACTGATTGTGTGCATGGTATTGTTTTTTTTTCGTGCCAGCCCAGCCCAGCTAGCGGCAGCAGTACCGCGTCACCACCACCGCCACCACCGGCCTCGAGCATGGGGACGACGGCATCGAGCAAGCTGGGTACGGCTCAAGGTGAGTCGTGCCGTACGCGCTGCATGCATGGGCTGCTTACTGACTGTGTGTATGGTATTGTTTTTTTTTTCGTGCCAGCCCAGCCCAGCTAGCGGCGGCGGCAGCGGCAGCAGTACCGCGTCACCACCACCGCCACCACCGGCCTCGAGCATGGGGACGACGGCATCGATCAAGCTGGGGCCGGCACAAGGTGAGTCGTGCCGTACGTGCTGCATGCATGGGCTGCTTACTGACTGTGTGTATGGTATTGTTTTGTTTCGTGCCAGCCCAGCCCAGCTAGCAGCGGCGACAGCGGCAGCAGTACCGCGTCACCACCACCGCCACCACCGGCCTCGAGCATGGGGACGACGGCATCGAGCAAGCTGAGGCCGACACAAGGTGAGTCGTGCCGTACGCGCTGCATGCATGTGACTGTGTGTATGGTATTGTTTTTTTTTTTCGTGCCAGCCCAGCCCAGCTAGCGGCGGCGGCAGCGGCAGCAGTACCGCGTCACCACCACCGGCCTCGAGCATGGGGACGACGGCATCGAGCAAGCTGAGGCCGACACAAGGTGAGTCGTGCCGTACGCGCTGCATGCATGGGCTGCTTACTGATTGTGTGCATGGTATTGTTTTTTTTTCGTGCCAGCCCAGCCCAGCTAGCGGCAGCAGTACCGCGTCACCACCACCGCCACCACCGGCCTCGAGCATGGGGACGACGGCATCGAGCAAGCTGGGTACGGCACAAGGTGAGTCGTGCCGTACGCGCTGCATGCATGGGCTGCTTACTGACTGTGTGTATGGTATTGCTTTTTTTTTCGTGCCAGCCCAGCCCAGCTAGCGGCGGCGGCAGCGGCAGCAGTACCGCGTCACCACCACCGGCCTCGAGCATGGGGACGACGGCATCGATCAAGCTGGGGCCGGCACAAGGTGAGTCGTGCCGTACGTGCTGCATGCATGGGCTGCTTACTGACTGTGTGTATGGTATTGTTTTGTTTCGTGCCAGCCCAGCCCAGCTAGAGGCGGCGGCAGCGGCAACAGTACCGCGTCACCACCACCGCCACCACCGGCCTCGAGCATGGGGACGACGGCATCGAGCAAGCTGGGTACGGCACAAGGTGAGTCGTGCCGTACGCGCTGCATGCATGGGCTGCTTACTGATTGTGTGTATGGTATTGTTTTTTTTTTCGTGCCAGCCCAGCCCAGCTAGCGGCGGCGGCAGCGGCAGCAGTACCGCGTCACCACCACCGCCACCACCGGCCTCGAGCATGGGGACGACGGCATCGAGCAAGCTGAGGCCGACACAAGGTGAGTCGTGCCGTACGTGCTGCATGTATGGTCTGCTTACTGATTGTGTGAATCTTTTTCGTGCTTTCACAGCGTGGTGGCACGACCAGAAGCAGCGGCAGCACCACTGCCAACGGAAGCAATATGCCATCAGGTGTCAAGGTGAGCCTGGCCGCGTTGGCAGCTTGAGTTTGCTGTGTACTAACATTTGAGATGTTTTGGGTGCCTTTGCAGCGCGGACTACGGCCAGAGGCGGTTGAAGCGGCAGCCCCACCGCCGCCGGAAGCATCGAGTCAGCGTCGCAAATGGTGAGCTTGGCCGCATTTTGCAACCTTCAGTAGCTGCGCTCTGACTTTTTGGCGGTGTTTTGTGTGGTACCATGGAGCAGAAACTCGTGGCGACGTCGTCTCATGGAGCCGGTAACGCCCGTGGTCGTTTGCCTCGACGACGCGCATCGCCGTGCTGCCTTCTCACGAGGACAACTACCGTGTGGCCACAAGGTGATACAGGTTAGTGTGGTGTCCAGCGCGTGCTCGACGGGCGGCACGACCGCCTCTTCTACCTTAAGGCAATGCGGATACAAGCAGATGTGATTGGTCAATATTCATCATTTTGATTTTGAAATCTTGCACATAGCTCCGTTGACAAGCTGTCACTAAGATGACCGCACTTTGATTGGTCAAATTATTCGATTTTTTTATTGTCAAATCTTGCTGATGAGCTGTTGCCAAGCTGTCAGTAAGATGAACGCACTTTGATTGGTCAAATATCCATGCTTGTCAGTGATAAGAGTTGAAGTGCGAGTGACGTGAAGTATTTTGCCGTACACATTCACATTGCGGTGCTCTCCGCGTTTCCTGCCATTAGCACGAATAGCTGGCGTCGATATGTAGCGAGACAGAATAGAAGCAATGACAGCTAAAAAAAAGTAGCATGGCAGCTTGAAAGTACGAGCTCCATTCAATGTTCCATCATGCATGTCAGCAAAAATGTCAACTTCGCTACTCCAGGCTACCCTCCAACTACGCATGAGTCCAGGTGAGTTAGGCTTCGTCAGCACTCGCAGCAAGTTCTGCAGCAGCGTAGGCGTCACCGGATTTTGCAGCAGCAGCGCTGTCATGGAGTCCAGGAGCAGCGACACGGGCGTTACCAGGTTTTGGAGCAGCGGCGCGATCGTTTATGGGGTTCGACGTGTTGGAGGGTCCTAGACACAACCGAATGAGCTCAGCGAGCCGTGTACGATTGAGTCAATACTTGCTGGCGTGTGTGTTATTGGCCAATCAAATCACAGATTATGTCCCAGATAGGATTTTCGATGTGGGACATCTTCAATCGCGAAGATCGAGGCTGACGACGTCGTGCTGGTGTGCGATTAAGGATCGCACGAACCGTCCGACGTTTTGATCATGGTGTAGGTGCCAGCATAGCGCAGTCCACGGGCAGAAACAACTATGGCGGTCAATGAAGTTGATTTTGGCATCATACAAGTAACGTGAGTTTCGTTTTAGACGAGCGCAACCTCTGTGCAAGATACATAAAAAAGCTTTGTCCTTCAGAAAACTATAGCCTACCAATTCCGCTTATCAGTTTTGAAAATCGTTGGGATACGCCCGTTGCTCTACATTTTTACTTGTCGGTAAGACGAGCGACAAGATGACTACAGCTCGACCCCAGGCTCCCAGCAAGTCCACGCCTTCACAAGCATCTTCTGAAGACACTCTGCAAAGCAAGCGAAAGCGCGACCAAGACGAGGACGAGGTCGATGGCGAGTCAGCAAAGAACAAGACGGCGAGAGTGACCAGAAATGCGAAGGCCGAAGCCGCCGGAGCCGTCGAGGGTGAAACGATACGGCAGCCAAGTGACGATCAAGAACTTTCACTGGCCGATCTTGCCGAGGCGGTACCGGCGCTGAAAAAAATGCATAAACGAATGAAAGGCGGCAAGCGCCAGGCGAGCAAACGCAGGTCAGGTGACAAATTCAAGTTGAGTCCATCCGTGTTGGAGGTTTTCGCTGATCGATATCTTGCGGCACGAAACGCCCATAGAGACGTGGATTATCAAAGACTTTCAAAAACGGATAATTTCAAGTCGTTCAAGGGCCACGTAGAGGAGTTGAGGGCCAAGGAACCCGAGTTGAAAGTGCTTCTCAAGAAGGCGTTGGCTGAGCAGCGTGAAATTGGTGCAGGCGAACCCATGGAAAACATTGAAGCTTTGAAAGAAGAGATCGCGATGTTGGACGTGCAGCACAAGGAAGACGTTGCGAAGTGCAAGCAGCTCGAAGTGGGCATTAAGCAGAAGGAGGAGCAGCACAGTCTGACGATTTCGAAGCTGAAGGAGTCTTACGAAGTGGAAATTGGGAAGCTACAGAACGAATTGAACGAAGTGAAGGCGAAGAACAGCACTCTCAAGGAAGTGGTGACGGGGCACGGCAAGTCTGCCGAACTTGGAGGCGAAGTGAATCAAGTCAAGGATAAAGTAGCACAGCTGGATAAAAAAATGGAAGCAAAGACCACCAGACAAGCCGAGCTAGTTGCATTTAGCAACAGACTTGCTGAAGAGGAGAGGAGGCTTGCCGCAGAAGCTGATGCCCTGAAAGTGGGACGCGAGAAGCTTGTTGCAGAAGCTGATGCCCTGAAAGCAGGACGCGAGAAGCTTGTTGCAGAAGCTGAGGACCTGAAAGCGCAACGCGAGAGTGTCGAGGACGAGTGGGCGAAACTGAAAATGGAAAAATCCCGATACGATTTACACGTGAGGACTACTAAGCAAAGCTATGCTGAGTGCCAGCGTGCAATTGACACGGCAAAATATGACCGCGAAGCTGCGATTCAAAATGCGGACTACCTGCGTTACGAAAGGGATCATGAGATCAAACGCGCCGATGAATTGAAGATGAAGCTGGACTCGTACGCTGCATGCTGCGGCACGGAGCACTGCATTGAAACCTTTCTCGGGAAACGCAACCATGATTGTACGTATCTTTTGGAATGTAGTGTGCACTTGCTTTCTTGCTGACTTACGTTGTGTTGCTGGTTTTACAAACAGACTTGAAAATGCCGAGACTGGAACAATGCCGTGTCGTCGTGGAGAAAATGAAAAAAGTCAACCCGAAAGACGCAGTCAGCCTGGAACAAGACCTCGCAGAGTTTTTTCAAACGCGGAACTTCCTGTGCCACCAACCTGGTGCTGTTGATAAGACAGACCACCTCTCGTTCTACCAGCGTTGCGTCTCGATTCAACGTGACATGGAATACTTGGAGAAACAGAGCGATTAGTAGCTTTGTCGGGCGAACAATTTTGGCTTGCTAAATGACAGCATCTTGATTTTCTTATCTTTCACATGAGCTTAGCATACAAGCTGTCCAGAAGATAAATGCACTTCAAGTTATCAATATTCGATTTGTCACTAAGATGACCGCGCTTTGATTGGTCAATATTCGATTTTTTTATTGTCAAATCTTGCTGATGAGTTGTTGCTAAGCTGTCAGCAAGATGAACGCACTTTGATTGGTCAAATATCCATGCTTGTCAGTGATACTATTTTAGTGCAAGTATTCGGCTGCACAAGGGTGCCCTCCGCGCTTCATACCATCACCACCACTAGCTAAAGGATGCTCGGTAAAATCGAAGCGCCTGTGTGTAATCTCGTCCGTCACAAAGCCGTTGCGTGCGACGACCAGCATGTTATAGATAGCGGCAGGCTGCACGGGTGCGCTGGGTAGAAGCACCTGCAACCACACCCAATGCAACTACCTGCGCCTGTTGATGCCTGCCAGCGCTGCCACATGATTGATGACTTCAGTGGCCGCCAGGAAGCCCCATCAATTACCCCAAATAGCGCCAAGCGGCAAAGTTCTTGGCGCTGGATGCCTAAGTGTCCCTCGCTGTACAGCGTTAGAAGCACACTAAAGCAATCGTTGAAGTTGAAGTTAAGTAGTATTGGTTCAGAAGGTCCTGTCAAGTAGTTTTGATCCCGCTTACTTCAACAAGAACAACAACACGATGAAGTGATGCAAAAGTATAACGCATGGACCACACTTATAGGATAGCCCATTACTGAACGGATGGTATCTTCCACAAGCTCGCCAATCTTTCCAGGAAGTGCGGGGAGAATCGTGCCTCACTTCGTATTTCTGCGCGATAGCCAGAAGTCACGGCTGTATTGCTCGCCACCCAGCGTGAGCATGGCGGCGTGCGGGAAGCGTCAGCGTGAGGCGGAGAAGCTTGCATGCAGTTCAGATGAGGATGATCTGTTAGCGCATTTGGATGCGCATCACCAAGAAGAATATGCCCAACCGGGTAAGCGGCGGCACAACAATACCCGAGACAATAATGATAATTTCCAAGCGACTGCAACTGAGCCGTTATGGCAAGAGAGCTTTCGCTATGTGCAGAGTACTGTATCCGTTGATCATTGCGGAGCTGCTTCACAAGATGGACTGCACGAGAGTGATGATGGAGATTTACTAGGCCGCCTTGATACCGAACGGATACGTGAACAAAGACGACTGTCGACGCGCCGGTCTAGGCTACGTGAATGTGAGCGGATACAGCGCGATTCTATTCACGCCAGAATGTGTGAGCCTACAGCGAGTAAGCCTACCGCAAGTCAGCATGAGGAACCACCACAAAGCCGAAATGGCTCTCATGACAGTCATGATGTAATTTTTGACCATGAGCTTGGTGGAAACGAGCGTGCAGATTGCATGAATCGACTTCGACAAGCGTTGGGGGCCGAGGGACTCGATGAATGTGTTTGTGCTGCGTGTGATCGACTAGTACTTCGACGAGAAACACGTCGAGTGGATGATAACGATTGGACTTACATGGACAAGATGAAGAGAAGTTTGAAACTATCGACGAACGTGAAGGTCCCGGATGGTCTTATTGATCAGTACCGTGCCCCGCCTCACTTGCCTGATTTAGAAGGCACTATGGTATCACCGCGCGGAATACATTGCTACATGGATGACACCAACTCACCGCGAGCTTGGCTTTCAATTTGCAGCGAATGCGATCGGTCACTGGAAAAGTGCAGGCTACCAAAATTCTCTATCGCAAATGGATTCTATGTTGGACGGCTTGGCAAGGATTTGCGAGGTCTTACACTACCGGAAAGACTCATGACTGAGCTGGCTAGTATTCTTGCTGTTACGCGAGTGATGCGGGGTGGTCGTCATAGATGTATTGGATCGCATTGCATCGCTTTCGACTGTACACCAGGGCCTCCCATTTTATTATTGCCACGATCAATCGAGGACGTGTCTTCGTACCGGGTTGTCATGGTGGGCGCCTTTACACCGGTGCGATCGGAAAAAATACGAAATCTAAAGGTTCGAGAAGTGTTCAAGTTCTATAGGGAGAACAACCATTTGTACGCCAATGTGAAGCCGAACGAAATTGTTCTAAATTCATGGTATCAGGATAGTGATGTTGAGCAGAACTTCTTGGAGCATGTCGATGACAGCACAGGTGAATTAGATCAAGGTATGACTAAAGAGCAAGAAAATACTCGCGGACAGAGTGATGTTTTTCCTGCGGTAAACGAGAATGAGGAGGCCAGCATAGTAGAGAGAAGGATGGGGCTATCAGAAGCATCCGCCCCTGTTATGGCGAGAGAGCACCCCGTGACGTCGAACGCTGGAGAGCGTCAATTTGAAATCCGCAGGTCCGACAAAATTTCCAACGATGCATCTGGGGATCTCTTCGCTCGTATATTTCCGCACCTTTTCCCTTTTGGACGGGGTCACCCAGGGGAATCTCGAGTGGTAAATGTTTCGGTTCAAGAATGCGTGAAGTATTACACTATGCTGAGCGAGCGACAATTTGCTGAAGACGAATTGTTCTCACTGGTCGCATTTGACCGTATCGCGCTGCGAAACATGTACATTAACAACCATTTTCGTTGCCTGCGCTACCCTAATATGTTAGATGGATACGAAAGCCTTACCGGTGAGCAACTAGGGCGAGCGATTCTTGACAATGAACGAAGGCGCCAAGGGTGCCTTCCTTGGCGTCCCCAATCGGATTGCGTTGCCCAAAAATTTCTGACATCCGTGGAGATTGGAAGTAGATCATTATGGGGCAGCAACGCTGAACGCTCGCAGTGCAGACACAAAGCCTTGGCCTACCAAACACGCTTTGGCCAGCCTGCTCTATTCGTTACTCTGACTCCTAATACGGATAACTCGCTTGTTTTGGGTCATTATGCTGGCATCTTGTCCGTGGAATCATTGTTCGACGTGTTGGAATCGCGCTTGCCAACTATTTCTGAGTTAAAAGCAGCAAGCCTAAAAGACGATTGTGCATCTACACGGCTGTTCATGCGTCAAGTTGATGCATTTATCAAGCATGCACTCGGTATCGATCCTGTTACTAAAAGACGGCTTGCGTTTCGAGGATTATTTGGCGATGTGAAGGCATACTTTGGAATGGTTGAAACCCAAGGAAGGGGGACATTGCACATACACATGTTGATTTGGTTAAACAATTGTCCGTCGAATTCTATCGCTATTGAGCACTTGCTCAACAGCCCGTCTGGAACTCTCTTTCAAGATCGGGTGGCATCGTATACCCAGAGTATTGTGTCAAACAACTTGCCAATTGGTGTTGAAAAATGCGGTTGTTCGCAGTGTGGAGCACCATTTTCGGAGCTGGTTGGACTGCGTATCCCTGATAGCGCTCGAAAAGACCCCATTGCAAATCCCCGAGCTTCTCCTATGAGGCGCAAAGTTACAGAGCCTGCTTTGATCCAGTGTACCTCTTGTAATTTTCAATTTAGTTCACAGCACTTATTGCGAAGCGCGCTTTTGAGATGTTATCCAAATCAGTGGCCGCCTAGGAAGCGCCCTCTTTCACAAGAGGATGTCAAAACTCAGGCAGTCGTTGAACTGAGTTCTCGCGGGACAATGAAAGAGGCGGTGGATATTATTGATGATCGAGAGAAGAAGTACGCTAGTTTGGTAGGTGATAGTGTTGTTGACGCATTTTCATCTGAGCAATTGCACCAGCAAAATTGCGCACAAAACATGCTTTATAAGAATGGCGAAGATGCATTTAGAAGTGACCCGCTGACTCGTTTGTTTGAGGTTTCACCTCCGTCCGCGGCAGACGAAAGAATGGATCGATCTTACTTGGACTATATGGTTTCTGCATTGGCTGTGCAGATGAATCAGCACTTGTGGAATCATACGACTAGTTGCTTCAAGCAATCTAAGTCAACGACGAGCAATTCGTGTTGTCGATACGGGTTTCCTCGTGAGCTTGTGGATCGCACTTCGTTTACTGCATCCGGGGTGGAATTGAGTCGAAAACTAGGGCATGAGTACATCAATGGCTTTAATTACGAAATTATGGCAACATTCAGGTGCAATCATGACATTCAAGTCCTGCTGGGGGGTAGCGACGTAACTGATCGAATTTACTATTGCTGCAAGTATGTCACGAAGTACCAAAAACGCTTGGATTCACAAGTCGCAGTTGTCGTCGGTGCGTTGAAGCGGCGGCAAGAGAACAAATCGAGTTTACGAAATCGGATGCTCAAGACCGTTTGGTACTGGCTCGCAAACGTGTCGCTTGTCTAATGTACAATTTGACGAATCGGCAAGAAATTGCCGGCCCACTTGCTGCACTATATCTGTATCGTGGCTCATGTTGCTATTCGAGTGCTTCGTGTGAATCACTACATATTGGTGATATGATACGCCAACTGACCACTGAAGAGTATACCTGTACTTTGGTAAAAGACAGCGATAATCCTAACTCTCAGAAGTATCATGCGGTATCCTCTCTCGACGACTATATCTATCGTCCAAAGGACTTGCAGAAAATGGGTCTTTACGAATTCACGATGTGGTACTTTCGCAAAAAGAGTGAAAAATCCGTGAGTTCTAAGCTGTCATTTCTTGAACAGCACCCCATCCATGAATCCCATTGTCTCGGCAAAAGGTACACGGATGCTGTTCCGGTGATTCAGGGTTTCCGAATGCCATCAGGTGAAGGTGATCCACAGTCCAAATCGGCATGCAAGCGTGCAGTTCTCTCTCTAGTACTCTTTAAGCCTTTTCGAAATTTGGAAGACCTTGTTGGTATTTCGGATGATGTAGATGAAGAAGCATGGCTAAATGCTTTCGCCGTTTGGTCAGAGACGCGCAGCAAATTTGCAAAAACGATCATGAACAATATGCAGGACTACTACAGCGGTGTACAAAAAGCAGCCTCGCAAAGTGCAGCACATGCAGCCGCAGTAGATGATCACAAGGGTAACAGTGAATCTGACTATGCAAGTAGCGACGAGAGCGACGACGTAGATCGTGACGATGTCATGGACCCTTCTTGTGGTATATGAGAAGAAATTCAAGCCGATGAAAATATGCTATATATGTGGGAAAATGGAGACAACAGCGATGTCGTTTTAGAAAGTTCTTCGCTGAACCCTGCTGCATGTCCAAGTTCGATAATTCCCGAAGGCAAAACGGCTAGCATGCTAACTACATTTCAAAATTTCAGCTTGCTTCATGGTGCTGCAGCTGACTTGTCAAGGTGCAGTATTAATATACAGCGCTCCGAGGATCTCCCTTCTGTGAATTTCATGAAAAAATGGGTTCGTGACGCCAGCACGGATAACACCGTACTATGCCGAGTTGAGGGTGCTGATCCCGCTGCTTCACGTGATACACAGGTTGTTGGGCTACTGACGGAGTGCTTGCTTGATCGAAACATGGCGTGGAAACCCTGTGCCATCTTCCAGCAAGCTCCTAAAGCAATGAAGAGTTTCGCCAGCATATCTGAAGCTTCGACTGTGTACACCCTCAACGAGAGGCAGCACTACGCCCTCAAAGTAATTGGGCGAGCTCTTCTTTCACGATGGAGACAAGCAGAAATGACGTATTACACAGGGGATGAACTTAAGGGTGAACTACAAGATGGACAACTTCTCATGTTTCTTGGAGGGGAAGGTGGAACTGGCAAAAGTAGAATTATCGATGCGGTACAGGCACTGTGTGAAAGCTGGGGCCGCCCCAATTGTCTCGTGAAAACAGCACTTACTGGCAAAGCCGCTACGCTTATCAGCGGGCGGACGCTGGCGAGTTTCTTGCTTCAAATTAAAAGAGAGCAAGCGTCTGATTCAATTGTGGGCCTTGAACTAATAATTATAGATGAAGTTTCTATGATGAAGAAGTTCCAACTTGCCCAGTTAGATGTGCGTTTGCGTCAGGCGAAGCGTGTTCCCGGCGTCCTTTTTGGTGGAGTTCATGTCATACTAGTGGGCGATTTCTTGCAGTTACCCCCGGTCGGTGGGACACCACTGTACAAGGATCCAAACCAAAAGGCGAACAAGACAAACATTTCGCCCGACGAACTCGCAGGATTCAATTTATGGCAGTTGTTTGTAGACGTCATTATGCTGAAGGAAAGCGTCTGATTTCAAAAGGATCCGGAGTGGGGGCGTGGTTGTGCGAAAGCCCGTCTAGGTGTCTGGACACAAGAATTTGTTGACATTGTCAACTCGCGTGTGATCAAAGGAAACGAAGCCAAAAATGTGGCAATATCCAGAGAAACTACAGATACATTTGTCACGCCGGATAATATGACCAGAGTCGCTATCAACAGTTTATTCATCTCCACCGCAGCCAAACTGCTCCCTGAAGGAGAATACCCCGTGCGTGTCGTTGCAAACTTTCAAGGGAAACTAAGGGGCTTCAATCGGGAAGAGATCAAAATGGTCATGGGATTACCGGACTCAAGTTTTGGTAGACTGGCTCCATACCTTGACTTAATTGTAGGGATGCCTATTCAAGTCTCCCAAAATGTCCGCGCCGAGAAGATGGTAGCAAACGGAACGCTTGGTCATCTTGAAGCCATTATATACCATCCCGGAACAACGTTTCGTCTGGTTCACGATTGTGGAGCTGATATGACCGTAAAAGGTCCAAGCATTCCTCCGCCAGCTGTCTTGGTTCGGCTTGATCGTGGCTCGACAGCAGTATCAATGAGAGGATGTAGCGATCCGAACATTTTCCCTCTATTTTTTGAGACGAAAGCATATAAAGCGGCTAAAATTGCACTACCAGGAAGTGTACATGGAGTTCCCAGGGAGCTATCTGTCAATATCCAGCAGCTTCCCCTCGTGTGCGCGGTATCGTCTACCGTTTACAAGGTTCAGGGTGAAACATTGAATTCGATGGTCGTCACTGAATGGCGATCAAAGAACGCATTCGCGAATAAGAAAGAGCAGCCTTATCTTTTGGTTTCGCGCGTCACTGCAAGGAAAGCGTTTACCTCTCTTCAGGAACTGACTGATGAAATAATCGCTTGGGCGCATCCACCTCAAGTCGCTCTAGACGAAGAAGAAAGGTTAAACAGACTTAGCAATGCAACAATTGCTAAGTTAACGTCAACTCCGACAACGGCATATTGAATCTAGAATTGATTTTTGCTAGAAACCTTGAATGTAGTTTACCGTTGCTGGTGCCATTTACCCTAGTAAACATTATTCATCGATTTCTTCAGAAAACGCAACGCAGGAACGTAAAAGTTCTTCATCAGTTTCTTGAGCAAGCCCAAGAACGAAGTCTGAGGACGGTATGCTAGAAAAGTTTCTTCACAGACATTTGAAGGTGATAAATGGCAGCATCTTGATTTCATATCTTGCGTTTCCTCTGCACATCCTCTTCTTATGAACGACGACTACGTCCAACACTGAATCTGTTGGACGACTATGGGGGGCCCATGAAGTGTTGGAGAGGGATGATCCAAGTGTTCCGCTCGTCAGTAGCGTTTTCTTCCCAGATGTCGAGCCACATCGACCAGGTGCGATCCGGTATCATGTGCCCCAAATCACGGGCCCGGTTGAGTAACATCCCCGCATCTTGTTCATTGTGCGCGCACTCAAACGCAACAACTTCCATCCAGTCAGGATCATGCGGAAGATTGGCATACACTTCGAAATCACGATTCCGTAGATTCGTGTTGTCGACGATAATGATGTCCGGGCCTTGGTCCCTCGCTTGACTCAGTCCATGCAGGCATCGATTGTAGCATGATTCATGCGCACGCCCAAGGTCGTCCCCATTGAACACAAATGCTCCATCGTGCATGAAGAAATGGTTCGCCGAGCAAATCATAGTTGTCGCGCCCTTTGCTCCAGCGTATTCGGCAATCGTCTCCGCCAGCGTCGTCTTGCCAGAACCCGGAAGCCCCCTCATCACAACGAGCAGCCGAGGCACATCACTCAGATCAGGTCCCCGCCGCCGATTGACGGCATCCCAGAATGGATCAACGATCCGGCGTGCGATGCAATTAAACTGCTCCATGTCTCCCGGTCACAAAGGAAAAATGAGCGAATTGACACGATGCCAAATGTGAAAGATATCGACCCGCACACAAAAACGGACATAAACCTGCCTACAGAATTTGGCGATGACAGCAAATTCGGGAGGACTGGGCTGGTAGCGCCTGGTGCAGGAAGTATAGCATATGATGGATGGATTCCGATTTCTTCTTTAGCTCTGTAGGAGATAAAGTTTCGGCGCTGTATGTGATAAGTTACCGGTGCAACCTTAGTTATCAGTGGTGCTCTTCCCATTCGTCCACCTATTGGCTAATTACCGGGTGTGCCATAACACGGATTATGTCATAACAAAGGGAATTCGGTACAGCTGTGTGTAACATGAGCGCTCTTTGATTGGTCAAGCTGTCAGTAAGATGAGCTCACTTTGATTGGTCAATATTCGATTTTTTGATTGTCAAATCTTGCTGATGAGCTGTTGCTAAGCTGTCAGTAAGATGAGCGCACTTTGATTGGTCAATATTCGTCATTTTGATTTTCGAAAGAATTTATGCATCGGCTGCGGCGTATTCAGCATAAATGGTAGTGCGCGCTTGTGAAGTTGTTAGAGTTCTGGTTTTCATGTTTTTCAATATGGCTAGATGGTCTAGATCTAAACCAAATGGACCAATGCAGTACACATCCAGCCACGTTTTTTATAAAATGTATGTACCCTTTGGCGAAAAGCCAGGCCTCCGCATATTGCCAGGGAATTGAATCATGAAGTGTCTGTCATTAGCGGAAGTGCGGCGTCGATATTGCTGTGCCGCCCGCCACGCGTCGGCCCCGAGCGATCATACCAACACACTGAATTGAACAGAAGATGAGAGATTGCTCTACGGAGTGTACACGCACTACCCCGGCGCAAACGCCGTATCCAAATGCACGTACATATCATGGCACTGGTTGGCGCTCATTGAGGTTGTTAGCGTTCGAATTCCATGTTTTCAATATGGCTAGATGGTCCGATCTAAAGAAAACGGACCAATGCAGTACAGAGTGAGATGCTTCGCCCACGTCGATGTTGGTGCAGGCACTTGCCGTGCTGGTTTGACAAGGAGCTCTAGTATTTGTTTAACAACACCGGCGTCTGCGTCACGGCACCCACACCGCAGCGTACACGCCGCGATGCAAATACCGCGGTACAAACGCCAAACGCATATGTACTTCATTCGATGCGCTACCGGTAGTTGAGTTTGTATTGGGGTTCTCGGGAGTTCGTCTTCCATGTTTTGCTATGTGGCTGGATGGTCCGATCCAACTTAAATGGACCAATGCAGTACACAGTGAGATGCTTGGGCGCTGGTTGAAGTTGTTAGAGGTCGAAGATCTTAACCAAACGGACCGATGCAGCAGCTCTAGGTGGGGGGGGGGGGGGGTAAGCTTAGCCAAGAGCTCAGCACATACCAGACAATGCAAATCGATGTGCGCCAGCGCTGATGAATATGTAGCAGTGACACCTATTGGTGCCCGTTCGGATAGTAAGCACAACCAGCACAACGCTCACGACGTTCCTTTGCAGACGCCAGAATTCTGCCGAAAGTACCTATTGGCTCATAGCCACATTAAGTTGGGTCTTCAACCAGCCGTTGACACGCCAAGATACCAAGCCCGCATGCACGCTATTGAATTTATGCATCGGGTGCGGCGTATTCAGCTACATAAATGGTAGTGTGCACTTGTGCACTTGCGCAGCGTGGCGCTGGTTGAAGTTGTTAGAGTTCTGGTTTCCATGTTTTTTTCAATATGGCTAGATGGTCTAGATCTAAACCAAACGGACCAATGCAGTACACATCCAGCCACGTTTTTTTCCATGTATGTCCCCTTTGACGATAAGCCAGGCCTCTGCATATTTCCAAGGAATTGAATCATGAAGTGTTTGTCATTATCCAATTGAAACCATGGCTGGGAAGTCCCGCGAGCCTCGTGAAGCTGCCAATACATCGGTGAAGGCCGCTCCCAAGACTGTCGTCCGAGCGACAACCGCTCCTGACCCACACCCCAACGACGATAATGTCATCCGAGCGACAGCAACCCCTGACCCACACCCCAACGACGAGAATGATACGTCGGGCCCAGCGACACTGACTCCGTACGAGCGCATGAAAAAGTTGGTTGCTGCAAAAGATGATCGCACAGACACCGTCGTCATGAACACCGTGGAAGGTATGCGTTGTTTGTGCACAATATTATCGATGTAGCGGTCACTGATGGCGCTTTTTGCTTCACCTAGGATTGAAAGCCCGTCTACAAGAGCAGGATAGAAGCGGGTCCGGTGCAGTTAGTGGTGTGATTCGAATGAGACTCCTTTGGGTTTCGGATCACACGTGCAAGCAGCGGAATTTGGTTCGACTTCATCTTGTGGATGCCAATGCGCCTGAAAGTCTCGATGATCAACTAAAGGTTCGCTTAAAGATCCATTGTGTCTTGCACAACTAACGTTACGTGGTTTGTAGGTTTTTCGTGACCCGTATGAAGAGCGCCGCATGAACATTGACTCGTTCTTGCTGACTGCAACACTGTGGATCGTATAGAGCGGCTCTGTGCTTCTTCCACCGCCCGGTTGCATCGTTGACATCAAGGAGTACAACAATATACGACTGTACGGGAAAACGCAATGCCAACTGACAGCACAACTGAGCCAGATGAGCTGGATTGGCCAGAAGCTGTAGTGTACGAATGCGGAAATGTGTTGCATATGTCTAGTAATTTGAAGAGCGTTTTAATCGAGGTCCGAATTAGCTTAATCGCTCCTATTTAGAATGGGTACATACTTGCGACCGTTCCGCAGCTCCAACTCATTCCTCAAGTTGCGCTGTCGACGACAAGTGAGTGCTATGATGCCATGATGCGGCTCATGTAACTCGTGTATTAATGCAAATGTGCAGATGACAAAACGGCAGGGATCAACGAACTACTCCAGCGGCGAGATGGAACACTTGTTGGCGCTCGTACGTCAGCACCTTCCCGCCACGAAGCCCGAGTGGATCGACGTGTCAGCAGCGTATAACGCAACCAAAGAACCCCAATGGAAGCGACGGGGCGCGGTCAGTCTGAAGCGGAAGTTCCGCAGCATGGGCTTGCCTTCGAAACGTGGTGACTCTCAATGGGCAGACGCAACGCGCTGGGTGCAAACGATGATGAAGCAGCAACGTCAGAGAGCAATTGAGAGGCGCATCACAGAGACCCCTCCCTCACAAGTGCAACGAGCTTCCTCGGAGCTGCCTCCCGTGCGCGATGGCTTCGTAGAGCCAAGGTCGACGGGGTCAAGTCTTCCTGCGAGATCAACGGAGTCATGTCTTCCTGCGGCTCTGCATTCAACCGATGAGGTCAAGCAATTGCTGTCATGGCTGCAGGAGCACTTTGTACTCCACCCACCAAGCGAAGGAAGGGATGCTCCGAGCCTGAAGGAACTTCTCCTGCAGCGCAAATCAGATCGGCGAGCGGCCAGACGTCATCACAAAGAGCTGTTGCAGAGTATAGCTCTGCTGAAGGTTACTTTAGAGAGCTTGTTTGCTTGTTGGGATTAATTTATCATGCCGAGCCGGATAAGTGAAAGGGCAAGCCGTACGGGTAGTGTAGCTGCACGCACGTTAAAGAAGCAATCGTTGCCGTTGAAGTTGAGTGGTATTGGTTCAGATGGCTCAGCCAAATATGTTTCATCCCGCTGACTATATTTGACAGCTAAGCCTCTACGATAGCTGCGTCTCATTTTCGGATTCACCTCGGACATCAACACGCATGACAGCGCGCGGCAAGATAAGCCCCAAACGCCACCGAAAAATCATTCGAGACGGCATCCAAGGTATCACTAACGCTGCTGTACGCCGGCTAGCCCGTCGTGCTGGTGTGATGCGGATCTCCGGGCTCGTGTATTTTGAGACGAGAGCAGTGCTGCGCGTGTTCCTTACCAACCTAGTGCGAGATGCCGTGACGTACACAGAACATGGAAACCGGAAGACCGTCACGCGCATGGACGTCCTGTTCGCTCTCAAGCACCAGGGAAGAACCCTATACGGCTTTTAACAATTCAAGATAAAGTCGCGAGCTGCACGAAGCAGCTCTGCCCAAACTTTCGGTGTTTCCTTATTTGGTCATGTTGCATACCAGGTCTACATAAGCTTCTATTCTAACTCGCTACACATCGACGTCAGCTAGTCGTGCTAATGGCAGGAAACGCGGATAGCACCGCAGTGTGAATGTGTACGGCAAAATACTTCACGTCACCCGCACTTCAACTCTTATCACTGACAAGCGTGGATATTTGACCAATCAAAGTGCGTTCATCTTACTGACAGCTTAGCAACAGCTCATCAGCAAGATAAGATGCGCTCTCCATTAATTGGTCGAAACAATTGACTACTTGATTGGTCAAAACTACAAAACAGCTTTCAAAAAGCTTGCCATTGATGATACTTATCAGGTTCCTGAGGTATTAATTCCTACTTCGCTCACGATACTTATTACACCTGATTTTATTATTCACCCGTTTAAAAACCGATATTTCATTTACAGGGTATTCATTCTCCACTCCGTCTCCACTTCAGCGTAGATTTATTTTCTTATTTCTTAACGAACTGTGGTTCCCCCGTGACAACCGTCCCGGGCTCGCCAATTCGTAGTTCGTAAGAACTATGTATAGTATAGCACTTGTTGGGGTGAAAGCGTAAGATTTGACACAAATACCGGTATTAGTGTAATCACAAATCGTGTAACCACACAATAGTGTGTAGCGTACATAGAATTCTACGTGAAATAGTCCGTAAGGCACCCATACCGACCCGGTACCGCGGTATTTACGTGTGGCACACATGGAAAACTTCCATTTCCGGCACGTCACCTTGAAGAGCGCGGCGCGCGGGGGGATGCGAGGGACCATGCCCGGCGCAGAGCGCCACAGCGGCGCACGCAAGTGACGCGCATGCAGCCGCAGAGCGCCAAGGAAGCAGGCCAAGGGTGATGGGAGGGCGGCCAAGGGTCAACACGACCAATCTACGGTACGTGTTGATGGCCCATGGAAAAATTAATGGACCACTGCGGTACGCGGTCGGGCGGGCGCCGTGCATGGCTGACCCTCATTCTTCGTTTTTGCATTTTACAGGGAACGTCGCCGCGGAACGCAACGCCCGGAAGCAAGGTTCGTGGTTGGTGGTGGCGTGCATGGCGTTGGTGGCGGTGCTAACGTATGCTCCGTATTGGTTTTGTGTGCTACAGCGGCGTCCGGCAGGAAGGTTCGTGCTCGTTGGTGGCGTTGGTGGCGTTGGTGGCGGTGCTAACGGTTGATCTGTATTGCTTTTGCATGCTACAGCGGCGTCCGGCAGCGTGGTGGCGGCGTCCGAGCTCGAGGCTAGTGGCGGCGTCCGCGCTCGCGCATGGCGTGCTGCGGCTACCCGGCAGCAAGGTACGTGGTCGTTGGTGGCGTGCATGGCGGCGATAGAGGTGCTAACGGATTTGTATTGATTTGGTTATGGATGGTGCAGCGGGGTTCGGTTGGTGCGCCGAGGTTGATGGCGGCGTGCAAGATATGCTACAGGGCTGCCCAGCAGCAAGGTTCGTGGCGTCCATTGCGTGCATGGAGGTGCTTTTACTAACGTATGTGCTTTATGTGTGATTTGTGTGGTACAGCGGTGGTGAAGATGGTGGCGGCGCCGAAGCCAAGGAAGTCAAGCTGCCGCTGGCATGGAGCAGGTTCGTGGCCGTGGTGGCGTGCATTGCGTGCATGGTGTGCTCCTACTAACGTATGCGCTTTATGTGTGCTTGGTGTGGTACAGCGGTGGTGACGATGGCGGCGGTGCCGAAGCCAAGGAAGTCAAGCTGCCGCTGGCATGGAGCAGGTTCGTGGCCGTGGTGGCGTGCATTGCGTGCATAGGGTGCTCCTACTAACGTATGCGCTTTATGTGGGCTTGGTGTGGTACAGCGGTGGTGACGATGGCGGCGGTGCCGAAGCCAAGGAAGTCAAGCTGCCGCTGGCATGGAGCAGGTTCGTGGCCGTGGTGGCGTGCATTGCGTGCATAGGGTGCTCCTACTAACGTATGCGCTTTATGTGTGCTTGGTGTGGTACAGCGGTGGTGACGATGGCGGCGGTGCCGAAGCCAAGGAAGTCAAGCTGCCGCTGGCATGGAGCAGGTTCGTGGCCGTGGTGGCGTGCATTGCGTGCATGGTGTGCTCCTACTAACGTATGCGCTTTATGTGTGCTTGGTGTGGTACAGCGGTGGTGACGATGGCGGCGGTGCCGAAGCCAAGGAAGTCAAGCTGCCGCTGGCATGGAGCAGGTTCGTGGCCGTGGTGGCGTGCATTGCGTGCATAGGGTGCTCCTACTAACGTATGCGCTTTATGTGGGCTTGGTGTGGTACAGCGGTGGTGACGATGGCGGCGGTGCCGAAGCCAAGGAAGTCAAGCTGCCGCTGGCATGGAGCAGGTTCGTGGCCGTGGTGGCGTGCATTGCGTGCATAGGGTGCTCCTACTAACGTATGCGCTTTATGTGGGCTTGGTGTGGTACAGCGGTGGTGACGATGGCGGCGGTGCCGAAGCCAAGGAAGTCAAGCTGCCGCTGGCATGGAGCAGGTTCGTGGCCGTGGTGGCGTGCATTGCGTGCATAGGGTGCTCCTACTAACGTATGCGCTTTATGTGTGCTTGGTGTGGTACAGCGGTGGTGACGATGGCGGCGGTGCCGAAGCCAAGGAAGTCAAGCTGCCGCTGGCATGGAGCAGGTTCGTGGCCGTGGTGGCGTGCATTGCGTGCATGGTGTGCTCCTACTAACGTATGCGCTTTATGTGTGCTTGGTGTGGTACAGCGGTGGTGACGATGGCGGCGGTGCCGAAGCCAAGGAAGTCAAGCTGCCGCTGGCATGGAGCAGGTTCGTGGCCGTGGTGGCGTGCATTGCGTGCATGGTGTGCTCCTACTAACGTATGCGCTTTATGTGTGCTTGGTGTCGTACAGCGGTGGTGACGATGGTGGCGGCGCCGAAGCCAAGGAAGCCAAGCTGGCGTTGCCGAGGAGCAGGTTCGTGGCCGTGGCGACGTGTAGGGTAGATTTGGAGCTATTAATCGAACAATGCACTACGTTTAGTTGATCTATTCCACTGTCGGCCTTCTTATATGTAACTTATACTTCCTCCTTTGCTGCGGCAAACTACATTGCCTCTTTTTTCTAAATAAAACAGCACTACTATCTCGCTGCGGCGAGCTGCATTGCCTCTTTTTTCTAAATAAAACAGCACTACTATCTCGTTGCGGCGAGCTGTATTGCCTCTTTTTTCTAAATAAAACAGCACTACTGCTTTGCTGCCGAGAACCAGCATTGCTTCTTTTCTTAGATAAATAATACTACCTAAAAGTATGGTTTTGCTGCAGGGAACTATCAGTCAGACGGTGACACCGGACCAAGTCACGCCGGAGACACCGGCGGCGACTCCTGCTCCGACATTCGAGGTCGGAACAGCAGCGGCGATTGTGTCACCAGCGGGGCGCCACTGAAGACTCGACTCGAGCCGCTCGAAGCAGACGCCGGCGCCGATTGCGACTCCGGCGGCCACCCCTGGCAGCTCGGCGGTGACACCAGACCAAGTCACGCTGGAGACACCGGCAGCGACTCCTGCTCCGACATTCGAGGTCGGACCAGCAGCGGCGATTGCGACTGCAGCGAGCACCCCTGGCAGTTTGACGGTGACGCCGGCCCAAGCCACGCCTGAGACGACTGGAACCAGAATTTGCCTATTTTTTTAAAAATAAGCAGCACTGCAGCTTTGCTGCAAAACATTTTTTTTTTTCTAAATAAAGAAGCACTACTGCTTTGTTGCAGCGAATGACATTGTCTCTTTCTTTTACTATAAATAAAGCAGTACTTCTTTGTTGAACGGAGCTCACGACTGTATTCTTCTTAAGCATATCCAACGCACGTGCACATATATTAAAATCCTCCATTCAAGAGATTAAAGCTATTAACGTTAATTTAACCCTTCATTTTATGGGAGTTTATGCCGTAGTCTTGGAGGATTGAAGGGCACGCTGCTTTGGGTAGTAACGTTTACCGCATTACCCCCTCGAGAAAATGGTGCACTGCACCGCACTCGGCAATATATTACAGTATGTTGACGAACTCGGCGACTATTTCATGACACGGACATTATGTTGACGAAGTCGGCGACTATTACATGTATACATGTAGCACCACAGTGAAGTGTTTCACATATCAAGATCAACTACGCGCACACTGTTTAAGCATCTGCGCTTTGCACTCCACACTTCTACACAATTCTGTGGTGCCGTAATCGAGAGGTACAGTATTAATACGCGTACATGTAAAAATGGTAGAAGCCTATCCTGCCCACCAAGACATAGCGACTGAGTTGACTGGACTTCGCTTTCGTGCCGTGTTTGCTAGCTCTTTCAAGATTGGGCATTTGCTACAGTACTTTGCCTACCATGAAACCATGAAACTAATAATGAGCAACTCTTGGTCAACAACATCAACCATCGTGTGCTGCTGTGTTGATTGGCAGCGCCTTTAACCCTTTAATAATGAACTCTGCAAACTTTGTTATAATAGTTTGGATCCGTGCTTGCAACGTCACCAGTACTCACTAGGAAAGTAATGAGGTGTATACTTTTCTTTGATTTAACCTAGTTTTTCTTCGTTTTGTTGTTGTCCCTGTCGTAGTAATAGTTTGTTTGGATGGACAACTAGCTTAAAAGTGATCGAATACTACGACAGCACAGTGCCGCACAGTGCCACACAGTGACCGTAAAATTCGTACCGCGACGTGATAGCTGTATGTGGCATCGAGGAGGGCGTGTTGGAGTAGATTGAGAGCTTATCTCAAGTTCAGAGTGAGAAATTACCGTGTGGATTTACGCTAGAGCAACCGAAAATGAAAATCCCTCCTGGGGGATGGATGACATGGCCCTAAAATCCCCAAAAGAACCGTTTCTAGATAGAAGAACGCGCCTCGCTGAGCCAATACGGTAACTGAGAAAACGTGCTGGGCCTCATAGAATAGCTGTGAGCGAGACGACCTAGACACCGGGCGAGGAAGCGCGAGAAACGAATGAATTTGCAAATATGAAGCCGGCAATTTGGCTGGATGCGGCGGGCTTACTTTCACCCTCCATATGTTAGAATTTTTATGATATGGTTTTAAACAGATTATGTTACCGAAAATACACCGAAAGTAGTTGATTTTCTGTGTAAGTACTGTGAATTTTCTGCTGCTGTAGCATGATATTTGGTCGTAGTGCTAATCGAATAGTAGCGAGAAAAAGATGTATTAGTAGTGTTATGGTTGAAGTTCAGGAACTATGGTAGTGCTACTAGCACTACTAAATGCTCCAGAACTTCAACGCAGAGCCGCCTGGGAGAGACCATCGTGCACTGCCCCGGCTCGCTTTTTTCGCCATGGGCCACTTTAACCGGAACGAGAGCATGACGCTGGTGACAGGATTGGACGACCGTCAAGCCCAAAAGCGTGCCAATCATTACATGTACGCGCCGGTCTCGGGTGGCGTTTTTAGTTCTGGAGAGCAGGGAAGTGGTCGTCGTGGAGGAGTACGGAGGCTTCGACCAGGGCATGGAGCTCGTCCCCCCACCCACACTACTATAGTGCTAGTAGTAGTAATACTAATACCACGTTTTATTAACTTTTCAATTAGTACTACGAAACACCAGATATTTAGCTGATTAGTAGTGATATTAGCGCACCAGAACTTCAGCATATCGCTTCTATCAGCAGTACTATTATCACTAACAAAACTGTCCTTTGATACTATTCTGGAGCCTATAACCGGATACGTCGACTTTCCATACCTGTCAATTCCTGTGCTTCATATTAATACCAACGTAGACTACTTTATCACCGACCTTCAGCTATATCACGGGGTTCTCTGCACATGCTGAAGACTTCTAAAGAACCAGAGTGCCATTTTACTGTCTATTTCCACCAGTCTAGGAATCCGAGTCGGCGCCTTACTTTTTTCTTTGTCATTGACCTGCGTATCCTCCTGGGGCGAAGGCTCCGGGTTACATATTGTCCGTTGGGCTACGGAAATGGCGGTGATGATTGTATCGCACAATGTCTGATCTCGTACCCAGTGGCGTGTGGTTTGGGGTATCTTCCTCAAAACGATAACTGCGCTCTCGCGGCTCTCCACAATATTGGCTCCTTATTGTTGTGCTGTTGTTTGCCGGTATATGCATGTATATTATACGCTACCAGCAAACAACATCACGACAAAGTGACACGGCAGAGCTACTTACGGTAGCTGATCAGAGTAGTGAAAATTTCGGTCTATTAGTGATACTAATACTAATAGCCGATATCGAACCGATATCACTGATACTAATATTATTAATGAGCTACATGTAATGAAGGTATCAATACCAGTGATATTATTAGTAGTACTATGAGGCTGACTCATCAGATCTGTCGCTCGCTTTCCTCCATGTGTCTCAGCCAGGGTTTACCAGTAGTTTGTCGGAAACTACTGTTTCGTTACTATTTACTGGAAATTACTGCTCAAACTACTACTACTGGTAGTAGTTTGGGACGGGGCTCAAATTACTTTATACTGTCCAACCAGTAACTCAGATCGAGGGCAATAGTACTGCCAAACTACTGCTAATTACTGCTTGGGCAACTGAAGAAATCCAGGCGATCTTGTCTTTTGACCAACGCAGAACACTTCCAGGCTTTCGCGATGGCGCGAACCCTGTTGTTTGTATGGTAGATAGCCGATCGATACGACGTTCGCAAGTACTACGTAGTAGTCATCGTCACACAGGGCTCTTGCCTTCTTTTGATTGACTGTAGTGTGCTTCCATTCTGCAATTTGCCATCCTGACACCAAGCCCCAAGACGTCCCCGAATCAGCGCGTCGTCCGTTCATGAAGTGTGCAAGTCTCGATTGTTCATGTGGCGATCCCACGAAGACGGACCATTCCGGCGTGTGTGGTCTGGGACACCGCATCTGACATTTACGACTCCGGCAGTCTCATCGAGCGCTTCTGCAGCGCTACGTGCCTCTTCAAGTGGGGGACATTGACTTCGTCGCCGTCTGCATGGGGTGAGCGTACACGAACCGATACGAAACACGCAAAAATGCGCGTGCTGCTCAAGCACAATGGGGAAGTTGACGGCGATGTAGCCATTTAGGAGGTCGACCACTGAAAATTACTGGAAATTACTGGAAGTTACTATAGTACTACTACATGTACTGCCCTAATCCAGCTCGCCGATATTACTACTACTACTACCCTAGCAGTAATTTAGTTGGAGCTACAGACAACGACGGAAAAAGCCCCGTAACGAAAAAACCCGCGTCATGTTTCGCTTATGCACATGTGGATGAAAAACAAAAAAATGACCTAACTTAGATCAATGTTCTGTCCTTTGTATCGCATGTAGATTTGGTCCTTAGAGTGACCAAGTGGTGCAACAATTATATTTTATAAGCAATGAACCAAAATCCAAAATCAGGTCTCCAGTATATGTAAATATAGAGGTTTTCTAATTTTATATTTAGCAGTTCTTGTTTTATCTTGATTTAAACCATTGGACTGACGAGTATGCTCGCCGAGGAGAACACCACCGTGGACGCCATCATCAACTTCAACGTCCCCGACGAGGTGCTGGTAGAGAGCATCTCGGGCCACCGCGTGCACCCGGCTAGCGGCCGCAGCTACCACGTCAAGTTCGCCTCGCCCAAGGTGGCCGGCAAGGACGGTATGACGGGCGAGCCTTTGTCGTTACAATTTCGACTACGGCGGGGTAGATGCGTAACATCTACAGGGTAACACTAGTCCAGGTATTCTGTGTCAGAGTCGCCTGGTCTCACCGTCCAGATATCACTGTTAGAAGTTCTATTGTGAATTCCGGCTAAATAAAAAAAACTCGCAGAATCAATAAAATTTGGCAGTTCATGTTTTGATCTTAAAAAATGTGAATTTGATTCAGAAACGGTACGTGTTTCGTTATTGTTTGTAATATTGTTGCATAAACCACAAAGCAAAGCAAAGCAAAGCATGTTCTTACGAACTACGTTTCCCCCCGGGCGCGCCCGCCCGGGCGTGCTAATGAAGAACTGTTCGCAGTTCGTAACGAAGTGGAGAACTGTCGTTTAGCCGCTCTTTTGTCCGAATACCGGTTTTGTACCGGTAATGCTCGACCCAGCTCGAATGTCCGAGAACCGGTTTTCGACTACCCGCCCCGGTGGAGCCTCCAGTGGAGACCCTCCCAGTGGAGTCCCGGCCGCCGTTTGGTGTGTATTACAAACATCAAGTCAACCGTGTTGGCATACAAAACTCAAGTGATTTGCACTCACAGTGTGGATACCTGACGCCCTACGGAGCCGCCGCTTCGGCAACTATCCTGAGAAAGTTCCATACAAACATGTAGTAGTGCAGCGATGAAGGAGATGAGCACCAACACACACAGTTAGGCTACGCGATAAACGGCAGGCATCTGGCTCACTCTTCTCCCACAGAGCGTCCTACTTGGAGAGATGTGCACCTACATTTTTGCAGGAAAGTCACCAGGGTCGTCGGATGCCAGTATCGGGCAAGCAAACCATTCACGATTTTGCAGGCTTGTGGAGCGTCGCTACCGAGGTGGACCCGATCCCTTCCTCATTGAATTCAACGCGTCATGCTAATTATGTCTCCATTTGTTGCCACCAAGCCAACGGTGGGGCTAGACTCCAGCGACGCGCTGATGGAACACGGCCCGACGACCCTGCACAGCTTCGTCGCCGACAAGTTCGAGTCCGCAATGGATAAGGCCATGCCCCAAATCAAGGTACTCTTTGGGGACCTCTCACAGACCCACGCTCTACATCAGCGTCAAGAAGACGCCACCACGGTCAACAAATACAAGTGCACGTCCGAGAATACCACCATCAAGATCGTCTGCGGTGTCTTCAAGCCCGGTCCATCTGCTGCTGCGCTGCCCGGTTCCGACAATTCGTCGCTCGTGCTGACTGACCTCTTTCCGCTCAAAACAAAGGTGAGCATGGAAAGGTATGTGCACTCACTTGCCAGTGTCATCGGCATCAGGGCTGACCGATTGATGATGCTATTTATCGACTAATATGATGGTGATGGTGATAATGTTTAGCCAGCATAGTAAGGATCACTGGTGCTGTCAAGAAGATGCCAGGTAATCCATTACGGCATTTCCAAATGTAATTGAAGACGTTTGACTGTGGTTGGTAGCTTTATGTTTAGCGGGTTGGACAAAACAATGAAGACAAAGTCTAATGATCAAGAGAGCTTATCTGATGATTCTGATTGTGACTTGTTAACACACCTTGATGTTGGCTATTGGCGAGAGCAGTGAAGAGAAAGTAGCAACAAATGTAGCGCATCTAAGCATATGAAAAAGAAACACGACCGTGGCTTTTTTCTGAAAGCTGTCAGCAGTGATGATCAGTCGTATTACATGCACAATCTTCGGGAGGCGTTGGGCGCACAAGGCCGCGACAATACTGTGTGCTGTGTGTGCGATCGATTGGTACTTGCTCAGGACATAGTGCGCAAGGAGGGGAGCGATAGTAGATTTATGACCACATTACGGAGCGTTTTGGGTGTGGTCGACGAATCGATTCCTTCTCGACTTGTCGACTAATACCGCGCCTCACCCAACGTTTGTGGATTGGGAAATGTAGCAGTTTTCACTAACTTTAGGTAAATGATACTAATTTGTAGCTGTAATTAAAGAAGAAGCCGGAAGAAATGAAACCTGAATTTGGAAATGTGATCCAGTAGACTTGTGGTACAGTATCTCTGGCATATGATGCTAAACTCCTATCACGAGAGGATGTCGCGTTTAGATGGGGTTATTTCTCTACGACAGCAACGTGCTCTCGTGTTGAAGTAACTTTTTGTTTTGTTTCGATATAAAATAAGGAGCCTAATTTAGACATATTCTTCAATTGCACGTTAGTCAAATGTGGTGGATCCCACGGTTTTGGACTGTGAAGGGGAAGGAATTTTGGAAATGTGATTCATTACTAATGTGATGCAGTATCTCAGGCTAAAACGCCGCCTCTAGATTATGTCGCGTTTAGATGGAGTTATTTCTCTACGACATTGAATATTTTGTTTTTGAATCCTTATGAAAAAGTGAGACTAATTTAGGTATATGATCAAAAGTGCACGTGAGTCAAATATGGTCATAGTCCAAAAATCGTTGAAGGAAGGAGACGCGCCGACAAAAGGATGCACGCACAGTTACAGGCTCCGATAGGCCGAGTACCAGCTCGATGTAGTCAAACACAAATCTTACTCAAAAAGTTGCCGAATTGAGTAATCTAACACCATCTCACGGTACTTGATACAGAAAACCCTCAGGGTTTCCATAAAAGCTTCTTTTCACTTTAGTGACTGTTAGCCCATTAGATAGAGGTGACTTTCATCCATCCTTGTCTGAAGGTTCGGTCATTTGATTCTTGAGGTTCTTATAAGGAGGTAAATTGCGATCGAAAGTGCACCGGGGGGGGGGGGGTTATAATGATATCTCCTAACCAGAACAGTAACTATGCGTAATAGGTCTTGTAAAAAGAGTAAAAGACTGGTACAAAGTTATCTGTGTTTCATTATGGGGGGCTTTGCTCCAATTAATCTACCATGTTGTTTCATTATGGGGGGCTTTGTCCCCATTGTTGAACTTAGCACTATACAAGCGTTCCGTTGCTCGACAAAATTTAGAATTAATTAAGCTTATAAGACGTCACAAGTGTTTCATAATATATAAAATCAATCAAAGCTGTTAAGTTTAGCACAAAATGTTCCATTTCCCATTAGGTACATTTACAGCACTACATCTATGCAAGCGAGCTCAAAGCTAACCTTCTGTGCGCGTGTTGCTACAGACTAGACATGGCTGGTCGCGGGAAGGGAACCAAGGGCGTCGGAAAGGGAGGATCTAAAACGACATCGCTTCATCCTACGTGATAATATTCAGAGCATTTCTAGATCGTCTACCGGTGACTAGCTCGGCGTGCCGGGGTTACCCGTATGTCAGCTCTGGTTTACGATGAGACTCGTGCTGTTTTCGAGTAGGTCTCTAACCCAGCTACTGAGTAAATCGAAAAATTGTCGCCACATGATCGATTGTGCATCACTTTTGTAAAATTGCAAGGCTATCGATAAAGTCCAGTTACAACGCCAAATACGCAGTAACTTCCGTAAAGTAGTCTGTCTTTGAGATTTGACTGCGTCTTCTACTAGAAGATCGATGCTTTGCCGATTTACCGACTAATTCATACCCGCGTCTTCGCTTTTAGTCAATAGAAACATGTTTTTCGCGGCTAAGAAAATCCTCGCGTTCCCCACTCTCCTGTCATCCCAGAAACTTGCAGACGGACGCCCAATTTGAGCTGCGAGCATTCGACGCAAGCGCAACTTGCGCTGTTCGCGGGTGCGCCTTTGAGCAGCAAGGCGCTTCGCGCGCGTTTTGTGACCGATCACGTGGAGACGCATAGGTAGTTCTGGTACATGTAGTTAAGTTCATCGTCACTGCGAGCAGGGAGGAATATGCACTCTTGCTCGACGTGATTGGCGGTCATTACCAGGTTGAGCTGAAGGGGAGGCTCCTTGGGCGACTTCCGCCAGCTGGTGGTTCAGCGCCTGGCTTCGCCTCCTTTGGGAGGGTGCCATGGTTCTTGGTTTAGTGCGTGATGAATTAATAAATGAGCGAGTCGTTTGGTAGAATGGTCGATCCTCGCTAATTATCGAGTCCTACCTACTTCACTCGGTGCTCAGCGATTCGAGAATCTTTGGTTAAAGATCGAGTACAGTCATACCCCTCAATATGCGCACCTACACCTTCATATACCCTGTCGTATCCGATCGACAAAATTGGGAAATTGAGGCGTACAACTGCTCTATGTGATTAGTTCCCTGTCAAATCGCTTTGAAACTGCCCTGCGCATATTGAGGGGTACGACTGTACTTGATCATTCTAGAATCACTTGCGGGAAAGGTGCCCTGTTTCGTAGCGTGCAACATCTTCCTGTGATTTGCCAAGATAGTCGCCTAATACTCAAAATGTGAACTAAAGGTCTAGTGGCCTAGTATGAGTTTACACAGAGCACGCAAATCGAAAAAACAGTGACCTCCAAGGATGTTGTCTATGACATAGACACACATTTTGCTGAAGCGTCAAGGGCGCGGTTTTGACCAGTGATGCCTCTAGTGGTAGTTCTAAAAAAGAGATAAACACAAAATCTCCTAAGATCCAACGAACTGCGTTTTATCCCCCGGGGCGCTCCGGCCCGGGTAAGCTATCGTTTATCCCGTTCGATGTCACCTTACCCTTTTCGTACCGGTACTCGAGGTATTCCAATACAAAAGTCAAATGAGTCCCAATCCTATACAAAAATCAAATCATTTGGTCGAGCGCCGCTCGATCGCCATGCGCACCACACACATCCTACGCAAATGAAGGTGCACAACATCACATTTGTGCAACTTCAACGGCAACTTTCTCCTGAAAGTAGCCGAGTGGGCGGATGGGCAGGCAGATCCATACAAAAGTCTAGACAGTGCTGAATGAATTCGGCGAGCACTGAGGCTTCTGTGAGAAAGTAGACGTCATACCCGACGTCCGTGACTACCCTCAGTACCCAACTTGCAGTCCGCACGGTAAGCAGCTCTGGATCATGGGGTGGTGGTACATGTATGGCACTACGGTACTAAATACTCGGGCCCTGTGTTGATACATGTCGTACAGGCGGGTTTTCAGCGTCACCAGGTACGACGTGACCATCATCAGGCTGTGTATTATGCTGCTCAACTGATCAATAGCGTTCGTTGTGTGCAGGCGTCGAGTGGAACGGCATCGTCGACTGTGACGGGTGGGGCGTACGGAACCAATCGGGCGTGCGCAAGAGGATACTCAATAGTCGTCTAGAGTCGTCATCAGCGTCGCCAGGTACGACGTGGCCATACTCGGGAGGTGAGCCCTGTTGCGCTACTAATTGATATCGTTTAATTTGAATAGGCTGCAATCGGAACGACAGCATTCGGCGGTGAGGGAGAGCCAATCTGACGGAACGTCGCAAGGCTATTAGATAGTCGTCCAGAAGCGTCACCAGGATGGCGAGGTAGTATCCAAGTGTATATCCAAAGTTAGCTGCAGTGAGAACTTTGTGGCTTAAAACCACCCAGTGAAGTAGTTGTCGATGCATCGCATCACATGCGGAAGCCACCCTCCAGTTGAGGAAAATCGGCTCTCACACACGACCCTCGTGGATGGACGCAACGTCTGCTTCATGGCAGTTCGAGTTCGAGTTCGATTGTAGCGCATCAGATATTTTAATATTAAAATATTTGCAGTACTGAATTAAAGACCAACATTCTAAATACACACAAAACCCTGGTCACCAGGTCCGACGTGACCATGCTAAGGAAGTGTTTGTCCTGCTGCCATCAGTATCGTTTGGTTTGGGCAGGCTTCGAGTGGAGCGACAGCATTCGGTGGCGAGGGGACGGACGTCGCGAGTCTATTAGATAGTCGTCCAGAATCGTCTGTAGCGCCGCCAGTTTCGACGTGACCAGGCTTAGAATGCGTGTGTTCTACTGCTCAATTTATCGATATCGTTCCTTTTGCAGATATCGTTTGCTTTTGCATAGGCTTCGACCGAATCGACAGCATTCGGCCATGATACGCAGCCAATCTGACGAGTACATTTGCCGTGCATGTTGTTAGTAAGATCGCAAGATAACAGCTAATTAGCTCCCCACGAACTGCGTTTTCCCCCGGGGCACTTGACCCGGGTAAGCTATCACCTTACCCTTTTCGTACCGGTACTCGAGGTATTGCAATACAAAAGTCAAATGAGTCCGAATCCTATACTGAAATCTAGAGCATTACGCGGCGGTGGTCGCAAACGTGTTCAATGTGTGATACGCCTTGCGACGGATAATAGGGAACGAAGTCGGGATCATGAGCACGAAGGGAGCGTAACAATGGTGCACATGCTCGGCTTCTGGGTCCTCCGCTCGTTTCAAAAGAACAGTGACATTATTGCAAGCCCCACTCTCCGCCGTGGAGGTGAAGGCTGGGCTCGAACCTCTCGCAGCAAGATAATTATTACTGGATGCCTTATTAAACTATTCGCGTAGTTAGGAATATAAAGTTGGTCAATTCCCAGCGGTGAGGCAACCCTGTCTCCGACAAAGCCATCAAGGGAAACGATACCTGCTGGCGCTCATGCCATGAGTCATGCGCTCTCCGCAAAGTAAAGAAAAAGAATCGCCCCCATGTCCTCAGCTTTGACCAGAACGTATCGTAGAGCACGCAACTGCTTGCAGTACCATTTCCAAATAACCCATTATGAACTAGGGCGTCTGCGACTTAGACTGGGAATACCATTTAGCATAGTATAAGCAGCGCTTTTGCATGCGACCGGTGTCAGGCTCTGCTAGTATCAGTGCTACTGCACCGATGCGCCCATTGCGATCATGCCGCTCTGCTACATGCAGTAGCAGTGCTACTGCAATGATACCGTCCATTGCTATCATGCTGCTCTGCTGTAAGCGCTAGTGCACCTATGCGTTCATTTCTAATGCAAATGCTGCTCTGCTAGTAGCAGTGCTACTGCACCGATGCGCCCATTGCGATCATGCCGCTCTGCTACATGCAGTAGCAGTGCTACTGCAATGATACCGTCCATTGCTATCATGCTGCTCTGCTGTAAGCGCTACTGCACCGATGCGTTCATTTCTAATGCAAATGCTGCTCTGCTAGTAGCAGTGCTACTGCACCGATGGTGTCCATTGGTATCATACTACTCTGCTAGTAGCAGTGCTACTGCACCGATGTGCCAATTTATAGTGTATGAAGCTGCACTGCAACATGGAGTGCTACTGCACCGATGGCGTCCATTGCTATCATGCTGCTCTGCTAGTAGCATTGCTACTGCACCGATACCGTCCATTGCTTTCATGCTGCTCTGCTGTTAGCAGTGCTACTGTACCGATACGTCCCTTGCTATCATGCTGCTCTGCTGTTAGCAGTGCTACTGCACCGATGGCGTCCATTGCTATTATGCTGCTCTGCTAGTAGCAGTGCTACTACTGCACCGATGGCGTCCATTGCTACTGTATTATGCTGCTCTGCTACCGGTAGTAGCAGTACTGCCGATTACTAGGTTGCACGAATGTTAATGAAAGTTGCTTGAAAGTTGACTGAGGTTACGCTTACGCGCACGCAGTACCGTGGAATTAATCCCTTGAGGGCTGTCCATCCCTCATTCTTCGGTATTCCCAGTATAATGTGGCGTTAGTGCGGAGGTTGCCCCACAAAATGTATTCACGACATGCTCTTACTTTAAAAGGTCGAATTAACAAAGCTTTGTTAACTTACCCCCAAGTACTTTCAAGTACTACTGTAGTACTAAAAAATAGAGCATGAAATTTCATGCTGTCTTGACAAGACCTCGTCAGTTTTGATAGAGGTGAAACCCGTATCCGTTGTAGATCTGAAGGTTCTTTCCCTTGCTCTTGGGGTCCGCGACTTTCAGCCAGTCTTTAATCTTCTGCAGCGTATATCCTTTGCTTGCCCAGTGCGCATACGCTTGCTCTTCTTTCGAAGGATCTTTCATAATCTCCTTAGCCAGTTTTTTTGCTGCCGCCTTGTTCCATAGTTCACTCAAACTGAAGGTCCGTTCCTCCGCGCTAAGTGCCTCGTCCTCTTCGTGCGCGCGAAGAAATCTTCCGCTGGCAGCATTGTCGTTCACCTCTTGACAAAGTTGAAGTGCCGTATTATACGTGTATTTTTGGTTTTGACTCGCGGATTATTGGTATTTCTTGCGGGGCTCGTCGATGATGCAGACGCTGGATAGGAGCTAAGTACAGGAGAGTGGAGAGGATCGAGCGAGATGCCTGCCGTGAGGAGAATGTGGAAGTGTGGGGTGATGGTGTGTGGTAACGCACCTTGTTGGCGAAGAGATACTCACGCAGAGCTATTGTGAGTGTCGATACAACCATGAAGAGGCAGTAATACTGATGTTGCGGGGGCTGAGTGAGCGTTGAGTGCGGCAGAAAGCAAGGAAGAGGGAGCTCTCTTACCTGTATCCAGGCCTGCTTGAGGATTTCTGGCCACTGTGGGGTGTATCTAAAGGAAGAGAAGAGCACCTAGCGTGAGTATAATGGAGCAGTACTTATATGCGAAGGCATGCCCGTACAGGACATTGACAGGGTCGATCCGAATGTCTAACTGCACCCTGAACTCCGTTGTCGCCTGAGATAAATGTTTCCATACGGGATTCGGGGCGTGGAAAGCGGCGGTGTCTACATCATTCATGAACAATGGCTAGTCAGCTTGGATATACTATCCGAACTGCGCGTGTACACTCACAGTTCCGCGCTCGATACCCGCTGACAATTGCTTGCACAAGTAGCTCTTGGGTTGCATCAGTTGTGCTCATATTCGCAAGAGGAGAATCAGCGTACGGATGCTGCACGCTACGTTCACGATTAAAATCATACCGGACTCGGCAACACAAGTCACCCTCAGCACAGTGGATTCTTGCACGCACCCACCTGTCGGTAACTTCAAGTACACTTCGCTGCTGGAAGTCGAGATCACCGTCTACATACAGTGCGTCTCCCGCAAACGGAGATGAGTACCTGAACACCACTAGCGCGTCCATGTTAAGCTTGGCGTAGCTCTAGCCGCAGCACCACCATAAAGCAGCGCCAGATCACACTGTTACAACGTGTTTTACTCTGTCCGTGAAAATCGAACATATCCAGCCACAAAGTGCACCTTCAGTGTGTAATCGAGCACGACTACCACCGTCGCTTGTCGAATGGTCTCGTTAATCGAAAGCGGCGCAGTGATCTCAATGCTGAGGGACTCAGCAATCCCGTCCTGGTTGACATCCACACTCGAGGTCTACACCGCCACCAGCCCAATCAGTAATTGCCAGCGTAGAGCTAATATATTGTCTCCAGTCACCTGCACCACTGCTGTCCGAATGCTCTCGTTCGGGTAGAGCTGCTGTATCCTCTCGGGGAACGTCGAGTGCACCAGCGTCAGCGGTAGCGTCTCGCCACCGTCCTCCCACTCCCCCTCCAAAATGCTAAGCACTTGTCCCGTGAGCCCAACCCCCGGTCGCTCTCTGTAGGAATTTACTTGCAGCACAAAATCTACCTGAAAGCGTTACAACAGCCACCGCAGAACTTGCCACCGTGAAATTTTCACGCACCTCGCGAGCCCAATGCAAGCAGCAGCGGCAGAAACGCGGCCACCAGCCAAAGCGCGATCGCTGCCACGTGTGAGAGTGAGAACACACCGCTGCAGTAGCACCACTGCACGCTCGAGCGGTGGCAAGTGGCACGCATTGTCTGCGTCCGTTCAAGATACAGTCACTTCAATATTGGTGTGGCACTGTGTATTCCTGCATTCCTGCGACATGGTCGCGTCGAACTTAACCGCTAGACTTGGTGTTTGTATGTGACGGTTCTGACGCACAGTGTGCCATCGCAGTCCCTCTCTGGCGTTCACAATCTCAATTGGTGCTCGAAGTGAGAAGGAGGTGCAGACCTCATTGCGCGCTTCCTGCAAGCAGGCGACTGGCGTTCTTGGAGGATGATCACCGCGTCTGTGGGTGTGGGCTCAAGTCTATTGCTGGAGCCAGCACGCGAGCTGCTGTTCCCGCTGCCGGACACCACGTCGGAGCGGCGGCCGCGCTGCTGCCTCACGCTCACCAACCTGTCGCCGCTCAACGACGTGGTCTTCCGCGTGCGCACACGCAACCCGGACGCGTTCAGCGTGAGACCGACCCACGGGCTGCTGACGCCCGGCGCGAGCTTGCAGGTGGTCGTGAAGGCCAGTGCACGCACTTGCGAGCGACTGGGGGCCATGGACCCGCGGGACTTGATGACCCGCCAGTCGTCTGAACTCTTCCTGGTGCAGAGCGTGGAGCGAGAGGACACTCTGGAGCCATCGGATGCCAGTTGCAACTCATCGCTTCGTGCGTTCTGGAAGAATGTGTCGAGGGATTCCATCATTGAGAACAAGATGGTGTGTCGTTTCACGGCGGCGACTCCGGGGCTCCCTCCTCCTATCCCGGCGTCAGAAATCACTCAGGACGACAAAATCTTCTCGAGAAGCTCGAGTAGTGCAAGTCTGAGCTCGCAGGAGTTTCGGTCAAGCCGCGACGATAGCAGACGCTTGAGTATGAGCGGAAGAGAGTCCCGAAGTAGAAGTGGGAGCAGCAGCGAGCGACTCAACCGGTCGCTAAGCAACCAGTTCACGCCGCCTGAAGAAATGCGGAGAGATGGCGATGGCCGCCGCAGCAGCAATCAATCGTTCGCCAGTGATGCCAGCTTCCACACGACGATCGAGCCCCCCGTAATGGACAGAAGAAGGTCGGATTCGAGGATGTCGCTGGCATCCAGTCGACCGACTCCGATGACGAGACTGAGGGACACTGTGCTCACTAGCATCAGTGTAAACGACGGCTCTGTTAGCGACACAATGCTGACTGCTCTTTCTACCGACACAGCAACCGGAGAGCCTACACCTGAGCTCGGTCCGCTGATGTACCATATTCAGCCCAGCAACGTGCTCTCGTTCAAGGTGAAACCCGCACCACGTTTTTGGGGAAGCACTTCACTGTTCGTGGTGAATTCAAGCCAAAACAACTGCCTCGCCTTCAAGGTGCGCACGTCGAATCAATCGGGCTACGTCGTGAAACCTAGCAAAGGACTGGTGTCGACGACGAACGCGCAGGAGGTTTTCGTTTCCCTGTGCGCTCCACGCGACGAAAACAATTTTGATCCAGCCAAACGTGAGGCGAAGGATGGATTCATGATCGAGGTTGCCAATATTTCACGCGACAAGTACGACGACTTGATGAAGCTTGACGAGCGGAAGCGCACCAGCGAAATCAGTTCTCTATGGTCGCTCATGCCTCGCTGTGACCGTCAGTCGACGATGCTTTCAGTCGCATTCAAGATGGATGGTAGCGATAATGGCAGCGTCACCCGCGAGAGCTCTGTCGGCGGAATCTCGGATTCCCATAGTACGGAGAGTGCTGTCAAGCAGGTTTCGCCATCCGTAGACTCTCAAGTGCAAAGCTTGAAGACAGTCGTCCAGGCAATGGAGAAGCTTTCAACCTCCTCTTCAACGGATGAGTCACCTGAGAGCACGTCGGACGGGAAGTCTGGAGCACTGTATCGAAATTCGGACTCGGATGAGTCGGCGTTCACTATTGCTCCTACCCCCGTGCCCACTGAAGTCGGCGAAGATAGTGACAGCGACGCTGGCAACGGTTCAGCTCCCAACGCCCCGCAAGATCCCGCGGTGATCGTCGTCTCGGCCGACAGGATGGACACTGTCGACTTCTCCAACCCGAAGCTGTCCTTCTTTATTTAGTGGTTCAACAATGCGAGTCATGTACTACGTGTAGAAACCTTTTTGTGCTACTGCTTCACGAGACTCCGCAGTGGACAGAAGCATTCTTCATCACCCAGACGATGACTACAGACCACCAGAGTGGGCTATCAAAATGGTATATTCGTGAAGTTATGAAGCAATCGATCGCAGTCGTTACCGCCTGCGCTCTTGTGGATTGCGCGAGCGCTTGAGTGTTTGTATGTATGCCTCCCGTCTCGCTTAATCTACCTCTACTAGTCAGTCAGTCTACTTGGCGGTCACGATGGTTTCCAAGTTCTCGAGGACCTTCACGGTCGAGGACGTACCCAGCATGTTGATAATGCTGGGTGGGATGTAGCCAGCCAGGTCGGCGTGTGCGAGGAGAGTCACAATGCAGTAAACCTTGCCGTCGTCCTCCTTGAACTCCTCGATGATGTAGCCAGAGATGTAGATGTTGGCGCGCACGTAGCCGTCAAGCGGCGCGACGTTGCCCACGTCGACAGACCGCGTGGCAATGACCACACGCCCGTCCTCGAGCGTCGTGCCGTACGTGACGACCACAAACTCGCGGCCGTAGATGGGGAACTGGCCCTTGCTCGTGATCTGACGGAAGGCCAAGTGGTTGGACTCGCCGATGTCGCGCAGCGTCACGACGCCCTCCATCATCTCGTCCAGCTCCAGCGTGCGGTTCGGGTCCAGCAGCACCTGCTCGATGACGCGCTTGTCGGCGTCGACGCGGCCGGCAGCGCGGAACGGGCACCAATCACAGTCCTCGACGGCGCCGCGCCAGACCTTCACGTCTTCCGTGTCGTCCACGACCTCCCAGGTCGTGACCTTGTCGGCGCCAGTGTGGCGGGCCAGCAGGATCTGAATGTTCTCCTTGCCGTAGGCCTCGAAGTCCACGTCGTCGGGTGTTGCGAAGGCGGGAGCCTCGGGCTGGACCTGCTGCTCCTCCGCCGCCGGCGTCTCTCCGTACCCGAACAGGTAGTTCATACTTAAAATTGGTGGGGACGAAAGGAAGGCGCTGGGTCTCTGCGGAGGGAGTTTCTCTACTGACAGCGGAGCTGCTCGACTGACTTGGCTGACTGACTTGGCTGACTATTTTCTGCTGCAGGGGACAGAGCGAAGCGGCATGGATTCAGTACCCGTTTCTGCACGCCAAGTTGCGAAACCTGAACCTGCATATTATGATATGGCTTACGCCTTGACCTATTTAGGTTTGGGTTCTAAAATAGTCATATTAACTTTCTTGACTCAGTACCTTTTAGTATTGATACAAACACATGATATTATAATACTCAATTAAGGAGGCTCCTAATCCCACACATGTCACTGGCATGAGGTGATGACGCCAACATATCGGTATAGGAGGGATACAATCTGATCCAGTAATGCGAATATAGAAACGTTTCAAGTTTAAACCTGCTTTCAGCAGGGTATTCGATGCTGAAGTTCGTACCAAAACCTGGGTACTTTAGTCGACGAGGCGTACTAGTACCAATGAAATGGTACTTTGGTTGTTGTTGACTCCGGCGGTTGCAGGCGTTGCCCTTTGCAGCGCTGATAAGCTGTCACGCCCAAGTGGCCAGTGCACACACGCGCGGCTCGCCGTATTGTGCTGTGACAGCTCACACAGAGCTGACGTGGTTTCGGCTCTCCCGCGCTGCAGTCCCGCGAGAGGAGGGGGTGATGTCGTGCCAGGCAGGTCAAATTCATGCGATGCTTCAGCTTGGCAGGTGCGATGCGCTGGCCATGGCAGAGCTGACTTGAGCCCAGCTCATCGCGGTGGCAGATATCAGGTGCATACTTGTACCGCAAGATCACCGGTACAAGTTCAAAAGAGCAAGCAAAAAGCGAGAAGCGTCACATATATCACGAGCTGTAATTTGCGGGCGTGTGCTTGCCCCGACGCCAAGAATAGCCATGCTGCTGGCGTCGCGCCGGCATGCATCGTACTCGTCGCCTTTTGCGGTTCATGTAGCAGGTGCAACCTTCGGTTGCCTCTCCGCAGTGGGATCATGACGTGGCCCTGTCGGCTCGCGCTGGGCCAGTCGCTCATTACTACGCGTCAGCGGCTGCAGTCTCCAATGCTACCTTCGCGCAAGTAATTGTGCGGTGCCCGTTGAAGGCGTGTGTACTCAAAATCGTGGACAGCATACATGTATCGTACGTGCAGACCACATGCAAATGCGAACTGAACACTGGCGTAAACTACTTCAAGTACTTCTGAACGCTTGCGGCACTGCGTAGGATGCTCGGTGCAGCGGTGTAGCCTACAGATCGCCTCGTTCGAATCCATCCCACGCACGGCAGAGGCCCTCAAAGAGCGATAATCGCAGTGCAGCGAGAGTATCCGGGGTTGAACAGTTCTCCAAGCCAACCTGCTTGCTATTGTCACGACAGCTCGACGTGGTCGTGTTCCCTCGTGTGTAGTTTTGCGACTCCAACGCCTGCCAGCACAATTTACATTGTATCCCGCGGTTTAGTGACTCCAGTCGCGCACCGGTGAATTTGCAATACGAACATGTCAACATATCACATACCAAACACAAGACTTGGTGCACTTTATCTGCCCGTGTCCTTATCGCGCCCGTCATTACTCGCTCGGATGGATACACAGCTGGGATGCTTCCACATCGAATAGGGAACAACCACACGTGCAAATGGACTCGCCAGCTGGAGCACTCACTTGTCCATTTGCCTCCAGGCAGGCACCAACTCTGTTGTGTTCAGCATTCAGCACCCCGCAACCGCCATCGCTGACACTGCCACCACTTGCGCCTTTCGACCACCATCGGTTCATCTGGTTTCGCCCTGTACTGTAGCTAACCGATGGCGCTGCGGAAGTCCATTTCGCTGCCAATCGTGCCACCCGCCAAGCTGCGCCGCCGCAAGTCGCTGCAGGCAGAGCAAATGAGCCGATCGTTCTCCTTCACCAAGCGCCGCGTGGAGCGGACGCTGACGCAGACCATGGAGCAAACGCTGCTCGACAGCGTCCAAGTTGAGTTCGTCAAGGCCGTGGTGCCCGGCCAGAACAAACTGTCCAGCCCGCGCTACGTCATGCGCATCACCAACGCGGCGCTGGGTCAGACGTGGGAGATGGCGAGGACGTTCAAGGAGTTCTACGAGCTCAAGGATGCAATCGTCAAGGTGCTGGACTACGGCCACTTCTGCCCATCAAACTGCCCGTGGCTCTACATGTACGCGGCGCACCACTTCCCACGCCGCCGCATCTTCCGGTCGCGCAGCCCCACTGTGATCTCCGGTCGGCTATCCGAGCTGCAGACGTACTTCTCGACGCTGCTGCGTATGGCCAAGCAGAACCGTAACCTGGAGTGTCCGGTGTCGTCCACCAAGCTGCCGCAGCTCATCTACGACTTCTTGTTCGAGGGGATGGTCTTCGACCGCTCGGACTTCACGCGATTGAGCGAACGCCTGTCGGTTGTCGGCCGCGATAGCAGCTTCATGGACAACGACCCGACACAAGATCCGGAGGAATGCTTCATTTGTCGCAAGGCTCTTGTCGGCGACGACACCGTGTCGATTGTACCGGCCGCTCCAAGCAGCAAGAAGGGTCCTTCAAGCGTCAACAAAAAAGTCGACAAGCACGTCATGGCGGGCCTGACAACGCTGGAGTGCAGCCATTGCTTCCACGATGAGTGCATCCTCGCCAAGCTGAACGAGTCGCTGCATTGCCCACTATGCGTTGCGCAGACCAGCCCCCCTCAGTCAAAACAAGAGAAATCATGTGCAGTACAGACCCTTTAACGCACCGGTAGCTTGGTAGCTACGCGTGCATGTTCATAAAATCAAATGGGACGGTGTATTTCAGCGTTAAGTCGCTCTGTGTGGCTCGTCTTGCGCTTTCTCGTCTACAGCGCCCACACATGGGTATAGGTCATGTTCAGCACACAATGTATCCATGTCATGGATACCGGTTACGTGCACCACATTAAAACCAAGTTTGGGTCCCGATAATGAGGCGTGGTGGTGTCCGCAACCAGGAGGTTCGTCGTGTCCCTCCCTCTCCACGCATCATACCCCTCGCTTTCCGTGCTCTCGTAGTTCACTGACATGTTGTCGTGTCTTCCACCTCTTTTACTGTCCAAATTTCGCAGGTGACGGATGCTCAGGGCCGTCGGCGCTTCCACGGAGCCTTCACGGGCGGCTACTCGGCTGGATACTACAACTCTGTAGGCAGTGAGGAAGGATGGACGCCACGAACGTTCTCTTCGTCTCGAGGTGACCGCATTCCACGGGTCGAGCAGCGTGCGGAGGATTTCATGGACGAGGAGGACGACCCGCTGCTGGGCAAGCGGCTGGAGACGACGGAGCGCTATGATACGCTGCAGACTGGAGCTAAGAGACGTCTACAGCAACAGCAACAGACGGAGCAAGGTGGGGCTGGAGCGGGGGCAATTCCAGGGTTTGCGCTGCCTGATGACTGGGTCTTACCGGTCGACGATTCTATCGGAGCGAAGCTGCTGAAGCAGATGGGCTGGAAGGAAGGCCACGGCATCGGCCAGCGTGTCCGCAGACGCAAGTTTCTGGAGGAGAAGGAGGGGGCAGAGACGGCGAAGCTTTTGACGCAAGGTGTGCAGGAAGAGAAGACAGAGATGGGTGCACGAGATGACGCTGAAGAGGAGGTGTATGTGCCGCCGAGGAAGGTTTTCGATGTCCAGAAGGCGTTCCCGAAGCCCAAGTTGGATCGATATGGCGCGGGTTTTGACCCGTATATGAACGCGCCTGAGTTTTCGAGGTATAAGCAACAAGAAGAAGAAAAGCAGAGAGCGAAGGAAGGGTCTCATCGTCAGGTGGTGTCGTTCTCGGACGCTTTGAAAGCTACTAACGGCAGCAATCGGGCAACTACAGCGTACGGTCTGAGTGCCTTGGAGGAAGATGACGATATAGATGTCTACGGAACGGTTTCGATGAGTGAGTTCGATCGGGTAATTGCTCCACTTGGAGCGAAGAAGGACTTAAAGCGACTGGATTCCTCAGCACAAGAGTCTCGTCGACGGGAGAAGACGACTGCCTGCAGAACTTTGTGCTCGGATGGGCGGCCTGTTCTTCCTGGGTTTGAGCTTGCAGTCTCGAAAGAAAAGCCTCCAAAGGCAGTAAACTTGCGCCTTGCTGTGCCTGCAGAGTTTAAGGCGTATCACCGTTTTGATAAAGACGTGGGTCGAGATGACTCCGTGACAGCATTGTATCGTAAACACAATTTTTCGATTGACGCAGCCAGCAACCGTGGAATGGTCGTCACAGCAAAGCAACGCAGCGTTTTACTCGGAGACCACGAACAAGCGAACCATGGCCACGTCGGTCAAACTGATACTGACAACGGGGCTACGGCTTCTGGTAGTGGAGAAGCTTTAACCGGGAGTGTGTTCGATTTACTAGGAGAGGAGCAAAGAGCAAAGCTATTCAGTGCTGCTGCACAAGCAAAGCAAGGGCTACCTCTGTCTAGCACAACTCGTACTGCTCCAGTAGAAGAACCCCCTGCACCTCGAACCCGGCAGCCATTAGTCGTCGGTAGCGGTGGCGACCAATTTCGCGCCACCATATCAGCTTCCATCGCAAAACGGTTCGTGGCATCAACATCTACCGTTGCCGATGACAAAAGCGAGCTCGTGGCTACCCAGGAACCCCAAGCGAAGATGTCTCGGCGCTCACAAAGTTCGTGGATTCCCAAATCGCTGCTTTGTAAGCGCTTTCACGTTAAATGCGCAGGCCTGACAGGGTCAAGTGGTAAAAGTGAAGACGACGACAAAAGGCGAAACCTGTTTGACGAGGAGCTTGTTCCGCATTTGATGGAATTCGCCGCTGACCGAGCTGTTAGTCGACAACCCACAGAGCAGGCGGATACAGCTGAAAAGTCAGGCAAGGAGGCTAATGCTGAAGGCGAGAGTGCACATGATTCAGAGCTAGCGCCATTGCCTGCTGTCAAGACAGCCTCAGCCAGCTTGCTCAAATCCATCTTTGAGCCTTCGGATGAATCCGATGAAAGTGACAACGATAGCGAAGATGAAAGCGACGATGACGTCAATGGTGAAGATCAGAAGGAGGAAATTGTTCAGGCCAACCGGGGGCCTCTGTCATTACCAGAACAGCTATCACAAAGAAAGGATTTTGAGAGCGATCGACATGCAGCTAGCTCAGCGGAGTCGAGCTCATCGGACGATGACGAGGATGGTTCCTCCTCGTTTGCTGTTGCACCTGGAAGTGGTGATGGTGAAAAGGAAAAGCGGGGTGTGAAGAGATCGCAGAGTGTTAACGGTGACGACGAACGACATGCTAAGGAAAAGAAGCGAACGCACAAGAAGCACAAGAAACATCACCGTAGTAAGCACCGTTCGTCGCGCGAGGACAAGGACAAGAAAAAGAAAAAAGACAAGAAAGACCGCAAGGAGCGGAAGTCGCACAAACACCGCTCTTCAAGACATTCAAGACGCAGCCGAAGTCGTAGCCAGAGTCGGGAGCGAAGTGCTGCTGATCGCCACAGAAGCAGCAGCAACCGACGCCGCTGACATTATTTCGCGTGAACAAGTTGAATGGCAAAAACAATGCTACGAAGTTCTGTACAGTACCCTAACAGAACACAACGGTCTCACTTCAACACAACTATGGATTACACTCGGTGCAGATAGAGTCTATGTAAACAGAATCGATTGAAGCTTAAAATGCAATGCAAAACTAGTCAATACACGACAGAGGGATCTGTCTGCGCTGGTCCCTCCACCGAGTCAAGCACAGTTGCCTGGCACTATCAAGCGCACCTCCCTGCCCTATGTGGACACAGCTCTGCTCGAAGCAGCCGCCATTAAATTAGTCGAAAGTAACCTTGGAGCCCTTGAAGTTCTGGATGGACGACGGCTGGCGCTTAGGCGGGCCGTCACCACGTCCACCGAAGCCACGGCCACCGCCACGGCCACCACCACGTCCGCCAAAGCCACGGCCACCACCACGGCCACCGCCACGGCCACCGAAGCCACGGCCACCACCACGGCCGCCATCAAAGCCACGACCGCCACGTCCACCACGACCACCACCACGGCCTCCGCCACGGCCACCGAAGTTACCGGTGTTGTCACGGCTCTTGGCGTAGTTGACACGAATGGCACGGCCGGCAACGTACTCGCCAGCAAGCTTCACGGCCTCGTCCACAGCCTCCGTCGTGGCAAAGTCAACGTGACCGAAACCACGGAACTCACCCGTCTCACGGTCGGTAGCCAGACGGCAGCTGAGGATCTCACCGCACTCGCCGAAAGTCTCACGAATGACGTTCTCATCCACGTCCCACGACAGGTTGCCGATGAAGACGCTGGTGCAGCCCTCAGGCTTCTCGTCGAACATGTTCTTCTTCTCAGCCGTGCGGATCTTCATCCAGCGGCCGCCGAAGTCCTGGCCGTCCATGGCAAGAGCAGCCTCAGCAGCCTCGGCGGTAGCAAACGTCACGAAAGCCGTACCAGACGAGCGGCCGTTCTGCAGAGGGATGCGAGCAGCAGTCACCTCACCGCAACCGGCGAAGTGCTCCTTCACCTCATCCTCCGTGGCAGACCACGGCAGACCAGCAATGAAGATCTCAAGGGCCTTCTGCGGGTTGGCGACAGCAGCGGCGTCGCCGTTCTCCTGCTTTTGCACCTTGTTGGACTTCTCACCAGCGTCCGAGTTTTTGCGCTTCTTGGCGACAATGGTGGTCTCCTCCTCGTCCGAAGACGAGTCCGAGTCGCTGGACGACGAGGACTCCTCCTTCTTGGCAGCCTTCTTGGCAACCGGCTTCTTGTCCTCCTCATCGTCCGAAGAGTCCGAGTCCGAGCTGTCGCTCTCCTCCTTCTTGGCGACCACCTTCTTAGCAGGGACAGCCTTCTTAGGCGCCTCCTCCTCGTCCGAGGAAGAGTCCGAGTCCGAGCTCTCCTCCTTCTTGGCAACAACCTTCTTCACAGGGGCAGCCTTCTTAGGCTTCTCCTCCTCATCCGACGAGGAGTCAGACGAGTCCGAGCTCTCCTCCTTCTTGGCAACCACCTTCTTGGCAACCACCTTCTTGGGGGCCTCCTCCTCGTCCGAAGACGAGTCCGAGCTCGAGTCCGAGCTCTCCTTCTTGGCGGCGGGCTTCTTGGCGGCCACCACCTTCTTAGGGGCCTCCTCCTCGTCCGAGCTCGAGTCGGACGAGCTGTCGCTCTCCACGGGCTTCTTGGGGGCCTCCTTCTTGCCCTTCTTGGCCACGACCACCTTCTTCTGCGGTGCCTCGTCGCTGCTCGAGTCCGACGAGCTGCTGCTGGACGCAACCTTCACTTGGGCTTTCACCTTCTTGGCCATGTTTGAGTCTATTGAGAGGTTGAGGGATCTGGAGCTGCTGGGGCGCTGAGCTATTGCCGAATGACCAGCGAAAGGTGGCTGGCTGCTAGGCCTTTTGATACCTTCAACTGACGGCGAGGTTTGGTTGGCGTAGGCTGCTGCATGGTCTAAAACGCGTGGACCACTCAAAAAAGGTCGACCAAATTGTGCCGGACCATTTTTGAGGCGTTGGCATAGAAATGTACGCACACACGAAATGTGTGGTGCACCTGAAGCCAGTTTAACGAGGTTTTTTCATTGTGGAAAAGAGGGGGCGAGGTTTTATGTATCAGTTGGGTGGATTCGCACACAAGAACCACACAGTCTTTCTTTCGAAATCCGCGCGCTATCTATCCTGCAATACCTGAGGGCAACATGGTGGCAAGTGGCGGCGACGAGAACTCTGCGGCGGACGCCATGGCGTCCCAAGTGGTGGTGGTGGACGATGCTACCAAGGTGGAGCATGAGCCGGTGGTCGGAGAGAAGCGGCGCGAGCGCGAAGAGGACGTCGACCCGCTGGTCGCGAGCGTTGAGACTGTCGTCGCCGAAGCTCCCGACGCCGTAGCGGACGACGCGTCGGCCTCGCAGGACTCGCAGGCCACGCAGGACGACGACATCCACGACGTCATGGCCAAGATGAAGGAGGTGGCCGGCGCCGACGTGGCGTTCGACGCGGCGGCAGCAGCTGCGGCGGTAGTGCCGCCTCCTCACGAGGCGCTGAAGGTTGACTCGGCCACGCCCGTGCAGGACGCGGTGGTCGCAGCAGCTGTCGCGGGCATCGGCGCTGACCCGAACGCCGTGACCAACGTCAAGCACGACAGCAAACGCATGGCGCGCGTGTCGTTCAACTCGTGGTTCGACTTCGACTCGTACTTTGAAATGTACATGCAGGAGACGTTCCAGCCCTTCCGCATGCGCTCGTCCTGCAGCGTCGAAGCCTACCGCCGCAACCAGCAGAAGGTCATGCTCAACAACAAGAGCTCGCGCGGACGCCGCGCCGAGTTCCCGGACGAAGCCATCCACCACCACCGGATATACATGTGCACCCACGCCATGAAAGCGCGCTGCCGCGGCGCCAACACCCGCCCCGGACAAAAGTACCGCGGAATCGGCTGCATGGCCAAGATCAATGTCAAGATCACCCCGGCGGATAACCCGTCCAAGTACATGGTGATTGTTACTGACCAGGTACGACGCATATCGGTGATCTGCCGAGTTTGAATGTGGTTCTGACTGTTTGATGTGTCGCTGCAGGTTGTGTCGCACAATCACCCCGTGAGCCGCGAGATCTATGAGGCGTACCCGGACGTGCTGCTGAAGATGATGCGGCGCAGTCAGCTGTCCCAGTCGATGCTGGGCCACCCACCGCCGCCCAAGTTCGAGACGCCCCAGCAGACGCAGAAGTACGAGCGCGCTATGAATACGTTCCAGTCGGTCGCCGAGACCATGGCCCGGTTGAGTGACGAGGACTATGAGGCGCAGCTCGGTCAGCTGCAGCGGCTCTACACGCCCGCCACGGAGCAGGATCAAACGGTCTGAGTGTAAAGCCAACGCGGACCATTGGGCGGAGAGGGTGGCCATATACCAATACGCAAAGAGAAGAGGCGCTACCGGCGAAGGGCTTGAATTCGCCCTTGGCATGTAGCAACAACGTTTATTCCATACACGGATGCGTCTTCCCTCAACAATAATTGACTTCATACTTTTGCCCCAAGAGCAATTACCACGGTAGTACTACTACTAGTATTATATACTGTAGTATTTTTACTACGTAGTACTACAGTAGTAAATACTTGCAGCAGTGTGATACTACCACTGTATTCTGTATTAGTAGTACTTGTATTACAGTATTAGTACTACTAGTACTATGGTAGTAGAAATCCTTTCAATTATTGAATACAGTGGTATTACTGTACCAATAAATATTAATTAAACTCGAATTTAGATTGTGTCACCAATAATTGTTTTTACACCTGCGGGGGAACAAACAGAGAACACCATCTGCGTTGTGCATCGCATCGCAGTCTCGTGAAAGCTCCAGCTGAGCATCTTGTGACCGGAGCAGCGAGCAATGGCGAGCAGCGGCGTGGACGTGGCGCTCGCGCCCAACTCGAGCGTGATCCTGGAGCCGGCGGACTCGCTGTCCTTCCACCTGCAGCCGCAGACGGCGCCCCAGGCCGTGCTGACGATCCGCAACGTGGCGGACGACCGGCAGATCGCCTTCAAGGTCAAGACGACGCGGCCGCTGCGCTACCTGGTGCGGCCGAACCAGGGGCTGCTGGGGCCCAACGGCTCGGCCTCCATCATGGTGATCCTGCAGCAAAAGGACTGCGACGAGCTGCTGCGTCTGGACCCGGCGGAGCGGCAGCTGGCCAACGACAAGTTCCTGGTGCAGAGCATCTACGTGGACGACGGCTTCTACGAGCTGGTGAAGACCAAGTCCACCAAGGAGATGGCGGACGAGCTCACCAACATGTGGGCGCGCACGGACAAGCGCGCGCTGTCCAACAAGAAGCTGCGCTGCCGGTTCGTGCAGGACGGAGAGGAGGCGGGGGGGCGTCCGGCGTCTCCGCCCAGTCCGCAGCGGGCGTCATCGACGAACGTGTCTCCGGCCAAGACGGCGGCCACGTCGGACATGAGATTCCAGGAGAGACTCAGTGAGGAGAGGGAGGAGGGGAACATGAACACGCCCGCGCAATTGGCATCGGCGCTGCTGCAGGACGACAAGCCCAAGGTGGCGGAGAGTAGGGAAGGAGGCAAGGAGACGGTGCAGGAAGTCGCGGCGCTCCGCAAGAAATACGACGAGGTAAAGTGCAAGGAGATGATGTGGTGGAGGGAAGAGGTGGCTAATTGATTTGTGCTTGGGGTGCTGCAGTTGGTGGCGTTTACAGTGCAGCTCACGGCGCAGCGTGACGTGTTGATGAGCGACCTGGACAAGACCCGGCAGCTGCTGCAGAAGGCGAGCACCGACGCACAGCGTGTGAAGAAGCTCTCGGAGGAATCCTCGACTCTGCGTCATCGGAAAAACGTCGGTGGCAATGGTGCATCATCCGGCAACGAAGACTCGCAGGCCGTCACGGGCAAGGGTCCGAAGGAGCAGGGGGTATGTCACGATATCTTTGTTGCTGGCCGTCTGCATGGCGCTATACTGACTCATGTGGTTGTTTTCTTGCTGCAGGCATTTAGTCCCGTGCAACTGCTGATCTGCGCGATCATTTTCTTTTTAGTTGGGCGCTATTACTAGGCGACGCGCTGTACCGTGTGCGATGGAATTAGGCAGAGACAGAAGGTGTTGCAACTCAAGTGCGTGGTGAACGAAGGGGCAATAGTACGCTTGGCGAAAGCATTAGAGCTTTCTGTCGACCTGCTTGGAAACGCCGACGCGTGCTTGCGCACGTGTATGTGGGCTCGCAGTTGAGGGGAACTTGGCTTGCTGGAGGTAGAAGATCATGGAGCACGATTAGTAGTAGACCGAATGACCGATCGATTGAGTGCAGGCAACCAGGGAGATTGAATGAATATGGCAACAACACTTCCTCTTGGATCGTTGGAGAGCAACGATTGTTTTAGCAAGTGCGCTGCAGGTGGGCTTGGTGGTGCATTGATAAGAAGCATGGGCCACGAAGTCTCTCGCGCGAAAGTAACTCTTCTTGTATGACCTGAGCTCAATGAAGGTTGTGCTGACCTGAATGCAACTCCCCTTTGCTAGTTGAGAATCGCGGTGACGCTCATTTTGCGCTTACCCTCCATATTCAACGGTCCACACGCTTTACGCTTGGCACTGCGCGTGCGACAGCTTTCTGCGGCGCTGTCTCCGCCATCGCTGCTGACTCCAGATGCACGCAAACCGGCACTTTCTTTCATAGACAGCATAGCCATCGCTGCGGCATCACTGTCCGACTGGGTACCAGCAGGCGCCACACGCAACGGCAGCGGAGGGAGAATTGCTTTTTCTTCTTGGGGACGGCCACCAAAGCGAGGTGGCGGTGCTTCTGCATCATCGTCAGGGAAGGTTGTGTCGTCGACGTTTTCCTCGTACTCTCCGTCACCGTCATACGCGCTCTCGATCTTCCTGAGTTCCCTCACATCGTCTCGAAGAGCGTTTACTCGCACAAGCGTAACCGAGTCTTCCGATCTTGGAGAGGCTTCATCCACCGCGCTCCTATACCTGCGTCCGTCGTGACGGCTGCCACTTGCACCAGGAGGGGTGTGGCTCGGCGAATGACTTGACGAATTGTTGTTGCCAGTGCCATCCTTACCACCAGCGCCACCACTTGCGGGTCCTGAACTGCCAGGGGCCTCTCCCGATGGCGAAGACGATGAGCTGCCTCCGCCGCCACTGCGTCTCGGGGACGACTTTTGCGCATCGTGCTGCTCAATGCTAGATCCCGTAGCCTGCATGAAGATATGCTCCAGACGGTCGATCATGTGCAGCAGCGGTTCGTACGTCGCGAAAGGCTGCTTCATCAGAATCGTATGCATGAACTTGTTGCGAGTGGCGTATCCCGTCCACTTGTCATGCTTTTTCAAAATCTGCAATTCGCCACATCACAAGTAAAAAAAACGTGAGACCACCGCTACACAACAACAAATTGCACGCGGAAATGCCGTCAGGGGACGAACCGCCTGACTCGACGAATAGTCAATTTGAATAAAGTTCCGACCTTGGAAATGCCGCAGAAGTTCATGACGGCGAAGTTTTCCAGCAGCAGCAATTCCTTGTACAGCGCCACGCAGCTTTTCATCAGCGCCGTCTTGGCTTCAGCCGACTCGGGGTTCGTCTGAAATACACACGACAACAGTATGTAAGACCTTCACCCCTACCAAACTCTAAGCACAAAAATCTCTCCGTACCTTAAGCTGCTGGAAGCTGGCGTCGATGGCCGCCACCTGACTCGTGTGCTTGGCCTGCTCCTTGAGGAAGAAGTCCGCAATCTTCTTGATCTCCATGCGCAACGTACGGAAGAAGTTCATTTCGTCCTGCGACTGGCCTGCACAACCCAACAATTGAAAGTGAGTGAGTCAATATATGTACACCACCCACTGTAAAATCCCGTAGCAATATAAAAAAACTAAGAAGAATAAAAAACACGCACGGATGCTGTCGTTGTCCTCCTTGGCGGAGGGTTTGATCTTGATTTTGACGAGTTTGTCGCCCTGCAGCTTCTCCTCCTTCTTGATCTGCGCGCAGTCCTTGATGATCTTCTTCAGCAGCTTGTAGTCGGCCCAGTAGGGCTCCCACGCGCTGGGCGACATCTGCGTCGACTGCTGCAGCACTTTGCCGAACTTCATGGCTCTGTCGTTCTGTCCGTTGCGTCTTGTGCCCTCGGTCTGAAGGAAAACCAACTGATAACCAACCAGTCAGTCGCTGCGGTGCAGTGCAGAGCGCAGCGGAGCGGGGCGCGGGTGGGGCACCTGGCGGCGAGATTCGATGCAGAAACGAGGTCAAAACACCTGCTCGAATCTTTTCGCCCGCGCGGCACGAGGCAGCGCAGCGAATCTCGCGCGAGACTCAGCAAAGCATTGCGCAGGTGGCCCCTCCCGCGCCTGCGATGGCATCCTGTTCATTCATTGCTGTACTGTACCTGGTAGACGCTCGACGCGCACAAAAAGCTGTTGTGTATGTGTGTGTATGTATGGCTGCGCGCGTGGCAGGCAGTTATTGAGCGAATGTACCGTATCGGAGTGCAGCACAGCAGATTGACACCTATCCCGCGGCGCGATTTGGAAAAACCGGCGTTGTGTCATGAGACTATTGTAGAGAATGACTGGTGATGGTATGTGTTAAGAAAGGCTTGTGTGCATTTTTGTTCGACGAGGAGACATAGTCAAACTGCTATATGGCATGTTCAAGTCGCAAATCTAGGACCGCTTCGAGTTTGGCGGTGCGACAGCAACAGCCAGTTCCGCACGCGTATGTCGGCGTGCGACCCGAGCAGGTGTGCTTACCCGACGCGGAGCTCTGCAGTGTGGCCGTCTGTCAGTCCCCCGAGTGCATTGCTGCTGCGGTCTTCGAGTTCGATCTGACTCATCCCGGGAGGTAGTCGTCGTCGTCCCTACGTTACGTGCACCTTCAACCTCAAATAGACTGTCTTATTAGATGTAATCACAACATCCAATCATATCAATGCACTGCATTGTGTAATTTCTTACCGGATCCATGTATTTGTTAGCTTGTAGAAACATGTTTTAATTAGCTCTAAATCAGTACTTTATTCCTCTAAATATGGACTATTTTTAAACCCTCTCAAATCGCTTTGCTGTATCAATCTGGGAGCGCATGCGATGTGCTTGTCCGCTTGGATACCCTCGATCGCGAACGCACGGCGTCCAGCCGTTTGGTTTGGCCGCGACTGCCAGCGAAGTCGCCGACGATGCATGGCACTGTTCACTCGCCGCGAGCAAGCAAGAAGTCCGGTGCCAGGTGCACTCGTGCAGTACATGTACCGGTATTAATAACCAGACGTGGCACCTCAAGTGCAGGTGCACGGTATCATTTCCAGTGCATCATCTGATATCCTACGGCCCCACTTCAACTGGTCAAGGGCAACGTTGCCGCTAAAGGTGCTGCTGCTGATTGGATGTCTATAGATACTGGTACATGTACTGTAGTACGTGTACTGTATTTGCTTGCTCTACAGCTCTGCTGCTGGTGTGGCTATCATGCTCGTAAGCTTAGCGAACTGCAAAGTGCAAGGCTGTAATGCTGCAAGTCCATTGATGAATCTCGGTCGCTTCGACACTCATCGAGGTCTCGCAGGTTTCCTTGCCGCCGGCGGAAGTCCTTTGCATCTTGACATCCTGAAGGATTTGGTGCATATACCGGTATGTACAGTGTAGCGCGTTGATCAGCGGCCACGAAGCTGCTCATAGCGCTGCTACATGTACCGGTATTAATAACAGTCTCCGCGGTGTGCCTTTGCCCCACGACCTGAGAATGCGGAGCTCGCCAACATTGTCGAGAGAACGCCAACAGAGACTTGCACGCGATCCCCGGCTCAGTGGCAGCGCTTTCCATGCGCCGCAGCAACAACGCCTCGACGTCATTTCACCAGAGGAACACGGCAAATTCGAGGATGTGGTAGACCAACGGCGGCGCCAAGTATCGCCACCGAACCTGGATTCCATCTGACCCGAATCCGCGCGTCAAGGCTGCAACGATCCACCAGAATCGCTGCATTGACTCGTCCTTCCAGCTCACGACCAAAGGCGACGATGACCTTGTCGCTAGTGCTGGTATCCATACACTTTGCCACCGCAATGCGAACGTGTTCGCGTATATCACCAGACGGCACTTCTCCCGCTCATGGGGCGGGAAGTGCCGATGCAATGCCGGACTCCACACCACCGACCAGTTAGGCGACAGCATCTGCCGCATGTCGGCGCGGATCCAAGACGCCTCTTGCACTTCCTGCCACAGCTCGATCGCTGCACCAGCGACGCCAATACAAAAGGTCAGTTCATCTACTCCAGGCCTCTACACCCCCAATACACCAATCCACGTACAGATCGTCGCCCCGGAAGCTCCGCTGGTCAGCAGCAACGCCACCATTGTGTTATTCTTGCGGGTGATCGCCAGAGTCAACGCCGAAGACCCCGCTCTAAGCACCACCCAATACCCGTAGCAATAGTTAATATTTTCTCTCAGCATACGTGTATTTGTCTAATGAGCTTCCTTACATTGTGGTGGCATTGAGGTCGATGTCTTCCTCCTCCAAAAGCCTCCGCACAATGCTCAGGCGACTGTGCGCCACAGCGTAGAGCAGTGCCGTCCATCCTTCGCCCAGCTTCACGTTCACATCACCTCCTGTATCGCTTAAGAGCCACCCATCCACCACGTCCACGTCTCCATTAGCAGCCGCGTCCAGGAACGCTCGCTGCTGCTTGAGGCGGTGCTTGGTAGTGGCCATTGAAGGGTGAAAACGCAAATGCTGTCACTAAGACGAGGTAAAGCGTCACTCAAATCCACTTCAACTTGAAAAAGTATCTATTGAGTCGCCTTAGCGTGGACGATTTAAGGCCGTGGGGCTGCCGGTTCCTTCCTCTTCTTCGCGCAGCTCGTCGCCATCTTCTTCTCCGCTCGATCCGATCGTGAATTTTGGCGATGGACCCTTTCGAGCGGCTCGGGATCGAGGTGACAAGGGGTTTCCCGGTGGAGACGACGGCGACGCACTTCCTGAGTCGTTGATTTCCACGATAGTCTGCATATTTGCACGCGAGGATTCGTCGGGGATGCGCGACCAAGCGCGCGTACGCCACTTCGTCCACACCATGACGGCAAGCGCGACGCCCACTAGTGAGATGAGGATGATTTCCGCGATGAAGGCGCCGATTGGGGGGCTTGACCGTGTTGCTGTCGTCTCCGTTGACGAAGTGCTGGGTGCATCGGCACTGCCTACAACGTTGGACAGCAACGTCGCCGTCGTGTTTGAATCCACAGACGAACTGTTGTTGGAGCTACTGGCAGATGTGTTTGAAGGTGCTGGCTGTTCGGTAGCGACTGGTACCGGAGTGACAGGCGATGGCTGATCGGTACCCTCTGAAGCGATCGGAGCTGAACTGGTAGCGTTGGTATAGCTTTTCCCTAGGAAGCACCAAGGCATAGCACAATGTCAGGTAAAGTTGTATAGAAACCTTCAAGCAAAAAAAACGTACCACAATTGGACTCGGCGAAGCCCACACGCTTGTTCTCCACATCAAAGATCACGTCGAAGCCGACCATGGTGCTCGCGCCAAGAACTGAAGTGTAAGCGCAAAACATTATAAGCTAAAATACAAATAGAGAAATAGAGAAATAGAGACGCGTCTTACCCCCACCACTACGCTCCGAGAAGTGGAAATTACCGGAGTACGATCCGCCGTCGTCACTAGGCGTAAGATACTTCGAGGCGGGGACATCCAGCTGAACGTCATCGGTGCTGTCGCCTTTCATTCCGCTTAGAATGATGGAAATTACTGGGAGGGCCGCCAATTCTTCACTGGTCAACTTCATGCGGTTTTCATTATAGTCACGCCCTGCTGCCTCGCTAAAAGCTTTCGTGAACGCTCGCTTTCCTATCCCGTCGAAGAAGGTATCCGTCGTGCCGCTGTCAACAATCACACCTCTACCTGAATTGATCGTTCCAGCATCGATTCCAAGCGAGACACCGTTCAGCAAAATATCCTTCACGTGGACTGGATAATAGGCGGAGTTGTCATTGAGCAGCGGTGTATACCCGACATTGCTCGTGTGGTGGCTATAGTCCACACCTCCAAACACAAGTTCACCACCGTCCCCGGCAAAACAAAGGGTGAACAGATTTTGCGTCACGCGGCCTGCGTTCAGCATGTACGACATGATCGTCGCGCGATGGCGACCAAGACCCATGATCCCATTCTCCTTCTGCGTGATAAATAAACCAGTCTCCTTGGTCTGACAGCCCACAGGAAACCGAAACCCAAACGTCTTCAGCACTCCCTCCATCTCATCAGCTGGCGACGAGAATCCTCCCACCCACACCAGCTCGTCCACCATCACAGCCTCCCACATACTCCTCTCCATGTAACTCTATCCAACACACAACATCAACATCAGACACAATTCCAATGGTGTGCTTGCAGTTGTATATCACCTGCGAGACATAGCAACGGTCTTGTTCGCACGAGCGGCAGGAGTCGAAGTCGTGGCAGGCCACATACTTGACCGTCGTTGACTTGGACATGTCGAAGAGCGGGTCTGTGTGGTCTCCACAGCCCTGGCACGAGGTGCACGGCAGCGCCGTCATGTGGCTGCCCGTGTCCACGATCACCGAGGCTCGTTGTGCTGGGATCCCCAAGTAGATCTCAGCGTAGTGCGTTCTACCCAGACAACCAACCCCGTCAGCCCCCATCCAATGTAGCCATACCATAACACTTCAACTCCTCACGCACCCGTAGCCCACGCCTAGTGGCGATTCACTCAGCGCCAACGTCCCGAGTGGGAAATCTCCGTCGGCATTGGCCGCCTCCTCCTGCGCTCGTCGTCGCGCTCGAGTCTGTTGATGTGCCAGTCGCTGGGACAGTTCAGTGCTCGGCTGCCGCTGCTTGTGCAGCTGGAGCTTCAAGAAACTCGGCTCATCGACAACGGTGGAGCACACTTGAGTACAGGCTGCTGCCATCAGTAGCACAGCCACAGACGTAGCCGTTGTCGCCAACATGGTCAATCGACGAGTGACATCAGTGCAGTTACTTATGACAGGTGGGTGTATTTACGACCAATTAGAAGCTGAGCTAACTGACGAGGGCTATTTATAGCAACAAAAGATGAGATGAAGTTGAAGTGCTGTTTCTCGTTATGACTGACGACTGACGATGGGAGGCATATCATAGGTATCATATCTGCACCTGAGCTGCACTGCACTACATGGCCGCGTAGTCCGCCTCGAATCCGCCGCCCGTGTCGCTGAGGTCTGCAAACAGACTCTCTTCGCGCTGGCGTGCGAGCATTTTCTGTCGGAAGAGCACGGAGCCCACGACGGCCGCCACGAACGCGACGCACCCGATCACGATCCCAGCGATGGCTCCAGCGCCCAAAGCGTCAGGAGAAGTGCTCGACGGGGAATTGCTACCGGTGGACGCAGTGACACTGGCGTTGTCCTTGGAGGGCGTTCCGACCGCGGTAGCGGTGGACCCAGTTGCATTGCCAGTGTTGCCGTCAGACGTCGTAGTTCCGCCTGACGTAGTAGTCCCAGTGGTAGTTTTCCCGGGAATCGATGTCCCGGTGTTATTGGCAGTGGTGCCATCCCCAGTGTTATCCTCAGTGATTGCAGGCCCGACCGTGTCACCAGCATTCTTCACGGGGGCAGCGGTACCAGCTCCATTCTCGGTGTCGCCTGGTGTGACGGTGTCTGGTACACTCGTGTCTGCTGGCGAAATTGTATCCGGCGCGACGGTATCTGGAGGGTTTGTCTCTGGAGCGGTTGATTCTCGTCCGATCGTGTCCGGTACACGCGTGTCTGCGGGCGAGGCTGTATTTGAAGGCGTAACAGTCTCTGGGGATATTGTCTCCGGTTCGGTTGAGTCTCGTCCTGCTGGTGCGACCGTATTTTGCGCAGTCGAGTCTGTAGTATCTGGTGCAGTTGTGCTCGCTGGCGGAGCTGCATCCGTCGCGACAGTGTCTGGAGGTGCCGTCTCCGGTTCGGTCGAGTCTCCCCTTGTTGGTGCGACCGTGTCTGGTTTAGGTGTATCTACCGGCGCTTTAGTATCCGGTGCAGTTGTGTCTGCAGTCGAAGCCGTATCCGTCGCAACAGTATCGGGGGATGTTGTCGCCGGTGCGGTCGAGTCTCCTACTGGCGCAACTGTGTCTGGAGCAGTTGTTGTTTCAGACGACGGCCTAGCAGTGTCTTCTTGAAGTGGCGACGATTTCACTGATGGAGCCAACGTGGCATCCTCAGGACACTCGTATCTTTCTCCAAAGCTGTCAATTACTTTGGTACAGTTTTCATATTTCCCGTGATCGTTTTCTTGTGCCGGTACTGGATCGTGTTGAGTTCGGGTCGGGGTATCTGGGGCATTAGTGGGCGTCGGCAGACTCTCTTTCAAGCCATCCCAATCTTTAAATCCTTCAGTTACGTGCGGGAGGTGATCCACATTTTCATCTTGGTGGCCGGAAATCCCAGGAATCGATGGTGCCTCGGAACGAGTGTCCTGTTGCTTGACCTCGTCGTTAGGAGGTGGCAGATTATCTGTGACGCCTTCCCAGTATTTGAACATGTCAGTCACATGTGGGAGGTGATCAACATAATTCTCGTTTGAAGTGAAAATGGGAGCTCCTGTTGGTGCACCAGATGAAGTCTGCCTTGAAGCTTCGGTATCCTGCGACAGATCATCTTCAACGCCTTCCCAAGTTTTAATTTGTTCATTCACATCCGGTAGGTGGTCCTGGTAATCGTCTTCTCGGCGAGGGTAGAGCGGAGCAAGTGTTGGCGGCTGTGTTGGCACCTCGCAGGGGTTACAGTCGTCCTGGTTCCATCGTACGTACTCGTCAAAAACACTCATTGAGCCACTGACCAACTTCGAATCCTTGTCGTTCCACACGAGTCCAGGCTCCACTGTACTGTGATACACTGAAGCGGTGTCTACTGGTACATCGTCTTGCACTTCTGCAGCTTGGTACTTGTACTCGGGCTGTAGTGTAGCCACTTCCGCTTCGTCTAGTAATTTATCGTCTGCAATTCCGTCGGTTGTGAGGTGAGGTGGAGCGCTATCCTGTTCGCTAACCGTCTTCTGGAAGTCAGGCCATGCAACAGCCGAGCCTCGAAGCAACTTGACTTCTTCGTCGACACTTCCAACAGTCTCAGTGTTCGGGATGTTGTCGAACGCCGCGGACTTGGAGATCAGCAGCGCCCAGCCAAGGTACCGCCTCATGCCGAGCTCTGCCACGGTTGTGAAAAGTACGTCTAGTCCCTGTTTGCAGTTCTCTCAAGGTGCAATGAGATTCATCATGGCACTGCAACAAGCAACCAACAGTCGACGGATCTTGGAGATGAAAAGTCACGAGACGCGCCGAGATATCCAAAACCACCGCCTCGCTGGAGAGTCCCTATTGTCGTAGAGACCCTCGCTGCCGTCAAGTTACTGTAGATATGTTTCCTCGCGAACTCAGTGCATATTTGAAGCGGTTGGGCTCGGTGGTAAGTCACTGCGGTCAAGTTGAAGTGACGAGGTGCTGACAAATGGTGGTACGCTGTGGACGAATTGCAAAGTTCAAACTACGGGAATGACCTTGTCATTATGTATGGGTTACATGCAGCAGCCGACGAGTATTCACGGTCTCCCATCAGCTACGCTTAGCTGACATACGTGTGGTGACTGGTATTTATTTACTTGGCAATGGCGAAATAGGTGGGCGCTCTGTGCTGCCTCAAAGCCGCTCCAGCGTACGGTTGTCCACCTTGGGGTCCTCCTGCATCGATTTCCGGTCAAAGACCTCGTCTTCTTCATCACTGCTGCTGTCCTGGCCATGGTGACTGTCGTCGTCCTCTTCCTGGCCAAGCCGCTGGTGCTTCGCTGAGCCTCCTTTCTTGTCGTTGCGAACCAGGCCGAACTCCTCTTCATCGTCGTCGTCTTCGTCCTCCTCGCTGCCCTTCACACGACTCCAGAGCTGGTCCTTGCCTGTCTTCTCTCTCCGTCGACTGACCGAGATGAGCATCATCAGAAGGAAGCCAACCACTAGAACTGCACCAACGATCGTGAGCACCATCGGATGTGCGCCCGATGACTTCTCCTTTGTCGTTACGGCTGCGAAATCAGCTGAAGACGACGACTGGGTCTTGGTTGCTGTTTCTTCCGCCAGTGCCTGGATGTTCTGGACCGAGTTACTTGATGAGTCCACTGAAGAAGCATTTTCTTCCTCAGCTTCCGGTGTTAGCGCGGGAGTAGCGGCTGGCTCCGAGGTGACAATTGCAGAGGTCGATTCCGGGATCGTTTTCACTGTTGCCTTAGGTGTTGAGGCAGCAGCAGTAGCGGTTGGCTTGGAAGTCGCTTCAGCAGCCGTTGGTTCAGGCGTCGTCGCCACCGTGGTCTGTGGTCTGGCTATAGCCTTTGGTGCAGCAGTCGATGCAGCAGTAGGCGCGGCGGTGGGTGCCGCAATTGGCGCATCAGTCGACGTCACATTGATTGCTGTTGCAGATGTGGAGACCGGTACCGCAGCGGTCGTAGCTGAGGGAACAACATTTTCACTGATGTTTTTTTTGCTGGTAATGTGATCACCGATCGATGGTGCTTTCGTCGTTGTCGTTGAGTTTCCACCTTGGTAGGCGCAGTCGGCATCCACAAAACCCACGCGCTGGTTTCCGAGGTCAAAAATCACGTCACGGTTCATCATAAGGTTGGCACCGATGACTCCGCCCGAATTCTCCGATAGGTAAATACTACCGCAGTAGGAGTTGTCCGAATGCAGCAAATATTGCTCAGGGGGGATATCAAAGACCACCTCGGCATTTTCGTCTCCATACGCTTCCATCACAAACTGAATCGTCGGCAGCGAGGCCAGATCCTCATTCGTGTAGCCATGACATGACGTTCCAACCTGATAGTCGCGACCCGCGACCTCTTTGAACACCTGCAAAAACTCGTTCTTCAGAGCTCGCGGGAGATACGAGTCGGTGGTTCCGCTGTCAACGATGTAGTGGCCGCGTGTGTACGCCTCCTCCTTGGCATTGATGGATTTCCCACCGATGCGGATGTCCTTCACGTTGACGTTGTAAAAATGGCTACAAAACACACACACAAAGCACAAACCAATTAGCACAAAGAAAAAAAAACTAACCACACACAGCAGCGCACTCGTACCCAGCAGAGCGGTCTTTGATCACTTTAGCGTAAGAAATTTCTCCGCGATGCGCCTGTGTGTTTGGTTGTCCCACCGACATGGTGCCGCCATTCTCCGTAAAGCAGAGCGAGAACAAGTTGCTCGGGATTTTATTCTCGCGGTGCAGCTTCGCCACAATGTGGTTGTCCGAGTTGGACAGTCCCATGATGCCGTCCGCCACTTGCGTGACGAACAATCCCGTCTCGGAGCTCTGACAGCCGAACTGGAAGTGCGTGCCGTACCGGTTGCGCATGGCCTCGTCCTGGAAGCTCGCCTCTCCTCCCAAGTAGACCACGTCCTCCACCACCGACGCCTTCCAGCTGCTCCCTTCCATGTACGACTGCGAGATGGCGCACGTGTCGGACTTCTGCGTGCACTCCTTGCACTGGAAGAACGACTGCTGCTGCGAGCACGTCACGTGGATCAACGTGGACGAGTTGTCCGCCTGGAACGGCTGGTCCGTGTGGGACCCGCAGCCGTCACAGCCTGAGCACGGGAAGGCCATCAGTCCACTGCCAGTATCAGCGATCACCGACGCCCGCTGCGGCGGAGTACCGGCGTACACCCACGTGTAGTGCGTGCTGTATCAACAGAACTGTGTCAGTAGGTTATTCTCCAGCCTGTGCATTTAAATACTGGACGCACCCGAGTCCCAAGTGCATTGGGACGATCTCCGGCGCGTCCTCTTCGATGTTCAGGCGCCGCGTGTATCTCTCCGGGCGTATGTTGGGCTTGGGCAGAGGGTGCAGCTCCAGCGTCATACCAGCCTCGTGCTGGGCCTGTGTGAGCGTCGCGGAGGCCGCCACGGACGCCCAAAAGCCGACGAACACGCGCACCATGTTGAGAGGTGAAGGGTGCGAGCTGACTAGCGGCGAGAAAAGCCTGTGGAGATGCACGAGTGCGCAGTGAGGAGGAAGAGAGCTGAGCTGGCGGATGGGGGAGCACCTCGGCACGTGGCGGTTTTCGGCTCGGAAAACCACCGTCCTCGGACCCAAATTAATTAATTTTGGGGTGAGTGAGAGGTTTTAATTTGGGGGAGAGAGTCAGAGCAGAGAGCCGGAAAAAGTATCTTTGCCATCAATCACTACGGTACTGTAGTTGTCTCTAGTCGTGGAGCCCCATCTCGTGGCGCAGTAGTGTTGACCACGCGCTGGTGCCGCGGCGTTGGCGCTGGGCGGGAGAACGCGACTCGTTGCCGTCATCGCAGGTTTTCTTGACGTTTGGTTGCACCGAGAACGCTCGCAACGTGGCGGTGGAGTCTGCCATTCGACTCGCCAGCCCCACGAGCGGAATGCCGAAGCGAGAGTGAGGAGAACCAGGGCCGCGAGGCGATGCTGCAGCGCTGGGGTTCTTCTTGGCGCTGTTCTGGACGAGCATGTCGTGGCGAATATCATCTAGCAGCTGCTGGCATTTGGGCGACACGACGCGCCGCGCCGCCATGAAGGCGCCTGCGTTCGGGTCCGTCGGTAGTGTGGCTTTCATGTTCATCAAACGTTTGCGAAGCATGTCGTTGTCACCATTGCGTCGATGCTGCGCGAGCAGTGCGGCTGCCTTCAGCTCCACTTGCGAGCCGTCGGTATGGCCGCCCTGGTTGCTGCCAGTTGCGCCTTCGCCTTCAGTGGTAGCAGGATCAGAGTCGCCAGATGTGAACGAGAGTCGGTGGTGCGGAGTCGCCAATTGGTCCGCAGTCATGACGCGGAGCTCACCTGCGAGCTGTAGATCGGCTTTCACTTGTTCGGCGCTGTTGCTGGAGCCGTGTGCAAATGGAGGGAAGTCGCGTTGTTCAGCTCGAAGCAGCTTGTGTTGACTCCACGCTGACAGAAATTCCACTGCAGGTAGAAGCGTTCGATGGTCTTCGAGACTTTCGTCCACCCAGTCGATCTGTTGCAGTTGACGCTCGAATTCAAGAGCCTCGCCTGATAGCACGTGCATCTTCATTGCGACTGCGTCGTCCAGGTTACGCAGAGCGCGCGCACACTGCTCCTTGATAGCAGCGGCTACCTGGGCCTTGTTCTCTTGGACGCTGCGCTGCACCCGCGTCAAAAACTGCAGCTTGTTCTCGATCACAGTCTTGCGCGATGTGATGAGAGGATCTGGCCTCAAGGACTCGCGTAGGCAGCTCTCGTATGCATCTGCTACAGTCAGCAGTCGATGGGATCCCTTCTCTCCAATCGAATGGTCTCCGACCATTTTGCAGCTCACGCACACTGGGACGTGGCACACTGGGCAATAGAACTCGACTTTCTTGCCACGGTGTGTACGACACGTAGGCGTCTGCGTATCATCGGCCAGTAGCCCTTCTTCCATCTGCTTGGCGACGATCTCATTGATGTGAGCCTCTGTTGGGTCTGGAGATAAAGGTAGACTCGAGAGGTTGTCCACACCGATATCTGCAATGGCAGCAGCTAGGGCGGGCGTGGAACTACGACGTCTGCCACGCCTGGCGCCTCCACTAGCAAGTGCCTTGGATTTGCTGCGCAAAGGTATACGCTTGTGACGCCGCACCAACTTGTTGGCCGAGTGGACCTCTTGATCACATTGAGCGCAAATCTGAGCCTCGCAGTTACGGCAGATGACAACAGCAGGGTGCTGTTCACACAGCGCGCATGGCCCTACCGCAGGCCCGTGCGCATCGGCTGCTGAAAAGGTGAATCTCACGAGGTACTGGGGCAAAACTTGGAGAGTATTGTTCAGGATGTACTCGTGGTAGTAACCCCGGTCGAGTAGTGCGGCTTGAATGTCCTGATCCTTCTCATTTGAGCCACCTTCGTCGTCGCGGTGCAGGTAGTAGCTGTGGTAACCAGGAGGAAGTCGTGACTTGGCTTCATCCTCGTCACGAATGACAAGAGATCGCCCCACTGCAACCTTACAGAGCACAAGCTGCCGAGTGCTGGATGGCTTCTTCGCTTCGGCTGCAGCATCAAGAGGCGCACTCAGCTGAAGGTTCCCTGTTGTGAACTTCATGCCTGTCTGGTTGGCATCCAGCGACGTAAAGCCGTAGCTGTGCACGTCCCCCATGTCGGCGCCGAGATCATTCACGGCGACCCACGACTCGAGCTCCAGTAGACCCGCCGTGTGCTGCTCATACTGCGCCACTAGCGACGGGTTCCGCATATCCCAGATCACGACGCCCTCGTGAACACGATACCCCGGCAACGAGCACTGCAAGAGGTACTTGACGCGCGCAAACTCCTTTGACGACTGGCTCATGGGCGTCACACTTGCCACGGCTCCGGCAGCAGGGATGGTGGTCCGTCCACTGTCTTCCTCTTCGTCGTCGTCCACAAGAACCTCAGGGCTCGATCCAGCGTCGGCTCCATCATTTGCTGGCACTGTGGACGAAGCATCGTGCCAGTCGTCGACGTCGCTATCTTTGTGAGCTTCGCTTGTTGGTCGTCTGGGGGGAGGTGGCCGAGCAGCATCATCCGACCCGTTGGGGGCATGCGACGACAGGAACAGCCGCAGTCGAGCTAGGGAGGCGCTAGCCTTCGCATCATCGGTCTCGCTCACTACCATGGACACAACGAAGGCAGCGCGAGTAGGAGAGCTTATTCCTGCGTCGATGTGCCTTGAGTCGTTTCGTAAAGCGCCCGTTCGCGCCTGTGCCGCAATTGGCAATGAAGCGCGCAGCGGTAGGATACTTCGACTTGTTCGTGTTGATACTATCAGCTTGAGAGCTCTGCGCGACCAGCACATCAACGACCAAGTGAGCAACAATGCTACAACGTCATCAAGGGATGGCTACATGTAGCAAAAAATCTTTTGCTTCAACATGGACCAAAAGCCCAAATCAGCGCGCCAAAAAGGGTCCAAGACGTGCGCGTTCCCGCCAACCAAATTCAAAGCCTACCTTCCAAATCCGATGTAATATTCACTCTCGCAGGTCTTTCACCGAGGCTCCCACCAACCAATCCGTCCGACGTGAGTTGCGTCGCGTCCATTCGGGCATTTGTCGCCAGCAGTGGAAGTCTGTCGTACACCTCTCTCCTCGCACCACGACACGATGAAGTACCTGGCAGTGACCGGCGGCACCGTGAGCGGCCTGGGCAAGGGCATCACCATCAGCAGCATCGGCGTCGTGCTCAAGTCGCTGGGGCTGCGCGTCACGTCCATCAAGATCGACCCGTACCTCAACTGCGACGCCGGCACCATGTCGCCCTTCGAGCACGGCGAGGTCTTCGTGCTCAACGACGGCGGCGAGGGCGACCTGGACCTCGGCAACTACGAGCGCTTCCTGGGCATCACGCTCACGCGCGACCACAACATCACCACGGGCAAGGTCTACACGCACGTGCTGGAGAAGGAGCGACGCGGCGACTACCTGGGCAAGACGGTGCAGGTGGTGCCCCACGTCACGGACGCCATCCAGGACTGGATCGAGCGCGTGGCTCAGGTCGGCGTGGACGGCCAGCACGCGGGTGAAGCGGCCGCTGTGGACGACGAGGAGGCCGACGTGTGTCTCATTGAGGTTGGTGGCACGGTTGGTGACATTGAGAGCATGGTCTTCCTCGAGGCTCTGCGCCAGTTCCAGTTCCGTGTCGGACCGGAGAACTTCTGCCTTGTGCACGTGTCGCTCGTGCCGGTGCTGGGCTCCGTCGGAGAGCAGAAGACCAAGCCCACGCAGCACGCCATCAAGGAGTTGCGTAGTGCTGGTCTCTCCCCCGACGTCATCATCTGCCGTAGCAGCACGGAGCTGGAGCCGGGTACTAAGGCTAAGATCGGCATGTTCTGCCAGGTGCCTGCTAACCACGTGCTGTCGGTGCACGACGTGAGCAACATCTACCACGTGCCGCTGCTGCTGTCCAAGCAGGGTGCTGCTAGCATCCTCATGTCCAAGCTGCAGCTCATGGACCGCTTCTGCGAGCCCGACCTTGAAGCCTGGTCCGCTATGGCTCACCGCGTGGACTCGTTCGAGAAGATGTGCAAGATCGCACTGGTCGGCAAGTACACGGGGCTGCAGGACTCGTATCTGAGTGTCATCAAGGCGCTCAAGCACGCTACGATGAAGTGCAACCACGACCTGGAGATCGAGTGGATCGAGGCCTCCGACCTGGAGGTGGAGATGCGTGAGAGCAACCCCAAGGCTTACGACGAGGCCTGGCAGAAGCTGCGCAGCGTGGATGGTATTGTGGTGCCCGGCGGCTTCGGAGACCGTGGTGTGGATGGCAAGGTGCTGACGGCCAAGTACGCTCGTGAGAACAAGATTCCGTACCTGGGTGTGTGCCTCGGCATGCAGGTGGTTGTGATTGAGTACGCTCGCAACGTGATCGGCTGGACGGATGCCAACAGCGAGGAGTTCGACGCCAACGCTGGACACAAGGTGGTCGTTTTCATGCCCGAGATTAACCCGGAAGTTATGGGCGGCACCATGCGCTGCGGTGAGCGCCGCACGATTGTGCACGAGAAGGAAGACCCGGCGAAGCGCTCGCTGGTGTCCTATCTCTACGGCAAGGACAAGCCCATCCTGGAGCGTCACCGTCACCGTTACGAGGTGAACCCGGAGCTTGTGCCCGCTATTCGTGAGGCCGGACTCAACTTTGTCGGCACGGACGTCAAGGGCGAGCGCATGCAGGTGGTCGAGCTGGACCGCGACGTGCACCCGTTCTACTTCGCGACGCAGTACCACCCGGAGTTCAAGTCGCACCCGAACGACCCGTCGCCGCCGTTCCACGGCCTGATCCTTGCTGCGACCGGCCAGCTCGAGCAGTTCATGAAGGAGGTCGAGACCAAGGAGAAGGAGCTGTAAGCGACTGATGCTGGATGGAAAATACTGCAACGCAGGACGATGGACGCAGCGACGATGACCCTCAACTCTCGTGGAGCAGCAGGTTTGCGTGTGAATAGGCTAAAATATTTGATTTGGAACCCCTCCCACCGACGCCTTTGCCTTAGTTTTTCTTCCCATGAAGGAAAACGGGGCGAAGCTCTCTCGGTGGGGTTCCGTGCCCAGCCTGCGGTAGGCCCACCACTACACCAGCAGCTAGAACTATGTTAGACGACCAAAAAATATTTATACATGTACTAAAGTAAGTTATCTCATTTTTGTTTTTGCTGACGCACATGGCTACATCTGAACTTGACCTTTTTCGACGAATCAAATCGTTTACCGTGGCACGACGTCAGCACGACCTCATTATCTCCATTACGATGGCCGACGAGCTGCAGGAGGCGCTGGACGGCTTCTTCCTGGCGGCGGAGTACGGACGCTCCGACGTCATCAAGGCGCTAGCGGACCACGGACGCGGCCGCCTATCGCTCAGCGACATCGTGGACCCCGTGACCGGCCGCTCGCCGCTGCACGTGGCGGTGGCCAGCAGCAAGAAGGACGCACTGCGAGTTCTACTGGCCGCGGGCTTCCCCCCAGCGCACCAGAGCAAGCCACAGGACGTCAATAGCAATAGCAATAACAATGGCAATGGCAACCGGTCGGCGTACGCGCTGGCGCAGCAGCTGGAGGCGCGCGACCTGCTGCTGGTGTTCCACCAGTTCCTGATCCAACAGGTCGCGGCCGACGACGTGCAGAGCGTCGAGCAGCTGCTGGCAGCCGGCGTGGACGTGGGCGTCACGGACGCAGCCACGGGTGGATCGCTGCTGCACTGGGCGGCGTCCTGCCAGGCGGCGCGCGTGATGAAGACGCTGCTGGAGAGAGACGACGTGCAGACGCAGAAGCTCGTGGACTCCCGCAACGGAGAAGGCGCCACGCCGCTGCACTTGGCGTGTCATGTGGACAGCGTCGAGTGCACGAAGATGCTGCTGGTGCATCATGCAGACGCGTCGCTGCGAGGGGAGAAGGGGATAAGTGAGGACAAGACGGCAGCTGAACTGGCCGCGAAGCCGGAGGTGAAGGAACTGTTCACGCAGCGGCTGGAGGAGAGTATTGAGGTGGAGAAGATGAAGCAGGCGGGGATGGAGAGTGGGAAGGAAGGAGAGATGGCGGAAGGAGACAATGAGGCCACGGGAAATGAACAACGACGAGGATCAGGGGCGTGCCCGCATGAAGCTCAGAATGGGAAACTGTTGGTGCAGCTTGAAGAGAAGGATCTGCTTGTAAACCAGTTGAAGAAGACGATCGAAGCGCTTGTGCTGGAGACACAGGAGATGCAGATGCTTGGCGAGGAACGCGTGATGCTTGACTATGTGCGCAAGCTGCGGGATGAGAAGGTTATTGTCCAGAGACAACTTGAAGACGCCAACGACTACATTAAAGATCAACAACAACAGTTGGAGAGCTTGAAGGAGCAGATCCGACAGATGACCAGTGCGGGCAAGCAGGTACGCGACAAGAGCTTGCACGATGACGGCTGAAGGTGGTGTGTTCTTACGGCTTCTTCTGTTGTGAAGCAGATTGAGACTGACCACGACGTTCTCTCTCATACCAGTGATGGCACTGCCAGTAGCGTCGCAGGCGGCCCCCCGGACAGCACCAACAGCAACATGAGCGCACTAGATTTGCATCAACTCGAGACGCAGCTTGAGGAAGAAGAGGAGAATGAGTCCCAGCAACCTCGAGCGCAACCACTCAAGCTGGATGCGTGGACGTCAAAGGCACAACGTGAGCAAGAAACTTACGATCGTTACGTCCAAAAGCATGGTCCTGACATTTGGAGCACTGTATGGAATGGCATATGGGCAGGCACCGAAGAAAGCGAGGCGCAGGATGACGACGACGAGGTCATCATGACAGTGTAGAATTTATGGGCAGTTGAGAATTGAAATAGTGAATTGAATGATTCTTCAATGGTGGAAATGAGGAAAACAGTTAGCGGATAGGAGAAGCAGCAGTCGTAGTGGTGTCTAGCTGCTGCTGCTTGTACACACTTGCGAGGAGCTTTTCACGCTTCTTGGGCTGTTTGTACAAAGCGCAATTGTTGGCGCACGGCTGAGACGATGAGCCAGAGTTTGGACCAGCCTTTGCACACGAGCAAAGAGCTGGAGTTCCTAGTTGCGCTTGCAGAGCTCGAAGGAAGCGCTCGTGCTCTGTCGCCGCTACCTGCTTCGAGGAACCTGAAGCCGTTTTTTTCCTCCATGGTGTTGACGAGGTGGTTGTTTGGCGATGCACTCGTACGTCACAACCCGATGTCATGTCAATCCTGACAACCACATCAAAATGTTAGCTTAAACGAAAACGGCAGGATAAGTTCATTCCTTCGCGTACACTTTGGCACCAGTTGAGGTTTCTCCAGAGCTCTGGTTGCCGGAGTTATCAGCTCGACGAGCTCTACTGCCACGCACCGCTGCCTCGATTGAGCTATTCGACAACGGGGACTTAGCTTTACCAGAGCTGATAGGCTTCGAAGCCCCTCTCCAAACATTTTTCTGGATCTTGGCGCGATTCATCTCCATATATTGTCGTCTCACTGTAGCGTATAGGGCCACACGCTGACGCACATCCAACATTCATTAGCGTGTCAAGCTGGTAAAATATCACCAAGAAACGCTCCGCTTACCTGCTCCGGAAGCAAGACTGGCGACTCAGCTGGCAAAGTCACGTTTGTAGAGTTCTCATATTCGCGTTCGTCGTTATTCATGTAGTTTTCCGAACGTGAAATCTCAGTCGATCGAAGAAGATCATCACGAATTTGAGCATCCAGACGGATAACCTAACATGTACACAGCACGTGAGCTTTTTCAGCGGAAGGTTAGTGATGCATTATCATTGTACCTGATCAATTTGTTGCCCTAGAGGGCAATTCTGGCAACATAACATACAAATTGTCAGTGTTGGGTCAAAACGGGATCTGATTGTTGTAAACAGACCTTCAGTATGGCATTCTTGTTCTTTTTAAGCTGCTGGAAGTACGGACGAGTTGAAATCCGAACCACCGGGGCACTTCCAGTCTGCAGTGTCGACTCGGTGGCTGAGAAAACTTTCGCACACTTCGCATCCTAATGGACAATAAGCAGCAAATTACGAGATTAAAAAATGATCTAGGTCTGACAAGACCTTACTGCATCAAAGTTCCGCTGAAAACACGCACCAAATAATTCTGTGCGCGTTGGGCTTCAAGGCGATTTTCTCTCTCTCGCTCCGTCACGCGCGTGCAAATCTTGTCGTGGAAGCGCTTTAACTCATTAGATTTTGTACGCAGGCGCGCTTCGGCCTCTTGCCGCTTCGATTCCGTTTCAGCCTACACAAATGCGATGAGCTCAAATGCAAGATCAAATCCAAAGCATAGTTGAGCTCTGGTCACCTCCACATCCACAATGCCAAGATCGAGCCAGTCGGAATTCTCGTCGCCATCCATGAGTGAATACGCTTCGAAGTCACCCCTGCGCAAACCAGCAACACAATTAACGCCTTGGCAACTCTTTATAACATATCGTTCAGGTCGCGTACTCATAGACAAAGCGCGGGGAGGGAGGATTTGAATTGTGTTCACTACCATCGCCAACGCAGGCTTACGATGTGAAAGCATAGAAAGTGAGATAACTCAAACCGAATGGCAGTGATATAGCAAACATGAGCTTACTATGAACGTCGTCACCGAGTTCATTCATCTGGACAAATGATCAATTCTCATGAAAGGACGCACTCCAAGCAAATGCCGTGAAAGGACGCAGAGTGAAAGTGGATACGACTGAGCACCATGCCATTGACACAGTTCTACCATGTGCGCGATCCGATGGAGAACCTGCTCATCAGTGTTACATTGCGCAAGGTTGGCACGCACACCTATTGCAGTACGAATCGAGGGTGAACAATTTATCCTCATCATGAATTGAGTAGATTTCTGGGTTTGGAGGCGAAAAAGGTGGAGATTCGGCACCTGTAGGAAGAACATGGATATATTGCTTCCGGTGGCAAGAGAAAAAGATGAGCTTGAGGTGCACCAGCGTACCTACACGAAAGTGTTTGATCAGAACCTCACTCGTTTTTTCATCTTGGTGTCTTAGTGAAAGAAAGCGCGAGCAGGAGCGTCTGGAAGCGAGAGGCATTCAACTATCGAATCGAAAGGTTTGTACAACTTCGTATGCAAAGTGTAAGTGATTCTACCTAATCTTTTCTTCTCGATTTACTTAAGCGTGGAGATGGGAAATCGCCCGACGTCGACCGTGCCGACATTTTGTCTTCGTATGTGGATGTTGACGATTTTATTCCAAAAGAGGTATAACTCGTCCGCAGATTGAAAACTATTCCACTCTCGCAGAAACGGTATTCACGATTTCCCTGCAAATCTACTGTAGCATGCCAAGGAGCCTCCAAGTACTTCGAAAGACTCAATGACGCACCTGATTCCACCAGACCTCGCCAGACGACCACGAAACGAATCCTTGTGGACACCAAACCAGCATCGAGCATGGCTGCGAGCCAACCGTGAAGACAAGTTTCGAGCGATGCATATCGTTGCGCTCATCGAAGGTGCAGAACGTGTTCTCTGCTCACTGCGATTTTACAAGGAAAGCGGATTATTCTGTGCCACACCAGGGTTTTCAGCGCCAATTGTAGAGCCTGAAAACGATCCAGACCTGCTCAGCAAGGGACCTAAGCTCACCACGTACCATGTATCTACTCCCTCGGGTTCACTTTACGAGTATGTGCTCGACAACACACACGACTTGCTGCCTTTTGCGTCCACAGAGGACCAACGACTTTCTCGAGAAATTCGATTGCAAGAAGAAAAACGTGATATAGCAGAGGTGACACGGTGGCAGGAATTTGACAACAACACCAAGCTGCCAGAGCCCAGATTTGTCAGCAACAACATGCAACGAAAAATGATGTTATCGCTTGAAGTTGTAGCTGTCGACAATCCCCAAACGATGGATCCGATATCTGTGGAATATGAGCTCGAATTACCAGGCCATGCAGGATACTCACAGTGGAAACTGCAGTCGGGAAATCAGAACCGACTACGAGGAAATACCTCACTTTCGCTACCCCAGCGATCACAATATCCACACTGCGTGTCTTCAGCAGCCTTTGAAAACCATCAACACTTCAATCTGAAACTTGTCAAAGCGGAGATTTCCGAAATGCTGTCACACACAAACAAAGAAAGCGACTTTGGCGACATTGCAGCCACCCCAGTCCTTCATCTAAGCGTGTTTTCTCGGGATTCGTGGAGGAGGAAGCGCAGGGAAGGTCATGGGGAGATAAAACTGCCAGCATCATCCGGGCTCTACGATTTTGATGTGCCTATCCGAAAGTCGATTGTCCCGATTCGCGAGCGGATGGAGGAACTCTTTCTAGGTATCGATGAAAATAATACTGATCCGAGCTGTAGTGGGGATCGATCTCGCAATCGAGAAGTCGGCACCGATGACACGCCAATCTCGACGATGATCACCAGCAGACTGGGACACAAATCTGAATCCACTGGCACGACGGTGAGAATTCGCTGCAGCATCGTTGATACGCGACCACTAACTCGTGCAGGTGGCATCTACACTGCAAGCCTAACACCAGCGGCTATCGCTACACCCTCGACCAACACTCGTGTTGTAAAGCGAAGCGTACAGGAAATACTGCAAATGGTAAAGTTAGAGAAGCGCATCGCTAGCCTAACAGATCCTCGTATCCAGGCAGCACTGCGCTCGCTGCCACCGAGAGGAGTGGCGGCAACAACAGAATCACTAATAGATAAAAGTGCTTTGGTTTAGTAGCACTAGGCGCGTTGAAAGGAACACGTGTATTGCGAGCTTGATTCAGGAGCTCAATCATCGTCGCTGTCTAGATCGTCCAGTGGGTTGCCACTGCGCTTCTTCATGACGCGGAAGAACTCCTCCTCGTTGATGAGTCCGTCTCCGTCGCGGTCGGCCTCATCGATCATTTCTTGCATTTCTTCGTCCGTCAACGTCTCGCCCAACTCGGTGCACACTCGCTTCAAGTTGCGGAACGAGATCTTGCCGGTGTTGTCGTCGTCGAAGAGCTGGAAGATCTTCATGATCTCCTCGCGCGAGTCTCGCGAGTTCTGCAATATAACTCACCGCCATGAGAAATCCACTGACAATACCTCTCTACTTGCAATGCAACGCACCATTTTGCCCGTCATCATCTCGATGAACTCGTCCAGGTTGATGGTCCCGGACTCGTCCTTGTCGATGTCGGCGATCAGCTGCCGGATCTCCGCCTTCTTCACCTGGAACCCGAGCGCCCGCATCGCCGCCTTGAGCTCCCGCACGTCGATGGCGCCACTGCCGTCCGTGTCGAAGAGGTGGAACGCCTCCTTGATCTCCTCCAGATCCTCCTCGTCCAGCGCCTTCTTGGCCGGCTTGGGCTTGCGTCGCAGCGCTGCGCGGGACCGCGCGAAGGCCGATGCGGACATGGCACTTGACTGCACAGCAACACAACACAACATATCAATAAACAGCGTCTCCAACGAGGCCGTGTAGCCCCTCCCAACGCACCATATCTCTGTGTAGCCGCTTGAAGCAGAATGGCAGGACAGTGCAACCGTTGCACGCACCTCTGCGACCTTTCGTGTCCATCACTTCAAGATGTACCATAAAACCGGTACACAATATTTATTTGTAGCCATTTCGGGGGTTCGGTCTTGCGTTCGTATCTGACCCGCACACTTTCATCGTGTTGTGACTGGCGTCTCACTCTTCAATTGACCAGCAAGGGCGCACAGCACTCCACCGCACAGACCTCTACTCCCCCATACTCTGAACGATGCTGGCGGCCGCGGCGAAGCGCATGCGACAGAGCACGATGCACACGCTCAAGGCCTACGACAAGAGCGAGCACCGGCTGCTGGTCGTGGGTGGCAACGGCTTCGTGGGCAGCAACATCCTGCAGCGCGCCGTGCAGAAGGGCATCGAGGTGCGCAGCCTCAACCCGTCGGGCAAGCCGCAGTGGCAGGACGTGCCCTGGATCGACCAGGTGGACTGGCACGAGGGCGACGTGTTCGACGAGAAGCAGCTGGCCAGAGCCGTGGAGGGCGTCACGGGCGTCAGTACGTGGAGCGGAGCGGAGGCTCTTGCACCGTGTAGATTGATGTTGATATGCTGAGACTTTCTCTGTTGTTGTTGTTGCTTCTATTGCAGTCTCGACGGTGGGCGCGTTCGGCAGCAACGAGTTCATGGAGAAGCTGTGCGGCGACGCGACGATTGTGGCGGCGCGCGCGGCGCAGAAGGCGGGCGTGGAGCGCTTCGTGTTCGTGTCCAACTCCCGCGTGGGCTCGTGCTACCCGTCGTGGCTGCCGATGTACGGCTACTACCATGGGAAGGAGAGGGCGGAAGCTGCTGTGCAGGCCAGGTGAGAGGTGGAGGCGTTGGGTTGTGTCGTGTCTTGTGTTGCTGCTGACTAGTGGATTTCGATAGGTTTCCCGAGACGGGAGTGGCGCTGCGCCCGGGCTTCATTTATGGCTGGCGCCGCACGAAAAAGGGTCAAGGCATCCCGTTGCAACTTGCCGGCGCACCCATTTCAATGCTGGCGCGCGACCTTGGCGCGGTTTCCACCGCGCTAGGCTATGTGCCGTTCTTTGGCGAGGAGATGAAAGCTGCCATTCCTGTCGGCGCGGTCGCCAAGGCTGCAGTGCTCAGTGCAATTGGCCCTGTTCATGGACAGACGTTGGACACGACGAGCATGCTCGAGATCGCCGCCTCGTTCCACATTCACGAGAGCGGCACCGACTAAAATCTACAAACAATCCGACGAAAGTTGAAGCACTCGTTGGCAAAGTTCTAAGGACATCAATAATTATGGTTGAAACTTTCAATTTGAGGGTGTGATGAATGGAATTACTACACCTATGATATCTATTAGCATCGATCTATCTCCTCGCCATTGCTTGTGCTGTGTATTTCATGCCAGCGACTCCGATCTTCCTCTTGCGTTCTTCAGCATCGAGACGGCGCTGTTCCAACTCCTCTGTTCGGTCTTTCCAGTATTGCTGCGAAACCAAAACAACATGTTAGTCATTCAAAGACTGATAGCCGCGATAGCACTAGGCCGCACCTCCTTTTGCTTCTCTTTCTGCTTTTCGAGCTTCTCATTCAAATTCTTGGCGTCATCCTCGTTCTGTTCTGCTTGATCCGGAAGACAAAGCTCTTCCAATGTTTGCACCCAGAGATCCCGGACGCTTGTCGCTCCAGCCGTCAGTTCGAGTAGCTTCTGACCATTTTGTCCGAGAAGGATCAAGTCAAGACGACCTGCAACAATTCAATAAAGTTAGTTCTCGAAGTATCATCGAAGCGAAAGCGGTGTGTGTCGTACCCATTGGGCATACTTTGCCAATCCGGTGAATCGGCAGTTCTTCGGAGGTGCTTGGCCCGGGAGTCTGTCGCCACATGAGTCTGCCAACGTAAATACAAAGTTCGGGTTAGTTCGCATCCTATCACCTTCAATTCCTTCCTCGATACAAGTGAATCACACTTGGTAGCTGCAGGGTTTAGCTGCAAGTAGACGTTCTCGGTCCGGCTAAGAACTCCCAGGAACAAACTCTTTTTCTTGAAGTCGTTGCCTTCCTTTAGCAGCTCCTGGCGGGCCAGCATCTCCGAGTTGCCACCCCCGCAGCACACATTGCCCATAGTCTCCCAGACCCTTGTTCCCGAAAGGTATCGTCCTTTCCGAGCCAAACTCAAAATACCAGTCGACTGGAATAGTCAGCCTTGACTATCAATGGCATTGTTTGACCCCAAATGATTATTGAGGTGAATGATCATGGATCAATCGATGACATTGTTGACAATGGAATGATGTAAACTACCAACGTGTATATTTCTCAAACTTCTTGAGGCTTGTTGAGAAACTGAACAAACGACACGACTCTAGGAGTATGCTGGCGTGGCTGATGGAACGTATATAAGGGGGTCGCCCCGCTTAGCGGCGAAGAGCTCTGGCCCTGGCAGACTTGGCAGCACAACCACCTCCCGAAGTCGGAGCAGAAGGAGTAGAACCCCAAGGAGAACCCTTCGTCGCTCCAGCGGCCGATGCTCCAGTTGCCGATGCTCCAGTGGCCGAAGACCCAGTCTCAGAGGCTCCAGTGGACGAAGCCCCAGTCTCAGAGGCTCCAGTGGCCGAGCTGCCAGTGTTAGAGCCCTCACCGATGGCACCGCCCTTGGTAGCATTGGCGGCTCCAGTGTTAGAGCTGCCAGTGTTGGAGCTGCCAGTGTTAGAGCTGCCAGTGTTGGAGCCCTCGGCGGTGGCACCGCCCTTGGTAGCATTGGACGCGCCCTTGGTGGCGTCGCTGGCCCCAGAAGAGGTACCAGCAGCGGACGACGTCGAGCTAGCTCCACCCTTGGCAGCGCACGTCGTGGCCTTGCCCGGCGTAGTCGTAAAAGCCGTCACCGTGAAGTCGGGCTTGCCGCCCTTCTTCCACGTGCAGCACGGGTCACCGAAAGCGGCACCGTTGGTCATGCTCGAGCCCGGGAATTTAGCCTCGCACAGAGTCTTGGACCACGTGTGACCAGCGGCAGCAAATGCTTGAGCAAAGTCCGACGTCTTGGAGCTGTCACCGCCAGGGTGACCAAGTGCCTGCTGGAAGGAGCTGCCGTTCGGGAGCTCGTTGAGGTACTTGGCGAGTCCATGGACCGAGTTCATCGTGGACGCGATGGTCAGCACAGCAGCAGCGACGACAAGGTGGATCTGCATCTTGGTTGACGGAAGAAGTCGGTCTTTCTGGTGGTGCGGATGTCGAGGCAAATTGTAAAGTGAGAATTGAAATTAACGCAGCAATGGCATTGGCAAGTATTATACAGATAAAAGTGATTCAGGCTCGAGCTATTGTTTCTAATGGCATGCGTTCTGGAGGTGCAGTCGTGGTCTGCATCTGGGGATCGTGAAGCCATGTCCACTGACAGCAAAAATGGTGAGTCGGGCGCTTCTGCACATCGCGATGACGATCTTGAACATTTCACAGCAAATGTGTCCGTCGGCGTGTTCGTATGGAGCTCAGTTGCTGGAGACATCGAGATAATTTGTGTGGGTATGCTGACAGCACCGCGATATCGTAGTGTTGCTGTGTACCAGTGCATGTACTGTATCCTACAGTATCTCGAGATCCCTACACGATAACATAACCCGATGACGAGCCAAAAGTTCTTTCACTTTATTTTCTGGTTCTTGAACGTGTACCAAGAATGTGGGTCACCGAAGGCCTCCCCATTGACCATACTAGAACCCGAAAACTTCTGCTAACACAGACTTTTGGCCCACGACTGCCCAGCATTATCGAAAGCCTGCGCAAAGTCCGTATGCTCAGAGGTGTCGTCACCAAGTGACCGAAATCCTGCTTGAACAAACTGCCGTTCGGAAGTTCTTGCAGGAACATGGGCATATCCATAACCGCACCCCGGCGTGATGGCGAGTCTCAGAGCGGTGGCGCCGACGGCGGTCTGGATCTTCATGTTGGCAACCTGGAGTGCACCTGCGAGGAAAACTGCAAAATGAAGCCTTGGGCTAACTATGAACCGGTACTATGCTAGCGGAGAAAAACAAATAATGCTGAGCTTTCGTGGTGTGCCGTCATCCAAATCTGCGGATGGAGGGACCCACAAGACGAGCACATGCACACAATTTTGTATTCTGAGCGTTAGTTTGCTTTCGCTCGTGAAATGGTCCGACGGAACCTGCAGGTACTTCACAAAACTTCTTCGCATTAGCAAGTTCAACTCGAAAACAACAGCCAGTGTATGTATGTTGATTCAGAACCGCTAACTTCGGCAAGTTGCAGTCGTTGAAGTTGCCTTGACCTTGAAATCCTCTTCAAACCGATTTACTAATTTAATTGGTCAAAACTACACATACAATTTCCAAGTGTAGATTATTCAGCGGCCATATCAAAAGTCCAAAGCAGCACGAAGAAGAATGAGGAGCTCCGAGAGCAGCCGCACCGACCTGCTCTTCCTGAATTTCAACCAGGAGGCGTCGTACGTTTGCGTCTTGCTCTCGCCACTACCGTGCACAGCTCTGAACAGTCCAATACTAACGTCGGTGTGGCTGAATCTGCTGGGGGATTGCTCTCAGATGCATCAGCGTGGGCACGCGCCAAGGTTTCGCCATCTACAACTGCGAGCCATTCGGAAAATGCTTCCAGGAGAACATTGGCGGCATCGGCATTGCCGAGATGCTGTACTGCACTAGTCTGGTGGCTCTGGTGGGCGCTGGGGACCAGGTCGGTGGCTTCTCGTTGCGCTGTGTCACTTTGGGCTCAGTCATTGACACGGAAGCTTTGATTGCATTGCGTTACTGTGTCATGGGTTGATTGTGTGTGTACTGCAGCCGGCATTCTCACCGAGGAGACTGCGTGTGTGGAACACCAAGACGGGGGCCGCCATTTGTGACTTGAATTTCGTCACGGCCGTGCTGGCTGTGCGCATGAACCGGCAGAGGTGCGGGTTGTTGCTGAGCCTGTGTGAAGGGGGTGACTCTGATCTGATGAGGGTGTTTGGTATCGCATTTGCTTGTGATTTTTTGCTTGTAGACTGGTGGCGGTTCTGGAGCGCAAGATTTACATTTTCGATATCAGCACCATGAAGATCCTGGAGACGCTGGACACGTCGCCAAACCCGAAGGCGTTGTGCGTGCTGTCGCCGCACGATAATGGTCACCTGGCATTTCCCTCCGGCGCATCACCTGGAGAGATCGTCTTGTATGATGCCAACAACCTTAGTGTGCTGAACGCGTTCCAGGCACATCGCACGGCGCCTGTAGCCATGGCGTTTAATCCTCAGGGCACATTGCTCGCGACAGCATCCGAATCGGTGAGATAAAGGTAGCGTACACGCATTACCTGAAGTATTCTTGCTAATCATGGTTTACCTGTGTGTGCTTAAACTTCCAGGGCACCCTGATTCGGGTATTTTCTGTTCCCAGTGGGAAGAAGGTCGCTGCCTTCCGACGTGGGTCCTACGGCGCTCAAGTTTACTGCCTTGCCTTTAACGAAAGCTCGACGATCCTGTGCGCATCTAGCGACACGGGTACCATTCACTTTTTCTCACTGACCGGGGCTGAGAGCTCTGCTACAGGTAGCTTCGGCCATTTCACGCCGATCACTTCAACTTTAGCAGTTGCTGGGAGCACTTTCGGCTCCACAGTATTTGGTAGCGCTGCTGCTCCACCAAGTCCAATAACCTCGACAGCTCTAGACTCATCACCCGGCAAGCCTTCTATCCACCACGGATCGTCAGGTATGTCTGCCCCAGCGCGCCGAACGCGAACCAGCTCAGGTTCAGCTGCCAGCAATTTTGATGATGTCGCTGGTGTTATGAGCGCCTACCTCCCAAGCTCATTTTCTGGCATCGCCGAAGGCACCCGCGACTTCGCTTACGTACGTACATATCTACATGCACGGGTGCTCACGCCTCTAACCTGTTGCCTGCCGAATTACTAGGCTCGACTGCGTTCAACTGGGGTACCGAATCAATGCGCTGTCCACGGCCCGAGAGACCCCAAGAACCCGATTGTGCAGCTGTATGTGGCTACCGCCGACGGCTACTTTTATGAGTACTCGCTCAACCTTGCTGTCGGTGGCAAGTGCAAGCTCGAGCGGGTATGTGACTTTTCGTGTCTGAATTCTGGCCCCGAGTTGAGCTCACTGCTTTGTTATGCATCACAGGAAAACGTTCTTCGTGACAGCACCTCCGAGGAAATTGAGGCCATCTACATTTCGTAGCACCCGCTTAGCGAGATTTCAGTACTGACAGCTATTCCATACACCAGCAACGGCGAAAACCGGCTCAAACACAAGACACCTAGGAAATGAGCAACCTGTTGATAAAAGTAAAATAAACGACTTCGCCGATGTCAGAAGTTGAGCCAAACCACGAGCTCGATTAAGTGGTTGCTAATCCATACGCCGCCACATGCGCCACGGCGCTGTCTATGACGCTGGTCCCTAAACTTTCGTGGCGTGATAGCTACCGCCGCCTACGAACGAGGAACTATTTGGTTCGGTCTGAACCTGCGCGTTTAGATCAGCCGCTCAAACTCGATGCCTTGGACGCTGTACCCACGCAAAGACCGATGCACCACCGCGGCAAACTGCTTCGGGTCGGTGCGGAACAACTCTGCAGCTTCTGCTCTCGCAATGAATCAAACCAAACATCACAACACACTCGTCAGCTACATCAAGCCCAGCATTCAACAGTAAAACCTTCGTTCGCCAACAAACCTTTATTCAGCGGGTCGTCCGGGTTGGGTTCATAGAACAGGTAGATCAGACCATAGATGACGGAATTGATATCCAGCACCGGTTTCCAGTCCTCGCGGAGGATGTTCAGACACACGTTGCCTTCGAGATCAATGTTGGGGTGGTAGATCTACAGCAGCAACACACAGCAGCGTCAACATCCTCCGCACTTTGCACCAACCAATGGACCATCAACACGTAAGTACGTACTTTCGTCTCGCAGCGAACCTTGGGCGGGTCATGCGGATACATCTACAATGAAATATAACCACCAACCACATCAATCTCCCACCCAATGCTACAGTACAATACTAGGAAGGATATCACCGTACAGGCGGGATCTTAAAGCTGAAGTTGTACACCGCGCCCTTCCACAGTCCCGTGTCCACAGTAACCTACAGCACACACACACAAGGTACACATCAGTCTCCTCCTCCTCACTGATCTAACAACAGCGCTCCATACCTTGACGTTGAACAACGTGAGATCGTTCGGCTCTGGGAAGTCGATTTCCGCTGCTTTTCCGCCGTCCAGCTCCGCGATATCTTCACACCCACAGCAAACAACATGTCAGTGCCCGTCTCCGTCTTCCTCCCTGTTTTGTCTTGCTCTTTGTATGGCCCCCACCTTTCTGGATGCGGATCTCGCCGGGCGTGCGCTTCTTCTCCTTGCTGCCTCCAGTGCGCTTGCCGCGGCCGACTCCGAGGATCTTCGTCTTGGGCTTCGGAGCTTCGCCCGTCTCGGCCGCAGTGGCCGCCGCCTCCTTCTCCTCCGCCTTCTTCTCCGCCTGCTTGGCTTTAAGGCGGATCATCGTGGCTTCCTCCTACCTACTACGATTATGCCCAACCTTCTTTTGTCTTTTTGCCAAGTGACTCGCATGGGTGTTGGGAATGTTCCCGGGCCTCACTCAGCCGTTACTTATCCGTTACTTTCTTATTTGATGTAAGCCACATAAGAACGGTTCATTCATTTCGTTACGTCGTTACGGCGACTACCAAGAGCTGCCTACTTCAATCTGAGTCAGATCTGGACTGGTTGAGGACAGCTTACAGCTTGGCGTTCATGATCTGCTTGATCTGCGGCGACACTTCGTCGTCTTCCGGGTCCGTGGCGTCGGTGAAGTCCGTGATCTGGGCGAACTTGGCCTGCACGGCCTCGGGCGTGATCTCCTTCTCCAGGTCCAGGAACACGCCGGGGCTGCGCACGTACTTGACCTGCGCGACGAAGCCGCCGCCGCTCTCGAAGATCTTGCCCGAGCACGGCACGGACTCGTGGCACAGGTAGGCGATCGTGGGCGCCACGTACTCGGGCTTCCACTTGGCCACGAGGTCCGCGGGCATGATCGACTCCGTCATCTTGGAGCCGGCGCCGGGGGCCACGATGTTCACCTTGATGTTCGAGCGAGCGCCCTCCTTGGCCAGCGACTTGCCGAAGCCAGTCATCGCAGCCTTCACGGAGCTGTAGTTGGTCTGGCCGAACTGGCCGTAGAGGCCGTTCACCGACGTGATGAGGATCACGCGGCCGTACTTCTGCTTGCGCATGTGGGGCCACGCGGCGTGGGTCACCGCGAACGCTGCACACAGTCACACACAATACAGTAGTAAGTAACACGGTACTGAACGCTACCAGACAACAAGCCACGTACTTCCTTGGAGGTGCACGTCGAGCACCTGGTTCCACTGGGCCTTGGTCATCTTGGCGAAGGTCACGTCGCGCAGGATGCCGGCGTTGTTGACCAGGATATCCACGCGACCGAAGTTCTCAATGGCAGTGGCCACCACCTTCTCGCCGTCCGTCACCGAGTTGTAGTTGGCGACAGCGACACCACCTACAAGTCAGCAGACAAACAGTTGAGTGTCAGTGCCGGTTCATAGCCAGCCACACACGCGTGAGGCCACGCACCCTTCGCCTTGATTTCGTTGACCACAGAGTCCGCGGCCTCCTTGCTGAAGTCGTTCACCACACTGCAGCAGCAACGAGCGTTAGATATCGAAGCGACTAGTGAACCACGAGGGTGCCAAGCTACAGCTGAACGCACACTTTGGCACCGCGCTCAGCGAACAGCAGCGCGTAGCAGCGGCCGATTCCAGCGCCGGAGCCGGTGACGATAGCAACCTGGCCGTCGAAGCGAAGCATGGTGAGCGTGTGGAGGTTGAAGTGCGAGGAGGGGACGTGTGCAGTCGGCGCAAATTTGCGATGTGAAGGGCTTCGACGTCTGGCACGATGGTGAAAACCACATAACTATGATACTCTGTAGTACAGATCTTTAAGCGGGGTATGATATGATAGCGGTTTGTTGGATACTAACGAATGATACTATCTATCAGATTAAAAAGGATATATGTTATTCAGATCAATATAGTGAAAACAATATATTAGTTGGGCGTTGAACTTGCTGTTTTACGTCATCCGTTTACGGAGCAGTCACGAGCAGAGGAACACTACGTGACATCTGTAGCAAGGTTACAGGCTTTAGCAGGAACTTGTTTCCGGTAAGTAGAATTGAGAGCCGCAGCGCACTGCTTACCCCGTAATCCACGCAAATGTATTTGTATTACTAGTATGGCAGCATCCTCAGGTCGACGAGTCGCCTCGGTTGCTAAGGGGGCAAGCCTGAAATATATTTTTGTTAAAGGAAGTGAGTATTGCACCCAACTGAAGGGGTAGGTTAATTGATTTTTGCGACATGATAGTATCCGTCCGGAGGGGGGGGGGAAGTATAGTGTATACTTCCCCCTCTCCCTCGCCACCCATTTCGAAATCAGCGGCGAATGGTGCACGACTTGCGGGTGAAAGCGGTGGTGCGCGCGCCGCGCCAGGGCGCCGGCCGCCAGGCAGCGCGCGGGGCTAGCGGCGACGACGGCAGTGATTCTTCCTACTGCCCCCCAGCAGACATCGACAGTGAAGAAGAGTGGGAAGACGCAGCGAGCTCGGCGAGCAGCCACGCGTCGCAGCCAAAGCAAGGCCGGACTGAAGCCTTCGGGCATCCGCGTACTCCGCGCGTTGCTGACGATGAGGAGCCAGAGGTCGCGCCCCCCCCCCCCCCCTCTAACGAAACGCGAGTTCGGCTCGTGGAGGGAGCTGGAGGACTATCTCTCCGAATATTCGACAGCAAGCTACCAGGTATGCTGACAGAACACAAGAACGACTGATGCAAAGCTCATTTACTCATTTTATTTTGTTGTTTAGAGCTTCCGCGTCCGCACTAACAACAAGGTGTCTGCGCGAAACAAGAAGATCAAGGAGTCGGGGTCGACAAAGCCGTTGGTTCCAGAGGAGTGGGTGTTTTACGGGAAGACCTTTGTCTGCACGCATGCAGGGAAGTACAACGCTCGTGGTCAAGGCAAGCGGAAGCGCCAGCAGTCGAGAGCGCTGGAATGTGAGGCACATGTGAGTTAGTTGGTATATTTGGGCACGATTGTCCCGAGTTGGGTGCATCTGGGCACTTAATTGTATCTCAGTTGGGGTGGGTTGGTACTCATTGGTGCATGTATGATATCTTGTAGATAAATGCTTGCGTCCAAGTCGTGGACAACGACGCCGAGGTTCCTGAGTTTGTTGTTCGGTTTACTACATGGCGACTGTACCACAACCACGGGTTAAGTGAGCACACGTTCCGCCAGTACCCACGCAATAGGAACGCGTTGGAGTCGGAGGTGCTTGCCACAGTGGACACGCTCCGTAAGGCTGGTGCCTCGAAGAAACGAATCCAGCAGTACATTCACGAGAACTCCGTATGCACCCCCACCAACCAGGACGTGCGCAACCTCGTGAGACGACTGAAAAAGCGTGAACACACGATTCTAGCTGTTCTTCATACCTGCTCGGTGTTCGTGCTGTGGCGCAGACGCTAATACCTCTTATACCAAGTACCGTTGAAATGAGTTTGCGCGTGCAGACATACGAGTCGGGCCTCGGGTTGCAAACAGATAGCTACAACTGTGGTATCTATGTGTTGATTGCTTTCGAGATCTTTTGCGGAGCTGAACCGCTGGGCCACCTTGACAAGAAGACACTGCAGTGCTTGCGATACCGCTACCTACGTATGTGCTTGGAAGATTAAGGTAGCAGGAGCTAACAGACGATAACAACTTTGGAATCAATGTATTTGTTCGTGCTACTCAAGATACTTGCTGGTCTCTGAGGTTCGTCCATTCCAACTTGTGCTAAGGCTGCTCGCGAGTCTATAAGGTTGAAGAAGAACAACTTGTGCTCTCACACTCCAAGTGACATCTACATTTCAGCTTCAAGTCTCTAAGTGCGATTCAAGCATGTAAGTGCGTTTTAAGCAGGTAAGTTCGTCTCTGTAAGCTCGATTTGTTTGCAGGACGCGCGCCGTGTCATCAAGCTGTGTGTCCACCGTCGTCCATTCGTAGCGATCGGCAAGCACCGCCTTCCGGCTATACATCTCAGGTGTATACCTATCGGCACTGAATCTATCGAGTTGGGGTTCAGATGGGTGCTACATGGGTACTACTAGGGTATGGTTGGTGCCTTGTTGGTCATGGCTGGTCACGACTGGGTGCTCGTAGCATGTCACACATTTTTCAGCTGGTTGCAGCAACGGGTGCCTTTGTTAAAATAGTTTCAGCACCGCCCCCGAAACGTCATATTATAGGTTGAACTTCATTCAGCTGAATCAAGAAAGACAGCTGAATCAAGAAAGAAAGCAGTCGCATTTGCCCGCGCTGCGCCAACTGCCGAGTGAAGCACACAAAGAGGTAAGCGCTGTGTGCATGCTAGCTAGCTCCCTATACATTGTGTGACAATGCTGATCTACGCTGTGGGTGCTGCTGTGCGTATGTAGACCTACGACATGCCGAAGGAGCGTGTTCGTCGCGAAAAGCAGCCGCGTGGGCCGCTCCATTGTCAGTAATCTGGTCAGTGCAGCAATGAGCGCGCGATTAAACCCAATGGAGGACGTCATTGGCTGTGTTAAAGCCACCGTGATCATCAGAACGCGCTGCAGCGCGACCGCTCCAAAACAATTACTAAGTCGACCAAGAAAAAATCACCGCAGACTAAAAAGAAGCCAGCGCGCAAGTTGCAGCCGCCGACTACGAAGCCTGTCGAGATCAAGGAAGGGGATGCTGCTATTGCGCGTGGTGACGATGTCGAGCTTGGAATCCTGCTGAACGTTGAAGCAGACCAGATGGCAGTCGCCGCGACGAAGACGTCACAACCTCGTGTATCCTGCTCCACTGATGATACTTCCGATGACCGTGTGCTAGAACCTATGTCTACGTCGAGTGTAGATAGTGTGCAAGCCTCCGACGCCTCCAAGCCGTGTCAAGGTCCAGCGTGTACGCGCGCTGCAACGGCACCCACGCAGCCCCCCAGTTGTTTACGTCTTCCTCCACGGCACTCCTATCGTCGTTGGGGGACCTGCGCAGCAGCAACAAGCATTCTAGAATGCATGTGGATGTGCCGCGGCAGAGCGCACGACCACACCGAGTCTGATTACGTTTCAAGCTTCGCCAGGGATGGCAACGCAATACCAACCATTTAGCAGCCAAGCTGACCAGGGCAACTTCTGCGTGTAATGCAGTTCGTGATCCTCTCGGCGTATCGGAAGATCGATGCACGGGCAACACTCACCCTCGCAACGAGGGTGCTTCAACGCGTGAGGACGGAAGCAGTGACAAGCGACAACCGAGCTTTCATTCGGTACAGGAACTGTAAGCATGGTGCTGACATGGTGAGTAGCTGCTAGGGGGCGTGGGCTACAACAACTACGCCTTTTAAGATTGAGCGGAACCTAGATTTGAGCTAGTCTACACGTTAACCCTATTGCGAGGGATGGCGCTTAAAACAAGCCACATGACCATGTTGAGCAAAACAAGGTACATTTTCGAAATTACTACTAGGATATAATCAGGGACAAGCGACGATCAACCTTGTTTTTACACAGCAAAGATCAATATTCGTACTATTTTTCGTAATATATTCAGCTAGCTATCCTCAGATTTGAATACTGGCTTAAAGGAATCATGTTTCTACCAATCAAAGCAACTTGCGGAAAGCGCTCTAAAACACGGCATCTAGCCATGTTTTACGTTTGAGCTGGAACTGTCTTCCTCCAAAACCTCCCTAATGTGATGGTTTTAGTTGCGGGAAGCGGGGTAAAACAGTGTATCTAGGCATGTTTTACGATTATTGTATGGAGGGGTACCATACCGAAATCAAGTCAAAATACATCGCAATAGGGTTAAAAGCAGCGGCGTATAATGCATTTTCTAGTTTGTTTGTTTTATTATTGCATTGGATACTTGGTTTGTTATCTACTTCCCCGAAGTTGTCCCACGCAGTAGGACAATCAAAGGCGTTGGTGTCTACGCGAACCTCGATACCGGCTGATTCAGGCTAGATAACATCGTAGCGGGACTCGCAGCGAGATACATTGTGTTGTTCGCAGGCCGAAAGACCTATGCTTGGAGGCGCACCACTGTAACTTTCCAAAACCGGGTATCAAAGCGGATACTCCACGTTTGTCTCTTGAAGAGAGACCGCCCTCTACAAGACCTACCTCTAAGTGGGTACTCCATTTTTATCCCTTACCTCTCCTTTCTTCTAAGTGGGTACTCCACTTTATCCCTTAAAAAGAGAGACCCCCCCTCAACAAGTAAGTGGGTACTCCACTTTTATCCCTTAAAAAGAAAGATCTCCCTCTACAAGACCTACGTATAGGCGGGAACTCTGCTAGCTCCCTCTGCAAGTACAAGACCAAAACTATCAAGCTCAGTTGCATGAGTTGCTCGCCACCGGTTCTAGCGCTACAAGACGCGGGCAAGCAATGTGTTGATCTCCAGCAGCAGCCACCGTGCGCTGCTGTATTGATTGGTACCACCGTTAACCCCATTAAGAATTAACTCTACCAACTTTGTTGTAATAAGCAAGAAATTTGCTAGCAACGTCATCAGAACTTCAGTAGGTTTGTTATCAAAAGCAATCAGATTTATGTTTTCTTCGGTTTAAACAACCCAACCCTAGTGTTTATCCACTTTTGTCGTTGTTCCGCTCATGGTTGTAGTTTGTTTAGATGCACTACAGCTTCTCTACTTTTGGAGTGTTCGGCGAGCACTACATCCAGAGTTTGGTGGTAGTGAGATTTCTAGCTTAGATGATACTGCGACTTTCCGACTCTGAATCAATAGCACTACTCCTACTGGAGTAGGTCGGCATTGGTGTTATTAATAATAGTATCACTACTAGTAGCACTAATAATGTACCCATGTCGGCAGCTTCCACTTGAAAGTTACGCTGGACTGCTCTGCCTCGAAGAACTCTCCACTTTTTACTCTCCACTTGAAGCCATATAATTCAGCATACTATTTCAGAAGAGCACATACTAACCCGTTTTAAGCTAACGTTTATCCAGCGCTATTGTTATTCGCATTAAGAGAAATGAACCTTTCCGGGGTGCTAGAGTACTACGATAGAGTCGCTGAAGCAAAGGGTCTCCAACATTCTTGTAGTAAACTATTCAAAATTAATGTGTATACATCATCAGTTGCTAAAATATACATCTGACTCCCTTTCAGCCAATAAACGTGAATCCAACATATGGGTTTGAAGCTCACTCGCTTCCACTATGATTTTCTCAGCAAACACGAACCGTCCAGCGCCTTTCGCGCGCTTGACTTCAACCCATAGTGCTAATAGCACTACTAATCCCACTTTTTTCCCTATTACTTGTATTCAATTAGTACTACTATTCTGTTTAAGCAACATAAACCTTAGCATATCACTTCTATTAGTAGTGCTACTACTATAATAACAAAAGCTTCTATTCTGGAGATCCATAATCTGTGTGCTATTTTAATATAATAAGTATTAAAATGCATACCAGCGTAGACAACATGTACCTATCACCGGCCTTCAGCTATAGCGAGGGACAAGCGTCCAGTTCTCCACGCGTGTTGACGACTTGGGGCTCTAAGAAGAACCAGGGTGGCATTTAACTGCGTATGCCGCTTCCTTCATACGCGGAACAGCCATACCCTCTGTTCGCTAGACGAAATCCTGTCCTTGGTGCACGCTTCCAGCACCAACACAGCGTCCACGCACGCAGCACGTCCTTGGTGCACGCTGTCAACACAAAACACCGCGTCCACACAGCGTCCACGCACGCACGCAGCACGTCCTTGACCAACACCGCGTCCACACACGTAGCACGTCCTTGGTGCACGCTTCCAGCACCATGAGACGAAGCGGGTGAACACTTTTACCGTCCAGGATGTATAGCGCGTCCGGGGTTAAAAGACTGGTATTCCAGACTGGACCAGCCCCGGTTAACTCGAAACACACAGTAGAATGACTCGAGTCGGCGTGTGACCTTGTGCAATCCCTATAGGTGTCGATTAATTCGGCGGACCGTCTTTCAACCGGAAATGTAACAATCAATTAGATACAAGAATACAGAGAACTTCCAAGTTCTTCTCAACTGGGAGATCCCGAATGGAGGCAAGCTTACGAGCAAAGACCTTTCCCCAAACAACCACTCCTAAAAATAACCAATAACAATACAGAGTTTGTATATACAATATGCAGTCTGTCAACCTTAGGTTACAACCCGGATACAGAGAAATCCGGGTTGCCCAACGCGCACCACCCTCGAATGGACGAGGGAACCACAAATACAGTCCTAAAACAAGCAATCTAACTCGGATCTCAGGGGGTGATTGCTACAACCTCCTGAAACTACAGATGGAATATGAAATGCAAGGGTCCTCTTTCGAGTGTCCACAGGCAATTTAGGGATATGAAATGGGTAGACCAACCCGAAAGCAGCCTTTTTGGGTACCCAATTTGATTTGAAGCGTGTAGGTGAGAGTTCCTTGTGCGGTTGCACGACCTTGGACGTCCGTTGGTTTACGCGGCTCCCGGACCTTCCTTTGGATTCTCCTTTGGGTAGCAGAAATATGGCGTCGTCGTCCTCGGCGAATATACTCTCCAGGGTCAATGGCAAATGGCAATGAGGTCCACTTGGGCTCTGGAAGGCAAAACAAACTCTGATTATCTCTTATCTCTCTCTCTCTTCTCTGGCTATCATTTCTTTCTTTCTTTCTTGGTATCTGGGTTTTCGGCGGTCTCCTCTGCTCGAATCGCATGCACTCCTCCCGGATGACTGGGTTTCAGTATACTTGGAGTCACGTTGAACTCGCGGAGGGCCGCTCACTCATCTTGCACTGGCTGCAGTCTTGAGCAGTCGCACTTCGTGCGCTGGCGCGCTGTCGCCATTTGATTGGCTTGTCTCGAAGATCTCTGGCTTAGGCGTAGCACTGTCTGGATCTTGGTCTCATGTTCGCATGGGTGCCTGATTTGGCACGCCCCTGGGGCTTCGTTGATTGGTCGGATTGTAGTTGGGTACACTTGCCATCCGGAGTGGCATCCATCCAGGGTGACATACATCCGGGGTGGTATCTTGGTCATTCAGGGTGTCCTTCGTCTGGACTTCCACAATGTCGTTCAGTCATCTTGATCTTGAGGCATTGGGTGATCACTCGGCTCGTATGGGCAGGCCGCTTTCCGGGATACATTCTACCGGAAGCGTTTGGCCCCTTCATATGGGTACCTGCCGCAAAGGTAAGTCGGCGGCCGGACAGGGCGCTATAACTCCATCCCGAATCCTTGCTTCGGGAGAGACGCCTCCGTGCCTGTGAGCCTATACGTGTTCCGAGTAACCGTCCTCGCGATCTTCAACTAGTCAGCACTTTCGAGTGTACCATTCCTGTACCACTCTGAATCCAGATTTCCATTCGACACTCTCTGTCTCTGCACCCGGGGCAGCTGCGAACTGGCCACTCTGGAAAAACTTCCAGTTGCCTCGCGTCAACCGCCCCTCTGATCTCGGACCCTCACTGAGAGATTTATCTCCGAAGTGTCAGACCATGAGCAGATCCACTCGCGATCGCAGCCGTCCTGGGCGCAATGCCAACTCGGCTCGCCAACCATCCGACAGACTCCCCGGATTGTCCACCATTCTCCGTCCCGTCCCGGATCCAACTGTCACACCCACTATTCGTCCAATCTCCAGACGTGACAACCAAACGCGTTCAAAACGCAAAAACCTTCCAGCCTCACACACGATGAGCACCAAGGCAAGCACTGATAACGGCGATGGCCGTGACAGGGACGACGCGCCTCCGCACGCCCCTTCGGGCTCAGGTGGGGAGGACGGCAGCGAAGGTGGTCCCTCCGGCAAGGCAGATGACGCCCCTCCACCGCAATTGAACACTCCAGACGGAATGCCTACGTCTGAGGACGTTCCGACGCAAACCAACTCGCCGCCTGATCCTCCAGCGACACCGAAGTCACCGATTGCTGGCGTGGACTCGCCCGCCATGCATGATCCTGCCGCCATCGCGGCTGCCTTTGCGTCTGTGGGTCAGCAACTGGTGACCCAGCAAGTAATTTCGGCGGACACGGCGAAGAGCATTTTCCAAGGCGAGCTCAACCTGGAGAGGTCCGACGCCGCCGTGCCGTGGAGACAGACCCGACCCTTCCCGGTGATGTTCCACCTGCACGATTCGGGGTGCGCCAAGACCCATCCAGCTTCGTGGTGGGGATTCCGGCCACTCATGCGGACCTGCTCTCAGGGCACTTCATGCGTGACGGATATGGCGGCTTGGAAACTTTGGCGTTCGTGGAAACCCTCTCGGACGAGGACATCCGAGACCTCACCGAAATGTCTGGCTCCCCACTTAGCGTTCGTCCTGAATTACTACTCCCTCGATCGGCTGACTCCGTTGCTACCGTGCCTGAATTTCGCGAACTTTTGGAGAGCATGGACGCGAGGCGTGAATTTGCTTCGCTACTCCAGCATTATCCCGTGGAACAGTTGGCGCGCAAGGACTTCATGATGTCCACCTTCCTGAAGCGGACGTTGACTCAACTCCGGGAGGCTAAGCGGCAGCTCGCGTCAAATGGTTCACGCGACGGCTCTGAAGTGCTCAAGAAGCTATCCGAAGTCAGCGCCCTGAAAACTGGATTTGCTTTCCTGAATCGTCACTGGCAAGACGCATTCTTGACTTCCAAACGCCAGCTCGTCCAGGAGATCGCCAACCACGCCCGGGATTTCAAGCGTGCAGCGCAGAATCACGAGCGGGAAGAAGAGGCCCTCCGGTCGCGTCTGGCGGCCATGACCCAGGAGCGGGATGACATGTTCGCTTTCGCTCGGGTGCTGGAACGTCGGCTGAAGGCTGGTACAATCAACGTCCCGAAGGTGATGAATTTCTTGAATCAGCACCAAACTCAGGTTGTTGGCAATTGGCCACGCCTGAAAGCTTTACTCGAGCACCTCAAAGATCACCAGGCTCCTCCGGATAATTGGACCACCCAGATCATGGTGACCGCCATTGACGACTACTCCGCGCAGCCTGGTCTTTTTGTTCCCCTGAACGAGGATGACCAGGGCGAAGAAAAGAAGGAGGAAGATGGCCCGGGATCTGGAAGCGGTTCCAAGAACGCGCCCCTGGATTTCACCCAGGATCCCACTCCACCGGCTACGCCCCAGACTCCTCCAAGCAAACGAAACAGAACGTCGCCTGCGAATTCTCGGAAGCTGCAACTGCGTCCAGATCCTTACACCCCAAGTGACAAGGACGCTCTGGATCCCCGGACGTCGCTCGCTCGGACAGTCGAGGAAGCTCGTGCATCCCTGGCCGATCATGCAGTGGTTTGGAGCAAGCAACGCACCGATCTCCAGTTGGTCATGCGCTCCGGGTTGGATTATCTGGACGCTTTTGACTTGGTGAACGGGGACCACCTCGTACATCCTCGGATTCCAGTTCGGGAGTTGACTCTCATGCTAGCCCGGATGATGTACTGGGGTCGTCTTAATCACACTCCATGGACCAAGTACGTCCCGAGCTGGTGTTACAAGAAGGCCGAGTCATATCTCGAAAATCTGGACAGCGCCCCCGCTCGTTGGCCAGCTCTAAAGAAACTGCGCCTGGATGACTCGGCAGAAGTGATGGAGGCTCTCTTCTCGGGAGTCGGCGAAAGTGAAGACGACGAAGACCGAGATGTCACCTTCAAGTCCAGTGTGGAATTCAAGCCTCAATCTCCGCGGACCACTCCGCCCCGAGAGGCAAAGCGTCGGCGTGGCTCGGTTTCGTCTGTTTCAAGTTCATCGGCCCCGACCGGGACTGACCCGTCTTCAGAACCCCCTGCCAAGCGTCCCCGTCCAGCGCAAGATCGTCGTCGATCTGTCCTAGCTCGCAAAGAGTATTCCGAATTGTCCCCGGATGAGCTTGCGCTGGTTGAGACTCCAGGGCGTGGTGTCATGTCTTGGCGTCAGTATGGCATTCTACTCAAGTTTGCACCCGGAACTGCGAACGCTGTCGAGCAGACCACTGGCTTCCCGGATAATGCTCCTAATTTGGCCAAGGTCGCCGAGCTGGAAGCTGGCCGGACTCGTTGGGATCCGGCGTCTTTCAAGGTGTTGTGGGACCTCGCCCCGTGGGATGATATGTTCAACCAACGGATGAAGTTCCTGATTCTACATCAGCTGGATTCCCTGAATGCCCAAGCGAGGTCCGGCTTGGTTGACATTGTGGAGTTCATGTGGAAACATCGTTGGGCTTTCTGGCTGATCGGCCACTGGTTTTTCATTGACCACCGTCTCGATGATTATTCAGCCGAGCTTCATGCTGATCGCAAGAAGGAGTGTGACACCGCCAAGAAAAATTACAAGAAGCTCCTGGATGACAAGGTCCGGGAAGGTCTTCCTGAGTCAGTCCTGGAAGAACCGGGTATCTGGACGTTCCCGGCGAAAGTGTGCTCCTGGATCTGGATGGACAAGTCGCAATCGAACGATCAAGGGCGCCCCTTTTCGCTGGCGGAGCAGCTCCACATTGTCGACAAGCTGGAGCCCGCCCGAGTGCAATGGAACTCATGCGACTCGGATGACCAACGTGTGGCCCATCTGGGCTCATCTCTTCGGAAGAAACTGCTTCCCGAGTCCGAGCGCCGCCGCTACCCGGTCTCCACCCAACGTCCTTAGGGCTCTTTTCGTACGTCGCGGGAGCCGGATTTCCAGGAGTTCGTTTCATTTTTCTGCATCTCAGCTTAATCACGTTCTAAAACTCCATTAATATATCCGACTTCCCATTCGTGTTCCAGCTTTCTCTCGTAATCCTCTTCTGCACGCGCAACCTCATTTCAGATCTCTCTTCTGCTTCGTTGTACTCTCTCGCCCATTTTCCAGGTAGTCAGCTCCATTCTCCACTCGAAATCAAAACATTTTCAGTCAAATTCACAATTCCGCGATCTGTGTCGGTCAATTCGGATTCATCCGGGTGCCTATAGCCTAGGATGATCATCTCCAGCCTGCATAGCCTGGAAACGTGCCTTAGCATTCGCCCCTTGGTTGAATTCGTATAGGAGAGCACCGCAACTTAACTGGGATACCGGCGTCCAGTCTGGGTCATCATAACCCTTCCATTTCACCAGGTATTCCCGAGTACGCTTAGCAGTGCGCGTCCGTTTGACCCATCGCAGATCCAGGATCTTCTCAACTTCGTATTCATCATTCGAGTTGTCTGGTTCCCAACTATCCTCTGGCAACAGGGCTGCATCAAAATCATCGTCGTCATCCAGGTCGAGCTCCATTGTGGGTCGTTTCGGGAAGACGGCACGTGGTTTCAGGCGACTTACATGTACCCAAGGGTTGACACGGTATCCCGTGTCCTCGACCTTGAGACGAACTCGGAGATCATCCTGGATTTCTTCAATCCGGAACGGTCCGTGCCACAAGTGTGCCAGTTTTCGACTTAATCCAGGTTGTACCTTCGGGATATATAACCACACGGCATCCCCCGTCTCGAAGCCTGCCTTCAACCTCTCGGATAATTACCGCCACTTCCGGGTCTGTTCTTCTGAACGGATGCGTCTCGCCTTCCTTTGGAGGTCTTCAGCACACGCTAGGGCGTACCCGTAATCTCTCTGGAATTTGCGTCGCCACTCGTAGGCGGTCCGTTCAGGCAAGCTAGATGGTTTCGGGCCGAGCATCGCTGACGCGGTACCTTGGGCGTCCCAGCCGTGCACCAGATAGAAGGGTGTTTCCAGGCGCGTAGCGTCGAAAGAAGTATTCAGGGCGAACATCAATCTTTCAGCGTGTTCATCCCAGTCCGACTGGTCCGCCTCAGCGATGTATGCCTTGACACTCCGGATGACCGTCTGGACGGATCGTTCCTGCTGCCCATTGGCTTGAGGACGGTAGGCCAGTGTCGCACGCTGTTTGCTTCCGAGCAACTCGCGAAACCTCGTGAATACCTCGCTCATGAACCTGGGGTCCTGGTCGTGTCTGATCATAGATGACGCCCCGAATCTCCGAAACACCTGCTCTTCATATGCTTCGGCTACATCCTGAGCCGTCGTGGATGACATCGGTTTACACATGATGTATCCGGAGAACGTATCCTGAAATAGGAGCAGAAAAGTGTTCCCTCGGGCCGACTCAGGCATGTGCGTAACGAAATCCATGGAGACCAACTCGAATGGCCGTCGCGGCTCGATATTCCCAGGGGATGGTCCCGGATTGGGGGGATGCCCCTTTCCGCTGGCGCAGTCCGTACATTCTTTCACGTAGTGTTCTACACCAGCATACATACCGGGCCAATAAAATTCCGAACGCAGCTTCTCGTAGGTACGGGTGATACCTTGGTGTCCTCCCTGAACGTCCTCGTGAGCATAATGTAACATGTCTTCTCGTAAGGCTTCCGGGACTACCAGACGTAACTGGTCTTCCGCATCCCGAGGGCGATCCCGAGTGGAGCGCGCTAGCCGATAAAGCACTCCCCGAACATCCAACGCGAATAAATCGGCAACCTTCGCGATCTTCCGCAATCGTTTCGGCGAAAACCGTTCCAAATTTCCTTGAAGGAAATCCCGGATCTCCGACAAGTAACCATCTCGTTCCTGATGTGCACGAATGCGCCTCCAGCGTTCCGCCTGGAATTCCAGGGGGCCCAGAGGTGGCGTATCATCCTGGGTATCCTGCGTCTGCCTCCGGGTCAACACAGCTAATACTTGTGCTGTGAAGGGAAGAGGTGCCGATTCGGGGCCAGGTCCAACCTCACGCTCGGGACCCTTGCTGGGCGACCCATCCGAGACACCCATGGGTTCGACCGGACATACTTCCGCATTCCCTTTCGGCGACTTCATTATCTGTTCCGAGATCTTCGACACAATCCTCAGATGTTCCTTTTCTCTCTCGTCCTGGATGACACAATCTTTTCCTGAAACTAGCGTCTTGGACGTCAGGTAGTCTGCAGCCTGATTGAAATCCCGTTTCACGTGTACCAAACGAACTAGTTGGAATTTCTCCTTCAACACTTGACATTCGGCCAATCTGCGCTGCAGGTTGGGTTGATTACAATTGATCAAACCCTGGACTTGTTGAATAACAATTCGAGAGTCCCCCACAGCTACGAGATCCTGGACGTTGTGTTCCAAAGCCATTCCCAATCCTTTTAGTAGCCCATAATATTCCGCGTCGTTCACTGTCACTTCATTCAGGATGAAACCTCGGGCATCCAAGAATGTCCATTCAGGCAATTGCCACAATATGCAGCCACAACTGCCTTGTTTCGTAGACGTTTTAGCTGCACCGTCGAAGCTTAAGACCACCCCAGAATAATCGGCCGCCAACATCTCCACGCTCAGCACTGGGGGTGCTCGGATGCGCCCCTTAGCCGGAATCAAGTTTTCGGCTACCTCGTCCAAGTGTTCCCTGGGCGTGATACCTGCACCCAGGATGGCCGCCAGTCCGTCTTCGTCACGTTGTACCTTCCGGATATCTAAGTCGTAATGCGAAAGAGCAACACCCCAGGGCACTGTCCTACCATCCGCAGTTTTCGACTTGATTACCCACTTGAGAACGGAATAACGCGTATACACAATCAAAGGACAGCCTTCAACCAGAGTCTTGAACGTCTGGAGCACCCGGATGACAGCCAAAACTTCTTTCTCGGCAATGTGATACCGGAGCTCCGCGTCGTGGAGAACTCGCCCCGTAAATCGCACGGGTTGAATAACACCATCATATTCTTGTCCAAGCACCGCACAGGCAGCCCACTGGTTGGCATGCGGAATAATAACAAAAGGCTTCGAGCGGTCTGGGTGTCGGAGCATCGATGTAGACACGATCTTCTGCTACAGGATATCGAACGCTTCCTTCGCCCGAAGTAAATCTCGGCCGGCCCGGACCTGATCGTCCGTCAATTCGTACAACACTGCGGCGACTACCGGGAAATCCTCGATGAATTTGTGGTAATAATTCAGACTTCCGAGAAACGACTGAACTCCTTTTAGGGTCTTCGGGAATGGTAGATCCTGGATGCCTTTCACGATCTTCGGAGTGGCTCTGATGCCCTCAGCCCCAATCTCGTGAGACAGATAAGGGATCGTCCTCTTCCCGAATTCGCTTTTGGGCAAACTGACCGAAATGTTCCAATACCGTAGGCGATATAACAGTGCGTCCAAATCGTCACACAACTGATCCCAGGTCGCGGCACCATGAGCAATGTCGTCAATATAAGAACTACGTCCCAATACCGGTCCTATCCGGGGTGGCATGGGGATGTTCCGCTTGAAAACTGTCATCTGCTGTCAGTGCGGGTAAATAATTTTCCGGGTGTGTCACGTCAGGTCCCAGCTCAGGGCGTTCTGGCTCTCCCGAATCTTGCGAATCCAGACCGAGATACTCCAGGACTTCCTGATCCACCAGCGCTTCCTCTTCAGGTGGTAGTCGAACAAAACCCCACAGACAGTTGTTGATCACGTGTTGATAGATCAGCGGTGCGTTCTTCAATCCGAAAGGCATTCGTACCCACTGGAAATGTCCGAATGGACAGATGAAAGCTGATATGAGCTTGGCACGTTCGGTCATTCGGACCGCCCAGAAGCCACTGGCCATATACAGACTCATAAACCACATCGCACTTTCGAAACCGACCAACAGGTCGTCAATCAAGGGCAACGGGTAGTTTGAAAGTCGAATGAAACCGTTGACAATCCGGTAGTCAATACACATTCGGATATCGATGCCATTCTTTTTGAGAACAATCACGATCGGGGATGCCCACGGAGATTCAGAATGTTCGACTAGCTTAGTCTCCAGAAGTTTCTTGAGTAGTTCGTACACTTTGATCATGATGTGTGGTGCGATTGATCTGGGTCGCTGTGCCACGGGGCGAGCGTCTCCCACGTCTAGATCGCACACTACACCTCTGGCTGGAGCAGGGGCCGCATTCCCGTCGCCCAGGAAAATCTTCCGATGGTGTTTCAGGATACCTCTGAGCTTACGATCCTGAATGTCTGTGCTCAAGCCCGGTTCTCCAACATCAGCTTCGGTAATGTCACACTCGGGACTGAGGTCTAGCAATTCAGGTAGTAATGCCAACTCGTCCTTCAATTGTGCCATGAGTTCACTCCCTTCATGAAGGTATACGGCAGGTTCCAGGTTCAATTCCTCTGAATTCACCCGCATACATCGGGCGTACTCCAATTCGAGCTTCTCGACGGGGGTGCCTGTTGCGATCACGGAAGGTGGCTCGGGATCTTCATCTTTTCGGGTTGGTTCGTCCGGGAGTATCTCCTCCTCAGTCGCTCCTTCCGAGACTGGATCCTCTTTGTCTGCGCCATTCGAGCTGGAGTCCTGTTGCAGTGATCGCTCCGCTCCTTCGCTCCCGGAATTGCTTATCGGTGAACTTGGACCTGCCTTGTCATCACATTCTGAAGTACCATCTTCTGCCTCTCCTGAGACTCCACCTCCAAATGTCCGTTCTCCATCCGTGGCCGATTCCGAATAGTCAACGTCTGCTTCCTGCGTGGGCACCGGCTTATTTTGCAACTGTACCATTCGGACTGCTTCGGTATCCGACCGTGGTCGCATTAGCAACTTAGTCGGCCACTGGTATTTCCGTGTCTGTACTGCGGGCGGTTCTTCATCCTGAAGCATCTGCTCATAGCGTCTCGCTCGCAACCTTGCTTGGGCGGATAATGTGCTCTCGAAAATCAACTGCTGCCACTCCTGATAACGCCGTAACCCAGGTCGTACGAAACGTCCCGCTGTCGGGAAGTGTCCGTACTCAATAATCCGGGCCACTGGCGTCCGAGTATCAATCCAGAGATCCTGATCCGAAATGTTCACCACCTTTATCGCCGTGGCCCAAGTCTGGGGACCGTAAAGTACTTGTGTTACCCATCTATCGCCCCGTCCTGCCCAAACCACGTCAGTTTCCGGGTTGCTCTGCCCGTATCGAATACGTACGGTAGCACTCTCCCCGGGTCGCAGGTGTAAGCCGATCGGGGCTTTGATCGGGAGATCCAAACCTTGGCGACGCTGAACTACTTCTCCATACATGAGAATAGACTCCTCATCCGGGAGTATAACCAGACCTTCACGAATGCAAAGGCGTACCCCGGGCGCTGAACATGAAATCCATCCCGAGCAACACATCCACGTCTTCCCCAATGTTCGTGACCCACAAATCCAAGACGTACACCACCCTATGTCCCAATGTGACCTTCACCTGGGTGCTTGAGCTGATATACGTCGGAACGCCGCCTAATCCCGACACCTTGATTTGCCGATGTGAGGTTAGAGTAAGTTGGAGCCTACGCGCAAGGTCCAAACTTATCATACTCACTGTGGCTCCGGTGTCCAATAGGATCGACGTCCTGAAATCACTCACTGCACCATGCACCCTTGCGACTTACCGCTTCTCGTCTTCTGGATCATGATCCGCCCACCATCCATACCTCTCTCCTGGGGACAGCCGGAATTCGACTGGCCCCGCTGGGTCTGGTACTGACGGCAATCTCGGATAATCCAAACACTCTCGCTTGGATGGCGCATGTCCGTTGTCAATCAGGGATGTCATACATTGTTGGTTATCGTGGTTCTTGGTCCGTAATTCGGGGCCAACATAAGCTAAGACACACAATTCTGAGGGTTTTCTCTGCCCGACGCGTACCGAATCCTCATTCGGCGGGCTTAGTGGTTTAACTGCTGTCCCTCAGAATCGGCCTCACCATTCGGGGTGGCACCATCTAGGATGGCGTCCCGGACGTGGCTTGGCAGGTCGCTTAAGGCCCCTTGGCGCACCAGTTTCTTGATCTCGTGGAAAGCTTTCCAGTCTTCACATCGTCCTTCGTGGAATTGTTCACATTTCTTGCACGGTCGCGTCTCACACATTCGGGCAGGGTGTCCACGTCGATGACAGCGGTCACAAATCATGTTGCTCCAACATTTCTCGGTGCGATGACCCCACCGACCACAGTCTTCGCAATACTCATTCCGATCCGGGTTGACTCGAGGTGGGTATCCCGGATGAGGTGGAGACCCAGATTGCCGTGGCGCTGGCGCCCCTGGGTCAGGAGGGGAGCCCCGTTGTGGCCATCCCACGCGTTCCATCACGCGAAATACCTCGTGAATGAGTTCTTCCTTGGTCAGCACCACATCTGTGCGTGAAACCGAAGCTCCGCCATCCAGGTCCTCTTGGACGAACCTGCTCCCGGATGTCCCAGTGCGAATTTCAGGGGAACCCTCGGACATTTCATGTTCTTCCGAATCCAGCTCAGCGTCGCCTTGGGCTACAAAAGCGCGATCCCGACGCTTGGGTTTGAAACGGTCTCGGACTACATTGTCAGCCCGAAAATCGCGAGTCTGTTGCGTTCTAGCGGGCGGGTTATCCTCCTGGCGGAGTTCTTCTCGCTGCTTCAGGATGTATTCCAGATCGGCTACCTTCTTGAAACGGTGACTCTGGAGGGTCTCCTTGAGAGATTCATCCGAGAGGTTTCTCACGAACTGCCGCAGATGTTGCTCGCGCTTCTTGCTAGACTTCCGGAAATATACGCCTGCACGTTCCGCAGCGAGATTCAGGCGGTACAGGAACGCCAGAGCCTTCTCTCCCTTGCGCTGCGTCATGGTGTAATAACGTTCAGCCTCAGATAGTTTCGACTTGCAGTATTCACGCTTGAAAAGCTTGGACAGCCGAGTCCAATCTTGGCGATTCCCCTTGGAGAGCTGACCCCTCCAATTCCGGACTGCCGGAGGCATCTTGAGTTTGAGTTCGTACACCTTGGTCCGATCCGACCAGCCACCTTGAACCGTCAGATTCAGGAAACGTTCCCACCAGCGCCGTCGTGCCGGTAGCTGGCCCTCTTCATCAAAGTCTTCTAGTGTGCTCGAGCTCACGTATGGTCTGAACGTCAGTGTAGTGCCTCCCAGAGTCGCAGCCGTTGTAGCTTGCGGGGGCCCACCACCACTGGAGCTGTCGGAGTCATCGTCACTCGAACCACCATCGCTCGACCCAGAGCTCGAGCTGTCGTCTGAAGGATCCCCTCCTCGTCGACCTGAGTGTTTCTTGTCCGAGGTCCGGCGGGAAGGGGGCTTCCTTGATCCCGATCGCCCAGGCTCCGTGGACTTTGATCCGGACTTCTGAGTCGTCGCTCGGGATGCATCGGTAGTGGCGACCTTGGAAGTCGTCTCCGTTTTCGCATACTTGGTCTCAGTCATTGGTTGTAGGGTTGCACGCAGCTGAGCTGCTGTAAGATCGCTGATTGGCTTGTCCAACCTCTCGTCTCCTTTTCCCATATCGACGCCACTGGATTCTGGGTACATAGTCATGCGGACTGGCTCTGTTCTGGGCAATGTTGCCGAATCAGTGCTGGAGGTCGCTTGAGTACTTTGAACCTGAGGGGAGGTTGCAGGAATGTTGCGAGAGCGAGTTCGCTGAACGTTCTGGAGGGCTCTGATAGTAGCTTGATCCAGATTGCGTGCTTCCTCCATTTCACGCATCCTCTGCTGGACAGTATCCATCTGTGAAGTCAGCTGCCGCTGGAAATTCGCAGCCCAAGCAGCTTTCTCAGCTTCGACTTCAGACTGCTGTTGTTGCCAACGTCGGTCTAGCTCTACTTGAGCCGCTTCTTGCGCGCGACGTACTGCTTCAGCCTGGATGGCTTCAACGTTTACTGGCGCCTCTGGAATCGGGGCTGTGCTGCTTTCCGGGGGTGCCGCCGAGGTTGGAACCCGGGCAGCTACTTCCTCCTTGACCATGGGCTGTGCGGCTTTATCCTGCATTGCTTGAAACGCTTGCTGGATCAGCTGGGCCTGTCGAGCTTCTGCTGCCTCTTGTCTGAGTTCCATCCGGGATAAGGCCTCCTGGGTCGTCCTCATTGTAGACAGCGCAACTTCCGAGGGGCCCGACCTCGTCGAATGGCCTGATCGTCCGGAGCGTCTCGTCCATTCCGACTTCACTGACCGGCTTGGAGATCTTCTTGACCTGGAGCCATGCTTGGAAAGCCGGCTCTCCCTCCTGGAACTTCGATGTCTTCTTCGAGTCTCTACATCTGAGCTCGAATCACTGGAGGACTCGCTTGAACTAGCTTTTCGACGTCGGGGTTTCGCATATGACTTCTTTGGTCGTCGGTCACTCCGGATGCTGACGCGTCCAGCTTCTGACATTGCAACATCGTCCTGGTCCACCAGGATCATCGGAGGGGTTGACGTGGTGTCTGAAACGCGGACACCTACGTCTCCGCTACCTCGAGCCACACCACCTTGAGCCATCATTACTACTCCAGTCAGTCCGGCATAACGCATGTGGCTTGATGCTTCAGCTCCCCCAAGTGACCACATCGAAGATGAAGATGATGACACCCTTCCTGATGATCGTGATCCAGAGATGTTGCTGAAGTTGGACTCATCCGAGCCGGCCACTGTAGTTCCGAATATACTGGATTCCCGATCCGGGCTGCGTCGTGATGAAACACTGTGGGCGACAGACATCGGACCGCTTAAGCCGTCGACATCCTGGATCGTCTGTACCGATGACGGGTATGACAAGTGTGAACTCAGAGATGGAATTGACGTTGGTCGTGGCGGGCCAGACTGCGAGCGTTTAGGTTCTGGTCTGTCAATGGCTGAACTTGCTGGGCTGCGAACCTTTCGGATGCCTGCCGCCTTCATTCGGAGGAGGCATTCACGTCCGAGCAGTCCGGATTCATGTTCCAGCATTGTCACATCTCCTTCTTCAGACTTCACTTCGTCATTCAGGACTTGGAGACTCAGAGCTGGCACAATTCGGGTGGCGACATCTGCGATTACACCTCGCCACTCGAGAAACTCCACGGCTAGCAACTGCTGCAAGTCCTCAACCACCATGCGCACCAGGCTCGGGTCTACCCTGGATGCGCGCGCCTGAAACCACTCAGGGACTAGGTTGCGAAACCGAAATCCCATCTCGAAGAACAATGTCTGAGTGAGTGCAGCGCATTCTCGTGGTGATAATGTGCCTGGAGGTACTGTGATTGCGGTGACGTCAGTCACGATGTTGGGTGCCAGTCGGACGAGGTTCCACTCAGAAATCCAGGCTTCCTCTGAGCTGGCCATGGCAGTCCGGGATGCAATATACTCGGACGTCATCATCACGGCTGCCCACCAGTTCTGAAAATCCGGAGGCGGTGATGGCCACGAGTACTCAATCGTTGGTGATGTCACGAATTCAGTTGTCACTCGTTCCCAGCGGCGGACTTGATCTGCTACGTATGTTTTCACCTGAGTGACCATGGATTCGTCATGTCGAGGTGGCCGCTCTGGCAGCACTTCTTCAGTCAAGTCAATGACCATCCGGGGAGCCTGCGTAGTCGTCGCTTTGGGTGACAATTCCTGGACTTCGATCGGGACATACGGCGCGGGTTCCTCTTGGACGACGGCAACGGACCTTCTTCTTTACATGTGAGCCGGGAATTTTCTTCTCCCAGCATCACCACATCTTGGACCGGTGAGGACAATTCCGAAGTTTCATCCGCAGCCGGGGGCTCAACCTTCACGGCGTCTTCCGTTGACGCCTGGGCGGGTACATCCGGGGTGAACGCACCCTGGGACTCCGAATTCGGGTCCCTCTCCGAGTCCTCCGGAGGCACTTCGTTCACACCTTCTCGAGCGCCGGCATCCGGGGAAGCTTGGTGCGCATCCTGAACTGCCGGCTCCAGATCGGGCTGATCTTGAGCATCCGTTGACTCCTTCTCCTCGCGGGCCGCCTTGCGCCTCTCAGCGTTTCTTTGTCGAGCAGATCTCTCAACCTCTTCGAGGGAGAGTTGCTCTACAGGCGGCACTCCTTGAGTTCGACGCGAGCGCCGCGTTCCTTCGCGCGCACTCCGTCCTCCTTCGCGTGTACTCTCACTTCCAGCCATAACGTCCACAGTTTAGTCGGTTAGTAGCTCTCAGCACCCTTTTAAGATCCAAATTAAATATACAAATCCGGTGAAATCCTAGGCAACCAAATCCGGGCACGCGCACCAGTTGAGACGAAGCGGGTGAACACTTTTACCGTCCAGGATGTATAGCGCGTCCGGGGTTAAAAGACTGGTATTCCAGACTGGACCAGCCCCGGTTAACTCGAAACACACAGTAGAATGACTCGAGTCGGCGTGTGACCTTGTGCAATCCCTATAGGTGTCGATTAATTCGGCGGACCGTCTTTCAACCGGAAATGTAACAATCAATTAGACACAAGAATACAGAGAACTTCCAAGTTCTTCTCAACTGGGAGATCCCGAATGGAGGCAAGCTTACGAGCAAAGACCTTTCCCCAAACAACCACTCCTAAAAATAACCAATAACAATACAGAGTTTGTATATACAATATGCAGTCTGTCAACCTTAGGTTACAACCCGGATACAGAGAAATCCGGGTTGCCCAACGCGCACCACCCTCGAATGGACGAGGGAACCACAAATACAGTCCTAAAACAAGCAATCTAACTCGGATCTCAGGGGGTGATTGCTACAACCTCCTGAAACTACAGATGGAATATGAAATGCAAGGGTCCTCTTTCGAGTGTCCACAGGCAATTTAGGGATATGAAATGGGTAGACCAACCCGAAAGCAGCCTTTTTGGGTACCCAATTTGATTTGAAGCGTGTAGGTGAGAGTTCCTTGTGCGGTTGCACGACCTTGGACGTCCGTTGGTTTACGCGGCTCCCGGACCTTCCTTTGGATTCTCCTTTGGGTAGCAGAAATATGGCGTCGTCGTCCTCGGCGAATATACTCTCCAGGGTCAATGGCAAATGGCAATGAGGTCCACTTGGGCTCTGGAAGGCAAAACAAACTCTGATTATCTCTTATCTCTCTCTCTCTTCTCTGGCTATCATTTCTTTCTTTCTTTCTTGGTATCTGGGTTTTCGGCGGTCTCCTCTGCTCGAATCGCATGCACTCCTCCCGGATGACTGGGTTTCAGTACACTTGGAGTCACGTTGAACTCGCGGAGGGCCGCTCACTCATCTTGCACTGGCTGCAGTCTTGAGCAGTCGCACTTCGTGCGCTGGCGCGCTGTCGCCATTTGATTGGCTTGTCTCGAAGATCTCTGGCTTAGGCGTAGCACTGTCTGGATCTTGGTCTCATGTTCGCATGGGTGCCTGATTTGGCACGCCCCTGGGGCTTCGTTGATTGGTCGGATTGTAGTTGGGTACACTTGCCATCCGGAGTGGCATCCATCCAGGGTGACATACATCCGGGGTGGTATCTTGGTCATTCAGGGTGTCCTTCGTCTGGACTTCCACAATGTCGTTCAGTCATCTTGATCTTGAGGCATTGGGTGATCACTCGGCTCGTATGGGCAGGCCGCTTTCCGGGATACATTCTACCGGAAGCGTTTGGCCCCTTCATATGGGTACCTGCCGCAAAGGTAAGTCGGCGGCCGGACAGGGCGCTATAACTCCATCCCGAATCCTTGCTTCGGGAGAGACGCCTCCGTGCCTGTGAGCCTATACGTGTTCCGAGTAACCGTCCTCGCGATCTTCAACTAGTCAGCACTTTCGAGTGTACCATTCCTGTACCACTCTGAATCCAGATTTCCATTCGACACTCTCTGTCTCTGCACCCGGGGCAGCTGCGAACTGGCCACTCTGGAAAAACTTCCAGTTGCCTCGCGTCAACCAACACAGCGTCTACCCGCGCACCACGTCCTTGGTGCACGCTGCCAACACCAACACCACGTCCACGCACCCAGCAGCGCCCGACCCACACCTGCAAGCAAAACCCGAGCCTTGTGTATGACCCCAGAGGCAAGAAGTCCGGCGCGGCATGACCACCACGCTGCAGATTTACTTGCCGCTGTGCGAGTTCGGAATGACGCGCACGGGCTTCCCACGTCCGTTGAACCGGAGCGAGAGCGAGCCGTCGTCTCCGCCCGTGACCCTTCCAGTATCTTGCACACGCGCACATTGCGGTCGCTCCCACCTCGCTCTGGTGGCCGAAGAGCGTCTCGACGTACTACACCTCAGCGCCGACACGGCATCGCGGTGACCGGCGAAGCTCCCCTGCAGATGCCTCTTCTCGACATCTCAGACGCGCACAGCTTGTTGCGTCCGCCGCTGGCTACAACTTGCCGTTCGAGTCGGCAAAGGGTGTCCTCACTGCTCGCTTTTGTTGCGTGCTGTGCCTTTAATAGCGTGATAGGAACCCAATGACAGTATAGCTAACATATCTCAATGGAAAAAATCAGTACATGAGCTGTGTGTAGCCAAGACTTTTTACGCAGTTCTTACGAGCCTGTGATGTTGCGCAGAAGGCCTGTGAAGTGGGTACATTCAATAAATCAGGCTGACCGTCCAGTCAAATCAGAGATCGGTTTCGCGGAAAGACGGGTGGCGGCCTCCGGCCGCGTGTGATAACTCTTACCTAAAGTTCCATCGAATCTCGCAATCCCTCACGTCACACCCGAATCGACCCTTCACACTGGACATAAAACTGGATCCTCCCTTTAGTGACTGTTATTTCTTCGTGATGGGTGATTACCGCGCATCTATGTTTGAAGTGTCGGTCATTCAAGTTTTAGTGTCCTTAGACACAGGGTTTTTCCGCCAAAAACGGTCCCCAGGTGGGAGATTATTAAAATAAACCCTAACCCTTTTCATAATACCTTTGTAAAAATCCTGTAAGAAGGGTACTTGTTGTTGTAAATAAGGGTACAAAGGATTAGTCGTGTTTCATTATAGGGGGGGGGGCTTTGCCCCAGTTAGCTATCATTATATAAAATACCCCGATGTGTGCTCGCAGACACACACGGAGTAGGCAGTTCCTCCCGGTTGAGCAACGATAGCAGCCGTCGCGCGACCCCAGCTTCACAGTACATGTTTGCAGAGACTGCAGTCAACCGGGACAGTCCTGGTCGGCGCGTTGCTATCCAGTATGTTTCCGCTCGAGAACAGCGGTAACACGGTAAGCTTTGCAGCTTGCTGGAGACATGGGGGCAGCTCATGCGACTGGAGTGCAACTGCTTCCAGCAAAGGCGCCTTAATACCCCCCACCCCAACTCGCCCACGACACCGATTGAGACAAAACAAGGTCGCACACCGACTCGAGTCATGCTATTGCGTGTTTTGAGTTTCCCAGGGCTGGTTCAACTTGCAATACCAACTTTCCCTGGGTGCGCTACACATCCTGAATGACAAAGGCTTACCAACATCGTCTGAGGGGGTGGAGCTATCCTCGACAGCGAAGAGTAGGGGCGGGGAGGGGAGGGGGGGGGGGGGGGCGCTTCGCTAGCAATCGCGGCCGTCGAGTATGCGACGCGTTACGCGGTGGCAGATCCCGTGGAGAACCACACGGCCGAGAACGTGGCTAAGGTATTGCTGAAGCACATAGTGCTGAGAATTGGCGTACGGGGCGCCAGAGCTGGCAGACAAGGTAGTGAAAAGGCTTGTCGAACTGCTGCAGGTACGACACGCGAATCCCGTACCATATTGGCCAAAGATAATTGGGCTGGTGGAGCGCTTCCATCGCTCCTGGAAAGATCTGGTAGCGCTCTTTATGTCGGAAGCCACACAGAAGGACTGGTGTCGGAAGCCATATACAACGATAACTCCGCCAGACGCACGACGGTAGGAATCACCCCTAACGAGCTGATGATGGGGCGTCCACTGCGCACGCCTAACAAGTAGCTGCGGAGCACCAAGGTGACCGAAGCAGGTCGAGTCACGGAGTATATGGCGCGACTGCAGAGGATGATGGCCATATACCCGATAAGGCGATGGCGCGCGAGCAGACTAGACAGACCAATTACTTGTAAGAAACCAACGCGATCTTGCGGTAGGCGACAAGGTCAGGATGTACCGGCCGCCGCGAGGACCGAAGACCACCCAATTTGAGCATCTGCAAATGGGCCCAGTGGTGACCGTGGGACCAGCGAGGTACGAGAATTTCGTGGTAAGGCCCTGCAATATGGACGGCAAAAAAACATAGCCCACCTATCGTTTCTCGTCAGCTACCTCTAGCAAACGTCGTTACTCGGGCAGAAGGCGGCGGACATTGAGCGGCAACTAGAGGGTGACGCACTTGAAGCCTAGGCAGCAGACATCATGTGGCCAGCACAGGCTGCGGGATCAGTAGGGGCTCCTGTTGGTGTGGCAACGGGCACACGATGAACAAGAGCAACGACACCAGAGTCGGCGGGAGAACGGGTCGAAGTACGGCAGCGGCGACGTCGCAATACGACCCCCATGTATTTAACGACGGACGGCACAACAGGGGAACCACTCGGGTAACCTTGAACGAGAGGTATCTTAAAGGAGATAGTAGAGATGGAAATAACAAAAAGCGACTGTATTCCAGTTGCCGACGGGAAACTACAAGTTGTGGTTCCGACAGGACATTTAAACTTGACCGACGCGACCAACGAGTGCGACGAGAACCCATACGCTTCATTTGTCATTGCAACATTAATAGGCGGGAATTCTTTGCTGATGTTGTGTTTGGTAGTGCCCGCATGCAGAGTACCTGCAGTAATTGGCAGATTCCGGACCGGAGTCCGGAAAGCTCCCATAGAGCGACACCAATGACACACAAAAAAACGGCCCAATCACCGTCGAATTATTCATTCCGGACGGCAGTGGATAGGGGATAAATTCGGACTGTATTGAGACATGCAAATTCTCTCTCGTCCCCCCATTCGGAGTTTCTCGGCACAGAGCACACGACGCGCGGAGACCCAGCAACTGAACAGCAGCAGCACGGCGTTGGACAGCGTGTCAGCAAACGGAGCACCGCGGTGCGGCGCCGCAGACTGAGGAGCGACGGTGAACGGCGGCATGGCGACTGATGGGCGGCGACAGCAGGAGATCGGAAGGTGGACAGTGGCACGGTGGGCAGCGGCACGGCGAATGACTATAGCGGCCAACAAGTGCACGGCCAGTGGTTCTAAGAGCGGCGATATGCACCGTGAGGTACGTTAATGCCCCCCTTCGCGCTGGTATAGCTCCGTGGAAGAGCGGGAAGTCCAGCTTCCAGGTCGTCGGTTCGAATCCGGCCTCCAGCATCGTGAATCGTTTGATTTGTGTGAATGTATGTGGTTCTGTTTGTGGTTTAGTATATGCAGTTCCATGGATTAGGTGATGCAGTGTGCGGACAATGCAGAGCGTTTGACAAGGTTGATAGCCACCGACTGGTACGATGTATGTATGCACGCGTCAGAGATGGAGTCATTTACCGTCCAGAACACCTGATCGAAAGCGGTCTCGAGTATCCTGCTTCGTTTAATTTGTGTGATTATATTTGGTTTTGTGTGTGAAATTGTGTGTATTGGGATATTATGTATGATTTAAGCTACGTCGTTAGCCATCCACTGGTGCGATACAGGCGTGTAAGAGTCGTAGATGGAGCCATTCGCCTTCAGTGCTAGGTATTGCGCACAAAGTGCTTTGTACGCGGCTGGATGGGATACCCGCAAGGTTCGCCAGCGCTTGCGAAGCGATGAGGCTTTTGTGGCCGGCTTCTTGCCGTCGTAGCCACGGAGTCGCGCGTTCGCGGTGCGGCCCAGCGCCAAAGACAGCTCCCGGAGATCATGCTTCCAGGCTTGGTACGCGTCGCCATTGGATCGCGGAGGTGGCTCGATGATCGTGCAAGGTGTCTGGTACAGTACAAGCATAATGTTCACTGCTGCTTTCGCGTCCGCGCGCCTGTGTTGTGTCACTGCTGCTTTCGCGTCAGGGCGCTTGTTTTGGTCCTTCTTACCCTTCACTGTTTTCCCATATTTTGTTTGTGCACCAGTTGAGAGCCCACCCTGCGAGCGTGGAAGCTGTTGCAGGAGCCGGTGGTGCAGCTTCGGCAGCGGTGCTGTATACAGTGGTTTCTACATCAGCTGTGGCTACCGCCGATGTTGGTTGAGTGTCTTCCAGGCGCGCCAAGCGCTCGTTTAGTTGCACTAACTGTTTGAGGATGTTCTTAATTGTCGATGCAACCAGAGTGTCTCCTCCACTGACGGTATTGCTCACGTGTGCGTGGTTTGGGGTACGCCAGTAGACTGTCAAATGATCGCTCCATTTGCAGCATGTTGTGGTGCTGATATGGTAGCTGAGACGAGCGTTCGTCGCTGCAATTGAGCGGTGGATGGTACTCGTAGCTCGTTAGCTGAACAGCTGAGAGAGACGGAGTTCTGTGGGCGGCATCGAGGACGACTCTCATGTGCATCAAGAGCGCAGCGAACGTGGCATCAACGACGTCGACGGCTACGTTGTACCTGGCTTCCGGGGACCCAAGGACGTGCTGGTACAGATCGTCCCGCAGCGTAATGACCTGGCCAAACTCGACTACAGAAATCCGGTGCTGCAGATCGCCTATAGTCGGAGTGGTAAGTCCGGCGCCTCTTACCCTGCCAATACCTTACCGATACTTCGATCCTCACGTGTCGTGGTTCCAATGTAAGCAAATGCCTTCGTCAGCTCCAGCAGCCGCGCACCCCGCGTGGATATCCACTGGATGGCAAGTTTGGGAGAGGCATTGGCATGCGCCGCTGCCCCACGCCGTAAGGAGTGACTCGACATATTGGGCATCACAGTTTGAGCTTCAGTAGGCGTCATCCTTGTGACGGTGTCGCGTATCACCTCGGTAATATAGCTGGCTACACTTGGTCGTTTGCGCTCTCTTTTAAGAGGTGGTTTAGCCTCGTCATCATTTGCCTCCAAGCTCTCTCAATAGATGACAGCTTCCTCCTAGGAATACGTGTGTCCCCCTGGAAGATCTGGTTCAGTATATCGAGGCAGCAAAGGAAATAAGTATTCCGAAGGTTGATCATAGCACACAAAGAGCATTCCAAATGCATGAAGCATGCATTGTTGCCATCGATCAGGGGACTTGTAAATCGATACCCCTTGTACAACAGAAGTCTTGATGCGCGCAATATTTAAGAAAAGCTCCCCAGACGCGGCAACCGTCAACTGCTGCTTCCGGGCGAAGCAGGTGTCGATAGCACGGCCGAATGTGTGCCACATCATAGTAAGTAGAGCTGCATCGTGGACATTCTTTAGGTCAGTAGGAACATCCGCATGCACTACAAGATGTTCAACGAGCCCACAAAGGTCGTCAATCTTGCATCCTGGCGCATCGTTTTCTGAATATTAGCACGCAGATTTCGCTCCTCGATTGCGCTGGCCATTTCGTCGCGTACTTGTGCGATATGCTTAGAGTCGGACAAAGATATTGAGTATCTTTCACGGAGGAGGTTGAGGACTTGAGAGAAATAGCCCAGCGCTGTTGACTGAGCCAGCAAACCATCCGCAGCCCGTGCCCTATTGCTCTTCTTTGTCTGTAAAAAGATCGAGAAATCTGTGAGCAACGAGTAGAAGTTTTGAGTGGGAAGGCTGGCACCGCTAGCGATAGAACTATGCAGCATATCTAACGCCGATTTCGACAATCCAGTCGAGGCGAGACACTCATCGAACACTTTTTCTGCGGCTAGTTATTGGCCAATTGTGCCAGCAGGAGTGTCGAGACCACCAGAAGCTCGCCACATCTCTTCTCGCCGGCTTGATGCAAGTTTTGAAGTGGCTCTATGAGCTTGCCTTGCTAAAGTCTATATTTATCAGTCCACGTACTCTAACTGCCTGGTATAAATGGCAACGAACGCTAACTGCCTGGTATAAATGGCAACGAACGCTAACTGCCTGGTATAAACGGCACTTATCCGATAAGTAGGTCAAATATCTTAAGTTTTGTATACTGTATCCACTTATTTGAGGGATCAAGAAAATTCCGAACTATTCCGGAAATAAGTTGGCATGCAATACACCTAACCCTAAGAAACGTTGATTGACTGAACGATTGCTATTGATCAGCGAACCGCAAGAAAATGATCACTGATTGGCTGCAGATCGTTCACAAACTTATGATAGGGCTCGGGTGTCCGGCAGAATATTACTTGTCCTACATTAACAGCAACTGTTCCTTCAATCGACAACCCCTTGAACTGCGGCCAAAACTGACTGAAATTGTCCCTTGCCAGAGGCTTAGCCATGATATCGTTTGTGTTGTCGTTTGTAGACACGTGAAACGTGCGAAGGTTGCCGTCTTCCACGAGGTAGTGCATTAAATTGTATTTGTTGTTGATGTATATCGTGCTGGAGTGCTAACCAGGATTCTCTATGCTTGGTTGTCACCGCGTAGCAGCGGTGTTGTTGCTAGCCACCGCAACTCCTCGCACAAACCACAAAATCTCAATAAGGATACTGCGGATACTATTTCCTATCTCAGCCTTCGCGGAGCCCTAGTAAAGTGCCCGACCTCAAATTTAAACACTAAGCTGCATCTGCATTTGGGTACTAACAAACGTGAGTACTAATGAATCTTATGTAATAATGCATATGTACCTGGGGTATACCTTTTAGTACTCGTGAGACATCGACTTCACAGATTCGTTGTCGTTATCAGAATTATCCGAATATGAACCATCCTCATTCAGATCTGAATCCGAATCGACATACGATTATGGATCAAACTAGAAACCCGGCGCACGCTGGGCTGATGCACGAGCAGGAACAGTTGCGCGGCGTTTGGAAATGTTGGTAACTAACCACACATTTTCATGGCTCAGCTTCTTGTTGACAGCAATGAACTGGATCACGTCAGGGTGTGGATTCGAGAATGCGTCGTTGAGTGTACCATCGTATTGCTCGAGAGGGTTGTTGGTTCGACTGACAGTGTCCTTGTTGAGCCCGTTGATATTCCACCATTCTGGTACCAACTTCTTCATCCAGGTTTCCTTGAAATACTTTCAGAAAGTTTAAATTGACCTTCGAGTTCATAATACCTAAATCGGCACAGTCGCGTTTGATCGTGCGTCGGACATCTGTGATTCCTCGGAAAGTGATGTCGCACTGACGAATTACTATGAGTCGGTCAATGCACCCCTCACGTCTAGCCAGACCAACTTCCACTTCGGAAATCTTTGTTCTCCTTGTTCACCTTTAAGTCTGAAATAGCGACATGCTGAAGGGTGTTGCGCAGGGTATGACTTGATCTTCAGTTTTCATGTTTATCTAAACTTAACTTACCAGTAATTTAGTACTTGCCTCCGTCTAGCAGTCACGATCGGAGTCGAGAATGAAGAGTGAACAGCTCATCGAACCGGTGCAGAAATCTGAGTCGTGTGTAGACGGTAGACTGTATTTTAGGTCACCGGTGGATCTTGAGAACCCAACGCAAGGACCTGCTGCAAAGGAGCATCACGAGCGGTCCCATTTTTGTCACATACCAAATACCCATATATATCTGAAAAATGCTATTTCCGTAACATCTGTGTTAACAATGGTCAACAACATCGATGACGTTTTTTTTACCACAATCGTAAAGTTATAAGGATCGTTTTAGCGTGTCGTCACGATTCGATCGGTGGGTGTATCAGAAAATTCTGTCGATCTGTTTATTCATAAACTTGCTATTAAGTCATCTTAATTCTCCAAAGTCTGTGTTAAAAACCCGCAACGAGGTTGAGGCTAGCGACCTATCGGTGCTATTGTACTCGCTCGCAAAAGTGATGATCGAGCACAATACTTGACTCTTTATCCGATAATGGTGTCCTCCAACGGGATACTCTCGCCGCCGTTGCGACTGCCAATACATCCACCTTCATAGTTTTGCGTCTCTGGGCCAGGGCGAAGAAGGATTTTGCGGAGACGGGAAGCTTCGTCACACCCTTGCTGAAACGCCACAAATAGCGACCTGCTTTCGACCACACGCACTACCTAAAAAAAACTTGTGGGATGTTGATGTTGCAGCACAGTTGACTGTTCGTTCGGCTGCGGCGGTTTGTGGAACGGCGCCAACAGCATTTGTTTTAGGGCTCTTCAACAAGGTCGTATCTTCTCTCACACGAGTGTCGTGAAACCAATCATTTCTACGCAAATAATACTCAGGGTCTGGAATTTTAGCTGATCGCTAAACTACTGTCCCTTCGTGTGGTCATTAACCGGAACAAATGGATGACTAGCCAATTTTTGTCCAGCAAGAAAATGCACCTGCTCACTTTGCCTTGGAGGATCATGCGTATTCTGACGCATTTGCTGCGTGTGGTCGTCGTGTGGTGCTGCGCAACCAACCGCCGAACAGCCCAGATTTAATTGCAATGATCTTGGGATGTTTGCATCTATTTAAGCGCGACAGAGGAACGCCTGGATGATTGACGAGTCGATTACAGCTGTCACCGAATCGTACTGGAAACTACCAATGCGAACAATAAACGCAACGTTCTTGAGTTTGCAGGGATCGATGAATAAGTACATTGCTCAGGACGGCGACAACAACAACAGAAGCTGCGTCATATAAAGAAGGCAATGCTAGAGCGGGAGGGACGGCTACCTATGTGAATCCATTGCTGCTCCCATGCAGATGAGATACTGAATAAGGTAGAGGTTTTGATGTCAGTCGTCCGATACCTAAATCCAGTTTAATTGTGCTCTTTCAAAGAAACAACGATCAAGGTGACTTCACGCTTAGTCGGGCTCATCTGATTGGCAAGTGCGTTAAGTAGTCCAGGGTAGGCCTTCAAGAGCATCGCCAGCAAGGAATATTTAGTACATATGAGACGTGAGCTGGGGATTCAATCTGCATACAGAACTCACAGCATGCGAATCTGATATCTTCTAAAGAAGGGGAATTCCGTCTGTTCTTTCGAAGAAGGATCAAAATGGTCTGGTCAGGATCGCTTGACAGTCCTTGAACTCTACATACTTCGTGCATAACGATATTGATAATGATCCCAAGTCATGGAAAGCGCGGCGACAGCATCATATAATCACGTATTGACACTTGGATATTTTGCTACCTGTTTACGACGTACGCTTGTGGTCTCTCAATTCTAGAGAGCTGCCAGTCGGGGCATTGGCTACGACCGATAAGCCATACCTTCATGGTCGACAGCTCTCCTTCTTGCAAGTTTCTTCAATCTTGGGGTGGTGAGAGCAGCATTTGCGTTGGTGGTGCACCTTTTCCTTGGGGTTGCGCAATGAACGGACAGTAAGGACATTTGAAGATCGGGGTCGGGGCAACCTCAGTGACTTCATTCTTCCACTCGACACCTCGCACCTTCAACGTTGCATGAACTCTGAAGTTCATGACGCTGTGCACAGACCCTTATTGCACTAGATCAACACGGAAGAGTATATAAGCAACGGTGCCGATATAAAGCTTGAGCTTCTTGGTTGGATTTGCTTCAGTGAAGTACTGAGAGAAGACTGCCAGCTTGGTCTCAGGCATAATTGCAGACAGAAGACCCGCTTGAACCGTTTCCGGGTGTTTTTCTTCTAGCTACAGCGATCTTAAAGTCTGGAACGTCCTTGTGGGGGTCTTGATCAGCGCCTCCTGGTGTGCTTTTGAGGAAAACTAGTTTGGCTATTTCCCGGTGCATGTTCATCCTATCCACTAAACTCTTTGTTTCTGTCCGAATATGCTCGTACCCTTCCGGCAGCGGCAGCATATGTCAGTGCTCGTCAAAGGCTTCAGCGACAATCTCTTTGAATAGCGTCTCGTAGTCAATAGATGCGTTATTTCTGCCTTGACGATAGCATCCCTCGCTGCAGTGACTTCCTCTGCTAAAAATGCGCCTGGGATAACGACGAAGCTTTCGTCCCAGAAGCAACCCAACCATTCCTCGTTGAGCTGGAAGCTGGACGCGGTGCGTATCACCCTTGTCCAAGTTGAGGGTTGACGGGCGCAAGTGAGCATATACGTGAATAAAAACGACGTTAGGCTTCGCCTTCTTCCTATCTGTATAGTAGATACTACTTTCTTCGACGGAGATTTTTCGAATATCTCACGAAACGGCAACGGGATGGGGGCTCATCTTGAAGTTGGATGGGGTGATGTTATTCGGTCACACCTGAGTCATCGATTGCAGAAAACTCGTAACCATCACTCATATTCACCCTTGTCTAACACGTAGTAATCGACTAATGACTCCCTGTTGGTGAAAATTGCACACTTTATTTGTAAAGCTATATTTGACTTGCTATCCGGTATATATAAAGATAAGTTGTGGTGTAAGCATGGAGCCGATAGATAGACCGCATGGGGTTGAATACGCACTTAAGAAACGCGTGTTGCCCTTTCGCGACTGCGAGTTTGATTTGAGCAGAGGATACATCAGGGACCCTGGCGTTTTGCGGAGCGGGTATGCGAATAGCAATTCGTCTTGTATTATTCTGCATGGTCGCCCATCATTCATATCCGTTGTGAGCACACGTGATACAAGGATAATGCAACACTATCTATGGTTTGAAAAATAATCGTCGACATTTATGCGACACCATTTAAACTCTGCTTGTTACTTCTTCGTTGCAGATATATTCATGGTACTAATGGATGGCTACTCCCGTTACGTCAATCTTGGCACTGTTTTGGACGAGCTTACTTCTGAGGAGATGCAGTTTTTATGGCTCAGAATCGGTAATTAATTTTGATCTCATTCGCTGTAATGATATCGCTGAGAATAAGTTGATGGTGTTGTGCCTTTCGCTAATTCCCCCGCGATAATTATGGAATAATTTTAATCCTATCTCGAACTTAATTTTGCCTTGGGTTATTAAATTCTATTGTAAGTTATGGGTTGTTCAAACGTTGTCGATATATGGATGGCGATGGTGTCGATGAATTGAGGCGAAATAATCTAATCCAGCCCGAGTTAGAGGGAAACAGGGCGATTCGCCCGTCATTCTGTGTTTATCCGCCGTATCTTCGTCGATTAGCATGCATCACATAATATGTACATATTATGTTAGGGGAAGTGCTCACAATCATAAACATAATTAGCACTAAATAAAGGTAGACCGCCTTTTTATGGACCTAATTCCGCATTAATTATCAGTCCATCCGCTAAAAACGTTGAAAGGCACAATACAATTCTCCAGAATAAAGAGATGGCGGTTGTAAGCTCTATTAGTATATTTAGCGTAGGCTCAATATTGATGATATTAATGCGTGCAAAACTTGCAAAGATCCTCGAAGCTGACATCCAGAGTCTTTTCCCAGATTATCGGCTGCAATTTGCCGCCGATTTCAAATTTTTCGCCTTTGTTTAAATAATCGCACGGGGCGTAAGGCCTTAACTGAAGGCATAATTGCATCCGTTTCGAACCACCAGACGGACTGTGGTCGAGAACAGAGGCAAAGGCGATAGTCTCCGAATAGAGGTATATAATCCATAGTAGTACTAAATCTACACAGCCCAAGTCATAGTACCTACATCAACTACATTTTCGGAGGAATGCCAACGAATATCCAGGGACCTCATTAAATGTTTTACTTCACAAATTCTAGTGGAACCAGAAGCTCTACCACACTGAACAAGGGTTCCCGATAACCAACAGACGGAATACCGACGGTTCTTGTGTGGATTGCGCTTCACTGGCACACAAAAGAATCGGCAACGAAGTGTCAGAGTAGTGGCGCTATGGAGCCGTGTAGCGTCGCTTGTGACCTTGATACGCTGTTTGTTGTCTGCAAAACTCACCATCTTCACTTCAGTGTCTCATCGATTTTGTAGTGATTTTCAAAATGGGTATTTCGTCTGGTTTTGCAACTGCGAAATACCCAAATCGACATTCATTACAATTCAGATGTGTGTGTATACAATAATACAGTGAGAAGGGGTGAATAGTAACTTTTTCTATACCAAGCCATGCCGATGTCATTGACAATGACGTCACTTCATGACGTCACAAGTTGATCTCTCGCCGACCACAGGTCGAAAATCGGGTTTTCTAAGCCGGCGACACGCTGGCTCTTTGTGGTTGGACGGGTCCAACTCGCGCGGTTTTGGGAATTGTAATTCCGCCAGGCACTGAGGTTTTGCTATACCTTGCAAGACGTATCCAGCCTAAAGAGGTAGCGTGTCACCTGATGGCTTCCAGTAAAACCTTGGTGTCGAAAGTCGCACTAATGAATCAGGTGGCGTGCTGGATCTTTGGATTTGGATCCCTAGATCCCTCCTACACGATTCAGTCAATGGCTTCTCCATGGACTTGGAGAGCGGGTCATTTCCAATCTTTCCGGCAACAACAAAGGTGCCTACTCGACCGGGAGACGACGATCAAGCGCAATCCGCCAGCTCAAGCAACGCCCCCACCCCAGATTGGACTGTCGGATTTTATTATGACGGAGCCATCGACACCATCACGGCTCGTCCGACAGCGTTCGGAATGACGTCCGCGCTACGCATTCACGCGAATAGAACCTAACGCGTAATCGGACGAGGGTATGTGAGACTAAGAACAAGAATAGTAAAGAAGAGAGGAGGCCGCCAGCGCTCCGGTCAAAACGCTCAAGCATCTACTTCCTGTGACCGAGCAGCTAGAAGGCCGTCCATGCGTGGACGCTGTGCAAATTCGTGTGGGAGAACACCAACTTGCGAGTGCGTCGGCAACGGCGACAGTCGAACACAACGCCCGAGATGCTTCCTCCTTCTCTCCTGGAGATTGCTACGATTGCTGCAGAAGCTGTAGATAAAGCAGACGAGAGCACGCCTGTTACCATGGCGAAGAAGCTGAACTCTGCATTAAACAAGTGCCCTGGGAAACGGAAAGTATCGTCACAGTCCGTGGCGTAGTCTGCATGCAACACGCCTTTATCAGGGAAATATGCACAGATCTGAAGAAGCCCAAATCCGATCAGGATCGGCTAGCAATTCCTATGAAATACATGGAGCGCCTGCGCGTCCGGTACAAGGACTTGGTGACGGCGTGCGAGGAACCGTGGCTGCAGAATGAAGCCAAACGCCGCATGTTCATCGATTTCATCTTGGCGACATGTGTGACAGCCGTTAAGGAGGGTGTGGGGTTTCAAGCAAGGTAAAGCTGCTGCTCCACACGGATCACCAGATCAATTCTGCCGCGCGCGGTACAGGGCAACGGGAGAGCCGAATACGTGATCACTTTGGGGAAGAGGATGGTGATCGTTATTGAAGCTAAGAAGTGCGATATGGATCACTGAAGGTAAAAAAGGTTTGTTTTTCCTTACGGGGACAGCCGGGTCACATTACTTGTTACAGCGCGGGGATGTCCAGCGCTTGTCTCCACATACAGTTCTGCGTATGAGAGTAGCTTTCTGAACTGGCGTATGTTTCTGAAGGGCCAAAATTTATATTTCTCCTAACCTATCTGAGGCCTGTGAATACGAGCATTTTTGGGTGCCGAGTTCCTTGCTGTTACTCTCTATAGTAAAGCCGTCCTCCTAAAAGTCAGTTGTTCTCCACGTCATTTAATGCCTTAGTGTTGCGGTGCCCTAACCGCCTGGGTCATGAGGGACGTGCCTCTTCGGGGGCTCTATGCGCCTCCCGCTCGGGGAAACCAATGTCCGCTGTGGGGATCAAACCCTGACTCCACAGCGTAAGGTACATAAGCTATGACCAATCGCCCACACCACCGGGATCTGCAATATGGATCACGCTCTTCGCCAAAACTTCGCGGCCATGGAAGTGGCGGGATTATTGAATGCCGAGATGCAGCGGCAAGAGGAGTTCAAAGCCCTAAATCCGGAGGAGGACCGTCGTAACTACTAAATAATTAGAGTAAACCACTATAATTTGTACTGTAGCACCTGTAAGGCTGGGAATGGTCACTAAAATACTAGAGAACGCAAAAAAGATAACCATCACCATTGGGAGGAGTGTCACCACAAAAAGAATAGAGAAACATCCCGGTTTAGGAGCTCGAAACCACTGCTAAGTATATAAAAACCAAAATAAAACAAACGGCCGTTAAGTACCAGAATTCCATTTCGGACATGGAGGAGAACAGTGCAGGCCGACGTGGGCGGCTTCCCTGGCAGAAAGTATGGAGCAGTGACGATGCAAGCTCGTATCGCAACTTCAAGACACATCTGCCCAAATATACGACGACAAAGAACGACCTACTGCACTGTACTATTACGTGAGTGAGCTACCAGATAATATCACCCTAATTTGTTGGTTCCACGTTACGCAAAACGTGATAAAACATACGCGAGATGAAAAGCTGGATGGGGTGTCAATGCAGCTAATCTTTCGCAATCTGTACGATTTGCATTTCATGGCAGATGAGGAACACTATTTAGGAAAACGTGGTTTTATTATTGCTTCCTGGCGTGAAGCAGATGAGTTGTGCCCGCGGTTCAAGCGTGTGGCAAACCATATCATTAAAATGTTGCTTCTAAATCCCTCGTTTTCGCGAGGTCAAGCGTACCACACGCCCCCAGGATACGCAGCCATCAACAACCCTCTTGAGACCTATCATTACACGCTCAAGCTTGGAAATGACAGCAAGAACGCCACACTCGTGTCTCGGCCGGATTTATCACGCATCGCATACGAGTCTTCTATGGCTCCATTTGAAGTTCACGCTAAAGTGTCCAAGCGATTGAGACTGCGTCAAACAAAATGATACTAAAGCGGCTTTTAGAGTTATCGAGATATCGGGCCTCAAAGATGTGCAGACAAAATTCGAACTTAACAGGAGTTTCGAGATACAGCCGTTTTTCTATTTTGCCCGAAAGGGTAGACCCCATATTTTTGGGGAGAAAGGGGCACTTTTAAATGGGAAGGAGATAAAATTAGCCAATAAGACCGCTCCCAATCGATTCCTTGGGGTGATTTACCCCCAAAACAGCCCCCAAATATTTTTGAGTTTTTTTTTCAAAATGAGATAATTGTTTTAAACGGTCGCCCCTTGGCGGGAAATTTGAATCTGGGGACGTTCGATAGCTCAATCGACAGAGGAGACGCCCCTCTTTTCAACGGTGTGATCAAATCGCGATTCGCACTTAGCACCTTAGTAAAGTTTTGTTTGACGCAGTCTCAACAAATTTTGTCGCAGCTGACAAAAAGAAGATAATACCGGCGGAGATAGCTCACAGAGTGCAAGGATCAGATTTGATACTGGTCTGAATATCACTTGGACAGAGGACTGCTGATTTAGATGCAGACCTTGAAGCTGCCGCTGCTGCGGCTGCTGCAAGCGAAAGGCCTCCAGATGCTGGTCGTTCCTACAACTCTGTCAACTATGCTAGGATATTGTGGGTTGGTATACCCGCAGGTGGCTGGGTGGTTGACGCGACTGGCAGTTCGTGCACGTGCCCCGTGTGTAAGAAACATGCAATGTGTTTCCACGTGATAAAGGCCACGCAATTCGCACAGCTTCCGTGTCCTGGGATGCCGGCCCCAGATCTGCGATTTGTAAGGCCCAGATCGCAGGCACATGCACGATCTGTTCCTTCTTCACCCAGCCGCTATGTCGAAATGCCCGTACCGGAGCTGATTGGCGAGATAGCGGGCATTCCTGGACCCGCGACATTGGAGTCGCCCAGAGCTGAAGCTCTCGGAATAACGGAGAGGCCTTGCTGCGCATGTCATGTTTCGTTGCGTGCAACAGCGGCTACAGTAGATGCAGGAATACATCCGAGACGCCTTGTAGACTTCTAAAGCCTTTGTGACTAGCCGCTGCAGATTCGGGGGAGGGGGATTCGGAATCCAATACGATGTCAGGATCGAAGCGCGTGATCATCAATGCCGGTCTCAGCATGTCGGTCACCCTTGAGCACACTTCTGTATAAGTTTCGTCTGCATTTGCAGCAGTAGTTCTAGATCAGGCTAGAAGGATCGCGTTGGTCACGCTATGAATTGTGGCTTCGATGACACCCGTTAAAACTGCCACGATCATACGCAGTCTGAAGTCTTAGCAGATGTTCACTGGAGGCAAGCCGATGAAAGCTTGCGCGCCCGGTTTTCATTATCAGAATTCATGGAGTGCAGTGCACTCTTTGGATTTGTTTGTCGATACTCGACGTGGAGGAAAAAGGCATTGGGTCTTTCCTTGACTACTGCCAATCTGATTTTCTTCGCTCATCAATGACGCTACAGAGTCCATCCCAGCTTGGCTCTACGATCTCGTCCTACTGATTGGCTCCTAATTCTTCGCGCATTTTCTTTAACTGCTTCTTCCTAAACTCCAGCTTATGCTTCAGTGGCGGAGTCCTGAATGGAGCCTTGGAGCGTATCCACTAAACAGGCGTTTTTTCTTTGTGTTTTCCTTGTGTCTTGTTTGGATCGACAAGAACACGGATGACTTCGGTGTCCACACGAATATGTAAAGTGTATCTGCCGGACCTCCTCGCACAAGGCACGGGACTTGGTTCGGCTCACGTACGTCTCGCACGCGGTCGGGCAAACGTCAGAGTCATTGATCACTTGGATGAGCTTTGCGTTGTTTAACAGCCCATGCTGTTTGATGAATAATATAATGGTGTGGCAACGGCCTAGGTGAGGCAACGGCTCACTCTTGCTGAAACGGCCTCGGCAACGACCTAGATGAGGGCCGCCAACGGCTCATATGAATGTTTTTACTGAAGCGGCTGCAACGATCCACACTCATTTTCAGCTCCTACCTTGAGTTGCCAGTTCGCTTCAGCATCCGACCCGCGGCTACCTGATGCACGGAAGAAAAGCATCTCCGTCGGCACGGATGCAAGCGCGTGAGCACTCAGCATGAGGTGGTTTGAGCTATCTAATGCTGGCTTCGGGCAACTTGGACGCTGTGTGAGCTGGTACTTCACTTGCATTGCGGCCTTCTTTGCATGCGCTGTGTCCATGTGCTCGCGTCAATGGTGTTCAACGCAATGGCATTCGGTACGTCTGCACTAGTTGCTGTATTCGTCGCAGTGTTTAGACCTTATATGTCTTTGTGCTCACCATTAGTTGTTGCTGCCGGGAGGGGTTTATTACTATTAATCTTGCACTGCCAGGTGGCCCGCGTCCTCATTTTATCGGACACATTCTTGATCACGGTGGGAACGACCACCCACACCGCAAGTCGGCACCTGCGCTCACCCTGATACCGCTACTCGTCGTACTGCTTCGCCTCCTGCCCATCGGCTCGTCATCTTTCGCTGAAGAGTCACGGCCACACGGTGTGGCATTTATATTTATGGGAGGCACGATATCACAATAAATAATGCGATAAAGGGAACATAAATAACGATATGTGCAATTCACGTAACATAAATATTGACTAAAAGTATCTGCCGTTGTTAACTGTCAATTTGTAAGGAAAAACTTGCAAATCCAACGAACTCAGCCAAAAAGAGTGATGGAGTTTATGAAATACGAAACATAAATACCACTCCGTTTCAAAAACAAAGCACGATTGACAAAACCCGATTAGCTTCACTTCATTTTATCACAGAACAAGGTACAATGCATATCAAAAGACGCAGCTAGTCGTCGCCATTCGTTTGATGCCCTCAAATTTATCTAGCTCCAAGTATTGGTGGTACAATGGCTGGTTGAGCAGTTCCTCCACCTAGTCGCTCACCCAACCATTTCCCCCACAATCCATTTACCCCACCCTTGCTCCAAGCACCAACTCCTCTGCACCATGGCCAAGCCCACCACTACTCGCAAGCCCAAGCTCACCGACATCGAGCGCCAGCAGGTTCTCTCCCGCTTGCTGCTTCGTTCAACCAACGGCTGCCTCAAGCATGGGGACCTGGCTGCTGTTGCTCGAGAGGAGCGAATCCACCCCACTACGATCTCCCGCCTGTGGACCAGGGCAAAGGCGGAGGCGGTGCGCCCCAGTCACTTTGCTTCTCCATCACGACGACTTCGCAGCGGACGCCGCCCGGCAGACCACACGGCAACACTCGAGCGATTGCGAGGCGTTGACATCGTGGAGCGCTCGACCATTCGCTCGTCGACAGCTGCATGCGACATGGCGCCGCTGACACTATTCCGGCAGCTTCGCCTCGGTCACCTGCGGGGGCACACGAGCGTCACGAAGCCGCTGTTGACGGAGGCCAACAGGGCCCAGCGCTTGCAGTTTGCTCTGTCGCATATTCAGCGTGACACCTTGCTGTTCGACGACATGCTCGATGTCGTGCATGTCGACGAGAAGCTGTTTTACATTACACAGCCAACCCGACGGTTTCTGCTTCTACCGGACGAAGTAGCGCCCGTGCGTCGCTTGCGAAGTATGCGTTACATTACACGCGTGATGGTTTTGGCTGCCGTCGCACGTCCCCGCTACGACCTAGCCACGCAGCAGTACTTCGACGGCAAGTTGGGCATTTGGCCATTTGTACAGCACGTGCCTGCACAGCGGTCTTCCGCTCGCCGCCCGGCGGGCACTATCATTACCAAGGACATCTCTGTCACCAAGAAGACCTACAGAGCGATGCTCATCGGCAGTTTGCTGCCAGCGTTACACTAGCGTTGGCCTGCTGCGACGTCAGAGAGCCGCATCGTCATCCAGCAGGACAACGCTCCTGCCCACATTGCAGAGGACGACGCCGTTTTTGCAGAAGCTGCTCGTGCAAGTGGCTGCAACGTCGTGCTGCGCAACCAGCCACCGAACAGCCCAGATATGAACTGCAATGATCTTGGGCTGTTCTCAGCCGTGCAGGCTCTGCAGCGCAAGAAGAGATCTCGGACCATTGATGAGCTGATTGAAGCTGTGATTTCATCCTACTGGGAGCTACCTATGCGAACGATAAATGCAGCATTCTTAAGCCTACAAGGCTCTATGGACGACTGTATCGCTCAGGCCGGCGACAACAACTACAACCCTCGGCACATGAAGATGGAGAAGCTCCGGTGGGAGGGTAGACTGCCTGAATCGATCCGCTGCTGCGAACGTGCAGAGCAAATTTTGAATGAATCAACAGTACTGTAGGCAGATTGTCAATACAAAATCAAGTCTTAACATGTGTTTTCTTTCTGAAACAGGGCCAAGATGATTTCGTGCTTTGTTTTTGAAACGGAGTGGTAATGGCATGCGGTAGACACTCAATAAATGTATTGACGGATATTTATTGAAATTATTGTATTGACAATGCCATATTCGGAGGTGTGGCCCCCACCCGCCAAGGTCCCGCAAGTACCCACGCAGCAAGTGGTGCTTCGCTACTCCGTCGCAAGAGTTTCAAGAGAACAATGGACCAACAAGGAGTTGGGGTTATGGTGGTAGGAACCCTTACTAGGAGAAAGATACATTTTTGAATTTCAATTCACACAACTTCAACTTCAATACAAACTAGATAAAGTCACCTTCGTGATTTACTCCATTAAGATCTGTGTGATGCAACTTGCGTATGATAAGTGCTCGCTTCCTGGAATGTTTCTTCGCAAAGGACACATGCGAATGCCCCCCCCCCCCCTTTGGTTCCCGCACGCTCTTCGACGCTGACGATGCTGAGAGGATGATGGATTGCTTTCGCAAAACAAATTTGTGGCGCCGGAAAGCGCTCGACCTGGTATCTGTGTGTCCGCAGTATTGGCATGCGAGCACAATGCTCACAGCAGTCACCATGTCCGGTATCCATTCCATGTTGGCAAAGTGTAAATTGTAATGTAAGCGGCAATTGAGTTCAGAGTACCCGGAGCCGGCGTGAAAAAAAAAACGCCACGGGAGAGTAACACGAAGCCTGGAGAGGTAGCTAACTCTCGTTGCCGACGCTGTCGTGCAACATCGTAGCATCCATCGTACACAATTAGTCGAGTACAAGGTTCCAAAGCCAGTATGGTACTTGCTGGTACACTATCTGGATAACGCCTACGAACTGTGCCTCAGTCTGCATCACTGTAGTCTCAATGACGCGAGGCAACTGGAAGTTTTTCCAGAGTGGCCAGTTCGCAGCTGCCCCGGGTGCAGAGACAGAGAGTGTCGAATTGAAATCTGGATTCAGAGTGGTACAGGAATGGTACACTCGAAAGTGCTGACTAGTTGAAGATCGCGAGGACGGTTACTCGGAACACGTATAGGCTCACAGGCACGGAGGCGTCTCTCCCGAAGCAAGGATTCGGGATGGAGTTATAGCGCCCTGTCCGGCCGCCGACTTACCTTTGCGGCAGGTACCCATATGAAGGGGTCAAACGCTTCCGGTAGAATGTATCCCGGAAAGCGGCCTGCCCATACGAGCCGAGTGATCACCCAATGCCTCAAGATCAAGATGACTGAACGACATTGTGGAAGTCCAGACGAAGGACACCCTGAATGACCAAGATACCACCCCGGATGTATGTCACCCTGGATGGATGCCACTCCGGATGGCAAGTGTACCCAACTACAATCCGACCAATCAACGAAACCCCAGGGGCGTGCCAAATCAGGCACCCATGCGAACATGAGACCAAGATCCAGACAGTGCTACGCCTAAGCCAGAGATCTTCGAGACAAGCCAATCAAATGGCGACAGCGCGCCAGCGCACGAAGTGCGACTGCTCAAGACAGCAGCCAGTGCAAGATGAGTGAGCGGCCCTTCGCGAGTTCAACGTGACTCCAAGTGTACTGAAACCCAGTCATCCGGGAGGAGTGCATGCAATTCGAGCAGAGGAGACCGCCGAAAACCCAGATACCAAGAAAGAAAGAAAGAAATGATAGCCAGAGAAGAGAGAGAGAGATAAGAGATAATCAGAGTTTGTTTTGCCTTCCAGAGCCCAAGTGGACCTCATTGCCATTTGCCATTGACCCTGGAGAGTATATTCGCCGAGGACGACGACGCCATATTTCTGCTACCCAAAGGAGAATCCAAAGGAAGGTCCGGGAGCCGCGTAAACCAACGGACGTCCAAGGTCGTACAACCGCACAAGGAACTCTCACCTACACGCTTCAAATCAAATTGGGTACCCAAAAAGGCTGCTTTCGGGTTGGTCTACCCATTTCATATCCCTAAATTGCCTGTGGACACTCGAAAGAGGACCCTTGCATTTCATATTCCATCTGTAGTTTCAGGAGGTTGTAGCAATCACCCCCTGAGATCCGAGTTAGATTGCTTGTTTTAGGACTGTATTTGTGGTTCCCTCGTCCATTCGAGGGTGGTGCGCGTTGGGCAACCCGGATTTCTCTGTATCCGGGTTGTAACCTAAGGTTGACAGACTGCATATTGTATATACAAACTCTGTATTGCTATTGGTTATTTTTAGGAGTGGTTGTTTGGGGAAAGGTCTTTGCTCGTAAGCTTGCCTCCATTCGGGATCTCCCAGTTGAGAAGAACTTGGAAGTTCTCTGTATTCTTGTATCTAATTGATTGTTACATTTCCGGTTGAAAGACGGTCCGCCGAATTAATCGACACCTATAGGGATTGCACAAGGTCACACGCCGACTCGAGTCATTCTACTGTGTGTTTCGAGTTAACCGGGGCTGGTCCAGTCTGGAATACCAGTCTTTTAACCCCGGACGCGCTATACATCCTGGACGGTAAAAGTGTTCACCCGCTTCGTCTCAACTGGTGCGCGTGCCCGGATTTGGTTGCCTAGGATTTCACCGGATTTGTATATTTAATTTGGATCTTAAAAGGGTGCTGAGAGCTACTAACCGACTAAACTGTGGAGGTTATGGCTGGAAGTGAGAGTACACGCGAAGGAGGACGGAGTGCGCGCGAAGGAACGCGGCGCTCGCGTCGAGCTCAAGGAGTGCCGCCTGTAGAGCAACTCTCCCTCGAAGAGGTTGAGAGATCTGCTCGACAAAGAAACGCTGAGAGGCGCAAGGCGGCCCGCGAGGAGAAGGAGTCAACGGATGCTCAAGATCAGCCCGATCTGGAGCCGGCAGTTCAGGATGCGCACCAAGCTTCCCCGGATGCCGGCGCTCGAGAAGGTGTGAACGAAGTGCCTCCGGAGGACTCGGAGAGGGACCCGAATTCGGAGTCCCAGGGTGCGTTCACCCCGGATGTACCCGCCCAGGCGTCAACGGAAGACGCCGTGAAGGTTGAGCCCTCGGCTGCGGATGAAACTTCGGAATTGTCCTCACCGGTCCAAGATGTGGTGATGCTGGGAGAAGAAAATTCCCGGCTCACATGTAAAGAAGAAGGTCCGTTGCCGTCGTCCAAGAGGAACCCGCGCCGTATGTCCCGATCGAAGTCCAGGAATTGTCACCCAAAGCGACGACTACGCAGGCTCCCCGGATGGTCATTGACTTGACTGAAGAAGTGCTGCCAGAGCGGCCACCTCGACATGACGAATCCATGGTCACTCAGGTGAAAACATACGTAGCAGATCAAGTCCGCCGCTGGGAACGAGTGACAACTGAATTCGTGACATCACCAACGATTGAGTACTCGTGGCCATCACCGCCTCCGGATTTTCAGAACTGGTGGGCAGCCGTGATGATGACGTCCGAGTATATTGCATCCCGGACTGCCATGGCCAGCTCAGAGGAAGCCTGGATTTCTGAGTGGAACCTCGTCCGACTGGCACCCAACATCGTGACTGACGTCACCGCAATCACAGTACCTCCAGGCACATTATCACCACGAGAATGCGCTGCACTCACTCAGACATTGTTCTTCGAGATGGGATTTCGGTTTCGCAACCTAGTCCCTGAGTGGTTTCAGGCGCGCGCATCCAGGGTAGACCCGAGCCTGGTGCGCATGGTGGTTGAGGACTTGCAGCAGTTGCTAGCCGTGGAGTTTCTCGAGTGGCGAGGTGTAATCGCAGATGTCGCCACCCGAATTGTGCCAGCTCTGAGTCTCCAAGTCCTGAATGACGAAGTGAAGTCTGAAGAAGGAGATGTGACAATGCTGGAACATGAATCCGGACTGCTCGGACGTGAATGCCTCCTCCGAATGAAGGCGGCAGGCATCCGAAAGGTTCACAGCCCAGCAAGTTCAGCCATTGACAGACCAGAACCTAAACGCTCGCAGTCTGGCCCGCCACGACCAACGTCAATTCCATCTCTGAGTTCACACTTGTCATACCCGTCATCGGTACAGACGATCCAGGATGTCGACGGCTTAAGCGGTCCGATGTCTGTCGCCCACAGTGTTTCATCACGACGCAGCCCGGATCGGGAATCCAGTATATTCGGAACTACAGTGGCCGGCTCGGGTGAGTCCAACTTCAGCAACATCTCTGGATCACGATCATCAGGAAGGGTGTCATCATCTTCATCTTCGATGTGGTCACTTGGTGGAGCTGAAGCATCAAGCCACATGCGTTATGCCGGACTGACTGGAGTAGTAATGATGGCTCAAGGTGGTGTGGCTCGAGGTAGCGGAGGCGTAGGTGTCCGAGTTTCAGACACCACGTCAACCCCTCCGATGATCCTGGTGGACCAGGACGATGTTGCAATGTCAGAAGCTGGACGCGTCAGCATCCGGAGTGACCGACGCCCAAAGAAGTCATATGCGAAACCCCGACGTCGAAAAGCTAGTTCAAGCGAGTCCTCCAGTGATTCGAGCTCAGATGTAGAGACTCGAAGAAGACATCGAAGTTCCAGGAGGGAGAGCCTGCTTTCCAAGCATGGCTCCAGGTCAAGAAGATGTCCAAGCCGGTCAGTGAAGTCGGAATGGACGAGACGCTCCGGACGATCAGGCCATTCGACGAGGTCGGGCCCCTCGGAAGTTGCGCTGTCTACAATGAGGACGACCCAGGAGGCCTTATCCCGGATGGAACTCAGACAAGAGGCAGCAGAAGCTCGACAGGCCCAGCTGATCCAGCAAGCGTTTCAAGCAATGCAGGATAAAGCCGCACAGCCCATGGTCAAGGAGGAAGTAGCTGCCCGGGTTCCAACCTCGGCGGCACCCCCGGAAAGCAGCACAGCCCCGATTCCAGAGGCGCCAGTAAACGTTGAAGCCATCCAGGCTGAAGCAGTACGTCGCGCGCAAGAAGCGGCTCAAGTAGAGCTAGACCGACGTTGGCAACAACAGCATTCTGAAGTCGAAGCTGAGAAAGCTGCTTGGGCTGCGAATTTCCAGCGGCAGCTGACTTCACAGATGGATACTGTCCAGCAGAGGATGCGTGAAATGGAGGAAGCACGCAATCTGGATCAAGCTACTATCAGAGCCCTCCAGAACGTTCAGCGAACTCGCTCTCGCAACATTCCTGCAACCCCCCCTCAGGTTCAAAGTACTCAAGCGACCTCCAGCACTGATTCGGCAACATTGCCCAGAACAGAGCCAGTCCGCATGACTATGTACCCAGAATCCAGTGGCGTCGATATGGGAAAAGGAGACGAGAGGTTGGACAAGCCAATCAGCGATCTTACAGCAGCTCAGCTGCGTGCAACCCTACAACCAATGACTGAGACCAAGTATGCGAAAACGGAGACGACTTCCAAGGTCGCCACTACCGATGCATCCCGAGCGACGACTCAGAAGTCCGGATCAAAGTCCACGGAGCCTGGGCGATCGGGATCAAGGAAGCCCCCTTCCCGCCGGACCTCGGACAAGAAACACTCAGGTCGACGAGGAGGGGATCCTTCAGACGACAGCTCGAGCTCTGGGTCGAGCGATGGTGGTTCGAGTGACGATGACTCCGACAGCTCCAGTGGTGGTGGGCCCCCGCAAGCTACAACGGCTGCGACTCTGGGAGGCACTACACTGACGTTCAGACCATACGTGAGCTCGAGCACACTAGAAGACTTTGATGATGAGGGCCAGCTACCGGCACGACGGCGCTGGTGGGAACGTTTCCTGAATCTAACGGTTCAAGGTGGCTGGTCGGATCGGACCAAGGTGTACGAACTCAAACTCAAGATGCCTCCGGCAGTCCGGAATTGGAGGGGTCAGCTCTCCAAGGGGAATCGCCAAAATTGGACTCGGCTGTCCAAGCTTTTCAAGCGTGAATACTGCAAGTCGAAACTATCTGAGGCTGAACGTTATTACACCATGACGCAGCGCAAGGGAGAGAAGGCTCTGGCGTTCCTGTACCGCCTGAATCTCGCTGCGGAACGTGCAGGCGTATATTTCCGGAAGTCTAGCAAGAAGCGCGAGCAACATCTGCGGCAGTTCGTGAGAAACCTCTCGGATGAATCTCTCAAGGAGACCCTCCAGAGTCACCGTTTCAAGAAGGTAGCCGATCTGGAATACATCCTGAAGCAGCGAGAAGAACTCCGCCAGGAGGATAACCCGCCCGCTAGAACGCAACAGACTCGCGATTTTCGGGCTGACAATGTAGTCCGAGACCGTTTCAAACCCAAGCGTCGGGATCGCGCTTTTGTAGCCCAAAGCGACGCTGAGCTGGATTCGGAAGAACATGAAATGTCCGAGGGTTCCCCTGAAATTCGCACTGGGACATCCGGGAGCAGTTTCGTCCAAGAGGACCTGGATGGCGGAGCTTCGGTTTCACGCACAGATGTGGTGCTGACCAAGGAAGAACTCATTCACGAGGTATTTCGCGTGATGGAACGCGTGGGATGGCCACAACGGGGCTCCCCTCCTAACCCAGGGGCGCCAGCGCCACGGCAATCTGGGTATCCACCACATCCGGGATACCCACCTCGAGTCAACCCGGATCGGAATGAGTATTGCGAAGACTGTGGTCGGTGGGGTCATCGCACCGAGAAATGTTGGAGCAACATGATTTGTGACCGCTGTCATCGACGTGGACACCCTGCCCGAATGTGTGAGACGCGACCGTGCAAGAAATGTGAACAATTCCACGAAGGACGATGTGAAGACTGGAAAGCTTTCCAAGAGATCAAGAAACTGGTGCGCCAAGGGGCCTTAAGCGACCTGCCAAGCCACGTCCGGGACGCCATCCTAGATGGTGCCACCCCGAATGGTGAGGCCGATTCTGAGGGACAGCAGTTAAACCACTAAGCCCGCCGAATGAGGATTCGGTACGCGTCGGGCAGAGAAAACCCTCAGAATTGTGTGTCTTAGCTTATGTTGGCCCCGAATTACGGACCAAGAACCACGATAACCAACAATGTATGACATCCCTGATTGACAACGGACATGCGCCATCAAAGCGAGAGTGTTTGGATTATCCGAGATTGCCGTCAGTACCAGACCCAGCGGGGCCAGTCGAATTCCGGCTGTCCCCAGGAGAGAGGTATGGATGGTGGGCGGATCATGATCCAGAAGACGAGAAGCGGCAAGTCGCAAGGGTGCATGGTGCAGTGAGTGATTTCAGGACGTCGATCCTATTGGACACCGGAGCCACAGTGAGTATGATAAGTTTGGACCTTGCGCGTAGGCTCCAACTTACTCTAACCTCACATCGGCAAATCAAGGTGTCGGGATTAGGCAGCGTTCCGACGTATATCAGCTCAAGCACCCAGGTGAAGGTCACATTGGGACATAGGGTGGTGTACGTCTTGGATTTGTGGGTCACGAACATTGGGGAAGACGTGGATGTGTTGCTCGGGATGGATTTCATGTTCAGCGCCGGGGTACGCCTTTGCATTCGTGAAGGTCTGGTTATACTCCCGGATGAGGAGTCTATTCTCATGTATGGAGAAGTAGTTCAGCGTCGCCAAGGTTTGGATCTCCCGATCAAAGCCCCGATCGGCTTACACCTGCGACCCGGGGAGAGTGCTACCGTACGTATTCGATACGGGCAGAGCAACCCGGAAACTGACGTGGTTTGGGCAGGACGGGGCGATAGATGGGTAACACAAGTACTTTACGGTCCCCAGACTTGGGCCACGGCGATAAAGGTGGTGAACATTTCGGATCAGGATCTCTGGATTGATACTCGGACGCCAGTGGCCCGGATTATTGAGTACGGACACTTCCCGACAGCGGGACGTTTCGTACGACCTGGGTTACGGCGTTATCAGGAGTGGCAGCAGTTGATTTTCGAGAGCACATTATCCGCCCAAGCAAGGTTGCGAGCGAGACGCTATGAGCAGATGCTTCAGGATGAAGAACCGCCCGCAGTACAGACACGGAAATACCAGTGGCCGACTAAGTTGCTAATGCGACCACGGTCGGATACCGAAGCAGTCCGAATGGTACAGTTGCAAAATAAGCCGGTGCCCACGCAGGAAGCAGACGTTGACTATTCGGAATCGGCCACGGATGGAGAACGGACATTTGGAGGTGGAGTCTCAGGAGAGGCAGAAGATGGTACTTCAGAATGTGATGACAAGGCAGGTCCAAGTTCACCGATAAGCAATTCCGGGAGCGAAGGAGCGGAGCGATCACTGCAACAGGACTCCAGCTCGAATGGCGCAGACAAAGAGGATCCAGTCTCGGAAGGAGCGACTGAGGAGGATATACTCCCGGACGAACCAACCCGAAAAGATGAAGATCCCGAGCCACCTTCCGTGATCGCAACAGGCACCCCCGTCGAGAAGCTCGAATTGGAGTACGCCCGATGTATGCGGGTGAATTCAGAGGAATTGAACCTGGAACCTGCCGTATACCTTCATGAAGGGAGTGAACTCATGGCACAATTGAAGGACGAGTTGGCATTACTACCTGAATTGCTAGACCTCAGTCCCGAGTGTGACATTACCGAAGCTGATGTTGGAGAACCGGGCTTGAGCACAGACATTCAGGATCGTAAGCTCAGAGGTATCCTGAAACACCATCGGAAGATTTTCCTGGGCGACGGGAATGCGGCCCCTGCTCCAGCCAGAGGTGTAGTGTGCGATCTAGACGTGGGAGACGCTCGCCCCGTGGCACAGCGACCCAGATCAATCGCACCACACATCATGATCAAAGTGTACGAACTACTCAAGAAACTTCTGGAGACTAAGCTAGTCGAACATTCTGAATCTCCGTGGGCATCCCCGATCGTGATTGTTCTCAAAAAGAATGGCATCGATATCCGAATGTGTATTGACTACCGGATTGTCAACGGTTTCATTCGACTTTCAAACTACCCGTTGCCCTTGATTGACGACCTGTTGGTCGGTTTCGAAAGTGCGATATGGTTTATGAGTCTGGATATGGCCAGTGGCTTCTGGGCGGTCCGAATGACCGAACGTGCCAAGCTCATATCAGCTTTCATCTGTCCATTCGGACATTTCCAGTGGGTACGAATGCCTTTCGGATTGAAGAACGCACCGCTGATCTATCAACACGTGATCAACAACTGTCTGTGGGGTTTTGTTCGACTACCACCTGAAGAGGAAGCGCTGGTGGATCAGGAAGTCCTGGAGTATCTCGGTCTGGATTCGCAAGATTCGGGAGAGCCAGAACGCCCTGAGCTGGGACCTGACGTGACACACCCGGAAAATTATTTACCCGCACTGACAGAGCAGATGACAGTTTTCAAGCGGAACATCCCCATGCCACCCCGGATAGGACCGGTATTGGGACGTACTTCTTATATTGACGACATTGCTCATGGTGCCGCGACCTGGGATCAGTTGTGTAACGATTTGGACGCACCGTTATATCGCCTACGGTATTGGAACATTTCGGTCAGTTTGCCCAAAAGCGAATTCGGGAAGAGGACGATCCCTTATCTGTCTCACGAGATTGGGGCTGAGGGCATCAGAGCCACTCCGAAGATCGTGAAAGGCATCCAGGATCTACCATTCCCGAAGACCCTAAAAGGAGTTCAGTCGTTTCTCGGAAGTCTGAATTATTACCACAAATTCATCGAGGATTTCCCGGTAGTCGCCGCAGTGTTGTACGAATTGACGGACGATCAGGTCCGGGCCGGCCGAGATTTACTTCGGGCGAAGGAAGCGTTCGATATCCTGAAGCAGAAGATCGTGTCTACACCGATGCTCCGACACCCAGACCGCTCGAAGCCTTTTGTTATTATTCCGCATGCCAACCAGTGGGCTGCCTGTGCGGTGCTTGGACAAGAATATGATGGTGTTATTCAACCCGTGCGATTTACGGGGCGAGTTCTCCACGACGCGGAGCTCCGGTATCACATTGCCGAGAAAGAAGTTTTGGCTGTCATCCGGGTGCTCCAGACGTTCAAGACTCTGGTTGAAGGCTGTCCTTTGATTGTGTATACGCGTTATTCCGTTCTCAAGTGGGTAATCAAGTCGAAAAGTGCGGATGGTAGGACAGTGCCCTGGGGTGTTGCTCTTTCGCATTACGACTTAGATATCCGGAAGGTACAACGTGACGAAGACGGACTGGCGGCCATCCTGGGTGCAGGTATCACGCCCAGGGAACACTTGGACGAGGTAGCCGAAAACTTGATTCCGGCTAAGGGGCGCATCCGAGCACCCCCAGTGCTGAGCGTGGAGATGTTGGCGGCCGATTATTCTGGGGTGGTCTTAAGCTTCGACGGTGCAGCTAAAACGTCTACGAAACAAGGCAGTTGTGGCTGCATATTGTGGCAATTGCCTGAATGGACCATCTTGGATGCCCGAGGTTTCATCCTGAATGAAGTGACAGTGAACGACGCGGAATATTATGGGCTACTAAAAGGATTGGGAATGGCTTTGGAACACAACGTCCAGGATCTCGTAGCTGTGGGGGACTCTCGAATTGTTATTCAACAAGTCCAGGGTTTGATCAATTGTAATCAACCCAACCTGCAGCGCAGATTGGCCGAATGTCAAGTGTTGAAGGAGAAATTCCAACTAGTTCGTTTGGTACACGTGAAACGGGATTTCAATCAGGCTGCAGACTACCTGACGTCCAAGACGCTAGTTTCAGGAAAAGATTGTGTCATCCAGGACGAGAGAGAAAAGGAACATCTGAGGATTGTGTCGAAGATCTCGGAACAGATAATGAAGTCGCCGAAAGAGAATGCGGAAGTATGTCCGGTCGAACCCATGGGTGTCTCGGATGGGTCGCCCAGCAAGGGTCCCGAGCGTGAGGTTGGACCTGGCCCCGAATCGGCACCTCTTCCCTTCACAGCACAAGTATTAGCTGTGTTGACCCGGAGGCAGACGCAGGATACCCAGGATGATACGCCACCTCTGGGCCCCCTGGAATTCCAGGCGGAACGCTGGAGGCGCATTCGTGCACATCAGGAACGAGATGGTTACTTGTCGGAGATCCGGGATTTCCTTCAAGGAAATTTGGAACGGTTTTCGCCGAAACGATTGCGGAAGATCGCGAAGGTTGCCGATTTATTCGCGTTGGATGTTCGGGGAGTGCTTTATCGGCTAGCGCGCTCCACTCGGGATCGCCCTCGGGATGCGGAAGACCAGTTACGTCTGGTAGTCCCGGAAGCCTTACGAGAAGACATGTTACATTATGCTCACGAGGACGTTCAGGGAGGACACCAAGGTATCACCCGTACCTACGAGAAGCTGCGTTCGGAATTTTATTGGCCCGGTATGTATGCTGGTGTAGAACACTACGTGAAAGAATGTACGGACTGCGCCAGCGGAAAGGGGCATCCCCCCAATCCGGGACCATCCCCTGGGAATATCGAGCCGCGACGGCCATTCGAGTTGGTCTCCATGGATTTCGTTACGCACATGCCTGAGTCGGCCCGAGGGAACACTTTTCTGCTCCTATTTCAGGATACGTTCTCCGGATACATCATGTGTAAACCGATGTCATCCACGACGGCTCAGGATGTAGCCGAAGCATATGAAGAGCAGGTGTTTCGGAGATTCGGGGCGTCATCTATGATCAGACACGACCAGGACCCCAGGTTCATGAGCGAGGTATTCACGAGGTTTCGCGAGTTGCTCGGAAGCAAACAGCGTGCGACACTGGCCTACCGTCCTCAAGCCAATGGGCAGCAGGAACGATCCGTCCAGACGGTCATCCGGAGTGTCAAGGCATACATCGCTGAGGCGGACCAGTCGGACTGGGATGAACACGCTGAAAGATTGATGTTCGCCCTGAATACTTCTTTCGACGCTACGCGCCTGGAAACACCCTTCTATCTGGTGCACGGCTGGGACGCCCAAGGTACCGCGTCAGCGATGCTCGGCCCGAAACCATCTAGCTTGCCTGAACGGACCGCCAACGAGTGGCGACGCAAATTCCAGAGAGATTACGGGTACGCCCTAGCGTGTGCTGAAGACCTCCAAAGGAAGGCGAGACGCATCCGTTCAGAAGAACAGACCCGGAAGTGGCGGGAATTATCCGAGAGGTTGAAGGCAGGCTTCGAGACGGGGGATGCCGTGTGGTTATATAATTCGTCTTCGATGACAAGTACACGTACGCGAGTGATCCGAAGGTCCGAAGATTGCTGACATCAGGGGGTTGTCCATGCCACCGCTCGTAGGGCGTCATACCGATACCAGTCGCAAGAGTGCGGTTGTAGGTGTAGACCATCGCGAGCACAGCTTCACCCCAAAGCTGCTTAGGCGAACCACTGGAAATAAGAATTGTGCGGACCTTGTTGAAGAGGACGCGGAACCGAACCTCGGCCATGCCGTTCTGCTCCGCCGTGTAGGCAATCGTGGTCTCGCGCTGTATACCTTGCTCTCGACAGTAGTTGATGAACCCACCGTCCAGATATTCACCACCATTGTCACTTATGAAGCGGCGAATTGACCGGTTGCGCTTCGTCTCGACAGTAGCCTTGTAATCTAGGAAGCACTGGAACATCTCTGACCGCTTTTGCAGCAAACGGGCAGTACAGTACCTGGAATAACCATCGACGAAGAGTAAGACGTAGCGCTCCAACTTAATCGTCGGGTACTCCACTGGTCCAGCGATGTCGCTGTGGACGACGTTGTTACACCCGTCTAAGTCCACTCTTGGACCCATTTTGAACGTGGATCGGCGCCTCGTTCCCCGTTCGCACGCGTCGCAAGGTAAGTTCTCTTGGTCCGGTAAGAAGTCCATCCCAGTCGCCATTTTCGACGTCGCCATCTTACGAAGTATCTGTTTGTTGGCGTGTCCGAAGCGATGATGAAGAAGATCCAGCGTTAAGTCCGGTCGCACTACCAGAGCCGCAGGGGTTGACCTAGCTGCATGTAGCACATACAGCTTGTTCGTAGTTTGGCACGTGACTTCAAGAAAACCCCGAGCCATTGTCACGGTACCGGACGTTGTGTGAAAATCAAATTTGGCTCCTGATTGGGATGCTTGGTACACGGAGAGCAAATTCATTTTCAGCTTTGGCACAAAGAGAACGTCGTGGAGTCTTATTCTTGCTGATTGACCGTCGTTCATGCGCACATTTAGCAGCACCGTTCCGACACCTTCCACCGGTGTCAGTTTGGCTGTGGCAACGCGAGCTTGGCGACCTACAACGTCAAGCTTCTCAAAAATCGATCTATCCGACGTCATGTGCTGCGTCCACCCGGAGTCAATCACCCACTCGATCGAGACGCTGCTTGCGTCCACTTTCAGGGCTTGCACGGATGCTGCGTGCACCCGGAGTCAATCACCCACTCGATCGAGACGCTGCTTGCGTCCACTTTTAGGGCTTGCACGGATGCTGCGAGGCCCCATACCTCACCGTCGAGTACCGAAGGAAGATGCTCCACAACTTCCGCCGCGTTGGATGCTCCAGTAGCCGGCCCATTAGCAACAACAGCACGACTATCAGAGCTGCTTTGCTCCTCGGGGGCCCCACGCTCTTGTAGATGGCGAAGTCGCAGCAGGCACACTTGCTTGTGATGGCCTTCCTTGCCACAATAGAAGCACGCTTGACCGCTGCCGACTCGCTGCGGATATGGCGCTGGACGGTGGCTGTGTGGACGCCTTGCAGGGGGTTGGTTCCTACGGGCAGCCACTAATGCTTCAGCCATCATGTAGACATCGGTCTTGGTTACGGCGGGTACCGCAGTGTCTCATTCGGTGACTGGACTGGGCTGTGTATGTGAGCGCCGAGAATATTCAGCCATCACGTTCCCTTCCATCGTCGACCAAGCGAGCGGTCGGTCCTGAGTGAAGTATACGCTCTTAAAGTGCGCCCATGACTCCGGCAAGCTGGTTAACAGTTGACAAACCCTCTCTTTGTCGTCGACAGGTTTTTCTTGTCGAGCGAGCTTGTCGGCCAGCGTTTTGAGTTTTTTTAGGTGCGCTGTCATCTCCTGCCCGTCGTCATACTTCAGCGAAATGAACTTCTCACGGAGCGCAACTAGATTCGCCCAATTTTTCGCCTCGTATGTATGCTCCAGATATTCCAGAACTTCGTAAGCATGTGCTTGGTACCAACACTGACTACTAGTTCGTCAGTCAGCGTTTCAAGTAGGAACGCCTTGGCCTTTCGTTCTCGATGCCAGAAGGTGTCATCATCGCGCCGCGAACCGTTTCTCGGAGGCCTCTCTTGCAAGGTAGCGATAGCCCAGAGATCTTTGGCCTCCATCATGGCTTGGACACGCGTCTTCCACGCGATATAGTTACTCCTATCGAAGTTCTTGTTCGAGTTCCATTTCAGCATGGCGATATTGCGCAGGAGGCGTAGAGGAAGCTTGGGCTTATAACCTATTGATCTTGGATGAGATAGATTAAAGAGTGAGAGGACAACTCCGTCATGGTTTTCCATGACCAACCACCGTAGTGGTTGGTCTGGACGAAAACCTCGCTAACTAGATACGGCTACACTACGTAGCCACAACGCCGCGGTCACCAACTTGAAGTGTTGCTCAACTTGTCCGACTCGCTGAAATCCAACACTATGCATCCCTGCTACAAACCCCACACGAGGTTAGTCGGTGGTCTTGGAGTGTAGTTCCAGTATGAAGTGTCGCACGCATGAGGAAAACAGATGCTTGATGAGGTGCTATGTCTTTGGCTTCCGTCCGTAAGCCCTGGTGCATGGTGCTACGTACGCTGCGTTGTGGCGTTCAGTGCGCTGTTCGCTGTTCCGCTCTCCTGTTGCTCCCTCTCTCTCTCATCCCATCAGAGACCTGTAGATGGTAGTCAATAGATGCTCGACTTCGCGAAAAGAATGTGAATATCTGTATAATGTGATTCGATGATTCAGGGTAACGTCTTTTATTTGGTTTTGGGGGGCGTCACGGAAATTTTGTTTTTCAACCAATACAAAGCTTTCCATGTTGCCTCCTCAGCAACCTAGACGATTCATCGCCTGAAGGTCCTTCAGTGAAGGATGCTAGGCAGCTTGCTGCCATACTAGTACTAGAGATCCACCAAATTATTGTTGGAGAGGGGCTGTTCGAACTGTACTTCATAAAGTTAGGACTCGCCCCCCTGCTTCGGAAACAACCGTGCCTACATGCAAAGTGTCGTCGTGTAATGTCGCGCCTGTAATAATAAAGCATTGCGCATAATACCAGGAGAAAGAGCAGCGGCTAGTGGAGAACAAGGACGAGGAACTAAAGCAGCTCAAGGAGCACGCTTAAGTAGTCCACAATGCTTTGACGGCGGAAGCGCAACGAGCGGCAGACATGAAGACCGGAATGCGTGCGTCCCTGAGCGACGAACGCGAGAAAGCTATGAACGGCAATATATATTAAGGAGGCGCAGTCGCAATATAGTCTCCGGTTGTTCTGTAATATATATTAGTAGTCCTGTAATACGCGGGTTTATAAGTCGCTCCAATGCCAGCAGTCTTACATCAGCGAATCCAGCAGCTTCAATCCTAGCTAGCCCTAAATATACTTCACATCCCAGATTGGGGGTGTTTAAGGACATTGTCAGATAAGAGCACCGTAGTTCTAGCTATTTTCCCCCTTAATCTCATAATCGTAAATGTTCTTAAAGTCACACCCATGAGGACACCACGGCAAATCGCAGGGTCCCAGAACCCCTCTTTAAAGACGCGACCTAACCCGTGTCAGATTTGAAGACCACTAGGAACGGGACAGAAGGAAAATAAAAGTATGTTACGGACCATAAAGAAGTTAAAGTGAGGGACGCCAAAAACGTCAAAAGCAAGTCACCAGCAATCTCACCGTAACGGGGCTTCGCCCAAATAGTACTATTAGGGGGGTCGAACCTGGCAAAAACGGTGCTTACATTTTGGGAGCGTTTCTGCTTACTTTTTGGGAGAATTTCTGCTCATTTGCGAAATAAGCCACCTCCGGAGGTGGCTTATTTCGGAAATAAGCTGCTTATTTCAAACTTCAAGTTGCTGGGCTTCTAATTCCCTCGGAGAGGCTCCCTGTTAGAGCCCCCCCCCCCCCCGCTCTTGCCTTTCACTTCCCTTCTCGCAACGATATCAACTCGCCGCTGACCGATGGTCATAGGCGGCATCAGCAGTGGCAAACACGTTTTCTCTACTAGCTCCCGATGTGAAAAGCTTAAGCAGATAACATATTATTTGGCAAAACGTGTGTGGTATAGCTGCGTTCGATGAAGACGAATTAACTGGTTGATAAGTACATATGCACAGCGCGCATGATGGATGAAGCATGACGACACAGCGTGGAGTTCATGCAGCACCTGCAGGGCTGCGACAGAAGCGTCCTATGCATCATGGGTCGACACTGCGGGGGTGGCAGCAGCAGCAGTCTGCACCTGCACCCACCTGGGCGACACCATCCGGAGGATCTATGGGGGTCGGCGCTGCAAGATCTTCCATCCTCATTGTGCAGCTCCGACACGACACGATCGTCGAGAAGTCGGCAGGCACGCCAACCCCGTCCTCGCTGAGACCCAGCGTGGCACAGTATGCGACGATGTCTTCCTTCGTAATGCTGATGTCGCCGTGAAAGGAGACAGCTCGCTCTCCGCGCACGCAGCCTTGCACGACTCCTCCTCCTTCCCCTCAATAGCCACCCAGAAGCGAGCGTAGTAAGTCGTCGTCCTCCTCCTCCAATGTCGCTACGGCGATAACGTCGACAATGTCGCGAAGAAGGCGCTGGCGCTCGCTCACTCGTGGCATTCTTCTTGCTGTCAGCTCAACAGGTCGGGGAATCGGGGGGGAATCTGTAGTGGTGGCAGACAGCGCCTCCCCTTCTTCAAGTAAGTGCGAAACACAAATGAGCGACGAGCAACTTGACTCCCCCCAAAAACTATTTTTGTCTTATTTCGGCGACACTTTTTTGCTCAGATATTGGGAGTCGTTTGGCTCAGATTTTGGGAGGGATTTTTTAGGTTCGACTCCCCCTATTGTACTATCTTTTACTAAGGCAAAATGCCAATTTGATGTCCACTGCCAGTTTGATGGCCAGACTAGTTTCTACCAATCTTCGCGATGTATCCATTTTACCATAGATTTGATTTGCCAAAAAGGAAACAGCTGGATTCAGGTGAAAACCTGAAGCACTTGATATTCGCGCACTCAAGTGACTGACTGTCATTCCGCGTGGCGACTTCCAAGTCAAAAGCCCCCCCCCCCCTCCAGCCAAAGCAGCGCAGCGCCCTGCTCGAGCGTCGAAGCAGTCGACGATCTTGAGGTGCTCGAGGTGCGGGTGCGCCGTCGTTAACTGCGTGCGGAAGCGGCTGGACAGACCCAGGCACGACACGAGACTCAGCGACAGCAGTCGCACCTCCTCCTGCGTCTGCACGATATCGACGTCTTCGACGTCCAGGTCTTCCCACGACTCCGCCTCGTGCTTCATCAAGTGACCGGGAGAGAATTGCCACGCCATGCGGTGGTCCACCTCCGCTTCGTCGAATAGTGGGGCCAGCGACTTCTCGTCCCGCACGAAGGCGATGGTAAGATGCTCCGTCGGCTGCAGCAGCAGCAACTTGACATTGCCGTCACTCATCGTCTTGAACGCCGTCTTGAACGCTGTCTTGAGCTCTGCAAGCCACGAGACCAACCAGGGCTCAAAAGAGGCGAAGAACGCCTGGGTGAACTCGCACGAGGAGCTGTAGAGGTCGAAGGACCGCGCGATCTCGTAGATGCATCTGTGCAGAACACCATCAGCGCCAATCAACCGTAAGCTACGGTGGGAGAAGGGTGGCTTCGTCGCTTCATGGAGCGCCACCCGTCCCTCACCCTACGTGCTTCTCAGTCTGTGTCTAAATGCCGTAATGAGGCTCTAGGTGTTGCAGCATTGGCCTGGAACTATGCATGCCTCAGCAGCAACCTCGTTGCTGGTTTTAGCAGCTGTGAGATTTCCCCTCTTTCGCGCGTGAATATGCACGCTAAGCTGGCGAACTTTGAGCGCAACGGGCTGCCTAACTGGCACCGTGATGCAGCTTGGCTTCAGGTTTGCCACATTGTGCGGCGGGAGATTTTAGTGCTGCCAGCGCGAGCCACCCGTTGATCAGACGGAGATCATGACGGAAGCATGGGGTGTAGGTTGTAGGACGTAATAAACTCAGCTAAGTGGTGAGCATCTGTCAATATGACTAGCGAGAGGTTCGAGTTCCCCTAGCCCTGACTTGACCCGTCGGCATCGGGCAGGTTCGTCTCACATAGTGAAATCCAGTCTAAAGATGGACATCAAACTGGCAAGAGCGTCAATCCGATGCATCACTCTGTCAGCCTCCAAGAGCTGTCAAAACTGCATGACTTAATGCATAAAAAATCACAAAAATTCGCCTGTGTCTCCTCTTTTCAACGGTACCAATAGCTCGGCAAAACGACCGTTGCCCGCCAAGTTATAGACTTCTTTGTGCGGGTCACTCAACATGGACATCAAATTGGCATTTTGCCTTAGTGTCGTGAGTTACTATCAAGCCCTGCCTGTCGCAAAGGCTTGTTTTAGGAATGACGGTACCTGTATACAGACTCTCAAGCATTTCCCCTTACACTCACCAAGTTTTACATGTATTATACGAAGACTGACTACACTAATCATCCAATTACACGGGGTATGCATTCCCACGTCCCTATGTTGAGGGTTGTGTACCTCTTGTGTTGAGCACCAAAGTTACACTCAACAAACCACACGCGCATCATACTTCGAAAGGAAGTGGGCGTGTCGACTACGCCGCCCCAGCGCTCTACCGTGGCCTGTTCTCCGCCCTCCCGCGCCCACCCTCGCCACTCGAAGGCGCGGGATATGCCGCACCGCCGAGGCGTCGCGGCCTCCGTCCTGCGCACGCTTCTCTTCCACGTCGCGTCGCTGGCGTTCGCCTGCGTGCTGAGCGTCTTCTTCCTCGTCACAGGCTCGGCGCTGCTGCTGGTCGTGGGCTGCCTGCTCGTGGGGTCGTCGCAGTTCGCGCGCAAGCTCACGCGCATCCTGTGGCGGTCGGAGATGGCCATCAACGCCCTCGTAGCGGAGGAGGGCGAGCTCGCAGTCAGGAGACGCCCAGGGAGTGTGCTGGGGGAGGTGACGCTGCCCGTGATGCTGCTGTCCATGCTCTACTTCCTCGTGTTCAAGTGGATCTTGAACGTCGTCTTCAGTGTCGTGCCGCTGGTTACGTGGGCGGTGAGTGTCGCCCAAGTGTTGCCCGAGGACGCGGGGCTGGCGGATCTGAGCCTCGTGGTGACTGGGACCACAGCGGCACAGGCGTTGACGGCGGTGGCGTTCGCGTTCCTGGCGCACCAGATCGGGGTCACGTCAGCTCGAGGTCTGCTGTTCGTGTCGAGGATTGTAGCGGGGGTCTTGTTCTCGAGCAGCGAGAGGGAGGAGACGAGAGAGCAGGAAATGACAGATCGTGCACCATTTGCAGTGCAGGGAGATGCGACGCGTGCACTGGAGAGACGGAAGATAGAAGATGATTATGGAACCATGCGGGTGAAGCAGCACAAGCCGTCGGCGGAAGTGGTCACGTGGAATTTGAACCGGGAGCCAAGAACTGTCCGTATCCGCCAAAAGCATGCCGAGTGGAAGCAGAGGCGCTATGAAAGGAAAGCGCGAAAATATGAGCTGAAACTCCGCGCAGCACGCGATAAGATTGATAGACGCAGAGGAGAACCCACCGATCTCCTGGAGAGGTATATTGAGGCGAAAGAGCGTGACAGGTACGCTAGAGAGATTGAACAAGTGGCTGTTGAAGCTTTCCACGTGCCGGAGACAAAGCAGGATGCGGTCCGGAGGCGCTTGCACTCATCGGACGATGCAAAAGCACGTGCGTCTTGCCATGCAACGGTACCGACTGCACCTCCAAAGGCCTCTCCGGTGCTACCACCTTTGGCGACCCCTGTTCCAACACCAGAAGCAGCCGCTGCACAAGCCCGGGCAAGGCTCGTGCCTCGTGCACAACCCAGTGGAGACCCTCGAAAACGGGCGTTGTCATCTCGTGTTCGTGGCCGACCAAGCACTCTTTTAGACCACCAAGTTCGCCCTACCAGCGATGTATCTGACCATCCAGACAGAATCCAGCACAATGAACGAGAGGATAAACGACCAGTGAGTGTTGCATCGGTATCCCAAGCTGCCTCTGCCCACGACATTAGTGACATGGAGATACAAGGTCGCTATGGAAACATTGCACGTTCGTATGAAGAGGACGACGTGACAAACATGCGAGCATATGCACCGCTCAGCTATACAGGCAGCCCACCCGAGTATATTACCGCACTAGATCCTAGTCCAATTTATCGAGGTCCATCGGAACAGCCAGACTACGACAGCTTTTCGCCGGTTGGTTCCCCTAGAAGCGGGACAGCTCGTGGGTCGTTTGGGGACATTGATCACGACTATGACGTCCTATCTCCGACAAACAGTGTCCATGATGCAGAATTTCCAACGGACAAGTTCCAGCATGTGTATCGCTCGATTCAAATGGCTGCTGTACCTCCGCCTCGCCGCTCTGCCTCATTACTAGCTGCGGAAGAAGGTGGTTTGGATGCGAAGTCTGAATTTAAAGGTGTTCCTGGCCATCGGGACCGCGTGAACTTCAGTGCTTTTGCACCTCCAAGTGTGTGCCCTGCTCCGAAGCCGTTCAGATTCACGGTTTGGGCATTTCTTTTGAACCAGCGGGCTGAAATGCAAGAGTTAGCCCGGAGTGACCATCCCGAATCACAAAAGCTCTCGCTCGAGACAAAGTTGGATGTTCGTCGTGGTGCATTGGTGCATGTGACTTTAGAGGTGCCGAATGGTTTTCAGGTATTGAATGGTGCCACTCAAGGTTTTGCGTGGGAAGGAGAAATCTCAAACGTAGATTATGACGTGGTGTGTACGGAAGGCGCAGCATTTGGGCGCGTGCTGTTCAAAGCCCGCATCACGGTCGGATCTTCTGTCGCTGTGCTGAACTCGTTTGTGTTAGTTGGATCCCGCACAATGGAGCCGAGTGAACTAGAAGCTGATGTACTGGAGGGCTGGATGGATGTGATGGAGCAGACATATCGCGAAATTCCGTTCCGGTCTCTTGAGATGAAAGAGCTGGTAGGTCAGGGGTACTTTGGCGATGCGTATCGCGCAACATTGGATGGTCAAGATGTGGTTGTGAAAACAATTCGAGCTAGCGAATTTGGCGAGACTACCTCCCAGATCGTGCGCGAATTCCAGCACGAGGCCGCGATGCTGAATATGTTTGGTCACCACCCGTGCATTGTACCTTTTGTGGGGGCATCAACAGATACCAAGTTTCCGCTGGCATTAGTGACGCAGTATCTTCCGTACGGCAGTCTGGAAGACAACCTCCGTGTTCCAAACAGTTCTACATTAACCCTTGATGAACGCACTGGAATGCTCAAGGATGCTGCTGCTGGACTGCTCAATATTCACGAAGGTGGCTTCATCCACCGCGACCTTGCCGCGCGCAACTGTCTCGTGGACCAGGGCAATCACGTTCGAATCTGCGATTTTGGTCTTTGTCGCCGCGTCAAATCTGAAACAGCCGGAATGCTCATGAAGGACGCAGTGGGTCCTGTCAAGTATATGGCGCCCGAGTCGTTGCAACCACCACACGCATTCTCGTACGACTCGGACGTGTACATGTTTGGGGTGCTGATGTGGGAAACCTACACGAACTCTTCGCCGTTTGCGTCTTTGACTTCTGTGGAGGCCATGATGCACGTTCTGCGCGGTGAACGTCTTCCTGTACCGAGAGAACTTCCAGCATCCTTGCAGACGCTGATGCAGAACTGCTTCCACGACTCACCCGCTGAGCGTCCCTCCATGCAGGAAGTTCTCATGGCGTTAGATGACTCGTTGATTTCAAGCCAACGAGCTTCAGTTGCAATTGCTGCCACAACTGCTGTTGCCACCGCCACGGCAGCTGCTGCCACATCAACTGCCATGGCCAAGTCTGTCGCTTCACGGACAAATTTACGTAAAGAGCAAGATCGATCAATTTGGGTGTAACGAAATTCATGTTAGCTTTAGTCGATATTGTGACCACGAAAAACCTCCATTTATCCGGACGCGTATAGGCTGCTATATAAAAGGTGCGAGTCGGTTACAGTAGAGAGGATACTGCAACACCCATCATAGCGGCCGAGAACCGACGACCTGCGCTCTCCAGATGGCTACACTCCAATCCCTCTTATTTTTTGTATGGCTTTTCCGCGGCGTCGGTCGTCGGCCAGCCCATCTTTCCACGCCGTCGTTTCCTCAGTCTTCCAAGCTTCCGCCAGGGGCTCCGCTCGTCCGGCTCGCGACCATCACTCCTCCCCCCTCACCCACACACACGCCGATGGTGGACCTGCGGCCTGTCGCGGACGCTGCGCCACCGGCGCCTCCCTCGCCGCCCCAGACGCCGCCCGCCAGCGCGTTCACCGACGAAGACGAGGACGAGGCCGAGTGCCGCGTGTGCCGCGGCGAGGCCGAGCCGGGCCGCCGCCTGTTCGCGCCCTGCAAGTGCAGCGGCAGCATCCGCTTCACGCACTCGGACTGCCTGGAGCAGTGGCTGGAGCACTCGGGCAAGAGCTTCTGCGAGCTGTGCGGCCACGAGTTCACGTTCACGCCGCTGTACGACGCCGACGCGCCCGACGTGCTGCCGGCGACGGAGCTGCTGGCCACGGGGCTGCGCGTGGTGCTGCTGAAGTGGCTGCCCTTCGCGCTGCGGGTGGCGCTCGTGCTCGTGCTGTGGCTGGGCGTCGCGCCCTGGTGCACGAGCTGGCTCTACCGCATGTGGCTGCTGCGCGCGTCCGCCATGGTGAACGTCAACTTCTCGGAGCGCTTCGACGCGCCGCACATCGTGGCCGACGTCTTCTCAGGCGTGATCCTCATCGTGTGTATCGTCTTCTCCTTCCTGGCGTTGATGTCCTTCGCGGACTTCCTGCGCTTCCACTTGGACCACATCGAGGAGGAGATGGCGGCGGAAGAGTTTGTGCCACACAATCACCACCAGCATCACCACCATCGTCACGATGTGGCGCACCAGCCACTGCGCCGCGCGCAGTTCGGAGAGGGGAACCACGTGGACGAGGCGGCCAATCTGGACGACCACGACGCCCGCCCCATGTTCGACGGTCCCAGGAGATTGGGCAACTTGGACGAGAACGCAGACTCGGACGACTCGTCGGACGAGGAGTGGGTCGACCAGCCGAACCGTGACGAGCCCTTCGCGGACGCCTTCATCCAGCACCAAGAGTTCGGAGTTCCTCTTGTTGAAGATGCCGACCCTGTCCCGGAGCCGCAGCATGAACTTCGTCAGCGTCGTCCGTTGCGAGATGCACAGGAACTGGGAGAGGAGCGCAGACGGAATGCTGCTGGAGCAGCGCCGAGAGCCGCGCGTAACCGCGTGGATCCGCCGCCGCCTAACATGAACCAGCGCGAGTGGGAGGATGACTTCGAGCACATGGAGATTAACATCGCTATGGATGAGCTGCTGGGACTGCGTGGAGACTTTATGGTGTTGTTCCGCAATGTGTCGTGGCTGCTGGCGTTCAACGGTGCCTACCTCGGGTTGTTCGCGTTCATCCCGTACACACTCGGTAGCACGTTGCTGTCTGCTGGGGCCAGGATTGTTGCATCGCTGCCGGTCGCCTCTCCAGCGTTCGCTTCGTTGGGTGCGCTCGACTCGTCTGCTGACCAGGAACTGTCACTCGGTGTCTTCCTCGTGAAGACGCTGTTGCAGTCGGTCGAAACGGCCAAGCAAAATGGTGACTGCTTGCAGCTAGTCGATCTGTGCACGTGCACAATGGGCTACTTGTCCATCTGCTTGACGATCGTGCTCTGGAGATTTATGGTGAGGACTGCTTCTTCGTATATCCACCGACCTCTCATGGACGGTCTGCTCTGGGCTTTGCGCTGCCTAACGGCTATCGTGAAAGTGTCGACGCTGTTGTTGCTGAAGATGGTGATTTTGCCCATTATTTTGGGCATGGGCATCGACTTCGCATCGCTTCACTTGTTTATGGTGACGGCGCAGGACCGCATCACGTTTTGCATGGAAAACATGATCTGCGCTCTGATGGTGCACTGGGTTCTGGGCATTACCTTCATGCTATTCGTGACGGTGTCTGTCTTGCAAATGCGAGAAGTTGCCCACCCGGATATCCTCGCCAAGGTGATTCGACCACAGGAAGACCACCCGGACCTGCTGCGTACGCTGTTAAGTGAGAAGTGCCTGAAGCACGCCCGTCGTATGATTCTATCACTTGCGATTTATGCGGCGCTGCTGGTGGTACTGGTGCACGCGCCTGTGCGTATTGCAACCGCAGTTGTGCCTTCGTTTTTCCCCCTCAACCTGCGGTTCCAGCACTTCAGCCCGGAAATCCAAGTACCGCTGGAGCTGCTCGTGGTCCACCTTGTGGTACTTAGCGTCCTGGAGCACGCGAAGAACGAAATTGGGAAGTTTCAACACCTCGCCATTGTATTTGCAAGTGAGCGGCTGGGCTTGACGGAGTTCCTTCTGCCTCAGACTGAGTTGGAGGTGGTTGTCAATGGCCAGCGTACGTCAAAGGTAGTAGTGCTGCCGCCGCCACCTCTTCACTTCCACCCTCGCGCGCAACTTCCACCTGAGGAGCTACGTGTGGATGGTCACCGCTACTTGCCGTGGCCTGAGGAGGGCTTGGACGACCCTCAGCCTGTTGAGTACCCGTTACTTCCAAGAGAGAGGCCGTCTCATCTTCCAGTACGACTTGCTGGACTAGCAGTATTTACCTGGGCTGTCTGCATCCTGGTGATTGGAACGTTCTTGTTTGGGTCGCTGTTTATCGGCCGTATATGCATGGCTCCGTTTGAGCGTGTGTCAGGTATCAGTCATGACCCACTCGTGATGGCGGCTGGCGTTCACATCGTCTGGTACTTCGTAAACAGCGTTCACGCACTGAAAATTATGATGCTCCCGGAAGACCAAGTGGACCCGATCCTGGTGCAGCGCGGATACTCTGTCCGTAATATGACGCCAGTGAACGCGGTGACCTGCGTCGTGGGGTGGGCCTTCGTGTGCCCGTTCCTGCTGGGGCAACTGATGTCATCCTGTGTCGCAAGCGCGAATGCCTCTTCGTTGGAAAGCTTCCTGATGGGCTACTTGATGTTCAATCTGTTTGCGTGGCTGGTTTGCTGCTTCCGAGCGAAGCGCAACAACAGACGCCGCAACCAGCGCCAAGCAGCCCTTGAAGAGCTGGAGGCTGACGAGGATGGGTTCCTGGATGTGGAGGACGATGACGAACTTTTCGAGGACGACCTGAATGATGACGAGCTGGAAGAAGAGGAAGAGGAGCGACTGCTGCAGGAGGAAGATGCTGCTGCTGCCGCCGCCGCCGGTGCGGAGCCGGTGGGCTTCATTGCATGTTTCCGCAAGGCGTATCGCCAACTCCAATTCAACGTGACTGTACACGAGCATGAGGCTATTCGGCTTCGTCGGGACAACATTCGTGAGAAGTGTTTCGATGTGGATTTCTTCCAGGAGAACGTGCTGCAACCCATCGTGGCGTTCCTGTTGGGAATGCTTATAGTATCGTGGATGTTATCCTCCGTGGTCTTGCTGGTCTTTTCGTCGGAGGAGACGAACTTTGAGAAGACTGCGTTCGCGATGTGCGCGTTCTGGGTTGGCACGGTCTTCGTGCTGGTGCGCTCGCACTCGCACGTGAGTCGGTGGCTCTCAAACCTGAGCGAGTCGATCCGCAACGAGCGCTATTTGATCGGGCGGCAGCTGCAAGACATGGCGCGGTAAAAAGACAAGGCGACTTCAAGCATCAAGAGATGATATCAGACCTCCAATCGAGCCAGGCTGTGATTTAATTGCGTCCTCGCGGGCCAAGAGATGCCTGGTGTGCGATTCAAGCGCAAGCACCACCGACAACCCCGAGATGCCACGCCGTCCAGCTTCGGCCGCTTTCTCCTGCAAGCTTCGTTGCATGTATTGACATTAGATTAGGATGAGGCGACCTCATGTGGATAATAACAACGCTCGTTTATCAATCAACAGCAACACACCTACAGTGCTGGCCATAAATACGTACGGACCGGTTTTTCACCGCAAATTACATCAATTCTTCGCGAATTAGCCTAAAACCGCGTATTTAAGCTAGTTAGACCAAGAGCTATCCGGTGATACCATTTTTTCTTGCAGGCGATTCCTAGTTGTCGAGATCCAGCAGTGACCATCACTCTTGCCCTGGCCAAAAGTACGTAGGGATGCAAACTTCGCGCGCTTGCGCGCGCTCTAGCGTAGCTAGCGGCCTCCAAATTGAGGCGGCAAACAAGTTTGATCGCTCCTATAGGAAACTAAGTCTAGGGAAGTATAGCTAACTATTTGGAGGCCGCTAGCTACGCTAGAGCGCGCGCAAGCGCGCGAAGTTTGCATCCCTACGTACTTTTGGCCAGGGCAAGAGTGATGGTCACTGCTGGATCTCGACAACTAGGAATCGCCTGCAAGAAAAAATGGTATCACCGGATAGCTCTTGGTCTAACTAGCTTAAATACGCGGTTTTAGGCTAATTCGCGAAGAATTGATGTAATTTGCGGTGAAAAACCGGTCCGTACGTATTTGAGGACGATTTTTTCAAAAGTATCATTAAGGGTTTTTTGAGGTTTTTTGCTAGAGGGGTTTAAAGTCAGACCATCAGTTTGATGGCCGTTTTGACGAAGCCGAGAAAAAGCCAAAAGAAAAAGTTTCTCCGCCGGAGCAGCGGTGGGCATGTCAAACGACTTCTCCAGAATGCTTGCCCCGTATGAGGCATGAAAAGACGCAGAACAGCAAGGGCAAAACGCTGGCGGGCCCGCGGCGTTTCCGACGTCCGGACCGAGTGACGGGAATGGCTTGATCGCGCCAACTATCATGAGCTTTTCAGATGCCCCAGCTCGATTTTGAAGTCGCGGGTCTAAATCTACTGCACGAAAGCCTGCCTCTGCGGCAAGAGGGACTTAATAGGGCTTCTCTTAGACTCCAGGGCGCAAGGGGAGGCAAATGCGTCGCTGTTTGCTACGCTGGCGGTGTGAGTAGTGTTAAGAATACTTAATGATACTTTTGACTAAGGTTGGTGTTGACAGATTATGGATGTGTCGTAGAAATCTGCAGATTTACTTGAGTTCTCGGCGTCTCCTGAAGCTCTCGATAGGCGCAATCGAAAGATCGGCGTTTTTAGACCCCAGAACACTAAGAAAAAAAAATCTGAAAAAAATATTTTCATCTCACGCCGATGGCCACAACTTTTCTCCAACTTCACTTTCTGGGGACCTGAAAGCGTCAAAATGTAGCTAAAAGACCCCTCTATAACGTAGTATAGCTCGCTTGGTTTTGAGGTTAAATACTTAATGATACCTTTGAATAAATCGTCCTCATTTATGGCCAGCACTGTAGGTCGAATTTGGGTACATTTTTTTGAAGTCGAAGCCCATATTTGAAACCCATATGAAACCAATTCCATCTGTGAGATTCGACCGTGTTCGGCGGTTGCGGTTTGCGGTCGAGGTCGGTCGATCCCAAGTCGGACGTCATTCCGGAACAAGCTCAGTATGGTGAACATGCGTCGTGCGCTCGAGAAGCTCAAGCTGCCCAGCGGTCTGCATACCGAGCGCATCCAGTGGCTGTACGAAGGCGCCAAGTCGCACTCGCCTGATGGCGGCTACCTGCTCTACTGGATGCAGACGTCCGTGCGCACCAAGCACAACTACGCGCTCGAGTACGCGGTGGCCGCTGCCAACGAGTTGAAGCTGCCTCTGCACGTCGTGTACCTCTTCCCGGATCGCTCAGTGGTGCCACCACTGCATTCAGACGAAGACGACGAGTGGAAGGCCGAGGCGGTGCAAGACGCCAACGCCCACGCGTTCGTCACGGAGCGTCACGCGCTGTTTGCGCTCGAAGGACTAGCCGACGCCCACGAGCGTCTGGCTGGTCGAGGGCTCAGCTTCGACGTCTTCCACCACCGCCACAAAGGCGACAAACGACCGACACGCAACGAACTGCTCGAGTTCTGCGCTCAGAAAGCTGCTCTGGTGGTGACGGACCGTCCGTACTTGCGTCCGTGGCGTGCAGCGCTGGACAAGTTGGTGTCTAAAGTTGAGGATGAAGGAGATGCGGACAGTTCCAGCGCTGGCTTCGGTATCGTTCAGGTTGAAGGGGATGTCGTGGTGCCGGCTGCTGTTGTCACGGACAAGGAGGAGTACGCGGCCAGGACGATCCGTCCCAGGATCACCAAGCACCTGGAGAGATACGTCGTCCCGCTGCAGAGCGTGAGTCTGGAGCAGGAGTACAAAACCGAAGGGAAGTCGTTGTCGGCTGTGCTTGGTACTCCGAAGCAGCTGAAGCCTCTGGGTGTGACGAGCTTCGAAGCTGTTGCCAAGACACTGGAGCTGCTGGATGTGGATCGAAGTGTCAAGGGTGTGAGCTGGCACTTCCGAGGAGGTGAGGCGGCGGCTTCGGCTTGCGCGAAGAAGTTCCTCACTCCGGATAGACTTGCTAGCTACGCGACGGAGCGCAACGAGCCGAGTCTGGATGCTGGAAGTGACCTGAGTCTCTACCTGCGCTTCGGTCACATCAGCGTCGTGCGTGTTGTGCTGGCTGCGAACAAGCTGAAGGGTGTCACGCGAGCTAAAGAAGGCTTGGCGTCATTCCTGGAGGAGCTCATCGTGCGCCGCGAACTGTCAGTGAACTTGGTAGCCTACAACCAACAGAACTACGATTCCATGCGCTGTCTTCCCAACTACGCACAGATCACCCTTCAAGAGCACGCTGGTGACAAGCGCAACCAATTGTACTCACGCGAAAAACTCGAGTCTTTCCAAACCGGGGACAGGTTTTGGAACGCTGCGCAGCGGGAGCTGGTTGTCACCGGCAAGATGCACGGCTACATGCGCATGTACTGGGGCAAGAAGCTACTTGAATGGACTCCTACTCCCGAGCAAGGGTTCAACGCCGCGTTGGTTCTCAACAACAAGTACGCATTGGATGCACCCGACCCGAACTCGTACGCTGGGGTGGCCTGGACGTTTGGAAAGCACGACCAAGGCTGGAAGGAGCGCCCCATTTTCGGCAAAGTGCGCTACATGAACGAGGCTGGTCTTAAGCGCAAGTTCCGCATGGACGCCTACGTGCTCAAGGTTGGCCGACTAGCTGCCAAGGCGAAGAAGGGATCTACTGAGGAAGAACCAACAAAAGAAGAGGCAATGCCTGCCAAGCCTGGACGTAAGAAGAAGGCTGGCACTACGAGGCCCGCTGAAAGTGATGCTACTGAAAAGCACACACCTGCCAAGAAGATGAAGAAGACAACATAAAACAACTGAAGAGTGACAGGGTTTGTTGAGGTGGGGTTAGCGATCATAATAATACCATGAAGCAAACGAGAACTTGCCTTCGTATTTTTACCAGGTCGAATGATCCCAATTGCTAGAGGTGTGCACCAGACACAAGCAATAACTCGGGTTGCCATGGAAGTCTCCGGACGCGCAGGTCGCCCATCGCTAACGATCATCACCAACCTCTCTCAGCAGCAAGCCAAGATCAAAAACATTCCTGCTGCAGTACATCCCCATGCCATCCACGACCACACCCTTTTAAAAACGCGGACACTTTCTTCAACCTCGACGTGTGTGACCACTCCGTCGTCTGCACCGCCACCAACCCCATCGGTTCTGACTCCCAGCAATCAGAAGATCGCCACGCCGACTGCAGTACCTCGATCCAGAAGTTACAAATACTGCTCCGACCCTGACTGCTTCTCCCCAACCGCTTCTGATGCCGCGACTTCGAGAGCAGCAGAATCCACTACAGCAAAAACCGCGACAACCCCTGTTGCTTCAAGTCCACACGTGTCAGCAATGAGTACGGATACCTACTTCAAACTGCTCAAGAAATCGCAAGTCCTTGAGCATCTCGTGCAGCTGAGTTCGCATGTTGGCGAAAGGGAACAACACGTACGCCGTCTTCAGTGCGAACAAGCAAGAGCACAATGCGTGCAAGACCGCGTGTTCGCCGAACTTGAGCGCTATCGCCGCCAGGTTGTAGACGCCCAACAACAATTTTTGGGACTGATCGAAGCTCTTACAGCACTTTGTCTGCGAGAAGACAACATTCACGCAGGAACTGACGATCCGGGTCACGTTGACGCTGTCAGTGCTGAAGAACAAACACTTCAGGACTTGCAGCGTGCTACGTCGCCGACTGCGAGATCCTCAACTTCACCAGGTTCGACTCTGGAAACGCAGGCCCTTGCAACTGTAGGCCGCCAACGAGTGCAACAGCTTGACGCGATCTGCGCGCGTTACGAACGCCAACTAGTGGGCTCTGAAGCCGCGCTCTCGCAAGCAATATACTCGGATGCGGCGCGAAAAAGCGCAGCGAAAATCGCACAACTGGAGGCTCACAATCTACAGCACATAGCTGACAAGCAGGCACTCGTGATTCAGCTGGAACTGGCACGAGGCCAGGTAGCAAACCTGCAGGATCAGCTTACACAGTCTCAAGAGCGCCGGACAACTCTCGAGCACGTACGTACATGCATCTCAGCCGAGGTAAGAAGTGCTGGGGCTCAGATTATCTTGATTCTTGGAAACCGCAAGCAGGTGAAGCAACGACTTGAACAAGAGCTTACGAGGCATACCACAGCAACGCAACAGGTGCGCCAATGTTGGGCACTACATGTAGACATCACACTGGGACTTACCGCCGGTCTTGTAATCGTCAACAGTTTGCATCGGACTTGCAGGTTGAGCTGCGTAGACGTTATGGGTGAGTTTACCTGCGTTATCCTTCCCATCACAATTGCACCTCAACTGATGGAAACCTGTTCAGCGTCGTGCCGTCGATTCTGGAGCTGAAATGGCAGCACTACTTCCCACGGCTCTCTCGACCGTTCTAGTACCACGTGAAAAATTGTAGCCCCAATGCCATCTTCATTGACTGCAAGGCATGAACTCAACCAAGCAATGAAAAAAGGAGAATGCAATGTTACTCACTTTTCACTCATACACCTTCGAAGACCCAAGCCAGCAACAACAGCTAGCAGACATCACCGTGTTTGCTGGGCCTCTGATGAGTGCTTTAAAAAATGCTGCGATGTGATTGCTGCTCGCCATCTCGATTCTTTTGTTTTGGTCTTCTCTGTATCATGTTTGCTTGACGTGCTGATGTCTTCAGTCTTCCCTGTAAGATTTTTTTTGTCTCCTTCCTCTCCGCTCTGCGTCCATCCGCTCTCCAGCATTTCCATCACGTTATGAACAACTTGGCGTTCGGATAGTACTGGAAGAGGTGGAAAGTCTCGGTATTGCATGCGATCTTCTACTTCTTGAGCCCCTTGAGCATCTTTTGCCGACGGCCGGTCGAGAGCTTGTTCTGCACGAGGAAGGGTGCCTGGATGCTGCTGAACTTGTCCGCGTTGCCCGAAGTCACGCCAGCACCGAGGCCACGATCGCTGCCGCTGCTCACGACACTCCTACTAAGATTATTACTATTCTGGTGCATCATGGGACTCGATGAGCTCTGGTTATACGATTGCGCCAGAGGCTGCTGGGGAGGTGGCGGAGGTGGAGCCCGGTTCTGTCGCCATGTATACGACTCTTGAGTCTTTACCACCTTTCGCTGCTGAGGCTGCTGTTGCTGCTGCGGCGGAGGCGACGGCGACGGAGCCCGGTGCTGATATTGAGGTGCTGGTGCCGGAGTTGGTGCTGGCGCCGGCACTGGTGCGCCACCCACGTTTCGCACCTGGAACTTCAATGTAAGAGGTTTCTGCATCACCTTGAGTAATGTCATGACTTCCTCGAACGACTTGTCACGAATGTGTACGCTGCGTCCATCCACCGAAATCAAACAGTCGTTCATCACAGATTGCGGCAAATGGGCAGCACTTCCTGTGCCCGTCACACGGGTGATGTATGGGTATTCGCAGGTGTTGTCAGCGCCGCGTAGGGAAAGACCCAAAGGTGTTCCATCTTGCCACACGACGTTGTAGAATTGCACACCGTTGTCTTCTCCGGCCGCAGCTAGCGCAGCCTTCCGGCTGTGGCTTGGGGCTGGAGTATCGTACTGAATTGGCGAGTTCCCACTGGAGTTCGATGAGTACGAGCCGTGGCGTTCATGGTGCGGTTGGGCAGACTTGCGCCTAAAGAAAAGGGTTACCGGGCGTGGCACACTCTTCAGATGTGCCACAATGTCCTGGAATACCACGTGCGATACATCCATATCGTTGATATGGGTCACATCGTCGCCAAGGCAATCCTGGGAGAGGTGAGCAGCTGCACCCTGAGCCGCGATTCGTTTAATAAATGCGCCTGGTGCGTCGCCGTCTTTCGCATCGATCGTAAGACCGAGAGGGCCTGATCCCCACACCACCTTGTACAGGTCACTTGATGCCTCTCGCGATACTTGCCTCACAACCTCGGTTGTGTGTTTACTTGGAGCAGGCATCGGCGCCGGCGTTGGTGGGGTCGCGCGCACTGGAGTACTGTAGCTCGAGTGACTACTGGAGTCGCTTTTGACAGAAAGCGCCGTACCATTACTGCGGTATGAAGACGGGCCTCTTGCATCATCCTCGTCAAGCGCGGCGCGGAAGCGCAGCAACACAGGCTTTGGTGCAGTCTTCAAGTAAGACACCACATCTTCAAAGTGCATCGTTGCTGCCTCGATCCCATTCATGCTCTCCAAGAAGTCACCCACCTGAGCTTTGTCGATACCTACGGAGGTACCCGTTCCGGTAACCTTCTTGATCACAGGGAGGTCTCCCTCATCCAGACCTGGAATGATAGTGAGACCCAAGGGTCCCTCACCCCAGTTAATCGTATACTTGCTTGGCCGTGACATGCTCATGCTAAAGTTCATCACTGACGGCGCGCGTTCGTCAACGGAAATACTCTCCGGTTTGAGCGAGGCAGCACGCGAGACTGTCACGCTACTTCGCGGGGGCACCTCGGGTGCACTATTGTTGTTTGACACCGCTTCTGGAACAGATCCGCCCACGCCGCGGAATCGGAGCTTCGCAGGTAACTGCACCTTCTTGAGGATTGACATGGACAGCGAGCAGCCGAGCTGGATCGTATCGATGTTGTTAATAGCCACAAGCACGTCACCAATAGCGATATTCTGCTTCACAGCCACTGATCCAGCCTTCTTCGTCAAGCGGTTCACAATCGGAATCTTTTGCGTGGCGCAGTCATCCTTCAGCGTCACACCCAACGGACCGTTCGACCACGTCACGGTGTAGTCGTGCACCTTGCAGTTTTCCGGGGATGGGTCGGCTGCCTCGAACTTCATGATGATCGGCGACGCATACGCTGCGAAAATGTCATTCAGATCGTCCTCCGTGCACACTGACTCATCGATAGCTCGTCCGTTAACCGAGAGCAGCTTGTCGCCCGCGCTAATGTGTGTAAACGATTCATCTGCATCCAGCTCCGTGACCGTGTTCCAAATATCCGTCGCATCTTCCGCGCGGAAGTGCAGGCGCGGCAAGAAGCTGTGCTTCCACACCACCACGCGCAGTGCATCAAAAGCCGCGCATGCATTGTTCCAAGAGGACTCCTTCGACACACTGCGCGTCCTGCTGACCGTCGCTTCTGGCGTTCCATCGATAGCCGACACTCCCGCGGCGACCGCCTCCTCGGCCGACAGCGGCACCGCCATCTTGTCCTCGGACTGCGGGTTGGAGGCCAGGAACGAGTGCTCCATGGACTTCTGCAGCGCCACCATTTCCTGCGAGTCCATCTCCAGTCCGTTCTTCTTGGCCAGCGCCGTCCAGAAGCTCGTGGTGGACATTTCGCTCTGGAAACGTTCACGCATCTCCATAATAATGCGGTTCATCTCATCGTCACGCCAGTTGGCCTTCTCCTCGCGCATACGCGCTTCAATAGCCTGGGAGATACGCGCCTCCTCCTGCTTCTTCAGTCGGCGCAGGATCTTCTCCTCAATGCGCTTCTCCACATCGGCGTCGAGACTCACGCTCACCTTGCGCTAATTAGGTCAAAAGTACCCATAAAAAGGGTCAAAATTTCACCCCGAAAAATGGGTACACAAAACAAACTACCCAAAACTCACCGAAAGAGTGCTGCCCGAGGACTCGACACTACGCGAACTGTTGACACGACGGGACTTGCTCCTGCCCTTCTTCTTGGCCTTCTTCTTCTTCTTGGGCTTCACCTCCTCCTCCTCCTCTTCGTCTTCGTCCTCGTCCTCATCCGAGTCCGTCTCGTACTCGGCGCTCGAGTCCGTCTCGTACTCGTCCGAGTCGTCCGAGTCCGACTCGGCTGTCACCAGCAACAGTCAAAAGTTAGAGAGTGGGCAACATAAGGGAGGGAGACAGCCACCTACACTCCGAGTCGTTGAACTTGGAGCAACGCAAGTTCCGACAGCGCAGACGATGCGCCGACGCGTGGTGCATGTTGCACTCCTAATTAGGGGGGACACAAGGGGGACACACGCGTCAGTCAATAGTCCCCGTCGTTCTACGTACGTCGTTCTCCTGGGGCCTACCCGTGAGCAGTAGAACACTTCTCCGCAGCCGCTCATGCACGGGATCTTGGCGCCCTCTGCGCCGCAGTTGCCGCACGGCTCCATGCTCTGCAGCGCCATCAGCAGGTCGTCGTCATCGTCGTCGTCGTAGTTGTTCTTGGGCATCTTGGGCTTGTGCTTCTGCGTGGGCGCGAGAGTGCGCGTGTGGGCGGCTGCTACGACTGAGAGACTGCTACGCGCTGCTGCTGCTGTGCTAGCCGACGTCCCCCGGAGCGCGCGCGGTTCCCGTAGTAATCGAGTCTTTCTCCGCGGATTTACCTCTGGCTGGCGCGACACTTGGGGTTTGTATCAACAGAACGTACTTAAGCGGGAGCGCTCCGCACGCAAGATTTACTTAAGCGGGAATCGGTTGTTTGATCGACGACTGTGGAACTTAATACCCTTGCGCGATTGCTATGATTCGCACGAATCGATTTATACGGTTGATGGGCATAGTTGTACTGTGTGCTGAAGTACTCAAGGACCTGCGAGAAGGCATTCCCAAAAAACTGGATTTTTTTCCGCCTGGTATTTTGCTTCATTTTGACCGTACATGTAGCCATATGCGGGCTGTCGCCGAGTTACATGAACTCGATGTACGGTCATGCAACTCGCCTACTGCAGTCAAGCCAGTCACCAGTCGAGCGCGTCGCCGCCCCACATCCAGCTGTTTCGCTGCTTTGGCGGACACTGCACTTCGCTCTTCCAGCGCTATCAACCCGCGCCACAATCACCGCGACGATTTACACGCCGGGGAACCCACGGCGGGATGCAGCGATTTTCTCTCCGAGCGACGACGCACGGGTCTGTGACAGGGTATCAATGCCCGAAAACCGACGATCATACAGCGGCGTGCGCTGGCGTGGGTCGGCGACAGTGGCCCGCTTTGCTAGAGAGCGCCGTGTTGCAAAATTCAGAAGGGCGGTCTCTACACGACGAGGGTCTCAGTCCAGGAGAGACCAGGTCTCTCATTCCTTCCTTCCTTCCGCTTGGCGAGCGGTGGCGTGATCCACCAAGCCGCTCGACGGTGAGTCCTCGACGAGGACTCCTCGTACGTGGCCACGACGTAAGTACCGTAGTGACGTGGCGCTTTTCATCGTCTCTGCAAACGACCCTCGGTGACCAGCGAGGCTTGCTTATCTTATCGTGGGTTATTACCTAAGTCGTCCGTCGGCGGTGGCCGCAAACTTGGGGCACTTGTCCCTCAATCTTCCACCCTCACCTTCCTCCGTCCACCCTCCGCGAACGGAGCAAGTCTCACGTGGCACCAACACTCCGTATCTGAACTGGCCCGAGTTGCCTTTCGAGCCGGTGTGGCCGGCGACAACCAGCGGTCGACTCGGGCGCCGGCAGATAAGGCGTCGCCGCCACCACACATTCTCGCTCGCGGCCTGGAACGCAATGCTCGCCCTCGGAAGAGACGTCCAGCGCTGCGTCCGGACCAGTGCATCGAATGCTGCAACGATGCAGATCAGATTGCCCATTTCGAGGAAATGGGCTCGTCGGAAAGGGCATGTAAAGGTATCCTCACGCGGGCCCAGGATCCAGTAACGTTAGCGGATACTTTCCATGTTGCTCGCTGCTGATTCAGCAGTGCTGAAGCCCCGTAGACTGCGGAAGCCCATGGGTGTAAGTACGCGCGCTATATCCAGCTACTATGGTGACTCGCTTCGAGGCAAATTGAACGGTGGACACACCAGTTGACGTCGACTTTACGAAGGGGTTGTTGACCACCGAAATACAAAGATCGTTCGCCGTTTGTGTACACTACGGATTCGATGAGAGCCACAGAGTGTAGCGCCTGCAGTCTGCAGTGCAGACTCGCTGGCAAAGAAATGGACTCGAGGTCCTGCTGACTGTCGCTCTTCCGGGATAAGTACGCGCTGCTCTTTTGTTGACTTGCGCGCACAGGTGAACGTGGCGGCGGGATCTGCGACTTGAGAATGGGTCGGATACGGCGCCCATTTCGCTTAGGTGCGGGTCCCTTTTTCCCGGCTGAAAATTTGTATAGAGCTCGACTGCAGCTGGCTCGCTCGCAACTCAGTCGGTCAGTCCCAAACAGATCTTTTCCCCCTGAGCCAATCCTCAATCCGCGCAGTCCGCCGTAGCTCAGCTTCCTCCTCCTCCTCCACCCTACGATGGCCGGCGCGAGTTCCAAGACGAACGGCTCTGCGCCGCAGACGCCCAAGCAGTCGCCACCTCGCTCTTCTCCGTCTCCATCCCCGTCGCCCTCGCGCGGACCCGACGACGTGGACGCGGACGAGCTGACGGCGCTCATCAAGGCCATCAAGTTCGCGCACCCGGAGTTCGGCGTCAAGCGCGTGCACGACCAGGTGGCCACCCACGGCGGCAAGTTCGCGCGCGTGCCCTTCAAGCGCGTCAAGCGCTACCTGCACAAGCTGGACATGAACTCGCCCTCGGACGAGGACGACAAGACGCCCGTGAAGCTCATGACGGTGGGCGGCGACTCCAAGTCGCTGCGCGCGGGCGGCCCCGAGGCCTCCGAGGCCGCGGACGACATGGTGTGGCTGCCCGTGAAGCTGGACGAGCCCGCGTCCAAGCTGCAGGAGTTCCCGTACCAGGCGGTCATCCGCATGACCACGAGCGAGGAGGGCGACGCCGAGGGCTCGCTCGGCGAGATCTACAAGATCCAGGTGGCCATGGAGGCCGACGGATCGCTCAGCACCATCCACCCCATGCTCGTGTACAACAAGGCGCGCTCGCGCAAGACGTTCCTGCACCCGGACTCGCCCGCGTACCTGCCCGTGCAGCGTCTGGTGACGGCCCAGGGTCAGAAGGGAGCGGTGGGCGGCTCCAAGGCCTACTTCTGGGGACGCTACTTCAAGATCGAAGACATGCTGTACATCAACACGGAGAAGATCGCACCTGCCCAGCAGTGGTAGGGCGGGACTCCTTCATTTGATCTGGAGGAGCTGCCGCACGCAGCGAACGGGACGGGCTGTAGATTAGCTAGCACGTCTCGTGTCTGCAAGGCGGCAGGTGTGGCGGCGTGAATGAGTGGTGGAGATGGAGACACGAAGGCAAGGAGGAGACGTTGGTGGGAGGGCGGGACAAGTTGCGACACAGAGCCAAGCTCGTTGACGCCCGTGTCTGGTGTGGTGTGCACTTGGCGGTTTGCCACTTATATCGATTTTTTCATTTTGCATGTGCATGGCCTGCATGTTTTTTGGCGGTAGACGATGGAAGTTGCGTTTTGATGTCGAGGCGCCCTGTGTCGCTGTCAAGTGCCTCCCTCCCGTTCCTGCTTCCCCGTCCAGAGTGTCCGCGATGGTGTTGGTGTCGTGCCGTCCTGCATGCATGGAGTTGTGATGGCTGTCGCGTTGCCCGTTCCCTGCTATCCATTGAAGAAAAAAAATGTGGAGTGAAGACCAGCATGGTGAATAACGAGAAGAAGATGAAGCAAGCGCTGGATAATCGAGCAAGAAATGGCAAATGCAAAGTAAAAATGTCGCCCCCAATTAACAAAACAAAAAGAAAACAAAGAATCACATTGAACCAACCAGCACTTGTCCGTCGGTGCTGCTTGAAGCAATTCGTCACTGGGGCGATCTATGCTGCTTGTCGACTAGTGAGCGAACCTCTCTATGTCTTACATGTTCTTGCTTGCACTTCAGGTTGTCCCAGTGTTGATGGTGCGTGGCAGGTTCTGATCGTAAACTTGTTCAGCAGGGCTTACCGCTTCGACGGCACTCCCGTGCCAAAGAGGCCACCTTCGTCATCACTGTCGCTGTCACTTTCACTGCTGCTGCTCACGGCCCCACTGAAGAGCGAGCTGTAAGGCGTCGGTGGAATGGCAGTCTGAGGCGTGGCTTGCACAAACCCAGCGGCCGGTGCAGGCGTACTGGATGCGCCGCCAAATAGGCTGCCACTAACGGGAGCCGGGGCCTGGTGAGTCTCCGGAGTGGCCTGCGACGGTGTCACTAAGGCCGGAGCTGGAGCTGCAGCCACTACCGCAGGCTTGGGAGCTGAAGGTTGCGCACCGAAAAGTGGTTGACTGCCTCCATCATCATCACTCCAGTCGCTCTCGCTTGAATCGTCGTCATCTGCAGCAGCAGCGGTACCGAACAGATATGAGCCCGACGTCGCTGCAGGAGCTGGCTGTGCTGCTACGGGGGTTGGTGCAGCCGCAAATACGGGCGCAGGGGCTTGAGCAGGTTTCAGCGCGGGCACCGGTGCAGGCGTAACCACGACTGGAGCTGGAGCGGGCGATGGAACTACAGTCACTGGGGCAGGAATTGGCGCGGGTGCTGCAGCTTCCACAGGAGCGTATACAGGAGTTGGAGAAGGCACACGTTCCGGCACCGAGGCAGGAGCGTATACAGGAGTTGGAGAAGGCACACGTTCCGGCACCGAGACAGGAGCATGGGTGAATACTGGTGCAGGCGCTGGCTTGGGAACTTCCACTGGCGCAGCAGGAGGAGGTGACACCGGCTTCGGGATTGGCTCTGAGACTGGTGCTGGCGTACTACTAAATCCAAAGAGCGACGAAGCTGATGTTGAAGACGGAGTGGACGTCACAGCAGGGGTCGGCTTGTCGTCCAGACTAAGCTCTTCCATGGAGAAATTCGCCATCAATGCACTAGGAAATCCTGCGGGGGCGAATGGATGCTGCTCAGGACTGTCGTACACCGGCGCGAACACATCGTCATCCTGCATCACATAAGGCTTCATTGCCGGCATAAGCTCCGGCTCCGGTACCTTCTGCAATGTCGCCGCGGGAGCAGGAGTAGGAACTGGTGCTGCCACAGGTGCCTGAACTGGAGTCGGTGCTGGAGTATAAGCGGGCGTCAGTGCTGGAGTATAAGCGGGTGTCGGAGCCGGGCTAGCGAACAAATTCGTAGCGACAGGGGCCGGTTCCGGTGTTGCCGCCACTGGAGCTTTCGGTTCGATGACCTCAGCAGGTGCCGGAACGGCGACAACGGCAGGTTGAGCTGCAAAGGCCGCAGTAGGCTCAACGTTGTCGATAATTGGAGCCGCCATAGTCTACACCACACCACATCCATCAACACAAAAAATGAGTACGCAGTTTCCCTCCTGAAAACAAACCACGCAACATGAACTCACTGGAATCCGGAAAGCTCCTGGCGGCGGCCGCGTAGGTCCACGGCGTTTGGGTCCAGCCACACGGTTCATCGTAGCATGAGAGTCATCCAAAGCAGCAGGTGCTTCCTCTCCTTCCGGCGCCATCCCCGGGAGTCGAAATCCACCCTTGGCCAATCCCGGCATCGGGATGGCTGACCCGGTCATGCCAGGCATTGCAACGCCCATGGCGTGCTGCGTGTGTCCGTACTGCTCTTCTCCCGTGCTCATAATGGACTCCCGCTGGGAAGTCCTAGCAGAAGGTCCCCCCGGACGTCCGAACGGGTTCACATTGATCCCCAGACTGCCCTGCAGCTGCTGGATTTTGCTGGATGCACGCCGAATCCCCGCCGCGTCCTGGGCAGCAGCCACCGCCAATGTATCAATCGGCTCCGAGGCTGCAGACGCGTCGCTCACGCTGCTGCTGGTCTGCAGCTGCTCCGACGGCTCCGAAGCTGGCACTGGGTGGTTGAACCGCGGCGCAATGGGCGCGGGAGCTGCAGCGCTGGCAGCCGCGCTCTGCTCTTTGAGACGCGCAATGCGCTCGGCGATGGAGCTCCTGGCGGCCGAAGGGACCGTCTCCTGCGTCGGGGCAGCGCTGCGCTCCACTGCGGGGGTCGGAGGGTCGCTCTCCCCGCCCGCCTTGGCGCGGCGCCGCGCCAGGATCGCCGCCAGTTCGTTCGTCGCCATACTCGTCCTCGTCCCCTTGTGCGCTGGACTTGAAATTGACTTTAGCGTGTCGCGGATCTGGAATCGGATTAGGCCATGATTTTATTCCTGTATAGAGGGGGTTAAGAATTGGAATGAGGGAGATGGTGGAGATCTAGATAAGAATAGTGATTTTGTACCTTCAGACTTCAACGCCCTGCATCACTAATAGTGATTCACTATGGACTCCATAGTATGGAGTGGAATGGGGGGGGTGCTTCTCTTTATATGTGTATTGACTCGTTGGGAGTCCCCTGATTGCTGTTATCCTATCCGAAGCGAGGAGTAAGTAGTTTACCTCCACTTCCGCCTTCTAAAGCCGCATGGGGCCCTGACTGACTGATTGCCTACATACCAACATGGTCAATAACGACGCGTCCGCCGAAGTTTGCGCAGTTCGTCGCAGGGGGGCATCTTCATCTCCAATGCTTTACGCATGGCGATTTCACGGTCGTCACTGCGGGAGTTGCGGGCACGGTAGATCATCCGTTTCTGACGCAGCTTGAGGTTCTCGCAGCTCTCCGAGAGCTTTGACACGTGTGCTTGCTCCACCATTTGCTCCACTCGAGAGAGGTCGCGCCAGTGGGTCGTGTACCGCTGGTCAAAATCGCGTTCCACGTAGTACGGAATGCCTTTCACGACGTTGGCCATCTGCGTAGAGCGCTGCACATTGAACTGCGGCGTCGGGTTTAAGCTGAACGGCATCTCGGGGGTCGACGGGATGGAGAGCAGCGACATGAGGAAGATCAGCAACAGCGGCAGGAACTGGGCCAAATTCGCCATGCCGCCACGCGGCTGCTGCTGCTCCTGCTGCTGTCGCTGCCCTTGCTGCTGCGGCCGGCGTCCACGTGGACGGAAGCCGCCGCCGAAGAACATGTTGAAAATCTCCTCCGGAGTGATGTCGTCGTCCTGGGCATATCTGCGTCCCTGCTGCTGCTGCTGAACAGGGGCATCGTCACCGTAGCGGTCATAATGCGCGCGCTTGTCGGGGTCGCTCAAGACCGCAAACGCCTTCCCAACTGCCTTGAATGCGTCCTCCGCTCCTGGCGCGCTGTTCTTGTCAGGATGGAGCTTCAGCGCCAACTAAACACACACAACCACCACCACATCAAACATCAGTCACACCAGCCAATACCAACCCCAACTTATCTCTCTGCTCACCTTGCGGTAGGCTTTCTTAACCTCGTTCTCCGTAGCCTTTTGCTGCACCGCGAGCACCTCGTAGTGGTTCTTGCACGCCTTGATCTTGCGCACCATCTGCAGCTGCTCGGCCGTGTACGGCCGCGAAGGCTCCGCCGACGGAGACCTCGACGGCGAGGCAGCTGGAGCTGAAGGTGGAGCTGGAGCTGCTCGGTGCCGCACGCCGCCACGTGGCGACGTGGGTTGCGCGCTGGGCGTCGAGGCCTTGGTCAGCTCCGTCTTGGCTCTGTCGCGCATGGCCTCCACGCCCGGCAGCGGATACATGCGGTGCGACTTGTCGAAGAACTTGATGGCCTTCTCCCAGTTGCCGGCTCGCAGGTGCCTCTTGCCGATCTCGAGGCATTTCTCGGCCTCCCCCTTGTTCATCTCCATGGTGGTAGTGAGTCTGCGCTCGAGCTTGTCCTGGGGCGAATAGTGCGGCTAGAGAGATGCAAGTTGCGTGATTGTAAGCGCGAGACGCAGAGCTAACTGTGCGTGCCACCCGCGCTCCGATCTGATGAGTAGGGGAGGCTGGCGAGGCAGGGGAGCGAGCGTCGAGGACCGCGGCGATCGGCGATGTCGTCAGCCAAAGTGAGGGACTTGACCGAGACCGCATCGGTTGTCAGAGGTGTGAGGTTGAGTGTCTTAGACGGGTGTATAGGATATCGAGGGGAGAGACTATTAATTTACCCATTATTTTGGGCCTTTGCCGAAAAAGAAGTCCAAAGAGGACTGTTTTGGGCCCGGCGACTTCAACTTGGCTGGAGGGGTCTGCTTCTTCGGGCCTTTGGCTGGAGATGACACGCGACGACGCTTTTTAGGCGAATTTGACGGTGGTGAATCATGGTCTTCATTGTCATGGTGCTTGGTGAGAAGTGAAGAGGCCGGGACAAACTTCGCAGGGAATTGCTTGAATTGTTTCTTTGGTGTGGTGTCCGGCGTGACATCGTGTTCTTCTGCCTTGACAGGGGGACTGCCGGTCTTGCTGATCGAAGTGTTGTTCTCTTCCTTAATTTGTGCAGTGGGTGTAGTCGGAGCATCAATCTTGGGCTCTTCCTTTTCCGTTTCAATCTTGGGCTCTTGCTTTTCCGTCTTGACTCCAAAGAACGACTTGATGTTGCCTGGCGAATGGAACAACAGTGCAGCATGAGCAAATGTTTACCGGTATGTAGATAAGTTTCGGTGTTCGAGCTGGGGTTGCTCACGAACATGAAGCTGGTACTTGCCTGCGTGCTTAATGTTGACCTTCTTGGCGCAGTCTTCGCTCTGAAACTGCATCGAACCGACTGCAATCCAAGTCATTGCCATCAATGGCGTGGTTAGCCCGATGGCGATCAAATCATAGCGTAACTTATACCTATGCTTAATCTCGCTGCAGCTTACCTTTCTTGTCGACTGGGTACCATTTCAGATCTTCGGATTGATAACATGTTAGCAAGTCCTTAAGTTCCTCGAATTTCGCGCCGGAAAGCCAGCGATCTACGCCTTCATCGGACAAAATGACCTACAGCAAGCAAATCAGTTCTTGTACCGCAATATTACTTGGAAAATAACCACGCAAGTTCCGTACCGGCATGCGTGTATGCAGCCATTTGATCACGGGGGCCACAGCTGTTGTAAGAATGGTGTAGGTGCCCATCAGCTCGCCATCTTCACTCTTCCACTGGTCATAGAGGCCAGCAAACTGCATGGAAGTTTTCCGTTATTAAATACTCTAAACCAAGCCAACATGTCCTCATTGCAACCACTGACCTTCATCGGCTTGTCCTCGCGGTAGAAGTAGTACGGTTGCTTCTCTCTTTTATCCACTTGCTGCCATTCGTAGTATCTTCACCACGCAGACGCACATCACCATCAGCACTAGCCAACTCAAAAATGCATCAGCATCGCTGCCTACCCTTCACACAGCACCACACATCTCTTCGATTCCAACAACCGCTTGAACGCAGGTCGTTCCTGCAGATTTTCGGATCTGTCGCACAGACAGTTAATTTAATGCTCACCACTAACGTCAACTTTCAAAATGGCCAATCATACCTGGCATTAAACATGAGGAAGTGGTCTGGCTTCGCATTTGGCTTGGTGAAGGACGGAACCAGTCCCCACTGCGGTCATAAGATACCCAATTAGACCAAAGCTGTAGCAACAGAGTGTAGCAAGAACACACACACGCATAGCCTGCAGTCGCGTCTTCGTCTTCTCTTCACCGCCCACTTTTGCTCCACCACGTTGTAAAAGGATAGGTCCGTATCTCCCAGGTCCCATATTCTCCACCGGGTTGTCTGCAGTCAAGTCACGCATTGTATTATAGTAAAGTGACCCAAAAAGCACCAGACCCAACGAAGTTAGCATCTACACGTAGCCCAATTCCAATGAACCGAAGCCTATCCAAACAACTGAGCGTCTCATCTTTCTCTTCGTACATTTGCCTCCATCGACAAACTCCTCGGGCTCGACGCCCGCAGCCTCCGCCACCTGCTCGCGCGCCAACGTGCAGCGTGCCCGCCCACACATCAAAAACGCAAGTGAGCCCGTTACGTCGGTACCCATATCAGATTTGCAGGGTGTAGCCAATTCTTACGCAGAGGTGTACGCGACCCATATCAGATTTGCAAGGTGTAGCCAATTCCTACACAGAGGTGTACGTCGTTTCGCGATCAATACCAGCTAATGCGGGGGTATGCAGCACCTCGGAGCTGCTCGTGTCAATAGGAAGCCTCGGTCGCGAGTTTCAACTGGTTCAGCTGCATTGCCAGACGGCTGGTTCCCCATTGAGCCGCAGGTGCTCAAGAACGGCAAAGCGCGTGGACGTCCCGGCCCCGATGTTCTGGGTCTGGCCAACACTGTGGACCCCCTCACGTTCTTGGCTCAAAAGCCGAATGAACGCAGTGTTAATGGTGGGAAACAGCAGCAGAATCTGAGACGACGGAGGCTTCGAGAATCAGGCGCGAGTAGTTTCCCAGTAGCTGAGGCCTTTTCTCCGCAGAGATCCCTACGTCTCGCCAAGCTGCCACTGCTCAAGACTAGGAGCCGAGAGGAGGACGTGGAAGTCGGAGGGCTGTCGAATCAGCGGCTTGTGAAGACCCCAACGCAGATGAGTGCGCCTCGAGACACGGAGCTCCCTCTGCACGAACTGATCCAAACAATGGACGACGCAGTGAAGGCCGATCCTTCGGCCGAGCTGAACCAGTCGTCTATTGCTCGTTTGTTCATGAATCAATGGCTTCGGCAGTTTGAAGCGGATCGACGCAGCTACAAATCTGTTGGTGGGTGTTGTCTGATAACCGTGGATGGAAGACCCTCTTTGCTAACTGTTGGCACTTCTGCATTGTAGCGGTTCGGTTTGAGGTAGGTTTTGAGGAGCTGCAGCGACGAACTGTCAATCTTCCACGACCAAATGATTTGATCACAACCTTTTGCTGCAAAGTCCTTGGTAAGTGTGGTGGGGTTCTGTCAGTTGTGCTGGGCTGGGGATACTCATTATTGCTGTCTGATGTATGTGGTTTTCGAAGGGTAGAAGACCTCACGCCCCATTTCGGACCCTACGCGTCTTTGTTTCGCGTACTAAGCGCCGAGTTGATTCAGTCCATTTACGCGCGCGATGGTCTACCGTATTTTGCACTCGTCAAGCACCATAAACGTCTTCTCTTAACGCTTCGCAAGGACAAGTACGTGAAGCTTCATCTCGATCGAAAGCAACGAAAAATATCGTATCGCTTAACGCGGATTCGTCATTTATCGTTTTGGCTCGTAGAGAGTGGCGAGAAGAGCGGAATGAAGTTCTTTCCGATGATATCGGTAAGGTGTACTCCATGTTCCTGCGCTTCTTGACTGAGTGTACATACGCTTTATCCCGGATGCTGTTTCACGAGTGGCACTCCATTGCCATTGTCCAAAAGAAGGTGTGTGAGCTCTGATACGATTGATCTCACTTTCATTACAATCTCACATTTCGTTTCGGTGGCTAATACCGTGTGGACATGTAGAACAACAGAAAATACGTCGCGTACTTCTCCAACTGGTTTAGCAATTCCCCCAAAGCCATTCTCGGAAAGGTGTTTGTGGCCTGGAAGCGCGAGGCTGCCATGCACAGGATTGAAAAAATCCAAAAGCAAATGCAAATTGATTTCCAGGCCCTAGCCGTCGTTAAACGGCAGGTAGACGACCTGACGCGACAGCGTGATATTGCGCAGGCAGACAACCTAACAATGCGAAGTGATCGCAAACAAGCAGAAGAATGGGCACGAACACTAGAACTTCGAATTAAGTCTGCCAGCTCGTACTTGGATACAACTCGCCGTCGAGAGGCCCAAGTTTGTCAAGAAGGCCAGTTGCGTGTCGAGGCTGTAGCGTGTTTGCCACCACTCATCCTTGAATCGTTGCTGCGAGGTTACCATGGTGTCGGATTTCTACAGCAGGCACCAGTGCAAGTGCAAAGTATCTCGTCTGGTTCAATTGGTGATTCTGGTGACTCAGGCGTACAAATGGATTCAGCTGAAAGAGGGACATCCTCAGTTCTCTTGGAGTGTCTTGCTGAAATCTCGCGGCTACAAAGTATATCACTACGACGAAAGTCATCCAGTTTGTCTCCAAATCGTGCAGGGAGATCCAATTCAGTAGTTGTTGGTACTGCTGGGAGGTCAAATTCAGTAGTTGTGGGTGCTGGTTTGGTTGAAACTGATGAGCAATCACCTTCTTTACAAGCGGCAGCTGTAGCAGCTTCAACGGGTAGTCCGACAGGCAGGCGAGCGGCGGCGGGGGCTGTTTCACAAGATGAGCTGTCTGGACGAACTTTTTCAAAATTCTTCACCTCGCTCCGCGACCGCATCCAAGACCCTGACGCTAAAGTCCTCTTTACCCCAGCACAAGTTCAAGAGTATCTGGTTGATAAGGACAAGCAGTTAAACCAGCACGAGAACGCGCAAGCGGCGCGAGAATATGAACAACTTTTGCGAGCAATCCGCGTGCAAGATGAGCATTACGCCAGCAACTCCAAGCTATTTAGCTCACGGATGCTTGAGAGTCATGAAATCTCTCTTGTGCCAAATCGCTCTCTTCCCAATCGAGCACTCCAAGTGACTGACGGATTCGCTGGGTCCGATAAGGGAGATCTGGGTACTATCAATGGTGCCAAACGCTTCTGGGTAGCCAGCATTGCTGCGAGTAAGCCTCGGACTCCATCGCGTGGCGCACAATTAAAGCGTACGCTTACTCGAAAGCAATCTTCTCTGATACTCAAGGAGCGTCCGCAGACGCAACAGGTTTCCCTACTCGAAAACCTAGAGTTATTCCGCGAGACCGACTTCGACATATCGCCACGCCATTCACGTGGATTCACGATATTGCTTCTGGCCCACATAGCAACGGAGTACGGCTCGTTGTTGTTTTCACCCGCTGATATGAGTGCATTCACTCATAACGCCTACCTGCACCCAGCCAGCGGGAAGTCTGAACTTGTTCAAGCTCAAAGTTCGCAAGACCTCAAAAAGAGCAAACCAAGTGAAGGGAAGGCACAATCAGCACCGACCCCCTCACCAGCACAGAGCTCGCTGTCACTTGCCCCAGCAGATACACAATCGACATCATCAAGCGTTATTGAGAGCTCAGCAAACACCAAAAACTCGCTTCGTAACATTCTGCCGATTGTCACCGCGTACAACACGTGGAATCAAATCTCCGAGCACCTCATTTCAGGGAATGTGGTTCAATCTCGCGGCTTGACGCCGAAAGTTGTGGTTGATCCTATTGAAGGTATCAGTGGAGATTTATCGAAAACGCAAGGTGTTTCGTCTGGGATCCCCATCCGGCCAATGCTACGGCACCAGTTTGAGCCGCTATCGCACAGTTCGTTCCTCGTGTCTACGAGAGACAAATCTGGCCGAAGAACGAGTATCACCACCGGTGACGGGAATACGTTCCATACAGCTCGGATCCGTCACCTCACTGCCGAAGGACCCGACAGACTTCTCAAAAGTATTGAGACCATCCATGCATCCGTGAAAACCACGTCCGCCAAGATGAAAGATTTCCAAGTCACCCATCAGCAACTTCGAGAGCTCCGAGTTACTCAATGGCAGACAGCGAGCGAGCTCGCTTCTCAGTTTGCGACCAAGCAGAGCGAAACACTGGCACCAGCAGTAGCTGTAGGTCAGCTCGATCATCGCGAGCACGTGTACGAGTGTATTTCGCTCACAAACAACACAATGCGTCGAATATTCAGCGTTGAAGAAAACCCTGACGCTGAGTTGACACGGGTGCGCGCTGTGCTTGAGAAGCATCATCGGGTCATACGGCAGCTGTACACACCGTTCCGCGCCAACGTCAAGCATGCCATGAGCCTCGATGATCTGTGGCACATTGTCAAGATATTGCGTCTACCTCGCGAAATCCACGTGCTACCGATTCTGCGCGATGAGGAGATGGTGGCCAACGGCTACGAGCAACTCTTCTCTCCTGAGGACCTGGCAGAACTCGTCCTACAACTTTGCAATGAGCAATTTCAATCCCAGATCGCTCCACTGAGTGCACGAGTCGATTACTTCGTCACTCAGCACTTGACGATCGCAACCCAGAACCGAAGTCTCGTTCGAACGCTCATGCACCGCCCGGACGTGAAGCTCGCAATTGGAAGTCACTCTCAAACAATTCGCATCATTTTCCGCCGATACTGCGCCAAGGAGCGCGAGATGATGACACCTGCCAATGGCCCCACGAAATTGAAGCTACGACATACTGCACCCGGGATCAACAAGTACATGCGCATGATCGACTGGCAGGCGTTTGTACAGGAGTATCACCTGGTCCGCGCTCGCTTTTCAATGGATCAGGCTATGAATGTATTTCGCAACGTTCAAGAGGCCCTACCAGGAAGTGACGATCAACTCGAGCTCATCTACAGCGAATTCTGCGAGGCACTCGTGGGCATGGCCATGTTTTACTTTCCAGACCCGTTCCTCAAGACCGCCACGAAAGTCACGCAGTTTCTCCGTCGGTACCTGCCACTGACACCCGATGAAGACCATGCTTAACCCTGTGGAAGTAGTGAACTACTGGTAGCCTCAACATTGCAGCGCACAGTGTCGAATACGTGTTGTTAAGTTTGTTTTCCTTGGGAGAGTGAGCAGCGCGCCGTTCACTCTGTAGGCAACGCAGAAATTACAGCTAAAGGGCACGGGAATGGGGTGTGCTAGATGACTCCGCACGACAACCGCTTGAGCGTGCAGTGACGCCGACATCAAAGCTAAGTTAGCACACACCGTGCGTCGTGAGACCCGACTGCTGGTGCTTGAGGTTGGCCTGGAGCGCGTGCACGATGTCCTTGAAGTGCTTCTTCTGCGCCTTGGGTGACGACATGGCGGTGTCCACGAGGATGTGGTGCTTCTCCAGCGCCTCAATGGCCTTCATAATATCCTGCACCAGCATGTTGGCCATGTGCGACGAGAAGTTCTGCTTCACCACCACACGCATGATCGTCAGCGACTCGGCACCGCTGGAGCACGTGTAGGCAGGCACAATCCATCCGCGGCTCTTGAGCTTGTCCTGAATGTCGAAGCACGTGTAGCGTGACGAGTCGATCAGTGCGAACGCCACGAGCGGCATGTGCTGCTTGTCGACAATGCGGAAGTGGCCTGTAGCCACCAGCGCTCCGCGCAGCAGCTGCGCGTTCTCCATACTGGCCTCCATGATGCGGCGGTATCCCTCGAAGCCGAAGCGCAGCATGTTGTAGTACTGCGCCACCACGTTGCCCGCGCCCTTGGAGAAGTTGAGTGTGAAGGACGACTGGTCTCCGCCCAGGTAGTTAACATGGAACACCAGGTCGTCCGGGAGGTCCTCGGGCTCGCGCCACAAGGCCCAGCCCATGCCGGCGTACACGAGGCCGAACTTGTGACCGCTCACGTTGATGCTCTTGACATTGGGCAGACGGAAGTCCCACTCCAGCTCGGGGCTGATGAACGGGGCGATGAAGCCGCCACTGGCGGCGTCCACGTGCAGCGGGATGCTCCACCCGTTGCGCTCGTTCTCCTCCACGAGCATGTCGTGAATGCTCTTGACGTCCTCGTACTCGCCGTTGAAGGTGCTGCCCAGGATGGCGCTGACGCCGATCGTGTTCTCGTCGATCAGAGCGCGCGCGCGCTTGGCCGTGAGCACGAGGCAGTCCGGGGACACGTCGGCCTCGCGGATCTCGATCTCGAAGTACTTGCACATCTTGTGCCAGCAGACCTGCACGTTGGAGCCGAAGACCATGTTGGGCTTGTCGTAGGGCAGGCCCGCGGCGATGCGGCGGTCCTTCCAGCGGCGCTTCATGGCCAGACCGGCCAGCATGATGGCCTCGGACGAGCCGATGCAGCCCGTGCCCGTGGCCTTCTGGCCGGGCTCCAGCGGCGCGTGGTACAGGTTGGCCAGCATCGTGACGCAGCGGTTGTGGATCTCCGCCGTCTGCGGGTACTGGTCCAGGTCGATGTAGTTCTTGCGCAGGCCCTCGACCATCAGGTCCTCGGCCTCTGGCTCCATGTACGTGGTGACGAAGGACGCCAGGTTCATCTTGGGGTTGCCGTCCAGGGCCAGCTCGTCCTTGATGAGCTGGTGCGCCACGCGCGCGGGCACCGAGCGCTGCGGGAACACGTCGGACGGCAGGCTGGCGCACATGAGCGGGTGGCCGTACACGGCCTCCGTCTCCAGCGGCAGGTCACCCGCGTCGCCCGAGTACTTGCGCGTGTTCACTTGCATCTTTTTGTGGGTCTGGGGAGGGATTCGCTTGAGCAGGAGCCGGCAAATTCGTGAGTGAGACCGACTGAGGTGGCTGCCATCGCTCCCCCCGATCTTTGTGGCTTCAACCAACGTCAGTGTCGTACCTAGTGGGGAGCATACAAAGTGCAAGTGGAATGGCGCCCCCCCCAACTCAGCTCGTCAATGACATGCATGAATAAGAAATTTGCAGATATTAATACCTGTAAGCTTACCGGTACAAATTTACGCAAAAAATCAGAGTAGATATCACCGGGATAACACGGCACAGCTGAAGATGAGGGGCATAATCATACTCATCCTGTGCCGGTCTGCAGCTGAGTGTGAGGAGTCAAGAGCGACGTACAAAATGCACAAAATCCATTTCTATTGCTCTGACGCGCGGCCAGCTGCGCCGCAGCTCTCCTTTCCATTGTGGCTCTACTTGCTGCTGCTTGCATTCCTGATTTTTTCTTGAACCTCGTCCTGCGTGGCGAAAACATACAATCGGATGAGATGGTGTTAGTTAGTACTTGCACGCGCTCATCAAACAAGTAGACACGCCGACGAGGCACAATCAGCCGTACCTGCAGGCGAGTGAAGAACTCCTTCGAGTTGGAGAACTGCTTGGTCGAGCCCTCGATCTGCTTGCCCGCGGTGATGTTCTTGGCGCCGGCGATGCTCTCCAGCATCTTCTTCTTCTCGTATTTGTTGCCCAGGCCCGGGTTGAGCTTGGCCACCAGCTTCTCGTCGAACTCGCGCTGGCGCTTCTCCTTCCGCCGCGCGTGCTTTTTGGCGTTGCGCAGCGCCTTGCGCTCGTTCTGGGTCATCTCCTCCTTGGACTGGAGCACGGCCTCTCCGCGCTTGCGCTTCTTGTCGTACACCTCCTCGGGTGCCTTCAGGTTCGCGTCGCTCACGCTGATCGGCACCACCTCTTCCATGGCGATGGCAGGCACCGCGGGCTTGACCTGCAGCTCCTTGACGGCCGGCTTGGGCGTGAAGTGGTAGTTCGACAGCGCGTCCAGCTTCCAGCACAGGCTCTTGAACATCACCTCGATCTCTTCCTGGTCCTGCTTGGACTCGTCGTCGGCCTCGAAACCCATAGCATTCTTCATGTACTCCTTCTCATAGATCTCGCCCAGACCCTCCTTCGACTTCTCCATCGACACCTCCTCCAGCTTGTTCTTCTCATCCTGCTCATTACCGGCGAACTTACGAATCACATCGTCGAAGTCGTCCTCCAGAATACGCTTCTTGATCATTTCTTCAAGCGCGATAGACACTTCCTCCGTGATCACCGGAGCCGCCTTCACTGGTCTGTCGTAGTCCAGCACCGCCTCTAACAAACTATTCTCCGGACGCGCCGCGGAGCGCACTTCACCCTTCAGCAGCCACGGCTTCTCACCAATAGCCTCGTGCTCCAGCTCCTTAATCTCCTTCTGCAGACGCAGACGCCGACGCTGGTGCGACGACATGATGCCGCGCTCGGCAAGCTCCTCCTCATCGACGTTCTCCTCGTCCGGCTTCGCGCGATTAATAGTAGGGTACTCCTCCTCGTCATTCTCGCCGTCCTTCATCTCAACATCATTGAGCTCTTCCTCCTCCTCCTCTTCGTCGCCCTCTTCGCCTTCCCCTTCCTCCTCATCGCCGAAGAAATCGTCGTACTTCATGTCCTCCGCAGCTTCCGCATCGGATTCCTCCTCCATCTCGTCATCGTCATCCTCCTCATCGTCATCACCGTCATCGCCCTCCTCATCGTCTTCATCGCCCTCCATCTCGTCATCATCTTCCTCTTCATCCTCAGCCGCCTTGTCCATTTCATCCCAGTCGAAGAATCCGTCCTCCGCAACATCGCGCGTCTTCTTGTTCTTCTTCTTCTTGGTCTTCTTCACCTCCTTCTCCTCGTCAGACTCAGCCTCTTCCTCTTCCTCGTCGCTGTCCTGCTCCTCGTCACTGCCAGCGTCACTTTCCTCCAGCTTGTCCTCCTCTTCTTCCTCCTCCTTCTCGCTCTCCTCCTTCTTCTCAGAAGGGAACAGCAGAATGTTCTCGGGCTTCTTGGCGAACGTGCGGATGCGCTGCGTCATCTCCGTCACTAGCGGGCCGTTCAGCAGGCGGAGCTGCTCCCAGATCTGGTCGGCGTCGAAGCCGTCCACGTACAGCTCCGCCAGGGGCGCAGCAGTGCTGCCGCTCTTGCTCTGGTACTTGGACGTGCGGTCGAACGCATGCTTGGCGAACGCTTTCACCTCCTTGGCGACGTCCTCCGACGGCGTGAAGAACACCTGCACCACAGACAGCCACTCCACAGTCAGTCTTCTAGCTCAACACTCGCACACTATCCACTACGACGCACCTCGGGCTGCTGCACCACATTCTTGCGGAAGCTGGCGATCACGGACGCGTCCATGCTGAACTCGATGCGCTCTTCTGGCGTCCAATAGAGTTGCTACCCTTTCGTGATCCAGTCAAAACAAAGAGCCCAGAATTTGGGTACATACGTGATGTGGTGCACACTAAACAAGAACAAATGGGTAACGGCTGAAACAAAAGGGCAACTTGCCTTTTTTGGGCACGTTGCAGTCGAACTGCAACATGATCTATCTGCCTGCACCACTCAGTAAAGCCTTTAGTAGTAATAACGTTTGCATTTATACAAAGGAATCACGTCGATTTCATATACCAGATTGTTGCAGCCGCTTGCTTGTACGTTGCCGCTGCGTCTACACGGCCACCTGTCTCAGTAGCAGAATCCTCGTCGCTCACTTGGCTTTCCGCGCCTTCTTCTTCTTCTTCTTGGCCTCGTCCTCGTCACTTGATACTCCATCGCGCGGGATTTCCGCCCAGCCGTTCGCGGGCAAGTCGTCGAACTTGCGCGCGTGGCGCTTGATGTACTTGTTCATGGAAAACATCGTGAACGAATCGCGTTGAAATACCTGTCGCATCCTATCGTCCAGCAGGATCGTGCGCTTGTCCTGTGGGTCCTGCAGGTTGTGTTCGTGGATGTAGGCCCACAGAGCCTTGACGATCTCAGGCCGCGCCACTTTGTCCCTCCCGATCAGCGCGGCCAGCTCGGGCGACACCGACAGCTCCGTGTAGAACGGGTTGGTCTTCTTCTTGCCGTCATCGTCTCCGTCCTCCGCGGTAGCTTTCTTTTTCGTCTTCTTCTTCGCCGGTTGCTTCTTCTTCGCCTTGGCCTCCGTGTCCTCGTCACTCGACACGCCGTCGCGTGGGATCTGACTCCAGCCTCCAGGCGGCAAATCGTCGGGTTTGCGCACGTGGCGCTTGACGAACTTGTTCATGCTGAACATCGTGAACGAGTCCCGCTGGAACACGCCGCGCAGCGTGTCATCCAACAGGATGAGCTTCTTGTTCTTGGGGTCCTGCAGCCCGTGCTCGCGGATGTAGGCCCACAGCGCCTTGACCACCTGCGGCCGCGCCATCGTCTCGTTGCCAACGACCTGCGCGAGCTCCGGGGACAAGCTCAGCTGCGCATTGAAGCCTCCTCCTGTCTTCTTGGCGGCGCCGTCGTCTCCGTCCGCCTTGCGCTTGCGCTTCTTGGGCGTCGGCTTCTTCTTAGGCGCCGCCTTCTTGCGGGGCGAACGCTGCTGCTCCCGCTCATCGTCGGCGTCGTCATCACTCGGGTCGGGCTCTTCCTCTTCTTCTTCTTCTTCTTCTTCTTCGTTGGCTTGTTGCTGCTCGATGATCTCGAGGATCGTGGCGTTGATCACGTCCTTGTAGCTCGACAGGTCGGCGCTGAATTGGGTCTCCAGCTGCTTGCGGATCATGCGGCGCGAGAGCTGCTCCAGGTCCGCGTCCTTCAGGATGAGGCGGATGGCCTCCGTGAGCTGCGTCACGTCCACGGCGGGCGCCATGGGCTCCTGGCCCAGGCCCGACAGGTCCAGTCCGAGCCCCATGCCGTCGCTCATGGTGGACACGCTGAAGAAATTGTCTGCCAGTTTGTATGGATGCGTCTCCATAGGCGAGCGCCCCCTGTGTCCTCAACTTGCAACGGTTGCAACTTGAGGGGGGGAGATGTTCTGTCTGAACATCTTGTTCAGTTGTAGCCATCTTGTCGTCGCATTGTGAGCGAGTCCAGCATTGCAAAAAGGTATCCATTCAGCCAGCATTGGGCATTTTTGTGGTACATGTACCAGGTATGAATTAGTGTTGGTGGAGATGCGGATTGTCGGCTTCGAGAACACGGTAACCAGTACTGGACACGCTACGTTTGACTACATGTTAATGGTGTCAGCGTCACACGTCGCAGGGTGTACCAGTAACTGCTAAGGCGAGCCATTTTTGAACAGCAGTTGCCGTTGAAGTGGTGCCGGAATAGCTCAGCGACTGGTAATAAATAAGCGGTGGAGCACAGATTTATCTCTCGAGGAGTCCAAGGGGGTGAACAGCTTGCAGCAGACTCTCGCAAATTATTGCCCGCATTCGACCGATGCGCAGTCACTGACTTCGAATTGTGACCCAACCGCCTGAAGACTATGGCGCTGTCCAGCAGGATTTCCAGAGATGAACTCGTTGTGCTGCAACTTCTGGGAGAAATTCAACGCTTAGTGGAGCTGGCGGGTGGCGAAACGAAAGAGGGCGAGGCCATCAACCCGCGGATGCACCCGGCTGCCAAGTTGTATCTGGACACACGAGACACGTTCGAGGTGATTGAGGACTTGGTGGAGGAGCATGTCAAGGGCAAGCCGAAGCTACTCCGCAAACTCAGTAAGCAGCTCAGCAATACCGACGTGACCGTGTCGTCATCCCCTACGTCGCCTCGCACAGCTCTGGCTATTCAAGTATCAAATGAAGCTGCCATTGACCGAATCCAAGAGATGTTTCGACGCTTAGGAAGTTTGCTCGGACCTTCCATTCTGAAAGAACTACGGCTACGAAAGCTCTCGATGACGTCAATCCTACACTACGTGAGGTTTTTGCCGATGGAATTCCAGTGGACAGCGTATAAAGACGCACGAAAAGAAGAGGTGGAACTGGTTTACCGCGAGACCGTATACAATTCTCTAGCAACACTCCCCTCAGTGCCACATGCTACTCCACAAACAGATACCCAGACGCTTCGACAGCGAGCCGACTTTGTGAAGCATCAGATCCGCAAAGATGTTGACACAGTGTGTTTGTTTGCTGCGGATGGCACACTCACTACAATTTTTGGAGATGATGGAGCTTCGGTAGAGGAAAACGTAGCGATCAAGTTTGAATCGCTCATCGCGGACGTGTACAGCAATTACCTGAAAGAAACGCTAGACGTGCAAATGAAGCACTTGACCCAAGTGTCTGATCAATGGGGTCACGACAATGCAATAGCCTCGGCGGGCTTGAAACACATATCCGATACTGGACCACCACTGCTAGTGCAGTGTTTCTATCGTCCTCGAAAATTCCGCAGCAAAGGAGGCATTTTTCCGGATATGCTCATGAACTTAGTGAACCGATTCGTGCATTTACCAGCAGTTCATCCAGGTCAGCAGGCTAAACTTCTCGTGGTAGATCCTCGTCACGTTGGTGTGTGGTGGCAGAAATCTGTCTTCTCGGTTTCTGAGCGGGACGTAACTACGCTTCATGACGATGAGAGTCGTGACATTTTCGGTCGAGTGGAGACTTTAGACGGCCAGCTATATGTACCGCTTCTCGGAAAAGGTGGTGAGCAAGATGGGTCTCGTTTATTTGGCCGAAGTGGGGGTCTAGCGAAATGGGTCGGCCAGCGGGTCCTTGTAAACAACGGCAAGGACAGCGTGTGGGTGGAAGTCGTGGTCGTTGATGTTGACGACAAACGGTGCAAGCTGCAGATAAGGAAATCCCTTCAAAAATGCGCGGAGATAGTTAGCTGGACCCAGTTTTTATCATTGAATGAGTGGGTGAATATGCGTGAATTACGCTTTATCGGAGCTCCTGTAAACCCGCACTTCCGCGTTCACATGGGTCTAAAATTCCGCGAAATATTGGAGTCTGTGCAGGCAGTAGTCGTTGAAATTAGCTCCGTGTTTCCAAATGGCGAGTTAAATGACAAGGTTGGAAACGCACTATGGAAGTCAGTGGAAACATCGATTAGTAAGGGCGAACACATATTTGCACGCTACTTTCGCTCGATTCTGCAGCAGGACGTATTGACTCAAGTCCATCCTACCGTCTACGCAACACCAACGCGTTCGCTGTCTTTGAGTCGGTCGAGTTCTCTCGGGAACGTGTTTTCTGGGCAAGATAATGTTCCTCAGTCAGTTGTAAGGGATATGGGAACATCTCACCCAATCTCACCGGTTGTTAACTCCGCAAGAGGCAACTCCATAAGGCTCACGCTGCAGGGTGGGGATGGATATTTTGACGATAGTGGTGCGTTCTGCTCTCGACGACTATCACGGACGGGGAGAGGGGCTATACCCGTGCGACCAATACCATCAGAAACCGCAGCTTCTACTCGAGTCTTATCACCATTCGAGAAGTTGGCACATCATTTACTCGAAGAAACTGAGATTATGGGAACCTGTGTCCAAGCACAAAATGTTGCACTGAGCTGTGCTTTTGTACAGGTGTTGCTCGAAAAAATCGCCAAGATGAAGCGACAAATGCAAACGATGCTGCAATTGCCTTCGTGTACCGTCGAAAATGTCATTTCAGAGCACGCAAACTCTTGTAGACTCCTCTTCGTATGGAGGATATGTCGCCATCAAGTTGATACCATGGCACGAAAAGGGAGGAAAGGCAAGCGGCGTCATGTCGAACATGACAGTCGATATATTCATCTGAATTGGGTCGATCATGCGTTCGAGCACGTAGAGACGCAGATTCTTGGTATGATGCACTCACTTGTCCATTATGCTCATCGCGCTTTCTTCCACGAATGCATGAGCCACCTGCTCCCCGGGATTTACGAACAGCCATGGACAGCTAGCAAGCCTTGGTTCGGGAATACGCGGTGCACTTACGCTGTTCAGGGATTCGTCTTTCGAATGCAATTGTTGCTGGAATATGTTAATAACACGGTCTTGGTGGGATACGAGCGCAATCTTGGCGTGCACGAGAAAGTATATGAACTTACGGTTCGAATGCTGTTGGACGTGTTAGCTTGCATTGCGGAAGCGTATGAGAACCTTTCAGTCTCAAGATCACGGGAAGGCCAATGGAAGATCGACGTCCTCTATCTCGTGTGTGGCGTTTACAAATTTTTACGGCAGTTGGATCAAATGTTTTCCTCCCGGGGTGCCAGCCAAACTGCCAAGGGTAAGCGCAAAGGTACGGCATTTGTTTTATTTACACGCTGTGGTAGATGGTCGTGTAGCCTTACCTTGTTGCTGTTGACTATTTTGTTTTCAGCTATGATCGACATTCGAATGATTTGCCTGCGCCTGCTAGTGCATCTTGCCATACGATCGGGGCCCGCCAGTATTGTACTGGATGCAATGTCGAAGAAGGCTCAAGCCGGTAGCTTTGAGCAGTTTGCAGGTGTGGACACGATTTCAGAGCTGGAGTATCACGTTGTTTCCATTCTCGACTCGGTGGATCCCAAAGGAGACGTTTTGGGTGATTTTGGAATTGATGAGGTAGGAACTTACATATTCGCGGGGATACTGCTAGATCTCTAACCACATTTTTGCCGCCACATGTAGAGTGAGAAGGAATTGTGGAGGATACACACGGTATTCGGAGGTATCGAGCTGAAGAAGCTTGGGGAGGTTCAGCTGAACGTGAGTGTCGTATATTTGTTGCGTTTCAAGTGCAATTCCTAGCTAACCAAACTTTCGTTTATCAGTGGGTAGCTCTCATATCACGAAGCGGTTTACCTAAACAAACGCTCATGGGGTTTCTTCAGCACCGGCATGAGCTTGGTGATTGGGCCTACCCGGTATTGACAGAAGAGGAGATGCGAGCACGGGAACAAATTCAGCAGGTGCGCAAGATTTACGCGCCATTTCATAGTTTCCTGCGTTTTGAATTTGAATTCAGCTGGAGACTAACATAATATTTGTCTGCCTTAGTTTATCGATCAGGTTGACAACGACACTGATCGAGAAGTTCAAGAAGATCAAGACACTGGCCATTCGGACCAACCAGCAAATAGTAGCGACACCGATAACAATTCCCAAGCACCCGAAATGGGTGATACCATATCCGAGACGTCCGACACGCGATCTCTAAATTTGCCCACATAAAATCTTGCTGTGCAATGCGTCTTTGATCAAATTTCATTCACTCGACCGATAGGGTTGTTGTCCACAGTTATGCTCTTTTCAATCTACCCTGAAAGACAAGCAATCCCCAAATATAGGAGGTGTGCAATGCTTCGCTGTCTGAGGCGATGAACGTTATGCTGCACTTTTGTCTTGCAACGGCTCACCTGCATTGTGCATTCCAAGCGCTTCAGCCTATCACTACCAGAAAACTACCAATGGAGATGATGTCCGGAATGATGGGTCCTACCGCCCCAGCGCAGTGGACGCAGCTTTGGGGTCCGGCATTCGGATCAGCAGGGTCACAGCCCATGAGGCGTTCAGCTCACGCCGTCACCGCCTTCGAGGACAACTTGTACACCTTCGGTGGCATCAGTACGAATGCACTCGACCAAGATATCGAGTACAATGACACGTGGGTGTTCGATCTCGTTGAGCGACAATGGTCGGAAGTGCAAGTCGGGGACAATCGGCCCTCGAATCGATTTCATCACGCCGGCGTGCTGCACACAAACACCAGTGTGAACGAGTTTGTCGTATTTGGAGGACTGTCACTCTTAGCTGCGGAGTCTGACCAGACTACACCAACGACGGCCAACAGCGTGCCGGTAGTGCAGTACAACGAAGTTTGGCGCCTTTCACTGACGGAAAACACGCCAAAATGGACAATGGACCCCGCTTCGTCAAAGTCTGGCAACGCACCGGACGCTCGATCTGAAGCTGGTATCGTGATTCATAACGATTATCTTTACATGTTCGGGGGTATCACGTACGACGAGAAAGGTGTAGACGCCCCAGTCGACTACAACGATCTGTGGAGATACGATCTAGCTACTTACACCTGGATGAAAGTGGAACCGGCAGGAAATCTACAGCCACCTACTCGATTTTCACATTCGGTGGCATTGCTGCAGGACGGAGATGAAAATGGTGAAGCGTATCTACTTGCATACAGCGGTCGACACCTTATGCTTTCAAGCTGGACGCTGCTGGACGATGTTTGGGTCTACAACTTCAACAGCAACGTGTGGACGGCTGTCACCCCGTCGTCCGATGTTCCTCGCGCCTACACATCCATTGTCACCACAAAAGGCGTGGATATATGGTTCTTCGGTGGATACTATAAGTCCCAACGTAGCTCCAGTGGCTACGTGTACGATGACATCGTCCTTGGCAAATTTGACTTGAAAAACATGGCGATGCAAGCACGACAAGCCGTGGTCGAGAGCGATGAGGCTTCCCCACCGCTGCGCTACAATCATCGCGCTGCTCTTTGGCGTGAAGATAGCATGGTCATCTATGGGGGTAGCTATCAAAGCCAACTTGGTGATGTCTGGGTGTATAACACCACGAACGCAGTAACGACCCAAGTCACAGACAACACCCTACCGCTTGATCCCGAGTCACTCGTGTACGTACTGGGCGCCTTCATCATTACGGTTGTCTTCGTTCTCCTTGTTCTACTCCTTCGTTGGCGACGCGCAGATCGGAGAAATGTACGCTTTTGTTGTGTTGAGCTTGCCACTGGTACCCGAGCACGAGGCACTAACCACCATAACATTTGTATGATCAGGTGCGTGCTGCGCAAATGCGAGGTGCAGCGGTTGTACGCGGTGTGACGAAGGAACGACTCGAGCAGCTACGGATCACGAAGTACTGCCGTGCCGAGAGAAACCCACAAGCACCGACAGAGCAGCTCAACGGAGGCTCCACTGAAAGCGACGATCTGTGTCCGATCTGTCTGGTACGTCACAGGCACTTGAAAACCCCTCCAACTGACATGACAAGAGGCTTATTTTCCTTCCGCATGCACTTGTCAAACGGTTGCCAGATTGAATTCGAAGACGGAGAAGACGTTCGCAACCTGCCATGCAAACACATTTTCCACGTTGGTTGCATCGATGAGTGGTTCAAGCGCAACACGGTACGTCGTGAACTTCCCAAGGAATGACACGCTTTGCAGTTTACTTACCGTTGATGCTACACCAGTCATGCCCGATGTGCAAAAGCAACGTGGATCTGGATGCGGTGGATATCACCGTGGAAACCCCTCCAGCTACTAGAGGAGGCGCGGTCGTCACCCCCGTGTCCTAACATCCTGGCACCAATTCAAGCTACCTCACTTTCTACAGTATCAAAGCTGCTGAGCCGCCGTCTTTCTCCTGTGTTGATCATCATTGCAAAAAACTCTCTACCTGTCTGTCTGCCTACCGACGGCGCTGGGAGCTCTGCACTAGCAGCTCCTTCGTCACCTTCGCTAACCGCTCCAACTCCTTCGGCGTCGCCGGACCTCCCGCACTACAAAAAAACCAAAACAAAATCACACACACATGAGTCCACCAATCCACCCAGCCCAACCCACCAACAACACCACGTACATCCAGCGGATGCGTCCTTTGCCGTCCACCAGGTGCGCGTACCCCACAAAACTATTGTCCAGTTCCATGGGCGTGCGGAACTCATCGCAGCGTCCGAAGTACGCGAACGTCGTGGCGTGCAGCTCCTTGGGGGTCTTCTCCTGCAGCCCCCGGATGATGCTGCCGCGCACGAGCTTCATGTACCAGTCCTCGATCACATTGAGCGTGAGTGTCTGCACTCTGGCGTCCAGCTCGCCTTTGCCGTCGCTCATGGCGGCCACGAAGTCGTCGCGCCAGGCCGGCAGCATGTCCAGTCCGTAGTTCTTGAAGGCCGTGAGCACGAGCGTGGCCTTGCCCCTGGTCACGAAGCTCTGGATGTCCACCTGCTTGTCCTCCAGAGTGTCCACCTGCAGCGAGGGGACAGCTCTGGCCTTGTCCACCTCGATGAGGACGTCGACACCCTCCCGCACCTTACCCTCGGTGTCGTTAAGTTGCTTGAACTCCCCGAACATGTTGGGGCGGTACTTCTTCTCCACCTTGCGGTCCGCCTCCTCGATCATCTCGTCCAGCGCCTCCAGCGCGTTGCGCAGGTTCTGCGCCGGGGACGCGCGCACTGAAAGGATCTTCTTGGGCTTGGTGGGGGTGGGAGGGGTCTTGGGGGCGTCTGGGGAGCTGGAGAACGCGGCGCGGAGAGGCCCGCGACAGCGACGCAGCACTCGGCGAGACGTCAACATGGTCAATGTGAAGATGGACGGCTGAGGAGGTATTGTGCGGTTGAGTTGCTCGACTTGAGTTGCGCTTACGCTAGTGATACGTCATATGCAAAATTAAAGCAACATAAGCACTTCAAGTTGGAAAGTATCCGGACAACTTATCTTGCCAGGAATAGCTGGCTATTTCGATGATGAACCAGGTACCAAGGGAAAGTCTAGCGAACACAACTGCGAGGGTCTTGTCCTGCGCGGTGGAGTGGGAGGGTCAACACGCCATTAGCGTAAAGACCTTATGTCGATCTTTGGCGGCTCCGAGCGGTTCCCCGATGAGCCGGGTGCGGGTGCACTGTGCAGCGCGTTGCTGTATGTCGTGTTACTTACTTACTTTTGCTTTGCCCAGCTCGATCGCCAGGACCGATCTACGCCAAGCCGGACGTACGCGCCAATGCGCAAGTTGTAATGAAGGCCGACTACAGGCCTGTAGACGAGAGTCGGAAATGGGGCAAGCGCGAGAGCTGGATCGGGGGTGAGTTACCGGCGAAGATCGAACCGTTTGTCGTGATGGTAACTAATTCTTGCTTGTTACATGCCAAGGTCCGTCTCCTCAGATGCCAGTAGTTAGCAAGGGTATGTACTAGTATTTGATGCTTACTCACGCACCGAGCGCAGAATTTTTAACGTCTGACGTTGTCTGCTCTTCGTTTGCCGACAGAAAGCGGTCGAGCCCCTGGCCACTACAATGACAATGTAACTCCTGTCAAAATCCGAGCACCGAAGATGTCGTTCCCGAAATCCGACCGCTTCTTATCGCAAAAAGGTGAGAATAGCTATCCATACGCCAAATGTGAGCAATGTTCGACGTGTCTAAGTGTGTTATTTTGCGCGGCTCAACAGTAAATATGACGGATATGAACCATCAGCGCGAGCTCATGGCAGTGGAGAGTCCCGGCCCGAAGTACAACGTCAACTATCTAGCGGCAAACGGCGGGAAGGCTGCACCTCCCAGATATTCTTTCGCTGCTCCTCCTTCACCGAAGTCGACAGCGCGCGCTGAGGCCCACAAGACACGGCTGCCTGACGTCGATACTCCTCGACGCGGCCACCGCGAGTCCTGGCTATCGGTTATCAACCGCAACGGCGTACTGGTCATGCCGGCCTCGCCCGTAAGACCTCGTCAGTATTCAAACGGGGCCACTTCAACACCAGAACAGGCTCGGGCCACGCCACCAGAAGAAGCCGTGCCGCCTTCACCGAGCAACAATTCCAGCGGGAAGAACGGTGGCAACGCGTTCGGCCACGAACAGCGCTTCGGCAAGCGACAACTGGAGACATCCAAGCCCAACACCCCCGCTGCAGCCAACACCCGCGTGCAGTTCGTGTCGGCCACGCATACGCGCGAAAATATGGGCGAGTTCTCGCCAGGACCGATCTATTCACCGTACAATCCGGAGTGTCCCGGCGGCAGACTGGCACCGTCACCAAGGACCGGTCGACGGCCGCAGCCGCCAAGCAGCCCAGCAGACCCGAAAGACCCGCACGCGAACCCCAGCAGCCGCAGCTCGTGGCTCGCGGGCGCTGTCCGCAAGTGCGACGGACAGGAGACTGTGCTGCTGAGCATGGGGGATATTCCGCCTGGCCCAGGCTCGTACGCGGAACCGCCATCGTCGTTCGCCACCTTCTCGCACAACGCCAAGGCCAAGTCGATGCGCTCGGCCACTATGGTACGCTCGCTTGATAGCCACAGTGTGTTCGCCTACAACGGCTTGCTAACCCTCTCGAACGCGCAGGCCGCCCGGCCGTCACCGAGGAAGACTGGAGCTTTGTCCGCACGGCTGCAGCGACAGCGAGAGACGTCGCCCCGCAAGGGCAGCGCCATGACGAGACCCGCCGAGCCCACGGAGCCCAACAACGAGCCCTAGAACAGTCTTGCACGGATATCCACGCGAATAACAATGATAGATCAGATAGCTGCCAACCGCATCGCTTTGCTTGCTTGCTTTGCCATCTCAGCTCGATGTTCGCGTAAAGCGCAATGAGGATTCCTCATTGAGGAACACCGAGAGAAAACCAGATCCCATGCGTCAGGGTATCCGTTGATTCGGCTCAGATGTATATCGCCGCGGAACAGGAGCGGAACGTGCCCATGCGTGTCAAGCGCAGCACTTCAACATGCTGCCAAAAAGGCAACATGCCACATAGGTGACCAAAAAGGTAACATGCTACATAAGTGACGGATAGGGGAGACCATTTCGCCTATCGCGCGTGAGATGTGTTGTGTTGCTGTTGCGGCGAGGGGGGGGACCTTCGCAGCATTGTCGGATGACGTACCGTCGGACGTCAAGGCGCTGACTCGGTGTCGCTTTGGCAAGTGTCGGATCGGCCAGTCGACGGTGGGGCTTCATCGCTTGGCCTCCTCGCTGTGCGTCGTAGGAACGGCGTCCGTCCGCGCGGATAAGGTGTCCGTCGGGCACGAGTGCCGCTCGCGGCGACGCGGCGATCACCGCGAGACCCGTGAGTAACGGAGCCTATCGCGGCAATGGGGCACTCGCGCGACATAAGGCCGGCCGCGGCGGGGCAGAGCGCCGGAGCTCGGGCTCTCTTTCAGCACACGCGCATCATTTCCAGGACAGGTTCGGCGCCGACATTCGGAGCACGAGGCCAACTCGCGTGCGTGGCGCTGGCAGGGATTTGCTTGCAAGCATGGCTAAGCTCGCGGCGGTAAGCAACACCACGCTGTGGCTGCTGCGAACCTCAAGCCATGTAACGCGGCTCCAGCTGCGTCATTCGAAGGCTACCCCACCAGTGGCCGGCCGCCACGAACGCGCAAGTGCACATGCCCTGCAGCCAAGGTCACCACTGCCAACTGCGACTTGTACCTTCGAGCCCGTTGAAGTGGCCCGGGAAGCGGCCGGCTCTTAGCCCCGGCTACGGACTCCCCCTGCGTCACATTGTGATCGGTACATGCACTGATACACGCCGCATTGAGATAGAGTCTCTCTATCATAGAGATTCACGCGCTGTGCCCGTAACAACAAGCGTAGCCATCGCGCTTTTGAAGCGAAGTAAAGCAGCTTGGCCGCACCAGGTCGATTGATTTCTGCATGTTGTGTGAGTGAGTGCCCCGCCGACATGCCGGCTGGCCCGGGCCAGCCCAGACCGCGAGGCGCAGCTGTGCCCGACGGACAGAGTCGCGAGGAGCAAAAGTCTCCAGTGACCCCGGCCGGAACGTTCGCCGCGGGCTTCGGATCTTGTCCCCACCGCTATAATATGACCCGAGGCGAGGCTCTGTTCCCCGAACGCTTTTCCACTGCAATTGCCAGCCTTACGACTGGCTTCAGCCAGCGATCTTCGCGCCTTGTAAAGGCTCGGCCCTGCACGCTCGGTCTCCGTGCAGAAAAGCATCTGCCGCCCCGACAACCCGACCACAACGCAACTCGCGTGCGTCGCCAACAGCAGGCCGCCGCGTTTCGCCCCCTCGCCGGCTCGACCTCTGCCCTCCGTTCGGATAGGCCCTCCCCTCTGCTCTGTTCTGCGCCGCACGCCGTGCGCCGCTCACAACTCCACTTGCTGACTCTCGCGCCCCGGTCTCGCCTGCATTCGCTTCTCCCACCTCGTTGGGCCAGCGGATTCCTGGCGCAGCTCCGAGTCTAGATGGCAGGAAGTTCCGAGAAAGCGGTGGCCTCGGCCGCCGCTAGTACCAGCAACAACGGTCTCAGCTGTATCAAGTGTGGCCGTGACGTGTCCGAGTCCGACGCCTTCTGCATCTACTGCGGCACCAAGGTGAGCCTCTCGCTCACGCAGCGCAAGCCCGCCGCGGCCCCCGCCCCTGCGGCCAAGCAGCCCGAGAAGAAGCCCGAGGCCAAGCCGGCTGCGGCCCCCGCGGCCGCCCCTAAGCAGGCCGCTCCCAAGCCGGCGGCCCCGAAGCCGGCCGCACCCAAGCAGGCCGCTCCACCCAAGCAGGCCGCTCCGGCCAAGCAGGCGGCCCCGGTTCCGGCCCCGGCCGCCAAGAAGCCCGAGCCCAAGCCGGCCGCGGCCAAGCCGGCCACTGCCCCGCAGTCCCACAACAGTCGCCCGCCCACCAGCGGCCAGTCTACGGCCCCGTCCAGCGGCAACTCGGCCGCCGGCCGTCCGGCCCCGATGCCCACGTCTGCGTCTGTCCCCACTCCGGAGCGCCGCTCGAACCCGGCGGCCCGGCAGTACCCGTCGCCCGCCGCCCCGCGCGCGCAGAGCGAGAGCCGCATGAACGATCAGGCCGGCCGCGGCTCGCTGGACGGCGTCCCGTCCGACGTCGCCGGCCTGGAGAAGCTCTGGGTGCCGGACAACTTCAGCAGCGAGTGCATGGACTGCAAGACCCCGTTCGGCTTCCCCAAGCCGCGTCGCCACCATTGCCGCGTGTGCGGCCTGCTGTTCTGCCGGCCGTGCGTGAACCACAAGATCCAGGTGCCGGCCTCGTTCGGCTACGGCAACGCGCAGCAGCGCTGCTGCCGCAACTGTATCACGGCCCTGCAGATGAAGGCCATCACGACGCCGGCCGACGTGTTCGCGCAGCGTCGCGGCCCCGTGAGCCGCTCCATCTCGGGCCAGGAGAGCTACGAGGTGCTCGGCGTGTCCGCGGACGCTTCGCCCGAGGAGATCGCGGCCAAGTACAAGGAGAAGTCGCGCTCCATGGACCCGTCCAAGCGCGAGGACCAGGAGACGCTCGAGAAGATCAACGACGCCTACCGCAACCTGCAGGACCCCAACGCCCGCAGCCGCGACGACTCGGGCCGCGCGCGTGACTCGAGTCTGCTGGGCAGTGACTCGACCAGCCACTTCGTGTCGGACACGGCCCGTAGTGACCAGACTGAGTGTCAGGTCTGCTTCCGGCCCTTCAAGCTCGGCCGTCGTCAGCACCACTGCCGACGCTGCACGCGCAGTGTCTGTAACCAGTGTAGTGTCGAGTCCAAGCCCATCCCGGAGCTGGGCTTCCCCGTGCCCGTGCGTCACTGTACGTCCTGTAACGAGAACCCGCCCAAGTTCATCAAGCCGGTCATGGACCCCGTGGCCAAGCCCCCTGCGGGCTTTGAGTACCTGACCAAGCTCGACATCCTGGTGGCTGTCACGGCCAAGTCCGGGGGCAACACGCCCGACACGGAGACGTACATGGTCAAGACCTACTGCGAGCCAAACCAGGGCGCTGCCAAGGCGGCCAACCACAACGTCACCGAGTCGGACCGTGCGGTCACGCACGAGTACCAGATCCACGAGGAACGCAGCATGGCCGACTTCGAGTGGCTGTTCGTCAAGCTTGGTGAGGTCACGAACCCCAAGGCTCTTCCGTTCTTCACGGACAAGCGCACGCCGCGCGGTGAGCGTGAGAAGGTGCTGCAGACGTTCCTGTACGGCTGCATGCTGCACCCGCTGCTGCGTGACGCCGACTGCTTGAAGGCGTTCCTCGCTCTACCTACGGAGCAGCTCCACCAGTTCCAGAAGAGTGGCAAGAAGACGCTGTACAACACCGACGAGTACAACACGCTGATCAAGTCGCTGCGTCTGGAGCTCGAGAAGGCTCAGATCCGCACCAAGGTGAACGGCCTGACCAACCGCCAGAAGGAGCAGAAGCAGCGTCTGGCCCAGCAGGCCGCGCGCGCTGAGATGCAGCGCAAGCGTGATGCCGCGCAGAACATCCGCCGCGAGCAGGCCGCCTTCCGTTTCAAGGCTCTTGAGGCCCGTAAGGAGACCCAGACCGAGCGTATGGAGCGTGAAAAGGAGCGCTATGAGAAGCAGTCGAGCACCACGCACATCCTGTTCTTCGACGTGGTGCGGGACCAGTCGGTGCGTAACACGGAGGAGGAGACCCGCATCAAGGAGAAGGTGGAGTTCACCAAGTCCAAGGACAGCTTCCAGCAGGACACCACGCAGTGGAACAACGACATGGCCCAGTGGTCGAAGCACCGTGCGGACTGGTCGGAGGCCCACAACCCCGCGGTGTCGAAGGATATCGCCAACGACTTCATTGTGCACTCGTACGGTATCTTCCACTCGTCCCAGGACCAGAAGAACAAGGTGCCCCGCGAGCTCATTGATCTGCACGCTCAGTTCGTGAAGATTCAGGAGAAGGAGCCCGAGCTTCTGGAGGAAGAAGGCAACACTGTTGATGAGGAGTGGATGAAGCTGGCCAAGGAGCGTGAGCACTGGACCAGCAGCCGTGCCAACATGAAGCGCGAGGACGAGATGTGCCGCGATGAGGACACTCGTTACAAGCAGGAGCACGAGTACGTGCGCCTGGAGGCTGAGGCCCGCCAGAAGAAGGTTAAGACGATCGAGGCCGACCTGCTGGCGCTCAAGACGGAGATCAACGCCCGTACTCGCTCAATTGCTCAGCGTCGCTCTCGTCACCAGGCCCTCGACGAAGAGTACGAGAAGGAGTGGCGTGTGGTGCAGACCCAGCGCATCAACACCACGAAGGACCGTCTGGATGAGCACTCGGCCCGCATCACGCGCGGCAAGAAGCGCACGGACGTCTTCAGCGACCAACTGGCCCGCCAGACCAAGTCGCAGCGCATGCTGCTGTTCAAGCGTGCCGCTCTTACGGAGGAGCGCAAGTCGGACTGCAAACTGTTCGACGAGCACCGTGAGGACTGCAAGAACACGTTGGACGAGGCCCGCAACGCTCTGGTCATCACGCCGGAGTACGTTGCGCGTCTTGAGGCCGACATGAAGGTCCGTGCTGGCGAGCTGCAGGCTGTGAAGGACAGCAACAAGCGCATCCCGCAGGAGGGTGGCGATGTCGAGGTGGACGAGCGTGACGAGTTCATGAACGAGGTCCGCCGTCGCCGTGCCCAGTTCCAGAAGGAGCTGGACGACCAGGCCGCTCAGCTTGAGGCTGAGAACAAGCTGTGCACGTCTCTGCTGGAGCGCATGAACCAGCACATCAAGAACCTCGAGGAGGAGGTGAAGAACGCCGCCCAGGAGGAGACCATGATTTCGGAGTTCAACAAGCTGATAGCAACCGAGACAAAGCTCCTTGCAGACGAGGAGGCCAAGCGCGAGGAGAAGAAGCGCCTCATCACGGAGCTGATGAACAACGCTGGCAACTGGGTGCTGGACTCCCTGCACGGACACTCGAACCGCAAGAAGGTGGAGGCGAACCGTCTGGTCAAGCAGGCGGTGCGCGCTGCCGACCTGCAGAAGCTGGTGCAGCACTTCACGCACCGCGTGATCGACCAGGAGGAGCGCATTATGCGCCAGAAGCAGCGTATCCTCAACGGCGAGCACAAGGTGGAGATGCTCAAGTCCTCGGAGAACTGGTACCAGTACGTCACTGGCCACGCCGCCGACCTTGGCAAGAAGGACATGAAGATCCTCGAGACTGGCCGCAACGAGCGTACTGAGGACCTGAAGGAGTCGTCGCGCCTGCAGAAGGACGATGAGGGCGACATCAAGAACGTCGTGAAGGAGCTCTCGGTGAGCCGCAAGTGCGCGAAGGAGAAGGTTGAGAAGCGCGAGATCTGGGCCCAGGTGGAGGACGTGTACAGCGTGTCGAAGCCGCAGGAGAAGGACGAGGACATGATGATGACCTCGCAGATCCGCAGCCTGCTGCAGCAGCTTGCTGAGGCGTTCGAGATGCTGACGAACCGTCTTCTGGAGGAGGAGGAGAGTCTGCAGCACGCGTCCACGCAGCTGGAGGGTGAGATCGAGTCGATCAACGCCTTCATGGAGCGCATGGAGAGCGAGGAGAGCGCCCTGTGCGCCACTGAGAAGACTTCGCTCGCCAAGGAGTCGCAGGTGCGTCGCTCGGAGGCTGACCTTATCGAGCAGCGTGCGCGCGCCCTGATCGACAGCTACAAGCAGATGCAGGGTGAGCACATGAAGTACCCGGTTGAGCTGGGCAAGATCAAGAGCCGCCGCGCTGAGCGCGAGAAGCCCATTCTCCCGCGTGAGGCTGAGCTTGAGGCTGCCAAGAAGCTGATCAAAAACCGCAACTACTACGATCGTAGGGCGTGTGCCGATTTCGCGAAGCGCTTCAGGATTGACCAGGAGCTGAAGGAGGTGCGTGACGTGTTCGACTGGCTGAAGCTGGTGATTGAGCGCGACATCAAGCGCATGGAGAAGTGGCTCGACTCGAGCCGCAAGGAGCGTAAGGAGATTGAGAACCTGAAGGTGAAGGGCAAGGAGATCAACTGGGATGAGGACACCCTGGAGCGCATTCCCGCGCTCAAGGAGATCCAGAAGAAGATGGCTCGTCAGAACGGCTCGTCGAACCACAAGGGCGGCAACAACGAGGCCAAGCTGGCTGACGCCGTTCACCCGTCGGAGCAGTGGATTGTGGAGCTTCTGAAGTTTAAGAAGAACATTTCGGAGATCGACTCGAAGCTGCTGAAGGACATCAGTGTGACTGTGGACTCTGCTGTGAGCGAGGAGGATGTGGTCAACGCGAACCTCAAGAGGATGAAGACGGACAAGGAGTATGTGCTGAACAGCATCCGCTTCATTGACCAGGAGGAGGCCAAGGCCATCCGCAGCACGGGTAAGGGTGGCGTCCCCGGCCGCCACAGCCCCGGCTCGGAGAGCGGTAGCTTCGTGAACGGCGACGAGCAGCCGACCCCGAAGGCCCGTACCCCCTCGCCCAACCCGGCACGATCTCCGTCGCCGGCCCCGGCTCGTTCCCCGTCGCCGGCCCCGGCCAAGCAGAGTTCGTCCCCGCCTAAGCAGAGTGCGTCTCCGCCGAAGCAGGTCGCGTCTCAGCCCAAGCAGAGCTCGTCCCCGCCCAAGCAGAGTGTGTCTCCGCCTAAGTCTGCGCCCGCCAAGTCGACCTCCACACCTTCCCCGGCACCTGCACCTAAGCCGCGTGCCGTCGCGAAGCCTCGTTCGGAGGAGTTCTAGATAGAGAGAGAGCTGTAAGGAGGTCGGTGATACGCGAGCGGCTTGACGGTCTCCTCTGACGTCGGTATCTATGGGAAACACAAGCCGCTCGCATGTTCCTTGTTTTTATTCCCATTTTCATTGCAAGTGCTTTTTGGAGAATGGCTGGAACACCTTTTTATTCGTGTAAATTTCAAGGCGTTCACAGCAAATGATGTTGTGCTTAGACACGAACAATCAAACGAAGTTTAGCTACAGGCACTACAGTACCGGTACATGAATATACGAGCACATTATCAGCAATTGATTCTTCTCCAAGGCCGTCGCGGCAAGCCTTCAACGTCCTCGTACAGTACTGTACTGAGTTGCCGGGGTGATGATATCGCCCTGGCCGCTCGGTTGACACAGCGGCGGAGGTCCGTGACGATAAGTTACCACGAATTGTTGAGTAGCTACGCCCTTCTCAAGATAATATCTAACGTTAGTAGTACAGTATTATGGCTTCCAACACATCTCACTCAAATGTTGTTTCCCAGACGCTTCGCTTCGTACGAAGTCGAATACAGAGCTTTCGAACACAAAAACAATTGAAACTTTGCTACGGTCGGTATATTGGAAGCCTCAAAAGCCTAGAAAAGAACTGGTATTAACACGACACCAATGTCCGTGCTGCTTGCGAGCTATTGAACCAAACTCCGTACTATCAACAGGACGAGCTTAGCACCTGAGCTGCATCACCAGACACGTCAGCGAGTCGAGGGGTTTCGGCGGTCGCTACGGCGAAATTCAAAAGGACCATATCCAGCTCAGTGATGTTCGTCGTCGGGTGCGAAACAACCAAAGCGGCAATACCTCAAGTTTCTCACATGTCAAGCTGACTCACGATGATAATATCTAAATCACTCGTCACTTGGTCGTCGAAGCGCAGTATTCACGCGTATGACGCCAAAATGTTATCGATCCTTACTGAGAAGTACCACGATAGCTTTGCTGGAGCCGCTAACGTACCAACAAGTACTGTAGTTTTCTGTAGCAACTTCGGCCCTGCGCCATTGCAAATTGTAAGCTTATGCCAGTAGGCACCACCACGCGATGAGGAGCAGGCACGAAGGACGACAATAACTGCCGCTCACTATGCGTCTTATCCCCGGCTCATAATCTCCATGTTTATTGGTGTAGGTGCCACAATCAGTGCATTGCACTGAACACTCTTCCATCGTTACGGCCACAGACTCTTCTCCCCAAAGCTCTGACCGATGGAGCCCGGCTGGATCGCCCTCATCGTGCTCGTGGGCGTCTGCGTGCTCTCGTGGCTCTGGTCGCTGCTCACGGCGCCTGGTTTCAACGTCCGTGGCAAGCACGTGCTGCTCACCGGTGCGGTTACGATACACTTAAACCGTTTAGAACTATCCTAACCAGTGATTTGCATATAATTGCAGGTACGGAAAACCCGCTGGGTCTTGCCATCGCCAAGAAATACGTCAACAAGGGGGCCAAAGTGTCGCTTATTGGACCATCGACCGAGTCTCTAAAGGCGGCGCAAAGTGAACTCCAAAAAGTGACAAAGGGGGATGCTCCCATTTTCACTTTTAAGTGTGAACTCACGGACTTTAAGCACGTGGAGCAGGCGGTGCAGGAGGCAAACGCCTTCCATGGCCGACCCACGGACCACATTGTCTACGCCGCCAGCAGACGCATCAAACCCGGGTACTTCTGGGAGCAGGATATTGCACTGATGAAGGAGGCCATGGATGTCAATTACCATGGTGCCGTAGTCCTGGTTAAGGTAAACTTATAGGTTGCAACTTTAAGATGTACCTTAAAGTTGTGAGGTGGTGTTAACCGTTGCTATGCTGCTGTATATCAGGCTGCGCTGCCGGCGATGATCGAAGCGAAGAACCGCGGCCGCGTCGTGTTTGTGAGCAGTGTCGACAGTCTCGAGTTCCCTGTGGGCTGTGGAGCCTGCAGTGGCTCGAAAAGTGCCATCCGAGGACTGGCGGACAGCTTGCGCAACGAGTTGCTGCTGTACAACATCTCGGTGGCTGTCTTCTACCCGGGCACGTCGTCATTCAACCTCTTGGATACTTCAGTGGTTGTCAAGAGCACGTCGAGCTCTAACCAGGCGGCTGAGGAAGCAAGGTACTCCTCAGTTTTTCTGGCAACAAAATTGAGTGAAATCCTAACATTTTTTGTGGTATGTTTTCTATTAGCACTCCGAGTGAGAATGAAGACCACATCACGACAGGTACGTGGAATTTCCACACCGAACACTCTTTTTCGCTACTAAGTTTTGATACTTGGTTGATTTTAGGCTATGCCACATTCACAGATCAAACACCAGCAGCTACGAAAGCGTGGGTACTTTTGCCAGACCATTTGCTAATTATTCACAGTTACTTACCTCCGTTTCGGTACAGATCTGACAAGCGGGCCCAGATCCTCATCAACGGACTTTGGTTTGGCCAATACTCCATCACTACGACTTGGAACGGATTTCTGTTGCGAATGCTGTCCAACGGTGTCGAACCACGTAACAACACGTTTTTCGAGTGGATTTTCCTCTTCTTCGTTGGGGGATACCACTACTTGCGCCAAACAGTGAAGGTGCGATCGCTGAAGGCCCCACCTCGCGCCGGCACTGCTGCTCATGTTTAGGAGGCTCTGGTGCGGTTGGCTCGTTTGAGCTGCAACATCAACATGGTATTGCTCAACACCATCCTATGAGCGGCCTCAAAGCTTGCGCGACTGTAAATGACCACATAATGGGTAAACGAAATGTTTTACAACATTGTACTTTTGAAGTAGCACTGTGGTGCGGTGTCGTCAGACTTGAATGTACTAGGTATGTGCGTCAAAGAACGCCTGTGTCAAGGTTTTGTTCGAAAATATAAGTAAGGCAAAACAAAACTAAAACGCCACAATTGATCATTTTACATGAAGTTATGCATCGCTGATAGAACGATGACGACGTACTCGGGTTGGACCAAGTTAGTTTGGGGGAGGAAACTCTACAATCTTCAGTCGAACGCCATGAGCTTCAGGAACGGTCTGATCTCCGTTCATAACCCGCTTTGGGGTTGTCTTCGAATTCTTTCGATCACTCGTCTCACGAGTTTTCCCGGACGCGGACCCAGCTTGAAGATCATAGCGCAGATGAATCAAAAGATCCCGCGTTGCCACCTCATCGTACTGCTCCGTCATCAAGACTTGAATCTCTTTCACGGTTTTGCGCGTCTTCCACAGGCGAAAGTGCACGAGTTGACCCGAGAACATTCTCGAGTTGGGAGGACTCATCCCGTTGATTCGAGCGAGATTTCCTCCGATTGCAAGGAACTTGGAAGAAGCGGAAGTACCGCCATCTTTCGTTGTATCTTTACTTCGGCTTGGAGTTGCTGGGTGCGGGTGGAACGTGAGCACCTGTTTGACTCGACCATTCAGCAGCAACGTGACAGTCTGGAAAGTGGCGTCAAATGTTACTGCGATGTGGTTCCACGCATGCGGGGTCAGCGGAGCATGAGAAAAGCTAAGTACAAGCTCAGGTAGCTGTTCATCCACAAGTGAGTACTTCCGGAAGCGAAGCATCCAGCACGAATCACCAGCAGCTCCGGTGGCAGGAATCATTTCGAGCTGGAAGTTATCCAGCGCATCGACCAGCGTGACAACTTGGTTGGTTGCAGATGGAAGATCATCGACACGAAGCCACGTCTCAATGGTAAAGTCTTGCTGCTCCAACGGTAGTTCACCTCGCGCAAGCTCAAGATGCAGTCGAGTTTGATCTCCCAAGAACTGGAGTGCTGCAGCGTATTCGTACGGATCACTTCTCACAGCCGGTACTTGGGTGTTGTCGTCAGTATCCGTTTCAGCAAGAGTAGCGGAGTCTTTAAGCGCCTTCATCTGCTGCTGGTAGGTACTCCGATGGTTGTCAAACTCAGAGATGTCTCTGGAGGTTGGCATTGCTTCATCCACGCTCTGACTCATCGTTGATGAAGAAACTTCTTCAATTGATGAACTCTGCTCATCACTGTGTCGTGCTCTTGACTGCAAAAATCTACGACTCATGTTGATGACTTGCTGGAAAACTTTCTGGACGCGCAACTTGAGCTGCAGCGCAGTCATTACAAGACGCAAAGACGGATCCTTTTCACCTGCGAGGTGATAGTACAGCGCAGCTCGTTCTGGCGAAGTTGACGACATTCCAAAGCCGTACTCGTACATGTAGCCCACATTGTAAAGCGCTTGGGCAGAAGTTCCAGCGCTCACTAAATCTGCGTGTTGATAGTGTCTCAACGCGACGGTGTAGTCCTCGTCCAAGAAAGCTCCGTCACCCATTCGCAGTAGAGAATCAGTGCTATCTTGTGCAGCAGCGCGAGTTACAAGACGCGTGTACAATCGCTCCAGTTGTTTCGAGCTGCGAGTTGACTTGGCGCCGAATACTTGGCGCTGTAGTCGTTCGATCAACCAAATCGCGTTGCTCTGAGCGACTTCGTACCCCATTTCAGCTGCAATCAGATACAGCTCCAAAGCGAGTGCCCAATTTCCACGCTGTGCATGTGTCAGCGCTGTTGTCATCATACTCGTCCCTTCACGCGAATACTCGGCCACGCGCTTGTAGAGCTCCACAACTTCTTCACACGAGACGCTGCTGCTAGTTAAACTACCGATCGTGTGAATCTGCCGCTGCTTGATCCGAGCAAGCTGGAAAATAGACTTAAGATGGCCGACATGTGCCGCAGCGACGAAATATTCCTTTGCCCTAGCAGCGTGAAAGCTTCCTAACCCCAAAAAGGCCATACCAGTGTTGTAAACCCCCTCTGCATGACCTGCATTGGCTGCAACTTTGAAAAGACTGCGAGCTCGATCAACGTCTACAGACACTCCACCAATTCCACGTGCGTAAATCACCCCGAGACCATTCGCAGCTTCGCCACTAGGCCGAGCTTTCGATGCGTTCAATGCAGACTTGTACAATTCCACAGATTTGGTAACGTTCGGACTGCGACCAGCGAGTCCGTAGACGTACACATGCCCCAGAAGTGCTTGAGCCTTGATGTTGCCCATTTTGGTCGAACTCTCAAGAAATCGCAAGGCTTCTCGTTCTCGAACCGCGTGCTCTTCAATGTCGGACACTGATGAAGTTGTGTACAGGTCGCTGAACAACGTGATACTCGCCGATTGAACCATCAAATCTGCGTTGCGGTAGTCGCCTGCACGTTGTCGAAGGTACTCGGCTCGGTGAAAGTCTTCGGCCGGATTGAGGTCGTGGTATCGAGCACCTTCAGTCTTCGAAAGCCGAGCAGGCTCGGGGTACGCGTAGAGCTGCAGCTTCTGGTCACTCTGCTGACTGACGACTTGATCGGCTGCGAACTTGTAGTGCCTCATAGCTGATGAGCACGACTTGGTCGCCCCGTAGCCATGCAGTGCATTGTACCCGAGAGCCATTGACGCACCAATGGACCCTCCGTGAGCTGCAAAGTTGTAGTAGAGGTGCGATAGAGCGTTGTCGTCCGATAGAGATCGAGAGACACCGAGAAGGAATTGGGCCCGGCCACTTCCGTAGCTGTCAGCGCTCGTCTGGAGAAACAGCTCGGCGTGAGTCACATTGTGAGGCACGGAGCCGTCCCCCAAGAGGTGCAGCTCGCCGATTTGGGTCAGAAGTTGTCGGCGTTCCTCGCGAGTGAGTTGGTTGAATAGCGGGAGCGATGTCGTGAGCTCTGGGGGACCCTCTAATAACTCTTTAACGGTGACGCTGCCGTGTTTGGACGAAGCTGCGAGCTGTGCCAATGCACGATGGAGATCCGATTCACGCGCAGCCTCGGTAGCAATAACCCAACACGTGAGTAGGAACACAAGAGCGTTGCATTTCATCCTTTCTACACGTAGTTTACGCCAGGAATCCCTCTTTTTGACGACTGAGGTGGGCCATCGACTGAGCTTTGCGGTGGAGAGGATCTTCATGCTGGTGCAAGATACACCAACCGTGCGGTGGATAGACAGCTAGAAGCCTGATGTTGATGGACACAACTGCATCTGTAGCACTCGCATGCCGTCAAGTGCATGTAGTAGACTCAAAACAGCACGTACGTTCATGTACATCCATCCACCCGTCAACTGAAACCTGCCTCTCCCAGTTGATACAGGACTACGACACCTCTCCCGATGTCTATGAAGATGGCTATAGTGCGCTGCTGCAGTGCACTTGATCTCTTGATCTATGTAGCCATGTACCTTGTCACTGAAGCCATCTTACGACCAGCGAAAGGCAACATCTCTTCATGATCCCGGACTCATAGAAGTGTTTCCGAGTGTCGACACCATGCGGGCACAATAAACGTTGCAGCTTGGGGCGGAAAAGAAGGATGGGAAGGCATATGCGCGACCTCAGCTGCTCAACAACAAGTGTATGGTAGCTAGACTCCTCTCCCGTCTCTCTTTGGCGTGCTATGTTATGCTATACCTTCTTCATTGCTGCGTTTACCAGTTAGCAAGAACGAAGCGCTCATCAATGCAAGGAAGTGGACGCTGCTCCTTACTCGAAGGATGGCGGTCACAACGCCGTCTCAGTGTCCGAGCGAGGGTTGACCATTTTCTCGATCGACTTGTCGACATCTTCGACTTCCCAGTAGAGCCGCCGACCTACTCGCACTCGCAGTCCGATCCATCAGCCACCACGAGAAAACACCCCACTTATACTGCAGGGGGTATCTACACAATGATGGACGAGCACCGAACTCGCACTCGAGGGAATACAAGCGGCAGCTTTCACAGACCGCGCAGAGTCTCAGTGGCTGATCGTGTTCGTGGGCTACTTCATCCTAAGTCGTCCGAGTTGATGCCGCCAAAGTCAAAGTCAGTTTGCATTGGGTCGAAGAACAGCAACAATGTTCCAGAGCCACGAGAGCTGCAATTGTCATGGTTTCTACAGACGAACAACCCCCATCAAAGTAGCTCAAGATAAGCTGTTGGGTCTAGATCGTGAAGAAACAGGCTGAAGAAGTCACCGTTTAAGCGTAAATGCACAAATGTTATCGTAGTTTGGTTAGCTTACACGACTCCAGCTGCATTATCTCCGTCTCCTTCTGGGTTCTCGTAGTCGTCGAATCCTAGCACCTTGTCGGCGAAAGTGAGGGCAGTATACTGTGGATCCATCGCCAATGCTCCATCACTTCCAGTCGCAAGGAGAGCAGCTAAGCAGCTTCGTAGCTCTTCGTCACTCATCGGTTCGCCCGAGTGCAGTAGTCGGGCTTCTAGCTGATCCCATCGCAATGTTGCTGGTCCATTGTCCTCTTCGTCGCCCGGCCCTTTAGACACCGAAGCAAGTATCTTGAAGGCACGCTCGATCTGCGCCTTGCCGACTCCGAAGACAGGTCGATGGTTCACGTACAACTTGATGAAGTCATGCAGTCCGATGTTTTCCACCGGCCGAGACGTCTCGGTAAAGCGTGAATAGCGAACTTCGCTCACCATGTGCTGAATCTCCTCGTCGGTAGGGTAGAAGCCTAGCGCTCGCATGACATTTGGGATCTCTCGCAGTGGAATTTGTGCAGTGATCTCGCGGGCAGTAGTGGCATCTTCACCCTGGACGCGAAGCTGAGCCAAGTAAAAGTAGTCAACGATTTCGTGGTAAAAGAACCCGTCGCGCCCGCCTTCGAGCAATGCCAAGTACGGAGCCAACGCGATATCGTTCTCGTCCAGCTCGTCCTTGGCTGATTGTATTGTGCCTTCGAGCTTGATCTCGCTTCCCACGTTCTCTTCGACGCTACGAGGAGTACCTCGAGCTTCCAGTAGATCGAGTTGATGTGTGTGAATCTCCCACATATTCACGACGAGGTCATCGCCACCTGCAGTAAGCAAGTGACTGCCGTCGTAAGTGACATCCACGTTGCTGATCTTGCCTGGGTGGGCGATAAGCCCCATGGCCTTGTGCGGGTTCCCGTCAAGAGGAAGTTTTAGCAGCCCGACAACCTTTTCGTGAGTGCTGTAGACGCAATATCGCTCTGCTACGCCCCCAGTAGCCTCAGCAGCTATCTGGTCATCCTCTCGGAGCGGCACGGGCACCAACCTGTTGATAGGTCCTCCATACGATGGTCCTAGCGTCGTCTTCCGGCACGTCTGGTTGCCAGTATTCCATTGCTTGAGCTTGTACTCGTCGTTCGCCACGATGACTAGGTCCTCTTGCACACCACGTAGCTCCGGGTGCCAGCAACAAGCCGTAGGAACAGCACTTTGCTCCACACAAGTCGGAGCTTGCTTGAGTACGACTCCATCCAGAATGCTCGAGCGCTCCAGACAATACTCGGCTAGTGTTCGGTCCTCACTCACAGATACTAGCACAGGTTGTCCGTCGCCATCACGCGAGAACTCGAGTCCAGTCACTGGCTTCGAGTGTGCTCTACAACGACCCAAATACACCCACTCGTCCGAGTCCTCAGCGTCGGGATTCCGTTGCTTAGCTCGCCACATGCCGAGGAACAAGTTCGCATCTAGCGCCACAAAGAGCGAGGAATCCGGACTCACAAGTACGTCGGTGATCGCAGCTTTTCCCAGACGAAACGAGGCCAAATCGTCGAGCCTTTGGGCGTGAAGCACTTTGACGATGCCGCTGGTAAAGCCGACTACGAGCTTTCGTCCATCACGAGCAAACGTGAGGCATTGTGGACGAAGTTTCTCCGAGTCGAAGCGTCGAACCATGATCAAACGCTTAGCCGCGTAGTCCCAAAGCTGCACAACCCCCGAGTACGAGCTCAATGCAAGTTGTGAGAGTCTCGGGTGTGCCGCAAGACCGTGGATAGAGTCGTTGATTCCTTGCACCAGCAGTGTACCGCGTCGCCTTTCCGCCTCGTGCTCAGCAAACAGCCCCGCACTCATCCCAACGATGAACGCAGACGCCGTCGACACGATAAAGTCAGGAACATGAAAAGCTTCGCTGTCCCCGTCAGCGCCAACCTCAAAGTTGTTGTCACCGTCAGCATTCGCTGCATTCGGTAGAGCAAACGACACGCTCGTGACGGGGCCGGCGTTCATGTCCTCAAACCAAGCCACCAACCGGAAATCAAAGTCGTAGAAGCGCACTGCTCCGTCGCTCGAGCCAAGAACGAGGTAGCCGTCCATGTCCACGATGACAGTGAGCGCGACTCTGCGCTGTGGCTCAGCACCGCCTGCAAGTCGCACAATTTTGACTGCTTTTCGTTCAGGAAAACTGCCTGCAGGAGTCTCCGCGCCATTGTCGCTCTGCACTGCGTCCCAAAGCACAAGATCACCATCTTCCGTCCCTGTAAGAGCTTGCGCCGAGTCTGGAACGAAGAGAGACTGCGTGAAGGCTCCCACCACTTGGCGAAAGTCCTTTTGCGCCAGCGATGGCGAATAGAACAACAACGTTCGAGCTGCCCAGCTCCAGAAGATCACGCGCTGCCTTCCAGTTGTAACTAGCTCTCGAACATCATACGTGTTGAAGCGAACAGCATGCTGCACGTCCTCCGTGGCCACGAGCGATGAATACAGAGGCTTGGACACTGCTGCACCGCTTACTGGAGCTGCCCACTCCCACACTGCCAACTCTTGATCAAACCTTTTTCGTGCGGTGGTCGTGGGTTGAGCGTCTTCATCCTCACGGTCGACAGCACTCAGCGTAACGAGAAACAGCGCGTCAGGTGAGATGTCGATCGCTTGAACGCCACTCGGATGCGGTCGAAAGATGGTTCGGATCGGGTTGCCCGACTGCGCGTCCCATACAACCAACATGGACTCTTGGCCGCGATCTGCCGTGACGACCCAGCGCTTGTCTTCACTCACCACACAGCACGAAATCGGGTGGCAATGACCTTGTAAAAGTCGTTGCTGGCGACGGGCGTAGTCGTAGATGACACCCGTGTGAGCAGCAGCGTAAAACACTGCACGACGTGAACCCGTGGACAAACTGTGGACGCCATTGATCAGGTCCTTCTGGAAGCCGAACGTCCAAGCCAAACGCAACGCGTTGCCACCAGCAGCAGTCACTTCTTCCTCTGTCCGCGTACTGGACACCGTAGCGCTGCCTTCGACGTCTTTCTCATGTTGTAGATCGGTATCATCCACCTCATGAGCGTCTTCAATGTTGGCGACAACCGCTTGCTCCATGACTTCAGACTCGGATGGCTCCATGTTGATACGAATCCGTTTCTGCCGAGGCGTCGATTCACTCCGAGATCGACCTTTAGCTCATAGCAAGCAGACACTACAGAGTTAAGTAAGACCTCAATCATTGCTGAGCAATAATCATACATTCAATCTTCACGTCCGTCAACTTCCATACACTCACTCACTCAACTCTCGTCATTCCTCTTAGAACGCTGCGCCGGAGTCACTGTCCCGCTTGAACGTGTTTTCCCACATGCGGCGTCTGGCGAAGCTAAACGACGGTTTAGTGGGTGTCCACGGTCCTGCGAACGTCCGCGCGTAGGACCAGCCCTGTCCGTCGCCGCGTCCGGAGCAGTACTGCCAGCCTGAGCCCGTCATATTGGCCGGCGCACGTGGCGCCACGTCACTGAACGTGGCCGACGTGGCGGAGTCGTCGTACGACGACCACTGCTTCCTCTCCTTGGTGTTGGTGGGCTTCCAGCCGGAGCCCATGGCCCAGCTCTCGTTCTCCCACACGTACGCGCGTCTCTCCTGGTCGTCCACGGCCTTGAGACAAAGCTCCAATTGCAGCGTGCTATTGCGCTTCTGGCTGGAGAACTCGCTGGCCACTGACAGGGGGAAGTTCTCGAGCGTTGACACGTCCATCTCGTCCGCCAGCTTGGCTACAGGCACCACGAGTGTGCCCAGAAGGTCGTCCGGGTTCAGAGTGTCCATGTCGTAGACTTCTACATTGAGCACGGCGCTGGAAGCGTCGGACACGGGGAAGACGTAGCGCTCCGGAGGGTCCCACACGGGGTTGAGCGTGTTCTTGAGGCACGGACTGCGGTGCTTGACGCCGTTGAGCTTCAGGATGACGTACGGGTCGCTCTTGCCGCCCACGAGGCTGAAGTCGCTGGACGGGAGGTCTGCTGCGCTGCGCAGCGTCACGTGCAGGAACGGCATGAGGGCGGGAGGTGTCGTTGGAGACGAATGGGGAATGGAATGGCCGTTGCGTGCGTCGTGCGGTAAAGCAGGGGACAGTGTGGATTAGGACGGGGGAGGTAAGGACCCCTGGGTTTAATGGTGGATTTGGGGGTGAATAGAGGAGGAGAGTTTTGATGTGTGGTGGTAAAGCCAGGTAGTGGGGGATCACGTAGGTACACTTTTTTTTCGGTCGCCTTTGACTGGAAGTTGGTGGCAGACCTTGCGGCGCAAGTTGCGCGGCACAAGGTGTTGACCAGCTCTGCTCATTCTGCTCACTCTACGGTAGTCTGTTACTGTAGCGACCGACGTCATGTTGCACTAAGTTACGTGCCAGCGAGATCTTATCGAATTGCAACAGAGCTCTCTGCCGGTTCGGTCTTCTCTTTATTCGACCGTGCGACGCCACGGCGGACGTGGCGTGGGTAGCGATGGTTGAGCCGCCCTCGAAATGTACTTTGGATTCAATGCGTGGTTGCTAAATTATTAGTTTTGTTAAACTTAGGAGTTGATGCTGGTCGGTACCCCACGTGGGTCCTCATTAAACTATTTCGCTAGTATGCATAGCAGCAAGTCGTGAGCGAGCTTGCACACGTTAGGAGTTGAGCCTACTACACTTTCAGCTGAGGATATCGTCTTCCACCCTGGCCAGGTCTCAGACCACTGTCTATTCACTCGCCTTTTGACGATGACGATGGAACTCGATCATACCGCAGCGAACCCGCAGCACCAGCACGTTCACCTTTCATCCTTTTAATGAAATATCACTAACCAACCTCGAAACTTTTGAGTCAAAAACACACGCGACACCAGCGATATCATTTGTGATCCAGCCCCATAAAATGTCGGAATTGCGCCAAAGGCGAATGCCAATCAACCGGCAACAGCTTCAACCGGCACTTTTGTCACGTCAGGTTGACGTCCCAATCGTACTTAGCCATCCACTATACTTTATCCCAGTCAACCCGCTGACTCGGGGGCCCATCTCCGTGATTACCCCCGACCTGCGCATGGTCATTCACACCATCAAAACCAATTCCCTCTTCATCAGACCATGTCGTCGCAGTCCAGCGACGTGGAGAGCGTCGTGTCCGCCGTCAAGTGGGTGGGCGTCGTGCTGGCGGTCGCCGCCGTGGTGGCCGTGGCCACCGTCCTCTACATGTGCTGCTACCGCAAAGACACCAACGCCCAGACGGAGCTCATGGACGGTCTGCTGCGCCGCGACCAGCTCGAGGAGACGGAGCTGGAGGACGAGGGCAAAGGCTGGCAGTGCGTCGTGTGCGGCCTGGCCAACAGCGCCAAGCGCAAGACGTGTCTCATGTGCGGCACGGGCATCGGCTTCTTGATGGGCAGCGAGCTCAGCCGCCGCAAGAGCTCGCGGACGCTACTGCGCAACAACAGTCGGGGTATGGACGTGGCTGGGGAGGAGGAGGACATGGAGGCAATGAGAGCGCGACAGCGAGCGCTGTTCAAGCGCCGCATGAATACGATGGCCAGGAAGAACCTCTCGCAGAGACAGCGTGGAGCCTTCCGACGTCGACTCTGGCAGCGCAAACAGTTGTCGGACGGCAAGTTCCGCTGGGTGCGACAGAACAGCATTGATGTGGTGCCCGAGGGAGACACGGCGCTGCCGTCGCTACCGTCGACGGCGGAGGCGGGGCCTAATGGGGAGAGCGTCACGGACTACCACAACCTGCGCTCGCAGGGGTTTGTGTCGCTGTACGACGCGTCCGGACGACTCACGTGGACGAAAGCGGACGAAGTGTCCATCGACATGGAGTCCTTTGATGCCATGCGCAAGGGGCTTGAGCAGCTTGACTTCGAGGTGAGATTGGAAGCAGACTGGAGGAAGGACTGGACTCATAACGGTTTTTATTTTGTGTGTTGTAGGGAGTCATGGCACTTGGGTTCCGTATGAAGAAGCAGTGGTTCTTGGTGCAGTTGTCTCGGATTGCGACTCCCGTGACTGAAGCCGTTGCGAAGCTGAGTACGTTGTTTTGGGATTTGTTCGTGGTATTTTTGCTGTTCGTCTGCTTCATGCTGACTGTTTTGGTGGTTGTGTTTGTAGCGGTGACACGTGAGCGAATCATCGAGCAATCACTTCAACTAGCTGAAGCAGCACCGGATGCGCTTCACGCTTATCTGAAAATCACGTTCGAAGGCGAGCCGGGCATTGACGCTGGAGGCTTGCTGCGCGAGTGGTTTGGAATCGTCTGCAAGCAGATTTTCAGCGAGAAGATGGGGCTGTTTGTCCCTACGAAGGGCGAGGATATGAGCTACTGGATTGACCCGCTTTCTGGCGAGAAGAACGAGAATCACTTGAAGCTTTTCCGTCTAGCCGGAATCCTGGTCGGCAAGGCACTCTTTGAGGGTGTCGTATTGGACGTGCACTTAGCTCTGCCGTTGCTGAAGCACGCGCTGGGTATTCCCATATCCTTTTCCGACCTTGAGTTCCTGGATGAGGAGCTGCATCGGAACTGCAAGTGGCTCCGAAGCAACAATCATGTGGAAGGGCTTTGTCTGACGTTCAGCGTAATGCTGGAAAATGGCACCGAGGTGGACCTCAAGGAGAACGGACGTAACATCGATGTGACTGATGACAACAAGGAGGAATATCTCCGACTTGTCCTTGAGCATCGCATGCTCGACAGCATTGCCGACCAGTTGCAGGAATTCCTCATGGGTATTTACGACGTGGTACCCAAGGCTCTGCTTTCTGTGTTCGATTACCAGGAGCTGGAGCTGATCCTTTGTGGTATCCCCACCATTGACACTGCCGACTGGCGAGCGAACACCCACGTGCGCTACATCAAACTCGAGGACAACAAGAAAAACAAGATCACCGAGGAAGAGCAGAATGGCGTGCTGGAATGGTTTTGGATCGTCGTGGAGGGGCTTGCGCCAGAAGAGCGTGCTCGACTGCTGCAGTTCGTCACCGGCACTAGTCGCGTGCCTGTCGAGGGTTTCCGCGGACTCATGAGCTCCAGCGGCATAATCCACCAATTCACGATCCAGCTCGTGCCACGGGGCAAGGAGAAGTCCGGCTTGTTCCCCAAGGCTCACACCTGCTTCAACCGCCTCGACTTGCCCATGTACCGCAACATGGAGGAATTGGAGACGTACCTGACGATGGTATCTCAAATGGAGGTCTTTGGCTTCGGTCTCGAGTAAAGAATACCGTGACAAAAGCAGTCAATATATATATATAACCCGCCTGCAATGGAGTATCCGACAGTACAGTGCAGTGCAGTTTGGAATCACGTCGAGTTGTCCGCAGTTCAAATGCAAAAAAAACACCCTGCCGATGATTTACTTCGAGTTGTCCTTCTGCTTGGCAACGTGCGCCGCCACATCCTGCTGTAGCATTTCCTGATGACGTTTGTCTCGGCGTCCTTGCGTGCCGTCCAACGACGAGGTGAGCCACGTCGGCGAGGCCGCCGCCTTCTGCCCGTCAGGCTGCTCCTTGGCCGTGAGAATGGCCAATGCCGCCTCAATCTTGCTCCCAGCTGTGGCTGGTGTCTTAGTCTCTTCCTTGTCTGCAGATTTGCTGGCGGCACTTGCCACCTTCGCAGCGTTCTGTCGACTCGCCTCGGCCTCCTCCTCCAGTCGCCGCAGCCGGTCGCGCATCTCCTGAATAGCGGAGGCCAGCGCCTGGTCCTTGCTCTGCTGCTCCTTGACGACGCCCAGCTCGCCCTCCACCTGCTCCAGACGCAGCGACTCGTTCTCGCGCTCCATCCGCCTCTTCACCGAGTAGAGGTACAGCCCCAGCACTGTGCCCGGCCCGAAGGCGAACAGGCCGTAGATGAACGTGCGTCTCGGAGACAGCAGCTTCCTGCACCGCAGCGACCACAGCACCGTAACGATGAGATAAAGCACTGCCTATGGATGGTATTTCATGGCGCTTGTACGCACTCGAGCGCGTCCGGAGGCGCGTCCGAGAAGAGCATCTTCATCCTGCCGCCGATAGTCGACATCGTTGAGAGGCAAAAGCGTAAATGAAGCGACTTTCAGTACATAGGGATATACAGGGGTGCATCTTGTTTTCGTTAGAGATGACCAATATCTAAACCGGGAAGTGATCGAATATTAGAGGGTTTGTGGTAAACACCGGGTGCAATCGTGGCGTATAAATTTATAGAAGTGCCGAAAACACCACTGCACGTCAGGGTGCCCACTTCCTGATCTCCTAGCACTTCAACTACTACAGCACGTCTACCTTGCTGGCCACCAGACATTGCGTTCTCTATTTATTTTGTATTTTTCTTGCTTTATCCTCCCGTCTTGACAGCATGTGCCAAGCAATCATCGCACCTGCCAAGGTGGGAAATGCGACGCACCTCTCCATGCCTCCTCTCTCTCTCTCTTCCTACCTCCTTTGTCTTCATCGTGTGCTGAGTGTTTCGCTTAGAGCACCAGGTGTTTCCTGCACGACCTTCTCATGTGTATGTCTTCCACGTTGCGTCGTCCGTTAACTTTCGCAGGAGCACCCAACCGCCGCGGTCTCCACACGCACACAGACTGCTGCTGCTTACACTTAGTGCTTCTTGTACACAAACTCATTGGACACCCACGGCGCGCCGGAGCTGCCCGGGTTAATGACCTCCAGCGTCTTGTTACGGATCTCGTCCGCCTTGGCGCGGTTCACGCCTCGCAGCCAGATCTCGTAGCGGTAGTTGTTGCCCGAGTCCCGCTTGTCCTTCTTGTTGTTCTGTACGCGTACCAAATCAAATACATCGCGATAAGAAGCCCATCAAATCAATTCACAGCATGCAGCCAGCGGTTTCACTCTCCACAGCAGCACAGGACCCACCTTGTGGATGACTCGGACGCCCGTGACTTCGTTGCCCGGGTCAATGAGCTCTCCAATGGCACCTAGCACTAGCTTCTCCCAGAACTCGTCCAGCTCCTGGGCTCCCACCTCTGCCAACAGATTAAAAATCAGTCACACACACACCACTGCACGTAGACGCGACGTCAAACCACGCGCACCTTTCCGGATGGACCACTCGCCGCCGTTCTTGTTCTCCGGGTCCTCCCACTCGGGCACGATGCCGTCCTTGAAGACAGCGAAGCCCTCCACGGTCCGGTCCGAGAATTTCTTGCGGGTAAAGCCGTCAAACAGCACCTGGCTATGTGGCCACACAATTATGTCATATGCACACAATGCAGCATACAGTATTAGACAATATTGTGATGGAGTTGGGCCGATAGAATGCAGACGGCACCTGGGCGACGGGATGTTGTTCCAGTAGCCCCAGAACTCCTCGACGGTGTTGAAGGTGCAGAGCTTGAAGAGCTTGTCGCCGTATGACATGTTCTTCCCCTGCTCGCGCTGCTCCCATATGGCCCAGGGCTCGTTGAGCTCGTGCTTCTCGGCGTCTCCGGACGCCATCGCTGAGTATCCTGCTGCGCTTCGCTTTTGGTGGGACCTGTGCGTTTTGTGTGAGCTTTTCGGGCACAACGGGGGAATGGTGTGGTGTACACAACTCAAAACTTAAAAATATTTCGTCCGGAAAATGATGTCCCGTTCGTTATTGTGACTTTTACCGTTCGTCGAAATCGAACATTCAAGTTGCAGTCTACTCGCCCTTGTACTGCGGCTTGCGCTTCTCCTTGAAAGCGACGAGGCCCTCGATGCGGTCCTTGGTGGGAATCACCTGCGCATAGCAGGCGTTCTCGATGGCCATGCCTGAGGCGATGTCCACCTCAGAGCCACGCATGATGGCCTCCTTGGCCATGCGCACGCCCACCGGCCCGTTGGGCAGGATCTCGCGTGCAATCTCCAGCGCCTTGTCGTAAGCTTCGCCCTCAGGCACTGCATAGTCCACCAAGCCAACCTTCTCGGCAGACTCCGAGTTAAGTCGACGGCTCGTGAAAATGAGCTCCTTGGCCTTTGAAATGCCTGCGCAGCAGCATAAACGGAATCAGCCCTTGCGGCATAAAGCCTGACCAATGCACTAACTGATAGCGTACCGATCAGACGAGAAGCACGCTGGGTACCTCCAGCACCTGGCAGAATAGCCAGCGACGTCTCAGGGAATCCGAGAATGGCCTTAGCCCCAGCAATGCGGAGGTCGCACGCCAACGCCATCTCCATGCCCCCACCAAGCGCAGCGCCCTCAATGGCTGCAATTGTCGGCATCGGAAGCTGCTCCAGGTCAGTGAACCCCGTGCGATAGCCTCGAGAAGAAGCCGCTGCCTGCAACAACCCATCAACCAGCAGATTAGCCCCCAAATAGCTACGTATCCCTCCTCAAGAACGCACCTCCGGAGGCGTCATGCCCAGTCGCTCCTTTAAATCTGCACCCGCACAGAACACTTTGGGCACAACACTGCGCACGATCACCACGCGGATCTTGGGGTCGAAGCGGACTTGGTCCAGCGCTTGGCGGAATTCCGCCATGAACTGCCGACCAAGCGCATTGCGCGCCTCAGGGCGGTCCATGGTGAAGAGCGCGATGCCGGCGTCCTTGCCGCCCAGCATCTCCAGCTTGAACTGCGTCGCCTTGGCAGCCGCGGAGCTCAGCCAGCGCTGCTGTCGCGGGGTCGGCAAGGCCTTCGTCGTGCGCGCTACCGTCGTCAGCATCGTGGGTGTCGTCGCCCAGGTAGGAGGAATAGGAAGTGCTGCGCTGCACGCAATATCCCTACCAACTTCAAGCAGGTATGTGTTGTGTAGCACACACCATGTAATGTCACTCGAAATGGACGAGGTTTTATTCCAGCCATTCAAACAACATTCTTACGACAATTTTCCCGTCCGAGGTTTTTCAACTGTGTGAATGGCTGGCTGGGCACGCGCCGCGGTGTCGCGGCTGGGCTTTTATGTGGGGCATTTCATTTTAGCAAAGTCGCAGAAGAATGGGAGCCTACAAGTACCTGGAGGAGCTGTGGAAGCGCAAACAGTCGGATGTGCTGCGTTTCCTGCTGCGTGTTCGCGCCTGGGAGTACCGCCAGCTGCCGGTCATCCACCGCGTGACGGGCCCGTCCCGCGTGGACAAGGCTCGCCGCCTCGGATACAAGGCCAAGCAGGGCTTCGTTATCGTGCGCGTTGCCGTGCGTCGCGGTGGCCGCAAGCGCCCGAACTCGAAGGGTATTGTGTACGGAAAGCCCAAGCACCACGGTATCAACGAGCTCAAGTTCGAGCGCAACCTGCGCTCGGTGGCTGAGGAGCGTGCCGGCAACAAGTTCACGAACCTGCGCGTGCTCAACTCGTACTGGGTGAACCAGGACGCCACGTACAAGTACTTCGAGATCATCATGATCGACCACTCGCACAAGGTCATCCGTCGCGACCCGCGCATCAACTGGATCGTCAACGCCGTGCACAAGGGCCGCCAGCAGCGTGGCCTCACGTCGGCCGGCCGCCAGGGCCGTGGCCTGCGCAAGCGTGGCCACCGCGCCAACAAGATCATCGGTTCGTCGTTCCGCCAGAACTGGAAGCGTCGCAACACCCTGTCGCTGCGCCGCTACCGCTCGTAAGTGTAGCGCTAGCTCTCTGCACCCAGAGACTCGCTGCATTCTGGCTGACGAATGCCTTAAGAACATGTTGAATACATGCGACTTTGCTGCCGAGACCATGGCTATTAGTACCATTATGTTGTTATGTCTTCTGTCTGTCTACTTCTCGTGCTGATGCATTAGAGCGACACTATTGTATGGCAAGTGGAAGTTGTATTATCGTCGACCTTGTGTCACTATCTCCTCAGTTACTTGCCGTTGGGGCGCAGGTCCTCGAGTGTCTGGCGGATCTGCTGCTCGCGCTTCTTCTTCTGCAACTCGTAGCGCTCGGCCATGTCGGGCACGACGAACAGGTTCTTGACGCTCTGCGGCACCGAGTCGATGATGCCCGTGCCGAAGAGTCCCCACTTGCGGTTGAAGTCGTCCGAGAGCTCCGGGTGCGTCATGCGGATGCTGGCGTCCGCGAACTCCTGCGGGTGCTGGAAGCGGTAGTACGCCATCATGGACACGGCCGCCACCGTCATGCCCGTGGCCGCGGACAGCGCCACCGCGGGGAGGCTGATGCGCGGACGACCCATGCTTGAGCTTCTTGTGGACTGTGGTGGAGTGACCAAAAATGGGTCGCAATTCAAATGGTGCAATCTTTTCGAGTTTTAAGCTTGGTTCGTGTATTGATAACTGAATTGGGTCACTTTATAGTCATTTTTGAATTGCATTAATTTTTGTACAAGATGGACGAGGTCTTCACTTGCTGTCGATGCGTGAGCATCTCTGAGGAAATGGTGAACTAACGTGCATGTATAGGCATTGCATTGAGCTCGCGGGAGCTTTGACTGACCGTGTACTTGGCGTGTACAGAATGCCGAGCACCGGAAGACGATGGAAGACACGGTCCGCATCGTGGACGGCTTCCTGCAGCGCCCCCAGAACGGCTACTTTGCCATCCACGACGGCCACGGAGGTAACAGCAAAAACCTCATTTCCTAATTTTTTCTTTACGTGTTGAGAGATATTTAACAGGAAAATATGCTGCCAGGTCGTTCTGTGTCGACATATTTGCAGCGAGTGCTGCACGAGAACATCGCAGCGGAACTGCAATTGGAGGGAGGTGATTCTAAAGTTGAGCGGTGTCTTGAAAGGTAAAACATGGGGTGGGGATTGACGATACTGGTGAGAAGAGGTAGTCGCCTGATGGAGTATTTGCTCTTGCTGATCTGTAGGGGCTTCTTGATCTCGGACATGGAGTGCTGCCAGTCGTTTTCCGGCTCGGTGGGTTCCACGGCTGTGACTGCAGTGCTACTGCAGGAAAGCGGTGACCAAACGCTTTATGTGGCCAATGTTGGAGACAGGTGCGTGGATTCTTAAGGTCACGGAAGTTTAGTGGGGCTATCGCATTGACTGGGATGTTATGCTGTGATACTTGCAGTCGTGCCGTGATTAGCCACAAAGGGAAGGCAATTCGACTCTCGAAGGTAGAGTGAGAGTTTTTTTTCCATTAAGCCTGTTTGAGCGCTAAATCTTGGACTTGCGAGTGTTGTTCAGGATCACAAGGCCAACGATCACGACGAGATGGATAGAATTGTCCGAAGTGGCGGTTTTGTCATACAAGAACGAGTGTCTGGCGTGCTTGCAGTCTCCCGGTAAATGCCCTGTCGCCTTCTTGAATTTAATGGCACAACGCTCTTATGCAGGCAATTCATTTACAGGAGCTTTGGAGACCGGGATCTCAAGCAGTTTGTGGTTGCGAGGCCGCACACCAGCGCCACAAGGTCGGTAAGTCTGTAAGGCGTCGGTGCATGTTTGACCTCTGACGCCGTACTGCTTGTCTTGTCTCCTCTAGACTACAGCCTGCGACCGACTATCCTTTCTTCGTACTGGGATGCGACGGTGTTTGGGATGTTCTTGGCGACCAAGAGGCTGTGGACATGGTGGGATCCATACCCGTCGCCCAGCAGTCACAAGCCGCGCAACTTCTTGTCCATGAGGCGCTTGCAAGGGGTAGTGGTGACAACGTCACTGCTATTGTGGTGTTTCTTTGATGGACGTCCAAGTGCGTAGACGACGCTTTGCCCCTATCAGCGAAAAGACGCAGCTAAAGGATCGCAAACATGGTGCCCCCGGACTGGGAAGACTGCAGCTGCATTCTCAAGCAGGTATCGTAACTACACCTCATTCACCACTTTAAGTGCACTGTTATTGACGTTCTTCTCCGGATTCCTAGCTTCAAACGGCCGCTCACATTGTCCACAGAAGTCTGCGTGAAGTTGAAAGTGGCTCCGGTTCAAAGCGTGCGCTACAAAAGCTGCTTCCCAAGATCCTGTCTTGCCTTCAACGCTTCCGAAAAGCGATAGATGCCTCATTTCTACAGGACACAGCTGAGATGACCAACCAGCAAGAGAGCTCCTGCGCTTCAATCCTGACTCAAGAACAAATGGAGGAGATCGCCGAATTGCTGGCTGCCACTCAAATGTACACTCGGTGCAAGGTTTTTACGGTCGAGAACATCCAGCAAGAGCGCCTTCAGAGCGTCCAAGAAGAGCTTGATGCTGTTGCACAACTTGGCGATGTTTTGCCGAGCCACAGCCTTCCAAATGTCAGCTTAGCGGACAGCGAGAAGCTGAAAAGGCTGATCACGAGGTTGAGGAAGCAAGAGCAGGAACTTGCTTTTCATCGAGGGCTTCTAAAAGCTCAGCAGGAGTTTTCGGGCCCCGACAGTGAGTACTCTGCCGAGAACTTTGCGTTCGGAAGCACCCCGTTCCCGACGTGGCTGAATCTTTTCACGCAACGATCCGTGCTGGATGCAATTGCACGTGCTCCGAAGCATGCGAAGCTGACGGTCTTTGGGTCGTCCTCGGGATCGCTCGTACTCTTCGCAGCCATCACACTTGGTCTTCCTAGTGTCGGTGTCGAGATCCTGCCGTTCCTGCATGAGCAGGCCGAGCAAACCCGTGAAGATCTGCGCATTCCGACGGACAAATGCCGCTTCGTTTGCGCCGACATGCTCACTATGCCACTGCAAGACACGTCGATACTCGTGCTTACATCCCAGTGCTGGGACAGCGAACTGTACCAGCAGATCCAAAGCAAACTCGAGACCGAGCTCCATCCGGGGACCCTCGTCCTCGACTACAAAAAGACCCTGCAAAAGTCCCACCACTTCCGCATGGTCCAGCAATTAGCGCACCAACGCGTGTCCTGGACGAATTCCCAGTCTCTTTTCATCTTCGAACGCCTATGACCCCACGATGAATATGATGACTCAACTAGGTACAGTATCTTTTGGATACTATTCAGCGTTTTACCCAAATAAGATGAGCTTGAAGGGGTGTACCACCCGATTTTAACTTCAACTAGCATCCCTTTATTCCGAAACCCGCCGAGTCGCACGCAGGAGTGAAGGTCACCGTGACTGGACCATGCCGCTGCCGCCCAAGACGGTCCTGATCGTGGTGAACGTGCTGCCGCTCGTGTTCGAGCGCAACGAGGCGTCCGCCAGCGGCTGGGACGTCTCGTGGGCCACGGGGGCCACCGCCATGCTCTACCGGACGCTCGTCAAGGACGCGGACAAGTACTCGCCGCTCTTCATCGGGTGCCCGGAAGTGTTCGTGGCCAAGAGCGAGGAGGCGGCGCTGGAGAAGCAGCTGCTGGCGCTGCGCTGCGTGCCCGTGTTCCTGGACCCGCCCGTGGCGCACCGCTACTTCCAGGGCTTCTGCAAGGGCGTGCTCTGGCCCGTGTTCCACAACGTGGTGGACGTCTACAACTCGGCCGAGCTGCAGTTGGACTGCGAGGACAAGAAGAAGAGACACGCGTGGCTTGGCGGCAAGAAGGACGAGAGCTCGGGCGTCAAGAGCGCGTGGTGCGACCCCGTGTCGTGGAATCCGGCGGCCCAGGACATGTGCTGGTCGGACTACTGCAGTGTCAACAGGTAAGAGATCAAGAGGGTAAAGAGGGTGGGGGTGGCTACAGTGACTGATGCTGGTGGAGTGCAGGACGTTCGCGCGTCGAGTGGTGGAGAGCTATCATGACGGGGATCTGGTGTGGCTCCACGACTTCCACTTCTTGATGTTGCCGTCGTACTTGCTGCGTCGACTGCGGACTGCGATCGTTACGATGTATCTGCACGTGCCATTTCCCTCGAGCGAGATCTTTCGATGCCTTGCAATGCGCACGGAGATCCTTCGGGCGATGCTGTGCGCAGACCACATCGGGTTCCTGATCTTTGAGCACGCGAGGCACTTCCTCACGAGTTGCAAGCGGCTGCTGGGACTGGACTACAAGACGTGTCCGAATGGAATGCTGGTTATGGAGTACAATGGACGCAAAATTCACATTTCATGCTCGCATGTTGAGCCGGATGTGACGCATTTGCACGAAATGCTCGACCAAAACCAAGCTGATGCTAATGGCGCCGCGCTAGACTTCGCTGAACACGTCAAGAACGCTATCACAGCAGGAAGAGACCCAACTCAGCACCGACTAGTGATTGGATCTGTAGACCGCGTGGAGGGCCTCACGGCCATACCGTTGAAGCTCCGCGCGTTCGATCGCTTTTTAGCAACTCACCCGGATAAGCGAGGATCCGTGGTTCTCGTGCAAATCGGGATCGCTCTCGACTCCAGGCCTAACGATTACCACCGGACACGTGAGTACGTACTGAAGTTCACGGAGGAGATAAACCGCCGGTATGCCCCTCCTGGTGGTGTTGTGGTCTACTTTGAAGAGAAAAGGAAGACCACGTGTGCTGAGCGAGTCATCCTTTGGCGTATGTGTGATGTCTATCTGGATACTTGCGTTCGGGGAGGGCTGTCATTACTCCCTTTCGAGTACATGATAGCCCAGCACCGGAACATTTTAAGTAAATCCAGGGCTTCGACAGGGTGGAGCAGCCCACGTGGGAACGCTGATGTTGGTGGTCTAGATCGCAGTTTCGGCATCATGATCGTGTCGGAATTTAGCGCCTACAGCCGCATATTGAGCGGTAGTTTGGCGGTGAACCCGTGGAAGACCGACGACATGGCTGCTGCGTTCGCGAAAGCTTGCTCGATGAGCTACTACGAAAAGCACAACCGATTTTATATGAACTACAAGTTTCTGGTGGGTAGGTCCGATGCGACCCCGTGGGGAGAACGACTTCTGGCCGACATAGAAGTTGTGACTGACAAGACACAGGATGCCTCGTCCGGTGAAGTCGTTCAAGTCGGCTTTGGGTTTGACTTTCGAGTTATGCGGTTCGAGTCAGGCTTCGTGAGCCTGGATGTCGACGATTTGGTCAAGAAATGTTCTAATTCTTCGCGTCGTCTTTTCATTCTGGACTACGGCGGGACTCTAAGCTCAACAGCCAGCATTTTGGACGAGGAGGGTGCTCAGTACTCATACCGAGGCGAATGCGCTGATCAAGTTCTCCAGACCTTTGATGTGAGTGATCGGTACGGTGGCGAGTGCACCGTTCAATCCGCCGCTCGATACATTGATGGGAAAGTTCGCAAGCCGATCTCTGATGAAACACGGGCTAATCTGAAGACACTATGCGTCGATCCGTGCAACATCGTGTTTGTCACCAGCAATACCCAGCGAGCGGCGCTTGAGACCCAATTCGGTTCCATCCCAAACTTGAATCTTATAGCTGAGAACGGGTTATTCATCAGAAAAGCAGGCAAAGGTGACTGGGAGTGTGTATGCGATGATGATAAGCGGACGTTCGACTGGAAAGATGACGCAAAACGCGTTATGCGGGCATATGCCGCGCGAACAAACGGCTCGTTCCTTGTCGAGAATGCTGCGTCACTATTATACGATTACCGCAACAGCGATCAAGAGTATGGCGAGATCCAGTCACTGGAGCTCTGCGCTCAACTTCGGCACATTGTTGAGGTAAGTGTAGTTTGAGTAATATTTGTTCGTTATGCTGTATGTTCTCACTTCGTATTGCCATTCACAGAGCGGTGAGGCAACGATAAACCGTGCGAAGGGATACGTCGAGGTGCATCAGTCTGGGGTTAGCAAGGCTGTGGCAGTATCATTGGTGCTGAAGGTCTTAAAAGAACAGGTCGATGTTCCCGAGTTTGTTTTTGTCGTGGGAGACGACGAGTCGGATGAAAAAGTGTTCCAGGGTACGTCCGTGATTAAGCACGTGTTTGAGTGATACTTCACTAACCTCTTTGCATGGTCTAGCTGTTCACACTTTCGCCGAGAACGAGCCCAAACTCGAGCACGTTGTGACCTGTACAGTAGGGAAGAAGCCCAGCAGTGCGAAGTGCTATGTGGTAAGTCCACTGGGTTCCTATACAAGCGCTTGAGGTCCAGACTGACTAAACACCTCGTGCTCGTGTGCTGTCTTTTGATGAAGGATAACATGACAGACATCCTTACAGCTCTTCATGCCATCGGCGTACGGGTACGGTAGCGAGGTGACGTCGTTGACGCCCGCAAACACTTAACTTACAGACCTTTCTGCGTCAAACCACAGCTCCGCCTCACCCGCTCGCGCACCCGTTTGTTCCAGCAGCCTCGCACATACTGCCGCCAGTTCCTCAAGCTGAAGTGTCTCGTGTCAAAGGAGTTCCTGCAGTCGCTGGACCGGGAGATGCGGTCTCTGTCCATGCTCTCCAACGGCTCCACCACCGTGACTTTGAACCCCGACACCGACGAGCTCTTGATCCCAAGTGAAGCTGCATCCGCAAACTGGGCGGCACTGGGCGCCGCCGTGCTCGCAGGCTGCGTCCTCGGCGCCGTCGCTGCCTCCCAACGCCACCGCGTGCTCCGTCGCTTCTTCACCTAAAAAAGGGTCCACAAAGGGTCCACCTGTATCACGTCAACATGACATTTCCCCCATTCCATTAAAATTACAATTCTGACCTTATTGTACCACAAACAAGGTACAATCAGGTGTCGTTATGCAGCTGGCAGAGACGTCAGGCCACTCACACCTCCTCAGTGAGGAGTCCTCACCTCCTCATTGCACGCGCAGCAGGCCACTCCTCAACCTGCCCACTGCCCTCATGGGGCACCCGCCAGCCTCCGAGAGTGACGCGCTGCTGCGTGGAAGAGACCAGTGCGTCCTCCATCAATTGTGTCAATTGTGTCATTTGTGTCCATCTAACCTTTTGCAATGTGTTAGTGGGTCCTTCTGCTCCATTTCGCTGTCCAGTGACCCAATTGAGAAGCTCTCCAAGTCTCGAGTCGACAGGCAACGCAGACGCGCTCGCCATCGAGCGGGACTTCTGGCCATGTGCAGCTGCTTCCGGGCTCTAGTCACAGGGCCGTGCTCCGGTCTCGTGGTTGCAATCGCCGGGCTGCTGGTGCTCGTGGGCGTGGCCTGCTCCACCATCGCCCTGGTGGGCAGCTACAGTGCCGACGAGTATTTGTTCCTTGGAGCCATTGCATCGGGCGCCTTCACGCTCGTCATCATCGTGTCGTTCCTCACGAGTCCTGCAGTGCGAGCGCACCCGAACCCGCTCATCTTCAGCAAAAGTCTGGTGGACTTACTGCTGGCTGTGATCTACGTGGCAGAGTACTGCGTCACGGAGTTCTCGGTGGACTCGGTCGTGCTGCCGTTCCGCATCGCCGCCATCACACAGGCGCTGCTCATTGCCGGGGAGTTCTGGTTCTTCGCCATCCCGATCGACATGGTGCAGTCCATCACGAACCCGTTTACTTCCTACGCGCACAACTTCCGAGTGTATTGGTTCTACTCGGTGCTCAGTGGGATTGTGTGCGGACTTGTGCTGTGGTTCCTGGGCGACGCGGAGGTGGAGTGTGTTGATAGGAATGACACGAGTCCGGACTGCTTGAAGGCGGAAAGCGAGGGAGATCAGCGGTTTATCTGGTTCCACCACAATACGGACATGCCGGGGTTCTTCTGGCACCAGTGGATCTTGTACCACGTGTGCGTCGTGGTTTATCTGCTGTTTGGGTTGGCGTGTATGGCGTACGTTCGGACTCGTTTGCGGCGTGGACTGGAGGAGACGTTTGAAGTGCGACGCCGCGTGCTGTCGAACGGAATGCTGACGTGTGCGGTCTTTATTTCGTGGTCGTTCCTGATGATCTGTCTCTTTGCACTGACAAACACCGTGACGGTGAAGAGTGTGCTGGGGAGAACGCTGTTCAAGGAGCTGATCGACCTCAGTGCCTTCATGCACGCTTCTAGGGGTTGTGTCAACATTATTGTGTGGATTGTGGTCAATGCACCATACTTCCCTTCAATTTATTCCGAGGATTCAGCAACTTCCGCGCTTCAGTCTCCGTGTGGGAATGGAGTATCGTTGCGCAGATCGTTTTCTCCTGGTGCTGACAGCTCGGAATGCACTGAGGCAAGCGACAGTAAGCACGACGACTCGCACAAACACGAAGAAAAACTCATGAATCCTCAGCTCAATGTGGCGTTACGGAAGCAGATGATTCACATGGCAACAAATGGCATCATTGAGTCTATCCAACACCACCATCGGATGCGACGCGAAAACGGCAATAACCACACGTTCCAGTTGGACTGGCAACGATCTCCTCAGCGTCGAATTCGACAGCTAGTGTCTTCGTCTAGTTATGACGCGGGATCAATGACAATCCCCCCAAGATCACTGCCGATTCTGCGCGAGATGAGAAGCTCGACTGTTCGAGTGGTGGAGGTGCCGCGTGACAACCCGAGCAACATGCGCTTCACCTTCATGCCCGTGGCCCTGACGGAGATGCAATTCTACGATTTCCAGCCTCGAGTGTTTGCGTCGATTCGTCAGCTGTACGGCGTCAATGACTCCGAGTACATCTTCGCGTTTCGCTCGACGATAAACGAGCGTATCAGCGAAGGTCGAAGTGGTGCCTTCGTCTTCAACACGTGCGACCGCAAGTACCTTGTGAAAAGCACGACTTCGAAGGAAAAGGACGTGCTACTGCGGTTGCTGCCGAGTTACTTGCGCTATCTCAAGTGGAATCCTGGTACACTATTGCCTCGCTTTTTCGGTTTCCACGCCATGAAGATGTACGGCCAGATTTTCTACTTCATCGTGATGGGGAACTTCTTGGGCACAACGGACGTGATCCATCGCAGGTATGACATCAAGGGATCCTGGGAAGACCGGAATGCCCCCGCGTGTGTGCTAGGCGAGAAGTACCGCTGCTCGAAATGTAACCGGTTCTTCACGTTTGGTGGTGCTCCTGGGGAACCGTGTTTTTTGCCGGGTGAAGAGCACTACCCCGACATCACTCTACGCGACAACGATCTGAAGAAAAGACTGAAGTTGGACACGGAAACAGCGTCGAAACTCGTCAAGCAGCTGACGCGTGACAGCAACTTCCTCGCCAGTGCCGGCATCATGGACTACAGTCTTCTTATCGGCACACACTACTCGCACTTCACCATCACGACCGAATACAAGCGAGGAATTTCACGCCGCAAGTCCGTGGAGCTAACGGCGTTCTGTGCTGATACACATGACCTCAAGACCGACGTCGAGTTCCTCCCTGCTCTGGTCGGAACTCTTCGCTCGCCCAGTGAAGATGACGTCTTGTCGGATGGCACAAGACCCTCCGAATCCTCCGAGGTCTCCTTCGGAGGTCGCTTGTCCGATGTTTCTCAAGGCTCAGGTCCAAGTGAGCGGGCGGTATACCCACAGAGCCACGCATATCACGCGCACCAAGTCTCCGGTCCGAGCAAGTACTATTTCGGCCTGGTGGACATCCTACAGGAGTGGACTGTGTCAAAACGATTAGAGCGTGCCTACAAGGTGCGCGTCCTGCGAAAGTCCCGTAAAGGGGTTTCTGCAATCCCGCCGAAGCCGTACGCCCGGCGTTTCCAGCGTAAAATGAACCAACTATTCATCACGATGCCAGCGCACCCGCTAGAAGACGACGAGCCCAACGATATTCCAGCGCATCAAGTGTAAATATTTTACATGAACGCACTATCTACCGCATCGAACAGTAACTAGGAGAAGGACTTGAGATGAGCGTCTAGCATCTTGGTATCGCCACCAACGCGAGCGAGGCGTTCGTTCACTAGAATTTCGTAGATTTCGTGGGCCCGTTTGAGGTCGCGACCTCTACCCGATCGACTGGCGAACAGGTCGTAGAGTTCTTGTCGTAGTTGCAATAGCTGCAGGGCATGGGCAGCTCGAGTCTTGTCCATCGGAGTATCGCCGCCTTGGTCGACGTAGGCGGGTGTTGGCTCGTGGTAGATGGCTTCGATGGCGGCTTCGAACGCAGCCTCTTGCGTCCGCCACTTGAGCGCAAGGGATCTCCACGATTTGTCCTCGTTCTCCTCTCGGATAGACAGCGACCGTTGTCGTGTCCCGGTGTCTCTTGTTCGAGGCTTGTGCATGGGGGCGTAGGTTGATACACTTAGCAGACCATTGCGCAAGAGCAGCAATGCAACCGACGTGAACACGCGCAGAGGCATCAAGACGTGCAGCTTGCGTTGACGCAGCGAGTTGTGGAAAATGTTCTTGAGCTCCCGTTCAGTTGGACCGAGTGAGAGCGGCGTGAGGGTCTCGACGAATGCCGTGTCGTCGAGCAGCTTCACCTGGCCTGAAAGCTTCGATGAAGTGTCGTCCGTGGTGCCAGAGGCTGCAAGACCGAAGAGCTCCTGCACCCAGTACGAGAAGAGGTGGAAGTGGTTCATCTCGCCGCGGTATTTGATCAGCAGCGCAAGAACCTCCTCGAAGTACACGCACTTTGGTTCTTCAGCAGTGTGAGACCACAATTGCATCGACTTCTGTTGCTGGTGACGGACAACCGGACTTCGTGGTGCTTGCGCGTTGTACTGCTTGGAATGGAACTGGTTGAAGTTGGTCGGCCGCACCATTGCACTGGTGCGGCGAGGTGATCCAGTCGGACGTCGACAACTAGTCGCGTGAAGATGCTTATCCGACTGCGCTTCATTCTCTGCCTCGTGGATCGACGACACGGCTGCTGCTTGACTGTCAGGGTCCACGAAGTAGGAGGACACGATAGCCTCGAACTGATGATAGCCGTTAGACGGCAGATACTGTCGATACACGATGTTCTCCACTTCCGTGAAAAAAGCGTCGCTCTCGATGATGGAGTGCTCGTCCTCGACTCGGAACAACAGCTTCGCCAACTCGAGAGCATGAGGCACATCGATCACCTCGCGCATGGTGACGGGGTGGAACATCGGCTGACGGTGATACGACGAAGTATCGGCGCTCGATAAGCGGTTCGCACACACATAGCGACACACGCAGCAGAAGACGAGCTCTTCTTCTGACCGTTCATTCGCCATGAACTCTTGAAAGCGCTTCACATCAGGGTCGATGTCTGCAAAGTCGCTGATACTCTCATGAAGATTGGCCACTGCCGCGTCGATTAACTGCGGCAGTCCCAATCTACACCGGAAATGCTCTAGCGTGACCTGGTCGATACTGAACTTGACTGGCATCGTCTGCTCACCGGGTTGGTCTGCAGCGACAGCTCTCGAGAAAAGTTGGGATCTTTGTTGTCGCCACTCGTTGAATGACAACGTAAGGTGGCAGCGTGATGTGATGATGTCTGTAAGACGGCGGGGAGGCAGCTCCTTGAGTTTACCAACGATCGTATCGTAGATGTCCGAGATAAACTGCTTCAATGACACCAATCTCTTCCGTTGCTCTCGTGACGCGAGTGCGTGCGCCAACAGAGTCTCCGAGTCAGTCATATCTTCTCTAGAGGCAGGGTAATACATCGCAGAGCTCCACAAACTGTCGTCCAGATGCAACTCCGCGTAGTTCTGCAGTCGCATCGCATCTCGTTCTCCAAACGGAATGCTCATGGAGTTGTCATCGAACTCGTCAAATTCGTTCCCATCCGGTCGAGACTCGCTGTCCGTTTGCTGAGCTGCGTCGACGTCATTTTTGTCGTCTGGAGTCTGCTGGTCCAGATCCTCCAACAAATTCATCTGAGCAGCGTCTTCACTGTTCAAATCGACACTGCTGTCGTCTGGTGTCAGCTCTTCGTCGTCACCTACCGGCTTCTCCTCCGGAACGGTGCCTAAAACTACGTGAAGGGAGCCTACCAAAGCTTGGGCTTCTTGCATCGTTAGCTGGAAAAGTTCGAAATCTTCATCGTCAAATGCCTCGGATGGCGAGGCACTGGCCGGGCGAGGAGGCCACACCGGGTCATCATCAGGCGAAGTGGCTCCTTCACTAGTAATCACATCGCTCTCGTCCTTCACGCTTCTCGCTTCACCACGTTGAAACAGAGCGATGACAGAGGCCAACTCCCGGAACGTTGTCAATAGTCGAACGAGAGCTTGTCTTGGATTTGGTGCGCTCTGCTCGGTAGGCTCTTCGGTCTCCGAGTCTTTGTTTGCACTGTCGATGAGGTTTTCATTCGAGACGGGAGCAATCACCTCTGCAGCCGGCGTGTTATCATCGATGGGCACGGGCGCCGCTAGTGTTAGATCACTGTCACTACCCACTTTGAGAGTCGACACAGCTGAGAGTTTGAGCTTGGCGCTGCGTCGTCGATTCAGCAAGTACGCACGAACATTGGCTTGCATCAACTCAACTGCTGCATTTTCTTCTCGTCGCCGTAAAATGGTTCGCATGACGGCACGCCGATGCAGTGCTAGCTGGCGGTCGCGGAAGCCTCGATATGATCGTTGAATGTCCATTGCTGCTGCCTGCTTTTCTACGCGAAGAGCGACTCGAGTTTGCTCCTTTCGCGCTTGGTACTTCTGGAACGCGACTTGCAATCGCGTAGCTGCGAGATGAAGTTCTTTGGTCGAGTCCCGCTTTGAGCTCAACGAGTGTCTGCTGACCGACGACGCATCTCGTTGTCGTCTCCATTCGGCTTCCTCGTCGTCGATGTTGCTGTCGCTATCTACTTCACTCTTCTCTAAATTCTCCTCAAATTCTTGTTTTCTTCCTCGTTTTCGCAACCTGAACGCCTCCTGTGCCGCAGCTACAGGCGGACCATCCTTCATCTGTCGTTCAAGCTCTTCCACGTGTTGCTCAAATATCTCGTTCTCTTCAAGTGCACGCTCATATTTCTCGGACAGATCGACCAATTGATCTTGCTGCTGATTGTTCTTCTCATCCAAAACCTTCACTTGGTTGAGCAGCCGTGCTACTGCAGCGTCGTACCGTTCGCGGATCTCGTGAAGCAGCTCGCTCTGCTCTTTGCAGATGCATTTGATCTGTCGTGCCACCTCGTGGAAACAATACGAGTAGATTTGAGTCTCTTGGCTAGTGTACTCAACCATCAGTCGTCTCCTCTCAGCCAGCACAGAGATATCAGCCGTCTCGGGGCCACCACCTTCACTTTCTTCAAACTGTGGCATGGTAGCGCGCATCTTGTCGAGTGTTTGGCGGAGATACAACACTTGCTGACGATTGTTTGGTGTCAACGCAGGGAACACGACGGTCTCCCATTGTCCCTGCGCATTGAGGGTCGACTTGTACTGGTTCGGCGGGTAGTTCTGCGGTAGCAACACCGAGTTGGTCTCCACAACGAAGAATTCGCGCGGGATCATGGAGATTTCAGTCAATTCGCGTGGACGAGGAGACGAATATTCTCTATCATGTTCATTCGTTCGACTGCCTCGAGGTATTGGTACATGAATGGATGCTCGCGGAGAGGGTCGAACGATTTTGACGGAGCTGCGCTTCCTCGCACTGTTGCTGCCAGTTGAATCACCTCCATCCACCCGCTTCCTAGAGAAAAACCCACCAGCTTTGCTGTCGGCCAAATTCAACGGAGGCAGCATCAGTTAGTACAATTGCAGAATGAACTGCACCAGCAAAAATACATGCAACGCTAGGAACTAAAATTGCAAGCACTTACAGGTAGTTAGTTACTTCGAAGTATGGATACTGTTCGAAGTATCTACGTAAAGCCATGGAATGAAAGTCAAACGTTGTAGACGAACGACAACCGCACGTTCAGATCAGATCTATGAACGGTCTCCGATATCTTGGACGAGACGGCCCTTGAGCACCCAGAGGATCCACCTTTTGTCGCCTATCTGTCTAATATCGAGCGGGGATGGCGTTCATGCCTCGCTTTCTAGTGGGGATTGTTGTGGTCGTAGCTTTCCTGGTTGTGGGGGGTTATGGTGATGATGTGAGTGTGGTGAACGTGCCGTCGGGTATTACGACGGTGATGCAGGACGGTCGCGTGGAGCTCAAGGTGGACACGTGGGTGTCTCCGAATGCACCGCCAATGTTCGTGGACTTGACGTTGACGGACGGGAACGGCACGCGGATGGACTCCCTCGTGGCCCCTCGGACGCTGGTGTTCACTCCTGGTAGCAATGCTACAGTCCGTCAGCAGCACAAACAGAAGTTCTCGTTGTTCGGGAGAGTTCCCGGGAGGTTCTACCTCGACTACTCGCTGGGTGGCACCGACGTGGACAAATACTACCGACTTAGTGCGGACCGATCCGTCGTCTCGATCGCTGCAGGGGGTGAGGAAGGTTGGCAAGGAATTTGGATCCAGTTGCTGTTCAACCTCTTGATCTTCGTCGGTGGGATGGTCTTCTTCGCGTGGCGAAGGGTGCAACAAGTTGATCTGCCGATCTGGAGAGGCCACCAGGAGGCTCTTTTCCAACGCAGCAACTACGACGATATCTCACCTGATGCGTTCACTGCCAAGTACGGGGAGCTGCAGGGGTCTACACTGAAAGAGCGGGTGAAGAAATTCTATGACATTTCGTGCAGTGGTGACTACGTGAGCTCTACGTGCGGCATCCCGGCGGCGCTTATCATGCATTTCTTCCGGGACTGTGGTCATTTGTTCGCCTTCTTAAGCTTTTTCAGTCTCGCTGCGATGTTACCAGTGGTGCGTTTGTGGTAGATTTACCGGTGCAGTGAAGATGTTGATTTTTGTGTTGTTTGGTTTGTAGAACTATGTGCCAGGCAGTGCGCGTGGTCAAAAAGGAGGCGATACGTACCAAGCGACGACCTTCAGCAACGTGCCGCTGCATAGCGATTGGTACTGGGCTCATGTGGCTTACTGCTACCTCGTGGTTTTTGCAGTACTGAGTCTATTGAGAAGGCAACACGAGGTTGGGTCTGCGCTGCGCAAAAGAGCAAAGCACATTGTGGGAGCTCGGAGTATCTTCATCCAGCACGGACTGCCACTCGACACAAGCCACAGCTCCTTACTCGAAGCACTGCGAACTGCTATCCCCCCACAAGGCTCAGTTCACGAGATCACGGTGCTGCGAGACCTTCGCGCTGTCCACGAACTGCTTCAACGACGACAGATACTGTCGGACAAACTGAGTCGGATTCTAGCGTTCGACGAGGCTTACGAGAACGGCTCGTTGTCTTACAATCTCCTGTGCTGTCCGGGATCAGTCATGGCTCCAGAACCTCTCGAAGTGGCCTGGTGGCATCTACGCTGCAAGCCTGGACGATACATCTATCGGCATGAAAAAGTGAGTGAATGCTGCTGCTACTGCTGCACTTGTTGCTGTCCAAGACACAGCCCGAGAGCTGTGAAAGTCAAACGTGGCAGCGGATCCGACAGCCAATTCGAAACGATCTATGAAAGTCTCGTGGATGACAACACCGTCGAGGCGTACGACAGGACTGCGGCTCGACGGGTCTTTGCTCTGCGTGAAGAGCTCGACTTCTTCCCGGAAGACGCGCTCGAAGAGTTTGGCAAGCGGAAATGCATGGGCGCCGCCTTCGTGATCTTCGACTCGACAGCAACTCGCAACGCTTTCGTCCGGAACGTCCGCGGTCAGACCTGCATCGGTCGCGTGATCAACACAGCGGAGTCTTTTCAACGCCAAGGATTCCGTGAGAGACCATTGGCATCCTTGCGAAAGCCCGAAGCTGCCATGTCGGAGCAACTCGCCCCTGTTCTTCGAAATGTCATTCTCAAGAGCGCCCCCGAGCCTGACGATGTGATTTGGCAAAGTCTCGCGTACCGACCGTACACGCTTCGCAGGGCGGTAGCCTTTATGTCACGACAGATCGCCACTTTGGTACTGCTGCTATTGTTCTCGACACCCACCGCTGTACTCATGTTCATCAAGCTCGACTCGAACAGCGATGTGTATCGAGGACTCAACCGCCGCAACACCATACTGCTCACGATGGTGGCATCGTATCTGCCATCTCTACTTCTGGTAGGTGAAGTCTTGCAGTGTGGCTAAAAACTTCTCGTCTTCTCATCATTATCTTTGAATGTTTTCCCGGGCAGATTGCGGTGAATTGGTGTTTGTTGGCCTTCCTGTACCATTTGACAATGTCCGAGCCGTCCTTCAGCCATTCACGCCGTGTCAAAAGCTTCCTCGTGAAAGGTTTCACCTATCTCGTCGTGGTACGTGAGATATCGATAACCAACATTGCTAGTGACTGACCTCCTTTCTTGCGATTCAATAGAGTTCTGTCATCTTGCCCAGCATCGGAGTCACCGCAGTGTACCTGGCACTATCGGACATCGAGAAGACAGGAGGTCGCTCGTACATCGAGTCATTCCTCTACAAGGTATCGGGGACGTTCTTCATCTCGTACGTGTGTCAGCGTGCATTCCTCGGGTCGATTGTCGACATCACTCGGTGTGCCGATACTGTGGCCTTACAACCTTGGGTCCATTCACGCTCCATCACATCTCTGGAAGTGCAAAAGGCTCTCCGACCAAATGCGTTCTCGTACGGTCACGAATACGCGCTCGCGTTGAGTGTGTTCCTCGTCATCTTGCTGGGGACCGTCATCACTCCCATCATCACACCGTTTGGAGCGCTCTACTTCTACCTGAAGTACGGCACCACCAAGTACAACATGCTCTATGTGCTCCCGTACAGTCCTGGACGCGGTCACATCGCCAGCACTGCTGTCGAACTCACGTTTGTGTGCTTGGTGGTGTTCGAAGTGGTCATGTCCTTCGTGTTCCTTCAAGTTGCAGGACGAAAACACTTTGTGGCGATGGTCGTGCTGCTTGGGGCCACTGGTGCAGTGTACTTCTCTCGGATGTCGGGCAAGGACGCATTGGCACTCGTTCAGCAGGGGTTTGCAGACTTGCGTGGTGATTCAGCTGGAGCCACTGAATACGAATCTATCTCCGTTCCGAAAGCCCCTGGTTCAAGGCGCTCAATGATCGGCCCGAAGCCCACCGACCTGCAAGACGAAGAGTCTGTTGTTGCGTCGTACGCCGACCCGTACAAGGCTGCGCTCTCCATCTTCAAATTGCTGGGCGTCAACCAGTTCCACCAAATGACTTCGACACGCACACAGCTTCGATACGCCTTCATCAAACTGCGACGCTGGTCTCAACGCCCACTTCCTGAACCCGAACCGAAGAAGAGGAGATGGTGGCACTGGATGAAGAAGGAGAAGAAGCCTGCCAAGACGAAATCTTCAGAGGAGAAAGGCATCCGCGCTTGGTGGCGAAAACATCACAAGGATAAGCACGCCGAGCTCTAGCAGGAGCACATGACGTCAGTTAAGCGTGAGTGCATTTACAGAGTAATACATTAGCGAGGCCACCGCTGGAATTTTGCGATAAATACTACGAGCCCGCATTGCTTGCTTCCCTATTGGCGAATATAAGCGAGGATGTCACGGGAAGCATCAAAGCAACGGGGGACTTCTTACGGCCACATGGTGCCGATGATGGAGGCGGCGGCGTTGACGATTAGGCAGCTGATAAAGCTCGCAGGTAGCATGAGGAAGAACGTGTGAATCCACTATACAGCAAGAGTTCACAGTACAGAATAAGAGCCCCATCTCAAGTGTCACCGTTCGCACTACTACCAGCACGTACATGCTCTTGCTGGAGAATTTGGTCGATTCGCGGCAGCGGGAAACCAAAAATCTTCTTGGACGCTCCAGCAACTGTAGAGAAAACAAGCACTATCCTCAGTCAGAAACACAGCTGAACACAACAATACTGGGTTATTCACGTACTTGTGGCAATAGCGTCCTGCTTGCAGAGTGGACAGCGTCCACTTCGGCGTTCAAGCCATGGGTTGATGCAGTCCACATGGAAAAAGTGTTGACACGGCAGGACCTTCACATCGGCTCCATCTTCGAAGTCATCCAGACAAATTGGGCACGTCTCTGAATCCGAGTCCACCGAGCTCCGGTACGTGATTTCGTCCTTCACCACCTCTTCTTCATCTTGTTCTGCCAGTCTCTCTCTCTTCTCAACATAAACATCACCATCATCCGATAGAGAGTTTCCCGTCTCACGTGGACTTGCAGTCGCATCAGCAGTGCTGAACTCAGGCCCATTGACCGCCTGAACGTGGTTCTCAGCACTGGAAACGTTCTCGATCTCCGCCAGTGGGATCCGATCCAGCACGAACTGGTCTTCCAGCAAGTGTTCCAGCAACGTCCGCTGCATATTCCGCTCATATTTCGCGATCGGCAGTTGCTTGGCGGCCCGAGTCCGTCGAGTCTTCCCGACCCACTGGAAAACCGCCGACGACAGCAAACTCAAGCCACTCGAGAACGCGCAGACGATCGAAATCAAGAAAACGTAGGCGATCACGCGCTTCAACAAGCGGTTCGACGTCGACGCTTGCGGCACTGCACAGCAACATAAAACAACAACAAAAACTCATCAATTCCCCCCTAAGTTGCAGCAACACCCACCCAACTCACGTTCTCCGTTCGTGTCAATCGTGACCCGCAGGGGGTCCCACGGAGCTGCGCGACTCATAGCATCCAGCAGCCACTCGCCCGACGCGTACGAGATGAAGACCGACGGGATGCGGACGCTGCTCGCCATGTCGTCCTTCATCATGATGATGTGGTACGGCGGTCTGCACCATGCAGCAACATAAGGACAATTAGTGTACAGTACACCAACACACAGGAGGGTACTCTTTGCCTACTCGTGCCGCATCTCGTTGTCCATCACCACCACCGCAGCCGCGTGGGCGCGTTGCGCGTGCCACACTTTGTGCACAAAGTTGCAGTCGCCGCGCAACACTAGCGCAACTTTACCCGTCAGGTCTTGGCCACGCAATGGCTCGCAGGCTGTGAACGGCGACACTGCAGACACAAAAGAGTGAGTAACCAGGCAGAGTAACCGATGGATACATTGCGTAGTGTGTCTATACCTGGCACGACCTCGTAGCTCTGCAGTCCGCCGGTCTCGAGCAGCGTCAGGTTCGTGAACTCGCCGGAGCTGGTGTTTTTGACAAGCGTAACCATGTTAGTACCCCATTGTTTTTGACATTATTGACAGGATTACGTACACATGTGTCATTAACCGGCAGCTCGGGCTGTCGAAAACAAAAATACAAACAAAGAGCACAATGAGCAACGGGAGACAGGGATGGAGCGGCTTCATGTGAACGAGCGCGTACCTCTCTATGACGAGGGCGTGGGTCAAGGACGCCAGCAGCGCCAGCAGCAGCAGCGGCGGCGGCGCGCGACGCATGGCTCTTGAGTGGGAGGCGGCGGAACTCGAATTGAGTCTGGCTCTGACTTGGACTCACTATGCCGCGATGACGCCTGCGGTGGTCATATTGGACGTGACCAGACGCGTAACAAGCGTAAGCGCAGATGTGTGGGCCACACGGATTACTCAACATCTGTAACTTTGTATGTGGAGCGCACTGGCCAAGGAATCCTTGAATCCTTGGCAAGGATTCACTTTTCGTTTTACACTTCAGCCAAGTCGTGGCGGAGCGTCATTGGATGGTCATTCCTGCGTGTTTGTGTGTACATGTTTGTGTATGTAACTGGACGGAGGGGGGATTCGTCCCCCCGCAAGAAGTGCCACCGCCTCCTTGAGCCCCCGAGAGGCAGTCGACGCCTCGTCGTCGCGCACGATACGACCGTCCTACAGCGAACAAGTTTCTGGTCCTTCAGGGTTTTTATCTCGTAACATTGGGTGTAAGAAGTATGTGCGACCAAACATCTATGCAATTATTTAGTATATAGTAAAAAAAGATAATAAAGTTGTGCATTGGCAGCTAGTGCGAGTTGCAGCCTCCGCAGTCTCCCGAAGTTTTGGTCTTCTTGGTCATCGTGTTGGTCAGAACAACCGGCTTGGACTCCGCGGTCTTACCGACGTCTTGGGCCTTGGAGGGGGAAAGCGGTCGCGTGCGGGTCTCGTGGATCTTGAGCACGAGCTGCTTCACCGCGTCGAACACTTTCACCGCGCCGTCCCATTCCCACGCACGGGCGTTGAGCTTCGCAGTAGTGCGGGCGAACAGGAGGTTCTCCATCTCGCAGAAGTTTCGGACTTGCTCGGGCTGCGCGAAGCCTTTGGGTCTGGGAGCTTTGAGTTTGTCGACTTTGTTCTCCAGCACCATTGAGGCCGCGAGAGAGTCGCCTGCAGTCTCGCGCAACGTGCGAAGCCACTCACCGAGACGGTCGAAACTACCGGCATCGCTTACGTCGTAGACTAGCAGAGCACCGTCGGCACGGCGATAGTGAGACCGGGTGATGGCTCGGAATCGCTCTTGGCCGGCAGTGTCCCAGATTCGAGCGTGGATGAGCGTGCTGGGGTTGCTCGGGTCGGGGAACTCGATGCTGCCGAACTCGGCTTCCAACGTCGGTGGACGTCGATCCTGCAGTTATAGAGTGGGTAAGTCTGCAACGTACTCGGCTTTTTGGATCAAACCGTACCATGTAAGCGTCGTCACCGTTCGCTGCCACTGCCAACAAGCTGCTTTTACCAACGCCTGCGGTTCCCAGAAGGATGATCTTGTACATGACAGAAGCGTTTTGCCCCGCTCCGAGCTTTCTGGGCGAAGATGACTGCCGTCTTGGGGAAGACTGTGCAGACCCCGGCAATTGCGCGATGGCAGCGGATAACGCCTCACCATCGAGACGCAATGAGTCTCGAAGCTCGTGACGCGTTACGACACCTGCCTCAACGTCGACGAGCCTCAAGGTAATGGGTCGAGGTGTTGTCTGCAGACTGAAGCGGTACATGGTTATGAGGGTGTTAAGTTGGTGACTTGACGGGTACTCACTCACCTCTCGATAATTTCTTCGCAAGATACTTCAACCAGATGAGTATCGTTGATATGGGTCAAATACAGTCCCGGACGCAGCATTCTACGATTCCCATAGAAAACTCAGTAAGTCATACTTCAAGCACTCAACGAAGATGAACTGTTTCTCTCCAGTTTTACTTACAAGTGTTCTTGTCCAGGTTGTAGGTGCTTATTGTACTGCTGAGCTGGTCCACTGCCATCGGGTCCCTGCTTTGAAAAGTTAGTTTGTCTGCATATTTTACACTGTGATTCAACCTCTCCAGAATTGTCTACAGTACATGCCTTGGTGAGCTCCAGTAGACGGATGTTATAGATGCCGTTCCCTGTGTCTGGAAACTGAGCGGGGTGGAATCGCAACCCGATTTTATCGCTGGGGAACTTTACACGGAAAGCGATCCGCCATGGCAAGTCTACTCGGATACCGTCAAAACTAGGACCACCATGGAGAGTTAGGTAAATAAGGGCTTACAGTCCGAGTCGTCATCAGTTGAGTAGGCCTCAGCGGGCAGCAACGTCGACGATTGGCGTCGCGGACTCGCTGCCATTGTCAAGTGACGAGTTCTCCGGCAGTTCGACTTTGCGTCGGCTTGGGTTAGTTTTAGCCGTTACTGTCCGCTTTGGGTCCGTGAGGCTCACGCTCACGGTGAGCGACTTCTAAAGGAGAGCTCTTTCAGACAGACGCAGATACCTAGAGCCACAAAGATCGTGTAGCATCAAGCATGGCGGAAGAAATTAACTTGCAAGTGTACATGGAGGGGTTGTCCCGCGTTGACCGCGTTGTGGACGACTCGGGCTTCGCATTTACAGCACTCGACGTTATCGTGCGTCTGAATTGAGTTTGCTGATTCCTTGTAGAGTTTGGCATTTCGAGCTGAAGTTTTCGTTTCGATATGTAGGAAAGGGGTCTGGTGACTCTGGATCCCATCAAGAGCTACTCGCATTTGCTGTATGTGAACGTATCCAAGAACCAGATCACCGATGCCTCGCCGCTGTCAGAGCTCCAGTACCTCGTGTGCGTCGATTTGTCCGAAAATGCCCTTACAGCGCCGCCATCACTCCCACAGCAGTATTTGCAGGTATTGTGTTGTTCATTACTGCTGACATCAATTGCTTTGCTGACATGGCTCAATTCCAGTCGCTAGATATCTCTGGAAACCAAATTACTGCTCTACAAGGGCTTGAGTCGGGCTCGCTCTCAGTTCTCAAGATCAATGGTACATACTCTGAAGCGTGAATTCGAGGAATCCGATCAGGTTCACACTTACAATACAATTCTGTGCTGGTGCTGTAGGCAATGCGTTGATAAATCTTGTTGGCCTTCAGCATCTGCCGTCGCTCACCACTCTCGAGGCGTCCCGTAATGCCATTGAAGATCTCACCAGCCTCGCCGATGACGCATCCACCAAACTCGAGATCCTGACATTAGTACGTCAATCATCAACATCACCAAGTTATTGATTCAGCTAACACGATCTCGTTTTGTTTCTTGGCCGTCAGGACGAAAACAAACTCACGACTCTAAGTGGCATTGAGAACTTGCCTGCATTGCACACGCTGTCGCTCCAGCAGAACAATGTGCGATACCTTTCATTGTTTTGCGCTTAGTGTTGATTGACTAACATAAACGCATGGAACCTTTTGCCCTTTAAAGATCGACACGCTTGAGGGTATGCAGACGCTCGAACAGCTAACCAAGCTGACGAGTTTGAACTTGATCGGTAACCCCGTCACGCAGGTCGACGACTATCGTTCATCGATCATCTTGTTGGCGCCAACGCTTACGCACCTTGATGGTGAACCGCTCACGGACGAGGATCGCTTGGCCGCAGTTGAACTCAAACATCGACGAGAGGCCGAGGCTGCTGAGCAAGCGGAGGGGAACGAATAGTGCATTGCAACAGATAGTGGGAAACGAGTGTTATTAAAGACTATTGCCACCTGCCCAATGTCGAAGCTGGCAGCCTACTGCTGGGGCTCCTCCTTAGGGTTGAGCTTGATCAGATCGTCAATCCGCAGAATGGTAATGGCAGCCTCGGTGGCGAAACGCAGGCTCTTGATCTTGCTGATAGCAGGCTCCACGACACCAGCCTCGAGGTTGTTGCGCACGGTGCCCTCCAGCAGGTCCAGGCCCGAGAAACGCAGGTCGCTCTTGGTAGCGTCGCTCTGCGATGTGTTGTGGTGCGCACGCAGGCGCGCAACAAGCTCCGAGGCATCCTTGGCGGCGTTCACCGCCAGGGTCTTCGGAATGACCAGCAGCGCGTCGGCAAACTCAGCAATGGCCAGCTGCTCCCGGGAGCCCAGCGTCGTCGCGAAGTTCTCGAGGTAGATAGACAGAGCCGCTTCCACGGCGCCGCCACCAGCGACAAGCTGGTTGCTCTCGAGCATACGCTTAACTACCATGAACGAGTCGTGCATCGAACGGTCCATCTCATCCAGCATGTTCTCGTTGGCGCCGCGCAGCACCACCGTGGTGGCCTGGCGCGTCTTGCAGCCCTTGATGTAGATGAGCTCGCCGTCACCGACACGCTCCTCGCTAACTTCCTGTGCCTCGCCCAGCGTCAAGGGGTCGAACGTCTCCTCGCCCTCCATGTCAGCGAGAGTGAGCACGACCTGTCCGCCCGTGGCCTTAGCAATACGCTGCAGATCCTCCTTCTTGCAGCGACGCACACCCATGCAGCCGTTCTCCACAAAGTACTTCAAGCACAGGTCATCAATGCCCTTGGTGGTCAGGATCACGTTGGCACCAGCGTCAATCATCTTCTGGATCTTCTCCTTGGTGATGTCGATCTCACGCTGACGGATGAGCTCGAGCTCGTTAGGGTCGTTCACCACAACCTGCACGCCCATCTGCATACGGTGGCGCTGCAGGTCGAAGTCCAGCAGCGCAATCTTGGCGTTCTTGATGTAGGTCGGCATCTGCTGCGACGCCTTGGTGCAGTTAAGGGCGAAGCCGTCCACCAGCTGCGTCTCCAGCGCGCTCTTACCATGCGCCTTGAGCACGTTGATAGAGCTCACCGGGTACCTGGCCTTAACCTTGCCCTTGACGCCCTCCTGCTCCACCTTGACCGACGACACGGCGTCCACGACCAGGTTGGCGAAGAAGTCGCTCTCCGGGCCGAGAATCTTCGACGACATGCTGGTCTTCGCAGCGTTCACGAGGCTCTCGCGGCCCAGCGAGTCCACGGGCACGCTCAGGTTCTCCTTAATGTACTTGACGGCTTCACGCATGGCCAGACGGTACCCGGCGATGACCGACGTCGGGTGGATCTTGTTCTTCACCAGCTCGTTGGCGCGCTGCAGTCAGTCAGCAAGCACGTGCAATACAACAGCAACAACGTTAGCAACTATACGTTGTTCAAGTGCATTGCCTATTGGCAGGATCCAAAGTATCTTGTCGCACCTTGAGGAGCTCGGCGGCGATGATGACGACGGACGTGGTGCCGTCGCCCACCTCCTGGTCCTGCAGGCCGGCCAGCTCCACGAGCACCTTTCCGGCGGGCTGCTCCACCTCCAACTGCTTGAGGATCGTGGCGCCGTCGTTGGTGATGGTCACGTCGCCGATGTCGTCCACGAGCATCTTGTCCAGCCCCACGGGGCCCAGCGAGCTCTTGACGATGTTGGCGATGGCCACGGCCGCCGTCACGTTCAACTCGCGCACGTCCTTGCCCGACGTGCGCGTGCCGTCCACCACGAGGTCTGCCGTCTCCATGGTCAGTCGAAGTTAAGTGTAGCTACAGTACTATCCGGCGCTTGGCGTCCAAACGATCGTTGACTGTCTGGGGGGAGGAATTTGTGTGGATCTCTCCAGTAGTCACAATGGCGAGGGAACCAGCCTCCCTCCACTTACTGACTTCCGCACTCAACGCACACATCCGCCAGTTTTTGAATTGCGCACTCGAGGGGAAGATGGCTACCTCGGTGGCGGACGCGATCGCGGCGCTCAAGCGCGGGGACGCGTCGCCGCTGGCGCAGGTGATGGCGCAGCGTAAGGTACAGAGACGCAAGCCTGGTAACAGCAAGCGCAAGGCCAAGCCCAAGCCCAAGAGCAAGAAGACGGACGACGAAGAGGCCGAGGCAGAGGAGGAGGACGCCGAGGCCGCCCAGACGCAGCTGGACAAGGCCCAAGTGGACGAAGAAGTGCGCGCGCTGCCCCGAGAACAGCTGGACGCCTTCTACCCTGCGGCCGTGCAGCTCGTGGCCCCCAGCGAGGACGAGGAGACGGAGAACAGCCGCCTCAAGGCGAGAGAATGCATCGCCGAGTTCACGGCGCTGCTGGTGGAGACCAAGGACGCGTCCATAGACAAGGAAGAGCTCTTTGCAGTGGCCCAGGAGCTGCACGACCAACTGCTGAGACTTCGAGGTGAGGCGACCCAATTGCTGGCCACTCAGGAGGCCATCTCGGCGCTGTGTGAAGCTTGCTGGAAGCACAACTTCTGTGGGCGAGCGCACTCGCTCGTGACGCAGCTGCTGCCGTACTTGATCGTGCGCAGCTACGAGTCGACGGCTGCGGGGAGTTTCAACTCGAAGAAGCATCCGATCCGAAGGCTGTTCGCGATCAAGGACGCCTTGCCGTTGCTGGACTTTGATGATGATAGCAGTGGCCTGTTGAGGGACATTTTGCTGCGGTGTTTCATCCAGCCGACGTTCTTTAGGTCGCCGGATGCGGTGCCGTTCCTGAGCTTTTTGTTTACATTGCATGTGCCGTTTGTGGAGGATATCAACGAGACGATCAGGAATCAGATCCCGAACCAACGCAACTCGATCCTGGCCAAGTATGGCAACATATACTTCAAGGTGGGGTCATGGGTGTAAGAGTATTATTTTTTGCGGTAGGGTGCTGATAGTATTGTGTGATGATGTACGCAGGCTTGGGTTGGCAGTAAGGGTGCTTTTCGATCGAAGATTGAGGAGGAGTGTATTCAGCGATACGTTCGCGACGCAGTTCACGCTGGCAGCACTTCCCTTTTCAATGCCGTTCGCACAGTGCTGCAGATCTTCTTCGAGAACAAGCGCCACCCCGGTGTTGATGAGATGCTCTACCGACTTTGCAGCCCCATCTTGTGGCGAGGTGTGAAGGCCCCCAACGATTCGGTCAGGCGGCAAGCTACTATTTTGCTGTTCGACAACTTCCCACTTCGTGATCCAGCTTTTAACAACGAAACGATGGACCTGACGCTCCAAAAGCAGTTTGACACGTTTGAAGAGCTCCTGGGCGATTCCCACCCTGCACTACGAGTTGCAGCAATTGAAGGCGTCTCCAAGGTGCTTTCCGTGTATTGGGAATTACTTCCCGCGGAGACTATCCGGTGTTTCATATCGAAGTTTGTCGTGGATCTAGTGAATGACGTATCATCGAGTAGTGTCCGTGCAGCAGTATTTGAAGGCATCCAATTCATTTTGGATAACCACAACTCGCACTCAATTCTGAAGCCGCTGCTCCCCATGGTACGCAAAATGTTTTGATTTGTCATGGTCTGGATATTGCTAACATCCTTGTCATGTCATGCAATTTACAGCTAGCACCTCTGATCAATGATCGAAACGAGAAGGTCCGTGCTGAGTTTGGCGCTCTGTTGGTCCGAATCAAGAGCATTCGAAACTTGCACTTCTACGATGTTGTTCCGGTGAATGACCTCCTATGCCGCATGGTCATGGACCGGGATAGTCCGCTGGCTCGTAAGCAGCTTGTCTCCTTGTTCTTGAACTCATACTTCCCTCAGAGTGTGGGTGGCTCATCGCAGGTGGCTCGATGCCTCGCGTTGGTTAGAAAGAACCCAGAAGCTGCAATGGTTTTCTATGCGAACGTTGTTGAACACATCTCAGTCGGATCGGTATGCAAGTTAGCAGCCCTCCTTCTTCGTTGCTCTCTAAACTTCGTGTCTCGGCGTTTGAAGCAACCCCAAGAGTCTGAGGAGGATGACGAAGACGAAGATGATGAGGAAGACGAGGAAGGTTTTAGCGTGGTTGGTCAGGTTGTCGTGTTAGAAGTCCTCGGCAATCTTCTCAAGAGTGTGCATGTGAAGGTGATGAGCGACGCACGCTACTCCGAGTGCAAGACCTTCTTGCGTGAACAGCTAAACGTCGAGTCGCTCGAAGCACTACTTCTTGCCTACAGCGAAGACCGACCCTACGATCAGGAAGCGCTCAGCTCAATCTGGAGAATCATCGGCTACCTGGGAGATTTGTCCGAAGGTGTCTTGTTGGAGCGTCTGGTGGAAAACCTTATGAAGATGAACGAAAACTCCAGCAGGAAGCTCCTTGAGTCGATGGTTGATTGTATGCTACAGTGGGAGCAACTTCCGTCCTTGACATCCAAACTAGCCAAGTTCCTTGAGCAGTGGAGAAAGAACAAGTTCCGTGCTGAGGCGGCTGGTACGAAGTCAAAGAAATCCAAGAAAACGGAAGTTGCGTTGAACCCCGTCGTGGTTCTTGGTACAATCGAGTACATTGCTCAGCTGCCGTCTGTCAAGAACCTCGACACGTTGCTGCAGCCTATTGTTGAAGTGATGGGGACGTGCATGGAGCCAATCCTCGAGTTCGACGCCGACGAAGCTGAAGAAGCCTACAAAGCTAACTCATTCGGGTTTATCCGCTTGCTCGAAGTGTACGCAAAGGTATCGGTGATGGCAGAGTGCGCCCGCGTAAACGATGAAACATCGTTGCTGGTAGAGAAGTCGGCCAAGCGCTTGAGCAAGAAGGACGACCTTCGCGATTTGCAGCCTTCGGAATTCTTCACCCCTCCGAAGGCGTTGTGCTCACTGTTCGCCTGGCTTGCTCGACTCATGCTCGATTTCCGCAAGGAAGTGGAGGCGACAGAACAAACTACAAATGGGAAGAAGCGTCGGCGAGGCAAAAACGCCGATGCAGCTGACCAGCTTTCACCTCAGAAGGAGTTGCTGAGCCGCTGGCGCAACCTGTTCTCCCTCGTGTCCCTGTTGTCCGCAGAGAGTGTTGCGTTTGCTCTCGAGCGAACTCACTGGCTGCAGAACGGCCCTGCCGCAGACTTCGTTGATGCGTACGTGGACACCTTGTGCGATACACTACGGGACATGGAGTTCTTCGAGCGCACTGTGTTTTACCAAGCAGGCCAACTCGATCATTTGCTCGAAAGCGTCCGGGTCAAGGCTGCGAAGTCTCTTGTAGCACAAGCGGCTAACCTCGTGCCCTCTCTCGAACACTGGATCAATACACTACAGCAAGCGTTGGTGAGTGCGCACGACAAGGACAAGGACAAGTGCGACGACCTCTGGCCCGCCGTCAGTGCCTCATTTGGTGAGCAGTGCGCAGTGGAATCACCTGCCGATGAAACACCAGTCGAGGAAACCATAGCATAGTGTTCACGAACCAGAGGTGTTCAAAACTGCACATAAGCTTACAAAATGAGTATTGTAACGGGTCTTGACAGGTTCACTCCGCCGCGGTGGCGACACGGCGACAGCGAACTGCTGTTTCACGTTGGAGCGATCTTGGTGATTGTCGCGTTGAAAAAGATACTTTTCTTATTCTTGAAGTGCTACGGAGCATTATAATATGTGGAGCGGGGAAGCCGCTTATAGATAAGATGCAGTGTGTGTGTGGTGCGTGCCTTAAGCCACTGCGCGAGTGACGAAGCGCTTCCGCAGCAACCGGCGAGGGTTCTTGGACCCATTGCCACCAGTGGCAGGGCCCGCAGCCACAGCTGTTGATTTCATTGCCGACGCAGCAAGAGCCTGCTTGCTCCTCTCGGCACTTGATAGCGGTTTGTTGGGGCTCATCGACGCCAGCGACCCCTTCCCGGTGAAGCGGCCAAGCGACCGCGCGCGCCGCCGCCCGTCTCCATTCCCAGCGACAGATAGCACAGGCTCGGAGTCCTCCGGCTTCTCCGTCAGACTCGCCGGTCGCGTTTCACTCTCAACCTCAGCAGACAGCGCCGGGTGCAACTCGAGCTCCGCCAGCGTCGCGCGCTTGGCCGGGTCAACGACCAGCAGCTTCCTCAGCAAGTCCACCACGCCCTCCTTCCCACTCACATCCACCTCATCCTTCTCCAGTAAATAGTCCACCCCGAAGTCCTCGAGCAGCCGGAACCGACTGTCTCGGCGGAAGGGCTCTTGGAACGGATACCGCGCCGCCACCATGGCGTACAGAATCACCCCCAGCGCCCACACGTCCGCTGCCTTGGGGTCGTACTCGCTCGCCAGAGCGTCATCATACACCAGCGCCGCACTCACCTCTGGCGCCATATACCGGAGCTTCCCCACAGGCTTGACTGCTATCGTGCCAGAGCTGCACTGCACGGCCAAGCCGAAGTCCGTGATCTGGCAGCAGTCGCGCGCGTCCACCAGCACGTTCTCCAGCGACAAGTCGCGGTGCGCGATGTCGTTGGCGTGGAGAAACGCAGCGCCGCGCAGGATCTGCGCAACGTAGCGCAGCGCGTCGACCTCGAGCCCGGCGACTCGCGTCTTGTTGAGCACGTCGAGCAGCTCGCCCTGCTCGCAGAACTTGAGCACGAGCAGCACGGCCTCGTCCTGCATGATGCAGTCGCGCAGCGGCAGCACGTTCGGGTGGCCGCCCAGCGCCTGCACGCGCAGATTCGTCTTGATCTCGGCGAAGAGGTCCTCGTCCACGGTGCGCTCCGAGCTCGAGCTGCGCTTGCGCGCGGCGAGGCGCAGCTCCATGCGCTTGACGGCCACGCACTCGCCCGACGGCAGGTGCCGCCACTTCTGCACGCTGCCGAAGAGCGCGGGCGCGAGCGTCCCCAGCGGCTCGTACTGCTGCGTGAGTATGTCCCGATGCATCATGTGAGTGAGTGTGACGTTCAAGGCTTTTTGCCGACTGAGCTTAGCTGAGCTCTGCCGATTGGGATTCGGATTGCGCCCCGCTGACTTGGGTTCAGTATGAGGTACTTCAAGGGACATTCTATGGATGCATTTTTGTCGCAGGAATCTCGAGTTGAGTTTTCGGGTAAAGAGATTATTTTATGGGGCTATCCAGGGGGCTGGTAAACTCCGCTGGCGCCGTTTGTGGCGGCGAGCGCGGGTTCATGCCGGACAGTGGCAACGCGGACTTGTGGAGGGCTTCAAATGCAAGTTGCTGCGGCAGATGGCTTTGATAGTCGCGGTCAGAAGACGCATGCGGCGAGGTCCACCGGCCGTGGAACAGCGTGTTGCTCACTTCCATCGTTTTGTCACCGATCTGAAGGTTTTCGGACACCACAATCTCCGCAGCCATGATGTGGCGGGGACCGCGCTGCATACCGCACAGCGCGTTGGACATTCGTTCGTCGACAGTGCAGAGTCTCCGCTGGCAACGCGCTGTCACGCTGCACACCTGCTAAGTTTTCGACGCCACGCAACAGTAATAATCAGAGCGATGGGTACAGTACAATTCACTGTGAATCACAGATTGCAGCAGCGATCACCACCGGTCTCTGCTGGCCGTCCGTCACGGACTCCGTGAACGCGGCGACCAGCTCTGTCCATCTGTGAAGCCATGCTGGTCGGCGGGCATGCCGGCTTTGTGAAGCGCACGGCAATGCAGTCGGCCGGATTTCCGCGCGTCAACATGTATCCACACACGTCGGCAAAAACGCAACGAGCCCAAATCGGAAGGAATGGCATCGAACTTGGCTGATGTGTCCACGAGAAAGCTTCGAGTCTCTGTTGAGTTTTGGTCCTTGCACAACCAGTGGTTGTGAGAGCATGGTTTTCAATGACGCCGAGCATGGAAATGACATGGATGAATTACTTCGCGCTTTTCAACGCCGAATCCTACGACAACACAACGCTTGCGTTTCGATCACTGTTGTACACGTATCGCAGTTCAATTCAACCTGAAGTTGAGTTCAACCTTGAACACGCCGGAATTGGCGCCGAGACTTTTGTCGCATTGTCGCCGCAAGCGACCGATCTCTCTATTTTGTTTGTTACCAAGGAATGCAGTTTTTTTTCTGGCTCGGCTGCCTACTGCCACATCAAGGTGTTTCGGGAGCCTGTGCGGTGGTGCTTTTTGTTGTTGCATCTTCCACCGCGCTCTGGTCATCCTGCTCTACTTGCTGCCATTCCTCTGCCCCATGCCGCTGACGGGCGCGGAGTTTGCGCGCCTCCTCCTGCTTCCTGCGCTCTTCCTGCGCTATCAGCTCCAGCCTTTCTTCTTCCTTTTCCTTCTCGATACGGCGGAGATGGCGTCGTTCACGCTCGGCCTGAGCCTCTTCTCGCTCTACTTGTTCGCGGTGCAAGCGGCGTGCCTCTCGTTCAGCGTCACGAGCCTCTTTCTCAGCCTCCTTCTCAACCTTGCGCAGCAACTCGGCGCGCTTCAGTTCTGCGATCTCCTCCATGGACAGGTCCTTCTGATGCTCCAGTTCCTCCTGGTGCTTCTCCATCTTTTCCAGCTGCTTCACCTGCAGACGCAGCGAACGCTTGCGGGGGATCGCCTCGAGAATCGCTAGACGGTTTGCCTTCTCCAGCTGCCGAGCGCGCGCTTCATCTTCATCCTCAATCTGCTCTACAATCACCTCCAGATGATCCAGGAGTTCTTGCTCGCCGCGAATTTTTCGTCCACGAACTGCGCTCGTAGCCTTCAGCATAGAGCGGAAGGCGTCATCCCCCTTTGCCCAGAGCGACCACTGCTGCGTCTCGGGGTCCAATCTGTACAGCCGCCGCTCCTCGTAGAACTGCGGGAAAAAGTAATACATGTTACCAGCGCGGTCGTTGCCAAGCGGCTCCACGCGGAGGTCATCGTCTTCCATCTGGCGCATATACTCACTGTTTGTCCCCCGTCACAGAACAATCACAGCGAGTGAGGACTCCCGTCATACGATACACCTGGTCGTGAGAAATAAATACTGTACATGTAGTACGTACGTGTTGGCTGGATCATCTACCACGGCCTCACATAAGTTCAACAGAATCTTGCAACGCAACTCGATCGACAAGTCTGCAAATGACTGATGCTGCAAATGAACCCATGCAAGATATTCAACATTAGATTCACAGAATCTTCCACCAAACCCAGCAAACCACTAACCTTAAGCGGACAAACCATGCCAAGCGTTTCAAGGCGCGCCTTCAGGATATCGAGCGTCAACCACTCGTCGTCGGTTAGCTCCACATCCACCTGCTCATCGGTCTTGTCGTCCGAGACGCTACTATCATCGTCATCGTCCTCATCTTGCGAAAACGTTTCAGGCAGCCGTTCTCCAGCTTTCCGCAGCAGCGCGTACCACTTGTCGTACATGTCCAGGTAGTATATGCGCAGCTGTTTGTTCCACCACTCATACTTGAGCCCAATACCCGCGCTCAGACACGCTCGCTCACTTTTCTTTAGCAACAGCTTCGTGAACACGTCTTCCAGCACGGGACTATCCTCCGGCTTCAGCAATGCCGCCTCATACTCAAGCAGCGTGTTGGAGAAGCGCAGCGTCAGCGGACTCTGCAGTAGCCACAGGATATGGCAAGCCGCAGGCAGCTCCCACCTCGACCTCAGCACACTCAGCTCGTCAAAGTCGATGTTTGTGTTGTTCCACTCCGCCCCCGTCTCCACGAAGAAGGGCGCAGCAAGCGGCGCGTTCTCCTTCACCTTGTCCTCCTGAGTCCGGGTCTTCCGTTTCGGTGCAGCTTTGGCCCTTGGCTTGGCAGCAGCCTTAGCTTTAGCCTTCGGCTTGGCAGCGGCCTTAGTCTTCCCATTGACTGCAGGTTTCGCGCGCTTCTTGACTGGCTTCTTAGCCGCAGCCTTGGCTTCCCCACTGTTCTTGTTGCCCGCCTTAGTTCCCACCGTCTCCTGGTCCTCAGAGGCCTCCACATCAGCCATTTCGACGTCTACGAGACGGTTAAGTAAAAAATCAACAAGTCAGCAACGCGTGGGCCGACGACGCTCGTAATCGCATGAAAATAAAGACGGAGAGCAGCGCTACTAGCCCCACCTTGTTCTCCGTCGTCTTGGCCATAAGTTACGCCGTTACTGGTCGTCGAAGTGGCCGTCTGGGCGTCTTCCCCTACGTCGATGGAGTCCGACTCGCTGTCCTCCGCCTCGAGCGGCCCGCTGCGCACTGCGGCCGCCGCCTTGCTAGCTACATCCACCGAGGCCTTGAGCTTCTTGGCGGCGCCTTCCCCTCCGTCTGACTCGAGCGACGCGGGCGAGACGCGCTTGAGCGCGGCGCCACGAGCCATCGGAGATCGCGTCGCCTGCCTGGTCCGTTTTCCAAAATGGCGCTAAATTTTAACGGTAAAATAACGTTAAGAAAAAAAAACTGCCACGTCCGACTCGACCAATCAACAGTCAGTATTTTTTTGCAATATTGGACGAGGTGAAGTTGTGTGTATATTTTTCCTGCTGGCTGGGTCTATCTAACATGTAGCATGGCCGAGAGGAAGCCTATATACCTAGGAGAATCAATCAATCTATCTGAACGTGGCACTTCTCGGCATGTGGTGCATCTTCTTGACAGGCTTCCGGGCTCCTTGCGGCTCGCCCGAGTTCTTGTCCTTCTTGCCCTTGCCACTCATGCCCACGAATGGGTTGTAGCCGGCCTGCTTCTTCTTGTTTCCACCTCGGCCACGGCCACCACGTCGATTGTCGTCCTCGTCCTTCTTCAGCTCGAACTTGGCTCCCGGGATCTGAGAGCTGGCAGCAGCGTAGTCGAAGCCCTGGAAGCCGCTCTTGTCTTCTGCTTCGTCGGCCTTGCTGTCGTCTCCGTCGACCTTCTCCATGAACGCCTGCGCCCGATTCTTGACTTGCGAGGCAGACGATGTGTCCATAGCTGTTGTCTTCCGCCGCTTGGACCGGTCCGACATGTGATAGGCCTCCGAGATGGACTGAGGGATCTTCGGCTTGGACTCCTGCTCACTGCTGTCATCCTTGGCGGGCGTCTCGGACAAGGACGTCGGCTGCGTCACTGGTGTCTCGACAGGCTCGCTCTCTGCAATTGTGAACGTTGTGCTAGCCACCATGGCATTCACCTTCTCGAGCAATGTGGCTGCAGTTTCCGGTACGGCAACAGTCTCGGTAACGTCAATTCCGAGAGCCATGGGTTGAGCAGTGCAGGCTGACGACGACCCAGTCGAAGCAGCGGCCTTGCGCTGACCACTCTTCCAAGGAGCGTGATCAGCACGGCCAACACGCCTCAGACTCGATGAAGTCACTGTCTGCTCCTCTCCATCCTCATTCCACGTCTTCCTGATCGGTTTGGCAGCTACAGGTTCAGGAGTCTGCTCTGCTGCCTTCGACTCTTCTTCCGACAGTTTTGCCTTCGCCGCGACGATCATCTTTGTGATCTGAAGTGCATGCTTACGAATGAGCAGCGGCACAGGGTGACATGCGCGGAACAGCTCGTCGGAACGAACTGGAAGGTGCTTGGTAAGCTTCATGAGCACGTGGTTTGCCATCACATAGGCCACCGACTCGTCCTCCTGACGAGCGATGCGGTCGCGCCACAGATAAAGAGCCACAATCACGCGCTTCTGAAGCTCGGAGAGGTCCCGAATGTTCGCAGTTCCCTTGAGCTTCTCACCCAGTGCCAAAGCGTCTTCCTCGGTTGGCTGGGGCTTCTGGTACACCTGCAAACAGAGCTTGCTGGAGTTCTGAAGCGTCTGAAACAGGAGACTCTCACGCGACTTCGCTCCAGCCTGAAGCAGTTCCTTCTTGAGGCGGTCGTAGATAAACAAAAGGTAGCGCGTGTCCTCACGCGCGTACTTGACCATGTTCTTGCCAAGCGGGCGAGTGCGCCAGTCAGCAAGCTGGTACTGCTTGTCAGCGTCGACGTTGCAATGACGCTTGAGCATGTACGCCAGGGAGAAGCGCGGATACTGGAGCAAACGCGCTGCACGCCCCGTGTCGAAAAGGTTGACAATGTACAGTCCAAGATCGCGTTGCAGCCACAAAATATCCATGTCACTACCGTGTAGTACTTTCACCTTCTCAGGGTCGCAGAAGACCTGGTTCAGCGTCTGCAGCTTGCCACGAAGCGCCAGCGTATCAACCAGAAAGTCCTCCCGCGCTGTGGAGATCTGCATCAGACACGTGAGTCCCATGTACGACCTGTAGCTGTGGTGCTCCAAATCCACTGCAATCACGCGGGTCTTCGCAGCAGTCAACGACTTCATCATCTGCACCAGTTTCTCCTCCGAGTCCACCCACAGATACGACGCCTTCTCCGGCTCCACCATCTCAAACGGCTCGTCGGACGCTTCCAATTGCCAGGGTGCGTACTTGAGTGCCTTAATCTCCGGGAAATACGGATGACGCGGGGTCATCTCCTCGTCCTCCTCGTCCGCAACAACAGCAGCGCCGTCATTAACCGCGTGCACTTTCTCGCGCAGCTTGGACACGAAGGGCGCGTCCGAGTTGTCGATCGTCTCGTCGAACCTGTCCTGCGGCTTGTCCTGCGCTCCACGCACCGTCTTCTTCTCCGTCACCTCCTCCTTCTCGTTCTTCTTGGCCTTCTTGTTCTTCTCGAACACCTGCGGCTTGTTCTCCAGAGGACGCAGCGTCGACGCGTCGGCGGAAGGCTCCGACTCGCCGCGCACGAAGCGCGCCAAGTGCTTGGTCGCCTCGTCCAGCAGCATGTCAGCGTAGTCTGTGACGCGCGCGTTGGGCTCCGGTCCGTCGAAGAGCTCCTGCTGGTCGTCACCATCCTCGTCGCTGCTGTCTCCAGCGTCGTCTCCGTCCGCATCGCCGCGCCGGCGCTTGGTCAGCAGCCGCACGAGCGTCTCGGCCTTGGCGCCGGAGCTCTTGGAGCGCGCCGCGAACTCGGCGCTGAACTGGCTGTGGAAGTGGAAACCATCGTCCTCGGACGGGACCGCGTTGGAGGCCTTCACGGAGAGCAGCACCTTGCGGTACAAGGCGCCCACGAACGCCGCGGCGTCAAGCGGCGCAGCTTCCTCTGCCATCACCCGGGTTATCTATGACCAGCGATGTCGTATTGAAGGATTGACTGGGCGCGAGGAAGAGTTACCTTCAAGCGACATTTATTAGGAGCTCAGAAATATAGCAGAAGGTCAGTAATGCGAGGCGCATTTACTGACATATTGTTATATTTTTGAAATGAAATCGAGAAAACGTTAACTTTACAGACAAAATGGAGAATCTCAGCCATGATTTTTTTAGTTTTTCGTGACACGTTGCACAACACATTTTCTGCCAATCATGTTCTTTGATTGATGCGAGAGCGAATAAAGTACTTCCCCCAGTTGGAATTTTAATTACTTAAAAGTGCAACAAAAAGCAGCTGGCATCGTTAACTTTTCGTAGGGGCTCGCTTTTCGCACATGTCGTGGTGGGATCGACACGGTTTGATCTCCGCTTTTCAGTGCTACTTTGAACGACAAAATATTCCCACAAACAAGGGAGTTACAGCCAAAAGAAGGCGGAGCACCCCGCCTGATGGCACTCTCAGTACGGATTTTCACTTGGTTTTATTATGGCTAGTTGACCTAACCCGTATAGAACACTCGTGTTGTATCAGCAACCAAAGGCGATTGGTGCACTCTTTCAAACCCGGAGGAAGTAACGTTATTACAGATTCAAGAACTTTTCAAATGTCCGACTTTTAAATATGAAAATTGTAAAACATTAGTAATAGTGAACGGTATCAAGGTGCTAATACTTCCTCTTTCGCCTTTTGGTGAGCTAGACCTGGTCCGATAGGTTTGATAGGCTAAAATGATATTATATGCAAGTCCACTAGTTTTAGTAGGATGTTTCAGGACAGGCAAAACAATCTAACAGAGCATGAAACAGCTAATCACATTTGGACCTGGCGTACCAATGGCATGTTGTCGTGTCAGAGATTGAAACCCAGCATACAATGCACAACGAAACCTTTATTAATTTTGCGATTTGCGATGCAGTCCCAACTACGACGAGAACACGACGAGTTCTACGTTGCCTTCTGTCGAGGTGTAGCGAGGGGCTGCGAGGAGGAAGGGCGAATTGGGAGGTAGATGATTAAAAGAGTTGTGATTGACAGAGTTACTTGTCGGCAGGTCATGCCAGCTACGGTGGTAGCCACTCAACTTAGATATGGCTACATTAGTGTTGACCATATAAACTTTCCTATCATTCCGTTTGATGGGTTCGTAGGAACAGATGAGATCGAACTTTCACAGCCTCTCTCGATCCCACCGTTGCTAGGTAGTTGCGCACGCAGTAAGAGTTCAGCCTTCCAGTTGGCTGCGTCTGCAGCTCTCGCGCTGGTTGCGCCTGCAGCTTCTCCAGGAAACGTTCGAGCACTCGCGCCAGGAGTGCACAGTTCTGCTGTGCGTGTGAAACCGATCGTTCAACTCATATGAAAACTGGTATGAAACGAGGGGAAACGCTACAACCCACTTGATTTGTGGACACCTTATTGTGGACATGGATTCATGTACTACTTGGGTTTTGTATGGTATTGCACATATTATTTTGAAAAGTAGGAGGCAACACATGTGATTGCAGTGATAGCACTTGTTGAGGCCAACACCATTTGCGCTGTGGACATACAGCAGTTCACGTGTGCGTTATATTTCGGTTTAGATGTATAGTTACAACGTGTGTGTGTGACAGCGGAGTGGTTATCCGTGCTTTTAAGTGAGATACTGTCTTCTGTATGAGTGACTATGTGAATGCTAAGGCTGCAACTGACAAGTTGTCGTTTTGCCTTGTTTTTCTCAAATGTGCCGTCACGTATGGATAGCATCCCATCTTGCGACAGCACTTGCTGCTGAAAATACTCAGTTGGTCGGTGTGCTTGTACTCGAGGCACTTAGCTACCCATAGACTCGTTCATTCCGCATTTCGCCAAGTTCAACTCTACGGTAAGATACATTGCACATCTAATCTGTCCGCAAGCGCGTGTAGTCAAGAGCCAACTATACCCCACACTCCCTGCTGACCCTGTCCAGCGACACAGCAGAGCTAGGCTGCAGCAGAGATGCTGTATGCCGAAAATGTCAGCATAGTGTGCGGGATATGTTGTGTTGTATTGATTGCAACATTTGATTATATTTTTGTTTTGAATTTGTTGCAAACCTTTTGTTACACTGTGTTTAGATGCCTCGTGTCCTCCGTACATCCATTGTGTGCCAGAACCAAGAGGGTCCGCCGGACCGGGCCTCCTTCTGCGGTATGTTCTCAGTGAATAGTGCTATACAGAAGCGTGACTTCTTGAGCACCAAGTCGATGAGGCCCGTGCTTCTCAAGTTGAAGCAGCAGAGGCCTCAAGAGGACCATGGCCATCTTCGAGATGGGGCGTACACGACGCACGCCATTTATTTGGCGCTGCAGCAATGTGGCAAGCAGTTGGTGTTCATCAACAAGAGGTTCAAGGCTGGGCCTACTAAGCGGATCGAGCGGGTTGTTGCGTCCCGGAAATCGGCTCTCCTAATTATTGGGCAGCGACCTGGCCAGCAAGAGGGCACCTGGCAGGGCCAGTGTCGGTAACAAGCACCTCTTCATTGAGTCCGACAACTATCTCTACTTTCCTAACAGCGTAGAGAAGTTGAGTGCATACTTTGAGCACATGGATGGGGTTTACTCCCATTCCCCGTAAAAGATCAAAGAGGAGTAGGGGTATTGTAGTACCCAGTAATTGGTACAATACACGTTTACACTTTTTCAGTTTGATTTGTGTGTTTTTCTTGATACTGACTGTATTAATACTAAATTTTCTGTCTGATCATCAAACGACTGTGGTAATAATATATTTATCATATTTGGCAGTGTATATTTCTTTTTAGTTTCTCAATGAGATGCACAACGCTTTTCGTAGTTTTTGAAAGCTTGGCTTTGGCAGTGATTTTGTAAATATGTCTGCGACCATTTCTTTGGTATTACAGTATTGGATCTCAAATTCTTTTCGCTCAACTTTTTCTTGGACAAAGCAGTAGCGAATATGAATGTGTTTGCTTCTACCGTGCAGTTCTGGTTTATATGAGAGTTTGATGCAACTTTGGTTGTCCTCATATAACGGATTTCACCGAATAGTACCCGGTCTTGCATTCCCCATAGCTTCGGCCACGGCTAACCTCGTAATGCAAGCTGTTTCGCATGATTCTGGTTGTGGCTCTCCTGTTCGTTCCCCTTCTCGCTGTGGTTTGCCCTCGCTGGCGGATTGTGATGATTCTCGTGTGGTTGAAGAGGTGCTGGAGGAACCTGCGCAGGCTCAAGCGAATGCGAATTGCTCTCCAAGCGGAGATGCTGCTGGGAATGAGCCTGCAGTGGAGGATGAGCCCGTGGAGCACCCCTTTGCGTTGCCCAAGGCTCCTACTATGTATCCCGGCAACAACCGACGCAACCACTACGACCCGGCTGCACCATGGGACTACAGCCAGCCGGTGTCGATTGAGTCGTTACAGGACGTCTTCGGGGACCCTCCGGACCGGTGCTATCTCGTGGAGTGGACCTGTAAGCCTCTGCAGTTGAGTTGGGTGTGGGAGGAGGAACTCAGGGAGTTTCCCCTGCTTACGGCCCAGATTGACCACTGGAAAGACAACCAGTGGGACCACAATGGGCGGCGTATTACGTGGAAGCGCTTTTACAGCGACCACTACGCCCACGACAATGCCTCTGACGCAGGATATGTTTCATGGATACCGTACGTGCTGCCTGCTACAATCTGGGAAGTAGTCTCGAGATCCATAAAATACAAGTCCTTACCCGATTACAAGTCCCCTCTGCAAAAGTGATCAAAATATAGGGGCTGAGGGTCTCGACATCAAAACTTGTTCTACGCTTCATGAGAAATATGCACATATATATATATATATATATATATATATATAATCCTCTAGCTCCGATCGACTCTATTTTTCGGCGAGACCTCAAAATGAAGTTCGGACCGAAGTGGTTCTCGCTATAGAGCTGGAGAGCTTGGCCGACGTTCCAATCCATAGAGACTTTATCTTTCTTTTGCGGCGCAATAATGAGACGTTCGACTTTCGCAGCGCCGTAACATACGTTATTCACCGCGTCGGAGATGGCCCCAATGAGACGTTCGACTTTCGCAGCGCCGTAACATACGTTATTCACCGCGCCCGATATTGTATTGATGGAGTTCGTGATGCGAATACCCTGGCGTTCAAGCAAGTTCTGCTTGTCGACTTTCTCGTCCGAATCCCGCTGCATTTTCATGATTCTTGCATAGGCCTCGTGGTGGACTTCCTGGATCGCCAGCTCGCACTCCTTTCTAACTTCACGTAACCGTTTCTTAGTTCGGCTTCTGCCTTCTTCAGCGCCGTTTGCCCGTCCGCCCTTGCCGCAGCCACGTCGGCCTCCGCCTTCATCAGCGCCCTCTGTCCGCCCTTGTCGCAGCCACGTCCACCTCCGCTTCACCAACGCTTTTTTCCAATGCTTCTTTCAACACCCTCTCCACATCAACAGCGACGGCCTTGATCTGAGTGGACTCGAGCCGGCTACGCCTCGCGTGCAGCTCCTCCTCGACTGCCTTCTTCTCATTCTCCGCCCTTTGGAGCTTGGACTCCAACTGCTGTATCTGCTGCGCGTGGAGTTCTGCCAAGAGCTCCGCGTTCTTGTGCTCGGCCTTCTCCAGACTTTCCTCGGTTACCCGCTTCGCCTTCTTGACCGATTTGAATTTACTCTCGAGCGCTCCGCGGTCCAAGCGGGCACCTGGCAGGGCCAGTGTCGGTAACAAGCACCTCTTCATTGAGTCCGACAACTATCTCTACTTTCCTAACAGCGTAGAGAAGTTGAGTGCATACTTTGAGCACATGGATGGGGTTTACTCCCATTCCCCGTAAAAGATCAAAGAGGAGTAGGGGTATTGTAGTACCCAGTAATTGGTACAATACACGTTTACACTTTTTCAGTTTGATTTGTGTGTTTTTCTTGATACTGACTGTATTAATACTAAATTTTCTGTCTGATCATCAAACGACTGTGGTAATAATATATTTATCATATTTGGCAGTGTATATTTCTTTTTAGTTTCTCAATGAGATGCACAACGCTTTTCGTAGTTTTTGAAAGCTTGGCTTTGGCAGTGATTTTGTAAATATGTCTGCGACCATTTCTTTGGTATTACAGTATTGGATCTCAAATTCTTTTCGCTCAACTTTTTCTTGGACAAAGCAGTAGCGAATATGAATGTGTTTGCTTCTACCGTGCAGTTCTGGTTTATATGAGAGTTTGATGCAACTTTGGTTGTCCTCATATAACGGATTTCACCGAATAGTACCCGGTCTTGCATTCCCCATAGCTTCGGCCACGGCTAACCTCGTAATGCAAGCTGTTTCGCATGATTCTGGTTGTGGCTCTCCTGTTCGTTCCCCTTCTCGCTGTGGTTTGCCCTCGCTGGCGGATTGTGATGATTCTCGTGTGGTTGAAGAGGTGCTGGAGGAACCTGCGCAGGCTCAAGCGAATGCGAATAGCTCTCCAAGCGGAGATGCTGCTGGGAATGAGCCTGCAGTGGAGGATGAGCCCGTGGAGCACCCCTTTGCGTTGCCCAAGGCTCCTACTATGTATCCCGGCAACAACCGACGCAACCACTACGACCCGGCTGCACCATGGGACTACAGCCAGCCGGTGTCGATTGAGTCGTTACAGGACGTCTTCGGGGACCCTCCGGACCGGTGCTATCTCGTGGAGTGGACCTGTAAGCCTCTGCAGTTGAGTTGGGTGTGGGAGGAGGAACTCAGGGAGTTTCCCCTGCTTACGGCCCAGATTGACCACTGGAAAGACAACCAGTGGGACCACAATGGGCGGCGTATTACGTGGAAGCGCTTTTACAGCGACCACTACGCCCACGACAATGCCTCTGACGCAGGATATGTTTCATGGATACCGTACGTGCTGCCTGCTACAATCTGGGAAGTAGTCTCGAGATCCATAAAATACAAGTCCTTACCCGATTACAAGCCCCCTCTGCAAAAGTGATCAAAATATAGGGGCTGAGGGTCTCGACATCAAAACTTGTTCTACGCTTCATGAGAAATATGCATATATATATATATATATATATAATCCTCTAGCTCCGATCGACTCTATTTTTCGGCGAGACCTCAAAATGAAGTTCGGACCGAAGTGGTTCTCGCTATAGAGCTGGAGAGCTTGGCCGACGTTCCAATCCATAGAGACTTTATCTTTCTTTTGCGGCGCAATAATGAGACGTTCGACTTTCGCAGCGCCGTAACATACGTTATTCACCGCGTCGGAGATGGCCCCAATGAGACGTTCGACTTTCGCAGCGCCGTAACATACGTTATTCACCGCGCCCGATATTGTATTGATGGAGTTCGTGATGCGAATACCCTGGCGTTCAAGCAAGTTCTGCTTGTCGACTTTCTCGTCCGAATCCCGCTGCATTTTCATGATTCTTGCATAGGCCTCGTGGTGGACTTCCTGGATCGCCAGCTCGCACTCCTTTCTAACTTCACGTAACCGTTTCTTAGTTCGGCTTCTGCCTTCTTCAGCGCCGTTTGTCCGTCCGCCCTTGCCGCAGCCACGTCGGCCTCCGCCTTCATCAGCGCCCTCTGTCCGCCCTTGTCGCAGCCACGTCCACCTCCGCTTCACCAACGCTTTTTTCCAATGCTTCTTTCAACGCCCTCTCCACATCAACAGCGACGGCCTTGATCTGAGTGGACTCGAGCCGGCTACGCCTCGCGTGCAGCTCCTCCTCGACTGCCTTCTTCTCATTCTCCGCCCTTTGGAGCTTGGACTCCAACTGCTGTATCTGCTGCGCGTGGAGTTCTGCCAAGAGCTCCGCGTTCTTGTGCTCGGCCTTCTCCAGACTTTCCTCGGTTACCCGCTTCGCCTTCTTGACCGATTTGAATTTACTCTCGAGCGCTCCGCGGTCCAAGCGGGCACCTGGCAGGGCCAGTGTCGGTAACAAGCACCTCTTCATTGAGTCCGACAACTATCTCTACTTTCCTAACAGCGTAGAGAAGTTGAGTGCATACTTTGAGCACATGGATGGGGTTTACTCCCATTCCCCGTAAAAGATCAAAGAGGAGTAGGGGTATTGTAGTACCCAGTAATTGGTACAATACACGTTTACACTTTTTCAGTTTGATTTGTGTGTTTTTCTTGATACTGACTGTATTAATACTAAATTTTCTGTCTGATCATCAAACGACTGTGGTAATAATATATTTATCATATTTGGCAGTGTATATTTCTTTTTAGTTTCTCAATGAGATGCACAACGCTTTTCGTAGTTTTTGAAAGCTTGGCTTTGGCAGTGATTTTGTAAATATGTCTGCGACCATTTCTTTGGTATTACAGTATTGGATCTCAAATTCTTTTCGCTCAACTTTTTCTTGGACAAAGCAGTAGCGAATATGAATGTGTTTGCTTCTACCGTGCAGTTCTGGTTTATATGAGAGTTTGATGCAACTTTGGTTGTCCTCATATAACGGATTTCACCGAATAGTACCCGGTCTTGCATTCCCCATAGCTTCGGCCACGGCTAACCTCGTAATGCAAGCTGTTTCGCATGATTCTGGTTGTGGCTCTCCTGTTCGTTCCCCTTCTCGCTGTGGTTTGCCCTCGCTGGCGGATTGTGATGATTCTCGTGTGGTTGAAGAGGTGCTGGAGGAACCTGCGCAGGCTCAAGCGAATGCGAATAGCTCTCCAAGCGGAGATGCTGCTGGGAATGAGCCTGCAGTGGAGGATGAGCCCGTGGAGCACCCCTTTGCGTTGCCCAAGGCTCCTACTATGTATCCCGGCAACAACCGACGCAACCACTACGACCCGGCTGCACCATGGGACTACAGCCAGCCGGTGTCGATTGAGTCGTTACAGGACGTCTTCGGGGACCCTCCGGACCGGTGCTATCTCGTGGAGTGGACCTGTAAGCCTCTGCAGTTGAGTTGGGTGTGGGAGGAGGAACTCAGGGAGTTTCCCCTGCTTACGGCCCAGATTGACCACTGGAAAGACAACCAGTGGGACCACAATGGGCGGCGTATTACGTGGAAGCGCTTTTACAGCGACCACTACGCCCACGACAATGCCTCTGACGCAGGATATGTTTCATGGATACCGTACGTGCTGCCTGCTACAATCTGGGAAGTAGTCTCGAGATCCATAAAATACAAGTCCTTACCCGATTACAAGCCCCCTCTGCAAAAGTGATCAAAATATAGGGGCTGAGGGTCTCGACATCAAAACTTGTTCTACGCTTCATGAGAAATATGCACATATATATATATAATCCTCTAGCTCCGATCGACTCTATTTTTCGGCGAGACCTCAAAATGAAGTTCGGACCGAAGTGGTTCTCGCTATAGAGCTGGAGAGCTTGGCCGACGTTCCAATCCATAGAGACTTTATCTTTCTTTTGCGGCGCAATAATGAGACGTTCGACTTTCGCAGCGCCGTAACATACGTTATTCACCGCGTCGGAGAAGGCCCCAATGAGACGTTCGACTTTCGCAGCGCCGTAACATACGTTATTCACCGCGCCCGATATTGTATTGATGGAGTTCGTGATGCGAATACCCTGGCGTTCAAGCAAGTTCTGCTTGTCGACTTTCTCGTCCGAATCCCGCTGCATTTTCATGATTCTTGCATAGGCCTCGTGGTGGACTTCCTGGATCGCCAGCTCGCACTCCTTTCTAACTTCACGTAACCGTTTCTTAGTTCGGCTTCTGCCTTCTTCAGCGCCGTTTGCCCGTCCGCCCTTGCCGCAGCCACGTCGGCCTCCGCCTTCATCAGCGCCCTCTGTCCGCCCGTGTCGCAGCCACGTCCACCTCCGCTTCACCAACGCTTTTTTCCAATGCTTCTTTCAACACCCTCTCCACATCAACAGCGACGGCCTTGATCTGAGTGGACTCGAGCCGGCTACGCCTCGCGTGCAGCTCCTCCTCGACTGCCTTCTTCTCATTCTCCGCCCTTTGGAGCTTGGACTCCAACTGCTGTATCTGCTGCGCGTGGAGTTCTGCCAAGAGCTCCGCGTTCTTGTGCTCGGCCTTCTCCAGACTTTCCTCGGTTACCCGCTTCGCCTTCTTGACCGATTTGAATTTACTCTCGAGCGCTCCGCGGTCCAAGCGGGCACCTGGCAGGGCCAGTGTCGGTAACAAGCACCTCTTCATTGAGTCCGACAACTATCTCTACTTTCCTAACAGCGTAGAGAAGTTGAGTGCATACTTTGAGCACATGGATGGGGTTTACTCCCATTCCCCGTAAAAGATCAAAGAGGAGTAGGGGTATTGTAGTACCCAGTAATTGGTACAATACACGTTTACACTTTTTCAGTTTGATTTGTGTGTTTTTCTTGATACTGACTGTATTAATACTAAATTTTCTGTCTGATCATCAAACGACTGTGGTAATAATATATTTATCATATTTGGCAGTGTATATTTCTTTTTAGTTTCTCAATGAGATGCACAACGCTTTTCGTAGTTTTTGAAAGCTTGGCTTTGGCAGTGATTTTGTAAATATGTCTGCGACCATTTCTTTGGTATTACAGTATTGGATCTCAAATTCTTTTCGCTCAACTTTTTCTTGGACAAAGCAGTAGCGAATATGAATGTGTTTGCTTCTACCGTGCAGTTCTGGTTTATATGAGAGTTTGATGCAACTTTGGTTGTCCTCATATAACGGATTTCACCGAATAGTACCCGGTCTTGCATTCCCCATAGCTTCGGCCACGGCTAACCTCGTAATGCAAGCTGTTTCGCATGATTCTGGTTGTGGCTCTCCTGTTCGTTCCCCTTCTCGCTGTGGTTTGCCCTCGCTGGCGGATTGTGATGATTCTCGTGTGGTTGAAGAGGTGCTGGAGGAACCTGCGCAGGCTCAAGCGAATGCGAATAGCTCTCCAAGCGGAGATGCTGCTGGGAATGAGCCTGCAGTGGAGGATGAGCCCGTGGAGCACCCCTTTGCGTTGCCCAAGGCTCCTACTACGTATCCCGGCAACAACCGACGCAACCACTACGACCCGGCTGCACCATGGGACTACAGCCAGCCGGTGTCGATTGAGTCGTTACAGGACGTCTTCGGGGACCCTCCGGACCGGTGCTATCTCGTGGAGTGGACCTGTAAGCCTCTGCAGTTGAGTTGGGTGTGGGAGGAGGAACTCAGGGAGTTTCCCCTGCTTACGGCCCAGATTGACCACTGGAAAGACAACCAGTGGGACCACAATGGGCGGCGTATTACGTGGAAGCGCTTTTACAGCGACCACTACGCCCACGACAATGCCTCTGACGCAGGATATGTTTCATGGATACCGTACGTGCTGCCTGCTACAATCTGGGAAGTAGTCTCGAGATCCATAAAATACAAGTCCTTACCCGATTACAAGCCCCCTCTGCAAAAGTGATCAAAATATAGGGGCTGAGGGTCTCGACATCAAAACTTGTTCTACGCTTCATGAGAAATATGCACATATATATATATATATATATAATCCTCTAGCTCCGATCGACTCTATTTTTCGGCGAGACCTCAAAATGAAGTTCGGACCGAAGTGGTTCTCGCTATAGAGCTGGAGAGCTTGGCCGACGTTCCAATCCATAGAGACTTTATCTTTCTTTTGCGGCGCAATAATGAGACGTTCGACTTTCGCAGCGCCGTAACATACGTTATTCACCGCGTCGGAGATGGCCCCAATGAGACGTTCGACTTTCGCAGCGCCGTAACATACGTTATTCACCGCGCCCGATATTGTATTGATGGAGTTCGTGATGCGAATACCCTGGCGTTCAAGCAAGTTCTGCTTGTCGACTTTCTCGTCCGAATCCCGCTGCATTTTCATGATTCTTGCATAGGCCTCGTGGTGGACTTCCTGGATCGCCAGCTCGCACTCCTTTCTAACTTCACGTAACCGTTTCTTAGTTCGGCTTCTGCCTTCTTCAGCGCCGTTTGTCCGTCCGCCCTTGCCGCAGCCACGTCGGCCTCCGCCTTCATCAGCGCCCTCTGTCCGCCCTTGTCGCAGCCACGTCCACCTCCGCTTCACCAACGCTTTTTTCCAATGCTTCTTTCAACGCCCTCTCCACATCAACAGCGACGGCCTTGATCTGAGTGGACTCGAGCCGGCTACGCCTCGCGTGCAGCTCCTCCTCGACTGCCTTCTTCTCATTCTCCGCCCTTTGGAGCTTGGACTCCAACTGCTGTATCTGCTGCGCGTGGAGTTCTGCCAAGAGCTCCGCGTTCTTGTGCTCGGCCTTCTCCAGACTTTCCTCGGTTACCCGCTTCGCCTTCTTGACCGATTTGAATTTACTCTCGAGCGCTCCGCGGTCCAAGCGGGCACCTGGCAGGGCCAGTGTCGGTAACAAGCACCTCTTCATTGAGTCCGACAACTATCTCTACTTTCCTAACAGCGTAGAGAAGTTGAGTGCATACTTTGAGCACATGGATGGGGTTTACTCCCATTCCCCGTAAAAGATCAAAGAGGAGTAGGGGTATTGTAGTACCCAGTAATTGGTACAATACACGTTTACACTTTTTCAGTTTGATTTGTGTGTTTTTCTTGATACTGACTGTATTAATACTAAATTTTCTGTCTGATCATCAAACGACTGTGGTAATAATATATTTATCATATTTGGCAGTGTATATTTCTTTTTAGTTTCTCAATGAGATGCACAACGCTTTTCGTAGTTTTTGAAAGCTTGGCTTTGGCAGTGATTTTGTAAATATGTCTGCGACCATTTCTTTGGTATTACAGTATTGGATCTCAAATTCTTTTCGCTCAACTTTTTCTTGGACAAAGCAGTAGCGAATATGAATGTGTTTGCTTCTACCGTGCAGTTCTGGTTTATATGAGAGTTTGATGCAACTTTGGTTGTCCTCATATAACGGATTTCACCGAATAGTACCCGGTCTTGCATTCCCCATAGCTTCGGCCACGGCTAACCTCGTAATGCAAGCTGTTTCGCATGATTCTGGTTGTGGCTCTCCTGTTCGTTCCCCTTCTCGCTGTGGTTTGCCCTCGCTGGCGGATTGTGATGATTCTCGTGTGGTTGAAGAGGTGCTGGAGGAACCTGCGCAGGCTCAAGCGAATGCGAATAGCTCTCCAAGCGGAGATGCTGCTGGGAATGAGCCTGCAGTGGAGGATGAGCCCGTGGAGCACCCCTTTGCGTTGCCCAAGGCTCCTACTATGTATCCCGGCAACAACCGACGCAACCACTACGACCCGGCTGCACCATGGGACTACAGCCAGCCGGTGTCGATTGAGTCGTTACAGGACGTCTTCGGGGACCCTCCGGACCGGTGCTATCTCGTGGAGTGGACCTGTAAGCCTCTGCAGTTGAGTTGGGTGTGGGAGGAGGAACTCAGGGAGTTTCCCCTGCTTACGGCCCAGATTGACCACTGGAAAGACAACCAGTGGGACCACAATGGGCGGCGTATTACGTGGAAGCGCTTTTACAGCGACCACTACGCCCACGACAATGCCTCTGACGCAGGATATGTTTCATGGATACCGTACGTGCTGCCTGCTACAATCTGGGAAGTAGTCTCGAGATCCATAAAATACAAGTCCTTACCCGATTACAAGCCCCCTCTGCAAAAGTGATCAAAATATAGGGGCTGAGGGTCTCGACATCAAAACTTGTTCTACGCTTCATGAGAAATATGCACATATATATATATAATCCTCTAGCTCCGATCGACTCTATTTTTCGGCGAGACCTCAAAATGAAGTTCGGACCGAAGTGGTTCTCGCTATAGAGCTGGAGAGCTTGGCCGACGTTCCAATCCATAGAGACTTTATCTTTCTTTTGCGGCGCAATAATGAGACGTTCGACTTTCGCAGCGCCGTAACATACGTTATTCACCGCGTCGGAGAAGGCCCCAATGAGACGTTCGACTTTCGCAGCGCCGTAACATACGTTATTCACCGCGCCCGATATTGTATTGATGGAGTTCGTGATGCGAATACCCTGGCGTTCAAGCAAGTTCTGCTTGTCGACTTTCTCGTCCGAATCCCGCTGCATTTTCATGATTCTTGCATAGGCCTCGTGGTGGACTTCCTGGATCGCCAGCTCGCACTCCTTTCTAACTTCACGTAACCGTTTCTTAGTTCGGCTTCTGCCTTCTTCAGCGCCGTTTGCCCGTCCGCCCTTGCCGCAGCCACGTCGGCCTCCGCCTTCATCAGCGCCCTCTGTCCGCCCGTGTCGCAGCCACGTCCACCTCCGCTTCACCAACGCTTTTTTCCAATGCTTCTTTCAACACCCTCTCCACATCAACAGCGACGGCCTTGATCTGAGTGGACTCGAGCCGGCTACGCCTCGCGTGCAGCTCCTCCTCGACTGCCTTCTTCTCATTCTCCGCCCTTTGGAGCTTGGACTCCAACTGCTGTATCTGCTGCGCGTGGAGTTCTGCCAAGAGCTCCGCGTTCTTGTGCTCGGCCTTCTCCAGACTTTCCTCGGTTACCCGCTTCGCCTTCTTGACCGATTTGAATTTACTCTCGAGCGCTCCGCGGTCCAAGCGGGCACCTGGCAGGGCCAGTGTCGGTAACAAGCACCTCTTCATTGAGTCCGACAACTATCTCTACTTTCCTAACAGCGTAGAGAAGTTGAGTGCATACTTTGAGCACATGGATGGGGTTTACTCCCATTCCCCGTAAAAGATCAAAGAGGAGTAGGGGTATTGTAGTACCCAGTAATTGGTACAATACACGTTTACACTTTTTCAGTTTGATTTGTGTGTTTTTCTTGATACTGACTGTATTAATACTAAATTTTCTGTCTGATCATCAAACGACTGTGGTAATAATATATTTATCATATTTGGCAGTGTATATTTCTTTTTAGTTTCTCAATGAGATGCACAACGCTTTTCGTAGTTTTTGAAAGCTTGGCTTTGGCAGTGATTTTGTAAATATGTCTGCGACCATTTCTTTGGTATTACAGTATTGGATCTCAAATTCTTTTCGCTCAACTTTTTCTTGGACAAAGCAGTAGCGAATATGAATGTGTTTGCTTCTACCGTGCAGTTCTGGTTTATATGAGAGTTTGATGCAACTTTGGTTGTCCTCATATAACGGATTTCACCGAATAGTACCCGGTCTTGCATTCCCCATAGCTTCGGCCACGGCTAACCTCGTAATGCAAGCTGTTTCGCATGATTCTGGTTGTGGCTCTCCTGTTCGTTCCCCTTCTCGCTGTGGTTTGCCCTCGCTGGCGGATTGTGATGATTCTCGTGTGGTTGAAGAGGTGCTGGAGGAACCTGCGCAGGCTCAAGCGAATGCGAATAGCTCTCCAAGCGGAGATGCTGCTGGGAATGAGCCTGCAGTGGAGGATGAGCCCGTGGAGCACCCCTTTGCGTTGCCCAAGGCTCCTACTACGTATCCCGGCAACAACCGACGCAACCACTACGACCCGGCTGCACCATGGGACTACAGCCAGCCGGTGTCGATTGAGTCGTTACAGGACGTCTTCGGGGACCCTCCGGACCGGTGCTATCTCGTGGAGTGGACCTGTAAGCCTCTGCAGTTGAGTTGGGTGTGGGAGGAGGAACTCAGGGAGTTTCCCCTGCTTACGGCCCAGATTGACCACTGGAAAGACAACCAGTGGGACCACAATGGGCGGCGTATTACGTGGAAGCGCTTTTACAGCGACCACTACGCCCACGACAATGCCTCTGACGCAGGATATGTTTCATGGATACCGTACGTGCTGCCTGCTACAATCTGGGAAGTAGTCTCGAGATCCATAAAATACAAGTCCTTACCCGATTACAAGCCCCCTCTGCAAAAGTGATCAAAATATAGGGGCTGAGGGTCTCGACATCAAAACTTGTTCTACGCTTCATGAGAAATATGCACATATATATATATATATATATATATATAATCCTCTAGCTCCGATCGACTCTATTTTTCGGCGAGACCTCAAAATGAAGTTCGGACCGAAGTGGTTCTCGCTATAGAGCTGGAGAGCTTGGCCGACGTTCCAATCCATAGAGACTTTATCTTTCTTTTGCGGCGCAATAATGAGACGTTCGACTTTCGCAGCGCCGTAACATACGTTATTCACCGCGTCGGAGATGGCCCCAATGAGACGTTCGACTTTCGCAGCGCCGTAACATACGTTATTCACCGCGCCCGATATTGTATTGATGGAGTTCGTGATGCGAATACCCTGGCGTTCAAGCAAGTTCTGCTTGTCGACTTTCTCGTCCGAATCCCGCTGCATTTTCATGATTCTTGCATAGGCCTCGTGGTGGACTTCCTGGATCGCCAGCTCGCACTCCTTTCTAACTTCACGTAACCGTTTCTTAGTTCGGCTTCTGCCTTCTTCAGCGCCGTTTGCCCGTCCGCCCTTGCCGCAGCCACGTCGGCCTCCGCCTTCATCAGCGCCCTCTGTCCGCCCTTGTCGCAGCCACGTCCACCTCCGCTTCACCAACGCTTTTTTCCAATGCTTCTTTCAACGCCCTCTCCACATCAACAGCGACGGCCTTGATCTGAGTGGACTCGAGCCGGCTACGCCTCGCGTGCAGCTCCTCCTCGACTGCCTTCTTCTCATTCTCCGCCCTTTGGAGCTTGGACTCCAACTGCTGTATCTGCTGCGCGTGGAGTTCTGCCAAGAGCTCCGCGTTCTTGTGCTCGGCCTTCTCCAGACTTTCCTCGGTTACCCGCTTCGCCTTCTTGACCGATTTGAATTTACTCTCGAGCGCTCCGCGGTCCAAGCGGGCACCTGGCAGGGCCAGTGTCGGTAACAAGCACCTCTTCATTGAGTCCGACAACTATCTCTACTTTCCTAACAGCGTAGAGAAGTTGAGTGCATACTTTGAGCACATGGATGGGGTTTACTCCCATTCCCCGTAAAAGATCAAAGAGGAGTAGGGGTATTGTAGTACCCAGTAATTGGTACAATACACGTTTACACTTTTTCAGTTTGATTTGTGTGTTTTTCTTGATACTGACTGTATTAATACTAAATTTTCTGTCTGATCATCAAACGACTGTGGTAATAATATATTTATCATATTTGGCAGTGTATATTTCTTTTTAGTTTCTCAATGAGATGCACAACGCTTTTCGTAGTTTTTGAAAGCTTGGCTTTGGCAGTGATTTTGTAAATATGTCTGCGACCATTTCTTTGGTATTACAGTATTGGATCTCAAATTCTTTTCGCTCAACTTTTTCTTGGACAAAGCAGTAGCGAATATGAATGTGTTTGCTTCTACCGTGCAGTTCTGGTTTATATGAGAGTTTGATGCAACTTTGGTTGTCCTCATATAACGGATTTCACCGAATAGTACCCGGTCTTGCATTCCCCATAGCTTCGGCCACGGCTAACCTCGTAATGCAAGCTGTTTCGCATGATTCTGGTTGTGGCTCTCCTGTTCGTTCCCCTTCTCGCTGTGGTTTGCCCTCGCTGGCGGATTGTGATGATTCTCGTGTGGTTGAAGAGGTGCTGGAGGAACCTGCGCAGGCTCAAGCGAATGCGAATAGCTCTCCAAGCGGAGATGCTGCTGGGAATGAGCCTGCAGTGGAGGATGAGCCCGTGGAGCACCCCTTTGCGTTGCCCAAGGCTCCTACTATGTATCCCGGCAACAACCGACGCAACCACTACGACCCGGCTGCACCATGGGACTACAGCCAGCCGGTGTCGATTGAGTCGTTACAGGACGTCTTCGGGGACCCTCCGGACCGGTGCTATCTCGTGGAGTGGACCTGTAAGCCTCTGCAGTTGAGTTGGGTGTGGGAGGAGGAACTCAGGGAGTTTCCCCTGCTTACGGCCCAGATTGACCACTGGAAAGACAACCAGTGGGACCACAATGGGCGGCGTATTACGTGGAAGCGCTTTTACAGCGACCACTACGCCCACGACAATGCCTCTGACGCAGGATATGTTTCATGGATACCGTACGTGCTGCCTGCTACAATCTGGGAAGTAGTCTCGAGATCCATAAAATACAAGTCCTTACCCGATTACAAGTCCCCTCTGCAAAAGTGATCAAAATATAGGGGCTGAGGGTCTCGACATCAAAACTTGTTCTACGCTTCATGAGAAATATGCACATATATATATATATATATATATATAATCCTCTAGCTCCGATCGACTCTATTTTTCGGCGAGACCTCAAAATGAAGTTCGGACCGAAGTGGTTCTCGCTATAGAGCTGGAGAGCTTGGCCGACGTTCCAATCCATAGAGACTTTATCTTTCTTTTGCGGCGCAATAATGAGACGTTCGACTTTCGCAGCGCCGTAACATACGTTATTCACCGCGTCGGAGATGGCCCCAATGAGACGTTCGACTTTCGCAGCGCCGTAACATACGTTATTCACCGCGCCCGATATTGTATTGATGGAGTTCGTGATGCGAATACCCTGGCGTTCAAGCAAGTTCTGCTTGTCGACTTTCTCGTCCGAATCCCGCTGCATTTTCATGATTCTTGCATAGGCCTCGTGGTGGACTTCCTGGATCGCCAGCTCGCACTCCTTTCTAACTTCACGTAACCGTTTCTTAGTTCGGCTTCTGCCTTCTTCAGCGCCGTTTGTCCGTCCGCCCTTGCCGCAGCCACGTCCGCCTCCGCCTTCATCAGCGCCCTCTGTCCGCCCTTGTCGCAGCCACGTCCACCTCCGCTTCACCAACGCTTTTTTCCAATGCTTCTTTCAACGCCCTCTCCACATCAACAGCGACGGCCTTGATCTGAGTGGACTCGAGCCGGCTACGCCTCGCGTGCAGCTCCTCCTCGACTGCCTTCTTCTCATTCTCCGCCCTTTGGAGCTTGGACTCCAACTGCTGTATCTGCTGCGCGTGGAGTTCTGCCAAGAGCTCCGCGTTCTTGTGCTCGGCCTTCTCCAGACTTTCCTCGGTTACCCGCTTCGCCTTCTTGACCGATTTGAATTTACTCTCGAGCGCTCCGCGGTCCAAGCATTGAAGTTCTCCCATGCTCGTTCGTCGGGCTTGTGTCATTTTGCAATAAAGAAGTGTGTGTGTGTGGGGGGGGGGGGGGCGGATTCAAACGACAGCGGGAGGCGCCACGCCGGCGGCCCAAAATAAATACGCCTTCAAGTCCAAGCTGATCGATGCCCTGGGGAACATCGACGACGAGCATCACCAGCAGCGCGCGTGGACGGATTTTGCTGACGCCTTGCATAGGGAGGTCGGCACGCTGCAGACCGCTGCTGACGCTGGAAAATAACTTGGAGAAGCTCTGGCCCGGTCCACCATGGACGAAACCGACGCTGACCAAGCTGCACTCGACGTCTGCCAAGCGGCCTTGGTCCTCGCCATTTCGATGATCCGCAGTCGTGGGGCCGATGATGCTGCGAGGGCCGTGAAGACGGCGCTCGACAAAGACCTGACTTGGCAAATAAGGTGCATACTGGGGAAGATAGAGCAGAAGATGGAACTACACTGTACCTGGTGGACTGGAAGCCGACGTGGGAGCCGCCAAAGCACTTGAACCCTGAGCAGATTGTTCGCTTCGAGGGCCGTCGATTCGTGCGCAAGTTCGTCGACCTTGAGGCAAAAGAAGTCCCAGCTCGGAAACCTAAGTCATCGTCCAACAACAAACCGGCACACGCACAGAAGGAAAAGAAACAGGCTCGGCAGAATCGAAGGCGTAGTAAGTAGAAGAGGAAGGTAGTCCATTAATCTGCACAATACATCATTCAGTACATGTTAGCAAATGTTTTTGAATATCTGTCAGCCTCGAAGAGAATCGTACCTTAGTAATCTGAAGATGGGAGCGCTTCACACTGCGCGTCATCCGTGCAGTCCAGCTCAGAAATATCGTTGAACACCACTATGCCCCCTGGAGTACGTCCCCGCCCAGGTAGCGTTGGTCAGCAGATGAATGGGAGCATGTCCACCACCAGCGCATCGAGTCCGTTCTCGCCCAGGTCCTTGAGCGCGCGGAACATCACGCGCATCTTCACGCTCATGCACTCACGCAGTCCTTCACCGTGAACAAAGTGGTGATCCCCACCGCATCAGCGCGATCGTCAGGCCCTGCCTCTGAAAGAACGGTTCTCCGAATCACTGCGCTCCTTCCAGTCAATGTCGACAGCGACATTTATTAGGAGCTCGCAAAATGTTCAGAAATATGACAAAATGTCAGTAATGCGACTCGCATTACTGATATTTTGTTATATTTTTGAAATGAAAGTGAGAAAACGTTTGTTTTAAACAGAGAATTTCATGAAGTGTTAGCACCAGGGCACCGTTCACTCTAACTATGGGTTACTATGTTTTACGATTTTCATAGTTGAAAATCGAACATTTGAAAAATTAGCAGCTCGGTTAGTCTCTGTGGCACACAGAGAACGATGAAGCTTTATCCGAGGGCAGGGGATGCTAAGAGAGCCGCTGGGGCGAGCATAATATAGAAACTACCCTCCTCCGTGCGCGGTCAATAGAGCCAGATCCAACTCTACCCCCGACGCAGGCATATTATAATTATAATCCGTCTGTAATGGTATCGCTAGTCACCACCCTATTCGATTTTTGCATGTCACTTTTGGCAGTTTTTAATGCCAGTGGGATCAATAGCACTCCACTCGAATGAATTGCATTCCAACAATTCATTCGATACCACATGCACTTTATCATGCCCTTTCCTGACATGCAGGTATACGTGCTTATGACAGGCTAAAATGATACTCGCATCAGTTCGGTATGAGTTAGGTATGACGGAAAAAACTTCTTTTCATTCTTTCGCCGGCTACTTTCCATTCAGGTCAGCTCAATTACATTCTCGATGGATTAATTTCATTCTCGGTATTACATATATATATATTATATATAATTCGTTCTTCGGTTCAGGAACTTCAGTGTAAAGTATTCAAATTGATACGGACGCTATCTGTATGTACAGAGGGTACCTGCTGGCGACCAAGTTATACCCACACACCTCATAGAATATATCTGAACACAGAAACTTTCAATGTGCGTCATTAAATAAATGAAGCTGGGTATTCAGTTGAAGTACATAAATCTCTTATCATATTTGCTACGCACTGTATTGTGCTTGTCTGAACACCTTGCTACGCCAACCCAAGCGACGCCACGACGACAGCAACGACGAATACGACCGCATCAACGCGCTTCAGCGTTGCCTGGAAGCGCGTGAGCGCACCCGTCTTCGCCTTATCAAGCGACTCAGACGCCTCGACGCCGAGATCAAGGCGCTTGAGCTCTCGATCCACCGGTTCGGCAGCCACGGATTCGAGCACGAACCGACACCTCCACCATCACCCATGCCGCAGCGCCAGTTACAGCTGGCGCGCACCTCATCGCCGCCCGAATTCATCGAGATGTTTGGAGACTGTGACAACGATTCCGACTGATTAACCTCTCGAACAGAATTTTACAGCAACATTTCGGTTGATTTCCGTAACTTTTCAGATAATTACATTTTAAAACGTAACATTACTAAAATATTTGCAGATAGTTAAATGTTGCATTTAAATTTATGTTACCGTTAAATTTACAGTATGCGAGTAAATTTATCTTTGCTGCGCACCGTATCTCGCGGAACACAAACCCATTTGGAGTTACAGTGTGTACGGATATGTACGATTGGAGCTGGGTAAATTATGGCGTGTGCCTGTCTTGAAACCGGTCTGGGGTCTACGACTTGATCGACCTCGTGCGGTTTGCTCGCATTCTCCTTTGCTTCATTCTCGGTTTTTTCGGTTTGCACTCAAGGCATTCGACCATCACCCACTCACCCGACCTGATCGACAAATACTGGCGCCGTCTACTTCGTTGTATCCTGCTGACAACACATATTGACGCCGACGTCGCCACCTACTCGGTGTATGTGGGTCAAAATAGCACGGAGACGCTTTTCCTTAGCGGAACCTACCAGTACGGTTTCGGATCTTCCCTTTTAGTGGTCCCATTACCCCACATCTAGAGGCTGACACGCAGCAGCGCTGTTTGGAGGCAATGGGACTGGAGTAGCATTAGCCTCCTCCGCGATAACCTGTTGTCCTTCTTCGGAGACATGACACTCAAAGTTGTCGAGAAGAAGGACAGCGGATTGATCTATTTCGAATTTTAACAACTTTTCTACGTAGATCTTCCACACAGACGGCCTGGAACTCCTTGAGCGAAAAAACGATAATTCGTTGCTTCAAGAAAGCTATTTCGAAAATCCAGGAGGTAACAATCTTTAAATACATCCGTTTTTGGTCAGTCATTACCTTTTCTGAATCTTTTGTGCGGTTTTTGGGCTCTCTAGTTTTTTCGCCCTATCATATCTGGAGTCAGATTTTTGAGGCGGATGCGGTATTGACCTCTATAGTATGGAGGGTGGCTTTCAGTGGCGTCGGATTTCTACGTCGTTGTCTGTACCTGCGAGTCCACTATTTCGATAGTTTTTTTTAGAACAGTAAAAATAATCTAACAGCGCATCAAACAGCTAAACACACCGGGACCTGGTGTACCACTGGTATGTTGTCACGTCAAAGATTGACATCTAGCACAACGAGCATTTTATTTATTCTGCAATTTGCGAGGCGGTCCCAACTACGACGAGAGCGCGACGAGTTCTACGTTATCTTCAAGCGTATGCAAACGTTCTATGAAAATGCTGTTGTGCTGGTGATCGAACTACACCGTGAGGTGTCGGCTTAAGATGCTGAAATTCGAGGCTTACGGCTGGCGCTATCTGCGCATAATGACCAATCTGAGCCTGATCAACCCCAACCTACGTTGCATCGATCGCAAAGCTCTTCGGCGATACGACTAGCAAGAGCAGTGAAGACTCTGACGTGACCGAGAGGGAATAAAATGCTGCCGTCGACCGTGGTGAAGATAGCGAGGCTGAGGCAACGGACGGTTTTGGCGAGGACGACAGTGCCGGCTATGCGACTGATGTTGAAACAGATGCTCATGATTACGAGATGCTCGACTGGTACAGCTGGCTGACGCGTCGTGTCGATAATGATGATCCCGCTGAAGATTATTTCGCGGACGGTACAGTCGAATTTCCGTTTGATTTGTCCTACCTTAGTGGCTTAAGCTGTTACATAGCGTATCAGCGCCAGTAGAAATCGCCGTCTTTCACGAAAACCCGCCGAAAACGTAGCGAGCCTTACTCTCAGGAATTTGCTTGTAGACGTGAGGGAGTTTGCAGTGTTTTTCACGAAAATCGCCAGGCGAAAAGAGAAGACGTAATTCAATCAAATTGTCAGGCTCACTGATGTTAATTGCACTTGTGAAGCTGCTGGTTCTTGATCGCTCGTGAGACCCCGTCGTGGCTCCTGCGGCTTCCTATGTCCGGCATGCGGTGGCGTGCGCTGGCGGGTCCTTGGTCTGGCGGCGTCTGAGCTCCTCGGTTCTAATTCTGGAATGAGGACAAACCGCAGCCACGTCTTAGCTCTTAAATTATGATTGGACAGAAATTAGCAAATCACATGGCTCCGCGTGGAGATCCTGTCGATCTCCACGGTGGGGAGTCTAATCTAGTCTATTTATGCACTTGGTGCAAGTGCTGATTTTGTGGTGTTGATCTCGATTCCTCCAGGTGGTTTTGGTACAGTGATGTGCGTCTTGGAGAGCTACTTTATATCTAATCACCTGTAATCACACATGTTATTCGTTATTGGGACACAGAGGGTGATGTATGCTGGTTGGCCTATCACAAAGCGAGACCCGTCTAAAACGATATTATCAGATGGCTCTCCAGGACACCCATTACTGTATTTGCTCGCTTTTCGGTGATACGACTAGCGAGAGCAGTGAAGACTCCGACGTAACCGAGAGGGAATAAAATACTGCCGTCGACCGTGGTGAAGATAGTGAGGCTGAGGCAACGGACGTTTTTGAAGCGGGGCAGCCACCAGCGATAAAGAAGAGGGCGACTCCAACGACGAAAGTGATTTTGCGTGGAGCGATGACGACAGTGCCGGCTATGCGACTGATGTTGAAACAGATGCTCATGATTACGAGATGCTCGACTGGTACAGCTGGCTGACGCGTCGTGTCGATAATGATGATGCCTACGATCCCACTGAAGATAATTTCGCGGGCGGTACAGTCGAATTTCCGTTTGATTTGACCTACCTTAGTGACTTAAGCTGTTACATAACTAGGAGTTACACTCACGTTTCAAAACATATTTTCCTGGTAGTGCAACAACGGTACGTTGTGAACGGACAGCCCAACAGGGATTAATTCGACAAATGAAAAAAATGTGGTCCACAGAAAAAGTAGGTATCGCTTCAATACAAATATCAAGTACAACGCCCTTATAAAACTTTTATTTCGCATAGACATCGCAGATTTAACAATTATTGCAAGCAACTAGCGGCTATGTACAGAATCATATAAAATTACACGGGGAAGAGAGAGATCGAAAGATGATATCCATAATCGGTTTAGACAGGTTGAGACATCAGTTAGATTGCAGCACTTTGCTGTAAGCTTAATTAATGCATGTATATATATTTGCAGCCTGCAGATGCTCATATTGAAAGCACGCATGTTTCCAGCATACCTTTCAATGCTGGTATCCAGCTCGCCACTGCATCAGTGTTGTTAGCGCCGGCGCTGACTGCCGCAGAATTGCATGAGAGCATTTGCGGCAGTCAGCACCGACCCACAGTGAGGAGGCATAGTCAGGGTCCGTAACCAGCTTGTCGCCCTCCATGTAGATCTCTTAGCACATGTGTTAGTAGATACGAGGCTCGTGCACTTTAGCAGCTTACTCTGACGCCGCAGCAGCGAAAAATAACCCCTGAAGGGTGAGAGCTGCTGCAGCGCCTAAGCTCGCGCGCCTGAGTAGTAGAAGCGGTAGATTTTATTTTGGTTCGTATACGGAACTGATCTGGTCTATGATCGGGTTGTTGTCGCATCGATGATCGGATCAGTGATCGGGAAACTAATGGTGGGCTGGGGGCATGGTAGATGCAGTGTTCGCTACTCGATCAGTCGTGAAGTTGCATCAAAGGGCTCAAGTGGCATGGAGGAAAGTGTCAACGCAGTCGTGGTAGACGGGCAATTGGGGGTCGAGGTGCTGGAGAGTGACAGCGGCCCTCAGCCGCCGGTTGAAGACACGAGCAGCCACGCCCCGAGACGTGCTGAGCGCACAACGTGTTACTTCAAGGGGTACAAGTATACTCGCGCCTGGGCTTCTTCGCGCAAGATTGTATACCGATGTTCTAAGTTTCGAGCGGGTTGCGGCGGCAAGATGGAGTTCCGGATTGCGTCCATGGGCTACACCTGCGTCAAGGCGCACAGTTGCAGCGCGGCAGCTGTAGTTAGTTCCGTCACCAACGTTGAAGCTGAAATGAAAGCGCAAGCTGACCTCTTAGCAATTGAGCATGTTGCGTGGCCTGTACGTCGCGTATGGGAGGAGCTGCAACGACGTTTCTACTCTACGGACAACCCTGATGTCGTGCGGGGCCTGTCGGAGCAGCAAGTTATACGCCGCGTGCATCATGCAAGACGCCAACACTACTCCGGCAACGTGCACGGTTCAATCGAGATCCCGCCGCTCTCACTCGCGCTCGATGAGGCTGTCACATTTTTCCAGTTTCACTGCATTACACCCAACCGGGACGACCTGACCAAGCCTACTCGTCTTCTGGGTTGGGCGCACCCTGCACTGGTGGCGCTCTTACGCTATCATGGAACGACGCTATTCGTCGATGGAACGTTCAGATGTGTTCCGAGTGGCTACGCGCAATGCGTCGTGTTCATGGTGCATGATCACGCGTCGGGCGTGTTCGTACCTGTGCTTTACGTTCTGAGCATCTCTCGAACGGCGGACAGCTACTGGGATATGATACACTTCATCGTCCAAGCTACCGATCAGCAGATTGAACCCGCTGAGATTGTCTGCGACTTTGAGGCCGCTTTAATGGATTCGCTTCAAACCCAGTTTCCTAACGCAATTGTGCTAGGGTGCCTGTTTCATTTGAAGCAGGCACTCCGTCGAGCTATGAAGCGCTACGCTATTCCGGAAGAGGAGTGTCTAATCGCCATGACGCATGGTGTGTTAGACACACTGACCGTGATTCAGCATGACCACATCGAACGAGGGATTAAATGGGTGAAGCGGGAGATCAAGCGGCGATGCGCGGTAGCTAATGTGACCTATTCGGCAGCTAAATGGGGTGAATTCTGGGGCTATTTCGAACGCACATGGCTCGAGCAGTACTCCATCGAGGTTTGGAATGTGTTTGGGCTGGACAATGAGCTGATCGCGAGGACGAACAATCCTCTCGAACGGTTTAACCGGGAGTTAAATAGCAGGTTCCCAACGCCGCACCCCTCCATGGCTACATTCGTCACGGTGATCAAGACGATCTCGCAAGAGTATGTGCGTCGTGTTGCCAACGTCCCTCGTGGCCGTGCTCGACGCGTTGCTCGTGAAGTAATCCAGCTTCCTGAGGTTGTTGACATTTCAGCCGATATAACGAGCGACGTGGAGATGACCGAAGCAGTCACTCCCTCCGACAACTCCACCGCTTCAGTCAGTGTCGAACTTTAGGTATTGTTAGGTAGCTACTAACACACTCCTATAATTCAGCAACTTCACCACTACACACTTGCTGCACCTTGACATTAATCAGTTCACACATCCGATCAACAGTCCTGATCATAGACCAGATCAGTTCCGTATACGATCCAATTTAGAGCTAACCGTAGAAGCGTAGATGATATTGAATTGTAGATGAGTAAATGAGTAGATTCGCAGCGGCGTTGTGGTTTGGCAGCTTGCTCTGGCGCCGCAGCAGCGAGGTATAGCCCACGAAGGGTGAGGGCTGCTGCAGCGTCAAAGCTCGCGCGCCTGATTAGTAGAAGCGTAGATGCTATTGAATTGCAGATGAGTAGATGAGTAGATTCGCAGCGGCGTTGTGGTTTGGCAGCTTGCTCTGACGCCGCAGCAGCGAGGTATAGCCCACGAAGGGTGAGGGCTGCTGCAGCGCCAACGCTCGCGCGCCTGAGTAGTAGAAGCGTCGGCGTTGTGGTTTGGCAGCTTTCTCTGACGCCGCAGCAGCGTGGTATAGCCCACCAAGGGTGAGGGCTGCTGCAGCGCCAAAGCTCGCGCGCCTGAGTAGTAGAAGCGTAGATGATATTGAATTGCACATGAGTAGATGAGTTGATTCGTAGCGGCCTTGTGGTTTGGCAGCTTGCTCTGACGCCGCAGCAGCGAGGTATAGCCCACGAAGGGTGAGGGCTGCTGCAGCGCCGAAGCTCGCGCGCCTGAGTAGTAGCAGGTTAGGTGGCTTGGAATCGTAGATGAGTAGATACGTAGCGCTTCAAAGAGGGTGGAGGTTTGCTGCAGCGGCACAGCTCGCGTAGTGTGCGCGGCGAAGAAAATCTCTGACTGAGCATTCGAGAACGAAAATTCCACGAAAACACGTGGTCGAAACCTCTCAACACAACAATTATTGTAATTCAATACTACAGTAAATGATTGGTTTTTAAAACCAATAATTTATATTAAAATATAAATATATTTTATTGATAAGTACCGATTCCGATACCGGTACAATATATTATAATATTGACCCAATTCGAGCGATTCCCGCAGCCGTTTCGGATGGAACAGATCCCAGACCCAGGAAGAAACGTGCATGAAAGGGCCGGTAATAAACGACTGAGCCTATCAAAAGTCTGTGCGAGTCGCCAGACTATTTTAGGAATCTCAGACTTGTCACAGATTCCCAATATGTATTATTGTTTCGCTCCAAATCGAAATCGTTATTATATGTTCAATTCACATACGGCCGGAACTCCTTCGACGATTCGACTATTCCCAACAATATCCGATTCCAACTTCAGTTCATTAGCAACCATTATGTTCCCATCCACACCACCGCAAATACTTTCAACTCGGCCACGCACTACCAGCCCAATTCTCTAGTTTTGGTTTATGTCGCTTGATTTAAACTTTGATATACGTATGCAACTGACTAAACCGGAATGACGGCAGACCTCAAGAAAAGCAAGCACACGCTGGAGGATGTAGAGCTGCCGGCCGCCTATCTCAAGCAACTAAATATCAAGTATCGCTCGCTCGTCGCGTCTTCACGCGAGCCATGGAGGCTACGCGTAGGGTGTTCATCGACGACATCCTGACAGCGTGCGTGACGGCGGTCAAGGACGGGGGCAAGACCAAGACCGACAGGTTCCTCAACTACGAGAAGCGCGTGACGACCCCGACGTGGACGCGAGAGACACAGTGGGCTACGTTATCACCCTTGGCGCGCGCATGATGATCGTCATCGATGCCAAGAAGTGCACAATGAAGCACGCGCTGCGCCAGAACTCCGCAGCGATAGAAGTCGCGCACGTGCTCAACGGCAAGAAGAGCCAAGACGATCAAAACGGATGGCACGACATTCAAGGCGTCTGCATAGACTACCAGAACTGGATTTTCGTCAAGCACACGTCCAAGGAGTTCGCGACCAAGCAGATGGTATGCAGGACATCCGACACCTTGGACCAGTACCCTAGCCATCCCCCCTCCCGGGTATATAATCAGTCATCGTGCAACCAAGCATCCCCACCAGCCCACTCAATTATCAAGCGCAGCACCCAAGCCGACGGCAAGGTGCTCCTCATACTACTCGCACGAGATGGAGGAGAGTCTACCCGGCGACAGGCTCCTGCTCGTTGAGGACAAGTACGTGCGATCGGTGATATCATGGGGCCGATGTTTAGATGTTCTCGACGAGCGGCTACCCCGTTGAGCTTGAGCTTAACCGCCGCCCGCTCGATGAAGAGTCGAACGGATCGTACTATAGTTACCGGTACTAGAGGGCACAGGATGGCCGCACACCGGAACAGATGTTTTGCATGCCACTTTCGACATTTTTTCATGGTAGTGGGATCAATAGCATTTCACTCGGATGAATTGCATTCCAACTGGATGGATTGCATTCCAACGGATTGGAATGCAATTCATCCGATACCACATGCAATTTCTCATGCCCTTTCCTGACATGCAGGTACACGTGCCTATGACAGGCTAAAATGACACTCGCATCAGTTCGGCTTTGGCATGCTAAAATGATATTACCTGCGAGTCCACTATTTCGATAGTTTTTTTAGAACAGTAAAAATAATCTAACAGCGCATGAAACAGCTAAACACACCGGGACCTGGTGTACCACTGGTATGTTGTCACGTCAAAGATTGACATCTAGCACAACGAGCATTTTATTTATTCTGCAATTTGCGAGGCGGTCCCAACTACGACGAGAGCGCGACGAGTTCTACGTTATCTTCAAGCGTATGCAAACGTTCTATGAAAATGCTGTTGTGCTGGTGATCGAATTACACCGTGAGGTGTCGGCTTAAGATGCTGAAATTCGAGGCTTACGGCTGGCGCTATCTGCGCATAATGACCAATCTGAGCCTGATCAACCCCAACCTACGTTGCATCGATCGCAAAGCTCTTCGGCGATACGACTAGCAAGAGCAGTGAAGACTCTGACGTGACCGAGAGGGAATAAAATGCTGCCGTCGACCGTGGTGAAGATAGCGAGGCTGAGGCAACGGACGTTTTTGGCGATGACGACAGTGCCGGCTATGCGACTGATGTTGAAACAGATGCTCATGATTACGAGATGCTCGACTGGCACGGCTGGAATTTTTCCAGACTAGCATTCTCACGGACGCTTGTGGTAAAACACCTTGCCCCTATCATGGATCACTTCGGCTACTATCTCGCGACAAATAAAGGCAATAATTGTCAGCTTGCTCGCAACACTACGTCTTCATACTATAGAATCGCACAACTATGGCTATTCGATGAATATCCTCACTTGAGAGCTAATTTTGTTAAAACAAGGTAGATAATCACCACCCAAAGTTTTTTAAACGGAGGGCTAACGAACAAGACCCCACCATATACTAAGGAAGATTGGCACATGGGTAAACAACCCCGGCAAGTGTATACTAACCAAACACATCCGTAATATACATAGACATGACAACCGACTCTCCGCTAGACGCGAGCCGCTCATTACAAAAGACCCCTCGTACTGCTCAAACGCCATGGCGTCGGTCGAGTACGACGTCGAGTCGGACGCCGATACGTACTCCTTCGCCGCGGCCATGCTCGCATGCTCCTCCGAGGAGGTAGCGATTGCGTGGGCCATGAAGGCTGGCCCGCTGGCGCTGCAACCGCACCACCTGCCACACCATGCGAACGATCCACACTCAGAGCTTCTTCGCTCGCTCCAGTACCCCGCTATCGAAGCTAATCAATATCCCCTTCTTCTGGGCCTCAGGGGCCCGCGTGACGGAGGCCGCGCAGCACGTGCAGCTTAGCTGCAAGACGACGGACCAGTGGTACCAGTACGCGCGCGATATCTGCAGCTCAGAGATGCTTCGTTGTAACATGAAGGTATTTTTTCTGAAGTTGGTGTTTATTTTTTCAATTCTCTAACTAATTTGTACTGCAGGTAGGAGGGGATGGAGACGTTGTTGAAATAGACGAAACAAGCCTAAACAAAAACAAAAGTACAACCGGGGGGGCAAGCACCCTGACTACAGGGTTTTCAGGGGTGTTGACCGAACCACGAGGAAGTGGTTCGCCAAGGTCGTGTATGACGACCGCACAAAGCCCAACCTGTCGCGCAGTATCAAGGCGCACATCAAACCAGGGTACGTTTATCCATATTAGATTTGATACTGTACACGTTGGCTAACGTGTTAACAATATTTGCTGTACTCTAATTATTTCTGACATGTTCAACTCGTACGTGACGGAGGTGCAGCGCAGTGCTCGCAAGGGCACCCTCCACACCCTGGAGAACAACAGAACTCTCGCTGGGATGCGGTACTCCCATCAGTGGGTCAACCACAGCAAGAACTTTGTTGATCCCACCACGGGTGCGCACACAAACAGGATCGAAGGTGTGTGTGAGGTGAAGATCAAGGCCAGGATGAAGAGCGAGAGGGGTGCGCGGAAGAATTTGGTTCCGGGCTACCTAGATGAATGTCTATGGAGGCCCTGGTACTTCCCCAGCGGCAAGAATCTCACCAGCGAGTACTTCAACGGCCACGTACAGGACATTAAGCAACAGTACCAATTTTAGGGTATACACATATACATCACTATGCATATGGCTCTTTTGGTTATTCAGTTAGTATACACTTGCGGGGGTTGTTTACCCATGTGCCGGAAGATTTAAAGACTTTGTTACGCTACGTATACAGTACTGCACGGGCGATTGCGGAATTCATTAATGAGGCCGGCTCCAGGACAGGGGGGCCACAATTAGAAGCAGTCCGACGCAAGCTTACTCCTTTGACGCATCCCATTAGCCAATCTATTAGCCAATAGGGGACATTTATTTAACGATGAGCGTTGATTGGTTCTCTCTACGGCCAATAGACACTCGCCTCCTGTCCGAAATTGGTAGCTGCTAAGCATTGTACGTCGCCGACACGCGGCTCAGAGCGTTCAGTCTCCTTTTTATTAGAGCTACTGATCAAGTCTCCTGCACCCCTCCGCGCACACATCCACACCCAAGACAAGACAACTGGCCGACCGCCCCCCTCCCAACACCGTAGCTCAATGGAAGAGCGCAGGGCCTCCACCCTGAGATGCCCGTTCAATTCGGGTTGGTGTTATTGATCACGATGGGCTTTTGCGGTCGTGTCGTGCTGTGCCAAGGGTCTTGCCGCTGCGTCACAGATTGTGCGTCTGCGTTGTGCTTTAAGTTGTTTTGCCCGCGTATTGTCGAGCTGTGGTCGTGCCAGGAGTAGCGCCTTCTACGTATATATCGGTGCTGCATTTGGGTACGCGGTGCTCTAGCTCCGGTGATAGTCTCTGTTCTCTGTAAGGTTTGGGGGCACTAGCAACGTTTTGTATGTATGCGTGTAATACATTTATTGAATTAACCGAGACCCGTATTCCAGTGAGTCTACGCGTGCGTTTGTGTTAGGCTCTCTATGATCTCCTTCCGCATCATTTTTGTGTTGAAGCGCGCAGACCTAGGACTTGTGCATATCTTCTTGATATCGCTTAAGAGAAGCGTATTCCCGGTTTGAAATTCCTCGACCGTGCGCTTGATGAAGTATAGCACAAATACTCCGCAGTCATCGTGGTTTATCTGTGCCGGGCTTGTTCGGACTCCTCTCACGACGAACGCTGGTGCTGCGTTGTCAGGATATTTAGTTCGCAGCTCCGCGTCGAAATATCCACCGACAACCTTTTGAATCGCTTCGATGCTGGAGATTCCTTTCGAGTCTACATGCACAAGGCATCTCCTCAGATTCTGCGTCGTGCCTACAGGGTTTTGCACAATGGCAAACGTCCAGTGATTGCCCATGCATATAGGTAAAATCACGTGATCATACTTCTCGTACGGAAATGTTGCGGTGATACAGCAACAGCGCTCGTGCGCAAGTCCAATTTTTCGCTCCACTTGAACGAACTCGCTGCAGATGTATCCAAATACGTTTGCATCCATGACAAACGTTCGGCCGTGTTGCGGGAGGTGCACTCGGATGTAATATGACATAAGCACATCGTTCAGCCAATTTTGGTCTTTAATTGTCCGGACATCTTCCGCTGTCACCAGCAAACGCATGCTGGTTTTGCCCACAACAAAGCATGGGGGTTGTGTTTCACACACAATCTCGGACTGCGATATATCCCACACATTTCCAAAATCAAATGGGACGCTGGCCTTCTCACTGCCATCATTCAACAGTGATATGACCTCCGGCGACTTGGGTTTTACGGCTATAGTCGACTTGACTGAAGGCTGGGATTTTCCGCCAAAGTCGACTTGGCTGGAGGCTGGGGGGTTTCGGCCAAAGTCGACTTGGCTGGAGGCTGGGATTTTTTCTGCCAAAGTTGACTTGGCTGGAGGCTGGGGGTTTCGGTTAAAGTCGATAGTTGACGCTTGTGTCGCTTGTTGGGGGGGGGGGGGGGTCATTCACAGTTGGCGCTGCCGTTCCGGTATTCTGGAGTCGTCGTGAGATGAAAGTGCTTAGATTGTGGCGGCCTATAAACCGGGAAGTCCACGAACTCTGAGCCACGGGTTTGCGCCCCGCAAAGCCAGGTATTGTCGACGCAGCATCCGCGACGACATCATCTCTGCACACCACCTGGCCGTTTGCCACTTTTGTCTTGATCCGCTCAACAATACCAGCCTCGTATTGAAGCGTCGGAGGGGCCATGCCTGGTGGTGCTGCCCGCTTTGCGGATGGATCGGCCTGTGATGAGAATAACTTGTGCCTGTTAGTCATCCAACCCAGCAAGGCTGTCCGAGCCACATCATGACGACGACCCCCCCTCGGTAGCGTCCCATCCATTTCGCTCGCATGCGAGCAGGATCTCGATCTTCTCCGCATTCGTCCGCTGATCTGAGCTCGACATTTTGGCAAGAAGCGAAGTGTCGTGTTTCGGACAAACTCGACATGTACCTTACATTTCATTGGATGGAAATTCTTAGATCCTATTGGTCAGAATGCATACTATACTAATTATGCCATAAATGATTGGTTGAGAAGCATGCTATTTATTCATTCTATATTTTGACAGCTGCCGCTCATTACTCCCATTAACAGCAGTTTCGGGTTTACTCAACTGTGGGCGACTTCGGGTTTACTCGACTGTGTACGCTCGGCGGTTTGCGACTTCGGGAATTCTCGATACTATGCCTGTCAGGCTTGACGAGCCAAAGCTAATATGTCCTGTGTGTCTGCAGGAGCAGGGTCATGAATTCGGCCTGTAGCGAGGAGACGCTTGTGAGCTGCGATGCGTTCGTTTAAAGCGCCAGACTTGTGAAGCGGACGCAACGCGCGTAGCACGCTCCCAGAATCTTTAGCATTGGACTTGACGTTCGTCTTCAGAAACGAGAGTATCGAATCTTCAGCACGGGGACCAAGTTGAAACACCTGACCCTTGTAGTCGCTGGCCTGTGGTTCCAAGACAAAGCCCTTGTCGAGGAACAGCTTCATGAATGCGACGACGTGGCGGGACTCCGATTTTTTCTGGCGGTTGTCTGCCCAAACGCGAGGCACACGCGTGTACCACTCGAACCAAGTCGCAGACAGGTGTGCAGCTTGTTTCTTTCTTCGCTTGGACTCTTGGTCTGACGATTCCCCTTGTAGTATCCTCTTCAAGCGATTTCTTGTGGTGCCTTCTTAGATTTCATCAGCGCAGCCTCGACAATTGTCACGCGCGCAGCTAGGGTCTTGTTCATGACAGTAAGCTCTTGAATGACAGCTAGAAGATGGTCCAGTTTCGAGCAGTGGTGTTGGGCTTAGTGTTGGTGTTTTTCTTAAACAGGTGGAGCAGCTTCATTGTCCAGCGCGACCGACCAAGCGAGCATATCAGCGATCGGGATGCCGGCAGCTACCAAGCACTCTTCCACACGCGTGACGATCGGGGCCGATGGCGAGAGCTCCTTCAACTGGGGGTAGTAACGGATGAGGAACGCTGTGAGGACGCTGAGGACCTTGATACTTTCGTTGAGACGTTGCTGGTTGAGACCTGTGCAGGAGACGAAGAGCAAGACCTACAAGCGACCAAGGCGCTCCCGACTTGCATGACCAAGCGCCGCGACGTCAACCATCGCTGGTACATTGTCGGCTGCCCACCCGCTCAAGACCCGAACCACCTTCCTGTCCTCGCGCGCGGTGTTGGTGATGTAGGCGAAGGCCTTGTTGGGCTTCGTCATATCCCAAGTACCGCGATCGAAGATCCACTGGGCGGCTAGACGGTCATCTCCGTTTGCGTGCTGGGCTCCACCGCGCCTGAAGGAGTGCGAGGTCAAGTCAGGAGTGGCTCCAGCTGGTTCGGCGACGCGCTTGAGCATCCGGTTCACGTATGCTTGGACACCGTCTTCCCTGCGTTTGACCTCACCACTGCGTTTCTTGGTTTGGAGATGATGCAGTTGCTGTTTGTGTTTCTGTCCAGGATGATGGCGGCGGGTCAGCGGATACGGACGTCGACGACAGAGGAGGCCCCCAGCTGCGACAGGTGCGGCCGTCGACACCACAGCGACTTCGAGCGAGGCCGGTTCAGCTTGCCGTAGGTCCTGCATCGGGACGCCTTCATCAAGTGGCGCGGCAGCTTCAGTTACGAGATCGGGCAACTGATCCAGCAGCGCTGCGCCTGGAGCATCCAGCGTCGCAAGCGCGACGGCAAGAGCGTGAAAGGGGCACGTTAAGAAGTCACTTTTGTCCGGTATCAATGAAAGCCCCTGTTCCTCCGATGTCTTGACGCGCAGCAATCGCAGGTAAAAGGTGCCGTCCGCTGAGATTGACACGTGCTGCTTCTGGACGTAGCCAAGGTCCGAAGACCGGCCAAAGCAGTGCCGCATTAGACACGCTAGCGCGGCATCTTGGTAGTCAGCGTGCACGCGTGCTGTGCTGTACACGTAGCGGACCAAAGACCGTAAAACTTCCTTAGTGCAAGGCGGGGCCTTATTAATTAATCCACCCTTTTCTCGTTTTAGGCAATGCTTATCTAAAGTCTTTCCTTGCTTTAGCAAGATCAACTCAGTAGGCACACGTAAGTGTGGGTACTTGTCAAATAGCCACAGTTTAACATTCCTATGGTAAGACGTCGCAGTGTTGCGAGCTAGCTTACCTTTCTTACCTTCGTTGGTGGCTAGATAGAAGCCGAACCGGTCCATCGTCGCCGCCAAACGGTTGCCGGAGGCATCCATGAGAATGCTGGCCTCGACAAATTCCAGGCTAACATTCTCCGCCTCCAGCATCCGCTTAAATGCGGCAATCGCTGTAGTCCGTGCCTTCTGGGGTTTGTAGGAACAAACGCAGCTAAACTCATGCCGTCTCTTCTGTCTTTTCTTGACTGTTTGACTGTTTGAATTGTGCTGTAAAGTGTTGGTTTTCCTGTCCACCTTCCGGTCCACCGGCTTTCCTACTATAGGAAAAGGACTAGCTGTCGGAAATGCAAAAATATTTAGAAAATATGTCAAATACTTGACATTTGTATAGACATATACGTATTTAGGCCATCCTTCCGACAAATATTTGTCGGAAAGTGTCGGAACCGATTCACCTACCCCTAAGAAACCTCATTGGATGAAATACCTTCAGAAATGCGTCTGATAGGCTATTATTCCTATAGAGACCGTCATGAAACAATCCTGCTCACTTATCTGTCGGAAAGACGTGGATATCCATCCATTCAACATGTGAGCGGTTTGGACGCTTACATGAACTCCTGTTGAGAACGTGCACATGGCTCAAGGAACAACGACTCAACGTAAGTACCAATATACTGAGCGTACTCACCGCTTACCTGGTTGGTCGCGCTGTGCAATGAAGCTGCTCCATGTGCTCAATACCCCCCCCCCCCAGACGAAACACAACACTACTGCTCAAAACTGCATCACTTCCTTGATAGTTTATTGCCACAAACAAGGCCCTAGCTGCACGGCTGACAATGTCGAGCTCGCTCAGATGAAATCAAAGAAGACAAGGAATTACAGGATAAGATAAAACAAGAGGATCATCAGGCCAAGAGCCGAAAGCTAAGCGTAGAAAAAAAGACGTTACGCACTTTCTGCCGCTTGGTATGAATGGTATACACGGGTTAGCGTCTGGAACAGTGCTGGCCGCCAGAATAAGTCGGAGTCGCGCCACGTCGTCACACCTCATGAAGCTCTTGTCTCTGAAAAGATTTTTGCATGTCACTTTTGGCGGGTTTCCATGCCAGTGGGATGGACATCATTCCAGTCAGATGGATTGCATTCCAGCCATACCACGTGTACTAATCATGCCGTTTCCTGACAGGCAGGTACACGTGCCTATGACAGGCTAAAATGATACTCGCATCAGTTCGGCTTTGACATGCTAAAATGATATTACCTGCGAGTCCACTATTTCGATAGTTTTTTTAGAACAGTAAAAATAATCTAACAGCGCATGAAACAGCTAAACACACCGGGACCTGGTGTACCACTGGTATGTTGTCACGTCAAAGATTGACATCTAGCACAACGAGCATTTTATTTATTCTGCAATTTGCGAGGCGGTCCCAACTACGACGAGAGCGCGACGAGTTCTACGTTATCTTCAAGCGCATCCAAACGTTCTATGAAAATGCTGTTGTGCTGGCGATCGAATTACACCGTGAGGTGTCGGCTTAAGATGCTGAAATTCGAGGCTTACGGCTGGCGCTATCTGCGCATAATGACCAATCTGAGCCTGATCAACCCCAACCCTACGTTGCATCGATCGCAAAGCTCTTCGGCGATACGACTTGCGAGAGCAGTGAAGACTCTGACGTGACCGAGAGGGAATAAAATGCTGCCGTCGACCGTGGTGAAGATAGTGAGGCTGAGGCAACGGACGTTTTTGGCGATGACGACAGTGCCGGCTATGCGACTGATGTTGAAACAGATGCTCATTATTACAAGACGCTCGACTGGCACAACTGGCTGACGCGTCGTCTCGATAATGATGATGCCTACGATCCTGCTGAATAATATTTCGCGGACGGTACAGTCGACTTTCCGTTTGATTTGACCTACCTTAGTTACTAAATCTTTTGCATAGCGTAGGAGTTATAATCTAGCTTCCAAACACTTTTTTCGTTTATGCAGCTTGATTTGAACGTTATATACGTATGCATCTGATTAAACCTGACATACTTAACCTTAATTTATGACGTAGGCTCTAAGGGGTTACATAACTAATCCGTGAAGCCCAGGGTAACACTAACGACATGAAACCAACCTCGCACCGCGTTCTGTCAACCGCAGTTGCCCTATGGTCAAGCATCCCACACTTCTCCAGTCGCTTCACAACAACAAGCACAACTTGAAAGCCCCCCCTCCCATCTCCAATCCCGAACAACTCCAAACTCCGCACATCACGTCGCCTGGTGCGTTGAGGGCCCCTTGGTTAGTCATCGACAGAGCGGGTGGAAGGGGCTAGCATGGACCATAAGGCAGCCGACGTATCCTCAAGTGAGATCTATGACTTTAGCGGAGACATTGCCCCAACCCGACACGTTTGGAGCCCGCGTCTACATCAACGGGCCCATGTACCTGTCCATTTCTAGGACCTAGAACGACCCACCGTAGTAGGCCCTCGATCAGCACGACAAAGAGCACTCACGTTTCGTAATGCACGGTAAGACCTTCTAGTCTCACTCCGGTACATGCAGGGAAAATATATTTTCATTCTTTCTCCGGCTACTTTCCATTTAGTACGAATACATTGGATTCTCGGTATTACATATACATAATTCGTACTTCGGTTCAGGAACACCAGTGTGAAAAATGAATACGAACGATATCTGTATGCACCTACTGGCGATCAAGTTATACCTACACACCTCATAGAAGCTTTCTGAACATAGAAGATTTCAACATGGGTTAACGAAAGTTGAGAATTTAGTTGAAGTACAGAAATTTCTATCATATGTGTTACGCACTGTATATTGCTTATCTGAACACCTATTTGTCCGTGTTGCTGTGGCAAGGCATTGACATTTTGCCATGCCACGCCAACCCAAGCGACACAACGACGACATCAACGATCGCATCAACGCGCTCCAGTGTTGCATGGAAGTGCGGGAACGCAACCGTTCTCGCCTAATCAAACAACTCAGACGCCGTGACACGAGGCGCTTGAGCGCTCGATCCACCGGTTCGGAAGCCACTAATTCGAGTGGGACCCGATATCTCCACCATCACCGATGCCACATCACCAGTTACAGCTGGTACGCACCTCATTACCACCCGGATTCGTTGAGACATACAGTGCCCGCCGAATCATTAACACCCCCGATTTGGTGGGACACTTTTGGCAATATTTCGGCTTCTAGGCCGAGTTAGGAGCTGCTACTTTGATATGTTATCTCGCTTATGCGGACAGAGACGCGACTTTTGTCAACAACTTAGATTTTAATGTAACTGACACAAAATCCAGGTTTTAGCACCAGCGTCAAATTATTAAGACCACATCATTTTTTATGATGGAAAAATCAATGTTATGCACAGACCATACACACGTCTACATTAAAGGAGTGCTGATCAAAATAAGAAGATGGTTAGTGGAGAAGAACGGTCAACCGGAGGCTGTGAGCCTTTCATTTTTGAATGGGCCACGTCAAGACCCTCTCTGAGCAGGAGCATTGTTTTATCGTCGGGCTCTACGACAGAGGCGTCTCTCTGCCCGAGTTCGCTAGGAAGACAGGCCGGTCCCGTGCAGCCGTCCGTAACGCAGTCAACGCGGAGCGGGGACCGCAGGAAGAAAACGATGGAGAGCGAAGGGCTGGGCGGCAGCCAGTCCCGCCAAATCATTAAGACCCCCGATTTGGCGGGACTGGCTGCCGCCCAGCCCTTTGCTCTCCATCGTTTTCTTCCTGCGGTCCCCGCTCCGCGTTGACTGCGTTACGGACGGCTGCGTCCCGCCGAATCGGAGGTCTTAATGATTTGGCGGGCACTGTATGGGGCAGTTACAGTAGCCAGACTGTTTCTGATATACCCATCCAAGACAATCGTCTGATATAAGAACATTACAGTAACCTTTCAGTTCATTTTCAGCAACGCTTCAAATAATAACATCTTAAAAGTGACATTATTACGACATTTGACAATCGTTAATTGTTGTATCTGAATTTATGTCGAATTTTACTGTACACAAGTGGCTTCATCTTTATTGTGCACTGAATTCCGCTGAACTCAAATTCATTTGACGTTACAATGTGTATGGATATGTACGATTGGAGCTGGGTAAATTATGGCGTGTGTGTTTATCTTGAAACAGCTCGGGGGTCTACGGCTATATCAACTGCGTGCGGTTTCCTCGCATTCCCGTTTTTTTCATTTTCGGTTTTACCGCCTACCATTTAAGGCATTCGACCCCCCCCCACATTTATAAATACGGGCGCCGTTTCTTTCTTTGTATCCTGCTGACAACGCGCATCGACGCCGATGTCAATACTTACTCGGTTTTAGTGGAATCTCCAGCACTATGGCTTCCGCTGGGGATTCGACAGGCAATTACTCGTGTTCGGGCGACAGTGATACTTTTACGGATGTTGTAGGCTCGACGACGCCAACACAGTGAAGATAACGAACGACACGATCTCGGCTCGAATCGACGAGAACGGGTCGGGGAAGCAGGCTGAGAACTATAACAGCCGCGAAGAATACTTGAGGGGGGAGGGGGGGCTCGACGAATGATGCCACCAGTGAAGAGCACCAATACGAGGGTGAGGACGACAGTGAAGGTTTTTATATGAAGTCGCGGCGCCGGAAAGCCTCAAAGATGGATAACAAGCTGGAGAAGATGTGATACCACTACAACAAGACCAAATGATGGCTGGTGATGGAATGATCGAACATCCAGTGCGTTTTGAGTCCCCCCAGGAGACCCGCGCAGTTTTCGACGGTTTTGAAAACGCACGTCTCGCCCTGCACAACAACAACTGTGTCACCATACCCTTTTGTGCATGTCCCACATCAATTGCATGGCCTTAGCACGAGTCACGCTTGACACCGTCGGCGAGGGCACACCCGAGGGAGAGCCCCACACAGAAAAATGGATGCCCAATTTCGAAATGTATTGCGTAATTAGTCGATCTTCCCGCAGCGCACCCATCTCCCTTCCGCGCCAACCGAACGCACGGCCCCACATTTCGGCGCGCATTTGACCGAAGCACTCATTGCATCTCGTACATCATTTCTAAAACGAGCCCCACTCACGCACCCCACCCAACCCCCTCGCAACCCCAACCATGACCGCCGCCCTCGCCCTCAACGCCCCCACCACCGCCGCCACAGCTCACCCCACCCCGACCCGTCGCCGTAGGCCTACCACCCCAGCTGCCGTGGCTTCTCGTTCCACGACATCATGAAAGCCACGGCGGACGAGCGCAGTTGCGTAGCCTTCTGCCAAGCCAAGGGTATGCTGGCATGTCGCATGCCGTGCTCCGAGTGCAACGGCGACACGCTTCTGTGTGAACCCCCCGCCGGAGCATCGGGGGATCGCGCAAAACGCTGGAGGTGGCGCTGCTCGTGGAAGGAGCGCACCCTGCGAGCGGACTCCTTCTTCGCGAAGTCGAAGCTGACGCTCTGGCAGTGCCTACGCCTGATGTACTTTTGGTCCTCGAGCCTCCCAGCTGGCGTTGCGAAGGGGTGTGTCGGCGTCAGCGACAAGGCCGTGACGGACTGGTATTCCTTCTGCAGGGACATCTGCACGAAGGAAATTATAGCGTGTCCAATGCATGTAATACTGTTGTTTTTAATTACTTTAATTTAATTTCTGACAGTACATTTCCTAGTAACAGGTAGGCGGCCCTGGGCACATCGTTGAGATTGATGAAACGAGCCATAAGAAAAATAGCAAGTATAACAGGGGCATGCACCATGATGACTGTTGGCTCTTTGGAGGAGTTCATCGTACGTCAGGTCGCTGGTTCGGCGTCCTGACGCACGACAACCGCAAGAAGAAGACTCCCACCCCCGCTCATCAAAAATCACATCAAGGCCCAATCTACCATCATGTCCGACCAATTTACTAGCCACGTGTCCACCAGCCTGCTGCACACGTTGGAGAACAACACGATGCTAAAAAGCACGAGGTACACGCACAAGTGGGTGAACCACTCTAAGGACTTCGTGGATCCTGTGACAGGGGCATGCACAAACCGTATCGAGGACACCTGGAAGGTCCGCGTCAAGCATAGGCTGAAGAAGATGCGCGGCATTGACAAGGACCCCCCCCCCCCTCCTACCTGAATGAGTACCTGTGGCGGTCGTGGTACTTTGACGGCACCTAGAGCCCGTCCGAATACTTCGAAGTGGGATCAAGAAGTACTATTGTCACTAAGTGTAATTACACAATACATTTCTAAACTGGGCATCCATTTCTAAAATCAATTTCTATGTGGGGCTCTCCCTCGGGGGTGCCTCGGCAAGTTTCGGTTGTCGCGTAGTGGTATGCACACGACAGTCACTGCGCCTACTACATCCCAGAGAACCGGAATTCACACGTCATTCCTGTCTGAAACCGACAACCTGCTGCTTAGAGGATAAGGTCCGAAAATATGTTTGAATACACTTTTCATGAAGTCCAGCCGTACAGAACATACGTTGGCGTTGTTGCCTATATTTTCCCAGGTAAGCAAGAGCTCGTAAAATCCGAAAACGGGGGGATTTTGACATCACAATCTATGCTGTCGTCATGGTTTGGGGCGCCTCCGAGACTCTGCACAACACCACCTACGGTTTTGGTCTCAAGCCATACAATCGGGCTGGACTGCTTCACAGACAGTATCTAGAGCGGGGACGTTTCGGTCGGAATCTCTTTCACTTCGAGAAGGCTTTTTCGCACAGCTCCCCGATCAATGCAGGACAAAATGGCGAGGTACATGGAGCAACAGATGGAACTTACAAGCTTCATTTTATTGGGTGGATACTTGTTTCGTTTGGAACATATGGACTCCGTTACACAGCGGTTCACGCGTATCAACATCAGTTTTATCCGATGGCGTTCATGTTCGTCAGAACCGAGACTGCCTTCGCGTATATGATGATAATTACGGTGTACAAGGACCGCTGTCAAGAGTTCTTCGGGGTAACACTAGATCTACAGTTTGGGTCGTTTGACCATTCGACCTCAATCACCAATGCATTCCACGCCGTTTGGTCGGATATCACACTTCTTGACTGCTGACCGCATCTCGACCGAAATTCACGCAAGAACACAGGGATACTCTCGGACCGAGATCGCTACAACGATGTCATCAAATCCCAGCTCAACGGTTTGAGTCTATATCGATCGCAGCAAGCAATTCGAGGTGTTGTCAGCGCTGATCACCCAGAATTGGGATGACCTTGGTGATGTTGGACTCGGTGTCTGGTTGTAGACAAGCAGCAGCTGCCAGCTGTAGGTCGTGTCGGTAGTCCACGGACTCACGATGGGCAAATCAGTACCTCCCGCAACTCACGTCATACGAGGCGGTCCAAACTAGATGGTAGTGAACGGCAAGGTACGAAAGAAGGAAGCACTTACAAATTAGACAAGCACGAAGTACTCCGTTTCTTGCGTTCACCTGGGTTTGAGAGTAACAGCAACAGCTCGCAATCTACAAGGTGGCACGCACCGCAACGAAAACCAAGGCCCCGCCCACGACCGGAGTCTCCACACGATCCAGCACTGCTCTCGGAGTGACACCCCGAAACAAGGACATCGAATGTCGCGTGATTCTGCAGTCACCGCCTCTTCCCACCAGCAAAAAAGCGGCGAAGAAGCATGTCGCCAACCTGGCGAAGACGATTGTCGCGGGCTTTGGGCTGACTCCGCGCCCCAGCGCCCAAGACCCAGACCCGGAACCCTCCAGCGACAGCAGCGCAGGCAGCGGCGACGACGACGACCAGGCCGGGGGTGGCGCGGCGAGGGACCAAGGATCTCAAGCTGCAGTTGGCACTGACGGGAACGGAGACGACCTCGGCGACGAAGACGCTGGCAACGCGCACGGCGACGACTCCAGTGACGAAGATGAAGGCGGAGCGCATGGTGACGGCGACGGATCTGACGGAAGCTCGTCTAGCGACGAGGCGTACGCTGACGACGTGCGCAGAAGCGGGTTGGTGCTCGAGGAAGCTGCAGCCGCCCAGGTCGGCCCTGACGTGGACGTGAGTGGCCGAGGCACGTATGATGGTCTCGTCGAGGCAGTCCAAAGGCTGCCGCCGGGTGGCAAGCCGACCTTGAAGCAGATCAGTGTCGAGCGCTTCTCCGGTCGAATTGGCCCTGGCGATTTTGACAGCAAAGTGCGACTCTGGTGGGTCGAGTTCGACAGCCAGATGAAGGGCACACAGTTGCGTAACGGGCACCCCTGGTCTGAGCTGATCAAGTGCAGTTTCCTGCAAGCTTCTTTGACCAGCGATGCCGCGAAGTGGTTTAACAGAATCTGGCGGGCGGCACCGACACTGACGCTGCTCGCTGCAGGCGCCCGCTTAATCCGTCAGTACTCAACCAAAATTGACGAGGATAAGATTCGCGAACGCATCAAGGCAGCCACCAAGCAGCACACAGAGAGTTATGAAATGTACTCTCAGCGCCCGCTAAACATGGCAGACTCAATTCCAGGGGGGATCGCGACACGTACGAACGGCAAAGCGGCACTCTCGGCGTTCGTCAAGACTGCCTGCCCAGCAAAAACCGAGCAGCTGCAGTACTGGGTCGTGACGCAGAGCGGCAAGCACGGCTCAGTCACGCTCCTAAACAAGTTGGTTGCTCTACTTGGCAGACTGGACAAGACTGACGGAGTCTCGACCGACGTGGAACCGGCGCTCAAACGGGCTAAGCATTCGCACAGACAACCCGCCAAGGCGATCGCCGCAGCGGTGACCGTGGTGGACCGCAAGCGCAAACATCACCACGACAAGGTCGCTCGAGCTTCCAAGTATGGGCCATACGGCGCCCTCATGGGTGAACGATAACACATTGTGCCTCAAGTGCAAAGGGCGGGGACACATGGGGCGTGATCCGGCGTGCCCGAAGTTCGCAACGCCGCTTGGCAACGCTGCGATGAAAGCTACGGCCGAAGACTCGGCGTGAAGGCTTGACGTCGGGTGGCACTGGATCCTCTTGGACTCCGGTGCGTCGTACCACCTGACGGGTCACGCTCACGACTTGCACAACACGAGGGAGATATCTCCCCCCCCAAGTGCTGTACGGTAGTCTGTCGATCACGCTGCTCTCTGTATTTCGACTCGTACAAGCCGGCAACACGGTGCTGTTCGACAGCGACACATGGACGATCACTCAAGGCAAGAATCGGCGGCAGATATTGCGCGCAGTTCAAGTGGATGGCATCTACGAAGTGGTGACGTTGACGTCGCGGTATCACGAGACAGCTGCGTCTGTGCCTGCCAGTGCGTGATCCCGCAGTCCGACCAAGCCGGAGTCACTGCTCGCCTGGCACCGGCGCCTTGGTCATATCAGCTATGACGCATACCGGCTACTGGCAGAGACCTCTGCCGTGGATGGCATGATGCTCGAGGAAGGTACAGATCTACCGACGTGCATCGCCTGTGCCAGGGCAAAAGTCACCACCGCTCCGACACCAAAGCGGCGGACAAGTACATAACCTGCTGCAGATCGAGTTTGCCACATCGATTTGGCGGGCCCGATCGCGCGATCCTATCATGGCTCCGAGTACTTCATGGTAGCCGTCTGGAGGGACTATGTGTGCGTGTACGGCCTCAAGACAAAGGACGACGCTGGCGCGCCGACAAAAGAGTTCGTCAATTATATCAAGCGCCAGTCCTGCGTGCCGCTGACGAACCTCAAAGTTGTACACACAGACGGTGGTGGTGAGTTTCAAACGCCGGATTTTCGAAGTCTCGTGGCAGAACAAGGGCTCATCCACAAACACACTGTAAACACAGGCACGTGCCGTAGGCCTGGCTTGATGCCTGTCAGTCGTTCGTGCGGTCCCTTTCTTTGGAACCCTGTTACGGATGTACGCCGTGTGGCGGGGAGCATCTTCCCATAGGTAATGCGGGAGCTTCGAGTCGATCAGTATGGCGCACGCCATCTCGGTGACGGTGCGGATGGTCCGGTCGGCCACTCCATTTTGGCTGCTCCTGTACGGTGGGCAGTATGTTGTTATAACCGATCCGTAAGAAGCGCTTCCGCTTCGACGGCAGAGGCGATCTCGGTGGATTCGTGGGTTTCTCGGAGAGCGTAAAAGGCTACCGTGTGTACGTACCGGGCAATGCACAGCGGATCCGTGAAAGCGCCGGTGTATTGGCGCTCGACCGCATGCTGTACGACGAAGTGGATCTGCCGGACGTCGACGTTGCGCCTCTGCCAGAAGGGGGAGGAGTTGATGAGGAGGCGGTAGAAGACAGAGCCGTCGAAGCAGGGTTGGAATTGCCGGCCGCACCCACGGCAACTAAAAGTCGAAACCCGCACCAGATGGAAGCAGTGCGCGATGCCGTTCGCAGCATACACTGGACACGGGAAGCCGTGGTAGAAACCAACGGCGACGCCAGACTCACTGAGAACCGTTCGTCAGAGCTGCTATCGGCCAGAAAAATTGGCAAGCTGCTGGAGACCAGGACATCAAAGCGACTCGCTGCCAAGGCCATCAACGCTGCCTATATTTGCTTCACCGAGGTCATACGCAAGCCGATCTACTTCGCGGACGCAAGAAAGACGCCGCAGTGGCCGGAGTGGGAGAAAGCCACGTGGACAGAAGTGCGCGCCCTTGAAACCAATGACACCTACGAGTTGGTACACCTACCGGTCGGGGCGCACGCGCTCGACAACACCGTGTAGCTGCGACTGAAGCTTGCCGCTGACGGCAGCATCGAGAAGTACAAAGCACGCGTCTGTGCCAAAGGTGACCGCCAGGTGTACTTGATCGACTACGTCGAGAGCCATGCGACAGTGGTGGACCTTGTCTGCGTAAAGATCTTCCTTGCATTCGTGGCAAAGTTCAAAATGCGGATGCGTCAAGGAGACGTGCCCGCGGCGTACCTCAAAGCAACTCTGATGGAAACTGTGTACGTGAAACAAGTCAAAGGTTTTGAGAAACCGGGGGGGGGGGGGGGAGGACGAAGTGTGGAGATTGAAGAAGGCATTGTACGGGCTCAAACAGGCAGGAAGAGAATGGAACCAGGAATTTGACAAATTCCTGCGGGCATACGGGCTCAAGCTACGACGGGCGACGCATGCCTGTATCACATGCAAGTGGAGGGCAGTCTTCTCCTTGTGTGCATATATGTCGACGACATACTAATCGCTCATCGCGACGAGAAGCACGTCCTGCACCTGATGCTGCCGTTGAACGTAAAGTACCAGGTGAAGGATCTAGGTGCGCCAAGCATTTTCCTCGGCATGAGGATCAGCCACGAGCAAGGCACGATTCGCTTATCACAGGAGACCTACATCAACGAGATGCTGTACAGATTCGCCATGGACCCGACGAGACTTACGTACACGCCGATGATCCCTAAAACGAGGCTCGACAACTTGACGGACGGACCCACACTTAAAGAGCAAGAAACTATGAGGAACAAGCCGTACCGGCAAGTTGTCGTCAGCCTACTTTACCTTGCGCGTGTGTCTCGACCCGACCTGGTGTTCGCAGTGAACTAACTGGCACGACATTGCTCCAAACCGCGAAAGGCAGCATGGGATGCTGCCCAATACATAATGCGGTACTTGGGCCAGACCCGCAACATGGAGCTCGTCCTCAATGCAACGGAGGAAGGGCTGCGTGTCGCTACAGACTGGGCAAACGACGTACAAGATCGGAAGTCGGTATCTGGCTTCGCTGCTTTCCTGTTCGGGTGCCCAGTGCACTGGGGGTCGACTAAGCAAACTGTGGTGGCGCTGTCAAGCACCACGGCGGAGTTTATTGCAGCCAATGATGGCCTGCAGCAGGCCGAATGGATCCAACTAGTCGTGGGTGAGATACTGGCCGGCCATAGCAGCCCCTTCCGCCTGACACTCCAAGTCGACAACCAGCCAGCGATACACCGAATTAAGAAGGAGGGGAACTCCGGGGCGCAAAAAGCGGTGGACATCCGTTTTCATGCGCTGAAGGACGCGTGGAGAACGGGGGGGGGGGGGTGATGGCGCTCTAGTACGTGCCGACGCATTAAAACCCTGCTGATCTGATGACAAAGGCACCGAGCCGACCTGAACTCCACCACAGGCGAGGCATGTGCGGCCTCGGCTCGGTACTGGGTGACGACCCAGGAGCTGCAGCTTGTGTGGTAGGTGTTGGACTCGGTGTCTAGTTGAAGACAAGCAGCAGCTGCCAGCTGTGGGTCGTATCGGCAGCTCACGGACTCACGATGGGCAAATCAGTACCTCCCGCAACTCGCGTCATACGACGCGGTCCAAACTAGATGGTAGTGAACAGCAAGGTACGAAAGAAGGAGGCACTTACAAATTAGACAAGCACGAAGCACTCCATTTCTTGCGTTCACCTGGGTTTGAAAGTAACAGGCGAAAGTGAATACGCGGAGTGGTTGGACGTGGAATATCTTACATCGCCATGTGATATGTGGTTCTATACAGGCAGTGATATCCCGGGTATCGTCCAATCCAAAATCAAATTGAATCGAAATATCACACGATAAGACAGCTGCAGTGAACCAACTTCGTGCATAAACTGGGCATGCTATTGCTTCGACTCCGCCAAAAATCCTGGTGGAGTGCCCGATGGAAATAGGGTCGGAACCTATACATCATTTTGCTGTGGGTCCCGTCTCAGGGGAGCTATATCTAGCTGCTGTGCAATGCTGAAAATCATTACCCGATTCACAAACGCAAATCACGCAGAACGACTCGCAGTATACCGACATACTATTTCAATCAGAGCTACTATGCAGTCCTCGACGACAACGTTCCCGGCATTAATGTGACTGCAGCTCAAACGAAAGCGTACTATCAATCTCTTGGTGGTATCTTGAAAGGTGATGAAAGAGTCGAGAACATACAACTTCGCTACCTCTTGTTGTACAATGTGGAGTGTTTGAACCGAGTCCCATACGAGCACAATTGGAATGCACCGATATGGTCTCTCGACAAAATCAGCACGACCCGATCAAAGTTCAAGTGCGATTGAAAACAATTCTTCCAAACGGGATCACTGTGTGTCTATGTACTAGCAAGTCTGCAACAACAATCTCGATTTGACCCTTATGTTTTGAGGATTGCGAGCACGTCGATCACCGGGAGACCAGAAAAGATGCTTCAACGAGACGGTATACGATCCTACCAGTACTCCGTCGACGCGTTAGTAAGGCGAGTTGTGGACAAACCAGCAAGTGTGATCAATTTGAGCGTGATTTATCGAGAAGACCATATGTCGAAGAGGGCGGTGAAGAATCTTAACGAACCTACGTCGGCAAGATTAAACCACCTTTCTCTCGTGGAGGGAAACGACACCGGTGTTAAGTCAGGTGCTGTCCAGCATCAACGGATGCGCCTGTTCTGGTAAAGGAACCGGCAGATGATCCGAGGATGGGTTTGGCATTACCTGACAAGACATATTGTTTTAGTATGATTTATATTATACCATGTAAAGTGTCTAAAGTGTCTAAGTAGTCTACGGTACTACTACCCTAGCTGTTGGAGAGCCATTGGCTCCAGCCTCCTGTCTGATCAAGGCAATTTTCTGTGCGGTGAGGAAACGAAGCAAGTGAACAGGAAGCGAGGATGAGCTCCTCTCACTTCCTTTTTCGCTTCGGACTGAGCACTAGTAACTAGATATAGGAGTATCGGATAATAAAGTATATTGAACCAAGACAAGCTTCTTTCTACTTTAACAACTTGGACATCACGTGCGAGGACCGATATGAAGTGACTGTATTGGTCCATACACCCAACCCCTTGCTCGCCCACCAAGGCATGACATGGCGAACGCAACCTTCGACAACGGGTCGACGATTCGTCGAGCCGTAATGGCAGTGTCAAATTCAACAAGCCAACGGAGGAGAGGCTCGTCCTCTCTTCCAACGTAGCTGTTCACGTGGAGTTTTAATGACTCCACGCGGGGTGAGGACGGAGTCGACACCGTAGCGCGAGCAGCAGCCTCGCGCTGTTCTTTCATGATGCAACCTAGAGCAACACCGTGTTGCTATGTCGGTGATAGCGTGCGTAGCATCGTCGCTACTGCCGCTTCTACAATGACCGTCGACAGTCGTTGGAGCGCATCCCACTCTGGATCCGCCAGGTCGAGACAGTCGTCGCGTGCAACATGCGTTGCACCCGTGTTCGGGCTACCAGTGGACATGCTCATGTCCACAGGCAGGTCCTCGGCCCCCGTGCCATAATTCATATGATACGTAATAAGTCGGTCGTTGGACGGACTACAAAGTGCTACCAGGTACAATGGGCTTACTCAGCCCAATACTTTAGTTTACACGTGATCACACGTGTATGAGGAAGCGTAGGTGTATTTAACTTAGATTATGATACTTGTGTCCACAAGTATAGCTAAACCTAAATAAAGGTACAATTAGTAGCTTTCGCGGTAAAATGAGAACTGAATTGAATGTAAACTGTGGATTTCCTCCTAAAACTGATATCTTTAAAGAGAGGTTCTGGTTGACTGACCTAATGCATGACTCTTATTGGTAGAAATATCATTCTTTCTGACCAATAGGACTGCTTTCTGATATTACTGGTGACCACTCTGCGATGTGGCCCACCTGAATGTATCCATTAGTGTATGTTACACTAACGTGAAGGTTAGCCGAATGTGTAACCCCGCAAGGCCACCGACCTTTAAAAAAGATGTGTTTTGTAACACACCAGTCTTCATTACGAACTCAACAGGGAGACGTCCTGGGCCAAATACAGCGTGTTGTTAGCAATGAGTCTCATTCCAGTGATTATAACTTCATGGAGAAGTCCGTCACGAAAACCTTAATCCCGCGATATGATGACTTTCGATGGGTTGTTGCGTAGGGAGAAACTCTGGTATCCAACGCTCCAGCGTTCCCATCGCGGAGTCATGTACGCCGTTTTTAGCCAATCTGCCAAAGCAGATTCACCACTAGCACCCCAAGCTTCGACTACCCGTTTAGCAAGACCTCGAAATTGTTTGAGAGATCGCGCAGAGTGCAGCAGACGCAGATGCGGTAGCACTTTTTCCTGTACAAAATTATTGTCGTTGGCAAATTTTGAATGCTTCCTAACCTGTCGCAATAGGTGTTCCCAGCATGTGAGCACTTCGGCTTGAGGCCACACCAATTCAAGAGCAAACGCAATACCATATGCGTGATCGATACTTGCGCTGCGCACAGCAACGTCCACCTGTGCTCTCCGTGCGCACAAGTATATGCAACCAGGGGCGGAAGCGCTGCACGAAACCAGCTTCGGTTGACTCTACCGATATCCCCCACAGTCCACTAGTACTCACCCTTCACAATGGATTCGATGGGAGCCATCCGTAGATACCACCAAATCAGCACCTAGATCTTCTACAGCGCGACGAACGTTGCCGAAGAGAGTCCGTGTTGTAACCACCATGCCCATTGAAGCAACCTGAATGTTACCATCAGCGAATGTATGCTCAAATTCATCAAGCACGATCATTTTATTCATGTCGGCCATGTTGGTTTCATCAAAACCGAAGTTGCTCACACGATACAGACACATTTTGTGCGCTGTCCATTTTTATAGAGTACCGAACTTAATCATTTCCCACCGCCAGCTGCTTCCTTCTTCAGGTACGCCTTCCGATGTTTCATTTTATGGACTTTCGGCACATGAACGAGCATGTTTGAGTCCCGCATGTACTTAAAAAGCATCATGTTCCGCACTCTACCTGTCGACATCCCAAGCTTGAGCAGAGAATCAATTTCAGGTTTCATTATCGAGGATATACCACGCTTGGGAGGCTGCACGCTGGGACCACAGTGTTGAACCTGTTGTAGGAGCTGGCACCGAAATGAAGTAGCATCAGCGCGGTAAGTTGAAAGCTTGAAACGATATTTGCAGCCTACGTGCGAGCGACACTTGTACACTTTCCCATACACAAATGGAGATAAGTATCTGGTGTGATATGTGTAGGTGACGCTGTTGGATCCGTGCAGTGCTTGCTCGGCCTCTCTTAACGTATCGTAGTATGCGATGCTAGAGTTCGCTAATTTGTTAACCGGAGGTAGCTGCACAGGTATAACAGCGTCACCAGCATCACTGCCAATATCGAGTGAGACATCAGATTCTCAATCGTTTCCTGTTGGGGTCAGTGATGCTGGTGGGGGTATGTCGCTGTCAGTGGATGGTAGCAGATGCTGGGCCGAGCTGGACATCATCTCAGACGGGGTGACAGCGTCAATCTCCACCGCCTCCATGCTTTCTGGTATGTTTGGCGTGTCTTCTGCGCTGCCGATGGGTCCTTCACCGCTGTCGTCCGCACCTGCGAACTCCGGCACAACGGTAGCGTCGTTCTCGTCGCCGGATGACTCGGGGTTGGTTTCCATAGCTGCTGATATGTTGAGATGTGAGATGGTCGGCAAAGGCCGCAAGTGATGTGGTAAGTCCATGACCTAGTCGAACCTTCTCGATTCAGAGCCCGAGTGCTGAAGTTTGGTTGGTGCGCTATTTCAGATATGTTAGGGTTGGTTGACAACAGGTATTCTGGGCCAGGCAACAGGAATTCAGCCGATCACACGGCCAACATCCGTGCAGCATCTAAACAACAAAAGTAAACATTATTCCATAAATCTTGGCCGAAAAATGGTCGTACTGTTGTGTATTTCAAGAGGAAAAAAAACAAATATAATCATAGTACCCATACATATATCCATACCTGAGCACGTACTCATTTTGTTCGGGTCAGAGCCCCCCCCCCCCCTCCCAAGCCGCGCGGCACAGACGCACCTGGGCGAGCTTGAGTGGAAATACTCGCCGCCCTGTAACTGATCCCCTACCGCAAATTACAACGCTCAGGACGCGCTTGGGTGCGCTTCCCACCGTTTCGACCTTTGGGGACCAAACGGTTATCAAAGTCTCCGTTAAATTCTGCCTCTACCCGCTGTATTAGAGTGTGGCCCCATACACTCGATCACGGCCAGCCTGGCCACGCGAATAACTGCCTTCTCTGATGATGCAGTTGAAATAGCTTCCCAACGATTGAGTAGGCCACCCCAGACATTCTACTCACCTGGGACGTGCTCAATGACGTACCGGAAGGACATCAAGGTGGTCGACCAGCACTGGTATCTCGCCATCGTGCTATCCACACTAAATGATTGAAGATGTATACCAAATTTCGGTGATCCGTGATAAGATGAAACCCATGGGGAGTTCTCAAGACCTCGAGTGGTCCCACCAATAGCATACGCCAACAACTTCAAGCAACAGCGAACCTGACACTGAGAAATGCACATGGTCGATGGTATTGATGATCCAACGGTAGTTTCGTCCGGGTTTAGCTGTGTGAAGAAGCACTCCAGATGGCCTGGTTGGCAACGGTGTAGAGGCACACCTCTGTGAGTGGGCTGGGGTGCGCTATTGGCACCGGCATCGGCAATACGGCCTTGCCAGCCGCCAAATCATCGCCGTCTTCCTTTCCCCAACCTACCTCCCCTGCAAAAACTTCGCAAGCTTGCATCGCCCTATCTAGAGTCGCGAACAGCCGAAGAGTCAATTTACTGTACTCAAGGATGCTTTGGCGCATTCCTTTGACAGCGCACAGGAATTGCAAAGATCACCGGTCGTATGCGACGACTGCATCTCCATCAGACCTTGGACGCGCTCGGTACAATGACGCACACCCTGAGTGGATATCATCATACCATACGGTGTGTTACGAAAGTAACAAGCAATTGAGAGTCCGGGTGTGAGGGCAGCTGCCAATACCCGCGGAACCAGTCAAGCACGAAAAAGACCTTTACGCCATTGAGATCGTTTTCCTGTACACGAACTCCTTCTCAAGGGGCTTGACTACATGTTGTTCGCGGTTGGTTGCGGAAGCCAACATAACCCAACGCTTTGATCTGACTTTTGGACGAATGACGGCTTGCCCAACTGAATAAACGAACTCAGATACGTACCCGGTAATGAAGTTGGTTAAGAAGTTGGTTTCGGTTAATTCACACGACAGCACATCAGGTTGTAGATAAGCCTGGCTGGCTGTAGCGCATCGTTGTAGTACGCAGCGTTTCGATCGCACGCTTGTTTGCAGCGCAATATGATCGACCAGACGAGTTGCTGCGGCTTGTCCAGTGCTTTTATCCAACCGACAGTGACAACTTGGGCTGGCTACTAACGCATTCTATCATTCCCCAGCAACGCTTCCTCCTCCCCAAACGATGGCCAAGAATGCCGACCTGCCGCGTGCTCTTCGCCGCTCTCCCTGGTCACTACTTCAAGTGCAAATACTGTGGTACGGTGCAACACCAGCTTCCCTCCCGTGGCTACAGCTACGTCGTGGGCTGCACTACGTGCTATTAGCGGTGGTCCCACTTGGCGGGGCTGACCAGACTGCCGCGTCTCACGTTTCGCTCATTTGGAGCATGTTGGTCATTTATGGCCAATCACCAGATTTTTGATTGGTGACAACTGTCACCATTCAGCTGATGGCGACGATGTTCGGCATCCCATAGGTTGGCTCTCATGTGAGTGCGGCAGATCGCGAGACTCATGCGTGGTCGGGCCGGGAACCGGCAGCAAACGATCTGTGAGGTGTTGGTGGCCGACACACCGCGCGGTCCGCTCAATATGTAGTTGGAAGTCGCCCTTTGTATTGTAAAAACAAGTCTATAACATGCTGCGGGGATGACTAAAACTGCGTACTTATGTGTTTCCTCCATGTCAACTTCACTGTGAGCGCTTCTCGACTCAACGGGAAGAGTCGTAATCGCAGCAACACTGTAACGCTGCAATGATGTAAAATATATATCTGGCAAGCGACTACAATAGAGATATTTCGCAGAGTGTATTTCCCATTCCCACAAAAGCGATATGAGGTCGTGTAGGAATGGGAAGGAATTCGGAAGTTTGATCTTTCGCACCAAGGCGATTCCGCAGCAATATCCCCTCTCTAAAGTGATACGTTTTGGGTGGTCGGTGAGGACTGATCAAGTGCAGCTGTTGCGATGGAGACGCTACTGCTGGCTGCTGTGAGCAGTTCCGTGGCCGTTGGACCTGCTCTTCTTTTACTCGACGCTGGCGACGAGCACCACGAACTCCCCGAGCGCCCTATCATCCCTCGAATTCGTTTCGTATTGAGCGACAAGGCTGACGTAAACTGTGTGAAGGACTTCCGGTTCGACAAGGCTGGCATCCTCCAGCTCGTGGAGCTGCTCGCTCTTCCAGAGTTTGTCATCACCGCACACCGCGACAAGCTCCACCGCACGGAGGCACTGTGCATGCTTCTATACAAGACCAGCTACCCACGCAGAAACTTCGATGTCCTGACGAAGTTTGGTCGCTCTGAAGCCGCCATAAGCCGTGTCTGCAGCCATTTGGGTACGTGTGTAACTTATACAAGAGTATGCTACTTAGCCAAATGCTTGAGGTTACTATGGCGTGGATACTTATCCGCTATATGTGCTACTTCTTGCAGTCATCGTGTTGTACAAGCGCTTCCAAGGTTTGATCTACTTCCAGGACTCGATATGCAAGAAGAATATAAGTCGCTATGCTCGTGCTATCCAAGATAGAGGTGCGCCAATGCACAACGTGTTTGGTTTTATTGACGGCACCAAGAATGCTATCTGTCGTCCCTCACCTCGGCCAGGTTGCCGGGAAAACCTTCAGAAGCAAGTGTACTCGGGGCACAAAAGAGTGCACTGCCTCAATTACCAAGCTGTAGTCGTTCCAGATGGGCTGGCCATACACTTCTGGGGGCCTATCGAAGGCAAGCGGCATGACATCACGCTGCTTCGAGAGAGCAAGTTGACGGAGTTTTTAGAGGAAAATGAGAGAGACTTTGGTGGCTACGTGATCTACGGTGATCCTGCGTACGGTGTGCAACGATTCATCGTATCGGGCTTCAAGAAGGCCCAGCCTACAGAACGCGAGCAGGCGTTTAACGCCGCCATGAGCTCAGTTCGAGAGAGTGTGGAGTGGATGTTTGCGCTTCTCAAAACTCAATGGGCATTTATTGACTACAAAAAAAAGCTGAAGTTACGCCAGAGTCCTATTGGTAAGTTAGTCATGGTGTGCATGCTACTCACTAATTGCCATTGCTGCTACAATGAGGGAAATGAGATCAGCAAGTTCTTCAATTTAAAGCCACCACCGTTAGCTGAGTATCTAGACCTGAGTAACTAGCACTAATCGGTTAACAAGAACTAGTTGCTTTGCGATTTGTTGAAGTGCTTTCCAAAAATCTCCGCTAGCTGAAGAAAGAAGCGTCTGTCTTCTTCACGCTCACGAGCTCGTTCAGCCGCCTTGTGCTCTCGTTCGGTTTTCTTCTCCTTGCTCTCCATCTCCTTCAGCTCCAACAAGAACTCTTTGATCTCCTCCTCTTTCCTCTTCTTCTTTGGGGGCTCACCTCCATCACACATGCTCTCCATTGCAAGCCGGCGTGCCGTAAGTGAAGCTGATTCGTCAGCTTCACGTTTGCGTTTGGCATCTTCCTTCTCGGCGACCACAGCCTCAGCGTGGTCGTCAATAAGGGCGATCAGCTCGTCGAGCAGCACGTCTTTCTCCGTCTCCTCCTCGTCGACGCCTGATGCAGCCAATGCGGCAGCGTTTTGCTGTCTTTTTTGCTGTACTAACTTGTCGAAGCGTGCTTGAGCATTCTTGCCGCTTAACTTGTCTCGAGAAAAGCTGTCGTCGCTCAGGAGCTGAGCCGCGAGATCACCCCATGCAGCCATCGTCTTGCCTCTCTCTTTCAGAAAAGGGCGCTCGCTCAGCGCCTGACGTAGAAGTGCTAGGTCTTCCTCAGCGGAAAAGTTGCGACGCTTAGGGGGCATGCTGGCTGGTGATGAAGTGCTAATCTCGTTGTGAGGAATATTTTCCTCAAAACCACCAATTCCACTGCACAGATTCTTCACCGAGACTGCTGAAGCCTATTTTATGTCTGGGTTTAGGTAATTTTTACGGGAATAGGAACGGAATCCGTGCTGCGAAATATCTCTAATGTTAGGCGTTGGCGCAGTATCCTGGTCAAGAGCCACAGCTACACGTCGCCAAGTCGAACGTCTACGCAAACCGTGTGCCACCAATGGGGGACCCATAGTTCGAGTGGCCGGCCTAAAACGAGATATGGTGCTACATGAGCTGGCGCGCAGTGCGGACCCGAACGACAAGCACGATACGACGGAATATGCGCCGATCGCCGACTGGTGGTTCGAAATATGGAGCCTGAGTACTGCTACAGAGAAGCAGTAACGTCTTTGTGTGGTGGCGCACGCAGGTGGTAGTGGGTACCGCGGTAGATAAACCACAATTACTGCACTATCAGCGCTAGTCAACTGTAATACTTTGGCTGTGGACTTTTCGGCATTCGTTGCAGAGTGCCTCCATTGTATGGTGACTGCAAACAGTCGTGTGCCACGGCCATACGGTGGAACTCTCGTAGTGGCGTAACCCAACGAGGTTCTCCACTTCGATTTCCTAACGATGATCGAAGGCGAACGGAGCCTCAAGTACGTATAGAACTGTATGAGCGGATTTGTTGAGCTGGTGGTGTGCATGTCGATCACGTCCGATTAAGCATGCGATAGCTTGTTGGGCTGGTTCAAGCGGTTTGGTGTCGTTGGGTAATGGGTCTATGATCAGGGGTTCATTTTAAGAACCAATCCTAAAGAAACTGAGTGTGGCGCCCAACACCACTTCACGACGGGCAACACGCCATGGGCGAACGGCACTGTGGAGGTTGTGAACAGAAAAGTGCTAAAAAGCGTGGAAGCGGTCCTAAGCGAGCGTAGACTGCAAGTCTAAGATTGCCCAAAAGGTTTGCCAGTCGTACAGGCTGCATTGAACATGGTGCCCGTTAACCTCTTGGGTGGAGCGACCCCTCTACCTGCGTTTACCGCGCTACCAGGCGCTGTCAACTTAGCGGCATTCTCCATATGCGACCCCCTTGTATTAGCCGTCACGCGGGTCGATGACTTGACTAACCACCACCTGGTAAGTATACGCGCGGCTCTGGACGGCATGCATCGTGAAATGATAAGCGCGAGCGAGATACCAGTGTTATCTGATCATCTCGCTGCTCGGTTTCCGCCATGTCTTATTAAGCTGTTTCCCCGCCTCCGATTTCACACGCTGGAGTCATAAACTCCAAGCATCTTTTTGGCCTCTTGCGGGTAGTGTCAGATCTGACCACTAGAAAGTCATGTCAAAGCGCAGCTGGCACGATCGCCTACTACTGAACGATGTGGAAGTCCAGCCCTTGAGCAGGATACACGTTCGCCACCTGCTCCAGGACAAGTGCTTGGAGCACTGCTGGTGAAGAACCAGCTCAGGGAGATCCGCTGTCCGTCTGCCATGCACTACATGTGTCTGTACCAGCAGCTCCCGTGGTTATTCCAAACGATGGTCGTCCGCGAGCTGCGCGTTTCGAGGGTCCTGATTTCACCATACATTACCCTTGTGATTCAATTCGCAGCTGGTTCTACAATACATATGGCAGTCTGCGTGCAGTGATTCACTGGTCGGACTCAGTCGAGCCTGCAATCAACCAGCTACCAGAAGTCGTTTCCGCGTACCAGCGGGAAAAGCGCGACCAGAGAGCTCGAGCAAGAGCGCAGGTAAGAGATCGTGCGCAAAATATGGGCCCAAGAGCCGCTTGGGTCATAATTATTCTGCAGAAGCTCCACTTACACCGCAGGACATCCAAGTTTACGCTGGGGCAATCCAAAAGGCGGGGCGGTAGTGCATGATGTGGCTATTGCGCTATCGGCGACAGCGACTCGGCAAAAACGGAATAAGTTGCTGAAGCCCATTGACCACCGGGCATTTTTCCAGGTCAGCGGTGGTGCATCCATAACAGTATCGCCGGCTTGTTGAAAAACACTTGAAAAGTCGGCCGTGAAGATAATAAATCATCCCTCGAGGTGCGACCAGACAACCTTTTTATTTGATCAAATATTATGCTAGGCGGTCTACTTTCACGTACGTCGCGACAATCAGATTATTCTATACCTCGAGATCTACACGTCTTTGCTGTACAGTGCTCGTTGCTACTACTCATCTATCTTTGCTGCGCTGACATAGGGCGAAGAGCAAGGTGCACACCATGATCACGTTTATCTACTTTCTGTCCTCTTTTTAAAAGAACTGGACAGCATATCAAGGTCACAACGACCCTGGTGATGCCCCACACTCGCGGGGCTCCAGCGGATCTGACCAGGTCGATTAACTTTTCGTTCCAAATGAGGCTCAACACTGTCCATAACTAAGGCCCGGGCTTGATGTAAAGCGCGAAAGCGTGACTTTCATGCGTAAACGACGCTGGCGAACCACTTTAGTGGTTCAGTCGACACCACTGAAAACCCAGTAGTCGGGGAGCCTCGTACCACGATTGTATTTCTGTTTCTTTTCATACTTGTTTCGTCGATTTCAACAATGTGGCCGTCACCGCCAACCTGCATGCCGTACACGTTTCGATAACACATTATAGTACTCAACGATAATGTTAATAATCGTACGATAGCCCACCTTCATGTCACAGCTAAACATTTCAGCACTACAGATGTCCCGGGCATACTGGTACCATTGACCTACTGTCTTGCGGGTCAACTCAACGTTTTTGGAGGCTTCGGCCACATGCGTGCCCGAATCCCAGAAGAACAGGGTCTTCACCAGTTTCGAGATCGGCGCGCTCGAGCGTTCGAAGAAGCTATTCGAGCAGACTAGCATCACCGTTGCGAAGGTGAACGCGTCTGCGTCTGTGACGATGTCGTACTCACACGACTCCATCTCGACGTGATCGGGGGGGGGGGGCTTTGGTAACGAAAAGCCAGAGCACACTTCTAGCGCATTATGTATACTACGTAGTACAAAATAGTCCGTTCGTACTCGTACATTGTACGTATATCCGGTTGTATAGTTTTGCGGGGTTTGTTTACCCGTGTACCGCCAGTTGGAACTAACGATGCTTCGTTTAATATTATCGTCACGACGAGGAAACTTTTGGAAACCCTGCTCTTGCTGTTCTGAGCCAACGGAAAGACGTTTTGGCAGTGACTGACGCTACATACAAGATCGACTTCAACAACTGGGCGCTAAGTGTATTCCGCAATATACATCCAAATATTGAGCTGCTGGATTGTTGACCCCACTAGAATCGCATGTCGAGAAAGAAAAAAGACATGTTATTAAACACACAATGCTACAAGCACATTATCAAACCACAGCTCGATCAACTCGAACCCGCACGTTCCCGTGAGCACTTCTTTGTGCTGTCGAAGTTAGTATCTAAAGCCTGGAGGGAACAAAGACAAGGTGCCCACTCGAACTGGTTTGATAAGAAATATCTAACCGACCCGTTCGATTTGGGGCTCATTATTGCCAGCAACGTCACCGGAACAATCCCGAACCAAATCCAATTGAAACGCATCACAGCGCTATAAAAAAAGAAGCAGCAGGGCATTCGCGAGCAGCGATATCGCAAGTGTTGGTCGTCACGCTACCAGAAATACCGATTCACTGCGGTCACGATGAGAACACCGGTTTCTATGGCCGTTTGGGTCAGGTTCCATCAACGAAAAAGTATTTCAAGCTGGCAAGCTTCTCTCCAAAATTGACGATTACCACCCTAGCAATAAGCGGGTGCCAAATCGTGAAAGCGCCAAGATCAACCGTTACTTCTTTAACTCGGACTATTATCTCATTCACGATGGAAATCCCTACAGACAAAAAATACACACGCGAGGACATCGCTCTACAGGTGGGAGTTCTTTAAAAAGACGAAGTCGTCAACAACAACCAGCTCCCTTACCGCTCCTTTCGCGCGCTGTAGATATTCAGATGCGTAAGTCTGTCGAGCATGACTGGACAGTCCCCAATTGATGAGTTAAGTATATCTTGAAGCGCCTGGTTTTGGGGGAGGGCGGCAAGAACCAGAGGGTGCCGTTCCCCTCAGTTCAGACGGATGGAAATCATGTGGCCTTCACTACGCCTGCTTTATATTATGTTTACTATACTAATCCTACCTTGCCTTATATGCACCGACTATTGGCTAAAGTTTCGTCCAATCCGCATACACCCACCCTCCCCCTGGCGAATGGCGTCCCTACAGACGCCCCCCCCCCCAAAAAAAAAAAATACTACCCCGAGTTGCGTCGCCGCCGCCTCCATTCCTCCAATCGGTGACCTGATTCTTGGGGGCTTGGAGAGGTCGTGTGCGGGTTGTGGTGCTTCGCTTGGTCTTGCTGATCGGTAGGATGGCCTCGCTTCGAGACGACACTGATGAAGTTGCTAGCGATGATCCTCGTGTTGTCATATGGGAAGAGCTTGAAGTGTTGCCTCTGCCGTCGCTTTTGACGCCCAATCCGTCGGTCGTCATCGCCCGTTGTTTCGGGTGGACGCTCGCTAGCTCGCGTGTTGCACGTGGTAGTTCGCCTTCGAGCTCTGTTGCTCCTGCGGATACTGTAGTATCTGCTCGCTCGCTCGGGGAACTGATGCTTAAAATCCTCGAAGGAGACTCATCTGTGGAATCAGAATCAGGTTCAGCCGTTGTTTAGACTACAACGGAGGCAGGTATAGACCCCACAGACGATCCGGAACTTCCGGATCACCCGCAGCGCTGTCGCTTGAGACGTGGCGATGAGACTTCTCATTGGCTTCCCATTCGCCACCCATCGTACAATCACAAACACCATTACGATCCGACGGTTCCATGGGACTACTCCGCGGAGGCTGACATCTCGCGCTTGCTCGACGTCCAGGGTGATCCGCCGCATCGGTGCTTCGTGGTGCAGTGGAAGGGTCAGCCCTTACATATGATCTGGGCCCGGGAGGAGCCTCTTGACAACGCGAAGACTCAACCTCTGATGGAGGAAGCACTCCATCGGAAAGCGTCTGGCACATCGGACATCTCATACAAGGAACATGACAGCGCGTCAGCTGCTGGGACCTGCTTTATGGATGCCTTTCGATCGGCGTTGTACAGCCGAATCTGGTTACGACGGAGATGTGGGACGATTTTGAAGACACACGACCTCTTGAGATCCTGAATGGCGCGACGCGCGTGGATGTCACGGCGTTCTTCAAGCTGCTTTAGCGTCAAAGCGTGCCGTCAGACTACGATCGCTTGATCATCAACCTTCACTCGAGTTCAAGTTCCAATATTGAAATCCTCCAAGATTTCTGCAAGACATTTGCTGCTGGTGCTTACCTCATCAGTGCTGGGGGAAATGGACTTGGACACTGTTTCGTCGTGATCTGGCAAGCGAATCATCGCGCCTGATGACAACGACACCAAGCGTGATACGCCAACGGCCGTCGTACAATTCCGCTACCAAATATGGACTAAGCGCGTGCAAGTGAATAGGGGTGTTGTCATGGTCAATGACTCAGTGCAAGCGGGAGAAACATCTGAAAGAGCAACATAACCCCTACTACAACAGCTGTAGGGGGTTGTAATTCGAGAATACATGTGGCATTTGAGGCCTCCTCAGGTTTGTTCATCGTCTTCGGACACCCATCTACATCTCCACTCACAAAGGCTCCTCATCCGAAGAACAAGATGTGCCAAGTTTTATCTACTTTTACCGGCTTGGCGACTTCGATGAACTACACGAGAGGCTCGGAATTAAGAAGGAATACCCAGAAACCCATGGGGTCTACAAGATCGGTGAAACAAGCCAGGATATGCCAGCACGAGAAACGGAACTCGCCCGTGAATTCAAGCTGAATAAAAAGTTCCAGAAAGGGGCACATTTCTACGCGACCACGGTACAGTGTCGCTCCTTTCCGTTTCATGTGGTGATCCATCTCGTGAAAAAAAGGCGCGGATGTGCCTTGAAAAGGAGATGCTTGAATTCATGTGGAAACATGGCCCTAAAATGTGTGTCCATGTTCGGCACAATCACAAGCGTTATGTCAAAATCTTAAGGAGCTGGGAGACCTCAGCTTTGTCACCGGAACAAGCAGCCGAAATTGTGGACGCGATGGGAGAGTTGTCAAAGATCAGTGATTTGTGTTCATATGCGCTCAGAGATTCACAGTAACAGAATACGGTAAACAAAAACGTGGTGGATGGCAAAAAAGAGGTTCATTTGGGATTGGGCGGAGCGGTGAGCTGGCTATTTCTTGTATCCGGTATAACATTCCAACGAAATCCAACTGGCCGGCGTGTTGCGAGACAGGGAAACCGAGACAGTGAAAGAAGGCGAAGACGTTCTGCAGTTCCACACTACTCATTTTGCATTCGCGATGCCTCCAGCACCTTGGCCAGGTCCGCAGTACCCCGCGCCGCCGATGCTGCGCATGGCGCAGCAAACTCCAGCCACGCGTCGCTCTCCGCCCCCGTCTCCCGCTCTACCCCTCCTTCTACGAACGAGAAAAGAGGGCGTTGATTGTTTATTGCGATCTCCAATGAAACTCGAGATAAGCAGCAAATATACCATTCATTTCTTTCAGCTTGGCACAATCAGACTCCGTGCTCGGTGTCCATAAATGTAGAGCTGCTTCTGCTTCGCCCTGATTTGGGTAGACGCACTGAGGAGGCGGAGGTATTGCTATCGGGTTAACATACTACTCTATTATTCTCGACGGCAGAGCAGAAGTCGTTGAAGTCAGTTTTCCAACAACTCGTCGGTCTATTTTGGTTTATCTTTAAACTAAAAAATATCGAGAACGGTGCTTTTTATCGCGAACGCCACTTGACTGATCGTTCTGTCTTTGAATAACATATGATTTTTACGGTGAGCTCGCGTTAGCCCCCCCCCCCAAGTCAGCGTGCCCCCGTCGCAGATATAAAATCAAGGTGGCGAGCAGTTCACGATCAACGATACAACCCGGGTTTTGTCGCGAGACCACGGTATACCGCGTGCCGAGACAACGTTTCGGAGGCTTCATTCACGGCCATGTAAAAAACGGCTCCTGTCTCAGGCTCGCGATAGGTCGAACTTTTTTCCAGTTCAACTTTACCTACGCTGGTGATATTGGAGCGGAGCGCGTGATGGGTTGTGGACCACCCAGCACTTATCCGTCTGCTGATGAACTTTAACGTTTCGCTGTTCGTGGATGGGACGTTCTTCTGTGTTTCGTCATCGCTCTACCAGTGCGTCATCGTCATGGTATACAACCGCGGCTAGCAGTGCTACGTTCCCGCTGTGTGGGTGCTCAATACGAGTAAAACCGAGTGGAGTTACTGGCATGTACGCCACTTTATTGAGGCCACCACGGGGGTAAACATGGAGCCTGGTACGATTACATGCGACTTCGAGCAGGGAACCATCAACGGGTTGGTGAGTAGTTTCCCGACAGCACACTGGCAGGCTGCATCTTTCACTTCAAGCAGGCTGTTCGCCGATGCATGCAGAAGCACATTCCAACCGGTGGCGATGAGCCGCGTGCTACTCAGCATCCTTACATTTTGCCACACAACCGAATTGACTCCCAATGCATCCTGCACATGACCAACCGGATCAAGGAAAATATCGAGGGGTATTGAAGCACGTACAGTGAGGGCAAGTGGAATGACTTCTGGCAGTTCTATCGATGCCCGTGGATTGAGATGTATCCACCCAAACTTTGGAATGTGCGAACGATGAGTTTAAACTCAACATGTGTTTTTAACGTTGAATTTAAACACGAGGTTGAGATAAACGTTGAGAAACCTACATCCCAGCAAAGTGTGCCCGTCCCGGTACGGTGTGATTGGCCGGTGACATGTGCCCGTCCCAAAAACATGTGACATCTCTATATGCATAGCTGAAGTCAAACGAAGGAGATATCAAAGGGACTGCATGATCCGAAAGAATCTAAAAGGACAAGAAGATCTAGTTCACTTTTGAATTTCCTTCCTACCCAGCAAGCTACATCTCCACTCGCAAAGGCTCCTCATCTGAAGACCGATATATGCTAAGTTACATCTACTTTTACCGGCTTGGCGACTACGGTGAACTATTCAAGAGGCTCGGAATCAAGGATGAATATCCAGCAGCACATGGCGTCTACAAGATCGGTGAAACAAGCCAGGATATGCCAGCATGAGAAAAGGCACTCATCCGTGAGTTCAGGTTGGAGAAAAAGGAAAGGTTCCAGAAAAGGGGCACATTTCCACGCGACCACGGTACAGTGTCGCTCCTTTCCGTTTCATGTGGCGATCCATCTCGTGAAAAAAAAGGCGCGGATGTGCCTTGAAAAGGAGATGCTTGAATTCGTGTGGAAACATGGCCCTAAAATGTGTGTCCATGTTCGGCACAATCACAAGCGCTATGTCAAAATCTTAAGGAGCTGGGAGACCTCAGCTTTGTCACCGGAACAAGCAGCCGAAATTGTGGACGCGATGGGAGAGTTGTCAAAGATCAGTGATTTGTGTTCATATGCGCTCAGAGATTCACAGTAACAGAATACGGTAAACAAAAACGTGGTGGATGGCAAAAAAGAGGTTCATTTGGGATTGGGCGGAGCGGTGAGCTGGCTATTTGTTGTATCCGGTATAACATTCCAACGAAATCCAACTGGCCGGCGTGTTGCGAGACAGGGAAACCGAGACAGTGAAAGAAGGCGAAGACGTTCTGCAGTTCCACACTACTCATTTTGCATTCGCGATGCCTCCAGCACCTTGGCCAGGTCCGCAGTACCCCGCGCCGCCGATGCTGCGCATGGCGCAGCAAACTCCAGCCACGCGTCGCTCTCCGCCCCCGTCTCCCGCTCTACCCCTCCTTCTACGAACGAGAAAAGAGGGCGTTGATTGTTTATTGCGATCTCCAATGAAACTCGAGATAAGCAGCAAATATACCATTCATTTCTTTCAGCTTGGCACAATCAGACTCCGTGCTCGGTGTCCATAAATGTAGAGCTGCTTCTGCTTCGCCCTGATTTGGGTAGACGCACTGAGGAGGCGGATGTATTGCTATCGGGTTAACATACTACTCTATTATTCTCGACGGCAGAGCAGAAGTCGTTGAAGTCAGTTTTCCAACAACTCGTCGGTCTATTTTGGTTTATCTTTAAACTAAAAAATATCGAGAACGGTGCTTTTTATCGCGAACGCCACTTGACTGATCGTTCTGTCTTTGAATAACATATGATTTTTACGGTGAGCTCGCGTTAGCCCCCCCCCCCCCAAGTCAGCGTGCCCCCGTCGCAGATATGAAATCAAGGTGGCGAGCAGTTCACGATCAACGATACAACCCGGGTTTTGTCGCGAGACCACGGTATACCGCGTGCCGAGACAACGTTTCGGAGGCTTCATTCACGGCCATGTAAAAAACGGCTCCTGTCTCAGGCTCGCGATAGGTCGAACTTTTTTCCAGTTCAACTTTACCTACGCTGGTGATATTGGAGCGGAGCGCGTGATGGGTTGTGGACCACCCAGCACTTATCCGTCTGCTGATGAACTTTAACGTTTCGCTGTTCGTGGATGGGACGTTCTTCTGTGTTTCGTCATCGCTCTACCAGTGCGTCATCGTCATGGTATACGACCGCGGCTAGCAGTGCTACGTTCCCGCTGTGTGGGTGCTCAATACAAGAAAAACCGAGTGGAGTTACTGGTATGTACGCCACTTTATTGAGGCCACCACGGGGGTAAACATGGAGCCTGGTACGATTACATGCGACTTCGAGCAGGGAACCATCAACGGGTTGGTGAGTAGTTTCCCGACAGCACACTGGCAGGCTGCATCTTTCACTTCAAGCAGGCTGTTCGCCGATGCATGCAGAAGCACATTCCAACCGGTGGCGATGAGCCGCGTGCTACTCAGCATCCTTACATTTTGCCACACAACCGAATTGACTCCCAATGCATCCTGCACATGACCAACCGGATCAAGGAAAATATCGAGGGGTATTGAAGCACGTACAGTGAGGGCAAGTGGAATGACTTCTGGCAGTTCTATCGATGCCCGTGGATTGAGATGTATCCACCCAAACTTTGGAATGTGCGAACGATGAGTTTAAACTCAACATGTGTTTTTAACGTTGAATTTAAACACGAGGTTGAGATAAACGTTGAGAAACCTACATCCCAGCAAAGTGAGCCCGTCCCGGTACGGTGTAATTGGCCGGTGACATGTGCCCGTTCCAAAAACATGTGACAGCTCTATATGTATACCGACTACCTCGGCTTATAGTGGACACCGTACATACCGGTACAGTGTACCACTCTGAAAAAGTGATGTTCCGATTCTGGTTACCGTTATCGGTACCGGTACACGCATAGAGTGAAATAGAGTGAATGTAGTAAAGGGTTGCATTGAAACGATATTTATTGGTATTGGTAGAACTCTAAGAGTTGCTCTAGGAGCAGCTACGTAGCTACTCTGCGTCTCCAATGTCGTCATCCGAGTCCACCTCACCAATGCTCCCATCAATGACACAGTGTCGAGCAAGTGTTTCAATGAGGTCCGCCGCTACCATATCCGCCTCGTTAAGTAGCGTGCCATAAGCTTTTTTGTACCCATTAGCAATTGTCGCTGCGGACAAGCCGTCCCACGCCGAGCGAATCCATCGAGCGATCGTGCCTCTGTCTGGTGCTTTGAGCTCGAATTTCTTGCCGATCGTGTGAGCCCGAAGCTGGTCGCGCAAGTTGGTCACCCAGCGGGCGCCTTAAACGGGTAGTTCCATGCAACATCAGCTGGTTGACAGACTGATGTTGCACTTGGTGGAACCTTCATGAGTACGACGTTGATGGACTTGGCATATGAGACGACTTCGTCGGTCCAATGACCGGAGATGTCGTCCCAAAGGAATAATATCGGAGTTTGCATTTCCTTACGGACACCAAAATGGTATTTTATAAACTGCACCGAAAGGTAGCCATTCCACCAACCTGATACATCACGTCGAAAGTTAGAATCGGTAACTACAAATTAGAAACATAATCAGCTCACCTTTCAGATTACCGTAGATTTCAAGCTGCTGCTCTTGATGCGCAGCACTCACATATTTCCAAATCTGCTTACCGAAACCGTAGCGCAGTCGAGTATTTTCGGCGGCTGTTGCTGGAATAGTCGATGGCTTGGTTTTAAACACGACAAAAGGACGATACTTGACACCGTCCGAGTCTCCCAATAGCATGACGGTCGCGCGCTCTTTCGTCTTGCTTGAACATCGCACCCAAACAGTCTTCGGGCCCTTCGCATTGATTGTTCTAGTAGGAAGGAATTAAAAAAAGGCAGCTACAAATAAAAAAATAGTGCTAATACAAACTCGTATACAAAAAAGTGATTTAGTCCAAAATCCACCTGTTTGGTCTACATTATACACTTTTTTGACACCCAGGTCGATCATGGCTTCACGCACTTCTGCTGCGAAGGCTGCAGCAACTTTCTCGAGCTCAGCGGGTGTCTTTTGTCCGGCGCGCGTCCTTGATCTCATGGACAGCTTGTGGCGAGCCTTGAAGGCGTTCTGCCAACTCCACGATGCGTCAAAGTCCTCGATGCCGTACCTACTCGCGACTTCCTTGGCCTCAAGCGTCAGCATTAGAGTCGAAATGGGTACACCTTCTTTGCGAAGGTCATTGACCCACTTGACTAAGCTCATTTCAGCATCGAGCGGGAGCTTTGTTCCGACGCCCTTCGGTCTCGCCTTCCTTTTGCAGCTGCCGTTCTTGGCAGCGCACTGAGCCTCCAGTTTTTCCTTCTCCCGCAGCCACTTTAGCGCTAGTTTACGTCTAGACTCATAAGATTCTGAGGTCAGGGTAGTACTCATGGATAACCTTAGCGATGTCTTTTGACTCCTCCACGGCCTGGGCGTCCGTTAGTTTCTCGCGTGCGGAGAAGGAAGTCCGCCGCTTACGGCGCGAAGCTTTGCTGGAGGCAAAGTGCATCCCGAAATGACTGGCAATCGCAAGGGATGGAGTGTAGCCATACCGGTATAGTACTGGTATATATGTGCTGAAAAGAATGCTACAGAACTTATAAGCCGAGGCGCTGAGCGGGTGTAAATACTGCAAAATGATTATATGCAGGTGTCCACTACAAGCCGAGGAAGTCGGTAGCTGAAGCCAAACGAAGGAGATATCAAAGGGACGACATGATCCGTAAGAATCTAATAGGACAAGAAGATCTAGCTCACTTTTGAATTTCCTTCCAACCCAGCACATGGACACCCATCTACATCTCCACTCGCAAAAGCTCCTCATCCGAAGAACAAGATGTGCCAAGTTTTATCTACTTTTACCGGCTTGACGACTTCGATGAACTACACGATAGGCTCGGAATTAAGAATGAATATCCAGAAACCCATGGGGTCTACAAGATCGGTGAAACAAGGCAGGATATGCCAGCACGAGAAACGGAACTCGCCCGTGAATTCAAGCTGAATAAAAAAGTTCCAGAAAAGGGGCACATTTCCACGCCACCACGGTACAGTGTCGCTCCTTTCCGTTTCATATGGCCGCACCGGAAACAACGGAAATTCGTTGGTCCACGACGCTAGCAGCTGCCGCCCTCGAGAGTTCCATTGGTTCGGGGCCTCCCGACGGCTTCACCATCGGTCGCGACATCGGCCGCGGGACGTTCACGTGAAATTTAGCCTGTCGAAGGCTAAACTCTTCTTGCATCGCAAGCGTAATCGCAGACTCGAGAGTACATGGGTACTCTCGGAAGAGATAGGTCTTCATAGGCCAATCTTTCAGGCCCTTCAAATACGTGACGACCTTAGTCGCCTCGTCTATCGGATTGATCACGATGTTCAAGACCAAGTAGCGCGCCCTTTTAGCGTAAGCATGCACGTCATGCTTGCCCTGTTGCAGGTCGAGGAACTCAGCCCTCGATCTAAACTCATTCTGTGGGGGATCAAACGCTTGTCTGACTTCCTCCTTGAAGACCTCATACGTGCAAAAGAATGTAGGATCAGTGAGTCGGCGAGGGAGACTCTACGTAAAAGCCTTGGCTTCACGATGTTCTTGATAATCACTTCTTAGTGCATGTATTATCACCGAATAGCATGAATACAGCCATGTAGCGTAGTACAATAATATAGAAAGAACACATATATTCTATTATATTTTTTCCAGAGGGCTGGTCGAACTTGTCGCAGGATCGTTGGCGTGACCGGTTGTTTTTGCTGTCGCGGCGGAGACAACCTGCGCATTCCTCCTAATAAGGGTGTACTCGGACTCGATCCCGACTTTGTATTCGTACCGGAGGAGATGATTTCAGGTAAAATAGCTAAGTTTGGTCAGCACGGTCGTGGTCGAGGAGGGTTGCGTATTTCCGGCTCTCTGACTGGACCGTCAGTCACACCACTGCTGCCAGATTCGGTCGTACGTCGTTCTGGGGCAGCAAACGAATGATGCGGCTTGTAGGTCATCGAGAACAGCTTGTTGATGTAACGCAGCGTGGATGGTACCTGCATCCATCCACATAGTTAGTGAACAAAACCCCAGTGTGGGAGTCTGGATACTCGGCATCCGCGAGCGGGTTGGGTGATCCTTGGAAACTTCATTGCGGAGATCACAAAGCCGAATGCGGTTCGAGAAACACAACTAGGCAGTTCAACATTTCCAACAATCAATCAGGTGGGGAGAATCGTCATGTTCGTGACCACGTTAGGGCGTGGCGTGGTGGTACCCCAAAGTAGATAACCATCACGCTTGCCTGTAAGTGGTCACGTGTCTTCTGTCGATACCGCCACAGCTAACACAATAACTCTGCCAAGTGCGTCGTGCCTTGAGCTGTAAGGACCGGATATTCTTCAAAAGCACTTGATAACCATCTTCCCAATAGTTTGATGATCAGGCGGTCAGCTCCAGCGTTCAGCAGTGTTGTCGCGCCTCCGATTCGTATTGAATGGGTCGAAAAACGGCTCGGGCGCTGTCCTGTTCTTGTAGCGGCTAGCTTGATTGCCCGCGAGACATTATCCGCTGACATCCCTGTGTTCGGCCCAGTTGACAGCGCTGGCATCTTCTTCAGAGTGCCGAATGCGCGTGCACCTCTCACGATCCACGGTGCCGCCAATACTGGACATATTACGGAATCTCCCGAACGGGAGTGAAAGCGACATTTTTCACGCCCGTACTGGTTATTTGTCGCGCCTTGAAGCTTGATCCCGACTGACAGCGCCTCACTGGACCGCAACTTGCGTACCTTGGGCGTTGAAGAACTTGATGTCTCCTAGCTTCAGAATGTAGCCATGTCGTTTCCGGCCGATAAAACGGTATTCAGAGCGACGAAGTAAGAAGAAGTAGGCAAGTAGTATCCCACCCCAAAGTAGCTGGTCGTGTGCCCGAGAGAGGTCCATGCTGGCCATGATGGCTCGCAGGAGCGGGGCAGAGACTGAATACTGTTTGAGAACTGGATCGGTGAAGCGACGAATACCACGTAACAGGATGGCGTGGCTAGTTGAGACACCTGGGTCATATCCAGCCTCATTCTTGTGGAACCATCGCACCGCACAGAGTTTGTTGCAAATGGTAGAATAGGTATTGCCCTGTAGGCGGTTGGTCATCCCAAATTGCCATAGATATACAGCAAATGCCCCAAGCTGTGAGGCGTTCCCATCGATATCGTCCCTCGACAACCATTCCGGAAACTCCATTAGGCGGCACCAGTCGCTCCACTGCTTCGATGCCCGGCGGAGATAGTTCTTGAAGAGTCTGCAAGGGACCCTGAGCGCAAAAGCGCTCCGATAGCTGCCAAAGATTGCTGCAGCCGGGTGGTATCAGTACCTCTGACCATGACAGTGCCAAAATACCATTTTTTTCTCTGAGCTGAGGTGACGGCCACACGCGACTGCCAGCATCCGCCATAATGTGTTGTACTCCTGGGATATGGGCTGCTGAGCAATAAAACGAGTACTGCACTTCCAAGAGACCGAGCAAACGCAGCAGTGTTTGCGCGAGATGGTTTTGACTGGAGCGCCTGTTGTTCCAGGCGACGGCCGACTCGTTATCTATCCAAAGCTGAACATGGCCATGACTATCAGCGCGATTCCCGGACCAATGCTGACCCCACACTAAGGCAGCAAACACAGCGCTCATCAACTCACGAACGTTGCTGCCGAAGTCGGATGACGTTGAGTTATTGAAGTCTTGGATGGCAACGCGCTTAACATCGGTAAATTTGACTTGGAGATACTCACGACGCGCAGAAAATAAGGCACAGAATCCGTACTCACTAGCGTCCATCATGATGTTGTAGCAAACCGATTGTGTTTCCGTGAAACGGGAGAGGGGTACTGAATTAAATCGGCAGGTGGATACGATGAGTTTGAACCATTGCAGATCTTCGCGTGCACCCTCAGAGACTCGAATACGCGATGAACGACTGAGTACACGTGCGAGATCGTCCAGCCGTTGGAAGAAGGGTCTAGCGGCACGGATGCAGGGGACCACGTGCCGCAGACTGCCGAGTAGCTTACAAATTTGCGGGCATGTAGTGTAATCTGAGGCCACCACTGCGTCAATGCGACCCAACGCCTTCGCGATTTTATCCTCAGGTATGGAAAGTGTTTTCTCCATGAGATCCCAGACGAGACCCAGGGCCTTGCCCCGCACAAACCTCCGCGTAAACTTCTCTTCGTTCATTGAATCAGGACCCAGTACCGAGACCATAGAGCTCCGTAATGCTACGTTAGCTTCTGCTGGCCGCGATCCGACGTCCGGTTCAATGCAGTTGTGGTCGTCGCACCAGGCTTCTGAGTCGAAGGAGGCAGTTGCAGCTCCACGCATGCTAGGTAAAGTCGGCGAAAGCGTGCCATACAGGAACTATATAGCTCCTCCAGCAATCCAGTACTGACGCGGCGAGTCGCACCACCCGAATGGACATGCTAGGTCGATGACCAAAACGCCCAACTCGCGAATCACGCCAGCAAACCGTCCAACGTGATCCGCATGGAGGGGGATATTCCGAAAAGCGCCGGCAACATCTCCAGATAACATTTTGGTCAGGCCTGGGTACTGCGCTTCCACTTCAAGTATTCGACGAGCTAGGATGGCCGCCCCGTCGTGCTCGACGGCAATATCCGTTGAATCAATAGTAAAATCGTTGATTGAATGCCCTTCAGGATAGGCCAGATCGTGAATAGTTCACGCGTCCATCGATAGTGGGGCGTCGCATTTTTGTGCCGCACCAAATACGCTACATGTGATGCCGTCAAGTAACTCGAGAAGTTCAATATCCAGAATGAGGTACTGGCCCTTGCCTTGCCCCTTGCGGAGGTTTTTGATCACACTGTCCCTTGCCTGGTAGAAAGACCCATGATTTGGCGGAGGTGTATCTCGACGAGGAGGCGTCTCTGCCCATGCAGGGACGACACCGTGCCGCACAATAGCTTCCCAGCGCCGCCGGTGCTGATAGGAGGACCATCCAAGGCAGTGATCCGGAAGTTCAAGTGCCTTGTTTGGTCGCGGGTCCGCTGCTGTTTCCGCTCTCACAAGCCGCACGAAGTCTAGCAATGACAGCCTTGATCGGCGTAGGAATTCACTGTACGTGGCTTGATTAGAGCCGTCCAAGACGGGTACCTGGCGACCGGATGCGTCGTGTTCGGTCGGGTACGACTCGGGAAGCGTGAGCCCGACAGCTGTGAGCGCGTCAGATAGGGTTTGCGACGCGATCTGGCGATGATGGTCAAATAGTAAGTGACGAATGCGAAGCGTCAGTGCGAATTGATTTTCCACTGATACAGCGTGCGCCTTCAATTCGTGAGGCCCGGGCTCGCAACCATCATCTTTGTTATTGGTGTTGTCTGCTACTGGTGCTGCCGTGTTGGGCGCGGTAGCCGGTTGCTCAGCGTCCCTCAAAGACGTGAGAAGGTCTGTCGGGGCATTAGTAGTGGACTTGGTGTCCTCCAATGCCGAAGCCAGCTGCTCCACGGGGTTACAATGAATATTCAGGTGGTCTCGCATTTTGACGAACCGTAGGAGCAGTGCTTCCTACCGCGGGAGTGAACAATACGTTCTCCGTGGTACGGACAGACTGCCTACTCAGTGTGACATTGTCACGAGTAGGAACATCGACGGCGGTACCAGTGTCGGGTGCGGGTATGAAGAACGTTCCTGATTCTTGTCTGAAGCTTTGATTGACATGTCCACTGCCGTTGCTCAGTCGCGGCGAGCAAGTATCCAGCTGCTCGCCGCACAGACTTCACGCATCATTGGCTGTGATGTCGGCATAACCTGGAACCAAACCACCAAAATGCTTGGTGATATACTCGATCACATCAGCAGGTAGCTTCGCGGGCTTAAAGTGCGATCGGTAAGGGACTGTACATCCTCCGTCGCGCCCATGACATCCGTCATTTGATAGGTTCCTCATGCAAAGCCGCTTGCCTCGTACCACCGGGAGCGCTTTGACGATGGATGGAGGAACTTGTTGACGCGCCATCGAGTCGCAGTGATGAGCCCCATTCAGATCACTTGACGACGAGGTCCAGTTGAGAGCGGGACTACACCAGCAGCTCTAGCGGCACGAGAGCTGACCACGGAATCGAGCTGCTTGTGAGAAATAGCTTGCAGTACTCCAACAAAGCTAGGGTCTGTCATCGAAAAGGTGGAGCTAACCCGCGAAGCCGCCGCTGAGTCAGCCTCGGCCAGGTGGCTACGAAACAATTCCAAGCGTTCGTCGATCCAATACACGACCTCCTGGGCATCGCTGGCTGTAGTAGCTACGCCATCGGATTCAATCTCCAAAATGAAAGTCCGTAACTCCACGAGCATCGAAGCTACGAACGGCTTGTAAGCGGTGAGTACCGCCCTAGTAAGAGAGTCAATAGCACTAATAATGGCGGCGGTGTTCTCCGGCGCGGCACATTGTGGTCGTTGTGCCCTTCCCTTGAAATGAGTCATGTCGTACGTTTTAGCAGCCTCTCGTCGAGCTTTAGCCGTCACTCGTGCGAAGTGCATCAGCGAAAGACCGAGAAAACCAAAATCCCAGGAGTAAAACCCACTGCCCGTGGTCGGATGAGCCAGAAAAGGAAAATCCTTCTTCTGGATCTGCAGCGTGTCAAGAAATCGCTGACCACTCATAGATGCAAACTTACCGTTGACAAGCTGGCTGTGAAAAAGGCGCTGCGTATCCGTTGGGCGAAAGTTTGAAGAACTCATGGGCTCGTGTAATCAAATCACTGTTGCTGTCCATTCCGCGGGAGATCTTCTTGTACGAAATGCTGGTCAATGTCATTTGCTAAGGCTGAGTCGAGGCCCACGTCTTCCTTGAGAGCGAGTAGTCTCACGACGCCAGCATCGTTCGACGTCAGGTCCACCTCGGAACGCTTTCGTTTATCGTTCGTCTGCGGTGTGCTGGGTTCTAGTGAGGGGGGCTGAGCTGGCTCTGCAGCTTCGTCGTCCAGATCGGAATCACTTAGCTGATCCATCGAAAAGGGGTCCGCAGACGCTGTCGTAGAGTCCGTTGTTGTACCAGCCGTCCTTGCTCGTGTAGCCGGCACTGAAGGGCCCGTCATGCTGCTGGTCTCGGCGCCAATATCATCAAAAATCGATTGCCCAAGACGGACCGCAGGAGGGGTACGGCGCCCTGTACCGTGATAATAGGAGAAATCGAGCACATACTTGATACGGACCGTGCGGACGGTTGATGAGTCGGTATCAAATATTGGAACGACGGTTGCTTCGTCGACGGGTGAGCAATCTAGTGCCCGAAGGATGGTAGACGACTTGCGGGGGGACCGTCGGCCGATGCCGTTGAAGTGAGTACGCGCTGCCTCGTGTAACGAGATAGTTTCACGGCGCATCACGTCACAGACCGCGCGCCGATAGCAGGGGCGCAGCGCGTACGTCGTGCCAGGATCGGGGCACTCTGAAGGCTACTCTTGATGGCTTCAAAAGCCTGCTGAGCCTCAGAGGTCCATGACCACACGGCATCCTTCTTGAGAAGATTCGTTAGTGGCCTTGCCATCTCCGCGTAATTGGCACTATACTTGTGCAAGTAGTTGGCCAGACCGAGCCATTTACGCAGGTCCTTCTGCGAGACGGGCACCGGCCACTGTGCAATAGCACCCACCTTCTCCGGATCCGCACGGACACCGTCCTTCCCAAGGAAGCAGCCCAAAAAGGGAATCTCTTCGGCTCCGAAGATACACTTGTTGATGTTTGCATAGAGGCGATTCTCGCTCATACACAAGAGAACCTCACGGAGGTGACCAAGATGGGCTTCGACGGCCGTCTTCCCTTCAGACGCACGACTGTGCACGAAGATGTCGTCGAAGTACGTCTGTACGAACTGCCGCATCGGCCTGAAGAGCTGCGTTACGAGCCTGTTGAACGTGGCGGGTGCATTGGACAGCCCCTGGGGCATGACCAACCACTCCCACAACATCCCGCTGGGAGTGCTCACAGCAGTAAGCGGAATGTCCGACTCACGCATCAGCAGCTGATAGTAGCCGTCGACCATGTCGAGTGCACTAAAGATCGTGCAACCAGCCATGTTGTTCTGCAACACATCCTTCCTAGGAATAGGCGTTGACGCCGGAATGGTTGCCGCGTTCAACTTGTTGAAGGCGTGTACCATGCGCCACTTCCCATTGGGCTTGCGCACACAGAACGTCGGTGACGAATGTGGCGACTTAGACTCGCGCACCATGCCAGCGGCGTGCTTTGCCGCAAAGAAGGCGTCGATGACGTCGACCTGTTCCTTCGGAAGCGGCCACTGCCGCGTGGTGCAGTACTTAGTACCTGGCACGAGATCAATCTCATGCCTCACACCCCTGTCCGGAGGAAGGACCGAAGGGGGGTCGTCGCTCACGACATCCGAAAACTCCTTCAGAAGGCCGTAATATGGATCCGAGGGGTCCTTCAAAATGGCAGCGCCATACCGCGTCTGCCTCTTAGAGGTTCGCTCGTCTTCCAACACCTCGGGGTCCATGACCGACGAGGAGTTGAGCTCCAATGAGCTGCCTTCAGGGCGAAGCAGAACCACTTCTGCCAATTCTCCCGCCTTGAGAGAATCCATGAACTCCACATACGAAAGCTTCTCGAGCTCAAGTAGCTCTGCTACTGTGGGTAATGGAGTCAACACCTCCCCCACCTTGGGTTCGCCCGTGAAGACGTCGACTACTTGAGGGACCTTGCCCTCAGCCGCGGAATCCGCATCGCGGCTAGACGCCTCTGCCGTGGGCGTGTTCGTGACCCTGTCACTCTTGTTGTCCTTGAAAGTGGGAGCCCCTACTCGACCACTCGTGGTTGCGCGAGCACCAGCTCTAGCGCCTTCTGTTGCGCGAGCTGAACCAGCTACAACGCCTTGCGTAGTGGGAGTTCCGACTCGACCACTCTTGTTTGCGCGAGCAACAACTCCAGCGCCTTTCTCGACGTGGGCTGAACCAGCCACCACGCCTTGCGTAGGGGGAGCTCGGACGCTACCACCCCTTCCTGCGCGAGCTGCTGCAGCGTCCGCGCCTTGAGTCTTCACTGCCCCTTGAGCAAGTGCAACTCGGTTGCCAACTGCAGAACCCTGTCCTCTACCCGGAGAGGTACTAGGATCCTGCGGATCTTCTCCACCACCTACCTCGAGCTCCCGCGCTCGTGGAGGCAATGCCGTGAGCAATTCCAACACTTCCGAAGTGCCGGCAAACTGCCGTTCGCCGCGTGGCACACGGTGCTCATGCACAAACCCGGCTCGGGAAGAGGAGGGGACATGACCCGCCAGGGCTCTGTCCGCGAGGGGGTTGTGGCTGGCACCAATGGTGCGACTACGCCAGTCTATCCACGGCTCATGCTTAGCAAGCCAAGGCATGCCGAGGATAAGATCGTACCGATCATCCATGTCCAAGACAATGAACGGTTCGACCGAATTGAAGTCATCAAACTTCACGCTTAAGGGTATGGTAACCTTGCGTGTAGACACGATGGAGCCAGTCGCTAAGCGAACAGATACATTGGTATTACTCTTAGAAGCTTCTAAAGCACTAGCATACAATGCACTGTTCCTAGCCACACTGGCTTTCGTCGCAAAAGTTAAACGACGCTCCTGAATCGATCAGGACCGTCATCGGTTCCGAATACCCTTTCACGCTGGCAGTGACGACCACGAGGTTAGACCGCGCGGCGGCCACGGAGAGACACAGAAGTGTCGTCCCAGGGACTTGCTCCTTTGGAGAGGCTGGTGAGGAACTCACCTTCCTCGAAGAGGAGCGAAGTCTCCCAGCAGGGCGTCCCGCCCCTACTGGGAGTCGCCGTTTTCCGACTCTGTCGCCTCGAGGCTGTTGAGAGCCGGACGCACCGCGTACTTCGTGTCGCGTGGCGCCTTCCATGGGTTGGTGGGGCAGTTCCGACGGAAGTGACCAGGTTGGTTACAACCGAAACAGCGCCCACTCGCCCGTTGCGTCTTCTGGGAGCGTGCCGACTCGGCAAGGGAGATCTCCATCGGAGTGGGACCCTCACTGGCCTCGAAATGAGACGTGTGCCCTTGCGCTGAGCGCACGCAGTGGTCTTCCAACATAGCAATGTGGACCGCCTCATTGAAGGTCTTCGGCTGACGCCGGAAGAGCTCCGTCCGAACCGGACCCGTGCGGATACCGTCCATGAAGACCGTCACCTTGACGTCCTCAGAGAGGGGTGCGCCGGCCATAGCGGCTTCGAGGTTGTGGAGCTCCATGACGTAGTCTTGAAGCGACCGCTTGCCTTGCTTGCACCGCAAGAAACTTGAGCGGTGGCGGTAGGCCACATTGGCAAGGAGGAAGGTGGAGCGTAGCTCCTGTTCCATGAACGACCACGAGGTGATGTACCCCGGCGTTGCCGTTTCGCGGGCCATAGCCCATGCGCGTGCGCGCCCTCCAAGGTTGGATAGCGCGAACGCCACTTGAGCCCGCGCGTCATAGATCTGACCAGCGCTCAGCGCGATTTCGATCTCGCGAACCCAGAAGACAAGACTGTCTGAGTCTTTGCCGTCGAACGTCGGAACCGACATCTTGACGGGCTTCGTCGTGGTTGGACGCGTAGCGAATGAGGCCGTATTCGTAGCGGACGCTTGTGCCGCACTCTGTGCCTCAGCTCGCATCGTCGCACGAGCGGCTTCCTGCGCAGCAGCGCTCACGTGAGCAATCAGCGACGACTCGTACTTGTCGAAGCGTTCCACGCGCGCCCTTTGCTGCTCAGCAGGAAGATTGGGGAATCCAGCGAAGGCTGCCTCGCCCAGGAGGCTGACCATCTTCTCCAGCGTAGCCCAGTGGGCATCGGAGAGGTGAGGAAAGTCCTGCCGCGCTGGCAGCCGACTCCCTGAGTCTTCCATACTCAAAGAGACCCTGATTGTAGAGATCCGCGTCGGTCGCGGGATTGACTACAAGTGCTACCAGGTGTGACGGGGGTCACACGCACCGTAGCTTAGAGGAAGCGTAACACGCTAACCACAACAGACGCCTGGCGTCTCTGTTGCTCTTAGTACAAAAGGCCCTGCCTTATCGGTCTCCTACTAATACCAAGTATTAAGGAGACTTGTACAACTGAAGGTTAGAGTTAAACTGTCTTGTATTAATAACACTCTAAAGGTTCTATCTACTGCTTTCTATCTGCATACTGAATCCCTGTTTAAATGGCGATCTTCCTCAGCGGTTGGCTCCCGTGCGTCTTTGTCCTAAGTACGACCGAGCTAACTTAACTCAGTACCTTGGGGAGGTCTACCGTGAACACTCTATATAAGGATCACTACCGTGAACACTCTATATAAGGATCCCTGGTACACCGTACCCATCATAGTGGGTGACACCCAGTCAGTGTGGTCCACACTAGAGAACATCTCTTTTCCTTGAAAAGGTCACTGGCCAATCCTGGCCCCATTACACAAATGGATGTGAAGCACGCTCTGACGACCGCGAAATCGTAACATCTAGTTCACATTCTCATTACTAGCGCTTAAATTGCAGCGTGGTTTTGTTTATTAGATCTTCCGACGTATAAATACCCCGGTGGCAGAGCGTAATGGGATTATCGATCCGAGGGGGCCTAATGCGTGTCGTCGTTGAGCGATCAAGCGTCGAAGAACTAACTTTGATTTTGGTTTTACCAGAAAGTTGCGATCTGCATTACCCTCCAGACAATACACATGCGGTCTCTTTTCAGTCAGTTTCCAGAAGTCCTGCTGATCGATGCGACACATGGAACGAATCGCTCGAAATACAAGGTGTTTTCATTCATGGCACATGACACCTTTGGGAAGGGTCAATTTGTGCAACACGCATTGCTTCAGAATGAACAGTGGCATACGTTGCTGACCGCTTTGGGGGAGTTTAAAGCAAACAATCCAGCGAGGAAAAAATTGCGGTGTGTGCTGATAGACAAGGACTTCACTGAGATGTCCGTGCGGAAGAAAGCCTTTCCTGGTGTCGCTATCCTGTTGTGTCAGTTCCATGTCCTGACAAATATACGAGAGGAGATTGCAACTGCTGATTACGGCTTCAGTGCGTGGCAGAAGAAACAGCTACGCTGTGTAATGAGTCTGCTCGTCTATGCTAAGACGAGTACGGAATATGAGAGGTATTTGCGCTACATGGAGCGTCTTGCCTCCGTCGGTTATTCCGTTCCCCAACAGATCTCAACTGGTGTAGGTTCGAGTACAGGAGCATGAATTGGGGTCGGAAGGGCAAATACTGGGGACTCGAATCGAAGTATCGCGAGGCGTCGACATTTGCAAGTCAGATTTGTGATACTATGGCGGGGATTGGCATGGCGCACTATCACGAGGCGGTCGCGTAGCTCCATGAGGTGGCATGACAGATGAAGAAGGGCGATTTCAGCCGGGCTTCGCAATCAGTACTGTGCATTGCTGAAAGAGAGTCGGAGGTTAATATTGAAGCTGTTGCTAGTGCGTCTGATGTTCAGACCATAGAGCTTCAGTCCGATATATCGCTACCATCTACTCAAGTGGCGGTCGACCGAGTGCCGACAATGAGTACCTCCTCCCAATCGGGTGAATCGGGTAGCCAGTCGGGCAACCAGTCGGGCAACCCGTCGGGCGAAGATGAGGTGCAGTAGGGCGAAGCGGGCTCGTCTTTAAGAGACGGACCTCGTGGGACGACTAACGAGTCGACTGAGCATACCGGGATCTTAGAACCGGCGAACGAGTCCGCATTTGAAGTGTCAAGCCCTCCAAGGCCACGGGGGCGACCGAAACAAACTGTAAAAGCCAAGAAAACATCTCGCAACAAAGCTGTTACAATGGCGGCAGACGATTCGGGCATGTTCGTTTTGAATCTCAGTCTTGAAAATGTCCAAGTTGCTGTGAACAATCAGCCCAGCTACACGTCGTCAGCAACTCTTCTTACCAGATTCAAGTTGTTTGAGCTCACTAAGAAATCCACACAACCAATAGCCCGCAAAGTTTCCTCGTTGCCGGCGTCGAAACAACTGACTCGCAACGATGCAATCACGCGGATATTCCGCGCAGACCTCATCGAGAGATGTCTTGACAAAGTAGCAGCTCTACAGACAAGGAGACAGCCGTAGGTCGACAAGACTTGGCCGAACAGCAAGCCGTGGTGGAAATTATTGGCGTTGATATCTATACTACGACAACAATAAGAGTCATGAAGAAATGGCAACAGGCCATGAAGAGCATCCTCCTTGTAGACAAGGCTATGAGCTGGATCGACACAATCGTCTTTACCTTAACGATGACCGAGGGAATTCAAGTCGAACCCGATCCCGAAATAGCTCCAAAGCTGAAGTCAATTCCGCTTTTCATTGGTCAGGTAAGAATCTCTCTCGCCCAGATTTTTTTCAAACTCGTAACATATGGGTTTTAAACAGACAAAAGCACTCGAGCTAGTTGATTGGGTGGCTGCACCGTGAACATGCTGATGTCGAAGATGTTTGCAGAGAGGACAGATACAATTGAGGTGGACACATCGATCGCTGGAAACGTTATGAATGGCTACTTACCGATCCAGAGCCTGCAGGACGTTTTCAGTGAACTGAAGCAGGAGAAATTATGATTTCTGTCATCTGTGGCAAAAATCACTGGTGCTTCATAATGGTTGACCATACGTGAGCGAGCTCGGAGTGCAAGTCGACAGCTACAACTGCGGGATTTACATGATGATAGCATTTGAACTGTTTGCTGGCGCCGACAAACTGAGATTGCTGAGGTAGAAGGAGCTGCAGTATTTGCGCTATCAGTACGTATGCATGTGCGTTTAAGGTTTAACAAATACATACTGCTTTCGACTCATTTCATTCAAACTTCGCATTTTTCCAACTTTGCTTCGTAACTGAGTGTCTTGACACTGCCCTCTGGCGCTTGGCCATCGCTGTCTCAAGGGATACCCGGGTATACGCACATAAGGTCATCAAAGCGATGACTCATCCGGCTCTACCTTGGTCGGGTCTATTCGGGTACACGAATCGGGTCGGGTTGTGCATAAATAACCTGTCTCGTGTTTCCCAATCAGGGAAAATAACGAGTGTCTTCAGCTTAACCCTTAACCCTTTCACTACCAGAAATAAACCTTTCCACCGGTCAAAGCTAAAACAAAGTTACAAGTGGACATAGCCCACGCTGAATTCCGATCAATTTATACAGTTTGACAAAAGCCCGACCAAATCAAATTTGATCGCCATACAAAGATCAAGTGACGTGACTATCCACCAGCTATATTTCACTTGCGGATAGCCCAAATTTGACCTTTTCCTAGCACCGATAATCCTGCACGATTTTATCGTGTCCTGGACTTTGTCCCGTTTAGTCCGAATTTAGTCGGACCGGTGGAAATGATCTAAGCCTGAAAGAAATTTCCTTTCGCGGTTAGACCAACGGGTCGTACAGACTGTATATTCTCTCGATTAAGTACGGATGTAGCCATGACATGCGACCTCGGGCGATTTGGGAATTGTACATGTATCGGGGCGACTAATGCCGTGCGTTGCCCGGTAAAGCTCTGGATATGCCCATGCCACCTAAATTGCTGCAGTAGTGCGCCAGTACTGTACGAAAGTTAATCTAGTCCAGAAGAAGGCGCCGGCTTACAACGTTAGTCGGAAGAATCTCGGCGCTTTTTGGTCGAATTTCGTTGCTTGTAAACTTTTTCTCGTCTCCGGACGAAGCAAAAGAAGTGATGTCCAGAAGCCAACGATGTCACCGAGATGAAATGTGACCGGTGCAGTAATGTGCGTCAATACAATGGTTAAACTTAACGTTAGTACGCTGCCTTTCACTTAGTTATCTATCGACCCAAGCGTCAACGCGCACTGAGTCAATCAATCTCCGGACGAAGCAAAAGAAGTGCTGTCCAGAAGCCAAATGATGTCACCGAGATGAACTGTAACCGGTACAGTAATGTGCGTCAATACAGTGGTTAACGTGTAAACTTAACGTTAGTACGCTGCCTTTCACTAAGTTATCTATCGGCCCAAGCGTCAAGTTGACGCCGTCAACGCGCACTGAGTCAATCAATGTAGGTGTGAAGCAGCAATGTTGCGTGAGTGCTGCACGACTGTTGCACGACTGTGACCCTCCGTGGTTGTTGCATGAATGTCGTTCTTCACCGACTGGGTCAACATTCATCATGTTTGGTATAAAATCGGACAGGTAATGTAATATCCGATCGCATTATCATCTAAACGGTGCGCAACCATACTATTAGATATTACTAAAGTGCTCAAATATCGGTTTATACAGGATTAGCGAGGCTGGCGATCCCGCCTTAGACTCTGGATATAAATATCCAGAGTCTTAGGTGGGTTCCAGACCCCTCATGGATCCTGTATAAACACATTTTTGGATAGTTTTGTTATTTTTTGATAGTTAGATACCGTATCCCTCCTGTCAGAGGCGTCACCCAATATGCGAAAGGGGTAGGGATTTCGACCTCAATCCAAAAACAGTGAAATACACGTAGTTATGCTAGCAAGTACGGTTCTCTGATGGTCAGTCCTGGGGGATTCCGACACACTGCAAAGGTTTGAGTAACAAGGCGCGGTGCTCTCGCGGCGATTACTCGGCCACGAGGCGGCGGCGCGCGCTGCAACTTGGCACATCGCTTCACGGTATGTACAGCTACAGTGTTCACGGTAATTAGTCTGACTGAGACTATTTTATGTGGATGGTATTTCGGTCTGCTTACAATAAATAGTCTAACTCAGACTATTTAATGACTAAGACTATTTAGGTAGCACAGAAATAGTCTCACCCTGCGTTGCACTTTTGTGTCGCTGTTTACGCTGGAGTTGAAGTGACAGGCTCGCCTTCAAAATGAGTACGATGCTTCGCCACAATCGTTTGGAGATGAGGATAGAGCTGAGTAACAGACCATGTTCCGTCGATTCCTTTGACAATCAGGACATGCCGTTCTTGTCCTTCTGCAGGTTGACATCTTTAACTGCGTCAGCTGCAAGTTGAAGAAAAACCTTTTTTCCAAGGGTTTGAAGTTTCCCTGACCATGACCCGTCCTTGCGGCCCTTGTTTTGCCAACAGTTCTCTTTTATCAGTCGCATCTTTTTTTCATTCCACCTTGCTTTCCAAGCGTCTTTTATCTTTGCAATTACAAAGAAGTCTGCTGGTTGGCACAAATCAGTCGCGTTGGGAGGGAAGAATTTGAGATCTGCGTTGATTGAATCGAGCTCCTCTTTACATTGGTCTGCTTCGAGATGGCCAGAGCAGTTGTCGAGGTATACGATCTTCTTGCGTCCACGTGGATCTGCTCTGATCGCTTTCCTCTCGAGCAGGTACTCTCGAAAAAGTCTCTGTGTCATCCATCCTTTCTTACTTGATCGATAACAAACGCCTGGTGTATCATCAGGCACACCTCGGATAGGATGTTTCCCCTCAGCTTTCATAAATATAATCATTGGGGGGTAGATCCGTGCACTTGCACCACCGGAAAGACGAACCACCATGGTCATGCCTTCGCCTCCCGACACCACGTCTGCATACTTAATTTGCTTTTCACCCGAGAAGCCCAACGTTTTACCGTTATCAAAATCCACGACAAAATGTGTTTCATCCACATTCTCGATCGTATTTTCGTCCAACGACCCGTCGGCAAACCCGCACTCCAACTCGCCGAGATGGGATGCGACCTCTTTCTCGATATGCAATTTTTTTGACTAGCTGAGCTGTTTTTTTTTTTCGACTTGCGTCCTCAGCACAATCTGATGAACCTCCATGAAGCACTGGATCCAGCGCGACGTAATTTTATCGACGAGCAGAGCTCCTTTGGCATCAACACTCAAATGAGTGTATTCGCCCTCCCCGTCCCGCAAAATTTGTTTTGCGAGCTGTAGCAGTAAAGGTGGCTCAAACTTGACGCCTAATTTGCGTAGGCGATCAAATTCGTCGAGGAGTGACGGGTACAACCACGTAACCCATTGACTGCGACGTCGCCCTCGCCCACTGATCACCTTGGTACTGACACGGCGCCTCCCGCCACGTCGGCGCGCCGAGATCGAAACAACGCCTCGCTCAGTTTCCAATATTCGATCCCGTTTCGCCCACCAGTCTATTGCCTTGGCTAGGTTAGCAGCTGCCGTTGCTGAGTTGAAAACCGTAGGGAATGCATCGACAGCTTTCGCAAACATGCATTGGGTGGTCTCGAACTTTTCCATCCATTGAACAACTTTCCGCCGGTTTGAAATACTGCTCACTGTTTGCGTGTGGCGAGTAACCGGCTGCAAAGTTGGAGGTTGATGTTGCGATGCCTCGATCTCGATGTCCGACTCACTATCCAACAGCTCAAATAAAGCATCCGCCGTGGAGACGGTGGCAGGACCAGGTTTATCTGCAGCGGTGGCGGTAACAGAAGAGGGTTTATCAGCGGTAGGTCCGGGTTGGTTGAGGCGGTCGCATTTAGGGCATATGACAGGTTGGCCGAAGCCTTCGTTCCCGGTGGGGCGTCCGCAGAATGGGTGCATGTGACTGGAGCAGCTTGGACAACTATGAACCGGACCGACAGGTTCGACGCATCCCCCACAGGGGGCAGTAGATTTCTTCGTTGACATTGGGCGGGCGAGTGGCAGTTGTCGATAAAACGGAAAATGATAACGTAGAAAATCACGTTGCGGGCTAACCGAGCGCTTGATGACGCGGTCCTTCACCCCAACCACCAATGCGGAGGAACTATCATGCATGTCGGCTACTAATATTTGTTCGCTATAGAAGTCGGCTTGGTCGACACTTCCAAAACCACATCCCACGAAAACACTTGCAAAAGAGAAAAAAATGTAATGGGTGACTCGAACCCAGGTGTCTTTATCAGATGCGAGCACCCTTACCCGCCCGTGTCCGAGTTCGAGTCCTCTTTGCGCTTGTAATTTGCCAGCGCGTAGCCCTTAGGCAGCAACTGGATGTTGGTCGGAGCCAGGTACCGGTGGTAATTGAGCAGTAGGCCTTCACGCCAAGCAGGAAGACGTAGAACAGGAGCGTGAAGATGGCGCCCGTCCAGAGCCACGTACTCGCCCATGTTCATGTTGATCTCGGAGCAGTAGTTAAAGGTGGCTCAAACTTGACGCCTAATTTGCGTAGGCGATCAAATTCGTCGAGGAGTGACGGGTACAACCACGGAACCCATTGACTGCGACGTCGCCCTCGCCCACTGATCACTTTGGTACTGACACGGCGCCTCCCGCCACGTCGGCGCGCCGAGATCGAAACAACGCCTCGCTCAGTTTCCAATATTCGATCCCGTTTCGCCCACCAGTCTATTGCCTTGGCTAGGTTAGCAGCTGCCGTTGCTGAGTTGAAAACCGTAGGGAATGCATCGACAGCTTTCGCAAACATGCATTGGGTGGTCTCGAACTTTTCCATCCATTGAACAACTTTCCGCCGGTTTGAAATACTGCTCACTGTTTGCGTGTGGCGAGTAACCGGCTGCAAAGTTGGAGGTTGATGTTGCGATGCCTCGATCTCGATGTCCGACTCACTATCCAACAGCTCAAATAAAGCATCCGCCGTGGAGACGGTGGCAGGACCAGGTTTATCTGCAGCGGTGGCGGTAACAGAAGAGGGTTTATCAGCGGTAGGTCCGGGTTGGTTGAGGCGGTCGCATTTAGGGCATATGACAGGTTGGCCGAAGCCTTCGTTCCCGGTGGGGCGTCCGCAGAATGGGTGCATGTGACTGGAGCAGCTTGGACAACTATGAACCGGACCGACAGGTTCGACGCATCCCCCACAGGGGGCAGTAGATTTCTTCGTTGACATTGGGCGGGCGAGTGGCAGTTGTCGATAAAACGGAAAATGATAACGTAGAAAATCACGTTGCGGGCTAACCGAGCGCTTGATGACGCGGTCCTTCACCCCAACCACCAATGCGGAGGAACTATCATGCATGTCGGCTACTAATATTTGTTCGCTATAGAAGTCGGCTTGGTCGACACTTCCAAAACCACATCCCACGAAAACACTTGCAAAAGAGAAAAAAATGTAATGGGTGACTCGAACCCAGGTGTCTTTATCAGATGCGAGCACCCTTACCCGCCCGTGTCCGAGTTCGAGTCCTCTTTGCGCTTGTAATTTGCCAGCGCGTAGCCCTTAGGCAGCAACTGGATGTTGGTCGGAGCCAGGTACCGGTGGTAATTGAGCAGTAGGCCTTCACGCCAAGCAGGAAGACGTAGAACAGGAGCGTGAAGATGGCGCCCGTCCAGAGCCACGTACTCGCCCATGTTCATGTTGATCTCGGAGCAGTAGTTGATGCCGCCGTGCCGGACCCGAGATACCCTAAGGAGACGCTCGACTTGCTCAAGGGAGTCAGCGGCTACGCGACGCACGGCACTAGCGCGGGCAAGACGACTCTGATGGACGTGATCGCCGGGCGCAAGACGGAGGACACGATCCAGGGCAAGATCCTGATCTTGCTCAAGCGCGGCGGACAGTCGGTGTTCGTGGGCGAGCTGAACAACCGGTCCCGCAAGATGGTCGAGTACCTGGAGGCGGTCCCCGGCGTGAAGCCGTGCCCGCCGAAGAAGAGCCCTGCGACGTGGATGCTGGAGGTGATCGGCACCGGCGTGAGCAACGACTGCGCGCGCGACTTGGACTTTGTGGACCAGTTCTCCGAGAGCGAGGTAAAGCGCGGCCTGGACGCGATGCTGCAGCAGCCTGGGATCAGAACGCCGTCGCCCGAGTGGGCCGAGGTGACGTTCATGAAGAAGCGCGCCCAACGGTTCGACGCAGATGTACTTCCTCATGAAGCGTTTCTTCGCCCTGTACTGGCGCTCGCAGGCCTTCAACTTCACCTGTTTCAGCATCGTGTTCGGCGTGGCGATCATCTGCGGTCTGTCGTTCCTGAGCGTGGACTACTCGACGTACACTGGCTGGTGGAAGGGGTGGGTCTGGTGTTCATGTCGACGCTGTTCATCGCAATGGCTGGCTTCATGAGCACGCTAAATAAATAACCGACCAATCAAAGCCAGCTGAGACGATTTTTGAGCTTGAAGTGGTCAGACTATTAATGAATTAAAAAAAAGAACTAGCACAATAAATAGTATGACTTAGACTATTAACGAACTCAGACTATTTCCGCACTCAGACTAATTACCGTGAACACTGTAGCTATTCCTACAGATGCAGCGCTGCAGCTCTTTTGAACATTGAATGTGTATTGAAGATTATGTCTGAGACCTTTTCTATTGGGTGCCGTCGCTACTGCTGCTAGACAACGCGGACGAGTAAACGCTGGCTGCATCATCACTTGAGTTGACCGCACGACAAGCGCGAGCTTTCCCTTGCATGTCTTGAAGCTTGTCTAGGATTTCTCCCACGTCGCCAGGTGAGACATCGTCATTTTCACCACAACAGCGCGTATCGTTGAGAAGTCCAGCCTTACCAAACCCATTAACTATTGCCTCCCTCGTCATAGCGCTCCAGGCTTCAGTGATCCAGACAATTATATGCCTTCGCTTTTGTGCCGCGAGCTCGAACCCGCTCTTCTTCTTCTACTGGCGCCGCCGTCGTGGGACGCGTGCATCAAGTCGCTCGGCGTCGGAGTCCGGCCCGGAACTGTCTGAAGCATTGGTTCTTCTCATGGCCCACTCCGGAACAGTTGCTGCTTGGGTCGGCACAGATGTGGGAGCTGTCGCTTGACGTCGTGGAGGTTCAGTTTGTAGTGGCGAAGATTCTCCGACGCCAGGACTGACGTCACGTGGAGTTACACCGTGTGCAATAGAAGCTCGTCGTCGCGCTTCGTCTTCCAGAGCGCGTGCTTGGGCTGCATCTTGCTTCTGTTGCTCGACGAGAGTATGAAATTCCGTAATCTGTTCTTGTAAGTTTTGCACCCAGCGCTTTCGGAGGACGTTCTTTAGCGGCTTATTCCACGAAATGTCTGCAGGCTGGCAGACAAATGTGTAGCGCGGAGGCACCTTCACAAGCACCACGCCAATCGACTCTGCATAATGGACGACTTCTTCGGTCCAGTGGCAGGAGAAGTCGTCCCATAGCAGCAGCACGCGCTCGTCAGGTGCCTCTCGATTCGCAAAGTGAAAGCGAAGAAACTTGATCGACATTTCTGCCGTCCACCACGCCGTGGCATTGCTATAAATCTGTCAACCTGTCGTAGCTTGTAGTGGTTTCACTTCATTCCAAATCGACGCCAAAACCATTTTGCTTGGTCTCGTTTGTAGCCTCAACTGCAGTGTGTTTAGACGGCTTGCTCTTAAAAATCAAGAACGGGGGGTACTTCTTACCGGTTGAATCAGCTAGCAACATCGCCGTTACTCGCTCCTTGTTTTTTCACCACATTTGACCCAGACCGTTTTCGAGTTGCGGGCTGCAAGAGTTCTGCGAGGCAAATACTCAAAAAATACAGCTACACAAAACGTTAATGTTAATGTTACAGCTACATCAATATACTCAAAAAAAATTATGTACCTGTTTGATCCGCATTGTAAATTTTTGTAACACCGTTCTCAGCAATGGCTTGTCGAACCGTCGCCGCAAATGCGCGCGCTGCTTCTCTAGCATCGTTTGGCGTGGTCTGGCCTTGCCTTGTACGTGCTCGTATCGAAAGCCGATGGCGGCGCATGAATTTCTTCGCCCAGGAATGCGATGCACGAAATTTTTCTTGCGAAATCGATAGCTCCTTGGCCACCTCCAACGTCTTTCCACTTAACATCGCGAGAGAAACAGGAATCCCATCCCGGCGCAAAGCGTTGACCCAAGCGATGATCTCGAGTTCGGAGCTGGGGGTCAAAACTGTTGCTACCTCTCGGGGCCGGTGACGAAAGTGCCCCCCCCCCTCGCCCTGGCGCGCACTGCTCGTAGATGTAGACCTTATTAGCAAACCAATGTCTAACTTGCTTCTTTAATGATCTGAGACTTCTAGACTCTTGGGGACTAAATACAGTATTAATTACAGCCGTTAGATCATCATTTTTTTTCTTCACTTTCTTCAAACAAGGAAATACATCTTTGCTTCGTCTCGTAGGTCACCGCCTTACGAATATATCGTTTTGGTTTGCGGGGTACACCTTTGATCTGAGGTCTGGCCATCCTTAATCGGGAAATGAAGCAGTGTTGTGGCGCACTGGAGCCCTACTTGCTGCAGCCCAGTCATTTAACCCCCCCCCAAAAAAAAAAAATACTAGGATTTTACTGGATTTGACACGTGACGCTAACGACAATCACGAAGACATATGTCAATTATCTACATTACCATTGGCTGAAACCAGCTGACCCTTATGACAAAGCGACGCTTCTGACAGGGGGGATACGGTATTATGATGATCTGTTCTAAACGGCCCTAATAATGAACTAGAGGCGAAGCTTTGGTCTGGGAGGACAGTGTGATTTGCAATGCTGCTGAGTCATCGCTGAGCGACGCGCTCACGCCCGGTGGTATGGAGTGCCTTCCAGCCACTACATAATCGACGAAGCCACTGGCTTGGCCTCCTTCTTGAGATGAAGATAATCGCCCAGAAGTCAGCGATTGAGTGCGAGCACGTGGTGATTACATTACCGAAGAACGACCGCTAAAGCAAGCTAAAGTGCATATCTACCCGCTGTGACATGCGTTAGGAAGTACAGTGTGTGATTAATTGCTAAAAAGAATGACAGCGAAACTAATAGGATTAAAGCGACGCAACAATTACTGCAAGCCAGTGGTGCTACCACTAGAAGTGCGTACACAATGCGGGCGAATCCCTGCGCGAGGCGGCGCCATCCAGGCGTCGTAGTAAGGCTCGTACCGGTACCGTACCTGATCATCCGCCGCTTTTTGTCCATCTTCACGTCGGTGCCGTCGGTGCTGCCATGCTTGCACACGGGTCGGAGCCAACATGGTGCCCGCGGCTCTGGTCATCCTCGGTATGATATCGGTCCTGCCGCTGCCGCTCGTGGTCCGCCTCTGGGACGACCTCGGCGAGCTCTCGCCTTAGTTTGTGCCTTCGGGGTCACAGAGCCTGCGTATTTTAATGCCCCGGGAAAGATGATTGAAATCCGGGTACCAGAAGTGGGGCGGTTTCTGTATATTGAAAAGAATATTTTGCTTTGACAATTGGTGTGTTCCACACCAATTGTCAAAGCAAAATATTCTTTTCAAGGTGTTAACTTTAACAAAGATTATCATCGTGGGCATTGCACACATCACGTACGCCCCACATGCACCTTAAACACTGCAAAATCCTGCAGCACACCAGGCTAATGCAGCAGTTGTGCCAAGAAAAACACTACTGTAGCTCTCGTCTGGGTATGTGAGACGATGATCTTTGTTAAAGCTGACATCTTGAAAAGAATATTTTGTTTTGGCAATTGGTGTGTTCCACATCATGTATTCGGTCGACATTCCGGAAACAGAGATGTACCAACTTCGTCGTGTTACGGTAGCAATTATCTGTGGACTATGGACTCAGGCGACATTTGCCAATTAAAGTGGGGGGGGCTGAAATAACATTGGTTAGGCTGTTCAGCCAGCTATAGCTGTCCTCTGTCCCGAGTTGGAACGGTGGCCGCCGCCTTGGCACGGTTGACCGTTCCGAATCGGGATGCGATGCCGTGTGCTTGGAGGCCGAGGAGTGGGAGCGAGATGTGTTCTGGTCCGAATAGCCCGGACCTCTACGTGTGCGGACGGATGTGTTCCACACCAATTGTCAAAGCAAAATATTCTTTTCAAGGTGTTAACTTTAACAAAGATTATCATCGTGGGCATTGCACACATCACGTACGCCCCACATGCACCTTAAACACTGCAAAATCCTGCAGCACACCAGGCTAATGCAGCAGTTGTGCCAAGAAAAACACTACTGTAGCTCTCGTCTGGGTATGTGAGACGATGATCTTTGTTAAAGTTGACATCTTGAAAAGAATATTTTGTTTTGGCAATTGGTGTGTTCCACATCATGTATTCGGTCGACATTCCGGAAACAGAGATGTACCAACTTCGTCGTGTTACGGTAGCAATTATCTGTGGACTATGGACTCAGGCGACATTTGCCAATTAAAGTGGGGGGGGCTGAAATAACATTGGTTAGGCTGTTCAGCCAGCTATAGCTGTCCTCTGTCCCGAGTTGGAACGGTGGCCGCCGCCTTGGCACGGTTGACCGTTCCGAATCGGGATGCGATGCCGTGTGCTTGGAGGCCGAGGAGTGGGAGCGAGATGTGTTCTGGTCCGAATAGCCCGGACCTCTACGTGTGCGGACGGATGTCGCCCGGCGTTTTCTGGTGGACGTCCCCTGTTCGTTCAGGTGGATAGTGGGAGAGATGAAACGTCTTGGAGAACGTTAGTGTCTCGGCTGTCGTGCGAGACCTTTGGACCGCTACGAGGCAGTAGGCGGTGCTCGTAGGATCTGCTGGTAGGGCATGAGGTGAGTATCGTTGTAGGAATCCTGTCAGTCGTGAATCTACCTAACCGGACCAACACTGGTCAAGAAGTAAGAAAACTTTACATTTACATTTAAGTATTTGTTTAGAAGCGCTTCTAGCCTAGTGTCTAAACCCCGAAGTAGCCTTAAGCAGCAACAAAAGCCCCCATACAGCGACGATCGGCCCCAACAACCGGTCCAACCAGAACGACTCGCGACACGTCGTGGAGAAGCAGGGTGCAGTCGTCGTTGTGGAGCTGATTGTGCTGAGAGCGTAGGGACAAGGAGAAGAAGAGTGTGTTTGGAAGGTCCAGGACCTGCACACGAGTTTGTATCGCGCTGGAGAAACGGTGAGAACGGTCAAGAAGGGTGTGAGCAGAGCCAGCCACAGCCCCAAGAGAGCAAGGAACGGTTTGAAGGAAGGTCCAGGACCTGAGTACGAGTTGGATTCGCGCTGGAGATGCGGCGAGAACGGCCGAGAGGGTGTGAGCAGAGCCTCGAGAGAGCAAGAAACGGTTAGAAGAGGGGTCCAGGACCCGCACAAGAGATGGATTCGTCGCGATGCGATAGAGATGAGGAAGATGCGCGCGCTGGGCCGTACGAGGGCGAACCACCGGCGCAGGAGGAAGGGTATCCTGGTGACCTGGAGGTCGAGGAGCGTTTCCCTGACGCGGCCCAGGCTGGCCGAGCTAGCCTCGAACGGTGGGAGCGAGCGGCGGAAGCGGCCACAAGAGGGGCGTCCGTGTCGGAAGTGATGAGGGATCTCTAAGGAGACGAAAAGGAAGACGTGTATGGCGCACTCGAAGAGAAGCAGACAATCAAGGAAGAGCCTCTGGCCCAAGTCGAACAAGTAGCCGAAGTGAAGGCGGAACCGGGAGTGAAGGAGGAGCCTGGGGTCTCGATCCGAAGAAGGCAGGAACGGATGCGGACCCAACCTCCCCGTCAACCTCCTAGGGGTTATACCCGAGGACCACCGGCGAGTGCGGAAGAAGAAGAAGGAGAGTTTTACGATGCTCTGGAAGAGCCCTCCTCTCCTAAGCGCAGTCCTAGTGGTTTTATTCCCCACTATACGGGACCTGAGATCCGCCGGACCGACAGACCCGCTTTAGGTTGGAGCTGGAGCGCTCAAAGGGGGTCACTATCGGCGCCCAGGTACCCTGAGTGGAGTGAGCAGGGGGCGTTGGTCAAGCAGGCCGCTTTCGCCCCCCCCCCCCCCCCCCTGCCAAGATGCAGTCCTACGGGGACTCCTCCCCGAAGGTGCCGATGTCTTACGGGAGGGGCCCGACGGCCGCCCCTTTCATCAAGCAGATGTCGGGGCAAGCAGCCCCCTTTGCGTCGAAGTTACCAAAGCAGGCCGTTCCTCCAGCCCGAATTCTTCCCCGAGTAACGAACTCTGGTGGTCGCCACGGGACTCCCTCGAATGACAACAATATATCCACTATGGTCTCGCATGCGGTGAAGGTGCTCCCGACGTTCTATTCGGACACTGCTACCGTGGAGAAGTCTCGCGACTTGTTGGGAGCTATTCGAGCATCACACGGACGGTTTCCCCGACCGTTCGCGCCTGTTGGTATTCCGTCAGAAGATAAAGGGACGAGAAGCGGAGAGATGGTGGAATAAATCCAGGATCAAGTCGTTCAGGACGCTCAAGGTCCGTTTCCACAACCAGTTCCTCAGCCGGACGGCTGACGAGCTCTGGGAACGGTTGGAAACCACGAAGCGCGAGCGCGGCGAGTCGGTAGAGGAATGGGGTGACCGCGTTTCTGACCTGTGCGAGTCGCTCGGCTATCCTAATCCGCAGATGCGCTACCAGCTTTTCCGTCGCGGAATGCGGAACAAGCGTATGCTAGCGACGCTGGACGCGAGCCCCACCTCGGACATTCCAGAGGCCTGTGAGTGGCTCATGTTCAAGGATATGCACCGCCCCATCGAGGAGGATGACGAATTCTCTGAGGGTGAGTCTGCGAAGAAGGGCAAGTCGACCTCCGCTGGGTCGGCATCGGTCGAAGCTCTTACCCTGCAACTATAGAATTTCATGGAGCAGCAACAGCAGTGGCAGCAACAACTAGCTCAGCGGCAGTGGCAGCCGTCCCGTTCCCCGCGGAACCGAGCACCAGTCGTCGCGGCCGCGCAAGATACGGCGCCGACCAATGACAACCTCGGTCAGACCGGAGGACAACCGTTCCGTGGCATTCGCCGTGGAGACGACAGTCGTACGCAAGATGAAGCACCGGTCTGTGGGCGCTGTAACTTCAAAGGACACGGCCGCGCGACGTGCAAACGGGCTACGATGAGCTGCCGCCGTTGCGGATTGCTGGGTCATATCGCGGTGGAATGCGAGAGGCCCCCCGACAGTGCTCCCCGAACGACGCCGACTGGAGGTGGCCGTGAGCCCTATGGAGCTTGCTACTTCTGCCGCGAACCTGGCCACTCTGTAGTCGCCTGCCCCGCATTGGCCGCCCTACGCGAGATGATCCCCACGAACATGGGAAACGGGGGTACCGCGAGTAGTCCCGCCCCTCGACAATGAAGGGGGCAGGGGAAGGAGCAGGAGGAGCCACTCCTTCCTCTAGACTAGAGGATGGCTCGAAGGTCGGACGCGAGGAGGAGCGCCAGAGGGGGCGTCTCGTGGACGACAGAAAGAAGACAGGAAGAGAGGCGGAATGTGAAGAAAGAGGAAGCCTGCAGGAAGGGGAGTGAACGGTCGAGGAAGACTTGGAAATAAAGGGTCCCTCGACCCGGAAGTGGATCATAAACAACATGCGGAAGAAGGCGAGAAGTACGGACGGCGTCGCCAAGGAGAAGGAGCAGGGCGCAGTAGAAGATGAAGCTGCCGAAAAGAGAGAGGTAGTCTCGAGAACGGTTGCCACTAGTGACCTGGGCGTCCCGACGGCTGTGAACTCCCTGACGGAGAAGGATGCGAGCGGCCGGAACGGTCTAGAGCCGGCTAAGGAAGACTCGAGTGCAGCCGTCGGAGCCGAGAAACCAGTGGCGACGGCGACAAAAAGAGCGGACGAATTTAGCGAGGAGGCTCCGGAGCGGATGGGATATTGAAGAAGAAAGAGAGCTACCCTCGGTGGAGGACCGAGGAACCCTCTCTGCGCGATTGGAGCGAGGGTGTCGAGCTGGGCGAGACGGTGTTCGCGAACTGGGGCGACTCCGAGGTGGCCGAAGGACCCGACGCCGAACCGGGTGCTGCCATTGAGAGACCCGCGGTCTCGACAGCCGTCGCCGCCGAACCTGGGTCGTTAGACGAGAAGACCGAAATCAATGACGCCGCGGGGAGGCCACGCTACGACCGCCTTTTCTCGGACGAGGAGCTAGACGTCCTCGAGGGGAACTCGAGCGGAACGGTTCCTGCCGACTCCGCCGTCCTGCCCGAACCGGAAGAGTACGACAAGGAGCTAGAAGATAGATTGTACCCGTTCGACGAGGTGGAGCTCAAGAAAAGGGTGAAGGAGAATGCCGAAGCTGTTAAGGAGCCTTCTCTTGCCGAAATGACGAAGCTTCTTGACATCCCCATGGAAACGTTGGAGCGCACGAGGGGAGCGTCGCCGGCTGGGAACTCCTCGCCGGAATTCTGGGAGAAATGGTACAACGACACTCTTGAAAGCTCGACCGAAGCTAAGAGGGCCAACCGCGACTTCAAGTCTCCGATTTCGAGTTGCGTTTCCACGAGCCGTGGTGTGGCTGAATCCGCCCCAGAAGGCGTTGGAATCCGTCCGAGAGGAGGATCCAAGCGGGAGGACAAGGATCGGAACGGTTCTGCCGAAGAAGACGTCGTGTGTGTGAACTTGGCGATACCCCTCTGCCCTGAGGTCGCTTACGTCTCGAATGAAGTAGCTACTGAGACCGCCCGGGTAGGCGCGGTCGAGGTGGGCTCGAAGGAGGAAAGGGCCGTGGCCCGCCAAGCGGTCTACACTTGCTGACCGCCACCCGGGACAAGTCCGTGCCCAAGACCGAACCTCAAAACTCGCCTTCGGACTGCCTCGAACCAGGAGAGATCGCTCCGAGCGACCGTGAAACCCCTCCTTTGGACTGGGAGCAGCTTCGCTGGCACGCGTACTGTATAGCCGAAGTTCTCGGCCTCGGTGATTACTTCTGGAGCTTAGTGGCGGCCTGGGTCGAAGGATACGTCGAGGAGAACGCTTCGCGTATCTGGTCGCGACTGAGAGAACGGTTGAAACCCCGCCTCAGTGGTACTCGAGCCCGACGGCGAGATCCCCGCTCCGTGTGCTTCAACTTTACTACGATGAGCAACCCGCATGCGGAGGCGCTGATGGAAGCAGTCTCTCTCCCTGAGAGAAAAGAGGCCGCTGCCAATTACGTAAGGGTGATCTGCCCTGAACGCCCGCCGCCCGAACGAGATCGCCGACCTGGTTTGGTGGAAGTTGCCACTGTTAACCTTCCGGACGGGTTTGGTGTCCGAGTCAACGAGGAAGAAGGCCCTGAGTGGGAATCTAGCTCTCGTGGAGTCGTGGAAGGAGGCCGGCGAGTGGTATGCGCCGTGGGAAACTACGAAGCTCTTTCGAGCGGGTCCATCTCAGGTGTTGGCCGACACTGGCGCCACCCTGAGTCTCGTCGATTTAAAGGTTCTCAAGAGACTAGGACGGTCGAGGGAGGAGTTCAGACCCTATGAGGGCCAAGTCCGAAGCTCCTCCGGACATCATTTGCGAATTCGGGGGTGGGTTAGCCTTCCCCTGAACCTTGGCTCCGTGGAAGTGACTCACGATCTGCTGGTTGCAGACAAACTACACGTGGACGCCATCCTGGGAGTCGATGTCCTCGGTGCCTTTGGCGCCGTGATCGACGTGGCCGAAAAGACTCTCACATTAAAAGTACTAAGGAAGTACTCCCGCTGGGAGTAATGGTGGTGCACGAGTCCTTCATGACGAAGATGGCGGCGTCGATACGTCTTCCTCCCCGAGTACAGGCCCTTGAATTGACGAATGTCGTCGGAGACGCGCCCGAGAAGGCTACCGTGCTGGTTGAAGGGTCTCTGGGGCCTCCCCCGACGCTCCGGGTGGCGAGAACGGTTTGCACCGTTGCCGACAGACAAGTCATTGTGGAGGTATGCAACGCGTCCACCGAAGAGTTCTGGATACGCAAGGGAACGGTTGTCGCTTCGTCTTCGGTGATCCCCGAGTTCGGATTCGAGGAGCCTCCGACGAAAAGACCGCCACCTCGCACACCCGAGACTTCGGGACGGACTCCCACGACGACCGCCACGGCGACGAGTTCGTCTGCCGTAGCGCGTCCGGACGCCACCTCCCCGGAGGCTGACCCGAGTGCTCCGATGGACCAAGAAGTAGAAATGGGGGCGGACTTCTCGGAGTCGCGGCTGTCTCTCGAGCAGAAAAGTTTTTTTCCGGAGTGAACTAAGCCGCTTCCGGGATTTGTTTGTGGAATCGTCCAAGAAACCTGGGCGCACCGATTTACTCAAGTTCCGGGTGGACACAGGCGACAGTCCGCCGATTAAGCAGCAGCCCTACCGTGTTTCCTATGCTGAAGGGGGGATCATGGAGGCTGAGATCCAGCAATACCTGGAGCTGGGGTTCGTTTGTGAATCAAACAGCCCTTGGGCCAGTCCTGTTCTGATGATTCGCAAACCGGACGGTGGCATCCGTTTCTGTATCGATTACCGGAAGCTAAACGCGGTGACCGTCAAGGACTGCTATCCAATGCCCCTCATTGACGATATCCTCGACGTGCTAAGCGGATCTAAGCTGTTTTCTACGATGGACATTGCTTCGGGTTACTGGGGCGTACCCATGCACGAATACAGCATCGCTAAGACTGCCTTCACCTGCAAGTATGGTCTGTACGAGTGGCTAGTGATGCCCTTTGGACTTTGTAACGCGGTGCCGGCGTTCGAACGGTTGATGGAAACCGTTCTCGTGGACCTGAAGTGGAGGATTTGCCTGGTATATCTGGATGACTGTGTTATCTTCAGCGAGGACTTCCCGTCCCACCTGGTCCGGGTGCGGCAGGTCCTGACGAGCTTTAGGCAGGCCGGGTTCAAGCTCAAAATGAAAAAGTGCCACTGGGGGAGGAGCCAAGTGGCATTCTTGGGCCACATTGTCACTCCTACGAGCATTCTACCCAACCCCGAGAAGGTGAAAGCGGTGATGAACGTGCAGAGACCCCGGGACGTGCACGATATCCGGTCCTTCGTAGGACTAACCAGCAATTTCCGCCGATACATTCCCGGATACGCGCTGACCTCGACGCCCCTGGAACGGTTGAAAATGAAGGATGCTCCCTTCATCTGGACCGAAGACTGCGAAACTGTCTTCCGCCAGCTGAAGAAGGCCCTCGTGAAGCCTCCCATTCTGGTGTATCCGGATATGAAGAAGAGGTTTAAGCTCTACGTCGACTCGTCGCGGTACGCGGTAGGAGCCTGCCTCATGCAAGAGGTCGAAGGGCGGAACCGCGTAGTCGCCTATGCGAGCAAGCTGCTCACTGGATCCCAAAAGAACTGGATTAGCAACCAGAACGGTATATCAGAAATCAAATACTGGGGGATAGTATGGGCCACGCGCAAATTTCGTTATCTAGACAAACGTGAGTTTGATCTCTACACCGACCACCAGGCGCTTACGTGGGTATTCAGCCCAGGAAACAGATCGAGTAATGCGAAGCTGGCCCGCTGGGCTATGGAGCTGTCAAACCTCCAATTCAAGGTCTTCCACAAGCCCGGGACGACCATGGGGCACGTCGATGGGTTATCGCGGCTGCCAATGGCTACCGCTAACGCCCTGACAATGGCCGACTTGCTGAATCCCTCCGAGGGCGTGGCCAACGACTCAGTCGGGGAGCCGTCTGACCCAGTTGAGCCGTCCGGCTCCGAGGCCGGCGCTGGTGTCGACTCGGACGTCCCAGCGGCTGCGCTGGATGAGAGTCCGCTTCTCGACGACGCCGAGGTCCCCTCCGACCAGCCGGCGTCCAATTTGGACCTCTTTGGGCTCGATGTGGAGCTGTTCCGAGTCGAACAGAAGAACGTTTCGTGGATAGTGGCTTTGGTTGCGTTCCTGGAAGACGGGGCCTTACCCCTGGATCCGAACTTGCGTGTTCGAGTAGTCCGGATGGCTCCGAAGTGTTCTGTGGAGAACGGACTCCTGATGCGGCGCGTGAATTTGCCTGAGAGGGTCGGGCCGGCACGGTCGATAACCGTTCCTGTGATCCCGCTGCCCTATGTCGAAACCGTTCTGCACTTCTGCTATTCCGACCTACTCTCGTCGCACCTGGGGCTGACGAAAACGCTCGAGAAGGTGAAGCGTCACGCGTACTAGCCAGGGGCCCAATGGCATCGACCACCAGAAGGAAAAAAGGGCCCGTCAGGTCGGCAACGGGCATTTTCTGCATCCGTCCGGCCCGCCAAGGGCGGGCTCCCTTTCCACCGCCACACTTATCACAGTTTCGGAGGTACTCCTCGACATACCCGAAACAACTCGTGGGAACAAGTACATTCTCGTTTTGTGGATTATTTTACCCGCTGGCCAGAAGCGTTTGCGGTGGACTGTCTGGACTCGGTGACTTTCGTGGACGAAATGATTAACGGAGTCGTGTGGTGGAGCGGGATCGGCCAAAATCTTGTTGAGGCCTGATCTGGCTACCACAGCGCCCAGACACCGACTAACGGAGGGGGTCCCCCTTGATCCGTGATCAGCTGAACTGTTCTCACCTTGTGTACCCGTCGGCGGGCTGGATCTGCTCTCTCGGGGCTCCGAAGATGCAGCACTTGGTGAAGATTGAATGTCTTGGCGAGACGTGGGGATGGGTTTGGAGCAGCGCGGGAATCTTCGCTCTGCGTCCGGTTATTGGTCTCGACCGAGGGTCCTTCGCTCGGATCGAGGGGTCTGGATACAATCCGAGACCGGTAGTTGCCTTTCCTTGGTGTGTTGGTTCCTTTCCAGGTAGTTTGTCGCCTCCTATGACGAGATCTTGAATGTTGAGAGAAGACTCGATCGCCAGCCAAACTGCTAAATCTGGTCGATCGGCACACGGATGCTTGAAGGAAAGGGTCACTAGAGTGGGCAAAGCTGGCCAATATATTATCCAAGCTTAACCTCACTACCAGGTCCTCTATTCCCGTACACTTGTCAACACTGCCGAGGCCAATGTAGTTCCACGGGAGGTGACTGAAGACACTTGTGATGTAAAGTGCAAATTCAACTCTTGGGGGGTGAGAGAGAACGACAGGTGGTTAGTAGACTTGGGGCTCACCCAGGGCCAAATCAATCCCCATGGTGATAGGCGTACGGGGCCAATGCGTGTTTCCCCATACGCCTCCGGTCCACTTGAGCTCCACCGTGCAAATTCAACTCTTGGGGGGTGAGAGAGAACGACAGGTGGTTAGTAGACTTGGGGCTCACCCAGAGCCAAATCAATCCCCATGGTGATAGGCGTACGGGGCCAATGCGTGTTTCCCCATACGCCTCCGGTCCACTTGAGCTCCACCGTGCAAATTCAACTCTGATTTATGTTTAGCTCCTACGTCGCTACAGCTACCATCCCAACCTTCATCCTACAACCGGACGACCACTTGATTCTTGGCCTGGCTGCGCCCCTTGGTTCTTCCCATCTTTGGCCGATCGACGATCCGCGATCTCCATCCGCGATCTCCATCCGCGATCCCGATCCGCGATCTCGATCTTGGTTACACCACCTTTGACTGGGGCCTCGCATGATGCCATTCCTGTTACTCCTTCGGTTCTGTTCTCGGTCTGTCGCCAACTTCCATATTCCGGCCGCGACTTCGCAGAGTACCCTTCCCTGGCGGCAGCCACCAATCGGATCTGATCTACGCGGGCTGCCCCGACTCTACCGGATCCGGACCCCTGGCGTCATCTTGCTTGCACCAGATTCACCAGATCGCGCCAGTTCGCACCTGCTCCGCATCTACATCTTCGCGTTGTGCTCTGCCCTCGAAATTTCTTCATGCGCTTCACCACATCCGCCCCCTGTCCGTCAGTTGTGTCGTACAACGGCTCACTGCGGGCCGCCGATGCCACTCTGGTCCCACTTTCTCATTCGCCTCATCCGTCGCAGGCACCATGAGCTCGCACCATCCTGACCACTCCGACGGGGATCGATCTCCACCTCCTTCACCCCGTTCAGTTCGATCCACCACCTCTCGTCGCTCGGCTCGGGCCTCTTGTTCTCCGGCCGGCGAGATCGCCCGCCTAGAGCAAGAACTTCGCAGCACTCAGGCGACCCGGGCTACCTTGTTTCGGGATCGAGATCGCCTGAACGATATCGTCAATCGTCTAAACACCGAGCTCCAAGATCTGGAACGACATCGCTGGGGGCAGGAAGATGAGATCCGACGTCTCCGCACCGAGATCGATGACCTCCGGCAGGCGTCCAACGGGGGAGGTGACCGACGGATCCAGGATCTGTGGATCGTGGCGGACGGACAAAGGGCCGAGCTCAACGAGATCAACCGTCGACTGGCTCGAACCGAACAACGACTGCTCTCCGCCGAAGAAGATCGTGACCGCCTCGATCGGGAGCTGGATCACAGCGTGGAGGAAGCAGTTCAGCTTCGGTCGCAGCTCGATGATCAGTCACACGAGCTTCAGTGGACTCAAGATGAGCTGGCCACCGCTGTCCGCAGCCTAGATCGGGTGACCACCGCCCTTCAGAACTCCGAGGCGGAGTTGGACCGTGAACGGTCGACTTCTGGCGGATCCGCGCCCCTTGCGCCGACTTCCTCCGCGTCGACCTCCTCCGCTCCGGTTCCGGCTGCGCCGGGGTCAGCTTCGACTAGTGTGACTCGCCTCTCCGAGGAGCTCCGTCAAGCGCGTCGAGATCTGGCTTCTCTCCAGGCCGCCCGGGACGTATCTACCACCCGGGTTGTTCAGCTTGAGGGTGACAACCGGCGACTTCGAGAAGAGATCTCCCAATTAAATCAAGGTCAAGCGACCTCCGCCACCGAGAACTCCGATCTGCGTACGTAATGTCTTCACCCCACCGGATTAGCCTCGATCACTGATCCTCTGAATGTTGTTCTCGAAGGAACGAGGCTGACTGACGCTCGCCGAGACATTCGCGCGCTGGAGGCACAGTTATCTGACGTCCAAGATGCCTACGCCGGCCTGCGGCGCGTCAATGATGAATCTGAAGAGGGCTTGGAGGACGTATCTACGGCTTTGTCGCGAGTGGTCGAGTGGATCCATCTTCGTCATGCTGCCGGGGCCGCGACTCCCTCCAGTCCCGTCGCCGGGGCTACTACTCCATCCAGTTCGGCGGCCGGGGCTGCGGCTCCTCCCAGCTCGGCCCCCACCACTCCAACAGGGAAACGGGCACGAGATCGGTCCGTATCTCCCACTCTTCGACCTCCTCCACTCAAACGTGCCGGATCCGTATCCTCCCAAGCTCCTCCTTCGCGTAGTCGATCGCCTTCTCCTGTTCTCTCGCTGTCATCCGACGAGGAGATCGACCAAGGACCTGGCGGCCCGGGAGGGCCCGCCCCTCAAGAAATAATCGAGATCCACGACGACGGGGCCGAGTCCGAGTCCGATCACGCAGGTCCAGGGATCGATCAGGGTCCACCTGCCGGAGGGCACGCCGGATCAGGCGCTCCTTCCGGCTCGGGGGGTTCTCCTGAGTACGGATCTCCCCCAAGCGGGGGTAATGCCGAGGAGGCGGAAGAGGAGGAAGAAGAAGAAGAGGAAGAGGAAGAGGAGGAGGAAGAGGAGGAGGAAGAGGAGGAGGAGGAGGACGAATCCGATTTTGAGGTACTCGCCGCTCTAGCTCGCTCCCGTTCTGAAGCTCGCCGTCAGCAGTCCGCCTCCCCTCGATCCAAGGCGCCGTCATCTCCTCCCGCAACTCCACGTCGTCGATCTTCTTCGGCTGACTCGGGTCGCTCCCGTTCTAGCACTCCTGGTCCTGGATCCATACCTCGATCCCCTCCTGCGAGTCCCCCACCACCTCGCTCCCCGGCCGGATCTCCACCCGGGTCGCCCCCGGGTTCACCTGGTTCGCCCCCAGGTCCGCCTGATTCGCCCCAGGCCGGAGCTTTGGTTCCGCCTCTGTTTCCGATCGCCACCTCCATTCCTGGATTCACCGCTCCTCGTGCCCTCACTCAGGCCGAGACCGACCCGTGGCCCGCGACCCTTCTGAGTCAATGGCAGATCACGGCCTTGATCTTGTCTTCGCTGTCCCGAAATCTGGTCATACCTTCCGGTTGGTTGTTCCCGGAGCACGTCCGAGGTACCCGGAAACCTGTTCCGGGAGTCGGGTACCGGGATGGCTTGATCACGGGTGCCAACAATCAGGCCTTGATTAACAGCCAACCTTGGACGGTACTCGCCAATCCGGCGACCCCGTTGACCTTCGATCTGGCTCTGCACCGGGGCGCTCGGACGAGATTGGGCCGGATCGCCGACGCCTATCTGGCCTATGAGGAGCTGCAGCGGTGGACGTACTGGGAGACCACGCACTATCTCCCGATCACTCGCCCGCAACGAGATGCCGACCCACTGCTCGAACAATATCATGCGGCTCGTCGTCATCGTCGTATAGTTGCCGGGGAGAAGTGGCGCCACCTCCTTCGCGATATGCTTCCGATGTTCCGGGAGCAGTGGGCCGACGTCGATCTGCTGCTGGATCCTTTTTTTCTTCACCTCCCCACCACACAAGACGAGATCACCTGGTATCCAGGCATTGTCTCTCGGGCTGCGAACGCTGGCAATCCTGCTCAGCACCAAGGAGAGCCCAATGATCTGCTAGAAGCGTTGATCGAGGCTGACAACCAAGACCCCTGGCGGAACCACTACCGCGATCACCCGCAAGATCATCCTGCCCGGACGTCTCGCGGCCAAGTTCAATCCCGCGACCGGGCCTCAACCTCCACCGTAAGATCGGGCAGCGGGGCGACTCAAGATCAGCTTCGGTCTCCTTCCACTTCTCTTCATGTTATCCACCCGTAGCTCGATCGCGTCATCCAGGCTTCGCACTTTAATACATACGCATTCACACATAACTCCTCTCCTCCGATCGGTGGCCTCCCCACCGATCCGTCCACTCTCTCATCGAGGAAACCAACTTCCCTCGACGACTCCGCCTCACACTTCCTCGTGAGATTGCATCGCGCCAAATCGATTTCGATTCGTGCGATCTCGGAGGAACTCGTGTAGCAGCGCTCCGCAATTGAGATCTGCCTCATCGACCCAGTCTGGCGTATTGTAGCCCTTCCAATGTACCAAGAACTCCCGAAAGGTCCGACCGTAGCGTGTCCTTCTTCCCGTTCGCATATCGGTTATCCTCTCCACTTCGTACTCTCCCGCCTCCTGATCTGGTCTCCAGCTGTCTTCCGGGAGCAGGGCTTCGTCGAAGTCGATCCGATCGGTCTCGCCTAAAGTGAGCTCTGTATCCGGCCGATCAGGAAAATCTCGAACCGGCTTCAACTTGGACACGTGCACGATCGGGAAAAGGCGGTAGTCTGTCCCGCCTGTCTGCAGTTTCACGGTGTATTCGTTGATCTTGTCGACGACACGAAACGGTCCATGCCACAGGTGGGCGAGCTTTCGGGCGTATCCTTCCTTCACCCGGTCCAGGTAGAGCCACACTTGGGATCCGGCTCGGATCGGGTGCGGTCGGACCTCTTCATTGTGCCGATCTGCCCGATTCGCTATGGCTTCCGCTAGCCGGGTGTTGACTTGGCTGCGAGCAATGCCGTAGTGCCTCTGAATCTGATACCGCCACCTCCGCGGATCCCGGTTTTGCGCCCGAGTACTACCCAGCGGTAGGGTAGCTTCAAGTGTCGATCGAGGGTCCCAATTATGCACCAAATAGAAAGGGGTATCTCCTCGTACCCGATCTTGAGCAGTGTTGATAGCAAAGGTTAATCTCTCTGCATATTCGTCCCAATCCCGTTGGTCCAGATCTTCCACATACATCTTCAAAGCTCTGGTGGTAGTCTGTACCATTCGCTCCGCGGTTCCGTTAGCTTGGGGTCGATAAGCCATCATCGCTCGTTGCCGTTGACCTAGGATCTTGTTGAAGGCGCGGAAGAAGTCTGCCATAAAACCGGGCTCCCGATCGTGGCGGATCGCTTCACTCGCCCCGAATCTCCTGAAGACACACTCTTCGTAGGACTCCGCGATCGTCTGTGCGGTGCGGGATGCGCTGGCTTTAGCGATCACGTATCCGGTGAACAGATCTACCCAGATCAGCAACTCCGTATTACCTTTGTAGGATTTCGGCAGCGACGGGATGTGGTCCATGGCTATAATCTGGAATGGGTAGGTTGCTTGGATATTTCCGGGTGACTCTCCCCTGATCGTTGGTCGCCCCCTGCCCGTTTCACAGTCTACGCATTCCCCGATATACTGTTGGACACTCTTGAAAATACCCCTCCAGTGGAAGTGGTCCCTGATCCGCTGATAGGTGCGCCCGATACCTTGGTGTCCGCCCTCGAGACTCGAGTGGTAATGATGTAGCACATCCTGATGTAGCGTTGCAGGTACCACCAGCCACATCAGCCCATCCCGGTCCGCAGAGGCCCGTTTGGATGGGGCGCAGTAGAAAAGTAGGCCGTTGTCGTCGATCTCGTAGTCGTGAGCCAGTATGCCGTAAGATCGGGCTTCCTCTTGGGTCAGATCTACTACGCTACCCTCCAGATACCTTTTCATACCCGCTATCCACGTTTCCTCGTTCTGTGCGGTACGAATCCGGTCGATCCGTAGCGTTCTGACGAATTCCTCATGCAGTACCGGCGGATCGTGGCTGATCCGGGATGAACGAGTTCTCACCGCGGAGACGCTCGCCACAGGTCCCTCTGACTGGACGATCAGGATCTCATCTAGCCGATTCAGTGTGACCAGGTCTTGTCGATCTGACTCGTTTTCCACAATGACTCCACTTTGGCGCTGAAGTGCGGCACCTGCCAGACTGTCTGCACTGCCGTTCCAGTCTCTCTTCACGTGTACCAGATCGTGTTTCGGCCACTCGCGTAGTCGATCTAGTACTTTCTGTCTCAGCAATACCAGCTTAGGGGCCTTACAATCTATCTCGCCTCGTACCTGCCTCACCACCAGATTGGAGTCCCCACAAATGACTAGTCGTCCTCGATCCAGATTGTCCAAAAGGTCGAAACTCAGGAGTCGGCCGTTGTATTCGGCTTCGTTGACCGTGAGCCCTTCTGCATAGCCCGATCTGGCCTCCACCACACTCCATTCGGGTAACTTCCACACAATCGCGCTGTAGGCGCCGCCGCCGCGCTTGACGCGAGCTGACCCATCGAAACTTACCACCAGCAGCTCCTCATCTGCCTGCACGGTGGGGATTGGGGCCTGGATTTGGCGACGAGGTTCCTTCTGGGGTGCGATCGCGACGAGTGCGTCGTCCACCGCAGATCGGGGTGTTATGCTAGCCGCCAGTACTCTCAGGATCTCATCCTCTCCCTTAGTACATTTCACGATCTCTAGTGTCCAAGGCGAAAGAAGGGCAGCCCACTGGCCTAATCTGCCCTGTAGTCCTGACGATCTGAAGAGCCAGGCCAAGGTCGAGTGCCTCGCCAGTACTTTGATCGGGCGGCCGACTAACAGGTTGTAGTTTAGATCCAGGATCCTGAGGAGAGCCAACACCTCCTTATCCACCACATTATAGTTCAGCTCGTTCGATTTCAACGTACGGCTGGCGAACGTGACGGGATAATACGTGTGGTCGTGTTCCTGCATGAGCGAAGCGGAGATCGCCCACTCGCTTGCGTAAACAACGACCACTGGCAATCGATCCGGGTCGAAGTGTCGTAAGATGGGTGTCGTACTGATCTTTTCTCGTAATGTCCGGAACGCCCGGAATGCATGCAGCCACCGCTCGTCCTTTACCTCCGGATCGCCTTTAGTCGCGATGCCGCCCGACTTACCGGCGTTGCAGTCTGCGTGTTTTCCTCCATGCCACTCCAGATCTCTCGTAGATCTGCCCGTACCTTCAGTTCTGCGAAATCCACTTCTCGCAGCTCGTAGAGCGTGGATGCGTAGACGGCGTAGTCTTTCAGGAATCGACTGTAGTAGTTCACGCTACCCAGAAAGGACTACATAGCCCGCAGTGAGCATGGAAACGGCAAATCTCTCAGAGAGGATAGATCCTTGGGTTTCGCCTCCAGCCCATCTTCCGAGACTTGGTGGCCTAGATAATCTACTTTCCTCATCCCCCAATAACTCTTTTCGACACTGATCGATAGATTCCACTGATCGCATGACTCCAACAGGGCTTCCACTCGTTCGCAAGTCTCATCCCACGATCCCGCGGTCACGAGAATATCGTCGATATACGATCGGCGGCCGAGCACCGAAGGTTGTCCCGGACTCGCGGGTTCTCCGGCCTCGATCAGATCCGTAGAGCATTCAGATCCAGGCCGAGGGATCCGGGTGAATCCATACAGGGCGTTATCCAGTAGCCGCTGGTAAATTTGGGGTGCGTTTTTTAGCCCGAATGGCATCCGGTTCCACTCAAACAGGCCGAACGGGGTAATGAACGCTGAGATCGCCCGAGCTCGGTCCGTCATGCTTACCACCCAGAATCCACTGGCCATGTTGAGAGAGCAATACCACAGGACTTTGTCCAAACCTTCTAGCAACTCGTTGATCAACGGCATCGGGTAGACCATCAGCCGAGTGAGGCCATTAACAAGCCGATAGTCAATGCACAACCGGATATCTACCCCATTCTTCTTGATGATCACGACGATCAGCGACGCCCACGGCGATCGTGACGCCCGGATGATCTTAGCGGACAGCAGGCCCTTGAGTAGATCAGACACTTTCTCCCGAAACTGAGGGGTGATTTTTCGCACCCGCTGAGCAATCGGTTTTGCCTCACCCACATCGATGTCGCACACCACCCCTCGAGCGGCAGGGGGTAGCGCGTTGCCCTTGCCGATCAGGAGGTGTTTCTTCTTCCAGATCATCCGGCGCAACCGTTCAATCTCCTCGGGGGTGTTTATGGTCAGATCCCCTACCTTAATATCGTCGATAGTCACCTCGTCCGTCAGTGAGATCACGATCTCCGGGATGACAGCCAGTTCTTGTTCAACGTCCTCGGCCAACAACTCTCCCCCTTCATGAAAGTAGACCTGATCAGTTGCAGTTGAGTCTTTTATCGACTCGGGTTTCACGACGGACCTTGAGATCGGGACTCCCTTTACCGATCGGGTCTCGTCTTCCACGATCTGCCCCGGGGTCGATGCCTCCTCGGGCGATTCGTCTCCCACGATCTGCTCCGGGATTGGTGGCTCGGCTTTCACGATTGGTTCCGCGGTCGGGACCATTCCTGCCTCCGCCCCCACGATCTGCTCCGGGGTCGGTACCTCCTCGAGCGACACGTCTTTCACGATCACCTCCGGGATCGGTACCTCCTCGGGCGGCTCGGCTCTCACGCTTGGTCCCACAGGCGGAACTGTTCCTGCCTCCGCCCCTGCGATCTGCTCCCGGGTCGGAATTCCCTCGGACGGTTCTGCCTTCGTGATTGACTCCAGATTCGAGACTTGTGCGTTCTCAGCTGGCGTTGATTTAACCTGGGGGATCACACTAACTGGGTTCCGCTTCAATATCGCCCGGGGGGTGGGATAGCTGGGCCTCTCCACCGCTGGCGTTGGCTAGTTTTTGCATTCCGCGTCTCGATCGGCCTGGAGTTCGCCAGTCGCCTGGAAAGCTAGATTTTGTCATTCGGCGTATCGTCCGGATCCCCCCGAAACATAGCCCGGCAAGCGAGGAACTCGGTCTCCGGCCAGCCACAGGCCGATCCGCTCGTCCCTCTGTAGGATGAGCTTCTGGTCACTGATGTTGGTGATTTCCACATATCTGATCTTTCCGGGGCCGCTTATCAGGCTGGGTACCCATCGATCACCTTGAGTCAGCCACAGCTTCCCCTGATCGGAAGCCCTGAACCGAAGTGGTATCTCCACCGATTCCCCCACGTTGATCTGCGAGTGTTGATCCAGTCGGAATATCCGTGCTTTGTCGTTGAAAAGCTGCCGTCTGCCGCTGAGTTGGATCTTCACCTCATCGGGTAGGCATACTGACCCATCCGCGAGATCTAGGCGGATCCCCGCCGGAACCATGAAGTCCATACCCAAAATCGCTTCTTGTCCGGACAGATCTCCTACCCATATATCGAAGAAGTACACCAACGATCCGGCGAGCGTGATCTTTATCCTTGTTCTCCCTTCCGTTGAATACACGTTCTCGCCAATCCCCACACATTCTTGGCTTTGACTGGTATCGATACAGCACCCTTCCTTACGAGCAAAGGTGGTGTCCACAATGGACACCTCGGCACCGGTATCTAGCAGTAAGATAGCCTTCTCATTGTTGATCTTCCCAGTGATCTTGGCTTGTCGGAACCACTTCCCTGGGGAATGATGTTTCCAATATCCCCGGGATTCTCCTGGGAGTAGATCGGGCAACGTCGTTCCAGATCGGCGGACTTCGCTGACCTGCGGCTGCGCCGGGGGCTGACTTTCGGCGACAGTTTCCCCTTCTGACGGTTTGAACCATTCGTCAGGAGCGCGTCGCTTCCAGTACCCTCTAGTCTCTCCCAAATGAAGATCTATGGGCGTCTCGCCCCCCAGTCGGCTGAATTCATTCGACACGCGGAGATTTGACATCACAGCGGTAGGTTTCGCATGCAGGTCACATGTATTACCGCGTAGATCTCGCTGTCTCCTTAGTCGATCTACCGTATTCTGGTTCACAAATGCATAGATGCAGTATCTAGAACGCTCGACTCATACCGGGTTCCATCCCGGCGAGCGTCCTAGTTTAACATCTTTTCCGCGGGCGCCGGCAGCATGCCGGCGTGTTTCGCGGGATTGTACCACTGGCGGATCTGGTTGTAGAACTCTTCCATTGGGCACTTTCCCATGTCGTGAAGCTCTCCACATCCACGGCAGACGAAAAGACAACGCTCAGCCGGGTGACCTCTCTTCCCGCATTTCTCGCACGTCAGACATCTCCAGCAGCCCAAATCGGTATGCTTGCGAGATCCGCAGTGCGAGCACCGTACGTTGCGGTCCGCTCCATCTTGCTGGGACCTTGGTCGTGGCGGATCCGGGTTGGTCTTCCCGCGGGGCGCCAGCTCTGCAGACTGGGTCTCGTATTTTGCCTCGTGTCCCTTGTCTTCGGCGGATGCGAGGTAGATCCTCCGTAGATCGCCCTCCGAATCTGATCCATCCGACCCCGTATCCAATCCGGATTCTGGGGCCGATCTCTGAACGGCATGGACAGATCGCTTGACGGGTGCCGCTGGCGCCGGGGTCGAGACCTTCTGGCGGTACTTCGATCCGAAGGCTGAACGCTTCTGCCTTCCCTTAGCTCGGTCGCGGGCTCGCAACACCTCTTCCAAATCGTCCACGTCGTTGAGGCGCAGCAGGGTCAACCGGTCTGCCAGATCTGGGTCTCCCAGAGTCTCGATGAAATGTTCCACGTGTTCCCGGCGCGTCTTGGAATCCTCGTCCTTGATCTTGAGTTTAGCCCGGAGGGCGGCCACATTCAGCCTATAGAGGTATTCCAATGGGGACTCTTCGGACCGCTTCCGGGAATGGTAATACTGCCACGCGACAGATACCCCCAATCCGCAGTATTGGACTTGGAAGTTGCGCAGCAGCTCACTCCACTTGTTCCGGGTCGATCGTCCTAGCTGTCTGTATCAGTTCTTTGCAGGTCCGGATAGCAGGTCAGCGAAAGTCAAACACTTCTCTTCGTCCGTGGCTTGGTCTCTCAGAAAGGCGGATTTCACCTTACTAATCCACGATCTAGCCCGATCTTCATCCTGGTCCCGCCCCGTGAACTCCTTGAGGTCCGAAATCGCTGAAATCCGGACTCGCTGAATCATCGAGGAGTTGGCCGGTCCCGCTGCAGCAGTGGATACTACGGCGCGGGCAGATAAGGGAAGATCCACATCGTCTGGGTCGTATTCCCAGTGCGAAGACGTAGGATCGTGAGATCCGGTGGATTCCATCTCTACATCCTGCGAACCAATATTGGGGGTCTCAACTGGAGTTGTCCTTCTGGCTGACGCTCGTTGCTGCTCCATCAGAAACCTGTTCATCGCGGCTTGAAAGTATGACTCCAGCTTGTCTGTCGATTCTTCGGTCTGAGTCGTGTTTGCGGTTCGACCGGTGGCGGCAGGCTTCTGCTTCCTCGATCTGGGCTTCGGACGTTCCGGTCGTGCCTCCTTCGCCCGGGTTTCGAGCATCGCCGCTCCAGACGGGCCGAGTGACATACGTCGTGGCTCGGACGATGAATCCGACCCAGGCTCAGCCGCTGAGAGGTATGGAGACGCCGTTCGGTACCCGGTAGATCCGATCTGAGGAGAAGATCGGGGGTCCGGGGCCGTGAGTTCCTGATCGGTGGGGATCTCACCCACCAGGGACTTGAGTTTGCCAAACAGCCCCTTCGCTGACGATCGGATGACCTCCATGTCCAGATCGAACAACTCGTCCGCGTCGAACGGGCTTGCTACCAAACATGTCTCTTTCAGCAAGCTCAGGAGGCCCTTGACTAGCTCCAGCTTGTTTTCCGAGGCTGTCAGGGCCGCGACGGGTCCCTTCGGTGTGCCAATCTGCCTGGGTCGCAGGATCTGCAGCACCGGATCCCGATCGATAAACTTCTGCAGCTCCTGTCGGTTGTACGCGAACTCCAGCGCGGCTTCCGACCACCTGGGTTCTGATCCCTTCTCTTCGTCGCCCTCCAAATCTGGGGCTTTCATCTTCTGTCGTGGGGGAGATGTCTCCTTCGACGAATCCCAGCTGGGCACCAGTGTGGAGGGGTGTTTCTGGGGAGTCGGCTTGCGTGATCTCTTCGCGAACAACTCCATGAGTAACTGTCGATCTGCCTCTGTCTCGAGCTTGATCGACTTGTCCGCGAAGGTGTATCGGTCCACTCCGGATTTGGTTGTTTTTGTTAGCGGGTCTCGACTTGCGTCAAGATCCGCTGGGGTCCCCGAAGGGACCTGGGGAGGATATTGAGGTTTCTCTTCTAGATCTGTCTCCAGATCGCCCTCTATTCCGCCGGCAGAGTTCCTCCCAGCACTCTGTCGATCCGCGGATCTTGTTTCGTTCAGCAGCGTCTTCGTCGATCCGTGTTCCGACGACGCCTCTTCCCCTGGTTCTTTCTTCACTTGCACATCTTCTGCAGACTCACGGTGAAATCCGGAGTCCCCAAGAGATCCGGGCACGCGCACCATTGTGGTGGAGCGGGATCGGCCAAAATCTTGTTGAGGCCTGATCTGGCTACCACAGCGCCCAGACACCGACTAACGGAGGGGGTCCCCCTTGATCCGTGATCAGCTGAACTGTTCTCACCTTGTGTACCCGTCGGCGGGCTGGATCTGCTCTCTCGGGGCTCCGAAGATGCAGCACTTGGTGAAGATTGAATGTCTTGGCGAGACGTGGGGATGGGTTTGGAGCAGCGCGGGAATCTTCGCTCTGCGTCCGGTTATTGGTCTCGACCGAGGGTCCTTCGCTCGGATCGAGGGGTCTGCATACAATCCGAGACCGGTAGTTGCCTTTCCTTGGTGTGTTGGTTCCTTTCCAGGTAGTTTGTCGCCTCCTATGACGAGATCTTGAATGTTGAGAGAAGACTCGATCGCCAGCCAAACTGCTAAATCTGGTCGATCGGCACACGGATGCTTGAAGGAAAGGGTCACTAGAGTGGGCAAAGCTGGCCAATATATTATCCAAGCTTAACCTCACTACCAGGTCCTCTATTCCCGTACACTTGTCAACACTGCCGAGGCCAATGTAGTTCCACGGGAGGTGACTGAAGACACTTGTGATGTAAAGTGCAAATTCAACTCTTGGGGGGTGAGAGAGAACGACAGGTGGTTAGTAGACTTGGGGCTCACCCAGGGCCAAATCAATCCCCATGGTGATAGGCGTACGGGGCCAATGCGTGTTTCCCCATACGCCTCCGGTCCACTTGAGCTCCACCGTGCAAATTCAACTCTTGGGGGGTGAGAGAGAACGACAGGTGGTTAGTAGACTTGGGGCTCACCCAGGGCCAAAATCAATCCCCATGGTGATAGGCGTACGGGGCCAATGCGTGTTTCGCCATACGCCTCCGGTCCACTTGAGCTCCACCGTGCAAATTCAACTCTGATTTATGTTTAGCTCCTACGTCGCTACAGCTACCATCCCAACCTTCATCCTACAACCGGACGGCCACTTGATTCTTGGCCTGGCTGCGCCCATTGGTTCTTCCCATCTTTGGCCGATCGACGATCCGCGATCTCCATCCGCGATCTCCATCCGCGATCTCGATCCGCGATCTCCATCCGCGATCTCCATCCGCGATCCCGATCCACGATCCCGATCCGCGATCCCGATCCGCGATCTCGATCCGCAACTCCGATCCGCGATCCCGATCCGCGATCTCGATCTTGGTTACACCACCTTCGACTGGGGCCTCGCATGATGCCATTCCTGTTACTCCTTCGGTTCTGTTCTCGGTCTGTCGCCAGCTTCCATATTCCGGCCGCGACTTCGCAGAGTACCCTTCCCTGGCGGCAGCCACCAATCGGATCTGATCTACGCGGGCTGCCCCGACTCTACCGGATCCGGACCCCTGGCGTCATCTTGCTTGCACCAGATTCACCAGATCGCGCCAGTTCGCACCTGCTCCGCATCTACATCTTCGCGTTGTGCTCTGCCCTCGAAATTTCTTCATGCGCTTCACCACAGTCGTGGTCCAACACGGGGTGCTGTCGCGCCTTTTGAGCGACAACGGTTCCAATTTCACGTTCGACGTGGCCAAGTCCTTTTACCAAACTCTAGGTATAAAGAAGCTGTACGGTGCAGCTTACCACCCACAGACTCAAGGTCTTGTGGAACGGTTCGGGACTTTAATAGGGATGCTGAGAATGCACGTGAGTGAAGCCCAGGATGACTGGGACGTATATTTACCCCAGGTATTATTTGCCTACAGAACGGCCTACCACGAAGCATTGGGTGACTCTCCCTTTTTCTCTTTGTACGGGCGCGACCCAGTCCTCCCGCTGGACGTGGCCTTCCTCAATTTGGGTTCCAAGTGGAAGAGCAATGAGGTAGCTCAATACTGGCGAGAGCTCTACCAGTCGCTTCGTTCGTCCCGTCACCTTGTCGAGCGCCAGCTACTGAAGGCCCAGGATCGTCATGAACAGCGCCTTGAGGGGCAGGTGGCGGTGAGGTTCGAGGTTGGCGACCCTGTGTGGGTGTACCAAGCGTTCCGGGCCCGTCGAGGCGAATCCCGCACTAAGAAGCTCGCTTTCTCGTGGCACGGCCCCTATCGGGTCGTTGGCCAAGTGGGGGATAATGCCTACCGAGTCGACATCCCGACGCACCCCAGCAAGACCGTCACAATTAACGTAAACCGTCTCAAGAAATACCGAGGAAAGTGGACGAGACCGTTCATGGACGAAGTGCCCGCCGGCGTGGAAGAAGCCGAAGGCGGAACCGACGGTTCCTTAGAGGAAGTCGACCTACCGTCGTCCAGTTTCGCCGAACAGATAACCATTGGAACAGATGACACTGCGGTCACTGGAACGGATGCGCCCCTCTTGAGCGTTGTGGCTAAGAGAGTTACAGAGGGCAAAGTGGAGTATTTGGCTCTAACTACCTCCTACGAGACCTTCTGGCTGCCGAGAGAGGCCCTCCTCCCCGAGTACTCTCCGCTGGTTGACGCATTCGAAAGGGCAGAACGGAAGAAAAGAGGACTGCCGGAATTACGTCGAAGCGCTCGGTTGGTGGATGCCAACGCCCAGGTCGACGATGACTACCTGCTCATGGTGTGAGTGGGGTGAAACTCTTGAGTCCTACAAGAAATGACTACTCACGATAATGAAGAACTCAAGAGTCAAGATTGCATGTGTATTTTCAAGTTTATATGTTTACGAAGTTTTACAAAGTGAATTGGAAAGCAAGAAGAACGGATGAACGAGCACAAGAAAGAAAGAAGAACGGATGAACGAGCACAAGAAAGAAAGAAGAACGGTTGAACAAGCTTAAGCGAAAAGAAGAACGACGTTCACTAATACGGAAAGGGCTCTTAAGCAGAAGAAGAGCTAAAAAGAGCTGGCTACTCGGTCTAGCCCGACTTGGACGTCCACTTGGTGCCAGCAAGATTCACTCCGCCCGTGGGAGCCGGAGGCTTGTCTTCGAGCGCGTCCGATGGGGGCTCCGCCGAAGGAGAAGCCGTAGTTTCGCCACTCGAACTCCCGTCGCCCGCTTTACCGTTGTCCTTGGTCTTGTCGACACTGGTCGATCCTTGCTCGAGCGAGGATTCACGCTGCCGCCGCCGTTTCCGGGCGAGCGACCCCCTGACTTGCCCTGGCCCGACTTGCCAGCGACGTCTCCGCCTTCCCCGCCCGATTCCTCCGAGTCTTCCGTGAGGCCGGAGTGAGACAACTCGTCGTCGTCACTCCCACCTCCTTGAGAGGCCGATGCTTGAACTGGGGGAGTCAGCCCTGTCGCCGTGTACTCTCCGTCGTCGTCTTCGAAGTCGGAGTCATCGTCCGCCTGGTCCGAACGCGCAAACTTCTTCTCGTTGTAGATGGCCACCTTCTTCTTCGAAAGCAGCAAACGCGCCACTTCGCACTCCACGGGCCGAAGAGTCCGGTCGGCGAGCAGAGCCTTCCAGGGTCCGCGAGAACGGTTACCCACCCAGGTGGGTACCGGAGGAGGACGATCCGCGGCGTCCTGCGTGATCCGCGCCAAAGCCCGGTTCGAGAGTCGCAAGTGAAGCGGGCGCGTGGGGTCGATCAGCGACGATTGCTCCAGGAGCTCAGGGATCGAGGAGTAGCCGTCCTCGTCGACCGCCGTTGGGTCCAACGCCCGCTCCAGTACGCGGTCGTAGCGAGCCCGGTCCTTGGATAGAAGGGTGGCCAGGTCTTCAGGAGGCGGCCCCTCAGCCTCCTTGGCTCCGGGGGAGTGCTTCGCGGCCTTGCCACCCATCCACATCATGTTGTCATGGGATCCTCCCTCGAACATCTTGAGGAACCCGTAGTACCCGAACTCCTCCACGTTGCTGCTGAGGAAACAGGTACGGGCTGCGATCGCGAGCAGCTTCTGCTTCCGGCGTTCGTCGGAGTTCTTGCTGGGTGCATACAGTGCGCACGCGAAGAAGACCGCTCGTTGGCGCATCCAGGAACGATAGTGCTGCAGGTGCAGCTCGGGATACTTCTTCGGGCCGTACCAGCACCGCTGGCCGGCCCAGGGATACGCGATACGGAAGGGAGCGAGGCCGCGACTCGTTGCCACCTGCACGATGTTGGCCAGAGCGATCTTGATCATTGCCGGGGTGGAGCTGGGCAGGTTGAATGTGAAAATCGCCTTCTTGGGGGCCTTGCGCTGCTTCTTAGCCGGAGGTGCCTTCGCCTTCCCGGAACCACGAGGCGCTAGCCGCTTACTCGACGCGTGAGGGGACGCGGCTTCCGGGCTGAAGAGCGGGTGGTAGGGGGCCGTCCCCGCGGCCATCGTGTCCGGAGCCGGCAGCAGGGCCACCGCCCCGGTCAGCACGGCAGCATCGTCGCCGTTGAACATCGCCGTGGCGAGGTCGTCGAGGGCCTCGAGGCCGGTGGAGGAACCGTTCTGAGCGACACGAGCCCGGAAGTCGACCCAGAACTCGTGCTGGCTGACGAGGACCCCGTCCTCGCCATGCTCGTTGCGGAGAAGTTTGGACAGGTTTTCGACCTCCTCGTCGAACTTGGACTTCGCCTTCCTGGGCATGGCGTCGGGGTCGGAGGAGAGGTGAGAGCGAGGGTGGGCTTGGAGGTGCGTAGCACGACGAGGAATGGAGAATGACGCGCTCGCTGCCCCAGACTGGAGATTCGGAAAAAGGAAAGACTGTTCTTGACCTGAGTGGACACCCCAGTTGAAGCCAACAGTCTGATATAGGGGCGGAGGGGAACCCTCCTCGGGCTCCAACGACGTTGAAGATGGCAGTCCGACGCTGCAAGAGACGCTGGGTTCCAACCCCGTGGAACGGATAAAGTATCAACCCCGCTGCCTGGGGCTTCAATACCGTCCGTGTCTGATGGAACGCTTCGAGAGATGCCGCGGCACTAGCGTCCGCTTCTCCCCCATTTCGCGTTTCACCGACAATCCCCATGGAGACGACTGCACAAGTTGCTGCCGAGCTGGCGGCCCTGACCGGGGCCACCTTCTCGACCTCCTACGCGTTCGTGTTCAATCATTAGGCCGAGCTGGCCTGGTTGACCGCTGGAGCCGTCCTTTGGACGATTACCGAGCCCCTGCGGGGAATCGGCACCCGGCTCTCCTTCAAAATATCTCGGTTCGCTCTGAAACGGGGCCTACTCGCCAAGGTCTGCGTGAGGCGCAATTGTCGCTACGTTCGAGGACCTGCTGTCCAAGGCAAACCGTTCCGGACCCGGTTGTGGAAGACCTACGAAGCGCTGCTGGCGACCCCGATGGTCGTCTTGGAAGCGAATAGAGTGCACGATCAAGGGCTGGGGCGGCTCCTGTTCAAGTGGCTGGACGCTTTGCACGAATATTGGTGCGTGTTCCTGCCCACCTCGTGGGCCTTCGCTTTACGCTCAATCTGGAAGTACTACATGGGCGTCGGAGTGGAGTCAGGCCGGTCAGCTGCCCGAGCGCGACTTGTGGGCCGCCTAGTCTGGACGCTGTGCTCTTTGCTCGTCTACGCGTCGTTCTTCGGCCTGCTGTTCGCCTACGAATTCATGGAATGGGCTTGTCGTGGGCTACTGAGGGTGGTGGACCTGATGGTCGCCGTCAACTATGGAACGGTTGCGAGCGGAGGTGGCTCCTTCGACGAGATTTGGGCCTGCAATTCTACGTTGATCACGGTCGACGCGCTACTTGCGCTAGTGAGTCTATCCTGCCGACTATGGAGGTGCTACGAGAACAAGCTAAGTGGACGCTCCCTGTTGGAGCTGGCGCGTGATGGCTACGCATCCTGGTGCCTCGCCTTGGAGGAGCAGGAGCAAGCTGAGCGCCTGAGTGATGCGTTCTGGCACATTGATGGCGGCGGGGATGCTCCTAGGACTCCCGTGTGCACCCGCAGTGGTTTGCAAGCGGAGCGACGCGCTCTAAAGGCTAAACGTGAAAGAGATGCCGCCGTCGAGCCTCGACGAGGGCGTCGAGTTCCAGTCGGGGAGGATGCCCCGAGTTGGAACGGTGGCCGCCGCCTTGGCACGGTTGACCGTTCCGAATCGGGATACGATGCCGTGTGCTCGGAGGCCGAGGAGTGGGAGCGAGATGTGTTCTGGTCCGAATAGCCCGGACCTCTACGTGTGCGGACGGATGTCGCCCGGCGGTTTCTGGTGGACGTCCCCTGTTCGTTCAGGTGGATAGTGGGAGGGGTGAAACGTCTTGGAGTACGTTAGTGTCTCGGCTGTCGTGCGAGACCTTTGGACCGCTACGAAGCGGTAGGCGGTGCTTGTAGGATCTGCTGGTAGGGCATGAGGTGAGTATCGTTGTAGGAATCCTGTCAGTCGTGAATCTACCTAACCGGACCAACACTGGTCAAGTAGTAAGAAAACTTTACATTTACATTTAAGTATTTGTTTAGAAGCGCTTCTAGCCTAGTGTCTAAGGCCTTAAACCCCGAAGTAGCCTTAAGCAGCAACAAAAGCCCCCATACAGCGACGACCGGCCCTAACGACCGGTCCAACCAGAACGACTCGCGACACCTCCCAGTATAATTGCTGAAAACCAATGCCATCATGGGTGAATGTTGACCCATCCGGTGAAGAACGACATTCGCGCAACACGACAATGGAGTCACACTAGAGTAACAATCAAACGACTTTGGAGTAACAATAGAGTGAAAAGGGCGTTTGTAGGGGACATGAGCGGCGGTGTTTCTCACTCGCTGCATTAAATGCAAATTTTGGTCACCCGCAGATGCTGCGGCTGCGAAGCAGGCGCAGGAGATGTCCGTATCCAGCAAAAACGAAAGTACAAAGAAACTGACTGTATTGTTGCTATCTAGGTTTGTGCTCCGATAGATATTATGGTTTTCATCGTTTTTGGAGCCTGCACTCGCCTGTAGAGTTCGAACTGCCGGTACGCCAATATCCAGAGCTTTCCCGGGCAACGCAAGGCATCAGTCCGATCAGTTTTGGCAAAGTTGGACGGAAATTCACAATACCGGTAAATGTGGCGTGGGTCGCTCAACGGAAATCGTGTTGAAGTTTTTAGTCCAAGAAACTGCTACGATGTCGAGGCGGGCCCAGCTGGTTTAGGTGATGCTTCGTCGTCAACAATACCAGGGTACTTCTGCGTGAGCTCACTGCCCAAGTGCTTCTTCCAGCGGAAAATGTTAACGCACGAGTGCAAGAATGACTTGATGCGAACCTTGGCTGTTTCCTTTCGCGTCTTGGGGAACGGTGTAGTGTCCAGGCAAACCACACCCGGAAGTGAGAACATGTCGCTGTACCCCATACCAAACACGATGGCGCCGGGGCCCCATTCCTTCACGTAGTTCGCTAGCTGGGTCGAGATAAGTCTCTTGCTCACGATATGGGCGCCGTAATAATTCTTAGCATCAATCCATCGGATCGGCACCCCGTTGATGACCACAGGATCTAAGAACAAAATATCAGGGGAGATCACACGACGGCCGTGTGTTTCAATTTGCTCTGCACACAGCTCTACTTGGGTCCTGCGTTGGCACATGAAAACAACAAATTAGTTCTGAATAAAGTTTTCAACGTAGTTTTCTGCATGGCAACGTACTTCAAGCGAATACCCTTGGCCTTGAGAAAATGCTCGATAGCTCTCTCAAGGGAATCGGCGTTATACTTGGGTGCACCAATAAATGGATCACTCTTGTGAATGCTGTCATACTCAATGGCCTTCCGCAGTTCATGCTGGTCACGCTTCGACAGCTTCTCGGCAGGTCTTGCAAGAGAATTCTGCGAGCAAAGAAACACACACATCAGCGGTCTCATCAAACAAATATCACGGGCAAGGGCGGGCAACGTACCTTGATCTCAACTTGGTTCTTGCCCTTGGCACGAAGGATGACTCGCATGAGCGACACTGGAGGATAGTTGTGAACCGTTGACAGCTCGATCAGGCTCCGGCCACTGTCGTACTCTTTGCAGATCGTAGCTCTGTCGCGGCGAACTCGATGCGTGTTAACAAGCAGCGACATGCGCAGCAGTTGCTTGCGCAGGTTGATGGTCATATTGGTCGTAATAGGCAGCATCTGCAGCAATTCATCGATATGGTTGACTTGCTGTCGCTTTAAACGGCGAAATGTCTCTTGCTGCAGAAGTAGTCCTGCTGCCTGAGTCTCCAGTACTTGTGGGATTGGGGTCACAGGCCACTCCAACTCGACCGGAGTGAGGTCGCCGAACTTTTCCCGCGCATTCTTGATATCCTTTTTGGTCAGCGCCGTAAAACTCGGCCCATTTTGGTACACCGACGATTGCATGGACGAAAAAACAGACGACATCGCGAAGCAAGGGTCAAGTCCCACCGCGCGCACTCCCTCCATCACCGTCAGAGCACGATCCTTCCGCCCCGACTCGAGAGACGTGAGTGACATGATTTCCGGTTCAACTTCCGAGAGTCTCATTTCCATCAGGATGTCGAAGAACGCATCCGACCGCCAAACAATTGAAGCGCGCAGCAGCCAATGCATGTATGTGTGCACTGAAATCGGGCGCAGCAGGCGCAGCTGCTTCAGCACCTTGACAGCGCCATCAAGATACTCCTGGCGGTAGCAAATGTCCAGGAAACGATTGAAGTCAGCCAGCGTCAGCTTCACTCCTGCCTGCTCCATGAGGTCCCAGAGTTCGATCGCTTCCACCGCAGCTGAAGCTTCATCGCATGCATCAAACAGCGTCCGCAGCGTCGCCTCGTCGACCTTGCGTCCTTGATTCAACATATCCCGGACAATATGAATACCCTCCGCCGGTTTCTTGGCCTCGCAGCACGCAATCACGCCGGGCGTCAAGAAGTTCTCGTCCAGGAACGGGTTTCCGTAGTTGCGGTACAAGTCGAACAGCGTGTGCGCGTTTTCGAACGACACCCGGCGCAGTTTCGTGATCAGCGTCGCGATCTCCTTCTCACTGGGTAGCGTCTTCTGCAACGCCGCAATATCCTTCAGTGTCCCGGTGATCTTGTCCGTCTTGAGATTCATCAGCGGCATCGGCTCCTTCGCCGGTACGACCGCAGTCTCAGTCGACGTTGCGCCGTTCGGCTTGTCCTTCTTCGCATCCTTCTTCACGTCCTTCTTCACATCCTTCTTCTGGTCCTGTCCTGCAGTACCAGTGGCTGCTTGAGCTGCAGATGCAGACGCAGATGCAGTGGCCATTGCCTTGCTGTCTCCCTTCATGGCTCTGGCCAGCATCTCCTCCTCGATCTCCTTCTGGCTCATGGGCTTGCGTCTCTGCTTGGACTTCTTCTTGGTCTGCGAAGTCGGCGTCAGCGTCGGCGCCTCCGCGCGCTCCACCACTTTGGCTGCAATAGCAGAGCCCGGTGCAGTGTTCGTCGCCTTCTTCTTGCTCTTGTTGCTCTTGCGGCGCTTGGGTTTGGAGCTGGCAGCGTCTGGCGCCGCAGCTTCCGTCGAGTTGAAGCGGACGCAGGCCACAGCGGGTCGCTGCAACGCGCCGAGCGACTCGCCATGGAGCAGGAAAGGCCGCTGGATCGGAGCGTGGGAGGTCGACACCACGCCCAGGCGGCGCACGCCCGCGCGTGCAGCGGAGCGCGTGGGCCCCAGAAGCATCGGATGCAGGTCTGGCGACTCGGGTGGTTCATGGTCGGAACCTGCTGAAATTGATACTTACCTGCGAAATGTTATTATGATGAGGTTTGGTGTGGTCCACTCATTGCGCATCTTCATCGTTGGGAGACTGCTCGAAGATCAGTCCGAATCAGCCTGCACCACACTATTCTCTAGGACATGGCTGCTCGTCGGCGCCCGCGCAGCTGGCGCTACCTGGTGGAGTGTCTGCGGGACCCTCCGCGCAGCGACTTCGCGTTCGTGCCGCACCAGTACATCTCGGCGCCGCTGGAGCTCTCGGACGCGTCCGAGCTGTCCCCGAGCGACGAGAGCACGCCCATCAACTCGCGGTGCGGTGCGTTCCACTGTGCTCCTGTCACATGTACACACAATGTCTGACGCTTGACGTACATGTACATGTACCTAATTGCATTGATCGTTGCAGGCCCGAGCACCGCCAGAAGCGGCTGGCGCACCAGCGCAACGCCTTCTTCGGGCTGCACGTGGCGGCCATGGGGGCTGCGGGTGTGGCCTGCGCTTGGCTCACGCTGTTCCCCATAGCTCCAGGCAGACTCTACAACATGCAGGTGGACGTGTTCCGAGCCAGACACGAGCACGCCGAGTTCTTCTTCCGCTCGTGCCTGTACCTGGGCACAGTGCTCGGAGCTGCTGGGGCCGGATACTGCGGAGACCGGCTGGGACGTGCGGGGACGCTGGAGCTCGCGGCCATCCCATTCATTGTGGGCTGGGTGCTGGTTGGCGTCGCCTACGGGGAGCTCACGGTGCTGATCGGACGGTATCTGCTGGGTGCAGCTGCGGGCATTATCTACGTGATCGTGCCCGTGTACTTGGCGGAAGTGAGCGCTGCGCACACTCGAGGACGGGTTATCTGCGTGCAGATGTTCTTATCGTCGATGGGAGGGGTCCTGTACTTGGCACTCGGAGCGCTCTTCATGTACTTGAGTCGCCAGTATCTCGGCTTCAACCTCAGTGAGTGGAAGGTGCTGGCACTGGCCGGGGTGGTGCCTGCGTTGGTGTTGTTGCTGTTCGCTCAGAGACTCCCGGACTCGCCCACGTGGCTTATCGCACGCCACGACGACCGGGAAGCGGCGTTTGAAGTGCTGTACAAGCTGTTCGACCGCGACGAGCGGATCGCCGAGGACGAAGCCAACGCCATTATCCACGCGAAGGTGCTGGCCGCGAGTGAGCGGCGCCACCACGGCGCATTCTTTCGCCCCGTACTGCTTTGCGCTGCACTTGCCACCTTACGTGCCGTTAGCGCATTCCTGCTCGAGCCTGCGATCACTTCGACGCTTGTTGAAGCCAGCAGCAGAGGTGTCGGTGGGCATCACATCAACGCGTCGTTTGTGCTCACGATCTTCGGTATCGCCGTTGAAGGAGCCGAAGAAGGGCTTATTGCTATAACGCTGGCAGTCGCAGTGGCAGCTACGATGGGTGTCGTAGCCTGCTTCTACTTCGTTGACACCAGAGGACGGCCTGCAGCGCTTCAGTGTGGGTGCTACTTGGTGGCGTTGGCTTGCGCTTTCCTGTTGGTCTCCATCTACAGGAACACGCAGCAAGCAGACGACGACGGTGTGGCCCTCAGCGATTCTGGTTGGGCCGCTATGCTGCTGGTCAATGCTGGTCACCAGCTCGGGCTCGGCATTGTGCCTGTGATCATGGTCAGCGAGCTGTTTGCAGTGAAGCAGCGCATGGGCGCTGTCAGTCTCGTCGTCATCTGGGAGGCGATTGTAAATATCGGTCTCGCGCACGCGCTGCCTCCGCTTCGGGAGTTCATGCCGACTCCAATGTCCGTGTTTGGCGTGTGTGTGGGCACTGTCATGGCATGCAACCTTGCTGGAGCTGTCCTGTCCTGGTGGTACGTGCCCGAGACCAGCCGTCGAAGTCTGCAGGATATAGAGGCCATCCTCTGCGGCTGGCAGCCCGCCACTCCTCGTCGTGGCACTTCGTCGCACGTTCGACTGGAGTACGGCAGCAGCGACTGAGAAACGGATAGGAGAAGCAAAGCACAGGTTTGGCTCACATTGCGAATAAATAGGTGGTGCCTAACGACTCTCCCTACGTAGTCTTTCGCTCCTCGGAGAGCATTCCCGACGACGAGCTGGAAGACGATTCCTCCACGGGGCCAGCAGCGTCGGCAGCCAGTTCTTCGAGCCTGGCCATGACCTGGTCGAACGAGCGACACCACCACGACTCTGTGCGGTACTTGAGGCGTCCGTAGTACCCCAGGCGGCGCGGGTCGTCGTGGAACGCGTGCATGTGCACGTGGTCGATGCTGTTGAACGGCGGCACGTGGAACGAGTAGCGCACGGGGTTCTCGTCGTCTTCGGCCGCAGCGGCGGCACGGGCGGCCTCCAGCTCCTCGCACTGCTCCAGCGGCCCCGTGGTCATCACAGCTTCAGCCACGCGGTGCATGCGCGCGAGCAGCTCGCGGTGCCTCGCGGCCAGGCGGTTGACGTTGCGGATGTGCGCGCGCGGGACGATCAGCACGTGGCTGGGCACGATGGGCCGCAGCGGGCGGAAGACGACCACGTGCTCGTCCTCGTACAGGAAGGGCTCGGCCTTGGTGCGCAGGATCTCGCAGAAGCGGCAGCTGCGCACTTGGCCGTCGCGGTGGTAACGGACGCCCTTGCGCTTGGAGAAGACGCCGACGTTCAGACGCGGCGGGGGCAGCACGCCGCTGGACAGGCGCGTGAGGCTGGCGTTGCTGTTGCTGCTGCCGCTGCCCATGCTGCGCGTGGTGGGCTCTGCGCTGTGCGCTACGGGGTCCGCCTTGCGCTCCAGCATGAGGCGGACAGTCGAAGTGTGGGAGGTTCTTGACGGGCGATCGGCTTGTGCACAACTTGTGCGTGAGCTGGGCGGCCGCGTGAGAGGGGGCCACTGAGAGACAGACAGCTACCGAGTTTTATCTTGGATTTTGTATGCACTTCTAGAACTGATATCTGCCCAGGTGATCCCACTTTATACAGATTGAGAGGCTTGATTGGCAGTTGAAGCTGGATGTCCGCCTATGTTTGGCTGCAAGTTGCAGTCTGCAAGGGGGGTTACTGGGGTGCCAATGCTCCATAGCAACGTTGCGTGATGAAGGTATCGGCACTAACGGCCCGTCGGCCGTTGCTATTATAGTCGCACGCGTCGCTGCAGATAGATAGGATTTGAGAACGTGCTCGATGTGCTAGTGAAGCGCGACCAGCCAAACTTAAAGATACATGTATGTGATGACACGCTACAGGCGCCAAGTGCTGTGGATCATGAGTCCGCTTCGTGGGTGTTCATGGGCTCGTCTCAAGCTGCTTGCGTGCCAGATCAAGAGGAAAGCTCCTTTCCGTTCACTTTGCTCCCCACATTGCTCGCAGCTTCGCTACTGGATCTGTTCTTCGCGGCACGTGTATTTAATACATGTGCATCGGTATATTTTCGTTGCGCCTGATGTCAGACCACCCGGAGAGATAATTATGAGTCAGCAAGACCCTACGCGGGGCTGGCAAGTCTTACAACGTTTGGTGTTGAGTTTGTGAAGAAAGTTTGGAGTCCTCAATGAAGCAACATATTCACTCGCGCATCTATTAGTCGCATCGCCTACAAGTCCCTTGGGTTTCAAGAAGCGGTGTACGCGTTGGCACGGTGCTTGGGCACGAACTGGAAGCCGTCGGGCACGGGGCCCAACAGCATCTCGGAAATCTTGACCCAGTCCACCGCCTGGTCGCTGGCCATCAACGTCTCCAGCTCGTTGCGTCCGTAGTAAGGCGCGGGGCGGTCGTTGATGCGCTGAGGAAGGGACTCCAGTAGCCCCACAGGAATGTAGCGGCACAGGAACGACTGCCACTCGAGTAGGTAGCGGCGCGTACGGTTCACGCCCTTCTGGTCCGATCCCCAGTGCTCCAACCCGAAGCGAACAAAGTCCTTGAGCAGGTCCAATCGCTCTGAGGCCGAGATATCCCAGTGGCGGCGCTCCTTGATCTCGGTTGGAAGCCACGGCTTGATAAGTGCACCACGAGCCAGCATGCAAGTGTCCAGCTTGCCGTTCGCTAGGTGCTCGTCGAACTCCTCGTAGGACAGAACATCGCCTCCGCCCACGAACGGCACAGACGGCATTTCCTTGCCATCGATACTGTCTTGCTGGGCATCGCTGCACTGGAAGATGTAGTCCCAGTCGGCGTTCTTCGTGTAGCGCTGTAGGCGTGATCGGCCGTGCACCATAATGGCATCCACGGACTGTGTAGCACGCAGCTTGAAGTCGGCGGTAACAACGGCAGCGTTCACGTATGCTTGTGATGCGCGCACTGACTGCAACTTAGGCACTAATTTGTGAGCAGTAGGCTGCTTGTCGCTCCAGCCAGTACGAAGCTTCACTGTCAGGCCTGGAGTGTTAACGGTGCCGCCGGTACGCATTCGCGTGCCAAGCTCCAGACCAGTCAACGCACCAGAGACGACCTCAAGCAACCGCGGTGGACGAGTCATCAATGCAGACCCGGCGCCAGCACGGCACACAATGTCGATGGGGCAGCCCATGTTGATGTCGACGAAATCAACTTCCGTCTCGCGAGCAAGAAGCTCGCACACACGCGCCATCTGATCGCTAAACGAACCCGCGAGCTGTACACCAAACACATCCTCACTCTTGTGGCGTCGCAGCAATGCCCACTCAGACTGCTGCGCCTTCAGCAGATTGGTGGCCATAGCCATTTCACCACACGTGATGTCGGCACCGGTCTGCTTCAACAACCGACGGAACGGCAGGTTGCCGACCGTAGTGAGGGGTGCAATGTAAATCTTCCGCTTGAAGTCGACAGGCTTGCGCTCAGCCAGCAGCGGACTCTCAGCTGCAGGTTCCATGGTCGCATCTCCAGTCCCAGTCTTCGTTTCCACTGCTTCCGGGGCACTGTCCATCTTAACATCAGCGGCAGGTGCAGAAGCAGCATCAGTCTCTGGCTTCACTTCCTGCTTGTCGTTTTTCTGCTGACGCTTTTTGTCGTTCTTCTTCCCCTTCTTCATCTGCTGCTTGGACTGGAAGTCATACGTGTCCTTGCGGAGCTTCAGTCGCAGGTCATGGGTCAAGTCGTTCACCTCATCGGCCAAGTCCTGACCCTCCACATATCCTTCACGCTTAATGTTGCGATAAGTGCCGTCAACCTTCTCAATGTGCGCCTTGGCGAAGCGGCAGGCCATCCCGTAGCGGCAGTATCCCACGACATCAAAAACTGGGCAGCGCTCGCCCAGATCCTTCGGCTTGCGCTTCATGTAGTCGTCCACGTCATGGCTGAACTTGCACGAGTCGCCGAATTGGCAGCCCTCTCCAGAAGCCGCAGGGCGGCACAGCATGTCCGCGGGGTCCTGTTCAGCATCCACTGGGCGCTTCTTGAAGGTTCCGCCGCGCTTCTTCTTGCCGCCCTCGCGGTCGCGATCGTCCTTCACTTTCGGTGCTTTTGCTGCATCTCCAGCTTCAGCGTCGGCTGGCGTAGCGGGCTTTGGGGCTGGCTTGGGCTTCAGGAACCTATTCATTTAGCGACGGTTGGTTCATGAACGGGGAATAGCTGATACTGTGGGCTGTACGCACTCTTTCTTGATGGGAGCTTCACCGGCACGAAGCTCACGCACTGGCGCTTCTGTTGAAGCTGTCGTAGTGGTAATGGGGATCTCCGGGGCCTCCGTAGACGTCGGCTGCTGCTCCATCTTGACGGGTCCGTTGGCAAGTTGATGAATGGACGCAAAGCGATGATTGGAGCGAATTGTGACCATACGTTGTTCAAGTCATTTCTAAAACCTCAGCTTGAAATGGCACGATGCTGGTTTGAAGGGGTTAAACACCGCTTGTTGCAACTCGTTGGACGTTCAACCCTCGAGCGCACTGAACACCATTTATTGACGGCGAGTTAGAACTCTGTACTGTAATGGGCGGATGCATCCACGAGTTTCAAGAATTTTACTGGTGACCGGGACATTGACAACCACTAATAATATTATAATACGTCGACGGTAGATTGCATGCTGACGCGAGGGTACGTGTAGTTACGGTATCATCGGCTACGCGAACACGTAAGTGATTACTTTGTGTCGTTCATATGGTTCAGATACCCGTATGTCAGTTATCTGTCCCATAAGTTACGGCTCAGATGGAGCGATGTGATTGGATTAGTTGAGAATGACGCAGAAGTCAGTGAACGGTGGTTGAGTGGTGAAGAGATTCGAGGCGATAGGGCTGCCAGTCAATAGACAAGAAGTGTGTCAATAGCGATGGCAGGCAAGAGCCGCGCTGCGCTGCGTCGCGAGAAGAAGCGCCAGCAGAAGGGAGCGCCCGCAACGTCTTCAGCTGCTGGTGGAGGCGCCCGTGAGAAGCCCCAGAAGCGCCAGCAGAAGACCGTCTACGACAGCGACTCGGACTCGGAGGACGGCGACGCGAACCGCGCGGCTGCCATCCCGCTGCCGTCTCTGGAGGACGGAGACAAAGTGCGCGACTTTGTGCAGGAGCTGGAAAAGCAGGTCAAACCCACGGGCAAGCGCGCGCGTGCCGAGGCGGAGCAGCACGCGGTGGACCAGCGCAAGAAGAGGTACCGGGAGGAGAAGGCCGAGAAGATCGTGTGGCGCAAGTTCGACAGGGAGAACCGCGCCTTCGAGCAGTTCTACGAGCGCTGCTTGGGTCTGGAGAAGGAAGAGTTCTCACGCTTCCTGGCATGCTTGAAGGAGCCGCTGCCCGTGCACTTGCGCGTCAATGGCAACTACACGAGTTTGAGCGAGATTGTCACCGGAACGCTGGAGCTCGACTTTAACCTGAGCGAGGTGACGGTGCCGACTCCAGTGGGAGGCGGAGAGATGCATGTCAAGTTTGGGCCGGAGTCGTGGGTCCCGGAGAAGAGGCTGTGGAAGTTGTCGACGGATAGCAAGACGTTCCGCAAGGTGGAGGGACTGCGCTCGCTCAGTACGTACGTGCGCGCGCAAGGATCGCTGGGGACGCTCCTACGACAGGACCCTGCTGCTACGGTGCTGCCGGCCTTTCTGGATGTCCAACCCGGACAGCGCGTGCTGGATCTTTGCGGCGGTGGCGAACACCGTGCACCTATCGTGGAAGAGTATCTGTGCCCTGCGTCGCCTGCCAGCGCTGGAATTGAGACGAGCTCCAGCGCTTCGAGTTTGATGGTTGTTAATGAACGGGATGCGACGGCGGCGGTGTCTGCGGTGCGTAACCTAACCCGCACGTTGCCACTTTCGCGCGAGCTTGTGGTGACAGCGCACAAACCGGAGGAATTCCCTGTTCCAGCGGATGCGGATGCTCTGTTTGACCGAGTCATTTGCTGTGCCCCATGCTCCGGTGATGGTCTGGTGCGCAAGCTGCCTGAAAAGTGGCGTACGTGGAGTCCCGAGCAGGCGCTGGCGCACCACCCAAGCCAGCTCGGCCTGGCCGAACACGCGCTGAACCTGTTGCGGACTGGTGGCGTGCTGCTTTATAGCACGCGGTCGATCAACCCGATTGAAGATGAGGCAGTGGTGGCCGAATTGCTTCGCCGATCGAAGGGTGCGCTGGAGCTTGTTGAAACCGATGATGTCTTGGAAGGGCTAGAGCGCTCGCATGGTTTGACTCAGTGGGATGTCCTTGATGTGCCGTCGTGGGAGGAAGCCCCGGAGGATCAGCGGCATCGTCTTCGTCCGTCGATGTGGCCCCCCACATCCGATGAGCGTGATGATATGCACCTAGAGCGCTGCGTTCGTGTGCTACCGCATCAGAACGACACCCACGGACTGTTCCTGGCAGTCATTCGTAAGGTTCGCGAGGCGGATAATGTTGTCGTAGCTGCAGGACCTGCCCCACTGCCCCAGTCCAAGGGTAAGACCAAGACGGCTGCTGTGAGCAAGAACAAGAAGCAGACAAAGGCTGACAAACCGTTTGGGAGCTTCACCGCAATTGACAAGAAGCACTTGGCATCGATCCAGTCATTCTTCGCCCTCCGTAGCAACTCAGCTTTCCTGGAGCGTGCTGGCATGGCTCGCCAGAAGCGGGCGGTGCATCTCGTGACTCCTGCGGTTGCGCGGCTGGTGACTGCTGAGCTTCGTGGACGGCTGAGCATTTATCACGCTGGCGTGTTTGCGCTTCGACCAGGTTCTGGAATTGAGGCTGTCGAGGATGATCTTACAGACGACGGTGCTCGTGCGCTCCTCCCTGAGATGAACGCTCGTGTGTTGAACTTGCCCCAAGAGGAGTTCACGTCCTTCTTGCAGTCGCGTGAGATGTGGCTGAAGAATGCCGGCGAGCATGCGCGCGACCAGTTAGCAGAGATGACAGAGGGAAGTCTGGCCGTGGCGCTGGATGATATGGAGCCGGCACAGACTGGTGACCGGGACATTGTTCTGGTGGCCGTAAAACGACACAACTCGTGCTCTATCGTATCATCCCCTGCAGCGATCGCACGCATCAAGGCTCTTCTGGAAGAACTCAACGATGCCGGTGGAGATGGCGAGGACGGCTACGACTCGTTCGAGTTTGAAGACGAGTAAGGAAGTTGCAACAACTTGAATGGATAGATTTCTCGCATTATGCTTTTCTTTTTCAAACTTGGATGGTCTACTTATGGTTTGAACATTCTGTGAAATATACTCCAGTGCCCACCTCCAACGCCGTGCGATTTGAATCGATAGATTTCTCGCATTATGTTTTCTTTCTTTTTCAGATTTGGAAGGCGCCGTAAATTCTGAATCAGAATTTACACTTGACGGAGTCAAGTGCCACTGTCGTGTTTTTCCACCAATCCCCGCGCCGTATCCTACCTTCAGAAGGGGGAGACCGCATTAGATCACTTTTAAGATGGAGGCGGCGTCGCAGCAGCTCCGCGCGCTGCTGGGCGCGTGCGCCGCCGCGTCCTCGCAAGACGCGGACGAGGCGCAGGTCCTGACGCCCGATCAGCTGCAGTTCTGGGACGCGCTGTGCGGCCCCGCGGCGTCCTCCGAGTCGCTGGCGCTGGCCGCAGACCTGGCGCTGCTGCTGGCCAGCACCAACGTGGCCGTCCCCAAGCTGCTGAGTCTGCTGCGCGCGCTGCTGCTGCACCCGTCGCTGCACTGCGCGGGGCTCGTGCGACTGGCGCATCTGACGTTCAAGGGCCTGAAGCGCGCCAAGCGCTGGGACGCGCTGAGTGCGGCCTCCACGCAGCTGCTGGACGCCATCTACGCCAAAGTTTTGCTGCCGGACACGCGCGAGCGCGCGCTGCGCTTCTACGTGGAGGTGCTCGTGGGCTTCCAGCACTCGGCCGAGCTGTACGCGAGGAGCGTGCCGCAACTCGTGGAGCTGGCCGAGCTATTCAGCGGAGAAGACGAGAACCGGCAGCTCGTGCACCCGCTGCTGGTGGCGTGCGCCGCGCTGGAGCACTGTCATCGAGGATATGAAGCGGAGGCTATGACGTTGCGCAGGGCGTTGCGCGCGAGCTTCGGCGCGCGCGTGGACCGCCCCACGGCTGCAGAGGCGGAGAGATTGCTGAGGTCCAGCGCGTGGGTGCTGCCTGCAGAGACTCTGGATGACATGCTGCCGTCAGTTGAAGGGAAGTGGGTGGTGGACGAGTTCGTCAGTGACCAGCTCGGGAGTGGAGCACCTCAGAACGCAGGCTCCGTCTTGCTGAAGAAGACGACCAACTGCTTCGCCCATGAAGTGAAGGCGACGATGGTGGATTCCAAGGCCAAGCAGACGTTGGAGCTGACGGGATATTTGTTCCAGCAGATGCCGGAGATGCAGGTGCTGCTCGCTCATCCGGAGACGATGGAGGCCTCGCCCTGGGAGCTGGAGGGACATTGGAGACAGCTCCATGATGAAACTGGACCTGCGACGACCACTGTGCCCATGGCGCCTATTACAGCACCGACGTGGGATTGTCGTGCCTGCACGATGAACAATGAAGGAAGCGCGACGAAGTGCACGACGTGTGGGACGGATCGTCCCGCGGATGCCAATGTGCCGGCGATTGCCAGCACCAGTAAAGGCAGCAACCCAGCGCCATTTTCGGCGGTGTTTAGCTCGGATTTGTCCTTCATGCGCATGAAGTGGTCGCGCGGAGAGCAACAAGGAGTTTGGCTGGCACGCAAGCAGATCGTCGAGAGGGAATTTGACCTTGCCGTGTCCCTTGCAGCTGCAAACGACGTAATGATGGACTCCACGGACCTGCCAGCTTTTGTGTTTTCACCTGAAGGCAACCCAGCTAGCATCCTGGTGCTTGAACGCCCTGTTCTCTCAACTTCGGATCGTACAGAGTTTACAGTTCAAGTTTGGATTTGCCCGGAGCGGTCACCTTCAGGAAATGATGCGCAGGTTGTTCTGGCGAATGGTCACGACTTTGAGTTAATATTGACGAGCGCCGGGCATTTGATGTGGCAGATAGCGGGAGGCCGTTATACTGTGACCTCCCGTGACGCTGTGCAGTTCGGTGTTTTCAGCCACGTGACAATGTCATTTAGCCAAGACAGGGTGGTACTATTGATCGATGGCTCGGTTGCTGGTGAAATGGCAAGATCGAGCTTGCTGGATGAGGCTGGGCCCTCTGCACCGGGCACGTCTCTGTTAACTATTGGTGGGAGCTTTCAAAGTTGCGATCCAAATGAAGAGGGAAAGACATCAAGCTGTTTTTATGGCCAGATGCTCGACTTGCGCATTTGGTCAACGCTGTTGTCCAACCTTGACGAAAACTGGAGTATCTGGAATGCATTAACTGGTCAAGAAGGACATCTCGCTGGATACTACCCGCTAGCTGGTGATTCGGAGCGATTGCTGCTGGACCTATCAAAACAGCAAAACCATGCATGTGTCTTCGAAGGATACCAATCCTCAGATGCCGTCCACGGGGCATCGATCTCGTTGATCAATAGTTTTGCCCCCGTGATGCCAGTGGAGGATATTCCAGTGAAGAACGCGTTTGCTGTCTCCCTGGGAAGTGAATTCATCGGCAGTGGCAAATTTTCTCTTCCCAGCGACTCAAGCAACGGATCAATCGGATTACGAGTTGATAGCGGAGATTCAGGTGCTGCGTTATGGCGTCAGAATGCCGTTTCGATTGCGGGTGGCTTTCAGTCGATGCTATCTATCGCGCCTCCAGCCGCAGAAGAAACTGAGTCTTCCCGGAAAACGGTCGTGTTTGCGCTTTGTGAAGCCTCTTTTTGGGAGCTGGTTCCCTTGTTATCAGAAGCCGCGAAGATATCAAATGTGACTTGTGATGATGAAGTAGATTCATCTCTTCGGCATTTTGATGGTCCTGCAATGCTGATCAAAGTGAGTTCGGAAGTTGTTTCCCCGGGAATTCAAATGTACGAGCTGGGTTTGTATATTTGGTCGAAGAAGCAGGGCAACCCACTTTCTCGCGTATTTCGCGTTGCTGGGGGGCCTTCTACAGCACCGTCGGATGTTCAGATCAAGCACGAGCTGCCTGGGCGTCTTCTATCAGTTGCTATTGGTGGCGTTGGCGTTGTGTTTGAAGTTGCAGTGGATCTCGAGCTTGCCCTTCAGATGAACTCAAACAGCCCAATGCGTACTGGGCTAATTTTTCCGGCTGTCAACACTTCAAGCCCGCAAACACCGACCTGGCTAATGAAGTGGAAGTTTGCTTCGCTCACTGCAAATTCAACCGAGGAAGCTGCTGGTTCGGTGTTGGGTAATGTGTATTCTCCTCTTCAATCTGAACGCTCTGGTGGTGGCGACGGTGAAAATAGCAGTGACAACGATACCATCATGTGCACCCGAGTGAGCACCGATGGAAGTGCCATTTCACAAGAAGCATACGGGTGCCAGACGTGCAGTTTAGTGCATGGAAGCAGCGTTTGTCGGGTGTGTGCTGTCATCTGTCACGAGGGCCATGAGTTGGTTGCGCTGGGTGTGGTCACGACTGCTTGCGCTTGTCATATTCGAGGCAACGGCCTCTGCCGTTGCAACAGTGCTGTCCGTGTCTCCGATTTTCCTTCGCTTAACCGGCCGGTAAACGCACCTCTGTGGGGCTGTTACAAGTGCACAGTGCTCAATAGTGTTGATCTCAAGCAATGCAGCGTATGCGGTAACAATGCACCCGAGATAAATGCCGCTGGAACGACGTCGGCAACCCCGGAATCCACCTGCACAGCATTAGCACTGGTCGAACAGCCTAAGCCGGCTGTGGATTGGTCGTGTGAAGCTTGTACCATGCTCAACAATGCGGCTGCTACAAAATGTTCTATGTGTGACACTCTGCGAGCTGTGCAAGCCGAACCCGAGGTGGTAGGAATCAATCAAGAGAGTAAAACCGACAACGGACTCACCACTCTTTACTACGCAGCGGAAGATGCTGCTAAACAGGATCATCCCATGGCAACCAGACCTACCGGACCTTGGATTTGCTCTGCATGCACGATGGAGAATCAGGCCTCGGACACTTCATGCCACATGTGTTCGACCGTACGAGAGATTCCTATCGCCGCTGCTGTCGATCCTTCCGAAGTGGTGATGGCCTTACCTGCTCCCAAGGTTGAGATGACGCCTGCATCTTCACCGATGAGCATGGACATGGATGGTGGTGGTGGCGGGACTGCCACTCCTGAACCTGCTGTGGATTCGTACACCTCGAAGCTGGAAAACGTGAAGTACCTGGATGAGTACAAACGAACGGCAGCTTTGGCGTTCAGCCACTTGCTGGAAATCGGAAGCATGAACGACTCAGTGTGGGAAACCACTGGTGGCAAAATGCACGTTGCCCTAGACAAGAGTTTCGTTGGCGAGTACATCCGTGGCACATATTTGGAGAAGGACGGAAAACTCAGCGGTCTTGCTAGTTTGACGGAGGACGGGGCATGGAAGCTTGATGGAAGATTTAAAAAGACGACCCAGTCGCAGTCTAATGCTTGCACGCTGTACTGGGACAAGGCAGCCTCGCGCTTTGACGGAAAGTGGTATCGGGGTGACGGATCCGGAGACTGGAAGTGTCTTGCTTCGCCGTATGCGTCTGATTTTTGTGGACTTGCCCCAACGGACCCGGACAAGAAGCAGGGTGAATTGCAGCCATTCTACGCCGGCATGGTGAATATGAAGCAGAATCTGACAAACGTGTGTTATCAGAACAGCTTCCTTCAAACCCTGTACATGACGCAAGACTTCCGGCGCTTAATCCTGTCGTGCGACGCTCAAAACTACTTCGCACCGTACGCAAACAGCGGTGCGGTGAGCAGTGGAAACGTTGTTGGCACCATCCAGGATCTATTTGCCCAGATGACTGCTTCACAGAGACCATATCTAGCTACCCATGCCCTGCAGCGATGCCTTCCTGCAGAGTTCAAGAATGGACGTCAGCAGGATACATCCGACTTTGCACACTTCTTGATTGACTCCCTTAGCCAGCAATTGAGCCAGCACGAAAATACTACGGACGACATAGCATCGATTTTCGGTGGGCATCAAGCGACGATTTTGGCGTGCAAAACTTGTGGCAAAAAGTCTGTGAACCGCGAGTACTTCTGGGAGCTATTGCTCAACATGATTGACCTACGCTACACGCCAATCACCAGCATTTCCGCCGTAAGTGGATCTTCGATGGACATCCACACCCCAGAAGGATACGAGCGGCTGAACTCTGACTTAAACAAGGATCGCACGGGTGCACCATACGTGTATTTGTGCGTGAAAAGATGCCCGGAGCGGGCGACTAGCGACACGTCAATGGAAGATGATAGCGAACGGATAATGCCTATCACGGAGCTGGTGGTGAAGGTAGCATTGAGTACTGATCCCAAACCCTCCTTGCCAGGATTTGAGCGCGTGGATCTCGACCTAAACGTCGGTGGTGGTGCTACTGCGGGTGGAAAGAAGCAAGTGTACTTGTTCTTCCGCCGCGAGCCAAATGGCTCGCCGATCACCGATCTCCAAGTGATCTTCGGCAACGAATCTATTCCCGATGGCTTCAAGCAAATCCAAGTGGACCTTAATCAGGGAGATGGATCCAAGGTTTACTTGTGCTATCGGTGCGATATGCCTATCACTGACCTGAAAATCGTGAACAGCGGAATCCCTGGATACCGAATGGTGGAGCATTTACTCAATGTAAGCCACGAAGATGCTGTAAAGCAATATCTTGCGCTCAAGGTTGGAGGTAATGAACCTTGTCTGACAGATTTAAAACTCGTCGAAGGCAGCTCTGTTCCGACTTACGAGGAGCAGGGATGGCAATCAATTGGAAGCCCGTTTTCGTCGGCCCCTCTTGCTGAGCCTTGTTCGAGCGATGAGCCGTTTGTGCCGGCGCAACTGATGGTCCGCCGGGGCCATGGCAATCCAATTTTCGCGATAGATGTATTCCGCGCTCCTCGTCAAGTGCCCAAGTACAATGACTACGAGGTTATTGAGCTCGTCCCAGCTGAAGCCTCTTCCGATGATATCGTCGCACAAATAGAGGGCGATTGGATGGGCAGCGAAGAAACAGATCGTGGGCGGAAGGCGGTGCGTCTACGATCAGTATCAGAACCGATTTCGGGTGCACTACTTGTGAAGGGAGCGCTTGACGACAAGGGAGAGTTATCTTGCGTTGCTACACGAGTATCAACGTGGTCGGACTCCATTACAGCAGCATCTGCTCCAGCTGCTGACTCTGTCGTGCCTGCCGACACCTCTTCTTCATTGCCTGCAAGTGGTAACACCAGCTCAAAAGTGTACCGTGTATCTGGCTATTGGAAAAACGCAAAGGTGCCAAGTGCGCAACTTTTCGATGTAGAACTGCGTCCTGCACCCATTGGCGTCGGCGATGCTCCAGATACTTCTGTGTCGACGTCGTCGCAAGGAGCTCCTGCGCGATCGTACACGATCAGCGGTACTATTGGTGATGGCAGGGGGAGACCGATTGCAATTCAGGGCGTACAGACGTCTCGAAAGGTGAAGATCAAATGGCCAATTTCCGGTATTGTTGTCCTACGTGGCGACGAGCGTGTGCCTGAAGGCGTTCAAGTTGTTCGTGAAACATGCTCAGGTCGCTCAGGAAACCTGTTGGCACAGACTGCGTCACCTCACACGCTTTATCTGGCAGTGAAACGCGAAGAGACACCGGCGGAAGGCTACATTACTGATGTGTGCGTGATCTATGGTGAGATCGACGCAGTTCCCGACCATTATACGTGCATCCAGACAACACCTGCGGGTCACTCAGCCAACTTAAATGATGGTACCTCTGGTGTTCCTGTTTTCATTTGCTTCCGCCGGAGTGGAAGTGATGCAGCAGTGGATAGTGAAAGTGCTCCGACTGCTGGTTCCAAGAGCTTGATGGATCTCGCGTTGATGTGGACTTCGGGTGCGCAACCAGATACACTTCCCACCGGGTACACTAAGATCCAGCATACGCCTCTCGGTATGGAAGCTAATCTGAACCAGGGCACCAGCGGTGTGGCAATTCACATCTGTTACTCGAAATGTGACGTGAAAGATATCGTGAAGCCCCTGGAAAATGCGCTCAACGGTGAATACGAAATCACGAGCTCACCGTTACCAGCATTTGGTCGTTTCCTGAGCCTTTCGGTCGTGGAGGAGCTTGAAGAAGTTCGGACGGTGGAGGGTAACTTCGGCATCGTATTGCATAGCCAGTTGATAGGATCTATGAGCGGTTTGCTTGTCACGGCAAAACACCAGCAATCGGGTGACAAAATGAACCGCACGATTACTGGTGTATGGAGAATTGAAAGCCCGATGGCTGGAGGTGTCGGCGCGAGCATGAACGATTTCTTGCCGTCTAGCTATCCGTTCGAGTTGACGCTAAACGAAGCCGGTACCGAAATGGATGGGTGGTGGAGTGGTGCCGAGGGTGCACCTGGCAGTGTGACCAAGCCCGCTGTATCTGTTGTTACACCATCCAGTGGGTCTACGGCCACTACCGCAACGTCTGCCTCTACTCCTGTTGTTATCGGTGGCAAGTGGAAGATCATTAAGGATTCGTACGTGCACGTGGCGTTCAAGAAGGATTACAGCACGGAGTGGCAAGATGGCCAACTTGTGTTTTCCGAGCGTGTGTGGCGTCACGACATTGAGTCCATGCTATCGCGCTTCGTTGCTACGCGGACACTGGGAGGTGATAACGCGCTCTCCTGCGGTGTGTGCGAGCGTAAGACTGAGTCACGGACGCACACGGTGATCTTTGAGCCGCCCGAGCACTTAATTATCACGCTAAAGCGCATGTCTTACGATTGGAACCAGCAGAAGGCGTGCAAATGCTTGCACGATGTAAGCTTCCCCGCATTCCTCACTCTTCCATCCATGACGGCTGAGGAAGAGCTTGCTGTCTATGATTCGGCGAATGGTGATTCGACGCGAGCGAAGCAGCAAAATCTATCGCGCCACTACGGTTTGTATGGTGTCCTGGTTCACTCTGGACTCACAGCCAATTCAGGCCACTACTACAGCTTCTGCCGCGAGAGTGATGAGAGCACGCGGCAACTGCACCTAGAGGACTCGACGTTATCTCCATGGATCAAGTTCAATGACACGAAGGTTGAGCGCTCAAACTGGAAGGAAATCAACCGTCTAGTGGCAAGCACCGTGTCGGACACGGTCTATCTGCTGCTCTACAAGAAGCTTTCATACGAGCCGACGCCTTCGCACGGCGACGGAGACCAAAGTGCAGAGGCGGTGAGCTCTGATGACGAAGAAGCGATGCTGCTCGCCAAGGCCATGGCGCTGTCCATGTCGGCAGCAAAGCAGAACCAGAGCCGACAGATAGAGGAAGAAACCAAAGAGGACTCTGATGCGCCCAACAACGTGGAGAGTGAGGACTCAACAGTGCTATCGACGAGCGGCGTGACCAAGGCTCTACTCAAGAAGGTACGCTTGGATGCATCGTCGTAGTGATCGTGTTGGCGTTGATTTGTTTGCTGACACGTTATCTACCGTCTTGTGTTCGTAGGTGGAGGAAGAGAACGCGGCATACCTGCAGGATTCGCTGGCAGCTACCTCTAGTGCGCTGCACGCTGACGATTTGCATACTTTGCTAGTGCTTCGACACTCACTATCCTTGCATCTGCGTTCGCTGCTGGACGAGATCTGTTAAGCGTAAGTCAGTTTGCTTGGAGGTGCTGGTGGTGACTGTACATACTTATGCAATAGAGGTCCGAAGCTTCGAAGATACACGATGTGCATTAGCGTTATTATCGCTCTCTCAAGTGTCAGGAACATGAATGGCGCGGCGAGACCGAAAAGATCAACATGAAGAGCTGGAAAAGAGAGGGGGGGGGGCCGCAGAGGACACCGTCGTAGCAGAGCGACAACCACGGGACCATTTACGCGGCAGCAGCAACCACAGCGTGGCGCTTGAACACACCGGTCTGCTCGCCTTGGGCCTGCTCCCATCTCGCCAGCTTGCTGCGGTAGGTCTGGATCAAGAACTTGAGCGCCGTGGGGCCGCCGATGACCGCCTCGAGCTTGTCACGACTGCGCAGATCCAGCAGCGTGAGCTCAGGCAGCCCCTCCGAGATGAAGAAGACCGAGTCCGACGTGAGCTTCGTGCAGCCCCAGAGACGCAGCTCCTTGAGGCGACTCATGGCCGCCGCCACTTGCATAATGGCAGCATCCGTGAGTCTCGAGCACTGCGACAGGTTCAGCGAGCGCAGCCCCGGCAGCTTCTCGCACAGCGTCTGCACGCCCTTGTCCGAGACCTTGTAGCAGTAGCGCAGGTTGAGGTCCTTGAGCTGCGGCAGGTGCGCGGCCACTGCCGCCACCACCTTGTCGTCCACCTTGTGCGCGTACCGCAGATTGAGTCTCTCGAGCTGCGCGCAGTGCTGCACCACGTGCACAATGGCCGCGTTGTCCACATTGTGGCAGCCCCAGAGACTCAAGTCCCGCAGCTGCGTGCACTGCGCGATACCACGAACATCTTCACCCCTGACCGTGTGGCAGCCCAGCAAGTCCACGACGCGCAGCGTCCGCGCGTTCCTGCTCAGCAGCTTCTTGAGCGCCGCGCGGTCCACCGCCATGTCCCTGAGTCGGAGCTCTCTGAGGCCGTCGCACGCGTCTGCAATGATCCCCAGAGCCTCCGCGTCCATCGCCGTGCACCTGTTCAGCTCCAGCACCTTCAGCGTTGCCAGCGCCTCTTTAGCGCCTGCACTGGTGAGTACAGATACGTTGAAGCCGTCGCAGCCGGCCAGACGCAGCTCCGTGAGCCCCGTGGGCGTCGAGTGACGGAGCAGCGCCGACCAAAAGGCCGCCGACTCGGTGCGGAGCTCGGCGGCGCACAGATGCTCCGTCTTGTCCTGACAGGCCGCGCACCGGCCGCAGTAGGACACGACACGAGGCGCCAGCGGCTCTCGATGCAGCAGCGACTTGGAGCTGCACAGCAGCGCGAACTGCTCGCGGATGCTCAGCAGGTCGAGCACCTGGCGGAGACTCTCGCTGGCGAGAGCCTCGAAGCCCGAAGCGGCCGCCATGGGTGGAGGGAAGGAGGACGTTTGTCTGGTGGTTGGAGGGGGCTTAGAGCGACTGCCAAAAGGCCGTGCGGGTTTCGTGCGAGCGCTGGTTGATCCACTGGTGCTGCGGGCAGTCCTTCAGCATCCCCTTGAGCTGCTGAACGGACTAGGGACGGGAGGAGACGAAGAAGACGGCGGGGCGGACTTCTAACTCTCTCTCTTTGACTTGGGCGGCAGGAAGACCGAGTGACACGGACTGAAGGCTGGACTGGAGGCTGGAGGGCGAGGGCGATGACGAACACCGGCTGTGTTGTGTCTCTCGGGCGGCGAATTGCAGAGTGAACTGCTGTTTGGAGGCGAGGTTTGTGGATTTTCTATTTCGACGGTCTCCTTGAAGATTCTCAGACTTGCTGGCCAAAACGTGAGGAAAGGTTGGATAACGTTAGATAGGATACCGTACTGTACTGTACTACTGTACATGTACATGTACCAAGTCGACGCGCTAAATAGACCTTTAGTTCACATTTTGAGTATTAGGCGACTATCTAGGCAAATCACAGGAAGATGTTGCACGCTACGAAACAGGGCACCTTTCCCGCAAGTGCTTCTAGAATGATCAAGTACTCAATCTTTAACCAAAGATTCTTGAATCGCTGAGCACCGAGTGACGTAGGTAGGACTCGATAATCAGCGAGGATCGACCAATCTACGAAACGACTCTCCCATTTATCAATTCATCACGCACTAAACTAAGAACCATGGTACCCTCCCAAAGAAGGCAAAGCCAGGCGCTGAACCACCAGCTATTATACCACCGGCGGAAATCGCCCAAAGAGTCCCCTCTTCAGCTCAACCTGGTAATGACCGCCAAACACGTAGAGGCAGAACGCATATTCCTCCCTGTTCGTAGTGAAGATGGACTTAACTACCAGAACTGCCTGTGCGTCTCCACGTGATCGGCCACAAAACGCGCGTAAAGCGCCTTGCTGTTCAAAGGCGCATCTGCGAAAAGCGCAAGGTGCGCTTGCGTCGAATGCTCGCAGCTCAAATTGGGCGTCCGTCTGCAAGTTTCCGGGGTGATAGGAGTGAAGATCACGAGAATTTTAGTAATTGCGAAAACCAAGTTTTTTTATTAACTAAAAGAGAAGACGCCGGTACGAATTAGTCGGTAAATCGGCAAAGCATCGATCTTCTAGTAGAAGACGCAGTCAATTCTCAAAGACAGACTACTTTACGGAAATTACTGCGTATTTAGCGTTGTAACTGGACTTTATCGATAGCCTTGCAATTTTACAAAAGTGATGCATAATCGATCATGTGGCGACAATTTTTCGATTTACTCAGTAGCTGGGTTAGAGACCTAATGGAAAGATGGCACGTGGCCTCTCTCTCTTTTGGTTCAACACGTGCCAGTGATGACGGCGGCGCACGTGGCGTCCGCTCAGGACGTTGAGCGCGCGCATCCCGGTTGAAACTGTGGCAGTGGACGCCGCCACAAACGGTGCGGTGCAAACAAACGATCGGCAGTTTGATCCCTTCTGAAGCAGGACTCGTCTTCAGGACTCTCATTGCGACAGACCGAGGAAGTTTGCCTGGACACTTCAAACTTTGAAGTTCAAAGTGCAGTGTAGTGGTACAGTACTCTCCTCAATCAACGGCCGCTGATGATTGAGTAACGAATTGGTGAGTAATATTCTTGTGGTCCACATCAATCCCGACCCCCATTTTTCATCCAATCAAGTCCTCGAACGTGAAAAATAAACAGCACAACTTTTCCCGTTCTCTCATTGGTCGAAACTCCCCGTAGTGTCCGCCAGCCAGCCATATTCCATTCCACCTCGCAAGTGCAGCCATATCATGCAGAGCGGCGGACGCCCCATGGGCGCGGGCGGCGGGCGCGGCGAGCGGCGCAACCCGCTGGTGAAGCAGCTCGTGCTGGAGAACGACCGGCCGGCCAAGATCAGCCACCTGAACTTCGGGCTGCTGTCGGACGTGGACATGATGCAGATGTCGGAGCTGCGCGTGCACTCGAAGGACCTGTTCAAGCTGCAGACGCGCGAGCCGGCGGCCGACGGCGTGCTGGACAAGCGGCTGGGCGTGTCCAACAAGAAGGACACGTGCGACACGTGCCACCTCAAGCTGGCGGACTGCGTGGGCCACTTCGGCTACATCAAGCTGGAGCTCCCCGTGTTCCACATCGGGTACTTTAAGGCCATCACGGAGATCCTGCAGAACATCTGCAAGAGTTGCAGCCGCGTGCTGCTGGGCCCGACCGAGCGGGAGACTTTTCTCAGGAGGATGAGGGACCCAAGAGCCGACGTGCTGCGTCTTGTGGCACTGAGGAAGAAGATCTCGACGCTCTGCAAAAAGACCATCAAGTGTCCGTACTGTGACGCTATTAACGGCACAGTGCGCAAGGTCACGAGCACGACGCTCAAGCTCGTGCATGAGAAGTACCGTGCCAAGGCCACCCACGACCTGCGCAATGTGTTCGTGGCTCAATTCGCGGAGGCTCAAGCCAATAACCCGGAGATCGGGACCCACTTGCCCAAGGCGCAGGAGGATTTGAGTCCGCTCGTGGTACTGCAGCTGTTCAAGGAGATCCCGGACCAGGACTGCGAACTGCTCTGGGTGGACGCGGACAACGGACGCCCCGAGAGGTTGATCCTCAACTCGGTGCTGGTGCCTCCCGTGTGTATCCGCCCGTCGGTGGCTATGGACGGAGGCACCGGCAGCAATGAGGACGACATCACTGTCAAGCTGCAGGAGATCGTGCAGGTCAACTTTGCACTGCGAGCGGCGCTGCAGAAGGGCGCGTCGCTCAAGATGGTCATGGAGGACTGGGACTTCTTGCAGATTCAGGTGGCGCAGCTCATAAATGGAGACACGCCCGGGCTGGTCAAGCCGCCCGGAACAAAGACTGGAATTCGAGGACTGTGCCAGCGCCTTAAGGGAAAGCAGGGTCGATTCCGTGGTAATTTGTCTGGAAAGCGTGTGGACTTCTCGGGTCGTACGGTCATTTCGCCCGACCCGAACCTACGGATTGACCAGGTGGGTGTCCCCGAACACGTGGCCAAGACCATGACGTACCCGGAGAAGGTGACGCGCTACAACATTGAGAAGCTGCGCAAGTGCGTCGTGAATGGACCGAATGTGCACCCCGGTGCGAATATTATCCGCATCGAAGGACAGAAGTTCACGAAAAATTTAATGTACGGCGACCGCGCTAGTCTTGCCGACGAGCTCAAGATCGGTGATATTGTGGAGCGCCACATGGAGGACGGAGACATTGTGCTGTTCAACCGTCAGCCCTCGCTTCACAAAATGTCCATTATGTCCCACCGCGTAAAGGTGATGCCATGGCGCACGTTCCGTTTCAATGAGTGTGTGTGCTCGCCGTACAACGCCGATTTCGATGGTGATGAGATGAACATGCATCTTCCGCAGACAGAGGAGGCTCGTACCGAGGCTATTACGCTGATGGGTGTGGAGCAGAACCTTATCACGCCCCGCAATGGTGAGCCGCTGGTTGCTGCTACGCAGGATTTCCTTACGGCGTCTTACTTGCTCACACAAAAGAACGTTTTCTTCAACCGCGAGCAGTTCTGCCAGGTGATTTCGATCATGAGCGATGCGAACGAACACATTGAGCTGCCCCCGCCAGCGATCGTGCTTCCTATGCGCCTTTGGACCGGAAAACAGGTGATCAGCCTTTTGGTGAAGCCCAACTCGCAGACGAAGGTGATGGCGAACCTGGAGCTCAAGGAGCGCAACTACACGGACAACAAATACATGTGCTGGAAGGACGGCTACGTTTGCTTCCGGAACAGCGAACTGATCTGTGGCAACCTGGGCAAGAAGACGCTGGGTGACGGCAGTAAGCAGGGTCTGTTTTACGTACTGATTCGTGACCATGGATCTCACGAAGCTGCGCGCTGCATGAACCGTCTCGCCAAGCTGTGCGCGCGTTGGCTCGGTAACTTTAAGGGCTTCTCTATTGGTATCGATGATGTCACGCCTTCGGAGCATCTTGCCAAGGAGAAGGAAAAGCTTCTGCAGACTGGCTACGACGCAGCAAACAACTCCATTGAGGAGTACCGACGTGGAAAGCTTTCCTTGAAGCCCGGATGTAACGCTATTCAGTCGCTCGAGAGTGAACTTAACGGTCTCCTTGGTAAGCTGCGTGAGACAGCAGGTGCTGAGTGTATGCGCACGTTGCCGTTCCACAACAACCCACGTATCATGGCCGAATGTGGTTCCAAGGGTAGTGCACTAAATATCTCGCAGATGATGGCGTGTGTGGGTCAGCAGTCGGTGGGCGGCAAGCGTGTTCCGGAGGGTTTCGTGAACCGCACATTGCCTCACTTCTTGCCGCACGCGCTGCACGCCTCCGCCAAGGGATTCGTGGCTAACTCGTTCTACAGTGGACTGACGGCCACCGAGTTCTTCTTCCATACGATGGGAGGACGTGAAGGTTTGGTCGATACTGCTGTGAAGACGGCCGAGACGGGTTACATGGCCCGTCGTCTCATGAAGGCTCTGGAAGACTTGTCATGCCAGTATGATCAGACCGTGCGCAACTCTGAAGGCTCGGTGGTGCAGTTTACATACGGTGATGATGGCCTGAACCCGGCATACATGGAGGGTGACGATCGACCGGTTGACTTCCATCGCCTGTTGGAGCACATTCGTAACACATTGCCTGACCGTGAGTCCCCGGCGCTGCTGCCGTTCGAGCTGCGTCGCCTGGCTAAGCAGGTCGTACAGCGCCCGCAGTTCCAGGCTATTCTACCAACGGGTCGCAAGTTCCTGATTGAAATTGAAGAGTTTTTGGGCTCCATTGCGAGTGAAATTTCCGCGAACCGCTCGGGCTGTGGCATTGATTCGATGGACAGGGATGTGAAGACATACGCGTCTAAGCTTGAGAAGGCATTTGATGACGATGAGGCGGCTAGTGTGCTTAAGACCAAGCCAGAGGCTGGTGATACCAAGAAGGAGAAGAAAATCCAAGTGTCCACTAAGCTGGAAAAGCTTGCTAAGCCTCAAGGCCGCCGCCGCTTGGTCAAACCCGAGGATGAGTCGGACGACGACACGGAGGACTCGGATGAGGATATGAGCCTGGACCTGACCACTTACAAGCAGAAGGGGCTGGACAAGGTCGGCCTGCCTGAATGGGAGCGCACTCGCTTTAAAACGGCGAAGGCTCGCGCTGAGTGGACTAAGCGTGCAGCTAAGGATGGTTCTGCTGAAAAGGAAGAGGCTGCGTGGCTGTTGTCGCACAATGTGTGCCGGATTACGGCTAAGCAGGTGGAGAAGCTGCTGGAGGTCTCGCTGTATAAGTACAACCGCGCGGGAATGGAGCCCGGTGAGGCTGTGGGTGCCTTGGGTGCGCATTCTATCTCGGAGCCTGGTACTCAGATGACACTGAAGACGTTCCACTTTGCCGGTGTTGCAAGCATGAACGTGACGCTTGGTGTGCCGCGTCTCAAAGAGATCATCAATGCCTCCAAGGTGATTAGTACGCCCATTATCACTGCGGCACTAGTGTGCAAGACGGACGAGCGCTCGGCGCGTATCGTGAAGGGCCGGATTGAGAAGACGACACTGGGCGAGATCGCTGTGCACATCAAGGAGGTGTTCGCGCGCGACCAGGCCTACCTTTCGGTGAAGCTGGACTTGGCGGCCATTGAGCAGCTGCACCTAAACATCACGGCACGGTCTGTGCGCAACAGTATCCTGAACGCTGTCGGCGTGGGCCCTCGCGGCGCGTTGCGGCTACTCAAGGAGCAGCATGTTCTTCTCAACGCGCGCTGCCCGGACAAACTGCGCCTGTTGGCACCTCCCAACTACAAGGGCGCCAAGGGTGACACGCGCGGTGCATACTTCGCTCTGCAGGCGCTCAAGGGTGAACTTCCTGGTGTGATCGTGCAGGGTATCCCGACCGTGAACCGTGCTGTCATCAACTATGAAGAGGTGCAGGATGGGAGTGCAGCCAAGTCGCTCCACTTGCTGGTGGAGGGTTACGGTCTTGCTGAAGTCATGGGAATCCCAGGTGTGGATGGTCTTCACACGACATCGAACCATATCATCGAGGTGGAGAAGACACTGGGTATTGAGGCGGCACGTGAGCTCATTAGCTCCGAAGTGAACTACATCATGAGCGCGTACGGTATTGGTATCGACAGACGTCACTTGATGCTGTTGTCGGATATCATGACGTTCAAGGGCGAGGTGCTGGGTATCACGCGCTTCGGTATCGCTAAGATGAGGGAGAGCGTGCTCATGCTGGCTTCGTTCGAGAAGACAACGGATCACCTTTTCGACGCTGCAGTCCACTCGCGCACGGATGCTATCGTGGGTGTCAGTGAGTGCATTATCATGGGTATCCCGATTCCTATGGGTACGGGCATTTTCAAGCTGCTGCGCGAGGTGGAGAAGCCGCGCGTGCAGCAACGGCGGCCGCTTCTTTCAGCCCAGCTTTAGACTCGACATGGACAAGCCTACGACCACACTAAGGAAAGGGTAAGATGACGATTTCGTAGTCTTGCTGCCTGCATGTACTACTTACTTACTGTAACTGTTCACTACCTGCAACTGGTTCTCAGTCGTCTTGTGCTCCATGTGACGATCGCCCCGGTCTTTGGTGTTGGTGGCGGTTGCCGCTCTTCTGCTCTCGGCGCTTCCCTCGTCCTTTTCGCAGTAAATCGTCCGCGAGTCGCTCAAGAATCTGGTGCAGTGTGAAGTGGGGAAGTTGGCACTCGCCGGGGGGCTTGGGACATCGCATGTGAGCGTACAGATCAGCGGCTGTCGGATCTGATGGTGGTGCGTTCTCTTCGCCGCAGAACGCGTAGTTCAGCGTCACCGGAACTGGTCGATTCAACATCTCGAAGTTTGCGCGCGCCGCCTTCTTCAGCACCTTTGTGTAGTTATCGAACTTCCATCGCCTCGCTTTACCTGGTGCCTTGGACCCAGCAACTCGTTCCAGTAGACGCAGATGAATGTGCTCGCAACTTTCACCACTGGAGATCTGAGGACATTGGCCCTCCAAAAAGAACGTGGCGCAGTACATACCCGTCTGGAACGTGTACGGGATACGATCTCGGAGATTCCACGACGGTAAGACGGAATACGCCGGTGGCATGGCATCAGACATTGGCAGCACTGCTGCTGCTGCTCCATTCGTTTTCCTTGGCATGAAACCATACAAGTCAATCGCAGGCGTTTCGATCCCAGGCTCAGCAGTAGCCATGAGCACTTCCACTCCACCCCGCCGTTTGCCGAAAGTACTTGAACCGTTTGCATCATGTGGACGTAGTAGATAATTGCCGACTGGGATGTCACTCAGTGCGGTGAATAGCGTGGACAACCACTGGAACTTGGACGCCGGACTGGAGACAACACATCAAAATGAAATCACACACGTTAGTTCGTTTGCAAGCCTTAAGACAATGAAGATGCTCAAACTTACTCGAAGGACTCAAGCGGAAGAGTTTGCTGATTTTTGTCCCCGTAGATGAGTGACGCTGGCGAATACGTCTTCCAGGAGGTGATGACGTTTTTCGTAGGATTGACCCGCGCCACGAGCACGGTGGAGCCACCGCGGAGCCACGAATGAAGCCAGAAGCGGCATCTCTCGCTCGTTGTTAGCTGCTCCTCGACTCCCAGTACATTATAATCTGGCTTAACAAATACGCTGAGAGGGGCGATGGAATGTTTCCTGGGCTGATCAGGAGTACTCTCAGCTGCTGCAGCAGTTGTAATCATACTCGCTTGTGTCGTACTGCGCACCAAGACTCGCTTGTCATCAAGCTGCCAGATATGATATGCCGTTCGTCCGCCAGTTGATCCCTGAACAACGGATTCAGTCTATAGCATAAGACGTTAGACTCTTACTGCGGTTCTTCTCCGCAGAACAGGCAAATACCTCACCTCAAAGCGTGACAGCAACGTAGCTCGTCCAGCTTCTGCTACCTTTTCTCGTGTAGTTGGTCTATTGCCCGGTAGCGGACGATCTAGGAAGATGCGCTTCTTCGATGCACCTCCATGTATGATCGCTCGGCTTTTCATAGGAATCCCCCAACCTGCTGGCTGCGTATCCCAGGCATTCCACGAGTTAGTTCTTACAATTTGTTTTCTTCTCAAGTGCACCCGACTTACCACATGGGCGAAGCGTGTCGATGTATCACTGTCAAAGAGCGAGACCAAAGTAGACGACGAGATGGCCAAATCGCAGTCGTACTTCTCCATTAACTCCTCGGCTTCCAAGTCAGCTGAAATGACCTGGCGCGGAGACACCACTTCCAGAGCCAACCCACCACTCTCATCTGAAGCAGTCTTCAATGGCTGACCAGGCTTTAGTTTTCTCGGGTCGATAGCGCAGCACGAACCGCGAGCTGCAACCTCCTTGGCTTTGATTGCGGCAGACCCAGTGCCACTATGTGTCCCTCCACTCGGCAGTTGCACTACCACACACGGCTCAAACCAACGTGGATAAAGACGGTAGATATCGTTCCAACACTGCGTCAGCATCGCTTCGTACTACACATCAAGAAGACAAAAACACAGCAAAGAAAAAAAACTCCAGTCAGCTCTACTTCTTCCATCGACTCGCACCCCTCGTACCCAAGACAGAGCAAAAGCTGGCATTTGCATCTCGTTCGCAGCAGCTTCAGCAGCCAACGATCTCGCCATCATCCTGCAAAATCCCACTTGCTCCATCTCAACGTCCGCTTTCATCTGTCCCCACTGCTTTGCTTCATCCGCCGAAAGTGCCAGCACCTCGGGCAATCCGCGCTACAGTACCACACAACAGCCAAAACTTCAAAAATCAGCACCTAGCTCCACCAGCTTCTCCACCCGTGTTCCCACGCTGGCTATAGTCAAAAACCACCTATCCCGCACCTGTTGAGCCTGGAAGAGCTTGCGTTGCAACTGCAGGTATCGCTCATGTTGGGCCACCGGAATCCCGGAGACTCGTCGTCGAGCATTGTCGAGCTCCAACATTTTCTCAGGCCGCTGGATGCGATTGGCCTCGATGGCCTCCACCAGAAGCAGCATCAAGTGCTTCGTTTGCTTCTTCACTTGCACGGCCGCGGAGCTTTTCCGACCCGAATCGGGCGTCTCCGGCGTGACAATGGTCCGTCGTTTGGCCTCGAATTCCCCATACAGACGCGACTCGTGGACGTCCCCACGCACAGAAAACGCTGCGAATTCATCGGCCGTGAAGAAAGGAGAACTGTCGGGGTCGGTGGCAGCCTCGGCGCGGCGCTTACGGCCGGCAAAGAGGCGCTGCGGGACGGCGAAGGCACTCGACGGTCCGTCCGCGAGCTTTGGCGTCGTGTCCATTGGGCTAAAGTGATTATTGAGATACATCAACCAATGAGAGAAGAAATTGAAGATAGATTGACCAATCATATAAGCGCAAATGTACTATGCAGGAGTCCGCGCCTCAAGCTACACCACACCTACCATGGCAGCTCCGAGCTGGGGTACGTGGGGTCCGCGTTCAGGAACTTGCCCGTGTCCTCGATAGTCAGCTTGTCGGCGACACCCGCAATGGACGCAGCAACGTCGGCGGGCTTGAGCACCCCGAGATTCCCCGTGAGCTCGGTGTTGACGTATCCGGGGTGAACCACCACGACAGCAATCTTGCTTTCGCGCAGGTCCCTCGCGAGCGAGCGGGTCACCATGTTGAGCGCCGCCTTCGAAGACGTGTAGATGTACTGGCCGTTGAAGATACTGGCGTACTCGTCCACGTTGCTGCTGATACTGCCCAGAATCGACGAGATCTGCACGACCGAGGCGCTGCCACGGAGCTTGGCGGCGAGCTGCAGGTTGGGCTGCAACGCTCGCGTGACGAGGAACGGACCCACCACGTTGACCTCGTACACGTCCACGAACATAGCCTTCGTGGGCTCGACGATCTCCGTGAGCCACCCAGTGCCAGCGTTGTTGATGAGCAGGTCGATGGCCACCCCCTCCAGCTGACGAGCCACGTCGGTCACCGATTCTCCATCGGTCGTATCGATCGTGACGATTTTAAAGGGCGAAAGTGCGACGAGCTGGTGACATACGTTGTGGTTACCGTTAGCATTAGAAGGCGTAGACTGCGAGGTAACATGGTGAGCGAGAGTTTGTGCACGCACCTTTTCGGTATTGCTGTTGGCACGGGCCGTGCCGATGACATTCCAGCCAGCCTTGGTGTAGTAAGTCGCCAAGGCGAGGCCGATGCCGCGCGTGCTTCCCGTGATGAAAACAGTCTTCTTGGTGGTGGCCATGGTCGTGGAGTTGGTTGCTTCAGTTGATCGCAAGTTTTAAAGTGGGAAGCTGTTCGGTCACTGAAGTGTTGGCGTGTCTGCAACAGAACGTAGCTTTGGTAGTACTATATACTGAAGTATTAAATAGCCATAACGAAAGGGAGCATGTATTATTGATTACCTACAGTGCAATATGACTTTCGGTTTGTATGAAAGCGCAATCGCTAGGATCACTTGAATGCAGTAACACATGTAAGCAGGAAAGCGATCACGTGCCCTGCTCTATATGTATACTGTATGGCAGCGTAATCGCTACGATCACTGAGGTGATACCACGTCAAGATCATGCGCCTACGCATGTTGAGCTGTGATCCCCTTTCATCGAACTCTGCAAGTTGTCTCAGGCTGACACTAACGTTACATGTATCAGCTTGACGCAGCTTAGCCCTTGCAACAGTACCGGCGCGGCAAATGATCTGCAGCGCCGTCCAAATACAGTTTGAGCCGCGCTTGGAATGATGTTGTGTGTCATCTATCGCCCCAAGAAGCTCCATTGTGTGCATGCAATTGGCGTCGATGTTGACGACTTGAAAATACAAGTGTGGATACCTCAAGCGCTGACAGTAACCTAGTCAAAAAGTAAAATCGTGCTTCGCCAGCCAGCACCCAAACAAGCTTGGCTCAGATTTCGCGACACTTCATTTTCCAACAATCAAGACCGCAGCTACAAGTATAATACATGGAGAATCACACAACAGCTACCATGGTGACAGTGATTACACCCTCATTTCGTCCATGATGTTGTCCAGCCTTACGCCAGTGTTTCCAATAAGGACGGCCGCAGCAGCTGCATCCACTGCTCGGTATTCTGGCACATGTCGTCCCAGTGTTCAGGAGACATCGCAAAGCCGGGATAATGCAGTCGCGTATAAACCGATCGCGTCAGAACAACCACAACTTCTTGCTCTCCTTTGGTCCCTCTCGGTTTTTGCCGAGCGTAGGAACTGATCTCCAGTACCGAGCTCAAGTCTCTACGAACTCTCGTCTCCGAGTGGAAGGGATACCGGTCATCTTCGTCGACAAAGTCGCAAACAACAATCCCAAATCCGCGGTGTTGACCCACTTTCGTGCCTTCCTCCACGAGCTTGGAGAAGAAAACCGTGTTGGACTCCATTTGGTGTCCACTCCGTGTGGTCGTCACGAGACGGTTCTGCGCGACGTCCGCATTGAAGCTGTCGTTGTCCTCGCGGATGGTCACACTTCCGAAGTTCTCGGAGCGGCTGATCTCGAGGTTGCTGAAGTACGTAATGAGCGCAGTGAATGCTTGCTGCACCGTAGTGAATCGTTTGAACGGCATGACGGCGAAGGAAGACGCGTAGTAGTCGCCACTCGAGGCTTCGAAGCCGTGGTCGTCGTGCATCGGCCGCCACGGTTGGTGGATTTGAGGCTTTCGTCTCTGTAGCAGATGAAGCCCACGAGTGACCACGTCGTCTTTCATCGCCGTAAGCGCAGCCCGTCGAGAACTCTCACCCTTGTCCAAGTGAATGAACCTGTGCAGCGAGCTTCCCACCTCCGTGTCCTACGCATGCACAGTACTTTATCTGTTAGTGACAATTCTCCGTCGACAACTTGCCGACTCCCTCTCTGGTCAATTGATGCCTTACAGTGAGTGAATATTCGTTCGTCAACGCGTGGACGGAGGTGAATTGGTCTTGCTGATCCCGAACAGCTCGCCGTAAGAGACGGTTCTCCACCATTTTGTCCTGGCATCGCCGGTCCCTCTCTTGGCTTCCAAAGGTCTTCGTCTTGAGGACCTCAAGACGTTCAGTCAACATGTCGATCTCCACCAACAAAGCCTCCTTTTCCTCCTACCACAACCGACCAGCGGTGAGACGTACGTCGATACAATAGACAGCGGAGACGGTCAGCCGTGCTACCTTGACAATGGCGTGAGTGGATTTGCGGTATTTCCGCTTCCGCTTCTTGGGCTGCGTCTCTCCTCCTGAGTCCATGCCGCCAACTCTATCGGCGAGGTCCTGCGATGGTATTGGTAAAAAAAGAGAAATATGCGTGGCAGGGCCATGCTCGGCCTAAAAAAACTCATGTACTCGGACAACAACGGTGTTATTTGGAAGGCCTCAGGTACTGCAAATACGACACGACGGAAGGATTTAAAGTTCACAGACCGGCGCACCGCCCTGAATCAAAAGCACTGCACGCCACATCCTAAGCCTTAGTCGTCGCTCAATTCGCTTGAAGTGTCCGACTTCTCAGGTTTCTCTAGCTTTAGCTCTAACACGCCTTGGTAGTCGACGTGCTTGCGCTCGCGGGCATCGACGCCGAGCCACAGCATATCGGGGCGACTGTAGTGTCCGCAGCTGTCCACCAGCGTGCGCGCGCCGATGAGGAGCTTCTTGTCGAGGTCAGCGAACACCAAGCCTTCCTCCGTCTCAGGGAGGCGCTTCGACAGCAAGCGGCCGTCAGGTCCGTAGATGGCCGAGCACCCTCCTCCAGGAGCGTTGTAAATGGGGCCATTCTGCGTCTTCAGGATGTCGATGCCGCGTTGCGAGGTGACCGCAGTGGTGTGCAGCACGAAGCACCCTCCTTCCACCGCGTACTGCTGTCCAGCGCAGTGACTTCCCTCGCGACTCATTCCCCAGTGCCCAGCGTCTCCTTCCACGAACGGGTCCAGAGCTGGCCAAGAGCCGACGTGGATCTCTTCGCGCTGCAGGAACGTGTGGTACTTGAGCAGCGGCTGAATGTGCTCCCAGCAGTTGAGTGCGCCAACCTTGCCGAGCGGCAGATCCACGACGTTCATCAACGAGGACCCCGATGCGTCCCCGAACACCGTGCGCTCGACGTGCGTGGGCTTGAATTTGCGGCGCTTCATGAGGATCTCACCGGTAGCGCCGGAGATCGTGGCTTGCGCCATGTACAGCGAGTTGTGGTCGTTCTCGGAGAACCCCAGCACGACGTTGACGTTGTGCTTGGCGGCAGCAGCGCGGATCGTCTCCATCTCCGGCGAGTCAATCTTGAGCGAGTTCTCGATGTACTGGATGGTGAGCTCCGGGTCCATCGGTCGAGTCCAAATCCACGCCGGGTAGCCTGGGATGAAGCACTCGGGGAACGACACGAGTTGAGCGCCCCCTTCCGCGGCCTCTGCGATCAAGGAGCACGTCTTCTTGACACCGGCTTGCAGGTCGAGCCATTCGGGCTCAGCTTGGACGGCAGCGACGCGAACAATCGATTCGGAGGGAGCCATGGTGCGGTGGGTAGTGGAGTGCGTCGAACGAGAGAAATCAAATAATGGCCCTGCAAGGGAGACAGGTAGATAGCAGCTAATTGGTGTGTCGAGGTGCGCTCCACGCTAGTGTCTGGAGAGATCTCGTCCTAGCATTGGCGTGAGGTGCCGCGCATCAGGGCCATAGTCGATGGGGTGAAGCCCATGGCCAATGACAGCTCGCTGTCTTCGTGCTCGTCATGGAGGTGTTAAACCAATGGTGCAATGCCAGACCTTGTCGACGCGCGCTGCGATGAGTTTGCGGTATGTTGCAGTGGTACTGCGCATCAGTATCTGGGCGCGCAAACATGCCGAATCCGTGAAGTTCCGCGCAAACATCGCAATCGTCATGATGACGGTGGGCCTGGTGTTGTTGTTATTTGCCGCGCAAACACCAAAGATTAATGAAGTGACGCGCAAACAAACTTTTAGAAAAAATGCAAAAGGCAACAAAACAGCAACTTCATACATGAATTTGACACCAAGTTCACACTTGATATTTCGACAACTACAACCCTCAAGAAGCAGCGTCCAAATATGAGTTACTCCACCTCGCCAGCGCACACCGTGTTCGTGGTGCTCACGATCATCTCGTCGATATTCATTCGGCTTTCGCCGTTTCCGGACTTCTACCGGATCTACAAAGAAAAAACTACGGGTGAAGTCGCAGTACTACCAGTCATTCTTCTCGGGATGACCTGCTGCTTGCTCACGATCTACGGCTACCTGGTCAACAATATCTTCCCATTGTTTTTCGTCGCGATTCTTGGGATTCTCACGTCCAGTGTGTTCATCGGAGTCTTTTACAAGTTCACTCCAGACCGCGCTTCCGTCCGCCGAGTGTGTGCAGTCAACTTGCTCGTCGTTGTGCTGGTGGTTATTTACACCGGTGTCGCTTTGACAACGTCCGTCACGCATCAATCTCGACACGGAGTCAACTCGACTATCGGCTGGATCACAATTGTCGCCTCTATCGCAATGTTCGGAGCACCACTCGCGACTATCAAGAAGGTCGTGCAAACCAAGTCTGCAGCATCGTTGCCGTTCACCATGAGCCTTACGTACGCCGTCAACTGTCTGCTCTGGGTCGTGTTGTGCCTTCTCGCCCCGGACAAATTCGTGATGATCCCAAATGCCGCCGGCGCCGCGCTCGGAATTGTGCAGGTGATGTTGTATATCATCTATCGCCCCAAGAAGTCCCACTCGGTGCAGGCAATTGACATCGATGTCGACGACTTGGAGATACAAGTGTGTTCTGATCGTGGTCAAAAAGTGAAATCGTTCCAGGTTGCTTCGCCTTTTCAGCAAAGCCAACACCCAAACAAGCTTGGCCCAGATTTCGTGGCACTTCATTCTCCAGCAACCCAGACCGAGTAAAACCTAAGGACCTAACAGAGAGTGACAATGATAATACCAAGCTTCTTATCGCAAAATACGTGATATGGTGAAGCTTTCGAGATGTAATACCGCCTGTGTTTTCAATTTTATTGCTGTCACAAATTTTGTTGCCGCTCCCAGCAGTATCCAACAGCACCGATCGAATATTTATTCGTAGGAAAGTCCTTGCCAAGTTCGACTCTCCATTTATAAGCCCTCATCAACCCGATTTCAGTGAAGTACATACTTTGGCTCCCCAAAATTCGAACTACTAAATTACTATCGCCAAATAACAATACTTGTACCCGTGCCTCAGCTGGAGGCGTTCGCTTTACCCAGTCTAACGGTACTACATGTAGTGCATCGTCAGCTTGTTTTCGGTTTGACGTGAAAATACGAACACTCCTTCTTGTTCTGATATCATTTGGACGAAGTCGACCATCTATGCCCTCGATCACGAGCTTGCTAGCGACACCAGTACATGTAATAGCGGACATCACGTTAGTGGACTTGAACTACCCAAGGTTCCCGAGATATAGCGATGATTGTTACGGTACAACGGCGGCAGTGCCACATGCACATGTGCAGCGATAGTTGTGCGATATCCCTATAGGCCCCTGGCGACGTCATCTCAATGGTTACAGCATTCTGCACCATGGCAGATCACGGTGCAGTAGCAGACAGACAGCCTCCTTTAATTTAAGTGCTAGTTGTGACAAATTATCGTGTCCGCGCAAACATAATGATGACCCTAGTATACATGTACTAGGCATTCTCGTCATAACCCAGACTCTGGGTGGGTCCCAGCACGGGATCAGAATTATCGGGCTTCTTGAGCGCTGTCACTTCTGAAGTCACGCTCTCAGCGTCAAAAAAGAAAAACAGCTCACATTTCAAGTGAATGATTCTCTAAGTGTTCCTGTTTTGGCCGACAGTGCTGGTGCACCAACAGGTAGGCTAGGCACTGGTGAGGAAGAGGTACGCTACCGTAGTACTAAGTTTTATATTATGTGGACTTCTACAGTAAATCTGAAGTGTATGAACTCAAGCATGAACGAAAGAACGAAGATTGGACAATGATGCTCATGCAGCCACGAGAAGCAGTTGTAAGCTTACATGTACATGTATCATCATACTACAAGCTGTATGTATCGGTAGCGTGCCCTGTTTGCCTTTTTGTACAAAAACATCAACCACACATCATTATCTTCTAGCAAAAACGGATCAATGTTTTGTTTTTTCTTTATGGGGGAGGTATTTTACCACTGCTTGCCTGTCCACCAGCAATTGTACCAAGGTAACTGTTCTCATGGCCGAGGGCTTGTCTGCCTCAATACCATCGCAATAGGTATGGACAAGGACAAAGAGCTACACTTACATGTACAGGTACTAGGTATCATCACTGTACTAGGTAGGTATCATCACTTCCAACTCGCTTCATCATTATCTCATTTCCTTCGTTCAACGCACTCCACTACCCAACGCATCATGGCTCCCTCCGAATCGATTGTCCGCGTCGCCGCCGTCCAAGCTGAGCCCGAATGGCTCGACCTGCAAGCCGGTGTCAAGAAGACGTGCTCCTTGATCGCAGAGGCCGCGGAAGGGGGCGCTCAACTCGTGTCGTTCCCTGAGTGCTTCATCCCGGGCTACCCGGCGTGGATTTGGACTCGACCGGTGGACCCGGAGCTCACCATCCAGTACATCGAGAACTCGCTCAAGATTGACTCGCCGGAGATGGAGACGATCCGCGCTGCTGCCGCCAAGCACAACGTCAACGTCGTACTGGGGTTCTCCGAGAACGACCACAACTCGCTGTACATGGCGCAAGCCACGATCTCCGGCGCTACCGGTGAGATCCTCATGAAGCGCCGCAAATTCAAGCCCACGCACGTCGAGCGCACGGTGTTCGGGGACTCATCGGGGTCCTCGTTGATGAACGTCGTGGATCTACCGCTCGGCAAGGTTGGTGCTCTCAACTGCTGGGAGCACATTCAGCCGCTGCTCAAGTACCACACGTTCCTGCAGCGCGAAGAGATCCACGTCGGGTCTTATCCAGCTCTGGACCCGTTCGTGGAAGGAGACGCTGGTCACTGGGGCATGAGTCGCGAGGGAAGTCACTGCGCTGGACAGCAGTACGCGGTGGAAGGAGGGTGCTTCGTGCTGCACACCACTGCGGTCACCTCGCAACGCGGCATCGACATCCTGAAGACGCAGAATGGGCCCATTTACAACGCTCCTGGAGGAGGATGCTCGGCCATCTACGGACCTGACGGCCGCTTGCTGTCGAAGCGCCTCCCTGAGACGGAGGAAGGCTTGGTGTTCGCTGACCTCGACAAGAAACTCCTCATCGGCGCGCGCACGCTCGTGGACAGCTGCGGACACTACAGTCGCCCCGATATGCTGTGGCTCGGCGTCGATGCCCGCGAGCGCAAGCACGTCGACTACCAAGGCGCGCCCGAGAAAAAGCTGGAGAAGCCGGAGAAATCCGACACTGCAAGCGAATCGAGCTGGGACAACCACCCTTGAAGTCGTGTATCTCCCGTCCTGCTACATTCCATCACATCGGTGTAAGTAGCCATTGCATCAGTTGCTACAAAGTCGTATTTCCACGCTTAAATACACACCCACTTTTCCATGCAGTACACAACACCCTCTCCCCACCTTGCCAGTCTACGGAATCAGCAGTTCACGACGGTGCAAGTTGATCTTGTACTCCCACGACTGCTGCTGCGCGTAGCTGGACGCGTACAGCACGTACATTGTCCCCTTCACATAGAGCTTAACCGGGAACAAGCGGCTCGGGTCGCTCTTGGGTTGTGCACTCGACTTGATGATCTGCAGCTTGGCCAGGTCCAGACTGATGAGCAGCTTGGCCGTCGTGTTGTCGAACAGGTGAAAGCTCGTGTCCGTCAAGACGCCCCAGCGCGTGACCACCGTCTTCCTGGCAGGTGACGCGCTCGCCGGCGTCCTGGGCGTGTGCGGCGCCGGAGAGGCCAGCAACCCATTGCTCGAGACCTGCCTCGACCAGAAGGAGAAGGAGCGTCTGGGCCGCGTGGAAATGGGCGGCGCCATGAGGAATTGACCCGATTTGCACGGCATTCTTGACGAAATAGGCGTCACCTGCAGCTGTACGGAGCCTTGGACGAAGCGGTGGAGCCCCACGATCGACTCTTCTACTGGGAACTTCCACTTGGCCAGCGGCGCGCTGAACGTCTTCTGGGTCTCCCAGCCAGTCTCCATTGGGGCGACGGCTTGGCCCAGGAACCTCAGGCGACCCGTGTTGGTGACGCCGATGAGCGTCGTAACTACGTCGCACTTACTCGAGAGCAGCGGCACGAAGAACGTGTCCGTCCAGGCTGGAAGGTTCACGTTGGAGCTCTTGGACGTGGAGAAGTGGAACATGAAGGGCCCGAACGGCTTCTTGAGCACGCGCACGTTGCAGAAGAGCGACACCACGTTGCGGAAGTCGCAGAGCATCTCTAGCCCCTGCACGCCCGTGATCTGAAGCTCCACGGGGCGGCCCACGGCGCTCGACCGCGCGGACAACCGGCGGCGCGTCAGGAAGCAGCGCGCGAGTCGCTGGGTCACGACAGCGGCGTCATGACGCGACGCGCGACGCTCCACCGGCTGCAGCTGCTCCTGCTCCAGAAGGCGGCGCGCCTCGGCGACGCGCGGGTTGGTGGGTGGGGGAAGAGTCTCGCCCCACACGCGGCGGCTCTGCGCGTCCATGGGCGGCGTGCCAGGCATAGGCAGATGCTGCTCTTGATCCTGCTCCTGTTCGGGCTCGTGCTGCTGCGTGGGTGAGAGCTTCTTGGCGGGCGGCGTGCCCGGATGGTTGCAGTCCTCGCTTGGGCGGCGCGGCGGGCGCACGATCGAGGGCATCTCGGACTCGGACGTGGTGTATGCAGTGTATCTGAGGGGAGGGACTGCGAATGGATGAAGTGCACAGGGTGTGGAGCGAATCTCTCAGTCTGGTCGGAACAGCGTTTGACGTTATGCTGGCTCGGGTTTCTGATGGTTTGTGTTGGGGAAAGCCTCGGAACCATATTGACAGTTTGTATGGGAGAGGGCGCATAACTCAGGCGTCTTTTTCGACTGATATGGAGGTGGAGCCATGAGTGCGAGGTGAGGTGGTGGGCGGCGTGCTCCCATGACGTGAACATGTACTACATGTATGCAGGCAGAATTGATGTTTGGTCCTCATACATCCGCGAGCTCGGGGACTGCGGAGCTGCAGACTCGGAAGGACCGCCGGGTTGGTAGTTTTGCTGTCGGACGGGCGTGACGTGCGCACGACGCCTCAAGAACGAGGCGTCGATCGCCTCAAGTGGGACTCGAGAAGGCGGTGGCACTTTGGGGGAAGAGCGAAGGGCTCAGCTCCGTCCAGGGGGAGGAAGTCGCTACTGTACACACTCATGAACCTAATGGCACTCGCTCTTGACTCATACGTTGTTGTGTGCGTCGTTGCGATTGTCACCACCGAGACGTCCAGCCAATCACGCGTCGCGTCGTTACTTCATATCGCTACTTCACAAGTTGAAGTGATGAGTTGCAGTCCGATCCGCCAGTTGGGGATCAGGAGGTCTCGCCGTCGTCTCCCACAATCGGAGAAACCAAGGCACTCCGCCACTCAGGCACTCCGCCACTCCAACTGCAAGCGATACTAGCGCCATGGACTTCACTCTGTACTGGTGGCTGGCGAGAAGATGACGTTCTCGTGGCCAACCTCGCACTCCACACCAGCACGCGGCTCCACGCGATGCGGTGCAAGATCAGCACCGCATGACAACGAATCTGGGGCTGCCTGCAGAAGAACCCCTGGGAAACGCATCGAGTCGAACACTGGTCGAGGCACCACTCGCTCATGGCCAACCTCAAACCCTACTCCAGCCGGAAGCTCCAGGCGATGCGGAGCAAGCTCCGCACGACTCGATGGTAGCTCTGCTGCTGCAAGCAGAGGCTCCGGCAGAAGAAGAAGACGAAGAAGAAGAAGAAGAAGAAAAGACGGAGGGAGCAGAGGAGCGAGGGATGCCAATGCAGGGAGAATCTTGTACGTCCGACGAGCCTGGGTGGTGAATGATCGACCGGTGAAGCGTCGACGCACTGCGAATGGGGCGTCCGCATGCATCCATCCTGGGTGCACGAAGTATCCTGTATCGGGGGGAAAGTGTCGTGCGCATGGAGGAGGAAAGCTGTGCTCGCATCCAGGATGCACTAAGCTTCGACAATCTGGGGGGAAATGTGCTCGTCATGGTGGAGGGAAGCGATGCTCGCATCGAGGATGCACGAAATTTAGCTTATCTGGAGGGAAGTGTGTTGCGCATGGTGGAGGGCGGCGATGCTCATATCCAGGATGCATCAAGCTTGGACAATCTGGGGGGAAATGCGTTCGACATGGTGGAGGGCAGCGATGTTCGCATCCAGGATGCACTAAAGTCCAGCAATATGAGGGGAAATGTGTTCGTCATGGTGGAAGGCGGCGATGTTCGCATCAAGGATGCACGGAATATAGCACATCTGGAGGGAAGTGTGGTGCGAACGGCACAAACAACATAGCTAACAAGGACACTGAAAAGGGAGAGACGATGGAGTTGTAGACAGTCGGCGGTGCAGCAAATGCAAATGAGCTGTCGTGGAGTCTAACCCCGACTGCAATATTCAGGATTGAAGGTGGACTCCGAGAGATGGGGACATCGTTGAGAAGGGGTTGGCGATGTCCCCGTCGACTGCGAAGTGCTGGATGGCGCATTCGGGCGGAAATCAGTTCAGAATCATAAGATGGAGAAGAGTTGTGCGTGAAGAAGCAGAAAAGGCAAGGAAAACCTCAAGCGTGCGGAAGAAAGTAGCCCCAAGAAGTTCATGTTCGAGTAAGCAATACACAGCCCATAAGTATTTCCTGGAGCTTTTCGTAGTCGGATTTTACTATTTTCGAGCTCTTCCTGGACTTCCAGCCCGTTAGCTTCAAGTGAACAGTAAGTCGAAGACGACGAAGAGCCCAGCTTAACTTTGTCAATGGAAATAGACATCGTGTATAATTCTTGTGCAGGAAGATCGATCGCTTCACAAACATTGCAGCCTATTCATCCTATTGATGCCTATTTTACTTGTCGATAGTCGCAGTCCAACCATCGCGACGGTTGAACAAACTCTCGGCGTCTGGTGCGGAATGCTGCGCTGATGAACTTCGAGTCGGATCGGGCCACACTTCCAGAGGAGCGATGCGAAGTCCACAATGACCGCTTCAAGACCTTCAATAAGACATCAATTGTCGCTCTCAAGCGAAAGATGGACGGGTTCGAGAACCAACTGGCGACGATCCGTGCTCGACTTGAAGCCCGACGAGAGCTGACATCTCCTCGAGGAGATTTTCACCTTCCAGTAGTGAATTCCAGTCTTAACATGACTTCAGCCGTGGCAGGACCATCTTCATCGTCGCTTGACCGACTGAAGCTCCCGTTGCTGCGACGAATTGATGGTACCCGAGTGGCAAACGCACCGCCTAAAGACCCATTCCTCGAGGTGGAGAACGTGATCCATCGCACGATGAGCCGAGAACTTTATGTTCAAGATGCAAATGTTGTGACGGTGAAGGAGCTGTCCGCTGCATCAGCTGCAGAAGATGCTCAGCAGTTAGGAGAAGAAGCTCGGAAGCGCATGGTGGCGTACACGCAGCATGAGAGCGGGTGGCGGTTTGAAGAGCGAACTTCGAGGTACCAACAGGTGATGGAGATGAAGCAGCGAGCTGAACAAGCCCAACAAGAAGCAGAACTGCAGCGTGACACAGTTCGACAGATGAAATCTCTACTACGTGACCCGTACAAGGAGTTGCGACTATGCCCTGAGCTCACTCCTCTAGCTTCGAGGCAAGACGAACCATTTCATCGCAAGAACGAGTACGAGTGGATTTGGATTCTCGCTTCGCCGTCTACGAAGTTGACGTTCACACCCCGAGAGGAAACGCCAAACAACGTGATCGAATGTGAGAAGGAGCTGTCCATGTATGTCGTGTACTACATCGCTGCTTCAGATGTGAATACCAAGCGTGTTGAGACTGCCGAGCAGTGGCAGGACGCGTTAACCAACGACTGTCCTCCGACATCTGGCTGGATGGGCTGCTCGGTTCACGGTGTGCCACCAGCTCCAGAGCTAGTATCGGTTCGATCTGGCATACAGACTTGGACTGTTGCAGGTGCTGGCGCTGGTCACCTGAACGGTAAATATGTAGCATGTGGGGTGCACGATAATGTCCGGAGGTTTAAGTCTTCTGCTGGGGTGGAGCTCTTTCGGAAATGTGTTCCGGTAGAATCTTCACTCGCTCAAGTTCTTCATGGTGGTAGAACAGCACGACCAGAGTCAGCGAGCTCTGGTGTAGACTCACGTGGAAATACAGACAGCTCAAGGTCAAGAAACAAAGCGAAACCGAGTGTTGTTTTGCCGAGCGGGTTGGCTGATATCGCAAAGGACGAACTTGACTTCCGATCAATGCAGCGGGTTGGCTCGTGGCTCAGCATGAACGAGTCAGTTGAAAGACACCGAAGGATGCTAGCAAGTCGCAGCGCTAGTGACGACTCTGCTGCACTAAAACTTGATGGGAATAGCGTGATGAATCAGGAGTCCCGACAAGTGGAAGATTCCAGCGACGTCGTGGAGTCCCGTCCTGAAATCAGTGCATCTTTGTGTCGAGAGTGGGTATTATTTGCACGATGCTCTAAGCTTCGAGGGGATAAAGCCACGTCTGGGGCAAGCGAGCCCCCGATAAAGGGTGTCGGGTTGGGTTGTTTGAAGCGGCATTACTACATTTCGTTCGAGGAAAAGCGAGAGATGACGATATGGACGCAGACAAAAGAGTCGTGGCTTGAGAAAAATGTTTTGAGCGTCATCATCGAACGCGAGGCGCAACTGGAGCGCGTGAGTCACTTGAGCCGCAAATGTATGGTGAAATTCCAGCAGAATTTGCGAGCTGAGACCGAGAAGTCTAAACTGAAATTGTTGGCGGAATTGAACCGCGTTCGCTTCTTGACAGTGAAAGTGCTCGAAACGATCGATCGTTGGCGGCAACACGCTCGGAAAATTGGATTTGCACGAATTGATAACCCTGTGACGCGGACGAAAGGAACCAAACACAATGTAGCCATGTTGGATAAGGATCTATCTGACAAGAAGGTTTCGCAACAAGAAACAGAGGCCCCGCTGCATGGATGGTCATCATCGATAACTTTAGATACGGGAAAGCAGCTCTACAAAGGCTCAAAGGCTTTCGTTTCCAAGGTTAAACGTTTCCGGAGAAGTGAAGATGTTACCGGCAAAAGAGAACAACACATCGTGTATTTGGGGTACTTCGAAACTCAGGAAGAAGCTGAGCGCGCCTATGACGAACACGCAGCCTCCGAAGCACGTCGGCTGAACACCACGGTTGAGCATCTTCCGCGCCGACGAAATGTCTTTCGTTCATGTGGCAAACATTTCGCTGTTGAAAGTGAAAAAAATGGCCCCAGCTTCTGTATCGAGTGTAAAACAAAGCAGTTAGCGTCGATATCATCGACTTCTGCGGATGAATGGATACCGCCATTCTTCTACGGCACTGGAGTCAACTATATCATGAAAATGGCAAACGACTTGGACTTTCTGGATGACGTGCTGCCATTAAAAGCAGCTCTGAATTTTTCTCGGGGTGTTAATCAAGAAATATTCCCGCTGCGTGGAAATGTATTTCTTTTGCCTAAAACACCCATTCAGGATCCAGACCTCGCTGTGTTCACAACGTTTCTAACGCCTACAGCTCCGCGTCTGGGCGAGAGTCTCGATAGTCCTAGTGTCAATGATATTGATGACGAAGCTCTCGATCGCGAGCGAATATTCAAAGCTCAGCAGATTTTTCTGCAGGAGTTGCAGATTTATCGCCCGGAGTTAATCTCCGACTCACAAATTGCAACTAAACCTCGATCTACCAAGAAGACCAACGAGGAATCCCCCTATCGTCTGGTAGAAGCCTTGTATTGGGACCATTGTGCCGCACTCAAGATTCAGCAAGAGAGACCACCATTAGCTTTGAGACAGGATAATATCTGGTGCCGACCAGATGCAGGCGAGTGGGCGAGCTTAGTTGTTCGAGGAGCGCACCAATTGCACTTTTTGTTTGAGGAGAAGCTGGAAAAGGCTGGAAAGGAGATGGTCCAGAGACGACAACAAGTTCTTGCAGCACTACGTCAGTTGAACAAGATTCCGCTGTATTTCGTTCCATCGCGTGCAAACTTCACGGAGCTTATCACAGCTGGACAGCAAGTTCGCGGTGACGTCGTTCAACTTGAGGTGAATAATGCTACTAAGCGACTTCAACGATACGATTTGTGGTGCACCATGTCACTGGTCGTACAACGCTGGTTTCGCGGTGTTTTGGGTCGACAAAAGGCGCGCGCTACACGCAAGGCGCTTCGCTTTGCGTACAAGCTTCGCGTGCATTACACCAAGCAAGTCGCTGCTGTGGCAAAAGCATTTTATGAAGCTCAAGTTCATGCGGTGGCAGTTCGTAAGGCTTATAAGGCCATTTGTACACCAATCTTCACCCGTTCAGTTATGATGGACGGGGAGCTTGTGATTGTGACATTCCATTCACTGCGGCATTACCAGCTCTACCACAGAGATTTTCAGAATACGTCAGCGTCCAAGCGGTCGGTGATCCCTTCCCGTTGTTGTGCAAGTTGTGCACGAAGACATCACGTCAAAGCGCATTATCAGCTGCATCAAAGCAAATTTTCAGTTTTTAGGGGAGTTTGTACGTGCTCAGTATGCGGTGGAAGTTCTCAAGAAGGCGATCTGGCTGATGAGAGCTGGTTGATTCGTGCGTACAGCCCTTCGCACAATGTCATCTATCGACTGCTGCTTGAATCGCCGCAACTCGAGCAATTACTTTCGTCACGGACACAATCGAAACTCTCACTATTTGCCAATTATCGCCCGCTTGTCATGGACATGGAGGCAACAAAACTTGCAGCAGCAGTGGCATCGCACCGCGCGACATTTTGCTTTCAGAACGCAGAGAATGCAGCAAATACATTGATGAATTGGAGACGAATGAACAGTGAGGCAACACAGACTCGAAAGTCTTTAATGGTTGCGCTGGAAAAAAGTTTGTCACTACTGGACAGTACAAAGTATGCGCATGGAGTATCTGTCATTAACGCAAAGAAAGCTCTGGACTTTGCCTCACGGCCGGTTTCGGAAGCTCAGGCATGGGATCCTCTAGAGAATGCCAATGACTGGAGGTTCATTGTGGAAAAACGACAGTTAGTGAAGAGACTGGAGGAGACTCACCAGGAGGTAGAACGCTTGCGAGTAGCGTATTTTCAAGCTACATACAATGAGCAGTACGCTCGAGCTGGTGCTGTCCAAGCGCAGGAAGAATACAATTGGTTCTGGATTCCGTTAGTTGAGCGAGAGAGTCAGGCAATGGAGCAAGCGATTTTGCTTGAAACTACAGCCAAGACTCGAATGGAGAGCTTTATGGCGCAATTGTGTGATCGCTTGTTGACGCTCCGGGACGGATACTTGGCTCCAACTCGCCGCAGTCTTGTTGTTCAAAGTCCTCTATGGCACAACATGGTTCCTTTTCGGCTCGACATTCCTGGACTGAGACGAAGGCTGAATTGTTTGCGAAGGCGAACATTAGTTCTTTCAAACCTGGCTAAGCAGAACAAACGCACTCGACGAATGATTGTGTCCGTCAGCATGTGGCCGCTTATCGCTCGCAGTAGCAAAAATGCCCAGACAAACAGAGATCTGTGGGTGACTGCGTACGACCCTGTGGACTGTTCAATACACAATATCTTCCTGGAATGGGAACTCGTGCAGCTGCTAACCGGAGCACAAGGAAGAAAAATATGGCAAGACGTTTCTGAATCTAAGCGAAGTGCGTGGCGATCAATTGCGGAGATTCTCCTTTCGTTAACTATGCTGGATCGCTTCACCGGAGAATTTACACTTCAAAAGTTGCAATTTTACCACACATTGCGCCGCTTATCACCGCAATTCCTCTCGAGCAGAGTGATGCGGGACCTACAAGCAGGTCGTAAATGTGGACAAGGGGACGAGGTCTTGCGTCAAGCAGTATCAGTCGATGGAAAACTGTGTGTTGTGGTTGTATACGAAAACTGGGGAGATCTAACATTCGCTATTTATCACACAGCGAGTGGTGATTTTTTCCGGCTAATGATGCCATTACACGTCGTGTTCGACCTTCTTGGCAGCAAACCTTTGATGCTTCGGCTGTGGATAAGTTGCGTTAAGTCGAATTCGTATGCATCGACGCTTTTGGTGTATCTTTTGAAGCATGTACGCTGTTATAAATGTGAAAATGGGAGTGAAAATGTCCGAATAGAAGACGAACTTCCTGCCCAGAAACGCTCGAAGCGCTATCAAGCACTACTTCGAATTCAAAATCGGCAGGTGTTTGTGAGCATTATCGAGGACAGCGCGGGAGATTTTCAGATTTCTGGATACGATGTACGTAGAGAATTAAAGTACAAACTTACGCTCGAACGTGACGGACTTCATCGAATTCTCAAGACGAGTGTTTTCCCCGACAATTCGGGTACGGGAAATCCTCTAGCAACATCAGCCTCTTCGCTACTGCTTCGTCGGAACAGAAAGGAGCTCTACGAATGGATTTGTAGTCGTCTGCGCTTCCAAAGCATGTTAGAACACCCTGAGCTGATTACGGCAGGAACGTCGCCTTTGGTTTCGGGGCTTCATTTACGAGAAAGCTTTCGAATACTCAACTGTTGGATTGGTACCAGCCCGCGAAATCCTCTGCACGCAGTGTCCGAAACGGAAATTACCCGCCGCGCGTCTTCGATTGATGCTGCTGCCTTTTCAAGCCTGCAATTTGATCAGCTAACGCTGGTCGCGCATCATCAACTCCCATTTGAATTGGAGAAACAATACGTCGGTACAATGGATTGGGTAGAAGCGGTTGCAGGAACATCGTCTTCCTCGTGGAAGAAGCAACTTCCGTACATGAAAATGGATTTCTTCGTGAGATCACACACTTTGTTTGCTCGACTTCGTGGGGAACTGGAATCTGAAGCCAAGGAGCGTCGGAAGCGAGAGACGTGGGCAGGGATGGAGCAGGAGGACCGCAATGCTCTCTGCATTGACACTTTTGAGTTGATTAAAGGTGCAACGAAGTACATATTGTGGACAACTGAGAAGCTCTTTGATCTCAATGCAGCTGCAAGAAAAATATTAGAGCAATGGCAGCAGATTCACGCGGAATTAAAGGTGGCTACAAAGAGCACTGAGATGAGAAGAACTGACACTGCTATGTCAGCAACTTTGGTCGGCGCGAACATGCTCAAAGAAGACAACATTCTCGTATTCTTGGGCTTTTTGAACTTGTGGCTGCCTACCACAAAGACGGATTTGTTGGAATTCATCTTGTTGGCCGTCCCGTTGCAGTCGTGTAGCCCTCTTGCTGCTGCATCCGCCATTCTCCACGCATGTCTGGAGCGAGTCGAGCTCGAGCTAAAGCCAACACTAACCAAGCTCGAATTGACATTTGAGACTCTTAAACACAGTGAAGGTGGGTTGGAAGACCTTCGGATACACAAGGGACGAGTCTTGCACTTTTGCAGTCTTCTGGCGCGTCAGCCAACTACCTCTACTAATATTGAGGAGACAGAGAACGAAACTCTGAAGACTGATGCTGATTTGCATGATGGTACAGCAGATGCATCAGCAATACCAACAGAATCAGCGATGACAAATGTCGTAAATACTGGATTGTTGATTCCAAGCAACAACAACGAGCCGATCCAGGAGGTCTATTTATCTGATCTACCCACCTGGGCTCCTTCAGCAAAGTCCCCGTTCGTGGTACATGCACAAGACCTGGTCAAACATTTGCGGTCATTTTTTCAGCAGCAATGGCGGCAGCAGCAACATCCTGGTTTTCGCTTTGGACGTCGTGCCTCTAATGCCACTGGTGTGTTGACCTGTCGGAGAGTGGCTTACGGGGTAATAGTGTACCAAGCTGTTGAACGTGACTTGTACTCCAAAACCCAGGTATCACAAATGAATGCCCGCGCTGTAGCACTAACGGGTGGAACATTCGTATGTGGACCAGCATTGTTCTGGCCCTTACAAGACGGCAATGAGTGGTTCCAGCGCTTGATCGATAGCGATGCAATTCACAGAGAGTTAGCTCGAAACTCGGAAGACGTGGAGTTTGAAGACGTTGTGCTTAAACGGCCGGCTGCTGTGCGCTCGACAAAGTATTTGCCTTGGAAACAGTTTGCCATCGAACGACTACGAATCGCTCGAGCAGTAAAACGTAGTAGGATGGCTGAAGGAATAAGCGTTGATTCACTGGTGGACGACTCCGACCAGGTAGAAAAAGAAAAACGTACTATCACCACAATCTCAGTTGGATTCCGTCAGCTGGAGCTATCCCTCGGTGTCCGGGACAGCCGTGAACTTCGTGGTGACGGAAATGTTACCAAGACTATGAAACACTTTTTCGCGCTACACGAGGATGATGATAGCGATGAATCGAAGAAATGGCGAGTCTCGTTAAGTAACCCTCGAATGTTGCATAATGTGTTAGAAATCCACGACCAGGATGGACGCGCTATCCAGATCCCTGCCATTGGGCGTGAAGACAAGGATACGTTCAAAATGCAAGGGATTCAGGTGGAGGTTGACGACGTGGATAAACCACGTCGTCTCCTTTTCTCTTGTCGTGAACTGCAGACTCAGCGCAGATACTTCGTCGACTCTGACTTTCATAGACTTCAATGTCTACTTCTACAGCGCAGCTACGACGCTGAAACCTCAGAGCCTCTGCTTCTTGCATCATTACAAGCTGAAGTCAAATGGAGACGCAGATCGGTTGCTATGACAATCCAAGACTGGAGAAAACTTGCAGCTCTAGCCGCCCAGTTTCTGGTGTTTCGAAGGAAAAATGGCGCACTCTCGTTGTGCTTAGAACTATTCACTACAGAACTGCAGATACAGGAAGACACTGATAAAGCGGAAACTGTTCCTGCTCATGAGTCTGAAGCTGAGGAAGTAGGCTATAAGCCACAAGAAAGCAGCGCTGAACACAAGGTGGCTGGTGAAAAATCGACACAACAACTCGAAGGTGTTGGAGTACACAACAACGAAGTGTTTATCGAGACTGCTCTGCCTCCACTTTTGCCACGTCGGCGCCAATGTCGTGCTGATACTTTAGAAGAGCAGAGAGCAGTAAAGCGGTCTCTAGTGCAGCACTTTCAGAAGCATCAACCTGCTATTCGAGCTGCTGCGTGTGGTAGAACACTAGCCACGACTTCAAATCTGGGTTCACGAATCGCGTCGGAGTGGATGCAGATGACTCAGGAGGATTGGAGCTCGCAAGAGCTTCGTGGCATGCTTGTGTTGGACTCAAATGTGCTGAGTAAATTGCAAAAGGCATATACGCCAGCAACCAGACGAGCTCGGGAATACCTAAAAACTTCAACCAAAGAAGAAGACACGGGTGGGCTCGAGCTACAGCTAAAAGAAATTGTCAAAGTCATGGGCCAGACCGCGTTCCAGCCGGACGAAGTAGAACTCCTGCAGTCTGTTAGGATGGTACGATGGCGACGTCGAGGCAAAGAGGCTAGTGCGGCTGCGAAACGAACAGAAGCCTACCTGGCTGATATAGCTGAATGGTGGCGTCGACGATTAACTACCATGCAATCGGAGATGAAGTGATCAATTCTTGGACCGTATTGCTCGGCTACGGCGGGTTCAGTTGACTAATAGTCAGGTGGGGTGGGATTTTTGCTGTTCTCTCGTCGCCACGGACGCTTCTTGAAGACGATGTCCTCCATAAAGTCACGGCATGTGATCTGGTCGGCGACCGGAGCCTTCGGATTGAGGCAAGCTTCAGGCTTCGCGCGCAAGAAGTAGGGCATCGACATTCGGCGTTCCGCTTCCGCTTCCACACAAATCGGCGGTACGCGGTGCAACGGAGCTGGGATAACTCCATGAGTCAGAAGACCAAGCGTCTCTCCAGCGAATACAGAGAACTGCAGTGGTGTAGCGCTTTCCTCCACATCGGTCCATACCATTCGCTCCAAGTTCCACATCTGCAACCCAGGAACGGTGGCTAACGGCGACACCGTCACAAGTCCAAGATCAGCATGTATGCCGCACGAGTTATCATTCGGATCCACCTCTGCTGCTCCCCGGTTTGCAGCCTTGTTGCGGTAGTTGTAAATGCGTAGCACCGATGCGCCATATTGGTAGCTTTTGTCTCGTGGTCCTTCAAACGTTTTCGACGCACGCGTTCTATCATCCAGTAGCTCTTGAAACAGCCAGCGCTCGTCAATATTCAGAACCTCACACACGGCCTTCATGCAACTTCGTGCCATATCATCGAGCAGCTCCAAAAGTATCAACAATTCGTTTGCAAACTCTTCGTTCTCTTCATCTTGGAAGTAAATAGGAGGCCAAGGTGTGCCACTAGCTGCAACAGGTAGACGTAGCTGCAAGTATTCTCGATTTCGATCCGAGCTGAACCCCACTCGCCGTCCACGGGATACCACCGGGTGCGACCGGTACAAACTGTCACTCGAGTTGCCCTCCGTATCCTCTTCTCCCTGTGTTTCCTCCCTTGACTGGCTCACATCCACATAGTCAATCCACCTCTTCTCCTTGGGCAGTTTCAATTGCTCCCCAAGCCACTCCCTCACTCTCTCGAAAGCGACTTGCGGAATTTGGGCCTGTTCCGGCGTCACCTCCAGCCTGGCGAACCCATAAAGCTGCATGTTGTGCACAAACCGTCGTCGGGCCAATGACCTGGCGATGGAATTGGTCGAGTCCGCCAATGTCTTTGCATTCACCGCAAAGAACGGTGACTCGTATGCATCCCCAGTAGGCAGAGGCTGCTTGAGCAATGCCATACTCCGGACTATCAAGACAAAGTGCAGCACCGGAACGTTGATCTCTTTCAGTCTGGAAGCCATGAGGTTGATCATCGCGAATGGGTACGGGGGACTGTACAGTTCGTCCGCTGGTACTACAGCGAAGACACTGGAGCCTTTTGGCAATTGCAACTTCTGTCTCAATTCCATCTCCAAGTCCGTTAACGCCGTCCCCTTTGAGCCAGGCGCCGGACGCCCATAGAGAAGCGGCAGTTGGATCTGCTGCGTGAACATTTGCGTCTCGTAGTAAAAGGTGCAAACCAGAGGAGGCCGATTGGCCAGCGCATTCAACAGACCGGAGGTGGCGGCATTTGGACGGGGTGATGCTGCTGGGGATGCTGGAAGACTTGCGGGGGTGGAGCTCTTGGACGATGACTGACCCATTCTTGATACGTTCTCGCTCAGAAGTGGTTTTTCACCAAGTGATGTTTTTGCTATAGTTAATGGCGACTCGATAGTAATACGGCAAAAAGTTGCTACTATTTTGTATCTCCAAAAAGCGCTATTAAAAATACTTACTACATTATGCTTCGTCCCCTTCATTATTTTTGATAAAAGATACTTAAGTAATAGGAAAACACTTTATAAAGCGTTTTTAAAGTTTTACTTAGTACAATAAGTCCTCCTCTGAGTTTTGAAGTAATATGATAATAGTATTATATTAATACTCCAGTAGTACTATATGTATACCCCACTGGTACTATCAATGATTGGTCCACCAGTTGTCAGCCCTACCTATTATAAAATTACTATTACTATGATATTAACACTACAGTAGTATTACCAATGAAATTGGTCCACCAGTTGTCTTCAAAAATAACATTGCGTTTGCCAACTTCACCTTCGTGCTAAAAGTAGTTTTGGTAGTTCACTGCCCAGCAGCAGAGGACTGGGGAGGATGACGTGCACCGTAAAGTTGTCATCGATACGAATTGTGATGATAGTGTGGATGGCAGTGGGGCTGGGGCCGTTCCTCCTGCAGCTACGAAGCTTCGCGACGTTCGTGAAGCCACACAAGATTTCGGAGCAACTTGTAGCCCCTGCAAATGCCAAAGAAGAAACGGTCGACTTGCACAAACTTTGCCCCGTGAAGGAGTGGTTGGTTGCTGGAGCTCGATGGAATACCAGACCCACGCATTATTATCGCATAAACAGTGGAATTGTAACAACTGTGGCGGAGGAAGCGGTCGGCGAAAGTGCGGCTTGGCGGCTTGGCGGCTGGCGGCGGTCCTTGCTGTCGGTGTTGCGGGCGAAGTCGGAGTCGGGGAGGAGGTGTTGCTGTGTGAAAGCAAATTGAGAAGTGATTGAGATTGAGCTGAGAGTTTTACGGATCGCCCTGCGGCTAACTACTGGCTCAGAGGCTTTTCTTGAACTATCTAGTGTCCTATCCTAAACTGTATCATTCTCTAATCTCAGTTGTTATCTGTTCTACCAATCACATTGTGTACTTCTTCCACGTACTTGTAGTTCTCTTGATTACCATCTAGAACTCCAGATGCTCTACTGGATACATTCCTATCATAGATGATTTAGACCAATCACCTAAATGATTATGGGAGTTTACCATCCTAGATTCTTATCTCAAAATTTGAGAGCCACAAATACATGTTGCAGTTCAACCTGACTTGGTTGCCGTCACAGACAATACCTGCCGTGACGGCAACTACGTCACATGACCTCCCTTCGAGAAGACGCCTACTTTGAAAACAGCTTTGGGCGTTTCTTGGAATTCCAGTAGAGGTCGATAAGTCCGGGAATCTGAGTTAGATTTTCCACGGGCTCCCAGGTGGCATCTGACTCGGTTTCGCCGAGCCACCAAATCTTGTACTGCGGTTGTCCCTTGTACTTGCGATGTCCGATGACCGCTTCAACGAGTTGTCCTTCCGTTCCATCGGCTAACACGACCTTGTTTACTTGCTGCCTTCGCTTTGGGTCTTTGCGATACGGTTTTAGCAATGAGGTGTGGAACACTGGATGCAACTTCAATCCTTTCGATAATCCCAACTCATAGGAATCTTTCGAAATCTTCTTCAACACTGGAAATGGTCCAATGTAGCGTGGAGCAAGTTTCTTCGACTGGGCATATCCTTTGTGACGAATGTCCAAGTTCTTTCCGTCTAATAGCACCATGTCGTTGACTTCGAAGTTCTGACCAAGTCTGTTCTTGTCGTAGTAATACTTCATACGCTCCTGCGCCTCGCTCATACGGTCTTGCGCGACCTTGAGAAGAGTCTCTTGTCGAAGCAAAAACTCTTGCGCTGCTTTCTCCAATTTCGTGAATTCCGGATCCGATGCCACGTCGTCTGGCATGTAAGGAACATATCCTAGATCCGCTTCGAACGGTGACATTCCAATCGTAGAGTGCACACGTCGATTGTAGGCGATTTCCGCCAGATGGAGATACTCGTCCCAGTCATTCTGAGCCGGGTTGACGACGCCTCGAAGATAATCTCCGATAAACCGATTCGTTCGTTCCGTTTGCCCATCTGTTTGGGGTCGGAAAGCTGAAGACAGATTATGCTTCGTACCCAATGTACTTACAATACTCTGCCAAAGCTTGGACGTGAACTTGGTGTCTCGATCGGATACAATGGTTTTGGGTACCCCATGATCCTTCACGTAGCTCTTCATGAACACATTGGCGATCTCGGTTGTGTTGTCCGTCGTCTTCGTCGCTATGAACTTTGCTCTCTTTGTCAGTCGATCAACGATCACCATAATGGCATTGTTGTCATTAGCACTGACCGGCAGCGACACTACGAAATCCATGGAGATGTCCGTCCATCTACCCTTGGGTATGTCCAACGGCTGAAGTAGTCCCGGCGGTTTGGTTTGTCTCGCCTTGTTGCGCTGGCACATCTCACAGGTGTTGACATAGCGCTGGATGTACTTCATCATCTTGGGCCAGTAGTATCGTTCACGTACTGCCAAGTACGTCTTGTAAAACCCAGGGTGTCCTGCAACTACTGCGTCATGATTCTCACAAATGACTCGATTCTTCAGATCTTCGTCATCGGGAATATACAAGCGTGGGGCCTCGTCTTCAGCAGTTTGGTAATACAGTATCCCATCCTGCAAAGAGTACTTGGGCACCTCATCTCCTTGCTTGAGCTTCTTGACGATCCACAGTAAGTCTTTGTTCCACGAATACATCGTCTTCGCGGATTGAGCCACTGTGACCTTGTTCGGCATGATGGTTGCTACGATTTCACGGTTCTTCGCTGTTTCCAGTAGCTCTTGCAAGCTTACTTGGGCAGCTTTCTGCTCGAACTCCGGGTTTCGCGACAGTGCGTCTGCCACGATGTTGGTTTCACCGGGAATCCACTTGAACAAGGGCTGGAATTCAGCAAGTTCATTGAACCATCGTGCAACGCGGCGGTTTGTAGTCTTCTGAGTCAGAATCATCTCAATGCTTTTGTGATCCGTTTCAACCGTGAACGGCCGATCAAGAAGATACACACGCCATACTCGAAGAGCATGCATGATCGCGAGCAGTTCCTGTTCTCTAACAGGGTAGTTAAGCTCGGCTGGTTTCATTTTTCTACCAGTAAAAGCGATTGGATGCTCTAGCTCTCCCTCCTTTTGAAACAAGACTCCCCCGATTGCAAAGTTCGAGGCGTCCATGCGAATACCAAAAGGTTTTGTAAAGTCGGGAAGACCGAGAACTGGCGGAGACGCTAACCGATGTTTGAGCTCTTCGAAGCACTTGAGTTGTTCGTCCGTAAGCTCGATGGCTTCTCGAGGACGTTTACCCTTGATGCTGTCGTGGAGTGGTCCCGCAAATTGTGCAAAGTCCTTACAGAATCTTGACACGTAGACCGTAGTCCCCAGAAAGCTTTCCATTTGCTTCTTTGTTTTAGGAACAGGCCACTCTGCGATGATCTTCACCTTGTCGGGGTCCATGCGGACGCCTTTTCGCCCAACGAAGTCCCCTAGGCACGGAATCTCGTCTACGCAGAACTGGCACTTTGACAATTTGATGTAAAGTTGTTGTTCTTCGCACCTCTTGAGCACGCGGTCCAAAGCTGCAATGTGCTCGTCGACGTCTTCACTTTGCGTATATACGTAGATGTCGTCGAAATAGATTCTCATCACGTCTCTTAAGTCCCGAAAGACTTTCTGCAAGAGACGATTAAACGTCCCGGGACTGCCACTGAGTCCCATGGGAGTGACAAGATATTCGAACAGACCATCAGGGGTCGAAAAAGCGGTAAACGGAATGTCTGATTCACGTAGCTTAACTTGATAGTAACCCCAAAGCAGGTCCATGCATGAGAACCAGTGACTGCCGGACATGGCGTCAAAAGTGTCCTCCTTGCGCGGCATCGGTATCGCCGGCAAGATTGTCGCTAGATTTAGCTGACGATAGTCGTGTACGATGCGCCAACCAACCGGTTTCTTGACACAAAACGTCGGCGCGGAAAATGCAGACGTGCTGGGCCGAATAATGCTCGCCTGAACCATCTATTTGGTCCATTCTTGAATTGTTTGGAGCTGGTTGGGGCTCTGGCGCCATTGTTTGACTGAAATAGGCGTCGTGCCAGGTTTGAGCAGGATCTCGTGCTCGATTCCCTCCCGTACTGGAGGTGTCTCATTCGGAAGTTCCGTGCGGAAAACTGTATCCGCGTACTTGCGTAGTGTTTCATACGCCGGATTATCCTTGAGAGCTCCCCATCCTTGACTCTTAAAGCGCTCGGCCTTTTCAGAGTCATGCGGATTAATGACAAAGACTGCTTCAATGTCCTTATCGTGACGCAACATTCGCAGAAATTGCTGGGATGAAATTAGTCGCGTCGTACCATGTTGGCCCTTGTGGCCATGCTGCTTGTAGTAGTTGAAGATCTCGCGGCTTTGCGCGGCACGAGCTCTGCGCTGTCCGGCGACCCATCTGGCCGGACGTCGCTTCGGCAGTCTTAATTGCACATCTTGGCCATCCTCGACGGTGATGCGAGGAGTAACACGTCCTGTACTCCAGTCGATATCCGGGTTTTGTTCACGAAGCCACATCATGCCTAGGATAACATCCTTGTTCTCTGGAACGGGCATGACCTGAAACGTTCCCGATGTTAGTGGGAAGCCAGGTAGTTGTAGATTCATTTCCACGGTTCGACGCGGACGGTGAACAATCTGGTCATAGCCAAGATCGACTTGCATCATCTCGCCTTCGGTTACTTCCAGCTCAAGCCTCTTTACCAAGTCCTCGGACACGCCATTTAGGCTGCATCCATTGTCGATGAAGATGGTGACGGATCTCTCTTGACCCGCTTCTTTGAAGGCTTGAGCTTCGGCTTCGAGAATAGCATACAGTGCACCACTAATGTAACGATTCGCCTCCTTACGTTTCGGAGCATTACATTGTGGAGAAATGTGGCCAACTTTGCCGCAGTTCTTGCACGTTGCTGTCTTCGTCCAGTCATCGTTCTTGTCCTTCTTTTTCTCGAACCGCTTTGGCTTCTGCGGTCTCGGTTTGTTCGGACGATTACCGGATTCAGCCGGCGCCTGGGATGACTTGGTCGAAACGCGAGGTGGTTTACCCGAGTAGTGTGCAAACTCGAAGTTAGAGGCGATTTCAGTAGCCTCTTGGAGAGTACTTGGACTCTCTTCTTTGATCTTCTTTGCAGTTTCTTCTCTTAGACCATTCTGGAAAAAGAAACGCTTCTCTAGTTCACTGATCTCTAACTCAGTTTGAGACAACAAGTCTTGGAACTTAGAGATGTACTCGTGGATAGTTTCCTTTTGTTTTAAGTGAAACATCCGTTCGCGAAGATCATACTCGAAATCCTTGGGCCTGAAGCGTGTGCGCAATTGACTCTTGAACAGTGCCCATGTCTTATGCACGTTCATGCGCTCGCAGTCCGCTATAAAGGCACGGTACCAATTCAGCACGGACTTGCCCAAGTTGCTCGAGATAAGCGTCACAAAGTCTGACGACTCTGCTTCCATCAGGTGACGCTTGTTGGCGTAGTACTGTTCCGTCGCGAAGATCCATAGTTCAATGTCTTCACCGAACTTCCCCTCATAAACAGGAGGATCCTTCTTCTTGTGTTCGCCTCTCGACGCGACGAGGAACTCAAAGCGTTCATTAGCCTGCTGCATTTGAGCTTGCATTTGCGCTTGCATCTGGGCTTGGTACTGATGCTGCTGCTGTGTAATGTATACTAACAGCTGCTGCATGGACATAGAGTCGGGACCAGTACTTTGTTGCGCATCTGCGGCGGCTGAAGTTGAATTAGCCTGAGTATTGTCACTTTCCTCGTTTTGCCGTGTTGGCGTGCGCGTTCTAGAACGTGTTCTCGTGTTTGCGGCTTCGGATGGAGAGCTCATTCTGCTCTGTTGACGAGGTCTAGGGTTCGGGGACGGGCGCTCAGTTGGACGACCTCTTGTTTGGGCCATACCAACCGGACTTCTCAGCGCTGTCTCTTTAAATCAACCGAAACCCTAAACTAAAGCCTTTGAAAACGAAAACGGAACCTCTTAGATTCTATTTACAGTCTACGCTTCTTGTGAATGTGGATGGAGTGGTCAAAACTTCCTTCCAAGATCTCCTTCGCTTTTTCAAAAGCGGCAATCAGAAGATTCGAAAATTCGTGAACAACGTTTCTCGCACCCGAGTTCTTACAATCCGGGATTTCGTTCCGGACAAGTCTGACAACCTTGAGTTGCTTAACCGTCGTAACCCACAAGCTCTTTCGCAGCCTGTCGAGTTCCGTATGACGATCGGTCAACGACTCAGTGGTTTGTACAAACTCTGGTTCGGGTTCACGAGTCTTTCGCTTGCCCATGCAAAGTAGCAGACTGAAACAGAATCAGTAGCAACGGATGTAGATCAAACAGCAACAAGCGGGTATTAAATGGATGTTAACCTCCGTGTTTTCAATGGCGGGGCAGGGATTCGCAAGCGAAAGCACTAAACCACAGACCCAATGAAGGAGTTCCAGATGAGTAACCACACTCGTGTGTAACCACACCTACTAGCCACTGAACGTAACAGTTCGTGCTATAGAGACAACCCCTTTGTAACCTAGTACTCCCCACTATGTGGCTCGTACCAATAGTCACAGGATACTCGCTTCCCACTATGTGGCCACGAGCACCCTTGCCTTGAGCTCTTGAACTTGAACTCTTGAACTTGATCCGAAGCTTGACCCGAAGCTTGACGCGACAAGTGCTACTATGTAACAACTGTGGCGGAGGAAGCGGTCGGCGAAAGTGCGGCTTGGCGGCTTGGCGGCTGGCGGCGGTCCTTGCTGTCGGTGTTGCGGGCGAAGTCGGAGTCGGGGAGGAGGTGTTGCTGTGTGAAAGCAAATTGAGAAGTGATTGAGATTGAGCTGAGAGTTTTACGGATCGCCCTGCGGCTAACTACTGGCTCAGAGGCTTTTCTTGAACTATCTAGTGTCCTATCCTAAACTGTATCATTCTCTAATCTCAGTTGTTATCTGTTCTACCAATCACATTGTGTAATTCTTCCACGTACTTGTAGTTCTCTTGATTACCATCTAGAACTCCAGATGCTCTACTGGATACATTCCTATCATAGATGATTTAGACCAATCACCTAAATGATTATGGGAGTTTACCATCCTAGATTCTTATCTCAAAATTTGAGAGCCACAAATACATGTTGCAGTTCAACCTGACTTGGTTGCCGTCACAGGCAATACCTGCCGTGACGGCAACTACGTCACAGGAATATTGTGCCGCACAACCGCACCGCAGTACAATGCTCATGGGATGTATATTCTGGAAAATACGACGGTGGAACCATACAACGCGACAAACGCAAGTTGTTCTGGTCAGACTGCCCACTTCCATGGCAACTTCTACCACGGTAGCATTGGCTATTTCGCGATTTATGCAGAAACAAAAGGAACATTCTGCTTTTCGGACAACACGGCATATATTGCCGTGAGCGGACGAGGCACGTACGACATCAATGGACAACGACTCGCACACGACAGGGGTGAATATGGATACAGGAAGTCCTATTGGTACATTTTCACAGGAACCACCTATATCCTCGTCAGGATATTCACACTCAGGAGAAGTTTTGTCTCCTGCTGGCGATTCGCAAAACGCTGTGACCAAATGTCCGAGTCCATCCGCGTTCAAGAAGCCATCGTGTACGTACAGGAGAGCATGCGGTTGTCAGCGCACGGAGCCAAAAACTTCCACCGCTTGTTATTGCTGTTCTTCCTGGTTGACCAGGGAGTCATGAGCGATTTCTTCCTCCTCAGCACCCAAGAAGGGCTCTTCGGACGCATCCAGTCCATCTCGCTCGGCTACAACTTGTCGGGTGTCATGTCCATGTTGTTCGAGATGGCGGAGACGATGAACTGGATGAGCGAGAAGTTGCGGTGCCAGGTCAAACGACTGCTGTTCAACTACGAGACGGTCTTGATCGGCGAGTTTATCACTTCTGCTGTGTTGCAGCACTACCTGACATCGCTGAGCAGGTCACAACTCAAGGACACGCAGCCGGCGGCTGAAGTGGTGTCATATTATGTGATGGGGTTGGTGGGTCACATCGTGCTCGCCTTGGGCTGCCTAACCATCATTATGTCCACCCGAGCTATCGGCGCCATCGCATTCGTGTGGTGGCGGTTCGGCAACTTCCGAGTGTTGGCGAAAACTTGCAGCGTGGACGCTGCACTAGGGGCACGCTGTAAATTGATGCTGCTGCATGGATACATCTTGGAGAATGGCGAGCTGTACTATAGACCCCGCACGTTGAAAGCGCTTGGAATCTTTAAGGCAGTCGAGCCGGACGGGAGGGAGCTGTTCGTGCACACGACGTTGCACTGGATATCAATCCCGCAAGACAACTTCGTCGTGCTGGGGACTGTGGGTGGTAGGAGAGTGGAACCGACACCGGAACGTCCGTGCTTGGGTATCGTGGGTTTATTTGATCGAGAACTCGGTGGGGACGTTAACAGTGGTGGGGATGTGACTGAAACTATGGTTCTGCCGCTACACAATTCTGCAGGCCGAAGATGCTGCTCCAGGCGTCGTAGTGAGAGGGTTTGCTGTTCGTCCGTGTCCGCGATCACACCAGGACCCACTCACGCAAAGATCCAAGTCCGTAGCCAGCATGGAGATAGTACGCCTCACCTATTGACTGCACGAGGGGATACAACATATATATATATGAGGAAGCCCAGCCAATTGGAACTCCTCAGCAAGATCGTGTAGAGGCCGAATAGAGCTGAAGTCAGCAGCATACTTATCATACTTGTGATGTTGTCGAGATATTCACCACAAGTGGTATTATAATATTTACGATTAAACCAATACGCTGCATGTTGGTGCGACCACTTACCACACAGGCGTTAGTGTGGTGTTGGCGGGCTGGTTTAGAATTGTTAACTAACTTCAAATAATATATACTTCGAAGTACCGGTACAACATATATTATGCTGCACTTTAGTATCCGTTTCCTATCTCAGACAGAATAGACTTTCACTGAAAATAGCGCACTAACTTCGCCATCACGATTAGCTTGCGACGAGTGGAAATACCACCAGCAACGTTATTTCCCTTGTCTTCTCGTGCCCAGTTGTACTGTATGGGATCCGCCTCGGTTGGCCCCTCCGCTGTGGAAATCACAGGACGTGGAAATGTGCGCTCATCAAAGTGACATCGACTGGAGCAGATATTGAGCACCCTTCAAGTGGGACGCCAAGGCTCGTACTCAATTGAACGGCTCGAAAGTCTGGAGCATTACTGCAGAATTACGTCAAGGACTCGAGTTGCCTTAGTGTGCTTACTCACACCATTACCTGCATTAATTACGACAGTACTGCTGGAGTGTTTGCCTTTGCGACCTCCCTCCGAAGGGTGGCGAGCGAATTGGATGTTCTGGATTCGTCTGAGCTTGACCGTGAGCATACTTTGTTTCGTGGGGTTCTCAAACATTGTCACGTTTCTTCCAGATCTCAACTTCACGTTGAGCAAGAGGCTGATTGTCTCCTTGGGCGGTAGTGCTGGTTTTATGCTGGTCTATTTTCTCGCCGCTGACATGATCGGATTCCCGGTGCCCTATACGTGGCAGACAGTGGGGCTTTCGCAAGGCGTTCTCGTTCCGACAATGGTTCTACTTGTTTTCGGGCGAAAACCTTTTGCTAGGGATTCTCCTTGTCGGCAACAGTTAGATCGACTTATTCGATTCCTTGTCGCATTTTTGGCGCTAGCTGCGACTTTCCCCTTCTGCAAAGTACTCTACGACCTCGTACCGACACGGTATTATGCGTGTGCGGCTGTACTGTTACCTCTGGGGAGACTACCAGCAGAAATATTTATCGTCAAAGCGACAAGTGAGCTGGAGGATTTTATTCCAGCGATCATCGCCGTCACGGTGGATTTATTAACAGCTCTGTTTGTTTCCGCTTGTATATCAGCATCGCCACCGATCCACGTATCAGCTCTGTTCATCGGAGTGGACTTGGGTCAGTTATTGTTTGAATTTCGCGAGACTATCACGCACGCAAACACTGTTGTAGAGTTTATCCGGACTGAGCAAAACCCCGAGGGGAGAAGTGATGAAACTACTCACGGTGGAAAACTTCTGACAAGGTTGGTCGCCGTGACTCGAAATCCTAAAGCCTTCCGAAGGATATCAACAAAAGGTGTACGCCTGTGGTCTTGTCTCCCCCACCCCATAACACGAGACCACAGGGACCAACTTCGTACACTGGAAGCATCCAAAATGTATGATACTCAAGCCTCTCGCAGAGAGAAGAGTCGATCTTGACCTAAATCTCGAGCACCACAGACTGCAACAGTCGGTCCGGCCCTCATGAACGGGTCAATAGTGCAAGGAAAAACACTTATTTTTGAAGCTCTGCAGTTGCTCTTCCAATGCGAATACCTTGTGCTGGTTGGGTACGTTGAGTGCCTAGTGCCCCTCGTATTCGCGATCTACAAGTCAATCCTTCGGCTGTTGCCGAATGTCATATACTACCCGGCTGGTGTTGGAAATTGGGGCACAAGTGCCGTGGAGAATACGCTTATATACGCAGCACTGGAGGCTACGTCGCTGTTGCTTCTCCACTATTTCTTACGGCGCAAGTTTGAATTCTCACCACTCTACCAGCTTGCATTCGTGCTTGAGACACAGATGCACACGATTCAAGCAAGCCTATTCCTCAACGTTGTGATCCTGCTGCAGTTCGAACTCGCGCATCTAGGTGAGTGCATTTTCGCCAAACATATTTTTTGAAGTGGACTTAATTTGTGTGTTGGCTTGGATACACCCTGCAGGAGTTGATTTTACTTTCCGCTTCGAGTGGCTGCATGACAATCATTAGCTATTCATGCTGTTTGGTGTCGATTTATAGCAATGACAACAAGATCCAACACCCCATAACTGTGTTCACAAACATTTTCGTAAGGCTGTGGTCCCAACGAAATGACGAAATGACGAAACACACGCCCCTTAGTTGTTGTATTTTAAGAAATACGTCGGCGGTTGGCGTTGTCAAGATTTAAATGTTCATTCATCCGTTTTAGCTGTCCAACAAACAAGCATGACCGAAGGCAAGCATATCCCCAGATCACCACGTATTCAAAGGAACCGCAGAACTCGCGGTGTCCACATGACTGTCATGAAAACTATGATGTTAGTCTGGGCGGCTGTCGGGTTGGGACCATTTCTCCTTCAACTACGAAGTTTCGCGAAGTTTGTGACCCCACACAAGAATACACAAAGCTTGATCGCTCCCAAAGACGCAGTGATGGAGACCACGGACCTGCTCGACATTTGTCCATCCACATCCATGGTAATTGCCGGAGCTCGATGGAATGCCTGCCCAACTCACTACTTTCATCTGGACGATCGAGTACTTTGTCATTTTGTTGTCCCGCAATACAATGCCCACGGGGGCTACTTTATCGTGAACCGTACGACACTTCCGCACGACAGCTCACCATCAACCTGTGCGGACAATAGTTTCTCGCTTAATGTTGACTTCTACCACGGAAGCATCGGATTTTACTCGGTATATGCCGAGGCATCAGGAACATTCTGTTCTTCGGACAAGACAGCATATATTACCGTGAGCGGACGAGGCACCTACGACATCAATGGACTGCGACTCGCACAAGACAGAGGTGGATATGGATACAGGAAGTCCTATTGGTACATCTTCACAGGAAGTTCCTTCATCCTCGTCAGGATATTCACACTAAGGAGAAGTTTTGTCTCCTGTAGGCGATTCGCAAAACGCTGCGACCAAATGTCCGAGTCCATTCGGATACAGGAAGCTATCGCATACATACAGGAGAGCATGCGGTTGTCGGTGCATGGAGCCAAAAACTTCCACCGCTCGGTACTGGTGTTTCTCCTCGTTTACCAGGGAGTCATGAGCGACTTCTTCCTCCTGAGCACCCAAGAAGGAATTTTCGGACGCATCCAGTCCATCTCGCTTGGCTATAACTTGGCAGGTGTCATGTCCATGTTGTTTGAGATGGTGGAGACGATGAACTGGATGAGTGAGAAGTTGCGGTGCCAGGTCAAACGACTGCTGTTCAACTACGAGACAGTCTTGATCGGCGAGTTCATTACTTCCGCTGTGTTGCAGTACTACCTGACATCGTTGAGCAGGTCACAACTCAAGGACACGCAGCCGGCAGCGGAAGTGGTGTCATATTATGTGATGGGGTTGGTGGGACACCTCGTGCTTGCCTTGGGCTGCCTAACCATCATTGTATCCACCCGAGCTATCGGTGCCATCGCATTCGTGTGGTGGCGGTTTGGCACCTTCCGAGTGTTGGCGAAGACTTGCAGCGTGGATGCTGCACTAGGGGCACGCTGTAAATTGATGCTGCTGCATGGATACATCTTGGAGAACGGCGAGCTGTATTATAGACCCCGCACGTTGAAGCGCTTGGAATCTTTAAGGCAGTCGAGCCCGATGGGAGGGAGCTGTTCGTGCACACGACGTTGCACTGGGTATCGATTCCACAAGACAATTTCGTCGTGCTGGGGATTGTGGAAGACAGGAGAGTGGAGCCGACACCGGAACGTCCGTGCTCGGGTATCGTGTGTTTTTTCGACCGAGAACTTGGTGGAGACGCTGTGGGATTTCGAATTGACTCTGGAAACATCTTACTCCCGCAAATATATAGACCCGGGCTTGGGTGTTGCGCCAAACGGCAAAGTGAGCAAATTTGCTGCTCGTCAGAGACCACAACGGGACCCACTGAAGCAAAAATAATGGTCCGTAATCTACAGGCAGATTGCACGTCTCAAGTATTGTCTGCACGAGGAGATGCACAATATCTGCCTGGGTATATCCAACCGATTGGAAATCCTCAGCAAAATCGTATAGAATAGAGCTTAAGTAGAGCTTACTTTGCTCATATCAACACCTCAATAGTAGTCTCCAAGATTGTACAGAAATATTCGAAAGAACTCGTAAACGAGCTCTTCCTCCAAATCACAACAGCACCCTCGGTATCAGCTAGATAAACGACGACGTGAAAACGATGTAGAGGTGATGGACGTGCTACCTTAGCCAGTGGAACTTAAATGGAGGTTTTTAATGTTGACAAACAAACTCCGTCTGTTGTGCAACCTGGGGTGATAAGTTGCACTCAACGAAAACTTTCAGAACCGCTAACACAGTTCTTCGAATTGCGAGCTCGAACTGCGAACTGTACTGACTGTGAGAAACATTTTCGCAAGGCTGTGGTTCGTTGCTGCACAACGAAATGACGAGACGCCTAAAAATGCGTCGGCAGTTGGCGTTAAGATTAGACTCGTGCCATATTCATCCGTTTGACTGTCCAACAAACAGATATGAATGAAGGCAGGCGTGTCCTCAACTCACCACGAAAACAAAGGAGCCACAGAACTCGCGGTGTCCGAATGCCTGTGATGAAAACTATGATGCTAGTCTGGGCGGCTGTCGGATTGGGACCATTTCTCCTTCAACTACGAAGTTTCGCGAAGTTTGTGAGCCCACACAAGAATACAAAAAGCTTGATCGCTCCAGCTGACGCAGTGATGGAGACCAAGGACCTGCTCGACATTTGTCCAGTCACATCCATGATATTTGCCGGGGCTCGATGGAACGATTGCCCAACTCACTACTTTCGCCTGGATGGTCGAATACTTTGCCATTTTGTTGTCCCGCAATACAATGCCCACGGGAGCTACTTCATCATAAACCGCACGACACTTCCACACGACAGCTCACCGTCAATCTGTGTGGACAATAGTTTCCCGTTCAATCTCAATTTCTACCACGGAAGCATCGGATTCTACTCGGTATATGCCGAGGCATCAGGAACATTCTGTTCTTCGGACAAGACAGCATACATCACCGTGAGCGCAGTAGGATCGTACGACATGAACGGCCTCCAACTTGCTGCCGATAGGGGTGGTTATGGATACAGGAAGTCCTATTGGTACATCTTCACAGGAAGTTCCTTCATCCTCGTTAGGATATTCACACTTCGGAGAAGTTTTGTCTCCTGTAGGCGATTCGCAAAACGCTGCGACCAAATGTCCGAGTCCATTCGGATACAGGAAGCTATCGCATACATACAGGAGAGCATGCGGTTGTCGGCGCACGGAGCCAAAAACTTCCACCGTTTGTTACTGGTGTTTCTCCTCGTTGACCAGGGAGTCATGAGCGACTTCTTCCTCCTGAGCACCCAAGAAGGACTCTTCGGACGCATCCAGTCCATCTCGCTCGGCTACAACTTGGCGGGCGTCATGTCCATGGTGTTCGAGATGGTGGAGACGATGAACTGGATGAGTGAGAAATCGCGGTGCCAAGTCAAACGACTGCTGTTCAACTACGAGACGGTCTTGATCGGCGAGTTCATCACTTCTGCTGTGCTGCAGAGCTACATGACATCGTTGAGCAGGTCGCCACTCAAGGACACGCAGCCGGCAGCTGAAGTGGTGTCATATTATGTGATGGGATTGGCGGGACACCTCGTGCTTGCCTTGGGCTGCCTAACCATCATTATGTCCACCCGAGCTATCGGCGCCATCGCATTCGTGTGGTGGCGGTTCGGCACCTTCCGAGTGTTGGCGAAAACTTGCAGCGTGGATGCTGCACTAGGGGCACGCTGTAAATTGATGCTGCTGCATGGATACATCTTGGAGAATGGCGAGCTGTACTATAGACCCCGCACGTTGAAAGCGCTCGGAATCTTAAAGGCAGTCGAGCTGGACGGGAGGGAGCTGTTCGTTCACACTACGTTGCACTGGATATCAATCCCGCGAGACAACTTCGTCGTGCTGGGGAGTGTGGATGGTACGAGAGTGGAGCCGACACCGGAACGTCCGTGCTCGGGTATCGTTGGTTTGTTCGATCGAGAACTTGGTGGCGACGCTAACAGTGATGGAGGTGTGGACAAAAGTATGTTTCTGCCGCTAAACAATTGTACCGGTCGCGGATGCTGCCCCAGGAGTTGCGGTGAGAGGGTTTGCCGTTTGTCTGTGGTGACACCAGGACCCACTCACGCCAAGATCAAAGTCCGTACTCTGCATGAAGGTAGCACGCCTGGCTGAAGCGTGCTATCGATGAGGCGGTCTCACCAAATGTCCTCCACACTGAAAGACGCGATAAATCGTTCGGGGTATATCCAAGCTACCGGGACGCCTCCCGTCGAAAGCAGGCTTGAACTGAAGCCGACAAAGCGCTGATACCTTCTTTGAGTTGTTGAATTGTTGTTCTTTTCACTTTGATAACATCGCCATCCTATCGCGGTTGCATGCGGGATTTCTTGTCGCCGAGTTGGGTCGAGATAACAGTCTTTCCCTCCTCACGACAAGTATAAACACGGCTAACCGCTGATGTTAGATACATCACTTACCCACACGGAATCATACATTGCTCACCTCTCGCCGCCGACGATACATTTAGCCTCAAAGTGAGTGCATCTATCATCGACGCAGCTCTGCTCGTCTTTTTTGTAACTGTACAATAGTATACATGTACATGTATGAGGAGATATATCAACGAGAGTGACACATAGTAGAGTCTGTACCCATCGAGCGACTGCCGTGATAGTGGAGGTATCCGAAGTAGAATTCTCTTGGAGACTTGACTTGTCCACGATGACGGCAGATATTCCGGGTGGTCCCACGAGTTCCGCGCGGTTTCTGTGAAGAAAACCCAACAATAACAGTTAGCAACTTCAAAAACAAACTAACGAAGTCAACCATGAGCAAATATCCATACTTGCGGTCTCCTTTGTGGCAAAGACTATCGGCGAGTGGTGCCGTATGAACTGCTTGAGAAAAATAAATACTTGCTCCGACAGCGCCAACCCGTCGCCAACACTCTTGGCCGTCATCTGCAGTCCAAACAAACAGTACTATCAGCTTTATACTTTCCAAGCCTCCCCCACTGCATCACCTCACATTGTCAATAACGTGGAAGGACCCCACGCAATTGAACACCAGCATTAACGCTGCACAACACCACACACACATAATCATTAGCCTCCCAAGAAAACTCCGCTCACTGCCACACCATTGAAACCTCAATACCCACGTGCAGGAGGGGCCTCCAGCAACTGGAAGTGGACGTGGTTGAGCGTCGCGAGCCACTGGAACGAGTCTCGGCAGTAGCACGTCTGCGCGCGCCCAATGACCTCCTGCAGCGCGTCCTCCCGCTTGCTCTCGGCCAATCTATCGGCTACCAGAGCCGCCAAACGCGCGGTCGAAACTTCACACTCATGATCGAAGATAATGACGCGCTCTTTGGGCGGCTGGGCGCTGGCCCCGCAGCTTTTGGTGAGGAAGGAGGCCACGACGTGCTCCAGCACTTGAGTCTTCGGCGTGTCGCTGGCCCCACAGAGCTCTACAACCTGTCGTGGTCGGTATCCAGCCTCCACTCCATCTCGGTTAGCAGTCGCCGCGTCCAGGAAGGCCAGCCCCGTCGAGAAGCTGCGCGTCGGCCGCCGTGCGAACAGGTCCAGCGCCGTCTCATCCAGTTTGAGCCGATTCATGTGCAAATGTAGCCATCTTCTATCAAAGTCCAGAATCCACAGTGATGTTCCAGTCAAACTGGCCTAACTGGAACTTGATCCTTGAACCTGGAGCTATCCCCCCTTTTTTCACGCCCCTTTGGTCAGTCCGCATTATGGCGCCTACACAGCAAGTGGACGGAGTGATGGTCGCCTCCAGTCTCCTGGAGACGGCGCTGTGCAGCCCCACGGGCGCCGCCGACGCCGCCGCTACAGCTGGACGGGAGGGCCACGTCCCTGGGAAGCCGCTGACGCCCGCCACGTCGCCGACCGACGCGTCTTCGCTCGGGAAGAAGCCGACGAGCCCTCGCCCCGAGTCCGTGAACTTCTCGGCGCTGTACCAACGCTCCTCGCGCGACTCGGAGCTCGTGGCGACGCTGCGCACGCTGGAGAAGGAGCTGGAGGACGTCACGATCCAGCACAAGACGCAGCAGCAGGCGCAGGCGGACGCCACGGCGCTGAGGTTCGCCCCGGACCAGCTGCAGCAGCTGTTGACGACGCAGGAGGCCGGAGGCGCCGAGAACGCGGCGGGGAAGGAGCAGACGATGCAGTCGCATCCCCCCAGAGCTGCGGAGGCCAAGGGGAAGCCCATGAGACGCTTCGTGGCGTCGTCTGCCACGCCGTTCGTCACGATGGCGGCCACGGGCGGAAGACCCAGCGGACTCACAGACTCGGAGGAGGAGGACGGCGACGCGCAGTACCATAAGGTGCAGCAGCTCCCCTGGGAGGAACATATCATTTGGGGTATTGACTTTGCCGCGGCGGCGAAGGGCGACAAGACGGAGGAGGAGGACGGCGGCGTGGAAGTCGAAGACTCGGTGGGTGCAGTGACGGTGGTGAAGGACAAGGCGGCGAGGAAGGCTGGTGGTAGGACAAAGACTGCTGAGAAGAAGAGAGAGGGGGGTGTGGGTGTGGGGCCTGGTGTGCAGACGTACAAGGAGCTGCGTGCTGCTAGAGCTGGTCACGAGAGTGCAGTGGCTTCGATGTCGGTGGCGGGTTTCAGTGGGGAATTTGATATGACCAAGCCACGGAACTACCGCTGGGAGCTGGAGGATAACTCCAAGGAGAAGAAACGAGGAGAGGAGGCAGCTAAAGCGGACAATGGAGAGAGGGAGACGCTACCGTGTCCGCTGAACAAGGAGCTGCAGGATGACTCGTGGGTGGTGGCGATTGGGTGGAAGTCTACACAGGATATGCCGGAGAGCAAGTTGGTGCTGGATGATAACGACGCGTCGCTCATTTACTCGGTTCCGGAGATGGAGGATGTGCGTCCTACACTGCGTATTCCAGAACGAAAGTTGGGAGCGGCTGAGCAGCGCCTGGCGCAGCTCGACAAGCAGCGTATTGAGAAGAAACAACGTATTGATGAGGTCATGGGCAACCTGGAGTTTGGTGAGGAGACGGCTGAAGGTCGACTGGGTACTGAAGGCAGCGGTAAGAAGTCGAAGGACACGCGAGTGGTGAAGAACATTGGCTATGTGCACCACTCCCTGCCCGCCATGAAGCTCTCGCTCACCAAGCCTGAACTCCCCAAGACAAAGCTGCGTGACTTTCACCGGCCGCGCGGAAAGTTCAAAATCAATGAGAGACTGCAATTCTTGCCACCGCCTCCAGGTGCCGCCAAGTTGGCACCGCAAGAGGAGAGCGCCATGGTTACTCAGATCAAGAAGACCTCGGACTTGAATCCTACCGCAGGCGGCAAGCTGATTCTTATCGAGTATACCGAACAACACCCGCCCATGCTCTCAAACCCTGGTATGGCGGCCCGTATCCTTCACTACTGGCGGCCACCGGAGGATACGTCTGTAGGATTGGGCATACTGGGTAAGAAGAAGGCTCGAAAGACGCGTCCCAAGCCTCCTGACATGAAAATGGGACAGGTCATTACGCTTGGTGATCACGATGAATCCCCTTTCGTCGGCGATATTCCTCCTGGGCGAGTGGTGACATCGCTTAATTCAAAGCTTTACAAGGTGCCTATTTTCCCTCACAAGCCAACGGTTCCGTTTGCTGCAAACGCAGATGCGCGTGAACGCAACAGCTCGGATATCTTCCTTTTGTGTCGATCTGTGACGAAGGGGAAGAAGGGCGCAGCTGGTGATAAGTCGGGCGGGCTTGGAACCCCAAAGACAACGGTGTATATCATGGAGCTGCCTGAAGTTTTCGTGGCAGGGCAAATCGAACCTCAAATCGAGGTGCCAGCACCGAACTCTCGCAGTGCCAACGAGTTTATTCGCCCATACATGTCATTCCACATCCTACGACTTTTCAAGAAAGCTAGCGATGGCGAGCGATTGAAGATTGAAGATATTGCGCGTGCATTTCCGAATCAGTCCGGCACTGCTATCCGTAAGCGTATGAAGGAGGTGGCTACCTTTGAGCGTGGTGGTAACGACTCGGGTTGGTGGAAAAAGAAACCTGCGTCGCAATTGCAGAGCGAGGAGGAAATCCGGGCCAGTATTCCTCCTGAGAGTGTGTGCCTCTACGAAAGTATGATGTCTGGTCACAGACGACTGCTGGATATTGGACTGACCAAGCTGTTTACACCTTCTGGAGTGAATGGGGCAATCAACCACTTGATTCGACGTCTTGAGCTGCGCAAAAATGTTTTGTTGACACGTCTTATGCCTGCCAACCTTGAGAGGCGTGCGCGAGAGAAGGCTCAAGCTGATCTCTGGAAGAAAGATCCTGTGGTGCGGAAGCTCGAGACGGATATCCAAGTTGCTCGTTACATTAACGAGCAGTTGCAACTTACGCCTTGGAACCTGACAAACAACTACGTCGAATGCCACCTCCAGGGCAAAGGATCTGGCATGTTGCAACTCGGTGGTATCGGTGACCCCACTGGTCGTGGTGAAGGCTTCAGTTTCGTGCGTGTACCGCAGTCCCGTGCCAAGAAGAAAGACGGTGAGGAAGATGCAGCTCCGACTGCAGAAAGCAAGATTAGTGCCGAATCAGCAGCCGTGCAAAAGGCAGTGGCAGCAGTCACTGGTACAACTGCCGATTTGCGTAAGCTGAAAATGAAGGAAGCTGGTGACGTGCTGCGAAACCTGGGTTTGGCCGACGCAGATATCAAGAAACTGCGGCGTTGGGATCGAATTCACATGGTGCGTGAGCTCAGTAGTCGTGCGACAGCCCACGGTGTGGCCGGCAGTTTGAGCAAATTCGCTCGTGGTGCGCGCAAGTCGCTTTCAGCGCAGCAGCAAGAGTACCGCAAGAAATGTGATGTGATCTATGAGCGCCAAATGGACGTTTTGAGCTCGACCAAAACTACTTTTTCGTCGGACGAGGAGTCGGATGGTGATGATGAACTCGACGAGCTGGGTGCCGACGTCGAGGCCGATATCCTGGGAGGCACGGATACTAAGCGCGGTCCGAAGAATTTGTTCCGTAGTGGTGGTGGAGGTCTTAATCGCTCAAAGGAGGTGCTCGCTGAGCGTGAGGATGCCGTCGAGCTCCGTCGTCTTATGGAGGAAATGAACGAGGACCAAGGTTCCAGTGCTAATGCCAATCCGACAAGTGCTGTACGACGTCCTGATGTTGATACGAATAGGCTGCGCAACCAATTGCGCGCTAGTGGGATCCGAGAAGGTGGCACTGGAGCTAGTGGAATATCCTCAGTGTCAGGCTTTGGAGGAGCTCGGTCGAACATGATGTCTCGGGGTGGCTCAACAGTGTCGTCTGCTTTAGCTACGCCCACTGGCCAACTTTCACGGGTGTCTTCGCCGACGCACGGCAGTCGCACGCCTGTTCCGTCAGAGCCACCTAGCGCCTCGAAAAAATTCCCGGGACGAAAGGTGCTCAAGCGTGTTGTGCGAACTATTGAAGAGGATGGCAGTGAGACGGTTCGTATTCAATTCATTGTGGACGACAAGCAGGTGGCGCGTTTCCGCGCGATGCAGCAGCGTAAGGACCGCCAACTAAAGGCGGATGAACGCAACCAGCTACGGAAGCGCAAGCGCATGCTTGCCTTGGAGGACGACTCTTCGAACCAGAGTTTGCTTGACAAAGCTAAGCGGCGAAAGCAGTTGCAAGAAGAACTCAAGCAACTTCAAAAGACTGAAGCGCAGAATAAAGGCTATCAAGAAATGCTAAAGAAGGGCGAGTCTGGCGAAGTTACAGATGTTGCCGATGGTGACGACTCGGGTGGCAAGGGTGTCATTCGCTGCACCCAGTGTCTGCAGGTTGGTCACATGCGCACCAACCGCAGCTGCCCGCTGTACATGGCCGATGATTCCCGCTCGAAGAAATCGGGCTCGCTGTCGGAGAAACAGGCAAACGCGATGCTCGCTGAACCGTTGAAGCTGAAGGTGAACAAGTCCCCGTCTGTGATCAGCAGCGGAGATTCCGGTACCAAAATCACTGTCAACCTTTCAGAACTCCGTGAAGGCGCTCGGAAGCACCAGAATGAAAAGAAGCGTAAGCGTGAGATGGAGGTGCGCGAGCAGGCGGAACTATACAAGCGGCCGTACGCAAAGGGTGCTATCAAGCAAAGTCGGTCGCGAATGCCCGTGGAGTATCTCAACAACGCGCTGGAGATGGTGGTTCAGCGGCTGCTCGAAATGCCCGAGAGTGAACTCTTCCGCGTGCCCGTGGATGCAACTACCGTCCCCAACTACTACCTCATCGTGAAGCAGCCGATGGATCTGAGCTCGATTCTTCGCAAGATCGAGGCGAAGGAGTACGACTCGATGCGCGAGTTCGTGAAGGACCTGGAGCTGATCGTGAACAACTCGCGCATCTTCAACGGCGACCCGACCAAGTCCGTGATCACAGCCAATGCGCAAAAGGTTCTACGTCGCGCCCAAGACGAGATGGCAGCGCTCAGCGCCGAAGGTGGCATGACCCCAACCACGCCCACCACCATGCAGTAAAAAAAACCAGCCGACATTTATTCACCCACCCTTCAGCACAAACAACCCACACAAACTGACCAGGTAAGTAAAAAAAAACTCAATCGGTAAACTTCAAACAATTCAGGCTGAACTGTTTCACCTGGTGTTTGTATACACGTATACCTATGTACGACACACTAAATTGTATCTTCCTCCGAAAAGCTCACTTAGGAATTTATCCCCATCATGACCGAGGTCTCTCTCCTTCTACAGTCCGCTGCAGCCCACGCGCGCGTGGCGCGCGCCTCGGACCGCGTGTACCGTGACGAGTGCGTGCTGAGCTTCGACTCGGCGCTGAGCGCGTCGGGGCTGTACACGAACCTGCGCTCGTTCCTGTCGTACGGCGCCTCAAGTCTCCGCTTCGACCGCGCCGGCCTCGTCGACGCGCAGTCGGGTACCGCCGTGTACCTGCTCCAGCAGCACGTGCGCAAGCCCAAGGCGTCCACCACTTCAAGCGCCAGCGAAACGCCCACGAAGCTCGCGATTGGCGGCGCCGGCGGCTTCGCAGCCAACGCGGAAGACAAATTCGAGCTGGAAAAGACTCTGCACGTCGTTCTACTGGGCCCCGAGCAGCGGGAGCTTGCGCGCGTGGCTCTGGATGACGCTGTGCTGCCTCCTAAGCTCAAGGAAGCGGCGGACGCGGTGCTCAACCACGCAGGCAACACGGTGACCGAGGAGGTGGCCTCCTGGCAGGAGGAGCTCAAGCCCACTAAGTACGCGGAGCATCTGGAGCAGGTGCCCAACCCGCCGCACATTGCGTCCAACCCGGCGGCGTGGAAGTGCCAGGCCCCGGACTGTGACAAGCTCGAGAACCTGTGGCTGAACCTGTCAGATGGCTACATCGGCTGCGGACGCAAGAATTGGGACGGATCGGGCGGATGTGGAGCGGCGCTGACCCATTTCAATGAGACGGGCGGAATGTACCCATTGTCGGTGAAATTGGGCACTATCACGGCTGAAGGAGGAGACGTGTACAGCTACGCACCGGAGGAAGATGACTTGGTGAAGAACCCGCTGCTGAAGAAACACTTGGAGCATTTCGGGATCAATGTGGACAACTTGCGCAAAACGGACAAGTCGATGAATGAATTGCAGGTGGGACTCAACTTGTCGTACGAGTTCGATGCAGTGACGGAGGCTGGGAAGAAACTGGTGCCAGTGTCTGGAGCGGGGTACATGGGGTTTAAGAACTTGGGCAACAGCTGCTACATGAACTCAGTGCTGCAATTGCTGCTGGCACTGCCGGAAGTCCAGGAGCGGTATTTTAAGGCTTCAGAGAAGATTTTCGCGACAGCAGATACACCGTCGACACTACCGGTGGACGATTTCGCGGCGCAGTTCGCGAAGCTCGCAAGTGCGACCCTGACGGATCGCTACAAGAAGCAGTTCTTGGCGCCGAAGGATAGCAGCAAGGAGGTTGAAGAAGACGACGTTCATAACGTTGAGCTGCGTCCCATTACGTTCCGCGGTCTGGTTGGCAAGGGCCACCCAGAGTTCTCGACGGGCCAGCAGCAGGATGCTGTCGAGTACCTTCAGTATTTACTCGACTTCATGACACGTGCTGAGCGCGTTGGCGCGGACCGCTTGGGGTCGCTTCTTCCGGGAGACGGTGCTACGAGTGCGGAGTTGCCGACGGCAGGCTTGTTCAAGTTCAAGCTAGAAGACCGTGTGCAGTGTATGGCTTCGAACAAGGTCAAATACGTGCCGCGTGATGACATGCTGCTTCAACTACAGATTCCGCTCGAGGCTGCAACTAACGCTACGCAGGTAAGCGATTACCAGGTGCTTGAGCAAAAGCGTCAGCGTCTTGGTAACAGTGAGAAGGCTGATAAGAGTGAGAGCAAGGACGGTGGAGAGCGTGTGGTGCCTAACGTCCCATTCGAAGCGTGCGTTGAAAAAACGTTGGCGCCTGAAGTTATTGAAGATTTTTTGTCGCCAGCTACTGGCAAAAAGGGTCAAGCCCAGAAGACGGTGCGCTTCAGCTCGTTCCCACGCTACCTGCTTGTTCAAATGAGGCGCTTCTACGTGGCTGAGGACTGGACACCTAAGAAGCTTGAAGTCGAGGTGAAGGTTCCGGAGAAGATTTCCCTCAGCCGATTCGTATCCAAGGGCCTTGTTGATGGTGAAGAGAAGCTGCCGGAAGCACCTGCTGCGAGCACGACGGGTGACAGTGCTGCCACCGCTGCGTCTGATACTGCGGATGAAGTGCTCGTGGCTCAGCTAGTGTCCATGGGCTTCTCTGAGAACGGTTGCAAGCGTGCAGCTATCGCGACCGGAAATTCCAATGCTGAGGCTGCTATGGAGTGGATCTTTAGTCACATGGAAGACCCAGACTTTAACGACCCGCCTGCCCCGGCAGGATCTTCGGCCAAGCCTGAAGGTGAGTCCGTCAACATGGAGCACGTGTCGAACCTGATGGCTATGGGCTTTGCGGAGGTCCACGCTAAGTGTGCACTCAAGCAAACGGACAACAACCCCGACCGCGCTGCTGAGTGGTTGTTTAGTCACATGGACGATCTTGACGGTGCTGTTGCCCTATGTGAAAGTGAATCTGCGGCGTCGGCAGCAGCCTCTGGAGATTCTGGATCGTCTTCGAAGCGCCTGGATAGCGATGCTGTCGGCGATTATTCTCTCGTGGGTTTCGTTAGCCACGTCGGTAAGAACACCAACTCGGGGCACTACGTCTGCCACATGAAGAAGGAGGGCCGCTGGATTATCTTCAACGATGACAAGGTGGCCGTGTCGGAGGAGCCACCACTCGGCGCTGGTTACCTTTACCTGTTCCGTCGCACAGACACCGAAGCGTAGATGCACCAGATCAATGGAGAGCATTTGAATAAGTCACATCGCGCGTGACGTTTCCATTTACGAGCTTTTTTTCTTGCTGCGCTGCTCTCAGCATATGAGATGGCTCAATGCTGCTTCGTCCACTACGTCGTCGAACTCGTCGCCATATCCACAATCGTCTTCGTGGTCTTGTGCTTGTATCTGGGCTGGCGTTGGTGCCATTCCACGCCCAGGTGTCTTGCCTGTAGCCCCACAGTGCTTGCTCTTAGCCCCAGCTACTCCCTTTTTCTTCTTCTTTGTCGTAGCGTCCACGGGCTTCTTCGCTTTGGAGCTTCCATTACCAGGTTGCTTGCGCGACTTCATTGATGCTGGTATTGTGAAATCAATATCCAGGAACGACATATCGCCATCCTCATCGCTGCTGGCATCTCCTTTCTTGGACCCAGTTGTTGTTTTGCGAGACTTCGTTGCTGACGATTTTCGCCGTCCGTGGCCTTCACGACGGCTTGAAGATGTAGACGGAGGCTGGGATTCGGACTCACTCGAAGCAGTTGCAAGCTGTTGCCGCTTCTTGTTCTGCTGGCGAGCACAAAACTTGATATGTAGTCGAACGTGTCGCTCTTCGCGTGTCATGGCCAATCGCTCCCGTTCTTCGCGACGTTGGTCAGCCGTCACCTGTCTGATCTTGCCTTCCTTGGAACGCCGACGCAGAATCTTTAGCTGCAGACGCACCGCTTTCTCCTCGCGCTCCATTAGCTTCCGCTCAGTTGCTTCACTCTGTCACGATCATATCACTTGTTAGTACAATGAAATTGACCCAACGCTGCAATGCTGCAGCCATCCGTACCTCAGCCTCACGTTTCAGCTTTGACTCATACTCTTGTTGGCGTTTTTCCTGGTTTCTTCGAAGCTGTAGTTTTTGCTTGAGCTCTTCTTGACGACGAAGACGTTCCTCTTTCTCAAATACATCGGTAGCCTCTTCCACATCTAAGCAGGCGTCGTTCACTTCAGCTCTCACAGACGGGATTACTACGGGGCTTAGTCGAACTGGGCAAGGCTTTTGATGTGGACGCTTTTTAGGGGTCCAACTTTGGTTCACGAGGCGCAACTCGTCCGGATCTCCACTATCTGAGCCAATACGTTCTAAAGCCAGCATTCGTTTGGGTACTGGTAACACGGGCAATCGCCTGTCGAAGCTAGCCCCTGCTGGTAACCAGTATGATCGCTTGATTGCAGGCTCGACGGTCGGTTGCCATCCTAATCCAGTCGAAGATCTGGCAAGAGATGTAACCCCAGGGTTGCCCACTTTATCATCACCTGCAAACGAAAAAGATGCTGCTCGTGCAGTACGAACCCCTGGATCAAGATGACCTCGGACTGCTTCAAGCTTCCGATTTGACATTCCGAAATTTGCTTGTGTAGCCTGATCTGCTTTTCCGACCGAACTCTGGCTTGAGCGACTGCTTGGCGCTGCGGATCGAGTACTGAGAGGCGTGTGTGTGTGTTCTACCTTCCGTCGTACCAAAAATCCACGAACATGGGCCTGCAATTTCGAGATAGCCTCCACATCGGAAGCTCGAATCCACCGGACATGTCTGCGGACAAGACACCCGCGCATCGCGGCCTGGATCCGGCAGATAAGATAAAGCACATCCAGATAGATCAGCCGTGTCATAAAGCTGCGTGCATTACGCTGAATGATGATCGCTGCTTGATGCCGCCTCTCTGTTTCTTCTCGTTCACAACGCTGTTCTTGGACGTACGATCTAGCAGCGGCCATCCGAACAATGCTTTGGATAGTGCAAGCTGCCCAATACCTGAGCTCAGTCTCTCTGGCACGATTGTTTCTGGCTGCCAATTTTCGTATACACCGTGAAATAATCAGCGAGGAAAAATTCTGATGATACGCTTCGATCTCCACTCGCATCCTCCAGCACAAACATCGAGCGATAAAACCGCGGGTTAAAGTCTGGATGATCACGGCGGCATCTCTCTTCACTTGGTTAATACGTATCAAACGACGCCGATACGCAGCTTGAATTTTTGCCGCTGCATAGTGTAATCGATTTCGAAGTCGCTTCGCCTCACGAAGCTGCTGCCGGTGCAGATTTTGCGTGATCTCGGCAATTTTCCTCATCTGTATGTCGCACAAGCGTATCAGTCACTTCGATAGCATCCAGAAACATGGCGTATTCCCGCACCTCACTGTCGATTTTCTGCTGTTGTTTCTCGATCACGTCTGCCTGTCGTTCCAGCTTCCGTTCAGCCCGCTGCTTCGCTGCTGATGCTGCTGTCAGCGTTGTGTCACGGAAATTCCCGACATGGCGCTTCGTGAACTTGTTTGAGATACCTGAAAACGTGAATCGCACAACCTTCGAAGATGAACACAGGGACAATTGGAGACTCCACCAAACCACGTACCCGCATGGAACATGGGCGGAACCACGTTCATACTGGAGCCATCTTCTACGCGCTCCATCCTCACAGCTAACAACGCTGCCGTCGACGGGTCCGGAGCAAGCAGAGCTAAACCAACAGCCAGCCAAAAATACGCTTTCGTCCGTCAAAGATGCAGCAATGCGAAAACGCTCGTGGTTATGCTGGATATGGATGATGCTATCTATACTGCGCAACAACATTAGGCACATTCAAACCGGAATCCTCCCTTCCGCTTAGCCCTGGCTGATCACTACAAGCTGCGCCAAGATGAACGACGTCAGCAAGGCACGCGCATCTTCCTTCTCTGTCTCAACGAGGGTTTTTCCCGTCTCTTTCCACAATGTGATCCGGGCATCAAGGGATGGAATGCTCATGAACACATCTGCATCCCCCTGGCCTTGCGAAATGTACACTTGAGCTTGTGGGTCATGCTGTGCATCGCCAAAAACGAACATTATGAGCAGATATTCATTTGCTACGGTGGAACGAGGTTGCGTACCGTTTTCACCTGCTTCATCAGTCTGTCTTCGTCAACTTGGCCCAGGAGAAGATTAGTTTTTTCCTTGTAGTCGATGCTCTGGAGCGTGCTGCTAGCGTCGGCATCTGAGATCGAGGAAGCTTTGCGTTTCCCCGTACCCTTTAGTTTGGACTCATCGCCCACATCGGAAGATGAAGGTATGGCAGGAGAAACTAGTGAAGGCCCCAACACAAATGCTTTCCGCTTGACATTGAGTACGCCACTCACACAGGCTGCAGCTTTGCCGTTCACCTCTGTAATCGTAGCCTGTGCTGCAAGCTGAAGACAGTCAAAGCAAGCGTCGGACAGAAATTTGGTTAGGTCCACCACCCCAATCAAATGAATCAGCATACAATTCATGAGGTACCTTGGGGTCGAGTCTTCCATCCAGATATTTTGATGTCTTCTCGATCACAATAGGCTCGAACTGCTTCATGGGGAATGTAAGCAACTCAGTCTTGGTTTTCGCCGCGGTGAGCTCGTGGAGCGGAAGCACTCGCGAAAAGTGCGATGACATTTCAGCCCCCTCCGCTGCGCTTGTCGTAGGAGCGATGGTGTATTCGTACGGAACGATCAGGTTATTCGGGCAGCAGCGAGCAATAAACTGGTTAGCGTCACCGCAGCTTAATCTTGGGTCGATTGGACACGCAATCTTTTCAATTTTCAGATCCTGGAAAGGGGCAAAGGCGTCCGTGGCATCGACGGATGGGTCTTTTGGAAAACATCAATAGTATTGTTAGATTGTAACACGCGCATTGTCATCTTGCAACCTTACTGTGGCGTACCAATAAGAAGAACAGCATTGCGGCTCTCATTTCCAAGCATATGGATCAATTCTGGAGCACGGCCAAACTTGAGAGATGGATGGCCCGCAAATATGATGCTACCATTCTGTACACACGCAGCTAGCCGTTCAGTAACACAGGTTAAACCCATTGCGTCTTGATAAAAGCTACGTACCTGGAAGGTAGCGGCTGTAGCAGCCGAGACGTCTGCAACTGCGTGGAACAGATTGTTTTTGAGCAGAGACTCGTGCAAGAACGCGTCCTCTCCAGCATACAGCTTCTCAATCTTTTTCTCACAAAGCCACTCCGCTCCAAGCTGGGTAAGTTCCATCACGCGCGAAGCATGATCCGAGATGAAGTACATTGGGACATTTTGCTTGTTGTGGAGGCACGCAGCATACACAGCTTCCACGAGGTCGAACACCACGCCACAGGGCGACGTAGGCACGATGCAAACACCGCCGCGCTCCAGCACACGAGTGACACCGCTAAGTACATGCTCCACCATGCGTTCCGTGTTCGAGTGCGGGTCCCGATCTGGCTTCAAATCCGTCAGCAGCAGCGTTTCGCAGTCTACCAGTGGCATCAAGTCCAGTTCTTTCGGGTGGCGGTTATAGTCTCCCGAGGCAGCCGCCACATACGCCAATCTGTCGTTTGGGCCTTCCACAAGCCAAATACTCGCTCCCAAGCTGTGCCCGGAACTCAGCGCCGTGACCTGAACACCATACGCCAATGGCACCACCTCACTGTACTCCACACATTGGATCTTCTTGCAGCATTTCTCAATCTCCTTCAGCGAGTACATGGGCAGCTCCGTCTCCAATCCGTCCGTCACGCCTTCAAACACGAAGACTGTAGAGCCGTCCCCTTGTGCCAGAGCTGCCAGCTCCTCTAGAAACACCCGACCGAAGTCTAAAGTGAGCTGCGTGGCGTAGATCTGCCCCTTGAAGCCCAGAACCTCCGTGAGTAATGGTAGAGCCAGTAGAGTCAGGTGGTTGGACAGCAGCACCACATCCAGCGCCGCCACGTCCACGGAGCTCAGTGCCGGCAGCTGCAGGCGGTAGACTGAGCCTCTTCCTTGTTGGTCCTCGCGTACGAGCGACTGCATCTTGACACCGCAGTCCAGGAGCATCTCGAAGCCGCCCAAGCTCAAAAAGTGGCAGAGCCCGTCGTTCGCGCCGCCTAGTTGGATCTGTAGGGCATCGTTCGGAGAAATAAAAAAGGAGGTGAGATGAAGGAGATCAAGGGCGAGTTGGAGAGCGTCCGGGTGTCGAGAGGGGGTGTCTAGGAGAGCGGGGAGAGGCGTCGGGAGGAGGCATTAGGACGTCGACTTACCACTTTCATTTTGATTTGGTCGGGGTTGCGAAAGTGATACTTATGAGAAAATTGGGTTAATATTGAGGTTTTGTATAAGTTGACGCAAAAACAAGTTTTTGTTGGATAAGTATACGGACGCTATTTAGTTGGGTAGCAATGCGATCTGCTCCAAGCGCTTGACTTTTCCATCTAGAAACAGCAACATGTCGTCTTTTGCGTCGAGTGCCTCTTTCAACTTCATGACGATTTTCCTGCAGCAACTATCGTTAGTCAAGCTGGTCTTTTGATGGAATTGGGATCGGATCGTACCTTAATTGCGCAACTTCACTGGATGTGCTCGTCTTTTGGGTCGGGACTTCATGTGGTAAACATCTCGTCCCGACGCCGTTATCGTGGTGTTCTGTCAGCGACTTCCATTCATTCGACTGGGTATTCGATCGGGTGTTAACGTCAGGTGTGGCGTCGCACACAATCAATAGTTCGTTGGTAAGAGCACTCAAATCTGTCAGCGTCTTCAGCAGTGAAGACCTTGCAGCAGAGTCCTCATCTCGAGCTTTATCGAGTTCGTTATCGTGTGCCAAATTGTTGTTTGTGGACTGCACTTCTGTCGCCGTTTGGTTACTTGATATCACTTCGTCAAACCATGCGTCAAGGCTGCTCAATTGTTCCTTTACAGCTTGCTCGGACTCAGGTGTCGTACAATCTTTCACGAGCCGAGAAGACTCCACATCAGCCAGCTGCATCATGCACACTTCCTGTGACTCAATAAGATAGCGATTCAAGTGTTCAATGGAAAGTCGTAGCAGTACGCCCCGTGTTTCGGCTTGTATCCACCTCTGAGTGCTAGCGTTGAGGTCGATTCGGCACTCCTGCAGTTGATCTGCCAGCTTGAATGCGACTTGTTCGTGTTGTTGAGCAAGTGTTTCCATCTGGTTCTGGACTTCTTTTGCTTGGCAAATCGCTTCATTCGTTTCGATCGAAAGGGTTTTAACTTGCGCCTTGAGATCTCGAATTGTGCTGCAGTAATTCATCTTGATGGAGTGTTGCTGAGCCTGAGACTTGTGGAACATGTGGGCTTGACGCTGCAAAGTCTCGTGCGTGGCCATGCAGTCTTGACGTTCACCTTCCAGTTGTCTCTCCATCCATGACAATTGTTCAGCTGCTGTCTCGGCGTGCTCTTGGTGTACTGCCTCTATGTGTGTTGCAGCTACTCGGTATTGAAGCACTTGCTCGTCGCGTTCAAGCTCCAATTGCTGGCACTTTTCCAGGACTTCTGCATGCTTCAGTTTCATGTTATCGATGGTAGCGCTCTGCAGCGTTGAGTGGTCAAGTAGCTCAGTAAGTTCCTCACGCAAAGACGCCACTTCTATCGTTGATTCGTGCAGCTCTGCTCGCACACGGTTTATTTCTTCCAGATCACGTGCAGATGAGACTTCCAATTGACTCCGCAGCCACTTTTCACGATCAAGTGCATTGGCAAGAGCTTCTTCAGTTTGAGTGAGCAACAGTATATGTTCATCTCTATCTTGCACTGCTACTGCGAGCTTCGTTTCCAGCTCGTGCTGAAACTGGTTGTCGAGACATATACGCCGTTCCAATTGAGAGATGTGGGTTGCTTGAGTCGAGACGAAGTCCTTGAACGCAAATTGTACAGCAGCTGCATCCTCTGCACACATCTCTGCAGTTTCATTTTGCGTCTTCAAGCTCGCACTTAGATCTTTGATTGCCACAAGGTGGAGTATACATTCGCCTTCAACTTGAGATGCTCTCTCCAGCGCGCTTCGTAAGTCAGATTTAACCCTGAACAGCTCTGCTGACAATTCAGCATTCGTTTCCTGAGCCTCAATGAGAGACGCATTAGTTGATTGCCACCTCTTCTCATCAGCCCACTCTGCTGCAACCAACTTGTTGGCTTGTACCTGGGCATCAGCAAGTTGATGTTTCAAATCTGCTACTACCGCGTCCGATTGAGTCTTCACCTGGTGCAAATCCGCGTCCACGTGTTTGCGTGCTTCTTTCTCACATGAGAGAAGAGCTTGAACACTTCTCAGTTCAGCAATTTGCTCCACGTTGATACATTTTAGAGAAGCAAGTTGACTTTCAAGCTCGCGAGCGTACTGATGAGCGTAGTCAAGCTCCTTTTGTAATATCGTTGTACGATCATTCAACGCCGTCATTGCGGCTATGCTATTCCCTGAGCTGTTCTCACTGTCAATTGAGCGAATGAGCTCACAGTTTAGGCGACTGTTTTCTGCCTCAAGCGCGGTTACCCGTGCGGAAGCTGCAGCCAGCGCGCGGTTCAATGTTGCAAATCGGCACAACATATCGTCGTTCCGCGCCTGAACATCGCGAGCTCGCGCGACTTCCACAGCCAACTTTGCTCCAAGGTTATCCACACTCTTCAACGCTGCAGTTGCACCGCACTCCTTTTCAAGCTGTTCGAGCGTGACAGTAGAGTGGATTTGTATCCTATTGGTATGTTCGAGGTGTGCCAACTCGAAGTCATTTGAGCTCGGTTCTTTCAGTCTTCCACTGGTTGCCACGAGTGCCTTACACCTCGCAGATAATTCCGCGTTATGTTCTTCAAGCACCGCAATCTTAGCCTTCATCTTTCTGTCTTTGATAGCTGCCGCTTCGAGTGCGTGCATATGTAGCAATCGCTCACGCTTCCGGTGTCCGGCAAAATTCCACACCAGTTTTATTCTCTCCGTCATCACGAGTAACTCCGTAGCCGCAACAAAGGCAGGGTTAGCCTCTCTTGATCTCATACAATCTCCATTACGAGCCACTTCGGGTAAAAGTTTCCTGAGACGGTCGCTGAACTGATCCAAGTGTGTCTCCAGCTGAAGACGGCCAGCTTCACACGCACTGGCGGCACTGGGTAGTTGATCACAGAGCTTGGCAATGATCTGCAAGCAAAACTCACCCACCATCGACTCCAGCAGTTCGTAGCAAGTTGGTGATGGCGTGCATGATTGGAACGTCACCATTACATCTTCTAAACTCTGCGTCATTGCGATAAACTTCTTATCGAGATATTTCAGAAGTTCGCATTCGACCCCAGTTCCACCAGCGATTCCTCTACTATCACGCAAATTGTGTACACCAGGACCTAACGCTCGTCTAGCCATGTCGATAGAATCCACACAAAGTGAAAGTGTTGACTGCATAGAATTCTCCCCGCTACACAACTCTAGCGATAACAATGGTGAAACATTGCTGTCGTTTTCCAATGTCGTTGAGTTTTCCTTCACACCAGTAAGCTCGAACTGGGTGAGTAAATTCACTTCTTCGTCATCACCGCTACCCCAATTTTCTGGTGAGGCCAACTCCTCGAGCTGATGCTCACTTCCACTGCCGTCGTCGTTAATATCAAAGCGGAATCCAGACCGATCAAACTCTGAGCTTGACGCCAAGAGTTCCAAGAGAGATGCAGAGGATGTCGTGCTCGATCGTTGAAGCATTGCCGAAGCAGGCTGGTCAGGGAACAAAAAGTCCTGCACTACCGAACAACAAATTGCGTCGGCAGCGACCACAGCCGCAACTACATCCTGGGTACGGTCGGCCACCCGACATTCAACGGTTGGTGTACGGTTGTGCAATGGAGGACACCCTGCTTTCCGGCCGCTCGACTTCTGGGGTGAGAAATCGTTGCGCATTTGACCTCCAAACCCACACAGCTCTCTCTTACGTTTGTCTGGTTGCATTCGAAGTTCCTCTATAGCATGTAGAGACACACATGTCCTCCATTGATTCAAGGCACGATACTTGCGCAATGCTTGAGAGCGGCGTCGAATAGCAACTAGATTCAGCAAGTGAGCGTTCCTTTGCAGCACGAGCTCAGCAGTCCGAGCCTGCTTCTGCACCTCAACGTCGTCGTCTTGGTCACAAAATTCGGCTTTCATCTCCTGTATATCCGTCTCAAGAGAAGTCGATTGATCGTTACTTGGACTCTGCTCACCTGAATTACATTCCAGGCACTCTTGATGCTCTGGAGCTCCACAGTCTACTAACGAAAGAGGATAACATGGGGCTAAGGCGCTGAGACTCGATTTGAGCTCACTCGAGTCGTCCATAAGCTGTTGTGTCATCTCTCCACTGATATCAGGTATTCGAACTGTGCTGTATACACTCCTTGCGCGTTCAATGTATCTTAGTGTGGCAATCGACTCTTCATAGTGCGCGCAGCACGGACTAATGGCCCCGAGCATAATAGTCTTCGCGTGACCACCGAGACAATCCTTCAGCAACCGCGTCAAGACCGAGTTTCGGTAAGGCGCAAATATTTTTTGGCCGTCAATAGAGCGACTACTTTTTCGCTTCGCCAGAGCACCCACAACATCCGCGAGTGTAGCTAACGAACGGTTGACACTTGCAGCTTCTCGCACGCGCAAACCACTGACATCGGAGCGATCCACTCGCTCACTTCCTGCTAGATCGACCATGCAAAGCTTGCTCTTCCGAGTGGCCGAATCTGCAGGGCTGCTTTGTGATAGCGAAATGAACAACACTGTGTGAGAACGACCAGAACGAGTGCTGTGTGAGGACGATGCAGAGCGCGTGCGATGTCCCTCTTCGATCAATTCCAAGACTTGCGAGTAGCTCGTGACGTGCACACGTCTGGCTCGCTCAACAAAAGCGCCATCTTCTGGGTGCTCTCGAACCTTGAGAGGTTTCTACAGCACGCAAAACAACTTCAGATAAGTATTTCCTCCTCAAAAAACATACAGGTACGATTTACCTTTACTGTGGCTTGCGAGAGTAGATCATAGACGCGCTCGTCGTAAATCTCAACGTAGCTCATGATAGCAATGTATGAGCTTCCCAAACTCTTCCCTTCATCAATCTCAGCAAACAAGCCCTGGCAAATTCGCGGAATCAGACCACGTCGCTCTGACACCGACAGCGCACTAGGAATCCGTACACCACTAACGTTGCCGTTGGTCCTGACAGACGCAGGCAAAGACGCGCGCTCGCCGCTATTACCCATCATGGAGTACGTCTTACCCGCGCTAGGTTGTCCATAGGCAAAGATGGAGCAATTGTTACCTTGAAGTACAGTCTGAAGCGCGAGAACGCCCAGTTCATCGTAGATCGTGCATTGCGTGGCTACTTGATGCCCAGGCGAACGATCAAAAGACCAATAGGTATAGTCAAACCTGAATTCCTGTGTAAACTGTGCTGGGAAGATGGTCAAGTCCGTAGTTGAAGTCGACTCCTCAAATGGAAGCTTACTTGATGTGTACCGTGCCGATGCGTGCCCTCGAGGCGGAGGGGGGAGTGCTGTCGGGTTCACAATTCTAGTCATCAGTCCGTCGCTAGTCACTGTCATGTCGACAACCGCTCGATATCCATTCTTCTTCTCTGAAGGCAACATTGGTCGCACGCGCACTGCAGTAAATGTGCGTTGGTCTTCACTGCATACGAACCCGCCACTGTCACTAGATCCAAGACTCGAAGTTTCTGCGGCCAGTTCATTGAAATCTCCGTCACTGTCGTCAACAAGGAGAAGTTCACTGTCATCTTGGTTATCGTCATCTCCTTCGCAGTCTTGCATCGGCTCTTCATTCAACTCCAATTCGTGGACTCCATCAAGATCGCTGGCGAAAATGCGATGTCTAACCTTTGACTCGCGATGGCTGCTACTAACGTCGCAGTGCCCGTCCATTATGCAGCAAGTATGAAGATGCAACTTGCGTCAAAATATGCTCCACAGCTTCCCATGCCAAATACTTAGCATATGCATGTCTTCAACGAGGAAACCGTTTGCTTTCTCCGACAGAAATACCACGAGACACCGAAGCAGAACTATCCATAGAACCCGAATATTTTGTGGACTATACAATGCGAAAACTCAATTCATGTAACGTGATGGCAAGTTCACACAGCCTCCGAGGGGCCTCGCTGGTTCCCGAGCACCTGTCCGCTCTTTTCACTTGAGGTCGCTGCCGCTTCATCTCCCGATCTGCTGTCGGTGCTGGCTGATGCTGAGCGGCTCGTTTCGGTCGTCAAGTGCTCGACACGTGGTGTCAAGTAAAATGCAGCACCGGGAGGCAAACTGGTGATTGTGGCAATAGCGTTGGCAGCAGCCTTGCCGAGTGCTTCACCCTGACCAGCCGCAGCTTGTTCAACAGAAAGTGAGGAGATGGGGGCGATAGCGTCCGCAATGCGGTCTAAAAACGAACCAAAGCAACGAGTTAGATACGACATACATAATTGCGTATCCTTCTGGTGGCACGCACCCTGGTGCCACTTGGCTTGCAAGTGTGCGACCATCTCCGAGACATCCTGCAGTCGCTTGTGAATCACGCGCGACGGCGTGTTCTTGAGCTCGTCAAGCAGCGGCTGCATCTCCGAAGCCGCCATGTTCATTTTGTGATCGTTCGCCAGCGCTTCCTTCAGCAGCAGTCCGGGCACGGAACCTGAGGATGGCGCCGTGACGACCGTCGTCTTGGCGTTCACTTTCGGCTCGGACGAGGACCTCATCGTGAATCCTGCAAAAACACCATCAAACCATCAGCATTGAAAACCCACCCCACCCACCCACAGTGCAACTTAACCACTTACCAGGATCAGGCCCCATCGGGTCCAGCTCCGTGAGGATCCTCGTCGACGGCTCAAACGCTGCACCCAAACAAGCAACAAACACACAACACTCAGTCACATCAACTCTACCACCCCCTCCCTTCTACATCAACCCACCCGACTCCTCCGCAGCGCTTTGCTGCGTCTCCTGCTTCTGCTGCATCTCAGCAGCTTCCGGTCCCAGCAGCAGCTCGTCCGGCACGGAGCTGTTGTTCGTGTAGCAGTGGAAAATCTCATCACTGATGCGGTGGTTATGCTGTGCAATCTACACCCCCACCATACAAATAACAACATCAACATCAAAACCAATCCACCTCACCTCACCCCCCTCTCCACCCCCTACCTGGTTGCGCACGCGCACCAGCCAGCGGACCTTGCCCGGCTCGCCGTCCACCGCCTCGTACACCACGTCGGCCGTGATGCGCGCCGAGCAGCCCGTGAATCGGTTGTGCAGGTGCGTGCGCACGCCGTTGCCACGCGACGGCTGGATGCAGCCGTGCGTGCACCAGTAGGACATAGTGGCGTACTTGAAGTCGTCGGGCACTGGGAACTTCTTGAACTTGTGCTTGTCGTTCCAGTACGCGGTGGTGGACGAGCTGCGGCGTCTGTACATGGTCTTGGTGCGCTGCATGTGCGCCTTCCAGGCCGCGATGAAGGCGTCCCACGTGTCGAACGTGTGCGGCTCGAAGGACGGCACCGCGACGGTCATGGAGCCGCGCGTCCGGGCCAAGTCCTCGCGCAGCTGGAAGTTCTTGGTGCGGCGCTTCTTGACCAGCGGCTCGTCGCACGCGGCCTCCGTCTGCACGGAGGAGGCATCGGGAGTGGAGACGGTTGAAGCTGCCTCCGCGATGTCGCTCTTGTTGCTGGCCATGGCTTGCGTTGCTGAAGGGGCGAGCGGGAATGTTGTCGGACGACGACTTAAACGGGGAGAGTTGATATTTAGAGATTAGGCTATAATTAGTGTAAGTCATTGGGATTTGAGAGGTTTAGACAGTTTGCGTTTGTACGGAAAAGTTGAAACGGAAGTTGGAACTGCCAACCTTTGTGTCCTAAAATCGGAAGTGGAGGTTTGACGTGATTGGTGGACAAACAAGCTTTGGCATAAATCCACAGGAGTGCAGAGTAAATCCACGGTATTCATAGGTTTCCTTCATCTTGACTGCGGTCACGGCGTAAGGGGCAAGTGCTTGATTAGTTAGAGATGCTTGGCTGATTGCACCCAAACTAATCTAGCTATTCTACCTAGTATTTCGAGTAGACTTGGCTCCGGGGAACAGCCTATAAACCCACTGGGAAAACCGTGGTTTTAACGGGACGAACCCAACCCAACCTGGGACAAAATACTAATCCCCAGTCAGACGCAAATCCACTTAAGAAGAAAAAAAACTTGGGAGCTCGGCTCCTTCTTCTCGTGGCTCCGCGCCTGGCTTATTCTTGGTGTGAGCTCTGCGCTCTGCGTGGCTCTGCACCCGGTGTGAACTTGGCGTCCTTGAGGCTCGGCGCTCGGCGAGAACTCTGCGTTCGTGAGGCTCTTGTGCTTCTCGGGCGTCTTGAGTCTCCGGCTTCGAAACCACGAATGCCGTGATTTGTCGCGAGTCTGAAACATCCGGTCCGTTTTCCTGGTACCTTGTACCGGATACGAACCGGGCACTTTCCTTCATCTTGACTGCGGTCACGGCGTAAGGGGCAAGTGCTTGATTAGTTAGAGATGCTTGGCTGATTGCACCCCCCGAGTGGCTGGGCGGGTATATCGTCTGGGCACTCCCAAGTAGATGATCTGATCACGCTTTCGGATACGTCACGGAGCATACCGGGCCGTAGTCTAGTGTATACCGCGAAACACCAACTTGACCACCGTCCCATGAGTCGGATAACTGTTTCGCTTTTGCCGGCTGCAAGTAGGGCACAGGCACCACCGATGCGCATTGAGTGTGAAGAGTAGTCGTTTGGATTTGTTCCTTGGGTTCGTGCCGCTTGTTTTATCAATTTGGCCACATCAGATTTCCTGATAGTTGATGTGCTGCTGACCGATGTCAAGAATGGACCGAGGCGTCTGCCGCCGTGTAGCCAGCTTCTGCGTACACGCAGGCAGGTCTCTGCTGCTTTCACCGGACAGAGGTGATTATCACCGGACCGATAATGGCGGATGATGTTCCCTTGCCGAATCTGATCACCCTTATGAGATCTGAACAGGATCTCGACTGAGTGGGCTGTGTTCGAACCTGGTTCGACTGCTGTGCCGTGTCTGTCTCTGAGTGTTACATCCGCTGCTTTGATGCAATGAGTGGCCCCTCCCGTCGAGTTGTCTCTGGTCACCGGCCCCCACAGCTCTGAGCTGCGGTCGAGGAAGAAGAACGCCAGCACTACGGATCCCCACAGGAGGTCTGTCTCTCCGTCGTCTGCTTCGGTTCGTTGTTCGTAAAGATCTTGGTGCATCGCGCACAACATGGGAGTGGTAACGGGCTGCTTCCTGTCGACGTGGCTGTTGGTTCTCTTATACCCCTGAGCAATGAGCTCAAATTCCGGATTCTTGTAATTGAGTCTCGCATTCCGAACGCTTCGGTGTGCAAAGGCGACTGCCGCCATTTTGCCGTCGAATGTTTGATACTTGTTCCCCGCTTCTGTTTGTTGTGTCCCTCGAGGGCGCAGAGGCCTGCAAAGAGACCGACAATCCGTGCCTGTCTCTCTTGCGGCAGTTCGTCGATCCAAATTGGGAATCCGAATTCTTCACAGTAGTCGACCCAGTGGCTGAACTTCTTGGAGTACGTCCGCAGAGACGATTCGTTGATGGCAGCTCTCTTGAGCTGTCCGGCTGAGGCTCTAATCTGATCGAGTCTGTCTGTACGCACATACGATCACATCGGTGAGTTGGGAAGTGAACGTCGCATGACCGCGCTTCGGTTGTCCGCCCGAGTACTCTGGTGACCGAGAGTGTTAACTTTCTGCACGCTTGTGCTAGGGCCAGTGCCCGGAGGTGCTGTTGCCCCGTTGGATCCGATCAATACATGCTCTGAATGAGCTTGGCTTCCCACAATGTCTGTACATGGATTCGTATGTGCCGCCAGTGCTTCTGCGTTGGATCCACTGGGATCCATGTCGCCACTACATTAACCCCCCCCCCCCCCCCCGCACTCGCGGGGGTTTTCGGGTCCTGGCTGCGACCAATATACTACTTGTTAAAGCTGTATACAACTTGTTAAGGAGATGCGTATTTGGTTTAAGTATTGCCTGCTATAAGTACGATGTACTTTCCTGAACAGCTGGAAAGTTGTTGATTGTAGTTGCACTACCATGCACATACATGTTGTCAAATCCACCTACGGTGGCGCTTTCCCAGCCGACAGGGGGTATATCCTACATCATGACTAGGCCTTTTTATCGGGACCGCGCAAAACACAGACACAATTTCCAGACTATGTATAATGCAATCATTGATTGCAAACCAAAACGTGTAAAAACTTAGCTGCTCTTCCTACAGCAAACCAAAATGACCTTTCCTACTCCTCAGTTTCCTCGGTCAGCGCTCCAGCTGCTGCCACTCCCTCCTCCTGCTCTGCTGTCTCATCCACTTCTTCTACATCATCCTCCTCCTCCTGCTCGGACTCCTCCTGCTGCTGCTCGGCCTCCTCGTCCTCCTGCTCGGCCTCCTCGCCCTCCTGCTCGGCCTCTTCCTCCTGCTCGGCCTCCTGCTCGGCCTCCTCGTCCTCCTGCTCGGCCTCCTCGTCCTCCTGCTCGGCCTCCTCGTCCTCCTGCTCGGCCTCCTCGTCCTCCTGCTCGGCCTGCTTGGCCTCATCCTCACGCTCTGGCGCCTCACCACTGCCTGCAGTGCGCGCATTTGAATGTCGCGGCCGACGCGAGGGGGTGGCCGTTCCTCTCCTTTCTTCCACATATCGTGCCAAATTTGGTGGCATGTCAGCCAATTGCCGGGGTAGTGTTCGGAGCGGATGCGGTCACAAAGGTATACACTAACCATAGCACAAATAACCACATTCAGTAACAATCCACTAGCCACGTGCCCACAAGACTTACCGTCTATTGCCCTCACTGCATGTTTCGCAATAGAAACGTGTTGCTCAGCGCTCACCCACTTTTTTCTTGCGAATTGAGCAGACCTTGCATTGATGCTGCGGCCGCTTGCGCACACCCTCGCGGATCTGCACCCACTGTGGAAACTCAACAAGCTTGTGGCGGCTTGGACCCTGTCCACTGGGGTTTGGTGGCGCAGGCTGAGGACTCTATGCATCAGTATTCGTAAGTGTTAGACATATATACAACATGTACAACATGTTTGATATAGCACATGTATTATATACCTCATCGATCAAATCAGCCCTCGTGGCTTGTAGGAGCTGCGCCTGATGTTCCTGGAGGAATTCAACATGGTCTGGAGCTGGCTCGCCTCGCTGCTTCTTGTACCCTCAATAGACGATAAATGCATTGACCATCGCCATGTCCACAAGGTACCAATCTTCGGAATCAGCTCCATTACCGTCGAGTTTGGAGTCGAACCCTCCATCTGAAGCTTTATCAGGGCATGGAGCCCCCTCTTCAGCTTGGCTCGCTGCATTTGCTGTCGCCGACTTCGCAGAGTCCATACTAAGCGTCCTGCAAACATAATACATACCACGTCAATACAGCATTAGTTACAACATAACATGTAGCATATACACCGTCTCCTCCTCGCATACCTTGACACTTGGCGTGCTGGCGTTGACTGGAACGACTCATCCACTGGAGATGCTGGGCCCGTCGGGGACGTACTGCCTTGCGCGGATTCACACGGGGATGCACTACCAAACAAAACATATTAGACATCATGATTTGAAACCAACCAAAGTCAGCATCATCATCCTTCTCGCCATCGATGAACGCGCGGTGCTCTGCCGCGAGTCGCTGCCTCTCAGCGGCGCTTCGTCCAGCCAAGCGAGCTTGGAACGCCTCCACCTCGCTGCGGGTCTCGCGCCGGGCCGGTATCCTCCCTAGATTTCTTTTTCTCGACTGAAGGGAGGGGGGGGGGGGGGGGGGGGCGGTTTTCAGCCGTCAATCTGCAGCCTGATCGCAAATCTCAGCAATCAATCAGCGCCTCCCACTGGGGCTGGTTTTGTAATTTTTGATCGTTTTCTGCAAATATTTTCACCTACACCTGTGCACACCATGCATAATTCGGCGAGATGTTCTTTTTCATAACATGTAGTCATATACAACGTATGAGTGCGGGGGGGGGGGGGGTTAAGTAGAGCGTGTGCCAGCGCCGTTCCGTCGACAGATTTAGCTTCTGCAGCTCTGAATGTTCGCTGAGGCGTCAGGCCATGGACGATAATGCTCGACGCATCCTGGGTGATCACCCACCCGTCCGATTCAGGGGGGTATTGGTCGAACATGGTCATCGGGATACCTGCAAACTCGTTCTCGAACACCAAGTGTTTCCACCACACAAGATCTTTGCGTAAAATGTCGTTCATGGGGATCCCCAAGCGTCCGGCTCGCTCTCTCCCTTGTTGGACACTAATGAGTCTCTGTATGAATGGTTTTGCAATAGGGTTGAATGTCACCACGTGTCGTAACACTCCCACGAGCTTGTTCATTGTCTTCTTCGCCACGAAGGCCAAGTCCAGTATCTCTGCGACTATTTTCTTGGTCTTGGCTATTTTCCTCTGCGGAATTGATACAGTGAGATCTGTCAGATTCCAGTCGATGCCGACCGCGTGTATCTGGCGGGACCAAGTTGTGAATTTGCCTTCGTGCCAACCATCAGATCCGAACACGAGTTTAATTGCATCTCTGAGACGCTGTTCTGCGCGAAGAAGTCTGTCTCCGATGTCTACTTTGATGCAGACAATGTCGTCAACCCACTGGAATATCCAGAAGGGCTTCGTGAGTCCTAAGACGTAGGATGATCCCGCTCGTTGGTAATGGCGGGCAGCTTTTCCGAAGACGGCAAAGTACCGGGCGAAGCTGTCCACCCGAATACCGCTGTTCCTGATACGATGCCAGTATGTGATCGAGGGATAGTGCCCCCGAATGCAGAAGCGTGGTTCGAGTGCACTGGCACGTGCAAAAATGCTTCTGCAATGTCCGCTCCGAGCGCGTAGATGGTAGCGTCAGGATACTGCCGACGCAGTTCCAAGACACGCTCAGCGAGGCTGGAATACGGATCCCACCGAGCGTCCGGTGTCCAATCTGTGTTGGTGGCCTCATTGATTGAGTCTCCCGATGGAGCCGATAGATCGTGAATGATGCGGCCGTCCTGGTCCAGAGGAATGTCCTTCTTGGGGACCAACGCGAATGCACTGGAATGGAAAGCTGGTTCTTCCGAAAGTGCTGAACTGTTCGCAAGAATACACCGGCCGCGGTAATATTCGGTCACCAGACGATGAGCGACGACGGTCGCCCCCTTTTCCGCGATGGGGTAGTTCTGTGGCACAGGCCGTACTCCGGCCCGTTCCGAAGGGCTGCACCAGTGTGGAACTACTCCGTGCTCCGCAATGTTACAGAGTAGCTGGAGATCAGGGTAATCGGATAGATGCTGTCGGTACAGCTTTGGCCGTAGGGCCTTGTTTGGACGCGGGTCCGTCGAGGTCTGCCCTCGAAATATGCGAAGTACGCCTTCGATCCCCATGTGGGGCAGCCATAGCAAGGCCGTGATGGGCCGAACGTCGGCGTCAGGAATAGTGAGTAAGCCTGAATCAGCAGGCTTCAGGAACAACCGATTCACTGGAAACGGGATGCGGTTTGTCGTGGCCAGTGCCTGGAAGTATCGGAACGTCCCTAGTGGAACACAGCGAATGATGCCGTTGACGGTGCAGTCCCGACACACGTTAATGTCGAATGGGGATGGCTGATGCCGAGCGGTCGTAGCGATCGAAGGCGGTACAGGCCGCCGAGAGAATGGTTGGATCACGCTGGCCCCAATCCCCAGGAATCGGGATCAAACTAGGTGAGAGACGCGCTCGAAGTCACCGATGACGAATCTCCATTGACGGCGCCACCGGGCGACAACGAAGTCCTGGTATGGTAGACTAGGAGGGACGATGTACCCAATCCGAATGGGGTCGGAGGACAGCTCTACACAGAGATGCCACCTCGTAGTGTCGGCTGACCGGGTTACTGAGGCGGAACCTGACGCTTCCATGCCCATAATCCAATTGCAGAGGCCGTCCGCGTCGGAATTGTAGGCTCTTGGGGCGGCATGGAGCGTGACATACCGGAATTGTGAAAGCAGTTCCCGTATTAGGCGAATAGGCCCGCTAAGGTTGATCGCGCTCACACGGTACGATGTGATCGCCATGTTGACGATGATCGAGGAGTCCCCAATAACTCGAATTTCCACTGATCGATAGTGCTGTCGTAGCCAACGTAGTCCGGAAAGGAGCCCCTGAGCCTCCATTTCGTTATTTGTACCATGAGGATGGACGGCACTGACCGACCACCACAGTAAGAATCCTGTGTTGGACCACACACAGCAGCCATGTGCGCTACGTGCTTCCGAGGTTCGCGCCCCTCCATCAAATGACATCAGGACAAATGCTGGGGGCGTCTCTGCGACACCAGCGGAGGCCACGGACTGCGGTGTGAGATTGGTGGAATCATGATGTGTATCTGGCACTGTCAGCACAGGCTGACAAAGGGCTAAACGAGGCGCATGAGCAGTAAACGTAAATTGAGAATGCAGGATACACGGTCTCTAAAGTTGCTCACCGCCTCTGTGGCGTCAGTTGGCTAGGTTAGGGTGCCCGTCCTTGAGGTTGCCGTGCTTGGTCGTCACGTGCTTGAAGACCTCAGTCGGCAACTTAGTCAGTTCGTGGGAGTGTTTGCACCCTGTGAAGTCGCAGCCCTTGAGAGTTTGAAGACCTGCCTGTCATTCACCACAGGTATCAACGATTTGATCGCCTGTGGAATCGCCGATCCGGTGTGCTCAGTGGTGGGCTGTCGTTTGGTCTTCGACTTGGAGGCGCGCTCTGCGCGCGGCGAACGTCGCGTCGACTGGTTGCGAGCCCATGTGGCTATCAGTCCTTCGTCAATGACGTTGCGCACCAAACGTTCGTACTCCGCTGATCCTCGTGTCATGATCGCCTGTGCTTGAGGTAGCAGCGACGCCGCAGGGAGCCCTTCACGAATTGAGTGAAACAGGGTAGTGAACACATGCGTGTAGAGGTTGATAGTAGCATGGACGAGGTTTTGTGGAGCCTGATCCAACGGCTCTGACCGCGCGTTAGCATGCACGCTGCTGAAGACCTCCGCCACTGGGCGAGGATACCATTCTTTGGCAGCTTCATCGATGCGGGATAGCGTCAAACGTAAATCTTTAATGGACTGGATATACGCCGATGGGCTAGTGTCAGCCGAAGTCCATGTGGACGGATCGTGGCTGATCGAACGGCCGCCCCCACTCTGCGTGAGTGGCGGCAGGAAATGATCCAGCTGGCGAGTACCGAAGTTCACGGCGAAAATCATCTTAGCTGTCACCTTGGTGACACGGTATCGGTTCCGAAGAGTCTCACGTTGTTGGATGTCCGAAACGCGGTCCAACAAGGACATGTTCCAAAATGACTGCAAGTTAGCTCTCTTGTACGTACCATTTGGTCGAGGTCCTACATTGGCCACTTGATGGACTTGCAACTCTGCTGCAGGAGGTCTGAAGCGGGTGGCCCCGGCCATCAGATCCGATATCGTGTGCTGGAGTAAATCAGTGTCGCGCATCTGGGCGTTGTCACGGTCACGAGTATACGGGAAGCCATGGCGGTCGTCACGAGCTGGGTACTGGCCATGACAGGGGGAGACGCTCCAGCCACTCCGTTGTCGGGGTGATGGACTTGCACCTTCCTGTCGACAAGCATCTGACTCGCGCACCGAGAATCGAGTGCCGTAGTTACCGCCAAGTCCCTGTGGACTATCGCGATAATCAGCTCTGAAAGCGCCGTCGTATCGACGCCGCGTGCCCTCGTCAAAGGTGGGTTGTCGCGGATCCCGACCAGTGTCACGTGGGGAGTAGTCTGGTGACCGCTCTCGGTGTGGCCATGGGCTGGCTACCCGTTCAGAAATTCGATCATGGGGAGGATTGCGAGTCCGGCTTCTGCTGCGCGTTCGGGTGTCTCTGCTGCCGCCTCGGACCGGACTCCGGCTCCGATCCCGTGATCGTTGACGCCTGGTTCGAGGTGGTGGACTCCTACTACGATCCCCAGGAGGCTGACGCGTGCGACCGCGGGAAGTAGGACTCGTGCTGTGGCGGGTATCGATGGCGATCTCGAGATCCCGATCGGCGATGACTGGGCAGGCGCGAGCGCGAAGTAGGTCCGCCCTCCATCACCGCCGACACCTCTGTGGTGTCAACGTTCAAACTGGGCCTCGCAATGTTCGGTATATTTTGGTGTGCAGCCAACGATTGATGCTCTCGTTGCTCGCGCATGAGCTGCTGAGTAGTCTCTACCATCTGCTGGGTCGACCGAGCGAGTGACATCAAAGTCATCATGATCGTATCAGAAACTGCAGGCGCGACTGCGACTGCCGTCGACGGAGCTAGAGGCACCCCAGGTGGTGTTCTCGCTTCGACCCCGGTGGGTACTGCAGTTGCTTGCGGCGCTACAGTTCCGGCACTGGCCGATGTCGCAGCGAAATGTTGTAGCTGGGGGTTCGAATCAGGATCGACTCCATGGGGCGTAATCCATAGATCAGGAACAGGTAACGAGAGGCGTTGCGGAGAGTCAAGGCACATTACGCGAGGAATCCCATGGGGTCTCGGACGCCCACGGGACATCCCCACCGCCAAAATGTCATCTGGTGAATCCGAGTCACTATAGGCAGTTTCGCCCACTCGGGCTGTCGAAATGGAAGGCCCGATGTACGTTCGAGCGTACTCGAGTGGCACGATCGAGATGATTCGACCAAATTCAGTGATCAGCTGGATGGAGGATGTGCCAAAATCCACGGTAGTATCAGAGCCAGAGGGCACAAATGCGTCGCGCAGCAGGCGCTGTAGTTCCGCGTCGTCAGTATCTGCAACGATGAATTCATCCCAGCGAGATCGAAACCGCGCTGTGCGGCGCGTCGGGTGGGTGCCGGCTGGAACACCGTGGCACCAGCCGACGACATACTCGTGGCGGGAGATCAATGAGCCCCAAGCCGACTGGGCAGGAAGCAGTACGTGGGCCGGACGATTCGATTCAGGCTGACGAATAGCCACCACGCACATGTAGTTGGAAGTGGGTCGCAGTGTAACGCCCGACGGCGTAACAAAGGAAAGGCGATCGCAGAGGCGGTAGGCAACGACCTAACCCACCAGGAAGACCGTTTGGGAGACTTCAACGAAGCGGCGGGTATCCGACCCCCCCCCCCCCCCCCCGCCGTCCAAGAGAAAGCAGGTGCGAAACCGCACGAACTGAAACTGCAACAGCAACGGGCGGTCGCGCAGCTCCCTGGAGAGATCTTCGGCCGGATGGGACAGTCTGGTGTACGGGATTATCACGGAGGCAATACCTGCCGCGATGTCTTCACTGGAAGGCCCGCTGGGTTCGTTGGGGTTGTATCGCCGAGATATAATATCGCACACCCAGCCGGGGCGTCGACTTGAGTCGTCGATCACGAAGGGGCTCGCATGTCCATACTGGATATGTCGGGGCTCGCGCAGGCAGGCGTAGACAGGTCCGTCCCAGTCTCCTTCAGGCAGCTCACGCGGGCACTCCAGCCGGACAACATTGCCCCGCAGCTCGTCCGCCCTTGTCACCGAAGCAGGAGCGTTCGCCATAATTTTGGGAGCTCGGCTCCTTCTTCTCGTGGCTCTGCGCCTGGCTTGTTCTTGGTGTGAGCTCTGCGCTTTGCGTGGCTCTGCACCCGGTGTGAACTTGGCGTCCTTGAGGCTCGGCGCTCGGCGAGAACTCTGCGTTCGTGAGGCTCTTGTGCTTCTCGGGCGTCTTGAGTCTCCGGCGTCGAAACCACGAATGCCGTGATTTGTCGCGAGTCTGAAACATCCGGTCCGTTTTCCTGGTACCTTGTACCGGATACGAACCAGGCACTTTGCAGAGGGATATATTTATTAGCAGGGATCACAATGAATAAGGTCGTGCGCAAGCGCTCGGGTGAACTCTGAAATGTAAAAATGGTTGAGCTTAGGTACACATACTGGAGTAGGGGTCACGTAGGGTTTGATGCAACATCCAGACGCCTGCGAGGGATCGCGGTTCACCTTGCGGTTGACGCATATGTTCGCTTGGAGCTGAGCATGCAGCTCTGCAGCTGTTTCGTGTGCGTAATAGTATTATTGGGCGGCACGGGGGAGTTCTTGAGGTTGTCCACGACCTGTGTCAAGTGCGTGCTCGAGTGCAAGCGAAAGTGGATGTGTGGCGGCATCACGCGCTACTGCTTGCGTTTGACATTCTGAACGGCAATATATGAACGGATTAGCCGAAGACAGGTTATGCCAACACGAAACGGAAAAAGCGTCGGATCCATCACCCAAGCTCGAGACAGTATCGGAACTAGCCGGACGCGCATCAGAGTGGGTGTTACAAAGCAGTATAATGTCGTCGTTTGCCAGGGACTGCACTTTTACTGATCGTAGAAATTTTCATCACAAAATTCCGATCGTAGGAGTTTACTGATCGTAGAGATTTTCATCAAAAAATTCTGATCGTAGGAGAGTTCTTAGAATTGTTGCGACGCCAGTTTTCCCAAAGTCAACAACTAGTTGGCCTTCATGCGCGGGACCTATCAGTGTATTATCAAACACCATAGCACTGCAAACAAGCGGGCTGCTGCTGTCATCACACCAGAATTGATTTGCTCCACAATAAAAGTCTTAATCTATGGGGTTAGATTTCGCTGGATGGGACTGGATAACCAGTCAATGTCTGCCAAGTGTGACGCGTGCTAGCACGACCTTGAAGATTGGCTGCTCGATGACTACAATTCGGAGACCGACTCGCGGAAGTTGGAACTGCCAACCTTTGTGTCCTAAAATAGGAAGTGGAGGTTTGACGTGATTGGTGGACAAACAAGCTTTGGCATAAATCCACAGGAGTGCAGAGTAAATCCACGGTATTCATAGGTTTCCTTCATCTTGACTGCGGTCACGGCGTAAGGGGCAAGTGCTTGATTAGTTAGAGATGCTTGGCTGATTGCACCCAAACTAATCTAGCTATTCTACCTAGTATTTCGAGTAGACTTGCCCCGGGGAACAGCCTATAAACCCACTGGGAAAACCGTGGTTTAAACGGGACGAACCCAACCCAACCTGGGACAAAATACTAATCCGCAGTCAGACGCAAATCCACTTAAGAAGAAAAAAATCTTGGGAGCTCGGCTCCTTCTTCTCGTGGCTCCGCGCCTGGCTTGTTCTTGGTGTGAGCTCTGCGCTCTGCGTGGCTCTGCACCCGGTGTGAACTTGGCGTCCTCGAGGCTCGGCGCTCGGCGAGAACTCTGCGTTCGTGAGGCTCTTGTGCTTCTCGGGCGTCTTGAGTCTCCGGCGTCGAAACCACGAATGCCGTGATTTGTCGCGAGTCTGAAACATCCGGTCCGTTTTCCTGGTACCTTGTACCGGATACGAACCGGGCACTTTGCAGAGGGATATATTTATCAGCAGGGATCAAAATGAACAAGGTCGTGCGCAAGCGCTCGGGTGAACTCTGAAATGTAAAAATGGTTGAGCTTAGGTACACATACTGGAGTAGGGGTCACGTAGGGTTTGATGCAACATCCAGACGCCTGCGAGGGATCGCGGTTCACCTTGCGGTTGACGCATATGTTCGCTTGGAGCTGAGCATGCAGCTCTGCAGCTGTTTCGTGTGCGTAATAGTATTATTGGGCGGCACGGGGGAGTTCTTGAGGTTGTCCACGACCTGTGTCAAGTGCGTGCTCGAGTGCAAGCGAAAGTGGATGTGTGGCGGCATCACGCGCTACTGCTTGCGTTTGACATTCTGAACGGCAATATATGAACGGATTAGCCGAAGACAGGTTATGCCAACACGAAACGGAAAAAGCGTCGGATCCATCACCCAAGCTCGAGACAGTATCGGAACTAGCCGGACGCGCATCAGAGTGGGTGTTACAAAGCAGTATAATGTCGTCGTTTGCCAGGGACTGCACTTTTACTGATCGTAGAAATTTTCATCACAAAATTCCGATCGTAGGAGTTTACTGATCGTAGAGATTTTCATCAAAAAATTCTGATCGTAGGAGAGTTCTTAGAATTGTTGCGACGCCAGTTTTTCACAAAGTCAACAACTAGTTGGCCTTCATGCGCGGGACCTATCAGTGTATTATCAAACACCATAGCACTGCAAACAAGCGGGCTGCTGCTGTCATCACACCAGAATTGATTTGCTCCACAATAAAAGTCTTAATCTATGGGGTTAGATTTCGCTGGATGGGACTGGATAACCAGTCAATGTCTGCCAAGTGTGACGCGTGCTAGCACGACCTTGAAGATTGGCTGCTCGATGACTACAATTCGGAGACCGACTCGCGTCCCTGTATAAGCTGGCGCACCTCGCGCGCTTGGCGTCAGATTATGTCTTCTGCGTTGCATAGTTGTTGCCGAAGACTCAGGATGCCTTCGCAAGCATCCTTCACGGCGGAGCGGATGTCTCTTATTAGAGATCGTATGACAAATGCGAAATGAACATAGCCTCCGTTCCGCCGAGTAGCGAATTCATAGAGAACATATCGTCAGATAAAGTATAATATTGTCAGCTAATTGTTTCTATATAAAATTCCAATCACTTTGTGCACCCTCATTTGAACGCTACATGCATTTCATACACATACGAAATCAATGCTAGCCATATGAAATACAATATTACTGTAGGTTAAGTAAGCTTGCCCCCAACTTGATATTTGGGGAGCACATCTGACGCGGAAAACATCCAATCATCGCAAGCGTTTCCCCCATATTTTAGCCAATCATGCCCGAGTCCCAACAATTTCCCAATTATCTTGGGAATTCAAACCCATTATGAAATAATGTCCGATTCAAATCACAAGTACTAGGGCTACGCGAAGGCTGGGATAGGAGTCGGGAGTTACGACGTTAGATAAGGGTCAGGTTAATAGTACCCCAGCCCAAATTAGAAACTCGACGCCTTGCGGATCAGCGTATGGAACGACTGTCCCTTGTAGACTGGAAAGTGCCGGATAAGCGGCAAAAGGTGAAAGTGGATAGAGGAAAGAAATGAGGTTAACATTGTTGTAAAATTAAGGGAAAATGGAGTAGACGAGGTATGTAGGGGGGGGGGGGGGCGAATGCGCCGTAGAGCTTTCGGCCATTGAAGCGATCAGAAATGAGACGAGAGCTTGCGAAAGGTGTGGTCGGGAGAAAGCTCAGCGTACCATCGCCGTAGTTCTTCTGCGCGGTCGAGGAACGGGTCTTGAAGTATCTCGGAACCAGCACCTATCGAGACTGACCTGGTGTTGTTGTAGTCCGAGATCGAGCCGCGCCAAACCAGCACCACTGTACCCTCAAGTATCTCTCCGATGGTTTGCGCGAGCTGACCCCATGTGGTACAAACCATACTGGTATCGGTATCGTCAACAAGGAGCAGCTCGCGTTTGTCGACGGATTTACCCTTACGTGTTAAAATGCGTTTGAGCCCGCCGACCGCATGAACAATCAAAAGAGTAGTAGCGGCACCGTGCTCAGGCAAGGAAGACAACTGTGCAAGTGATTGACAGGGAATGTTCGGCACAACGTCTAATGGCGTGGGTGAAACACGGATCTCGCACTCCTTTCCAAACGATATCTCGATGCTAGCTCCGGCGGAAGCGAACGCGCGTCGGACACGGCCACCGAAGAAGTAACGCCAGGGACGGTGATTGCTGAGAACTTCTCAACGGCTTGGTTGAAAAGCGTCGCGCGTATGTAGAGCTCTGGTGAGTCCGCCACGTAGATCCCGAGCAAGGTTCCACCATCTTGAAAATTCTTCCAAGCGCGAACTTGATTCCGCGCGAAAACGCGCGCAACCACTGCCCATGGAGCTGATTGAGCGGGCTTGAGATCGTTTATCGAAATCACGGGTGACTCGTAGGACGGTGAAGTAGGGTTTGCCAGAGCGATACGTTGCGCGTTAGCTGGTGTTTCATCGGAGCCGCGAATCAGAGCTTCTTCAGGATGCAGAACGGGCGGGGCTTTGACGGGGTCCCGAAGCTTCAGCAACGTGATTGCTTGAGTTTGTCTCTTCTTGTGCACTTTTTTCCGTGGCAGGCAGGATAGTGTTGCCCTTTGTTTGGTCGGCGCCCAAAACACGAGCACCTTGAATGTGGGCGTTCCTCTCTTCTCGCTCACTTGTTTCAGCAGATGGGGTAGTGTTTTCATTGGTTTGTTCGGCGCCGGAAACACGAGCGCGTGGATTGCTTGCTTTCCCCTCTTCTCGGCCGCTTGTTCTCGCGGCTGGCGGGATAGTGTTGTCCTTGGTTTGTTGATCGCCCGGAGCCAAGCGAGGCGACACTCCGCTCGTACGACGCTCGGTGTCGGCAAGAAAACTAATAGATGTGGAGGAAGACAGAAATTGTAAAATGGGAAACAAAGCAGACGCGGGTTGGGAAAGCAGACTCGCCCCCAGCCATTCGCGTGATGGATGGAACTGCTTAGAGCGAAATCGACGAGCGACTCGAATGTGAATATTCCACGAGCTTGCAGAAAACCTGGAAGACTGATGAGCGTTGATGTAGCTAGACTACGGACTATGAATGCTGTGCTGTGGATTGGTGCGGCAGTATCACTGACTAGATTAAAGTAAAGAAGTAATACAGTATTAATATCAAAACACCGACAGTGAAAAGCGAGTCCGGAAACCGAAACACACGAGTCTGTATGGTAGACCAGTAGCACAACCGTCAAAGTAACTGCATTAGATATGAAAACTTAAGTGAGTTTCACTATTCACCGTAAACCTAGCACAGCATGTCGAGAACCTCGCGGTCCCAGCCATGCTTAGGCGCAAAGCGTCGAACAGCATGGGTGTCAAAGCGGGCTGGATAATTAATTTTCAACCATTGCAAAATCTCGAGGTACCCATACTCGGCCGCATAGATGCATGCCGAAATCGAGCACGTTTCTCGCCTGTGTGAATGTAGGAAGACCATGACTTTGAAATGTCCGTTTTTAGCGGCCTCGTCCATCGCGTGATAGGTACATCCATCGCGACGATTGAGATGGAGCCATTTGACAATGTTAAGACGGCCGTTCTGCGCTGCTTTATCCATGGCGCGAGTCGACACCCCTTCGCTACGATTGGCATGAAGCCACTTTACCACAACCAACATGCCATTCCCGGCAGCGCGATCCATCGCCGCCACGGTACAACCCTCCTGCCGGTGATCGTGGAGCCACCTGACAACATGGAGATGTCCGTTTGCAGCCGCGTCGTCCATCACACTCGTAGTACTAAGAGCAGCGCGATTTTCGTGCATCCAGATGACACCGTCGAGATCTCCTTTAGCGGCCAAAACATTCATGATAACCTCCGTAAATCCCGTACCGTGACGCGAGCGAAGATTAATGAACATGTATGGATTTTTGGACCGCGCAGCGGAATCCAACGCTGTATTCGAACCAGCGGCAAAGTGCGCAATCACCCAGTCTACTACTGCTGTGGATTCTTCGCGCGCTGCAGCTTGAAAACGTTACCCCGTCCAAGTCATTGGAATGTTGTGGTACAGCCACATGACTATCTCCAATTTTCCGCCTCTAATTGCCATAAGCAGCGCACTCGAATGGAGAGCGTCGTCTTGGTTGCGACATAGCCACCTCACCACTTCAAAATGACCTCCTCGCGCGGCTAGCCCGACAGCGAATGGCGAGCATCCTTCGTCCTATTATTGTGAAGCCACTGCACGGCTTGCAAATGCCCGAGCAGCGACATTCATGGTTTCGGCATCAAATATTCCATTGTGCTATGTAGCCATTCCAGAGTGCTGACATGACCCCCTTTGGCTGCATGATCTGCTTGAATTGAGGGTTGAGTCGTCGCATGAGCGGCCAACACCTCAAGTGCTCGAACCTGCCCGTGGCTCACCGCAATTTAAAGCGCTAATTGTGTTATTCTGTATCCGCGCACACCCAGGCCAAACTGTAGGGTCTCAATATCACCTCGCATCGCTGCGTACCCCAATACCAACTGTCGAGCCGACCCGGTTGATATGGCTACAAATCTGTGTGCTTGAAATACCTGGTCAAGCCATCGTAAGGTATCATAGCCGCATAACTTCGCCGCTTGATTTATGTCGCGTGTCCCCCAGCACGCAGTGTCCCCGTAAGAAAATACCCACTGCAAGAAAGACAACTGGCCCAACCCGGCCGCCACACTAATTACGTTGGTGAGCCGAGGAATCACCGACGGCATTTTCACGGGTGGTCGTTATCCATGTATGCTCTGATTAGAGTCGTCGCCATATCAATGTCGTTCAGGTTAACCGCTGCAACCAACGCTCGGTTGCAGTCGTGCAGACGTAGTAACTGGTCGGAAATTTTTGACGGAACTCTTGATAAAATGCGATCGAGGAGGCGGCGACTGCCCAACACAGCAGCTCTTTCCAGTGTTCCAGACTCTGAAGGGTCCGCGAATGGATCTATGAGGCGCGCCACAGTCTCGATCATACCAGGAACACACTCTCGACACACCACCCAAACAGCACAACGAGGCTCCATAGTACTCGAAAACAGAAATGAGAAACGGTCGGAGCTCGGCAGGCGGGAATGGCCTCATGCGAATATTTGATTGAACTGGTTCGCACACGTGATTGATCTAAGCTGAGAAGCCAACTACGAAGAAAAAAGAAATACGCTCGGTAGTTGGGTACGGGCTATCAGTCTAAGTAGCCGGGGATTGATGGAGGCCCGCTACAAGGAATGCTTTAGGGAACTGAATGGAAATTGCTACATGTGACTAATCGACACAGGTACAAATCGCGATTACAGGGACATCAATCAATATATCGACGTCGGATGTATGCTGACACAGAGTAAACAATGCAATGACATGACATCGTTTTTAGAGGTAACTGTTTCGGAGCATCTATTGACCCAAGCCAAACACGATACACATACTATTAAAATACACAAAGAAAATTATGGCTACGGAAAGGCGAGAAACGCTGAGCTGCACGTCGTTCAACCCACAGCGCCTGCATTATTCGTTCGGGCCAAGCACGACTTCGAGCATGCAAGCGCACGGCAGCCGAATCGAACTGCCGTGGATAGAAGTATTTCAGCCATTGCACAAGTTCGAGCTCGCCAAAGTCAGCCGCATGTGCCGACGCTAAAGAGCTGAACCCTTCCGTTCTGTTGTGATGCAAGAAAACAAGAATATCAAAATGTCCCCATGCGGCTCGTGGTCCATGGCGCGATCCGTACATCCCTCGTTGCGATTGTGATGGAGATATGACACTATCTGGAGATGCCCGTTGGCTGCTGCCCAATCCATGACGTGGGTAGTGTAGGGCGCACGAGTACTCTCGTGTAGATACTGCACCACTTCAAGATGACCAGCATCTCGCTCCCGTGCTGTCACAGCCGGTATCGTTGTTTCCTCATCCGTGATGACGTCCCCACGCCGTCTTCGTTTCGACCGCCCTCGCTCGTTGTTTTCTACGACCCACGGCGATCACATCGACGTCAGTTTGCGCATGTTGCGGGACTTCATCACTTTTAGCTATAGACGTACCATTCATTTTCCGTTTATTGCCATGATCTCTCGACCGCGACCAACTGCGACCCCGACCGTTCCGACCTCGTTGATTCAGACGGTACGAGGCATCCCGCGGCGAAAGCGAGCCATTGGTGGTGTGGACATCTTCGCCTACATGATCTCCAAGCCCCCCTTCACCCCTTCTCCCTTCATTTCTTCGACCTATCATGCGACCTGTCTTGATGCATATTTTTAACTTGACTCCACAAATTGTTCACATAGAGAACTTGCGATGCTACCCCATCAAGGTCACCGGATACTTAATCCCGATAGCCTAATAATGCAAACAGGTCGATATATATTAGGTTAACTTTTATTCTGTATCATACAGACTGACTTGCCGTATTGAAAGGGTTAAGAATGACCCGGTCGCGGTATACATCCAAATGAAGAACAACGTGCTGGTGGGTAGCGAAGAAGACGGGCGCCAAATATAACAAGACGTGGTAATGGGCGTCATTGAGAAGTCAGCGCTTGTGGTGGAAACAGTGCAGTTAGGAACACGAATGCATTTCCACCAGCGTTTCGGGCATCTCAACTGTGGTGACTGGCAAAAGACCGCTAAAACGACATCATATCCATTGACCACGTGCGTCGGAATTGTCTATCATGCGCAGAGGGGATGCAGACAAAGCCGCTCCGCCACTGGCAAGAATGATCCGATTGCAGTCGTTGGTGCTCTGGTCTGCTTTGATCTGAAGGGGTCGATCCATCGAATGAGAACAAAAGCGTATCATTGTTGCCGACGCCAATTTACTCCGAAGGGTTCCACCCGCCTTGTGCGATCAGATTGCTGCTCAACTTGAAGCCAAGGTCACCTAGATAAGCCTGGTTGAAGTACAGTACTTCCTTCGTATTGCGATGGTAGCACTTTTAAGAATCACAGGAGATTTCGCTGCTTGTAGAAGTCGGTTGGTGTTGCTGTGAGAAACATCGAAAGTGAAATGAAAGTTGTTAGCTTCTTGCCAGCGCTTCTTGCTGCATTTTCTACGGTTCTCTGCCTACTCAAAGCCCAACAATAATATACAACCATATAAACCTTGACATGAACAGTAGAGCGATCTAAGTCAGGCTGACATAGCGATGCGAGGAATCTTTTATCCTTAAAAGGCAAATAGAAGAAAAGTGAATTGAATACTTAGTTTCACGGATGCCGTGGCACTGTGTGTCTGTCAGGATCGTACGTGGTTAAGTGCCACTTGACGTAAACTATCGTGGTAAAATACCGTAAACCTCAAATCCTTCAAGTATCTTACCGTAAGCAACGGGCGCAATCAACGGAGGCTTTTCTTCGTTACACGCCCTCGTTTCGATAAGCGGCCTTATTTGGTGGTCGACGGACAGTATGGGGCAATGTGGCCAACTTCCTTGCACATGTGACAGGTGGCTCGTTGCATCTATTCAGAAGTGGTGACTGGAGTGCTACCACCCTTCACCCCATGGTCAAAACGGCGAGCGTGATGGTCTCGTCCAGTGTAGTTGGATGGTGCTCGCGTAGGTGGTGCGCGGTTTCCGACCGAAGACCTTGCTAGAAGTAGAACCGAAGCTCAAGAGGCAACATGGGTACTCTGCACCAAATCAGTACATTTTGAAATACGCACACGTAATCATGAAGTGAGCCTAACTATGTCAGCTTGCGCAATTCCTCGCGTAGGCTGTACTAGGCAGGAAACGCTTTCTCATGACCAGATTGAACGTCTCCCAGATGCGGACGACTTGGCATCGGTCACAGTCTGCTACAAACTGCCTGTACCAATTCATGGGTTTCGGTGCTAGATTGAACGACACCATGCCACCAAATCATGCGACTGCTCTACCATGAGCGGGTGGTAGTCTGCGTAGTATTGTTCTACCGTGAAGAACACCACAATTCGAGGTCCTCATTTAGATTTCTACGGTACTTGGGGGGGGGGGGGGCTCGGCCTTGCGGGCAGCTGGGGGCTTGCTCGTCAGTGTCTCCTTTCTTGTGGCTTGGGCCGCAATTAACTCGCTCATCCGATCATGGAACTGTTCTTGCTGCTGGACTAAATACTGCAGCATTTCTCCAAAGGTTTAAGGAGTTTGGTTGGGCTCCATGATGAACGTGGCGTGAAGGTAAGACGAAGGTTTCATCTTGATGGTTTCAACGCTTAGACTGGACGGTGTGGATCTTAGACTCAGCGGGTCGATGGCGGTGAGGACTTGACAACGACAAGTGCTACCATTTGAATTAGCAACGTGAGGAAGCCTTTATACTTGAACGCCAAATTGAAAAGTGAATTGAGTAGTTAGCTTCGCGGATTTTGTGCCTCTCGGGTCCGTTCGTGGCTAACAGCCTCTTGCCATAAACTATTTTAGTAAAATACCGTAAACTTTAAATCCTACTAGGATATTCGCGTGTGTAACAGGCGCAATCAATGAAGGCTTGTCTCCGTTACAATTTGATTTCACGTCGCCAAGTTGTGTTATTGGATTTGCACCACAGCGGCCTTGCTGCTTGATCGCTTGTCGACACTTGATTCCGTCGTCAAGCGTTCGACGCCGCCACACAAATACCACTCACCAGGCCAATGAGAATGGCTCAGTATTTTCAAAAGGCAACAGCCTCTCCCAACAGCTACGCCATCTCGATCACGCAAAGTGAGACACGTAGACGCCTGAGCCGTACACGCTGCATCGGTTTAGTCATAATGTCGACGATCTGCTGCTGAGTTGGGCAATACTTCACACTCACGTCGCCCCTGCGAATCACATCTCTGACGAAGTAGAGCTTGATCATTATGTGCTTGCTGCGGGGACGAGACATATCGTTGCCAATTGGCTTGATAGTCGATTGGTTGTCGACGTGCAGCAGTATAGCTTTCTTGGATGTCTATAGGCAAAGGTCGACTAGCAGTTGCTTGTGACACGAAGTGACCGAACAAACTTACCAGGACCTGCGCACTCGGATCTGGGAACCCGTGCGCGCAGAAGCGAAACCAGGGGGACGAGCGAGCCCCGAACTACAAGTGATTGGAGGTCGTGGAGTAATCAGGAGTCCCAGAGTCAAACTGTGCTCAGTTTCTGTATTATTTAGATAACCATTTAAAATATACACCGCTTTTCCACCTCTATCTGTTGTTTGTGTTTGGTTACGGTTCGTATAAATTGCATTGTTCATGTGAGGTATATATGTGTGCATGTATTATAGGTGTTGTTGTCTTGAGCCGTAGGTGTAGTTTACCGTCAGACGGAGCGGCAAATTTGAAAGTGAGGCCGTCTCCAGTTCTTCACTCGGTTGGGTTCTCTTTTCCTACAGCCCTAGATGTCGCTGGAGCTCAGCAAACTATCCTATCCTTTTTATACCTTACAATTACCAAGTTCTGTACTTCATACATATGTTTCGAACTGAGATGAGAAACTACGGTCGGTATGTCAACCGTTGGTACTTAACCTAAACCACAACACTCCCACAAAAGAGACACACAACCGATGCGTCCCACTTATCTAGTCTTGTGCATATTTACTAGGAACAATACATTGTATGTTCTTTCGGTAGGCATCTTGGAATTTTGTACCCAAACTTATAGCCTTGTATATTATATTCCAACATTAAGGGTGCAACTTGTATCAACCTATAGTTTCTCCTCAAATTAACCTTATCCTTCGAAGCCGCTTGTATGGTACGCATAATGACGCCAAAGAGCCTTAATAGTTTTATTCGTTGTGTATTTATGTAGCTGTTACCACAAGCTGGTCCCATGACGATCAGGGCTGCAAATCTTAACTCCGGTCAGACGGTTGCACTTGTCCTACTTATCTTACGATCGGTAACTTGATGCAAATCCAATTTGATAGCCAACTCAGTATATTTGTAGTACCACGTTATCTGTGCATAAGTAGACTCTAAGGTTTACTGCGCACTCTCGTTTTTTTTTCTTTTCACTTCTATGTTTCGCACACCCATCAACCCACGTAGCTTGCAAAACTGTTCTTGTGGTAGGGTCTTTGTCAAGGCATCCGCCACCATATCTTTTGTATTACAGTACGTGATATAGATGTGGTTCCTTTCATAAGTTTCACGGGCATACGGATACCGAGTCTCTATGTGTCTAGTCGAGGAATGGTTTCCAGGATTCTTACCAATACGTATAGCTGCTGTGTTATCGCACCAACAATAATGGGGCTGCTTCTGCTGCCATCCTAGTTATTTAAGCAATAACCAGAGCCATTCACTTTCCTATACACCCTCACTTACGGCGACTAACTCAGATTGTACTGCATGTAGTCTAACCAACTCTTGTCTACAACTCTTCCAGGAAAACATGCATCAGCAAGTATTGACACGTAACCTGTAACTGATTTACGGTCTTCATTAGCATTTGCGAAGCTCGCATCTGTGTATAGTTCATATACTCCTTCCTTATTAGGGGGTGTTTCATTCGGGGCAGGTTAACTGGGGCAACTTTCTAGGCCAATCAGAATCGTTTAAATTTTGTCCCAGCTGCCCGCAGCTGGGGCAACTCGGCTATTTTAGTCCCTGTTCAAACCAATTAGTGGAGAGGAATCAGTTAGTGGCGGTATATTAGCAAGAGCTGCGTGTATCGCTGAAGCCACCGGGTCTATACATGCTGGTGCAAGACCTACGGCGTCGGCCTTTGCGGCAATTATGTTGCTGATGTACGATGCTGGCGCAGGAGCAATCGCAGGAGCCGGTGGTGCAGGAAATGGCACAGGAGCCGACGGAGGAGATGGCGCAGGAGCCAACGGAGGCGATCGCGCCGGAGCTGACGCAGAAGCTGGGGGCGGAGGACTTCGTGCTGGAGTTGGGGGAGAAGCTGACGCTGGAGCTGACGCAGGAGATGGGGAGATGCCGTAGGCCGCGCACATCGTCTCCATTGGAATTCCCTGCTTGTGCCCCTTCTCGCCGTCCGTGAAGCAAGCGTCCGCGATGAGACCAATGATCTCGTTCAGCTCCTTCGATGAGAATCGGCGCAGGAGGAGCTGGCGGTGCAGGAGATAGCTGGTGGAGGACTTGGTGCCGATGCTGGCACTAGACCTGACCGCGCTCGCGGGGGTGCCGAGCTTGGTTGTGCTGCTTACGCGCGACTTGGTTGCGACCGCTCCTCTCACGCAGGACCACTGGGGTGATTGTGTGGCGATGCGCGACTAACCCTTTTGTCCGCTAATAACTTATTACCTGTTCGAATGTATTCATGCAAAATAAAATAGAATTTGCGAGTAAAAGTTGCCCTATCTAACCTGCCCCCGAATGAAACACCCCCTTAGTGATCATATACTAACCCATACATCGATGTTCCTTTCAGATACTTTAGTACCCGCTGTGCTGCTTTCCAATGTGACTTATTATAGCAAGAGACAAGTCTCCCAACCAAACGGTAGTTGCCTTTTTCCAAACCAAGCCCACGCCCCATCCCGACAGCCTCGGGCTACCCTCCGGCGATGCGAGCTCGAGGAGGACGACGCTCGCCGACGCTGCCAAGGACACCAAGGACGAGCGGTAGGAGGACGTGGCTCACCGACGCTGCCCTCCCACCACGCCGCGACTCTAGCTCGAGGAGGACGACGGTCGCCGACGTTGCCGAGGACACCGAGGAGGACGACGCTGTACTTCGGATTCAACCTCATCGACCGCTGAATGGTACGTCTTGAATTTGAGTTATCATCCCTCACTACGTGCTGTTCAGATACCAACGTTTATTGTGTGGACTTGTTCTGTATTATGTAGATAACCATTTTAAATATACGCCGCTTTTCCACCTCTATCTGTTGTTTGTGTTTGGTTACGGTTCGTATAAAGTGCATTGTTCATGTGAGGTATATATGTGTGCATGTATTATAGGTGTTGTTGTCTTGAGCCGTAGGTGTAGTTTACCGTCAGACGGAGCGGCAAATTTGAAAGTGAGGCCGTCTCCAGCTCTTCACTCGGTTGGGTTCTCTTTTCCTACAGCCCTAGATGTCGCTGGAGCTCAGCAAACTATCCTATCCTTATTATACCTTATGTTAAGTTGAGGTTCAACTTGAGCGCTGCGGAGCGAGGGGCCAAGCGAACGGTGCCGAAGGTTGGGAGACTGCAGTCCAAGCTGCGACGCGGCTGGACATGTAGGACAGAAGATGGTTGGCTGCTGAGGAGGCTACTCGGGCAGCAACATGCATTTGTAGGAGCTCAGAGGCTTGAGCTAAGCAAGTTTTAATTCAGTCAGTCTTTATTTTCCACGGCCGAGCCCAAGTGCCCTTACAGTCTACGCCATCTAACAGGGTTATTGACCCCAAGTCACGCCGTCGCTGAAGTACAAGGATGCCCAAGCCGATGACGGACTCGACATGGGAGGTCGAGGTCTCTGAGAAGACCGGCCGACCCATCCGCTGGAACGGCCAGAACTTCCAATACTACAAGAAGCTCATGGAGATCGCCGCACGAAAGAAGAGCACCGATCTGTTTAACATTATGACAGGGGAGAGAACATTCGACCAGAACTTCTCGAGCTTGCAGAAGGAAGCCTGGGACGGGTACCAGCTAGACCTGCAAGAGCTCATCTTTTCATCCGTGTGCACGGACATGGGGCAGCAGCTCATGGATCAGGAGGACGGCTCCGCCATGTGGAAGCATCTCTGCGAGCGGTTTGAAGGTACAGCCAACGAGCAGACCAGGGCTATGACCAAGCGTCAACTGTACGCTCAACTGGAGGCAGCGAGGTGCAAACAGAACGGCAATGTCGAGGGTCATCTCAACTACATGTGCGGTCTGCATTCAAGACTCAAGACGGTCGGCATGACCCTCGACGACGCAGTGTTCAGTGGGATGCTAGTGTCGTCACTTCCCCCCGACGAGCGGTTCGACCGCCTGCGAGGATTTGTGGACACGGGGATGGACTGCGTAGACACACCGGACAAGGTGATGGCAATGGCTATCACGTTCGACAAGGCCAACAAGGCCGACAATCACATGAGTCGGTCGTTTGGTAGCGGCAAGCAGTCATCTGGCCAAGCCCAGCAGCCAAAACAGCAGAATAGCGGAGGCGGAGGCAGGAGACACGAGAACAAGAACCCCAAGCGCGAGGGAACGCAACGCCCCCAAGAGGAGGACAGGCGCCTCGGCAATTGCTTCCAGTGCCACAGACCTGGACACGTCAAGAGAGACTGTACCAACTCCAGTGGGAGTAACGGTGGTACTGGCGGGCAGGCCACTGGACTGTTCTCGGTCACCTCTGGATTCACTGACTCTGCCCCAGAGCGGGCCTTTGCTGGCCAGCAACACAGTGGGAATATCCGCGGCAGGCGACCTGAGTGTAAGTACACACCGCCAGCTAGTGGCAACAAGGATTGTGACAGCAGTGCTGACAGTCGCCGCACAGTGCCGAAGACGAAGAAGGCCACGTACCGACCAGAGACATGGGTCTTCGATTGTGGAGCCAACCGCCACTTAGTCGGAGACAGAAGATACTTCGTTGAGTACAGAAGTCTTACCGCGGACGAGAGGAAGAAACAGACCGTACAAGGATACAAACGGCACGTCAGCACCCATCGGAGTTGGCTCCATCGACTTGTGGGTGGTGGTGAATGGAGGTCACGTGGCACTTCGCTTGGAGGAGGTTTACTACTCTCCGAAGCGATCTCGCAATCTGTGGTGCGCGAAGAAGGCTTCAAGATCGACTATGATGATGAGACGGCAGTCTACACGCTCTCGAAGAATATGGCTACAACCCTGCAGGCGCCGTTGAACTCATCGTGTGGCCTCTGGATGTTCACTGCACACAACCCATTCCTACCCGGAGAGAAGGACCCATTGGTGCCAGAAGCCATGGTCAATTTTGCAATTCGGGATGGCTTCGCAGACTTGCACTGCTGGCATGAGCGGCTCGGGCACCTGTGCCAGCAATCCATCCGCAAAAGGGGTTGTATTACGCTGTCTACCTCAAGAACCGATCGTACTCAACGCCGATAGGACACACTCCGTATGAAGCGATGTGGGGCAGGAAGCCAGACATTCACCACGTGCGCAAGTTTGGCGCGCTGACCTACATCACAAGAAAGTGGGCCCCGCCCGACACAAAGTTGCAGACAACTGTCGCGTAGGATTCAATCTCGGTTATCGCGATGGAGCGCTAGGCTGCAAGATGTACTTCCCTTCGGAGGGCACGGTACTTTTTGGTGGACACGTTACTGTGAACGAACAAGTCATGTTCAAGGACCGGCACGGGCCAGACTTCGAGAACAATGTCCGAGAATGTGCAGTGGCTGCGTACCCGGATCTCACAAGTGCAGGTCGTAGGAGGGTGAGGACATGACGCCCCCGAGCGCCATGAACGTGACCACGACATGCCCGATGCTGAGAACACACTTGAAGATGAAGATACAATCAGCCAGGTCCAACATGGTCCCGACCCACCACGAGCTAGCTGGATGGACCAAGCACCACCAGCATTCCCGGATGACATGGTTTTCGCCCCATCGGCAGACCGTGGGAGAGCGTCACGCAATATCTACGATGGTGGATATGTAGACATTGAGGACGAGGAGGAAGCTGACGTGGGCGACACCAACGACAATGCTGATGTCAGTGACAGTTACAGTACCGGTATTGGAGGAGAAGAGAGAACCCCCGCAAATCGAATCTGCAGCCGAAGAAGAAAATGGAAATGCCTCGGAAGCTGGTGAGGAAGTTGTATACGACGAGGAGCTGGTGGACTACTCAGATCGGATGATGATGCTGAGATGCAGGACCAGGAAAAAAGCAGTTCACAAGATCAGAGCAAAGACGAAGGCAGCGCCGATGAAGTCAGCGAGGCCGTCGAACCTGATCGCACGCCGCCAAATCTTACCAGTCAGCGCCGAGCACGTGAAGACGAAGATTCTGTGCTAAGTGGTGAAGCTGAGCGGAAGCGCAACCGACCGGCTTTGGTCGAAAGTGAGGAACCTGATGCACTGGAGGAATTATATGTGTATGCCAGTATGGTGTTGGGTGGAAACGATAGGAGAGGAACCCCAACAATGACCCTGGCATGAGTCGGACGTGCGCCTACCACGCTCGTTCAAGGAAGCAATGGCGTCTCCCCAACGGAATGAGTGGATGGCAGGCATGGAGCGAAAACTCGCTGCTATGGAGGAGAAGGAGGTCTTGGAGCTGGTACCAGAAGCAGAAATGCCGGCAGGGAAGCGAGCCTTGCAGACTATGTGGCGATTCCAGGTCAAGACAGTCAGGAGACGGGGTGGTAGCACTACGAAGCCTTGTCTTTATGTGTACTCAGGAGACGGGGTGGTAGCAATCCTGCTGCTCTACGTAGATGACTTAATCTGCGCAACTAACAACGAATCCTGGAAGGTGGTCTTCTTCGGGGATCTGAACGGCAAGTACGGCATCAAAGACCAGGGTCGTTTGCGTGAGTATCTTGGGATACAAGTAGACTGGACAGAGGAAGGTGTGTTCCTTCACCAGACGAAGTATGCGAAGGACGTGATCAAGCGGTTCGGATATGGGGACGCTTACGGATGTCGCTCACCGATGGATCCGACCACGAAGATGAGTGCGTGCACCGCAGTAGAAGATGTGAAGGCGATTGGCATCGAGTACAGAGCCGTGATCGGGTCGCTCATGTACATGGCGACTAGCACGAGACCCGACTTGGCATATCCGGTAGGCTATCTCAGCCGATTTGTCGGTAACCCAACGGTCCAGCATGGTGGGGCATTAAAGCACGTGCTCCGCTACGTTGTTGCTACTACGGATCATGGACTTTACTTCAAGAAACTTCGCGGAGACCAACTGCAGAAGCTCCGAAGCATCACTGTTGACGGATACTGTGATTCAGACTGGGAAATTGCCCGGACACCCGAAAGAGCGTCACAGGTTACGTGATGATGGTTGCCGGAGGGCCTGTGGCATGGGCAGCTCGACGCCAGAGTGTAGTGGCTCAGAGTACTGCGGAAGTCGAGTATGTCGCATCGTGTGAGGCCTGCATGGAGGGCAAGTCGCTAGTCAACATCCTGACCACAGTGGTGCCTGCTGTAAGCGCAAACTTTACGCTGGGAGTGGATAACCAAGCTGCCCTTGCGCTGGCCTCCAACCCAACGTACAGTCGAAAGACTCGGCACATCGAGTTGCGATTTCACTACGTGGGAGAGCGAGTCAAGGAGGAAGCAGTCAAGATTTGGAAGGTCAACGGTAAAGTGAGCCCTGCCAATTTGCTAACTAAGCCACTTGGCTTTCCGCGACTGGCGAAACTGAAGGCATTAGTCGGGATAAAGCCCGACCTACCTTCGATACCTCGCGAACAGCGGCGACCGCAATATCAGGCTACCAAGCAACAACGTGACGACGATCAAGCAGAAGTCGCACACGGTCAGTTCCGAGGCGCATTGCGCGCGTCCTCGGAGGGCGGGTGTTAAGTTCAGGTTCAACTTGGGCGCTGCGGAGCGAGGGACCAAGTGAGCGGTGCCGAAGGTTGGGATACTGAAGTCCAAGCTGCGACGCGGCTGGACATGTAGGACAGAAGATGGTTGGCTGCCGAGGAGGCTACTCGGGCAGCAACATGCATTGGTAGGACCTCCGAGGCTTGGGCTAAGCAAGTTTTAATTCAGTCAGTCTTTATTTTCTACGGCCGAACCCAAGTGCCCTGACAGTTTACGCCATCTAACAGTCTCCAGTTCTTCACTCGGTTGGGTTCTCTTTTCCTACAGCCCTAGATGTCGCTGGAGCTCAGCAAACTATCCTATCCTTTTTATACCTTACAATTACCAAGTTCTGTACTTCATACATATGTTTCGAACTGAGATGAGAAACTACGGTCGGTATGTCAACCGTTGGTACTTAACCTAACCCACACTCTATGTACCCTCCCGAGGTCCCTGCTATATCACACTCTATGTACCCTCCCGAGGTCCCTGCTATATCGCAAACTATCCTATCCTTTTTATACCTTACAATTACCAAGTTCTGTACTTCATACATATGTTTCGAACTGAGATGAGAAACTACGGTCGGTATGTCAACCGTTGGTACTTAACCTAAACCACAACACTCCCACAAAAGAGACACACAACCGATGCGTCCCCACTTATCTAGTCTTGTGCATATTTACTAGGAACAATACATTGTATGTTCTTTCGGTTGGCGTCTTGGGATTTCGTACCCAAACTTATAGCCTTGTATCTTATATTCCAACATTAAGGGTGCAACTTGTATCAACCTATAGTTTCTCCTCAAATTAACCTTATCCTTCGAAGCCGCTTGTATGGTACGCATAATGACGCCAAAGAGCCTTAATAGTTTTATTCGTTGTGTATTTCTGTAGCTGTTACCACAAGCTGGTCCCATGAGGGGCTTTTTATTTTGTCCAATCAGAATGGCTGAGAGCAAGCCTGTTGGCTTGTGGCCTGTTGTGGAGACCAAGCTGGCCGTCCGCAACAGCAAGAACCGGCCGAAGGGAACCCCGGTCACGACCCCCGTCGAGATGACGAAAGCTGTCTACGAGCGTATGCTAAGGGCCGTTCTTATCACTCGGTAGCGTGGTAGCGTGCGCTACCAAACATATGATGAAAATCTCCCCGCGCTACCTTTCGTTCTTATCGCGCCAACGCTGTAGCGCGCCAAAATGTTGCGTAGGATACTGTCATTTTCACAAACGCACGCAAACGAAACACCTCGAGCTCATGGATACAGTTTCGAATTTCGACGATATAGACGACGATATTGATCTCAATGGTGACGACGCCCAGGGACGATTGCTTCTCTTTTTCGTCATAATGAATGAAGGACTTCGCAGCCGCGGAGACCGCGTCTTTCGGCAGCGATTGCAGTGGGGCCAACGAGTTGAGAAGTTGGAATCTGAGGGCAAGTTCGATCGCACATACCGAATGAGTGTGTCATCGTTCGACAAGTTGCTGTCTCTTCTTGGAGATGACATCTGTGTTGATCAATCCCGTTCGGTCATATCTTCAGGTGTAGAGCCTATTGCTCCGGAGATCGTGTTGCACTGTCTATTGCGTTGGCTTGCTGAGGGAAGCTACTTAGATATACGCGATATCGCGGAGATCAGTGTGGCGTCATTTTACCGTGTTCTCCACGTGACTATGAAAGCGGTTTTATCCTGTAACACATTGGAGATGCACTTCCCCGAAACGAAAACTGAGCTTACGAAAGCTGCAGCCGACTTCACTGTATGTAGCTCATACGGTGTTATCAATGGCTGCGTCGGGTGCGTTGATGGGGTGTTGGTACGCATAAGGACTCCCGCGTCAACTGAAACCGGCAACGTCGTCTCTTATTTTTCTGGTCACTACCAAGCTATGGGGGTAAACGTGCAAGCGGTGTGCGATCATCTAAGCAGGTTCACATTCATGTCTGTCGCGGCACCAGGAGGAGCGAATGACGTTCGTGCATTCAGCAAGACTAGTGCTGCTAAGCTCGTTGAGAAGCTTCCTATTGGGAAGTATCTCATCGGTGACAACGCATACATACCCAGTGAGCACATGATCACTCCTTTTTCTGGATCCCACGGTGACAATCCGCACAACGATGCCTACAATTTCTACGTGAGTCAACTGCGAATCAAGATCGAGCAGGCATTCGGCCTAATGACAACGAAGTGGCGCATTTTGCGCCGTCCTCTACAGGTCAAACTTGTCAATGTTGGGCGAGTGATAATGACGATCGGTAGACTCCACAATTTCGTGATTTGTGAGAGGCCGGATGTAGTTGCGACGGAATCAGTGGACCCTCTTTCTACTGGAAGAGCTCTTGATTTAGGATATCTACCGAGTGACACAGTTGTCATTCAGAGCCCGGGGGTGTCTGTCATTCGGGATCGTATAGTGCGTCACATCAAAGACCGTGCATTAGCTAGGCCTCACTACAATATTTCCAGGAACAAGCGAAAACGTAGCAGCTAGAAATTTTTAGGTTGGTGTAAAATGCATGATCACAGATCACATCTTATGTACCTAAATGAAGTTGACAGCATCCTTCTTACGCTTCAACTGCTCGATGTCAGCTGTGAGGTCGGATATGATCTCGGGATCTTCTTCGTGTTGTAGCTCACGCCGCAACGCACGCATACGGTCGGAAATTCTTGTCCATTCTTGAAAACGAAGCAGCGACATCTCTTGTTCAGCTTTCAGCTGATCGCGCTTGTCTTTGGCCTCTTCGCGTTCATCACGCTTTTGCATAAGGAGAAGTCTCTGTACTGCGTTATCAGATTGTGTGGTGCTGCGAACATACTCAGTTATAGCCTCGGCTACCGACGGACCATTGGATTTTGTTTTTCTCTCAGGCTTTTCAGGGGTCGGCGCTGGAGATTTCGACTCGCTGTCAAGAAATGCACCGTCAGGAAGATCGGCCTGAACGTGTCCCGTAAGTGAAGGCCGGTGAGCAAGGTGCAAATGTAAGTAAAGAACATCCAACTGACCGCCACAAAAGTGATAAAATTCAGGTTGGTGATTGCCTGAAGCGGTGAACAGCGTTATGGCTTCTTTATAACCTTTGGCAGTGTCAGCATAGATACTCGCCAGCTTTTTCCACCCGTGGGGCACAACAACCGAAGGATCAATGTCCATTTCGTCCAGAGCAAAGTGACTGAATTGTAGTTTGCCGATGTGCTCATCGGACGTGTCGATAAAATAGTCCCGTACATCACTCCAAAAAACAGTCCGTTTAGAGATGCGAGCGTCCAAATCCTGGCGAGTCGAGGTGTCACCAAGCCGTGAAAAGCGCTCTGCGAAAGTATCAGAAAAAAGGATGTTCAGAAGCCGGAACGGGCATTGCACCTGCTTGTTAGGCGATCTGGACTTCTTAGAGGGCGGACTGAACATGATGTCATACACCTCCTCATTGAGTTTCTTCAGCGCAATTAAGTGTGCCATTGTTGCCTTATTTTTGTTCTTGTACCCGGGCACTGCAAGAACTTTGCAAATTGCACGTAGTTCTCCATGCCGTATTCCGCTAACAGAGATGCCTTTGATTGACTCAGCAGTCCTCCGTGTAAGCTCCACCCCTGGATGCATCCCCAACAACTACGTCAGCAAAGGTCACGTCTTCAAACGACCGACCACCGACTGAAGGCGTATTTGCTGGCGGCTCGGTCACAACTGGAAATTGTAGGTCTCGTGGAGACGGGGTTGTCAATATCTCAGACATCGAAGACAAACTGGTAAGCGGGAGTTGTGACGTCAACAGCTCCGTCATCCCCAGCGCGCGCACGCCCACTGGGGCTCTTGTTGCCGCCTGTTCGTCCATCTCGGAAGTTGATTTGTGGCAGTTCACTTCGGGATCATCAATTTTGGCTACTTGTTGAAGTAGTGGCATATGAGTTCGGCTATTTTTCCTAGCCAATCACAGCTCTCGAAAGCACTGGTAGCGCACGCAACCGCGCAACCGCTCGTGTCGTTGCGTGGTAGCGCACGCTACCACAAATTGGAACCTTTTATGACATACCACGCTACCACGCTACCAAACGCTACCACGCTACCATCCATAAGAACGGCCCTAACGCAGCATGTTATTCCTGCCATCAAGCGAGTTTGGCCCGGTAAGTGATTGTACGCATTTGCGTTCTACCGTCATTTATGCTTACTATTTGTGCTTACTATAATTGTGTACAGACAAAGAGCAAGTGATCGTACAGCAGGACAATGCCCCGCCGCACCGTGCCTCAGCTCGGACTGCAGTGAAGGCGGCTGCAACATCGGGCGGGTGGTCGATTGAGTTCGCCAATCAGCCACCGCGAAGCCCTGACTTCAACTTTCTTGATTTAAGCTGGTTCAACTCGCTGCAGTCCTTCCAGTACACCAAGCAGACTCGAGACGTTGACGAACTCATTGATGCCGTGCATGCCGCATTCGATGAGATGGACAGTGCCACCACCAACAAGTCTTTTCTTACGCTGCAAAGTGTACTTGAAGCGTCGATGCTTGTTGCTGGTGGCAACAGCTACGACATTCCTCACTTGAAGAAGGATGCACTGATAAAGACAGGCAAACTGCCACGCTGTCTCTCGTGTTCTGCTGAGGCGATGCAGATGTCGCTCTAGCATAAATCTGCAGTGTAGTAATGGTAATACTGAGCTAAATACTACCTTCACTCTGATTGGTTAATCTCCAACGGTGCAATATGGACAGTGACCATTGTCTTTCGGACCGGAGGTAGTACATCGATTGTGCGGATAGACCGCCGATGGCTTGACCGTCATGCTAATTTGGCGCCTGTCCTGTAGAGGGCGCATCGATGGGTGCGTTGGCTAGCTCCTCTTGAACACGCAACTTACTGGCATGGGTATATATTTTCGCGCATGGTGCTTCCGCTTCCTCCGCGTCGGGGTTATCCTATCCTCGTTCTTGCATCTGTTGCTCTTAGCCACTCGCTTTCATTTCGTACATACGGGATGTGCTACTGTAAGGTTTGCCCTTAAGACAAGTGCATATCGTACTTAAAGAATTATCTATTATGCGGTCATCCAATTGGTTGTACTTATGACAAGAATGGTCCTTATGACAGGGAAATGTCGGTACTCACCTTCATGCGACATGGTCCGCGTAGTACGCGCAGGAGCCACGCTGGGCGGCAAGCGCGCCGAAGAGACTGCGGTCGAACGCTAAGCAGCTCGTGGTCTTGATGAAGCTGCTCGTTGCTGACGACTTGAAGCTGGATTCAAGCACCGCCGGCTATGGCGATTAAGTCTTGGCGCTCAGGAAGGAGACGGAGGAAGCCGTGCTAACGCACGTGATATCAAGTCAGCGCAGCTCCACTGCTATCCGCAAGCACCTCCATGATATGTACAAGAAGGGTGAGCTCAACAACAAGATCACCCGATACCTGCAGCTTCGCCGAGCTTATGTCATTCAAGATCCGGACCGCCAAGACGCCCTTGAGCCTGTAGCAGCTGCACTCTAGACAAGATAGTAAGTCAGCAAGCCAAGCAACAAGGAGTCAAGACGCCCTGGGGTTTGTAGCTACCACTTACACACACGTACCAGCTCCACGGTAGGTTCAAACTGAGACTCTCATTCTACCACGAGTCAATGGATGGATGTGAATATAGCAAAAATATCAGCAATACCGGAAAATCCTTATCGAATATACCCGTAAAACCTCAGAATAATTGGTTATTCCACGAGAATACCCGAACAAACTTATCGAGTATATCCGAAAACAACTCTATCGAGTATACCCGGAAAAAAATGATCGAGTATATCCGAAATTTACTCACTTACCAAAACGACGACACGAATTAACAGCATCCAATGGCCGACACGACGCAGCACATCATCGCTGAGAGAATCGAATTCGTCGTCCTAGTGACAAAGGAACACACCGGGAACGTAGGTGAAGCATCACAAGCAACGGGTATTCCACGAAGTACGCTACTGGGTTATTTAACCGCGAAAGATGAGCTCTTCTGTACCGAAGTCGATCCAACCGCCAACCGCCTGTCACGTCCTGAAAAGCCACTTCCAAATCAAGCGAGTGAATCTGTTGTTGTTGCGCTTGTCAAGGAGGAAGCTCTTCGCGGCGAGAAGATGTCACGCAGCTCTATTGGAGCAGAGTGCGCCAAGGTGATTCCAGGAGTTTCCGAGACAGAGGAAGGGGCACTCAACTCGTGGGATACTCGATTTATCAAGCGCAATGACCTCTCGGACTCCGTGGGACTTTATCACAAGAAAGCCAAAGCCCCAAGATCACACACCAGCTCGATGCCTGCTAAACAAACAGAAGATATCGAGCAAACCCGAAAAAAACCAAGCGAATGTGTCACATCCAATGCTTTCATCCGCCAAAGTCTTTTCGTTTACCCGAAAAGGCTTTGGCGGATGAAAGGTTTGGATGTAAGGACTTCCCTGTGGTGATTGATGAAGGAGATGAAATGACGAACCGACTCCTGTCGAAAACGTGTCGGATATCACTCTGGTATGCAGTACTTTGGCTGTATCCTTCCAGCCGGAGGCTGACAACCTACGGCTTAAAGTTACGAAGCAAAAATGAAGTCGCTCGAACCGCACTGTTGGCTAGATGACACTGAGATCTCGTATTTTTTATTTGAGAACACATCCCTAGCAACGGCTCGGTCTTCAATTTCGACTGCCAGCTATTTGGGCTTATTCTTACCGCGTACAAGCTACATCAAGGCAGCATGGAGGCGGCGAATGATGCGACTTGTGGTCTCACCGCACGATTTCCGTACGAGAAGTACCGAATCATCCTTGTACCGGTGTGCATGGATCCCCACTGGAGCTTCGCCATCATGCAGAACCCTGTTGTGGCCATTCCAAACGTAAACCCTACATGTTGCACGTCGATTCGAAGAAGTACCATTCCAAGAGATGGAGTATATTCTGGGTGGTTACTTCAAGAAAGAAGCGGCGAAGAAGTATGGCAAAAGGAGCGTGGCGTATGCGACCAAGCGGATCCAAACCTACCCATATCAGCGCAACAGCAACGACTGCGGTGTCTTCATGCTGTACTTCATAAGCGAGGTGAACCATGCGCTCCATTACGACCCACACCGGCTGCTTCTCCTCCACATCGGCAACATATTATGTTGCCGATGTGGAGGAGAAGCAGCCCATGTCACACAGCAACTCGTCAATGACATCTTGCTGTTGTAACATGATTTCGTCCTCACCGCGCTCATTGTGACCCCCAAGTACTTGTTGTTCGCATCACCCATGTCCTTGATGCCGAATTAAGCGCCAGCATGCTGCATTGCCCAGTCCTGTGAAGAGGTTCCAGAAGTCAAGTCAGGAAAGGAGTCACAGAGCCAAACTGTGACGCAACATCCGGGAAGAGAAAGTCACAGTGAAGTCACTGAGAAGGTGGTATCCAAGGATGAGTCACCATACAAAGTCCAAGTCAAGTCAGATCTCAAGATGTGTCCGGAGCGAAGAGTGGTACAACAGTACCACGGTCTCCCAGTGAGTCATGCCCACGTGCAAGGATGCGGACCCGACGTGTTGAACGATTGCGCGTCCCGAAGTTGAAGCTGGGACGTCGCCCTATACAAATATCAAGATAGAAGAAGAGTGTGTGTCAAAAATCGACGCCAAGAACACAAGAGACCTCCAGCAGAGATCTTCTAGCCAAGATAAAAGAGCGAGAGAGAAAGAAACCAAGATAACATAATAACAGAATCCGTTTTGGCCTCAACACCCGCAAATGTATCGTAATTCTGTGCACGGGGGCGAGACGAATATCGCCTGGGACCAGGTTACCGAGACTAGGGACCGCCCACCGGAGGTCTGACTCGTCCGAACGTCGACATCCAGATACACCGACCGTGCATGGGGACGTGCGTGGATTCTCACCCCACAAAAAGGTCCAGTTCACAGTTAGTGCGGGGACCCGGGCTCGTACACCGGGAGTGAACCGTTCTATTCCTTATTATTAGTAGGGAAGTACACTCTTTCACAGAGGAGCTTTATCCATTCCAAATTAACTGTAGTCTGGGGGGGGGGGGGTGTTAGTGATCAACCCCTCGAATTGTTGATAGATTACTATGTGGTAGAACTGTGTATTGGTCTGTATATTTCCTCCTAACGGAGGTGGTGCGTGAGTCGAAGAGAAGAATATTGGAAAGGGTTTGGAGGTTGACCAATACTTCCAAGCGGAGAACCCAAGTTGACTGGAGTGTTGACCCACCGTCCGAGGGTCCAAAAGAAAAAGTGACGGGTAGCTGTGTGTATTGTGTTCTGTTTATTTGAGGTTGGTTATCTTAACTCTGGGAGTGGATCTGGTTAGTAGAATGTACGAGCGGCGTTTGAAAGTATTCGTCCCCGCTCAGTACTCTTATATTTTCTATACCCATAGGAACGGCTCACTAGGTGGAATCCGGTCCGCCGAAGACAAATGGCCCGAGAAGAGGATTACGCAAGGTACACACGCCACTTTCTCGTTTGGAGGTACCCGCCTGTTCTCCTCCTGGAAGTTCTACTTTTGGAAGGGGGACGGGTCCCAGCGAAGGTAGCACGAGCACTATACATCTGGGCGGCAAAAATTTGTCACCGACTTCGCCATACTTGATCTACATGGCCACTTTAGCTGCCATAGCCATTGCCACTTATTCGAACTCCATAGTCGACAAAGCCACCGACGCCTGCTTTTTCGACTCCTAGGCTAATATCATGATGTTCACCATCAGCACCGCACTCTATACAGACTTAAAATCTAAAACATCGCCAGCCCAATCAGCATCACTGTACATTGTTAATTCCGGGTAAAATTTCCGAGTTGGCGTGATTCTGAGAACTGCTCCATACAAAAGTCAAGTTGTTTCCAACATGTTGACGCCGACAACTTGTCCATACTTGAAGCGCAGTCCGTAGGATGCCGTCCCCCGGATATAGCGAAGTACTCGTTTTTCGCCTTGCCAATGGCTTTCACGCCGACGAGCAACGAATCGAACCAAATAGGGGAAATTCTATGGAGATCGAGTTAGGGAGTTCGAGGTGTCATAGAAGGTCTAAAAACAAGTTATTATTACCAAAAAGGTATAAGTACAAATGAGGCCTCAGAGAGACCGTTTGCAACCGAAGCGAAGCGAAGGTCTGCAATGGTCGGCGCGTGGGCCGCAGTAGGTGCCCTGACAAGGAGTTACTTTTTTTTCTAGACACCGCGCCTGACCGAAGCTGAGGACTTAGCGTAAGACACAAGGGGGTGGGGCAGGACGCGAAGCGTCGCCCCCCGAGCGAAGCGAGAGAGGGGCGGGCTCCCCGTAGCGTCGTCGCTAAGTCCGCTGGCGAGTGCCAACTCGCGAGTGTCCCGCTGGGCTATGCGACATAAAGTCGGCGCTATATCACCTCGATCTCCCTAACTCGATCTCCATAGCATTTCCCACCAAATAGTTGACAGTTGCTGTAATATGGGGGCGAGTGAAATTTGATTTCGACAATAGCGACCCCAACAACTTTTTCATCTCGGCGCCTTGCTCCAGCATCAAATCGTCATCGAAAGTTTTTGCGGTCCGTTGGGATGTGGGCAGACTTGCTCTCAGCCATTCTGATTGGTCAAAAAAAAAGAAGCTCACTCACTGATTGTGAGACCTCATCCCACACGCAATCCTCACACAACTCAATCAACGTGGCGCCGCGGAGGCCGACAGCGGTGGTAGGACTTCTGGGACGTGGTGACCGCGCAGGAGTACGCGTGTTGAGATGACGCAGTGCGCGTCAAGCACTGTTCGCTAACTGTGGGTCACGCCTACGCGCAATAGTCATTACAACTAATATACACTTGTAGAGTAATTGTACTAATCAGGGAAATACGTAAACACTTGGGTGTCGGGCAAAAAATCACGGCAGGACCAGCGCGTTCTGGTGCAGGAAGCTCCCTCTCTCTCTGTCTTGCAGTGCTCGCTGAGCTGCAAAAGCGTGAGTGAGAGAGGGAGAGCTGCCTGTGATCCAGAGCACGCCGTTCCTCAAAGCTGTTATTATAGTAAAAGCAAGCCTAAAAATACAAAGGCTAAGTCCTTGGCGCGCAGCACCATCTCGACTGCACTCAGCCAGCAATGTCTTCAGCATACGGTCTTTGGTACACGCCAGCACGCCGGCACGCCGGCACGCGGCAGACTGGAGATCCGCTGTTAGCTTCGACTTCGCTAATAATGATCGCGGCTTCGCCATAGAGACCCTATACCGAAACTGTACCGTCATGACGATGAAAATAGTGACAAGGGTCCGTCTTGCTTCTTGTAAAGATCAGGGTACATCCCAGGACGACGATATAGCTGAAGTCGCAATACGATCTCAAGCAAAGCGTTCTACTGTTGCACAAGGAGGTGAAGGTTATTTCAGTGTGTATGGGGACCGAGACCTACGTTTCGACAGCGAGGGCGAAGATTCGGGGTACCTGAACGAAGCATTCGTCCAAGACACCTTGCCTATCTTTGCGAACGACGAGACCATGGACGAGGCTGACAGCCCACTCAGCAGCATCATGTCGTCGGCTGGTGAAAGTCGCGATTGTGAGATCGAAGTATCGAATGACGGAGATTTTGATGCCGAGGATGGTGAAGATAAGGGTTCGGCGTCGTCCCAACGCCACACCGCACTGTTATCCAGTTCAACGGCTACCAGTATACAAAAGCTCGACAGTCGTCGCGAAAGTCTTTTTTACGGTGCAGCTTTCCCGTCGCACCTCCGAGTGCAAAGGGAAAGTTGATTTTTTCATGTTGAGAGAGGCATTTACCAACTTTGCCCCTCACAAATGCGTCGATGGTGATCGCACTCCAAGTTACATGTGGATGTCATCGGTGATATGAAAGTTGAAGTCGCCCGACTGGCGATGTCAAATCTCACACATGCGCATCTGCAGATCTGACGATTGATCAGAGACTTATCACTCATCGAGACAATGACTTTGTCGTCCACGGATTGACGCGTCAAGAGGTTACGCAACGCGTGTACCCTTTCCGACGCCTACATTTTAGCGGCAATGTCCACGGGATGGTAAAGTTGCACTTTCAATTTGGTATCTGGGACGACTTTGAACTTTTCTCAGGCTCGCCAGACATTTATGGCCGATTCGCGGCTACTGGAACTTCTACGCAATCCCGAGTCGCAGATGTTCACCGTCGGCGGCACATTTTTGTGTGTTCCAAGGTCTTTTAATCAGTGCGTACTATTGACGGTGAGCGACGCGGCAAGTGGAGTGTGTGTGCCGTGCGTTTACTCGCTTGCGACTGGCAAAACGAATCTGCTCTGCCGAAAGTTGATGACGTGCATGTACGACTGCTCAGAGGATCAACTTCGTCAGCGCACTGTCGTTTGCGACTTTGCGACTGCTCTGATCGACCATGTGATGCCCAAGTTTCCGGAGGCAAGTGGGCGCCTGTTTATTCCACTTCAAACGAGCGATCCGGTGATGGATGTTGAAGTTGCGGATCTGCTTAATGGCAGCAGAAGCAGCCCCATTATTGTTGGTGCGATAACACAGCAGCTATAAGAATTGTTAAGAATCCTGGAAAAGCATTCCTCGACTAAACACATAGAGACTCGGTATCTGTATGCCCGTGAAGCTTATGAAAGGAACCGCATCGATATCACGTACTGTAATACAAAATATATGTATATAATATATTATATATGGGGGCGGATGCCTTGACAAAGGCCCTACCACAAGAACAGTTTTCAAGCAACGTGGGTTGATAGGTGTGCGAAACTTAGAAGTGAAAAGAAAAACAAAACGAGAGTGCGCAGTAAGCCTTAGAGTCTACTTATGCACAGATAACGTGGTATTACAAATATACTGAGTTGGCTATCAAATTGGATTTGCATCAAGTTACCGATCGTAAGATAAGTAGAACAAGAGCAACCGTCAGACCGGAGTTAAGATTTGCAGCCCTGATCGTAGCGTTAACCCTCATGGGACCAGATTGTGGTAAAAGCTACAGAAATGCACAATGAATAAAACTGTTAAGGCTCTTTGGCGTCATTATGCGTACCATACAAGCGGCTTCGAAGGATAAGGTTAATTTGAGGAGAAAATATAGGTTGATACTAGTTGCACCCTTAATGTTGGAATATAAGATACAAGGCTATAAGTTTGGGTACGGAATCCCAAGACGCCAACCGAAAGAACATACAATGCATTTTCCCTAGTAAAGAGGCACAAGACTAGATAAGTGGGGACGCATCGGTTGTGTGTCTCTTTTGTGGAGTGTTGTGGTTTAGGTTAAGTACCAACGTTTGCCATACCGATCGTAGTTTCTAATTTCAGTTAGAAACAGATGTATGAAGTACAGAACTTGGTAATTGTAAGGTATAATAAGGATAGGATAGTTTGCTGCGCTCCAGCGACATCTAGGGCTGTAGGACAAGAGAACCCAACAGAGTGAAGAACTGGAGGCGGCCTCACTTTCAAATTTGCCGCCTCCGTCTGACGGTAAACTACACCTACGGCTCAAGACAACAACACATATAATACATGCACACATATATACCTCACGTGAGCAATGCGCTTTATACGAACCGTAACCAAACACAAACAACAGATGAGGTGGAAAAGCGGCATATATTTAAAATGGTTATCTACATAATACAGAACAAGTCCACAAAATAAACCTGAGTATCTGAACAGCACGTAGTGAGGGGTGATAACTCAAATTCAAGACGTACCATTCAGCGGTCGATGAGGTTGGAGCCGAAGGACAGCTTCGTCCTCGTCAGTGTCCTATGCAACGTCGGCGAGGTAGCGTCGCCCCCCTCGGTGTCCTTGGCAGCGTCGACGACCGTCGTCCTCCTCGAGCTTGATTCGCGGCGTGGTGAGAGGGCAGCGTCGGCGAGCGTCATCCTCCTCGAGCTCGCGTCGCCGGAGGGTAGCCTGAGGCTGTCGGGCTTGGACGTGGGCCTGGATTGGAAAAAGGCAACTGCCGTTTGGTTGGGAGACTTGTCTCTTGTTATAATAAATCACATTGGAAAGCAGCACAGCGGGTACTAAAGTATCTGAAAGGAACATCGCTGTATGGGTTAGTATATGATGGCACTAATAATGAAGGAGTATATGAACTATACACAGATGCGAGCTTCGCAAATGCTAATGAGGACCGTAAATCAGTTACAGGTTACGTGTCAATACTTGCTGATGCATGTTTTTCCTGGAAGAGTTGAATACAAGAGTTGGTTAGTTTACATGCAGCACAAGCTGAGTTTGTCGCCGTAAGTGTGGGTGTATAGGAAAGTGAATGACTCTGGTTATTGCATAAAGAACTCGGATGGCAGCAGAAGCAGCCCCATTATTGTTGGTACGATAACAAAGCAGCTATACGTATTGTTAAGAATCCTGGAAACCATTCCTCGACTAAACACATCGAGACTCGGTATCTGTATGCCCGTGAAGCTTATGAAAGGAACCGCATCGATATCACGTACTGTAATACATGTACAAAATATATGGTGGCGGATGCCTTGACAAAGGCCCTACCACAAGAACAGTTTTGCAAGCTACGTGGGTTGATGGGTGTGCGAAACTTAGAAGTGAAAAGAAAAAAAAACGAGAGTGCGCAGTAAACCTTAGAGTCTACAGCGGCTCCACTTAGTCACCGCCCACCTAATATCGAGCTCTCATTTGAGGTCATATTGCCTCCGCTAGGCAGTACTTTTTGACCGGAATGACACCAAGAGAACCGCAGAAGAGCGGGCTTAAATTCTGTTGCAGTATAAGCGCCAAAAGCGTAGCTGTATTAGTGTTATCGGCGAAAGACTAAGAAAAATTCCAAAACACGGTGATAAAAAATCACCGCCCATCTGAATCTAATACAAAGTGCAAGTACAAAATTAGTACTTAGTGTGGGCACCCTTGCTGGCGATAACAGCGTCAAGTCTCGCTGGCATCGACAGCACACACTTGCGGATGACGTCGTCGCTGATGTTCACCCAGATATCAAGCAGCTTGACTTTCAGGTCCTCAATAGAACTCGCCGGCTGGCGGTTAAGCTCCCTCTTCATGATTGCCCAAACGTTCTCAATAGGATTGATATCGGGGCTCTGGGGAGGGTGCCGTAGATCGTGCAAGCCAATCTGCTTTAGGAACGTCTTCGTAGCCTTGGCGCGGTGAGCCGGGGCGTTGTCTTGCACGAAGTTCGTCGGCGTTGGCAGGCCAAGTAGCTGGCGAGTAATGGGGATTTCTTTTTGGAGCGACCCCCTGTAATACTCGCCGTCTACGTTCTTCTCACAGAAGTGCATCGTGCCAACGCCGTCGGCCGAGATGGAGGACGAGACCATCAGCGACTTTCGGCTTGACTTGAATGTCGGCACGACGCACTTCTCGTGAAAGGCTTCGTGGGTTCGACGCCACACCGATACACGACCCGTCGTGCCATGCAGCTCGACAGATGCTTCATCCGTAAAGAGCACTGTCTCCCAGTCCTCTTCCTCAAAATGCGCCAGGCGCATTGCATACGCAAGGCGTTGTTGGCGGTGCTTCTTTGAGAGGTAGGGCTTCTTGCGGGCTGAGCGACCATTTAGGCCCGATTCGTTCAGGCGGTTTCTAACGACCTGCGGCGTTATCGGACGCCCGGTGTCCATGGACACCGCCGCAGCCAATACTGCAGCACTGATAAAGCGGTTCTGCTCGGTGGCCCGGAGGATACGCCGGTCCTCTCGAGCAGTGGTGAGGCGGGGACGGCCTTGGCGTGGTGGGATCACGCAGTGACCGGTTCTCTTGAAGTGTGCGATTATGTCCCGCACACTTGTGCGAGACAGCTCGACTTCCCTGCTGATCCTTGAGTAGCTGTAGTGCTTCTTCCACTTGCTCACACACAGACAGCGAATCTGGTGGGAATGCTGACGACGCACAGGAGCCATGGCTGGGAGTGGAGTAGTCGTAGAAGAGGAAATGCGAGAATGAGAGCTCCAAGCTCCTATCCTTCCTGGCATCCCGCCAAAACTTAGGACTAATTGGTACAACATTCGTACAACATTATCCGTGGTCATACAAACTCTAGTACTAATTGCAAGTGATCAGGCGCTGAGCGCTCACTATATTTGCACCTGGTTTTGGTAAAACGCTGATTGGCGGAATAGTACGATAAAGCGGCGTAATTGGCTGAAGTATTTTCCTCGGGGCTCGCTTGCGCATACAAAGGTGTCCGCAGATTTCCCAGACGATCAGTGGTCGGGAAGATATGACAAGGAATGCACGTTATAGTTGCCTGGGCGGTGACTAAGTGGAGCCGCTGAACTTATGCACAGATAACGTGGTACTACAAATATATTTGCGAGCCCGGGACGGTAGTCTCGGGGGAACGACAGTTCGTTAAGAAATAAGAATAAAACAATTATGCGCTAAGAAGTGGAGACGGAGTCGAGAATGAATACCCTGTAAATGGAATATCGATTTTTAACCCTTTCGCGGTAGAAGGGCACATTAAATGCACGGCGCTCGCCCGACCACGTACCGTAGTGGTCTATAAATGTCTCCATGGGCCATTAGCACGTACCGCACTGGTCGTGTTGACCCTTGGCCGCCCTCCCATATCCCTTAGCCTGCTTATAGAAATTTTATCGCCCATATAGACCGTTTGCAAAACGCGGTGTGAAAGTACCGCCTACAAGGGCGCATCCTGTGCCCTTTTACACAAGTTCAACCGTGAATGCACCCTTTTTTATGGCAAAGCATAAACAGTACAGTCAGTAATCATCAAGACATACACATATTAAGTAGGATGCATATGATCGTGTGCATCAGCAAATCACTGCAGGTACTATGTTACAAGAGGCATGCAAAACGAGTACCGTGATTATCCTTAAGGGCGCATTCTGTGCCCTTTTTGAAGTAAATTACTTAGGTTTGTATATTATACCTAAGGCAAGAGGTTCGCGAAAGGGTTAAATCAATTGAAAGGGGTGCAATTATAAAAATCAGGTGTGATAAGTACCGTGAGCGAAGTAGGAATTAATACCTCAGGAACCTGATAAGAATCACCATTGGCAAGCTTTTTTAAGCTGTTTTGTTGTTTTGACCAATCAAGTAGTCAATTGTTTCGACCAATTAATCGAGAGCGCATCTTATACACAACTTATATAGACCTGGTATGCAAAATGACCAAATAAGGAAACACCTAACGTTTGGGTAGCATGATCTGTACCAGAGCGCTCGAGCCTTTATCTTGAATTGTTAAAAGCCGTATAGAGTTCTTCCCTGGTGCTTGAGAGCGTACAGGACGACCATGCGCGTGGCGGTCTTCCGGTTTCCATGTTCTGTGTACGTCACAGTATCTCGCACTAAGTTAGTAAGGAACACACGCAGCACTGCTCTCGCCTCTTGTTGAAGTAAGCGGGATCAAAATTACCTAACTGGGCTTCTGAACCAATGATACTTAACTTCAACTTCAACGATTGCTTTAGCGTGTTCAAGCGCTGTACAGCGCGTGACACTTAGACCTCCAGCGCCAAGAACTTTGCCGCTTGGCGTTTTTTTGGTTAATTGATGGGGCATCCTGGCGGCCACTGAAGTCACCAATGATGTAGCAGCGCCGGCAGGCATCAACAGGCGCAGGTAGTTGCATTGGGTGTGGTTGCAGGTGCTTCTACCCAGCGCACCCGTGCAGCTTGTCGCTATCTATAACATGCTGGTCGTCGCACGCAATGGCTTTGTGACGGTCGAGATCACACACAGGCGCTTCGATTTGACCGAGCATCATAAAGCTAGTGGTGGTGATGGTATGAAGCGCGGAGCGCACCTTTGTGCAGCCGAAGACTCGCACTAAAATAGTATCACTGACAAGCACGAATATTAACCAATCAAAGTGCGCTCATCTTATTGACAGCTTATCAACAGCTCATCAGCAAGATATCAAAATACAAAAATCGAATATTGACCAATCAAAGTGCGCCCATCTTATTGACAGCTTACCAACAAAGCTCACGAGCAAGAATTAAAAAATCAAAAAGCGAATATTGACCAATCAAAGTGCGCTCAGGAACGATGCCGTGTCGTCGTCGAGCCAATGGAAAAATACAATCCGGAAGACGCAGCCAGTCTGGAACAAAACCTCGATGAGTTTTTTTAAACGCGGAACTAAAGTCAGCACCGCTGTGGATAACGTCGCCACGGAATATGACACAGTCACCGGCGCCAAGCAGGAATTCGGTCCTGTGACGAGGATCCGCCACGGCAAAGCACGTCCGATACACTATCACTTGGTGTTCTCCGTCAGGCCAATGATAAGCCCGGCTTGAATCTCGGAGAACTTCTTGCGTGCTTTGCTGATCTCGTCTCAATGTGGATCTTGCTCCTCGCCACCAGGCAAGCTCTTGAGTGCAACCCATTCCTTTGGCCGTCAGCGCACGTGGAACATCTTGATCGGCAGTGTTGCTTCGTCTTTCAGTTTCTTGTACGCCTTCGGGTTCAGCGGCGCCATCTTCCTGAACTCATCAAAAGTATTGCTGCCAACCTCCTTGAAGACCGATACAAAATCGAGCGTCTTGGACTCGTGGTTAGCCTCGATCTTCGCGCGAACCGTCGTGATCATCTCCGACGCGAACACTTTCGGCATGATCATGTATCCGTCTTCCCAGAAGCGCTTGAGCAGAATTTCCACCGCATCGTCATAAATCACCGCGCTCATGGCGGTTCCAGCAAGCGCCATGAGCGCAGCGCAGCAAGCATTGCTAGCTCCCTTGCGATTTGTTGAGTGACCAAATATGTTCCACATCGAAAAACGTATCTGGGACCCGATCTGTGATTTTGATTGAAGATATCCCACATAAAAAAAAACTACGGTATATGGGACACAATCTGTGATTTGATTGGCCAATGACACATACATCTGCCAGTATTGACTATCTCATACCATGGCTAGAACTCTTTGCAAGCCTCCTCAGGGGTTCATAGCATCGGCAAATTTAATGATATCTTTGATACATTACAACTTACAAAATTGCATGGGGCTAAGATCACATGATCAATATCTGCAGCTACTACGGAATCAATATCATATCAAATATTTAATACCTATTTTCAATACCGGTAGGCGTCGCCCCAGAAGCCCACACAGATAAAAGAAAATTGCCTACCCGGGCCCGTGGTTCCCGGGGGATTGGACGTAGTTCGAATAAAATGAAAGCCGTCACGAATGACGGCTACGCCCCCAGAGGGGCATAGCACCCCCCACATCCCCATAATAACCCACACAATCAATCTAATATCCTTATAAAGTAGTATCAGTTTTTAACCAAATTACATAATCTGAAAATCAATTGTAATTGTAATATCGAATGAAACATACTCAACCGTTGTTGCGGAATCCGAACAGCGCAACGTGTGACAACATTTGAGTAACATTTGTACAGGACAAATTCGGGAACCAGCAAAACAGTATTTCGACACCAAAAACCTATGCGGCCACTACTACGGCAGTACCAAGTACCTCTTGATCGACGTCTGCAGCGACACCTACTACACGACCAACTCCGAGACGGTGGTGGTGGCTGCTATGGGCAATTGCAAGGTGCTCGGCAGCACTAGCCAAGGTGTGATGACCACGGTCTTCAATGGCTCGAGCACTTCATGGACGCTACGTGCCTCTACACCGCCAGCTCGCCGTACATCATCAGCAAGGACTTGTTGACGAGTCACGCGTGCTTCCCCGGCTCCAATCTTGACTCGGACTCGGACGGTTCTGCACATGAGCGCAGATGCCTCACTTGACCGAAATGGTCGGGTGCAACGAGACGCGCTTCTGCTTGCGTGCGGTGTGCACGATCTGGAGGAAGGCGGCCCACTTGGTCGGGCGGATCTCGAACTTGAGCGACACGATGAGGCCGCGCACGAGTCTCTTGGAGGCCTTCGGGCCCACCACGTTGCACGTGGCCCGCACGGCGGCAGGGAAGCACGACAAGAGCTCGTTCACGGAGCACTCGCGCCACATCTATCGGGGCTGGAAACTGGCCGGAGAAAAAGCCGCGGGTTGCCGCTTACTGGTAGCACGACTTGGGCTCGGTGGATGACGTGTCAAGTGAGGACGACCGCTGTCGACGGGCGAGGTCGTCGTGGTCTATGCTGATACCGATGAGGTTCTGTCTGCGCTCCTGGTGGAGTGAGGACCAGGAGGAGCGGGCCCTAAAACGACCTGGTCGAGTATTTCAGCGAAGGCGAGCGCGACGAGCGCTGCGGGAACACACCGACGCACGAGGGCGGCGAGAAGCTGAAGTTGCAGCGTCACGCGCAGGGCTTGGTAGTATTCTTAACTATTATTAGTAACTTGCTAGTACGACGATGTAGACTACTAGCTGTAATAGTAGCTCTGTTCAAGACGTCTGAGCTACTATAGTAGTAGTACTGTAGAACTATCGAACTACTACCTACCGACCACCTAAACAGCTTCTGTGTAGTCCACATTTGGACGGCTCATTCTTCATCTCCATTCGACGAAACTCGTCCCGGTTGGGCTTAATCAGCACCTCCGCTCGATATATGCTTGAGCGATGGGAGGTCATGACGAAGGATACCATGGATACATCCCTAGAAAGCGTTTAACTTAACATAATTGTTGGGGTCGTAAATATCGTTGGAGCACAGCACACTTGCAGATGGAGCATTCGTTCGTTTTCCTTCACCAGTTCGCGATCCACTAGTAGCTCGCGAGAAACTAACTCGCTAGTATTAATATTATTTGATCGTTTGTTGTCCTACTAGCTACTATAGAAGTAGTAGAATCCGAATCGGTCGAGCTAATAGCTACTATATTAATCGTAGTAGTACAATTTTACTATATTATACTAGCGCGGTGAGTTACTACCAAGCCCTGGTCACGCGCGACAAGTACTAAACCTGTACCGGTAGTCACAACACGTTTTCTCCAAGTTGTGCGACAGGGCCTTCATTTGTCGGGATGCCGATCACTGCCCCCCATCGCTGCCGCCATGACTCCTGGGCTCGACCAATGCGACTGAAAAACAGCAGAAGCGTGAGAAGTCCTTGGTGATGGAGCAGCATAAGAGTCGATAGGAATGGTGTTTGCTATCGCGTAGTGAATGTCAGCGAGTACCGCTATCGCGTGAAGTGGCGCGATGAGCCCGATGGGTATCTATGGGATGATTCGTGGCTGCTTGGTTCAAGCTTACGCGAGGATGGGTTTGACGGTGCCTGCGATGCAGTTGACGCCTGGAAGTAGACAGGTGCTGGCACATTTTATGAATACTGCCAAAAGAATGGCATCGCCCATCATATTGGAGCGTCTCCACGGAGCAGCGACTCTTATCGGTAACGAGGAATGTCACACTAGCGAGACAGAAGCACAATTCATGGCTGAATGCACGGCACGCGGCCGCCCAATTTCGCCGAAAGGCCACTCGTATGGAGAGCTTCGCCGCTATATTAAGTTCGCGAATCAAAAGTGCTCGACTTCGTACCACGAGATTAGCATTGCTATACTGGACAAGAACGTGCTACCGGGAGTTAATGGGAAATTCGCTTCTGATAAACCACAATCGGGCGAGCTTCCAGACGGCGTGTATATCTGTGCAGCTTTCAGTTCTATGCGCGTCACGCATGGCTTTGTCACCCTGGTGACTGACGGTGAGAAGACCGTACATCACGGCGTGCCAATTCTGAGTACCACAGTATGTGGATTTTCGAGATTATGTTTGTCCGGCGGGTGGAATACTATGTTGAGTGACTTGAAGTTTGCTCAGCAAACATGAATAATTGATGAAGCCGATCAAGCGCAATTCCAGTTTTCCGCTAACGCTTCCAATTTTAGGCAGCAAATCTATTAATCGAGAAACACTGCCCTCCTGCTACTGTTAATTAATTCTGACATCAACATGGCTGTCATAATGGGCTGTGAGTCGACGCGCAGTCAGCCGATATCCATGGGCGCAATCCAGTTCTCAATCTCGCTGACCACTGCTCGTACCTGGTGATGTCGTTCAGCTTATCGTCGAGACCATCGACCACGGGTATTACCGGCCCCATGAGACGTCGTCGCAACGAGTTTCTGCTCCATGGTATCACACAAAACACCGCCAAAAGATCAGAGCGCAGCTACTGAAGGCTGCAAAATGCGGCCAAGCTCACCTTTTGCGACGCTGACTCGATGCTTCCGGCGGCGATGGGGCTGCCGCTTCGACCGCTTTTGGCCTTTGTCCGCGCTGCAACGGCACCCAAAACATCTCAAGTGTTAGTACACAGCGAACGCAAGCTGTCAATGCGGTCAGACTCACTTGACACCTGCTGGCATATTGCTTCCGTTGGCGGCGGTGCTGCCGCTGCTTCTGGTCGTGCCACCGCGCTGTGAAAGCATGCAAAAGATTCACGCAATCAGTAGGCAGCCCATGCACGCAGCGCGTACGGCACAACCCACCTTGTACCAGCCCCAGCTTGATCGATGGCGTCGTCCCCATGCTCGTGGCCAGTGGTGCCGCGGTACTGCTGCCGCTGCCGCTGCTGCCGTTGCCGGCGCTACCAGCTGGGCTGGTACACACAAAACATACCATCAGTACCCATGCATGCAGCGCGTACGGCACGGCTCTCCTTGCGTCGGCCCTAGCTTGCTCGATGCCGTCGTCCCCATGCTCGCGGCCGGTGGTAGTGGTGACGCGGTACTGCTGCCGTTGCCGGCGCTGCTAGCTGGCTGGTACACACAAAACAATATCATACACACCATCAGTAGGTAGCCCATGCATGCAGCGCGTACGGCACGACTCATCCTGCGGCTGCTGTCGGTCACGTTGGGCTATTACATTCAAAACAACAGCATCAGTACGCAGCCAAACCAAAGCGACCGCAAAATGCGGCAGCAACGCACCTTGTCTTCGACGCGATAAATTCGGGAGTGAGGCTGGTCGGCATCCGGTCGGCATGCATGCGGTGCGGGGGGGGGGGGGGGTCGCACCCATTAAGGGCCCAAAATCTTTAATGCCGCACAAGAGGTGCGCATCCTCGTCAGCCGCATACAGGTCTAAATTTTTTAACATGGACCCTCACTGGCTCCCTGTGCGACGGTTGGCGAGGTTTCGTGCGAGGTGGCGCACCCGAGTCGTGGCGAGAAAATCAGCCGAGCAGACCCTCAATGGCTCCCTTCGCGACGGTTGAGCGGTTCGGGCCCGTGGCTCTTGCGGCGCCCATACATACCATTCCTGTGTAATTACTACATCTATTTAAAGAGGTGGCGCACAGAAAGGGCAGTAACTGAGTCGGCTCCTGGTGCAACCCCGAATCGATTCGACGGGTTTATCCGTTTCTGAAAGAGGAAAGTTTCGTTTTTTGCCTGTGAGTGATTCGGCCTTTTTCATGTGGCGCACACGCTAAGTGCACTAAAACTACGGGTGAACGCACGGCAGATATAAACGGGTCTGTGGTTTGAAGAGCTGGCGCCACATAAACATGGTTCGGGCCTGCAAAAACGTCACCGGTACGTACCGGTAGAATGTAGCCATGTCCACATTTGCCCCATAACACGAACACTATACACAGTTCTTAACGAACTGTGAACTGAGTTGGCTATCAAATTGGATTTGCATCAAGTTACCGATCGTAAGATAAGTAGGACAAGCGCAACCGTCAGACCGGAGTTAAGATTTGCAGCCCTGATCGTAGCGTTAACCCTCATGGGACCAGATTGTGGTAAAAACTACAAAAATACACAATGAATAAAACTGTTAAGGCTCTTTGGCGTCATTATGCGTACCATACAAGCGGCTTCGAAGGATAAGGTTAATTTGAGGAGAAAATATAGGTTGATACTAGTTGCACCCATAATGTTGGAATATAAGATACAAGACTATAAGTTTGGGTACGGAATCCCAAGACGCCAACCGAAAGAACATACAATGCATTTTCCCTAGTAAAGAGGCACAAGACTAGATAAGTGGGGACGCATCGGTTGTGTGTCTCTTTTGTGGAGTGTTGTGGTTTAGGTTAAGTACCAACGTTTGCCATACCGATCGTAGTTTCTAATTTCAGTTAGAAACAGATGTATGAAGTACAGAACTTGGTAATTGTAAGGTATAATAATGATAGGATAGTTTGCTGCGCTCCAGCGACATCTAGGGCTGTAGAACAAGAGAACCCAACCGAGTGAAGAACTGGAGACGGCCTCACTTTCAAATTTGCCGCCTCCGTCTGACGGTAAACTACACCTACGGCTCAAGACAACAACACATATAATACATGCACAAACATATACCTCACGTGAGCAATGCACTTTATACGAACCGTAACCAAACACAAACAACAGATGAGGTGGAAAAGCGGCATATATTTAAAATGGTTATCTACATAATACAGAACCTGAGCACAGTTTGACTCTGGGACTCCTGATTACTCCACGACCTCCAATCACTCGTAGTTCGGGGCTCGCCTCCCCTGGTTTCGCTTCCGCGCGCACGGGTTCCCAGATCCGAGTGCGCAGGTCCTGATAAGTTTGTTCGGTCACTTCGTGTCACAAGCAACTGCTAGTCGACCTTTGCCTATAGACATCCAATGAAGCTATACTGCTGCAAGTCGACAACCAATCGGCTATCAAGCCAATTGGCAACGATATGTCTCGTCCCCGCAGCAAGCACATAATCACCAAGCTCTACTTCGTCAGAGATTTGATTCGCAGCGGCGACGTGAGTGTCAAGTATTGCCCAACTCAGCAGCAGATCGTCGACATTATGACTAAACCGTTGCAGCGTGTACGGTTCAAGCGTCTATGTGTCTCACTTCGCGTGATCGAGATGGCGTAGCTTTTGAGTGAGGCTGTTGCCTTTTGAAAATGCTTAGCCATTCTCATTGGCCTGATGAGTGGTATTTGTGTGGCGGCGTCGAACGCTTGACGACGGAATCAAGTGTCGACAAGCCATCAAGCACCAAGGCCGCTGTGGTAACACAACTTGGCGACGTGAAATCAAATTGGAACGGAAACAAGCCTCCGTTGATTGCGCCCATTGCTTACGGTAAGATACTAGAAGGATTTAAGGTATACGGTATTTTACCACGATAGTTTATGTCAAGTGGCACTTAACCACGTACGGTCCTGAGAGACACACAGTTCCACAGCATCCGTGAAACTAAGTATTCAATTCACTTTTCTTTAATTTGCCTTTTAAGGATAAAAGCTTCCTCGCATCGCTATGTCAGCTGGACTGAGATCGCGCTACTGTTCAAGTCAAGGTTTATATGGTTGTATATTATTGTTGAGCTTTGAGTAGGCAGAGAACCGTAGAAGATAAGCGCTGGCAAGAAGCTAACAACTTTCATTTCACTCTCGATGTTTCTCGCGGCAACACCAACCAACTTCTACAAGTCCTGTGATTCTTAAAACTGCTACCATCGCAATACGAAGAAAGTACTGTACTTAAACCAGGCTTATCTAGGTGACCTTGGCTTCAAGTTGCGCAGCAATCCGATCGCACAACGCGGGTGGAACCCTTCGGAGTAAATTGGCGTCGGCAACAATGATACGTTTTTGTTCTCATTCAATGGATCGGTCCCTTCAGATCAAAGCAGACCAGAGCGCCAACGCCTGCAATCGGATCATTCTTGCTAGTGGCGGAGCGGCTTTGTCTGCATCCCCTCTGCGCATGATAGACAATTTCGACGCACGTGGTCAATGGATTTGATGTCGTTTTCGCGGTCTCTTGCCAGTCACGACAGTTGAGATGCCCAAAACGCTGGTGGAAATGCATTCGTGTTCCTAACTGCACTGTTTCCACCACCAGCGCTGACTTCTCAATGACGCCCATTACTAGGTCTTGTAATATCTGGCGCCCGTCTTCTTCGCTACCCACCAACACGTTGTTCTTCATTTGAATATAAACCGCGACGGGTCATTATTAACCCTTTCAATACGGCGAGTCATTCTGTATAATACGGAATAAAGGTTAACCTAATATATACTTCTCTGTGGTCCACCGTAATATGGCCATTACGATATTATCGACATAGCATGCGAAGTATGTAGAGTTAGAAAACACAGAGCACACCAATCGAAATCTCACGATAAACCGCACGCCTCTGACGTGCTAGTTGGACCAAAAGCGGTGGCTTTACAATGGTAATTGAGCTTTTTCCTGATAGCTGTGGGGGTGGTGTAAGGTTAAATGTCGTAATTCTGTCAATTTTTGGCGATAATTCACCGAACTTTTACAAAAGACGGACTAGATTGGCAACACCGCTATACACAGGAATAGTCTATACAATGCGTTGTAGGGCTCCAATCGGTCTAGTCTAAACGAGGTTTTACTCTCCGATATGGCGATATCGCGCAAGGAGGCAGAGCGGGGTAGGGCAAAATTACCCAATCATAGTGTAGTAGTGAATAAGGTGACGATTTATTGACACCGCTGCTTAAAATTAGGTCGTACTTTGTGATTGGCTTAAATGCCTGTACCCTTCAGCAACAACACTGTCGTCGACTGGCAGCGCTATTGGCGAGGTGCCATTGCGCATGTGGAACTTGCGAACACGAGGAAGGCTGTAGTTATTGCCCCCCTTGCACGCAAAACCATACCTATCACTTTCTGTAGCGATAAAAAACACTTGTCTAAAGTATGGTAGCTAACCTTTGCAAACGAGGACTCCACCGCCGCGATCAGGCCGTCCGTGTCGAACGTAGGAGTCTTGTATTGCAGCGACTGCAACGAATGAAAGTATCCGAGGTCGAATACGTTCATATCTGGCGAGCGCGGAGGTTGGCTGACCATTTAGATATCCCATCCACTCTCCTGGCCAGCCTCAAGAATGTCGGCATTGTCATCTTGCACGTGGGGGCCTGCATTGTCCTGTTGCACCATAATTGTTGTAGTCTTCCTTCCTGCATCATTACAGCAACATAAATCAAACGTAAGTACAGTAAACAACATTTAGGCAACTTCCAGCACCATAATCAATTCAACTCAACTTACTGGGCCATTTTTTTCGATTGGCGGGGAATACCTTCTCGCGAAGCATCTTGGTGTATACAGCGCGTGTCAGAGAGACATTTTTTTGTAATTGAGCCCCTTTAGCTCGGTTCTTGGACGCGCGTTGGGCCACGGCCTGCTCAACTATAGGCCAAATGGCTATTTTGTCATCAAAATAGCACTTCTTCCCAAAATCATAGCGAGGTCTGGCAACAGCAGCCAAGAACATTACCTTTCCAATGTACCTTTTGTTTGGACTGGATCGATGTGGCACGTCCTCGTCTTTGACTAAGTAGTATTTGGCGTTTGCCTTGTAGAGGTTGAACCACTTCTCATCGATATTTACGGTATCATACATATGATGGACGCGAAAACGTTTTGCTCCTAGCAAAAAAACAAAATAAATATTACAAACAGTAAATTAATTAATTAATATAAACAATATCAATAAAAATATGTACCTATGTGGCGCTCGACGTGTGCCAGCGCCCACGATAGCCGTTTCATCTCGTGTACGGCCGAGAGCGTCAGCCGTACACGAGAAAGCTTCCGGCGAATGATGCTGCGCTTTAAGAAACGCAGCAACGTCGTCTTGGGGATGTAGGTTGCGGCGGCGAGTGCACGCAAGCTCTGCCGGTTGCAGAGAGGGGTATTGCGAACCCTCTCCACCACCTCGTCGTCGGTCAGGTTGCGTGGCGGTGGCGGTCGCGGCTGGCGACGTTCCAGCAGCAGGGCGCTGTCGTGCCGCTGCCGCCACACCTTGCTAATGGTGTGACGGTTAAGCGAAACCCCGCTGCGGCCGCCGCAAGGCTGCCTCGAGGGAGGCGACCGCCGACTGACCGGTGCGCAAGGTACAGTGCAACAGCCACCTTGACGTGCGGCGGTACGCCCTTCTGCTGCGGACCGCTGGGCATGCTGGGGCTGCCAGGGGCTGGCTGAGGCGTTTGAAGTAAAACGTAAAGTGAGCAGTAGTTTACAGCGTGGGATGTACGGGTTGGCGGTTGTGAAAGCGCGCCAAAAGTTAAACTCACCAACCTTTCAGTTTAGGCGCCAAATGAAAGTTGTAAACCAAGATACTTTTAACCAATCAAATACACTTGTTATGTTTAGGTGGCCCACAGAAACACATCATGGGCCATTCTAAGGTGGACCAGAGAAGTATATAGAATCATTTTCAAGCTGAGACTTGTGTTTGAAGCCATTTGAAATAGCGCGCGAAAGCTCACACAAGTTGAACGCGTTATGTGCATAGAACGATGCCTTGTAAGTTGCTGATTGAGTAGTTTCCAACATGTGACCCTCTGATAAACGATAGTCTATTCAATCCGTTTAGTTGGTTAGAGTCTGCCAGAAGCCAACCGAATCCCCCCTCCCCTCCGCTCACTCCAAGAATTCCGCGTCCGTGGATCCACCCCAATATCCGTTCACCTTCTCAGTACCAAGAACTATTCCCTCCAACGGGAGCTGCGCGTAGTCAACCGCATTATCGAACAGCTAACTGCGAGTAATGAACGTACAGCGGGTGTAGGAAATGAGCATCCACCCCTAAAATCCTAGCGATTATGACAACCATATGAAAAACAATTCACAAGTTGAACTTGAAGTCGATTAGCCGTTAGTACTTGGTGTGGTCACCATGACTCTTACGAACAGCCTTCAGTCGCATGGGTATTAGGAGGGCGCACATAGCCACGAAGCTGTCATCAAATCACTAATTGACGAGGCAGGGTTGCGATTCAACTTTCTCGTCAAAATGAACCATAAGTTCTCCATGGGGTTCAGATCTGGACTCAGTGGTGGATGTCCTAGCGTGAAAAGCTTCAGCTCTCTCAAGCAGCCAGCCGTCAGCTTGGAGCTATGGGCGGGGGCAATATCCTGCACAAATAGTGTTTCCCCTGCCAAGCCAAGAAACTACTGCGAAATAAGGACATTCTGGCGGAGTAACTGCCGATAGTACTTGCCAGTGACAGACTTGTCGCAGAAATACAGGTACCCACTCCATCAGCCGCCATACAGCCCCACACCATCAGCGCTTTTCGGCTGGACTTGAAGGTGGGTTTAACGCATTTTTTCGCTGAAGGCCTCATTTGGTCGCCACCGCACTTACACCCGGCCAGACGTGTCGTGAAGCTCGGCGCTTACTTCGTCCGTGAAGAGGACTCTTTTCCAGAAGCCCGCAGTGTGATTCTTGAACTTTTTGGCGTACGCCAAAAAATGAAGGCGATGCTTGGGACTGGGGAAGGGCTTCTTTCGCGCCGACCTGCCATGAAGACCCGCTTCACGAATGCGGTTTCGGATGGTGGCGCTTGAGACGTGACGCTCGAACTCTTTTGACACCTTCACTGCCACTGATTCCGAATCGGTTGTTTCTACTTCCCGCAGTATACGTCGGTCGTGACGGCAGTCGGTCCGGCGGGGGCGACCTGGGCGAGGTTTCGGATTCACGTGATCATGCTTCTTCTGAAAGCGTATGATGGTCTGGACGCTTGGCCGTGGGATGTCCAGGGCCTCTGCATATCTAGCGCTGGCTTAACCCACCCTCCCATTTCTTGATGACGCGCTCGCCGAGTATTGGCGTCGTGCAGTGCGAGCCACTGACAGCTCGATGAAGGCGAAAAGAGAAGTTAGGAAAAGCAGCCCAGCTCCATTGAATGCAACCACGATCTATCTTGGAGCAACATTCGTGCAATATTGCAATCTATCATACAAAATCTAAGTAGTTTTACTATTTCACGAGATTTGTTTACTGATACATGGTTCCACTGGTACTGTTATTGGGATTGGCGGAATCGTAACGATTCTACCAATTGGAGGCGTGCCCACCCAGAGGAACAAAATGAATATGATATCGCATCGATTGGTGGTTGTATCGCTCCAAACCGCTTCATATTGAAGTCACTGTAATCAAAACTATCGTGAACTGATTATACCCATACAAGTTACTTTTATTGGGGTGGATGCTCATTTCCTACACCTGCTGTAGAGACAGGGATATTGCTAACCTTACACCAGCGCATCACACCGAGAAGATGTTTCTTGTCAACAACCTCGAACCACGCATGGCCGAGCTCATGCGGCTTCATTGACAGCTAGATGGGCAGCTATTCGTGGAGGTGAGACAGCCCCACCAAGGAGCCCAAACTTCATGGTTTCGCATGGACAATTTATCCGATGCCAGAGGAGGGGGCGCGCGAGATCCGGTTATTCGCTAACCAGAAGCAGTATGTAACAGGAGAGGCGGCCAGCGCGGCAGGGCTCCTCTTTGAATTCACCAAGACCGGTAACCCCGTCGACCTCCGCTATAACTCCCAACTTATTGTAAATGCGCGTCTTCATGCTCGTGTGGGTGCATATCTGCGCAGTCACCCGGTAAGTTTATTCTATACGAGCTCTTTTAGCGTCTTATGATTAACTTATTCTGTATCTCATAAACTGTTAGAGTTGGACGAGGCGGTCCCCAACATCGTCTTCCGTTGCTGCCACACCAAGTGGGTCAACAATACACCATTCCCCATCGAAGAGATTGCGAATACCCTAACGGAAATCTTGGACGAGACACACATGACCGTGCATTATGCAGAACTATACACTGAGGTACACATGCACATATGGAATTACATCAGGACCCAGCCTTTTGCACTGCACCGTGATTCCGTTTGATGGGGGAACCACTGAAAATTCTGCTAAATGCAAGGCAAGAAAGTATTAGCCTAAACTAAATGCCGTTCTTTTATATATATTCATGAGGGTGTTCACGTTCGGTCCACAAAACAATTTCTCCGACCACTCAGCGGCGATGTCTAGCGAATCGTCAAACACGCCCAGCTCAGTCATGGACACAGCCACCGCCTTGTCCTCCGTACTCTCCAACACGATCGGCCACAGCTCGGCCACCTACACAAATAAAAATGGGTATGTGATGGTCCGAAACATGTGCGACACCTCCGCCACCTCGACCCGAGACGACAACGAGTCCGTCACATTCGTACACACCATCACCACCTCAGACTTGGCCGTGCGCAGCGCCAGCACCACCTCCACAGCCTTCAGTCAGTACACGTTGCTTGACTTCAACCCGAGTGTCACCGACTACTCAGCACACGCTCTACACCTCCAGTAGAGCGCCACTTAGCAACGACGATGCATGTTAATATGTGTTTGATTGGATAATATTATCTCTGCACTTAAGCCAATACAAAACTGCGGCACCCCGACTTACGTGACCACACAATTAAAATTGCCGAGGAATGTGTAGAGTGAATTGGAGGACGCGTGACGCTGCCACTACAGTCCCTTCACTTCGAATCTGACGACCAAATACAGGGGCCTAATCTTTCAGATGCGAACCCAAGAACCTCCGCCTGATGAGCACTGGTCAGATTAGGGGTGGTCCAACTCTCCGGCATGAGAAGTTCATGGCTAGAAATGGAGAGTATTCGATGTGGAAGGATAAGCTCCTGACCTACATCAAGGAGTTGGACTCTGCCTATGAGCGTAGGCTTCTGTAAAAGGAGCAGAGCCCCGCTACAGTGAAAATATGGATATTCTGGCTAGGCATCCGGAAGAACCGGCCATTTCGATCTCGAAAGAGACACCTAAGGAAGAGGGTAAAGAGATGAACTGCGCGTCTCCAGCACTGCAATATGGGTTACTGAGCCTGTTTATTCAATATTTTTCTAACAGGGTTACCTGACAATGTTTCCATATGAGGCCGTGTGATATCTGGAAGGAGCTCATGACCAAGAATGGGGCAGAGGATGGTGGGGGTGTAATCGAGCTATGCCAACAATGGAACCAGATTATTGCGTCTAACTGAAGCAATTTGAGGGCCCTATTGACTCAGCTGAAGAAGGTGCGCAACGAAATTAACCGGAAGATGTCAGGGTTGGTGGACAAATTGATGGTCTCTGAGCACTAGCTCTGTATGGAGGTGCGGCTTATCTTCCAATAAGAGGCGCCCGGTGGCGATCAACGTCGAGATGAAAATCACCGGAAGGAAGCATACCCAGGATCAGGCGGATATTGGGAGCTCAAGCTTTTACTGCTGTATCGAGTCGAGTCATCACAAGAATGACTGTCCGGTCATGGCGAAAGATCGTGATCCAGGGCTAGCGGGCGGTAAGGTGTTCCGCTCTAGCATCCAGACGGAGTCGAATGCGAAGAAAAATCGGCTGACAACCGTCAAGAAAGAAGCTGCTATCAAGCCTGAAAAGACGAAGGTTAAAACCAAGAACGAGGAGATGACTACGCCGGAGGCTCATCTCTACGACGAAAAGCCCCTCGTGGATTTCGGTGTCAGCATGTACGCAAAACTCATTGAAAATGTGCGGCGTTTCTGAACAATTTCAGAATGGAAGCCGATAGTGTAGCACTGAGTCCAGCGGTGGAACTCTACCTTGTTTCAAGAAGCTGAAAAAGTCGAAGGCCTTAAAAATATCTCTACTCCCCCCCTCTAGTTTTCCAATGATGGTCGATGGTAATTTTCAGGATTTCCTTACTTTATGCAGGTCTTTCCAAAACTCGCGGTCACTAATGATCTCTTAAAACGTCACCACTCGGTCTCGGTTCTTAAATTTGCGAAAATATTGTCTCATATTTGATGTCATGCAACAAAAAGACTGCGTACTTGGCGAACAGCAAATTGTATCACTGGTTGCACTGTGAATACCACTGTAAAAGTTGTCATTTGAAGTGTTGGGGCTTTACATCGGTTCCTCAATGTATTGAAGACCGCGATCACGAATCCATGATCCGTGATGAAATTGACCACCGTAGCTGGGTTTTTTTAGATTCCTTGAAATTCGCCCGTTTTGTAAAAATCCTTGAAAAGCAAATTGATTGTGTGCGCTGCACAACCGTTCGCAAAAATGTTCGGATACCAATTCTTGATGATCGCCCAAGCTCCATCCATCGCAGAGGCGTTGTCATTCACTGCAGCGACACACTTTTGAACGCCGTAAGCAATCCCCAAAATGTATTCTGTGGTCGCCTCAGGTGTCTAGGAAATCCCAACCGTTGATATCGAGCGGGATAAAAGGGCTTTTTCCAGGAACAAGCATGACGCATGCTATCATGTGCTCGTCGTTGATATCTGACCAGCCGTCATTTGATAACGTAAAACAACTTATTCGTGCCAGCGACAAACGCTAGTCCTTTTCCGAAGTGGTGGTCGTACGATCCGATATTGCTTTGGCACTCGGAGCAAATTAACCCCACTGTGCTTTCTTGTTACAAGCTCGACACTTCCCGTGGTCATCGTCGATTCTTGAAAGAAGCTCGTTGATATCGATCTTCGTGGAGTCGCGTGTCGAGCGCTTGTACTTGATCTTATCGACCAGACTAGGAGTTATTGAGAGCTGTACAAGCACGAGGCAAATTGCAGAATGGGGGTACAATCATCCAGAAGAAGGCTATCAAAAAGAATGTTCTTACCTTCAACTAAAGCGCAGGTTATAAATAACAGTTTAGAAGATAAATCGATGACGCAAAAGTCTTATCAAGATTCTAGTGAAACAGCTTCAACTTCAGCCAGTTTTAAAACCTTCACTGTCACATATTACAGTTCCGTGGTTTCCTTAAATGGAGTTCAGAAAAATGTTTTCATGATTCAATCTAAGTGTGTATAGGGAGACGCTCTATTCGTGTCCACGGAGCCGACGAGAAATTCACTAGGATTTAATTCAAAAATCGAAATGTCTAGATTTAGTGCAGTCCAATGTGAAGTTAGCGTACAGCAAACATCTACGTTCCGTACTCCATCGACTCGGTGCGAATTGCTGCCGCGACAGAAAGACCGCAATGGCGAGCCGTCGTGATCACCAAACGCATGTTGATGCATGACATGCAATACCCACCTGCCTTCTCCAGCAGCTGCATTCGCAGCTCGGGCTTCTGTCCCAACGGCGCATTGAGCATCATGCCATGGCTGGATGCCAGATACATGTACGACTAGACGCGCGACTTGCGGCGCTGAAGCGCGTACACACGGATACAGTATATTAGTGAGAAAAAAGTTGGACACTCAAAGAAAACGTACGTACCCTCGATTGGATGGCACATTCAGGAGTACGAACCCAGCCGAGGCAGCTCCAGATCGCTCCTACTGCGGACAAGTTTATCTGTCCGATTGTGTAGAGGGGCGTTGTTAACAATCACAATGGTATTGCTCACGAAGTGTGCTTGGTAGACGTCATCCTGCTTGACGGCTTCATAAATGGAGTTAACAAAGTCAACATTGACGTCAATTTTGATGATCTCACGTACCTTGGCATAATGCACTAGGCCGATCTCAGGACTATAGCTGCCAATTCGCACCCCTGGAGGATGGGAGCTTAACCCCAGCTCGCTGTCCGATGGGGGCCCGCCACGCTGCGACCGCTTACAATAGATATTATAGTTGGTCTTATCGTAATAAACAATGAAGGCCCCTCTTTCTCGTGTCGTAGAGGTTCTTCGCCAAACACCCTGTGTTTTCCAATGTTCATCTCGTTATTGCAAGCCTCGGACTCGACCCCAATCTTATTAATGAAGCGCACACTGTTAGGTCAGTATTATCAAATACAGAATGGCTCTTGATAATATCAAGCTGGTTCACGTTTGGAGCTTCGTCAGCTTCTTGCTGGTTTAGGAAGTGCTGACGACAACTCTGAAGTCGTAGAGCAGCACCTCACGCATTTAGACTAGCGTGTACTTTCAGATGTCCTCCTGGTAGTCCACAAGAGCGTCCTCCATGGCGTGCGTGCACTTCGCGCTCGCTGCGTTCCCCCCGATCGACGATGCCGCGAGCAGTGCTGGGTAGTATGCCATTAAAGTCGGCCACAAGCGTCTAGCATATGCCGCCTCTGTATGCGTCCAGCACTCGGGTGCACGCCGCCGGTGTGCGCTTCGGTTCTGTCGGCATGCTGCCGGTTGGGGAGATTATCCACTGACCACCAATGTGCACTGTACTAAATCTACTTTGGTCTAAATCCTATTTTTATGAAATATATCTGTACATTTACGAGTTACTTCAGTTACTTCACACGATGAATTACCGGTTTGACGGTGCATTTATGAGGCTAGCTGGAAAAAGCTAGGCTAGCTGGAAAAAGCGTTCCCGCTATTGAAACCAAGTGAATTTTCACGAGATGGTGAGATCACACTTGGCTAAGTGCTCAACTTTTTCCAGAGGCAAGTTGAGCTGGCTGCACTTTAGGAATATCTAAACAACATACTAATGAAGATACCTATGGGCCCACGTCCGCTAGTCCACCTTAGTTACCAGCTTAAGTAAGCATGAGTACCCATTTTCGTGATTTTCGTACATAAGTGAGTTCAAATCAATACTGAAGCCAAGTCTAATCGCTTGGACGTAGACATTTTTTTCGCCCGCTCTGGTTCCCGCCCCTCGATTACTCAAACATATAAGCTGATTATGACTGATTGACGAGCCCCAATGAACGCGCGGGAATGCGGCGCATCTGTCAGTACCCTTTTTTCTGAAATAGGCTTACTCGGTGCTTCAAAAACCTAAATTTACCGTTTGGACGTAGACTTTTTGTACCCACTGTACGTAGCCCACCGGATCGCAAACGAACACGACCAAAGGTTGATGAATACGTCCCCATACTATCCAGAGTTGCAGCCTATTGAAATGATTTAGGGCGGGTAAAAAACGGAATTGCTCGACAATCTGAGCATCCATCACATATATAAACGCACCATGGAGAAACACTTACTCGAGTCGAGGTAAGGATTGGGGATTTCCGAAATACAAAGCAGAACTCGTGTCCCTGTTGAAGATGCAGAGCTCGAGTTTGTCGAGGAGCATGACAGCTTTGAGAAGGTCTACTCTTTAACTGAATCGAAGGCGGCGTCAGCTTTGATTAGCTACGCTATAAAAATGACTCGCCCCCGATATGAAACTCTACATGAAGCCAAGCCTACACGCAAAGCAGACGCAGCTAGTGGATGTTGACATGGTGTGCTAGCCCAAGCCACTATTAACTACAAGGTACAGAAGACGTTCGATGGCCCGATCACCGTGCGCTTGCTAAATGTATGGCGCTAACGAAGTTGGTCAGGGCATCCAACGGGCGACCTCAACCCGTATTTCCAAAGCTGCTGAAGCCGTCGTCTCGTACCTTGCTGAGCACCCAAACATGCAGGTAGGGGATATTACACTCACTCATTGGGCCGTCAGCCAAGCTCGGCAACCGAATGACGCTAGCGTGACGCTACCCGATAGCGCCATATTCAGCATCTGGGCGCAATGCGCGCACAAGATATAGAGCAAGATCAAGACAACGTCTTCCGCATCCTGACTGTTCGCCTAAATTGACCAAGGGATATGCTGCTGAGCGTAAATGTGCAAGAGCCCCGAGCTGCATTGAGATTGCCGAACTACAACATAACTGCTGATGGTTTGATATCCAACTTCCGTCATGCTCGTGATCAAAACTTGGGAAGCATTAACCATCTAAGTGACTAAAGCGAGCGATGTTTTTTCGTTGCCAAACACTATCAAATATATCTATTTTATCACCTCGCTTAATAAAAATATCCACCACCCCTTTCAACCTTCCTGTGGTTACTGCTCGACGTGGGCTGCGACGACCTCATCCTGAATACCAGAATTACCGTATCGACAGTGGCGGGACATATTTATGCCTACCGCTTCGCTCATTACACAAGCAGACATCGCCACCAATAGTGTAACGGATATAAGAGCATATCCGTTATGTTACAATTTAGGAACATGTTTATTCTGGCAAAAGTAAACAATATCCTTAACCGACTCAAGCTACAGCAACCAGTAGTTCTAGGTGGCTGCACAGGCAGCAAGCTAAAGATCAATCACTTTTACTTCTGCAATCCATTACATAGTAGCACTTGCGTCCAAGCCCAAGCTTCCCGAGCACCAAGCCGTCGCGCTCTCCCCGTCGTCGAGCACACGTCCAAGCCTTGGAGCCTCCATCGCCCTCGAACCCTATCCCGCCCTCGCGCCCCCATGTCGTCGAACAACACCGTGACCATCGAGAACCACATGCAATTCATGCAGGCCCAGCAAGAGAGCTTTGCCACGCAAATGGCGGAGACAACGAGGCGCATGGAACAATCCATGAAGACTCTATCGGCTAAACGCCGGGCCGCCTACCTACCAAGGAAAATTCAACGAAGACCTAGACCTATGGCTATTTGTTACAGAGTACTACGGTCTCCCGACGGACCCCCAGGCGACACGTTCGTGCCGATTGTGGCTGCAAACCTGGGCCGTCGGCGATGAACTGGTATCGTGCATTTTGCCAGCACTGCCATGCGCACGGACTCCCGCGCACGTGGGGTCTGTTCAAGACGGAGATCCGGAAGAGATTCCGTTCCCGCGATTTCGAATTCGAACTACAGCTTCGCCTCTGCAAGCTGCGCCAACACGGCTCTTACCACGACTACGTGTCCGAGTTTCAGAACCTACTGATTCAATGCATCGAGCCCATTTCGCAGCTAGTCCAGCGTTTCTACTTCCAGCAGGGCCTACGAGGTGACACCTGCAGGTTCATCAACAAGAAGAGTCCCGGAACCCTCGACGAGGCTATCGACTGGGGCTCTCAATTTGAGAACGCCCACTTCGCGAGCACGGGCAACAAAAATGTCGCCCGCAACTGGACCAAGGCCGCCACGTGTCACCGCTACAAGGAAGTGGGGCATATCGCTCCAGACTGTCCTCACAAACAGGGGTAAGTTCGCTCTTAAAACGGGGTCGTGTAACGGATATAAGAGCATATCCGTTATGTTACAATTTTGGAACATGTTTTTTCTGGCAAGAGAACAATCTCCTTAACCGACTTAAGCCACAGCAACCAGTAGTTCTAGGTGGCTGCACAGGCAGCAAGCTAAAGTTCAATCACTTTTCTTCTGCAATCCATTACAATTAGCTTCTTCTACGGGTACAGCGGAAAAGCAAGATTGTCATGTCTTGCAAGCCAGCGCTTGAGCTGGCCGACATAACCTCAACTGGATTAAGTTGAGGCGAATATGGCGACAGAAACAAAAGTACAGTGCCTACTGAGTGGAAGGCTTCTTCAAAGTAGAGGTACATGTGGATGCACGCTTTGTCAAGCATGCCGATCGACAACGATAGGGGCCACGAGTTCAGGTGAGGGAGCAGACACTCCACGAACGTCTTATGAAACTCAATGCGATCGAAAGTACCCCATGTCGTACGCCACGCCACGAGCCCGCTGACGTCACAGGCCGCCATGATTGACGTTTTTAGTCGCGCGAACGGAACTTGAACTGTCGCGTTCCATCCACGTTTAGCCCATGCATAACCGCGCATAAAGTCGACACCGTTCTTCGAGTTCTCATCCAGGAACAAAAGTTGATCGGGGTAGGCGTACCAGCACAGCATCTTGGCCATGAATGGCTCGATTTCTAGAGGAAACGCCTCCCGAGCACACCGTTCGATTACATTCCTGCTTTGGCCACGGTTGAACTTCAGAAGTCGCAAAATGTTGGAAGCCGAAAGCCCCGACCTCCCTTCGCAGAATCTGGCACGCAGCTTCAATTGTAATTCCTCGGCGTAAAAGCACGGATGCTCTGACATAAATCTAATAATGCTAGCAACTCGGGGGCGTGAGCCGTCTTCTTTCTCTACTTATCTGGTATGATATGGTCACTGGTCTTGAAGTACTTGTACCATCGATGCACAGTTCGGCCAGACACCCCCGAATAGTCGACCAACCTGCTCACATGAAACACTGTAGCGTTATTGCCCTCCAGCGAAAGCCGGTCGAGTTCGTGGTGATATAGAGAATTCTTAACAATGACTGGTGGTATGGTGGGCGCCCCGGTTCGGGCTCACATCCCTACCACAAAGCCCAAACTGTCCTTATTTATGCGTGAATACTTCAAATTGTACATTGATTGCTCTACCGGACTGCATCATATTAATACGCTGTCTTTGCCCTTCAATGTCTAAATAAAAAGCATTTAAAAAACACATATCAGCCGCCGATCACAATATATGTGGTCACATGTGTCCTGTACTCGTCTATGGGTTTGCCTACTCTGGCTGTTGGAGAACTTCTTGGTGGCATTGGTGCATAGCACCAATGCCACCAAGAAGTGGGTCGTTATCCTGCTCCAAGTTTGTTTGTTGAGGAAGACCTATTAGAGGAGTGATAGCGATGTCCTGCTGTTGTTGTGGTAGTACTCGCCGTCTACCGATTTCTCGCAGAAATGCACGGTCCCGACGCCGGTTGCCCAAAATATGTAACAAAATCATCTTAAACGTCAATAAGATCGTGAAAGCGGCGTGCGGCCGACGCCAAACGGAAACCCGTCCGGCATTGTCAAGGGCTGCAAGTACATCAGCACTGACGGAGCGGTTGGTCTCTGTGGCACTTATGATTCGGCGAACGTCGCGGACACTGCTGATACGGTGGCGGCCGCAAGGAGGAACCACCAGACCTTTGGAGGGTGACCAGTACTCGCCAAATGTTCATGCCAATCGTTTGCGTCTTGGATGCATGTAATCCTATGATATTTAAGTACATCACATGGTTGACCACACGCTCAATTAAACTGAGCTTTGATCGCCTTGACAAATTTTGTCCTCTCTAAGCCAAGAAACCGCTCCGCCTTGTAGTTACAGTAGAATCCAGCAAGAAGATGATGTGACTACTGCACAACCGTCCCGGTCATGTGAATATGAAGGTGATCCGCAAGATGTCATTCAGCAAGGCCAACTTTGGTTCCTACAGGAATCTAGAGCAACCTGCTGTGTTAAACTGTGTGCCGTGCTTGTCAGTTAGGTTCAAGCACATGTTCTCTAAGAGGCCCCCGATCGACGACGAAGCCCATTGAAGCTCTGCGTGCTCCTGTGTTCGATGCGCGAGAAGGGCACGGTCGAGACGATGTCCCTACTAGTGATGGACGAAACCGCTAGTGTTACTTACATAAAGTACTCCTAGTACAAACATGTTAGTTATTATCCATAATTCTGCGGCAACAGTGAGCGGTTATATACCTAATAATCTTTTTTTCTTTATAAAGATTGGGTAAACGGAGAGACCTTGTCTTGGACTGTCTGCCAAACCCACTGCTGGTATCACCCTTGACTGTTAATAAAACAAGTAATTATTTCCTGCAAATATAACACATATCCATGTATCAATTTCTTCGTATATACTTAACATGCTTTATAAATAGCATATATCAGGCTGTCACTATTCCAGCTGAGCTTTGTACTTGTTAGCTAACTACCGTAAAATGTGGTTTCAGTGCGACACGTTGTTAATTACTAACCGAGTAGCCATCAGACCCAGCTGTCTTGACACCCCTTCCTTGGCCCACTTCTGTCTAATCTGTTTCATTTCTACTGGCCGAGAAATATCTTAGAAGATTGTACAGGTGACAAGAACATGCACTTATCCAAAGATTATGAACATTTCGATACGCATGATTGGACGATCAGTTTTTGTAAGGATAAAAGAGCCATGATGCTGCCAGATGTGATGATACAGATGCGTGGTTGGCTAAAGAGGAGCCATATTGCTCCCTTCTACGAGCGCTCCTATAATCTAATAATGCTGTATAAAACGACTCAATTGAAAAAAATCTGGTGTCGCACTGAAGCCGACTTTTACGGTATTACCTTTTGGGGATATCATGTCAGTAGCACTTAGATTCAAAATACAGATTTGCAAAGGTAAGGAGACTTGGCTTTTAAACTTACCATTTCCTGCATACTGTTATGGCCTAACATGCTAGAAATCGTCTGTACAAATTTTACTTTTAGTAAACGGCGACAATCAAAATTATTTTTTTGGAATGCATTCCGAGCACAACAAGCGACGCCACGAGACGTAAGCCATCAAATGGCTGAGGGGACCGACCCATTGGCATTGTAGCAAGTGAGCGTGCCCCCGTCGCAGATATAGATCAAGTCGGCGAGCAGTTCATGATCAACGATATGACGCGGGTTTTGTCGCGAGCTCAAGTCGTCAGCAGGATGTTCCGCGTGTCGGGGCGACATTTCGGAGGCTCCATTTACGGCCATGTAAAAAAACACCTGCCTCAGGCTCGTGATGGGTCGAACTTTTTTCCAGTTCAACTTTACCTACCCTGGTGACATTGGAGCAGAGCGCGTGATGGGTTGGGGCCACTCTGCTCTTATCCATCAGCCCACGCACTTCAACGTTTCGCTGTTGTGTCGATGGGATGTTCTTCTGTGTGTCGTCATCGTTCTACCAGTGCGTCATCGCCATGGTATACGATTGCGGCTCGTAGTGCTACGTTCCTGCTGTGAGGGTGCTCAATACAAGTAAAATCAAGTGGAGTTACTGGCATGTGATCCACTGTGTTCAGGCCACCACTGGGATAAACATAGAGCCTGGTACGACTACATGCGACTTCGAGCAGGGAATCATCACCGCTGTTGGTGACTAGTTTCGCGACAGCACACTGGTGGGCGGCTTCTTTCACTTCAAGCAGGCTGTTCGCCGACGCATGCAGTAGCTCCACTTCAACTGATGGAATCTCTGTGGCGATGAGCCGCGGGTTACTCGACATCCTGACAATCTTGCCACACGTTCGAATTGACCCCAAACGTGACCGACCCCATCAAGGAAAATATCGAGGGGGTTGACAGTGAGAACAAGTGGGGTGACTTGTGGTCAGGGATTGATAGTAGATATTACCATAGTAGATTTTTTTTTAATATTACCGGTAAAATAATATTATTTTACTATAGTAATATTAGAATTTTTCCCAGCTGATTTAATTCTACTATAGTAGATATTAGATTTTTTCCGGCTAATACTAGTACTATCTGATTACTATCTGATTACTAGAGGCATTTTGGCTAACTCAGGGGGACGATATACACAGGTTGGAGCTTGCTCGGTTCCATGGAGGAAGCGGATTCGCTGCTCGGAGGTGCACGCGTCCTGCGGACGCGGTTCGTCGCACGGGACCGGTCTACTAGCTCTCTGTAGTGAGCGATTGGAGGCTACAAATCGCAGCGTTCTGTTTGGGCTCATTCTGCAATATTCCAGCAGCTCGACAAGTCATCAGTCTCCTTCCGACTCGCTCGCTCGACCAAGCTCGACCAAGTTCGCCCATGAAGTGCGCCAGCTCCAATTGCTCGTTCGCCGACTGAACCACGACCGACCCCTGCGTGGTGTGCGGTCAGGGCGTGCACCATATCTGCAGCAACGAGCTGTACGACACGGGCAGCTTGTCGGAGCGCTTTTGCAGCGCTTCTTGCCTGTATCAGTGGAAGACAGTGACTTCGCCCCCTTCGATGTCCGACCTGGGTGTCGGTGGCGTGCCGTTACTCGGCAGACGAGAACAAGTCGAAGGACGACTTTACGCCTCTCATGCTGGTTCGGCGCAATGGAGTTGTCTGCTGGCGCGTGGAAGCCGTCTGCGAACATGTAGACATCCTGTGCTGGTTCCGTGAGTCCGCCAGTGGGCGATTTCGTACCATTGCCGCTCTTGCGCGGATCTGGTTGGGGGGAGCTCCGTCAAACGCTTCTCAAGAGCGTGTGTTCTCGACGGGACGGTTCGTGATAAACAGCCTTCGTACGAGGACGGATAACTTGCGCGCTGAGATGCAGGTGCTGTTGAAGCACAACAAGAAGGGGATCCGTCACATGGAGCTAGAGAGCAACAGCGCGTGATGATCATCATCGAGGATATCCGGTGGTCGACATGGAGGACATCCGGTGGTCGACATGGAGGACATCCGGTGATCGACATGATTACAATAGTAATCTAGATTACTATAGTACTATTAATATAGTATTCTGGCTCGCTCGACTTGGGTAATATTAGAATAGTAGAATTGATTTGGGCTCATCCATTCTACTATAGTAGTTTAGGAAGAAAATCCCATTACTATCAATCCCTGCTTGTGGTAGTACTATCGATGCACGTGGGCTGAAATAGATCCGCCCAAACTTGGAATATGCGCGGTATCAACCACCAAATCATCATCAGGACGAACAACCCACTCGAGCGCTAAAGCTAATAACTAAACAGCGGGTTTGCAGCGCGACCCCCACATGCAGACATTCGTTGGGGTGATGGTGCGCCACACACACACACACACCGCTACGTAACTTTCATCAAATACACTGCTCGTGGTCGAACTCAGTGCCCCCCCCCCCCCCCCCCCCCGCATGGTGCTTATTACACCGCACTAGAATTCACTCTGTGATATCGGGTGTAATTTTTGTGAAAGGTTGCCTAACTCTCTCCGCATTCGAGTACCTCTACCTTTATATCTTGTACATATATGTCAACTTCAGGCATTTATATCTTATACCGAAAGTGTTAGATAGAAGACCCAGGTTTACTCCAGGGATTTGGGCTGGGGTCTAACAATGGATCGTCCCTGAAACCTCAAATTCTCCAACCGACACGCTAGAAAAGGGACTGTATATTTAGATCAGTCACACCCATTTGACGATATTTGTCTGACGGCGGAGACCGTGCCAGTTTGGCCCCAGCGCTCTCAGGTCTGTTGAGCAATGCAGCTGCCGGGTGATTCCGCGAATTCTGTCTTTCTGACACGAGTACAATCAGCATGCAGTGCCTGCTTACCACGCCTTTCAACCAGTTGTCCCAAGGGACGGACTCCGAGCAGTTCCAGCAGCTGAAATATGCACCATGGAGCTCTGCTTGCGTTCTGGTATCGAGTCGTCAAGCATGTTGATTTAAGCTTCTTACTCCTTGCTAGACAACGTTTATTGGGACCATGTGCGCAATTGGTTGCCAATTCTGGTAGCACTTAGTCGAAGAGCAGAGGGGAGTCGATGAGAGGCGTAGAGGAGAAGTGGTTGAGGCGAGGTCTAGTGGTGGTTGGGAGAAGTGTTTGAAAGCAGGTAAAAGCAGGCGTTGCGACCTCCGATTGAGCAGGCGGCGGCGTGCTGGCTACGAAATCCAACGCAACTTCGCTAGCAGCGTCCTCACCGTTGCCTAAGTCAGCTCGGCGGGTCATGTCTCCGCGCACTCGCTTTGCCTTCAACACATTCGTGGGTATGTTTGGATCTCCAGTAAGAATTCTCTTGCGGTGCAGCTTAGCAAACTTCCGTTTGAGTGAGTCGGTCGTCCTGTCCTCGCCGACATATGCGGCATTATGCAGCGAAGCAACATAGTCCCATTCATCGCGAGACTGCGGCAAGCGCGCCTCGAGAAGATCCAACAAGCCAGCAGTCTCTGCATCAGATAACCTAGTCCCACGTGCTCGTTGCTGCCGCTGAGGCGTTTGCTGTCGTGGAAGCTGCTGATGTTCATCTGCAGCATGTTCAGCGATGCGATCCTCATCAAGAAAAGAGGAAGGCATATCAGGAAGAGATGCTTGGAGCTGCTCGCGCACACGATCAATGAGAGAGGAACAGAACTGGTTAGCTTGATGTAGTTCCGGTATAGACGGCATTTCGGTGTAGAGTGAATCATCTCGGGTTTCTTTATACAATGGCCCAGGCGAATCACAAGCGCTAATCCTGGATTATGCCAATCTGGTGTATTGGTGCTTTGACGTTTCAGGGGTGACCCAATAAAAAAAACAAGTTGAAAATTATTAATCTCGTAAAACACCAAATTAATTGTTGTGCTGAACTTAGTATGCGTACAGTACTCTGCGTACTAGGATTGGAAGACATTTCTACACTCGATATGTTGCTTGAAATTGTATGGGGTAGCTGATAAGTCCAATGAAATAAACTGCCCTTTAGCTTTAAATCGGAGGTAAAAACGTGATGGCTACTGCCACGTAATATCAGATTTAGAACTAAAAACTCGCATCCCTCCATTACACATCATTCTCATGTACCTAACCTTTGTCCTGGTACCTCTTACAGCGGCTACAATTAAGGCTGTTTAACGGTATGGGTGCTCTCAGCGGCAGTTGGCGGACGAATGAGCGACGAATCTTACGTGACGAGTAGGATGCAGCGAGGATTGAACTCATTTGATCGAATTGTTTATGACACACCATGCCACTGCAACGTTCTAATTATTACTGTCCAAAATACATCGTTCTCGTGTATCATACATAAGTATCGCGTAAATATATATAAAAAATGTATAGGATCCTACAACTAATAACTATTGGTTGTACTAAAAATAGTAAATGTTCTCGAATTCGTAGGATGATTCATAAAACAGTTGAGCAAGCTATTCACCCGGAGGGTCTGACGCAGCAACAGCAGTGCCTTGTTCAACTAAGGAACGCGTTCTACAGGACAACAGGTTAGGGTTAACTTTGTGTGGTTGTCTAAAACCTGACCGGTAGAGACCATTGTGTGCGGTCTGGTCCAGATTGCGCTTTGGGGTTAGCGCTCACAACCACTGATTCTCACGCGCCAATATCGAGCGGGGTCGCCAATATCGAGCGCATTCGCCAACACACGAGCATTTTTCCGATGCAGCCACCAGGTGACCACGGCACCACCGACGACGCGACCGGTCTACAGGGCCTGTCTGCTGCAGTTCCCGTATTTACACCGCCGCTTCCGCAGGCATGGTCCGACATCGTGGGCTCCTCTCGTGCCCACGAACCACCACCTCCACCGGCCGCATCATCGCCAACTCCCTGCGCGGCTTCGTCTAGGGATGAAGGGACTGGCCGTCCTGCTGCGACGACCAAGAAGGGCAAAGGGCGAGCAAAGGCGCAGCAGAAACGCGTCAAATGGACCAACAAAATGGTAGCGGGGCTGCTTCGACTCCATTTTGCCGACGGAGACGTGAAGCACCGACTCGAGGCTGCCGACACGAAGACCAAGAAGGCACTTGAGAGAAACCTGCTCGCCAAGACAGCAGACGCAACAACAACACACAGCAGTTAGATAGTTAACATTCATCCGCATGCAACACGAAACTGACCTGATCATGGTTCAAGACCATACCGAGTGATTGTGAAAGCACACTCGCCAAGAACTGCCAGGCAAGGTATGAAAGAGAAGAGCTAAATCATACCGGGAATAACACTCGCATTAGTGAAATGTACCAAGGGCTCTGGAGTATCCTGAACGATGATTTTGGTGGCCGTGTCGGCATCAGTGGCGAGGTGCTGTTGAACTCTATAATCGACGACGATGAGGAGGAGAAAGACGCAAGCGAGGTGGCTAACAAAGATGACAGCGGGACCAAGTCGAAGCCAGCTCCAGTTGCCCAACTCGCGACGGCTTTGCAGAGCGGAATGGAGGCTTTAGCAGCCTCGTCGTTCGTCATTCGAAGTCGACTTCCATGCTCTGCATTTTCACTGCAGCAGCAACACGAAGAAACCCGACAGTTTCAAGCAATGCAATTGCAACTGTTGCGTTCTCGGCCAGCGAACCAACCAGAACTAGCTGTATTAGGGGATCATTAGCTACTGCTTACTAATGAACTGCTTGCGATCTAGAATGACGACAAGATGTCTGCGATATCGTCTCGCTTTGTAATACCTTGAGTGTGGCAGACTGCCTGCTCGCTGTCGACGGGATCTTTAGCTACTAACCCTTCAGCTTCTCCTAGAAGAGGGTCTGTTCCTCCAATAACCACCCCGTCTTGTACTAGCAGTAGAAGATTGTGCAACACAACGCAGCCTAAGATCACCTTGCACACATTTCCAGCGGATTTCTGCTCGAGCTTTCCTAACAGGATACGAAACCGGTTTTTCAACCGACCGAATGCACACTCGACCACAATGTGCGTTTTGGAGTGCACGTAGTTGTAGAGCCGTTTTCTTCGGTCATCAATTGCCTCAGATTCAGGTAGAGCCGTTTTCTTCGGTCATCAATTGCCTCATATTCAGGAAAAGGGGTCAGCATATGACCCCATATCTTGTAGCCAGCGTCTGCTACCAAGTGTTTCCCGGGTGGCACCAACCTTGAACGGCTGTAGCAAAATGCAATATTATGTATTAAAAAAACTAGAGAGCATTGGAAGTTTGCGTTAAACGTACCGTTTTCGAATGCCGGAACCATTCCACAGAGATTGATCGTTGTTCGATCCCGAACGAATCGAAATTGATCGAAAGAGGCCTCTATGGTCAACGACTGCTTGCACGTTGACTGCAGGCTAATTCTTGCGACAATACCAGCCCTCAAAATCATGAGGGCGAGCAATACGAACGAGGGTGCCGTCGATGGCACCGATTGTGTCGGGGAAGCCGGCAGTGGCTAAGAAGTCATCCTCTACAGAGGTTCACCCGTTGGCATCACTACGAACCGTTTTGTCATGGTGCCAATTACGTCTAGGGTCTCATTGATGTAGACAACTGCACGAGACCTGGACACACCCAGCGCCGAGGCCGCCTGGTCCATAGTGCCGTCCTGGGCCAGGTACAGCATAGTCAGCGCAACGCGCTTAATGACCTGGTGCTTGCAGTTGGGACCTGGTTCGTGTAACGAGGTAAGAAGTACCGCCACTAGCGTACACTTTTGATGCAAGAGGAAGCTCGCAACAGTAGAATCAAGTGTCAGGTTTGGGGCAAATTTAACTCTGTTTATTTATGGAACGGGAGCGGGGGCTCCCGTCCTCGTTGTGAACCACTCAAATCGAAGTCGATGCCTGATTGGCTGAAATGGGTCTGGCTCCCCACTTCCACCCAATCAGATGATGACAACAGTGCACACGCTAGTCGTGTGCCTGTACCTACTTTTGTGCATGTAACCATGTGGCTTCAACCTACGTGTGTAACTCTGTCTACCAACCTACGTAACCGTAACCAGCCCGTTACATCCCCCCCCCCCTCTCAAAGTTGCACTCACCCACGGTGAGTGCTGTCGCATCGGAAGTGATCGAAGAGACGAACTGGCCGACGGGCGCGCGCAGCGGAGGCGCTGCGCGCTCAATCTTCACTCCATGGCGTCGTCGAGAACCGCTCGGCAACGTGCAGCCGAGTCGGGTGCTTCACGGGGGCACCAATACCTTCACGCGCGCGCGAAGCAAGTGCAGGCCGAAGGGGCATGGCGCTACGAGCGGCGGATCTCGTAGTGGACGGCGTGGCTGTTGAAACGTCCATGTCAACACTCCTTGCAGCGTGGTCGTCATCGCTGTGGTCACGGCTGCTCGCGCCGCGACTGTTCGCTGGAGCTTCGTCACTGATGGCGGTCGCAATGGCGTCGTCGTTGCTCAGGGACTCGTGTCGCGGATACTAATGAGCGATGAAGCTCACGAGATCATGGTCGTCTTCCAAGCTGCTGTCGTCGAATACCAGTGCGAGCGTGGCCTCGTACTCCTTCACAACGTCTGGAATGTCTTCCATCAGACGTTCGCGAGACTTCCACGTGTCCTCCGCTGGCGGGAATCCAAACGAGCGGACTCGATAGTACATTTCGGTCGCACGCGCCCGACGGGACGTCGGCTCCGTGCCCGTTGCCCGTTGCGCGTGTCCTGCGCGTGTCCTGCGCGTCTCATGATCCACGATGCGCTCGGCAATCCAGCGCCGAGCGCCTGACGCATCGACAAGCGGGAGCGGACCATCTCGGCGAAAGATCGTCTCGTAGGGGCGCGGTGTCGCTTCAGAGCCTCGACTATGAAGGGTCGCCGGTTTCGGCAGTTTCGGCGACTGTCGAGGGGTCTCGCTGCTCCGAATCGACACGTCGCTCGGAGCGCCTGACGAACGAGCAGGGGACGGGTCGTACGAGGAGCGGCGCGATAGAGGCTCAGGACCTCGCTGAGTCTGTACGCGAGCGTGCTGCAATGGCGAAGAGTGCTCCGACCGAGTCGGAGCAGTGATGATGAAGCGGCTTCGTCACTTAAAGTCGCTCGTGTGCGGCGCGCCAGGCTCGGCGACGCCCTCGCGTGAGGAGCAAGGGCTCGGGTCGACTCGGCGTCAGCATCAGCAGCGGGGCGGCTCGGATTACGCGCCGGCCGCGGACACTCAGCCTCCAGCGCAGGAACCGTCGCAGGAACGTAGGGATTGAGGCGCCCGACGTAAAACGTCGGGTGCAGTCGCATTGCAGTAGGAAAGTCTAGTGTGTAGGCATCACCAATAACCCTTCAAAATCTTGAACGGTCCAATAAAACGTGGCGCGAGTTTGTTTGCACCCAAATTCGTCACTGCAGTGCCTTGGATGCCTTCCGTAAACTTCGAAATTGGTACAGTGTACCACTTGTGTTTAAGCCAATTAGAAGACACTATTGATACTGGCTCAGAACGTGTTCATGACTTGGACAAGGGCCTTACAGGACTAACCGTTTCTGTTCAGACTCATGGGCCAGAAGCCAGCGTGCCAAACATCCCGACCGCGAGTCCAGTGACACGAGCAATTCGATTTGCCGGTGGCTCGCTTATGGCTCGAGTGTTCTTTGCCGATTGCGCAAGTTCTTATCAATAGTGACCCCCCCCCCCCCCCCATTAGAGGTTGCTATCAAGGGTGAATCAAACGAATATACATCTGTTATTCACCCGTGCTGCAGTCGAATTAGACGCCATAGCAGCTCTCAACATTGTCACTTTGAAACCACACACCACTGTATTTGGTTAACCAGCTGGCACAAGCAAATTAATGATATCTGGACAAAGACTGAGACAGAGGTCATCGCGGAATTTACTGAGACTACAAACAATATTCTTGGGGGGGGGGGGGGGGGGGGGGTATTGAGAGCAAGCTACCGTTGTTTGGCGCGTGCGCTCAAAAGCACTAGAAAGGCAACAGGTAAACAATACGAGGTGGACATGTATTTGGTATTCTAACCAATAGTTTCATTGACGTAGGCGACCGTACCTGCCACCCTGAGGTCCGACGAGCTAAGGCAAGTGCAGTGTCGTCGAGCTGGATGACGACGCTGCCGACAGTGACGCTGCGGAGTTTCTTCCCGCGGGTTGTAGTGGCGCATCTACAAGCTGCAACAGCACCACCAATGAGGCCGAGAGCATTGCTGGCAGTACGAACGGGTCACCCGCGGTTTCAATCGCAGCATCTCAGGATGCTGCAACGCTTAGCCTATCGGATTCGGATGCCCGCGTTGCGAATTGTGCTCTAACTAGCGGATCTGCTATTGCGGTAGCTCTTACCCTCACAAAAAGTAACTTTATGATAAAATGTCCATTTTTACCGACGATCACTACTGACGAGAATAATGATTGATTCTTATTGTACAGGGCTTGTTAAAGCAACGAGTTGTACTGGAAACGCCAGAACAACTTGCAGCTTTAACGAATCAACTTAAACGCCAGCGAGACGACCAGGTGACATTGTCACGCACGGCGAGAACGAAATTGAAAATCGACAGTGTACTGCAAGAACTGACGCAGTCGAGCATGGGACTACCACAAATGCTCCTCCTGATGGACGACCGGGCGCACCAGCGTAAGCTGCTCTACCGTCAAGAAATGGAGGAACGTGAAGCGAAGCGCGAGGAAGAGCGCCTTCGCCTACGATAATCCCAAGCTTAACGCGAGCTTGAGCGCGCTGAGCGTGAGGCCCAACGCCACGAGATGCTGATGGCAATGCTGGCAGCAGCATTATCCGAAGTAGTAGTGCCACTTAAGTGTATGACATCCAGCAGCATTGCCCAAGAAAGTAGAGGTGCATATCAATCGTGGGACAGTTGTGGTAACTCAAAGAGCTAACGTCATACTTGAAGCAACTATCTATTGAAAACTATTATAGTTTAGCTAATGCCTGTCCGACGAACACGAAGGTTGTAGAGCCTGTTGATGTTTAAACACGAAGTTGGCGTTTGTCAGGATTGAAGTCAAGCGGCAGTAGAAGTCTTCAGTAGCACTTTAGGGCCGAACCCATCCCCACTCCGCAGCTTGGCCCAGCGATGTGATTGTATTGTGGAGTGCTATGAGTGCAAGTCTGCATTCGGGCGAAGCACGGTCAAGGTCGCCATCTTTAAGAGGCGTCACAATCTTGCCGACAGCACCTTGTGAAACGGGAAAGGCAGAATCGGCTGCAACTCCCGTTCCTGGTATCGTCACAACAGGATCAGCTAGTTTCTCTTAAAGTTGACGGCTAGTCTCTCCGTCATTCCAGGACCCGGGACAATTGTGGCGCCCCCATACTAAGGTTCCACCGACACCATAGCATAGGGTTCCCGTCACTAAAGTGCTGTGTAGCCATCCTACGAAATATACATACTCAACTTAGTCAAACAAAATATGAGGAGTCAATTGTACCGTTGTAGTGTGCATTTTGGAGGTCGGTCTGAGTTGGTTCTTGTACACGATAGTTTTTTTATCCACGAAGCCCCATATACCTTGGACAAGCGGCTCTCGTGCTTCGGTAAGTTTGGCCCATTGTTGCTGCTGTTTCGGAGAAGGAAATCGAATACCCGCTTCTGGCAACAGCAGCAAGCATGCTCCAAGTGTAACTTCGGCATTTACCAGGACACGCGACAACGTAGCTGGTGGCACCCCAAAAAGCTCACATAGTGTCTTGCCCTCAACTGGTGGTGTATAAAAATGCAATAAACATGCAAGTACTGCGTGTTTGATAATCAACTTGGGAGGGCGACTGCGCTTACCAAGCCCGCTTTTAACGACATAGCACCCGCTAAAAGACCTGCAACAAATAGTCAAACGTGTCGGGATCGATAGAAACTACGGAGATAAAGCTTCCACGATCTCGACTATTATACAGAACATGCCATGCAGATTTTGATGGGTCAATAAGAGCCGATACGGTTAAAGTGTTACGGTCGAAGGATCGAAAAGAGCGCAGACGCAGGAGGAGTAGAGCTTTCTTCTTCTTGACCGCGTTTCTCTAGGCGCCTACCAGCAGTAGTTGCTGAGCGTGTGTTCCCGCCATGAAAATATGAGCTGTATTCTCGTGGCTGGTCATTTGGGGCCCGTAAGTTTACTTACGCTTTACACAAAATAGGCTATTTTGGCACAGGCACCAGCAAGTCGCAATGATGACAGATTTTATAGCACAAAACTCACTCTTTTTGAGATTTTCGATCGTAAACGTGCAAGTTTTGGACGAGCTCCACTAAAACTGTACCGGTGGGTAAGATTCAACAGTGTCGCTCCAAATGTCTGAATGTTTGACCAAAATCTTTCGACCGGCCTCAACATGAGCCGAACAAGTGATGAATCGGTCAATGACATCTCTTCGCTAGCACTGCGTAATCACCAGGTAAGTCGTTACCTATCGGGAATTCATCTTTCTCAGCGGCCAGAAGGCACTGACCCGCCAACAGGTCCCTACGTCGATGCCCAATTGCTTGATATAATCAAGACTCAGCACATTTGCCTACTAGAATTAGACCATGCATGGGGGTGAATTGGCTAGTACGTGTGCCAAACCGCATATGAAAACACTGGTGGAAACCCTGTGTGTGATAGGTTTCATGTGCAGATCGATGTTTATCATGTGTGCGATGTTTTCACGTGCAGAGGGATTTAAATGTGCTTAGTTAGCGAGAAAGAATCCTTGAAAAACGGAAATATGTAGAGCTACTCGTAACGTCGAGCCTTCTTCAAACGAACAGGTAGCCTGAACGCGCCGTAAGGTATAAGACTTCGGCGAACCCTTAAATATTGTATGGTTCGGCTCGACCGGAACGTCTTAATCAGAGAGCTCTATCACTCAGAAATGTTTGCCTTCCTTCTCGAGCCACGGCTGTATGGCTCCTTCGAACGGTTTCGTCGTCACGTCTGCCCCATTATTCACCTCCAGCGGTGAGCGTATCTTCACGTCGTAGGAGACTCAGGTTTTGCCGCAAGCCTGGTTAGTAGCCTCGTTAGCTGTACTGGCCAGAGTTTTGGGAATCACTCAGCGCTGTTCTCGGTATTAGCGTCGCCGTCCTGGTGAGGGATAGAGTTCGCCTGAACAGCACCGTTTGAAGTTGTATCGAATTTTGAAAGTGGCCACGATGTGGGAGAACAGCCGGCAAGACAACAAAGAATATATTGCAGTCGTATCGATACTTATATCTGAAATTGAATAAAATAAGTTTAACGCAAGCAAAGATGACAACGGATTAAAACTATACAAATATTACCTCAGCTTTGGACCAATAGGGAGAATTCCAATTGTGAGCAAGTGATTCCAAGTTGGTAAATTCAGAAGACAATCCGCAGCGACCAGGAATGGCAAAGTCCGCGCTGACACGGGGAGCGCCGCCCCTCACCCCAGAAGCTTTCTCGCTCCTATCCCATTGCAGGACTAGTCTCAATTAACTTAGGTGCGCATTGCTTTCATGTTGCGTTCGCGATTTTTCACGAGTGTGGTAAACTCGCGGTTTTCCATATGTGATCATCGTTTTCACATGTGCCCGTAGGTTTTTCACTTATGGGCTTTGAGATTATGGGTTTTCGGGTGTAATCTGATTTTCCCGATAATGTTAGTTGAAATTTTCCTTGAATATATTAAGGATATGGTGGTTCTTTTGCGATATGGATACTGGTATACCCTATCACCGATTCATAAAACTACGGTTTTAAAATGCGGCACTTGCGTGTAGAAGAAACAATTTAATGCCCCAGCAACTTGCAGAGGACAAGATTATATAATCCTTTTGCCGTCGATCTTCGCGACAACTGCAAAAGCTAATAAAAATAAAACAAATAGCGATGTACTCGGTTGTTTTACTTATATTATGATGTAGCATGTGTGTGGGCTCGCAGTCGCTCAGTTCTATTTGTAATCTCGGGCTTCTGTCTCGGTGAGCTACGTGGAAGACATCGCCTGGTGGGGAGATTTCTGTTCTTATTGAGCTTACCTTAGGACACCTGTGTTATCATTTAACAAATGTGCCATTGTTTTAACGGAACAGTTATCCAATCTTATTGTTCTGGGCCGATATCGCTGGGGTGTGCACACAAACCAATGATTCCCGCGATGGAAGTCAACAATCGCGAACTAAATGACGTACAGAGGATGAGAGTAGTTGGCCTATTTTAAAACACGGCCAAGTACCTCGTCGGCAACGGAGCTGCACAAGTAACGTCAGGGGCTGAAGACCGTGCCACATTTTTACTGCATCGCTGCGCCGGTCTCTACAGAAGTCTGAGAACATTGAAGGGCGTTACTTGTCAATTTACTTAGTCTGCATCTGCCTTTATAGCTAATCCTGGGACATCTGATGAAGCCGTTGTTGGATCTTCGCGTGTTACAATATCAAATCAAAAGAGGATCATATTTGCAGTCGCACCTATCCATCTAAACGAGTCGATTAATCTGAGCCTTGATGACAGGGGACACGGACTACCAACGGTACTGCAACCATGATTCAATTTAGTATTGGTAACCTGCTTTGCTCATTTTTGGCACCAATGAGTTCTTGTAGACCACTGTCCACCACACTCCCGTTGAGAAGTCCTCATAGTAGCAGAAATCCGCGCATCACAGTCGCCAATCGATAGGTTCATCTTCAGCTTTTGTGGAACACAGACATGACAAAGGACACGAATTCCTTCTTGAGTGTCTGGCAGCATGCAACCACGGCGTCCATGATGCTTGCACCCGTCGCAGACGACACGTGCTCCATCAACACGTAGGTCACCACGGTGTCTTCGGCTTCACCAAACCCTTCACAGTAGTCACGGCGTTCTCAAACAGGTAATACGGCGGTCTAAACTTCTCAAACATATCGTTCGCGCACACGGAATTACTCGATGAGAGCGGCATGCTCCCAGCTGGAGAGTTCAAGGTCCCGGATGACCCACTGAAGTTCAAAATTCCGGTGAGTCTGTGGGGAAAAGCTTGTTTTTATTTCGCCACCAGCTACTTTCTATCACTGGTGGCTAGTTTGCATGAGTGCAGTAATCGACGAGGTCCCAATCGGGGTTTCAAAAGAAGTGAGCAAATCCTGGAAGAGATTCCAAATAACGTGACCAAAGTATAGGCAGGGTTATCGGGTCCAAAACCTTAGAAAAACCTCGAGGTTTAATTTTGGCCGGCGCCACGCTGGGCGGCAGGCGCGCTGAAGAGACTGCGGTCGAACGCTAAGCAACTCGTGGTCTTGATGAAGCTGTTCGTTGCTGACGACTTGAGGCTGGACCCAAGCACCGCCGGCTATAGCGATCAAGTCTTGGCGCTCGGGAAGGAAACGGAGGAAGCCGTGCTAGCGTTCCTCAACGCCCGTGAGATCAAGTCAGCGCAGCTCCACTGCTATCCGCAAGCTCCTCCATGATATGTACAAGAAGGGTGAGCTCAACAACAAGATCCAGTGATCACGAATGAATAGTGATTCCTATAATTAATTAGAGTTTTAAAACGGAATTATTAATGCTGGAGACATCATTAATTCTCCAATTTATATAAATTTTAAGACTAATTGGCGTCAACGCTCCTTCTTCACCAACCGTGCTCATTGATGGTTCTCATGCGTCGGACAGTCTCGCGGGCTGCATTTGAGCTCATTCCGACTGTTACAGTCTACCAGAAAGAGCTCATCACTCCCACAGCCCTCGCAAGCAAGCCCCGCCCAAGTCAAGCCACATGCCGCTCAGCACTAAGGACATTTGCAACCTGCTGTTCTCCGAAAAGGAGGCAGGTCTGTTTCAATGTACGACCTGCACGAAAACCTACTCCAGCACTCACGGCTACACCAACCTCCTCAACCATTTGAAGCGCCACCACCCGACCTACGAGGTGGACGCTCAAGAAGCCGCGAAACGTCGCAATCCTCTACAGCTACTTCTTGTCGTCGACCAACGCAGCCGCGACATCTTTCGCTGGCTCGAGTGGGTGATTATGGAGAGGCTGCCATTGTCGTTCGTCGAGCGAAAGTTGGCGCGGCTAAATGCTAGCCTCTCTGCTATTAGCGAGGAGACCTTGGTTCACTATCTGGGTTTGGTTGCTGCCAAGGCGGAGGTGAAGGTTGCCGCTTCGCTGTCCAAGACGTTCGGCATCGTCTTGGATGGATGGACTGACGGGGTCGCCATTTTGTTGGCATCTTTGCAGTCTATGACAACGGCGAGGCATCTACGACAACGGCTTCGGACAACTACTATGAAGATCTCGACTGCACTAGTCGTGAGTACGTTCTCTTGACTTTCTGCCCTCTAGACAACGAGGAAGACCTGAGCGCTCAAAGGCTTTTCGACTTAATTGCCGACACGCTCACGCGGTACCACAAGCCATGGAGCGCGGTTATTGTCATGATTGGCGACAACTGTGCTGTTAATCAGTACATCAGCAACAGACGGGGTGGCATCCCGCTAGTCGGGTGTGCCAGTCACCGCTTTAATCTGGCGGTCCAGGATTACCTCAAGTCGGACGAGCCGTTATTAGCTAAGGTCCACGCCATCATGTCCAAGCTGCGCACTATCAAGGGTCGTGCGCTACTCCGGCACGTGTACAACAAGGCGCCACTGCTTCGCAATGACACGCGGTGGTCGAGCACCTACGCTATGCTCGATCGCTACGTCGATTTAGAGCCTGCTCTCAACTCACTTGGCCACGGAGTCTTGGTCGAGTATGACATCCAGCCGTTGCTTCTACGTCGAAGCGACAACGGACGTGTCAAGTCGCTGCTGGCCGACATGCAGAAGTTCGAAGCTGTGACGAAAACATTGCAACAAGCGACACTTACGCTTTCCGGTGCGCGACGTCTTTTCGATCATGTCGTTAAAAATTTCCCTGCAATGCAGAGTCGCCTGGGACCTCAAGCTCGCATTATCAACTACTCTGAGCTTGAGACGGGCATTGTGAAACTTCAACGCCACGAGAGCCTCACTGCCCCTCAGCGCCAAGCCTGCGCGCGGTTCAAGGTCACTACTGCTTGTCACGATGAAGTTCGCGCTGAGGCCTTATTCGTCGCCACCGCATTCACCAAGCGCTAGGCCCCCAGGAGCTCGCTTTACAGCGACACGGCGTACATACCGCCGACGTCGAACGAATGTGAACGCTTCTTCTCGAGCGTGAAGCTGATTTATACCGACCTTCGCAAGCGTATGGACGTCGCAATGCTCGAGAAGGTGATGTTCTTAATGTACAACCGCTCGCTTTGGCACGTGTTGGTTGTTGAAAAGATTCGACGTGAGCAGCGCCAGCGTAACTAGAGTTAATTCAGTTATTAATTCTATCGATCTTGGCCATCCCCGTCAATATAAAATTCCGTACTCGGGATCACTGACAAGATCACCCCATACCTGCAGCTTCGCCGAGCTTATGCCATTCAAGATTCGGACCGCCAAGACGCCCTTGAGCCTGTAGCAGCTGCACTCTAGACAACATATCCGCTCTGCCAGGGTTATGGGACAGTTGGAGAGGCCCCCAAAAGGTAGACTTCCTGTGCAACAAAATAAGCCATGTCGGCATAGTTGTGAAAAGGAAGGAAAACGTAGTTTGTCAGTGCTGTCGGCTTCGCTTAATAGCAATCTAGGACTGAGAAATGGATCGTTGAAAAAGTGCTTTAAAACCTGCCAGGATTGTGGGACAGTCTTAGAAGTTGATCTCATACTCGACTTTTGTATGGAAGTCACCATATGTATCGACCTTCAACTCCAGATCCGGTCGGCTCTCAGAAGCGCTGTCGAAGCGTTGGCAGCAGCGCGAGCGCCGTGATGGCGCGCTCGAGCTTGTCCTCCTGCGTCCTGGCGTCGGCGGGTACGGGAGCGACGCCCCTGGCCAGTCTGGACAGCGCCTTGCTGCGGTAATATGCCTGTCGGTTCTCGAGGATCTCCGTGCTCTCGGGCTTCTCCATGCGGGGACGCGAGAAGGTCATGTACCACATCGACGTGGTGGACCACGACGCGCCCGTGCAGACGTATATCATCCGTCGCAGCTACTCGGACTTCAAGGCCCTGCACAGCCAGCTCATGAGGTCCGTGCAGCCGCTCGACGACGACGCCGTGGACTGGCCGAGCTCCTACCGTCTGATCTGCCGATGCTGTGTGGCCGCCTTCTCGAGCTTCTCGAGCTCGAGCTCGTCGTCCGCGCAGCTCAAGATGGCGTTGGACAGGGGGTACCGAGCCTTGAGCAGGTCGTCCTCGTCCATGGTCTGCGGCTTGTCCTCAGTCTCACATACGGGCCCCAGCGCTGCGTAGAAGCTCGAGCTCAGCCCCAGCGCGTCGCTCTGGATGGGCGACTGCTGCAGCACCTGCGCCGCCGCGAAGTACCAATCGGGCAGGCGGTCCGCCGCGCGAAACGATCGGCTCCGCCATCTACCGGGCGGGTTAAAGTCGCCATAAAGGCCTTGGCTGCAACCGCCACAATATTTGTTGTGTTCACAATGACCTTTTCCGAGTTTTGATACTTTTGTATCTCGACGCCGAAAACGCGCTTAAAGTGGGTGGACACGCCGACATTCATATGCTGTAGGAAGTTAGATGTGTGGGCTGGAAGTGCATACAACATTATGCCGTGCTTCCTTGCATAATGTTGTATGCACTTCCAGCTCAACGCAACGTGCGGACCGAAAAGTGGGCTTTGTATCCATCCATGATCAGTAGTACAGGGCGCACAGGAGGAATCAAGTTCACAAACCACTCGAAGTATCGCACGAAGAGCTTTGTAATAACTGGGACTTGAGGCATACTTAGAATTGGGATATCCGCCGTGTGTGTGCATCCTGTCGTAGCTCAACCCCGGAAAGATGATGAAAGGCGGAAACAAAACCGCCGTCTGCTTGCCACAAACTAATGCGCTCGCATTCTCGCG